>CM050163.1:457997742-460545242 GCA_027410445.1 Discoglossus pictus | reverse complement strand
ACATTATTTTTTGAATAGGTTACAGTGTAAATGCACAAATGTTCCTCTATAATATGTTTATAATTATGACTAGTGTTGAAGGTTTGTATAAATTGTTAGTTTCTAATCATTCCTAAAGACTAGAAGATAGGGTCTTGGGGACTGGAACCACAGATCAGTGTATATGGTGCTTTTATACAAAGCACTGACTAGCCTATGACCACTGCTCACAAGCTTACATGCTAATGCAAAGCAAGGGATGCCTGAGAAAATAGGTGAGAGGATTATTTTACTTTTAGCTAGGAGATAATTGAACCTTGGTACAATTATTTAGTCAAGACTATAAAATCTGAGTTATAGTCTAGGTCAGACCCTTCATTGTGCCTCTGATTATGGAGAGAAACTGAATGGATTGTGGAGGCCCTGCAAGAAATAAGATGTCATGACTTTAGTAGACATAATGCCTGACAGTAGATAGGAATTCTCATTTGTTCTGTTTTGTTGGAGCTCAGATGAGCTTGGGTTTTATTTTTGCAAAGTTGATTCCTGTTTCGTTTTTTTAATATACAGACTTAGTGATGCTAATCTGGAGTCTGCAATTCTACAATACTTTGTTAGTCATTTAGAGGGAAATATCCCAAAACAAAACAATATTTAGATTGAGGATGGCATTTTCCAGTTAAAGACATGTGAATACATGTTACGTATACGTGCATGATAATTTTAGGATGGGAGATATAACGAGCAATAACCGTGGGCACAAAAATCTGAATGGTCCTAGGCCCCTGTATGTACTGTAGTGTTGTCCATGTTATACCCCAGCTCTAAAATGTTAAAGTACTGCTGAAAAGTCTCATCTGGTCACAAATGCATTTCATAAACTGGACATGTTTACTTAACAGTTTAACAAGCTTTTTGATTCAGTGAAAAATATAATCTTTCTCCCCCCCCGCCAATCTATTAAGTGATTCTGAGTGATTTCTAAAATAGTATTTTCTAGTAAATGATGGAAGTTGCTATATAAATGATGTACCTGAACATTAAATGCTTTTCAGCCTTATTAAATTGCGATTCGGCCAATTGAATAGGGCTCTATATAAGCACAGACCATATTTTTTTTACAGAAGTTTTTTAGTTAGTGAAATTCTATCCAAAAGCAAGGTCTTCACTAACTAAAAACTTCTGTAAAAAAAAAATGCTATGTGCTTATATAGAGCCCTATTCATTTGTCCAAATCGCAATTTAATAAGGCTGCTAATCAGCAGATATGTCATTTTACATATTGCGCCATTTATTTTAAGACAGGCTTGAGTATGAAGTGACAGATTTTGCCAGATTTTAGGCATATGTGAATGAAACTTTTAAATATCTGTATGCAGTAATCTTTAGAAAACTGTAAGTTGAATTATATATATTACTAATAAGGGGTGTAATCCAGACATTCTGTACAATGTCTAGGTGAATTCCTGACCATTTTAGGCAAAGTGTTAAATAGATGTATTTTGATTTCTTTCTTTCTTTGCCTAGACATTGTACAGAATGACTAGACAGACATAGTCATGTGTAGAATAATGTATTTAATATTTTGCTTGTTATAGGAAATACCTTTTTTTTTTTTTTTTTCTATGACCAATTTACTTTCTGATTTTTCTCTCCAACCCAAATTGTGAATCATAAATTTTTTTCCCACGTCTGTGTCCCAAATACTATTTCTATTATTTTCATTTGAAAGGACATGAAACTCCAACTTTTTCACTCGTGTATTTAAAATAGTATGTTTTTAATCTTACTGCTTATTTGATCTCAGGCCAATTATACATTCAAGGCAGTTTATTCAGAACAAGGACTTCTGGTTTAAATATAATACAACATGCCATTGTTTCAAATATGTTTGTCAGATCAAGACGGGCTTTCCTCAACAAATAAGAAACTTAATTTAATTGTTTATCCATACCAAACAGATCTCATAAATTGAACATTTAGCTTTACATTCCCTGGTGAATCTTCTCCCTCACTATCTCTGTTGGTGTACCTCAAGGTTCAGTCCTTGGCCACTTTCTACTTTTTGTCTAAACATCCTCCCTTGACTCAGAAATTGAAGAATGTATTATGTTCCCATCAATTGCTGATGATACTCAAATCTGTCACAAACTGCCCAATCAGATATCTCCTATATGTCCTTCTTTTGAACACCTGTTTTTCCTGGACATTATATTGAATGATGCCCTCACCTTAATTCCTCACATACAATCAATAACCAAATCGTATAGAACAAAAATAAATAAGCACAGCATTTACCTATGTAATTTTGCAAGGTTCTGTTTTGCCTTTGTTGCTTATTGGATTAAGCAACTAAGAGTAATTGGAGGAACCATGGATTCAAATATGATCTGTATTTAGCTTTGTTTAAACTGCGATTCCAAATAGTGTCCATGGCAATAGAAGCAAACATAAGAGCAAGCCTCTGTAGGAAAAACCTCCCTCCAAACTATAGGTAGAATAGCAATTTGGATGCAAGGACCAATAAAACAATTATTGTAAGTGTTACATTTAAGATATTTTTGAGGAGCTTTTATGCTTATGGCTAATGTTGCTGCTACTGCTCTCTGTTACAACTTTTTTTCTTTAAAAACCTCTCCAGAATATAATTTTGTCTCCCAAAACACAAAACCAAGTACTAATCCATTCACTCATCGTAACAAGCCTCCACTTATTGTAATCCACTCCATGTCGGTTGCTCCACCGTCTGCAAATATCCTTTGATATCCAGAATGCATTCCTTTGCCAAATCACCTACCTTTCTCAATGTTCTGTGTCTAGAACACCACACTTCCAGTCATCCCACCGGCTTTCCCTATCCTCCAGAATAAAGTTTTACATTTTTGATTTTCCGCCTTCACTCTACTTAATACCTGCATATTTTCTCCACTTGTCCCCTCTTATACAGGATTTTTTTTTTTTAGCTGTTTTTACTTTGTGGACATACTTGCCTCTCTCTGTCACACCGTCTTGTCTCAAAAGCACATTAAAAACGCATTTCTTTATCTTTTTAAAGAGAATTATCACCTAGACCTTAACTTGTCCAACCTGCACATCCTACTGTCTCACACCCCATAACTATTGATGGTTGGGGCATATTCTAGTACTAATCTTACATAGTGTTTTTTTCATGGCACAGATGTGTAGGCAACCAGGACATATATTCTGTACAACTTCTTCTATAGGTGTAATACCACTCAGAGGGCTAATACAATGACTTGGCATTTTTAAAGTTTAATATTCGCACATTTTAAATATCTTTTTAAAAGGTTTAAAATAGATTATTGTTGTATGTACCAAGGAAGATAGCTTCTTATTGGAATGTTTTAATGCTGATTATTTAAGTAGTAAAGATCAGTACAAATCTCTTTTTAATCTTTTGTAATGTTCTTTCATTTCACAATATTATAGAGACATGGATCTAATGTGAACCAAAAGGCACATATAGTTTATTTCAATCTACCTAAAAAGGGGTGTGGGAAAAACAGCTATTTAAAATCACAATAACTTAAAAAAAATGTATATTTATCTTTCCTAAGTTCTGAACAACACAGTGGTCCTTTAATATTTAGGTGTTGTTTCTATAAGGAATATTTATGAAAGATGGTGACAGTAAATTGTGTATTAAGCACTCACCATTTAGGTAACTAAGCCTTGTATGTGTCAAGCACCTATTATATATACTGTACACACACTTGAATCCGAAAAGTCTTAGATAGTACAGTCACAACTGCATATACTAGGAAGGCTCGAAAGAAACTTTATCCCAGCAAGCGGAGGAATCTTGGTAAACCATAAAACACCAGTTCATGTATTAATGAGCATCCTCTTATAATAGATAGGGAGGCTGGCCAGCCTGAAACAGGACAATATTTATGACTGTATTTGGCCAGGAAAATTACACTCAATGCTTCTCACATAGTAAATATCCTCATCAATGTGTTTCATTCCATCTTCACTTGTTCACCCTCCCAAGCTTGTAAATGAATACTTTTGTTGCAGGATAATCTTAATTTACTATTTTTTCATGAACACAGAGCCATTTAAAGCATGTTTTTTCAAATGTGTGATAGCTTTACTAGCTCTTAAAATATTTTACTTGAAAAATCTTCCTTTTTAATTTCTCTAACATTTCTGTGAGATCAAAGTTTTCTTTATATTAATAATATAACAATAATGTTATATAGCAGTTTTTCTCCTAGTTCCACTGGAAGCTTTACAATTCTTCTTTGTAGATGTTCTTTTATTCAACGGCTTATGTAAAGAGATAAGTCTTGAGCTTCTTTTTGAAGATATCTAATCACAGGGACTCTCAAACTGTTATGAGGAGAGAGTTAAACAGAACTGAAATTGTTTCACTGAAAGCCCTAGCACCAGATGATGCTGATCAAAGAGCATGGATGGAAGAGTAGGGGGTCAAGAACTCCTTTAAAAGCTCTAAACAATCATGGCCAAGCTACGTAAAGTCAGCATGACAACCGTGAAATAAATTTGCACTTAATATGCAACATGCAAAGAAGGAATGGTTTGGGCATGTTAATATATATATATATATATATATATATATATATATATATATATATATATATATATATATATATATATATATATATAGTGGATATAAAAAGTCTACACACCCCTGTTAAAATGTCAGGTTTCTGTGCTGTAAAAAAATGAGACAAAGATAATTCATTTCAGAACTTTTTCCACCTTTAATGTGACCTATAAACTGTACAACTCAATTGAAAAACAAACTGAAATCTTTTATTGGTGTTCCGAGATCCTTTGGCGCTCGTTGCAAGCCTGTTAGTTTTTGTGTGCTATGAGCAGCGTTGGCTGTCGTTTTTTGTATGCTTATGAAATAATTAATAAATTAATAAACTTTACCTATTTTGAAGTAATATATGCAGGAAGCATTGTGTTGAAGAGCTGACAATCTGTTTTGATGTTGTTGCAGCATACAATGTCGGTTTTCAGTGTTGTGGAGCTGATGTGTAAGTGTCAGCAATGTGTGCAGTGTGTAGTGTAAATAGTGTGCGTGCGCGAGGAAAATCCGTTAGGGTAGATGTGTACTTCCGCATTGTGTAAGTTAGTGTTGTAAAATGGTGTATTTTGGACCTCGTACGGCTTTTTGGGAAAATCCGTATGTGTTTTGTGGTGTTTTGCGTGTTTACTGTCCTGTAGCCTAGTTTTCGTTTTTTCCGACTCTTGAATTTGTAGTTAAAGGTGTAACTTCACTTGCAGATGTCCAGGGTGCCCTCCCCCTTGCTGTGGGTATAAGCTTTTTATGTGTTTATTGTGTGTATTTATTGTGTTTTTAATGTTTTTTTTTTTTTTTTCAATAATTATTGACTGAAAATACTGTATAATACAGAGCAGACAGAATCAACCTCTTCATGCCATGACATAACAAATGTTGACGTTAAATAACAAAATAACAGGTAAATATATAAGCATGATAAATTACTGTACAATAATTATTACCATGTGAGCAACACCACCAACCATTTTCCACTAAAATAAAAGTATCAAGAAACAAACAAAAAGGAGAACAAAAACACAACTTGTAACTTAACCAAGAGTAAATATGCAAGGGAGAGGGAAGGAATGATAGGTGATATAGCCTTCAATATTTTGGTTCCCATTTCCCTCTATTTCAATTTCCCCATCTCAGACTTCCCAAAGCACGTTCACAAATGTATATCATGTCAACTCACGTTTTAGTCCGATCTCCAGTGAGGGCGCCACGCCAAGCGTCTCCTGACCAGCCCGCCTCGGACCCACATGCACCAGCTTAATATCCAACTATCCTGGCTCTATAGTATGGGTCGAGGAAATCCAAGGTTCCCAGGTAGTCAGGAAACTAGCATAAATGTCAGAAACTATATGTATGAGTTTTTCATTGATCATAATAAAGTTTATCTTATTGATTATTTCTCTCAAGCACAGATTGGCATTCTTCCACCTACTGGCAATATGGTTTTTGACTGCTAATAAAATAGATTGGAGTAGTCTGTCCTGGGGTTTAGTCAGTAGGGGTGAACGTTGTCCCAAAAGACAAACTTCAATGGAGGCTATTATCTGGGTATGAAAAAGTTTTGAAGCCAATTAGGCAGGTCCACCAAATGTGAGCAAAGGTCCCTATCTCCAAACATCCCCTAAAACAATTAGCGGGCTCCTGGGGGTTCATCTTGTGGAGTCTCTCTGGGGTAATATAGGTTCTATGGAAAACTTTCAGTGAAGTTTCTAGTAAGCTATAGTTATAAGAACCCCTAGTTAGTCTCCGGCTAGTTTGCCACCATTTTTCCATGTCCCAGGTCTTCTTCCCATCTAATCAAGGGCTTAGGTTTGTGATTATTGAGGGGATTATTGAATTTCTCGTAGATTTGCACTAAAATACCCTTTGTTAGAGGAGCATCTTTAAAGATGCGAGTCATCCAATTAACCTTGGGGTAACCAAATGTCCTCTTCTGGGTCAAAATAAAGTGTCTGAACTTGCAGAAAATGAAGTGTTCCCTCAGTGGAAGATCAAAATTATCCCTAAGGTATTCAAAATTGATGATTTGATCGTCCTTTATCCATGCCTCTATTCTATCCAGACCATGTGTGATCCACCAAGTCTTTGAGTCTGCGGGAAGGTCCATTGCAAAGGGGGGAGAGGTGGTAATGGAGAGAAGAGGGGAGAGATCAGGAGTCAATTGACGTTTAGAGTTTGCCCAAGACAAACATCCCAGGGATAATCTAATCATGGGATTGAGGTAGGTATTTCAAGGGCAATGAGATTTAGGGAGCCATATTATCGTATCCCACCCCAAGGGTTGTAACTGCTGATTCTCAATCAGAACCCAAATGGGTTGATGCTCTAAGGAGTGGGCTTGGGGCAGAAAATAAATTTGCACCGCTCTATAGAAGAACTTAAGGTGTGGGCACGAAAGTCCACAATTATCTTTATGTCTAAACATTATAGATTTAGTAATTCAAGGGGGTTCGTTACGTCAGATGAATCTCATGGTTTGCTTTGGAAAGTTGTCTAGATCTTTAATGGGGACTTTATAGGCAAAGATCTGAAATAGTATAATACTCTAGGGAGGATGTTCATCTTGACTGTGTGTATTCGGCCGGACCATGAGATTTGGAAGTTGTTCCATCTCTCCAGGTCAACCGATGGTTCTTTAAAAAGAGCCGGATAATTGACCCTATACAAGTCTGAGATATTGGGGTTAATTTTTATTCCTAAATATTTTAAATAAGTTTTAGGCCAATTTTTTTTTAACTAATTCTTTAATAATTTCCTTTCAAGTTGTGGGAGATGAGACTCCAGGATTTCCATTTTGTCTTCATTGACTCGTAAGCCTGAGATTGTGCTAAACCTATTTAATACCTCCATAAGAGCCGTGATGGAGGTGGAGGGGCGTGTTAAAGTACATAATAAATCGTCCGCGAAGAGACAACACTTGTATTCTTGATTACCTAATGTTAAACCCCGAATCTCCGGAGAGGCCCTAATAGTCTGTGCCAATGGCTCTATTGCAAGGGCGAAAATGAGGGGCCACAGGGGGCACCCCCTGCCTAGTGCCCATTTGAATGTTTATGGGTGGAATCTCAGGGCCAGGTAATTTTAAAGTGGCCCTGGGAGAATTATAATATGTTTTGAGGAGGTTCAGGAAGTTGCCTTTGATACCAAATTTCGCTAAAACTGCATAAAGATATGGCCATTCCAAAGAATCACATGCTTTCTCAATGTCTAAAGCAAGGGTGCAGAGTGGGGTTTTTGAGTGTTTAGCAAGATTAAGTGTATTCAGCACTCTCCTATTGTTGTCCCCCGCCTGCCTATGTGGATAAAGCCTGCTTGATCCTTATGAACGAGCTTGGGCAAGAATCTGGAAATCCTATTCGCCATTAATTTAGCCAGTATTTTAATATCCCTATTTAGCAAGGAGTGTTTTTAATGTTTTCATGCGCGCGGGGTTCGGGCGCTAAGGTTGTAAAGTCCTATGGCTCATATTTGTGGATGCTAAGTCAGTAAATTTTGCGGTCGAGGTGGGAGCCTCCACCTCTGCAAATTGACATTTTAATATAAAAAAAAATGTGGATGCCCGTTGTGCCGGATAATGGTGATTAAGTTAGAGTTTTTGTCAATTGGGGAATGGAGTCAGGTGCTGGTTGCTTGAGAGTCCCGGTTGGTTGAGTGCCGGATAATCAGGATTTTACTGTATATTTGTGTGTGTGTATAATATATATATATATATATATATATATATATATATATATATATATATATATATACGCACACGCACCAAACCATTCCTTCTCTGCATGTCGCATATAAAGTGCAAATTGATATATACAGTAGAATCCTGGTTATCTGGCACCCAACTAACCGGGACTTTCAAGCAACCAGCACCGGCATCAATTCCCCATTTTCAAAAAACTCCTGCTAAACCGGCATAACCAACACTATCCGTCAGTTCGAGACAGCAAAAAAAAAATGATAACTTTTTTTCTAATTGTTTTTTTGGGCCCTAAATGGACCAATTTAGGTGCTAATGTCTTTTTTTTAAAGGCATTTTGAGGGGTTTAAGGGTCGTTTAAGACCCTTAAATTCGGGGACTCTTGATTTAACCGGCAATTACACTTATCCGTGGGTGCTGGATAACTGTGGGTTTTACTGTATTATTGCTTGAGTATTTGATAAAGAGAGGTTGAACCTCTCGAAAGCTCGTCCCTATAAATAAGACGTTTGTCCAATACAAAAGGTATCATAATATATTGCAATACTCATTATTAATCTATATATATAAATATATATACTGTATGTATATGTGTGTATATATATATATATATATATATATATATATATATATATATATATATATATATATAGACTAATAATTACTAAATTATATATATGAATATAAATTATAGATATGTGTACTTGTGAATTCATATTTTTTGTGATTTTCCATCTGTATCCTTTTGCATTATCTCTAACTAAACTGTAGGTTATCTTTAAGCGACTATAAAAACATATATTTTTATTCACTTACTTTTGCAGCTCATTTTTATGGAACATGCATATTTCGTGCACAGACATTCTAACACATATTTTACACAAAGACAAAAGCAGGAAAGGCTGAGAACAGATTTGTAAAATATATAGGAAAACTGGCAAAGCCTGACTTGTCGCTACATTTTTCCAACACGCAAAGATTTTGTGGCTTGTAGTTAAATCATTCTGGCAGGACATGTGACAAGGGAAATGTGGTATAATCAACTTTGCTGAGTTTATGGGTGCAGTGAGAGAAGGGGCAGGCTTTGCTATCCCTAGGATAAAAACCTTTCAATAATGCAAGTTCCTTAGAGCCAAACAAATCGTAAAAACTTGATTATTGTGCGTGTCAATGTTGACTTTAAATTCTCAGTGCTGTAATGAACAGAAAAAACCCTTTTAGCCACTGTTTCAGTATTGTCTTAAAACCTAGTCTTTGTTTCAACACGTTTATTATAACATGATTCAAAGTCTGCTATTCCTTTTGTATAAATATGCTCCATCCATTTATTTTATTTAGTGTATTTCAGAATGTTTAGTCTAAAAATCTTTTAGAATGAAAGAGGTGCGGCAAATCTATTTGTAAATGTATCCCCTCTGTGAGCCAAGATTTAATGATCACTTTCTTTCTCTGGTTTTGTATAATAACTTCTATTTTCTGTGTTCTACAAGCTATTGACTTAAAGAATGGATCTGGAGAAGTGTACCGTGGAAAGGTTCGAGGCCGTGCCGATACCTCCTTTACCCTTTCAGATCAAGATTTCATGGAACTGGTCTTGGGAAAACTCAACCCACAAAAGGTAACAGTCTGCAATATATTCTTCATTTCGAAAAGTCCTTTTGTGGATTTTCCCTAAAACATGATTTCGATGACATGTGTAGTCCTGAATGTCCAGTAATACAAATCAATAATAAGAGTATTGCCATATTCAGTGTGTCACAACTAGTTTGCCACAATTGACCATGTAAAGGGTTACACAGTATCAGTAACTGCTATTTTGTAGAACATTTTTTTTTTTTCAGTTAGTGTGCTATTAACGGCTTGGAAAAAAATCAGCTTATGAAGATCTGTGTAAAAAAAAAAAAGGCTTGCTTGAGCTGAAGGTATTTTTTCCTCAAACACAGAAAATATTTATCATGCAGACTTTTTTTCTAATTTGTTATGCCTCTTTAATTGATTGTCAAAATACCATTGTACATCCATTTATAATTATTTTTGCTTATATAAAGTGTGTACCTATACTTTATAGAAAAAAAAATCCTATACAGCAGAGCAGAAGCTTTCTAGAAGCACTTTAGAGTTGTTTTGTAATATATTGGGTGTCACGGTCTGCTACTTCAATTGGAGTTGGTAAGAACCTGGTTCAAACCTAGCAGAATCGTGCAGTCCTTGTACATCTCTGATTGCAGAATATGGACCATACACAGGAACCACAGACCAGGATATCAGGAAAACCATATAATCCCTTAGAATTAGGACCAATTCACAGACTGACACTTACACCTTGTTTATGTAAGTCCAGATACAACTGCCATACCTTTATTAATTGTCACATTTTATAAAAATGTTCTGACAAACAGGCTGGCCAATCACAGCAAGCCCTATCCTTATGTACATAGTAGAGGGACCAATTAACATATTATGCTGCCCCTGCTTACTGGGAAATCCTGTACATCTGATGAGGTCAGGCTATTATATGGTGATGAACTCCTTTTTGTGTAGGGGCATCTGTCCAGCCTCCATGCTAATTGCCCCTACTGGCCTTGTAGTCGCCATGGCTGTAATCTTTAAGTGTGTGTTCAAGGATTATCTATGAGACTACAGTCTTGGGCATTGGCCAATGCAATAGCCTGCAGAATATCTAATATGTTATTAACAACAATCCTTATAACATAAAACATAATTTGTACCCAATCATAAACAATATACACAGTATAAGTCCCACTGGATTGCACAGGGCGGGTACTGGTCTTCTCAGGCCTAGGCACATTATTCGAGTAAACTCTCTAGACTCTGGACATGACAACAAGTAGCATAGGTACCTGGCATTTTAAACTATACAGAACATAAACCAAGATACATACAGTAGAATAGTGTAATCATATTTTAACCATAAGCACTAAGAAATACATAACATTAATAGTAAAAACAGGGTAACTTCTTGCCAGCTCAGGCCCAGGCCATGGTCCAAAACAGTCTAGTCGGGCACTGGGCATGACATTGGGGTTCTTTTTTATGACCTTTATAGGTAAGGATAATAGACGGTGTCCAGAGGATAGTCCATCTTAAATTTGATTGGTGGTGCCAGCTTTGCAGTAGTAGTAAGTGGTTGGTAGCTTGGAAAAACACATGCACCTATAGGATTTTGTCAAATAATGATACCTTTTTCTTTAGTGGACAACATTTTTATTTTGAGTGACAAATTTTCAAGAGATGTAACTCTCAAAAGCAGTAATGATTAAATGTTAAGGCTAATCACAAGTGAAGGAGGTAAAAAAAAAAAAAGAAACATATAGTGAAGGTGGTCTGGGGTGGTTGCACAAGTCTGAGAAATAAGAGAGAATCAGATCTAGGAATGTAAACATTATATAAATAACGGAGTCAACATTTAATTAGACATATAAATGAAACTGCAAAGCATGGGAAAAATGAAACCATTACACGAGTGGGGTTTATGTCTTATAGACGAGCCCTAGATAATCTAAGGCATGTGGTTAACATTTCCCAATATGACAACAGTCAAGGCCCCAGCTTGCTTTCTTCCCTAGATATTGAAACGGCATTTGATTCTGTGGTGTGGCCTTATCTACACAAAGTCATAGTATTTTGTCTGTTTTTTTTTTTTTTTTATATTTTTATGTGTAGCTAGAGCAACATTGATCATTTTGCATGAAACCTCTTTTAAATGCAGCTACTCCCATCTTTTTACAAATGGTAGCAAAGTGCAAAATAAGACCTATTTCCCTAGATGCCTTACACCAATCTATGTACAAATTTTAGGAAATATAAGAAATAAACTTTATTAATCATATTCAAAAAGGTGCCGGATAAAAATGTATTAAACTACACCAATACAGGAAGCAAAAAACATATTGTGCATAAACTACAGACTCTCTTATGTACCACTATATTTTTAGGGATACTGTAGCAAAGTCTGCAGCAGACCTTTCTACAGAGTCACTGATTGAACAAGATGGCAGTAGCCCCCGCCTAAGCATCATGTGAAAATCAACATTATTTAATTTTATGTTTTCGCATCAACAACCTTTTTAATCACATTAAACTGAATGATTTGAAGTTGTTTTTTTTTTATTTATCTTGCCTATGTGAAAGTTGTGAGTGCTGGACATTTTAAAGGACCACTGTGGGATCACTGTGGTTATTTATTTCTATATGATCTTTTGAATAACTAAACTTAATTAGTAAATGATTTTAAAAAGCAAAATAAAATAAAGCTTCTAAAGCCACGATTTCACTTATTTTATGAGCATGTTTTCTTTACTACAGGGATTAATTTACTTTATTTAGCCTCTTCTTTCTTCTATCTCACGAGGGTATGTCCTATATTAGGACGTCAAACATTATAATCCAAAATGGCAGGTTCAGGAGCAGCATAATTGCATATAAAATGTAATACATTAGACTCTATTATTTTTTTATTTTAAAATAATTTCCATATTTTTAAGTGGTATTTCTTCCAAACTGTATATTTTAAATATGACTAAAGTGGTCCTTTAGGAACAAATAAACATTTTCCAGTTTTGTTACGCCTTTTCTTTATTTTTAAGTTTAAGTATACAGCTGTATCATTTTCAATCTGTTGTAAAATCTATACCAATTTAATGTAATGGATTTAAAAGAAAAAAGGCATAGCAATACTAAAATGTTGAGGCATTATCTCCATACCACTGAATCAGCAGTTACTCAACACTTTGCCTTTAAGCTGTACTTCCAATTCTACATTGCAGCGCTCAGCAGTCTCTTGCCCATCCTGAACAAATACTACCAAGCAATGCAAGCTCACCATCCAGAAGATTGCGTTGCTTTCAGAATAAATGCCAAACAAGGACTTGAAAAGTATGCCATGGGCTGTAGTCCTTTTTGTTTTGCTTTTTCTCAAGTCATTTAATTTGGGAATTTATTTCTTAGTGCCGACTGCAGAATTAAGTGTGCGTATATGTCTTGTGGGAAGAAGAGGTGATTTCAATATGTTGCAGTTTATATTACATCCAAGATTGTTCATCTTTGATGGAGACGCTTGATGTACTTAGAATAACTCATTTTAACTCTGTTGGGACAAGATGTGCTTTTGAAAGTCGCAAGAAAGAAATGCGAAAACAAAACGTGTGTTTTTGATGTTTTCTTGTCTTTTTTTTATTCTAGGCTTTTTTTGCTGGCAAGCTCAAAGTGAAAGGCAATATCATGCTGAGCCAGAAACTGGAAATAATCCTGAAAGACTATGCAAAACTCTGAAAAGGCAGCAACTTTGACTATTCCCAAGGCAGGAAAAAGAGATCCCGTCCTCACAGCTAAAAGATCCTGCACCAGAAGATTAATGATTCTAAGGAGTTCACAGACATGATTGTACTTTAGTTAATCTTTACATTTTCTTTATGTAGAATGGATAATTAATAATAAATAACATTAATAACCATTTTGTTGGTCATAATCTCCATTTTAAATCTGCACTGATGAGCAATGAGGTTTTCTATGTAAATAACAGTTCTAATAAAAAAAAAAAGAAATTGGTTGTCAGTTGTTTAATTGTGTGGTTAACATTCAATTCTAACGTTCTGGGAAAAATCATTATTTCCTTGGCTCCTGTGAATTACTTTATTGGATAGTAGGAGCATTGTGGTCTTTTTCTCTGTATTTCTTTTTTTAAGCTAAAATACTTTTTTAGAATTGGTTCTTTGCTAATATTACTATTTTTTATTTGAAGTAACTGGGATTTTTGCCATTAATAAGTCAAAATGAATGTTATATATTTAAAAACAGGAAACTAATTTCAGTTGTGTGTAGTATGATAATTTATACAGCTGATCACTACAGGATTTAATCATATATATAGTTGTCGTAATTGCAAGTTTGTCTGTAACGCTATGTTAAAAATTACAGGCCTGTGCAATGAGCGCCGAAGGCCTGTAAAGTGGGGAGGCTTGCAAGTTAGAGGGGGGGGGGGGGAGAGCCTCACATTGTGTGGCAAACAGCATTGCGAGGCTTCAATTTTTTTTTGCTGTCATTTTTGCCGGGCAACTGGATAGTTTTATATAGTTTTACTTAGTTTGTTCAACCAGATTTTATTTGTGACGGATTATCTCTTATTCTATCAAAACTATGGATGTATTCAAAAAGTAAGGCTAAAGTACATCTCAACCTCAATCCATTTGACACATGATATTCATAAATCTAGAGATCTGCATATTGTCGAAGAGATACGGAGCAAATGTAATATCTAATGGCAAAATAGATTAAACTTTTAAATTGTTTATTGTGTAATAGAGTGAGCTGAAGTATAGAGGTGTTGTCATCACATGTCATCTTTCCCACAAGCAGCCATATAAAACAAGTCAATGCAATGAAGAAACCACTATTGCTTTAGTATACCAGCTTAACCATACTTTGCACAAAACATATTTTTACCATGTTTTTCTTTACACACATATATATATATATATATATATATATATATATATATAGTGTTAAATGTTAAAAATAAAATAAGAAAATTAGCAGTTTAACATCATGCTTTTTAAGATATGCTAATTTGCACTTGCTCTGCAATATGCTGCTTTAAATTCTGGTTGAATATCTTCCATCATAGGTTTAATACTTTAGTTTGTTTCAAATAAGGAGAAACACAAACAGCCCTAATAAATTCTCTCAATGTGTAAAGCCATAGCTCGTAGCGTAGTCCGCAAGACTAAATTGGCCCTATAAAGCAACCTGCTAACAGAAAAACCCTATGGGATGTCGAAATCTGCACTCTGCGGCCGCAAATCCTTTGATCTGTCAAGCCCATAACTGTTACGTTCGAAAATCGCTATTAAATTCACTGGCGTTCAACCCTGTAACCCGCAAATAGTGTCAAAAACCCAATGGACACTAGAGAGGACCCTCAAGGGGGTTAAAGTCCTATCAGTACCCACTGTAAATGCAAATATACACACACTACCGTACTCATAAAGGGAAAGTGATGTTAGGAATTAAAATTAATAGAACAACATTCTCAAGCTTGCATATCTGCAATATAAAATACATTATTTTATGTCTCATTTCCGGGTTATATCGATCCCAGCAATCAATGTGTTAATACATATAATGGAACACGCATGGACAAGTATATTATATATACTGATTTATTAATATTGCATTATATCTGGAATGCGGCTGAAATCGAAAGACTTTGATATCTAACCTCCATTTTTCAGTGACGTAATGATGATGCTCTCATTTACCATTGGCTCCGTCTAATCCTGTAACTACGGGTTTGACTAATTGATCATGTTCACGGCCGCACATCCAACGTGCGCAAGAATGGTTTAGGAGTTTGAACTATGCCGCGAGTTATGGGCTGGAGATGCAATTTAATAGCTCTTGAACGCAGCCAAATTTCAAGCCCGCAGCCTTTGCTGATGTGCCGATGCCGCTACAGACTTCGAATTTAATAGGGCTGTAGGACTAGGAACTTAATGGTGGAAGTACTATAGGTTAATACATTGAAGAGAGTGTCCAAAAATAATTCAGTTAATTATATGGCTATTTTAAACATACTCTATGTTAATCTAACATTTTGACATTTCAAAGCAGATCTGGACCACGTGAAGTATTTTTTTTTAGACATTATATTAATAAATGGACATTTCCAAAGGTCTCTTTATTTTTTCCACCATTTTTAAGACAGAGGCAGATTTATTTTTTGGGTGAGATACCCTTCCTTTATTTTATGTGAATACAAGAGCAGAGTTGCAATAGTTTTTTTTTTTTTTTTTTTGTGTGTGTTAACATTAAAACACTTACATCACTTTAAATGAGGTAATATACGGTAAGTGCACTTTACAAAAGTAGCATTTATGAGTTCAATCTTGTATCAGTGATGTGTGGTATAATGTGTAGATAGTGTTTTTGCAAGCTGGTAATGATCAAAAATGTTTTAAACTACATTAAATGAATTAGATATTATGTACCAAAGCCCAGCCTGCATGAACTTAAGAGTGTCACTATAACAGGAAGTTGATTTAATTTTAGAGAGTATTAAAAATGGCTTCACGTTATACTAGCAGCTTTTATGTATAATAAAGCATGCCTGATATGTTTAGAATATGCAAATGTACAGCACTGTATGAGAATATATGGCTCAGAGTGGGGGATGAGTGTGGGATAGAGGGGTCTAACTACCAGATAACATTGGGGGTCTCAATTCTGCCGCTATAGAAACATACAAGCAGATTGTAATCCTAATTGGCACATCAAAGCAGCTAATGATTATACCCAAGATGCTCATTTTCTTAAAAATGAAATAACAACATGGACTGCTTCTCTTTAGAAAAAAAGTATAATGCAACTTATAGATAGTTTTCAATTCTCTTTAACAGCTTAGTTTTTGGGTGACAGAGTGCCTTAAAATTGTTTCTTACTGTCCTGCAATCAGAAATCACAAAAAACCTAAAATCCCGAAATTGAAAAAAAAGCAACATCTTAAATGAAAAATTATTTTGTTTAAACACAATCTGCCATATTGGACCATAATAAAAAAATCGGCACAGTTAATTGCATGTCCAGGGTAGCAAACAAGCAAATATATAAAGTGTTTAATACAGACAAAACCAATGTAGTTAAACTACATAAAAGCCGAACTCTCAGGTTAACATATAAGGTAATCCATTTTAAAGCAAGGTTTAAACTGCTTAATAATGTCAGCCGTGCGTAAACATTAAAGGTTCTTTTCTTTGGGGCTGGAAGAAACTACTGCACATCATTAACTATAGAATCATGAGAAATGTCATTTGAGTGCTTGTGATGTCTCTAATATCCTAAGCCCTAAGTAATAGTGTAAAAAAATCACATGCCTCCCGTAATGATATCCGATCTCACTGAAGCCTATGGATACCTTCAACCACATGTAAAGACAGAAAAATGACTCTGAGAAGCCTGGATCATTCAAGCCCAACGTTATGAAGTAGTTAGCACCTTAATTGTTCATGGATTGAGGCTTGCTTGCTTAAATCTGACACAAGGGGTTAATATGGATATTGTCTATGAGCCAGAGATCCCCCACTCTCTTGCCACTACCCCCTCTGAGCTGGGATCTCACTGGGATCCCGCTTCAATACTCGCTAAAACCTTGGGTTTCCCCCAGGGATCCCCTCTTAATTCCTGCTAACCCCTATGATCCTGGGTATCCCTCAACTAAAGTACAGTATTGTATACTATGGACTCCCATTGTACCTAATATTAGCCCCTATACCGTAGAAAACCCCATGGTATACTAAAATATGATCATTGGGGTCCTCATGAACCCCCATGGCACATAAAATGAATCCTTATAACACAGGGGTCTTTATGGATACCCATGGCATTTAATATTGACCCTTATACCATGGAGGTCCCAACAGACTCCCATGATATACAAAGCTATGACCATGGGGGTCCTTGTGGACCTCCATGGTATCTAAAGTTAACCCTTACTCTATGGGCATCCTCAAGGACCTCCCTTGGACCCTTACTACCTCCACAGGAGTCCATATTGGATTCCCTAGTCTAACCATTGGGGTCCATAAGAACCCTTTTAGTCCCTAACATAAATAAATAAGAATAAAAAAATAAGATCTTTCCCGTTTAGTGCCACTAAGTGGTGCAATAGTGTGTGCCGAGACTTTGTTCAATCTGGTCTTAGGGTGAGGACTAGACTTAGGGGTGAAGGTAGTGGCAGATGATAATCTTTACTTTGCAAAATTGTGTTACTCAACAAAGTCTCGGCCATGACTTTGTTGCGTGCCCCTATTTTGCTTTGTAAAGCTTATCATCTCCCACTATCTTAATACTGAACCCTAACCCTAAAAGTCTAGTCCTCACATTAATAACAAATTGAGAAAAGTCTAGGCATGCTGACGTCACGCCACCCTGTTCCGCCTTGCACGCCACTGCTGGTGGGGATGAAACAGGAAAGGTAAAAAAATAAACCTATAAAGCAGGAAAATATACATTACCTTTCCTTTTGACGCCTGCCAACCTCTGTTCAATAAACCTGCCGCTCTAACTCAGCCATTCCTCCAGGGAGCTCCCTCAGAGACTAATGCACAAATTTAAATCTGTGCATTCTGATGAATTAGATATGGGGTGGGAGTAATTGAAATACTCCACTCTTATTGGCTGAATAACACATATATCAGCCAATCTGAATCTGCAAAAATAGTATGTAAGGTGAAGATGTAATGAAAAAATATGTTAGTCCTGCGGGACCTAATAGCTCTAAACAGATGTTTTTTTCACACGGAGGCCATCTCCATGGGACTACTAAGATTCAGACATTACAGCTCCAGACAAACCCCCTGGGTACGAGTCAGTACATCTTATGGGAGTACTTACTGGAGCCATAGAATGGAGGACTCTGAATATAGTTAGTGTCAAAGATACCAGAAATATTTATATTATTACAATAAAAAGATATAACATTTATTTTCTTTCAAGTCTGCACTAAGGAGTATTCTGTATTTTTTTGTGATAAAAATGTAATGTCTATACTATATTGCAGTATGAAGGCGATTTCCACATTTCTCTTAAGAATGTATACAATAGACACCACCATCATATAATTTTGTATTGCCTTAAAAATTACAAATAATAGGTGAAAAATCCTGTTTTACAATGTGCAATTGTATATAATGTCTCTAATGTGCATTCCAGACATTATATCACTTGGATATAAACGGCTCACACTTTTCTCGATCTTCCATCAGATCTACAGCAGTACAGACTGTCAGACATAATATGAGAGTCACTGTTCTCTCTATTAAAGCAATGCTAGAAAGAGCAGCATCAGACACTTGTAAGGCTCTTATATCAGAAGGAAACTGCAGCAGCGTTTATACCAGAAAGTACCAGTCTTGGCTCTGTTATAAGCAATTTTACTTAGCGACTGGGTAAGAGTTAATATACAAATAAAGCACTCACAAAATAGAGTAGGTGATATATTGTTTTATCTCTGTCTTACCTTGTTATACCATAAGATTACATTCATTGCAATACAATATACTCTGTATACAAATGCACTATTTATTTACTGTACGGTGGAGGGCATCTATCGCTCTTTTGCCCACCATATATTACATGATTGCTGTGGTGAACTACCTACTCAAAATCACCCCTACAAAAGGAAGGATCCGGCCTCACGCTGATGAGAGGCAGTAACCTTGTAACAGCGTAACATGGGTGGGATTCCTGGCTTATGTATAATCCAACCCTAGCTTTGCTCAAAGCTGTTTGATACAGCGGGCATATGCTTAAGGGAAGCCATGTTTGATAATGTTAGGGGTTGCAAGATCGAAGCCTTTGTGGGCACATTTGCATGTACCTGCCAAGGTTCCCAGAATGCAGTGTAATAACTGTATTTCTCGCAATTCTGGCAATTAAAAATGTTTTTTTTAACTTGTTTTAGACATTTAAATGTGAACACAAATGTACTGTTTATTTACTATATATATATATATATATATATATATATATATATATATATATATATATATATATTTTTTTTTTTTTTATATACAAACATATAGCCTGATACTACCCAGTACCATTACAAATCACTGCAACTGTAACCTTGCAAACTCCAAATAAGCACACTCTTACTGTACTGTACTCAATGATGGTGCCCTGTAAGCCAGTATAATAGGTCTGGAGCACAGGTATATAGCATTAATCTAAAATATAACTAGTGCAAAGGAGATCATTTTGATGGTTAAAAAGACATTCAAAACATTTTGTTTTGCATTTAAAAGAGGATATTTGATAAATTACCACTATGTTTTTTTTTCTTCAAAATGCCGATTTTTTTTTTAATCTGAGTGCCTGTCCATTTCAGTCAATGACCAATAATATAGTGATCATGGTGTATGTATGCACCATGCACTTCCTGCTAGTTTTTATAACGTTTAAACAGGTTTAAAATAAGATTTTGTCATGGAAAAAAACAACTTTGGTAATGTTTAAAGAATGTGTTCCCTGTTCCTTTAATGAAGAAGAAAAATATACAAAAAGGACACATTGGGGTTCCTTCATTAGATAAACATGATTGTCCTTGTACTCACTTTCTCCTCAATTTACCATTAAATGTATTCATTTCAACACATTTTCTACTTTTTGATTAAAAAAAAATATTTGTGATCCCATCCCCGTACCACCAGTACCAACAGTTGTATATGGCATTTCTGTAATACTACAATAGATGGGTCATTTATTTTTACACCCAGACTTTGGAAATGGATATTTTGCTAGTACAGTATATTAGATTCCAGATTATTAGAATTGTTATGGTGTAAAATAAAAATGAATATATATATATACTATATCTACAGGTATTCAGATGTCTGCAGTTTAGTTGTTAGCATTTTTAATAAAATGCTTGATTGTTTGCCTTGGTTTTTTAAATATATCCAGGTATTGTTTTTACCTAAAATTTTAGCAAACCCGTATTTTTTAACTTATTTTTACAGTATTTTTTATTTGCTTATATTGGACAATTAATTATATGCTTGCATTATGAATAAAACATTTTAATTACAGTTATGACCTAAATTTGTGCTTTTCCAAAGGGACAAAACCTAGCTCATGTGCATACTGCTGTATGTTAATTAAAACCTGGTTTCACTTCAGTGGAAAAGTATTGTGTTTGAGGCATATTAAATTGGATGCGTGAAATTATGGAATGAAAAATGTGATCAAATTAATCAGTTTTGACTGAGGTAAAATGAGCACAACATATAAGATCAACAGTAATATGTTTCACTAGAACATTTATAGTACATGTAGTGGACCAGCTTCATTTTTCTTTATGGTTTAAAGCGTACAGCTTTAAAAAACCAAATAGCTTTCTGTAGTGCTTCAGAAGTTAATATAAAATATGACCACTTAGCTCCTGTAGGTAATAAATATTTCTAATTGGAATTTTTAATACACCAACTGGTATCAACATTTTATAAATAAGAAAATGACACAGATCCATAAAATGAGTAACAAAAAAGATTAATGTATTTATAAATATAATATTTAATGTACTGCATAGTAAAATCAATATGATTCTTCAGTTGATATAAAGAAATAAGAAATTGATGACCCAGCTTGCTAGAATTCTCTTGCAGGCTTTGGGATCTCATATTCTGTTTGAGCCAAGGCTTTGACCAGTTTTATAATATTGCCATAACCTTGTGTGGTAATAGATTGGCTACCTAGGATTGTTGTTAAGGTCAGCACAATGTGTGAGAGGAGTAACACCAGTGCCATGCAGAGGGATGCTTTGCAGGAGCAGCTCATTACTATAGTGCTCAGATTACTGAAGTAAGGAAGACTTTTAATGAGGATATGCTTACTGTTCCCTAGATTTCTCCCAGGGTGCACTGTTACATTTGTAGCATTGCATTTTTATCTTAGATTCTGGAAGGAAGTATATTTAGAATGCACCAAAGCAAAATCACCAGGAAAGTTATCGGGTAAGAGACATACCTTATCCATAACAATAGGATATATCATTGACAAAGTATATCTCCTGTATTCATTTGACTGAACTGAAAGTTTCATGGATCAATACATTTCTGCACTCTAAAGGGCAAAAATAAGTCTATATGTATGCAGCACATTTCATAAAACATTTATTTGTATTAATATCTAAAAATCCCTCTAATGATTATGTTGATACCCCCAGGGGGTGTCTACACATGCATCTGAACTCCCCCAAACAGCATGCAGCATCAGGGGAGCAATACTAACCCACGATTTACCTGCTGTTGCTTGCTCAGCCAATCTCTTTGCAGCTTTCGGTCTCTATGTCAGCAGCAATACATAGCACATATTAGTGATACACTACATATCACAGGCTGCTTTTCAGCACAAACAGGAACCCAGAGTTTATTCAAAAGTTTCAGCTAACTTGATTGGCCAAAACAAATAATTTAACATGTGATGCTAATTTAGCCTGGGTTTGGAGGTTATTAACCCAGATCTCCAACTGTCAGAAATTACAAAAGATTTTGGTGTCCTGAATGTAAGTGTTTAAGTGTTTATTTTGTGATTTTTTCATGCAATTTTTTTGCATACACTACTAATTCTCCTCTATCAAATGCATTCATAATCCAGCAAACTTACATATCCTTTTAAGTCCAATTAGTTGAATTGTATTGTTTATCCAGACACTTCTCCTCATCCATGTTCCACGTTGTAATTTTGTTTTAAAGGTATATCTAAGTTTCCCTGTTTTTACCTTTATCTAATCCAACACAAGCTGCTTATATCAGAAATACACATTACGTTTAGTCATTCTATACACACACAGATTTATTGTATTTAAAAATAATATTTGATTTTCAGACCCCCAGAGCTGCCTACATAGGCACAGTGTGCCTACCAATAGAAACAATGCATTTGGGTACAGATTTTAATCCTATACAAACTATTAAACCAATAGCAGCACAATGCAACGATCTACAGAGCAATTTCTGAGCTCTCCCTTGTCCTTGTTTCTTTGTGCAGTGGACTTCCCATTCCATAATGCCTTACTTCACAATCTGACTTAACAGATTGAAACAATGTATTAGCTGCCTGTGGTTGGTCAAAACAAATTATGAACTTTATGCTAATTTTAGCAGGATTTTCAGGGGTTTTAGCTCTCAAAATCAACTGCTTGCACACTCAAGAGATTTAACAAACTTTATGGTAAGTTTAATAATGTTTAATTTGGTATTTTTCACACTCTTCTCCTCTATTAGGCGCATCCATAATCCATGAAATTTAAATATGCCTTTAGTATCAAATATAGAAAAGAGCAGCTACAATTCCCATAGCATGCACACAAGAAATGGAAATTGACCAGAGGAATCTCTTTAGATAACCTAGGCCCTCATTCAATTGCAATTTGGCCAATTGAATAGGACTCTAAATAAGCACATAGCATATGTTTTTTAAAGAAGTTTTTAGTAAGTGAAAATCCTACTTTTGGATAGATGTTTACTAATTAAAAACTTCTTTAAAAAAATATGCTATGTGCTTATTTAGAGCTCTATTCAATTGGCCAAATTGCAATTGAATGAGGGTCTTAGTATTTACATGATATGTATTTCCCATTTACCACATATCTGCTAGTGGATATAGAGCAGCTCTATTATTGATAGAAAAATGGTTAAAATCATGAATGCTGACATATTCTATAAAACTGCATATAAGATGTATTTAGTGTTTCTGTCTCTATCTTTTTTTACATATGTTTGGCTTATTATTAACATTAACACAAATATATAGTCGTTAACTCTTGTTTTGCAATTATAGTATCTATAGAGATTAGACTGTATATTCTATTAAACATTCAACAGACTATCTGCGCTCCTAACAAGCTAATATCCCACATTAAAGCAACATGCATGCTTCATACAAGCAGAAGCATTGTGATCATTATTGTTTAATTACGGTGTTAGAGGTTAAGATAGTGATTACAGGTTTATAACTGTTCACCATTCAGAAAAATGTGGTAAATACTGCAGTTCCACAATAACATTAAGGCACTGCTAAATCCATTAGTCTTTACAATTAATTAAGTGGAGCCATTTAACCAAAATTTCCGCAGTTGCATGGAAAAAAAAGAGTGAACCAATCTGTATATTAAACATATAGATAGAGGCAACCATATACAAACAAATAATATAGTTTATCACTATAATAGTTGTGGATCTATGAATGTTCAGAACGTTTGCGGTGTTTGTCACGCTTTGCGCCCACGCCAACAGTTGAGGCATGCTAGGCTGTAATGAGTACCGCGCAGGGCAGGCTCGCTCTCTCTCTCATTTCCCATCTGCCTCTCTCTCTCTCATCTCCCCCTCTGTCTCTCATCTCCCGCTCTGCCTCTCTTGCTCTCATCTCCCCCTCTGCCTGTCTCTCATCTCCCTCTGCCTTTCTCTCATCTTCCCCTCTGCCTCCCCCTGGAACTTAACTAGCATCACCCCTGCCAAGGCCCGTACCTGCTTACCTGGAAACCCTGCCAGTAGTTTGCGACCCGTACCTGGTTTGAAATCCTGCCAGTAGCTTGCGGCCTGTACTCACGTCTTCTCATCTGCAGCCCCGTCCTCCTGCCAGAACTACTTTCTGGATCAAGCCGAGCAGGCGAGATGGACGGGAGCCGCAGAGGAGGAGAGGACAGTGAGTGCAGCGCTGCTGACAGGGTTCTATCCAGGTACGAGACACAGCAGAGGGAGAGGAGGAGGGAGGGAAAGGAGACACAAGGGCGGGAGAGAAGGGCCAAAGAAGATACAAGGGAGGAAGAGAAGGGGGAACAGAGACAAGGGAGGGAGAGGAGGGGAAAAGGAGACAAAAGGGAGGGAGAGGGGTAAAGGAGGAACAGGAGATGGAGAGAGGGGGGAAAGAGACACAGGAGAGGGAGAGGGGGGAAAGGAGGCATAGGAGAGGGAGAGATGGGGAAAAGAGACACAGGAGAGGAAGAGGGGGGAAAGGAGACACAGGAGAGGGGGGCCAAATAAAACACAAGGGAGGGAGAAGAGGGGGGATGGAGACAAGGGAGATGGGGGAATGGAGACACAAGGGAGGGAAAGGGGGGAAAGAAGACACAAGGGAGGGAGAGGAGGTGGAAAAGGAGACACAAGGGAGGGATGAGGGGGGAAATTAGACACAAGGGAGGGAGAAGAGGGGGAAAAGGAGGCACAAGGGAGGGAGAGTAGGGGGAAAATGAGGCACAAGGCAGGGAGAGTAGGGGGAATAGGATGGTAGAATGGCTGGGGGAGTTTTTAAACTAGCAAGTGGGGGGAGGGACTAGATATAAGTAATGGGGTAGAAAGTGTAGAGGGTATAAGGGATGAATTAACAACTCATAGGGGAGGAGATGGGGGGAGAGGAAGTATAATCAATAGGGAGGTATTACTAAGTAACTTGAGTACAGTGGCAGGCACTTCAGAACTACAGACTCATAACATAAGGTGTATGCTTGCTAATGCCAGAAGCTTGCCAGGAAGAATGGGATAGTTAGAATTATTAGCAATTTGGCATTACCGAAAGGTGGTGGGATGAATCTCATGACTGGACTGTTAATCTGGATGGTTATAACCTATTTAGGAAAGATAGGGGCAATGGTAAAAGAGGAGGAGGGATTTGTCTGTATGTTCAGCATGAATTTAAGCCAATAGTCAGCAAAGATATTTATGGAGGAACTAGTGATAATGTTGAATGTTTGTAGGTAGCGTTAAATAGCGGAGCAGCAAATTCCAAAAGAATATTAGTAGGAGTATGCTATAAACCCCCAAATTTAGCTGAAAGTAAGGAAAAACAATTATTGTTACAGATTGGAAATGCAGCTAAGCATGGTCAAGTGCTTATAATGGGAGATTTTAATTACCCTGAAATAAACTGGATAAATGAGACCAGCAGTTCAGCTAAGGGGAGCAGGTTCTTGAGTACACTCAAGGATCATTATCTTGCCTAGGTTATACAAGAGCCTACTAGAAATGAAGCTATCTTAGATTTAGTCATCACAAATAATATTGATATAGTATCAAATGTTGAAATATGGCAACCTTTGGGAAACAGTGATCACAACACAATCTCATTTGAGATTGAATTAAAAAACTAAATTTTAAGGGGCCAACAAAAACTCTTTTAAAAGGGCAGATTTTAACGGTCTAAGGGCAGCAATACAAAGCATAAACTGGGACAAAGAACTGATAGGTAAAAACACTGAACATTAATGGACAACATTTAAATCCTTACTAAATATACATACTTATCACCATATACCAAGTAGGATTAAAAGTAAAAGGAGACTGCTTTACGTACAAGGAAATCAACAAGGTTTGCAAAAGGGCTATTAAACTGCCTAAAAATTAAAATTAAAAATTAATTGCAAAAGAGAATAAGACTAACCCAAAAATATTTTTTTAAGTATATTAATGAGAAGAAGTCGAGGAAGGAAGCTATAGTAACATTACAATGGGACACAGGCTGTCTGAAAATTAGTGACCAGGAAAAGGCAGATGAGCTAAATAGGTTCTTTTCTTCGGTATACACAAGGGACGTACTAGTGGTTGGGACACTGCAACATAATGGGGCTACATTACCTTTGCCGAATAATTGGTTAACGCAGGAAGTAATTCAAAAGAGGTTGGAAAAAATAAATGTTAATAAAGCCCCGGGGTCCTGATGGAATACGTCCAAGGGTACTGAGGGAACTGGGTTCTGTAATAGCCAAACCATTATATTTAATTTTCCAAGATTCACTCAACACAGGGTCTCTACCAGATGACTGGAGAATAGCAGATGTGATACCTATTTAAAAAGGGAGCAAGAGTAAATCCGGGGAATTATAGACCAGTGAGCCTCACTTCTGTAGTGGGGAAGCTTTTAGAAGGGTTAATAAGGGATTATGTACAAGAATATTTCTATTTGAACAGGATTATAAGTAGAAGTCAACATGGATTTATGAGGGATAG
Organism: Discoglossus pictus; assembly: GCA_027410445.1. NCBI lineage: Eukaryota > Metazoa > Chordata > Amphibia > Anura > Alytidae > Discoglossus > Discoglossus pictus. The sequence goes on along the minus strand of CM050163.1, from coordinate 460,518,478 downwards.
GTCATGTCAAACAAATCTAATCAGTTTCTATGAGGAGGTTAGTAGGAACCTGGATCAAGGCAACTCAGTGGATGTAGTCTTTTTGGATTTTGCAAAGGCTTTTGATACAGTGCCACATGGGAGACTATTGTGCAAACTAAGAGATACAGGAATTGCAGTAAATATCTGCTCATGGATTGAGAGCTGGCTAAAAGACAGGAAGCAAAGGGTTGTTGCGAATGGTACATACTGGTAAGTGGGTAAATGTGGTAAGTGGGGTTCCTCAGGGTTCAGTATTAGGTCCTCACCTTTTTTTAACATATTTATTAATTGGGACTGGAAAGTAGTGTCTCCATTTTTGCTGATGACACAAAGTTGTGCAAGGTAATTAAATCAGATAATGATGTGCTTTCCCTCCAAAAGGATTTACATAAAATTGAGGAATGGGCATCTAAATGGCAGATGAGATTTAATACGAATAAATGTAAAGTTATGCATCTGGGAAGGAAAAATAGCCATGCAATTTATAATTTTAATGGAGCAAATCTAGGTGTATCAGATATTGAAAGGGATTTGGGAGTGCTTGTGGACAACCACCTAGGTAACAGTGCTCAAAGCCAAACAGCAGCTGCAAAGGCAAATAAAATATTAGCATGTATTAAGAAGGGTATAGAAGCAAGGGAAGCAGATATCATTCTGCCACTATACAAATCTCTAGTATGCCCACATTTGGAATATGGAGTACAATTTTGGGCACCACTTTATAAAAAGGAAATTTTAGAGCTGGAAAAGGTACAGAAGAGGGCAACAAAACTAATAAGGGGAATGGAGGGGCTAAGTTATGAAGAAAGACTAACCAAATTAAGCTTATTTTCTCTAGAAAAAAGGCGTTCAAGAGGAGATATGATTACCTTATATAAATACATCCAGAGTCAGTATAAAGATTTGTCAAGGGAGCTTTTAGTGCCAAGAGGTTTTCAACCGACAAGAGCACATCCCTTGAGGTTAGAAGTAAAAAGATTCCACCTTAAATAAAAAAAAGGGTTCTTCACAGTAAGGGTGGTTAATCTGTGGAATTCTCTACCAGAGGAGGTGGTGACAGCGGATTCTATAATTAACTTTAAAAGGGGACTGGATTAATTTCTAATTAAAAAGGGAATTCAGGGTTATCCTGGAAAGTATTGATCCAGGGAGAAATCCGATCACCAGTATCTGGGGTCAGGAAGGAATTATTATTTTTTTCCTTGTGAGACGATTGGCTAAGTTTGACTTAGTTTTTTTTTTTTCTGTTTGCTTTCCTCTGGATTAAATAAATAGTTGATTAATAATTAATTAACAATTAATTAACAGCTAATTAATTAATAACGAATCCACATATTGCAGATCACAGACGATCTTAAAAGGTTGAACTTGATGGATTGAAAGTATTTTTTCAACTTTAATTACTATGTAACTATGTAACTATGTAATATAGTGGCAGAGTGCTCCAAGACAGGTCCAGAGAGATGGGTGGGCAGTTTTTGGACTGCATGTCTGCAGTCAAAGAGGTAATCAGAGAGATCGAGACTAAGTCAGGTGGACAAACTGCAGACAGAGAGCCAGTAGAGCTGAGAATGAGAGGAGACACAAAGAGAGAGAAATATTTTGATATTCTGCTGAACAGATACAGAGAGACTGTAGCATGAAGCTGATAAGTAAGCTGCAGATGAAAGTGTTGCGTCTGGTCTCATGAAGGCCAATGACTGTAAACTAATTGTTTGGGACTCTTCATTTTGTTGCTCCCCTCAGGGTTAGCTGGGTGAGGGCCTGGTTAGCGAGAGCACTGCTCTAATAAATAGGGAAAGGGTCTGGGGGAAAAGTGATGTCATAGGAAAGGATCTTAGGCAAGGGAGCTTTTATGAGAAGGGGTCTCGGGGAGGGGCACTGAGTAAGTTGGTACCAGGTACAGCGTAAACAATATTTTACAACCCCACCTTGGGGGCAAATAGTTTTTTTGCACCAGGGCCCTCAATTCTCTAGCTTCACCACTGCTTGAATATACTGCTGTATAGACAAACTTTATGGGGAGTGAGGACACATTGAGAGCAGGGAAGAGGAAGATATGTGAGGAAGATATAGGGACCATGATAGGAGATAAATTCAGAAGACGAAGAAGGGATAAGGAAATTCAGGCAGCATGGGGTGACATGTACATTATTTTTAAGGCTCTCGGATACTCTACTGTTCAGTGCAGTACATAATTGGTACCTTTTCATGCTTTTTGCTTCTGCCATCTGGTTATAGCAAAGTTAATTGCTGAATTCACTTAAAACCATGATACATAATAGGTCCTTGTAGCATCAAGATTTTTGGGATACTTTAGAGTAATTTCTAAAACAAGAAATTCAAGTGAATATTCCTTGAGCACAAAATAATTTTATGATTAATTTGCACATCGTGAAAGTTCTTTCACAAAGCTACTTCCTAACTGTATATTGTTGGTTTATTCTGTCTGGTATGACATCACAGATAAGACAATCCTGGCAATAGCTTTGACAATAGTGTTTTATTCACATGTTGATCTGCTAAAGTACCCACATTTGCAGTATGCTATTTTGAAAAAATAGATTTGATTATGGACAAAAAAATCAGAAAGACACAGGAAATAAATATAGAATTCAATCAATAGCTGCTGCTTTCAATTACTTTAACTGTTGAATGCCATGTCAGGGTTGCTTGGTTGAGATGTTTTCCTAACAGGGAGGGGCCCAGCAGACTGATTAGATTATTATTTGTACTATTGAAAACACTAACATTTCAATTGCTTCAAATGTTTTCAATTTAAATCCTTATTTGCATTCAAGATCCCTTCCCACTTGTTGAAGCATATAAATGGAAACCAAAATGGTGACAAAACAAATGCCAATATTAGTTAATAATTTAAATGCCATATTTTTCACTTTGTAAAAGGATTTGACCAACCATCAAGAGTTCTTCAAAAAAGCCGACTGAAAATGTGGGACTAAAACAAGCGTATTATTTAAAGAACTTAAACATATGAATCTTCTTAAACAGTGTATGTTTTGTTTTAAAAATGCTTTGATACCTGTGAATAAAACATTCAAGGTTTGAATATATGGAGGCAATGCAGCAGTATTTATGTGGTTGTATGGTAGCACACTGTAATAATAATTTTCTTTGGATACGTCATAGAAAGACTTATACTTTAATACGCTATATAAAAATTTACAGCTTATCCAAATTCAGAGTCAAAGTGTTTTCAGTAAATCATCCCTTAAATGAGATCATTTTGGTATCAACAGATAATGCATCATCTCTTTCACCCTACTTTGTTCTGTACATATATATGCCAGAGATGGCACGGAAATGCAATTCAAGTTACATTTCGCTATTTCAGTCATATCTTCCTTCACATCTCTTTTGGGTTACAAGCATAATAACTGCAATCTTCGCTTCATCCTGTCACTTTCTTTCATCTTCTCAGTTTTTCATCCCACAATATTACTAACCATATTCTCCTGATGTTCTTGCCTTATCTGAAAAGATAAACTGTGATGAGGGAGATTGACCCCCTTCAAGCCTGACACGAGTAATGCATTTTCATGATATGTTTCTCAGATTAGCACTCTGCTCTTACTTGTACAACTCACAGTAGAAACATGTTTACCATGGGTGCTTTCTCATTCATGCATACATTATAAACTACATGTACAAGACCAAAGTCAATACATTAAAGAATGAAAAATAAATATAATAAGCAGGCTAAAATGTATTATTGTTTACTTGATGTAATGTTCATGACCCAGTTCCTAGGGTTTTACTGAACGTTAATCTACGAAACTCTTTCTCCCTCTGCTTAAAGGCACAGAGTACTGTGCAACATTTAAAGTAAAGTAGCCAGGTCTCCATTACAGAGGAAATCCCATTGTAATCCTGACAATCTATTCACACAAGATGGAATTTCTATACACAGATTAATATTTCCTCAAAAAAATTATAGCAACCATAGTTTATTTTTTGTTTTGTTTTTTTTACTTCACAAGTATGTGAAGGTTTTCCCAAAACACAGTGGTTCTTTAAATGATGGTCTCTCACAGTTGGGGGATTTTCTTTCATTGACTATGTAAGCTTACTTAGCAGTTATGAGCTAATTTCATCAATAAATCAATAGGGAAAGCTGTAAAAAGATCCAAGTGGTTCTAATTTGTTTTAAGTGTAAGTATCACCATGTAAGGGTACTATTACCTCTTTAAATGTTTGGATAGTTAAGATTATTGGTTTCAGACACAGTGCTACTGAACAAGAGAAAAAAGACTATTACTCTAATACAGCCATTCCTGGGGTGAAAACAGGTGCTTATTCTACCTATGTCCACAAGGCTCAAGCCTAGAGCAGCACATTTTCACCAGCAGCAGGTTGCCTCTAGTTGCTGACACAGTGCCATGAGATAGTGTATGCATATACAAAGAAATATCAATATGAATTAACATTTCTTTATGTAAGTGTAATTGACAGTTTCTGAAATATTGAATACAAAGGGGGTAGCACACACCTAAATATACCCAAGGGACAGTAAATGAAAAATAAATATATTTCAAATATAATTACATGCATTATGTATAACATTTCTCCTTACATTTTACGTTTCCAGAGGAACATGTATTCTTAATAGCTATGCATTCTTAGGTAGTATTGCTACCAAATTGTACTATAGGCTTGAAGTTCACTTAAAATATCAGCAACAATAAATTGGAGTTTCTGGATCTTGAAATTATACCCTATGGCCAGTACCTCAGAGTAAGAAGGAATTGCAGTACGGACAATGACTTTGAATCTCAAGCAAAAGAACTATACCTTCAGTTCAAAGATAGGGGCTACAGCCACAACTGCCTCAAAAAGGCCTATCAAAAAATATTTTTTTACACCGAACTTCCGAGTATCCAGCCTAAAAGAGATGAACAAGGCCAAATGAGAATGATAGGGACCGTTAATAATCAAAAATTAAGAAATCATGGAAATACTGCAAGGGCACTGGCGTATCCTGCAACATGACCCTAACCTGGCAGATGTGCTTTCAAATCAACCATCCATTTCATGAAAACGAGTAGCCTCTCTACGTGACTACATGGTCCAAAGCCATCATGACATGAAAAGCAGGGACAGGGACTGGTCGACGGCCCAAAACAACAGCTATAAGTGCAAAAAGTGCAAGGCCTGTGCTTTCATTAAAGATACAAGAAGTTTTGAATATAGAATCAAATAAAAACGCTTTGAGATCCATTCCAACATTTCATGCAGTACTACATCTGTAGTTTACCTGATTGTTTGCAAATGCAACAAACAATATGTCAGGAAAACTACCCGCCAGATGAGAATACGGGTTTTTGCACATGTGCGCTTAGTACTTAAACAAAGAAGACGTTCCCGTTGACCGCCATGTAAACATAGAGCACAATGGGAATGTAAACGTCATGAAATTTATTGGCATTGATAAAATTCAACTAAGAGAGAGAAGAGGTGATCTAGATTCGAAGATACTACAAAAAGAAGCAGAGTGGATATTTGCCCTTGACACCCTTAACCCTAATGGACTGAATGAGGGCTTTACCTTTTTACCCTTCATTTGATTCCTGGCCCCCAGCCATGGTTGCTTAGATACGTTTCTACCATTTAAATATTAGTTCCACCCTTCTTGTCACCTTAGGGACCAGCTTCCCTCATAGTTTCCGAGACACATCGCTATCTGGGGCACTTGCTACAATCAATTAGGAACAAGTCAGTATTTTACTTAGGCCATGGTCTGTGTATAATAATCAATACCATATTTATATTTTCATACTAACCTTTAGTTGGGACCAGTTTTTATACATTTTTATATTTCTTTTCTACTAACCATTTTTTTTTCTAATTACAGTGTTCCTCATCAATAATTTTGATTATTCCCTCCCTCCTGGTGCTTGAAGTTAGTATCACTTCCAGTCATCTGCAATTCCGCCTGGTTCCATCATAGCATGGGGGGGGGGGGGGGGGGGGGTCGCTGTTCGATGAGAGAGTTTCCAGTTCTCAGAGCAGCGATACCTCACCAGCAGACGACCCCTGATGTCATCATTGAAAGCCTTCTTTTTTTGGCGCAATTTTTCATTGCTTCTAATTAGCTCAGCTCACTGTGCTTTAAATAGAGGAACCCGGCACATCAACCCACACAATTCCCCTGAAGAATCTGTGTTCGCCATGAGGAAACGTACGTTGGGCTTGCAGTTGATGAGGCAATGGCGCTCCTTGCAAGCCTCTCCCCCTCTATTTGATGGGAGGCAGTCATTGCAAGCCTCTCCCCCTCTACTTCCTCTCCCTCCCCTTTGTCTTCCCCCCCCTCACGTGTCTCTGACCTCGCTCCTACATTTACACACTCACCTTGAAGCCAGCTGAATTTCTTGCACTTGAAAACAGTTGGCTTTCAAAGTTGACGCCCCCAGCCAATCTGTTCTAAAAATAGCATAACAGTCATATTCCGTTTGACCAATCACAGGCAGCATGGCATCCATTTTGTTTTGGAATGATTTGTTTTGGCCAATTAGGTTATCTGAAACTCTTGAATTAACTCTGGTTTCCTGTCTTTATGACGCGCCGACATATTCCGTACCGCTGTACATCAGATTAGTTTTTAGGCAAAGGTAAATACCAATCAAAAACATAACAAAGCAAGGAGGGCCCTGTCTTTGAGCCTTAAATCCAGTGTCCATGGTGCTTTCCCCAAAGCACCCTGTATTTCACTTAGATATCCCTTTAAGTGTATGCATATATAAAATATACACTTAAACTTTTTCTATATTCTGGACCATCCCCCACCCAAGCCCCCGCAGAGCAACATTACCCCTTCCCCCTCTCCTCCTCCCTTTCCTTCTTCTACTCCTCCTCCTCACTTTCTCCCTCTTCATTCCCGTCACTTTTCCCTCTCCCCGCTCCTCTTACTATGATCTAATGATTCTCCTGCGGCACCTCATGTGGCTGTGACCGGGCCACCCGAGTGACGTTACATGCATGTCACGTCATTAGCGTTTCCCGGGCCAAGCCTGACAATGCTGTTTCCCACACAATTTGAGCACCATCGGCGCTCAGCGCGAGCCCTGCGCTGAGTGCCTTCGGCGCTCATTGCAAGCCTCTTCCCCCGTCTACTTTACGGGCCATGTAATGAGAACTCATCATGAGCCTTAGCTGCTCATTGCAGGCCTTGGCAACCCACAACTTTCGTGGTTGGCAATGATCAACTTCAGCGCTCATCGCAAGCCTCTCCCCACTCTCTGACCCCTTTGTCTGTTTCCCCCTCTCTCCCTCCCCCTCCTCTCCTTGCCCTGTGTCTTTTGTTTTTCCTTTCTCCCCCTTGTCTCTTTTGCTCCGTCTCTCATCCCTGTGTCTCTTTCCTCCCTCTCCCTTCCCTGTGTGTTTGTCCTCTGTGTCTCTGTTCAAGCTTTGCATGGCTCGCGATGAGTGCCGTTGCTTGCGTTGTACCGGCTTCATCCTCCTTTTTACTGGTTTCGGCTAAGTGTTACTGGCTTCAGGCTTGTTTTTACTTGCTTCTGCCTCGTTTTCATTCAGTTACGTTTTTTTGGACACCATTTTTTTTCTCACTTAGCCGATTTTCGAACAATAAAAAACGCCAAATATGCCTAAAATGAACTTGCAACCTTACTTACAGGCTCCCTGCCCCCCCCCCCCCCTGTGCTGTCTTTCGAGTTACGCAGTTAAAAAAAATTTGTCTGTTAAAATTGCACATTTTCATTACTTGCGATCAGCGTCAAGGTGCTACAGTGGTGATCGAGGCCATCGACATGAGCACCTTCTGTGCTCATGTCTAGGCTGTTTTAAAGTCCTACGGGCCTCGCGATGAGCACCTGCGGCGCTCATTGCGAGCCCTGCAATGAGCACCTTTGATGCTCATTGCAGCCTAAGCCCGGGAACTGTGTTATAACCAAACCATGAAAATTATCTAGCGCTACTTTGAGAACATATACATTACCCGCCCAAAAGTGCCTGCCACCTCCAGAAACTTTTCTACACCTGGGTACTTTCCACTGAAATTATGACCAACCTATTCGATTATAATAATAATATATTTATAGTCAACATATCTGAGTTTCATGTAATGTTTTGTTCATAATATTATACATTAATTGAACTACTGGATTATTCAACATGAACTTTACAAACGTTAAAGGAAATCATAATAAAACATCTATGAGCAACACTTTTGTAATCTGAACAATAGACTGACAGAAATTCATTAAATACTCTCCAGAGGAGACTTTAATATTTCAAAGCATTTATTCTCTATGTTTTAAACTGAGAAGAACATTAATATAAATGTAACCTGTTGTTTTGGTATAGGATTCACAACATATGGTATGCAAACAGCTATCCATAGAGTATATTCACAATCAAAAGGTCAACACTATTAAAATGAACCCACTGGGTACCTCAGCTCTGTCTCAGCCTGAGAGTACATTGCCTGCGGTTGTTAAGTTTGCTCCCTAAAGCCATAGGGGTTTTCCTTTACATGTGTGCTAGGAACTTTTTAGTTTGGTGAGAGGTGTCATGATCTAATATCGACCTCTATCCGAGGAAGAGAGACAAAATAGATTTAAAGAATTATAAAAAGTCAATAAATAACCTGAGATTTGACACAGGGGAGATTCCCAAAGTATGCACAATGGCTCACTTTCTACATGACTTTCTTTACACTTTTTAACTATTCTCATCCCAGAATACTTCTTCCTTGGATTATGTCAGCAAGACCTCTTTTGCATCAGGCTTAAATGTCCCAGTGAGAACAGATGAATATTTGCCCACAACTAAGAGTTTACTTATATAATCTAGTTTTGACCTATGGCAATGTATAATCTGTCACTTAGGCCTTCTTATTTGAAACGTTTGCTGTAACAAAGCTCTTACATACCATAACCTTTATAGCCTGATTTAGTTTGATATTCTTCATTCTCCTCGCCTTATCATGACAAAATCTTCCATAGTTACTCGACTATATTCTTTGAACAATTTGTCCCTCTCCTCTTCCCACTCATGACATCTCAACAAAATAAAGATTGTCTTTTTTTGGCAGTAGTGAAGTAATATATGTCAAGTTAATTACTCAGTTTGTATGATGTTTTAATCAAGGCAAGAATAAGCTCAAGACTAAACAGTTGGCTTCTATAATACATGATTCCAACTACAAATGATACAAGTTAACTAGCTATAAATGACCTGATATAGTTATCCGTGTTGGCATTATAACTTATTTCCTCTTCCAATTGTCCTCTAACAAAAGACAGAATGGAAAGAAAATTTCGGAATATATAACATTTTTACAATGTTGTGCTTTATTAATATTCTTTTGAATATACAAGATAAGTAAGAACAGAAAGTCAGACTAAGCTGAATCACTTTGCCCTTGATGTTTTTCTGTGTTGTTTTATTGTTAACTTAATATAATTTATTTTCCAGGAAAAAAACTACATTATTTTGGTTACATTGCAATGTATAAAATTGCTCTACAATTTTGCTAATATAGATAACAAGAATATGGAAAGTCAGTTGTCAAAATCAAATGATAATACTCCACAGATTGGTTGAGAACATTAATGGACTTGATAATGGAAAAAATATTTTTAGAAATCAAAATAAAAAAATAAAACACAATACGGTAGCTTCCAGTGCACCATACTTGCATGTAAAGGGTAAAAAAGTGAAGGCTTTGTTATTATTTTTAAATGCTAAAACATTTTGCCTATTTCCAACTGCAGCTCTTGGCCACTATTCTGAAGCAGTAATATATTGGATATTGTCATCATGTGTTCTGGGTTAAAACGACAATGAAGAAAATAATTTCACAAATACATGTAGGCAATGGAATGATAGCTGAGTTCTGCAGACATGGATCATTTGTTGATATCAGCAACATAATGGTGCAGTGGTGATTGTTATTGTGCCTGCAAGCACTCTTTAATATATTTAATCAGGCTTTTAAGTGCAATTTAATACACCTACAGCTTTTAGCAAACATTTCTTTAAGTACACTTAGAGCATTTGCATTGTTTACATAAAAACAAATATGTTTTGCTTGAAAAGACAGCTGAAAAGGTGCATGATCATGTTCTGATTTCAGACAATGCTATATATTTCAAGAAGAGAGAATACTTTTTCACTAAATAAACTCCAACTTCAGTACAAAATATCTTATAGCTGCCAAAATGGATTGATCTAACTCTTAGATAATAGTAGTAAGGAGTCTTCTTTCATGCAATAATTAACCGTCTCTTTCTGGGAAGTTGTCCATATGCATTTGCTAAGAACAAAATTAAATTACCCATATATACTCGAGCATAAGCCGACCCGAGCATAAGCTGAGGCACCTATTTTACCACAAAATACTGAGAAAGAGGAGTGACTCGAGTATAAGCCGAGGGTGGGAAATGTGCTGCCCCCTGTGTCCCTCTTGTGCCCCCCACTTGTGTGCCCTTTTCTTGTCCCCTCTCTCTCCCCTGTGTCTCTTCTCCCCTCTACCTCCCCTGTGTCTCTTCCCCCTCTCCGTTCCCTGTGTCCTTTCCCCCCTCTCTCTTCCCTGTGCCTCTTCCCCATCTCCCTTATCACCCTCCTCAACCCCCCTCCTCATCCTCCCTCCTCATTCTCAACCCCCATCCTCATCCTCAACCCACCCTCCTCATCCTAAACCCCCCTCCTCAGCCCCCCTCCTCAACCCCCCTCCTCATCCTCAACCTCCCTCCTCATCCTCCCTCTTCATCCTCAACCTCCCCTCCTCAACCCCCCTCCTCAACCCCCAACCTCAACCCCCTCCTTATTCTAAACCCCCTCCTCAACCTCGCTCCTCAACCGGAGAGCGGAGGAGCAGATGGAGGTAAGTGAGGGGAAAGGGAGAGGGGGAGGTATTTAGAGGGGTAAAGTGAGGAGGGGGTTTTAGAATGAGGAGGGGGGTTTAGAATGAGGAGGGGGAGGGAAAGAGACACGGGGGAGCGTTAGAGAGACACGGGGGGAGGGTTAGAGAGACACGGGGGGAGGGTTAGAGAGACACGGGGGGTTAGAGAGACAAGGGGGGGATGGTGACTCGAGTATAAGCCGAGGGGGCCCTTTTCAGCCTTAAAATAGGGCTGAAAAACTCGGCTTATACTCGAGTATATATGGTACTCTTTTTACAAAGTGAGGTCGCTAGGGGCATCACCATATGTTAGGATAACACCTTGTGGCATATTGGGTAGGTGCAATGTATTATTGATTGATTGATCATATGATTATGTGGACACACATGCAGAGCTAAGACATTACTAGAAAACTAGAGAATTACTTATTGTGCAAAAGTAAGTAGCCCCACCTCGAACCTCTATATTTGTTGAGTTCCTCAAAAAGGGGTTTAGAATGGGGAAGATAGAGTAGTGGGTTAGAGACACTCGGGGGGTTAGAGACACACGGGGGGGTTAGAGACACAGGGGGGGTTAGAGAGACACGGGGGGGTTAGAGAGACACGGGGGGAGTGACTCGAGTATTAGCCGAGGGGGTCCTTTTTTGCCTTAAAAAAGGGCTGAAAAACTCGGCTTATACTCAAGTATTAAAGTAAGTAGCCCCACCTCGAACCTCTATATTTGTTGAGTTCCTCAAAAAGGGGTTTAGAATGGGGAAGATAGAGTAGTGGATGTAAGTGAAAGCACCTTGAATGGATTCTTGGCTACATGGTCATGCAGCTTATGATAAAAAATATTGTGTTATATATTCTGACCCCCCAGAACAACAATTGTCTTGTGGAATAAGGTATACTAGAAAATAATATTATTTGAGCATGTAATCTGATTCTCTGTTGGTCTTCAGGTTACAGGTTTGAATAACAAATGTGTCAGTCACACAAATATGGAAGCTCCCTGTAAAATATGAAAGCTCCCTGTCTACTCAAAATGTAACAGTAAATTATAAATTAGAAAATGTCTTTACTTTTTTTATATTCATATTTGAACATCTATAGTTTTGATCTTTGATATAAAAAAAACTTTTGTTTTGTTGGTCTGTGGGCCATCTGTGGTCCCTGGGTATCCCTCAGGTGGTCCATGGTACAACTGGGATTACAAAAAATTATGAAACAATATTAAGAATATAAATAAAAATTAATAAAAAGCATTAGAGAAGTACCGTATATACTCGAGTATAAGCCGACCCGAGTATAAGCCGACGCACCCATTTTACCACAAAATACTGGGTAAAATGAGTGACTCGAGTATAAGCCAAGGGTGGGAAATGTGCTGCCCCCTGTGTCCCTCTTGTGCCCTCTGTGTCCCCCTCTCTCTCCGTGTCTCTTCTCCCCTCTCCCTTCCCTGTGTCTCTTCTCCCCTCTTCCTTCCCTGTGTCTCTTCCAACCTCTCCCTTCCCTGTGTCTCTTCCCCCCTCCCTTATCACTCTCCTCAACCACACTCCTCAACCTCCCTCCTCATCCTCAACCTCCCTCCTCATCCTCAACCTTCCTCCTCTACCTCCCTCCTCAACCTCCCTCCTCAACCTCCCCCTCCCTCCTCATCCTCAACCCCCTCCTCAACCTCTCTCCTCATCCTCAACCCCCTCCTCAACCTCCCTCCTTAACCCCCCCATCCTCAATCCCCCTCCTCAACCCCCCATCCTCATCCTCTCTCCTCAACCCCCCATCCTCAATCCCCCATCCTCATCCTCTCTCCTCAACACCCCCTCCTCAACCCCTCCTCCTCATCCTCAACCTCCCTCCTCATCCTCAACCCCCTCCTCATCCTCCCTCCTCATCCTCAACCCCCTCCTCAACCCCCCATCCTCAACTCCCTCCTCAACCTTCCTCCTCAACCCCCCATCCTCAACCCCCTCCTCACCCCCCCATCCTCATCCTCAACCCCCCATCCTCAATCCCCCTCAACCCCCTCAACCCCAACCCACCTCCTCAACCCCCCTCATCCTCCCCCCGGCACCCGGTATATGCTAATGACGCAGCGCGCATATGACGTCACATGCGCGCCGGCTCCGGGTCAAGGAGCGGAGTCCTGAGCACAAGCAGGTGAGGGGCGAGGGGGGAGGTATTTAGGCGGGTTTAGGTGGAGGAAGGGGGATGAGGGGGGTTTATGCTGAGGAGGGGGGTTTAGGTTGAGGAGGGGGGAGGGAAAGAGACACGGGGGGGGGGGGTAGAGAGACACACGGGGGGGGTTAGAGACACACAGGGGGTTAGAGACACACAGGGGGGGGGGGTTAGAGACACAGGGGGGTGGTTAGAGAGACTCGGGGTGGAGTGACTCGAGTATAAGCCGAGGGGGTCCTTTTTTGCCTTAAAAAAAGAGTGAAAAACTCAGCTTATACTCCAGTATATACGGTACCTTTTTAGTTTAAATGTTTATATGTGCTTAGGCTATATTTCTATAACGCAGTGTACAGGTATAGGCCGCTTAACGCTACCCCTTTTAGTGCTGATTTGCTATAGCACTGTATTCCCTGTAATTCGCCACTTTGCTCTAAACCCTGCAATAGTGCTGTTTTTTTATCGCCTATCCCTGTCAAACAAACATTCTGCTTTGCTGTAACGCTGCTAATGCCGCTGCGCGCATGTGACGTCACATGCGCGGCGGTGCCGGGTCAAGGTGCGGAGTCCGGAGCACAAGCAGGTAAGTGAGGGGAGAAGGGGGCATTATTTAGGGGGGTTTAGGTGGAGGAGGGGGGTTGAGGGGGGTTTATGCTGAGGAGGGGGTTTAGGTTGAGGAGGGCGGAGGGAAAGAGACATGGGGGGTAGAGAGACACGGGGGTGTTAGAGAGACACGGGGGGGTTAGAGAGACATGGGGGGGGGAGTGACGAGTATAAGCCGAGGGGGCCCTTTTTTGCCTTAAAAAAAGGGCTGAAAAACTCGGCTTATACGGTACCTTTTTAGTTTATATGTTAATATGTGCTTAGGCTATATTTCTAAAAAGCAGTGTACAGGTATAGGCCGCTTAACGCTACCCCTTTTAGTGCTGATTTGCTATAGCACTGTATTCCCTGTAATTCACCACTTTGCTCTAAACCCTGCAATAGTGCTGTTTTTTTTATCGCGTATCCCTGTCAAACAAACATTCTGCTTTGCTGTAACGCTGATTTTTTCCTTGCAGGACCCTATTTAAGGTTCAGAGCAGCATCACAGCGTTAAAGAGACAGCAGAACAGAGAGAGCAAAAGTGCCATCCTGGAGAAAAAAAGAGCCACAAAAGACCCTCAACTCCTATCTCCACCATTTTTCATAATGAGGTGGTTAATTGTCTAATAAAATCTACATTCATTATATTTTTTTTATACTGTTTTACAGACAATGGCTGAGCGCAAGGAAGATCAGGGCATATTGAAGGGCTTAGTCAAGTCTTCCGCAATCACCAGCACTGCATCTTCTGCGAAGAAGATTACCTAGTCCAGATACTATGCCCTGGAGAAAATGGAGGAGTGGTTGTTCATCTGGATTGATGATGAGATAGAGCCCAATATGCCTCTCAGCCAGGCCATCATCAGGGAAAGGGGCAGAAGCATCAATGGCCATACTCAAAGCTAAACTACAGATGTGACTGAAATCTTCTCAGCCAACAAAGGTTGGTTCGACTAGTTTTAACATGAGAGAAGAGGCGAGCGCTGCCCCTGATGCTGCTGTAGCTTTTCTAATCACTTTCAAGGACATCATGGAAAGAGGCAATTATCCACCTGAACTGGTCTTCAACGTCGATGAGACAGGACTGTTCTGGAAGAGAATGCCAAGCCGTACCTTCATATCCCATGAGCAGAAGCGAGGACTAGGTTTCAAAGCAACTAAAGACCGGCTAACCCTTCTTCTGGGTGGGAACGCCAGTGGCACTCTCGAGATCCAGCCATTGCTGGTATACCACTCAAAAACACCTAAGCCTTGAAGGGGATTCCTAAATCCTCTTTGCCGGTCGTTTGGAATTTCAATCGTAAAGCTTGGATCACAATAGAAATCTTCAAGAACAGGTTCAACAATCATTTTTTGCCCATCTGTGCAATGCTACTGAAGGTGTAAAGGGATTGAGGCCAAAGCATTCATGTTAATGGACAATCCTCCAAGCCACCCTACCAGCTTGGCTGAGCTCCATTGCTGCAACCCAGTAAGTAATTTTAATGGAAGTAATTTTCCTAGCCAGCCAACACTACTTGACTCATCCAACCAATGGATCAGGGGGTCATTGCAACCTTCAAGAACTATTATCTTCACTTCACATTCCTCCAGCTCATTGACCAAGCAGACAGCAAGGACCAACAATCCATGATGCATTTATGGAAAACGTATACCATCACGCAGGCCATAACGAACATCAATTTGTCCTGGAAGGAGGTGACACAGCAATGTCTCAAAGCAGTGTGGAGGAAGATATAACCAGAGCTGTGTGTGAATGTGCAACCAGAACAGTCCATCATAGCGGAGATAGTAGACCTGGTAAATATGGCTGGACTGGGAGATGTAGACATCCAGGACATTGAGTAATTGGTACAAGCTTCAGGCAAGAGCCTGACCAACAAGAACCTCCAACAACTGGCGGAACAGGGCATTGAGGAAGTCCAGGAAAGCAGTGACTCTGACACAGAGGAACAAAAAGAACTACCATTGAGTTCCTCAGCAAGACTTTGAATTCCATCAATTACCTTATGGATGATTTTGTGGCAAATGATGCGTACACTGTGAAGAGCAGAAATGTCAGACGCAGCATTCTTGGGGCAATGTCTTGCCACCAGCTTCTGCTGGATGGCCGCATAAAAAAAAGACGTTTCTGGACCAGTTTATCTAAAAAAAAAGCCAGAATGGAGGATGAGTCTGAAGCTTCCATATCTGCTATTTAAGTAGACTGTTTTTAAGAAACTGCAAACATAATAGTAAGTTACATTTTTTGAAAATCTCGATTGGTTTTGTGTCTTTTTTTCCATGAGTTCCCCTCTAAACTGTGTATGCTTGTATTATAATTATTAAGAAGGAAAATAACTTAGTGGTCCGAGAAGACTCTCAACAATAAGCAGGTGGTCCTTAAGGCTCTGATCAACTTTTAAGTGGTCTGTAGAAAAAAACATTTTGTAACCACTGCTTTAAGATGTGCTGTATGTTGACTGTCCACAATGATTTCTTCAACCCTACATGTAGGTTTAAAAAAAATGCCTGTAGCAAATACAGATACAGCAAGCCATCTACAAGGATGTATATATTCATTGTTGTAAAAGACTTTTAAAAAGGTTTGTAATTATATGGAAAGTTGGATTCTTGCAAACCATAATGAATGAGGGTCTGCTGAGTATTTAAAAAGCTATATTTTCCTTGTTTACATTCAAAGAAAAATAGCATGTCGTTCGTATATTATTGTGTAAAGTAGTATGAAATATAGAAAGGGAAAATTATATCCCCATGAGCTGTGTTTTGAGACAATTATATGGTATTATGCTGAAGCACTAAATACTAAAACTGAGAAAAGATGTTATTAAAAATAATACGAATTGACAATACATAGAGCTTAATTATGTTGCATTGAACTTCATGTACACTCTCCCTCTGAAACACCCATAATACATTAGGGACTAATTTTAGTCCATCAAGGACCAAAATAGACATATTTATTTGCTTTAACACAAAGTATTTCCTTGTTCATTACAGAAGCACAAATGTAAGGAATGACCTCTGGAAGAAAGAAAACTTGAAATCAAACCTGTGGTTGGGTACTAGTTCAGACCACATAACTACATTCCTAGATGGACATTTAGGTGATATTTTTAGATTGTATGAACCAAACAGGTTCTTAAAGAGCAGGACGATGATCTACGTACTGAAAAACTCCTTATTGTTAATGCTATATTTTTATGAAAATGAAAAGCTCCTGAATACTAATTAGATGCTATGATGTTCCAATCAGAATCACAGTCTGGCTGTCTGTCTGTCTCTGTGGTAGCCAAAAAATCACCTCCAATGCTGTCAATCACCATAATAGTAAAACAAGTTCTAACCCTTAAGTTATACAAAATATAATAAGGGAGCTCAGGACAATGTAAGTTTAAGAATAAAGAAGCCTGCCTCTATAGAATTCATTTTTTATCCAATATAACATCAAACAACAAAACAAAGAGGCGCTTATAAGGAGGCATCAAGTGTTATCTACAAACAGAACCATAATAATCCATGCCATACTATACCATTACTATTATTATCTTTTATTTGTAACATATCCCAACATATCATTAGCGATATACAGGGGTTACAATCAAGGCAAAAGCAATAGCAGTATTAACATGTCAAAAAGGATGGAGGGCCCTATCTTTGAACTTAGAATCCAGTGTCCAAAGTGCTTTCTCCAAAGCACCTTGCAATATTGAAAACTCGTAAACTTACAATCTAAAGGGTTTGCGTGAGGTACAGGAGTGTGAAAGATAGGTTGTATAAGTTAAGGTGGAAGTAAGTAGGCTTCTTTAAACAGATGCAATTTTAGTGAGGATATACCATATTCTTTTGTGATTAGTGATAGTCCATATATGGAGCCCGATTCAATTGAGCAATCGTAAGTTACTGGAGCCCGTAAGTGTGGCCGTAAGCTATTCAATTGGCATCTTTTTGCGGGCTCCAGACGTCTTATTGGTTACGGACTTAAAAAATTTGTGGTTAAACCCAGAACTTATAGCCTCCAAAAGTTTTTGATCTCGGGAATCAATGAGTTAATACATATCAGGACACCCATGTGGACTAGAACAGTATTGGCATTTATTTTTATTATTTGTTATTTTGAAAGTTTGCGAATCCCATCGCATATCAGACCCCCGAACCTATTTGATTGGCATGTAACCTCCATGTTTTACTGTCGTAATGATGGCAGTCTCATTTTCTATTGGCTGTTTTGAAATGGGAGGTTACAGCCTTGCTTAATTGATCATGTTCCTGCCCTGAACTGCTATGCATGAGTGCATGGTATACGGCTTCGGCGTTCAACCTGTAACTTGTGGGCTTCTTCAATGAATAGCACCGGAATCTGAGATGAACGGGGTGCCTGCAGAATGCCCGAAGACATATGGCCTGTATCCCGTGAGATGCGGGCTTGCAATTGAATCGGGCTCACAGTTTGCAAACAGTAACCCAAAATACAATGCCTTAAAAAAACACTTAAACCACATTTTCTTTTAGCTGAAAGAACCACTGTAATGCTCATACCACAGAGCAGGGATAGTCAATTATTTTCTACAAAATCCACCAAGGTCCAAAAGTATTTGTGAAAATGAAGTCAAGATCTGGAGTCTATGTGCCTATTTCTATTGGCCAGATTGTAATGTTACACATACTTAAAGTCACTCCTAAAATTGACACATATTCTATTAGCTATTCACATTCTGATTGTGCGTTAACTATTCACAATCACTACTGACAATCCAACTTAGGGCTAGCCTCTGCATTGACTTTTGGACAGCTCGAATATTACGAGAGCAAGTTACACAAAATCAATTTTTGATTTGAACTTTACGTCTAGCTTGCAAATTCACTCAGAACCACAACTAGAAAAAGTGTCAAGTTTCTGAAAAAATTATTGTATTGAAGTTTTTGAATCTGTGTGTAAATAATAAAAGGCATGGAAATACATCAGAAATCATTGCACAACAGTCTCCAAGGAATATATATTCCAATATTTTGTATTTTCAATAATACGTCAGAATGGTCATACACAAAGAAACATTAAAAGTTTTGCTGAAAGACGCATAAAGCACTTAAAATAAAAAAACTGCGGACTTACACAAAACAAAATACGACCCGACCTTAACGGACAACCGGAGCACAGCGGCAAACATTACAAACACAAAAATACAGACAAAAATAAAATAAAAACCTTACCCACAGCAAGGGGGGACACCCAGGAACTCTGCAACACAGCTTAAACCTCAATTTCAGTCAAATTTACAAAGTTTAGACACTCAAAAATCCCCTAAAAATGGTAGACGAAAAAAACTAAAACGAGGCTGCACGACCCCTAAAGACGCAAAATACCACAAAGCAAATACGTTTTTTCCAAAAACCTGTACGACCTACAACAGGCCATCTCTTCCGAGCTTCGTGAAGCGAGGCGTGCCGTTAAAAAAAATATATACGAGATACGCAAAAAATTACGAGATTAACAGGCGAACGACAAAAACGAAAAAACAATAAAAACACACTAAATACACCCCCAAAAATCACAAAAAAATCATAGACATCACGGGGCAACAGCCAGGATCTGGCTGGGAGTGAGGTGGAATGCGAATTTAACCGATTTAGATTATTTTCGCCACTCAAAAATCGCCTAAGCAAGGAAAAAAACAGGCGCCCAAAAAAATGAAAACGAGGCTACACGACCCAAACGAGGCTACACG
Source organism: Discoglossus pictus (assembly GCA_027410445.1). Taxonomy (NCBI): domain Eukaryota; kingdom Metazoa; phylum Chordata; class Amphibia; order Anura; family Alytidae; genus Discoglossus; species Discoglossus pictus. Next base: position 460,499,107 of record CM050163.1, on the reverse strand, counting down.
ACCCAAACACATCAAACTACGAACTACGAAATACACTATTACTAAAGCCGGATAATGCTCACGAGACGCGTAAAACATTAATAACATTACGAATATACAATGCCGCTTTACACAATAAACCAACGGCTTTACCTCGCGCACGCAGCTTATTTATACTGCACACTTGGAACATTCATTACACTTTATAAGCAGGGCACCAACACTCACAATGTATATTCTATGCTGTTGGAAAATACAAACAGCTCTTCAGCCTATTGCTGGCTGTATATATTAATAAAAAATACTTAAAGTATATTAATTTATTGAATAAATAATTCATTATTACTTAACTACATATACATAAAAATATATATCTCTCTTTATCATGACTCATGAAGGTGCTCAGAGGACCAAAAGTACATGACAGGAGAGGCTCGCAATAAGCGCCAAAGGCTCTCATTGCGAAGCAGGCGGTGAGCACCAAAGGCTCTCAGTGCAAGCCTTGCAATGAGCGCTGAAGGTCCTCACAGTACAAAACGGTTTACAATGTGAGTCAAACAGCATTCCCATGGCTTTTAATTTTATTGCACCATCATTTTTGACGGGCAAGTCGCTAGTCACATATAATAGTTGTCAAACTACGAATCGTCGTCACTCTTGCGTGCCTCGTGTATCGAGCCGTTGAAGGACAGAAGTCTTCCGAGCTCGGAGCGCTTAGCAGATGAATGCCGAAGGCGCTCATCGGCTATGAGCCTCATACAGCGAGGTGAGCAGTTGAGGCATTGAAACTCTGAGCACTTAGGTGATGAGCGTCGAATGCGCTCATCGCCTGTGAGCCTTGCAAAGCGTGGCGAGCAGTTGAGGCATTGTAACACGCGGGACTTAGGCAGAAATCAGCGCCGAAGGAGCTCCTGTGAGCCTCGAAAAGCGAGGTGAGCCGTTGATGCATTGAAAAACGCTGGACTTAGCCTCCAAGCAGTTAGGAAACGCGGGATTGTCTTAGGCTGCAAGCAGTTGAGGAACGCGGGACTTAAAAAAAATAAAATACAAAAAAAAACTCACACACAGCACGGGGGGACAGCTAGGACGTCTGGGAGTGAGGTTACAAGCAAATTTAAGCCGAATTTGCAGAGAAAAATAATGGCAGACAAAAAAAATGAAAACGAGACTACATAACCGTAAAACACCGCCAGATGTGTACCACTTTTACCCAGGAATGTACGAGGTACAAAATACCCTATTAGAAAGGACGGAAAATGCTTGCAAGCTGCGTAACACATAGACAATCGCCGCCATTCTACAATACTAACTTGCAATTAATCACATTACGAATCTAAAATTTTACCCGACTAAAGCAAAGGTTGGGCCTTGCGCACGCAGCCTATTTATACTGCACAATTGGCACATTGCTGACACTTTCTCATCAGGGCAGCAACAGTCGAACTGTACATCAAAAGAGATTGCTAGCTCTTCAGGATATTGATTGCTGGACATATTAATTACAAATAGGTAAAGTATATTCATTTATTAAGTAATTCATTAATTAATTATTATTAAATATATATATATATATATATATATATATATATATATATATTTAAAAAAAATACGCTACATAGCACATTTTACACTGAGTTACTTTATGAATACATTAATGCTTCGCACTTCCTAATACATTTGTTCATTCAGAATTAATTATTAACATACATTAATTTAATAAGTATTAATTAGTAATGGAAAATAAAAATGTACACTTTACACTGCACTAAAGCATTACTCATTTCTACACTGCAGGTAGATATATTGTGCCGAAGGTGCTCAGAGGAGCAAAAGTACACAAGGAGAGATGCTCGCAATGAGCGCCGAAGGTCCTCAGAGTAGCAAAAGCTTTACATTGTGTGGCAAACAGCATTGCCATGGCTTAAAATGTTATTGCCCCGTCATTTTTGACAGGCAAGTCACTATTATGAGTTAATAAGATTAAATTATGTTTTGATTGCTGTGTGTTTCTATCTATCGTACTTCTTGTTGTCTTCAACCTGGATGGTTCTCTTAATTTCTACTGTATGGAGCTATCCTTTTCCAGATGTGATCAATTCTTTGATCTTGGTTGTTATTGGCTCATAATGATTTCTTGATTCCTGTTGTGGTTTTATATGCTTACACATACTCTGCACAACTTGCTGGGCAGTGTGTCATACTAACCAATCAGTAACCATATCTCAGCAATAGTTGTTAACATGCTACTGAGAGGTGTTCCCCAATAGGCTAAAACACTACACTGCACATCCATCATTACAGAGTCTGTATCAGCATATAATGCAGTGGGCACACCATAGAGGGACTCTCTATTGGATGATTACTTGTGTTCTGTCCACTAATGGAAGTTATTTGTCAACCCTTGGTAAAGGCCTAGAGCTCCAGCAACGCGTAACTGGCTCAACATCGCCTTTAGCACTTTCGCCCATTCGTTGTACTTGACAGTCACTTGAGCGCCACCACTTGAAGGCAGCCATCACTGCTCTGTCCTCCTCTGACATCGTTCTCCTCATCTTGGCCAGAGTGTCATCGAAAAAATACTTTACCGACCTCACATCCCTATTTGTAAAGCCAACTGCTGTAACTGCGGCTGCTACCTCCTTTCAGGCCTGGGCCCTGGGCCTAGCTTCCGTCCCCCTGCAAGGATAGTGGGGTGGCCATGGATGGCACTGAGGAGGACCACCATCTACTCCTGCCTGTATTTAGGGGCCCTGTACTTGTCATAAGCCTCTTGTCCTCCTGGCTGTGAACCAAGATGTGTCCTCCCTCATCTGACCTTGAGGCCTGTCCCGCATTCTCACTACACCCTGGAATAAGGCCCCTCCCCCTTGGTCACACCTACCATCTAAAATAAAGGTGTGTGTGCCTCATAGCCTATCAGTGCTCAACACTGCTCAGTGCTGCTTTAGTAGTCTATGGGGGGGGGGGGGGGGGGGGGGGGGGGATGTATATGTGTGTGCAGTGTATATGTGTGTGCATGAGCACTATGTGTGCCAGTGTGTGTGCCAGTGTATGTGTGTGCATGAGCACTATGTGTGCCAGTGTATGTGTGTGCATGAGCACTATGTGTGCCAGTGTGTGTGTGTGCATGAGCACTATGTGTGCCAGTGTGTGCCATTTGCTCTGTTCGTGTGCATGTGCTCTGTGCGTGTACATGAGCTCTGTGTGTGCCAGTGTGTGTGTGTGTGCTCTATCGAATCAGTGTGTATTTATGTATATATATGTATGTTTGTATATACCGTATTAGTTAGTGTAGAGCAGGAAGGCTGATTTAAAGTGTCACCCAATTATGCTCAGCTGCTACTTAGTTTGCTCTGCCAAACAGAAATAGGAAAGAAGACAGAATGGACTACCAGTTGAAGTGGTAATCAAGTGTAAAATGTACTGCTGAGAGAGACTTTTATATGACAATACATATGATTGAGGATCATCCCAGTATATCATAATTTACTTCAGAGAGAGAGCACAGTTTAATATAATGCTATTATAATTGATCCTTACATGCAAGTTAATAGAGTGTTGTTCTTGCAGAAATCATTTCTCTGACACAAACACAGGTTTTTTAGAACTTTCTACATGATGTCACTGATGTCACAAATTGTGCTGAATTAACTGTCCCTTTAATAATAAAATCAATTTATGAAGAAAAAATATATGTTGCTTTTAAAACTTCAATTTACCCATAGGGTGGGAAAGTATCCGACCAGGAGGTTGTCCTGAGAGGAAACTCTATCTGCCTTCTCTTCAGTGGAGACTGCAGGAATGCCCAAAATGGTCAGAAGAAATAGGGAAGCATCCTGGGCAGAAACATCTACCCTTTTCCCACATTTGGATAGCCTAGGCAATCTAGGTCAATGGATTTTTTTTCAGTACAAGTAAGAATTTTATTTTTGGTGTTCCAATTTGCTGTTACTGTATTTCTATCCATTTTTATCACTGTAAACTTAGTAAAACAGACAGCCTATCTACTGGGGTCAGGTCTGTTGACTTTCTGTAGAAAATGCTATCAACTAAATAACATATTCTGGAAGGATCTTGGCTTTACAGCTTTCTTACTGTTATACTTTGTGCTTCCTTTGATTTAGAGACTTTATTCACTAGTCTTAAGGAACATCCATTTACTGCTGCAGCTCCTTATTAAGCCTCAGTGTACTTACATAGATGCATTCAACAAAATTCCTATTACAGATATATGTAAACATGTGTACAGGGAGATCTTGATAATTGTTAAATTCATGTTACATATTGTGTTCACTACTGTGAATGAATCTTTGGTATTCTACTAAAAAATTTCATTTCTCAAACTCAAGCTATTTCTAACAAGCTAAAATGAAGATAAAAGTATATATTGATTAACTTGTATCAGTTTCATTTACTAGCTTTCCAGCACAGTATTGATTTTTGTGTGAACATTTTCCTTACTCTTCATTTTATGTGTATTCAGGGAAAGTTACTGCTGACTGTGACATGCATCAGCTTTCTAGTACAAAACTTACAGCTATAATTAAACTGGAAACTGAAATCTAACAAGATTCTGAAAACAAGGAGAACTGTCTCAAAGTTTTTTATTTAGTTAAAGCTACGATATACTGTAGTTGTATCACAATTTAATTAACTTGAAAAAAGTACATGAAGAAATACATTCTAGACCAGAATTTTCAAAACTCTTTCTATGGCATGCGTTAAAGTGTATACGTTTTTTTTAAATTGTGGATGAGGTTTATTTTAAATCATGGTTAAAAGCTGCAAGTTCTGGAGAATGCTTCTGTACCCTGGATAGCCATTTCATAATATCCAATTTGTGTGTTTGTGTCGTTGAGTCGTGTCTGACTCTCTGTGACCTCATGGACCGTAACACACAATGGTGATCCACATAGTATACATGGCAGAGATACTGGTGTGGGTTGCTAATTCCTCAGCATACAGCTCCTGGTATTCTTAGGTGGTCTCCCATCCAAGTACTGACCAAGCCAAACTCTGCTTGGCTTCAGGGTGGTGTGACCTCTTGGTTCCCTGACTTGGAATCAAACCCAGGTCACAGCAGTGAAAGCACCAAATCCTAACCACTGGACCACCAGGGTATATCCAATTTAGGGTTAGGCTAATTTTAGAAATTAGTTTAGGCAACAAAACTGTACAGGGCAGGAATATAAAGCATCAACCAAAATAAGAGCAACTTATATGCAAAGTATAACACTTTGAAATGCATACATTTATATAAATCTATCACATGTAATAGTTGTGAAACTGAGAGTTGTTGTCATACTTGCGAGCCTTGCAAAGCGAGGCGAGCCGCTGGGGCACGCGCTCGCAAAAAATGCAACTTTAATGGCTGAACCATCAAACTGAAAAACATGGTGAAAACACACAAATATGCCTCAAATTCACTTACACACTCACACACAGCACAGGGGGAGTGCCAGGGAACCTGTGAGTGACGTTGCAAGTTAATTTGAGGCATATTTTGTCTTTTTTAGCAATCGAAAATCGCAGAGGCTGGAAAAAAAATGGCCGAAAGAAACCGAAAAAAACTAAAAATTCTGAAACAAGATGAAAACGAGACTCAGGCATGCAGAACTTAGAAAATACACGACGTAAAAGACAGTAACACACCAACAACGCCAGGCACGCAGGACTTAGAAAATACACAATGGCAAGCACAGCAACACTTACACCAAAGACGACAGGCACGCGGGACTTTGTAAGTAAGACCAACGACAGTCAGCGCGCTCCATGCAAAGATTCAGCAGGGACACAGATGAGAAAGATACAGGGAGGGACAGGGGGGAGATGGTGGAAAGAGACACATGGCATTCCCAGGTACAAAAGTTGCAAGTTGCCGAGGCCTGTAATGAGCGGTGAAGTAGATGGGAGGAGAGGCTCGCAATGAGCGCCAAAAGCGATCATTGCAAGCCACGATATGAGTGACAAAGGCTCTCAGTGCGGGGCTCGCGATGAGCACCGAAGGTGCTCAGAGGGAGCAGAACATCGAATTGTGTGGCTAACAGCATTAACAGGCTTTAAATTGTAATGCCGTAATTTTTAACGGGCAAATCGCTAGTAAATATAGAAATGATACTCTGATAGTAATAACCTTTCTTTTCATATAATATTACTGCAGATTTGAAGTTTAAGCTAGTAGAATTAAGAAGCAAACTATTTGGATAGTTTACCAAAGAGAAGTGTTTGCTCAAATTGTACTGAATTGTTTTAGAGCAGATGAATTTTAAGGAACATAAAACACAATAACAAGCTTGTAGTGGTTGATATACTTTAATTGCATCCATAAATAGAAAATGGAAAAAAATGATTGCATGTTATTTGCTTTTGATTTGAGCATTAAAAATGAAGTTTATTTTATATATGAGCAACTGAAAATGTATATCCTGTTAATGTTAAAAAAAAAAGAATACATTTAGAGCAGTGATTCCCAACCGTCTCCTCGAGGACCCCCACAGAGGTCATGATCTATATTTGGACACTACTGAAGGAAAAAACAGCAACAACATATACCCTAAAAAATAATATGCAAACTTTATGATCCGTAAAACAACCAATCTAAGGCAATAGTGAATGGCTGCTTATGACCAATAGCTGTTCAAATTACCATTGACCATGGTACTTGTAGATAACTGAACCTACATAAGTAGTCATCACATATAATAGTTGTCAAACTACAAGACGTCGTCACGCTTTGCAAGCTCGCAAGAACTGCATCCCTCGCAAAGCGAGGGATGCAGTTCAGGCGAGGGGCCTCATTTGCGGAAGGTGGAAGCTTTACGGCACATGACTTTAGAACAACACCACCCCACACACTTCTAAACTCGCAGCACTTAGTCCTACGGCGCCCCAAATCACCCCACACAACCGTTAACTTGCAAAAACACTAATAAACCCATTATTAACAAAAATAACACTCACCCACAGCACAGGGGGACATCTGGAAGTGAGTTTACATGCAAATTTAACCCCAAATTCCACCGTTTTGTCACTAGAAGAACGGCTAAGCAAGGAAAAAAATGGCAGCCGAAAAATGTAAACGGGGCTCCGCGATTCCAGACCGCCCAGCCACCTACAAGTTACCCAAGTAGGGATCCAAGATAAGCTTGGAAACCCGCATTAACCCACGAGATCCGAGATAAGCTCGGAAACCCGCATTAACCCCACATTAACACTCACAGTGGGGGGCCCCGATCACACGCGTTCGGGGACCCCCGCTGCTATCAAAACTCTAAATTCCGCCTTACGGGTCCTTAAAGGACCGTAAAGGTCCTTAAAGGACCCGTAATAAAAAAAAATTAACCTTATCACTCATGGGGGTCAATACAGACCCCCATAAGCACTTAATTAACCCTGTCACACATGGGTGTCAATACAGACACCATAAAACCCCTAATTAACCCTGTCACTCATGAGGGTCAATACAGACCCCCGTAAGCACTTAATTAACCTCATCACTCATGGGGGTCAATACAGCCCCCCATAAGCACTTAATTAACCCTATCGCGCATGAGGGTCAATACAGACCCCCATAAGCACTTAATTAACCCTGTCACTCATGGGGGTCAATACAGACACCATAAAACCCCTAATTAAACCTGTCACTCATGGGGGTCAATACAGACCCCTGTAAGCACTTAATTAACCCCATCATTCATGGGGGTCAAAACAGACCCCCATTAGCACTTAATTAACCCTATCACTCATGGGGGTCAATACAGACCCCCATAAGCCAATAAAAACCCTGTCACTCATGGGGGTCAATACAGACTCCCATAAGTACTTAATTAACCCTGTCACTCATTGGAGTCATTACAGACCCACATAAGCCAATAAATAACCCTGGCACTCATGGGGGTCAATACAAACTCCCATAATACATTAATTCACCCCCCCCATGGGGGTCAATTCATACCACCATAAGCCAATAAATAACCCTGTCACTCATGGGGGTCAAGACAGATCCTCATAAGCCTCTATTTAACCTCATCAGTCCCATAAGGGTATATTATGACCCTTATGGGGCAGTTACAACCCTAACATTAACCACATAAGTGCCATGACGGCCCTCAAGGACCCTCATGACACTAAGTACAAACACTACTCTGCACTATACCCCCCAATAAACCATTACATCTAAACTAACCCCCTCTACACTAACCCATTAACACCTACACTACCTACCTACACTACCTACCTACCCCCTAATAAACCCCCACACCACTCTAATTACAGAAAATAAAAAAACCTAAGTCACAAAAAATAAAAAAGGAACATTACAGAAAATAAAAAAAATACATTACAACCCCATCCGCCCCAATACAGAAAACAAAAAATTACACACCCGAAAAGGAAATACATATAGAATACATACAATACAATACAAATAAGATAAAATAAAATACAATACCCCCTATCTATCTAACACACAATCAATCCAATCTATCTAAAATACATCCCCCAATCTATCTAATATACAATAAATCCTATCTATCTAAAATACATACCCCTATCTAACATACAATAAATACTATCAATCTAAAATACATACCCCTATCTGACATACAATAAATACTATATAATATACAATAAATCCTAACTATCTAAAATACATACCCCTATCTAACATACAATAAATACTATCAATCTAAAATACATACCCCTATCTAACATACAATAAATACTATATAATATACAATAAATCCTAACTATCTAAAATACATATCCCTAGCTAACACACAAGAAATGCTATCTACATACACAAACCCTAATTCTAACCTAAAATAAAATATTTAAGACCACTTACCTTTGCAGATGTTCCCTCAGATCACCAACCTAGGGAAAAAAATAATAATAGTGCAACACATTTACATAAAAGAAATAAATATTCTAAATATTCTACTTACCTTTGTAGCATGTCCCCGTCCTTCTTCTTTTCTTCTCTGGCGTTGCCCGTGTAAAAGAAACATTACATTAGTACAACATACATATAAACATAACACAAAATAAAATAAACATGACATACATTGTACTTAACTCTCCGCAATGTCCCCGGCCTCCTCCTCTTCTGCCCCGCCCTGGAACAATCCGCGCCCTCTCCGATGCTATTGAGCCTTCTAGAGCCTTTTCCGGAAGAAAATAGGCAATGGCGCCTTCTGATTGGCGGAAAACAGTGTCTTTCAAATTCAGCCAATCAGAAGGCGCTAATGTGTGAGTCAATCAGAATGAGATACACCCCAAAATCCCACTCTGATTGACTAATGCACCTGTCAATCTTTATTTAAACCAATCACAAAGCGCAGATGCCTTCAGCCAATCACAATGGGATACACCCCCACAGGGTGATTGGCTGGAGGCATTTGCGCCTTCTGATTGGCTGTTGTCAATGGTAATCAGTGTTACAACCAATGAGAAGGCACAGATGTCTTCAGCCAATCACCCCAATTGGCTGATGACAATAAAGACTTCTGATTGGTTTAAATAAAGATTGACATGTGGATTATCCAATCAGAGTAGGATTTTGGGTGTATCCCATTCTGATTGGCTCACACATTGGCGCCTTCTGATTGGCTAAATTTGATAGACAGCGTTTTTAGCCAATCAGAAGCCACCATTGACAATTTTCTTCTGGAAAACGCTGTAAGAGGCTCATTAGCGTTTGGGAGGTCAGCAAATACAGAAGAGGAGGAGGCTGGGGACATCGTGGGGAGGTAAGTACAATGTATATTATGTTTATTTTATTTTGTTTTATGTTTATATGTATGTTGTACTAATGTAATGTTTTTTTTTAACAGGGGCCGTGCCGGAGAAGAAGAAAAGAAGGACAGGGACATGCTGGAAAGGTGAGTAGAATATTTAGAATGTTTATAATGTTTATTTATTGTATGTAAATGTGTTGTACTAATTTTTTCCCCCTAGGTTGGTTATCTGAAGGGACATCTGCAAAGGCAAGTGGTCTTAATTATTTTATTTTAGGTTTGAATTAGGGTTTCTGTATGTATAAAGCATTTATTGTATGTTAGATAGGGGTATGTATTTTAGATAGTTAGGATTTATTGTATATTATATAGGATTTATTGTATATTAGATAGGGATATGTATTTAAGATAGGATTTATTGTATATTATATAGTATTTATTGTATGTTAGATAGAGGTATGTATTTTAAATATATAGGATTTATTGTATATTAGATAGATTGGGTGATGTATTTTAGATAGATGAGATTGATTGTATGTTAGATAGATAGGGGGTATTGTATTTTATTTGTATTGTATTGTATGTATTCTTTATGTATTTCCTTTTCAGATGTGTAATGTATTTGTTTATTTTCTGTAATGTTCCTTTTTTATTTTTTGTGACTTAGGTTTTTTATTTTCTGTAATTAGAGTGGTGGGGGCATTTATTAGGGGGTAGGTAGGTAGTGTAGGTGTTAATAGTTTAATGTAGAGGGGTGTTACTTTAGATTTAATGGTTTATTGGGGTGGGTTTAGGGCAGTGTAGTGTTTGTACTAAGTGTCTTGAGGGTACTGGAGAACCCTCATAACACTTACGGGGTAGTGTTAGGCTTATAACTGTTCCATGAGGGTCTGTAAATACCCTTATGGGACTAAGGGGGTTAAATAGAGGCTTATGAGTGTCTGTATAGAGACTGGGTTAAAATGGTGTAGTGCTTACACTTTGTGTCATGTGGGTCCTGAATGGCCCTCATGGTACTAATAGTGTTACTAGCGACTTGCCCGTCAAAAAATGACGCAAGAGATGTGTATGTTTGGAAAGTTGTTTAGTTATTAATATACGTATTTGACACTTGTAAGGTTTTAGTTATGATGAAATAAGTACTTTTGTGATATTAAACATGTTTATTTTTGTAAAATGTTCTTTTGGTCAACAGTAATTGTTAAAGCATTTTGTATTAAAAGTATTAACATTTGAATGTAAGAACAGTTGAACTTTAAATTAATCAGTATTGTAAACTTGAGGTAATGTTTTTTTAACATGCAAGTTCTATCTCAAGAATTGTTAACTGAAATATACATTGAAGGCAAACAGTAAAAACTCTCCTTGAAACGTAGAGAGGGGAAAAAATTGATTACTTCCTGACCCCATTAACTGGCGATCAGATTACTAACTGGATTAATGTTTAACATAAAAGACAACATTTACATTGTGACTTAAAACGTGGTTGAGCTTTTAACATGAACTTTGTAATATGTCTGGAACTTGAAAGTATATTTTTTTAAACGTGAATTTTCTTATCTGTCTAAGTAAAGAACTTGATTTTTTTTTTCAAACTTGTAACATTAGAAACAGTAACATAGTTAATTAACATTTTAACATAATTTCTGAAAATAATGCAAGGCAAGTGTTTTGTGAGGCTAATTATTCATAAACAGTACTTCCATTTATTATGACTGAATTGTTTATTGATTTGTATTTTTCAATGGTTGACCTTTGTTTGTTGCTGTAGTAATTGTTTTAAATCGCACATATAGTTTGGTCTGTGGAAAAGCGGTTCTCTAAAAAGAGAACGCAAGAACTTAAACTTGTTGCACGCTGTGTAAGCACTGTTCTGTATGTGTTTGCCAATTTAATGTAGTTTAACAGGAAAATATTGTTTTTGTAAATGTAATTTCTGTTGCGTAATAATGACCTTTTGAAGGGAACGGACATTTATGTGTGTTTGTTTTAAAAATTTGGTGGTTATATTGTGTTTTTTTATATTTTTGCTTTTGCTTTTAAATTTGTTTTGCATGGCTTTTGTTTGTTTAATGAAAAGGTAAAGTACTTCATAGTAGACAATGTTTTTAGTAAAAATACGTCCATCTTCTAATAAATCACCTTGACTTTCATTCTTTTCAATGTAAACTTTAATAGCCTGTGGATTTTTGCACTGTGATAAGGCAAAGTACAATTGGCCATGTGCAAATACTGGTTGTTCTAAGAAAATACCCACAGATTTGAACGTTTGTCCTTGTGATTTATTAATGGTCATGGCAAATGCCATAATGATGGGAAATTGTCTTCTTTGAAGTATAAAAGGGAGACTACTTTCACTTGGTGCTAAATCTATTCTTGGTATGAAAACTCTCTCTCCTTTATGGGTACCAGGCCTTTTTTGGGGTTCATATTTCGCAGTAACATGACAATTGCACCTTTCTTTAGCTGCAAAATATATGGTGGCATTCCAGAAGGAGTTAGTGAGTTTATGAATTCATTCGAAAAGTTTGCCTGACTTTCATCAGCAAGTACAGAATCAGCACTGTGATAATTTCTTTGTGGTGCATTAATTTTTTTAAAGATTTCATTATTGAGGATTAATGCATCCTTATTTTTACACGTTAGTATGACTTGGTTGGCAAGCTCTGAATATTCCTGGTTATTTATGCTACCTTCAAATATAGCCGATATAAGATCTTGGTGACAAATCATATGAGGTGGGATCTGCACAGTGGTAAATTTGGTATTTTTTCTGTTCTGCCTTCTCCAAATTTAATAAGCCAATCATTGAAATCAGTTTGGCCTTCTGCTCTCATACTTTGTTGCAGTTGTGCTTGACTTTATACAGGTTTCGATAATGTCAGTTCGATTTCCATGTACAACGACAGGTAATTTTTGTCTAAAATTGCCACCTAACAACATTACCTTTCCACCAAATGGAAAAGTATTATCCATGACTTCACGAAGCAAACGGTCAATACATCGGAGGGCATAGCATGACATCATTGTGGCCTCATGTATTATAATTAATTTACTTTTTTTTCAATTTTTTTGCTTGTAATGATGTCATGCCAATATCTGACACAGAGGTTTCTAAAATAGGCACTGGCAGTTTAAAGCCACTATGTACAGTTCTTCCACCTTCTAACAAAAGTGCAGTAATTCCAATAGTGGCAAACTGCAGTGCTATTTGACCTTGTGCTCATACAAAACTCATTAATAAATTATATAGATACGTTTTTATCTTATCCGCCAGGTCCATCAAGATAGAAATAACGCTCTTTGACCATGTCATCATCTATTGCATTTTTAATGGCATTAAATGCTTGCAATTGTAACGTATGTTGCAAGTTTTTCTTCTGTTCTTTGTACTTGTAGTTGAATGTCATAGTCTTCAAAGTTTATGTCACCTATAAGACCTGGATCAGGCAAATTAAAACTTGCACAACTTAATCCATGAGGTAAAAATACTTCTTGGATTTCCATTAAAGCTTTTAAGTGTGCAATAGGTTCATTGTATCGTTGCATAAAGTCTTCAGCCATATTACTTTTAAATGTGTCCCACAAAGCTAATGCATTTGAGAAGATACAAATAAATGCAAATTGTTCTCTCATCTGCCGTGGCATTTGACATAGTGCTGCTTCTCTAGACATCTTTCCCATTCTGTATCATCAGCTAGTAAGTTTCTATGTCTTGCAGCTAAATGGAAGGATTCATATACTATGTCATTAATAGTTCTTAAGTGTTCAAAACTTTGTGCTCCAGGAACATTTAAAGTAATAGTCGTAAGCAGAAACGTTCAAGATCTCTTGGACTGACTGTGTAAGTTCTTGGGATTATTTTATTTCCTCTGCTTTTTCTAGGTCTCCATTATCCATTCACAAAAACATAGTGATATGGAATTTCAATATATAAGAATTGTGTTGCTTCTGAATTTGTAGAACTTAATTCAAACCATGTAGTTAGTGTAGTGTGACGATGTTCACTTTTGGCCAATGCATTACTTTCATTTCCAGCATGGAAATACACTAAATATCTTTGTGGCAAATGTACTGCTAATCTATATACTGCATGTGATCTATCATGCATTTCAAATTTTAAAAGGCGCCACATAGCTTCTGGTGCACTTACATAGCGAGCATCTACATGAGATGCAAGTTTATCATGTACTAACTCAGTGCTTTCAGGTTTGTCTGCACTTTTGACGACGACAGTAGCTGCATCATAGTCTTTGTAAATATATTTGTACACATATTTAATGGATTTGATGGAAGTGCAGGCTTCTACATTAATGTGTGCGTTATACTTCATCAGTAAATGTGGATTGTAGGGTACTACATATCTGTTGTCAACTTTTTTGCCACGAATAATGGCACTATCTCCTTCTCTTCTTTTATAAAGTGGATAGCCATCACAATTGGCATATGTTTTGTCTCTGTAATCTTTTGGAAAATCTTTGGAACATTTATTATTTTCCATACATGGTGATTGTGGATTAAACTCACCACAGTGTCCATGAATCATGTGATGAGTAACAATCTCATATAGTCTACCATATAGTTCTGGATCTGGTAGTTATGCAACAATGACTGCATCCACTTTGTTACCAGTATCTAATTTTATCTTTTTCTTGAAGTATCATGAGAAGATGTGCATGTGGAAGGCCTCTTTTTTGAAATTCAATGGTATATACATAAGCAAGACATTTATAAGTGACTTATAGTGATGTCACGTATTAATTCATTGAATTTAATCTTAAAAACTCTGGCTACTAAATCTGGTCTATCGGAAGGACTTTGGGCAAGAAGTAAGTTTTTTTGTGTAATTTCTGGCCATTGGGGATTACATGTAAATGTAATAAATAAATCAGGTTTGCCAAATTTGGTGACAATAGCCATAGCATCATTGTATCTTTCTCTCATATTTCGAGAACATCCTTGAAAAGAAGGTGTTAAAATGATGGCTTTGCCAGCTGTCATGTCTCTGCTTGTAGCCACCTCAGCAACATAGTCCATTAGTCCACAATATTGTTCTACACATAGTTTATCTTGTTGATATTTTATAAAGTTTAAATTATTGGCCTCAACTTGCAAATAGGAATCAATAATCCATTGTTGTGTTAGTTTTCCACCACATAAAATTGGATTAAATGTATTTCAAATGGCAATTTGAGCTACTTCAAATTCAAGCATAGAAACATTATTTCTGATTCTGGCTTTAGCATTTGGGTAACTGGGAAGTGTTAATTTTGGTTGCCAACCTGCTTCTCCATGTGGGACAAAAATGGGATATGTCATTGGATCTAAATTTGGACTTAAGATACTGATATTAATAAATGGTTGCTCCTCATTTCTGGGATATATTCTAATGTCTCTTTGAAATGGTGGTTCTCCTTCATCATTTTGAAACACCATTGCAACCTCATTTGATGTTGGCAAGTTATAATGTCATTTATCAGTATGTCTATCTCTTTTAAGCACCATATTGACCTTGGGGATTGGTAATTGATGTCTTTCTGCATTAAGTTGTTGTTCATTTTCTACTTCTGCCAATTTTTTATAAGCTTTAGTGTAGGGGTTATTGGCCATAATGTGCGCTATAAAAACACTGGGTAAGCATTTTTTATTTTCTTGCAGCTGCATACGTTGGTCAACAGCTTCCATTGTATCTAGGACATATAGTTGAGCACATTTTCTTTGCTCTCCTTCCTCTGGATGTAAATGGGAAGTCCGATGGTAAATTTTGCCTTGGACTTTAAAACAGTAAGGACCATGTCCTTGTACATTAGGAGCTAATGTTGCCCCCATAGATGCAAAGGATATGGCACTATTGTAGGATCTTACGTTTGTCTTAAAAATTTTGTAGTTTGGAAAAGTAGGTTCAGTCATAATGTTTTGTAAATAGATTGGAAATTATTTTCTTTCTGGAAGTTTGACCTTGCCTTTCTGACAGCAACTAATAAATTGTCCATCTCTGGGTCTACTGTTTAAAATGATGAGCCTCACAAAACTGACATTGAGTATTCATGTCCCCACAGTTATGAACCTCTACTGCTAAAGACTTGAGTAAAGGACAATTTGCAAGGCATATATCAGTTTGACTTTCAAATTCATCAGGTGAAATGACATGTGATGTTTCAGGAACAGGTTCTAAATGCTTTGTTTTTTTGGTGGCTTTTTTGGTATATCTTTTATTTGTTTAGGTAAAATGTTGTGTAATGTTTCAGGAAGAGGTTCTAAATGATTTGTTTGCTTAGTAGCTTTTTTGGTGTATCTTTAATTTTAGCACGTGATAGTCTTTTGCTTTCAATTCTTTGGCGTTCTTTTTCTCGTCGAATTTCCTTCTGCTCCGGTGTCTACTGGCTGGCCAATCTCTGTTGTCGTTCTCTAGCTTGCCGTCTTATCTTTTCTTGTTTGCTCTCGTTATCACCCATGTTAATCTGTAAAAAAATAATAATGTATCATTAGTTAATTTTGAGATGTTAAGTTAGTTTTTTAAATTTTTTATTATCAACAGTTTGTTTCTATGTGATTGTAGTTCATTGTAGCGGTACTTTCTTTGTATTGTTAAACAAGTGTTTTTTATTTTTTTGCTTTTACTTTCTGTCGTAGGTTGTAATTTTTGCCTTACATGAATAGCACACTCAAGGTAATTACACTATAGCTGCTTCTAGATGTAGTAGGTGAATAGTGTTAATTGAAATCAATAATATTTTTGGTTCGGTAATTTATTGTTTTGTTGTACTTTTGGCTTATAGGCATAGTAGAGGGCAGAAATTATTCTTTGTAATTTATCGTACAGGGGATTGTTATAATAGTATTTTTATATTTTATTTAAAGGCTTACATGTTGGGGCTGTGAAAATGTTTCTATTGTTGTTTTTTGGGTGTTAGTACTATTTGTTGTAGTATTATATTTTATGTGTGTGGTTAGTTTTTATGCTTAATATTGTACATTAGGACTGGTAATTGAGAATGAAAAATGTTATTTAGTCTGTGTTTTGCGACTTTTGTGGACTATGCTATTTTCTTTTTTTTTTTTTTTTTTTGGCTAGATTGAAGTTTGGATTTACTGTTAAACAATGTTGTTCGTAAAAGACAAATAAGAGGTAAATGAGAAATGTGTCAGTTATATTTTGGTATAAGTTATAGTTAGTGGTTGTTATTGTCTTTTTTTCTGTTGACATGGATGCAGAGCAAACATTTTTAATTAGTTTTCTCTTTTTTTACTTGTTATACTGTACCTTGGTTGTAGTGTGATTTCAAGCAGAATCTTTGTTGGTCCTCTGTTGTAAGTCTTTGTCCGATGCTCTTCACGTAGTGTCTGTTGTAAAAAAAAGTAAAATGTTATTTTAATTTAATGTATTTGTAATGAATAGCATATTTCATTGTTTTGGTCTATTCTATCTCTTATGGTGAATTTTTCTTCTATGCTGTTTTTTGTGCAACCTTTTAAAATACTTTAATTGTATTTGTATATTACAGTTATCCTTTTTTTTAACTGTAATTATTAATGTTTTTACTATTTTGGATATGATCACAATGTTTTTAGCATTATCCTGTTTTGTGTCCACCACTTTTGGTATGCTTATTTAGGCTTCTTTGTAAGGCTTATAGGTTCTTATCCAGTAAAGAAGAATATTAATTAACTTTTCTATCTGTTTGATTTTTGGTACAATCCTGTTTTGTGTCCACCATATTTTGCATACTTTATTTGCTTAATTCGTCTTCTTTATGAGTATTAAATGGTGTTGGACAGTAAAAATGAATTTTAATTGGCTTTTCTATATTTTGGTTGCTGCATTTGGGTTGTGGGTGATGGTTGGAGGTTATTTTACAGTAAACAGGAGGAATACTTTTGTTTTATGTATGTTGCTAATGTTTCGAATGCTATCCTGTTTTATGGCCACCTCTTTTTTTTTTTCTTTCTCTGAAACTGTCTTTCTTTGTAAATTGTATAGGTGTTTGTGAAGTTTGTTGAACTGTGTTGTTTTAGTCTTTGTTAAATTTGTATTTGTTTTTTTTATTTTTTATTTTTTTTATTTTTGTGGCCAATAAACATATATATTTACTTTTTTGTTCTACTTCTTATACTATACCTTGATTGAAGTGTTGTTCTT
Source organism: Discoglossus pictus (assembly GCA_027410445.1). Lineage (NCBI taxonomy): Eukaryota > Metazoa > Chordata > Amphibia > Anura > Alytidae > Discoglossus > Discoglossus pictus. The sequence goes on along the minus strand of CM050163.1, from coordinate 460,481,251 downwards.
GTCTGAATGACAGAGGGTCCCCTCCTGCCAATCTTTATCCACCAGACTTCTTGTAGTGTCTGTTTGAAAAAGAAAGTTAAATGGTTAATTGTATATTTCTTCTTTTCGATTTAGAAAAGCATGGTCTTTTTCAGCATGTAATGTATTTTTCTATCTTACCTCTTCTTCTTTTTTTGTGTTCTTTAAAAGTAATTCTCTTTGACAGTCCACGGTGCAAATTCTTGAGTGACGCTGTTGATGCAGAGTCTGTTTGAATAGAGAAAAAAAGGGCAAAGATTCAGCTTCCCGTTACATATGTATTAGTGTCATATTATTTTTTGCTATGAGTTGCAGGAAATTAATGTCATTTAAATATACTTGTTTAATTCGTTTCGGTTAACATTAGTTTGTTGTAGGGCCTATACACATAAATGTGCGTGTCACATGTCACTATACATGAATCACATTTACATAGTTAAAGTTGGTATTTTTTTTTTATTTTTTTTGCTGTCTTGGTAATAAAATGTAATATATTATAGCTTACCTCTCAGTTGTAATTTGCACAGTGTAAAGTAGGAAATTAGGAAATAATTATCTTCTCAAGTAACAGCAGCAGTTAACTATCCAGTCACTCCGTTCATCACCTGAGTAGAAATGTAGAATTTTCTGGAAAGTAGGCAGTATTTATAAACTTTGAGGTGCCTCAGAACGTTAGAACGCAATATGCATGCGCTATTTGCGTTCCAGCATACAATTTGCGTTCCATCCGCCATTTTATGCATAGTAGTTTTCAAAATGGTGGTTAATATCAGTGTGGTACGTGCCGCATAGTATGTGTTACGTACCTCGTAAAGTTGACTGTAGCGTTGTTTCAGTTTTGCGAGTCACTGTAGTATTTTTGCATGTGTAGCCTCATTTTTGTTTTGTGTTGTGAGGCACCATAAGAACGTCCACCTCCGCAAATGCGGTCCTGAGGCTCATTGCAGCCGACGCGGGAGCCTCCACCTCCGCAAATGCGGCCCCTCGCTTTACGAGGGTTCGCATTTGTCGCCCGAAATGTTGTAGGGGGTCGTAGGGATCTCCACCAGCGCAAGGAGCGCCTTTAACACTCCTTGCCAGCAACTGCAGCCCTCGCTTCGCAAAAGTAGGGCTCACTATGTGAGCCCGCAAGCGTTAGCAACAACCCGCATTGCTGACAACTATATATGTGGTTATGGGAATTGTGATGCAGTCGTCTCTGAGTGTTCAGTTTGACTGCTGCAATATTGTGAAAGGACTTGTGGTGCTGCAGAAACAACAGACTTGCAGAAACAACCCTATCCTTAAAAGCCAAGTTTTAATAAAGAAACACAAAATACCCTCTTTTTATGGGATCTAAACTGCAGGTACAAAGGTAGAAGTCTGCATGAAATTGTTAATCTGAAAAATATAAGCTTATTTTTAACATGTGGGCAAGTTCTTGTAATTGTGTCTCTTTAAACATAGACCTGCTACCTCTTATTGGGAACTGGAGTAGTATAGAGTTTATATATGTTAATATTGCTCTATGGAAACATAATACTGCTATCTACTAATGACATTTGTTACTGACACCACAGTCTTGCATTACACACTTTATTAAGCATTCGTAAACACCAGCTCACCAAGTTCTTCTCCCTTAATGTTACGTGGTGATCCGTATAATGGGCTTCACCTCTGGCACTCCTCTACTGACATAACTGGTTACAAAGACTGCTTTAGAAAAAAATGGTTGTATAATGCTATTGTTGAGAAAGCAAACAAAAGCCTAGAAAATGCTGTTGAAGCTTACAGTCTCACTGCAGATTATTATCTTAATAAACTGTTTAATTTTCTATTACATCTTGATCACGTTTATATTTTCTAAGCTAAGCACGTGTTCAGCCCCTTAAATGGATTCTGTAACCAAAAAAGCAAGCTTTTTTTAATTCTTAAAGAGCAGGAAATTATTTAATCAGCTTTTCTTGCTGAATTCTTATGAAAATTATCAGATCACAAATATTAATTAGCTTCTTTCATGTGCTAGCTAGGATTGCAGTGGTTTGTCTGTCTCTGTGGTTGCAAAATAATGCCCCTCTAATTGATTATGCTGTTAGATCCTCCCCCACCACCATTTCCAAGCACTCTGAGATGCAAATTAGCATATTGAGCCTCGTATTATCATACAGTGTTCACACTTTCAATACTGAATATGTCAGGAATGATTCACTGCGGAAAAAAACAGCAAGTACAATACCAACAGTTTTTTATTGCTCTCTAAGATAAAAACAAACTTCTTGTTTTGGTGATAGTGTCCCTTTAACATTAGTGTTTTCTATGTGGTGTCTCAAAATGTATCCTTATGCATTTCTTAAATTTTGCACTGGTGGAGGCATCCAGTTTCAACTAGCCAACATTGTAGGGGACTTATAAGGACTAAGAAGCATTATGTGTTAACATTAGAAATTGCAGGGGGAGGGATAATAATGCTTGAACAAATTAAATAATTTCCTGTCAGACAGGCAAGCTTTACACATGTTCACAAGTTGCTAAATATTGCCAAATAGACACTGAATACCATATATGCTTTCCCTCCAAATGGACTTACATCAATTAGAAATGGGCAACTAAATGGTAGATGAGATTTAATACGGATAAATGTAAAGTTTTGCATTTGAGAAGCAAAATAAGCATGCAATTTTTAATCAATAAAGGGATAATAAATGGATTTGGAAGTACTTGCGGACAACCACCTAGGTGTTCAATGCCGAGCAGCAGCTGCAAAGGCAAGTAACATATTAGTTTTGTATCAGGGTAAAGAAGCAAGGGAAGCAACTATAATTATGCCACTATACAAATCCCTAGTATGCCTTAATTTGGAATATGGATACAATTTTGGGCATCACTACATAAAAAGGACATTTCAGAGCTGGAAAGATTACAGACAAGGGCAACAAAACTAGTAAGGGAAATGGAGAGACTAACCGCCTTATTAAATTGTGATTCGGCCAATTGAATAGAGCTCTAAATAAGCACATAGCATATTTTTTTACAGAAGTTTTTAGTTAGTGAACTTCTATCCAAAAGCAAGGTCTTCACTAACTAAAAACTTCTGTAAAAAAATAATATGCTATGTGCTTATATAAAGCCCTTTTTAATTGGCCGAATTGCAATTTAATAAGCCTGTAAGCTGTAAAGAAACACTAAATAAATTAAACTTATTTTCTCTAGAAATAAAGCATTTAACAGGGAATATGATTATCTTATATAAATACACCCAGGGCAAATAGGTTTCCAATTGCCAATGGGACACCCCTTAAGGTTAGAAGTAAACTGATTCCACCTTAAAGAAAGAAAAGGGTTCTTCACAATAAGGATTGTTAAATTGTGTAATTCTCTACCAAAGTTGTAACAGTGTATTCAATAGATAACTTTATAAAGAGTTTGGATATATTTTTGAAAAAAAGGGGCATTCAGGTTTTTTCTGGAAACCTACAGAAGAACTAGTATTGATCTAGAAAATAATATGATTGCCAGTATCCAAGGTCAGAAAGGAATTTTATTTCCCCCCCTAATGAGATTGGCAATGGCAATGTTTCAGTGGGGGTGGTGGGGAGGTTTGTTTGCCTTCCTCTGGATTAATTAACAATTAATCCACATATAACAAGGATCAGAGATGATCTAAAAAGATAGAACTTGATGGACTAAAAGCCTATTTTCAACCTTAATTACTATGGCCCTCATTCAATTGCAATTTGGCCAATTGAATAGGGGTCTAAATAAGCACATAACATATTTTTTTAAAGAAGTTTTTAGTGAGTAAACATCTATCCAAAAGCAAGGTTTTCACTAACTAAAAACTTATTTTAAAAAATATGCTATGTGCTTATTTAGAGCACTATTCAATTGGCCAAATCGCAATTGAATGAGGGCCTATATATACAGATTCAGGGTACACATTTTCCTATAGTATATAATGCTGACAAATATACAGGTCACTTTCAAAGACACAGCATGTCACCTTTTTCACTCTGTAAACATTTCAACGCAGGGAATCTGCACACTATGAAAATTAACCTCACACATTGAAAACATTTCATGTTTTAATCAAAACCTTTCTTTACATTTAGATCATTTGCTTTGTACCTAGGTGAGATAATTGAGGAATAGATTAATTAAAAGTCTACATTAGAATCATGGGAGGCAATGTGTTGCAAGAGCCTTGATGATACATCACAAGGACTTTAGTATTGTGAACCCCATTATACAGTAATATTGTGAATTCAGTGTTATGTTATAAAATTAGAAACATTTTACATTCACAAAGGGACAATCAAAACATAATGCAATTTCTAATTATGCACTGATATAATAAGCAAGGAATAATTTAGTAATTGCCTCATGGCACGGAAAGTATATGCATAGTTATAAACATTTGACATGGCTATTATTATTAATGAGCTAAATGCTTCAACAAAATACACTCACGATTCATAGAGATTGAAGTGCAAAGTGAAATTAAGGCAAGATTGTAATGAAGAAGAAAGATGGTAGTCAATGGCGGAGCTATTGCATGGGGGGCTCGCTCCAGGGGTCACTTCCCCGGCCCTCGCCAACATCAACTCACACAGTACACACACACACACATATATATATATATATATATATATATATATATACTGTAAATGTGTGTGTGTAAATACACATATAAATATATATATACCGTCTTTATTGGCGTATAACACGCACCTCATTTTAAGAAGGAAATTTCAGGAAAAAAAAAATGTCAAATAAAGAACTTTGAAGCAAAATCCTCAACCTCAACCTCCCTCCTCATCCTCAACCCCCTCCTCATCCTCCCTCCTCAACCCCCTCATCCTCAACCCCCTCCTCAACCTCCCTCCTCAAACCCCCTCCTCAAACCCCTATTCTCAAACCACCTCAACCCCCTCCTCAACCCACCATCCTCCTTCCCCAACCCCCCTATACTCAACCCCCTCCTCAACCTCCCTCCTCAAACCCCCTCCTCATCCTCCTTCCTCAATCCCCCTATTCTCAACCATTTCCTCAACCTCCCTCCTCAAACCCCCCATCCTTAAACCCCCTCAACCCCCCTCCACAACTCCCGATCCTCATCCTCCTTCCTCAACCCCCCTCCTCAACCTGAACCCCCCTCCTCAACCCCCCTATCCTCAACCCCCTCCTCAACCTCAACCCCCCTCCTCAATCTCCCTCCTAATTCTAAACACCCCTCCGCATTCTAACACCACCTCCTCATTCTAACGCCCCGCTCCTCAACCTAAACCCCCCTCCTAGACCTAAACCCCCCGAAATACCTCCCCCTCACCTGCTTCTGCTCCGGCCTCCTCTCCGCTCCTTGACCCAGCGCGCATGTGACGTCACATGCGCGCTGGGTCAAGGAGCGGAGGCCCGGAGCAGAAGCAGGTAAGTGAGGGGGAGGTATTTAGGGGGGTTTAGGTTGAGGAGGGGGGTTTAGGTTGAGGAGGGGGGTTAGAATGCGGAGGGGGGGTTAGAATGCAGAGGGGGGTTTAGAATGAGGAGGGAGGTTGAGGATGAGGAGGGGGGAGGGAATTTCGGCGTATAACATGCACCTATCATTTGCCCCCTATTTTCAGGGAGAAAAAGTGCATATTATACGCCGATAAATACTGTATGTGTGTGTATATAGGTGTGTATTTCGCTACCAGATGACTGACGAAAAGCAGAGGTGATACCTATATTTAAGAAGGGAGCAAGAGCAAATCTGGGGAATTATAGACCAGTGAGCCTCACTTCTGTAGTGGGAAAGCTTTTAGAAGGGTTAATAAGGGATAATATACACAAATATGTCTATTTGAACAGGATTTTAAGTTGGAGTCAACATGGATTTATGAAGGATAGTTCATGTTAAACAAATCTAATTAGTTTCTATGAGGAGGTTAGTAGGAACCTGGCTCAAGGTAACTCAGTGTATGTAGTCTTTTTGGATTTTGCAAAGGCTTTTGATACAGTGCCACATGGAAGACTATTATGCAAACTAAGGGATACAGGAAATGCAGTTAATATCTGCTCATGGGTCAAGAGTTGGCTAAAAGACAGGAAGCAAAGGGTTGTGGATTGGACTAATGTGGTAAGTGGGTTTCCTCAGGGGTCAGTATTAGGTCCTCTCAATTTTAACATATTTATTAATGACTTAGAAGTGGGACTGGAAAGTAGTGTCTCAATTTTTGCTGATGACACGGAGTTGTGCAAGGTAATTAAATCAGATAATGATGTACTTTTCCTCCAAAGAGATTTGCTTAAGTTAGAGGAATGGGCATCCAAATGGCAGATGAGATTTAATACGAATAAATGTAAAGTTATGCATCTGGGAAGAAAAAATAGCCATGCAATTTATAATCTTAATGGAGCAAATCTATTGATATCTGATATTAAAAGGGATTTGGGAGTACTTGTGGGCAACCACCTAGGTTACAGTGCTCAATGCCAAGCAGCAGCTGCAAACGCAAATAAAATATTTGCATGTATTAAGAAGGGTATAGAAGCAAGGGAAGCAAATATAATTCTGCCACTATACAAATCCCTAGTACATCCTCATTTGTAAAATGGAGGGCATTCAGGATTATCCTGGGGAATTAGAGAGAAAGAGCGTATTTATCCAGGGAGGAATCCAATAACCAGTTTCTGGGGTCAGGAAGTAATTAATTATTCTTTTCCCTTTTGAGACAATTGGCTCAGTTTCACTTGTTTTTTTTTCCTAATCCTCATATTGCAGATCAGAGGAGATCTTAAAAGACTAAAAGTATTTTTCTAACCTCAATTACTTTGTAACTATGTAATACTAGCGACTTGCCCATCAAAAAATGACGGCAATGAGATGTGTATGTTTGGAAAGTTGTTTAGTTATTAATATACGTATTTGACACTTTTAAGGTTTTAGTTATGATGAAATAAGTAGTATTGTGGTATTATAATTGTTTATTTTTGTAAAATGTTCTCTTGGTGAACAGTAACTGTTAAAGCATTTTGTATTAAAAGTATTAGCATTTGAATGTAAGAACAGTTGAAGTTTAAATTAATAAGTATTGTACACTTGAGGTAATGTTTTTTTAACTGAAGAATTGTTAACTTAAATATACATTGAATCCAGAGGAAGGCAAACAGTAAAAACTCTCCTTGAAACGTAGCCAATTGTATCAGAGAGGGGAAAAAATTGATTACTTCCTGACCCCATGAACTGGCGATAAGATTACTCCCTGGATAAATGTTTAACATAACAGACAATATTTACATTGTGACTTAAAACGTGGTTGATCTCTTAACATGAACTTTGTAATATATTTAGAACTTGAAAATATTGTTTTGAAACTTGTAACATTAGAAACAGTAACATAGTTAATTAACATTTTAACATAATTTGTAAAAATAATGCAAGGCAAGTGTTTTGTGAGGGTAATCATCCATAAACAGTACTTCCATTAATTATGACTGAATTGTTTATTGTTTTGTATTTTTCAATGGTTGACCTTTGTTTATTGCTGTGACTTAAAACATGGTTGACCTCTTAACATGAACTTTGTAATATATCTAAGTAAGAAACTTGAAAGTATATTTTTTCAAACTTAAACTTTCTTATCTGTGTAACTATGGAACTTGAAAAAAACATTTTTCCAACTTGGAACATTATAAACAGTAACATAGTGAATTAAGATTTTAACATAATTTTGTATTAAAAGTATTAACATTTGAATGTAAAAACAGTTGAACTTTAAATTAAACAGTATTGTAAACTTGAAGTAATGTTTTTTTAACATGCAAGTTCTATCTCAAGAATTGTTAACTTAAATATACATTGAATCCAGAGGAAGGCAAACAGTAAAAACCCTCCTTAAAACGTACCCAATTCAATTAATTCCTTCCTGACCCCATGAACTGGTGATAAGATTACTCCCTGGATTAATGTTTAACAAAACAGACAATATTTACATTGTGACTTAAAACGTGGTTGAGCTCCTAACATGAACTTTGTAATATGTTGAAGTAAAGAACTTGAAAATATTGTTTTGAAACTTGTAACATTAGAAACAGTAACATAGTTAATTAACATTTTAACATAATTTGTAAAAATAATGCAAGGCAAGTGTTTTGTGAGGCTAACCATCCATAAACTGTACTTCCATTAATTATGACTGAATTGTTTATTGTTTTGTATTTTTCAATGGTTGACCTTTGTTTATTGCTGTGACTTAAAATGTGGTTGACCTCTTAACATATAGGGCCCTATTAAATTCGAGCTGCGTATGAAATCGTATCTCGCAAATGCGCATCGTAACACGATTTACGTAATACGATTCTACTTGCGATTGACTTGCGTAATTTCGGACTCCTTTGCCGAGATTTGCCTCCGAAAAGCGCTACGTAGTAAGTAGCGGAAAATAATTCCTTGCGTAGACGCTCGTATCTTGCAAAATCGCTAAGTGCACAAAAAACACCAGTAAAATGGTTTACGCATTACGTACAGACAACTTAAAAATGTAAAAGTGAGTTTAACAGAGGAAAAGCATGGAAGGCCATTACAATTGATTTCACCATCCCCTCCCCAAACCAAAGCAAAGGCATTAAACAACCAATTAGTTGTTATATTTTGAATGAAAAGCCATGCTGCAGCTTACATAAAGCAAAATTAAAGACACACTACCTGATTACATAAAAACACAAAAACCTCAAAATAATGTCATATTAACCCTGTTATTTTGTATACATGTTACTCATCACATCTACATTTGGGAACACAAATATGGGGCACATGGAGTATGTGAATATGTCCTGTTCAGTCTTTCGGTCGGGTCTGTGAACCTCTGTCACTGCTTACTTACAAGGTTCCTATGCTGGTGATACCGGAGTGGATTGTCAGTTCCTTCTTCAGTGGTTTGGGATTTGGCCGTCCACTCTGCTTTCACTCTCCCACCCACAATGGCCCTTAATGGGATAGCTCACAGCTTCATTGAAATACACAATACCTCTTGTTTGGTCTTTCGGTCGGGTCTGACTGTCTCTGACCCTCTGTCACTGCTTTCTTACAAGGTTCCTATGCTGGTGAGACCAGAGTGGATTGTCAGTTCTGCTGTCACTCTGCTTTCACTCGCCCACCCACAATGGCCCTTAATGGGATAGCTCACAGCTTCATTGAAATACACAATACCTCTTGTTTGGTCTTTCGGTCGGGTCTGACTGTCTCTGACCCTCTGTCACTGCTTACTTACAAGGTTCCTATGCTGGTGAGACCGGAGTGGATTAACAGTTCCTTCTCCAGTGGTTTGGGATTTGGCCGTCCACTATGCTTTCACTCTCCCACCCACAATGGCCCTTAATGGGATAGCTCACAGCTTCATTGAAATACACAATACCTCTTTTTTGGTCTTTTGGTCGGTCTGACTGTCTCTGACCCTCTGTCACTGCTTACTTACAAGGTTCCAATGCTGGTGAGACCGGAGTGGATTGTCAGTTCCTTCTCCAGTGGTTTGTGATTTGGCCGTCCACTCTGCTTTCACTCTCCCACCCACAATGGCCCTTAATGGGATAGCTCACAGCTTCATTGAAATACACAATACCTCTTGTTTGGTCTTTCGGTCGGGTCTGACTGTCTCTGACCCTCTGTCACTGCTTACTTACAAGGTTCCTATGGTGGTGAGACCGGAGTGGATTGTCAGTTCCTTCTCCAGTGGTTTGGGATTTGGCCGTCCACTATGCTTTCACTCTCCCACCCACAATGGCCCTTAATGGGATAGCTCACAGCTTCATTGAAATACACAATACCTCTTGTTTGGTCTTTTGGTCGGGTCTGACTGTCTCTGACCCTCTGTCACTGCTTACTTACAAGGTTCCTATGCTGGTGAGACCGGAGTGGATTGTCAGTTCCTTCTCCAGTGGTTTGGGATTTGGCCGTCCACTATGCTTTCACTCTCCCACCCACAATAGCCCTTAATGGGATAGCTCACAGCTTCATTGAAATACACAATACCTCTTGTTTGGTCTTTCGGTCGGGTCTGACTGTCTCTGACCCTCTGTCACTGCATACTTACAAGGTTCCTATGCTGGTGAGACCGGAGTGGATTGTCAGTTCCTTCTCCAGTGGTTCGGTATTTGGCCGTCCACTCTGCTTTCACTCTCCCACCCACAATGGCCCTTAATGGGATAGCTCACATCTTCATTGAAATACACAATACCTCTTGTTTGGTCTTTCGGTCGGGTCTGACTGTCTCTGACCCTCTGTCACTGCTTACTTACAAGGTTCCTATGCTGGTGAGACCAGAATGTCAGTTCCTTCTCCAGTGGTTTGGGATTTGGCCGTCCACTCTGCTTTCACTATCCCACCCACAATGGCCCTTAATGGGATAGCTCACAGCTTCATTGAAATACACAATACCTCTTGTTTGGTCTTTCGGTCGGGTCTGACTGTCTCTGACCCTCTGTCACTGCTTACTTACAAGGTTCCTATGCTGGTGAGACCGGAGTGGATTGTCAGTTCTGCTGTCACTCTGCTTTCACTCTCCCACCCACAAGGGCAGCAAACACACACAGAGGGTTTGCAGAGGCACAATGAGCACCAGCCAACTCACCTCCATCAGGGGTAATCGCCACTACTCTTATCCAAGGAAGTCCCACGCCATTGCTGGTGGCCATGTGCCAAGATGTCCATTCATTCCCATTTGTTGACCTCCCATTATGTTCTGCTATTCATCAATTTACATTAGTTTCGATTGCTAAGTGATGTTGGGGAAGTGTGGGTGAAAGCAGAGTGGACGGACAAATCCCAAATCACTGGAGAAGGAACTGACAAGCCACTGCAGTATCACCTATCATTATCCTGTTAGGCCCTCAGGGGAATGTTCCTACTCCCCAGTCCCGCTAATTGTACTTGGCCTGTGCATTAACCCTTTATTATGCCTAGATTGTAGATCAATTATATGATATCTAATGCTATTAGGACTATTATTCCTCTTAGTATGTATGGATCTATTGCATAGTAATGCTATAGTAATGTGACACTAATGTGATGCATGTGGATGTCCCCTCACCCCAACCATTGAAAACACACCGACATGGTGAGAACAGGATAACACAGCTTTATTTTTGGACACAGACCACAATCAGCAGTGGTCAAGACTGTGCATTCACAGAACGGTATAACAAAACTTTATTTTTGGACACAGACCACAATCAGCAGTGGTCAAGACTGTGCATTCACAGAACGGTATAACAAAACTTTATTTTTGGAAACAGACCACAATCAGCAGTGGTCAAGACTGTGCATTAATATCATGGGTGTGGTGTGGGCGGGTCCAAAGAGAGCAAGGGGCTAAATAAAAAAAAGGGGATACCTACAGGGGTCAATCTAATAGTCTAGAATAAGCATGATGCATAGCACCTACCAGGGTCACATGCGGTCAGTACACCGCTGCCACCGGAATATGATGAGAAAAAGGATCATCACAAATCACTCAATTTAACTGAAGAAACCATTAGAGTGCATGGCAGTTACAACTTGTCTGGATCTGTTCAATTGAACAAATGATTCAACCTCTGGACTGTGTAATCCAATCCAGTTTCACACATACAGTGTGGTGTGTGAAATTGCCCACAAAAATGAATGGTCAACAAAAAACAAAAAGGCGGAGGAGGATAGAAAAAAAATAATGACAATGCATGTACAGTAAAGTGCTAAATACTGTACCAATATACCAACTCACCTGATTCCCATCTGCAAGCATTACTAACTATTAGCTACAGTAGGTCTCTGGATAATGAGTAATGTGGGCAAATACCCATTAATATGGACAGGACACAAAGGTCAGCAGCCAGATTCACTGTTTCTTACATCAGACCCAAAGATCTGTTCTCAGACCGATATTGAGGTCAGGATCACATGCTTTATTAGTGCATATATTAATGCTGGCTGTCATTAACATGCCATTGTGAGACTTTGCAAGTCCACCGCCATAGCGGTATTAGTCTACATTTCAGCTAACAATAATCATGTCTGAGATATCTGGCAATATGATAGCTTTTTTTATTTTTTTATTCTTATTTTTTATTTTTCCATTGCATATCAAAAATGTACAGAATAAGTCAAGAATGTAACATATATAATCATGTCTATACATCGATAAATAACTCTTCATTTTATCACAAAACAGTTAGATTAAATATGCTAAAAGAAGTGAATAGAAAACTTGCATCTCTCCGAGGACTTGAGATCTATGATTGGTATTGGAGCTATAACATCTATCCTATGAAGATATTCTCCTTTCCCTTTCCTCCATATAGTTTTCAAGTAGAGTCTCAGAGTTAATCCTCGAAGAGTTAACTTATTTACAAAAACAATTACTATCTCAATGTTTCTAGTTCTGAATTATTAGAGTGTAGTATTTCCTCCTCCCCTACTACTATTCAACAAAGAACTTATAAATTGGTCCAGTCTTTCTCAGACTCACCTCATTTTGGACCCCTAATTTTCCAGATGTCCCAGCAGGAGGCCCATCGTTTGTATCTCACATCGAATTCCGCTGAGAAATGGCTCATGGTTTGAATATGGTCAATTTTCTGTAGTACTTCTTTAAATGTAGGGGTAGTGTGTTTCCAATGTTTGGCTATAATGCATCTAGATGCCAAGAATATCTGATTGGTTAGGAATTGCTCACTTTTTGTTAGTTCCATGTTTGGGAGTCCTAATAGTGCTTCTTCTGGCTTTTGCTTTATAGTTTTCCCCCACAACTTTTCTAGCGTGTTGTATGTTGCCTGCCAAATATGTCTAATTTTGGGACATTCCCAAAGCATGTGGGTTAACGAACCTATATGTCCACATCCTCTAAAGCATTTGTCGGAGTGTGTTTTGTTTGATTGGTGAAGTCTCGCTGGTGTGAGGTACCATCTCATAACTGTTTTTAGTGCGTTCTCCTTCAAGGTGATGTTTAAAGATGATATGTTGGCCTGTTTGATAACTTGATTCCATTGTTTATCGTCTAGTGTGATATGTAAGTCTGATTCCCATGTTTCTTGATAGTGTGGCTTGTTTGCACTAGACACCTCAGAGAGGTTTTTATATATAACTGATATGTTGCCCTTGCCTCCAGGGTTTTTAATGCAGCACTGTTCATATATTAATTTTTTGTTCTGGCTGTTTGATTTTGTAGTCTGAAATATCGTTTGTTTAATTATCATTAGATTAATCCATTCATTGTTGGGTATTTGATTTAATGTGCCCCCTTGCGACAGAGTCCAGGTGTCCGCAACTATAGTCAGTTTTTTTTGTATCCACCATTTCATCTGAGAGATTTTGTTGGCGTGGTCCGCCTTCTGGGATTGCCAAAGAGGGGTTAAGCCTGAGCCTACATGTAGCATGGGGGATTTTTTATTTATTTCCCTCCAAGTTTTCAGTGAATTGCAGATACAGCTTGTAAGGTTTTGTGTTTTCAATTCTGTGTGTGCGCTTAGCCACAAAGTATGTGATAAAGTTATATGACTATCTTCTAAAATTTGTCTTTCTATCTTGACCCATGTTGGAATGGCTTCTTTTTTATACCAGTTGGTCATTTGTGCCAACCTTGTGGCTTTATAATAATTAACCAGGTTTGGGAAGGCTAGACCCCCTTTTTGTGTGGGTGCGTGCATCGTATTTTTATTAATTCTTGGTTTCTTGTGATTCCAGGTGAATTTGAGGAGAGTTTTTTGTAGTGATTTTATGGCTGTTAAATTAATTGGCGTCGGAATCGCCCTAAATAAGTATAGAATTTTCGGGATAATATTCATTCTGATTGCGTTTATTTTACCAATCCAAGATATATTGTAGGATGACCATTTCTCTATGTCCTGTTTTATTCTACTGATAATTTGGGGAAAGTTTGCTTCATATACTTGGTCTGTCGAACCTGGGATATTAATTCCCAGATAAGTCAGGTATTTTTGAGCCCATTTCATGGAAAAAAAATTATCCAAATTGTCTTGCACTTTTCTGGGGAGTGTAATGTTGAGTGCCTGACTTTTATCTTCGTTGATTTTAAATCCTGAGATGGTGCCGAATTTCGTGAGTAAATGGAGTAAGTTGGGTAGGCTAATTGTTGGTTCTGTCAGTGAGAGCAAAATATCATCTGCGAAGAGATTGATTTTGTATTCCTTATGGCCTACCTTTATCGCTTTTATGTCCGGGCAGTTCCTGATTGCAGTCGCTAATGGCTCCAGGCATAGAGCAAATAACAGAGGGGAGAGTGGGCAGCCTTGCCTAGTCCCTCTGGTTATTTTGAATTTTTTAGAACTAAATCCCTGATATGTTATGGACGCCTCTGGGTTCGCGTATAGGGTCTGTATTCCTCTTATAAAACTTTCTCCTAGACCTATTCTAGCCAGCACTTCCCACATGAATGTCCAATCTATTCTGTCGAATGCTTTGTCTGCGTCAAGCGATAATAGCATTGAGTGTATATTGTTTCTTTTGGCTATTTCTATTAGGTTCAACACTCTCTTGGTGTTATCTGGAGCTTCTCTGCCTGTAATAAAGCCTACTTGATCTGGGTGGACAACCTTAGGTAATAATGGGGCCAGTCTATTCGCCAAAATTTTTGAGTATATTTTAATATCGGTATTAATAAGTGAAATTGGCCTGTAGCTTTCACATTGGGCTGGATCTTTACCTTCCTTAGGGATTACAATAATTTTTGCCTCTAAAAATTCTTGTTTTATGGGGGGTCCTTTTAAAAATTCATTAAATAACTCGTGTAGATGTGGGAGTAATTGATGTGAGCATTGTTTGTAGTAAAAATTTGTAAACCCATCTGGGCCGGGCGCCCCATGTGATTTAGTTGTCTTAATTGCTTCCTTAATTTCTTCTAACGTTATGGGCCTAGTTAAATCTTCAGCTCGGGTTTTCTCAATTTGTGGGAGCTCCGTTGAGTTTAAGAAACTACCTATTTGTGAGTTGTGGGCTTTGGACCCTGAAATGTTTCAGCTATCTCATTCGGTTTAAAGACCAGTTTGTTAGATTTGCTAATTACCTTTGGGATGATGGAATTTGCTCTTTGTGTTTTCAGTTTTTTGGCTAACATGGTGTCAGGTTTGTTGGCGCTTCTGAACATTGTGGCCTGTGTGCGCTGAAGAATGGTTACCATTTTTTTCCTAAGTATTGAATTTAGTAGTTGCTTTTGGATCAGAATTTCGTTATAAATTTTTGGGTCGTGTTTCCTTGTAAATTGCACCTGTAGGCCAGCGATTTTAGTCTTAATAGTGTCCATTTGTGCTTGATCTAATTTTTTCGTTGTTGCTCCTATTTGAATGCAAACCCCTCTAATGACTGCTTTATGGGCTGCCCACACTCCCCCCCTGCTTACCTCGCCACCATTATTGACTGCAAAATAGTCATCTATTGCTTTGGTAATTTTGTCTTTAGATTTAATGTCATTGAATAGGTGTGGATTTAGGGTCCATGAAGGAGACCGCCCTGATGGGATGATGCCACTTAAGGAGATCTGAACCAAATTGTGGTCCGACCATGCAATGGGGTGTATATTTGCGTCTAATAGGTTGTGGATTAGTCGCTGTTTAATCAGCACATGATCGATCCTTGAATGGGATTGGTGCCTAGAGGAGAAGAAGGTGTATGACCTATCTGAAGGATATATTGCTCTCCATGTGTCTATCAGACAGTGGGATTTTAGAATGTGCTTAAACGCTTTGGTGGCTGCTGGCGTAGTGTGTGCGGAAGATTTGGAAGATCGGTCCCTGTCTGGATCTAGTACAGTGTTCATGTCCCCTCCTATTACTAGAGTGGATGGTTCCCATCCCGTCATAATTTGTGATATTTTATCGAAGAATTGTGACTGTTCGGTATTTGGAGCATAAAGGTTAAGGTTATCTTTTGTTCTTGGATGGACCCGTGGATTGCTATATATCTGCCTTCTGGGTCTGATTGAGTTCTGGAGTGGCAAAAATTTAATCTATTGTGCACTAAGATTGTCACTCCCTTTTTCTTCTCTTTAGCTGTAGCATGGTATGTCTGTCTGTATGTTTTCCCCCAGTATTTGGGGACAGCTACTTTTTTAAAATGTGTTTCCTGGATCATAACTATGTCTCCCCTAAATTTTTGATATTCTTTTATTGCTATCCCTCTTTTAATGGGTTCATTTAGGCCCTGAGCATTGTGTGAGATGATGTTAAGGTTCATAGTGTGTCCTACCTTTTGGCTCTTTGTTCCTTATGGGGAGCAGGTCGTAGCAGGATGATGTTTCGATGTTTTTGCAGAGACTGTCCGATAGGCCTCCTGCTGGGTTTGTATAGAGTTTACCTAGAAGCTAGTTGCTCTAATGGGGTAAACAAAAAGGCTGGTATAGATGTTAATTCTTACACAATGATAGAAATACTCAAAGGTAACCTTATGAGTGCTCTCTACTGTTCTTTGTTGGTAAGGGTTTTGCATTGATTATGTCTATATTTTAAGTGTGTCACTGGGATGTGAACTGTTTCACTAGTATGTAAAAATTCAGGTACTTTAAATATTTGTGAAGTTACAAAGGTTTCCATGTTTAGTCTGTTGTAGAGACGCGGGCATGTTGTGGTATAGCTAGCTTCTCATATTAAGATCCAAGATTATCTAATGTAAGAGCATTGTAGTGTATGCATCAGAAACATCCTGGAAAAATGCAGTGATATCTAACCCTATAATATCTTGGCCTGTCTTAGCTTGTATAAAGATTCCCTCATGACAGCATTATAGACCTCTCATGGAAAGAAGACAAGAGAGAAAAGACAAAATGATACATCACATTACAACATTTTGGATTTAAAAGGTTCGTCTTGTTCGGGAGTGTGACATTTCTCCCTCTGTCACGTCGTGTTGACACTCTTCTTCTCTCTCCCTGGTGTCTGTTCTCCATGAGTAGTTCAGGGGTCGCATGCAGGTGGATGTCCCAAGAGGACAATAGATTGATTCCTTCTTCCAAGGATCTGATGGAGTAGAACTTGTTATCTCTTGATATGGTCAGGCGGAATGGAAAGCCCCAGGAGTATCTCCAGCCCTGAGCAAGGATACAGTCTAATAGAGGTATCATATTTCTCCTTTTGGATAGCGTTAGTTGTGATAGATCAGAAAAAATCTGAGGTTGTTGTCTTTCGATTTCAGGTACGCCTCCCCTGGATGCTTTCATAAACATCTCCTTTGTGGTGAAATAATGAAATCTTGCGATGATATCTCTAGGTCTATCCTTCATGTTTGGGCGTCCCCCCAGAGCTCTGTGTATATGATCTAAGTTGTATTGTTCTGAGTTTAGATCTGGTAACAGGAATTCACACAGTTCATACATGTATCCTTTCAAGTCAGTCACCGATTCAGGGACGTTGCGTATTCTCACGTTCTGTCTCCTAGATCTGTTTTCTAGGTCCTCCTGGAATAGGAGGTGATTAGCTTGTTCTTCTTTTAGTGAAGAGATTTCTGCTTCTAGTTGATGATGGGATTGTTGTAGCTCTTCGTATTTCTCTTCAAGTATATTTGTCTTAGTGTCTATCTTTTTTATTTCGGATTTTAGCTCTGTAGACACTTTCAGAATTTCTGTTTTAATGTCTTCTCTGAATGTACGAATTAAATCTTTCAGGTCTTGTATGTCACCTTTGGTACTCGGTGTGGATTGTTCCATTGGCATTGGCTCGGTGGGTCTTGCTGTTGGTTGGAGCGTCTGGGGGGTTGTTATTGTTGTCTTTGGTGGGTAGTAGGCTTGGATATTTTTGTTGCTTTTCCTTGTTGCGACTCCAGCCATAATACTTTATAAGTCACTTCTCACTTTTGTCTTATGCTAGCGCCCCCTTTGTGTGGGCATTGGGGTAGGTTTACATCTTAGGGGATTTGGACTCCATGTGAATGGTAGATTGCAAGTCTATTACGATTACAGTACTTCTCACCCCTGTGCACTATTTGATATGGCCACCAGGGGTCACTGGTGTTCTGCCAAATTATTCTTCAGTAACTCTCTCCTTTGTTTGGTCTGAGTTTCTCTTTCTTGTGGAGGTGTGTATAAGTTTCCCCTTGTAGCATAGGGGGTCTCCTGTTTAAGTGGGACTCCTTTATCAACTTAGTATGTAGATTCAACCTCTGGAAGGGGGAAGAAGGTGGATGCCTTTATAAGAGATATACGTCTTCCACTTCTCAGGCGGGTATTAGGTCTTGCCCCACTTTTGTCTGGCTTTTGGAGGTATAAATGCCTTCCTTCAGGTTTCAGTCAGCACCTTTGTTGCTTCTTTTTATATGTGTTCTTTATAGTGCTTTGGGGAATGTTAACCCTTTAATATGTTGGAATCTCAGGTTCTTGGGAGAAGAGCTTTATATTGGCCCTTGTGCTTGCTTTTCTTGAGAGTTACTTCTCTCCAGCTGGGGTTTATTGTGTGAACCTTGTTTTGTGCAAGTTAGGCCCAGAGTTACGGTGTATGTTCTAGGCTCTTTAAAATGGCCGCCGCTGTTTTTTGGCGGGAAGCAATCTTAGTTCTTGTATGCTGGGGATGGGCCAAAATGGCCGTCAATTGTAGGCTCCAGGTGGGTTCCACTCACCAGTGGGGTTGTGTGGGATCTCTTTTGTGAGACCTCGTGTGTCCCCCTATCAAGGGCTAGCTACTGTCCTTTACAGGAGTAGTCTTGTATCTGTTTTAATGCATGCACAGGTTGATTGCTAAATCGTATGCAGTCTGTTTGTTCCCCCTTACTGGGCCTGTGTGTCAGTCTCTTATTATACCCCCTTTCCTCCCTCTAGGACTCCAGTTCTGGCGTGGCGGGAGACTCGGTGTCCTGGCTCTCCGTCGCCGGTGGCGTTTGTGTCTGCTGTGTGTCCAGCAGAAGTCGCGTGGGACGGCGTCTGGTAAGTACTCCTTGTTTTATTGGAGCTTACTTGCTCTTTCCGTGGTCACTGCTACACAGCTTGGATCAACTTTATTGCTTTAATTCAGCGGTCGCTGCTCAGTGTGCCCTTCGCTGAGCTAGTTGTTAGGCTGGCACGGTGTGCACTATGATTAAGCTCCTATCCGAGTATCTCCCCTCAGGGGGGAGAGAGGAGACACCCGGAGTGTATCAGGCGCCCGTCAGGCCCGTGTCCACGTGGTTCCAGAAAATTGTATGTGCCACTCAAAAAATATAACCTCGTGGTCCTTGAGAGTAAGTGGGTCTCTATATAGTATTTTCAGTGTCTTTTGGTGTGAATTAGACTCACTATTAGCGATCAATTCGGTCACCAAGACGGAGCACCGCTGCAGCACGACCGTTCAGCTAGCTTGCTGGACACGCCCCCCGCAATATGATAGCTTTAAGATTGTGGGAGCTACATGTTAAGGAGGGGGCTATCATTGGAGTAATGTATACCTGAGAGGCACTGGGAAAAACTTATGCCTCATATAATTCCTCCACAATGCTTGCAGATGTAGGAGATGCCTTCATGGGCCTGAATTGTACCTAAAATAAAACAAATGGAAAGAAAAACAAAGAGAAAACCTAAAGTCTAAGGGCCTAAAAAAAAGGGGACTGCAGCATCCCTTCCCAACAGCATTCCCCAGTGACCATCAATTGGTGGGATGTTCAACCGAACCCTACGTGTCCACAGAGAAGAGGATCATGGACCATGTGATGGGAGGTAGCCATCTGCATACAAAATATCACCATCACATAGGCAAAGATCCAAAACTCTGTAGCCAGGCTAGATGAGGTCAGCCTTGTGACCAAAAGATGGTCACTGAGGAGTGCTGTTGAGAAAGCACAATTATGTCCACAGCCCCTAGGTCCTCCTCCGCCTGGGCACAGGACCTGCATCGTCCGCGGCCGGACGCCGTCTCCCTGTTGGTGGTGGGGGAGCTGGAGGAGGTAGTGGCACCACGGGTGGTGGTGGCGGCGGAGGCGGCGGAGGCATGGTGGAAGGAGAGGAGGGGCCAGGCTGCTGTTGGCTGGTGACCTGCCCCGTTCCCAGCAGCCTGACCAAATGCTGCTCCTGCCTCCGATGATGCCTCCTCTCCTCCCTAAAGCGCCTGTCCTCGGTCGTTGGTGGTGGGGGGGCTGGGGTCCTGCTGGCAGGGCCGGGTGGGAAGATGGCTGGGAGAGAGTGGGGAGGATCTGGGACCCGGCTGGAGACAGGGTCTCTGATTTTGGTGTCCCCGGTGGCTCAGTGTGTGGGGAAGGAGGAGCTGTGGCATATTCCACTACTTCTGAGGGCCCCGGCGATATGGCAAGTCTTTGGAGGAGGGGGACAGTCGGGCTCTGGATAGGGTGGGTTGTCAACCACAACGACCTCCCCCTCCGAAGAGCCAGGGCCCTCGGATGAGCCTGTAGCCTCCTCCCCCTGACAGTCTCCTGCGGGGCGGGGGCTGACGGCCTCGCTCCTGGCTCATCACTGGACCCAGACCTCCTACTGGATGCTGAAGTAGAGAAAAGAAAGGTACATGTCATTAGTATGCTGATCAATACATTGATATGTTTTCACTCCTAACTATCTGACATCTAGGCCTGAACATGGATGATTCTCCTAATTGCAACTCACATTAGCTGGCATTTGCTAGACTGGATCTATTCTTTGGTTTCTTGTCTTGACCTCTCCTTGCTCCTAACGCTGTCTGTATTTTTTCTGCGGTTTCACTCCTAACTATCTGACATCTAGGCCTGAACATGGATGATTCTCCTAATTGCAACTCACATTAGCTGGCATTTGCTAGATTGGATCTATTCTTTGGTTTCTTGTCTTGACCTCTCCTGGCTCCTAACGCTGTCTGTATTTTTTCTGCAGTTTCACTCCTAACTATCTGACATCTAGGCCTGAACATGGATGATTCTCCTAATTGCAACTCACATTAGCTGTCATTTGCTAGATTGGATCTATTCCTTGGTTTCTTGTCTTGACCTCTCCTGGCTCCTAACGCTGTCTGTATTTCTTCTGCGGTTTCACTCCTAACTATCTGACATCTAGGCCTGAACATGGATGATTCTCCTAATTGCAACTCACATTAGCTGGCATTTGCTTGATTGGATCTATTCTTTGGTTTCTTGTCTTGACCTCTCCTGGCTCCTAACGCTGTCTGTATTTTTTCTGCGGTTTCACTCCTAACTATCTGACATCTAGGCCTGAACATGGATGATTCTCCTAATTGCAACTCACATTAGCTGTCATTTGCTAGATTGGATCTATTCTTTGGTTTATTGACCTCTCCTGGCTCCTAACGCTGTCTGTATTTTTTCTGCGGTTTCACTCCTAACTATCTGACATCTAGGCCTGAACATGGATGATTCTCCTAATTGCAACTCACATTAGCTGTCATTTGCTAGATTGGATCTATTCTTTGGTTTCTTGTCTTGACCTCTCCTGGCTCCTAACGCTGTCTGTATTTCTTCTGCGGTTTCACTCCTAACTATCTGACATCTAGCCCTGAACATGGATGATTCTCCTAATTGCAACTCACATTAGCTGGCATTTGCTAGATTGGATCTATTCTTTGGTTTCTTGTCTTGACCTCTCCTGGCTCCTAACACTGTCTGTATTTTTTCTGCGGTTTCACTCCTAACTATCTGACATCTAGGCCTGAACATGGATGATTCTCCTAATTGCAACTCACATTCGCTGTCATTTGCATGATTGGATCTATACCTTGGTTTCTTGTCTTGACCTCCCCTGGCTCCTAACGCTGTCTGTATTTCTTCTGCGGTTTCACTCCTAACTATATGACATCTAGGCCTGAACATGGATGATTCTCCTAATTGCAACTCACATTAGCTGTCATTTGCTAGATTGGATCTATTCTTTGGTTTCTTGTCTTGACCTCTCCTGGCTCCTAACGCTGTCTGTATTTCTTCTGCGGTCTGTAACTGCATAGGCTGCATTGGGCACACCAGTACATGGACTCTATTGCTTGATTACTCTTCGGGTGGCTAGGAATGACATTGACTTGTCAGCTTCATGAATTTAATGACACTTCCATCCATCCCTTGTTAATTCCATGGAGCTGACATGTCAGTGTCCTTGTTGGTCACCATTTGTAGTGTGTGTGATGCATGGTGGTGTATGTGATATTCACCTGAACTGGAGGCTGGGTCCTTCTGGGCCACCGGGGATGAATCTCCAGCTGCGGGCGATGGTCCCAGAAAGTCCCTTGCGATCCTCTCCCACTCCTTATAGGTGACACTGTGTCCCTCAGCTTCTCTGGCCATCTTCCTCCTCACCGTGGCCCTGATATCCACATATCTGTGCTTTAAGGACCTCAAGCCCCTAGGAACCGTGGACACCTCCTTCATCACTTGCACTACCTCCTTCCAAGCCTGAGCCTTAGGCCCAGGCTTCGCTTCCCTTGCAACAAGGATGACGGGCCGGTCACAGATCGCACCCAGGAGGACCATATTCTCCTGGGGCGTATAATTACGGGCCCTGCGCCTGCCCTTGCCAATAGCCCCTTGCTCTCTCGACTGTGCTCGGGGACCCTGGCCTCCCTGCACTCTTCCTGAGGCCTGTCCCTTCCCCAAACTACCCCGCCCCCTGGGAACAGGCCCCTTCCCCTCTGTCCCTCCTCTCCAAGTGCCTGCACTGGCATCTCCCTCCGGGGACCCCTCCTCCTCCTCCCCCTCCGGGGACCACTCCTCCTCCTCCGGGGACACCTCCTCCTCCTCTGGGGACACCTCCTCCACCCCCTCCGGGGACACCTCCTCCACCTCTACTCCACCCTCCACTACACTCTCCTCACTCTCCGCTCCTCTCCTCTCCTCCTCTCTCCACCTATCTCCTCCCTCCATGCTGAAATAATAACAAAATAAGGATAACTCAAAATAAGTGTAACTGTTATATAGGTGATGAAAAAAAAAGTGTATGTTCTATGTGTTTTTAATAACTGTTGGGGGATGCGGTGCGATGCGAAAGGTTGGGGGGGAGGTGTGTGGTGTGTGTCCTAACGCTATGTATGTCTCTATGTGTCTTTAATCTATGTGTCAGGCAAATATGTGTAATGTGTAAATATGTGTAACTCTTACGTGTAAATATGCTAGTAATAAAATACAAAACAATCAAAAAGAGTGCGCCTACAAATCAATATAACGATAAAGAAATAAAAGTATTACTGGAATGTCTGTTGGAAAGAAAAGATGTGTGTGCTATGTGTATTTAATAAGTGGTGGGGGATGGGGTGTGTTGGGGGATGGGGTGTGGTGGGGGGGATGGGTGTGTGGGGTGTGTGTCCTAACTATATATATGTCTCTATGTG
This sequence comes from Discoglossus pictus, assembly GCA_027410445.1. Lineage (NCBI taxonomy): Eukaryota > Metazoa > Chordata > Amphibia > Anura > Alytidae > Discoglossus > Discoglossus pictus. Next base: position 460,458,028 of record CM050163.1, on the reverse strand, counting down.
TGTTATTTAATCTATGTGTCTTGCAAATATGTGAAATCTGTAAATATGTGTATTGTTTAAATGGAAGGACTTATGAAATAGACAATGAAAAAAGAAAAAAAACTAATCTCCCTCTCTCCAAAGTACTAATAAAACTCTCTCCCACCTGCTCCTGGAACTGCGTGCTAACTCCAATGGCTCTTACAACACAGTCAGCGCATGGGTTTGTATCAATCACATTTATAAGCTCATACTGTCAATCAAATTCTTAGCTCATACGTGATTGGCTGAGAGGCGTGTCTCGCTAGGACGTCCCCTTATCAGCTTGCGAGCGCGCCTACAGACTCAGCCAATTACATACGCACTTATAGTGTCAGGCCGCCAAGTGCGTATGTAATTGGCTGAGAGTCCCAACACGGGCCGCCAAGTGCGTATGTAATTAGCTGAGAGTCCCAACGCGGGCCACCAAGTGCGTATGTAATTGGCAGAGAGGCTTTTGGCGGGTTTTTGCGCCGTCGCCATTGCCACATTGGCCCGCCAAAAGCCTCTCAGCCAATTACATACGCACTTGGCGGCCCACGTTGGGACTCTCAGCCAATTACATACGCACTTGGCGGCCCGCGTTGGGACTCTCAACCTATTACATACGCACTTGGCGGCCCGTGTTGGGACAGGCAATTACATGCGGCCAAGTGCGTATGTAATAGGTTGAGAGGCTTCTTGATGTAAAATCATCAGCTGGAATGCCATGTAAAGATCCACAGGTGACCAATGGCAAAGCAGAAATTAACGTGCCTAATACCAGGTCATGCAATCACCAAGCTATATAACCCCATCCCCAACAAGTCATCAGCATGTCTGAAACAGCATGGATGATCATGTGAGAGGGATGATGGACAGGATGAGTGGGCGGATGAGGTTGAGATGCTTTTGTGCATCTCACCTAGCACAGTATGAAGACCAGGAAGCAAGGTGTGTGATTGAGGGGGTGATGGGGAGTGGCAGAGAGGAGTGTCTGGGAGTGAATGAGGGTGTGAGTGGTGATGTGATCCATGCTGGGGCAGAACCAAGCCAGGCAAGGGAATTACCACAGGCCATGCCTAGTATTGTGGAGGTGGATCAGGGAGGAGAGAGAGCTCCAGTAGCACAGGGACAGAGGGATATAGGGCCACCTGCAGACAGGGAGGCTGACAATGTTGTCGGTGATCAGCTGCTGGGAGGAGTACAGGATGTGGTGGCTCAGGCAGAAGGGGGGAGCCTGGCCAGGAGCCTGACCCGGAGCCTGACCAGGAGCCTGACCAGGAGCCTGGCCAGGAGCCTGGCCAGGAGCCTGTGAGGTGGCGAAGGGCACCCAATGTGTACAGGGAGAGAATCACATTAGAGGGGTTTACTGATGGGGAGGTGTATGAGCGTTTTCGGCTGACCCGTGCCAGTCTTGGGGAGCTCTATGAGGTTCTCAGAGCGGACCTTGAGCCTCGCTCAGGGGCAAATAGAGCCATCCCAGGAATGACACGGATGTTAGTTGCAATACACCTCCTTGCTTCTGGTAGCTTTCAGAACACGCTGAGCATAGCCGGAGGAATGTCTCATCCAAGCCTCTCGAATTGTCTTAGTGCATTCCTCCGTGCTATTGGTCAGAAAGCTGCCAGATACATCAGTTACCCTAACACTGCTGAAGAGATCTCGAAGGTGAAGTTCGATTTCTTCCAATTAGGAGGTATCCCCAATGTGCTTGGTGCTATTGACTGTACACACGTGGCACTGATACCTCCTAGAGAGCAAGAAGCGCTGTACAGAAATCATAAGCATTATGATTCAATCAATGTCCAGGTTGTTTGCGATGCGAACATGCACATACAAGGTGTGTATGCAGGCTTCCCGGGAAGTGCTCACGACGACTATATCCTGCGTGCATCCGGAATATGTGACATATTTGAGTCCGGCAGATTTCCATCCGGATGGCTACTGGGTGAGTACACATTAGTAATGGCAGTCAACCATATCTTACTATGACTGGATTATTATTATTATTATTATTATCGTTTATTTGTAACGCGCCAACATATTCCGTAGCGCTATACATAAGTTAAGTTACAGGCAATAACAAGTTAAAGATTCATACATTGCAAAGAGTGTATGGCCCTGTCTTTGAGCTTGGAATCCAGTGTCCATAGCGCTTTCCCTAAAGCACTGCGCAGGATTGAAACTCGCAGACTTACAATAATACAATAACACATACGGTACATCATGTTTCCCTTTATTGCTATGATGTTCACATGTGTATTACGGAGTAATACTCACAAAGCCAGAACATAATAGCTCATTGCTGGCCATAACCCTGTGTTAGCTTGGCCAAACAGTATGCAGTTCACAACAACATATGACAAAAACCACAATTGATTAATCATTAGGTTTATGTTCTGATGCATTCCCTTGTATCCTGTGACATGGACATCTCTAGTCTACATAACGTGTTGTGTGTTATTGGAAGGGCTATGTAAGTGAAATGACTTCAGAATTCATCTGATAGAGGAGAATTAATAGTGTTTGGCAAACTTTTTCTTGCATGAATATATCCCGGAATAAACATGAATTAGCTTACCTTGAAGTTATCAAAATCTCCAAGGTCTTTTGGCATTTGCGTTTGATCGTGTACGCCCCTGGGAAATTCCACCTGAATTAGCATCACATTTACGTTCACAAGAATACACGATCACGCTTCACCTCAGACCTCTGGCATGTGCTCGGTACAAGAACTGCAACAGTGACTTCCTACTCTCTACCAGAAGGGTCGCAATATGTACCCTGTTGTATTTCCCTTGTATCTCCGCCTCATGTAAGCGTCCTGTGGGTGTGAACATCTGGATTTTACATTTGTGGAAATCACATTGTAATTGATCTGAAGCTTCATATAGAATATATGTGTTAATACACTACTAATTATCCTATCAGATGCATTCATGATCCATCTTCCTTACATATATCTTTAACTGTGTATTAGCCACAGGGATGTGTTGATAGGTCATGATGACGATATTGGGGCATATGCTTTGTCAAGCATCACAACATCCTATTCATATCAACATCATATTTTTTTCCACCAGGTGATGCAGGATATGGGTGTTTGCCGTGGTTGTTGACCCCTGTGAGCAATCCCCATACTCGGCAGAGGTGCGGTATAATGCTGCGCATAAAACCTGCCGGAATGTAATTGAGCGCTTCAGATGTTTACATTCCACTGGGGGTGCTCTACAATACAAGCCCCAGAAAGTTTGTCGCATCATCGTTGCCTGCTGCTGTCTGCACAATATAGCAGTACAGGCCAACTGTCTGGGGGACATTGATGCGGCTCCTCTACATGGGGAGGAAGAGCCTTTATTTCCCCCTGAAGTGGATAATCTGCAGGGGTCACAACAACGTGCCCGCCTAATTCGTGAGTACTTCACATGTAAGTACATACCCAATATGCATGGAACACAGTCTAATGTATCTGGATTATGCCTAACTCCCAAATCCACCTTTATCCATCGCCCTTGTCATACAGAATTCCAACCAGTCCACAGTAGAGGAGAGTTCCCTGACGTTGTCGATGTTTGTACACTGGAACAAGCCACATGATCAGTTACAGGTAAGTAAGCACACATTCCCATACACATCTTAAGTACTGACGGTTATAAACATCAATGGCATAGATAATTTGAATGGATTATATATCCCACTATGTCAATGTATATATGCCCCACGTTACATTGTTATCTAGTAATTTAGATTGAAAAAATACTTTAGTCCATCAGGTTCAACCTCTATAGATCTATGATCTGCAATACGCAGATTTATTGTTAATTGATCCAGAGGAAGTAACAGAAAAACAAAAAGTGAAACTTTGACAATTGTCTACACAGGGCAGAAAAATATAACATTCCTTCCTGACCCCAGATACTGGTGATCGTATTCATCCCTGGATCAATACTCCCTCTCTATTTATCCAGGATAGCCCCTAATGCCTGTTTGATTTTTTAATGTAAAAATATACACAATCCCTTTTTAAAGTCACCTACAACCTCTACGAACCAGGATTGTTCACATTGTCTGATCCTGCCAAACCACATGAAATGGGATCAAAATGTTGTAGATAAATACCATACACACATACTTTGGAGATCAAGAACCAGTCACGATAAGACAAAACCGAGTCCTCTGGTTATTTCCTCATGATTCGACTTTATTCAGTTTGATCCAATATGGATCACCAGCCAAACCCAACATGGTGGCTGCTGCTGACTGGCTGGAGACGTGACTACTACTGAAATATATCCAGACACAGCTTTTTAGACTTGTTTACATGAGACCATGCCGAAATCCAGATTTTGGCACCCTGTAGCAACATGGCATAACTCACTAACCGGCAATGACTTCTTATTAATAAGAGATATCCAATACGACTAGAACACATACTTTGTCTAATTTGTGACTGTAATCCTAACATCATATTAACCTTACAGAGCTGCTGTCGTGTGTCAACTCTTCTTTCAACAACCTAGACATGGAAAAACATGACCAGCTACATCAATGTGAACTACATAGTGAGTATTTGTGTAATAATATGGCCACGTATGCTGAAGGACACAAATAACACATCAATCACTTTATTAATATCGGCCTATCTCTTTCCAGAATACATCAGATAGGTAAGCGGTGATAACTAATGATGATCCACAGCGCACGTGTCCTGGTGGAACAAATCACCTCGTGGATGAGCTTGGGACTGCGTCCAAGGTAAAACACCACATTTGGCTCTCCAAAGATGCATTAATGGGTAATCTATGTGATATTCCTACATCATTAGCCAGATGAGTAGCTTGTTTCATATGTAGGGAAAGAACAGTGAAGACGTTTGTATGAAATGAGCAACATATATCGGTACAGTGGATCGAAAAGGTCTAAAGTCTACACACCCCTGTTAAAATGTCATGTTTCTGTGCTGTAAAAAAATTAGACCAAGATAAATCATTTCAGAACATTTTCCACCTTTAATGTGACCTATAAACTGGACAATTTAATTTAAAAACAAACTGAAATCTGTTAGGTAGAGTAAAGAAAAAATCAAAAAAGAAAATCACATAGTTGCATAAGTATGCACACCCCTAAACTAATACTTTGTTGAAGCACCTTGTGATTTTATTACAGCACTCAGTCTTTTTGGGGATGAGTCTATCCGCATGGCACATTTTGACTTTGCAAGATTTGCCCACTCTTCTTTGAAAAATCACCTCAAATCTGTCAGATTGCGAGGGCATCTCCTGTGCCCAGCCCTCTTCAGATCACCCCACAGATTTTCAATTGGATTCAGGTCTGGGCTCTGGCTGGGCCATTCCAAAACTGTAATCTTCGTCTGGTGAAGCCATTCCTTTGTTGATTTGGATGTATGCTTTGGGTCGTTGTCATGCTGAAAGATGAAGTTCCTCTTCATGTTCAGCTTGCTAGCAGAAGCCTGAAGGTTTTGTGCCAATATTGACTGGTATTTGGAACTGAAAAATAATTCCCTCTATCTTAACTAAGTTAAGTTCCAGCTGAAGAAAAACAGCCCCAAAGCATGATGCTGCCACCACCACGCTTCACTGTGGGTACTGTGTTCTTTTGGTGATGTGCAGTGTTGTTTTTGCGCCAAACATATCTTTTGGCATTATGGCCAAAAGGTTCAACCTTGGTTTCATCCGACCATAACCCCTTTTCCCACATGCTTTTGGGAGACTTCAGATGTGTTTTTTGCAAAATGCAGCCTGGCTTGTATGTTTTTCTTTGTAAGAAAATGCTTTCGTCTTGCCACTCTACCCCATACGCCAGACATATGAAGAATACGGGAGATTGTTGTCACATGTACCAGACAGCCAGTACTTGCCAGATATTCCTGCAGTTCCTTTAATGTTGCTGTAGGCCTCTTGGTAGCCTCCCAGACCAGTTTTCTTCTGGTCTTTTCATCAATTTTGGAGGGAGCTCCAGTTCTTGGTAATGTCACTGTTGTGCCATATTTTCTCCGCTTGATGATGACTGGCTTCACTGTGTTCCATGGTATATCTAATGCCTTGGAAATTCTTTTGTACCCTTCTCCTGACTGATACCTTTTAACAATGAGATCCCTCTGATGCTTTGGAAGCTCTCTGTGGACCATGGCTTTTGCTGTGGGATGGGACTAAGAACATTTCAGGAAAGACCAACTAGAGCAGCTTAACTTAATTTGGGGTTAATCAGAGGCACTTTAAATGATGGCAGGTGTATGCTGACTCCTATTTAACATGATTTGGAATGTGATTGCTTAATTCTGAACACAGCTACATCCCCAGTTATAAGAGAGTGTGTAGACTTATGCAACCACATTAGTTTTCTTTGTTTTTTTTCTTCCCTCCACCTAAAAGATTTCAGTTTGTTTTACAATTGAGTTGTACAGTTTATATGTCACATTAAAGGTGGATAAAGTTCTGAAATGATTTTTCATTGGCTAATTTGTTTACAGGAGTGTGTAGACTTTTTATAACCACTGTAAGTGACGAAGTAAGCGCTCCGGGAGCATGTGCAATGTAAATATTGACATGTTCCTTGTATGTTTCAGATCGCAACGATGAGTCCCTTTCCACGGTCAGAACAAGGAATGATGAGCATTCCCACGTTCCAGGACTATGCTATTGTCACATTGCATCATGTATGTTCATATGTCAGTCATCATGTGTTGCATCGGGTGTGATATCACAGCCTCTACATCGATTTATATGTACCTATTGCTTTAGATATGCCATTCTCTCCTTTACTTGGACTATTGGGAAGCCTGTATCATACTTCCTTCCAGATCTCTTCCTCAGTGCTGATGTGATCCTCCCTGTACATATGGGGAAGAGTAACTCTAGCCTTGGAACATAACTGTTAATGAGGTTCCGTTTATCGTCAGTTATGAATATGCCACAGCAGATAATAGAGATGCTCATTTACAGAACAGAATACACCTCGAACTGGCCAGTTTGTTGGTAGTTCTGCTAACACATGAAATTAGTTTGAACACACTGATATGGTCCTGGTCAGGTTCCCATCTGAGTGTCCAAACTTAGGTATGTAGAGTCTTCTCTCATAGTGCCATTTCCAGTGACATGACCTATGGGGTTTCTAACATTGACTGATTGAGCACTTCTACCTCTGCAGTTGCATAGGTGTGTGTGTTGCGCGCACACACAAGACTACAGATTACTTCTCCCCATGAGCATATCTCCTTCTGTATTGTTGGGTTTGAATATTGAATGTTATCCTGATATATTTAATAATATAACTGATATTGCCTCATGTTGGATCATACACTGTATATCCCCCCCTCAACTGATCATCTATACCAATGTCATCCCCCCTGTCTGCATTCTGGCCCCATGTCCCTATTTCCGTGTGTTACTGGAACTCTGTATCCTACCCACCTCCACCATGATACTGAGCAGGCCTGTGGTAATTTGTCACTGTGTGGCTTTGTGAACAATTAAACCGTTTTTTTTCACTCAATGTTTGTGTAATCCTGGATATTTACCATGTAACAAGTAAATTACCCTGAAAGTCAGATGTGCTCAGCACCATCAGTTAGTGGTGTAACTATTCTGTTCAATCTGCGTTTACATTACTACATAATCATGAATGTCGATTCATATCATTCAAGTTGAGCCCTTCAAGTCATTATATACAACCCTGCATGTCTGTAGACATGATTTCAGAATTCACACCCCTCCAACTTGCACCTACATGTATATTGGCAAGGTACAGATTAATGTAGCATATGTATCTATGTAAACACACACAGATATATGTATTGAACAATGACACTACATTCTATCTGTATTCTCTCAACTAGAAAGCATGATATGGTACAAAAGCACATAAACAGTGATAACAGTATAACATAATCATACTTTATTTCATACACAGAGTACAAACAGAAATGGACAAGACTGCGCATTAATATCATGTGTGTGTTGTGAAGAGATCCTAGTATGGCAAGGGGCTGTGGCAAATCTGAGGACATTTGAAGAGGAAACCGACAACATCATGAGGGTAATGCATAGCATCTCCTAGGGTCACATGTGGTCAGGACCCCACAGTAACCAACAGCATATAACACGACATTTAATCAACATAACCATTAATGCGCATACAACAACCATATGGTTGCCAGAATAAACAGACACTATAAAACAGGGATCATGTGATACTTAGCGATTTCACACACAGTGTGAATTGGTCAATAGATGATGTGAATCTGGAAAACAGAGGTAGGAGGTGTTAGAACAATCAGAAGCTGTTATTAGAGTACATTGTTTTTGCTTTTGACACTACTATAAACCAACTAACATGAACATCATCTCCGAGCAGTAATAACCATATTTATTCTATCCTGTTCAGTCAGCCTTCCAGGAATATGCTTAGGATGTGGAATACGACAAGGCATGCTTCACTGTGAACACAATCCTTCAGCAAAATGTACTATCACTATCTATATGGAAAAGTTGTGCCATGCTGATATCACATCTCAATTCTAAATGGGTGGTACCAAGGCCAGACAGATTACACTGTTCACATTACCCCTAAACACATGCACATTGATCATGATGTCAAACCAAGGAAATTGCCACTTTGGTTTGGATGACATGAAAAAACTGAATCCAATTTCATAATGTTAACGGGATGGAATGCTACAAAAACTTATGTGGAATTGCTGGTTTGGATTAGCAGATAGTAATGGGACTGTGCAACTCTATAGCCGGGACACTGATCATTATAATGGAAGATCACACAGTCATGTTTCTTAGTGAAAAGATATGTAGTCATATATTGCATTTCAGAGCCATCTGCAGTGGTGAATAACCCTGATAGAATGCCGTTGTGAACTGGGTTGAGTGTTTACTCACATGATGGTATTGTACTGCTCGAAGATGAAGAAAATGTCTTCATAGTTGTGAGATTTGGCTATTAACACCTACAAAGACAAAAACAATGTATCATTCCGAACAATATTATGATTAAATACAGCATTTAAGCTCAAGGTCAATCCACATTGAACATCAATTGTTAAAATGTTAAACATAACCAGACATGTACACACTCTGACGCCAATACTATGTCAACATCTATAACAATCAGTATTCTGTGAGGAGTGGTCAGGAGGCCTTCTCGGATGGTCCTAACACCTCCTACTCCGAGTTAGCGGGCCCCCACCGTCTGTGCCCGCGGCCCGTCTCCCTCTTCCACGATGTGGTGTGGGAGCAGGGGGTGCCACTACAGCAGGTGGCTGGGGTTCAAGAGTGGGCGATGTCTGAGATGAGGAGGCAGACATCTCAGGTTGCGATTGTACAACCGAAGGCTGGAGAGGTATGGGCTGGCGACGTAGTTGACGCAACAATGCGCGTCTCTCCAGGCTTGCGCGTTCCTCATATCTCTCCATCCTTTGGTTGTGCCTCCTCATCTCAGCATATATAGCACGGGTGGTGGCTGAGATCACCCTGTTGCCAGCCAGGATGGCACTACTATCAGCCAATTGTCTTTAGCTTATGTCCAGCATTTGCCGTGCTCTCTGGCTTTGTGCCTGGTCCTCTTGTTCTATGTGCGCCATGATGTTCCGTAATTGGCCAGAGAGCGGTGGCAGAGGGCCTGGAGGTGCTTGTCTGGCGGCTGGCGACTGCCGTGCTCTCTGGCTTTGTGCCTGGTCCTCTTGTTCTATGTGCGCCATGATGTTCCGTAATTGGCCAGAGAGCGGTGGCAGAGGGCCTGGAGGTGCTTGTCTGGCGGCTGGCGACTGGGCGGCTGGCGACTGGGCGTCTGGCGACTGGGCGTCCGGCGACTCCGCGGCTGGCGAATCCGCGGCTGGCGACTCCGCGGCACTTCCTCTCGAGGCCGAGGCACTTCATCCCGGGGCCGGGGCACTTCCTCCCAGGGCCGGGGCACTTGGGGCCGGGGAACTTGGGGCCGGGGCACTTCCTCCCGGGGCTGGGGCACTTGGGGCTGTGGCACTTCCTCCCAGGGCCGGGGCACTTCCTCCCGGGGCCCATGGTGGAGCCCCAGATGAGGGCGGTGCCAAGGATGAGGGCGGTGCCCAGTGTGAGGGCGGAGCCCAGTATGAGGGCGGGGCCCAGGGTGAGGGCGGAGCCCAGGGTGAGGGCCGTGCCCGAGATGTGGGCGGAGCCCATGATGAGGGCGGAGCCCATGATGAGGGCTGTGCCCAGGATGAGGGCGGTGCCCCAGATGAGGGCAGAGCCTAGGATGAGGGCGGTGCCCAGGATGAGGGCGGAGCCCAGGATGAGGGCGGAGCCCATGATGAGGGCTGTGCCCAGGATGAGGGCAGTGCCCCAGATGAGGGCGAAGCCCATGATGAGGGCTGTGCCCAGGATGAGGGCGGTGCCCCAGATGAGGGCGGTGCCCAGGATGAGGGCGGTGCCCAGGATGAGGGCTGTGCCCAGGATGAGGGTGGTGCCCCAGATGAGGGCGGAGCCCAGTATGAGGGCGGAGCCCAGGATGAGGGCGGAGCCGCTGAGGGCGGAGCCGCTGAGGGAGGCACAGCATTGTGTGGCTGGTGCAGGCCCTGAGGTGGCCACGACGAAGAGGGCCCGGGCATCACTTCCCGCTCCGTATGAGCCAGTGATGTGGATGGTCCCGGGCCCTCCTGAATGTCCTGGTCCACTTCAGCCACTCCTGCCTCCTCCTCTTCTGAATCTGTGGATACTGCAATGGAATAAACATATATTTCAGTTGGTTGCCATACACAATTGCCAGCTATGCATTTACATATCATTGACATCATGGTCACCTGTGAGTGACTGTGGTGCTTGTGTTACACAGATGAGCCACATGCTGCATAATGAGCATTGTGGATCATGGCTCATATGAATGTGTACTGCATGTGCCTTAGACACGTGCTCTGCTGCATCTGCTGTGCAGTGAGTGAGACTGACCAATCTGACAAGTTTCCAGCAATGGTTGTTAATATGCAGCTGAGACATGGGCCAGGTTAGGACAGTATATGACACACATGCAATGCTACAGAGTCTGTATCCACATATGCCGCACAGCCACATTTTTATTCTCGATCGCAGTGGAGGCCAAAGTCAGGCCTGCATTTGTGGATAGCCATGCTGCACCCAGCTGAGAATATCATTCTCCAAGTCATTAAGTCTATTTGACCCATCTGTTCACATAAAGGAAATCCACATATCCAGGCCTGTGCGCAGCCCAGCAAGTTTGACTTTGGACACCCTGCTCTATTGCAATCAATCTGGATATAATTAGAAATTGACATATCAGGGAGACAAATTATGAACATGATAGGTTTGCTACCAGGACTGAAATGGTTATTGTCGCCCAATAAATTTTTAGTCAACCATAGGGCTTACAGTGCTATTGTATGTGAATTATCCCTGTGTGTGGGCAGGGGTGTAGGAGGCCATATAATTCTTGAGCAAGGGTGGGCAGGTTCGGGCCTGGAGGGCCACACAGGTGAGCCAATCGCCTTTTCAGTCATCCTGATTGACTCACCTGTGCCCAAAAAGGATATCTTGAAAGGCTGGCATGTATGTGGCCCTCCTTACCCACCCCTGTTCAAGAGGGATACAGCTCATTATATACAACAGCCAGAACACAAGCCTATTTATACATACAAACATACATACATACATACAAACAGCATGATATCTTGAAAGGCCGGCATGTATGTGGCCCTCCTTACCCACCCCTGTTCTAGAGGGATACAGCTCATTATATACAACAGCCAGAACACAAGCCTATTTATACATACAAACATACATACATACAAACAGCATGATATCTTAAAAGGCCGGCATGTTTGTGGCCCTCCTTACCCACCCCTGTTCTAGAGGGATACAGCTCATTATATACAACAGCCAGAACACAAGCCTATTTATACATACATACATACATACAGCATGTTATCTGCAGGCTTTTGGACAGCCCATCCCCCCACAATCTCAGCCAACCATGTGTGTGATATGATACTCACGTTGCAGGGTGTTAGGATCTGTGTCCATCTGGCCTGGTATTCCCACCACAGATTCACAAGGGATAAAGCGCATCACTGTCCTCTCCCATTGCTTGTAAACAAAAGGGACCGCGGGCCCACCACCAGTCTGACGTTCTGCTGCTGCCTCATTGGACATCTTTCTTTTGACAGCCATCTTTAGATCATCGAACTTGTGACGCACTGTCCTCCAGTCCCTATTAGTGACCCCTACTGCCGACACAGCTCTGCCAATTTGGGACCAGGCCTGCCGCCTCTGGCTGGCATTAATGTCTCTCCCACCACATATGATCCCCTGGCGGGCACAGATTTCCCTGAGGAGAACCTGGATCTCCTCTGGGCTATAATTGGGGGCCCTGGGCCTTGCCACAACCCGTTGCCTTACAGACGGTGCCTGCTCTTCCTCTTCTATCCCTGGGGCCGCTCCCTCATCCCCACTACCTCCCACCAAGGGATCAGGCCCCTGACCCTCTGCCCCTTTAACTTGAATTCCTAGCTCTGGGGGCACTTCCCTCCCCCCTGCTCTCCTCCTTGCTCTCCTCCTTGCTCTCCTCCTCCTCCTCGCTCTCCTCCTCCTCCTCTCCCTCCTCCTCTCCCTCCTCCTCCTCCTCCTCTCCCTCCTCTCCCTCCTCCTCCTCCTCTCCCTCCTCCTCCTCCTCCTCTCCCTCCTCCTCCTCCTCTCCGTCCTCCTCCTCCTCTCCCTCCTCCTCCTCCTTCTCATCCTCATCCTCATCCTCATCCTCCTCCTCATCCTCATCATCGTCCTCATCGTCCTCACCCTCCGCATCTTCATCCTCATCCTCATCCTCCTCATCCTCATCCTCTCCCTCCTCATCCTCTCCCTCCTCATCCTCCTCATCCTCCTCCTCGCCTCAGATGTTCTCCTCACTCTCCTCCACGCCTCTCTTGCCTTACCGCCTCCCCTCCTCTAAACTCCTCTGAAAATAAATTAACGATAAATCAAGATAATATGTGTGTCGGTTTAGGAGGTAAAAAAAGATGCAAGTATTATGTGTAGTTCAGTAATTGTATGGGGGGGGGGGGTGTAGGTGTGCAGTAGCCTACCACTAGGTGTAGCTATGAGTACGTATTAATCTATGTGTGTGAATTATGTGATATCAGTAATTATGTGTGTTGTAAACAAAGGGTTAAATTATCTGCTAGTTCAAAAGATAAAAAATTGAAATTCTCTCTTCTCTCTCTTCTCTCTCTCCTTGCTCACCAAAAACCCACCAACGCCTAGACCTGTGTGTTTACTTGCAAAAGTTCCAGCACAGTCAATTATTTTCTGTTTTGGCTCCCTTTTAAAGGCATACTGCCGTTTGATTAAGTGATAAGTATCACGTATTTCGCGCTCTTTTCATACGCAAAGTTATCCGAGATAGCGTAACTCATGCGCAAATCCTAACGTGTACGCATTCGCATCCATCGCTGGTATCTCGCAGCACTTTGAATTTAATAGCGTCGGAAATGGTTTCAATTTTCAACTACGTAGGCCTTGCGTTTTCACCTATTATTTACGCAGCTCGAATTTAATAGGGCCCATAGTTTGTAATATATCTAAGTAAGAAACTTGAAAGTATATTTTTTGAAACTTGAACTTGAGGAACTTGAATTTTTTTTTCCCAACTACCTTGGTTGAAGTGCGATTTCAAGCAGAATCTTTGTTGGTCCTCTGTTGAAAGTCTTCGTCCGATGGTCTTCACAAAGTGTCTGTTGTAAAAGAAAAATGTAAATGTTATTTGATTTGAATGTATTTGTAATGAATAACATATTTCATTATTTTGGTCTATTGTATCTGTTATGGTGAATTTTTCTGCTATGCTGTTTTTTTGTGCAACCTTTTAAAAATACTTTAATTGTATTTGTATATTTCAGTTATTCTTTTTTTATACTGTAATTATTAATGCTTTTCCTATTTTGGATATGATCGCAATATTTTTAGCATTATCCTGTTTTGTGTCTACCACTTTTGGTATGCTTATTTAGGCTTCTTTGTAAGGCTTATAGGTTCTTAAACATTAAAGAAAAATATTAATTTACTTTTCTATGTGTTTGTGTGATTTATGGTACAATCCTGCTTTGTGTCCACCATATGTTGCATACTTTATTTGCTTAATTAGTCTTTTTTATGAGGATTAAATGTTGTTGTACATTGAAAATGAATGCTTTTCCTATTTTGGATATGATGGCTATTTTTTTAGCATTATCCTATTTTGTGTCCACCACTTTTGGTATGCTTATTTAGGCTTCTTTGTAAGGCTTATAGGTTCTTAAACATTAAAGAAGAATATTAATTTACTTTGCTATGTGTTTGTGTGATTTTTGGTACAATCCTATTTTGTGTCTACCACTTTTGGTATGCTTATTTAGGCTTCTTTGTAAGGCTTATAGGTTCTTAAACATTAAAGAAGAATATTAATTTACTTTTCTGTGTTTGTGTGATTTTTGGTACAATCCTGTTTTGTGTCCACCATATGTTGCATACTTTATTTGCTTAATTAGTTTTTTTTATGAGGATTAAATGTTGTTATACATTGAAAATTTATGTTTTTCCTATTTTGGATATGATGGCTATGTTTTTAGCATTATCCTATTTTGTGTCCACCATTTTTGGTATGCTTATTTAGGCTTCTTTGTAAGGCTTATAGGTTCTTAAACATTAAAGAAGAATATTAATTTAGTTTACTATGTGTTTGTGTGATTTTTGGTACAATCCTATTTTGTGTCTACCATATGTTGCATACTTTATTTGCTTAATTAGTCTTTTTTTATGAAGGTTAAATGTTTTTGTACATTGAAAATGAATGTTTTTCCTATTTTGGATATGATGGCAATGTTTTTAGCATTATCCTGTTTTGTGTTCACCACTTTTTGGTTGCTGCATTTGGCTTGTGGGTGATGGTTGGAGGTTATTTTACAGTAAAGAGGAGGAATACTTTTGTTTTTTGCATGTTGCTAATGTTTCAGTTTCTTTTCTTTTTCTTTTTTCTACTTGTTATACTTTACCTTGATTGAAGTGTTATTCTTGTCTGAATGACAGAGGGTCCCCTCCTGCCAATCTGAATCCGCCGGTCTTCTTGTAGTGTCTGTTTGAAAAAGAAAGTGAAATGATTAATTGTATATTTCTTCTTTTTGATTTAGCAAAGCATGGTCTTTTTCAGCATGTAATGTATTTTTCTATCTTACCTCTTCTTCTTTCTTGGTGTTCTTTAAAATGGATTCTGGTTCACAATGCACGGTGCAAATTCTTGAGTGACGCTGTTGATGCAGAGTCTGTTTAAATAGTAAGAAAAGGGGAAAGATTCAGCTTTAGGTTACATATGTAGTAGTGTCATATTATTTTTTGCTATGAGTTGCAGTAAATTAATGTCATTTAAATATACTTGTTTAATTAGTTTCAATTAACATTAGTTTGTTTTAGGGCCTACACACATAAATGTGCGTGTCACATATCACTATACATGAATCACATTTTCATAGTTAAAGTTGTAATTTGCACAATGTAAAGTAGGAAATTAGGAAACAATTCTCTTCTCAACTAACAGCAGCAGTAAACTATCTAGTCACTCCGTTCATCACCTGAGTAGAAATGTAGAATTTTCTGGAAAGTAGGCAGTATTTATAAACTTTCAAGTGCCTCAGACCGTTAGAACGCAATACGCATGTGCTATTTGCGTTCCATCTTACAATTTGCGTTCCATCCGCCATTTTATGCGTAGTAGTTTTCAAAATGGTGGTTAATATCAGTGTGGTACGTGCCGCATAGTATGTGTTTCAGTTTTGCAAGTCACTTTAGTATAGTTACGTCTGTAGCCTCGTTTTCGTTTTGTTCGGCGGCCATTTTTTCTCTCGCTTAGGTGATTTTCGGCAGTTTAAACTCGTTTTTTTGGACTTAAATGGACGTGTAAATTAACTTTTCGAGGTGCTGAATGCCCCCCCTTGCTGAAAGTAAGCTTTTTATGTGTTCGTTGTGTTTATTTCTTGTGTTTCTGATGTTTTCATGTGCGCCGTTTTTGGCCGGTTTTGCGTGTTGGGAATGGGTCGTTTTGCAGCCGTATTTTTTTGCGAGGGACGCAGTCAATTTTTTTCTAAGTCGTGCGTGTACGACGCAGTTCATTTTTTTCTAAGCCGTGCGTGTGTGTGTTAACCGTGTGTGAGGCGCCTTTGAGGTTTTTTTCTAAGTCGTGCTTGTGTGTGTTAACCATGTGTGAGGCGCCTTTCAGTTTTTTTTCTAAGGTGCCTTTTAGTTTTTTTCTAAGTCGTGCGTGCCCCACCACTGTAATTACAGAAATCAAAAAAACTAAAGTCATCAAAATCAAAAATCTACATTACATAAAATAAAAAAAACTAAAATCACCAAAAATAAAAAAATGGACATTACAGAAATAAAAAAACCTAAGTCACAAAAAATAAAAAAAGGAACATTACAGAAAATAAAAAAATACATTACAACCCCCCCCCCACTACAAAAAAAAAAGGAAAATACATAAATACCTGAAAAAGAAAATACATATAATACAATACAATACAATACAATTAAATACAATACAATACACCCCTATCAAATATACATCCTCCTATCTAATATATAATACTATCTATCTAATATACATCCCCCTATCTATCTAATATACAATAAATACTATCTATGTACTATACATCCCACAATCTATCTAATATACAGTAAATGCTATCTCTATATAGCAACCCTAATTCTAAGCTACAATAAAATAATTTAAGACCACTTACCTTTGAGATGTTTCTTCAGATCACCAACCTAGGGTAAAAAAGATTTAAAAAATTAATACAACACGTTTACATAAAATAAATAAACATTATAAACATTATAAATATTCTACTCACCTTTCCAGCATGTCACGTCCTCCATGTTTGCTTCTGCGTCGCGGCCCCTGTTAAAAAAAACCCATTACATTAGCACACATACATAAACATGAAACCAAGTAAAATAAACACAATCTACATTGTACTTACCTCCCCGCGATGTCTCCGGCCTCCTTGTGTTCTGCCCCCTCTTTAAAAAACAACAAAAAAAACAAAAAACAACACACATCCGCCCTGGCGGATGTCCCCGACGCTAGAGAGCTTCCTACGGAGTATTCCAGAATAAAATTGGTAATGGCGGCTTCTGATTGGCTGAAAACGCTGTCTATTAAATTCAGCCAATGAGAAGACGCCAATTGTGAACCAGTAAGAAAGGGATACACTCCAAAATCCCACGCTGATTGGATAACGCACCTGTCAATCTTTATTTGAATCAATCCGAAGGCTTTATTGCCATCAGCGAATCACAATGGGATACACCCCCATGTACTGATTGGTGAAGACATCTGCGCCTTCCCATTGGCTGTAATACTGATTGACATTGGCAATAGCCAATGAGAAGGCGCAAATACCTTCACCAATCAGTAGGTGGGGGTGTATTCCATTGTGATTGGCTATTGTCAGTGCAACCAATCAGAATGCGCAGATGCCTCCAGCCAATCACCCTGTGGGGGTGTATTCCATTGTGATTGCCTGAAGGCATCTGCGCCCTGTGATTGGTTTAAATAAAGATTGACAGGTGCATAATCCAATCAGAGTGGGATTTTAGGGTGTACCCCTTTCTGATTGGCTCACACATTGGCGCCTCTTGATTGGATTGCCTATTTTCTTCTGGAAAAGTCTCCGGGAGCCTCATTAGCATCGGGGATGTCCGTAAGTGGGGATGTGAGTACTTTTTTTTTACTTTTTTACAGGGCGGGGCAGAAGAGGAGGAGGAGGCCGGAGACATTGCTGCGAGGTAAGTACACTGTAGATTATGTTTATTTTATTTTGTTTTTATGTTTATGTATGTGTATTAATGTTATGTTTTTTTTAACAGGTGCTGCGCCGGAGAAGGGTAAAAGAATAAGGATGGGACATGCTGGAACGTTGAGTAGAATATTTAGAATGTTAGAATGTTTATTTATTTACTGTAAATGTGTTGCACTAATTTTTTTTATTTTTTTTCCCTAGGTGGCTGATCAGAATGGACATCAGCAAAGGTAAGTGCTCTTAATTATTTTATTTTAGCTTAGAATTAGATTATTTTATATATAGATAGCATTTATTGTATGTTAGCTAGGGATATGTGTTTTATATAGATAGCATAGCATGTATTGTATATTAGATTGTGGTATTTATTTAAATAGATTGTGTGATGTATATTATATAGATAGGATGTATATTAGATTATGGTATTTATTTAGATAGATTGGGGGATGTATATTAGATAGATAGGATGTATTGTATATTAGATAGGGTGTATTAGATAGGTTTAATTGTATTGTATTATATTGTATGTATTGCATGTATTTGTATTGTATTGTATTGTATTATATTGTATGTATTATATTGTATGTATTGTATGTATTATATGCATTTCCTTTTCAGGTGTGTATTTTTTTTTTCTGTAGTGGGGTAGTGGGGGGGGGGGGGGGGGTTGTAATGTGTTTTTTAATTTTCTGTAATGTTCCTTTCTTATTTTTTGTGACTTCGTTTTTTAATTTTCTGTAATGTAGATTTTTTATTTTTTGTGACTTTAGGCTTTTTTTATTTTCTCGAATTAGAGGGGTGGGGGTTATTAGGTGGTAGGTAGGTAGTGTAGGTGTTAATAGGTTAGTGTTGAGGCTGTTTAGTTGATATATAACACCTATATTGACCCCCATGATTTTATTGGGTTGTAACAGGCCCATAATGGTATGAATATACCCTTATGGGACTGATGGGGTTAAATAGAGGCTTATGAGTGTCTGTATGGACTCCCATGAGTGACAGGGTTAATTAAGGGCTTATGGGGGTCTGTATTGACCCTCCTGAGTGACAGGGTTAATTAAGGGTTTATGGGGGACTGTATTGACCCCCATGAGTGAGGGAGTTAATTAGGGGTTATGTGGGTCTCTGTTGACCCCCATGAGTGACAGGGTTAATGAAGGGTTTATGGTGGTCTATATTGACCCCCATGAGTGACAGGGTTAATTAGGGGTTTATGGGGGTCTGTATTGACCCCCATGTGTGAAGGGGTTAACTAAGTGCTTATGGGGGTCTGTATTGACCCCCATGAGTGACAGGGTTAATGAAGGTCTTATGGGGGTCTGTATTGACCCCCATGAGTGAGGGTGAATGAAGTGCTTATGGGGGTCTGTATTGACCCCCATGAGTGACACAGTTAATGAAGGGCTTATTGACCCCCATGAGTGACAGGGTTAATGAAGGGCTTATGGGAGTCTATATTGACCCATATGAATGACAGGGTTAATTAGGGGTTTATGGGGGTCTGTATAGACCCCCATGAGTGACAGGGTTAATTAAGTGCTTATGGGGGTCTGTATTGACCCCCATGAGTAACAGGGTTAATGAAGGGCTTATGGGGGTCTGTATTTACCCCCATGAGAGAGGGGGTTAATTAAGTGCTTATGGGGGTCTTTATTGACCCCCATGAGTGACAGGGTTATTAAAGGGCTTATAGTGGTCTATATTGACCCCATGAGTGACAGGGTTAATTAGGGGTTTATGGGGTTCTTTATTGACCGCCATGAGTGAGAGGGTTAATTAAGTGCTTATGGGGGTCTGTATTGACCCCCAGGAGTGACAGGGTTAATGAAGGGCTTATGGGGGTCTGTATTGAACCCCATGAGTGACAGGTTTAATGAAGGGCTTATGGGGGTCTGTATTGACCCCTATGAGTGACAGAGTTAATGAGGGCTTATGGGGGGCTATATTGACCCCCATGAGTGAGGGGTTAATGAAGTGCTTATGAGGGTCTGTATTGACCCCCATGAGTGACAGGGTTAATGAAGGGCTTATGGGGGTCTGTATTGACCCTCCTGAGTGACAGGGTTAATTAAGGGTTTATGGGGGACTGTATTGACCCCCATGAGTGAGGGGGTTAATTAAGGGCTTATGTGGGTCTCTGTTGACCCCATGAGTGACAGGGTTAATGAAGGGCTTATGGTGGTCTATATTGACCCCCATGAGTAACAGGGTTAATTAGGGGTTTATGGAGGTCTGTATTGACCCCCATGTATGAAGGGGTTAACTAAGTGCTTATGGGGGTCTGTATTGACCCCCTTGAGTGACAGGGTTAATGAAGGTCTTATGGGGGTCTATATTGACCCCCATGAGTGAGGTGTTAATGAAGTGCTTATGGGGGTCTGTATTGACCCCCATGAGTGACACAGTTAATGAAGGGCTTATGGGGGTCTGTATTGACCCCCATGAGTGACAGGGTTAATGAAGGGCTTATGGGGGTCTATATTGACCCCCATGAATGACAGGGTTAATTAGGGGTTTATGGGGGTCTGTATAAACCCCCATGAGTGACAGGGTATATTAAGTGCTTATGGGGGTCTGTATTGACCCCCATGATTGACAGGGTTAATGAAGGGCTTATGGGGGTCTGTATTTACCCCCATGAGAGAGGGGGTTAATTAAGTGCTTATGGGGGTCTGTATTGACCCCCATAAGTGACAGGGTTAATGAGGGGCTTATGGGGGGTCTATGTTGAACCCCATGAGTGACAGGGTTAATGAAGGGCTTATGGGGGTCTATATTGACCCCCATGTGTGACAGGGTTAATGAAGGGCTTATGGGGTCTATATTGACCCCCATAAATGACAGGGTTAATTAGGGGTTTATGGGGGTCTGTATTGACCCCCATGAGTGAGGGGGTTAATTAAGTTCTTATGGGGGTATGTATTGACCCCTATGAGTGACACGGTTAATGAAGGGTTTATGGTGGTCTGTATTGACCCCCATGAGTGACAGGGTTAATGAATGGCTTATGGGGGTCTATATTTACCCCCATGAGTGACCGGGTTAATGAAGTGCTTATGGGGGCCTGTATTGACCCACATGAGTGACACAGTTAATGAAGGGCTTATGAGGGTCTGTATTGACCCTCATGAGTGACAGGGTTAATGAAGGGCTTATGGGGGTCTATATTGACCCCCATGAATGACAGGGTTAATTAGGGGTTTATGGGGGTCTGTATAGACCCCCATGAGTGACAGGGTTAATGAAGGGCGTATGGGGGTCTGTATTGACCCCCATGAGTGACAGGGTTAATAAAGGGCTTATGGGGTCTATATTGACCCCCATAAATGACAGGGTTAATTAGGAGTTTATGGGGGTCTGTATTGACCCCCATGAGTGAGGGGGTTAATTAAGTGCTCATGGGGGTATGTATTGACCCCTATGAGTGACACTGTTAATGAAGGGTTTATGGTGGATCTGTATTGACCCCCATGAGTGACAGGGTCAATGAATGGCTTATGGGGGTCTATATTTACCCCCATGAGTGACCGGGTTAATGAAGTGCTTATGGGGGCCTGTATTGACCCCCATGAGTGACAGGGTTAATTAGGGGTTTATGGGGGTCTGTATTGACCCCCATGAGTGAGGGGGTTAATTAAGTGCTTATGGGGGTCTGTGTTAACCCCCATGAGTGGCAGGGTCAATGAATGGCTTATGGGGGTCTATATTTACCCCCATGAGTGACCGGGTTAATGAAGTGCTTATGGGGGCCTGTATTGACCCCCATGAGTGACAGGGTTAATTAGGGGTTTTTATTGGGGTCTGTAATGACCCCCATGAGTGAGGGGGTTAATTAAGTGCTTATGGGGATCTGTATTGACCCCCATGAGTAACTGGGTTAATGAAGGGCTTATGGGGGTCTATATTGACCCCAATGAATGACAGGGTTATTAGGGGTTTATGGGGGTCTGTATATAACCTCATGAGTGACAGGGTTAATGAAGGGCTTATGGGGTCTGTATTGACCCCCATGAGCGAGAGGGTTAATTAAGTGCTTATGGGGGTCTTTATTGACCCCCATGAGGGACAGGGTTAATAAAGGACTTATGGGGGTCTATATTTACCCCCATGAGTGACAGGGGTAATCAGGGGTTTATGGGGGTCTGTATTGACCCCCATGAGTGAGAAGGTTAATTAAGTGCTTATGGGGGTCTGTATTGACCCCCATGAGGGACAGGGTTAATAAAGGACTTATGGGGGTCTGTATTGACCCACCATGAGTGACAGGGTTAATGAAGGGCTTATCGGGGTCTATATTGACCCCCATGAGTGAAGGTTAATGAAGTGCTTATGGGGGTCTGTATTGACCACCATGAGTGACACAGTTAATGAAGGGCTTATGGGGGTCTGTATTGACCCCCATAAGTTACAGGGTTATTGAATGGCTTATGGTGGTCTATATTGACCCCCATGAGTGAGGGGTTAATGAAGTGCTTATGGGGGTCTGTATTGACCCCCATGAGTGACACAGTTAATGAAGGGCTTATGGGTGTCTGTATTGACCCCCATGAGTTACAGGGTTTTGAAGGGCTTATGGTGGTCTATATTGACCCCCATGAGTGACAGGGGTAATAAGGGGTTTATGGGGGTCTGTATTGACCCCTATGAGTAAGGGGGTTAATTAAGTGCTTATGGGGGTCTTTATTGACCCCCATGAGGGACAGGGTTAATGAAGGACTTATGGGGGTCTATATTGACCCCCATGAGTGAGGGGTTAATGAAGTGCTTATGGGGGTCTGCATTGACCCCCATGAGTGACACAGTTAATGAAGGGCTTAAGGGGGTCTGTATTGACCCCCATGAGTTACAGGGTTAATGAAGGGCTTATGGGGGTCTATATTGACCCCCATGAATGACAGAGTTAATTAGGGGTTTATGGGGGTCTGTATTGACCCCCATGAGTGACAGGGTTAATTAGGGGTTTATGGGGGTCTGTATTGACCCCCATGAGTGAGGGGGTTAATTAAGTGCTTATGAGGTCTGTATTGATTCCCATGAGTGACACAGTTAATGAAGGGCTTATGGGGGTCTGTATTGACCCCCATGAGTTACAGGGTTAATGAAGGGCTTATGGGGGTCTGTATTGACCCCCATGAATGACAGGGTTAATTAGGGGTTTATGGGGGTCTGTATTGACCCCCATGAGTGAGGGGGTTAATTAAGTTCTTATGGGGGTCTGTATTGACCCCCATGAGTGACAGGGTCAATGAATGGCTTATGGGGGTCTATATTCACCCCCATGAGTGACAGGGTTAATGAAGTGCTTATGGGGGCCTGTATTGACCCCCATGAGTGACAGGGTTAATTAGGGGTTTTTATGGGGGTCTGTATTGACCCCCATGAATGACAGGATTAATTAGGGGTTTATGGGGGTCTGTATATACCCCATGAGTGACAGGGTTAATTAAGTGCTTATGGGGTTCTGTATTGACCCCCATGAGTGACAGGGTTAATGAAGGGCTTATGGGGTCTATATTGATCCCGATGAGCGAGGGTGTTAATTAAGTGCTTATGGGGGTCTTTATTGACCCCCATGAGTGACAGGGTTATTGATGGGCTTATGATGGTTTATATTGACCCCCATGAGTGACAGGGTTAATTAGGGGTTTATGGTGGTCTTTATTGACCCCCATAAGTGAGGGGGTTAATTAAGTGCTTATGGGATTCTGTATTGACCCCCATGAGTGACAGGGTAAATGAAGGGCTTATGGGGGTCTATATTGACCCCCGTGAGTGACAGGGTTAATGAAGGGCTGATGGGGGTCTATATTGACCCCCATGAGTGACAGGGTTAATGAAGGGCTTATGGGGGTCTGTGTTGACCCCCATGAGTGACAGGGTTAATGAAGGGCTTGTCGGGGTCTATATTGACCCCCATGAGTGAGGGGTTAATGAAGTGCTAATGGGGGTCTGTATTGACCCGGATGAGTGACACAGGTAATGGAGGGCTTATGGGGGTCTGTATTGACCCCATGAGTAACAGAGTTAATGAAGGGCTTAGGGGGGTCTATATTGACCCCCATGAATGACAGGGTTAATTAGGGGTTTATGGGGGTCTGTATTTACCCCCATAAGTGACAGGGTTAATGAAGGGCTTATGGGGGTCTATATTGACCCCCATGAGTGAGGGGGTTAATGAAGTTCCTATGGGGTTCTGTATTGACCCCTATGAGTGACAGGGTTAATAAAGGGTTTATGGTGGTCTGTATTGACCCCCATGAGTGACAGGGTTATTGAATGGCTTATGGGGTCTATATTTACCCCCATGAGTGACAGGGTTAATGAAGTACTTGTGGGGGCCTGTATTGACCCCCATGAGTGACAGGGTTAATTAGGGGGTTTTATGGGGGTCTGTATTGACCCCCATGAGTGAAGGGGTTAATTAAGTGCTTATGGGGGTCTGTATTGACCCCCATGAGTGAGGGGGTTAATTAAGTGCTTATGAGGTCTGTATTGACCCCCATGAGTGACACAGTTAATGAAGGGCTTATGTGGGTCTGTATTGACCCCCATGAGTTACAGGGTTAATGAAGGGCTTATGGGGGTCTATATTGACCCCCATGAATGACAGGGTTAATTAGGGGTTTATGGGGGTCTGTATTGACCCCCATGAGTGAGGGAGTTAATTAAGTGCTTATGGGGGTCTGTATTGACCCCCATGAGTGACAGGGTCAATGAATGGCTTATGGGGGTCTATATTTACCCCCATGAGTGACAGGGTTAATGAAGTGCTTATGGGGGCCTGTATTGACCCCCATGAGTGACAGGGTTAATTAGGGGTTTTTATGGGGGTCTGTATTGACCCCCATGAATGACAGGATTAATTAGGGGTTTATGGGGGTCTGTATATACCCCATGAGTGACAGGGTTAATGAAGGGCTTATGGGGGTCTATATTGACCCCCATGAATGACAGGGTTAATTAGGGGTTTATGGGGGTCTGTATTGACCCCCATGAGTGAGGGGGTTAATTAAGTGCTTATGGGGGTCTGTATTGACCCCCATGAGTGACAGGGTCAATGAATGGCTTATGGGGGTCTATATTTACCCCCATGAGTGACAGGGTTAATGAAGTGCTTATGGGGGCCTGTATTGACCCCCATGAGTGACAGGGTTAATTAGGGGTTTTTATGGGGGTCTGTATTGACCCCCATGAATGACAGGATTAATTAGGGGTTTATGGGGGTCTGTATATACCCCATGAGTGACAGGGTTAATTAAGTGCTTATGGGGTTCTGTATTGACCCCATGAGTGACAGGGTTAATGAAGGGCTTATGGGGTCTATATTGATCCCGATGAGCGAGGGTGTTAATTAAGTGCTTATGAGGGTCTTTATTGACCCCCATGAGTGACAGGGTTATTGATGGGCTTATGATGGTTTATATTGACCCCCATGAGTGACAGGGTTAATTAGGGGTTTATGGTGGTCTTTATTGACCCCCATGAGTGAGGGGGTTAATTAAGTGCTTATGGGATTCTGTATTGACCCCCATGAGTGACAGGGTAAATGAAGGGCTTATGGGGGTCTATATTGACCCCCGTGAGTGACAGGGTGAATGAAGGGCTGATGGAGGTCTATATTGACCCCCATGAGTGACAGGGTTAATGAAGGGCTTATGGGGGTCTGTGTTGACCCCCATGAGTGACAGGGTTAATGAAGGGCTTGTCGGGGTCTATATTGACCCCCATGAGTGAGGGGTTAATGAAGTGCTAATGGGGGTCTGTATTGACCCGGATGAGTGACACAGGTAATGGAGGGCTTATGGGGGTCTGTATTGACCCCATGAGTAACAGAGTTAATGAAGGGCTTAGGGGGGTCTATATTGACCCCCATGAATGACAGGGTTAATTAGGGGTTTATGGGGGTCTGTATTTACCCCCATAAGTGACAGGGTTAATGAAGGGCTTATGGGGGTCTATATTGACCCCCATGAGTGAGGGGGTTAATGAAGTGCCTATGGGGTTCTGTATTGACCCCTATGAGTGACAGGGTTAATAAAGGGTTTATGGTGGTCTGTATTGACCCCCATGAGTGACAGGGTTATTGAATGGCTTATGGGGTCTATATTTACCCCCATGAGTGACAGGGTTAATGAAGTACTTGTGGGGGCCTGTATTGACCCCCATGAGTGACAGGGTTAATTAGGGGGTTTTATGGGGGTCTGTATTGACCCCCATGAGTGAAGGGGTTAATTAAGTGCTTATGGGGGTCTGTATTGACCCCCATGAGTGAGGGGGTTAATTAAGTGCTTATGAGGTCTGTATTGACTCCCATGAGTGACACAGTTAATGAAGGGCTTATGTGGGTCTGTATTGACCCCCATGAGTTACAGGGTTAATGAAGGGCTTATGGGGGTCTATATTGACCCCCATGAATGACAGGGTTAATTAGGGGTTTATGGGGGTCTGTATTGACCCCCATGAGTGAGGGGGTTAATTAAGTGCTTATGGGGGTCTGTATTGACCCCCATGAGTGACAGGGTCAATGAATGGCTTATGGGGGTCTATATTTACCCCCATGAGTGACAGGGTTAATGAAGTGCTTATGGGGGCCTGTATTGACCCCCATGAGTGACAGGGTTAATTAGGGGTTTTTATGGGGGTCTGTATTGACCCCCATGAATGACAGGGTTAATTAGGGGTTTATGGGGGTCTGTATATACCCCCATGAGTGACAGGGTTAATTAAGTGCTTATGGGGTTCTGTATTGACCACCATGAGTGACAGGGTTAATGAAGGGCTTATGGGGTCTATATTGACCCCGATGAGCGAGGGTGTTAATTAAGTGCTTATGAGGGTCTTTATTGACCCCCATGAGTGAAAGGGTTATTGAAGGGCTTATGATGGTCTATATTGACCCCCATGAGTGACAGGGTTAATTAGGGGTTTATGGGGGTCTGTATTGACCCCAATGAGTGAGGGGGTTAATTAAGTGCTTATGGGGGTCTGTATTGACCCCCATGAGTGACAGGGTAAATGAAGGGCTTATGGGGGTCTATATTGACCCCCATGAGTGACAGGGTTAATGAAGGGCTTATGGGGGTCTATATTGACCCCCATGAGTGACAGGGTTAATGAAGGGCTTATGGGGGTCTGTGTTGACCCCCATGAGTGACAGGGTTAATGAAGGGCTTATCGGGGTCTATATTGACCCCCATGAGTGAGGGGTTAATGAAGTGCTTATGGGGGTCTGTATTGACCCGGATGAGTGACACAGGTAATGAAGGGCTGATGGGGGTCTGTATTGACCCCCATGAGTGACAGAGTTAATGAAGGGCTTAGGGGGGGCTATATTGACCCCCATGAGTGAGGGGGTTAATGAAGTGCCTATGGGGGTCTGTATTGACCCCTATGAGTGACAGGGTTAATAAAGGGTTTATGGTGGTCTGTATTGACCCCCATGAGTGACAGGGTTAATGAATGGCTTATGGGGGTCTATATTTACCCCCATGAGTGACAAGGTTAATGAAGTACTTGTGGGGGCCTGTATTGACCCCCATGAGTGACAGGGTTAATTAGGGGGTTTTATGGGGGTCTGTATTGACCCCCACGAGTGAGGGGGTTAATTAAGTGCTTATGGGGGTCTGTATTGACCCCCATGAGTGACAGGGTTACTGAAGGACTTATGGGGGTCTATATTGACTCCCATGAGTGACAGGGTGATAGTGTATATTTCTTTTCTTTTATAACGGACCCGTTAAGGACCCGTAATGCAGGAAATTAGAATTTTCATTGCAGCGGGGGTCCCCGATCTCGTGCGATCAGGACCCCCACTGCGAAGGTTAATGTGGGGTTAATGCAGGTTTCCGAGCTTATCTCAGATCCCATGGGGTTAATGCAGGTTTCCGAGCTTATCTCGGATCTCTTCTTGGGCAAGTTGTACGTGGCTGGGCTTTGAGCCTCGTGTTCGTTTTTTTCAGTGACCATTTTTTCTCTCGCTTAGGGGTTTTTCGTGTGTCTGAACTCGGGAATTTGGACTTAAATGGAGGTGTAACTTCACTTTCAGAGGTCCTGGATGCCCCCCTTCCTATCGGTAAGCTTTTTATGTATTTTTTTAAAGTATTTGGTGTGTTTTGACTGTTTTTAGGTGCGCGCGGTTCGGCCGTTATGGTCGTATTTTTTGTGCGTGTGGGTGTTTGTTACGTTAAGGTTGGTTCCGAGGTCGTTTTTTTTCCTAAGTCGTGAGTGTGTGTGTTTGTGGCTGGGCTGTCCTGGGCTTTGAGCCTCGTTTTCGTTTTTTTCAGCGCCCATTTTTTCTCTCGCTTAGGAGGTTTACGTTTGTCTGAACTCAGGAATTTAGACTTAAATGGAGGTGTAGCTTCACTTTCAGAGGTCATGGATGCCCCCCTTCCTATGGGTAAGCTTTTTATATATATTTTGTTAGTATTTGGTGTGTTTTGACTGTTTTTAGGTGCGAGAGGTTCGGCCGTTATGGTCGTATTTTTTGTGCGTGTGGGTGTTTGTGCCGTTAAGGTTGGTTCCGAAGTCGTATTTTTTTCTAAGTTGTGCATGTGTTTTTAACCGCGTGTGAGGCGCCTTTGAGCCTCCACCTCCGCAAATGCGGACCCTCGCTGCGCGAGGGATGCAGTTAATGCCCGCAAGCGTGAGCACCGGCTCGTATGCTCACAACTATATATGCGATATATATACTGTATATACATATATGCACACAGTATATATATATATATATATATATATATATATATATACACCTATATACCTACGTATATAAATACTTCCCTACCTGCATGATGCTGCACTCCACTTCCTGGGATGAGGAGTGACCACGGCATGCCAGAGGGCCACATGGGGCAGCAGAGGGCCACAGGGAGTCGAGGGGGTCTACAGGGGGTCGTATAAAGCTTTGGGGGCCACAGTGGCTGGCAGAAGGCCGCTTCACAGAAGGCTAAGGGGGCCCAATGAGGGCCAGGGGGGGCACAGGTGGCTGAGAGTGGCCACAGAGGGCTGCTGGGGGCCACAGAGGGCTACGGAGGTCACCAAAGGACAAGGGGACCGCAAGGTGTTGCAGAGGGCCAAGGGTAGCCACAGTGGGCTGACGGAGCCATATAGGCCAACAGATGGCTGCAGGGTCCACATGGGATTGCCGGAGATCAGAGGGGGCTGAGGGGGTCTCAGCTGGAGGTGGATTATGTAGACCTACTAGATGAAACATCTCTAGAGTGGTTTTGGCCAAGAAGTTGGGAGGGGTCCTGCTAGTCAGGCATGGAGGAGAGTCACCTTCCAGAAATAAAGGGGACCCAGCTAATTTTTTCAACATCTGGGTCAGAGGAAAACTGTTTAGACTTTAGGACAACTGTGGACTTGCCCTCAGAAGACCATAAAAATGATCAAGAGGTCCAGGGAGAGGGTGGCATGGACTGTGGGGAGAATTCCGGCCTCATGGATGTTAAAATTAGCAAAGCTGCTTTGATGCCATGGCTTGACCTGGAGGAGAAAGAACTAATCCCTATCTTTAGGGGGCTGAGCCTCACCCAGTTAGAGGCATGGGGACAGGGCCTAACCACAACAGTGCCAGGCCCAGGGGAAGACCTGTGGGAAATCTACCCTGCTTCTATAGTCAGGGAAGAACCAAATCAGAGCTGAGCCCTACCAATGGACTGTAAGCTTAGTGAGAAGGTTCCTTGGATATCCATTGTCTAGGAGCCAGCAACATACCCTGGAGCAGAAACGGCAAGCAGCCCTACTATTCAGACTGTGCAGGACCAGCTGTTACTCAAGGACTGCCTGCATCCACATGCCAGGCAGAATCAGATGGAGAGAACCAGGAGATTTTGCCCAAGGATCCAGGAACTAAAGATCCAGAAGAAGTTGAGAGCTGTGCCCAGACAGTGTTTCAGAAGAAGGAGGCTGGGAGACAGTGAGCACAATGCAACCCCAAGGAATAGAGATCCTAGATAAGGCCATCAGGAGGAGTACAGACTGGCAGATGCTGCAGGTACAGTCCTTAGTGGAGCTATTGTTTTATGGGATGCCCCGGAATAATGTTTTCCCTTATCAAGGGGGAAAGAAGGGACATTGGCCCTTGCTTTTGGGGGTGGAATAGGGATAATCCCTGAAGAACAGTTATTGGAACTGGCTAGGCTACTGGACCACTTCAATTGGGTAAGCCAGAAAGCCTATTAAATTCCCCAGGACTCAAACACTGGATGGGGAAGTAGCAGACATGGGGAGGGGAAGAATGGTTACCACTTGTGGTCCCCTAGGCCCATGGATTGTTTGTAAATACCACCAGCCAGCTGTTTGTACTGGCTTAGCTGGGGAGGTTGAGGCCCCAGGATTACTCTAGATTTGTTCACCAGTTTTCCTGGATTTCCACAGAGGATACCCCTGACCTCCATGCATTGACTCCCCTGCAGCTCCCACTGGCCGGGATCATGGGCAAGGGAAAAGTTGGGGTCTTCTATTTTACCAAGGATACCTGGTACCATCCCTAAATCAGCAGGTCAGGTGGTCTCCCTTACCTGGAAGGAGAGGGTTTTGTTGGGGAAGGACCCTTCCAAGTTTTTACTGGACCTACTAGCTTGGATGTATTGTTTCCCCTGGACTGCCTTGAAGGGTCCTCAGGGACTTGGGAAATTCACTACACCACTGGGAAGGAGGGAGAATTCACCCTGGACAGTAGGAGGCGGGGTGCCCAGACAGCCACCAAGTTTATTACTTGGATTGATTTTTAATAGGGTGTTGGAGAGGTGAAATAACCTGGCAAACCCCCAGTGCAACCCCAGGATTAAGCCACAGAAAGGTAGGGTAGGACTATAGATGCTTCCTGCACTCCCTAGACTTACCACTACCAGTTGGGACGGGTTCTTGTACCCTGGAGATAAGCAAGTGCCAGGGCTTAGACCTCAGGGAACAAGGAGCAGCCATGTAGCTGGAAAGCCAGGTACCCGGTGAGTGAGGTTGCAAGATAATTTGAGTGGGAAAAAAATAGGGTAAAAATTCTGAAACAAGATGAGAATGTGGCTCTGCCAGGCCAGGCACGTAGAAATTAGAAAACACAAAAAGACAGTAACACTTACACCAACAACGCCAGGCACGTAGGACTTTGAAAATAAAACCAACGGCAGTCAGCGCGCGCCATGCAAAGATTCACCGGAGACACAGAGGAGAAAAACACAGGGAAGGCACAGGGGGGAGATGGTGGAAAGAGACACAGGGCAAGTTGCAAGTTGCAGAAGCCTGTAATGAGAGGTGAAGTAGATGGGAGGCTCACAATGAGCACCGAAGGTGCTCAGAGGTGGCAAAACATCACATTGTGTGGCAAACAGCATTTCCAGGCTTCACATTTTATTTCCGTACTTTTTGATGGGCAATTCACTAGTCCCTATTAAAATTATACATGGATATGTAATATGTTATGTAATAGTTATAGAGTCATAATAAATTCATATGTGGATTTTAGTGTATTGTTGTTGTTGCTTCAGTGACCTCATCTATTCATTAACGCCTCTGCAGTCCCCTTCTTCATGTGCCTTCCCTTCTGAATTATGTCTGCTCGTGATATAGCAAAATGAACTTTAGCCTCATAATCATACCTTCTAGTGAACAGATTGGCTTGGTGCACTATTCGAAGGTGTCACAAGGATATAGGAACCGAAAAAAATCTGGAGGAGATAGAATATATATATATTTACATATTATATATTCTGTATATACACGGCTCTCTTATATATGTAGATCTATATATATATATATTATATATATAATATAAACACATATATAGATCTATATATAGTACCTCCCCCAACTTTCTCCCCCTCCCTCCCCCACTCTCTTCCCATTCCCTCCCCCAGTCTCTCCTCAGTACCTCCCTCACTCTCTCCCCACTCCCTCCCCCACTCTCTTCCCACTCCCTCCCCCAGTCTCTCCTCAGTTCCTCCCTCACTCTCTTTCCAGTACCTCCCCCTCTCTCTTACTGATACCTCCCCCTCACCTCCTGTGCTTTTGGCTTTCTGGATAATTCTGATAGCTTGGCTAACAATATCACAAAAGATTCACTTATGTAATATCACGAGTGCCAACTTTCAGAGTACCCTGCCAGTTATAGGAGGTGAGGGGGAGGTAATGGGATGAGAGTAGGAGAAGGAGTGTCTTATGCGTGCTGCTAGACATGAGGCATAAGGATGTATACTCTAATCTGGGGGCGGGGGGGGGATTTGTCCCCCCTATCCCTTTCGTTCCTACGCCTCTGGTCCACCATAATCTGTATGTTACTACTGGGTATTTGTATGTTACTACTGGACATACCATAGTTTTAACTATGCTGACCATTGTTTATAGCGATATATCTTTTAATAGCTTATCCAGACTTGCCATAGCTTTCCACCTCACAACCAATTTTTTTAAATGTAATGGCTCCAGTCACCAACTGAAGAAATCTTGGAGACCAGGAATATAAAATCTGCCACTGCCTCCAATTATTTCCTGTCTATTTGCCAGGAACTGAGATTGCTGTTTGCCATGATCTTTGTCTTTTAAACATTGAGCAGAAGGCCAACTTTTGTACTCTCATCTTACACCCACATCAACAGGCTCTTTATTTCTTCCCAGTTTTCAGCCATTAGAGTAGTATCATCCGCTGATCTGAGGTTGTTGATATGTCCCCCAGCAATATTATTTCCAGCTTTGTATTTTTCCAGTTTGGCCTAATGCATGATGTACTCTGCATATAAGTTGAATAAATAAAGTGACAATAAACAGCCTTGTCACACTCCTTTTCCAAAAACATGTATTAATTCACCAATAAAAAAGCAGTATAACAGTAAGATATCACTTTTTCTTTCTCTCTTTCCTACAGATTTTACAGTATATGTTGAAGGTAGGATAAAAATCTATTTCTATCCTTTTTTTTTTATTGCATTTCTCTTTTGGAAACAAAGTGTTAAAAAACAACAACATTTTTTGTAAGCTTTGGCAGATGTAACCAGGTATCCATGCATGGAAGATACAACTGACCACCTTACACTCTCAGTAATAAGATACCATTACACCAAGCTGTATTCAGGTTTTCTGCACCAGTAAAGACTTATAGTTTGAGAGTACTCTGAGGACCTTGGGTAAACCATTACATATTAAAACCACAGGTTATTTAATTAACAATTTATGTAAACTTGAAAGCTAAGTGTCAAGCTAGATACATATAATAAATGACAGTGAGCATTAGTCATTCTATTTAAAAACCACAATAGAAGTACTCGCACTGATCTCTGCTCCATATAAGCAGTGTCACTCTGTAAATAACACACAGAATATTGACCATTGTTATGAGGTCTGAACTGTGCTCTTTGGTGTCTGTCCAGGATACCAACAATCATGACACTGATTTAAAGTAGAAACACAATACACAAAACAAAAAGCCTCAATATCTTATAATAAATGCATTCAAATACACACACTTACATGTTAATAACATTATAATAAACATGATTTTGCTTCTCACACCAACTGGACATTTGTGTCTTAGTCAGGAATTTAATATAGCTTGGCCAGCTATTGTGTTATGTAGATAAAAACAAAAATGTATTCTGTTGCTTTACCTGCTAACGGTCTATCAGATAATTATGGCATACAGGATATAGAACAAAATTGCTAGTGTACCAGATGAAGTGAGTGCATTTTACGACATATTAATATACAGTGCATGTAACAATTTCAGCTATAGTAGGATTAAAAAGATCTTAGCATGCCCCTCTAGCACACAGATCCATTACATTTTGATTAAATGCTACAATGTCAAGGTTCATACTGATTCTCCTCTTAAAATATATGAGGTTTCTGTTAAACTACAGTAAGAAATGTTATATATGTGTGATGCAACATATTATATATATATATATATATATATATATATATATATATATATCTATTTATGTGCACACACATCACTCATTATACAGTATATTACAAATATTTCAGTGTATAGCCATGGAGTAGCTGTGCATGTCCAGGATTCCAGATGAATAGTTGGAGTATAAAGTGATCCCTTTTTTTGTTTTGTTTTTCCAATAAAAAATATATTACTTTATTCTGGAAAATATATATATATATATATATATATATATATATATATATATATATATATATATATATATATATATATTCAGTAAATTCACTCTAGTATCTTTGCCAAGAAAACCTTATGGATAAGCACGACCAAAGGCATAGTGATCTGTGTGGCAGTCCATACAATCATGGTGAGATGGAAATGACTGAACGACTAAACAACAACATATATTGTGACAAAGTGCCACCCAGAGGTTGGTGTCAAGGACACATTTTTGAAGTTTTATCTCCAGGAGTTCTGAAGGAGTTAACTCCTGGAGCAGTAATTGAATTTCACCTGTGCACAGATTTTGAAAAGAGACACCCAGAGAGATGGGTATGGTCGATTTAATGAACAGCAGTATTTGCAGCCTGCAGCTTGCAAAAGCTTGTTTGGGATCTAAACCCATGTTTGTAAGTTTGTAAGTTTGCGAGCTTTCAATTGTGTGTCCGTGTCTTGGAAACAAGCACTATGTACATTTGATTATATGCTCAAAAACAGGGCCCTCCATTCTTTATAAGGTGTTAAGTTTGTTTTTTGCCATGTACTAAACCCCTGTACAGCGCTGCGGAATATGTTGGCGCGATATAAATAAAGATAATAATAATAATGGACTGTTGCTAATAAGTCTGTGAAAAAAGATGTGATAGATAAATGCTGGCTTTGTTTGAGGCTATGAGACACTGTTGTTAACTGTGAATTAAGTATTTTTGTTTGGGCTGGAGAAGAGAGACCCACTCGCAAAGAAATATTGATAGAGAGGATTTTCGTAAACTGGGAACCAGCAAAAAATGATCTTGTGGACCTGCAAGGGACACCAGAGAAGAAGTGTCCATATCGATTTATGCTACTGAAAAGTCAGAGCGTTAAGCGTTTGGAGATGTAAAGCAACACTGAGAAGGAGAAAGGTGAATGTCTAGAATTCAACAATACAGGCCATTGACTTTTATATAAAGGTATTGGACTGTTTTGTTTTGTTTGCTTCCTTTCAATGTTAGCTGGGTGTGGGCCTGGTTAGTTAGGGAATTGACAGTAAATAGATAGCTCTTGAATAGAGCTAGTCCTATTATTTTCTTTCATTTGTTTTGAGTTATATGTTTATAAGGAAGAGCTATTGAACATAAAGGAGCTTTCATATTCAAGACCTTCCAGTCTTCCAGTTTTCTGGAAAAAAATTACTGAGATTTTGTATGGGGTACTTAGAAGAGGCATGCTTATTTATGTTTAAATACAAACACACACACATATACCGTATTTGCCGGCGTATAAGACGACTGGGCGTATAAGACAACCCCCCCAACATTTCCACTCAAAATATAGAGTTTGTTATATACTCGCCGTATAGGACTACCCCCTCTTCTGCACACCTTCCACACACCAAATAAAACGTAAAAGAACATCAGATATGATTTCAACATGTTAATTTATATTCAAATGCTTATGACATGCAGGAAAACTGTCACAAGGCTGTATGTTATCAAACATGTACAGTAAACATAAAACAGTGCAAGTTTATTAAACGTAATTCACTAAAGAAAACAACTGTCAATGATAGAAGGAAGATAACAAATAGAGGGAGAGAGCAAGTGCCGGGCAAGTCCCTAGCAAGTTTGCTGGCATAACAGTTTCCCTTTAAAAGCCTTCAAACTCCTGTTCGTGATCTGATATTAAAAGTTCATCAACGACATCTTGTGATACAGTTGCAAGGCAGTCATCATATGGATCTAATTTCATGTCAGATGATGTGGCCTCAGCTTTAGCTTCCTCTTCCATACCATCTAATGAATTTGATATGCCACACTTCTTGAAAGACTTGATTACTGCTTGTGCATCAATATCATTCCAGGCTTTTATGACAAATTGGCACAAAACATCCAACTGTGGAGCACGCATGTTTCCTCCTTTTGTGTATGACTTTTCACCGCTAACCATCCATTCATTCCACTGTTCATGAATGCGATCTTTAAACGGCTTGTTTAGGCACACATCCAGGGGCTGTGCCAATGATTTCAATCCTGCAGGAATAACTGCTGCATCTATTTTTATTCTCGCAAGCCTTTCCTTTGGTGGTGGGAGTTAAATGAGCCCTGAACATATCCCACACAAGTAGACTACGTTTTTGAAGTAGACCACCTGGTCATCTGCTCCATACATTATCCAGCCATAGTTTCACACCTTCCTCATCCATCCAGCCTTTTTCATGCACGTGCACAAAACAACCAGCAGGGAACTTGAGTTTTGGCACTGTTTTCCTTTTAAAAATAAGCATAGGTTTCAGTTTGTTGCCATCAGCCGTGCATGCTAGTACCACTGTAAAACTTGACTTCTCATGTCCTGTTGTTTTTATCAAAATAGTTTTTTCACCTTTCTATTTTATGTTTTATGTTTTATTTCCAATCATATCAAAATTCATTGGAGTTTCATCCATATTTTCAATATTACTTAACGCATAGCCATGTTTAGTGCGCTGTTGTATTACGTAACAATGGAAACTATCCTCTTTGTTTTCCAGATCTGCAGGTAATTTCTGAGCAATTTTTGTCTTTTGCCTTAGTACCAGATCATGCCTTGCCATGAATCTATTACACCAGGATATAGTGGCCTTAAAATTGTTGCTGTGATCTGGGTTAGATTTGGCCCACTGAAGTGCAAACAATCGTATTTGGCGATGCTGAGCCACCATGTCTGCTACATGTTTTTTGATTTCTTACCAGTTTGGGGTGCCTTTTCTTAATGCACACTTACCCATTGGCATACTCTTTAATGCTTTTTCATTTGATTTCCAGTCCCGAACCATCTTTTCTGTTACTCCATATTGTCTTGCAGCAGCACAATTATTATGTTCCATGGCAAAGTTTACAACTTTAAGTTTAAAACATCATATTTCTTTCTTTTTGCTGGTGCCATGATAGAGTTGATAGGGGTTTGACTGCTGGACATTTTCTATGCTGTACTGTACTGTACTGTACAATGGTGCAGTACTGTGGTTGGCTGTTGGCTGTATATAAAGCCTGGTTAAATTGGTTAAAATTAATACCAAGTGACATACTGTATATTATGACCTGATAAGAGATTTGGATAGGGAGTATTTATCGAGGTATGCATAAGAA
Source organism: Discoglossus pictus (assembly GCA_027410445.1). Lineage (NCBI taxonomy): Eukaryota > Metazoa > Chordata > Amphibia > Anura > Alytidae > Discoglossus > Discoglossus pictus. The sequence continues at coordinate 460,420,974 of CM050163.1, read as the reverse complement.
GGGGGGAGGGGGCGAGTAGAGAGTTGCAAAATGTATAAAAGTGTACCCCTGTGTGCTATTATTGTTACCGGTTTTACATGAGTGCCATTAGTATTAGTATTAGTGCCATTATAGTACCTGTCATTGTCCTCCGGCCCGCCTCCGGCCCGCCCCTGCATCTCCCTGTGACCAGCACTAGTGCGCAAGTCCGCATGTGCGAGCTCTGCGTAGACAAGGGGCAGGCCGGTGCGCCGCTGCTAACTGCCGAGCAGAATGGGCCGGTCATGCCGAAAAGGCTGGACCCCTGCCTCGCTGCTGATGCTCGCCGCAGCCACGCTGATGACCCGCCGCAGCCGCGCTGGATGCCGCGCGATACTGGATGGCATGTAGAATGAGGTAGGCCGGCATCGGGAGGCCACTATGGGCACCAGGCGAGTATCGGAAGGCCACTATGGGCACCAGACGAGTATCGGAAGGCCACTATGGGCAGCTATGTCTATCCCAACTGAAGAGCACCCGGCGTATAAGACGACCCCCCCACTTGGAGGCATGTTTTTCAGGGCAAAAAAGTTGTCTTATACACCGGCAAATACAGTATATATTTAAGAAATATATTAAAATATTTACTACAGAATTTTCTAGCAAATATACATTTTGGATATATAGTATGTGCTGTAAAATAGCAGAGAAGTAGGAAGGAAATCTAAGAGGATAATGCCCACTTAGAAATAAGTTTTAAATCCATCACTGGACAAAGTACTAATGAGTGGAAGAGATCCAGACAGGTACGCGTAAAATATATGATGTATTAAGAATTCACAGGAATATCACAATCTGCTGAAATAAAAATACATATAAAATACAGAAAGAGCAGATTAAGGAATAAATGTTATATAGTTACAGTTGCTACAATGTGTGTATAGATGTCACCATAGTCATTATCAATGTAAAATTATTAAAGTGCACAAAAATATATATATATAGGTTTTGCCTTTGAATACTCCTTCTGCAATCCTTAACGTATAACATTTGTGGATGTGAACAGTGTAATGTTGCATACCAACTGTATGAGAAATTGTGTGATGCTCAAGTGTCTCAATTATAACATACATTATGATGAAAAAAGCAGTAATGATGCATGAGATCTAATATAACAGGACGGTGTTAAAATACAATTTTGCTGTTCATGCAACATCCACAACATCGTTTTGAAAAAAAGCTTGACAGTTGTCAGGAATTACTGTGTACGCTAAGACTGCTGCAGCCAAAACAACTTATATCTACTTGAAAACAACCAAAACTTAGTTAATTGTCTTCCGAGTGATTCCTAACAAGCTCAGTACTTGTGGGTCTTGCAGTCCTATTAAATTTGAAGCCCGTAGCAGCATCGGCACACTTGCAAAGTCTGCGCGCTTGAAATTCGGCTGCGTTACAGAGCTATTAAATTCAACCATGCCGCGAGTTATGGGCCTTAGTGGCAAGCCCGTAAACCATTCTAGCACGCGTTGCATGTGCGGCTGTGAACATGATCAATTAGTCAAACAATAAATCAGTATATATTATATTCTAGTCCATGCGTGTTCCATTATATGTATTAACACATTGATTGCTGGGATCGATATAACACGGAAACAGAAAATAAAGTATTTTATATTGCAGATTTGTGAGCTTGAGAATGGTGTGCTATTAATTGTAATACCTAACATCACTTTCCCTTTCATTATAAGTATTGTAGTGTGTTGATATTTGCATTTACAGTGCTACGGATAGGACTTTAACCCCCTTGTGGTTCCTCTCTAGTACCCGTTGGCTTTTTAGCTCCATTTGCGGGTTACACAACAGTGCATTTGTAGCAATTTAATAGCGATATTCGAATGTAACAATTACGGGATGGACAGAACAAAGGATTTGCATCCGCAGAGTTCAAATGTCGAGATCCCGTAGGGTTTTTTCGCCCCTTAATCCGCAAGTCATTAGCGGGTTGCTTTACAGGGTCAAATCAATAGCCGTAAGTCTTACGGGCTACGTTACGGGTTACGGTTTTACACATTGAGGGAATTTAGGGCTGTTGGTATGGCTACCTCTTACTGACTAAGCTGGTAATATTAGATAGATCCTATATAGTTATCGTCTGCAGATGTTTGAGCTGTTTATTTGCAATGGAAAATTCAGTCTAAAAATGTCAGTGATTTAAAAATCAATGCATATATATGTCTTTGCATTTACACTGAATGCTGTATACAGGCAGTCCCTGGGTTAAGGACGAGATATGTTCCTGAGAATGTCTTTAGGAAGGATTTGCATGTAACTCGGATCCCTGATGAGCAATAATAAAAATAATAATAACAATACTAAAATGGCTCATATGAGGTAGTAATAATAATACAGTTTAATACTGTAATAATTATAATAATAATGCCACTGTACTGTAATAATAAGTTATAGAAACTATTGTGCTCTCTCTTTTAATTCAAACAAACAGAACATAAAAACAAACTTATATAAAAAGCCTTGGTAGCACGTGCTTGTAAGTCGTGTCGTCTGTAAATTACCTGTATACTAAAATGCTGTGTGTTGTGTGTTTGCGTCACTCAGTTGTATCCGGTTCTCCGTGACCACATGGACCACAACACACCATGATGATCCACTCGGTATTCATGGCAGAGATACTGGAGTGAGTTGCCAGTTCCTTCTCCAGTGGGCCACAACAGCTCCTGGTATTCTTAGTTGGTCTCCCATCCAGATACTGACCAGGCCATCCCTGCACAGCTCCAGGGTGGTGTGACCTCTTGTTTTTTCTGACTGGATTCAAACCCAGGTTGCAGTGGTGAAAGCACAGAATCCTAACCACTGGACCACCAGTAAACAACTACAAATTAATTTAGTATAATCTTTGGCCTTCTATTTCCTTACTAAATACCTCTCACCTTTCACTATCACATGTAATCAAATTTCCATCACTACATAAGGAATATTTAAATTAATATAATTAACTAGCGACTTGCGACAGCAATAACATTTTTGAATGCTGGCAATGCTGCTTGCCACCCAATGTGAGCACCTTCGGCTCTCATCGTGAGCCTCTCCCCCGTCTACTTCCTCATATGTTTAATTTCCCCCCTCCTCTCCCTACCTTGTGTCTCCTTTCCCCCTTCCTCTCCCTCCCTTGTATTTCCTGTCCCCCCTCCTCTCCCTCCCTTGTGTCTCATTTCCACCTCCTCTCCCTCCCTTGTATCTCAATACCCCCTACTCTCCCTCTCTTGTGTCTCATTTCCCCCCTCCTCTCCCTCCCTTGTGTCTCTTCCCCCTTTCCCTCCCCTGTCTTTTCCCGACTCTACTACCTCTGTGTCTCTTCCCCCCTCTCCCTCTCCTGTGACTCCCCCCTCCCTCCCCTGTGGCTCTTCCCCCCTCCACCTCCCCTGTGTCTTTCCCCCCTCTCCCCCTCCTCCCCTGTGTCATTTTGTTTCCTTTTTAACTACTTCATAGCTTTGCCAGAACAGTTATTAGTTATTAGTTATTGTTATAGTCTCTCATTGGCTATCCAAACCAAGCATTTTATTTTCAAAATTGTGTAATAAAATATATTGTTTACAGCTAAAGCAAAATAGTTTTATACAAACACAACATTTTTAACCTTATTTAAAGCTGTTCTGCTGGTCTCTGAAAAGTATTATATGTCCATTTCACTTTATAGCTATTTTCTTTCCATTTGCAATCCTAGGCTATATAACACAATCATTCAGCACAGCTGAATCTCAGAAAGCTGATGGGCTGAATATACTATGACATGCTCCAGCTTAATCATATGTAGGAGTGCTCTAAATCAAAAATATATGTGCTTTTTTATAACATAACTTAAATGATGTCAAACTGATTATTATTAATAAGGACTTAATAGCTAAACAACCAAATATAAGCATTTTGATTTAAAGTTTGCAAGTTTTTTTTGTAAAGTGCTCTGGTAAAGTGTTTAAATGTTTATTTTGGTACTCATCCATGCATTTTTTTCCCATACACTACTGACTCTCCTCTATCAGATGCACTCATAATCCAGGAAACTGTTGGCAGCCTTTTAATCTTGCCAGGCACAATTTCTGCCTGTTCCCATATCTCATGGGGCAATCGGCTACCATCCTCAGTTCAGATGCTGCAAAAAAAGAGCTGATAGAGGAGGCTGCAGGCACAAAGTTGATATTTATATCATACAGAAAGGACCTTAAGACCTAGTGACACCTCCACATCAACATTCATTGTAATGCTGCAATGCGCCCTCATCCAAGGCCATGTCAAGGACGCTTGAGTATTGTTGGGCTGGGGCACTCCTTACATGTGACCTACTGCTGACTACCTGACATGTTTGATCTGCTAAATCTTTTTACTCAAAATGCAGGACTTTGCCTTGTTTTTCAGGGCTCATTACAATACAGTGGGATACAGGGATTAGTTAAGTGTTGAAAGCATCCATCATATCCTCAAATTCCTTTGGGTCCTAACAAAAGGCTCTACCATGAAGGGTGTGCACCCTGGTATACAGGGTGAAAGCTTATGTCTGCAGCACTTAGACCATATTGTTACAAGTAAATCCTGTTAGGATTTCAATTAAACAGTCAAAAAACATAGTTGCGCCAAAAATGCCCCTTGTCAGATACTCACTCCTACTATGTTTTTCCTTTTCTACTAGGATAAATTAATGGTTCTTAAGTCAGAGTCATTGCTCATTTGATCAGTTCTGCATATTGGTGGGTTCTGTCTTTTACTGTGTTGATATTATTACACACTTCACTTACCCACTGTTTTCTCAGGTGATCACACAAACATAGTGATACTTGCTCTATTACACAGTGTGGAATAGTAATGATCAACTAGTGTTCTTTAAAAAATCTTTTTTTTCCTATATCCTATACCATTATCCAACCACAGTTGTCATACAGTCAGACAGAGATGATAATACTATACTTCCACAAGAGTTACTATCGCTAAAATCGCAAATCGCTATTCAATTGCTCCAATTCTCCAAGGCTGCAAATGGTTTCACACCAGTAAATGGCAAATGTAGAAGAAAAGGCTATGAGTGCAACAGAGGACCCGCAAGGGGGTTTAACCCCTGTCTGCAATACTGTAAATGCAAATAACAAATCAATACTGCACTGTAAATAACGGGGAAAGCGATGAAAGACATTATAATTAATTGCACAACAGTCTCCAGTTCACAAATCGGCAGTAAAATTAATTTATTTTTATGTTTCATTTTTGGATAATATCGATTTCAGGAATCAATGAGTTAATACCTATCAGGCCACCCATATGTACTAGAACTGTATTGGCATCCATTTTTATAATTTCGTATTTTGATGGTTTGCGAGTGCATATCGGACCCCCGAACATAATTGATTGACATGTAACCTCCATGTTTTACTGACGAAATCATAGTGGTCTCATTGTCTATTGTTTCGAAATGGGAGGTTATGGTCTTGATTGATTATATTCCCTCCCTGAGCTGCTACGGACCATGCCCGCAGCCATACGGCCAGGATCCCGCGAGATGCGGGCTTGCAATTGAATCAGGCTCTATTTATTTGCAAAATAATGTTGCAAAACAACAGTATAGTAACCATATTTATCCACATATTTACAATAATTACAATATTGCAACCATTCATGAAAATAAAGGCCACTGCATTAAACATCTCAAGATATTAGCCTGTCAGAGTTTAAAAGTCACAGCCATATTATAACCCTGAAAAGGATGTAACAATTAAAGATTTCAACATCAGTCTTTGAGCAAAAAAAGCTGAGCCCTGATAGGGGCGTTTTTTTAGTTCCAACTGACGGCTGTTTCACCACAGAGGCTTTTTTGAAGGTTATGTTAATAATAAAGAATGCTGCTTTACTCTGTAGTTTAAATACCTAATTTCCATTTGAATGAACACTGTAATTAATTCAGAGGTAGCGGATTTAATTCATAATATCACTGACTTTTAAGGAGTCACGGGAGGCAATCCTGTGCTATTGTTTTTGTATACATGGTAATAAAAAAATCGCTCCAAACAGTGACTTTGCTCTGTGCTTTTTATGATAAATTATTATATTCCTAATTTTTTTACGTCTTCAAAATTAAAAGGAAAATATAACCTTTTCTATAGGTGTTTTTTTCAGAGGAGTACAGCCTATGCTTCATTATATCAAGGTATGAGCTATCTTGCTTTAGTAACTAAAGCCTTTTGAAGTCTGGAGGACTCCTTTTTTGTCAATAGTCTGTTCCTCTTATAAGTTTTTATATATTTATATATTGCCCATTAGATGGCAATACCAAGAACATAAATGCCTTTTGGTTATATTTTGCCTCAACTCTTTTCTATTTCATATTATGAAGAGTGTTCATTAATCCAGAAGAATGATCAGTATACAGAGGAATGTTGAAGTATACAGTGATAAAAATTTTATTGGACAAACATTTTACTTAGTGTGATGAGTTTTCAAGACGTTTGACTGCCTTTGTCAAGTCTGAAGAAAAACTGGCATTAAATAGAGCTTTCCGTTTGAATCTAACATTGATGCAGAGAAAAAGCATATAAAATCATGGTAGAAATATAAACTGTGGAAATCAACAGATTAATTACACTATTGGGAACTTACACATTATAATATTTACTAGCGACTTGCCTGTCAAAAATGTCGGCATGAAAATTTGAAGCCTCGCAATGCTGTTATTTGCCACACATTGCGAGCCTCTTCCCCTCTACTTTACAGGCCCCACAATGAGCGCCTTTGAGCAACAATGAGCAAAACTTTTGGGCCCTCAACTTGCCAATATACAGGAAAATAGTCAATATTCAGTATATTGATATAATGGGTAACAATGTTGCAGGAACACATGCTGGAAACTGCAACAGTGTAAAAGAATTAGCGCTTACTCCGATTATAAAATGTGGATTTCCTTTAGAAATCCGTCATTAGTGGCAGAGAAACGCGCGTCAGGGAAACGCGGGTCGGGACATCAGGGTTATGCGGGTCGGGACATCAGGGTTAATGTTAGTTGCTAAAAAGGGCCTGTTATGGACCCACATGGTGGGGTTAAATATAGATTCCATGTAGGTCCTTACAGAATAGCGCTTGGGAAGGGGGGATCACCAGATTTCCCCAGCTCATAATGCATGAGCAGGGGGAAGCCGTGAGGTTCCCTGGTTTTATTTTGGGCATTGGGGGAAATTCCATGAATCCCCAAGATTATTTTAGATAGTGGGTATTGGGGGGCTCATGGGGGTGGTGGTATTAATCTCTTATATATGTGAAATAGGAGGATAGTTACATAGTAATTGAAGTTAAAAACAATACTTTTATACCATCAAGTTCAACTTTTTAAGATCTCCTCTGATCTGCAATATGTGGATTAGTTGTTGATTGATCCAGAGAAAGGCAAAAAGAAAAAAAAACTAAAAAGTGAAACATAGCCAATCACCTCAAAAGGGAAAAAAATAATAATTCCTTCCTGACCCCAGATATTGGAGATCAGATTCCTCCCTGGATCAATACTCTCTCTTTCCTTATACAGACCCTGGATGTATTTATATAAGGTAATCATATATCCTCTTAGACACGTTTTTTCTAGAGAAAATACGTTTAATTTGGTTAGTCTTTCTTCATAACTTAGCCCCTCTATACCCCTTATTAATTTTGTAGCCCTTCTCTGTACCTTTTCCAGCTCTAAAAAGTCCTTTTTATAAAATGGTGCCCAAAATTGTACTCCATATTCCAAATGAGGGTTTACTAAGGATTTGTTTAGTGGCAGAATTATATTTGCTTCCCTTGCTTCTATACCCTTCTTAAAACATGCTAATATTTTATTTGCCTTTGCAGCTGCTGCTTGGCATTGAGCACTGTTACTTAGGTGGTTGTCCACACATCCTCCCAAATCCCTTTCAATATCATATACCCCTAAATTTGCTCCATTAAGAATATAAATTGCATGGCTATTTTTCCTTCCCAGATGCATAACTTTACATTTATTCATATTAAATCTCATCTGCCATTTAGTTGCCCATTCCTCTAATTTATGTAAATCCCTTTGGAGGGAAAGTACATCATTATCTGATTAAATTACCTTGCACAACCTTGTGTCATCAGCAAAAATGGAGACACTACTTTCATTAACATGTATTTTTTACAACCATTTTTGTATTTCTTCCAGCTTCAACCAAGTATTTGGTGAAGGTAGTGTATCCCCATTATGTTGCGGTGTCCCCACTTGTACCTCCCTTGTGTATACCAAAGAAAAAAACTAATTAGCTCATGTGTCTTTTCTTGGTTACTAATTATTAGACAGCCTGTGTCACATTGTAATGTTTCTCTAGCTTCCTTCCTGGCCTTCTTCCCATAAATATATTTAAAATATATTTTAGGGTTAGTCTTACTCTCTTTTGCAACTAATTTTTCATTTTCTATTTTAGTCAGTCTAATAGCCCTTTTACAAGCCTTTTTGATTTCCTTGTACTCCCATAAAGCAGTCTCTGTCCCCTCTTGTTTGTATAATTTAAATGCCTGTTTTTTACTCTGTATCTTGATCTTTAAATTATTGTTAAGGCACATTTGATGCTATTTACTTCTTTTGGTTTCATTCCCACATGGTTTATGGTGATAAGTATGTATATTTAGTAAGGATTTGTACGTTGTCAATTTATGTTCAGTATTTTTACCTGCCAGTTCTCTGTCCCAGTCTACACTTTGTATTGCTGCCCTTAGACCGTTAAAATCTGCCCTTTTAAAATTAAGAGTTTTTGTTTGCCACTTACAGTTTTGCTTTTTAATTTTATCTTAAATGAGACTGTGCTGTGATAAATGTTTCCCAAAGGTTGCCCTATTTCAACATTTGATACTATATCAATATTATTTGTGTTGACTAAATCTAAGATAGCTTCATTTCTAGTAAGCTCTTGTATAACCTGGGCCAGATAATGATTCCTGAGTGTACTCAAGAACCTGCTCCCCTTAGCTGAACTGCTGGTCTCATTTATCTAGTTTATTTCAGGGTAATTAAAATATCCCATTACTAGAACTTGCCCATGCTTAGCTGCATTTCTAATCTGTAACAATAATTGTATTTCCTTGCTTTCAATTATATTTGGGGGTTTATAGCATACTCCAACCAATATTCTTTTGGAATTTGCTGCTCCGCTTTTTAACTCTACCCACAAACATTCAACATTACCGCTAGTTCCACCATAAATATTTTCTCTGACTATAGGCTTAAATTTAGGCTTAACATACAGACAAACCCCTCCTTCTCTTTTACCATTTCCCCTGTCTTTGATAAATAGGTTATAGCCATCCAGATAAACAGTTCAGTCATGAGATTCACCCCACAATGTTTCAGTAATGCCTATTGAATCCCATTTTCATTAATTGCTAATAATTCAAACTCTCCCATTTTCCTGGTAAGCTTCTGGCATTAGCAAGCATACACCTTATGTTATGAGTGTGTAGTTTTGAAGTGCCTGCCTCTGTATTTGATTCACTTAATAACACCTCCCTATTGACTATACTAACCCTCCTCCCATCCCATCCCCCATGAGTAGTTAATTCATCCCTTATCCCCTCTACACTTTCTACCCAATAACATTCATCTTGTGCCTCCAGCTACAAGTTTAAAAACTCCTCTAGCCTTTTCCTATCCACCATTCTATCCCCTAGCACATCATTAAGGTGCAATCCATCCATGCTTCAAGACTTTCGATTTGATCAAAAGGATACACTGTCGGCATATTAACTGGACATAGTGATTTCTTAAATACATTGAGCCATATTCAATTCCAAGCCCAAAGCCTGATCGCAGACGGCCGAATGTTTGCGGGTGTGTTGCGGGCTCCCGTTCGTCTTCGATTGCGATACTATTCAGTTGCTCAAGCCAGCAAGTTAGTGTCCCAAAGCTGAAACCCTAAACTATGCATTGGTGCGTAGCAGTTCAGGGTGGGAACATGAGCAATTAAGCAAGCCCATAACCTCCCATTTTGAATCAGCCAATTGAAAATGAGACTATTATTACAGCAGAAAAACATGAAGGTTACATGTCAGACTTGCAAACCCGCAAAATAAAGAATTATGAAAGTGAATGCCAATACTGTTCTAGTCCATATGGGTGGCCTGATATGTATTAACTCATTGATACCCGAGATCGATTTAGCCCCAAAATGAAACATAAAAATAAATGTAATTTCCTGCCGATTTGCGAGCTTGAGACTGTTGTGCAATTAATTCTAATGTCTATCATCGCTTTCCCCATTATTTACAGTGCAGTATTGATTTTTTTTTTGCATTTACAGTGCTATGAATAGGTGATTAGCTGCCTTTCGTTTGCCATTTTGCGTGAATACATTTGCAAGCTTGGGGAAATTGAGCAATTGAATAGCGAATTGCGATTTTAGCCATCATAACTGTTGCAAAAGTGAAAGATCAAAGGCTTCTGGAGGCTGTAAATTACGTGTTTAACGATCACAATATTTTCAAGGCCGTAACGCGTAACCTGCTTGGCAAAAAGACGCCAATTGAACAGCAAATTAAACTTGCAACCTCACTTATGGGCTACCGGATCGCCCAAAACCTCAATTGAATATGGCCCATAGTTTTTGTTGTAAGGTTTTAATATTTGCTTTTAAATTTTTCCGTCACACTCTTGTACAATAGTTTTTTTTATTTCTACTAAAAATGAGTTTTCACAACCATGATCTAATCATTGTCCTTCCACCTCCATGAAGCTCTAATATTCTCCTCTGCGTATCCCTGAATGTCTCCACTTTGAGCCCCGGAGAAAAGTCAGATATAGCTTATCTTCATGAGTAGGGTTGTTTGATGGTATAGCCTTATGTTACCTTTGATTTTCAGTTTTGCTCTACATATGCTGTATGCAAGTTAGGAACTGTCAACACCCCTTTATATCATATTTAAGGTTGCAGCAATGTCCTGTAATCTATGTACATTATGTGAGGTAAGATTCACAACCTCATGACCTAGTTACCTTTAATAGAATGTAAACAATAAGCAACATATACCATATGACAAAAGTCTGCATTATTTCGATCAGGCAAAGGAAGATCATTCGTTAAAATTCCCAATTATTTTCTTTACTATTAGCAGAGAGAAATTGTCATCCTTCATCTAGTTGGATGAGGGAATATCCTGGGGTTATAATACATTAAATTGTATCATATTTGTGTATCAGCCTTACACAGATATACAAATACCAACTAACCTTTTCTTTGGGCTCAGATAATTATTCTTTCTCATTTGCATTCTAAACATAACAATCTGAAAAGAAAATTATAAAATATAATGTGCAAACTGTGGCAATATTCCATTTTTATGTTCTTGGGATGACTTTTTAGATGAGATGCCAGTCATACATATCTCCAGTTGTCAATTCCTTCCTCAAACAATTACAATTCCTTTTGATAAAGATCTCACTGTCATGCTAATCTCAGCACGATTCTTAAAATATTTTTATAACATCAAACACAATATTTGCAAGTGTGCAGATAAAACATTTAATTAAAACAACATGCTTACAATGTAATTACATTTAAAATGACAAGCTTGTTTTGTAAGGGTTGAAATTCATTTCTGCTAGAGAGGATCTGAGTTTGTTTACCTGCAAACTAGATCACAAAGATTACAAACTAATTCTTTGAATCAGAACTATATTCCTATATAATCCATTTTGAGAAGACAACATTCAATGTATTATAATAAAGTCCCTTGAGTTTATTGTTTGTTTTTTTTATATTTAGATTATAGGGCGTATTTAATTTTTTAGAACAGTTGTAGTGTTTTCTACCAGTGGTGCATCATCAATTGGCTCTTTTGAAACAATCATTTTTTTATTCCTTGTTCTATTGTAGTTAGAAGACATAGAAGAATATATAATAGCTACTTTATTGTTCTTGGAATATTTCAGTATTCACTTAGATACTTTTGCCCAATTCGTAAATGTATGCATGCTTAAAATATCTCTTAATATTGCCACATATTCTATTAGCTACTCGCAATCCAATTATGAGTTACGCGCCCACAATCTTTACAGGCCAGCCAAACTAGTAAAACCAGCCTTAGAACTCCAGAAGTCTGGCCCGAAAAAAGTATAAAGTTTCTGTAAAAAATATTTGGAGTACTAAATAGGACTCGCAAGGGCTTTTTTAAACACTTATTAAAGCTGTGGCAGCAATTAAACACATACTGCTGTACTTTAAAAGCATGGGAAGGCATGGAAACACACTAGAATACACCGGAGAACTGTTTCAAGCCCACAAATATTATTTTTAAATGTTATTTCTGAGTAATATTGATCCCGGACTTAAGGGATTATTACATATATTGAAACCCACATGGACTAAAACAGATGATCTGATTCATTTTATAGATTGCTAGATTGAGGGCTGATCTCCAAATATTACTTACTGGCACTAATTAATTTGTAGGCTCCGTTTGCAGATTATGTCTTCCATGTTTTACTGAAGTCATGATGACGTCTCATTTACTATTGGCTGTGTCTAAGAAGTAAATTATTGTCTGATCATATGATCAAACCCCTAAAATTCTATTTAGAAAGGCGGTGTTTACGAGTTTAGGCTTAAGGAGGAAAATTGCGAGCTTGAGTCAATAGAATACATCTAAACATTTAAAAAAAGAGAGAAAAACACCTGCAGCCAAAATTACGGGTTAGAGGCATTTGCGATCAGCTAATAGAATAGGGCTCTTGGTTTGCGTATTATGGATTATTTTTTTTGATGAGCAAAAATGTAAATAGAACTGCAATTTAATTGTAGCCAAAAAGTATTTACAAAAAATGTGTAATTTGTAGATGTAATGTTTAAACATTTACAATATATACATTCTTACATTGAAGATTTGAGCCTAATTATTATTATTATTATTATTATTAACTTTTATTTGTAATGCACCAGCATATTCCTCAGCGCTATACAGGGGATAATAAGCAGGAAAAAATACAATATTAACAAGCTGCAGTAGAAAAGATGAAGAGCCCTGTTTTGAGTTTAGAATCTTTTGTAGCAAGTGCTTTTTCCCAAAGCACCCTACATGATTGGAAATTCACCACTTACAATCTAAAGGGAGTAGAAGAGGCAGAAATCTGGATAAGGAAAGCAGATAAGGACTAGCAGGGTCACAAAGGAAAGTTTGATAAGTCCGATTTTCAAATATTAAGAGTGATAAGGGAACTGGTAGAAAGTCAGTTTGAAGTGGCTCTAATTTATAAAATGTATGGAATAGCGAAGGTCAGGAAAGAAGTGAAATGAGAGGTCTAGAAAGTGTTCTTGCAATGATGTGTCAGGTAGCATGCTGACAGGAGTGAAGTTACAAAGAGCAAGGGAGGTTGAGGTGTGTCAGGAGAGTAAGCAGTTAAGTAAGGAGAGTAAGGAGTTAAGTAATGAATGTGTGTCAGTCAGACATGATTAAAGAGATGGGAGTACTAGGCCACCTTATCTGACTCTTGGGGAATCTGCATGCAGAAAAAGAAGCCGCAGTCAGAACGAAAAATGGAACAACCAAATTATTCAAATTGGGAAATAAGTGCCACAAGGTTAAATATTGTAACCATATTTATTTAACTTGCATCATGAGTAAGGCCAGGATGGATTAATCCAAAGCAGGAAAGCATGGCCAGATTTCTGAATAGGTGACATAGGCTGTCACCTACAGTCTCTCCTGAGGTGTGCCCCGTTTTCAGTAAAAATGACATTGTATGCAAAATAAAAAATAGCCCAATGCACAGCCGTAGCCCCCTCCTCCAGCCTTCCCAGTCCCTCCCATGTCCTACTTCCAGGAAGAGGTCCATTACTGCTTCTGTGCAATATAGCAGAGCAGAAGCGTGTGGGCAAAGCACCAACCACAAAGTGCTGTTAAAAAAAGAGCCCCCTGCTGTGCTAGTTAAATAACTTATTTTATGTGTGTGTGTTTGTAGCTGTGTGTGTGTCTGTAGTTCTGTACGTGTGTGTACCTCTATGTGTGTGTGTCTGTAGCTCTGTGTGTGTCTGTAGCTTTGTATGTGTGTATGTGTACCTCTATATCTGTAGCTCTATGGGTGTATGTGTGTGTCTGTACCTCTATGTGTGTGTCTGTAGCTTTCTATGTGTGTATGTAGCTCTATGTGAGTGTCTGTAGCTCTGTGTGTATGTGAGTGTCTTTACCTCTATGTCTTTAGACAAGGATTGGGTGCTGTGACGACCCAGAGGTGAGGGGCCACGTGCACTCGAAGATTCTCCCTCTAGGTCATGCCTTTTGTGTTAAATCTTGCCCAGCAGAACACCTCCTAGGAGAACTTAGAACATTACAGGTTGCCAGCTCAGCCCTTAGGTTACAGACTTATTAAAAATAATAAACTCTTTTTCATCTCTTTGCTTAGGAATAATAAATACAAGAATTAGAAGTAGACACCCCATGTCAGATTCAGATTCTTTATTTTTTCACAGACACATCTTTTTAAGCAAAACAATAACCCATATTTTCCCCTCCCCGCTTTCTTTGGCCAGACCTCCTTTTCATAATGCACCTCCCTGTATGAGGGTCTGCTTTTCTTACTGTGATCTCTTCCCCTCGATACTAGGCTATTAACCTACCTCCCTGTTCGCCAGGTTAGGTTACATCAGATTTTATGGCTGTACTTTGATCACTCATGAGATGCTAGGGTAGGGTTAGAGTAACATCTGGGATCAAATAGATCAGAATATCTCAGAAACCATTTCTACCACCTATAAGAAACACATGGCGCATTTCACATGATGTAATAACTCCACTTAATGACTGAGGTCAGAGGCCAGATATCTGTCAAATCTCGCTTTCTAGTGCAATTAAAGTTAAAAAGATTCACTAGCTCAGAGCACATGCTAACACACATACATGATTTAAACATTACACATAGATGAAAGACACATTGCCACAGTCCTTAGCACACATGTCATGTCAATTTTAATAGCCTTTGATATTAGCAATCCAATGTGTTAAAGTCCCAAATAACAGGGTTGCTTGTGGGGTTCAGGAGAGATACAGGCGCAATGACTGGGATGGATGCTATGAGGGGTGGGTGTTGTGTGAGGGTGGATGTTGAGATGGTCTGTGTGATATATATATATATATATATATATATATATATATATATATATTGTTATGGGAAAGAGCCTTAGGCAGGGGAGCTGTTATGAGAAGGAGTGTTGGGGAGGGGCACTGAGTGAATTGGAACCAGGGAGCTGCGCAACAATAAATTAGGGTAAACTGTGTGTGTATGTAGACTAAGTGATCATAATATGTGTGGCTGACTGCCCACCTTCAGAAACATAGTACACCCAAATAAAGGTAAAATTAATAAAATAAATAATGAAAAAATAAAACATTATTTGGGAAAATCTGAATTTTTGGAGTCTCTGTTTCAGTATAAGAATCTATTTTGTGTTTATAACATCACTTCATGAGAGCTGAATCATGAAGGTGTTTTTTTTTTGTGAAGGGAGGGTTGAGGAAGGAGAGAACAGAAAGCATTTTTAATTAGAGAAGATTGAAATTAATACCAAACCTTTTTCCCCCTCACTGGCCCAGAAGCAGACTTCTTGCTTCAGGAAATGCAACCATATCTCTCCAGAAAAGGCCCCCAACACACATACACACAACTTCTACCTATGCATTATGGATTTCCACAGGGCCTAGCAGGGCCATCAATGTTATTGTTTGCTAATTAAAAACTAGCTGTGTGACTTTTTTACTGATTACTTATGGTCTTAGACTCAATTCTTTCAAAACTATTTCTGTTTTCATTGTGCTCAAAATTACTTAGTTTTATGTGTAATACAAGTGATCATGATTTGTGTTCCATCATCTGGATCAGCATTTGGCCCTATATCTTCTTGTCCCTGTACCTATAGCAGCCTGTCACCTAACCGGCTCCTTTAACATAATACTGAGCATGGTCTGTGCTAGATAGTAAATTGCCTGTTGGGGTTAATCTCCAGCATAGATTACAGACCCACATTTACCCACAATCACTGCCAACTACTCCTCTATTTAAGGTATCAGGCAGTCCATTATGACAGTCCTCGCACCCTGGTGTATAACACACAATTGTACTGTGTACATAAAGTACGTTTCAATGGATGTGACCTACATGATCGCTCTCAGTACTCTGATGTGCTCTGGATTCATGCCCTTGATGACTATTGTTTGGTGTGTGGCTAGCCATTTAATGGACAATGCTAAAGCCCCTGTTGTAGGCCATGTGGGTTGCCTGATTTTTACAATTGCAGTTGATATTTGTTATGATGACATGTATTATTAACAATAGTTGGTGTTCACAGATGTATGCCGACTCACATATCATACTTTATTTTTTTTATGCAACATATGTGCCTAGAATAATGTTAAATGTAATTTTATTTTGCACTTTCAAATCTTTTCATGATTTTCTATTATGAATCGATATGTAAGATATGTAACTGCTTTTGAAAGCTCTCAGCAAGGTTTTTTTGAGTCCATACGCGTGATATTCAGTACATGTACGTTTTAGAGAAAAATCAGCTACCTTAAGGCTTTATGCAGCTTAATTAACTTGTGTGTGGGTCATTAACTGCGAATGGAATATGCTTTGAGTAAAAATCAATACAACAGCAAACCATAACTTGATAACTCAGGTATTTTTAACCTTTTCAGTGCTGCATTCAAGCAGAGCTGAAAATTAGATGGGGCCCTTAGACTTATGTAATGGATGCAAAGTACTTGAAAGCTGTTTTACTCTTTATAGTGCCATTGTACATATTAGTCCCAGCTAATTTTAATACATGGAAAATACATTACTGTGCAGAAATGTTCCGAATTTAGCTCTATATATCAATCATACATTTATTAGCAGGTTAACGTGAGTGTACTTTAAAACTTCTTATTTAATTTTATATTTAATCTTGCCTTAAGTAAGAATTTCCTTAGGTCATGAGTTACCTGAACAGCTAAGGGAGAACATAAATTAAAAATACGTTTTAATAATATGGATTTCCAACACACTGTCAGTTTGACTGAAGACTAATCTTATGATTTGTGAGCTTATGTTATGTAAAGAACCTTGTTTCACCTCAAAATCCTTGTTGCTAATGTTTCTGGAACTGTAAACTTAGAAAATTGCACTTTCATACAACATCCAATATATGCCTCTACTTAATCAATATTTCTAGAGACACAGATATTTGACAGTAGCTAACCAGTAGGCATAACTAATATTGCCAAATATTATATTCAATCCAAGTCAGAGTTTTTAGTTGAACATAAAAGTAGCTCCTGAGCTTTACAAGGGGTAAATAACAATAGAGAAATGTAATGTAAGCACTGCAAAAGACATACATAAAGCTATCCTGAATATTAATTAAGCTTTTGAGGCAGATACAAAGAAGGCCAAAGGGGCCTGTTGGGTTATGTCTGTTATGTTTGGCAATCAGGTTGGGAGGAAGTCGTTTTTTTTTACTATGGCAATAAACTACTGTGCATGGTTTTTGAATGGAAGCAGGTAGGAAAGTGAGTGGGGATAAAATATCAAACTATATAATGCTTTATAATTTTGAAAAACAAAACAATACTTTGATAAGTGGTAAATGGAAATCAAACAAACATTTGTGTCAATAAAACATATTTTATATCTACTTCATATATACTCAAGTATATTCTTTGATACTAAGATGCTGAATTATGGGATTTATGACAATTTACAGAAAAATAACCACCTCACAAATACTCTATTTTTTTCTAAAGTTAGATTAGTATTACTACTGTGCTCTTCTGACAGCTATGGAGTATGAGACCTTATATAAGAAAGATGAAAGTGGGGCCTATTATTTTTCAATTGGAGAATCTCAGCTATATATGTATATATTGTGGTTCTCTACCACTTGTATATACATATATAAGTGGTTCAGAACCACTTGTCTATGTCATGTAATTTATTTAGTCTCCTTCATTCCATAGCTGCCGTAGTTAAAAATCACAGTGAAGTTCACTCGTAACTCACCATGGAGCTATCACATAACTAAACCTCTAAAAAATACTATTCGAGTGCTCCAAATATCCCTATGATCACAATCCAGGAGTGCTTGTCCCATAACTTTTTTCACAAAAAAAAATGCCTCCATCACTGCGGTTAAGTGAGATGTCTTTCACAGTGACCCAAATATGAAAAAAGCCTATAGGTACTTGCAATCCAGCATAACGGCACACAAAATGCCTCCCTGAAGCCTATGTGATTCAAATTGGTTGCTATCATCAAGCAAACATTCTAACTGTGTCAGATTTGAGGCTTGGTTTCTCAAATCCAACACAATTAAGGGGTTAATATTGCTACCACCCTCAATACGCACAATAGAGATCCCCCTGATAGATTTGATGGTGCTCCTGGGGATCATCAAATATTTGGATTTTTTTTTATAACCTAACCCTGACTCTTTTAAAACCTAACCCTAACCCTGATACTTCTCAACAACATTGTCCCTTACTTGTTTGGAGAATTCCTTGGTCTTCATGGCAGTGTTTGGTTAGTGGTGACTCTTGCTTATGTGTTGCAGCCTCTGGGGCCTTTCAAAAAAGGTGTGTATATGTAATGACAGATCATGTGACAATTAGATTGCACACAGGTGGACATACTTTCACTATTTATGTGACTTCTGAAGGTAATTGGTTGCACCAGAGCTTTGTATGGGCTTCATAACAAAGGGGGTGAATACATACAGACATGCCAATTTTCTGTTTTCTGTTTCTAAAAAATAGTTTTATGTACATATTTTTCTCATTTCACTTCACAAACTTCTATTGTGTTCTGATCCATCACATAAAATTCAAATTACCCAAACATTGAACTTAAGGCTGTAATGTAACAAAATAGGCAAAAAGTTAAGGGTGGTGAATACTTTTGCAAGGCACTGTCTATAAACAATTAATCAAGATATGCTTAATTATTTAAAATTCACCATTGTGGTCTGCACCATCTGATAGAGTATGTAATATCTGAAAAGTTTTAGATATTACTTGTACAGCTCATAAAACTCTCCCATAAAAATCTACATATGTACAGCCTTATTAAATTGAGATTCAGCCAATTGAATAGGGTTCTATATAAGCACATTTTTTTACAGAAGTTTTTAGTTAGTGAAGACATTGCATTTAGAAGTTCACTAACTAAAAACTTCTGTAAAAAAATATGCTGTGTGCTTATATAGAGCCCTATTCAATTTGCTGAATCACAATTTAATAAGGCTGATAATAAGGTACAGGATGTAAATGTCACACTGAATCAATTTAATTTTTATGGATTTCTATACTCCTTGCTTGATATGCAGTGATATGGAGAGCTGCGTACAGCCTGTGTTTTAGATTCAATTCTCCTTTCTCACCTTTCTTTTTTACATTAATATTTTTATTTAGTATAAATAAATATTTTAATGGCTTTATAACTTCCCTATTTGTCTCACTTTACATTTTTTATATATCTCCTATTTTATCTTGTGACCAAAATAAAAATGACTATTTAAAAAAAAAAATATATATGATTGCGCTAGGATTCAAACCCACATCTACAATTTCAGAGTTTAGGCACTTTATAACTGGACTTAGTTGTGAGAAATGGCCCTATCACAACCGTGACAGTTTTTCTTTGAATATTTATGGAGTTAGCACATCAATATTTACATGTTCCACACATAAGAAATCATAATATCGTAAATAGGTGTTTCAGTAGTAAGAGAACCAGGAAGCGAGGACCTGTAATGGCTCGATTATGTGACAAATTGGACTCCAATTGGCAACCTATCTGCGAGTGTTATACATTTTTGTGCAGCTCATTATGTGTATGCACATAGAGACAGTTGTCATGGCTGTAGCATGCCAAGGCACCAGCTGTGCAATACCTTACAGACTGATGCCCTCAGCCTTATAAGATAGGCTTATTGTGCCACGGGAAAGGGCCACTGAGATGGGTTAACATTGAGGAAATTGTTATTTATGTGGTATTCCTTGTTATCATAGAATAGTGGAAATTGCCCAGGTACCACTAGGCCTATACTATGGCACCCATGTTTATAGTTGGGGTGTGCGTAAGAACATGATAGGAGTAATGGGATGTATGTCTATATTGTGCTTTGGGGGGGCTAGCACTTATAAGGGAAATATTGTATTTGCCCAATATTTCCTAGTACTGGACTAGTCCTTATTAACCAGATTAGGGAGAAAACTGACAGGAGTCACATGACACAAGTATCTCTTTCCATTATCACAAGCCCTTAGACTGGTGTCTCTATGTCTATTGTGTGTAATTACCCCCTACCAAGAATACAGCGTGGAAAAGAATGGTTGATTCTCTTAGACTTGTAGGCATGGGTGATAATGTGAGCTAGAAGGTGATTGGTGTAACCATGGATGCAAATTTGAATTGATTGTTTTTTTTTGTTGCTAAGAGTGTGGTATAAATATGACTGTTGTTTCTATAACTGGTTCACATAATTAATGTGTGAATTTCGTTATTGATGCTGGAATCCTGATTGCTGGCGTAAGTTATTTTCACAACTTAGAAAGATCTTTATGCTATACACGATCACAGACATCTCTCAATCTGACCAAAGGGCTGAACGTTCTTCCTGCTATACAGAGGTAAAACGAACTGGCACAACTGTGGGGAGAGGTTTAGGCAATAGGCTCTTATCATACCCCATTCAACATACAGGTTGTCACAACAATGTATTCTGATTCTGTCATACTGATAACAATACAGAACTGTGAACATTGATGAATGACACGTTAATGGAGATTTGTTGTGTTAAATATTTATTATTAAAGGCCACTATTTGGAGGATGCCAGTGGAAAGATCTTATGAAGGCAGGTTGAAATAGTTTTTTTTTTTTTTTTTTAAATACATGCATTTTTGACAAAGATATCACATCTGAAAGAATATATGTTTTTCTGTCTGTGTATCTCCCTGAGATGGCCCCCTCTAATGCTGGCTGCTCAGACGCTGTGCTGTTCCTCCTGCTAAGTGTCATCCTCCAATCAGGCTGCAGGGGTGTGTGCAGCTGAAAAGGTTTGATTTGACTGACAGGGTAGGTGTGTCTACCACAGGTGTGACATCATAGAAACTAGAACTTCTGCAGTCCTCCGTGTAAAGCTCCAGCGTTTCTTAGCTCAGAGCAGTAATCTCTCTCTTTCTCTCTCTCTTCTATCTCTCCCCCCCCCCCCCATGCTGCAGCAGTTCCCCTTTCACACACACCGCTCATAGCCATATAGAGAGCGGTATGGCCGTTCTGGCACAACATTGGCTATCTCACACACACCTTCACTGTGTCTCAGGGAGGGAACAAATGGGAACAACCACAGAGTGTAAACAGACCAATCAAAATTGCCTTGTCACTCTGCTTCTACACTGTTTTTCAAAGCTGCACATGGATTTTTCCCTTCTAACAAACCTCCTCTGTAACATGCTCCACAACAACTACTGCAGGATAACTATCTCCTTAACGCATCCAGGAGTCAACTGGATGGGAATTTGCCAGACATGATTCTTTCATACAGGCCTGAGTGACACAGTATATGGACATTGTGAGTACTTGCAGGGATGCCTGCATTCACACTTTGTATGCACATGTTGGCATCACAAATAACTTGCACATTGATGGAATGACAGTATTTTCAATTTCCGATCTCCTGACCTTTAGGAAGTTTTAATGCCACATATGTGCAATCTGTGGCACCAATGACATTTGACGGACCTCCTAAGTGATAGAAGTCACCTCTGACCTTCCAGATATCTTCTGTAATAGTGTGTGTGTGTGTGGCTAGGAGGCATTGGGCCATGCTTTTTGAAAAGGTTCACTGTGCCTTTCTCCCCCTACAATGCTATCTGTGCATTGGAAGCTGCTGGAGACCAAGAAGTGTATGGCAGCTACCATTTTGGTCATTCCGGAGATTGCCCTATTTAAAAAAAGAATGGGGCTCCAGTTTACCAAATAGAACCTCACAGAGGTCTGTTAAATGGAAATGCTTATACATATCACTCTAATATGACTCTCTCCCTGTGCAGTCTAGGTTCTCCCTGTGCAGTCTAGGTGCACTGTATCTCACTGGGATCTGTATCTTCAGCCGCTGAGACTAATTTTGTTCTTGCTGCCTTGTCCCATCTTGCTGCTCCTCCACAGCCTCCTGGGGCTGCCAGTCTATAGACTCCTAGGCGGCTACTCTCCTCAAAACCTACATCTACATAAATGTGAAACTCCCTGTCAGCAAGTGTACATATATCACTCTGTCCCACCAACACTCTGTGCCTCCTGGTCATCTGCAATAATCATGTGCATACTGTATGTATTCTACGTTATTAATATGCTGTTGTGGTTTATCTCCAGCATATCAAACAATGCACAAATCCACCATCCTGGTGTCTTTCACACCACAAATCAGTGTAAAGTACCTCCTCATCCACAGAGCATTCATCATAGCTTGCACAAGTCTCCTGTAATCTTGAATCATGTTGGCAATGACTGCTTGGGATGTGGCTGGGACATGGATTATACCATCTGTTTCAGTCCATGTTTCTTTAATGATTTGTAGTAAACTCTTTTGTCATGGAGTCAGTGTTACCAGTGCATTTAGTCGTTGTGATGATGAGATTAGTTATTGAGAATAGTTGATGATCAAGGCTCAGATTTTGGCAGACTTCACAAATCATGCTAGCCACTTGTATGGTTAAAGAGCCACATTTGTGGCTATGATAATGCATTATAGTTTAGCCATTGTGTACATATATCCTCTTTCACACCATATTTACGGCAGCACTGCTCTTTAGGGAGCTTTTCGTAGGCCTTTTTTCATAATTTGCAAGAACGTACGTGTAACCGTTGTGGTGCTAAGATTTAATTACTGCAACAATATAATGACCTTGGTAAGAATTTCAGTGGAGGAGGTACATGAAGCTTGTGATTTCTTGAAATGTAACACCATTCAGCAAACGTTGCACGTAATTTTTTTTTAGGTTGAGTGATGTACTTGCTAGATAGTGGTTTCTGAGTAAACTTTACTTGCAATTATTTTTATATGGGACATGTACTGGAGCCCTTTGTCTCTAAATGCTGGGCAGTGGTGAAAAAGGACAATATATTACTGTAGCATAGAGTGAATGTTGAAAAAATAATACTTTAACTATTCATCATTATTAAACCAATATTTGTCTTATATCACCCCTTTATATTCACCCAGTGACCAAGAAATAGAGCTTAATTACATGGCTCCTAATAGAACTCTCCATGCAGGGAGCTACATAGCTATTATATTCCACCCACAGTAAACCCTTATGAGTAAACAATTAGTAGTGATCATAATGCATGAACTGTTTTTACCTAAAGTGCAATTACATGCCTTCAGTAAGAGCTACTGATTATCAAACTAAATCACAAAGCTAATTACAAATACCCGCTCACATAATTAAACACTGACACCCAACAAAGGCTAAGTCACACTTGATTATTATAGAGCCCATGGGTGTAGGAACTGGGGGGACAATTCCCACACATTTTTTTCATTGTTTGTATGTATTTATAAGCTATTTTACGGCCTGTGTATACAATGAGCTGTATCACCCCCAGAATTATGCTGGCTCCTAGACCCCTGATAGAGCCCCAGGGTTTAATGCATACCAGCCTTTCGACTACACACCTTTTTTTCCTCTGCCAAGTAATGCCATGTCATAAGTTAGAAATGAACATACTGTATAATATATATATTTATTTTTTTATTGATACAAAAAAAGAAGTTACAGACTGAAATCTCATTAACATTACAACAAAACATTACATTAAACAATTTACCATTCTTACTCGTTCATTCCTCATTCATCCGTTGAAGAAAAGAAAGGAAAAACCAAAAATAATGTATTAGTTGTTCCTTGTTTTTGGTCCCATGATTTCCATTTTAATGGATCAACTTTAATTAGACCTCTTTGTATATAATTTCTTTCCAGTTCACGAGTATGTTTTATTTTCCAAACGATGTCAGAAAAGAGTGGAACAGTCTTCTCTTTCAATTACTGATTATTATCTTTTTTGCTATTGAAAAAGTCAAAATAGCAAAAGCTTTTTTCTCCATGCTGACATCGCTTGGAAAAAAGTGTAGCAAACTGCATTCTCCCGTCATTGGGAATTGAATTTCCACAATCTTAAATAACAATTCATAACATAAATAACAATTCATAACATTTTTTCCAAAAGGAGTTAAATTTGGGACATTCCCATAAAATATGTAATAAATGGCAGAATTACCACACTCCCTCCAGCATAATCTGTCCGACGGGGAGTGTGAAATCTGCAAGATTTTCACTGGTGTAATATACCAATTATTAATTATTTTAAAATAAATTTCTCTATATGATGATTGTTTGATAAATCTATTAGTCAGGTTAAAGGCTGTATTCCAGTCTTTTACTTCTACTGCCAAACTTAAATTCAGCTCCCATTGATTCATACTCTTTGTTTTAGATTGTTCTCCTAAGGATCTTATGATATTAAAACATCTAGATATCAAATGTTTTTTCTCCAGTTTAAGGAGGATTTTTTCCATAGGGTTTAACTCTTTACCATTTTGTAAGCCAATGTTAAATTCGCTACAGGCCGTTCTATAAGCTTCGTACGTTAGCCATCCTTCTGCTGCAATGTTAAATTTGTTTCTAATTTGTTTGAAGAACGCTATTGACCCTTCAATCAAAGTGTCTTTAACACGTTCTAATCCTTTACTGTTCCAGGCTTTAAGCCTACCTGCCATATTTGGATGTAACATACTGTATAATATGATGTGCCTGCAATGTGCATGTGCAAACATAATAAACCACATCAATGTGTCAATGTCTGAGTGGGAAACACATAACTATATAGACACTATGTTGCAATATTTCTTTAACTTTAATGGGGTTGCTATGGGAATTATTGTGTTTCTGGCCTCTGACTTGCAACTTTACAGGAATCCTGAAGTCACAATATATGTTCTGCACCATCAGGTAGAAGAAAGAAAGCATATTGAAAAAGTGCTTTTTTTAAAAAAAATTGCTTCTTAAACCTGAGTTATGGCTGTTATTGGTGGTCTGCTGCCTCTAAAGCTGGCTTCGGATTCTATCACATATATATAGTTGTGAGCATTACGGGTTGTTGCTAACTCTTGCGGGCTTCGCGAGAGCCACAGTGCAGGCAATATGCGCCGACGCACTCATTGTGCTGGGGGAGATGAGCACCATAGACGCTCATCCCTACGACCCTGTATGACTTAGGCAATGAGCGCCAAAGATGCTCATTGAGAAGGTGGAGATGAGCGCCATAGGCGCTCATCCCTACGACCCTGCACGACTTAGGCAGTGAGTGCCAAAGGTGCTCACTGCGCTGGTGGAGATGAGCGCCATATGAACTCACCCCTACGACCCGCTGGACTACAGATCAACAGAAAGCTCAATTATCCAATTCACAGTGCGAGCCCGTAGCAGAAAAATTACGGTCCATAACACTTTGAAAAGAAAAGCGGGACTTAGAAAAAAAAACATTACGAGGTTGAAAAAATACAACGTTAACGGCTGAACCGCAACATCATAAAACACAAAAAAAAAAACATAAAAAAAAAATCACACACAGCACGGAGGGACAGCCAGGACATCTGGGAGTGAGGTTGCCCACGAATTTGAGTTGAATGTCACGAGTTTCGGCACTTAAAAATCGGCTAAGCAAGAAAAAAAATTGCGGCCGAAAAAAACGAAAACCAGGCCAAGCACGTAAAAATCACCATAGCACTCGGAACACTTACCCAAACTCAGTAACACTTCATGCGGCACGTACCACACATCCCGTGGCATGTAGCACGTATAAAATCGAAGCCATTTTCTACGGAAGAAGTAGGTACCTTGCACGAAATGACGGCTGGAAATCAAATTGATGGCTGGAACGCAAATAGCGCATGCACATTGCGTTATAACTGTTACTATTTCAGATCACACTCTATAAATATTGCAAACTTTTCAGAATTTTCTCCATTTCTCCTCAGGTGATGAACAGTGTGACTGTACATTTTACTGGTGGCTTTACTTCTGAATCAACTTGATTATCACTTTAGAAGTTTAAAACCTGCAAATTACAGCAAATAAGTAAGCTATAATTAATTAATTAATAAATTAATAACTAAAAAAAATAAAAAAAATATGGTTTTAAATATTGCCAATAACAACATTATTCATGTATAGTAACATTGAAAAGATACATACATTTTTTAAATTAATAAATTAATGATTTAAAAAAAATTGGTTTTAAATATTGTCAAAAACAACAATATTAATGTACAGAACCATTTAGAAGACAGTATTCGTGTATAGTAAGATTTAAACGACAGATACATTTTTATGTGAGGTAAAATTGTGTACATTTTTAAATAATAAAAAAGGAGACATTTAAAGCAGAAAAAAGCTTTTATTAAGACATATTTGAAAACATAATTTAGCAAAAGAAAAAAATATTAATATTTACAGTAGATTTCAACATTTGCATATTTTTCTCATTTTCCACAGACTCTGCCTGAACAGTGTCACTAATTTGCAGCACTGCCCCTTTTCACACAGACTGTAAACTCTGCAGAAATTTACAGACAACAAATTAAACCCAACAGGTAATGTACAAGACATTTGTTTAACAAAAATAGTATGGTCTTAGTCAAAAAATAAAAAAGGATTGAAAAGTTATTTCAACATTTGCATCTCTGTGTGTCATTTGCAACAGACACTGCCTGAATAGTGTTGTAGAAAGATTGGCAGCAGGGGACCCTCTGTCATTTATATACAACAAATTCAAGACAACAAGTACAATATAACAAGTAAAAAAAAAACATGATCTGTCCTGTTTGGTGTGTGCCAATGTAAAAACATACTGCAACCTAACTAACCCTCTAAGCCTAAGCCCATAACCTACACCCCTAATGCCAACAGTGCCGCACAAAAAAGAGGGGAGCACAAAAAAAAAAAAAGGTACAATCACCCCTATTGCCAACATTGGCACACACAAAACAGGATATTACAACAAATGTTTTTAACACTTAATAAATGGAAGGATCTACCCTATTTTGTATGCACCACTGTCTAAGCCTTACCCCATAACCTAAACCTCTCTGAATACATGCAAAATGGAAGTATATATCCTGTTTTGTATGGTCTTAGTACAAAAAGAAATTGATTGAAATGTTAATTTAACATTTGCATCTCTCTCTGTAATGCTCAACAGACACTGCCTGAAGAGTCTCATCATCTCTACAGGAATTTATACACAACACATTGTAGACAAGAGGTACAGAATTACAAGTAAAAAAAAAAAAATCAAGTACTGCTGTTTACACATATAAAATGGAAGGACCTATCCTGCTTTGTGTCTTCAACCTAACTAACACATTTTAAGCCTAACCCCATAACCGTAAACCCCTAATGACAACATTGGCGCATGCAAAACAGGATACCAACAAAAAAAGAAAAAGGGGTACCCTAACCCCTAATGCCAACAGTGGTGGACACAAGACAAAAAAGTACAATGGTGTGCCACCCTCTATACCCAACTCCATACCCTAAACCCCTAATGACAACAGTAGCGCACAAAAAACATGACTACACACACAAAACAGGATAACACAAGAAATGCTGTTAACATATACAAAATAGAAGGACCTATCATGTTTGCTGTGCGCCTTTGACAACATAGACTGTAACCTAACTAATCTGCTAAGTCCAGCCTTATAAAGCTAACCCCATAATGCAAGAAGTGGTGCACACAAGAAAGGATAGGAGAAAAAATAAACAAAACAAAATAACAAAAAGTTCAATTAAAACAAATAAATAAACAAATGAGCAAAAGTGCTAATGTACTACTTTTGTTTAAAGAATAATATGGCACATACTGAAAAAAAAAGAGGAAAAGAAAATACGTCAAGCTAGAGAACATAAAATAGATGGAAATTCAACGTCAAAAAGAACGGGAGAGACACTCAAGCAAAAGACTTGCTGCTGACAAACTAACATCCAAGCCCAAGAAGGCCACTAAAAAACAAAAGCAGTGAGAAAATGTTACTGAACAAGCTGATAAGAATTCCAATGATGATTTAGAGAGTCATATTGATACATGTTCTCAGAATTGTCCTTTAGTTAAATCTTTAACAGTAGAGCTTCATAATTGTGGTATTATGGATATTGTCTGTCAGTTTTGTGGAGCTTATCATTTCCAACAGGAAAGACCCTGAGATGGCCAGTTGGTTGCTGTCAAAAAGGCAAGGTAAGACTTCCACAAAAACAATACTTTCAAACATATTTAAAAAGCATTATGACTGAGCCTACTTTCCTAATTACCAAAATGTCAAAACAAACATAAGATTCTATAATAATGCCATATCCTTTGCATCTATGGGTGCAACATTAGCTGCTAATGTGCCAGGACATGGCCCTTACTGTTTCAAATTTACCATCGTACTTCTCATTTACATCCAGAAGAAGGGGAGCAAAGAAAATTTGCTCAACTATATATCCTAGATACAATGGAAGCGGTTGAACAATGTATGCAGCTTCCAGAAAATAAAAAATGCGTCCCATTGTTTTTATAGAGCTTGATAAAATTATGGCCAATAACCAGTACACTCAAACTTATAAAAAATTGTCAGAAATAGAACAAGAACAACTAATTCATGCAGAACTACATAAAATACCAATAAGAAAAGTCAATATGGTTCTTAAAAGAGATCACCATACTGATAAACACTGTTACAACTTACCAACATCAAATGAGGTTGCAATGGTCTTTCAAAACGATGAGGGAGAACCACTATTTCAGAGGGATATTAGAATATATCCCAGAAATGATGAGCAACCTTAAATCAACATAAGTATCTTAAATACTAATTTAGATCCAGTGACATATCCCATTTTTTACCCCAATGGGGAAGCCGGACGGCAAACCAAATAAACACTTGACAGTTACCCAGATTCTAAAGTACATGTCAGTAATAATATTTTCATGCTTGAATTTAAAGTGGGACAAACTGCCATTTGAGACGGATTTAATCCCATTTTATGTGCTGGAAAACTGACACAACAATGGATCATTGATTCATATTTGCAAGTTGAGGCAAATAATACAAATTTCATCAAATATCAACAAGATAAACTACAAGTAAAACAGTATTGTGGACTGATGGATTATGTCACTGAGATCACTACAAGCAGAGAGCTGACAGCTGGCAAAGCCATCATTTTACCTTCTTTCCAAGGATCTCCTCGCCATATGCGAGAAAGATACAATGATGCCATGGTTAATGTAACTAAGTTTGGAAAACCATATTTATTTATTACATTTACATGTAATCCACAATGGCCAGTGATTGTACATAATCTGCTAATTAGACAAACTGCTTCCGATAGACCAAATTTAGTGGCAAGAGTCTTCAAAATCAAATTAACTGAATTAATACGTGACATAACCAGTCATTTTATCAGTTATTTGGCAAATGTCTGCCTTTTTAAAAAAAATTATGGTATAAACATGAGGCCCTCCACATGCACATATTATTCTTATAATCCTTCAAGAGAAATATAAATTGGATACTGGTGATAAAGTGGATTCAGTGATTATTGCCGAACTACCAGATCCAGAAATATATGGTAGACTATATGAGATTGTAACTCATCGTATGATTCATGGACCATGTGGAGATATTAATCCACAATCACCATGTATGGAAAATAAAAAATGCACTAAAGAATTTCCAAACGATTATAGAGACAAAACTTGCTAATGCTAATTGTGATGGCTATCCATTATATAGAAGAAGAGAAGGCCAAAATGCAATTATTCGTGGAAAAAAGTTGATAACAGATATGTGGTGCCATGCAATCCACATTTGTTCATGAAGTATAATAAATATGTCTACACATATATTTACAAAGGCTATGATGCAGCTACTGTAGTGGACAAAAGTGCTATTACATGATGAACTTACATCTCCTGTAGATGCTCGCTATGTAAGTGCGCCAGAAGCAATGTGGCGTCTTCTCAAATTTGAAATGCATGATCGATCACATGCAGTATATTGACTAGCTGTACATTTGCCCCAAAGACACTTAGTTTACTTTAATGTTGGAAATTAAATAAATGCTTTGGCACAAAGTGAGCATTGCCAAACTACACTAACTGCGTGGTTTCAATTAAATTGTACTGACTTGGAGGCATGGGAATTGTTATACTTTGATATTCCATATCATTATGTTTTTGTTAATGGATTATGGCGAAAAAGATAAACCTGTGGAAATAAAATTACGTTTACTGCTTTTAAATGTTCCCGGTGCACAAAGTTTTGAACAGTTAATGACACCGTTTATGACACATTCCATTTAGCTGCGCGACACAGAAACTTCCTGGCTGATGATACAGAATGGGAAAGATGTCTAGAAGAAGCAGCACTGTGTCAAATGACACGGCAGATGAGAGATCATTTTGCATTAATTTGCATCTTCTCAACTGCTCCAAAATGCATTAGCTTTGTGGGACAAATTTAAAACAAATATGTCTGATGACTTTTTGCAACAATACAATGAGCCTTTTGCAGAATTAAAAGCATTAATTGAAATTCAAGAGGTCTTTCTCTCTCATGGATTAAATTGTGCAATTTTTAATCTGAGCTTCAAAACCACTAACACTGAGCTTCAAAACCAAATAACACAAGAAAAACTTGCAACTTTAAATACATTACAATTGCAAGCAATCTAGATGGATCTGTAAAAACGTATCTATATAATTTATTGATGAGTTTTGTTCACGCACATAGTCAAATAGCACTGCCATTTGCAACAACTGAAATTGCCGCACTTTTCTTAGAAGGTGGAAGAACTGTGCATAGTGGATTTAAACTGCCAGTTCCCATACTGGAAACATCAGTGTCGGATATTCGAATGACATCTTTACAAGCAAAAAACAATTAAGAAAAGTCAATTAATTATAATTGATGAAGCTACAATGATGTCATGGCATGCGCTACAATGTATTGACTGTTTGTTGCGTGAAGTCACGGATAATGTTTTGCCTTTTGGTGGAAAGGTGATGTTGTTAGGTTGAGATTTTAGGCAAACATTACCTGTTGTTGTCCATGGAAATCATACAGACATTGTAGAAACATGTATAACATCAAGTACACTATGGGAACTCTTTACTCACCTCAAATTAGAACAAAATATGAGATCAGAAGGACAAAATAAATCCAATGAGTGTCTGAACAAAATTGGAGAAGGAAAAACAGAACAAATTAATAATTTACCCGATGCTACCGTGGAAATTCCATTGCAAATGATTTGCAAACAGGACATTATATTGGCTATATTCCAAAACAACTAACGACGATTATGCAGAGCTTGCAACCAAAGTAATATTAACATCCAAAAATAAAGATTCATTGCTTCTGAATAATGAAATATTAAAATTAATAGATGCACCACAACATTTTTTTATCACAGTTCTGATTATGTACTTGGTGATGACAAAGAAACTCAGACAAACTTTTCAACTAATTTTTTTAATTCATTAACTCCATCTAGAATGCCACCACATATTTAGCAGCTAAAAAAAAGGTGCAATTGTTATGTTACTGCAAAATATGAACCCACAAAAAGTAATGGGACCAGATTAATTGTTCAAGAATTAGAAGACCATTTCATAAGTGCAGAAATTCTCAATGGTACCCATAAAGGTGAAAGAGTTTTCATACCAAGAATAGATTTGGCACCAACTGAAAGTAGCTTGCCTTTTGTACTTCAAAGAAGACAATTTCCCATCATCATGGCATTTGCCATGACCATTAATAAATCACAAGGACAAACTTTTAAATCCGTTGGAATCTTTTTAGAAGAACCTGTATTTGCACATGGACAACTGTATGTTGCATTTTCAAGATGCAAGAATCAAGAGGTATATTAAAGTTTATATTGAAAAAAACCAACGTCAGGGTGATTTATTAGATGATGGCCGAAATTTTACAAAAAACATTGTCTACTATGAAGTACTGTAAATTAAATAGTGCTCTTATATCTAGGACACATTCACAAAAAATACCACAACAAATAAAGAGAACAGTGGTTTTATTTCGGGGACACAATTTTATGTCACTCGGGCTCTTTTTAGAGGACCACTATTTCGCTAACGAAACTCTATAAAATGGCAAAAAACATAGAGAACAGTGGTTATACCCCGCGGACAAACTTTGATGTCTGGCAGTCTCTTTTTAGAGGACCACTATTTCACATAGGAAACTCTATGTGCAATTTTTAAGAACTACAAGAATAGCAACAGAAAGTGAACATAGACAAAATTACAAGTCTGCTGCGCTCTTTTTAAGGGAACCACTTCGACATACAAAACAAAAAAATATTGGAATGTCTTGGAAGTGACTTTTGCCAGGATTGGCCCCACAAAACAGTTACCTTGCATTTTCTTAAATATCTTGTTTCAATTTTAATACATTAAGTTCATGTTTGTAATGTTAAAATTGTGTTTTCCAAGGTCTGAAAAGTTGTTTCATTGTATTTAATTAAGGGTTCATGTTAGAAGGAGGATGATAATGTTTCATTACATAGAAAGTATTGATCCAGGGAGTAATCAAATTGACAGTTAATGGGGTCACAAAGGAATTATTTTTTTGCCCACTTTCAAACAATAGCCCAAGTTTCACTGGGTTATTTTTGGTTTGCCTTCCTCTGGATTCAATATTCAAGATCACAGTATTTTTTGACAATTTGGGTTTCATTGTTATTACATTACGTTAATGTTTGCATTGTAAATATTGTATTTTACAAGGTTTGAAAAGTTGTTTTATTGGATGTTATTAAGGGTTTATGTCAGTAGGAGCATAATCATTTGTTTAAAATGTAAATGTATAATTAAATAGAGAGGATTCATCTAGGGAGTAATCCAAATGCCAGTTACTGGGGTCAGGAAGGAATTCAAGTTTCAATGTTTTTTTTTTTTATTGTTTGCCTTCCTCTGGATTCAATACCTACAGTGCCTTGCAAAAGTTTTCACCCCCCTTGACTTTTTACCTATTTTGTTACATTACAGCCTTAAGTTCAATGTTTTGTTAATCTGAATTTTATGTGATGGATCGGAACACAATAGTCCAAGTTGGTGAAGTGACATGAGAAAAATATATACAGTACATAAAACTATTTTTTAGAAATAGAAAATTGGCATGTGCGTATGTATTCACCCCTTTGTTTTGTAGCCCATAAAAAGCTCTGGTGCAATCAATTACCTTCAGAAGTCACATAATTAGTGAAATTATGTCCACCTGTGTGCAATCTAAGTGTCACATGATCTGTCATTACATATACACACCTTTTTTGAAAAACCCCAGAGGCTGCAACACCTAAGCAAGAGTAACCACTAACCAAACACTGCCATGACGACCAAGGAATTCTCCAAACAAGTAAGGGACAATATTGTTGAGAAGTATCAGGGTTAGGGTTAGGTTTTAAAAGCGTCAGGGTTAGGTTATAAAAAAAAATCCAAATATTTGATGATCCCCAGGAGCACCATCAAATCTATCATAACCAAAAGGAAAGAACATGGCACAACTTAAAACCTGCAAAGAGACGTCCGTCCACCAAAAATCACGGACCGGGCAAGGAGGGCATTAATCAGAGAGGCAGCACAGAGACCTAAGGTAACCTTGGAGGAGCTGCAGAGTTCCACAGCAGAGACTGGAGTATCTGTACCTAGGACAACAATAAGCCGCTCTATGGCAGAGTGGCAAGAAAAAAACCATTACTTTCAGCAAGTTTGCGAAAAGGCATGTGGGAGACTCCCAAAATGTATGGAGGAAGGTGCTCTGGTCTGATGAGACTACAATTGAACTTTTCGGCCATTAAAGAAAACGCTATGTCTGGCGCAAACCCAGCACATCAACATTACCCAAAGAACACCATCCCCACAGTGAAACATGGTGGTGGCAGCATCATGCTGTGGGGATGTTTTTCAGCAGCCGGGACTGGGAAACTGGTCAGGGTTGAGGGAAAGATGGAGTATCCAAATACAGGGATATTCTTGAGCAAAACCTGTAGCAATCTGCGTGATTTGAGGCTAGGACGGAGGTTCACCTTCAAGCAGGACAATGACCCCAAACACACTGCTAAAGCAACACTTGAGTGGTTTAAGGGGAAACATGTAAATGTGTTGGAATGGCCTAGTCAAAGCCCAGACCTCAATTCAATGGAACATCTGTGGTCAGACTTAAAGATTGCTGTTCATAAGTGCACACCATCCAACTTGAAGGAGCTGGAGCAGTTTTGCAAGGAGGAATGGGCAAAAATCCCAGTGGTATGATGTGGCAAGCTCATAGAGACTTATCCAAAGCGACTTGGAACGGTGATTGCTGCAAGAGGTGGTTCTACAAAGTATTGACATTAGGGGGGTGAACAGGTATGCACATTGACTTTTTCTATTATTTTGTCCTATTTGTTGTTTGCTTCACAATTAAAAAAAAAAACATCTTCAAAGTTGTGGGCATGTTCTGTAAATGGATTGATGCAAATCCTCAAACAATCCAAGGTAATTCCCGGTTGTAAGGCAACAAAACACGAAAAATACCAAGGGGGTAAATACTTTTGCAAGGCGGTGTATGTGCTTTACCAGTAGTTCAACTATAAGTTGCATATTAAGAAGCATTCTGTAATGGTTTAACATACTCATTCATACAAAGTTGACCTATTGTTATGTTACTCATGCATAGCTCAGAATTAAAAATGTTAGTATTGTTAAAAATAATTGGTTGTTTAATGTTTCCAATATAAGTTGCATGTTACAAAGCTTTATGTAATGGTTCACAATACGTATTCATAACAAATTTCATCCATTGTTATATTATTACTTCTTACATGACAATTAAAAAGGTTAATATGGTTTAACAGTTGTTGAAATACAAGTTGAATGTTAAAAAAAAATTATATATATATTATAATTGTTGTACTTCTTTGTAGATAACAAAAAGGTTAAGAGTGTCAGAGACTCACAATGGGCCTCATTCTATTATCGGCCGTAAATCGGCCGTAAGGCTGCGATTCCTTGCGGGGGTTCAGTTAACTCGCGATTCTATTATACGGCCCCGCAAGGATCTCCTTTTACGGCCGGCCGCATATCTTGGAACCGGCCGTAAGCTGTGAAATATAAAAACTCAAAAATAAATTCAAGCCTGCACTGTACAGCTCTGTAAATGCTAGGGATCATATTGGGGGACATGAGGATTAAAAAGAACCCACTCTCAAGCTTGCACATCTGCCCAAACCCGAGTTCAAATTAACTGTTTATTTTCCGGCTGCGGCGTGGGCGGGTCTGAGGTGCTCCAAGCACTCTGGACTTTTTACATGGATATTTTACGGATATTAAAAATTAAATATTTTACGGATTTGAGTACAGGATAATTATGTGCTATTTTTTCTAACACCTAAAATCCCTTTATTGTCTTCTCAAAGTGCAGGATGGCTTTATTTGAGCTATTTTATGTGCTTAATTGGTGCTAGCGAGACCTCTTTCCTGCAAGTAAGCTGCGGCTCGCTTTTAGCCTTGCAGAGAGGTTTCCCGGAGCAATTGAATTGCAAATCTCTTGCGGCCGTTTTAGATCAAAGGCTTTCCTCCGGCGCGAGCGGCCGCAAGAGATAGCAAGGCACCGGCCGCAAGCCTGCCGGAATCCCCGGCCGTAAGGGAATAGAATAGCCGAATAGCTTGCGGCCGGTCCTTGCGGCCCCGCAACGGCTGCGGCCGCTAATAGAATGAGGCCCATTGTGTGGCAAACAGCATTGGCAAGCTTTAAGATTTTATTGACCGTAATTTTTTATTGGGCAAGTCGCTAGGGAAGAAATAATGAGCTGCACACAGTGGGGGAGCTTTGGCTGCAGGGGCCCTCTGCTACCTGGAGAAAAGATGGTATTTTAATGTATTAGGGTAATTATTATTGAAAGGTGATCTAAGCATCCTAGTGCTGATTTGACCTCCTACATTTTTTTAGCTCCAACAGGCAACTTATATAGAGAAGTTGCAAGGCGGGGGGCAAATTATTTTGCACCAGGGCCCTCCATTCACTAGCCCTGCCACTGGCTGCACTGGCCAGTGGAACAAATTTGATTCAACTGTGCAGGTGTAGGAATGAGTTCTCCAATATTTAGCTGTTCCTTAGATATATTATTTTTCAACACATGTGGATAAATATCCTAGAGAAATAACCCAAGGTGTTTTGTGATGATGCAAATCTGGTTTCTAATCATACAAAAACATTTCTTTTTTTTAAATAGTAATTTTTGCTTTGGTCAACAGATAACACTGTAAATATGTATTAAGTGTAATGTGATTTTCTCACAAATATTGGTGTGGTAATACTACTTAAAGTGATATAAATCACTGTCTTACAATTAACATAAACGTACAGTTTTTTGTGACCAAAGTAAAAATTGCTAGTTAATATAAAAGAACATTCAAGAGAGCCTATTTTAACACTCTAAATACTCCTAGAAAGTCCTACGACAAACTAGGATAACGTACAAAGATAATACAGTGACACTAAAAATGGACTTTAATGAATGTAGTCAGAGATAAATACCATTTTTAACAAACACTGGCAAGTTCTGTTGTATGACCCTGATTTGGACAGATTTTCAATAGGCTACTGTACGAATAGGAACTTCAAGCATAAGCAGGATTAGTCCTTTCATACAATATCCAATGTCTAAACCAAAGTGGTGTGGAGCAATACCACGTGGGTCCTGTAAATTGTGTTCACACATGGTGTATGTATGTGAGGCATGTATCAGCCTCTACCTATGCAACTGTCTAAGAAATACAACAATTATAGTAGATAATACAGATAGCAAAGACCTGTTTGTCAAAAAGAATATATACACAGGTCTTATAACCTCTACAATTGTAATAGCATATGCCAGTGTGCATTATGGTAGTTTAATGTTGTTCAACTGTGGACACACACAAGATTTCAATCTACCGTATTGGTCCGAATATAAGCCACACCCGCATATAAGTCGCACCTGTAAAATTCAAGGGGAAAAAATAGAAAAAAGATAGTACTCGAATATAAGCCGCACCCTTAAAATTGCAGAGAAAAAGACTCTCTCCAAGTGATCAGCCATTGCAAGAAACAGGCTTTCTAATTAGTACTGTAAATT
Organism: Discoglossus pictus; assembly: GCA_027410445.1. Lineage (NCBI taxonomy): Eukaryota > Metazoa > Chordata > Amphibia > Anura > Alytidae > Discoglossus > Discoglossus pictus. The sequence continues at coordinate 460,383,727 of CM050163.1, read as the reverse complement.
CTTTTGCAGGCTACAGGCCTTACAGGATGTTAGAATCGCTATTCAATTGCTACAATACCGCAGTCTCAAGCAAGCAAATCGGCAGTCATTTCATGTTTGCGAATATAAATTGCACCCTTAACTCTCAAGCGCGCAAATTGTCAGTAATTTTACGTTCGTGAATATAAGCCGCACGCGTATCTCACAAAGCCCGCAAATTGGCAGAATTTTTTACGGTTGTGAATATAAGCCGCACCCGTAACTCACAAGCTTGCAAATCGGAAAAAAAGGTGCGGCTTATATTCTGACCAATACAGTATATAGTGGAGCTCCCTGTCTGAAAATGTACTAAACTATGAGGACCCGCTTTTTATCCTCTAGGCTTCAGACATTTACAACTCTATCTCCATAAACTAGGTACCACAAGACTAATAAAGCCTATATTCTGTAGTATCATATGGAGTAATTACCAGGCAGTAAGCTTAACACTCCATGACTAGTGTTACATATCAGAAACACTGAGACACACTTAATGCCTGTACAACATGGAAAACTAAAATTAATCCCCATTTCCATTCTTGGACTACTATAATGTGTAAAGTCATACAAATACGCCTTTTCTTACATCTTATGTTCTATGCATATATAAGGTAATCACTTATCTGTATATCTTTTTTGCTGTATTCTTATTATTCATGCTGCTCAGTGCAGCCGGATCGATACAAGAAACAGGTGACGTCATCAAAAGACACCCCTCATGTGCCCAACGAGCGAGTTTCGCGTAACCGGCTTCTAGAAGCCGGTCACGCAAAGTAAAGTATTAAGGGTGTAATATTCCTTCCCTGTATGTCTAAACTGGTATCTAATAGGACTATCCACTAGTCTTAGATAGCTGTAATTTCTTTCTTATTTTGTAATTATTCTTTACACTACAAGTGGATATTTACAGCCTTATTAAATTGCGATTCGGCCAATTGAAAAGGGCTCTATATAAGCACAGAGTATATTTATTTTACCGAAGTTTTTAGTTAGTGAACTTCTATCCAAAAGCAAGGTCTTCACTAACTAAAAACTTCTGTAAAATAAATATGCTCTGTGCTTATATAGTGGCCTTTTCAACTGGCCGATTCGCAATTTAATAAGGCTGTTAGTTACACATATTCTTCTGCACAATATGTACAACTAGCGAATTGCCCGTCAAAAAATGACGACAATGAAATTGTAAGTGAGCTAATGCTGTTTGGTGTGTAATAATCAACTATATAATACATTAATAAATGAATATACTTTACCTATTTTGAAGCATTGTATTGAAGAGCTGTCAATGTGTTTTGAGGTTGCTGCAGCATTAGTGGTGTGGAGCTGCTGTGTAAGCGCGCTGAATGTGTGCAGTGTAATACTGTGCGTGAGCGAGACAAAACCGTTAGCGTAGTGGTGTACTTCCGCATTGGCGTAAAATGGCGGGTTATCTGTGGTATGCGTCTTCGCGGATTATCCGTAGGTGCTTCGTGGTGTTTTTCGAGTTTCGTGTGGTGTTTTGCGAGTGTGTTGTGGTGTTTTACGTGTTGAGAGTGCTGTAGCCTCGTTTTCGTTTTGTTCGTCGGCCATTTTTTCTCTCGCTTAGCGATTTTATTAGTGTGTAAAGTGTTTTATTTTTATTTAAATGAAGGTGTAACTTGGTTTTTTGAGGTGCTGGATGGTTCCTCTTGCTGTAGGTAAGCTTTTTATGTGTGTGTTGTGTGTATTTATTGTGTTTTAAATGTTTCTATGTCGTCGTGTTGCGTCCGATGTTTGAAAGATCGTAATGTCTGGTAACGTGTCTCATATGGTGTTTGCGTGTGTAGCCTCGTTTTCGTTTTGTTAGGCGGCCATTTTTTCTCTCGCTTAGCAAATTTTTTAGTGTCTAAACTCTTTTATTTTGAGTGAAATGAAGGTGTAAGTTGCATTTTTGAGGTCCTGGATGCTACCTCTTGCTGTAGGTAAGCTTTTTATGTATGTGCTGTGTGTATGTATTGTGTTTTGAATTTTGTAATGTTTGCGAGTAGCGTTCGAGTGTTGCGAGGCCGTAATGTGTGTTAACGTGTGTCGTATGTTGTTTGCGTTGCTCGTAAAATTTAGCGAGTGTCGTAACTGGTGTGTCGTGTTGTTTGCGTTGCGACGTGAAGTTTGCGAGGGTTGCAGTTGCTGGCATGGAGCGCCTTTGGCGCTCCATGCCAGCAACTGAGGCCCTCGCCCACTGCCCTCGCTTCGCAAGCCCGCAAGCATTAGCAACAACTCGCATGCTCACAACTATATATGTGATAGAGATAATTGCATCTCCAGATAACTAGTCCCACTATATGACTCTCTGCTTTCCTTTTTGATGTTTTATTTTTTTTCCCCACTGAATTTTTGTAGACAATTATTGAGTCAGTCCAGTGGCAACCTCACTCAGTGTACATCCTGTCATATGTATGCACTACTGGAACAGATTATCCAGGGTCCATACCTCTGTGATATGTGTGAGCACTGAAGCTCAAACTGGAGAACTGGAAATGAGAATAGCTGCACCTACTGATATTGCTCCACTGGAAAGGGAATTGGTGCTCACTGAGCACAGTTTAGCTGGGCCTAGCATGGAGGGTGGAGATGTGGCTTGTGAGATTGGTAGCTGGGTTACAGTTACAAGGGGAAGCAGAGGGAACATGAGGAGTAGGCAGGCCAGTTCTGAGTTGGCAAAACCAGCAGATTTGCCAGATTGAATGAAACTGTTGGGGATGTCCATTCAGGAATGGCAATGCCACATAGAGCTGTTCCCTCTAACAGCCGGGAGAACAGTTCTACTTGAGGAGTGGGAGGGCAGCTTAGACAGAGCAACAGACAGGTTTTGGAGGAGGGGGACTCTATTATTAGGAAGATAGACAGGGTAATTTGTCCCAGCAAGCGAACAGTTTGCTGTCTCCTGGGTACTAGGGTTCAGTATGTTGTGGATTGAGTAGATAAATTATTGGGAGGGGCTGGAAATGAATAGGTGGTTTTGTTACATATTGGTACCAATGACAAAGTTAGTGGAAGAGGGAATGTCCTAAAGAATGAGTTTAGAGAACTAGGGAATAAGCTTAAAGCAAGGACATCCAAGGTAGTATTTTCTAAGATGCTACCTGTGCCACGTGCTAGCCCAGGGAGACGGAAGGAGCTTCGAGAGGTTACAAAGTATAGACTGGGACAAAGAACTGATGGATAAAAATACTGAACACAAATGGACAGCATTTAAATCCTTACTAAGTATACATACTTATCAACATATACCATGTGGGAATAAAAGTAAAAGGAGTAAATCACATCCAATGTGGCTTTACAATGATTTAAAGATCAAGATATGTAGAAAAAACAGGCATTTAAATTATACAAACAAGAGGGGACAGAGACTGCTTGACGTGAGTACAAGGAAATCAACAAGGCTTGAAAAAGGGCTTTTAGACTGCCTAAAATAGAAAATGACAAATTTGTTGCAAAAGAGAGTAAGACTAACCCTAAAATATATTTTAAATATATTAATGGGAAGTAGGCCACAAAGGAAGCTATAGGAACATTACAATGTGAAACAGGCCGTCTGATAATTAGTGACCAGGAAAAGGCACAGTGGTTGGGACAATGGAACATAATGGGGCTATACTACCTTCACCAAATAATTGTTTAACGCAGTAAGAAATCCAAAAGAGGTTGGAAAAAATAACTGTTAATAAAGCCCCAGGCCTGATGTAATACATCCAAGGGTACTGAGGGAACTGGGTTCTGTAATAGACAAAACATTTAATTTAATTTTTCAAGATTCACTCAACACAGGGTCGCTACCAGATGCCTGGCGTAGAGGGGATACCTTTATTCAAGAAGGGAGCAAGAGCAAATCTGGGGAATTATAGACCAGTGAACCTCACTTCACTAGTGTGAAAGCTTTTAGAAGGGTTAATAAGGGATAATATACAAGAATATGTCTATATGAACAGGATTATAAGTAGGAGTCCACATCGAATTTATGAGGGATAGGCCATGTCAAACAAATCTAATTAGTTTATATGAGGAGGTTAGTAGGAACCTGGATCAAGGTAACTCAGTGGATGCAGTCTTTTTGGATTTTGCAAAGGCTTTTGATACAGTACCACATGGAAGACTATTTTGCATACTAAGGGATACAGGAATTGTAGTAAATATCTGCTCATGGATTCAGAGCTGGCTAAAAGACAGGAAGCAAAGGGTTGTGGTAAATGGGACATACTCCGATTGGACTAATGTGGTAAGTGGAGTTCCTCAGGGTTCAGTAATAGGTCCTCTCCTTTTTAACATATTTATTATTGACTTAGAAATGGAACTGGAAAGTAGTGTCTCCATGTTTGCTGATGACACGAAGTTGTGCAAGGTAATTAAATCAGATAATGATGTCCTTTTCCTCCAAAGGGATTTACATAAATTAGAGGAATAGGCATATAAATAGCAGATGAGATTTAATACGAATAAATTTAACGTTATGAATCTGAGAAGGAAAAATAACCATGCAATTTATAATCTTAATGGAGCAAATCTAGGGGTATCTGATATTGAAAGGGATTTGTGAGTACTTGTGGGCAACCACCTAGGTAACAGTGCTCAATGCCAAAAACCAGCTGCAAAGGCAAATAAAATCTTAGCATGTATTAAGAAGCGTAAAAATGCAAGGGAAGTAAATATAATTCTGCCACTATACATATCCCTAGTACACCCTCATTTGGAATATAGAGTATGATTTTGGGCACCACTTCATAAAAAACACCTTTTAGAGATGGAAAAGGTACAGAGAAGGGGTACAAAACTAATAAGGGAAATGGAGGGGCTAAGTTATGAATAAAGACTAACCAAATTAAACTTATTTTCTCTAGAAAAAAGATGTCTAAGAGGAGATATGATTACATTATATAAATACATCCAGGGTCAGTATAGTGTTTCGTCAAGTGAGCTTTTTGTGCCAAGAGGTTTTCAACTGACAAGGATACATCCATTGAGGTTAGAAGTAAAAAGATTCAACAGTAGAGAAAGAAAAGAGTTCTTCACAGTAAGGGTGGTTAAACCGTGGAATTCTTTTCCAAAGGAGGTGGTGACAGCAGATTCGATAAATAACTTTAAAAAGGAACTGGATATATTTTTAATTAAAAAGGGCATTTAGAGTTATCCTGTTTAATTAGAGAGAGAGTATGTAAGTATCTAGGGAGGAATCTGATCGCCATTATCTCGGGTCAGGAAGGAATTATTTTTTTTCCTCTTTGAGACGATTGGCTATTTTTCACTTTTTTTCTGTTTGCATTCCTCTGGATTAATTAACAACTAATCCGCATATTGCAGATCAGAGGAGATCTTAAAAGGTTGAACTTGATTGACTTTTTTCAACCTCAGTTACAATGTAACTATGTAATTTGTGATTCCATTTGAATGTCCAAAAGGTAATCAAAGTATTTCTTGCTCAAGTTTCTCAGAAATACAGATGTTTCACTGCATTTTGGGAAACTGGTCAGGAACATGCAAGTAAGACCATACTGCGCCCTCACTCTTTTAATCCAACAATCATTTTCTACATGGATCCTTTTAGGCATATGCTTGCTGTATTACACAGCCTTAAGCATAGCACAGGATGGATTATGGACAAACCAGGAGACCTACCCACAGACAGTCACTGTTTCAATCTTAATGGATCTCATCAACGTGGTGCCAGTTCATGGATTATGCAGTACATTTTTGAAGACAGCTAGTTAACTACAACAATCATTAAACTTATGGTGGGCTGAAGAGTGATAGAAGTCCTCCACAGTACAGAGTACAGGAGTACAGAGAATGAATAGCCCATTTGTGATTCCATTTTATATATCTAAAAAATAAGTTAATATTCTTATTTCCCTCTCAAGTTTTTCAGAAATACAATTGTTGCACTGCACTCTGGGAAATGGGGTAAGGACATGCAAATGAGATCATAATGCACTCTTACTCTTTAGACATATTGTTTGGCAGTTGACCATTCTGATCCCCTAGTTATGCATATTGCCTTTGTCATAGATAATCTAATTTAGCCCTATACCACTCCTTGCCTCCATTTACATAGCTTTACTTTCGAACAGACCCTTTCTCTGCTTGCACGTTTCTATAGAACCCTAATAATATTGCTCCTCATGTAGTGCTATTGTTCTTGTTCATTCAGTTACTGGTTGGCTCTTCATCTTTTTAAAACTCTATCCCCTCAAGATATTTTTTTGCTTCCTACGCCCTTGGTGAAAACTCCCTTGCTAAGTATCAGTAAGTTCCTAGCCTGTGGGCAGGGTCGGATTTGTAATTATGCGACTTAGGCAGACGCCTAAGGGCTCTTACCTTAAAGGGGTGCCTCATTTCTATAGCTGTAATCATGTTAATTTACAGTTTTTTGGCAGGGGTGGGTTCAGTCTGTACATGCATATATGCTTATCCAGTGGTTGTGCAGGTTGCGTTAGACTGCATGAAACGCAACAGCGCCCCCTGCAGTGAAGGAGGAGTGGAAGGACTGCAGGAGAGTGTGTTAGTCCTGCTGGTGATGACTCTCCTCCCCTGTGCAGCTATAGCTTTCTGCAGTGCAAGGCAGGACACAGAAGGGGCTCACAGAGGAAAGCAGAATATGAAAGGGGATAGTGCTGAGAAGCAGCTTCCAGACAGTAACCAGCAATAATGACATGTTAAATACACTTTTATGGTACTGGAGACTAATTATTTAATATATACAGTCCGATTACTAAATATGATGTAACATATAACATATTAATATTGTATTTTGTTTAATAGGGTACTTTTACTAATGTTGCTGCTGTATGGGGACACAAATCATTTAATATAGTCCTAAACTCACATGAAAACATTTCAATTGCAATCTTTGGTTACCATTTTGGTTATTCACAATCAACGGATCTGATATCTGCCCAAATATATTGTGATTTTTTTTGATTTTTTTTTGTGTAGCATGACATTTTATACTTAAATCTTACAATTTGTTCACCAGTTTGGTTTTAAAATAGTAAGTCATCAAATCTCAAAAGAATATGCAAACAAAGATTACATATATTTAATAAAACCTTACTGAAAACTACAACTGATACTGAGGGAGATGGCTTGAGTTATGTACCTTAGCAAAGGAAGTATATACATAAATATGTGTGTACGTGTGTGTGTATTTATACATATTTAAAGGGCTCTGGCGCTTTCCCTTAAAAAAGTTGGTTAATACAGGGCACTGGTCCTGCTAGTGGCAGTGCTCTGTCACAATATATATATATATATATATATATATATATATATATATATATGTGTGTGTAAAAGACAGGGTATGATGAAAGGTGAGGATCATTGCTTCATGTGAAACTAAACATCAAATATTAGTTATACATAACTCCTGAAAAATCCACAGATTTGCACACTTTATCTGCATTTGAAATATATGCTTGAATATGTGTATATCTAGATATAATATATAGGTTCAGACAATGCTGATTTTGCCTGGCTCTTAACTCTGTATGTAAAAATAAATAAAATAAAGATAGATAGATAGATAGATAGATTATAGATATCACATCCATAATTTAAAAAAATCTTATAATCTACATGCTCCTTGGGGTACCTTAGAGTTCACTGGCCAGGGGCTCCAAAAAGGTTAATCCAGCCCTACCTGTGGGACCCACGTAATGACTATTTTCATTCATTTTATATAGATAAAAATGATTGTTATACCATACTATTTGTTTTTATTATTTATATGGCAGTATGTTGAAGTTTAATAATGCAGTTTTTGGTGTTATTCAATAAAATTACTTATAAAGAATAAAAACAGTAAATAAATAAATGTTATTTAAAAAGCTCCAATGATATATACATTTCCCTTTTATAGTTACATTTTACATAATTCATTCTGTACAGAGAAATAATGGAATGGGTTGATATTATCATATTATATGTATTACCGGTACTTATGGTTTTTATCTTATCATGATCACTTATGATTCAAATATTATATGTATATATTTGAGGATTAATATTAGAATCACTTTACAGAATATTATTTTTATGTCCATATTACCTGATAATAAGTACATTAAAAGTACTTTTCTGAATATATAAGCAGACATTTAATTAAGGTACATGGTGTTTCGGATGTATTTTTGATGGATTAAAATATAAATTCTCTCATAAGAACTCCCGTAGCTACTAGTGGGCCATACAGAACATATGGTAGCCATGTAATCATGCTCTTTGCAAATAAAAATATGTTTTGTGTACCTGGACACACAACTGCCAATTTGGAGCCAAGATACCACTAAGTTAATTGTCTACTTGCTTCATAATGCGAGAAAAAAATATGTCTAACCTAAAGCTGCTACTGGAAATTTAGTGGTTCCCTACACAACCTAAACACCCCATTATAATTAGTACCACCAACCAGTGCAGCTCATTATGTTTTCTGGCAATGCAAGGGCCAGCTAGAAGCAGCTTAAAACCACTATATTCAACCAACTATAATAGATATTTTAGCCCCAAGCAATCTTTCCATATGGGATTTTCCTTTCAGAAAGTAGAAAATCGTTTTCATTTGGCTAGCTACATCTTTAGTGCATTGTAGGTTTATCAGTCAGTGAAGAAGTTAATGCATCTGATTTGAGCTCTTTCCTATTAGATTGTCAATACAAAAGCACAGCAAGCCTCTATCTATCAAGTGTGGAGTGTAACAAGCAAACAGAAATTACTGTAATATTGGTACAAATTTCACATGAAAACATCACAACCATTATTGGTTAATTTCAAAATGCGTAGGATTACCTGAGAATCTTATGATAACAATGCACTTTAAAGGCAAATATGTGATTATTATTTTGTACATATGCCACACATTAATTTCTCTCATCAACTTCCAGTTTTTCTTTACGCTTGTGTTACAAATGTAATGTGTCCTATGTGCTATTATCACTGCCTAAAATTACATTATAATGGATATACAAAAATGTTGTGAGTGTGAAACTTACAGTGAATCTACCAAATTTCACATTGATTGCACATACACTCTTGAAGAACAAACAAGACACTTTGCATCATGACTACCATGTAATGTGTGTGTGATTATATCTCACAATATAATGAGATGAATCAGCTTTTTAAAAGGTACACTGAAATGTGTTAGTATAGTTCAAGATCTAAAGTGATTCACTCTAAAGATGATATCTGGAAATGTCAATGGATCTTACTTTTCTTAAAAAGAAGAAAAGCTTCTCTATTAAAGGAGAACAAAAGGGGCCTATTTAATATGAATAGAATTTATGTGCAGAATATATTACTATTATGTACCTGCTAAATTATTTTATTGGATATTGAACATGGGCATTTATTTTAGTTCAAATGTCCTTCCTTTGTTATTTCTAAAGCGTATATGTTAGAAAATTGTCTGAAAAACAAAGAAACCCTTTAGAGGTGAAATATTAATAAAGTGAGGGAGAGGTGATAACTATTTGTAATGAAGGATAAGACAGTGTAAGCTTTTGACAGATATTTTCAGACAAGATGCCAAAAACAGTTAATAAATTGTGATATTTTTAAAAAAGCCACAATGACAATATTCAAGTGTTCAATATATTATTTTAAAGTGGCTTTTTATTTATTACTTATAGGAAACTATTTTGTGAATTTACATCCCTTTCTTAAAAGCAATACTTCCTCAAATTGACAGCCATCTTCAGAGCATGATGTCTTGTTTATTCGGGTGGGCGAATCCCTCATGTGAAAGCCAAAAACTGTTTTTACTGTGGCTAAAAGCTGAACATGATCTTAGAATGCAGTCTTTAGAATAGTTTAAGAAGCAAATCATGTTATATTTTAGTTGCTCTTCTATACAGAGTTTCCAATTGTTGAGAAATGGTTACAAAAGGCAATATTTCAGACAATGGGCAACTTTTACAGAGGCTGTGAATGGGTTTGTTTTCTAAGGAGAAGTGAGCTTATCTGTATTCAATGTATTTTGATTTAAAGTGGCAGCATTATAGTATTCAACAAAACTATGTTTGTACAGCTTGCTTGTCTAACTGGGAAAAAATAAGTTACCATTAATTTTCTCTATAGTAAATTGAATGCAGCAAATATGTGATACAGAAGAAGTAAATGTTCCTACTCTGAGAAGTGACACAGCTGTGGTACAAGTTATGGTAGTTTAGTAAAGTATCAATTTAAATATTTACAATTGGAAGCCCGAGATACCTTCAGAACAATGAACCAGTTATCATGTGAAAGTAAGGATAAATAAAAAACAAAGTGAAAACATTCGAACCAAAGTTGGAGACTATTGCTGTGGCCAGCAGACACTGGAAAATACCTCCCACCCCCTGAACTATTTGGCCTCTGGACCTGGCAACAGGACCACTAAGTACTCTAGCTACATTTACCAGATGGACTAAGGCTATTGTAATGTAAAAAATATTTTGAGAGTAGTATTACTTTAAGGGTGGCCAGTAGTCACTTCCAAAAGCCAACCATGATACCCAGTTCCCTGGGTGGAACTGGGCTAGTTCCCTGGATGGATTCGGACTTGGAGCAAGCAATAGAAAGACCTCTATAGACTTCTATGGGGATTTGATTAAGCCATCAATTATAGTTAACTGTTTTGTCAGACAACAATTGAGACAATAGACAAAGGTCAAATGGTGTCATGTGCTTTGCAACTGATACCCCTTTGAACCATTGTCTTGTTGTTAACCACTAATTGGTATATACTTGACCTCCACCATTGTTTCTGGCCCCCATACAATCTAATAGGGAGCCCAAATTGTTATACAAGTTCTGGCCAATGCCCAAAAGTGAATATATCATGGAACCCCCTCACTCTCCCAGTCAACTTCTCTCTGAATGAATAAAGGTACTAGCCGAGAGGAGGTCAGCTAGGGAATGGATAAACCTCCCACAGACATCGGGCACAAGGGGCATTCCCTCTTCGCTTACAGGGCACCAAGGGCCCACTAACCACCTCACTGCCCTCCTCTGGGTTACCCATTAGAGGGCATCCCTCTCACCAGGACATAAGCCTGTCTTCTATGAATCAATGGTTGTCCAACTTAGTGTAAACCCTTAACCCATTGTTCAGACACTCTTGTCTCCAGTGTTCACATTACCCTGGTAAACCCCTGCTGTGCCAAGACACTGATCAGAGGTACCTTACATTTGAAGCCATAGACTCATCTGCACTTCAATGGGGAGATAGACAGACTGGCACCATGCCCTTGGCGGAAGTTCATAGCCCAGGCGATTAAAAGTGCCAAAAGGTCTTGAGTTATGTTTGTTTATGGCAAATAGCCCATTGTTATACTGGATAAAAAACAAAAAAATAAAGATTATGCACTTTTTGGAACACATATAAAGTGGTACCTTGGTACTCGTTGTTAATTGGTTCCAGAAGGCATGACGAGTGTGGAAAACTACAAATACCAAGCCGATAAGGCATTCCTATAAGGAATAATGTAATTGACTCATACAGGTGACAAGTGCCGAGTCCAGTACTGATTTTTTTTTTTTTTGCCAACCAGTGCTGAGGTACCACTGTACATGATATGATTCATTTAGAAGGAATGCTTTTTTTTTAAATTGTTATGCTACAAAAAATTTCTGCAACTTGTCCGGAGAATCTGCAACTTGTCCTTGAATCCTAGTAACCATACTTTGTGAGGGGATATTGAAATGAGTCAACCAGCAGGTAGGAGCTGTCTAGCAAACTTTTCAAGCCCAACAAAGATCAGGTGTGACAGGGATGCTTAATGTTTCATTGGGTTCAAACATTACATATTTATTGCTCTTATATGCCATTTGTACTCAGCAATGCATAGATTCCAATAAGAATGCATATATCTAGCTTTACAAAAAAATTAAATATATAAAAGGTTACAAAACTATATGTGAATGAAAAAAATACATCAACTCCTAATCTTTACAAAAATATCTTGAGAAAACACATCTAAAAATGACAAATGATTTGTTAGTATTATAGTATTATGTAGTATTAAACAATAATAAAACAATTGTAATTTTTGTGCCTCAATTATATTTTTTTGAATTGTTGCTATAAAATATTGTTAGTTATGTATTATGCAAGTATCCACTTCTTTTTCAGACATAGGGTAGTGTAGAGAATATATGTGTTTAAACAAATGTTTGTTTTTTGTCACCCATTCTAAACTAACAATCAGTACAGTTATTTCTTTCATAAATGTTTCTGTTTGTCAAGCTTTGAAATTTAGCTGGCCATTTAAATATAGACTTTCTTTTGGTAATGTGCACATTTCTTTCCTTTTATATATTATATTTGATTGCAGGTTATCACATGTCTTGCAATTACCTTTAACCCAATCTTCACCCTAAAAATAAAAATGATCCATGTTGTGGGCAATAATTGCATGCACATTACATACTTACAGTAAAATCTATGTTAATTTACTGATAAAGCAGATTGCAAGCCATTGAAGGAAAGTACCATAATGGTTACTGTAATTTACATTCACACAATTATGAAACTACTTAGTTATAATTGAATAAACATGTGTGTTCACTAGTTAAAATATGCAGTATAGAAGAATTGTCAAGTCGAAGTCTGTAACCTTGAATAACGTAGAGATATGATTTGCACGTATTATTTTTATCATATACACTCTGCCGTTTTTTAAACTAGTTTTATATGAAAGAACACACAGAAAAGTTAATAATGTAAACATTATTAAACATACCTTTCTTGCAGTTTAATTCTCAAAGAAGTCCCTGTTATAGAGTCGGCAGGGTGGTGTGAGATGCAGAGAACATGGAACAAATAAAGTAAACTGCAAATATGAATTCCCAGTTATAACCTGACTCAAAAGCCACCCTTGATTGCAATCCACTCACTATATAGACTGCATGTCTGCTGTACTGTTGCTGACAGCATGTCTCATTATGGCATGGCAAAAAAAGCTACAAAGTCATATTTTAGCTTTTTAGAGCCATAGGTTGTAGACCCTTGAATGTCTCTCTTCCTGGCTCTCTTCCTCAGACACTGTCTCCCCTGCAGCACTCTGTCATGGTGGTTTTCACCTCAGCCACACACCTAGACCAGGTAACAAACAAGGTGGTGGTGTGGGTGTATTGCTTCCACTCGCTGTACATTTTACCTCATACCCCCTGTCGCATCCCTCCAATTCTCATCCTTTGAAGTTCATACTATCCGCCTCATCGCACCTATCTCTCTATGTGCCGCCTCACTACCTGTCCTCTAGATCATATTCCATCTCAGCTTATCCTTCCCCTCTCAACCACACTAATCCCAGCCCTCACACACCTCTTCAACCTTTCCCTAAATACTGGCACGTTTCCATCTTCTCTAAAACATGCCATAATTACACCCATCCTCAAAAAACCCTCATCTGTCTTTTATGTTGCATCTAAGTACCACCCTATCTCTCTACTTCCCATGGCTTCCAAACTGCTGGAGCGGCTGGCCTATAACCGTCTTACCAGCTTTCTTTCCTCTAACTCCCTTCTTGACACCTTCCAATCCGGCTTCAGGCCCCAACACTCCACTGAGACAGCTCTCAGTAAAGTCATTAATGACTTGCTCTCTGCCCATTCAAAAGCTTACTTTTCCATTCTACTTCTTCTAGAACTCTCTACTGCCATTGACAGGACCTCACACAAGACACAACTAAAATCCTAATACACTCTCTCATCATCACACAACTTGACTACTGCAACTCGCTTCTTGCTGACCTACCCACCACCCTACAATCCCCACTTCAATACATAATGAACGCCTCTGCTAGACTTATCTTCCGTACACAACGTTCAGTGTTGGCATCACCTCTCTGTCAATCACTCCATGGCTACCCTTAGCCTCCAGAATAAAATGTAAAATCATGACTCTAACTTACAAAGCCCTCAACAATAGCGCACCCCAGTACATCTCTGCTCTCATCTCCAAATATTCCCTCAATCGCCCTCTTCGTTCTGCTAATGACCTTCTTCTTTCTACAACTCTTGTCACCTCCTCTCATTCTCGCCTTCAGGACTTTTCTCGTGCTGCCCCTATTCTCTGGAACTCCTTGCCTCGCTCGACTGATTATCCTCCTGCCTCAAAACATTCAAAACCTCACTAAAAACGCATCTCTTTAAAGAAGCTTTTCACCTTCCACCCTAACACACTCTCACCTCTCTCTCCCTCCTTTACCACACAAAATACCTTTAGGTTGTAAGTCTGCGAGTTTCAATCCTGCCTGTTGCTTTGGGGAAAGCGCTATGGACACTGGATTTGAGGCTCATAGACAGGGCCCTCCTTGCTTTGCTATGTGTTGATTTGTTTTTACCTTTGCCTGGAACTTATCTTATGTACAGCGCTATGGAATATGTTGGCGTTTTATAAATAAACGATAATAATAATAATGTCTAATTTTTAAATAAGATGTGTACATTTTTTGCGTATACTTACATAACTTGGATATTAAATAGATAAAGGGAGATTTTTTTTACAGATTTTTTAATTTCCTTTTTCAGTCTGTGAGCTGGCTTCTTACACTTTCCCTCAATATAATATATATATGTATTTTTTTATTAGTGATTTTTTTCTACCTCTGACTTTAAATATCAGAATGTACCTCGTTGCCATCCTGTTTTCTGTGTCATCTTTTTTCTGAGCACAAACTGTATCTTTCACTGCAGCATTTATTAAATTTGTTAGCCACATTGTGTTTATTTACACATGATGATGAGGCAGTCTCAGACCAGAGCCCATGGGACAAATTATTGAAGAAGTTTGGAGCAATATCAGGTGGATACATCTCCCAATCAGAATCAAAGGGAGAAGCTGCAGCTGTAAAATTATGCTGTGGTCGTTGCAAGGTATTGTCCCCAGCCTGTGGGGGCCCATTAATGGTCCAGAGGATCCCCACTAGGTTCAGGGGCTCCATCAAGGCCCCTGTGATCCCCATTAGACCCACAGTGCACATAAAGACCCCCAGGGATCCCCACTAGACCCCGGGGGACCATCCAGGCCCCCAGGGATTTCCATTAGGCCCCAAAACTCAGGGATATCCACACAATAACCTTGTGACCAGCTATTAAGCCTCCGGTCCTTGCTAAAAAAATGTGGGGCCTATTGACTGCATGAGGGGTCCCTTTGACAACTAAATGTAACCCCTACATCATGGGGGTCCATATAGATCCCTAAGATATACCAAAGTAGGATCATAGAGGTCCTCAATGACCCTCATGGTATGAAAATTTAACTTTTATACCATGGGGGTCCATAAGGGCCCTTATCATTTCACTAAATGAACCCCTATAACATGAGGGTCCATAAGTACCTCCATGGTATCACTATGAGTTCCGCAGGGGTCCATATTGAACGACCATAACCCTAACACTAAAGTACAAGAAAATAAATTGAATATTACGCCCCAACTGTTTAAAAATGCACCAGTTTTCACTGTCTCTCACCACCTTGTTACACTGCCAATGGGGATCATGCTCTCCAGATGAGTGAAGTTTTAATTTTTGTGCAGATTGAAAGTGTTCTTCTGTTTAGGCAACACTCATCCAATGGATACATAAATAAAAACAAAATGAGAGATATTGGATGGAAAAAGGAGAGATGTCTGTGGTCGGAGATTGAATGGAAAATATGTAACAGAAATTAATTGGAAAGGTATGTATCAGAGATATAGTGTGTTAGCAAGATGATATTTAGGTGCTGGAATCGGGGTGCCATAATATTATGTAGGTAGTGAAAGGTTTCTGTAGATAGAAAGTTTGTTAATTGTGCGCTGCATTATTCTCCATCATAATTAACAAGAAGATAGTGCTGTTCCTTCCCTGCTGCTTCTACCCAGCTGCTTCTTGATGCGTCCAGATGAACAGCTGTGAGCTGCTATTTTATTTTTTTACTCAAGTGAAGATTCTGTGATTAACTCAGAATCTATATTTAAATTAATTTTTTTACCAAAAACCCATTTAGATTATGCAGCAGTTGGAATAAAACTAACGTGCAGTACAATTATATATAATATTTTCTCTACAATTACATGGT
The DNA here is from genome assembly GCA_027410445.1 of Discoglossus pictus. Lineage (NCBI taxonomy): Eukaryota > Metazoa > Chordata > Amphibia > Anura > Alytidae > Discoglossus > Discoglossus pictus. The sequence continues at coordinate 460,367,658 of CM050163.1, read as the reverse complement.
TAATATAATGAGGAAAAGCTAAACTATATTTAAAGACTTTGAAGCATTATCAGGGAACTTTTATGATTCTGCTTATATAAATGTATCATACATTCAAGATGGATGCTCATCTAGAAGTCCTAAAGAGCAGATATCAAATTTATTTTAAGAACTAAAAAAGTAGTACGGAGCAGGGGTTCCTACTTTTTTGTTTCAACATGTACTATTAAGTGTCACATAGTGTCTCACATTTCTCTTTCTATAGAGGATTGTGTACTATGTTGGTGAGTTATAGCTAAATAATAATAATAATGATAATAATAATAGATAAAATCTATATAGAAAGATAATAAAACAATCACAATTATTTGTATAACTATTGCTATTATTACTATCAAAGTAATAAACTTATCTTCTTGATTTTAGTTTCACTTCCCAAGACTTCTTCCCATTTTACAAGATAGATGATTATACAGTGATTATTGAACTCACAGTGATGGAGCTACCCAGCACTGAATTTAATAAGTCAAAAGTGAATGGCTGTTTTAATATTTTAAACATTAAAAAATATTTTTGTTATTACTATGCAAAAATATTTGTGGACAATGCAAGGAATTGCGAATCTGGGCGTAGTGCTCTAATATGGTGGAGCTAAAGATTTACATGGAGGCCATAAATACTAAAATACAAGTATATAATGCAACAGGAAATAACTGGTAAACAATAAACTGAATGAACTAACATTTAATTTAATAAGTACAAATCATAAACATACTATGACAATCAGGTAAACAATATGTCCTCCATTCAATTGACCAAATCCAAATTACTGGAGCCCGTAAAATAATTTGCTATTCAATTGACGTCTTTTAGCTACCCGCAATTGGTTTGCGGGTTAGAAACTCAAAATCTCTGCTGTTGTTAAAATCGTAACTCTGACCCATCTAAGGCTTTGATCTTTCAAGCCTGTAAATGTTACAATCGCAAATCACTATTCAATTGCTACAATTCCTCAAGCCCGCAATTGCCTTCAATCCTGTCAATGGCAAATGTAGAAGGAAATCCTATGAGTACCAAATAGGACTCGCAAGGGGGTTAAACACCTATTCGTAGGACTGTAAATGCAAATAAAAAAATCAATACTGCACTTTAAAAGACGGGGAAAGTGATAACAGACATCAATTGCACAACAGTCTCAAGCTCGTAAATACGCAATAAAAAAATCATTATTTTACGTTTTATTTCCGTGTTATATCAATCTTGGGAATCAAGGAGTTAACACATATCAGGCCACCCACATGTCTAAAACAGTATCATCATTCATTTTTATTATTTTATACATTGCCAGATTGCGAGTCCGATCGCATATCAGACTTCTAATCGCTAATTAATTGTGCTTTAACCTCCATGTTTTACTGATGGACATGATCATGCCCTGAAATGCTACTTACAGGTGAATGGTTTACGATTTGGGCTTTCGGCTATGTAGCTGTGAGCTTCTTCAATTGAATCGATCTGTAACTGTTGCAATTTTCAAGCCTGCAGTTGCCTTCATAGAGAGCGTAAGTCTGCGGGCTTGAACATTGCGACAGATTGCAATTGAATGGAGGCCTAAACATAGTTGACTGTACCTCTTGTCCTGTGTCATGATATCAGAACATATTATAAAGCTGAATCATAACACCTTACACTAACATACTGTGTCTCAACTCTTTCCTGGTGTTCACAGATTCTGGATGAGATTAATTACTCATAAATAGAGGGTCACTTTTATTGCTTTCCTCTTTCTTTTATAGCACTTACATCTGTTCAGCAATTAAATACTTGTGCGTTAGTTCGAAACACCTTCTTACTGGGGATTTATCAATTTTAATATCATACATTTGCAAAATCTATAACATTTGCAAGAAAGAAAGATTGCTTTGAAAAAAGGTGAAAGACAAAACAAAACTTAATTATCCTTGTATCTACAATCTCCGTTTTAAAATTCATATTCTGCTGTTAGTTTACCTTCATGTTTTTCTCATTTTCTGAAATGCTGATTCAAGTTCTTTTTTATATCTTTCAAGTAAACATCAGAGGCTTTCTCAGGATTGTGCATGTTCAATTCATCTCAAGGATTGCTTTTTAGATTATTTACTAGGGCTGTCAAGATTTTCCACTGTGTAAGAGCATTCTACATAATTGATTTGGTTAGTGGTTGTTTTCTGTTGCTTGCGACATTGATGGAGAATGAGATTCTTCATTTTTGCTCAATGCCAAATGAAGCACTTTCAGTTGTCTCTTTCTAAGTTTTTTTAAGTCTTAACACGGATAGGATGTTATTGTAGCCCAACAGTGTTAATAACAAGGTACTGCAAACTAAAAAGCAATTACATGTGCTTATGAAGTTATATCACATTTAAAATGCCACGTTTGGTAGGTATTGACCATCCATAATAAGACTGGAAAGAAATCAAAATGTATTCAAATAATAATTCAATACAGTGTAATACTGAGCTGCTTGTGAAGAAAATATTGTGTTACCGAATATGAGGGGAGAGAAACAGACCTGCTTAAAACTTGAAATGTTAAAATCTATGCTGAAAGTGGTTTCTTTAAATGCTGATTTTATTCAGAATCAGTTAACACAGTGGTTCACAAACTTTTTAGTTTCAAGGCACACTTACTATTTCAAGATCTTTCCAAGGCACCCCAAGTCAGACCATAGTTCTATATCACATATATAGTTCTCATCAATACGTGTTGTTGCTAACGCTTGCGGGCTTGAGTAGCAGGCTACGACACCGTAAGACTTAGGCAGGAAGCGCCAAAGGCACTCACTGCGCTGGTGAAGATGAGCGTCGTAGGCGCTCATCTCTATGACCCCGTACGGCTTTACCATCATACCTACGAGACGCTGGGCTATACATCAACGCAAAACTCAAATACACAATTCCCAGTGCGAGACCCATTGCACTTTGAAAAAAACGCATGAAAAAACATTTTACAAAGGAAACTGTGACTTATAGAGAAAAAAAATAAAAGCCTAAAAAATACGAACTTAACGGCCGAACTGCGCATCCCGAAAAACACACAAAATAAAATCCAAAATACAATAAAAACATCACACATCTGGAAGTGAGGTTACACGATAATTTCACTCAAATTTCCAAACTTTAGCCACTCGAAAACCCCCTAAGTGAGAGAAATAATGGCCGCCAAAAAAAAAAAAACTAGGCTAAGGAAGTAAAATTACAATACGTGCTCGCAAAACGTACCCAAAACTCGATAACACTTCATGCAGCACGTAACACACATTCTGCGGCACGTAGCACACACAAAATCGCGCCCGTTTCACATGCAACAAGTAACTACTTTGCGCAAATGGTACCTGAAACGCAAATTGGCGGCTGGAACGCAAATAGCGTATGCGTATTGAGTTCTAACAGTTTCTACTTCAGCTCAAAGTCTATAAATACCGCACACTTTCAAGAAATGTCTACATTTCTCCTCAGGTGATGAACAGTGTGACTGGACATTTCACTGGTGGCGTTACTTCTGAAGCAACTTCATTATCACTTTAGAAGTTTCCAATCTGCAAATTACACAAAATAGGTAAGCTATAATACATTAATTAATTAATTATTGCATAATAAAAAATTTTTTTTAAATATGCTTTCAAATATTCCCAACAACAACCATATATATGTATAGTAACATTTCAAACACCGATAAATGTGTACGTGCCCTAAAATGATCTCAATTCAAAAAAAAAAAAAAGGACACATTTCAACAAGAAAATAGCTTTTATTCATAGATATTTTACAACATAATTTATGCTCTTAGCAAAAAAGTATACACAGATATATGTATGCTGCATTTCAACATTTCACTTTTTTTGTCATTTTACACAGACTCTGCCTCAGCAGTGTCACTGAATAATTTGCAGCGCTGCACGGTTTCAGACGGACATTCAAATATGCAGAATTTTGCAGACCACAAAGAAAAAAGAACAGTAATATACAAAAATACATTTGCTTCACAAAAAGACTATGGTCTTAGTAAAAAAAAAAATATTTCCATTTCTCTTTTTCAACAGACACTGCCTGAAGAGTGTCGCAGGAAGATTGGCAGCAGGGGACCCTCTGTCATTTATACACAACTAATAATTCAACAAAGGTATAGTATAACAAGTAAAAAAAAAAAAAAAAGAAACATCTATCCTGTTTGCTGTGCGCCAATGTCAAAATTAAAAATAAATCAGAACCCCCTAATGCCAATAATGGTGCACACAAAACAGGATACTCCAATAAATGTTGTTAACACATATCAAATGGAAGAATGAATCCTGTTTGGTCTGCACCAACCTCGAAGCATAGCCCGTAAACTAAACCTCCAATGACAACAATGGCGTACACAAAACAGTATAGTACAACAAATATTGTTAACACATACAAAATGGAAAAATAAATCCTGTTTTCTGTGCCCTGACCTATACGCCTAAACCCAGAACCTAAACCTCTACTGACAACAGTGGCATACACAAAACAGGATAGTACAACAAATATTGTTAACAGTTACAAAATGGAAGAATGAATCCTGTTTTGTCTGCACCAACCTCTAAGCCTAACCGATAACCTAAACCTCTAATGACAACAGTGGTGTGCACAAAACAGAATAGTACAACAAATATTGTTAACACATACAAAATGGAAGAATAAATCCTGTTTTCTGTGCCCTAACCTATAAGCCTAAACCCAGAATCTAAACCTCTAATGACAACAGTGGCGTACACAAAACAGGATAGTACAACAAATATTGTTAACACATACCAAAAGGAAGAAAAAATCCTGTTTTGTGTGACCTAACCTATAAGCCCAACCCCAGAACCTCAACATATCATGTTAACAGTGGCATACACAAAACAGGATAGTACAACAAATATTGTTAAGACATACAAAATGGAAGAAAAAAATATTTTTTGTGCCCTAACCTATAAGCCTAACCACAGAACCTAAACATATCATGCCAACAGTGCTGTACACAAAACAGGATACTACAACAAATATTGTTAACACATATAAAATAGAACAATATATCCTGTTTTTTGTGCCCTAACCTATAAGCCTAACCCATAACCTAAACCTCTAATGCCACAGAACAGGACACTACAGCAAATGTTCTTAAAACATAACACATGCAACCATCTATCCTCTTAAATATGCACCACTCTCTAAGCCTAACCCCATAACCTAAACCTGTCTGAATACATACAAAATCAAAGTATATATCCTGCTTTACATGCTCTTAGTAGAAAAAAAAATGATTTACATTTTACTGGAACATTTGCATCTCTCTCTTTCAGTCTCAACAGACACTGCCTGAAGACTCTCTGCATCGCTGCAACAATTTCCACACAACAGATTTCAAGAAAAGGTACAGTATTGCAAGTTAAACAAAAACAAAATACTGCTGTTTACACATATAAAATGGAAGGACCTATCCTGTTTTTTGGCTCACTTTGTGGAAACGTACTGCAACCCAACTAACACTATAAGTGTAATCCCATAGCCGGAAACCCCTAATGACAGCATTGCCACATGCAAAACAGGACAGCAACAACAAAAAAAAAACATACCCTAACCCCTAATGCCAACAGTGTTGCACACAAAATAGAAAACGCCAAGGATGTTAACATATACTCTTTTTCCTGCGCAAACGTTTAAGCCCAACTCCATACCCTAAACACGTAATGATAACAGTAGCGCACAAAAAACCTATAAAACACATACAAAATAGGAGGAACTATCATCTTTCATGTGCCACTTTCACAAAATACACTGTAAACTAACTAAGTTGCTAAATCCAACCTCATAAAGCTAACCTCATAATGCAAACAGTGCTGCACACAAAACAGGATAGCAGAAAAAAAAAATGCAGTTAAAAGAAATAAAAAAACTAAGGAGAAAAAATACTAATATACTAATTTAATTTACATATTGATATAACAGATACTGACAAGAAACAGTAAAATAAAAGACAAACTAACATCCAACCCCAAGAAGGCAACTAAAAAACAAAAGCATTTACAAAATGTTCCAGATCAGATAACAATTCTAATGATGATTTAGACAGTCACATTGATATATCTTCTCACAATTGTCCTTTACCTAAATCTTTACCAATAGAAGTTCATAATTGTGGTAATATGAATATTGTCTGTCAGTTTTGTGGGGCTTATCATTTAAAACATGAAAGACCCAGAGATGGCGAGTTCGTTAGTTGCTGTCAAAAAGGCAAGGTAAAACTTCCAGAAAGACAACAATTCCCACCATATTTACAAAGCATTATGACTGAGCCTACTTTCCCCAACTACCAACATTTCAAAACAAACATAAGATCATATAATAGTGTCATATCCTTTGCATCTGTGGGTGCAATATTAGCTGCTAATGTGCCAGGACAAATTTACCATTGTACTTCTCATTTACATCCAGAGGAAGGGGAGCAAAGAAAATTTAGTCAACTATATGTCCTAGATTCAATGGAAGCTGTTGAACAACGTATGCAGCTTCCAGAAAATAAATAAATGCTTACCCATTGTTTTTATAGAGCTTGATAAAATTATGGCTCAAAACCCATACTCTCAAGCCTATAAAAAATTGGCAGAAGTAGAAAAGGATCAACAAATTCATGCAGAAATACATCAATTGCCAATCCCAAAAGTCAATATGGTGCTTAAAAGAGATCACCATACTGATAAACGCCGTTATTACTTGCCAACAGCAAATGAGGTTGCAATGGTCTTTCAAAATGACGAAGGAGAACCACCATTTCAGAGAGATATTAGAATATATCCCAGAAATGATGACCAACCTTTCATTAATATAAGTATCTTAAGTACGAATTTGGATCCAATGACATATCCCATATTTTTTCCTCATGGGGAAGCAGGTTACCCAAAGTCAAAAGTGTGTGTGAGAAATAATATTTCCATGCTTGAATTTAAAGTGGCTCAAACTGCCATTCGAGATGGATTCAATCCCATTTTATGTGGAGGAAAACTGACACAACAATGGATCATTGATTGATATTTGTAAGTTGAGGCAAATAATTTAAACTTCATAAAATATCAACAAGATAAACTACGTGTAGAAAAGTATTGTGGATTGATGGATTATGTCGCTGAGGTTGCTACAACCAAAGAACTGCCAGCTGGCAAAGCCATAATTTTACCATCTTCTTTCCAAGGATCTCCTCGCAATATGCGAGAAAGATACAATGATGCCATGGCTATTGTAACTAAATTTGGAAAAACAGATTTATTTATTACATTTACATGTAATCCACAATGGCCAGAGATTACAGACAATCTGCTAATTGGACAAACTGCTTCCGGTAGACTAGATTTAGCGGCAAGAGTCTTTAAAATCAAATTAAATTAATTAATACGTGACATAACCATAACTCAGTTATTTGGCAAATGTCTGGCTTATGTTTATACCATCGAATTTCAAATAGAGGCCTTCCACATGCACATATTCTTATAATCCTTCAAGAGAAAGATAAATTGGATACAGGTGACAAAGTAGATTCAGTGATTATTGCTGAAATACCAGATCCAGAAATACATGGTAGACTATATGAGATTGTAACTCATTGTATGATTCATGGACCGTGTGGAGTTATTAATGCACAGTCACCATCTATGAAAAATAAGAAATGTTCAAAAGAATTTCCAAACGATTATAGAGACAAAATTTATGCTAATTGTGATGGCTATCCATTATATAGAAGAAGCGAAGGACAAACTGCCATTATTCATGGAAAAAAGGTAGATAACAGATATGTGGTAACATACTATCCACATTTACTCATGAAGTATAATTCACACATTAATGTGGAAGCTTGCACTTCTATAAAATCCATTAAATATGTCTACAAATATATTTACAAAGGCTATGATGCAGCTACTGTAGTGGTCAAAAGTGCAGAAAATCAGAAACAAAGCGAGTTAGTACATGATGAACTTGCATCTCATGTAGATGCTCACTATGTAAGTGCGCCAGAAGCAATGTGGCATCTTCTCAAATTAGAAATGCATGATCGCTCACATGCAGTATATCGATTAGCTGTACATTTGCCCCAAAGACACTTAGTTTATTTCAATGTTGGAAATTAAAGAAATGCTTTGGCACAAAGTGAGCATCGGCAAACTACACTAACTGCGTGGTTTCAATTAAATTGTACTGACTTGGAGGCAAGGGAATTGTTATATATTGACATTCCAAACCATTATGTTTTCGGCAATGGATTATGGAAAATAAACGAAAAAGTAGTGGAAATAAAATAATACCAAGAATTTACACTCTAAGTCCAAGAGACCTTGAATGTTTCTGCTTACGATTACTATTTCTAAATGTTCCTGGTGCACAAAGTTTTGAACAGTTAAGAACTGTTAATGACATAGTTTATGAATCATTTAATTTAGCTTCGCGACACAGAAACTTCCTAGCTGATGATACAGAATGGGAAAGATGTCTAGAAGAAGCATCACTATGTCAAATGCCACAGCAGATGAGGGAACAATTTGCATTCATTTGTATCTTCTCAAATGCTCCAAATGCATTAGCCTTGTGGGACAAATTTAAAACAAAAATGTCTGAAGACTTTTTGCAACGATACAATGAGCCTATTGCACAATTAAAAGCATTAATTGAAATTCAAGAGGTCTTTTTATCTCATGTATTAAGTTGTGCAAGGTTTAATCTGCCAGATTCGGGTCTCATAGATGACATAAACTTTAAAGACTATGACACGCAGCTTCAAAAAAAAATAAGAGAACAAAGACTTGCAACTTTAAATACATTACAATTGCAAGCATTTAATGCAATACAAAATGCCCTAGATGATGACATGCTCAAAGAGCGTTATTTCTATCTAGATGGACCTGGCGGATCAGGAAACACTTATCTCTATAATTTATTGGTGAGATTTGTTTGAGCACAAGGTCAAATAGCACTGCCATTTGCAACCACTGGATTTGCCGCACTTATGTCAGAAGGTGGAAGAACTGTGCATAGTGGATTTAAACTGCCAGTTCCCATTCTAGAAACATCAGTGTTGGATATTCAAATGACATCATTGCAAGCAAAAAAAATAAAAAAACTAATCAATGAAGCTACAATGATGTCATGCCTTGCCCTACAATGTATTGACCATTTGCTACGTGAAGTCATGGATAATGATTTGCCATTTGGTGCAAAGGTAATGTTGTTAGGTGGAGATTTCAGACAAACATTACCTGTCGTTATATATGGAAATCGAACCGTCATTGTCGAAACATGTATCAAGTAAACTATTTACCCATCTTCAATTACAACAAAATATGAGATCAAAATTAGAAAATGAGTTCAATGATTGGCTCAATAACATTGGAGAGGGAAAAACAGAGCGAGTACAAAATTTACCCGATGATACCGTGCACATTCCATAATATATGATTTGCAAACAGGATCTCATATCAGCTATATTTCAAAATACAATAGATAACGAGTACTATGCAGAGCTTGCCAACAAAGTAATACTAATATGCCAAAATAAGGATGCATTATTCCTCAATAATGAAATATTTAAAAAAATAAATGCACCACAAAAAAAATCACAGTGCTGATTCTGTACTTGACAAAGAAAGTCAGACAAACTTTTCAACTGGATTCATTAACTCTTTAACTCCCTCTGGAATGCCGCCACATATTTTGCAGCTAAAGAAAGGTGCAATTGTCATGTTACTGTGAAATATGAACCCAAAAAAAGGCCTATGTAATGGGACCAGATTAATTGAATTAATTAAAGGACCATTTCATACATGCTGAAATTCTAACTGGAACCCATATAGGAGAGAGAGTCGTCATACCAAGAATAGATTTGGCACCAATTGAAAGTAGCCTCCCTTTTGTACTTCAAAGGACACAATTTCCCATCATCATGGCATTTGCCATGACCATTAATAAATCACAAGGACAAACTTTAAAATCTGTGGGTATCTATTTAGAAGAACCAGTATTTGCACATGGCCAACTGTATGTTGCATTCTCAAGATGCAAGAATCCAGAGGCTATTAAAGTTTACATTGAAAACAACCAAAGTCAGGGTGATTTATTAGATGATGGCCGCATTTTTACAAAAAACATTGTCTACTTTGAGGAACTATAACTTAAATTCAACAAAATATAACAATACAAGACATGGGAAAAGACAAAAGAAAAAAAATTCACCTCAACAACAATTTCACAAGAAATAAAAAATAAATAAAAAATATAGCACAGTGGTTTGGTTTTGAGGACGAACTTTTATGTCACTCGGGCTCTTTTTAGAGAACCACTATTTCAATAAGAAACTCTATAAAATGGCAAAAAACATAGAGAGCAGTGGTTTTACTTCCAGGAAAAAATTAGATATCTCTGGGACTCTTTTACAAGGACCACTATTTCAAATAGGAAACTCTATGTTCCATTTTCCAACAAGACTTTCATCTCAAGAACAAATTTACAACAACAAAAAATATATATATATAGAGAACAGTGGTTTGATTTCGAGCACAACATTTTATGACAGTCAGACTCTTTTTAGTGGACCACTATTTCAATAAGAAACTCTATAAAATGGCAAAAACCATAGAGAACAGTGGTTATACCCCTCAGACGAACTTTTATGTCTATCGGTCTCTTTTTAGAGGACCGCTATTTCGCATAGGAAACTCTATGTGCCATTTTCACAAATTACAACAATAACAACAGAATGTCAACCATCAAAAATCAACAACGACAAAATAAGATATTGAAATTTTATGTAAGTGGCCTTTTAGCATGACTAGCCCCACAAAACACTTTGCTTGCATTTTATAACAATTCAACTTTAAATGTTACTTTATTAAGTTACTGTTTATAATGTTACTATTTTAGGAAAAATGTGTGCTAAGTTGTTTTATTGAATATATTTAAAACTTCATATTAAGAGGAGGAGGAGCTTTTGTTGTACAATTTAAATGTATAATTCAATGGAGAATATTAATCCAGGGAGTAATCCAATTGCTAGTTAATGGGGTCAGGAAGGATTTAATTTGTTCACCCTTTAATACAATTGGCTAAGTTTCAATGGGGGGTTTTACTGTTTGCCTTCCTCTGGATTCAATACCTATTTAGTTTACCAGTTTATCTACTAGTTGCATGTTACAAAACATTATGTCATGTTTACAATACTCATTAATACAATGTTGACCTGTTCTTAAATATCTCTCTCTCACACTCCCCCTTCTCTCTCTCACCCTCCCCCTTCTCTCTCTCTCTCACCCTCCCTCTTCTCTCTCTCTCTCCCCCTCCCCCTTCTCTCTCCCCCTCTCCTTTTCTCCTCTCTCTACTGCATCTCTCTCTCCTTCTCTCTCCCTTCTTCGCCTCACTCTTCTCTCTCTCCCGCTTTTGTCTCCCTCTCCCCCTTCTCTCTCCTCTCCCACATTAGCACTTAGACACATGCTGGGCACATTAGCTCTTACAGGCTGGACACTTTGGCTATTACAGATACAGACTGGGTACATTGACTATTACAGACACAAGCTGGGCACATTTCCTATTGGAGGCACAGGCTGGGCATAGTGTCTTAAAGGCTGGGCACATTGGCTGTCACAGACACATACTGGGCACATTGGCTAATGCAGGCGCAGGCTGGGCACCTTGGCTATTGAAGGCACAGACTGGGCACATTGGCTATTGCAGGCACAGGATGGGCACATTGGCTATTACAGGATGGACAATTTGGCAATTACAGACACAAGCTGGGCACTTTGGCTATTACAGATACAGACTGGGCACATAGGCTATTACAGACACATGATGGGCACATTGGCTATTACAGGCTGGGCACATTGGCTATTGAAGGCACAATCTGGGCACATTGGCTATTGCAGGCACGGACTGGGCACATTAGCTATTACAGGCACATGATGGGCACATTGGCTATTACAGGCTGGACACTTTGGCTATTACAGACACAAGATGGGCACATTGGCTCTTACAAGCTGGGCACATTGGCTTTTGAAGGCACAGACTGTGCACATTGGATTCTACAGTCATAGGATGGGCACATTGGCTATTACAGGCTTAACACTTTGGCTATTACATATACAAGCTGGTCACTTTGGCTATTACAGATACAGACTGGGCACATTGGCTATTACAGGCACAGGCTGGGCAGATTGTCTCTTACAGGCTGGGCACATTGGCTATTACAGGCAGAGGCTGGCCACTTTGGCTATTACAGACACAAGCTGGACACATTGGCTATTATTGGCACAGGATGGACATATTGGCTATTACAGGCAGAGGCTGGAAACTTTGGCTATTACAGACACAAGCTGGACACATTGGATATTACAGGCACAGGATGCGTACATTGGCTCTTACAGGCTGGACACGTTAGCTATTACACATACAAACTGGGCTCATTGGCTATTACAGATACAGACTGGGCACATTGGCTATTACAAGCACATGATGGGCACATTGGCTCTTACAGGCTGGACACTTTGGTTATTACAGACACAAGCTGGGCACATTGGCTATTATAGATACATGCTGGACACTTTGACTACTACAGACAAAAGTTGGGCTCATTGGCTATTACAGGCACGAGATGGGCACATTGACTATTACAGGCACAGGATGGACACATTGGCTCTTACAGGCTGGTAACTTTGGCTATTACAGACACAGACTGGGCACATTGGCTAATACAGACACAAGCTGGGCACATTGGCTATTACATGCACAGGATGAACACATTGGTACTTACATACACAGGCTGGACACTTTGGCTATTACAGACACAAGGTGGGCACATTGGCTATTACATGCACAGGATGGGCACATTGGTACTTACATACACAGGCTGGGCACATTGGTTGTACAGGCTACTTAACACATTTCTCCCTCTCTCCCTCCATCCTTGTCCTCTCTCCAGCTGCTCCTCTGCCGGTGGCTCCTCCCCCTGGTGGCTCCTCCTCCCCCGGGTTAAAGTACTCTGAGGGAGAGAGCTGGGGCCTGGAGCAAGGAGAGAATGGGGCAGAAGGACGTTGGGGCCATTTTGTAGCCCCCAAAGAACTGCTCTCTTGGGTGCTACCCCCTTCCTACATCACTGCACACCCAGCACACTGCAAGTGCACACACACACACTCTACACCACAGCACACCCAGCACACACTCTGCACAGCCCCAAAACATGCTCCTGGTCTCCTTCATGCCGCAGCTCCCCTGTTGCACAGTCATGGCGCACCAGGGAGCTGCGGTGCACACTTTGGGAACCCCTGAGTTAACTGATAAATGACACACCCATCTTGCAGCTCCTCCTTTCCCTTTTCTATATCTCAAATCATAAGTTTAAGTTTGTTTATGTATATAGAGCCCTATGTAAATCAGGTCCTCTAAGTTAGGGCACTACTGTAAATTGTCTGCAGGAGTTTTTTCCCCTTAACTTCTACACTAATGTAAATATTTTGCTCTCCCAGTTTAGGACTTTCACCTGTCATATCCGTAACATATTTCTGTTTAGGGAGTAGCCAAACCAAGCTTTACGGACGAGACAGGGCTCTAGGAGGCAAATGGAAATGCAAACGTCATGAATAATACAATCAGTGGGAAGTGCCGTAACTAGCACCGTAACTGCTGTGGCAAAAAAACAGAGATATATATATAAAGTCATTGTTTTATATGTATTAATATATTTTGATATTAAAAAGATGTGACAATTGTATTTATAGCTTAAATAAATAAAGATGTGTTTATCTTGTGTTAAAATATGATATATTTATAGATAGTGCATTAGAGCATTAGTTCCTAGGCAACATGCTTTTGTGACATGTAATAAATACAATTTTCAATAGTTCTACAATTTTCTGTAGAACTATTTACAAATCAGAAAATACAGAGGGTACCATCGGAGCAACATGGTTAAGGTTCCTACAACATAGAGTTTACAATCTAGTAGGTGAGGTGAGACACAAGGGTGACAGATGCAAGATGACAGTGACAAGGCAGTAGACTGATACTTATTATACTGTAGGTTGTGTGTGAGCAATTTGTTGTGCAGTATGTGCTAAGGTGATATTCTTCTTTATAAACATATTCATTTTTAGTACGTTTTTATATACTACGACACGCAACAGACAGAAATAATTTGTTAACATTTTATTGACAACATCAGGCATGCAGGATATCTAAATTGATAGTATTTATTCTCTTCTTTGTGCGGAAACAGCATCTGTTTGCACATGAGAGAAGAACTTTCTAGCTAATTTTACATAGATTTGGAAAGAATACCTCACAGCTGTTGTGCACACTTTCCAACAGACTTGTTACATATACAACAGGGAGTACCTCTAAACTGGCATCCTATTCTACCAGCAATTCCAATTTACTTCAGATAGGATTTGTGTAAAGAATTAAGGTCCCTAGTGGAGAACTGCATAACTAGTTGAAAAGCTGGAAGATGTTTGTGCTATGTATGTTTTTCTTAATATCACTGTGTGTGGAAGGGTTTTTGTTTTGTATGAAAAGCAATTGAAGATATGAGAGATATTTTGCAGCCTGTTTTTCAGAAAGGTTTCTCATTAGCATGGATGATACAGTTATGAATGCACTGGACAAAGAGAAGCATATCATCAAATAGGGCATATAAGCTTATGTCAGTTAACCAGAAAGAGTAGGTGTCAGCCCTATCTGTGTAAAAACACATCAGGGGGAAGTACCAGAGGATGGCAAGTCCAAAGTAACAGGTCCAAGGTCACAGGTAAAGGAATGGTCTGTCAAGCCAGTTAACGGGCGACCACAGATAGGTAAAATAGTCACTAGCAAAAGATCAGTTAAAAAGAGAACAGGAAATGAACACGAACTGTAGCAAAACAGGGCAGGAAATCACAGAAATAAAACAGAAGCACCCCCAGTCACCGGAGCCTAAAACAGGCACTAAGAGGAGGCTGGAGTAGCAATAAATAGCCCCAGACTAGGTGTGATTACCTGGTAGACATATTGGGGGCTTAAAAACATGCAATCAGGAGAAATAGGAGAGGTACTTCTGACTGATTTGTCTCTAGAACATATAGGGCTCCATTCAATTCTCATGTTTTTTAAGTTATACCACTCTTACAGCCACATTAAATGCGAAGCCCGTAGTGGAACTGAAGTTCGTCTGCATTACAGACCTATTAAATTCCACCATGCCACGAGTTACAGGCTGGAGACACAAGCCCGTAAACCATTCTTGCACCGTTGGATGTGCGGCCGTAAACATGATCAATTAGTCAAACCCGTAGTTATGGGTTTAGACAGAGCCAATGGCAAATGAGATCGTCATCATTAAGTTACTGAAAAATGGAGGTTAGATTTCAAAGCCTTACGGGTTTCAACTACGACTTACGATTGGACCCTCATTCTAGAAGTAATGCAATATTAATAAATCAGTAAATATGATATTCTAGTCCATAAAAATAAAAGTATTTTATATTGCAGATTTGCGATCTTGAGAATGTTGTGCTATTCATTTTAATACCTAACATCACTTTCCCTGTTATTATTAGTACAGTAGTGTGTGTATATTGGCATTTACAGTGCTACGGATAGGACTTTAACCCCCTTGCGGGTCCTCTCTAGTACCCGTTGTCTTTTTGGCTACATTTGCCTGTTACGGAGTTGAACTCCAGTGGATGTGTTGCAATTAAATAGCGAAATTGGAACATAGCAGTTACGGACGTGAGAGAACAAAGGATTGGCGGGCGCGCAGTTACAATTTCTACGTCCCTTCACCTTTTTTCGGCCTTAAGCCACAAGTCGTTTGCGGGTTGCTTTACGTGGCTAATTTAATAGCTGCAAGTAATACAGGCTACGTTACGGGCTACGGTTTTACACGTTGAGGTAATTTAATGTGGCTGTCTGACCCATAAATATACAATGTAGCTATTCAATTACTAAAATACTGGTGGAAGTTCCATTGATTGCCACACAAAGGGCATTCAATTACCATTTTATTGAGCACTCGCAAATTACTTATTACTCGCAACTCATAAGTTAATGATTTTTCAAGATAAAATTACATGCACTGAAGAGCACCCATGCATATAAAAGCCTTGCTCAGACCTGTCATAAGCAGTACAGTAGTAAAATATTATGAAAAAGCATGTAAGTGCATAAGAAATTAATACCCAACATTCCCATAAGCACATATGGGGAATATTAAAATATTAAAACAAATTATATATTATCAATATGTCAGTATACATCTGGGAATATCAGCAATTACACACCTACATATAATGCATATCAACTTCAGGGGTAACAAAGAACTTTAGAACACAAGTGTTGTGTTTGTGTCCTTCAGTCGTGTCTGACTCTTCGTGACCTTATGGACCGTAACAAGCCATGATGATTCACTTGGCATTCCTGGCAGAGACACTGGAGTGGGTTGCCAGTTCCTTTTCCAGTGGGCCACAGCATACAGCTCCTGGTATTCCTAGGTGGACTCCCAACCAAGTACTGATCAGGCCCAACCCTACATGGGGTCAGGGTTGTGTGACCCTTTGGTTCCCTGGCTGGAATCAAAAGCACCAAATGCTAACCACTGGACCACCAGGAAACCACAGAATACAGGAAATCCCCATAGCCCTCAAACTGGAGCCCTAATTCATTGACTATTAAAGCGCTAGCCATACATACTTAAGGTAGATGCAACAGGTATATCACTATATAGCACAGCCCGTGCACTGGATTATCATAGGGAGCATGTAAGAAACAGGGTGTAATAGGGACAAATCATGACAAGGGGTATTGCATTACTGTTGAGGAAGGCCAGAAACAGCACAAGAGGGCTGTGGAGATGAAGAAGGCCCAGGCCATTGCTGTTGTGCATGTGACCATATGTAACATTTTTATTTAATATAATTTTTTATATATTTTTTTAATTGGTAAAACTTTATTGACGCTTGCTCTCAAAAATATGCTACTATTAAAATAAAAGAACTTGTGTAATCTATAATTTCCACTCTCCAATTGTTTATATATTTGGGCTTATATTATATTTTATAAGGGGACAATAATTCAACATATAACTAAATGTATTTCTCATTCAATACTTTAACTTGTATTTCCTTTTGTGTACCATCCGTATAATACTTGGATGTATATTATTATCCCAGAGGGTTAAATTATTTTTTTACCATATCATTTAACCTGTTGAAATTAGTGCTGATGCAGACTTCATTCATTCAATATAGCTAATATAGTGTTTCCTAGAAATAATTGTACTCAGTTATTCGATGGCCATCTGTATTGACCAGATCCATGAGAAGTCGTCCTAAATTTTCTTCATTAGAATCCAATTTATTATAACTTGGACTGTAATACTTAACACATATTATTGCCGAAAATTAAAAAAAACTTAAAAACAATGATTCTAGTTAATGAAAGGGAGGTATTGTCAATTGACTATTCATTCCCATGATACCTTTTGAAAAGGACTTCACACATAAATAGTCTAGTATACTTAGACAGAATATCAGTTTGTTTCTAAGGAGCACTATGCTTTCCAATTAGGCTTATTATAGTCCTGAATACTAAAGCACCACTATAAAGTCATAGTCTGAATCACAGAGTCCAATCAAAATGGAAAACCAGTTACTCCTTCTTGATTAAGTAATTGTTACTATATTGCAATTGAACTTAAACTTCCCTATTATCCCACCTAGTAAGGGATAGCCTAGGCAATAGGTGATAGCAGGCTGTAAATACTGGGCACTTAACAATCAAATATAACTACCAAAGGTCCTCAATCAGGGAGCCCCATTGGAAATCCTATTGTTAAATAACTCTTGTGATGATCTTATGATGATATTAACATCCAATTTTACATGGCAAGTACACTTGGCAATAGCAACAAGCAATACCAAGCAACTATTCCTTCTATTTTGACTGGTTCTGGTCTGAGCGACCCACCGCCTACCCAGTGACCCAAATACTGCACTTAAGCCTTAGCCCATTGGCATTTATCTGGTCTGATGGTATGCCCTACCTGTTAAATTGTGTGCAAAATCTGGCTAATGTGGTGTAGGTGTTCCTCCCATGTTTTGTTAAAAATGGCAATATCATCCAGGTAGGCTTGCGCAAAACCTTGGTGCCCTTGCAACAACTTATCCACCAATCTTAGAAGGAGCATTTTTCATCCCAGAAGGCATCACTATGAACTGGTACAGTCCAAAAGGAGTGATACATGCTGACTTCCCCCTGGCAGTCTCCTCAAGGGGAATTTGCCAATACCCTTTGGAGAGGTCCAGAGTTGGTCAAGTACTTAGCAGTGCCCAGACGATCTAACAACTCATCCATGCAATTACCTGTCCTGAACCACAGACCGCTGATGTCCAGGCAATCAGAAAACAGGTGGAGATACCAAGACTGACAGTCATGGAGAGTATGGTGCCAGATCAGTGTATGAACCTATCAGGAGAGGGGGCATCCCCTGAGTCCCTGAAGCTCTTGCCCCGCATGGATCGGGTGTATCCAGATATGTTACATAGTTACATAGTAATTGAGGTTTAAAAAAAAACAAACTGTAAGCCAATAAAGTTCAACCTTTTAAGATCTTCTCTGATTTGCGAAAAGCGGATTAGTTGTTAATTGATCCAGAGGAAGACAAACAGAAAAAAAACAAGTGAAACAAAGCCAATCGTCTCAAAAGGTAAAAGAAAAATCCCTTCCTGACCCCAAATACTGGCAATCGGAATTCTCCCTGGATCAATACTGCCTCTCTAATTAACCAAGATAACCCTGAATGCCATTTTTAATTAATAATATATCTATCGAATCTGCTGTCACCACCTCCTTTGGTAGAGAATTTCACATATTAACCACCCTAACTGTGAAGAACCCTATTCTTTCTTTAAAGTGAAATATTTTTACTTCTAACCTCAAAGGATGTCCTCTTGTCAGTTGAAAACCTCTTGGCACAAAAAGCTCACTTGGCAAAGTTTTATACTGAACCTAGACGTATTTATATAATGTAATCATATTGGCTCTTAGACGCATTTTTTCTTGAGAAAATATGTTTAATTGGGTCTTTCTTCGTGTACAGTGGCAGAATTATATCTGCTTCCCTTGCTTCTTTACCATTTTTAATACATGCTAATATTTTATTTGCCTTTGCAACTACTGCTTGGTATTGAGCACTGTTACCTAGCTGGTTGTCCACAAGTACTCCCAAATGTCTTTCAATATAAGATACCCCTAGATTTTTTCCTTTAAGATTATACATTGCATGGCTATATTTCCTTCCCAGATGCATTTATTTGTATTAAATATCATCTGATATTTAGATGCCCATTCCTCTAACTTAAGTAACTCTCTTTGGAGGGAAAGTAAATCATTATCTGATTTAATTACGTTGCACAACTTTGTATCATTAGCCTAAATGGAGACACTACTTTCCACTCCCACTTCTAAGTCATTAATAAATATGTTAAAAAGGAGAGGACCTAATACTGAAACCTAGTCCAATCGGAGTATGTTCCATTTACCACAACCCTTTGCTTCCTGTCTTTTAGCCAGCTCTCAATCTATGAGCAGACATTTACTGAAATTCCTGCATCCCTTAGTTTGCACAATAGTCTTCCATGTGGCACTGTATCAAAAGCCTTTGCAAAATCTAAAAAGACTACATCCACTGAGTTGCCTTGATCCAGGTTCCTACTAACCACTCAAAAGTAAGGGGAAATGTCTGTGCATCTTATGGAGCAAATGTGTGTGTCCTGGACCCGAGCACAGTGGCGGGAAGCATACTGAGATTGTGGAGCCCCCACCTGATCCTCTCTCTGCCCCTCTTAATCCTCTCCCCTCCTGATTCTCCCCTTCGGTCCTTCTGATCATCCCCTTGGCCCCCTTAAGATCCCCACTCCTGATCCTGCCCCCCCTGTTGATCCTTCCTACCGCACCAGTAGCACGCTACCGAACTGCATATTGTCTGCTTGTGCATCCCAGTGATGTCACACAGAGCTGCAAGGAAAGGCTGCAGTACGGCAGGCATGCTGGTGAGGTTGAAAGCGCAGATGGGGTGAGATCAAGATGGGCCAAGGAATGATCTTGGATGGGCAGAGGGGGTATCAAGAGAGGAAGAAGGGAGGATCAAGAGGGGCAGGGGGAACCAGAGGGGAGGATCAGAAGAGGGATCAATAGAGGCGGGGGGGGGGATCAGGAGGGGCAGGGAGGGCAGGAGCTCCTGGAGGCTCCCAACTACTCCAAATGTGTGTGTGTGTATGTGGTGTGTATTTATATATATATATATATATATATATATATATATATATGTGTGTGTGTGTGGTGTATGTGTGTATGTGTGGATATTTGTGTAAAGTGTATTTATTTGTGGTGCGTGTGTGTATATGTGTGTAAAGTGTATTTGCATTAGATTCCAAATTATTTTTCTTGTTTTCTTCCTCTAAAAACTAGGTGCGTCTTATGGTCAGGTGCGTCTTATGGAGCAAAAAATACAGGAGATTTGTTTGACATGACCTATCCCTCATAAATCCATGTTGACTTCTACTTATAATCCTGTTTGAATAGACATACTCTTGTATTTCATCGCTTATCAACACTAAAATCTAAACTATAGAAGTGAGGCTCACTGGTCTATAATGCCTCAGATTTGTTCTTGCTCCCTTCTAAAATATAAGCATCACCTCTGCTTTTCTCCAGTCATCTGGTAGCGACTCTGTGTTGAGTGAATCTTGAAAAAATAAATATAATGGTTTGGCTATTACAGAACCCAGTTTGCTTAGTACCCTTGGATGTATTCCATCAAGACCTGGGGCTTTATCAACATTTAATTTTTTTTCATCCACTTTTGTGTTCCTTCTTGCGTTAACCAATTATTTGGTGAAGGTAGTGTAGCCCTATTTTGTGTCCCAACTTCTGGTACCTACCTTATACATACCTATTTAGCTCATCTGCCTTTTCCTGATCACTATTAGGCAGCTAATGGCCTTCTTCCCATTAATCTATTTCAAAAATATTACTCTCTTTTGCAACTAATGTTTCTTTTTCTATTTTAGCCAGTCTAATATCCCTTTTGCAAGCCTTGTTGATTTCCTTGTACTTACGTAAGGCAGTCTCTGTCCCCTCTTGTTTGTATAATTTAAATAGCCATTTTTTTACTCCGTATCTTGATCTTTAAATCATTGTTAAGCCACATTGGATGTGATTTACTACTTTTACTTTTATTCCCAGATAGTATATCGTCATAAGTATGTATATATAGTGAGGATTTAAATGTTGGTCAATTACAGCATGTTCAGTATTTTTACCCATTAGTTCTTTGTCCCAGTCTATACTTTGTATTGCTGCCCCTGTTAAAATCTGAGTTTTTGTTGGCCCCTTACAATTTTGTATTTTTAATTCAATCTCAAATGAGACTGTGTTGTGATCACTGTTTCCCAAAGGTTGCCTTATTTCAACATTTGATATCACATATATAGTTGTGAGCGTACGAGTCGTTGCTCACGCTTGCGGGCTCGCGTAGCGAGCCCACGGCCCTCGCGTAGCGAGCCGCGGGCCTCGCGAAGCGAGGGCCGCGGCTCGCGCAGAGAGCCGCGGCCCTCGCGTAGCGAGGTCACTGGGCAAGGGCCTCAGTTGCTGGCATGGAGCGCCGAAGGCCAGCAACTGAGGCCCCTCGCGAACCTTACAGAAAGAAAAGGGTTCTTCACAGTTAGGGTGGTTAAGCTGTGGAATTCTCTACCAAAGGAGGTGGTGACAGTAAATTCCATAGATCATTTTAATAAGGGGTTAGATATATTTTTGAATAAAGAGGGCATTCAAGGTTATCCTGGATAACTAGCAAACGAATATTGATCCAGGGAGAAATTTGATCGGCAGTATCCGGGGTCACAAAGGAATTTTGTTTTTTTTCTCCTTAGGAGACAATTGGCAAAGTTTAAATGTTTTTTTTCCTGTTTGCCTTCCTCTGGATCAATTAACAATGTGTTATCAGAAAAAAATAATTGAAAAAAATAATTAAACAAATTTAAAAAATCATTTTTTTTAGCTGTGACCACAGTCAATTGGCCAAGAGTACTATCACTGTCTCTATATGATATTGTTTAGCCACACTGATATCCCAATTAATAGGTATACAGATTATAACTTATTGTTATGGTACCATGAGATCTAAACACGTACCCCTTAATATTGATGGAAAACAAAGGCCATCAGCCCTAATGTCTGTTAACTAGATTAGACAAAAGTATCTCATATAGTTAAGAGATTGCCATGCATAACTAATGCATGTATTACTGCTAGGTTTGATTGACAGTGTTTTTGGACTATGCAAGTCCGCAGCCATTGTGCATTGGTGCAAAGAAACCTAGCAACAATCAAGGGTATCAAAACACAATGTGTTTATTTATGTTGTGTGAGATCATTCTGCTGGCGAGATGCCATTGATGGAAAGCCACAGTGTATATTTTTACTTTATTATTTGGTAGCACTGCTTGTAGATTAACAAAATGCTTTAATGGATGTGAAAATTGCCAAGAATAAACATAGGTTTTTCAGTAAGGGAAATCTTACAAAAAAAAGAGACTACACAATCTCTTCTTAACAGTATTCCTCAGTAACCATCAATTGGTAACGTATTAACTAAAACATTATGTGTGCAAAAGAAGAGGATTGTGGACTATGTGATGGTAGGTAACCACATGGTTACAATATATCATCATCACACAGGCCATGATCATCTATTCTGTAGACAGACATGATTATTTTGACCAGCAGAGGAGGAGTGCTTTTGAAAAGGTAAATAATTGATGCATCTTCTGTCTCCTCCACTGGGCCTCCAACCCCTGTGCTGCCACATGTTGAAGAGGGGGATGGTATCACACCACTGGGAGTAGGAGGCATGGAGGGAGATGAGAATGAGGCAGATGTGCTAGGGAGAGTTCTGGGGTAGATGAGGCAGTGCTGGTGACCAGAATGCGCTGGGTAATGTCCATGCCCAGTTGTATTAGTGTGCTCTGGTTCTGCACTATCTGGAGTAGCCTGGCCATGTAGCTTTCCATCTGGCGATTGTGTTGCATCAACTCCCTGTAGAGACTTATAATGCTGCTTTCACTGTTGCCTGGTGAGAGTCGACGTTGGTCAAGAGGCTCACCAGTTAATAACATTGTATGATAATTTTAACGCTCTATATAACTGACATCATGATGTTTAGAACCCGCATGCTTCAGTTGCTTTGTATTATGAACTTGGTTAATAATGGCTAATGACAAAATATTGAATCATGCTAAGGTCTGTCCTCTGCAGCTCATGCAGATACATACTCTGCTGAATTTGCTGTATAGTGTGTCACACAATCCAATCTGTGACCATGAGACCATCTCTCAGCAATAGTTAAATAAACATGCTGCTGAGATGTGGTCCCTGATAAGCTAATACACTACACTGCACATCCAGCCCTATAGAGATTGTATCTGGATACGCTGCAGACGTCACACCCTTACATGGTCTCTCTGTTGAATGTTTACTCACTTTAAATCTACCGTATTGGCCCGCATATAAGCCGCACCTTTTTTCAGATTTTTGAGCTTACGAGTTACGGGTGCGACTTATATTCGCAACAGTAAAAAAATCATTGCCGATGTGCGAACTTTGCTTGTTACGTGTGCGGCTTCTATTCGAGAACGCAAAATTACTTCCGATTTGCGCGATTGCGAGTTAAGGGTGCCGATTTTCGTGCTTTAGACTGTGGTATTGCATAGCGATTTACGGTTTTAGTGATTCTAACATCCTGTAAAGCCTGTAACCTGCAAAAAAAGCTACAGTGCTAATTAGAAAGCCTGTTTCTTTCAATCTTACTGGCTAGCATCAGCATGTAGCAGGATCTCAGTCTGTGTTGTGGACTTTATGAGAAGGTAGTTCAGATGTATTGTCCATATTTTACTACGGTAAAGTAGAACTAAGAATTTGTATTTGTAATTGCTATATTTATAATGGCTATAAATATACAAAATACTACTTTTGAAACATGTTCCACTAACCCAGGATGGAAATAATAAAGTCAATAATAAATCAACTTGTTCTGGTTTCCTTTGTGCAGAGGCAATTGGAACACTCACAACTAGGGCTTCCCTATAAATTAAGTACTTGGCTGACGGAGCTTTTTCCCCCTAAGTACAATAATGTAAATATTTTGCTCCCCCAGGTTAGGGCACTCAGCCCACAGCCGTAAATCTTGCCTTAGCCTCAACAGATTTCTGTGTATGGGGTAGACAAACCAAGCTTTACGGATGAGACAGGGCCCTAGGAGCCAATAGGAAATGAGAACGTAATGAATATAATGAGTGGGAAGTTCTGTAACAGGTGCCGTAACTGCTGCAGCAAGGAAACTTTGGAGGTATATATAAAGTAACTGTTTTTTTTATTTATATGTTTTGATATTAAATAAATGTGACAATTTTATTTATAACTTCAATATATAAAGATGTGTTTATTTTGTGTTAAGCTATGATATTTATAGACAATGGATTAGAGCATTTGTTCCTAGGCAACGTGGTTTTGTGACGTTATCCGGGTTGTGTGTTGCCCTGCATGTTGTATGATGAAACTGGCTTAATACTAACATATATTTTTTAATTACACATATGTTGATATTGGATTGTTAAGTGTCAAATAATTGAAATTTCTGCATTTTGAAGTGCTTTTATTTACTGTAGTTTCACTTTAAATGCTTCTGCTGGACTCACCAAGGGTTTGAAAACTACTTGTGAGTGGTCTTTGGTACTCGTAAATCTTTCCTCTGCTTTTTGTAGTTACGTCGGTGCCCTGATTTGGGAGTATTCTAGCATAGGTTTTGGGTCTCAAAGTGTAAGGGAGTAACTTATTGTCAGTGCATAAAGCAATGGAGATTTTTGCTTTTTCGGCATTGTCTTGCAGTTCACTTGTAGCAGTGACTCGTAGCAGATCACTTGCAATGTTTTAGGGATGGGGGATAAACACAGCAAGGTATGATTTACTGTGCTGCTACATCACTCATAATTGCTTTGCAGAGATTTACATAGGGCCCAAGAATTGTTATATTTTTTTAAGTGAAACTGCCTTTCTTTTTAGCTAATAGTCAACACTAAACAGGAACACACTTCTTATATTAGCAATTACCTTCTCCTCTCCACGCTATATTTAAGGTAGAATATCCTCTATCCCCAAATCAAAAGTGTCCTGTCTAGGTCCGCCCAATTACTATCATGAAATCAAGATAACTGAAATGTACTGGGAATATTAAACAAATGGAATTGAAAAAACATTTAATTCATGAAAACAGATGTGTTTGAATAGTCCTCAAATACACTGTAGTGGTTAAAACGCAGTAGTACCTTGACTGCTTACAAGTTTTCATTTTAAGTATATACCCATGGCTGGATTTCGCTTTAAGCAAACTAGACAGCTACCTAGGGACACTTCCATGTGAAGGGAGCATTATGTCACACTTCAAAATGCTCATTGCGTGAAAGCATTAAATACTGCAGTTCACAGATCGCCTGGAACTAGAGAGTTACAAGAGGGGGAATCTGCATGTAGAAAAATAGTATGTAGAGAAAGGAGGATGTATAGAGCAGGGATGCGCAAAAAAAGTTTACTGCTGGAGCAGAGTAAGCACCAGGAGGTGTGAAAGGGTTAACTTTTGGAGGAATCTAATTATCTCAGGTGAGTAAAGCTTTTAAAATTGTAAGCCAGAGAGATGGGTGTGGCCGGTAAATAGACTGCAGGCTGTGTTTGGGGCCGGCAGCTAGCAAAGCCTTTGAGAGAGGAAACTGATGCAAGTTTGCTAATACAGACTCACTTTAGTGTACACTGTTTGTCAGAGCCATTGAGAGAATCAGTACAGTGTAAGAGAGACAACGGAACATTGTTTACTAAAGCTGGGACAAGACAGAGACGAAACCAGAGAAGTGTTTGCTAGTTGTAAGAGACACCAGAGAGGAATGTCTACACTGGTGTCTGAAGCTGGAGAAAAACAAAGATAAAGATGCAGAAGCGTAGAGGTTGATGAGCAAGTCGCAGACTGATAACTTAGGCTCCATGGGTAGCTGGATGGAAGCTCTGTTAGAGTGTGCGGAAACAATGGCACAGACCCAGTGGGAGACAGTCTTGCACTGGGTCAGCATCAAAGCTTGACGATGACATAAAACTCCAGTGGAAACAGTACATACATCTCCATAGTATGTGAGAGATGTATTTTTTAACAAGAAAGCATCAAATAATAAATAAGCAGTGTACATAGGCATATTGTAGGGGTTACTGTATATATATATATATATATATATATATATGAAGAGCGAGGTAGCCGTGAATGTCCAGTAATCCAGATGAATAATCAGAGTATTGCAGTATATAGTGATACCTTTTTTATTGGACAAACATATTCACAGGTTTCATGACAAGCTTTCGAATGCGTTCCTCTCTTTGTCGAGTCAGAGTGAATACTAATTATAGATTTACAAATACAGCAAAAAATTCCAGGATTAACAATATAATGTTCTCTTCAGCCAGCTGTGCAAGTGTGTGGGGGTGCAGATCAGAGTAAGTAAATTGGGATCGTAGTTTCACATCTAAGGAACCATAGAGCTGTAACCAAACTCAGAAAGAAGGCAGAGAACAAAAAATAAACAAAACAAATAAACACACATATATATTTACAATCATGAATGTTAGAGGTTACAAGAAATTTTGGTAATGAGATAAAACATTTTCTGACATTTCATTATGTTTTCTGCAAAGCTTGTGCTGCTTTTAGTAATGTATGGACAACCAGTGATATGGTCAACATGGGAATGTGTATACCCTGGATAAACTGTCTCTGTAAGTTATTGTTAAGCATTGGCAACTATATGTTTTACAGACTTTTGTTTTACTATTCAAATTGGATTATTTAACCTGTATCATGAGGGGATGGTGTGATATACCAGATGGTTCCACTCTTTTTATATTAACTGAAGTAATCAGTAATCAGTACCTTGTGCTCACTGACATCAAGCATGAGGTATGTGATCACCTCCCTAGTCTGGACCTTTACATCCTTTCCTCCTCAGCACAGAGCTTTTCTCAGTACTCTGGTTAACTAGCAGGCTCCCTTGAAAATTACAGCAGGCTTGTCTGCCACTCATCTTTTCATATATATTTGTTATCACGCTTGTTTGTGAGTGCATCTATTGTTTTTAGTATAGCAATTTACATTTACTGACACTTTTCACATTGTTTCATTGTTTTAGCAATGGACGTGTAAATCTGGTCCTGATAATACCATAAGTAAACTTTGAACATCTCTGTCTTGTTAAAATGAAGTAATCCATATTATAAATCACTGTGAATGTTATTAGAAAATCTATTTTTAACAAAACAACGTGTCATGGGCCCCTTTCCAGGGCCGGGATCCTGGTTCTTTGAGCCACCATAGAGGACAGACTGCCCCATTGGAAAATGAGTTGGGGAACTATACTGCCACATGGGAATGTGGACATTTGGGTGATGGGTTGAATAGCCCCAAGACATAAGGACATAGTGTACCACCATTGTTCTTATGGCATATGCCCCTGCCTTATCCTGTATACTGTGTATAATTCCCCATGTAATATTACTGTGTTCTGTGTTATGTTTAAACTGTGACTGAGTGATCATGATGGGGTTAAAACAGGGTGTGCAGAGTCTGCAGTGAGCAGACACCTCTATTGTACTGTTATTTGTTGTGGCCCATTGTTAGCAAATTAAGTCTGGCATGTACTCTATCTAAGGTCTGGGCCACTCAGACACAGAGATGGCAGCCCTATTGTCCTCAGGTGCAGACAGGATACTACTGTGGACTCTGTCTCCTGTGTTTGTCTGCCACTCCTTTGTCATTGTTGTATTGTATACAACCCTTTGTATCTAACCTCTATAAATATTGTTCATGTTCCAAAAATAAAAGAGTTAACTTCTGAGATATACTAAACTCCAATGGAATATCATCTGAGGAAGATTGTAGAGGATGATGTTTGATGACGTTTGAGCTGAGTTACCTGGCTAAAATTTGCTAAAAGTAAAGATGCAAGAAGTTCAAGTTGCTATATGCTTAAAAGCCCAAGGCAGAGTTACTAAATAAATTGACTTTTAGCAGGTGAAGAAGCTCCAAGTAAACAAAGATCTGGCAGAGAAAACAAATAGTTTCTAGAAGATTTTGGAGTTTAAAAGACACAGTTAATTAAAGATCAGTGAATTGGCTTCATGAATTAAGCTGCAGGTAGTATAAGTGAACAGACATCAGTCTAAAGCAGAGAACAATGCCAAAATAATGTAATTTACAGGCTGAAGAAATCAGAACTTTAAAACGCTAAATAGAAATACAGAGTGATAAGGAAGCAAGTAGCTTTAAAAAAACATTGTCAAATGTTAAGTAGTGAAAAGTGTATTGACAGAGGCTAGCTTACCAAATAAATATTTGGAAGAAGTAATTGGTATGCCCTCAATAGACTACACTCAAAAGCAACAAACATTATACCCTATGGAAAATGGCATGGAAAGAAAGGATTATGTGTACACCGCAAGTTAAAAGCATACACAATTTGAAAACTGCTACATAAGGCTACAGAAAATTGCTTAAACTACCAGATTATTGACCCTCTATATGCAACCTTGTATATTGTGATGAAACATCACAACATGGTGTCTTGAATGTTAAAAGGCCCCAAAAATTGTTATATGGTGTTTTGAATAACTACGCTTGATAATGACATATTTTAGAAGTAAACAAAAAATACAGTCATTTGTATGTTGTATACCAAATTATTCTTTACTGCATGCATCCATTTTACTTAGTCAGTATTTTATTTTTTATTCTAAAACCATTTTCCTTATTTTCAAGTTTAGTTCTCCAAAATAATATATTTAGCAAATGTGACCACAGTTCCCTTTAAGCCTATTTAGGTAAATTCATTTTCAGTCAATCAAGATGAACTAGAAGAGCAAGGGCTTGTAGGCATGAACATTAATGATAGCACAATTGATTATGAGAAATATTCTGAAGACTCCCTGGCAGCTGAATCATCAAATATATGCACAACAAATGGTGCAATTGTTTGAAAGTTCTGGATCAAACACCTTTCTTCTTGTAATTCAAAGGTTCAAACTTTGTGGAAAATAATATTGCTAAAGTTAAAGGGCCAGTATAAGCACTTCCCATGTTAAATCTATGTTTTAGTTCACCATTGCTTAGCCACTCTAGTGTATTTACAAGTAAATTTCATATGTTTGTTTGCTTGCATAGACTTTAAATTGTATGCCATTTAAAATAAATGAAAGTTAACATATTTTCTTAGCTTTTAAACCGTCTATTTTCTACTCAAGCAGTTCTGTGTATATCCTCCTACACGTGTCTCTATTAGGGGCTTGGCCATCTCTGATTGTGTGCTGGACTATCATGGCGCTTGGAAGGAGGATAGGCTGATGTCACAGGCCCTGACCATCACATTATTAGATCTGTCTCCACTGCCTTCAGTGAGCATTATCAGTCTGAAGCAGAACCTAGACCATTCAGACTTTATTTTTAATACAGCACACAGGCAGAGCTGGTCACGTTTCTGATAGACACAGGTAGGGGGGTATACAGAACTGTGCTTGAGGAGAAAACCCATAGTTTAAACTGCATGCTGTTTTAAATAGCCTATACAAAGTAAACAAACAAATGCACTGCATTTGTCCTTTAATATTATAAATGCACATGCAAGCATCAGCAAAGCTTTAGTCAGAAGATATCATTTAGGAATACAATATACCTCAGTAATGGTTGTTGCTGTAGCCCTCCCCACCTCTCACATTAGCCTGAGTACTACTGAAAATAAAACAATTATTTTAACTAATAAAACATGGAGTATTTAAAGTGGGTATCCTGGAGCATGGGACTTCACACTACTAGTGTAATGATACTGTATGCAGAAAGTGAAGCTCCTCCCCTATGGGTGTGGCCTTAGGCAATAGCTGTGAGTACTCCACATAAGTGACAATAGGAAAAAATGGGGGTTGTGAGGATACCTTAATCTGGAGGCTTCTTAGAAGAAAGAGAAGTGTACATCTTATATCACAATTAGTTTGAGAGGGCCAATTAAGTTACCTTGTTAAACAAAAAATATACATTTCCTTAAACTATTACCTCAATTTGCATTTTGCTTCATCTACAGTATAAGTTATTCAGGCACATTGGCTTACTAGTAGGAGCTTGCTTGATCCAAGTATCTTAGGATAGTAAAATAATGGACGCATCGCATTTACCTACTTACACCTATTTTCTTCAGGCTATTTTATTGGATAAGGGACAACAATATTAATATATTTTTTATTTGATGAGCTGGACATTTTACTATACGATATTAGTTCACATAGTAAATATATTGGAAGAAAAAAAGAAGTTTGCTGGGGTGTCATGGCTACATTTCAGCTGATTTCAGTTTTCTTGGTGGATTTTAAGTTGATTGATTTGACCTATGGATAATGTCTCAAGGTGAATTCTTGAATACTGCTTCATGTTTTAATAGGATTTTATTCATTCGACTTCCAGATGAATATTAAATTTGACTAGCTGAAAAGCTGGTAAATGTATCTCTATATTACCTCATTTTTTAGGCAGAAATACTGATGGATTTCAAGATTTTGTGTTTTTAGGACTGTGTGTTTCATCTTTATCAGGAAACCTACATATTACTTGGAACCAAGAGCCTCTGCAGCTGGAAAGTTAATTAGCCATTTGAAGGCTTCATGTCTTGGCACCAATACAACACCTGCAAGCAGCCAGTGAATGTGGATGTACTAACTAATTTGGAACCAGTTTGTTACAGCTTTAGCATGCAGATTTTTTTGTTATTTTAAATTTGATATGGCTAAGTAATGGTGTTGTGTTTTAAGCAATTACACATTTTATATAATTCAAATACAAAAAGATATAGTACTGTAGCTAGGCATTTTGTAAATGACAAACTCATTTATCATTCAAGGAGCTTATGCTTTGTGTAATTTGTTAAGGAAAGTGAATGTCATAATTCCCCCTACCAGGGTTCATTTCACAGCAATTTAATTAAAATGTGGAGGCAGAAAATGTTTGTTCTGTTTTAAAATAACTGGGCATAGATTCTGTGCTATAAGTATCATTCGCATTTACCAACCAAATTAAAGTAAATGGATGCCCAAATACACAATTTTTCTATGGAAGTGTATAGGTAGCCTTATTTGGGCAAAGGGTTTTTAATCATGGGACTTGAAACCCTACTAATCACCTGAGATGTGCACTTTAATGCATTAATTATTTCTGTTCATTAAAATGTTTATTATCCCAACAGAATAACTTCAAAATGCATGGAGGGCCCCAATGCAAAACAATATTTTGGGCTCCCCGGGCGTGGGCCCCCTTCCAGCCCTCTGGCCCCCCATGTATATATATACTACCACTATTGCAATATTTTTTTAAATAATGAGTTTCAAGAAAACAAAAACAACAGCGCTGGACCCCCCAGAGAAAAGCCCTGGTGCATTGCACTGACTGCCCACCCCGGTTTTAGGTATCACTAAATAATGTGCACTTAATTTTTACATGTTTTTAGTTATCATTTTGTAAGTGATTAGCCATTATAATATAGTCATTCCATATGTCCTGACATATGTCCTGACATTTGGCCAAGTAAGCTTACAAATTCTTGAATACAGATAAATTATATATTTTAGAGTTACTGCAATTAAAATAACATTAGCAGCAGATCAAGCATTATATCACATTTTATATATATATAAAATGGTGCAACTGATGATAGTCACTTACCTACTGAAAGAAATATAAGTAATATCATCTTCCTGTCCCATTTACTGCTGCGCTCACTACAATGTTAGAAATATTGAATGATTTAGTTGAATGCCTATAGAATGCTTGGAGGGACATTCCATAACTGCCTGGCAAACAATGAAGTAGAATACTGTTGCTACCTTACAGATGACATGCTAGTGTAGAGATAAGAATCCACAAAGAAGCCAATAATGGGTAATTATGTTATTTAGCTTTCGAGAGGTCCTGAAGTTACCATATGTGCTCTGCACCATCAGATAGAGGGTGGAAAAACATGTTGAAAAATAACTTTCATTATTTACATTGCTGCTAAAATAAGACTATTTGAATTCAGTGGTTTTTAGCTGCATGAAAGCTGCATTTGTATCTTGTGAGTCTGTGGAACTAATAATAATCTTTCACCATTTTCTCACCACATGTAAAGAAATAGCCTAGTGGTTAAGAAGTTGGGCTGTGAAATATGGGTTATAGTCCCACAAAGGCTTTTTTTCAATTATTTTTTTATAGTAACTCTTCATTTGGTTACATATATATATATATATATATATATATATATATATATATATTGACTGTATGAGGTGATTTTTAACACATGCTGTTGTGATAGTGCTACTAATATATATATATATATTGACCGTAATTTAAATTTCTAAGTTAAAGTGTCCTCCCACTCCAGTGGATAAACGATTCCAGTGCATAAATATTTTTTATAGTCAGAGACTGCTAATGTATTAGCATTATTCTTATACATACTAGCTCGACATGCTCTTCTTCCTTATGTAATACAAATGGAAGAATTCAACATTGTATGTTATATGTTATGATTCAAATGCTAATTAGTAATTGTAATGTGCTAATTAGGACCACTGCCTGGTTGTCTGCCTTTGCGTCAAAAAACAATAAGCCAATGATATCCCCTACTCAACCATACCAAGCATTCAAATCTGCATATTAGCATATTGAGAAACGCATTAGCATACAGAAGTCACACATAATGATGAATATCAATGAAATGATGTACTGTAGAGAAAATGCCCAGTTTTTAATATTTATAAGATAAAACCAACTTCCTGTTTGTGTTCCTTTAAGTAGTAAAGATAGTATGAACACCTTTTCAATTAATTATAACTTGATGTTGAAAGTTGTTTATTACAATCTTACTGCATAAAAATCATGTAAACTGGACCATTACACTGGTTCCTGAATAGTGACTCTTACAAGACTGCTTTCGAGGAATAACTACATAGCAAAATAACACTGTAAACCTGACTGAATTTTGTGTGAATTTTTTTTTAGCTACTAATATAAAAAGCCCGGATTAAATAATATTAATAGGATATGGAATTCTATAATTTCCACCAGGCATTTAAATGGCATTTAAATAACTTAAGTAAGTTTTGGTATATCCGACACAGAGTGGATATAGCTGCCGTTAATGCTAGTGAAATATATATCTATTTATAATAAAGTATATTTTTAAAATGAATGAGCCATTTGAGAATCATATGGCCTTCAAATTTGCATATTGCCTTGGGGTATGTACGAAATATTCATATTCTACTAGAATGTAATTTGCAAGAAAACTCTAAGCCATGAGCAGTGTGCACACACAAACCTAAAACCTGGTCCAATATTTGCAATGCACTAATGTGGTGCCTCAAATTTTAGTACATACCTAGAATTACATGTAAAGCAATTTTTACACTATAATAATAGTAATTTGTATAGGCATTATTGCTAAGCCTTTACCATAATATTCTATATATAGTATAATATATAAGGACTAAGTATATTTGTATTTCACCATATGATGTTTGTTATCTTAACTTTAACTTTCCGTAAGGATTTTCACCATGTGGATGTTGAGGAGTCATTATTATTATTATCTGCAATTCTCTTTCTATAGAATAAAAACACAAAAGGGAACCTCACCTCTGGCACCAGGGTACAGGGGCATACTTTTGCTCTTGTGCACAGAGTATGATTTTGTAATGAGACCATATCTTGCTCCCATTACATGGAGATAGGCTTGAACTTCAGATGAAAATTAGAAGATTAGCAGAAAAATGAATAATCCTACCACTACAAAGCCACCTGGGAAATAGTGGAATGGAGTGGGGCTCAATAAGAGGCTACATGCATTTTATTGTGGTAGAGTAGGGCCCCACCAAAATCCCCATAATTATCTTTGCTCCCTTTATCAATCCTAATAATGTCATGAGACCCCTTAATTGAAAAAGGTTAAATTTTTTTTTTTTTTGACATAGTGCATCCATGTCTATCACATATATAGTTGTGAGCGTACGGGTCGTTGCTCACGCTTGCGGGCTCGCGCAGCGAGCCGCGGCCCTCGCGTAGCGAGGTCACTGGGCAAGGGCCTCAGTTGCTGGCATGGAGCACCGAAGGCGCTCCATGCCAGCAACTGAGGCCCCTTGCGAAGCGAGAACCTCAGTTGCTGGCGAGGTCACTGGGCAAGGGCCTCAGTTGCTGGCATGGAGCACCGAAGGCGCTCCATGCCAGCAACTGAGGCCCCTCACGAAGCGAGGGCCTCAGTTGCTGGCGAGGTCACTGGGCAAGGGCCTCAGTTGCTGGCATGGAGCGCCGAAGGCGCTCCATGCCAGCAACTGAGGCCCCTCGCGAAGCGAGGGCCTCAGTTGCTGGCGAGGTCACTGGGCAAGGGCCTCAAACCCTCGCAAACTTCACGTCGCTACTCAAAAAACACGACACACAAATTACGACACTCGCTAAATTTTACGAGGAACGCAAACAACCTACGAAACACGTTACCACACATTACGACCTCGCAAACATCGGACGCAACACGCCGACATACAAACATTTAAAACACAATAAATACACACAACACACACATAAAAAGCTTACCTACAGCAAGAGGAACCATCCAGCACCTCAATAAAACAAGTTACACCTTCATTTAAATAAAAATAAAACACTTTAGACACTAATAAAATCGCTAAGCGAGAGAAAAAATGGCCGACGGACAAAACGAAAACGAGGCTACAGCACTCTCCAGACGTAAAACACCACACCACACTCGCAAAACACCACACGAAACTCGAAAACCACTACAAACCAACAACGGACAATACGCAAAGACGCACAACACACATAAACCGCCATTTAACGCAAATGCGGAAGTACGACACTACGCGCACGGTTTCGACTCGCGCACGCACATTATTACACTGCACACATTCACCACGCTTAGAGAGCAGCTCCACAACACTGATGCTGCAGCAATGTCAAAACACATTCACATCTCTTCAACACAATGCTTCCAAATAGGTAAAGTATATTCATTTATTAATGTATTATATCTACACACCAAACAACATTAGCTACCTTACAATTTCATTGCCGTCATTTTTTGACGGGCAATTCGCTAGTCACATATAGTTGCTGCAACTGAGGCCCTCGCTTCCGCAAATGCGGGTCCACGCGAAGCGAGGGGCCGCATTTGCGGTGGTGGAGCATCCCAACGTCTCCGCAAATGCGGGTCCCCGCGAAGCACTTAGGCAATGAGGGCCGCAGGCGAGATGTTAAACCCACCATGGAACCAACCTTAACGTAACAAACACCCACACGCACTAAGAATCCGACTATAACGACCGACCTGCGCGCAACTAAAAACAGTGAAAACACACAAAATACTCACACAAACTACATAAAAAGCTTACCCATAGCAAGGAGGCACCCAGGACCTCTGAAAGTGAAGTTACACCTCCATTTAAGTCCAAATTCCTGAGCTCAGACACACGAAAATCCCCTAAGCAAGAGAAAAAATGGCCGCAGAAAAAATGAAAACGAGGCTCAAAGACCCAGGACCGCCCAGTCACCTACAACTTACCCAAGAAGGGAACCGAGATAAGCTTGGAAACCCGCATTAACCCCAGGGGATCGGTGATAAGCTTGGAGCCCTGCATTAACCCCACATTAACCATCGCAGTGGGGGTCCCGATTGCACGCCATCGGGGACCCCCGCTGCAATCAAAATTCCCGCATTACAGGTCCTGTGTGTCGTTTTTTTTTTTTTTTTCAATGTGCGGATGCTTCCGGAGAAGACGAGGAGGCCGAAGACATTGCGGAAAGGTAAGTATAATGTAGATTGTGTTTATTTAACTTTGGTTTATGTTTACTAATGTAATGTTTTTTTTTACAGGAGTAGCGCCGGACAAGACGCAAAGATGGACGACGGAACATGGAGGACGTGACATGCTGGAAAGGTGAGTATAATATTTAGAATATTTAGAATGTTTAGAATGTTTAGTTATTTCATGTAAACGTGTTGTATTCATTTTTTTAATCTTTTTTACAGTAGGTTGCTGATTTGAAGAAACATCTCATAGGTAAGTAGTCTTAATTATTTTATTGTAGCTTACAATTAGGGTAGCTATACATATATATATATATATATATATAGCATGTATTGTATATTAGATAGATAGATAGGGGGATGTATTATTAGATAGTATTGCATATTAGATAGTGGGATGTATATTATATTATATAGTGGCATGTATATTAGATACTGGCATGTATATTAGATAGTGGTGTATTGTATTTTATTGAATTGTGTTGCATTGTATTTTATATAATTGTGTTGTATTGTATTATATGTATGTATTATATGTATTTCATTTTCAGGTGTGTAATTTTTTTTTTTTTTTTTTTAGTGAGGGGGGATTGTAATGTATTTTGTTATTTTCTGTAAAGTTCCTTTTTTTTTCTTGTGACTTAGTTTTTTTTTTTTGTTCTGTAATTATTTATTTTTTTATTAATTATTTATAATAATTATATTTTTGGTGATTTTAGTTTTTCTTATTTTATGTAATGTAGATTTCTGCTTTTTGAGGAATTTAGTTACTTGAGGCACACAGTACACTCACATTGTGTGACAAACAGCATTTCAACACTTTCTATTATTGACCGTCATTTTTTGATGGGCAAGTCGCTAGTTTAGATATAATTGATATTATTGACAGCTTTATAGTAGTGTATACCAGCAAACAAATGTAATAATATAAAAGTTCAGTGCCTGACATAGTTACCTCACAGAAAAAGTATAGTTACCTCACAGAAAAAGTAAATGAAATGGGTGCCAGAAAGTTGTATATACTCTCTACTTTTGCCGCGGGGCAATACAAGACCAAATAATGACTAGGCCAGGAAATAAAACCAGCAGTCTCCGGAAATCAAACTTCATCATTCTAACTAAATCCTTTAAAGGAACCACCCCTAGGTCATTACAAATGAATCAACACCCCCCCAGGGGACCCAAAAACTCTGGCATATGACACTATATTGGGAAGCAACTGATGCCACCGCATACCCCTGACACCCAACCATTTTATGTCTAGTAACGAAGGGCAGAAACCCAATTGCTTTTACTGCTGCCATTCCTCTAGCCCAATAAATGAATGAGTGCCTAAAGCTCCAAAAAATGGGAGAACCTGAAAAACAATAAAATTAAACAAGCAAATATGGGCGAATGTGAGAACGAAAACTATTCAACTTCCACCTCCCAATCTTTTTTACAGTATCAGCGCCTATACCCAAACTAGTTGCCTCCGTGTCAGCCCCAATTCTAAAAGAGTGCGTGCCAAACTGTCCAGGATCCAAGTGCAATGCTTAAATGCATGACTTAAATACTGCTGAAAATTGAAACCCAGACAGGCTGGACCCACCCCCATGAATTAAAAATGAACCCTCTCCCACTGGCCCAAATAACTTGATATACCTGCAAAGGGGCAGCAACTACTACCCGAAACAGCACAAATAATCACTAGCTTACCCCGGCCCAGCTGGTCAGTCTTAGATCTCCCGAGCTGAATCAAAATATTATTGTCATGAACGGTTACGTCTGACAATAAGAGCCCCCCTATGACTGATCTCGATGGGGCCACTAACTAAGAAATTTGAAAAGCTCCAAAGAAAGCCAATAGGAAAGCCGTTTTAAACAGCAAAACCTCATACTGTGTCACACAAATGGTACCCAATAAATTAACAATTTTTTTCTAACAATGTATGAAACTGGCCTTCTCCTATCATCCTCCTTCTAGTGCCCTTACGCACCCCCTTTACTACTTGCCTTACCAGAAAATTAGGTGTAATGTCTTCCCCTTCTTGGAGCTTAAAATAAAAGGTTAACACTGATAGCAGTTTTGTAAGGGCAATAAAAGAAATACCCTGTACATGCTTTTTCATTAAGAAGATTAACAAAAACTGAACCATAGTTACATGCAAGACCTGCTGTTGTTCAGTGCTACAAAAATCCACCCATTCAGACCATACTTTGCTATAAGCTTCCCATGTGCCCCTTGCCAATGAATTACGCACCAATGCAGCTATACAGTAAAAGCTAGATTCCCCAGCTCCACTGGCAAGGGGTTTTTCTGCATATCTGCCGCTGGTGCTGCTTCCCGGGAACCGAGAAAAAGCATCAGCTATAATGTTACATTCACCAGGGATATGTACCGCCCTTCACAATACATTTTACGATAGGCATCTTAAAACTAGCTTCCTGAGCAACCTTACCACTGGCAGTGATGACGCTGAGGTAGAATTGATAGCCTGGACCACCCCCAAGTTATTGCAATGAAATACCTGATGCTGATCCTGCAAACTATCACCCTATAAATATAATGAAACCACAATTGGGAGAAGCTCTAAGAAAGCTCTAACGCCTCCACACACCAATGGCAATGGAAAAACGCACCGAAACCCCAAGAACCCAACACATCCTTGAAAAGGTCTAGCTCGGAATTTTGCACCGGATCCCGCATAATGACTGAATGCCCGTTAAAATGGGAAAGGAACAGCAACCATACTCTGAGGTCTTCCTTATGTTCCATAGACAATCTGATGTGATGATGAATGCACGCTACCCCTACCGTGGCTAACGACAGATGTTTTGAAAATATCTTCCCCATCGGAATGATCCAACGGGCAAAATTAAACTTCCAGAGTTACGACTGCATTTCCTGGAGCGTCACTTTCTTCATATCCAGCATCCTCTTAACTATGATAATCAAGTCGGTTACCTTATCTAGCGGAAGGCTGCATACCATGTTTAATGTGTCGATCTATATACCCAAAAAACTCAGGACATTTGTAGGGCCCACGTTTTTTTCCGCTGCAAGTGCGATTCCGAACTCCGCTGCAATCAATGAAAATTCTTCTAGTACGAACACACAATCCTTCGACCCAGGAGGATCCACAAACAAAAAATCATCAAGATAGTGAACCAGCGACGATAAACCCATACGCTTCGCAACCACCCAGTGTATAAGCAAACTAAACTTTTCAAAATACGAACAGAAATTCTCTCTCGCGGACTTCAGGTTGGGAGGGCACCGTACATGCTTTTGGAATCTCAAAACCCTTCCGAAACCCCCCCAACAACAAGGCTGCCACCACCGGTTCAATTTTACTGTACCCCTTCACCCCTTTTCTTGAAGCAACAAAAAAGAGGATGCCGAAGGCCACATTTGGAGCAATCATGCCTATATTTACATGCTGCCCCCCACTTGCACGTACTTTAAACGCAAAGCAGCAACCTTTCTTCCCCGTTGTGTCGGACACATGTCTTCAGCCAACTTCCCATGTCCCTAACGTCTCTTTGCATATGCGGCATAACTGAAAGCCTCTGGTGAAACTTAACCATGCTAATCCACCATAAGTTTTATGGATCCCGTCTATCTCATCGAAATAACAGAAAAGTTTCCCCCTACTATACTGGCAAAAATTACGAAGGCTTGGAGTGAATTGCAAAAATTTTGTGGTATTTTTCTTATAGAGTTTCTTTCTCTCATCCTCCTCTTTCTTTGATTCATCCTTCTTCTCATCCACCTTAAACTATATGAAGCTATCTAAAGGGAGTAATGAATTTAGCTCAATAAATTCTCTGCAACAGATTTTCTCTTTTATATCCAGGGGCACATGATCCCCAATAGGACCTATAGGAAAGTCTTTTTGTGGGCGGTATCAGCTACTTTAAAACCTACTGATGGGCTGCCCGCTGGTTGTTTAGCAGCTGGGGTAACTTCAGGTTCAAGCAAGGCACTAGCTCACCCCCCCTGCAGACCTGTCCAATCCTGCCAGCAACTGATGCAGATCTTGACCTGTGACCAACACTGCTGGCCCAGTGCCTATGCAGCCCGACTATGCCGGTTCCCACTACTAGTGTAGATAGGTAGTGTGTTTATCCTGTTATGACCAACTCCCTCCTGCCTGTATTTGCTCAGAGCATTGCTCTCCCGTCCCTCCCTCTGCAACGGACTATGCCTCCTAGGGCTATGACGGTACCCACCCCTGGTGTGAACAGGCAATAGGCACTGGACTCATCCTTTCTTGTGTCTCACCTTCCCTTCTCGGTCTATGTAGTGTATGGCTTTCATGCCCATCATCATGAAAAGCACTATACCTTCTTCATTTGAAAAGACCGGACTGTCCGGGTCCTGTTGGCGTTGTGCTCTTTCACTCTGTGCTGCCGTGGACTCATTCGCCGTCTAGCCGCACGTTCCCATCACTCTCCCTGGGGAGGGGACCATATCTGCTTAGCTCTGCCATGGCACTCACTCCTACCCTCCTCAAAATTATCACAGTGTCTTGATGATGCCTATTGTTTGGCAGTAAGACCTACAGGGCATATGAACATGCAGCATGTTACCACTAATCCTTCCCAAAAATCTCCCTGAGGGCTCTCCCCATCACCCAGCTAATCTCCCACCCCACTTACCACAAACCTACCCTGGCAGCAAGGAGCCCCAATAGGGGGACCCAAAAACAAAAAGGGGGGGGGGGGAGTGGCTAATAACACTCCCCCCGCTCCCCCAGAGCCAGCCAGCTAAACTGGAGACAAATTCCTACACCCAACAACCATCACCTAACCCCATATTGAACTTAAGCAGCTGCACAAAACCACTTGCCTATCATTTTCTTCAGACTAAATACAAAGTGGCCCTGAAGGCCCCCATTCCCCCAGGGACCAAGGTAATCCCCCTCCCCACTGGGCACATATAGAACCAAGGCCTCCTCCTGTCAGCACCCCCAGGCACTACAGGGCTGAAATTTAGCAGACGGAGGCCTGAAGGACCCAGGGCTTATTATCGCCCTAAAATAGGCCAATCCCTGTGCGCATATGGCCCCTAATGTCTCCCCCGTGAGCGCGTTTATGTACACACAAGCAGGATTAAAGGGAAGGCCTAATGTGCACAGGGCTTATAACTGCCCCAAAGAAAACCCAGTGGGAAAGCGTGTCACACTATAATTGATCTATATGTATAGATCCGAACATTCCCCAAGAATTCCCCTGAGATTCTCCCCCGTGTCCCCCCTAGCCCATGCCGGTATGCCCCAACTGCCTTTTGACCTGAGGCCCTTCCTTGTGCTGCCCTTGCCCCTGCCCTGTTGTTGTGATGTGCTGCGGCCACATCATGGGCGTGTACCTGGTCGCCTGCCAGTTCCCACACACTGGTTCCGCAGTCTTGCGGTACGTTCTGGATCTTCTTTCCTTGATGCTTGCTCGGATGTGCCGCCCTGCTTCCTCCATGCCGCTCCTGGTCTCCCGCCGTCTCCACTCGACTAGGCCTCCGTACTCGCATCCTCAGCTCCATGGATATCCACTGCTGCCTCATCACCTCTTGCTGCCGCACCTGACGCTCCGCTGGGCCGACGTCCATCATCCTCCTCCGCAGCCAGGGCTATAGGGTCCGCCTCCATCTGGTCTTCCGATTACGCTCCCGGAGATCCCACGGCCATCCTCATCACATACTCCTCCTGCTCAGGTCCGCCAAGACCCATCTGAGTCTACTACTAGGTCCCTCACTGTCACGGTAAGTCTGGGGTCTTGCTGGGATATCAGGCATCACGGGAACCACCGAATCAGGTGCATCAGCCATCCTCTTCCTCCTATCCCTCCTCACCAGTGCAGGCTTGCTGGTGACTCTCTTCCTTGGGGAGCTGGCCCTGCCTCTCCTTGCGCTAGCTCCCGGCTCAATATGATTGGAGGCCTGGATTGCCTCAACGAGCAGCCCCCATCATTTCACCCACTCACGGGTGGGACACCGGCCAAGGATTGCAGCAACTGCTGCAGTCAGGCTGCGCCATGTTGAGCAGTCTGCTCCCTACTTTGGTCCAAAAGACCAGACATGTCTATGGATGACATTCTGGTGCCCACTTCTTCAGGGCTCCTACCAACTAACACCATTGGGCGGGGAACCTTAATTTTCTTTTCCCTAGGACACTCCCATTTAACCCTCACTATTTCAAAGCACGTGCCCGGTCAAAATGCCCCTCACAACATTCTGTCTCCAGGGGCTGTATTTCTATCTGTTATTTAATTTGTTTTT
The DNA here is from genome assembly GCA_027410445.1 of Discoglossus pictus. NCBI lineage: Eukaryota > Metazoa > Chordata > Amphibia > Anura > Alytidae > Discoglossus > Discoglossus pictus. The sequence goes on along the minus strand of CM050163.1, from coordinate 460,325,398 downwards.
GATTTTTTGCAACTGGAATTTATTTCTTGGAAGTAAAGTGTGATTATTTGCAGTATGCACTAATTTTGTCCAAGTGAAGAGGCAGAAGTTAATATAAACAGGGTAAGGGGCGAACTTGTGAGCTTGCAAACACCTCTAGTACAAGTGCAGTTCTAGTAAAAGTGTAAGAGTTTAAATAAAAGGAGGGAGTGCATTTCTATTAAAAGTGTAGGAGTTTAAATAAAAGGAGGGAGTTCAAAGAAAAAGGGGGCATACTTATAGTGCAAAAAAGGGAAGAAAAATGTGGTCAATTTTTGTAGACAATAATTAGGAGTCAGTCTAGTGACATCCTCACTCAGTGTACATCACGTCATATGTATGCACTACTGGAACAGATGAGCCAGGGTCCATACCTCTGGGAGAGGTGTTAGAATGGCGCCTCTCTGCAAACTCAAATTGGAGAACTGGAGAGGAGAATTGCAGCACTTACTGATATACCACTAAAAAGGGAGTTGGTGCTCACTGAGCACAGTTTAGCTGGGCCTAGCATGGAGGGTGGAGATGGGGCTAGTGAGAATGTCCAGGGAGGCAGCTGGGTTACAGTTACAAGGGGAAGCAGCCGATCAGAAGGATGAGGCAGGCCAGTTCCGAGTTGGCAAACAACAACAGATTTGCTAGATTGAGTGAAACTGTTGGGGTGTCCATTCAGGAATGGCAATGCCAGATAGAGATGTTCCCTCTAACATTCGGGAGAACAGTTCTACTTGAGGAGGGGGAGGGCAGCATAGGCAGAGCAACAGACAGGTTTTGGTGGTAGGGAACTCTATTAGTAGGAAAGCAGACAGCGTGATTTGTCACCCAGATCCCAGCAATCGAACAGTTTGCTGTCTCCCGGGTGCTCGGGTGTGGCATGTTGTGGATCGGGTAGATAAATTATTGGGAGGGGCTGGAAATGAACCGGCGGTCTTGGTACATATTGGTACCAATGACAAAGTGGAAGATGGAGTATCCTAAAGAATGATTTTAGAGAACTAGGGAATAAGCTTAAAGCAAGGACCTCCAAGGTAGTATTTTCTGAAATACTAACTGTACCATGTGCTAGCTCAGGGAGGCAGAAGGAGTTTAGGGAGGTTAATGCATGGCTAAAAATATGGTGCACTAAGGAGGGGTTTGGGTTTTTAATGCACTGGGCTGACTTCTCACTTGGGTACAATCACTATAGCAGGGATGGATTGCTCCTTAGTGATGAGGGAACTTTTGTGCTAGAGGATAGAATGGTAGAAAGGCTGGAGGAGTTTTTACACTAGTAGGTGGATGGGGGACTAGATAGCAGTAATGGGGTAGGATGTGTAGAGGAGATAAGGGATGAAATAACTACTTATGGGGGAGGAGATGGTGGGAGGGTTAGTATAGTCAATAGGGAGGTTTTACTAAGTAACTCAAGTACAGAGGCAGACACCTCAAAGCTACAAACTCATAACACAAGATGTATGCTTGCTAATAACAGAAAAACGTGAGAGTTAGAATTATTGGCAATTAATGAAAAATGGGATTTAAAAGGCATTACCGAAACATGGTGGGATGATTCTCATGACTGGACTGTTAATCTGGATGGTTATAACCCATTTAGGAAAGATAGAGGCAATGATAAAAGAGGAGGAGGGATCTGTCTCTATGTTGAGCCTGAATTTAAGCCTATAGTCAGAGAAAATATTTATGCTAGAACTAGCGGTAATATTGAATGTTAAGTAGCGGAGGGGCAAATTCCAAAAGCATATTAGTTGGAGTATGCTATAAACCCCCAAATATAATTGAAAGCAAGGAAATACAATTATTGTTACAGATTAAAAATGCAGCTAAGCATGGACACATTCTAATAATGAAAAACTTTAATTACCCTGAAATAAACTGGATAAATGAGACCAGTAGTTTAGCTACGGGGAGCAGGTTATTGAGTACACTCAGGGATCATTATCTGGCCCAGGTTTTTAAAACCTACTAGAAATGAAGCTATCTTGGATTTAGTTATCACATATAATATCGATATGGTAGCAAATGTTGAAATAGGGCATCCTTTGGGAAACAGTGATCACAACACAGTCTCATTTGAGATTGAAGTAAAAAAACAAAATTGTAAGGGGCCAACAAAAACTCTTAATTTTAAAAGGGCAGTTTTTAATGGTCTACAGGCAGCAGTACCATGTATAGACTGGAACAGAGAACTGGCAGGTAAAAATACTGAACATTAATGGACAGCATTTAAATCCTTATTAAATTTACATACTTATCACCATATACCATGTGGGAATAAAAGTAAAAGTAGCAAATCACATCCTATGTGGCTTATCAATGATTTAAAGATCAAGACATGGAGTAAAAATCAGGCATTTAAATTATACAAACAAGAGGGGACAGAGACCGCCTTATGTAAGTACAAGGAAATCAACAAAGCTATTAGACTGGCTAAAATAGAAAATGAAAAGTTAGTTGCAAAGGAGAGTAAGACTAACCCTAAAATATTTTTTAAATATATAAAGGGAAGAAGGCCAGGAAGGAAGCTATAGGAACATTAGGTGACACAGACCATCTGATAATTAGTGACCAGGAAAAGGCAGATGAGCTAAATAGGTTATTTTCTTCGGCATACACAAGGGAGGTACCAGGGGTCGGGACACGGCAACATAATGGGGCTACACTACCTTCACCGAAAAATTGGTTAATGCAGGAAGAAATCCAAAAGAGGTTGGAAAAAATAAATGTTTATAAAGCCACAGGTCCTGATGGAATACATTCAAGGGTACTGAGGGAACTGGGTTCTGTAATAACCAAACCATTATATTAAATTTTTCAAGATTCACTCAACACTGAGTCACTACCAGATGACTGTCGAAGAGCAGAGGTGATACCTATATTTAAGAAGGGAGCAAGAGCAAGTCAGGGTTATTATAGATCAGTGAGCCTCACTTCTGTAGTGGGAAAGCTTTTAGAAGGGTTAATAAGGGATCATATACAAAAATATGTCTATTTGACCAGGATTATAAGTAGGAGTCAACATGGATTTATAAAGGATAAGTCATGTCAAAAAAATCTAATTAGTTTCTATGAGGAGGTTAGTCGGAACCTGGATCAAGGCAACTCAGTGGATGTAGTCGTTTTGGATTTTGCAAAGGCTTTTGATACAATGCCACATGGGAGACTTTTGTGCAAACTAAGGGATATAGGAATTGCAGAAAATATCTACTCATGGATCGAGAGCTGGCTAAAGTGTGAAGAGGCTATATATTACTGTTCTCCAGATTTCTTTTATTTTAGATTACTCCAATCCTATATGAATGGGTTTACCCAAAACTTTACATTCTCTGAAACATGTTATGTGGTATGTGTTGCTTGTACTTTATTATTTTTACTTTATTATTGTGGTATTTCTGTACAAAAAGTATAATATTTTATAGTTTGTTTCTTTAGCCAATATTTCTTGATGTTCTGACATTCCAATCCCATATTTTTTGCATTGTTTCATTATCTTTTACACTATCTAGAATATAACGACATTTGTGTGTATATGTTAATGTATTATTTGCATATAGATTGTTAAACGTGTTATATAGCTGTGATATAGTGCCAGGGCCCTCTCTACAGTGCAAACATTTACTTTCAAGAACGGTAAGCTAAGATATTAAGGCAGCTTGTTTTTTTTTTTTTAACAACTTGATAATTTGCCAAATGATTTTTGATAGAGTAAAAATAAATAAACACTACCTTTGTTTTTTTTTCACTTTTATATGCCATAATTTTTTACTGAGGACTTCCATTTACTCTGCTGGGCTTCTTGCAGTTCAACTCAGGAGGGTGTATCCTTGCATACCAATTAAACTTTCCATTAGTACAGCTGAAAACATTTTAATTTACACATTTCCACTGTCAAGGTAAGGAATTCAAGGTTGTATTATTTTTTTTAAATCAAAAAACATTTTCTCTATTTCAAGTGTAGATTTCCAAAAGCATTTTTAATAAATGACCACATATTATAATTTATTTTCCATAATGGGATTAGAGGGGTGTAGCGGGAGAACCATCTGATGAATGTCAACTTTATCCTTAAACATCATATCCCCAAAATACTGGTTGGCTATACATTGAGGGCCTGATTCAGTTGCCCAATTCATAAATTTACACACACTTAAAAACACACTTAAAATCACTAATATTGCTACATATTCAGCAAATATTCCTTATTGGCACTAATGAATTCTTAAGTCAAAAGAATGCATATAAACATTTATAAAAAAAATATACCCGAAGCCAAATTTATGAGTTCAAGGCATTTGCTTGTAGCTAAAAGAATACGGCTATGAGTATTTAGATATAGGTTTTGTAAATAATCCTCAGTGCAATATATAAGCACTATTAAAATATTGCATCCAATTTTTATTTCCTAGGGAGCATTTGAGTAGGTTGGATACATGTACAGTATGTAGACCTCTGTCATTGCACTATTGCATTCTGTTAGTATAAGTGATTTTATCAACTGTAAATCAAACCTCTATTGAAATATATGTAAAATAATTGTGCTAAACGAATCCACAACAATATAATGTAACACAGCTATATATGACAGATTATTTCATAATAAAACAAAATACTTTTGGAAACCTAAAAAATAAACAAAATGTTTCTACATTTTCAATTATATAAGCCACAGTGTCTGGATCAAGAATTACACCATCATAAATGCTTGGGATGAACCTAAGGTTGTACTAAGTAAAAAGAACCATTAAATGTAATGGGGAGTAAGGATTTATACTAAATAATGAAATAGACAAACCATGCAGACATAAATGGTCTAATCTGCTGTATTTTTCTTTATAACAGAACATAATATTCTGGGAAGGCAAATGATGGCATGAAATCAATAGTGATTTCAATTATTTGGGTAGTATAAACTGAACCCTTGACACACCTTCCTCTGTTGGAATCTGTAAAAATTATATATGTAAAATAAATAACATTACATGAAAAAAAATATTCTGTCACTCAAAAAAAAAGATATTAATTGCTAAAAAAAATATACTCAAATTTGTTGGTACCACATTATAAAACTGGCACATTTAATGGAACTCAATGCAAAAAACTGTTTAAATACAGTTTACTCTTCACTTTCACTATCAAACTCTCAGTTACTCTGTGAGCTTCTTAAAAGTAAGTGAACTGTGAATTTTACATGATAATAAGATTAGGGAGAATAAAATTAATTAATTAACTTAGATAAAGCATTTATAAAAATGTTTTCCTAAAGATACATTTTCTATCTATCTATCTATCTATCTATCTATCTATCTATCTATCTATCTCTCTATCTATCTATCTATCTATCTATCTATCTTGGTGCTCTTAACAAGTGTGGCCCTGTATATTTTTTTTCATTTCTTCTCTTTTGAGGAATACCAGAATATTTTCCATTTTCTTTGCCTCAGATCTAGATTTCTGTGAAAACATGAAGTAAAGGAATAAATAAACCTTGCAAACTGACATTGTGCATTACCTTTGGGAGGAAAGATGCAGAAACTGTGAGGCATCACAGACTTATTTATCTATTCAGCCTCAGTCTGGCTCTTGAACACAAGGGGAGAGAAGGTGAAACTAAGGCGTGTATAAGAGAATGATTAAACTGAGTGATGAACTAACTAATAGCAAATAGCTGCAAGTGTCAGAGATAAAAATATACTTTAGTTCCAGAAGGCAGCTTACATGAGGAGTAAATTAAAAGTATTTGGATCAGGGCACTAAAGGAAACAATCTGATATCTATCTTTCAGTAGATACTGATTTTTTCACAAACACGACTCTTTAGACCCTATGTACTCCATCACTTTAAATGGACCCCGTCAACAACTTTTAGATTAAGCTTTAATGAAAGTGCTTATCTATAAAATCATAGATAGGGCTTGGTACATAATGCCTCTGTAGGATTTAAAATATTGTTGATGCTGCCTGCAGACTCTGTGAGCTGCAGTTGCGAGATCACTTTCTAGAAGGAGGATCTGTTTTTTTTTATAAAAAAAAAATATTTCCTGCAAAATAGTGCAAATGTTTTTTACAGTACTGTATCCTTGATGAATATCACACATTATAGGACAAATCCTTGACAATACCTTTAAATCTGCACAAATCTATTTATGACAGCCAACTGTGGTATTTTTTGGCTGCCTAATGAACAAATCAATAAATGAATACTACCCTTACATTTTGTAACTTTAACAACATTTTTTTCCTGTGGCTGATCAATTCAGACACAAAAAGCCGGTGCCAGCCTAAACAATTTAATTTTAAATCTTAAAAAATATACTTTATGTAATATTTCTAATAATTTAATTAACACAACTGTCACTGATCTACTGGCATGCTAAACCATTTGCATGCTTGATTACATGGCTCCAGTAGGACATTTCACATAAGCCGTAACTTATCAATTTACATACTGCCTGTTTGAAGCCCTGATGTATAAACTCTTAAGAGTAATCGTTAAATGTGCAGTTTCCCTTTTTATTACCCATTTTACCTAAAATTAAAGTATCTCACAAAAGTGAGTACACCCCTCACATTTTTGGCAATACTTTATTATATATTTTCATGTGATAACACTGAAGAAATGACACCTTGCTACAATGTAAAGTAGTAAGTGTACAGCCTGTATAACAGTGTGAATTTGCTGTCCCCTCAAATTAACTCAACACACAGCCATTAATGTTTAAACCGTTGGCAACAAAAGTGAGTACACCCCTAAGTGTAAATATCCAAATTGGGCCCAAAGTGTCAATATTTTGTGTGCCCACCATTATTTTCCTTAACCCTCATGGGCATGGAGTTCACTAGAGCTTCATAGGTTGCCACTGGAGTCCTCGTCCACTCCTCCATGATGACATCACAGAGCTGGTGGATGTTAGAGACCTTGCACTCCCCCACCTTCTGTTTGAGGATGCCACACAGATGCTAAATAGGGTTTAGGTCTGGGGGCCTGCTTGGCCAGTGCATCACCTTTACCTTCAGCTCCTTTAGCAAGGCAGTGGTCATCTTGGAGGTGTGTTTGGGGTCGGTATCATGTTGGAATATGGCCCTGTGGCACAGTCTCCGAAGGGAGGGAATCATGCTCTGCTTCAGTAATTCACAGTACATGCTGGCATTCATGGTTCTCTCAATGAACTGTAACTCCCCAGTGCCGGCAGCACTCATGCATGCCCAGACCATGACACTCCACTCCACCATGCTTGACTGTAGGCAAGACACACTTGTCTTTGTACTCCTCACCTCGTTGTCGCCACACATGCTTGACACCACCTGAACCAAATATGTTTTTCTTGGTCTCAGCTGACCACTGGACATGGTTTGAGTAATCCATGTTCTTAGTCTGCTTGCGTTCAGCAAACTGTTTGTGTGCTTTCTTGTGCATCATCTTTAGGAGAGGCTTTCTTCTGGGACAACAGCCATGCAGACCAATTTGATGCAGTGTGCGACATATGGTCTGCAAACTGACAGGCTGACTCTCACCCCTGCAACCGCTGCAGCAATGCTGGCAGCACTCACACATGTATTTCCCAAAGACAACCTCTGGATATTACGCTGAGCACGTGCACTCAACTTCTTTGGTCGACCATGGTGAGGCCTGTTCTGAGTGGAACCTGTCCTGTGAAACCGCTGTATGGGCTTGCCCCCCATTCACCTTGTAACACTAATGAGTCACATGACACCGGGGAGGTAAAATAGCTAATTGAGCCCAACTTGGACATTTCCACTTAGGGGTGTACTAACTTTTGTTACCAATGGTTTAGACATTAATGACTGTGTGTTGAGTTATTTTGAGGGGACAGCAAATGTACACTGTTATACAGGCTGTACACTGAATACTTTACATTGTAGCAGAGTGTCATTTCTTCAGTGTTGTCAAATGAAAATATATAATAAAATATTTACAAAAATGTGAGGGGTGTCCTCACTTTTGTGAGATACTGTATATTACATGGCTCATATAGGAGTTTGCAGAAAATGTTACATGTTCTTGGGAGGTTCTGTAAGTGCTTAAAGTGAGCCAAATCCTTATGTGTGAACTCAGTCTTCCAGAAGAGCAACTAAACCTGTTATGAGAACACTTAAGAGACACCTTAGGGTACCAGACCCAGAGAAAAACACCCATAATAAGCATTTTACAGGACCCTATTAAAATAAAAATAGGCCTACACATCTTAAAGCACAAACAAAGCCTTTTTAATGGTTAATCCAGCCCTCTTTAACAAGAAATACTATAGAACATTAAAATAAATTACAATGTCAATTACAAATACCTGTTCATGGACCCCCAAGTAATGCTAAATCATACCCAACTAATGCTAAATCACACCTGCTTAATACAGAGCCCCAGGGGATAACACATACACACCTGCCCTACAAATACATTTACAACCCCTCAAAACTAATTCTGTATAAGCTTTCAAAGCATATCTCCTGATATTTATTACCATGTAATGTATGTGAAATTAACAATTAATGTCATGTATCTGAACTATAATGTTCATGTTCAATGATAATAAACCTTATCAACGTTTTATAAATCATTATGTTATTCCTAACAACTTCACATATGACATAACATATTTGTGGTAAAATCAGTATAGCAAGTATCACTAGCAGCCCAGGATTGCAGAAGCATTCTGTTTATGTATGTAGGTTCTCTCAGGTTGAGTCCAAGTGCATAACTACAATTAATATCATACAGTTATGCACCTAGACTCAATGAAATATAACAAAAAAACACAAATAGAAACATTCTTGAATTCTTGTTGTCGACACTCACAGGACAGACCTGAACAATTATCAGATTACAACAAACATGGTCAACAAAGTAACAAAACCATGCACAAATATAATCAGTATGGTGAAAATGTATTTTGGTGCCATGAAGCTGCCTAAAAATAAAATAAGAAAACTATCTAACCCCTAATTCTGTATAACAATGCATAGCACTTACATATAAGTCATATTCGATCATTTAAGCAGCATAATTATTCATGTTCCAAGAAGAACTTGTAAAAGGTTTAAAGACATGTACGGAGCACTGTAAATGCAAATATAAAATCAATACAGCACTGTAAATGATGGGGAAAGTGATGAGAACATTAGAATTAATTGAACAACAGTCTCAAACCCACAAATCGGCAATCAAAAATCATTTAATTTTATGTTTCAATTCGGGGGTTATATCAATCTTGGGAATCAATGAGTTAATACATATGAGGCCACCCACATGGACTAGAACAGTAGTGGCATTCATTTTTATTATTTTGTACATTGCAGGTTTGCGGTTCCGATCGCATATCCGACCCCAAATCTTTAGTTGATTGACATGGCAACTCCATGTTGTACGGCCTTCATAATGACGGGCTCCTTTGCATTGGCTGTTTCAGCATTGGGAGTTACGGTCTTGCTTAATTGATCATGTTCAAGCTCACAAGTGCTACATACGATGGCATTGTTTACGAATTTCGCTATTGACCCTTAACTTGCGGTCTTGCCGAAATGAATAGCACTGTAACTCAAAGCGCGCTGCAGGTCCGCAGGAGGCCGGCAGACATACGGCCTATATCCCGGAACTTGCAGCCTGCTAATTGAATAAGGCTCCATGTTTTCTTACTCAGTGGTATATGATCTTGCTGGAGAAACTTTATATATAAACTGAAGTCTAGAGTAATTGGGAATGTTGAATAATAAAAATGAATAACAAGAATACTGTAGTAAATGATGTTGATCTTTTTTATTAGATAAACATTGAGCCTGATTCAATTGCAATTGCAGGCTCCCATTTGTCTCAGCTTCTGGTGCTATTCAATTGAAGAAGCCCGCAAGTTGTGTGTAGGAGTTCAGGGCGGGAACATGATCCATTAAGCAAGGCCGTAACTACCCATTTAGAAACAGCCAATAGAAAATGAGACCATCATCATTACTACAGTAAAACATGGTGGCTACATGTCAATGAATTCAGTTTGGGGGTCCGATATGCAATGGAACTCGCAAACCCTCAAAATACAAAATAATAAAAATGAATGCCAATACTGTTCTAGTCCATATATGGGTGTCCTGATATGTATTAATTCATTGATTCCCGAGATCGATACAGCGGGTCTCTAGCACTCTTAGGATTTTCTCCTATATTTGCCTTTACGGTTGTGAAACCATTTGTGGGCTTGGTGCAGGATAGGGGGCATCATAAATCACAAAGGGGATGTATAAGGGAAGACTGGGGCGATTGCACAGGTCACAGATATAAGAGAAAATTATCTATGTATGAAACCATGAACAATCACATATCTTGATGTATTCATGAGAAAAGCCAAAATGGCATTACATTGGAAATTAAAAGCTTGTGTGCTCTTCTAGCACATCAAAAAAATAAATATATTTATGTGTTGTTATATTTTGCTCCCATACTTTGTTATTTTTATTTTGTCCCATTACTGCATATTGTTATTTATGTGCTTGTCCATGGTTACATTTATATAACTAATACATACATACCATATATACTCCAGTATAAGCCGACCCGAGTATAAGCCGAGGCACCTATTTTACCACAAAATACTGGGAAAAATGAGTGACTTGAGTATAAGCCGAGGGTGAGAAATATGCTGCCCCCTGAGTCCCTCTTGTGCCCTCTGTGTCTCCCTCTTGTGTGCCCTTTTCTTGTGCCCACCCCTCTCTCTCCCCTGTTTCTCTTGTCCCCTCTCCCTCCCCTGTGTCTCTTCACCCCTCTCCCTTACCTGTGTCTCTTCCCCCCTCTCCCTTCCCTGTGTCTCTTCCCTCCTCTTCCTTCCCTCTGTTTCTTCCCCCCTCCCTTCCCTGTGTCTCTTCCCCCCTCTCCCTTCCCTGTGTCTCTTCCCCCCTCCCTAATCACCCTCCTCAACCCTCCTCCTCATTCTCAACCTCCCTCCTCAACCCCCTCCTCATTCTCAACCTCCCTCCTCAACCCCCCTACTCATTCTCAACCTCCCTCCTCAACCCCCTCCTCATTCTCAACCTCCCTCCTCAACCCCCTCCTTATTCTCAACCCCCTCCTCAACCTCCCTCCTCATCCTCAACCTTCCTCCTCCTCAAACCCCTCCTCATCCCCATCCTCATTCTAAACCCCTCCTCAACCTCAACCCCCATACTCAACCCCCCATCCTCATCCTCAACCCCCTCCTCAACCCCCCTCCTCATCCTCAACCCCCTCCTCAACCTCCCTCCTCAACCTCAACCCCCCTCCTCATCCTCAACCTCCCTCCTCATCCTCAACCTCCCTCCTCAACCCCCTCCTCAACCCCCCTCCTCATCCTCAACCCCCTCCTCAACCTCCCTCATCAACCTCAACCCCCCTCCTCATCCTCAACCTCCCTCCTCAAACTCCCTCCTCAACCTCAACCCCCCTCCTCATCCTCAACCTCCCTCCTCAACCCCCCTCCTCATCCTCAAGCCCCCTCCTCATTCTAAACCCCCTCCTCAACCTCTCTCCTCAGCCCCCTCCTCAACCTCAATGCCCCTCTTCAACCCCCATCCTCAACCCCCCCATACTCATCCTCAACCCCCCCATCCTCAACCTCCCTCCTCAACCCCCTCCTCAACCCCCCTCTTCATCCTCAACCCCCTCCTCAACCTCAACCCCCCTCCTCATCCTCATCCTCCCTCCTCATCCTAAACCCCCCTCATCACTTTACCCCTCTAAATACCTCCCCCTCTCCCTTTCCCCTCACTTACCTTCATCTGCAGCTTCTCCTCCAGCCTCCGCTCCTTCCTGCGTCGGCACCCGGTATATGCTAATGACGTGGCGCGCATGTGACGACACAGGAAGGAGCGGAGGCCGGAGGAGAAGCTGCAGATGAAGGTAAGTGAGGGGAAAGGGAGAGGGGGAGGTATTTAGAGGGCTAAAGTGAGGAGGGGGGTTTAAAATGAGGAGGGGCCGATTAGAATGAGGAGGGGGGGTTGAGGAGAAGGAGGGGGTTGCGTCGGCACCCAGTATATGCTAATGACGTGATGTCACGTGCGCGCCACGTCATTAGCATATACCGGGTGCCGACGCAGGAAGGAGCGGAGGCCGGAAGAGAAGCTGCAGATGAAGGTAAGTGAGGGGAAAGGGAGAGGGGGAGGTATTTAGAGGGATAATGTGAGGAAGGGGGTTTAGAATGAGGAGGGGGGATTAGAATTAGGAGGGGGGGTTGAGGATGAGGAGGGGGGAGGGAAAAAGACACAGGGGGTTAGAGAGACACGGGGGTAGAGAAACACTGGGGGGGGGTAGAGAGACATGGGGGGTTAGAGAGGCACGGGGGGTTAGAGAGACACAGGGGGGTTTAGAGAGACACGGGGGGTTAGAGAGACACGGGGGCGAGAGTGACTTGAGTATAAGCCGAGGGGGCCCTTTTTAGCCTTAAAAAAAGGGCTGAAAAACTCGGTTTATACTCGAGTATATACGGTACATTATTTTATCTCTTATATCTTACATGTGCAGTGACCCCAGACTTAACACATATTTCCCTTTGGAACCTATGATTTTTCCTACACTGCCTCTTTTGCCCCAATATGCCTGTTATTTATTGTTTTTTTACTTTCTCAGTGGTGTTAATGCATAATCTGTAACATCTAGTTGTGTAATATTACTTATCACTTGAGAAGGAGAATTTAATTTCTTGAAAGTGTATCACTTAAAATAAAATGGATGTTCAGTAAAAAAAAGGTATTACCATATACATAGTTACATAGATACATAGTTACATAGTAATTGAGGTTAAAAAAATAATTTTAGTCCATCAAGTTGAACCTTTTTAGATCTCCTCCGATCTGCAGTATTGAGATTAATTGTTAATTGAACAAGAGGAAGGCAAACAGAAAAAAAAAACAAGTGAAATTTGCCAATTGTTTCAAAAGGAAAAAAATAATTTCTTCCTGACCCCAGATACTGGCGATCGGACTCCTCCCTGGATCAATACTCCCTCTCTAATTAACTACGATATCTCTGTATGTCCTTTTTATTTAGACATGTATCCAATCCCTTTTTAAAGTTATCGGTGGAATGTGCTGTCACCAACTCCTTTAGAGCAGAATTCCACAGTTTACCACCCTTATTGTGAAGAACCCTTTTCTTTCTTTAAGGTGAAATCTTTTTACTTCTAACCTTAAAGGATGTCTTCTTGTCAGTAGAAAATCACTTGGCACAAAAAGTTCACTTGACAAAGCCTTATACTGACCCTGGATATATTTATATAGGGTAATCATATCCCCTCCTGGACACCTTTTTTCTAGAGAAAATAAGTTTAATTTGTTTAGTCTTTCTTCAAAACTCTATATTCCTTGCCCCTATAGCCCCTATATTCGTTGAATCCAATATTAGTCAAAATCTTTAGGCAAAAAAAAAAAAATGCTCCTATATTTAGTCACAAAATAAAAAAATAAAAAAAATAAAACAGACAGGAACAGACAACATTGCATAAGTTTTTTACTAAACCCCTTGAATCGTCAATCCCGTGAGTGCTAGTGAATCGCCGGGAAAGGGACGAAAAGGACATTGATCACAATAATTAGTGTTTAAAAGGGTAGGCACCCTCATTTAAACAATAATTCCTTTGCTCCTCTTCAACTTCTGCCACTATCGCTCCTCAGAAAAGGTAAGGGTGTGGTTACATTTATTTATGTATCAGATTCGGGGATGGGAATGGGAATTGATTATTACAATTTTAGTTAATTTCTATGGAAAAAAATGTATTCTATATACATCTGAATCAGTATCTGTCCGTCCCTCAGGAATGGATTAATGGTGAATGTATACTTATTACAGCTAAGGATTCTTGATAGTGAAATGCAAATGAGGCTCAATATATATTGCTGGATCTCTTGCTATATATATTTAAAACATTCCCTGGACAATAAGTATAATGCCAAATAAAAGCAATCACACAAAGCCTGTTTAGTCTTTAGATGACACTCATCATTGTAAGACAACTATAGTGTGAAGCTGAGTGAATAGGCAATTCAGTTATATGGATTGAAATGTAATAGAACATATTCTAGTATAAATACAGAGAAAAACCTTGTGTATGTGCATGCACTGGATTTCATGCATGCTTCTACTTTGCATGCATATTATATCATGTATGTAGCACTGGCCAATGTACATGAGTATGATCCTAGACTTATAATATGCTTGATTATGGTGTTTTGTTGAATGTATTCTATCTATCTATCTATATATCTGTCTGTCTGTCTGTCTTTATCTTATTTATGGATAAAGCTAAATATAATTATAGTTATATAGACACATTTCATGAACTAGATTTTATTTCAGTATTCATGGTTTGCTGATAACAGTTTAATAGATGTTGCCCATTAATGTAGAGTTTGTTGTCACTAGCATCTGTAGATCCCTGGTTCATTTACATGTTTGTAATTTATTTCTCTCTGTATAGTGACAGATGTTCATCTGATGTTATCCCTACAGATGTTTTGTTTTTGTGATGGTCCTTGGTTTGTAGAATTTCTGCCTGAATGAATCAGACCCTAGAGAACAAAAGGTTAACAAAGTTTAAATGCAAACAATGAAACTAAATTTTTGCACATAGTATTTCAAGAGGATAAATAGAAATATTTGAGTGTTACTTACAAATATTTGCAATTCTCTATGTCACTGTTTAAAGTAAATGGTAATGTGATGTACATGTGCACTGTCATTTTAGAATGCCAGTACTTAAATTATATGGCATACATAATGGGTGACTTAATTATTTACTATATTAATTAGATATATTTTCTTATATTTTCTTGATATTAAACTAAGAACTGATTTTGACAGTTTGATAAAACATTCATAATCCAGGAAAATTACATATGCCTTTAATGAAAACTGACATTTACTGTATAGATCATTTGTTATTTATTTCTCTCAGTAACATTTAACGTTGATTTTGAATACCCATTTGTGAGTTATCCCTGTTTATGACTGATAATAATTTTTGCCCACAGATGGTGTTTTTTCATGCTAAGATTTAAGCCAGGGGGTTAAAGATGCTGAGGAAATATTTCTATACGTTTAAAATTGGGGAAGGGATTGAATGTAATTTTGTTCGGAGGGCTTTCTCTGATGTCACCAGTATCTACAATAGACAGGCTAGAGCTTGGTGGGAAGTGAAAAGCATCCACATTTATATATAAAAAATATATCCTTAGAGGTCTCAGAGTAAAAGTATCTACTGCACTGAATTTATTGACTGAGGTATTCATATTACAATGTAATCAGGAATTAAACAAGTGCAGTCTAATGTTAATTAATTGGAGAACAAATAAAAAATGATGTGGAAAAGTTAAAAAATATTATTTAAGGAACGCAAGCAAAATACATTGGTATATACAGTAGACACTCAGAAAGAACAGAGATGTATTAGGGATTTTAAAGCTCTTTTGAGTGAGGATGAATCTCATACAATTGATGGTACAGGCCCTCTCTAACCTCAAACCAAGAGTACATTCACTCCATTGTTAAATATATCCTACAATATTGATATGTTTGTGAAAATGGTCAGCTTAGATTTAGAAAAAAATGTCAAAGATGTGTAAAAGGAAGTACATTTAATCCTAGAAAATGTACAGTCATTTTTGACGGGCAAGTTCCTAGTATCTTAATAACAAACGTAACACAATATATACTTATTATTCCATTCCTAAAACACACGTAGATACACATAAACTTCCAGATTGTCCTATTGTGTTAGGTAACAATAGTATTTCACAAAATATCTGGACTGTGTTTTTAAACAATTTGTGACAGCATTACCCTCCTATGAAAGAGATATAAAATATGCAGGACTTCAGATTCAAATTTCACCAGTGATTTGGCTAGTTTAGATGTGGAATCATTATACACCAGCATTCCACATGAATTATGAATCAGTGAATTAGAATATTTTAGCTATAGCTACAGGGAGTTAGTATGTAACACATATTAGATTTAAAGTGGTGCTGTAAAATTATGTCCTGACATATATCTGCTCTCTATTTCCCCCCAAATCCCCAAATCTTCCATCAGATTCGAGGGATGGCCTTGGGTACGCCACATGCACCCACATATCCCAATCTGTTTCTAGGATGGCGGTGGTGTTCTAATATACCTTATTCAGATATACTGCAAAGACTGACATTTGGCTGGGTATATTGATGACATATTGGTAATTTGCAGTGGCACCGCTGAGGAACTGAAAAAGTTAGTGCAGGATCTTAACAGGAATAATGTAGGACTGAGGTTAACTTTAATGATTAATGCAGATTCTCTTGTATATTTGGATCTGACGATTTCAAGAAATAATCTGAATAAATTGATTACCACAGTTTATCTTAAAGAAACCACTACAAGAATGTCTGTAATTCTGCTAGGAAACAATAAGTATAACCATACTATCGTGCTTCACACTATCCATCAAACAGAACCACAAACTTAAAGCCAGAAACTTTATTATAAACTTAAAAAATATATTATTATTCTCCTCTAAGGTGACTCATTAGCATAGTCCTTCAGATAGGAGGTCCATGTAATGAGACACAGGGATTGTGCTGTATAGACTTTTTTCCTTCTTAATGGTCATTGTGTACCTTTACTGAATTTGTGGCACAAAGCTTTGAATTGCTGAGTATTGGAACTTAGCAATTCTATTCTTGATGAAGTGGATGTGCCGTTTGCATGTTATCTTTATATTAATGTTGAAGCTGCTTTTGACCTGCTTTGATACTTTATATATGATATCGTCCATAAAGCATGGTGAATATTTTATTTGAATAATTATGAACATTAATTACAGCTCTTTGAGGTGTTATTTTGGACAAACAAGTAAACATAATTTAATGTTACACCTTAGGTATTATAATTATTACTTGTAAATTGCCCCTCATAAATGACGTTATGATATGTTATGTTCAATCTGTGTGCCCTCTCTCTCTGTGCTCCCTCTGTCTCTCTCTCTTTGCGCCGTCTCTCTCTGGCTTCTCTCTGTTCTCTGTGTGCTTTCTGTCTATCTCCCTTCCCACTTCCTCCCTTCCCCTCTCTCTCTTTACCTCCTCTCCTCCTCTCTCCTCATCCTTCTCTCTCTCTCTCTGCCTCCTGTCTACCCCTCCCTCTCTCTCCTCCTCATTCTCTCTATCTGTATCCTCTCTCCCCCCTCCTTCCTCCTCCTCTTCTCTCTCTCCCCTCCTTGGCGCTCACTCCCTAGCCCACCTTCTCTCTCTCTCCCTCCTCTCTCTCCGTCCCTCCCTCTCTCTCCCCCTCTCTCTCTTTCCCTCCCTCTCTCTCTGCCTCCTCTCTCCCCCTCCCTCCCTCTCTCTCCCCCTTCTCCCCCTCTCTCTACCTCCTTTCTCTACCTCCCCCTCTCTTTCCCTCTGTTTCCCTCTTCCTCCCTTCTCCCTCCCAGTGGCGTGGCTCTGCTGTGCAGGGCAGTAGGTGCTTCTCTACTGCGCAGGCATAAACACTGAGCAGATGCACGATTTGTCCTCACCAATTGTAGTTGTGTGCAATGCCTTCGCAGAACACATAATATAGGTGTTACTTACAACTGTAAACTATTATAGGTGATTTTATTATTATTATTAATTATAAAAAGACAACATTTCCCTAGCTCTATTTACAAATTAGGATTACATTCAATGGGTACAATTAGCAAATTACAAAGGTATAGATAAATTCTAAGGTAAGCTAAAATACATAGGTATGGGTGGGGTGTGAGACAGGAGGGTGACAGGTGCAAGAGGGCAGTGATCAAGGCAGGAGGCTGATGCAAGTGGAGGTGGCTATGTGCTCTAATGAAGATTGTGTGTAGGCAGTTTGGTATACAGTCTGTGCATATTAAGGCTGAAAGTGATGAAGCTGTGTTTTAGTAAGGTTTTGAAGCTTTTCAGATAGTCTGACAGAGCAAAGCAATTAGTTCCACAGAGTGGGTTCTCTCTCACGGACCAAGAAGCAAACCCCTTGCATTATTCACTGCAACAATAGTTCTCCAGAAATATAGATGCTCCGCTCACACACAGCTTCCATCAATCTATTAGGGATATTTCCAGGATCCTCCAAAGACATCACAATTTTTTTTCTAATTAAAACCTAGGGCCTCCATTCAGTTGAAGCCCGCAGTTGACTTTATACTAGCTGTAAGTCTGTGGGCTTGAAATCTACAGTTACAGAGTGATTCAAATTAACAAGCCAACAACTACCTTGCCGAAAGCCTAAACCGTAAACCATGCACCCGTAAGTTTGCATTTCAGAGCATGATCATGATCAAGTAAGCAAGGTCGTAACTACAGATTTAGAAACAGCCAATAGTAAATGAGATTGTCATAATGACATCAGTAAAACATTGAGGTTAAACGTCAATCAATTAGCGTTTAGAAGTCCGATATGCAATCGGACTTGCAATCCGGCAATGTACAAAATAATAAAAATGAATAACGATACTGTTCTAGTCCATGTGGGTGGCCTGATATTTATTAACTCCTTGATTACCGAGATTGATATAACACGGAAATAAAAAAACATAAAAAAAAAAAAATGTATTTAAGATTTGTGAGCTTGAGACTATTGTGCAATTAATTTTAACGTCTTTCATCACTTTCCCCATCATTTAAAGTGCAGTATTGATTTTTTATTTGCATTTACAGTGCTACGAACAGGTGTTTAACCCCCTTGCGAGTCCTATCTGGTACTCATTGGAGATTTTCTTCTACATTTGCCATTTACAGGTGTGAACACAATTGCAGGCTTGAGGAACTGTAGCAATTGAATAGCGATTTGCAAACATTTACAGGCTTGAAAGATCAAAGGCTTAGATTAGTTGGAGTTACGATTTTGATAACCACAGGGATTTTAAGCCTGTAACCTGCAAATCATTTGTGGGTAGCTAAAATAATCCAATTGAATAGCAAATTATTTTACGGGCTCCAGTAACTAGAATTTGCTCAATTTAATAGAGGCCTAGATCTATGACATTTCCCTTTTTATATATGCTCTGAGTTAAATCTAATGTTTTCAAACTAATATTTTTTTCCACTGTGCAGTGGTCCTTTAAGACTGAGCTCTGTTTAAATTATGTGTTGCATTTCACGTCATTGAATTTAAACAAAGTACCCCTCTTTTTAAGGCACCAAAATATATGCTGTGCGGGATCATAGATTTTTTTTTTTTTGACGGTGTGACACAATTGAACTAACACATCTCTTGAAGTAATTTTTTACCAGGCACACTGCCAGCAAAATGTCAGAAATGAAAACTAAAACTATCTTGCTGAAATAATCACTATAACAAGAATTTAGATCTTGCACATATTGTTTCTTCAGTTTTCAATATCAGTTACAGTATTTCTTTCTGCATGAAGCACATCCATGTTCTGGTTTTGTCTTGTAAGGAATATTCGAAATTGAGTATTTAATACAAAGCAACTTAACACATTTTGAGTAGGTTAGTTCAAAATTAGGGTTCTGGACTGATGTTCCTGATCTATTCATGTTAATTTTACAAATGAAAAATAGGAAGTTATTATATTTCCTTCACAATGGGCCTTATTCAATTACCAGCCCACAGGTTACGCTATACAGGCAGTATGTCTGTGGGCTTGACATTTGCTACAATTACAGAGCGTTTCAATTGAACAAGCCTGCAGTTTACGGGCTGAAAGCCAAAACCGTAAACCATGCAATCATATGTAGCATTTCAGGGCGTGATCATGATCAATTAAGCAAGGTCGTAACTACCAATTTAGAAACAGACAATAAAAGATTACATTTGCTAAAGGAGGGATCATGGCTCCATAAAGAATCTATGAGAGATAAAAACTCCCAAATCCTACTGCAAAGAAAACTATCTCTATCTTGTATAACATAATTGCATAGTTACGTAGGAATTGAGGTTAAAAAAATACTTTAGTCCATCAAGCTCAACCTTTTTAGATCTCTCTGATCTGCAATATGCGCATTCGTTGTTAATTAATCCAGAAGAAGGTAAACAGAAAAAAAAACATTGAAACATTGCCAAATTTCTCAAAAGGGGAAAAAAAATTGCTTCCTGACCCCAGATACTGGCAATCGGACTCCTCCCTTGATCAATACTCCCCCTCTAATTATGAACGATAACCCTGAATGCCGGAATCTATCAAATCTGCTGTCACCACATCCTTTGGTGAAGAATTCCACAGATTAACTACCCTTACTATGAAGAACGCTTTTCTTTCTTTAAGGTGGAATCTTTTTACTTCCTACCTCAAAGGGTTTCCTCTTGGCACAAAAAACTTCCTTGACAAATCTTTATACTGACCCTGGATGTATTTATATAAGGTAATCATATCCCCTATTAGATGCCTTTTTTCTAGAGAAAATAAGTTTAATTTGGTTAGTTTTTCTTCATATCTTAGCTCTTCCAATTCCCTTATTAGTTTTGTGTCCCTTTTCTGTACTTTTTCCAGCTCTAAAATGCCCTTTTTATGAAGTGGTGTTAAAAATTGTACTCCATATTCCAAATGAGGGTGTACTAGGGATTTGTATAGATGCAGATTTATAATTGCTTCTCTGGCTTCTTTGCCCTTTAATAATACATGATACTAGTTTACTTGCCTTTACAGATGTTGTTTGGCATTGGGCACAGTTACCTAGGTGGTTGTCCACAAGCACTCTCAAATCCCTTTCAATATTTTCTCCATTAAGATTATAAATTGCATGGCTATGTTTCCTTCCCAGATGCATAACTTTACATTTATTTGTATTAAATTTCATCTGTCATTTAGTTGCCCATTTTATTAATTTAGGCAAATCTCTCTGGAGGGAAAGTACATCATTTCCTGATTTAATTACCTTGCACAACTTTGTGTCATCAGCAAAAATGGAGTCAATACATTCCAATCCTACTTCTAAGTCATTAATAAATATGTTAAAAAGGAGAGAACCTAATACTGAACCCTGAGTATCCCCACTTACCACATTAGTACAACTTGAGTATGTTCCATTTACAACAACCCTTTGCTCTCAATCCATGAGCAGATATTTACTGCATTCCTGTATCCCTTAGTTTGCACAATAGTCTCCCATGTGGCACTGTATAAAAAGCCTTTGCAAAATCCCAAAAGACTACATCCACTGAGTTGCCTTGATCCAGGTTCTTACAAACCGCCTCATAGAAACTAATTAGGTTTGTGTGACATGACCAATACCTCATAAATCCATGTTGACTTTTCCACATGGTATATGGTGATAATTACATTTATGTACGATTAGTAATTATGTAAATGTTGTCCATTTATGTTTAGTATTTTTAGTATGTCAGTCCTTTGTACCAGTCTATACTTTGTATTGCTGCCATTTTAAAATAAGAGCTTTTGTTGGCCCCTTAAAGTTTTGCTTTTTTAATTCAATCTCAAATAAGACTGTGTTGTTTCCCAAAGGTTGCCCTATTCCAACATTTGATATAATATCAATATTATTTGTGATGACTAAATCCAAGATTTAGTGTACTCAAGAACCTGCTCCCCTTAACTGAACTGCTGGTCTCATTCATCCAGTTTATTTCAGGGGAGTTAAAATCTACCATTAATACAACTTGACCATGCTTAGCTGCATTTCCAATCTGTAACAATAATTGTAGTTCCTCACTTTTATATTTGGGGGTTTATAGCATACTCCTACCACTATTCTTTTAGAATTTACTCGTCTGATATTTAACTCCACCCACAAGCATTCAACATTATCGATAGTTCCAACATAAATATCTTCTCTGACTATAGGCTTAAATTCAGCCTTTGTTAAAGCCCCTTCTTTGCGAAACGTACGCGTCAGTTTGAAGTCGCCGTCCCCTCCTGATGATGTCATGTGGCAGGAAAGTTGCAATCTGCAACAGCAATAAGGAATGGTCTGTTCTCCCTTGCATTAATGTTTACTAGAGATGCCCAATATATATGCGGGAGTTGAGCTGTCCTTGAATGAAACATTATAGATATTTATACCTCTCTCAGCATATGCACATATATATGGGATACATCCTATAAGGGGATTAATGATAGGAATGAGAAGTGGAGACATGACATGTTTACTCCTAGATGCTAAGTATTAATATATTGGACCTGGTATTTATGACTTACACTGTATACATACATTATTAATTTGGCAGAAATTGATGGGAATCTTATCTGTGTAATTTACATGATTATTATTATTATTATCTTTTATTTACAACGCACCAACATATTCCATAGTTTCAGGCAAAGGTAAATACAAATCAAAACATAACAAAGCAAGGAGGGCTCTGTCTTTGAGCCTCAAATCCAGTGTCCATGGTGCTTTCCCCAAAGCACCCTGCAGGATTGAAACTTGCAGACTTACAACCTAAAGGTATTGTGTGTGTTAAAGTAGGGAGAGAGAGGTGATGAGCGTGTTAGGGTGGAAGGGGATACACTTCTTTAAAGAAATGCATTTTAGTGAGGTTTTGAATGTTTTGGGGCAGGAGGACAATCTGGTGGAGAGAGGCAGGGAGTTCCAGAGAATAGGGGCAGCACAAGAAAAGTCCTGAAGGCAAGAAGGAGAGGAGGTGACAAGAGTTGTAGAAAGAAGAAGGTCATTACCAGAACGAAGAGGGCAGTTGGAGGAATATTTGGAGATGAGAGCAGAGATATAAGGAGGGTGAAATTGTTGAGGGCTTTATAAGTTAGGGTCATGATTTTAAATTTTATTCTGGAGGCTAAGGGAAGTGGAGTGATTGACAGAGAGGTGATGCCGACAATAAACGTTGTGTATGGAAGATGAATATGGCAGAGGCATTCATTATGGATTGAAGTGGGGAAAGGCGAGTGGTGGACAGGCCAACAAGGAGCAAGTTGCAATAGTCGAGACGAGAGGATGAGAGAGTGTATTAGAATCTTAGCAGTGTCTTGTGTGAGGTACTGGCATATTTTGGATATGTTTTTTAGATGGAGAAGGCAATATTTTGTTAGTGACTGTATGAGAGGGATGAAAGGCATGGCGGGGTCCAGTAGAACCCCTATGCAACGTGCTTGGGAGGTGGGAGTCATGATGTCGTTGTTGACAGTGAGAGAGTTGTGAGGAATTGATGCTGTAGTAGAGGGAGGGAAGATTAGTAGTTCAGTCATAGACATGTTGAGTTTGAGATGGTGGGTGGACATCCAAGAGGATATACTAGAAAGGCAGTTGGAAACGTGTGTTAGAAGAGAGGGGGTAGATCTGGTGATGAGAGGTAGATTTGAGTGTCATCTGCATAGAGATGAAACTGAAGCCCAAAAGCGTGTATTAGGGTACCAAGTGAGGATGTGTAGATGGAAAAGAGGAGGGGGGCTAGGACTAAACCTTGGGGTATGCCAACAGACACGGGGTAGGTAGAAGAAGAGGTGTCAGAGAAGGAGAAACTGAATGATCGATTTTGAAGGTATTATGAGAACCATGAGAGAGCAGTGTCTTGAATACCGAGGGAGGAGAGGTTATGGAGTAGAAGTGGATGGTCAACTGTGTCAAAGGTAGCAGAGAGATCTAGAAGAAGTAGAATGGAAAACTGACCTTTTGACTTGGCGGTAAGCAAGTCATTGGTTACTTTAGTGAGAGCTATCTCAGTGAAATGTTGGGGCTGGAAGCCGGATTGGAAGGTGTCAAGAAGGGAGTTAGAGGAAATAAAGTTGGTAAGGCGGTTATAGACGAGCCACTCCAGCCGTTTGGAAGCCAGGGGAATTTAAGAAATAGGGTGATAGTTTGATGCGACGTCAGAGTGAGATGAGGGTTTGTTGAGGATGGGTGTAATTATGGCATGTTTTACAGTAGACGGAAACGTATTTAGGGAAGTGTTGAAGAGGTGTGTGAGAGCTGGTATTAGTGTGGTTGAGAGGGGAGGGATAAGCTGAGATGGAATAGGATCTAGGGGACAAGTAGTGAGGCGAGTCGATAATAGCAGGCTGGAGACTTCGTCCTCTGTAGTCGGGTCAAAGCAGTTCATGGTGGCTGTGGGATTGGCGAAGAGAGAAGACTGGTTGTTGTTGGTTAGCTGAGAGGGTAGAGTGTGTAAACCACTATGAGAGGAGAGTTTTTTGCAAATGTTTTGAATTTTATGCATAAAATTATTGGCAAAGTCTTCAGCTGTGAGAGAGGAAGGTATGGGAGGAGGTGGAGGGCAGAGGAGAGTATTGAAAGTGGCGAACATATTCTTGGGGTTAGAGGACAGAGTTGATATTAGTGATGTGAAGTAGTGTTGTTTGGCAAGGTTGAAGGCGGAGGAATAGGAGCGTAACATAAATTTGTAGTGGAGGAAATCTGCTGAAGTGCTTGATTTCCTCCATAATAGTTCAGCAGTGCAGGAGCACCTCTGGATGTATCATGTTTGTGTAGTGTGCCATGGTTGTGGATGAGAGCGAGGGCATCTGCGTGTGGTTATGGGGGGCAGAGTGTCAAGGGTGGAAGAGAGAGCAGAGTTGTAGAGTGAGGTGGCAGTGCCAGGGCAGTTGAGGTTGGTGATGGGGCTGAGAAGGGGTTGGATGATAGTGGAGAGCTGAGCAAGGTCAAGTGCTAGCAGGTTTCTGTTCGTGAATGTGGCAAGGGTTGAAGAAGGGTGATGAGAGGAAGATGTGGTGAAGTTGAAGGTAAGGAAGTGATGGTCAGATAGAGGGAGTGGATGGGTGACTGTGTAGGTGGTTGTGCTGAGATTGGTGAAGATAAGGTCAATAGAATGACCAGCATAATGATTTGAAGAATCTGGTGAGAGGCCAAGGGAAGAGGTGAGTGCAAGCAGTTGGGCTGCTGCTGGGGAGATGGGAGTGTCAACATGATAATTGATTACTAGTGTACATAGGTATGGACTAGTGTATGACGTTATATCTAGAATGTGCACTTATATATATATACTAGAGGAACATTGCCACTGTGACTTTTTTTTACTGCCATTGTAGATAGTTCTGTGCATATTTTTGTGTATATATATATATATATATATATATATATATATATATATACATATATATATATATATATTAGAGACTGGCCAGCCAATGACCCTCATGACCCAAAGTGTAAGCACTACACCATTTTAACCCGGTCTCTTTATAGGGGTCTCTAGGGTTGGGTTGTACTAATTCTTTAAATGTGTAGTAGTAATTATTTTTTTCCCCCTAGGTTGCTGATCTGAAGGGACATCTGCAAAGGTAAGTGGTCTTAATTATTTTATTTTAGCTTAGAATTATAGTTTATATATAGAGATAGCATTTATTGTATGTTTGATAGGGGGATGTATTTTAAATAGTTAGGATTTATTGTATACTAGCGACATGCCTGTCAAAAAATTATGGCAATAAGATTGTAAGGGCGGTAAATTTTGTTGGTGTTCCAAAATGCTCATTGCAAGGTTGTTGGTTGTTTGTGTGCTATGAGCATTGTTTTTTTTTGCTAATGCTAATGAAATAATGAATAAAATAATACATCAATATACTTTACCTATTTTGAAGTTATATATGCAGGAAGCTTTGTGCAGAAGAGCTGGCAATCTGTTTTGATGTTGCTGCAGCATACAATGTGTATTTGGAGTGCTGTGGAGTTGATGTGTAAGTGTCAGTAATGTGTGCAGTGTAAATAGTGTGTGTGCGCAAGCCAAATCCGTTAGGGTAGCTGTGTACTTCCGCATTGTGTAAGTTAGTATTGTAAAATGGCGCCTAATGTGTGTAACGCATCTGTGGCTGATTTGGCGTCCTTGTTCTTAGACCGCATGCGTCTTTTTCGGAAAATCCGTAGGTGTTTGGGGGTGTTTTGCGTCTTTAGAGTCCTAGAGCCTCGTTTTAGTTTTTTTCGGCTTGCCATTTTTTCTCTTGCTTAGGGGATTTTCGGTTGTCTAATCTCTATTTCGAGTCAAATTGAGGTGTAACTTCACTTTTCGAGGTCCTCGGTGTCGCCCCTTGCTGTGGGTAAGCTTTTTATGTGTTTCTTGTGTGTATTTATGATGTTTTTCATGTTTTCATGTGCGAGGGTTTCTAGCGGTAAGGTCGTATTTTTGCGAGGTCGTATTGTTTTTTTTCATAAATTTTGCAAGGTCCGTGGTTGCTGGCAAGGAGCTCCTTCGGTGCTTCATGTCAGCAACTGAGGCCCTCGCTTTGCAAGGGCCACAAGCTCGCTACGCGAGCCCGCAGCGTTAGCAACCACCCGCCTGCTCACAACTATATATGTGATTATAATGGGTGATGTATTTTAGATAGATAGGATGTATTGTATATTATATAGTATTGTATATTAGATTGAGGTATGTATTTTAGATAGATAGGATTTATTGTATATTAGATTGGGTGATGTATTTTAGATAGATAGGATTTATTGTATATTAGATGGATTTAGTGATGTATTTTAGATAGATAGTATTGATTGTATGTTAGATAGGGGGCTATTGTATTGTATCTTATTTTATTTGTATTGTATTGTATGTATTCTATGTATTTCCTTTTCAGGTGTGTAATTTTTTTTTCTGTAGTGGGGGGTGGGGGGTTGTAATGTATTTTTTTTATTTTCTGTAATGGTCCTTTTTTATTTTTTGTGACGTAGGTGTTTTTATTTTCTGTAATGCAGATTTTTTATTTTTTGTGATTCAGGTTTTTCTATTTTATGTAATGTCGATTTTTTATTTTTGGTGACTTTAGTTTTTTTTAATTTCTGTAATTAGAGTGGTGGGGGGTTATTAGGGGGTAGGTAGGTAGTGTAGGTAGGTTGTGTAGGTGTTAATAGGTTAGTGTCTGTATTGACCACCATGAGTGACAGGGTAAATTATGGGTTTATGGGGGTCTGTATTGACCCCCATGAGTGACAAGGTTAATTAAGTGCTTATGGGGTCTGTATTGACCCCCATGAGTGCCAGGGTTATTTATTGGCTTATGAGGGTCTGTTTTGACCCCCATGAGTGACAGGGTAAATTATGGGTTTATGTGGATCTGTATTGACCCCCATGAGTGACAAGGTTAATTAAGTGCTTTTGGGGTCTGTATTGACCCCCATGAGTGACAGGGTTAATTATAGGTTTATGGGGGTCTGTATTGACCCCCATTAGTGACAGGGTTAATTATGGGTTTATGGGGGTCTGTATTTACCCCCATGAGTGACGGGGTTATTTAAGTGCTTATGGGGTCTGTATTGACCCCCATTAGTGACAGGGTTAATAATATGTATTATGGGGGTCTGTTTTGATCCTCATGAGTGACAGGGGTAATTATGGGTTTATGGGGGTCTGTATTGACCCCCATGAGTGACAGGGTTAATTATAGGTTTATGGGGGTCTGTATTGACCCCCATTAGTGACAGGGTTAATTATGGGTTTATGGGGGTCTGTATTTACCCCCATGAGTGACAGGGTTATTTAAGTGCTTATGGGGGTCTGTATTGACCCCCATTAGTGACAGGGTTAATAATATGTATTATGGGGGTCTGTTTTGATCCTCATGAGTGACAGGGTTAATTATGGGTTTATGGGGGTCTGTATTGACCCCCATGAGTGACGGGGTTAATTAAGTGCTTATGGGGGTCTGTATTGACCCCCATGAGTGCCAGGGTTATTTATTGGCTTATGGGGGACTGGATTGAACCCCATAAGTGACAGGGTTAATTATGGGTTTATGGGGGTCTGTTTTGACCCCCATGGGTGACAGGGTTAATTATATGTATTATGGGGGTCTGTATTGACCCTCATGAGTGACAGGGTTAATTATATGTATTATGGGGGTCTGTATTGACCCTCATGAGTGACAGGGTTAATTATGGGTTTGTGGGGGTCTGTTTTGATTTTCATTATTGTTTATTTTTTGTGTGTTTTTAGTGTTTTTGTGCTTGAGCGGTTCGGGGGGTTAGTGCAGTGTTTTGCAAGACACAGGGGAGGGAGAGGAGGAGGGGAAGGAGAGGACTAAGTGCTCCGAGTTATTGGTTGTGTAGGGTGGTTTGAAGCGCCGTAGGACTAAGTGCTGCGAGTTTAGATGTGTGTTGGGTTGTGTTTTTTGCAATTCATGCGCCTTAAAGCCTCCACAATCCACAACCTTCCACAAATGCGGCCCTACCCTTCGCGAGGTTCTGCATTTGCGGACCAAACTGCATCCCTCTCTGCAGTTTATGTGATATACTGACAATATTACCTAGATAAATATAGTTAGAGTTTACATAGATAGAGGGCAAGAGTGGGTCCTAGTCCAAACTCCACTCATCAGAATCAGGGCTTTTTTTGGATACTATACATGTGTTATAGCAATCTGCCCTATTCATTTATATGCAGAGTTTATGTACAATATATCTATCTATATTGGTTTCATCAAGGATAACTGTGTTTTTTTTATACATCATTTTTTTGTATATTTTTATGTTAATTTTTGTAAATATAAGTTTCGTTTTGTTATAACACAGATTTCAGCCTAGAACTGACTGATTGTGTGTTCAACTTGCATATTACCATGGTTCAAGTGTGCTTTTCTTTCAAATATATGTATCTTTACATTACCATGGTCATTTTTCCCATTTATTGAGTAATTAACATAAAGGAATTTTCCCTCTTGTAAATTATGAGAAGGAACTAATTATGGACTGAGATATGGGAACAAGTCCCAATGAGAGTTCTCTATTTTTTTCTATTAAATTCAGGCTTAACATACAGACAAGTCCCTCCTCCTCTTTTACCATTGTCCCTATGTTTCCTAAATAAGCTATAACATCCAGATTAACAGTCCAGTCATGAGATTCATCCCACCATTCATTCTATTAAATCTCATTTCTCATTAACTGCTAATAATTCAAACTCCACTGCTAATAATTCAAACTCCCCTGTCTTTTTATGGCAAGCGTCTGGCATTAGCAAGCATACACTTTATGTTATGAGTCTGTAGTTCTTAAGTGCCTGTTACTGTACTTGAGTTACTTAGTACTACCTCCCTATTGACTATACTAACCCTCCCCCCATTTCCTCCCCCAAGACTAGTTAATTAATTCCTTAACCCCTCTACACTTTCTACCCCATTACTTCTATCTAGTCCCTCCCCACCTACTAGTAAAAAATCTTCCCCATTTCTATCTTTCCCCTAGCACACAAGCTACCTCATCATTAAGGTGCAATCCATCCTTGCTATAGAAATTGAACCCAAGTGAGTTCTCCAAAAACCCAAACCCCTACTTAATGCACCACTTTTTTTTAGCTACACATTAAACTCCCTAAGCTCCTTCTATCTCCCTGGGATAGCAGGTGCACTGGTAGTAACTCAGAAAATACTACCTTGGAGGTCCTTGCCTTAAACGTATTCCCTGTCTTTTAGGACACTCCATCTTCCACTAACTCTATCATTGGCCAATATGTACCAAAACAGCCTGTTCATTTCCAGCTCCTCCCAATAATGTATCTATAACATGCCAAACCCGAGCACCCGGGAGACAGCAAACCGTTCAATTATTGAGATCTGGGTAACAAATCACCCTGTCTACCTTCCTAATATCAGAGTCCACTACCACCAAAACCTGCTGCTCTGCCTAATCCCCCTCCATCTCTTCCAGTAGAACTGTTCTCCTGGCTGTTAGAGGGAACTGCTCTGGCATTGCCATTCCTAAATGAATATCCCCAACAGTTTCACTCAGTCTAGCAAATATGTTGATGCTTGCCAACCCAGAACTGGCCTGCCTCCTCCTCCTGTTCCCCCTGCTTCCCCTTGTAACTGTAACCCAGCTACCTCCCTGGACATCCTTACTAGCCCCATCTCCAACCTCCATGCTAGGCCCTGCTAAACTGTGCTCCCTTTCCAGTGGATCAATATCACTCAGTGCTACAATTCTCCTTTCCAGTTCTGCATTCTGAGCTTCAAGATAGGCAAAATGCTCACACCTCTCACAGGGGTATGGGCCCTGGTTCAGCTGTACCAGCAGTGCATACACATGAGAGGAAGTACACTGGGTGAGGTTGTCACTGGACTGACTCATAATTACCAATTACAAAGTTACAGTGGGAAAGGAAATAAATGTGCATAAAGCTAAGAAAATTATATGTATATATATATATATATATATATATATATATATTTTCCGCCTTTTCTTCCCTCACTTATTTTCTCTTGCACTACAAGCAACCTTTTTTTCTTTTAACTCCGTCCTTTTATTTAAACTCCCACACTTATACTAGAACTTCACTTTTATTAGAACTGTTTGCAAGCTCACAAGTTTGCTCCTTCCCCTGTTAAATTACAATAGTGAAATTATCTTCTAAGACTGTGGGATAACTCTTCATGATAAACAATGGGATAACATTCAAACAAAGGCAGAAAGTTCCCATCTCAACATAATTCTAAGAGAACAAGCTTACAAAACTCTACTGAGATGGTATCTTACACCAGCAAGTTCACAAACCTAAAATCCATATTTAGACGATAAATATTTCAGATGGTGCAAGGCAGATGATACCCTGAAAAATGCTCTAAATCTTACATATATAGGAAGAAGCATGAAACATACCTCATGTCCTAAATCTTATATATATGGAAAGAGGTATACTCATTCCTAAAAAACTGGAAGAAGCATTATTAGGACGTCCTATATTAAAAGAGTCAAAAGATTCACAACTTTTGAAAAATCAACATTTCTTAGCTACCAGAAGTGTCCTATCTATAAACTTGAAATCCAACATACCCACATTTGAAGAGGTTTAGAGAAAAAATCAATATATACAGCCAATGTGCATGACTTCAGCTGATTTAGATGAAAACCTATTTTAGAAAATGGGCATCATCCTGGGACATGTGGAATTTAAAAATAGCCTGGAATTAAAAGATTAATAACTTAGAATCTAATATGCTAAGAAAAGAGAGATTTCTTAAGATCACTAGAAAATGCTTTCATATTTGCCCTTTAATCCTCCCTTCTCCCCACCCCCATTTTTTTGTTTATGGGCTTTTTTGATTTGTTTTCTTGTTTGCACATCGAATATGTATGCCAGTGATGCTTAACTGACTCATGGAGAAGTTTTTCGTGAAAAACAGGTTTGGATGTTGACATACACTACGGAATATGTCGGCGCGCTATAAATAAACTATAATAATAATAATACACTGATTAACTTTTATGTATAAAATATATATAACAATATATTTTATGTTTTCTTGGATGTATTATTGTTAAACAAAAAAAAAGAAAAAAGGTAAAAGAAGAAGAATGTTGAACTGTAGAAATTGTGCAACATGAGTGTTGATTATCTCAATTTCTCTTGTATTCAAATAAAAATAATAAGAAAGAAAGGTCCTTCCTGTATAGATGTATATTTCTGCCACATCTTCTTTATCTAATCTGCTTATATTAAGTCCCTACCATTATTGTCTTTTTCCACACATCAGCATGAAAGAGATCTCTTGACTTTCCCGTTCTGTTATCTTTTTCTTTCCCATTATGATATGTCTTCTCGTCTCTTCTTGCTTTCCTCTGCAATTCTGCATTCAGTTGGACAATTTTTTTGATCTGGTACTCGTAGGATTTCCTCCTTCTTTTGCCATTTACAGGTGTGAAAACATTTGCAGGCTTGGGGAATTGTAGCAATTAAATAGCTATAGCGGACGTGAACGATCAAAGGCTTTGATGGGCTGTAACCTCCGGTTTTAACAGCCGCAAGAATTTCAATTCTGTAACCCGTATCCAGTTTGTAGCCCACAAAAAGACGGCAATTGAATAGCAAAATAACTTATGGCCTCCATTATGGGCTACTGTAAGTTACAATTGCTCAACTGAATTGGGCTCTTACAGCCCCATTAAATTCCAAGCCCGTAGAGGCAACAGCACACCTGCAAAGCCAGCGGCAATTAAATTCTGCTGCATTACAGAGCTATTACATTCAACCATGCTGCAACCTACGGGCTGGAGATGCAATTCCGTAAACCGTTCCCACGCACACAAGCTGTTAAGAGGCAGGCTGAGACCCGATCGGCCATTACGATCCAAACCCGTAATCATGTAGTTTGACTCAAGCCTAATAGCCAATAGAAAGTGGGGGACCGCAATTAACGCTGCAGGAAGTGGTTTTAAAGGGAGCAAAATCCGTAAATCATTAACTGTGCTGTGGCTGAGCAAGGTCTAGGCGTTGGTGGGTTTGTGAGCATTGTGTGAGAGAGTCAAGTGAGTGAGAGAGTCAAGGAGCTTTGTAAGTTTTTGCTATTTTGACCTCTAATATATATTAACCTTTAATTTACAACACACATAATTACTGATATAACATAATTCACACACATAGATTTATACGTACACATAGCTATACATAGCGGTAGGCCACAGCACATCTACACCCCTGCCCATAAAATTACTATACTACACATAATACTCACATTCTTGTTTTACAACATACACATCCCAAAATACATTATATTTATTTATACTCATTTTCATTTCCTAAATCCAAGGAGGGTAGAGGTGGGGAGGAGGAAAGTGACGAGAGAGGAGAGAGAGGGGAACACCGGAGGGGGAGAGTGAGGAGAGGAGAAGAGTGAGGAGGGTAGTAGAGTGAGGAGAGGAGGAGAGTGAGGAGAGCTAGAGATATGAAGAGAGGCAGAACCAGGTCAAGGAGGTCAGGTGGAGGAGAGCAGTGGAGGGGAGGATGTGCCCCCAGATGTAGGCACACAAGGTGTAGCGACAGAGGTTCAGGGGCCAGATCCCAGGGAGGGAGGTAATGGGGAAGAGGGACCGGCCCTAGGGAGAGGACAGGGAGGCCAGGAAACCCAGGCACAGTTGGGAGGTCAAGAGGCTGTGGCAAAGTACAGGGACCCCAATTTTAGCCCAGAGGAGATGGTCCTCCTCCTCAGGGAAATCTGTGCCCGCTATCGAATCATACATGGTGGGAGAGATGTGAGGCCTAGCCAGAAGGCAGAGGCCCTGAGTCAAATAGCTTCAACTGTTGCGGCATTAGGGTTTGCAAATAGGGATGTAAGGTCTGTAAAACAGAGATATGACAACAGCAAGCTGAAAGTGAAGAGCCAGATTGCAGAGGCAGGAGCTGCATGTCCAACTGGTGGTGGTCCTCCAGCCAATATCACTTATTGTAGATGGGAGCATGGGAGCAAACCCTGAAAGTGTGGAATGAGCCAGCAGCAGTGGTGGGTCTACCAGAACAGGTGAACATAAATGTGCCAAAAACCATGTAGAGTAGGTATCATATAACACAACACACATTGGTGTATGAAGTTGGGGGGGAGTTGGGGTGGACAAATACCCCCCAAATATCACGATGTTGCTATGTATTTATAAATAAGCTTTTACTCTGGCTGGTATATACAATGAGCTGTATACCCCTAGAATTATTCTGACTCCTACACCCCTGCCCAAACACAAAGATAACTGACATACAGTAGCACTGTAAGCCCTATGTTTATGACTGAAGATAGATGGAGCATCAATAACCATGTAAATCCTGGTAGCAAACATATCATTTTCATAATTTGTATCATTGAAATGTCTGGCCAATACCTGCAGTTCACACCGATTCTGAGAACAATTTGCTATTAGATCAAAATTGATTTGACATTCAATAGAGAGTAATTGTCTAAGTGTGTGCACTGCGGCATATGTAGATACAGACTATTTAGGACTGCATGTGCGTGTCATATACTGTCCTAACCTGAACCATGTTTCAGCTGCATATTAACAACCATTGCTGAGAACATGTCACAGATTGATCAGTCTCACACTTCACAACAGATCCAGCAGAGCACGTGTCTGATGCACATGCAGATGGAACACCACACCTGCAGTACACATATTTATAAGAGCCATGATCCACAATGTTCATTATGCATGCCATGGTTCATCTGTGTAATGCAAGCACCACTGTCAATCACAGGTGACCATGATGTCAAGCATATGGAAACACATAACTGCCAATTGGGAAACCAACTCAAATATATTTTTTCTTCCATTTCAGTACCCAGAAGGACAAGGCCAACCACAGTCAAAAAGGGGAAGGCTCCAGTGGAGGTCGGAGTGGTTGACGAAGAAGGCCAGGACATTCCAGAGGGCCTGGGATCATCCACACAAGCTGCCCATTCATGTTCACCATCATATCAGTAATGGGAATCACTGCCTGGGCCCTCAACAGCATCATCCAGCCATGCCCAGCTGTTCCAGCCCCTTCAACCGGGAATGTCCTGGACCCAGCCATCATCACAGCTGCCACCTGCTACAACAACATTGCAGCCATGGCAGGCCAAAGCCACATGCACACAATGGGGTCTTTCAACATGGCCTCCAACACAATGGGCTCCCCCAACATGGCCTCCCACACAATGGGCTCCCTCAACATGGCCCAACACCCCATCTCTCCTGCCGACACCTCGGTCCCTGCTGCAGTCACCTCGGGCCCTGCTGCCATCACCTTGGGCCCTGCTGCCGACACCTCCAGCCGTGCTGCCGTCACCTATTGCCCTGCTGCTGACACCTTCAGCCCCATTGCCGTCACCTTTGTTCCCAATGCCATCACCTTTGGCCCCAATGACGTCACCTCCGGCTCCAATGCCATCACCTGCGGCCCCAAGAAACAACAGAATGAGAGGCTTTGGTTGCT
Organism: Discoglossus pictus; assembly: GCA_027410445.1. Lineage (NCBI taxonomy): Eukaryota > Metazoa > Chordata > Amphibia > Anura > Alytidae > Discoglossus > Discoglossus pictus. The sequence goes on along the minus strand of CM050163.1, from coordinate 460,290,826 downwards.
AAGAAGTCAGTGTAGGCTCACACACACCCTCCTGGCAAGCACCAGATCGCTCCATTCTGAGGTGAGGAGGCACAACTGAAGGATGGGGAGATATGAGGCAAGGGCAATTCGGGACAGACAGCAACTAATCGCATTAGCAGTACTCTAGTTTATACTTCTCCAGCCTTCAGTTGCACAACTGCGACCCGAGACGTCGGCCTCCTCATCTCAGACCTCACCACCATCTCAACCTGATTACCAGCCACCAAATGTAGTGGCAACCCACGCTCCTACACCACCAATACGTAGAAGAGTGAGATGGGCGCGGCACGGAAGGTGTATGCCCAGTGCTGCGGAAGAGGAGGTCTTAGGACCATCCAGGAAATCGTCCTCTTGATCACTCCTCACTGAATACTGATTTGTATAGATGTTGACTATTAAACTAATGGCTGGCTACAGAGTGTGTACATGTCTGGTAATGTTTAACATTTCAACAATTGATGTTCAATGTGGATTGACCTTGAGATGAAGTGTTGTAATTAATCAGAATATTGTTATGATTGATATCTTGTTATTGTCTCTGTAGGTGTTAATAGCCAAATCTTCCAACCATGAATGCATGTTCTTCATCTTTGAGCAGTACAGTACCGTCATGTGTGTAAACACTCAACTCAGTTCCTAACAGGCATTCGAACAGTGTCATTCACCACTGCAGATGGATCTGAAATGCAATATATGACTACATATCTCTTCACTAATGAACATGACTGGTGTGAGTTTCAATTATAATGAACAGTGTACCGGCTTTAGAGTTGCACGGTCCCATTAGGATCTGCTAATCCAAACCAATAGTTATGTATGCATTTGTGTTGCATGTCATCCCATTAACAGTATGAATGCGGATTATTGTACTTCATGTCATCCAAACAAAATGGATCATTTCCTTGTTTTGACATCAGGATCAATGTGCATGTGTTTAGGGGTAATGTGAACAGTGTAATCTGTCTGGCCTTGGTGGCACCAATATACCAGTGAGATGTGATATCAACATTGTACAACTAAGTAGATAGTGATAGTAATTAATGATGAAAGATTGTGTTCACAGTGAAGCATGCCTTGTATTACACATCCTCAACATATTCCGTGAAGACTGATTGAACAGGACAGAATCAATATGGTTATCACTGCTCATAGATGAGGTTCATGTTAGTTGGTTTATTGTAGTGTCCAGAGCAAAAACAATATAACATAATAACAGTGTATGATTGTTCTAAAATCTCCTCTTTATGTTTTCCAGATTCCTATCATCTATTTGGGAATCAGCAGTATTGTATGAAAACACAGTGTGTGTGGAATTGATTAGAATCATAGGATCCATGATTTCTAGCACCTGTTTAATATGGCAGATGGAGACCATATGGTTGCTGTATGCGCATTAATGTTTTTTTTCTATGAAATGGAGTGTTATATGATGTTCCTATGTCACATCCAATGATGGTTACTGTGGTGTCCTGACCACATGTGACCCTAGTAGATGCTATGCTTTATTCGTATGATGTTGTTAACCCTTTAAGATCATAAGATATCATAATATGACATATATCATATATGATCATAAAGGGTTAATACACATTACAGGTCCAATATGTTATAGTGTAAATTATCAACATTCCCCTGAAGTCCTGACTGGAATATGACAGGTGATATTGTGAATTGATTGATAGCAAAACATTTAATGGGAGGTCATCAAATGATAATGGGTATACATCTTGGCACATGGCCACCAGCAATGGTGTGGGACTTTCCAGGATAGCCGTAGCAGAGAAAATGCCTAATGAGTTGTCTGTTGCTCCAGATGCCTCTGCACAGCCTCCATGTGTATTTGTGGCCCTTCCTGATGGGTTAGAGTATATTAGTACGGTTTGTTTTCCCTGGTTCCTTTCTGGCTTGCTGCCTTGCGGAGGTGAAGGGGCTTGTGTACTTCGATGAAGCTGTGAGCAATATCATGCAGGGCCAGTGTAGGTGGGCAGGTGATAGCAAAGAGGTCAGACAAATCCCAGTCCAGTAGAGAAGGAACTGGCAACCCACTCCAGTATCTTTGGCATGCAACCCCTGTGGAACAGCTTAGGCTGAGAACAAGCTAAATGTGCTGCAGTCCATAGGGTCACAGAGAGTGGGACACAACTGAAGGAATGAACAACAAATAATTAAATGTTCCCCTGGTACTTGTGGTGGTGTAATTTGGCCACGATTTATTTTTCAAATGTAGATGTGATAAGTGAGCTGTATATGCATCTCCAGGGTCCACGTTAGAGCCTCTGTGAGTGAGAAAGTGTTAATATGGCATCAGTTTCATGTTTTTGTGCCATATAATCAGGTAGTGTGTCTTTAATTGTTTTATGCATGTTGCAGCATGGTTTTTCATTTTGGCAAATGCATGACTATTCCAACATAGGATGAAATCAAATATTTTTAGTTGCCTATTTTTTATTTGGGGGTTATTGTGCAAGTAATTGTAAGGCTTTTCCAGGCTTTCCCCAGATTTTAAAGTCCACTGGTGTGTTTATATTGTCTTTTACAGTGTTGGTAAATTGTCTGTAAACCCTTTGCATGTCCTATTTGGAGGCTGTAATATTTTTGCCTCCATTTGCGGGTTACGGGCTTGAATGCCAGGGTGTCTTTGGGAACTCATAGCAATTTAATTGCGATTTTCGAATGTAACAGTTATGGTCTTCACAGATCAAAGGTTTTGCGGCAACGGAGTTCAGATTTCGACATCACGTAGGATTTTTCTGCCCGTAACCCTCAGGTTGTTTGCGGGTAACTTTATGAGGCCAATTTAATAGCTGTAAGCAGGGGCGCATCTACTGCCGGTTCATGGGGTGCGTTGCATCTAGGTCCCTGCTCCAGGGGGGGCCCAGTGCTGTGTACAGTATTCCTCCCTCCCCATCTAGACTTTCTCTCCTTCCCCATCACCCCTTCCGATCCTCCTGCTTCCCCTCCTCCTTCTCTTACAATATGTGGTTCATCCTGGTGTTCAGTGGCCGTGTAGCCTTCCCCTGCTGATGTATCACACAGGATTTCCTGCCCCAGCCTAATGACAGAACGGATCCACAACATAGAGTAAGAGGAGGAAGAGGGGAGGATGGGAGAGGGTGAAGGGGTGGTAACAGGGAAGGCTCAGTGGGATATAGTATATACAGTAAAAACCCCGTTATCCGGCACTCACGGGGACTTCCTAATGCTGGATAAGTGTAGTTGCCGGTTAATCGTGAGTCCCCGAATTCAAGGGTCTAAAAGACCCTTAAACCCCCCCAAACCCCCACAAAATGCCTTTAAAATGCATTAGCACCTAAACTGGGTCATTTAGGCCCAGAAAATAACAATTAGAAAAAAAAAAAATTGCAGTTTTTAGAACTGCCGAATAGTGCCGCATAGTACCGATTATGCCGGTTTAGCAGGAGTTTTTTTTTAAATAGGGAATTGATGCCGGTGCCGGTTGCTTGAGAGTCCTGGTTAGTTGGGTGCCGGACAACTGGGATTCTACTATATATATATATATATATATATATATATATTACATATATTGCAGAGGGGCCCTGTGCACCCCCAGTGCTCATCTCACTGTCTCAGGTCATGTACCTTCCTTATCTGATACCATTCAACAGCACGGAAAAAAAGCCCTACTTACTGCTAGTGTCACAGCAGCATGTGCTCCACACATTGCCCACTACGATGGGGGCACCATGACTTTATTGTATCAGAATGATCTTCAGAGAAAGTAAAATAACTTTACTGTCATCAATCCTTCTATCTCTCTATGTAGAACTAAGAAATACTATCTATCTATCTATCTATCTATCCCATCCAAAAATATTATAAAAATTGATTATGTATATTTTATAGTATTGTATATATATATATATATATATATATATATATATATATATATATATATATTTATATATATATATATATATATATATATATATATATATATATATATATAGTACAAATAAAGAATAGTACATTAGTGATTCTATTTGAATGTCTAAAAAATAAGTTAATAAAAACCTAAACCCTATTGAGCATCTGTGGGGCATCCTCAAATGGAAAGTGGGGGAGTGCAAGGTCTCTAACTCCCACCAGCTCCGTGATATCATCATTGAGGAGTGGAAGAGGACTCCAGTGGCAACATGTGAAGCTCTGGACAACTCCATGCCCATGAGGGTTAAGGCAGTGCTGGATGATAATTGTGGCCACACAAAATATTGACACTTTGGGGCCAGTTTGGACATTTTCACTTAGGGGTGTACTCACTTTTGTTGCCAACGGTTTAAAAACAGTGGAGGCCTATAGGACTTAGAAATCTTGAAGATGAAAGTAAAGGGAATCTATTGTCTAAAATGCATACTTTTTTGCAAATGTGCCAAGTAATTGAGCTATTGCTTAGTTGGAAAATATTGCATTTTGCCTAGTTGGTAACTAGATTCATCTTGCTCATTAAGGAACTTCACACATGCTGCCTGTAAGATGCTTTTGTACAAAAATATGCAATAGTGGCTCGATATTAGCCCACTGAGTACATTTTGAACCCAGCTAACAAATTAATTAAGATATAGGGAGCCCATAAAATGTTTATTCAGATATTTATTTCATATAGCACACAGGGGAGCAGGGGAGAGATCGACAGGGGAAGAGGGGAGAGACACACAGGGGAGGAGGGGAGAGACACACAGGGGAGGAGGGAAGAGACAGACAGGGGAAGAGGGGAGAGACAGACAGGGGAGAGGCACACAGGGGAAGAGGGGAGAGAGACACACAGAGGATGAGGGGGGAGAGACACACAGAGGAGGGGGTGGGTGAGACACACAGAGGAGGAGGGGGAGAGACACACAGGGGAGGAGGGGGGATAGACACAGGGGAGTGAGAGAAGGGGAAGAGACACAGGGGAATGAGAGAAGGGGGAAGAGACACAAAGGAGTGAGAGGAGGAAGAAGAAATACAAGGGAGGAAGAGGAAGAAGGAAAAGACACAGGGGAGGGGGAAAAGACAAATGGGAGGGGGAAAAGACACAGGGGAGGGAAACTGGGGGAGAGACACAAGGGAGGGAGAAGAGACACGTGGGGCAGGGAGGAAAGAGACACAGGCGAGGGGGAAAAGACACAGAGGAGGGAGAGGGGGTAAGAGACACAGAGGAGGGAGGGAGGAGACACAGGGGAGGAAGAGACACAGGGGAGAGGAAAAGAGACACAGGGAGGGAGAGTGATGGGGGGAAGAGACACAGGAGAGGGGAAAAAGAGACACGGAGGGAGGGGGAAAAAGACACATGGGAGGGGGGAAGAGACACAGGGGAGGAGGGAACAGACACAGAGGTGGGAGAGGTGGGGAAGAGACAGGGGGTAGGGAGGGGGATGAGACACAGGGGAGGGGGAAGAGACAGGGGATGGAGAGGGGGGAACAGACACAGGGGAGGGGGAACAGACACAGGGGAGGGAGTATTGGGGAAGAGACACAGGAGGAAAAGAGACACAGGGGGAAGAGACACAGGGGAGTGAGAGGAGGGGGGAAGAAACAGGGGAGTGAGAGGAGGGGGGAAAATACACAGGGCAGGGAAACAAGGGAGACACAAGGAAGGGGGGAGAGACAGAGGGTGGACGGGTGGAAAGAAACACAGAGGAGGGGGGATAAAACACTGGGGAGGGGGATAAAGCGCAGGGGAGGGAGAGGGGGAAAGAGACACGTGGGAGGGTGAAAGAGACACATAGGAGGGAGGGGTGTTAAAAAAACAGGAGGGAAGGAGACACAAGGGAGGGAGAGGAGGTGGTAAATGAGACACAAGTGAGGAGAGCCAATGGCACTCATTGTGAGGCCAGTAAAGTAGAGGTGGAGGCTCCCATTGTGTGGCAAACAGCATTGCCAGGCTTAACTTTTTATTGCCGTCATTTTCAACAGGCAAATCGCTAGTACATATATAATTGTAGTTGTGAATGAACATGCACAAAGTGCTGTTTTTGTAAATAAAACTACCAATGATAAGCAGCTTATAAAATAGGATTAGCTCCAGCCTAAATATGACAGTAAAGCAGCTATTCTCAGTATAAGATTTTTCACAAAATATTAACTTGGTAAATCACATTAAATCGATAATTTGTTTATACCAATTTTACTATTTAAAAGTTGAGAAAAATGTTCACTGTCCGGATTCTGCTTCAGGTTCCTTGGAGGCTAGTTATTACTCATCTGGCTCTTTTTCTTTCCTCATACTGATTACTTGACTCCTCTGGTATAACGGCCACTATCTCTATGTAACTGAGTGTTATAAGAAATGTAGGTAATATATATTCTTTAAGGGGTATTTTTAAGTGTGTCTCAGTTAGGTAAAATCTACACATTGTTAATTATATCTCTAGAGCTAAAGTCCCAAAGATGAAAAATTTATGAAAGTTCAGACACACGGGTACAGAGAAAGATATGTTCAGCCAAAAGTTTTTGCAAACAAAACTTAGGGAAATTCCAGGATGCTATCTAGGACTAGGATTCACCACTATTAAACACGGCACACAGTGGTCCTGAATCAGACAATGGCTTAGTGGACCAAAACCAAGGGCAAGTCCAAGACACCATGCTAGGACAGCGGTAGCTATTACACTACCTTCCGTAGTATCAATACAGGAAGTAGACCTTGTTGCAATCCAACCAGTAGAGGAGGAGTGTGGAGACTATTAGCCTTATTCAATTAGCTACTTGCAAATGCATTGAAACCAAAATTTGGCTATGGGTATTTTTTTATATAAATGTATATATACATTGTATTGACTTAAGAATTCATTAGTACCAAAACGTAATATTTGCTGAATATCTAGCAATATTAAGTGATTTTTAAATTTACGAATTGGGCAATTGAATCGGGTCCTATAACAGGATTTATGGTCAGAGGTCAGCAGAGAGCAAGAACAGAAAGTTATTTCTTGAAAAATGCTTGGCGTGGAATTGCAGAGTATTGCTGAGTGTGCAGGCTGGTTTTACGAGAGCCCAATAATTATACTGGGGTGACTTGGTGTAATGTCATAACGACTGAGATTGTAATGGGCCTAATGTAAATACTGGAATGGCTTGAAGATGATTGCCATGGGAGCATAGAAGTTGAATGGTTCCTGCCATACTGCTGAGTTGTGCGTGATTGTTTTACAAGTGTATGGTATTCATACAGTGACTGTATGTAGCAAAATCCATGTGGATTGCAAAGTGAATGAATGAACTGGACCTATCTGAATGAACTGGAACTATCTAAACATATATAATGAATAGATCTACAGAAAAGCTGGATAGAATACACAAAAAAAAGTATGTAAAAAATAAGCGGTATGAGGAGTGGTTGCAAGTATTTAAGACATATTATATAAAGGATAAAGATTAAAAATTAGACTGCTAGCAGGGGAGCAAGTACCAGATATGTAACATGTCATTTCTGTATTATAAGTTTTGAAAGTGTGCAGAGAGAGAAGCAAAAGAGTGAGCAATATAATTGAGATGTGGAGAGAATTGTGAGGGATAAAATGTCAGGGGACAGGAGAAGCATGGATCTGGTAAAAACGAAAAGGCATTGATGTAGGTCACATTCAGTAATTATGTAAATAAACTAAATTCATAAAGGCACAGATTTGACCAATTTGGTGTATAGATAACAAAGCATTATAATTAATTCCAACCTGATGATGAGTTTTTGATTTGATTGGATGCATGTGTGGGTGTGTATTAGATCTCTCTCTTTCTTTGTCTCTATATATGCATATCTCATTAAATGTTTTTTAACCATCAGACAATGTGTGTGACTGTGTGTGTGTATTTATTTTTTCCATAATGGTAACTTATTATTGTACGATGCTATGCACAGATCAGAGAGGAGAGGTTAATATTTTTAAGTTAAGGTAATACGTATGTGATTATTCAAACATTCACTCCATTTATATTCAGATGTATCTGACTATATGTACAAACCATTAAAATATATTGACTACCCAAATATTTTCTGACAAGTTAAATAAATAACATGATGTCTTTTTGCTAGATGTGCTTGTGATATAAAAATCATAACAATGTACATACAAGAATCAGTCCTTTTTTCTGAGCACAAATATATTTTTCACAGGCAATTTTTTTTTATTTATTCCTCTATTGAAATGAAATCCAGAAGAGAGAAAGATACCTTTAATTATATAACAAAAAGCTTTTGTAGGTAATAGCAGACTTACTCACATCACAAAGCCTTATACATTTATTCTGAGATGTTTTAAAAATGATCAAAAATTCTCATGAGTCCTTGCCAACTGTTCACCAATCTGACAGTAACCACGCATCTGTGATAACAGCAAACAGACAGCATATACAGCATGCAGGAAACATCTGGATGATTAACATTCAATTATGATTATCACAAAGAATATAGAAATACAGAACATTTTTATTTACACCAATTAGCACTTTTAATTTCTTATTTGTTACATATTGAACACATAAAATTATTTTATTTTCAAAACCCTTCAGAATATTTTATCACAGATATAAATTAAATAATTGCTAATGTGGGGGTGAACTTGTATTTTACATTTGTTTTAGGACTGTCATTTCTATTTGATGCTTAGCATTAAAGGAAATGTTAATATGCATCGGTTGACATTTCTTTTAGGTAACTCTAATTATAAACGTATCAAGAACAGCATAACCTAACCCTAAATCAATACATGTCTTCTGGATGACTGTTACCCACATTTTTAATTCCTAATATTAAACCACACTTTAGGGGGGGATACAGTCTATTGTATAAACAGGCCGTAAAATAGCCTATTTATACATATATACAAACATAGAAAAATCTGGGGGGGATTTGTCCCCCCAGTTCTTTACACCTATGAGCACTTCCTCACTACAATTTAAATGCATAACCTCTTGTTTTAGGAATTAAAGCTAAAATAACCATGCTGTCACCTTTTATCTTAATAGGACACACAAATAAGGTCCCAAGTCTGTATCACTTAAAACTACCTTTAGAGTCAATAGGCTAATCTGCTATTTTACTGCCATGAATAGGTCTCACTGGCCCGGCCACCATTATCTGTTGCTAACAAGAATATTTGCTTCCTCAGTCGGATAGCAAATTTAGCACATATTCATATCAATCAGTGATTCATGGTCCTAAGTTTAGCTAACCAAATTAATTGCCATATACATAATTGAAAAAGTGTTTGTTAAATGTAGTTTTCAATTATACTAGATATATCTTTAAACTATTTTTTAGATATATACTGCTTTTTGTACTTGGTTTCAAATACTAATCTGCAGTTCCATATGTTTCTGTAACACAATAAGTATTTCCAATATTATATACCTGTGGGATATTACTGAGTTAGTTCCCCTCATTTATACTAATCATGCACACTGTAACAGAAATTATTATCCTAAAGAGCCTCATAAAGACAATATATTGCAAATGACTATAAAACAATATCATTATTTCGACAGCATGAATTAGGAACGTGACGATGCTGCTTTAAACCAGCTGAAATAATAACTTCAAAATCCCTTTCATCTACAGCAATTGGCATTCATGTGGCAAAACAGCATAATGACAATATTTATTGTAGTGGAAAATTATACATATTTTCTGATTCATACATATAAGTAGATGCATCTCGTCAATATACTTGGTCTCTGATTTATGATGACAATCCATTTTATTAGTGTACAGTTAAATTACAAAAGTTGATTTGTTTTGCAATGCAAAAATGTGCCAGATTATAAGATTTTTCTTATAAAGCTATTTCACACAAACAGTATAAACATTTTAGCACTGCCTTCAGAGGAGATTTAGGCCATCTAACTTATACATAAAAAAAAAAACAGTAATACAATTATTTTATTTACCATAATTCCTTTCTCATTCAAAGCAGTGAAAATTATGTAGTTTTTGTGGCTTCAAATGTCATTCACCACTAAGGAAAGTTCAAACGTTAAAGGGACACTAATTAGTTAGTAAAGTAACAATGTCCATGACAAAATGGCAGAACAATAACAGTATGGAAACTCAAAGAGCACACAGGAGCAAGATCCTTGTACAGACACCGGTACCAAAGGCTCATTGCAGGCCTCAAATGTGGACCCTCATGAAGCGAGGGGCCGCATTTGCGGAGGTGGAGGCTCCCACGTTGGCTGCAATGAGCCGAAGCTAGGTGCCGCATTTGCGGAGGTGGAGGCTCTACGGCGCCTCAAAGCGGTTACAAGCAGCCACAGAAGCGGGACATTGAAAAAAAAACTCTAGCACGCAATGACTAAACACGGACTTACACAAAAAAATATGCGCCGCGGGACTTAAAAAAAATAATTACGAACTTACACTAAAAAAATACCAGAAGCGGGACTTAGAAAAAAAAACATTACGATCTCGCAAAAATACGACCTTAACGGCCGAACCCGCACAGCGAAAAAAAGTAAAAACAGACTAAATACACACAAACAGAAAATAAAAAGCTTACCCATAGCAAGGGGGGACACCCAAGACGTCTAGAAGTTAGGTTACACCTCAATTTAAGTCCAATTTAACGAGTTTGGACACTCGAAAATCCCCTAAGTGAGAGAAAAAATGGCTGCCGAAAAAAACAAAAACAAGGCTACACGACTCCTAAAGATGCAAAACACCACCAAGCAAAGGCGCTCAGCGCAAGGCTCGCAATTTTATTGCCCCATCATTTTTGATGGGCAAGTCACTAGTATTAAATAATAAATAACTTCATTTTACCTGTACAGCAATTTGTGTGTTCAAGGATTGTGTTGTTGAGCAGGTATTTGGCTTCATTAATTCAAATCCAAAGGGATATTCTAGACATTTTACTTATGAATAGCATGGGAAAAAAACTATATATTTGTGGAGGGATTCAGGTGTTAAATGTGTGAAGGTGATTTAGTAATGTTTTGTTTGAACAGTCTGTTGCATTAATAATTATAAAAGTTTCAAAAAGTATACATTGTGTTAGCAATTCCAGTCTGGGTACATATCTTTAACACTACAAGTGAAGAATATGACCAAGTGTTTAAAGGAAATATTTTCTACACTAAATGCAGCTATAATGTAAAAAAAACAAAATACATGGTTTATCTTTATTTAAGTTCTGGAAAAACAACAAAAGAAATAATATTGTGGAGATAAATATTTTTTCAAGATATGTTTTATATATTCTGTAACACTGTGTGAACCAGGCAATTTAATACAATTTACTTTTATTTCAACAGGCTCATATGCTTTACCTATTCCACTCTACACATAAAAGGCTCAGCTACATTAAATAACAACTCTAGTTTGGGAAACGTTTCACTTGTTTTCAAAGTATATAACTATCTAACAACATTAGCAGCTTTGTAAAGCCAAGAGCATAAAAGTATTTTAAAGCAAATCTAGCACACTCTTATATTAGCAGAATCGGGATGTGCTTTGGGTCCATGCATCTGAATACAGATATTCTGTTTGAAAAAGCCCTTACAAATCCTATTTAGTACTAATACTAATATTTTTGACAGAAACGTGATACTTTTTTCAGTTGTGGTTTAGACTTTATTTGCAAGCCAGAGCTACGAGTCTAATAGAATATCGATTTTATGTAAGTTTAGTTAGAGCTTGTAATATTCAAACTGGGCTAAAACCAATGGAGTTCTATAGCTGATTTTGTACCTTTGGCTGGCCCGTAGTGTTTGTGGGCAGGTCACTTGTAATCGGATTGTGACAAGCTAATATAATATGTGGCAAAATTAAGAGTGATTTTACATTTACAAATTGGCCAATAGAATAGAGACCCAATGTTTCCACAAATTGCCATTGAATCTCTTAAACTACCACATCAAAGTATTTAATATTAATGTCTTATTGGAAATTGTCTCTATATCCCTTGATATATTTTAAAGTTTTTATTAACGTACCCATTTTATTCTGCAAAGCTAGGATTAGCAAAAATTGTAATAATAATTGTGGTGAGATCTCTCTTATTCCTTTGTTATTAAACAGAACCTAATCAGTAAAGGGTAAAGGGCTCTCCTTTTGAAAAGTGATAGAAAAGATAAGATGAGGGTTGCGTTTGACCTCTTAGTAATTGTAGCATGTGGACTATGGTGGTAAACTCAGTAATATGAGGGCTGCCAATAATCCAAGGTCTCAATTTTTTTCTGTGTTTGGTTTCTCTCTGCTTCAGCACACCTGAATTACTCAGTATCATCCTGACTGTTCCACCTGGGATCATGTAAAGAGAGACTGAAATCCTGGTCAAAAGACTGAACTGTTCACCATTGATTTAGGGGGTATGCTTCTCTGAATATGTTTCTTTTCACAGAGCATTTGATGCTTTGAAAAGTAGGGAAATGTAGTAAGAGGTGTAAGTTATTGACTGAACAGAAAATGAAGGTGCAATGGATAATAGGATAAGTGAAATATATTCCAATGTTAACAGACCGGTTCTCTCTCTTTCCACAGCTGGATATTCTGTATTGCGTATATGTAAAGTTTAAATTACTGTGCAAAATATAATTAAAGTTTCTAAATTACTGTTATAGTTGCTAAATGTGTAAAACAAAATAAATGCTTGAAGATACATTTTATAATTCTGTAGTGAAGCTCTCAAAAGGAATATTCAAAAAATGTGCCACCAAAATGGTGATATTTATACTATAACCAGCTGAACTCACATAAAAACATTACAATAAATAGACAATACAAGATTAGGTTTGCAAATGGGGGTGTTGCATGAATTCATCATACCGAAGAATGAGGAGAATAACATTTTTCTTGATTGCAAAAATCCATAGATAGGTATTGTAGAGTTGAGTAACATGCAGTTTTTTCGCCTTTACACATGCTTGATTTGTTATTAATATAATGCAGCAACCCATGTGTTTATTGTCCTGTCAAAGTGCTACTGATAGAGTGCGACAGAGCAGGGAAAAAACAGATCAATTTGCAAACCAAAGAAGTCAGCATTTAGTGAAAACCTTGGTTGTTCTTTTGTAATTTGAAACAGAAGGGAATCAATATTAGTAGCTCTAGTATTAAAAAAGCTGTAGAAATCTATAACTCACAGCTTTGCACTCTAACTAGAATTTATATCAACTCAGTGTCATGCAGTGTAGAAATGTGTACAGTTCTTCATATTGCCAAAGGTAATCATGCAATGAAACCTAATGGTGAGGGTTATTTACAGTATAGTGTAAATAATTGTATTAGAAAATACATGAATATGTTGGTAGCAACTGTATTTTAGAGTTAAAAGGCATTAAAGTCAATGGAAAACCTTCTGTCAATATTGTTCTTGCAGTAAATTGCCATTTTAACAAGTACTACATGGATTTCATCTTATCTTATTCTTTTAAATAATGACCTACTCTTAACCTCTGTTATGGACATTTAAGGTTACTGGGTTTACATACAGTCTCAAAGCTGTGATAAACATTGAGTTCCCTTGAATTTAGTCACTTTGTGTTAACCCGTCCGAAAAATATATTAATTCGTTTTTTCATTCCATTTAAATGTAGATACAGTTGGAAATATGGCATTCTTGCAAACTTTTCTGTTACCAGAAAGCAAGTTAATAATAATAATAATAATAATAGTTTAGAGTATAGATTTCATAAGAGTAAATCAGCTAATCTCTGATCACCCAATTAGTTTTTCTAGGGTACTAGAACTTCTGCTGGCAAAATTTTAATTATGTTGACTACAATTTTTTTTTAATCAATATCGCATCATATCGGCATACAAAAAACAACTTTATAAATATTTTTTTTTTCAAAGGGCAGAAACATTCCTTAAAATCAGTAAAGCAGGACAAAATTGAGGTACCTCTATTGGGAAGACCTTGTTTAGAATTTCATGGAATGCAATATATTTAGTAACTGAGATCAGTGTACTAAAGATGTTATCACCCTTTACAGTCCTTTAATTGCCATAAACTTTATTTAACCTTAAAAGAATAACCACATAATGAAAAAAGATATTTCTTTGAAAACTTCATATCTACCTCAGAGCATAATTAAGCAGGAAACATGTCATACATCTAGTTCTTAATTGGGAAAAAATAAATTTTTATGCCTTTATCAGTTCAATGGAGAAATCCATTATACATTGGTGGAAGTTGTGTGTGACAGGTGCATATACATCTCTGGAGAGCTATTGTTGCAGCAAATGATGCAAGGGGGGCGGCTTCTGGGCCAATTAGAGCGAATAGAAGTTGAGTTTATTTCAGCCATATCCAATTATTTTCACAAAGGCTCCTGGTCCCCTAAGTCCTCACTCGTCTCTGCACTGATATAAACAACTTCATGATTCAGCTGAAGAAGTGATTTAATAAACAGCTATGGTTGCATTTGATTTAATGTCCTGCTCCTGGACCAGTAAGGGGAATAGGTGTAGTGTCAATTTTAATCCTATCCAGGTTCCTCCTCCCAAAATTCAGATGTCCCCCCCAAAAGAAATGCTGTATGCCCATTGCTGCTATATTGTTAGTTTTGTATGAATTTGACAAACAAGTGTCTTTTTTCTTGAACTGCAGCGGTCCTTTAATGGGAAGCCGAAGTCAAACTATGCACTCAGTACCATCAGAGAATGCATGCATTTTTTTTATTTTGCTGCTAAATTAGAATAGTTATTCGCTTTTGAAATGTGCGGTTTTATGAGCATTCTAACTTGTCCCGGCATTGGTAAAATATAATAAACTGTAATGTATAGGGGCACTAGTTATCTTTAGGTGTATAAGTTGTGCAAGGAACTTTTACATTTCCAATATTCACTCTGTATTAGTTATATTGCTCTTTTTTCATTTATTACAAAACAAAATAATATGAAGTAAAGGGGTATAATGCTGAGTTAGAAAGTGTTAAATGCTTCCATTATTAGATCTGTTAGTTAAATTGTCCTTTTTCACCCCTTAGAAACCATGTAGTATCATTGTGTTGTGGTAAAATGCATGTATGTATGAGCTGGAGCTCGTGGATTTGAAGAATATATCTTCCTTTTTACATTTTTTAATCATTATTTTTAATTTGGTAATAAGATAAAACAGAAAATATATGTAAGTTGTAAAGGATGGTTTAAGACAAATATGAGTGTTATAAAGCTTTTAAAATAATTATTTTACCTAAATTGAAAATATTAATGTTTAAAAAGGCAAAATATATTCAAACCCACATGCACCCACATGAATGTATATTAAGTTCACCTCTGCACCATGCCTCTGTATGACAAACATCATGTATATAAATCAATAAAGTTGAAATATAGTCAGCTTGATGTCTATATCATCTTTATTATCTATTCATTTTCTTATGGGAGAGCTTCAGGAGTTAAATGAGCAAAAATTAAAACTGCCAAAATGTAAATCAATTATTGATCAATTTTAAAAATAGTCTAAACAATTTTTCCATATACTCTTCCACCCTCTCAACGGATGATACAGGGCAGTAATAGTGACTCCAGTGTACCTTTAACTATGGAACATGGAACACAATTCCTTTTCCGTGTACAGCAATACCCCATTTAGCTCTTCACGTGCATTCCTGCATGCATGAGCGCTATATGAAAAAAAATGCTAAACAGGGCATTATACCGCCATAGCGCTTAGGCAGCTCTATGGCGAATTGGAGAGCGCTGAGCGGGAGTTGGGATTGGCGCTCAAAAATAGCGCTATATCAGGGTTTAGCGTTAAGCGGGGGGAATTACACAAAAAAGAATGCTGTAGTGATTCACAGCTGAAAGGGGTAGCATTAGGCGGGCTATACCTGTATATAAAAGAGCATGCTTTAAACATTACCAAAGGTGTGTTTTGCATAAAACCAATATTAACTAACAATGATGCAAGCTGTATTGAAGCTAGCGGAAAATGCGCAGAGCCCACATATATCTGTAGATTTCACTGACAGTGAAGTAAGACACATGCAACTATTACTGCTTGTTAGCTGACTGGGAAAGCCCCCCAGATCAGTTTAATACATGAATCAATATTTTTCTCTTTTTAGAGCATAATTTGAAAAAAAAAAAACACACAGTAATATATTATAAATGAATCTCTTTCAGATGCAGCAAATATTTTATTTTCAAAATCAATCCCTTTAATCATATTAGTTGAAATGCATTATCCTACATTTACTGTAATACTAACTTACTAGTATCTTCATACTGTAGATATGCCATATTCCATTTGCAAGTTAGTGTCTTATGATATAGTGTGAGTGTTAGTGTTTATATTGTATATCTTGGAGTTCCATTATATAAGTTCCATACAAAATGATATATATATTTAGACAATGTAATGTCTAAATCTACATACAGGACTATGGGTGATTAACTAAAAGTATTAAACACAACAAGGCTTATCACAGATATCAGGCTCCTAAACACTTTGGGCAATGTGTATTAAAAGGTTTTGAAAAACTTTACATAGAACACAAAAAAATTGGTCACAGGAGATCGAAAACATTGAACTTGACTGCAGTATGTTTTTCTTTTTCTATGTAACTATGTAACTTCTCCATTCTACAAGATTTATGTACTTAGATTTGCCATTTTCGAGAGATCTAAAAAACATCATACTGTAGTATATATGCACAGTCTGTCACTTATGAGAAATGCTGCATATGCCACTGGATGTGTGAAAGAGAGAATAGTGCCACATAGAAAAACAAATAGAGAGAAGCCAGGGAAAAAATAGCAATGAGTTGAGAAACAGTGGGTTTTGAGAGGGTTATAATTTATACTTGTTATACATGTATTTCATATTAAATCTGAACTTAAAAGTGTTTTCTTTGACATATATTATTTATAATTGTCTAACTATACAGCATGTTTATTGCATTGATTTATTTAGAACATCAATATGTTATCTAAATATTCATTGCATGTATGTGAATGGAATATACACATGTAGTCTGTTGATATTATTCCGAAAAAATTACGGTAGCTCTAACATAGGTTTTACATGCCACTTGCAGTAAACCCTTGTGAGTAAATTCTTATGAGTGATTGATACGTATGAACTGCTTCTACTGGAAATATTATTTAAAGGGCTCTCGTAAGAGTTACTGAACATCCTACATGTTCT
Source organism: Discoglossus pictus (assembly GCA_027410445.1). Lineage (NCBI taxonomy): Eukaryota > Metazoa > Chordata > Amphibia > Anura > Alytidae > Discoglossus > Discoglossus pictus. Next base: position 460,273,718 of record CM050163.1, on the reverse strand, counting down.
CTTAAAGGCTCTGCATGTGTCTGCATTGAGACAAATCCTTACGTGTAAACTCAACTTCCCTAAAACCCTTATGAGATAACTTACAAGAAGCCATGAGTGTATATACAGCAGAATAAAAAATAGACTAAAAAAGCATTTTACAGCACAATCGTCATATAAATTTAAAGCCTATACATCATAAAGCACATAAGAGACCATTCTAGCACTACAGAACAATACTAAAGACCAATCAACATAATCACAATAGCAATTACAAATTCCTGCTCACACAATTTAAAACTGACATGTTATGATACGTCTGTTCATGTGCAAGAATTTAACACAGCAATGTGTCACACTATAATCTGCTTAACTATACCTCTGAGGATCCTTGTGAGTCTCGTACAAACCCTTTGGCTACATATCAGTAAGTTCTTAGGTGAAATGACCTGCAGGAGCAATGAAATTGCTACTTAAATTCTCCCATAAGTACTTCCATAACTAAGAGTCAGCCATGCAGGAGTTCCTATGGGAGCAATTTAACCAATTGTATAGACAGCCATTTGCCAATAGGTGAGAGCTCCATGACTACATGTCTTTAGTTCCGTCTTATGCTTTACTAATTTAAATTATTATAACAATAGAATGCAAAATATCAAAACAAGCTAGAGGAAAACTTCATATCTTTTCACATTATGCCCGTCAGTACTTACTCTTATCACTCAAAGAACAGGTATAGGAATTTCACTAAGCTACTAGATTTACACACCTCCTCTTATCTTTTTTCCTGTTGTTCATATGCAGTGCCATCACTTGTCCTTGTTTCATGTAAAGGACTTTGTAAAATAAATACTGAAAAAATTAACTATCGCCCAATGTAATGACGCTAATATCCCCTTCATTTTTCTTTTATATGTTTTTAAATACATTGTCTTATTAATTAATGTCAATATATAATTAATTTATGTTATTATTGCAATGACTAATATATATATACTAGCAACTTGCCCGTCAAAAAATGACGGTAAATAAAAGAAAGTGTTGAAATGCTGTTTGTCACAGAATGTGAGTGTACTGTGTGCCTCAAGAAGCAGAAATCTACATTACATAAAATAAGAAAAACTAAAATCACCAAAAATAAAAAATGTACATTACAGAACAAAAAAAAAACCTAAGTCACAAAAAATAAAAAAAGGAACATTACAGAAAATAACAAAATACATTACAATCCCCCCTCACTACAACATTTAAAAAAAAAATACACACCTGAAAATGAAATACATATAATACATACATATAATACAATACAACACAATTATATAAAATACAATGCAACACAATTCAATAAAATACAATACACCACTATCTAATATACATGCCAGTATCTAATATACATGCCACTATCTAATATACATGCCACTATATAATGTAATATACATCCCACTATCTAATATACAATACTATCTAATAATACATCCCCCTATCTATCTAATATACAATACATGCTATCTATCTATCTATCTATCTATCTATCTATCTATCTATATATATATATATATATATATATATATATATATATAGCTACCCTAATTGTAAGCTACAATAAAATAATTAAGACTACTTACCTTTGAGATGTTTCTTCAGATCAGCAACCTACAGTAAAAAAGATTAAAAAAATTAATACAACACGTTTACATGAAATAACTAAACATTCTAAACATTCTAAATATTCTAAATATTATTCTCACCTTTCCAGCATGTCCCGTTCCAGCATGTCACGTCCTCCATGTTCCGTCTTCCATCTTTGCGTCTTGTCCGGCGATACTCCTGTAAAAAAAAACATTACATTAGTAAACATAAACCAAATTTAAACACAATCTACATTATACTTACCATTCCGCAATGTCTCCGGCCTCCTCGTCTTCTCCGGAAGCATCCGCTCATGAAGAAAAAAAAAAATAAAAAAGCGACACACATCCGCCCTGGCGGATGTCTCCGATGCTAATGACCTTCCTATGGAGTGTTCCAGAATAAAATTGTCAATGCCGGCTTCTGATTGGTTGAAAAGGCTGTCTATCAAATTCAGCCAATGAGAAGACCCCATTTGTGAACCAATGAAAAAAGTATACACCCCAAAATACAACGGTGATTGGATAACACACCTGTCCATCTTTATTTGAACCAATCCTAAGGCTTTATTGCCATCAGCCAATCACAATGGAATATACCCCCACGTACTGATAGGTGAAGACATCTGTGCCTTCCCATTGACTGTAATATTGATTGATATTAACAGTAGCCAATGAGAATGCGCAAATCCTTCACCAATCAGTACGTGAGGGTGTATTCCATTGTGATTGGCTATTGTCAGTGCAACCAATCAGAATGCGCAGAGGCTCCAACCAATCACCCTGTGGGGTTGTATTCCATTGTGATTGGCTGAAGGCATCTGCGCCTTGTGATTGGTTTAAATAAAGATTGACAGGTGCATTATGCAATCAGAGTGGTATTTTAAATTGTATCTGTTTGTGATTGGTTCACACATTGGCGCCTCCTGATTGGGTGAATTTGATAGACATCGTTTTCAACCAATCAGAAGGCGCCATTGCTTGTTTCCTTCCGGAAAAGTCTCCTGGAGCCTCATTAGCGTCTGGGATGTCCGGGAGTGCGGATGTAAGTATATATATATTTTTTTTTGTTTACAGGGCGTGGCAAAAGAGGATCCAGAGGAGGCCGGAGACATCGCGGGGAGGTAAGTAGAATGTAGATTCTGTTTCTTTTATTTTGATGTATGTGTATTAATGTTGTGTTTTTTTTTAACAGGAGAAGGATGTAAAGAATAAGGACGGGACATGCCGGAAAGGTGAGTAGAATATTTAGAATGTATGGAATGTATCGAATGTTTATTTTATAACTGTAAACTATTTTTTTTTTTTCCGTAGGTGGCTGATCCCAATGGACATCTGCAAAGGTAAGTGGTCTTAATTATTTTATTCTAGCTTAGACTTAGCTTAGTTAATATATAGATAGCATTTATTGTATGTTAGCTAGGGGTATGCGTTTTATATAGATAGCATAGAGTGTATTATAGATACATTGTGGTATTTATTTAGATAGATTGGGGATGTATTATTATATAGATAGCATGTATATTAGATTATGCTATTTATTTAGATAGATTGGGGATGTATTATTATGTAGATAGGATGTATATTAGATTATGGTATTTATTTAGATAGATTGGGGATGTATTACTATAAAGATAGCATGTATATTATATTATTGTTTTTATTTAGATAGATTGTGTGATGTATATTAGATAGGGTGTATTGTATTGTAATTGTATGTATTTGTATTGTATGTATTTGTATTACGGTATATGTATTTCCTTTTCAGGTGTGTATTTTTTTTTTTCTGTAGTGGGGGGGGGGGGGTTGTAATGTTTTTTTTATTTTCTGTAATGTTCCTTTTTTTATTTTTGAGTGACTTTAGGCTTTTTTATTTTCTGTAATTAGAGTGGTGGGGGTTAATAAGGGGCAGGTAGTGTAGATGTTAATAGGTTAGTGTAGAGGGTGTTTAGTTGATCTTTAATGTTTTATTGGGGGTGGTATAGTGCAGTATAGTGTTTATACTTAGTGTCATGATGGTCCTTGAGGACCATCATGGCACTTATGTGGTTAATGTAGTGCTGTAACAGGCCCATAACGGTGTTAATATACCCTTATGGGACTGATGGGGTTAAATAGAGGCTTATGGGGGTCTGTATTGACCCCCATGAGTGACAGGGTTAATGAAGGGCTTATGGGGATCTGTATTGACCCCCATGAGTGACAGGCTTAATAAAGGGCTTATGGGGGTCTCTATTGACCCCCATGAGTGACAGGGTTAATGAGGGGTTTATAGGGGTCTGTATTGACCCCCATGAGTGACAGGGTAATGAAGGGCTTATGGGGGTCTATATTGAACCCCATGAGTGACAGGGTTAATAAGGGTTTTATGGGGGTCTGTATTGACCCCATGATTGACAGGGTGACAGTGTATATTTTATTTCTTTTACAACCGGTCCTTTAAGGACCTTTACGGTCCTTTAAGGACCTGTAACGTGGGAATTTAGAATTTTGATTGCAGCGGGGGTCCCCGATTGCGTGCAATCGGGACCCCCACTGCGATGGTTAATGAGGGGTTAATGCAGGGCTCGGAGCTTATCTCGCATCCCCTGCCATTAATCCGGGTTTCCGAGCTTATCTCGGATCACTTCTTGGGTAACTTGTAGGTGGCTGGGCGGTCCTGGGACTTTGAGCCTCGTTTTCATTTTTTTCGGGGCCCAATTTTTCTCTCGCTTAGGGGATTTTCGTGTGTCTGAACTCGGGAATTTGGACTTCAATGGAGGTGTAACTTCACTTTCAGAGGTCCTGGGTGCCCCCCCTTGCTATGTGTAAGCTTTTTATGTCGTTTCTGTGAGTATTTGGTGTGTTTTGACTGTTTTTAGGTGCGCGCAATGCCGCCATTTTTCGTGGGTGTTTGTTACGTTATGGTTGGTTCTGAGGTTAATGCAGGTTTCCGAGGTGAGCCTCGTTTTCGTTTTTTTCGGCGGCCATTTTTTCTCTCGCTTAGGGGATTTTCGTGTGTCTGAACTCTGGAATTTGGACTTAAATGGAGGTGTAACTTCACTTTCAGAGGTCCTGGGTGCCCCCCTTGCTATGGGTAAGCTTTTTATGTCATTTTTGTGAGTATTCGTTGTGTTTTCTGCCATTTTTCGTGCGTGTGGGTGTTTGTTCCATTAAAGTTGGTTCCGAGGTGGGTTCAACGGCTCGCCTAGCGCCTGCGGCGCTGATTGCCTCATTCCCTAAGTGCTTTGCGAGGACCTGCATTTGCGGAGATGTTGGGATGCTCCACCACCGCAAATGCGGCCCCTCGCTTCGCGAGGACCCGCATTTGCGGAAGAGAGGGCCTCAGTTGCTGGCATGGAGCGCCTTTGGTGCTCCATGCCAGCAACTGAGGCCCTCGGCCGCGGTGTGTGAGGCCCTCGTTTGTGAGGCGCCTTTGAGATTTTTTTTTTTTTAAACTCGTGTGTGTGTTAACACAGCCGACGTTGGAGCTTCCACCTCCGCAAATGCGGACCCTCGCTTCGCGAGGATCCGCATTTGCGGGGATGTTGGGATGCTCCACCACCGCAAATGCTGCCCCTCGCTTCGTGAGGACCCGCATTTGTGGGGAACTGCATCCCTCGCTTTGCGAGGGACGCAGTTCTTGCGGGCTCGCTGCGTGAGCCCACAAGCGTGAGCAACGGCTCGTATGCTCACAACTATATATGCGATATATACAGTATATATATATATATATATATATATATATATATATATATATATATATTGTGATCGTTTGCTCCTTGGAAGTGATGACAAGCAAGTGGAGTGTGAGTTCTTGTCAGAAGTGAAGGAGTTAACACTTCTGAAAGAACTCCTAATTAGAGCAACTCCCCTTTAAAAGACTGGAAAGCAGGCATGGAAAGGAGGAGGAGGGGCTGACTAGGCCCTAGGCAGCTGTGCTGCTGAGAGGAACAAGCACAGAGTGGAAGGTGATCTGGTGTGGATATACAGTGAAGTTGTGAACTACCCTGTAAAGGATCGCCAAGTGACTGGTACTGGGAGAACGGGGACTACAGCAAGTTGTAATAGCTGGAAGATTGACTTCAGACTCAGGAGGAGCAGTCACAAGGAAGCCAAGTAAGTGTAAATAAACCAATTTGCTGCACTTCCAAGCCGTATCAGCCCTCATTTCAAGAAACCACCGCTATATGCGGCCATCCTGATCACACTGGTGTCAGAAGTGGGATTGAAAAATGTCTGTGTAGAAGAAGACAGCCCACTGTACAGCATAAATATGTAAGAGGCCTTTAAAGCTTTTATAGAAGCCCAGCGGGGGTTGAACAAACAGCAAGCCGAGTTGAACAGAGTGCTGGATGCTAAGCTTGGTCAGAGCCAGTCAGAAAAGAGAGAAATGATTGCAGAGCATAGCATCCAAGCCGCAAAAGAGGAAGATAAAGGTTTTGGAGAGGTTACTGCAAGATTTAGAGAGGCCACAGAGAAATGGCAGAGACAAATGGAAGTCGACAGGGTACAGATGAGAGAGTCTTTAGAAGCACAGAAAGTGCAGCTGCAGCGATTGAGATCTACAGAGAACAATGTGTGTCCAAAATCAAGCAGGGTTATGAACCCTAATTGCTTTCTAAAGAAAATGACAGCTCAAGATGATGTAGAAACCTACCTCCTGAATTTTGAGAAGATTGCTACCAGGGAAGGTTGGCCTGAACAGCATTGGGCCACAGTCCTGGGTCCCTATCTGTGTGGAGAAGCACAGGAAGCGTATGGGTTTTTGCCTGAAGAAATGGCAACCAATTATTGCACCCTGAAAGAGGAGATCGTATAGGAGTAAAGAAAGTACAGAGAGCGCACCCCTGGAATTTTTTTGCCAGACAAGCGTATCGCTACCCAAGAGACATACTTGCCGGGCCAAGTATAAGATACAGTTTCCCTGTTAAGGGAAGGCCAACCAAACCTCACCTAGTAGTAAACAAGGAGAAACCGAGAGTGGAAAAAGCCACCAGTTGCAGTGCCATGAGTGAGACGGCAGGAGCCGCGAGTGAGACGGCAGGAGCCGCGAGTGAGGCCGCAGAAGGCACCCCAGAGTCCGCAGAGGGCGCCGCAGAGTCGGAGAGAGTGCCCGCAGAGTCGGAGAGAGTGCCCGCAGAGTCGGAGAGAGTGCCCGCAGAGACGGAGAGAGAGCCCGCAGAGACGGAGAGAGAGCCCGCAGAGACGGAGAGAGAGCCCGCAGAGACGGCCGATCCAGCCAAAGAGGTCGCTGAGAGCCCCAAAGAGGTCACTGAGAGCCCCAAAGAGGTCACTGAGAGCCCCAAAGAGGTCGCTGAGAGCCCCAAAGAGGTCGCTGAGAGCCCCAAAGAGGTCGCTGAGAGCCCCAAAGAGGTCGCTGAGAGCCCCAAAGAGGTCGCTGAGAGCCCCAAAAAGCCTGCTGGTGCAGATAGATTGGCCTTAGAGGAGGAGAAACAGCGTTTTGTAAGGCTCCAAAGACAAGCCCACGGTAAAATGAGGCCCGAGTATATCCCTGAATGGCGGAGGAAGCCGACATTCGAGGACTACCCAGTGTCCTACAGGAATGAGAAATTGATGCCTATTTGGGAGCGGAGGATATGTCCCCCAAAGCCTAAGCTGAACGAATCAGTGGTGTGGGAGCGGCCACACAGTGATAAAGAGGAGAACATCTCTCAATTTCGACAGAAGCCCAGACAAATACCACTGTTGACCTTAGACAGTGGGGAAAGTAACAAAGAGGCGTCTAATGGAGACCAGCTAGAAAGTGTTGCTAGGCCAGTGTACGATGTGAACACCTTAGAAAAGACTGTTCCTGTATCAAAACTGGAGCACACGCCACTTAAGGAAGCTGGACAAGCTACACCTGTGCCAGAGGAAAGCGACAAAGCAAAGAGGGTGGAAGAACAACAGAAGCCTGTTGATCACATCCTTCAAGCAGTGGCAGAAAGTACAAAGCTGTCTGTAGAAGCAGAAACTGTACATCATGTAGTAGACATTATGGAAACGAATACTGTGGGCTTTGAAATTATTGGCACAATTGAAAATGTGCCACCACTTGACGAAAAACTCCCTGAAATCATCCCTGCTGATGGTAAAGAAGAAGAATTTGCATATCTGATGGAGGAGGCAGCAAAGGAACTGCCTGCAGAAAGCATTCATGCTTTCTTCAAGCATCGGCCAAGGCCACCTTGCGAAGGGTATGACTTGCAGCTTATTAAATCAACAAAGTATCAGCCATGCAGTTTGGAACGCAAGTTGGTCATGAGTGAAAAAAAAGAAGTCAAAACAAGAGACTCTGCTCCAGCAGAAAAATCTAAAGGGAATGAAAATAATTCCACCCAAGTATCACAGGCTTGTACGGGCGAGGTATTAGAAGGAACTAAAGTTGGAGGAAGTGAGCCTGCCAAGAGTTCTGATGAGCCACCCAGGGCTTGGCACACAGTGGATGCGGAGGACCAGGTGGATAAGCCAGAGTCCATTCCGAGGCCTGTAAGTGAAGATGTAGATCCTACTTGTGAAATCCCTGTGCCCCTACTGGATTCTCAGACTGATGAGGAGACCTCTAAATATCCGGTACCAAAACAACATAAAGCAAAGCTTTCCAAGCTGGAAAAGCCCTGTTGGTGCCCCGATGATGGCTCATTTGTTAAGTTGGATGAACATAAGCAAAATAAAGAACTAGAGGTTTGGAAAGAGTGTTTTCTGAAGCACTCCCTGCATAAAGCCAAGCCTGTGTTTGAGAGGAAAGTTAACCTAAATATCGTCCGCAAAGGGACAACGGCAGATGGAAAGGAGGAGCTAAAGGCAGATGTGGTATCTGTCATTGTGTCTGCTGAAACAACTGATGAGATAATTCAGAGAAAGCCAGTTGAAAAGCTCCCAATTCTTAAAGCAAGGCTGTTCGAGGACAGCGCTACAAAGTTGAGAGATTCACTCCCTCCTGATAAAGGCAACACACATGAAGGAGGCCAACAGACCAGTAAGGAAATGAGAAGATGGATTTACAGGCGGCCACGATCGCAGCCTGCTACCTCAATGCGGACGGCACAGAGCGAGGAGTTCTTGAGTGGTGAGCGACCCTACCGGATGTCCGGCCTCTCGGCATGTCGCCCAACACCGTGTTGTTGAGCTGAGGGGGGGGTGTGTGTGATCGTTTGCTCCTTGGAAGTGATGACAAGCAAGTGGAGTGTGAGTTCTTGTCAGAAGTGAAGGAGTTAACACTTCTGAAAGAACTCCTAATTAGAGCAACTCCCCTTTAAAAGACTGGAAAGCAGGCATGGAAAGGAGGAGGAGGGGCTGACTAGGCCCTAGGCAGCTGTGCTGCTGAGAGGAACAAGCACAGAGTGGAAGGTGATCTGGTGTGGATATACAGTGAAGTTGTGAACTACCCTGTAAAGGATCGCCAAGTGACTGGTACTGGGAGAACGGGGACTACAGCAAGTTGTAATAGCTGGAAGATTGACTTCAGACTCAGGAGGAGCAGTCACAAGGAAGCCAAGTAAGTGAAGGGAATAAGTGAGGATTCCCAGGCAGAGTTTTGCCTTAAAGGCCTAGGCCCGGTTGTTGCTGAAATATTATGCCCCAGGGAAGAAGTGAAGTTAAAGAGAAGTGAATACAAGTGAGTTTGTGTATGCAAGGGTCCCTGGGGTGAAGCATACGGGAGAGACGGGCGGGCCCTATGCTTCACCCGCAACCGTGTCCCAGAGAGGAGCGCTGTGTCCCAGAGAAGAGTGCTGAGTCCCAGAGAGGAGCGCTGTGTCCGAGAGAGGAGCGCTGTGTCCGAGAGAGGAGCGCTGTGTCCGAGAGTGGAGCGCTGTGTCCGAGAGTGGAGCGCTGTGTCCGAGAGTGGAGCGCTGTGTCCGAGAGAGGAGCGCTGTGTCCGAGAGAGGAGCGCTGTGTCCGAGAGAGGAGCGCTGTGTCCGAGAGAGGAGCACTGTATCCCAGAGAGGAGCGCTGTGTCCCAGAGAGGAGCGCTGTGTCCCCGAGAGGAGAGCTGTGTCCCACAGAGTGAGGAGCTAGAGAGGAGAGCTGTGTCCCAGAGTGGAGCGGGGTCCCAGAGGTTGCTGAAGAGGGCGACCTAATCTCGCTGGGACCCTCACCTGTAAAGAGACTGTTTATTTCCTGGCCACAAGGTGGCACTACCCCAGTAAAGAGACTGTTTACTTCCTGACCACAAGGTGGCAGACTACCCAAGTTAAAAGGACTGTATATACCTGCCACAAGGTGGCATTCTCCCACCTCACGGAGACCTAATTGTTTGTTTTCCGTTAATTGAAGCAGAGCTACTGCTACAGCCGTTATTTTCTTTTCTGTAAATAAACCAATTTGCTGCACTTCCAAGCCGTATCAGCCCTCATTTCAAGAAACCACCGCTATATGCGGCCATCCTGATCACAATATATATATATATATATATATATATATATACGTATATATACAGTTGCAAGCAAAAGTATGTGAACCCTTTGGAATGATATGGATTTCTGCAGAAATTGGTCATAAAATGTGATCTGACCTTCATCTAAGTCACAACAATAGTCAATCATACTCTGCTTAAACTAATAACACATAAAGAATTAAATGTTACCATGTTGTTATTGAACACACCATGTAAACTTTCACATTGCAGGTGGAAAAAGTATGTGAACCCCTAGACTAATGACATCTCCAAGAGCTAATTGGAGTGAGGTGTCAGCCAACTGGAGTCGAATCAATGAGATGAGATTGGAGGTGTTACAGCTGCCCTGTCCTATAAAAAACACACACCAGTTCTGGGTTTGCTTTTCACAAGAAGCATTGCCTGATGTGAATGATGCCTCGCACAAAAGAGCTCTCAGAAGACCTACGATTAAGAATTGTTGACTTGCATAAAGCTGGAAAGGGTTATAAAAGTATCTCCAAAAGCCTTGCTGTTCATCAGTCCCCGGTAAGACAAATTGTCTATAAATGGAGAAAGTTCAGCACTGCTGCTACTCTCCCTAGGAGTGGCCGTCCTGTAAAGATGACTGCAAGAGCACAGCGCAGACTGCTCAATGAGGTGAAGAAGAATCCTAGAGTGTCAGCTAAAAACTTTCAAAAGTCTCTGGCATATGCTAACGTCCCTGTTAGCGAATCTACGATATGTAAAACACTAAACAAGAATGGATTTCATGGGAGGATACCACAGAGGAAGCCACTGCTATCCAAGCAAAACATTGCTGCACGTTTACAGTTTGCACAAGAGCACCTGGATGTTCCACAGCAGTACTGGCAAAATATTCTGTGGACAGATGAAACTAAAGTTGAGTTGTTTGGAAGAAACACACAACGCTATGTGTGGAATGGAAGAAACACACAACGCTATGTGTGGAGAAAAAGAGGCACAGCACACCAACATCAAAACCTCATCCCAACTGTGAAGTACGGTGGTGGGGGCATCATGGTTTGGGGCTGCTTTGCTGCGTCAGGGCCTGGACGGATTGCTATCATCGAAGGAAAAATGAATTCCCAAGTTTATGAAGACATTTTGCAGGAGAACTTAAGGCCATCTGTCCACCAGCTGAAGCTCAACAGAAGATGGGTGTTACAACAGGACAACGACCCAAAGCATAGAAGTAAATCAATAACAGAATGGGTTAAACAGAAGAAAATACACCTTCTGAAGTGGCCCAGTCAGAGTCCTGACCTCAACCCGATTGAGATGTTGTGGCATGACCTCAAGAAAGCGATTCACACCAGACATCCCAAGAATATTGCTGAACTGAAACAGATCTGTAAAGAGAAATGGTCAAGAATTACTCCTGACCGTTGTGCACGTCTGATATGCAACTACAGGAAACGTTTGGTTGTAGTTATTGCTGCCAAAGGAGGTTCAACCAGTTATTAAATCCAAGGGTTCACATACTTTTTACACCTGCACTGTGAATGTTTACATGGTGTGTTGAATAAAAACATGGCAACATTTAATTATTTGTGTATTATTTGTTTAAGCACACTGTGATTGTCTATTGTTGTGACTTAGATCAAATTTTTTGACCAATTTGTGCAGACATCCATATCATTCCAAAGGGTTCACATACTTTTGCTTGCAACTGTATATAGTACATTTCCTTAAAAGGTTAAAAATAAACTAATATTTAAAGGACTATTGTATTTAAAATACCTACGCCCTCTGCTCTATGGGACAAAGGGCAATGGTGTCCTAACCTGATCTTTTATCTGAACCTTCCCATAAATCAAAAATTCCTCCTCCCTCTTCCTACCTTCCTCCTTTCTTTTATGAATAGATAATCCAAATTAGGAGAGTACTCAAACTCCAAGCCAGCAGGAAATGTAGAAGCTAAAAAGATGTTACATAAAAATGTGGATCATACTAAGATTTTACTAAAAAATGTTTATGCTTTTGCAGCTGCCATTGTTATTAATTTATTACAGTCTTCATAAACTTTCAACGTTTTTCCAAATTCACTGCGTTCTCTGAAAAAACACATTTATACAAGTTATAAATAGTTCGCATTTTCGTGCTTTTTCAAACTTTTGTAAATCTCCACAGCCTTATTAAATTGTTATTCGTCCAATTGAATATGGCTCTATATAAGCACATAGCATATGTTTTTTACAGAAGTTTTTAGTTATTGAAGACCTTGCTTTTGAATAAAAGTTCACTAACTAAAAACTTCTGTAAAAAAAAAATATGCTATGTGCTTATATAGAGCGCTATTCAATTGGCCGAATCACAGTTTAATAAGGCTGCTAGTATGGAACAGTGCACTAGAAAATAATATTAGTTTGGACACGATTTTTCTTTGATAAATAGTTTTAAGAATGTTTGCCTCTAAGTTCATAACCAAATAGTATTCAAAAAATATGTTAGCACTATACTTTTTGGAGAAATTATTTTCAGATTTCTCACTTGAGGTATAATTAAAGCAAGAGATGAGCAAATGTAGACAGGATGCTCATTAGCCGTAACTGGTTCCCTGATGCTTCTCTTAATGTTCTTCTTGTAACTGCTCAAGTAGTACAATGACTGGTGAATCTAAACAAAACATTTACTGCTAACTATGATATAGTGTCCTTCATTAAATATATTCTAAAGTTTATTCTATAAAAATCACACTCTATTGTGTATAGCTTTTCGGAAACATATCACACAATGTACTTAATCTAAAAGTGAATTGTTTCCAGGTGTGGCTTGTAAGGTGCTAGGATAATGGACAAGAATGAGCTTAGCATCTCAGGTGAGCTAGACATCAGTCACTTTAGAAACTGCTTGGCAGTGAGCAAAGCCTGAGACACTTCTGCACCAATGGGTGATTGGAAATATACACAATGAGTAATCACCCTAATCAGCCAAAAAAAGCTCTTTTTAATTTAACTTTCAAACATGATAAACTGAAGGTAAACTACAATAATCCACATATTGACAACAATATTGGTTTAAAGAGTTTGAAAGAAAAATATCCAAAGTAACCATGTAAATATATCTGAAACAGAGTTATAAAACATTATAATGTATACATATGTTAACTGAATATCCCTAATTGTACTAAGACACAATAATACCAAAATACAGATTTATTCTAAAAGTCAACTATACACAGCATTTATTGGAACAAGCTTAAAAACCAATACAGCATTAACCCACCATTCAGTTGCTGACCCTGGTTGGGTGTCAGCAACACCAAATATGTCACACATATAAACTGACATAATGCCAAATTCTAGAATGTGATGTAATAAAAGCAAAATGGATTTCTGTATTATTAAACAAAGTCTTCAACAATTCAGATTTCCCCCAAAATATGCTTATACAGCTACTGATATTGTTTGGTCCATACTTGTTTGGTCTAGCAGAGTTGAGAGGCACACAATAAAGTAATTCTAGACTTTCTTGAATATACATAAGGTTTAATTAAGGATATGTTTTTTAGGCACATAAAATGAGCAGGCAAAATAGCCCTACATGTCCTTACTTTCAAAGCCTATTTCTATTTTTCTAAGAATCATTTATAGCAATGCTGAGCTTTGAGCTAAATGAATAGGGTCGTAGAGAAGCAACTGTTATTTTTCACCTTGTTTACTAAATAAACCAGTACATGCGTCACTATAAGGATTTTCTTTCTTGCGTACATTCGGATGAATTGAAATGCTTTTATATTATTGTGAACACAAACACAGTACCTGTAATACAAACTGCTCAAATAATTTTGCTTCTGTTTTCCCAATTAATTTTGTTTTTAAACTACTGCATGAGTCCCATGTTGAAAATCAATCTGTGAAGCAAATTTACTAAACAACTGAGGGGCTTGGATGTGTTGTGATGGGTCATGATGATCTGATACCTCAGGTCATCATTTGAGTTACTAAAGGCTTTTTTTTCCTTGTTAAAAAAGACAGCCCAATGCAGCGCATCACAAGCTACCGCAATCCGGGTGTATTTTGGTAATGCTTGGGGGGATTTAGGTGGAAAGCATTCAAATCATAGGTGGACTTTACATTATCAAATTTATTAAAGTAAAATCAAGATCTAAACTGGCTGATATGCTGCTTTTAAGCACTGCAACTTCACAGTAGGGACTCCAGTCAATTATTATACACTTCTAAGGCTTCTGATTGGCTGACATGCTCTAATTCACTGATAAACCAATAAGATGAATTTAAATTTTAGTAATTTGATTGATTAGTATTAAACAATCAGAGTAAGTTATAACTCCCTGTTGATTAAATAATACATAGACAATCACAACATGTTATACTCAATATGCAAAACTCAGACTGGCTAATGTTTCAGCCATCGTTTGACAATGCAGGAATTAGGTCAAGTAAGTATTTTTATTTAGATTCTCTAAGGACTTCATCTGCTCCTTAAACATCTAACAATATTGCATATGTATAAAGTTTAACTTAGAGTAGTGGTCTGCAACGTATTTCTCTAGAGTCAAGTGTTGCTTATTATACTGTAGATCACAATATTGTTGTTTTTGTGGTTCATAGAGTCATGGAGAGTCGGATGCGACTGAACGACTTAACAACAACAACAACAATATTCCCTATATAAAACCTAGTCTGAGAGTACAAAACTCTTTATATTAGACAAAATGTAAATTATCAACAATGATAACTTATGTATTTTCATAATGTATATGCCCTTTATAACATACTCGATCTTTGGTTGTAGAACCCTGTTTTGGATGATTTATAGCTGTACGTGTTTTTTTATCCATTGCATTGCAGAATATTTTAGATCTTTACAGAGGAATAATAATAACAATAATAATAATTATTATTATTTTAGAGGATGCATAAACAACTAGATTTGCTTTTGAGAATGATGCTGATTCTCCGTCACTTGGGACTATGGCATGATAAAATTTGACTTTTAGTGTAAATGTAGTTTACTTCAACATTTCAGAGATCTCAATTAATTCTTGTTTTAAAATATATTTTTTAATGTACTTATGTGACTTACCTCTAACAACTGTTAATGAAGATTCAAGTACATGGTGCTGTGTGTGACTTTCGGCTTCTTTGGACTCTTAGGATTCTTAAACTTTATGTACCCCTTCTGGATCTCTAACTTGTTGTGGTGAAGGGGCTTGTACTTAAATGAAGCTGAGAGTTAAACAAAGTAGGGTCAACCAAGATGGGCAGATCATAGCAGAGAGGTCAGACTAATACCAATCCACTGGAGAAGGCACTGGCAACCGACTCCAGTATCTTTGCCATTTAAACCTTATGGATTAGCACAATCAGACACAAAATGTGCCTTGCGTGCTGCAATTCATAGGGTCACGGAAAGTCAGACACGACTGAACAACTAAACATACCTATACAGAACACATTCACAATGTCAGAGTTTTAAATCCCATATCCTAGTCAACGAAAATATTACATTCAAAGGTTAATGAACAAACAAATATTGTTGGATCAATGAAGATATTAAGTCTCACCACTATTTATTTTTACACATATTAGCAGCTCATGGCAAACAGAAACATTGTCTCTTCTTTTACATGATCCTTTCCTACAGTATTTCTCCAAAAATATCATAATTAGAGATGTCGCAAACATAAAATTTTCGGTTTGCGAACCGCGGACGCGAATTTCAGCAAATGTTGGCGAACGGGTGAACCGGGCGAACCGCCATAGACTTCAATGGGCAGGCAAATTTAAAAAACCCCAGGGACTCTTTCTGGCCACAATAGTGATGGGAAAGTTGTTTCAAGAGGACTAACACCTGGACTGTGGCATGCCGGAGGGGGATCCATGGCAAAACTCCCACGGAAAATTACATAGTTGATGCAGAGTCTGGTTTTAAGCCATGAAGGGCATAAATCACCTAATATTCCTAAATTGTTTGGAATAACATGCTTTAAAACATCAGGTATGATGTTGTATCGATCAGGTAGTGTAAGGGTTACACTCGCTTCACAGTAACAGACCAATCTCCCTGTTTAATGCACGGCAAACAACCGCAAACAGTCCCTTTGCACAACCGCAAACTCCCCATTTGCACAAGGTTGGATACCAAGCTAGCCATGTCCCATTCCTTGTCCTCACTGATGTCATTAAAGGTCTCTTCCTCCACCCAGCCACCAAGGGTCCCCGAAAGGTGACAACAAGCCCCCTGGGATGCCTGCTGTGTTTGGTCTTCCACCTCCTCAAAGCCACCTTCCTCATCTGACTCCTCTTCTTCAGACTCCTCTCTCTGCGTTGCCTCTGTCTGTGTTATTATAAGGTGTGTACTGTTAAGTAGTACTATTCCTATCGGTTTAATCCCTGTTACGTCCCCTATTAGGGGACGTGTATATGGCATTGATTTTTGGAAGCGAGAGATGGAAAAAGATGCTTGGTCGGTCCTCCCACTTCAAATTTGGAGCACTGCGCGTGCAATCTAAGGTGCCACCAGATAGGAGTGGTGTGTTCAGTTGTACTATTTATTCCTATCGGATTCAATAAAGCCAATAAACCTGGCCCGATACTAGCCAGGAAACTACAAACCAAAACAACACAAAATAGGATACTTCAAATTCTCGAAGGGAGAAAAAACAACGAACCCAAATAAGATCCAGAAGATTTGTACAACATTTTACAATACCCTTTATATGGCAACAAAACACATAGATCTACACAAAATGAGGGGATTTCTTAATTCCTGTTATCTCCCCTTAATAGAAGAAAATGACTTAGATACTTTAAATGCCAAAGTGACCCTAGAGGAAGTGAGAAAAGCAGTCCAGAACCTCAAACCTGGTAAGTCACCAGGCCCAGACGGGTACACAAATTTATATTATAAAAAAATTATAGACATATTAGGCCTGCACTTGGTCACTCTAACAGAGTTCTAGAAGGCAAGCAAAGACCAGCAGAGCTGAACAGGGCAGATATCGCTCTATTCCCTAAGGAGGGTCGAGATGCCCTAGAACCAAAAAACTACAGGCCAATATCATTACTAAACTGTGATACAAAGATCCTGTCAAAAATAATAGCGGATAGAATGTCATCCTTCTTGCCTAAGTTAATACATAATGACCAAGTAGGCTTTGTCTCCCACAGGCAAGCGGTTGACAACATTAGAAAAGTCATGAACCTACTGTACCACACCAAAGCCTCTAAAATTCAAGCCTGTCTTATGGCCTTTGACATTGAAAAGGCGTTTGATTCCCTGGAGTGGACGCCACGCTTAAAAAATTTGGTATTAAAGGCCATTTCATAAATTCACACACTCATTATACAAATCATCCAGGGCAAGGTTACAGATTCCGGGAGATGAGAGATCCTTACATAGTTACATAGTTACATAGTATTTAAGGTTGAAAAAAAACTTTCAGTCCATCAAGTTCAACCTTTTAAGATCTCCTCTGATCTGCAATATGCGGAATAACTATTAGTTGTTAATTAATTATTAATCAATTATTTAATGTTTTTTTTATTTTTTATTATTAATTAGTCCAGAGGAAGGCAAATAGAAAAAAAAAGCAAAACACAAGCGAGACTTAGCCAATTGTCTCAAAGGGAAATGTAAAAAATTTGGATCAATATTGTCTCTCTAATTATCCAAGATAACCCTGAATTCCCTTTTTTAATTAGAAATAAATCTAGTCCCCTTTTAAAGTTATCTATCGAATCCGCTGTCACCACCTCTTCTGGTAGAGAATTCCACAGATTAACCACCCTTACTGTGAAGAACCCTTTTCTTTCTTTGAGGTGGAATCTTTTTACTTCTAACCTCAAGGGATGTCCTCTTGTCAGTTGAAAACCTCTTGGCACAAAAAGCTCCCCTGACAAATCTTTATACTGACCCTGGATGTATTTATATAAGGTAATCATATCTCCTCTTAGACGCCTATTTTCTAGAGAAAATAAGTTTAATTTGGTTAGTCTTGCTTCATAACTTAGCCCCTCCATTCCCCTTAGTTTTGTTGCCCTCCTCTGTACCTTTTCCAGCTCTAAAATGTCCTTTTTATAAAGTGGTGCCCAAAATTGTACTCCATATTCCAAATTAGGGCGTACTAGAGATTTGTATAGTGGCAGAATTATATTTGCTTCCCTGGCTTCTATACCCTTCTTAATACATGCTAATATTTTATTTGCCTTTGCAGCTGTTGCTTGGCTTTGAGCACTGTTACCTAGGTGGTTGTCCACAAGTACTCCCAAATCCCTTTCAATATCTGATACACCTAGATTTGCTCCATTAAGATTATAAATTGCATGGCTATTTTTCCTTCCCAGATGCATAACCTTACATTTATTCATATTAAATCTCATCTGCCATTTAGATGCCCATTCCTCAATTTTATGTAAATCCCCTCTGAGGGAAAGCACATCATTATCTGATTTAAGTACCTTGCACAACTTTGTGTCATCAGCGAAAATGGAGACCCCACACTCCAATCCTACCTCTAAGTCATTAATAAATATGTTAAAAAGGAGAGGACCTAATACTGAACCCTGAGGAACCCCACTTACCACATTAGTCCAATCGGAATATGTTCCATTTACAACAACCCTTTGCTTCCTGTCTTTTAGCCAGCTCTCAATCTATGAGCAGATATTTACTGCAATTCATGTATCCCTTGGTTTGCCCAATAGTCTCCCATGTGGCACTGTATCAAACGCCTTTGCAAAATCCAAAAAGACTACATCCACTGAGTTGCCTTGATCCAGGTCCCTACTAGCCTCCTCATAGAAACTAACTAGATTTGTTTGACATGTCCTATCCCTCATAAATCCATGTTGACTCCTACTTATAATCCTACTTATAATCCTGTTATAATTATTGTATATTATCCCTTATTAATCCTTTTAAAAGCTTCCCCACTACAGAAGTGAGGCTCACTGGTCTATAATTCCCTTATTTGCTCTTGCTCCCTTTTTAAATATAGGTATCACATCAGCTTTTCTCCAGTCATCTGGTAGAGACCCTGTGTTGAGTGAATCTTGAAAAATTAAATATAATGGTTTGGCTATTACAGAACCCAGTTCCCTTAGTACCCTTGCATGTATTCCATCAGGACCCGGGGCTTTATTAACATTTATTTTTTCCAACCTCTTTTGGGTTACTTCCTGTGTTAACCAATTATTTGGCAAAGGTAGTGTAGCCCCATTATGTTGCAGTGTCCCAACCACTTGTACCTCCCTTGTGTATACCGAAGAAAAGCACCTATTTTGCTCATCTGCCTTTTCCTGGTCACTAATTTTCAGACAGCCTGTTTCACATTCTTATGTTCCTATAGCTTCCTTCCTCGCCTTCTTCCCATTAATATACTTAAAAAATATTTTAGGGTTAGTCTTACTCTCTTTTGCAATAAATGTTTCATTTTCTATTTTAGCCAGTCTAATTGCGCTTTTGCAAGCCTTGTTGATTTCTTGTATTCCCGTAAAGCAGTCTCTGTCCCCTCTTGTTTGTATAATTGAAATGCCTGTTTTTTACTCCGTATCTTGATCTTTAAATCATTGTTAAGCCACATGGGTTGTGATTTACTCCTTTTACTTTTATTCCCACATGGTATATGCCGATGTGTATGTATATTTAGTAAGGATTTAAATGTTGTCCATTTATGTTCAGTGTTTTTACCTATCAGTTCTCTGTCCCAGTCTATACTTTGTATTGCTGCCCTTAGACCATTAAAATCTGCCCTTTTAAAATTAAGAGTTTTTGTTGGCCCCTTAAAATGTTTTTTTTTTATTCAATCTCAAATGAGACTGTGTTGTGATCACTGTTTCCCAAAGGTTGCCCTATTTCAACATTTGATACTATATCAATATTATTTGTGATGAGTAAATCTAAGATAGCTTCATTTCTAGTAGGCTCCTGTATAACCTGGGCCAGATAATGATCCCTGAGTGTACTCAAGAACCTGCTCCCCTTAGCTGAACTGCTGGTCTCATGTATCCAGTTTATTTCAGGGTAATTAAAATCTCCCATTATTAGAACTTGCCTGTGCTTAGCTGCATTTCCAATCTGTAAGAATAATTGTATTTCCTGACTTTCAGCTATATTTGGGGGTTTATAGCGTACTCCTACTAATATTCTTTTGGAATTTGCTGCTCCGCTATTTAACTCTACCCACAAACATTCAACTTTATCACTAGGTCCACCATAAATATCTTCTCTGACTATAGCCTTAAATTCAGGCTTAACATACAGACAAATCCCTCCTCCTCGTTTACCATTGCCTCTATCTTTCCTAAATATGTTATAACCATCCAGATTAACAGTCCAGTCATTATATTCATCCCACCACGTTTCGGTAATGCCTATTAAATCCCATTTTTCATTAATTGCGAATAATTCTAACTCTCCCATTTTTCCTGGCAAGCTTCTGCATTAGCAAGCATACACCTTATGTTGTGAGTCTTTAGTTCTGAAGTGCCATCTCCTCCCCTATTATGTGTTAATTCATCCCTTATACCCTCTACACTTTCTACCCCATTACTTATATCTAGTCCCTCCCCCCACCTACTAGTTTAAAAACTCCTCCAGCCTTTCTACCATCCTATCCCCTAGTACAAAAGCTCCCTCATCATTAAGGTGCAATCCATCCCTACTGTAGAGATTGTACCGAAGTGAGAAGTCAGCCCAGTGCTCTAAAAAGCCAAACCCCTCCTTAGTGCACCACATCTTTAGCCACGCATTAACCTCCCTAATCTCCTTCTGCCTCCCTGGGCTAGCACGTGGCACTGGTAGTATCTCAGAAAATACTACCTTGGAGGTCCTTGCCTTCAGCTTATTACCTAGTTCTCTAAAATCATTCTTTAGGACACTCCATCTTCCACTAACTTTGTCATTGGTACCAATATGTACCAAGACCGCCGGTTCATTTCCAGCCCCTCCCAATAATTTGTCTACCCGATCCACAACATGACGAACCCGAGCACCCGGGAGACAGCAAACTGTTCGATTGCTGGGATCTGGGTGACAAATCACCCTGTCTACCTTCCTAATAATAGAGTCCCCTACAACCAAAACCTGTCTGTTGTTCTGCCTATTCTGCCCTCCCTCTCCTCCAGTAGAGCTGTTCGCCCGGCTGTTAGAGGGAACAGCTCTATCTGGCATTGCCATTCCTGAATGGACATCCCCAACAGTTTCACTCAAACTGGCAAATCTGTTGGTGTTTGCCAACTCAGAACTGGCCTGCCTCCTCCTGTTCCCCCTGCTTCCCCTTGTAACTGTAACCCAGCTGCCTCCCTGGACATCCTCACTAGCCCCAGCTCCACCCTCCATGCTAGGCCCAGCTAAACTCATTGAGCACCAACCCCCTTTCCAGTGGAGCAATATCACTAAGTGCTGCAATTCTCCTCTCCAGATCTCCAATTTGAGCTTCCAGAGAGGCAACATGCTCACACCTCTCACAGAGGTATGGACCCTGGATCATCTGTTCCAGTATTGCATACATATGACAGGATGTACACTGAATAAGGTTGCCACTGGACTGACTCATAATTATTATTATAGTCTACAAAATTTCAGTGGCAAAAATAAAGAATATAAAATAATATATTTATATAAAGTTTTCCCCCTTTGCACTATAAATCTGCTCTCCCTTTTCTTTGAAGTCCCTCCTTTTATTTAAACTCCTAGGCTTTTACTAGAATTGCACTTGATACTGAAAATGTTCGCAAGCTCACAAGTTCCCCTTCTCCTGTTTATATTAACTTCTGCCTTCTCACCTGGGCACAATTAGTACTCTGCAATTTATCAGCCTTTACTTGTAAGGTAAATCCCCTTGTAAACAGGCCCCAAAACAGCTCACAAACCTTTTTCCCTAGTTTAACGGTCAAGCCACTGCCCTCTCACCTGGGCACAATTAGTGCACTCTGCAGTTTATCAGCCTTTACTTGATCCTTAATTAAAATAGAAAGAGGAACAAGACATGGGTGCCCCCTTTCTCCCCTTCTATTTGCAATAGCAATAGAACCCCTGGCTCAGACAATTAGGGCCAACGCTGGGATCACAGGCATAAAAATAGGCCATCACCATTTCAAAACTTGTCTATTTGCAGACGACCTGCTGTGTATGCTCTCAAACCCTACCCAATCGGTCCCAGAGTTGATTTGAACTATGGAGGAGTTTGGTCAGTTTTCTGGCCTTAAACTGAACATAGAGAAGACAGAAGCACTAGCGATTGACTCAACAGCAGTAGAGAAGCAGGGTCTCCAAGAGAAGTTTAATATTAAGTGAGATAAGAACCACATAAACTACCTAGGAATCCGACTAACCCCTAAGCTAGAGGACTTGTACAAAGCCACTCCAAACTTTATAAAACAATAATTAATGACCTGGACAAAGTATAGGTTATCATGGCTAGGGAGAATAAATACGATAAAAATGAATGTCCTTCCTAGGTTGCTCTACATATTTCGAACACTCCCGATCCCGATTAAATAAAAAGAATTAGAAAATATTCAAAGGAAAATATTTCAGTTTATCTGGAACCACTCTCCCTCACGCATCACAAAGAAAATTATGTACCTTCATAAGTCAGAGGGGAGACTATCGTGTCCAAACTTAAAATATTACCACAAGGCAGCTCAGTTATCTTTCCTCTCAATAGCACATTCTATAGGGCATCAACCGGCCTGGGTGTATTTAGAGAACCACACTTTAAGGCCCTTAACCTGGGACAAGGTGGCTTGGCCATCAGAATTGCTTCAGAGCCTTAAAAACTCGCCAAACCCCCCTAATCAGACACTCACTATCATACTGGAAACGGGCAAAGAAACACAGGGGTTTGTTCCCTGGATCCACCCAAATGACCCCAATTCTTGACCACCCTCAGGCCCCGAAACACATGAGCACAACATCACAACACTGGTGGAGGTCAAGGAAACTAGATAGACTGGGAGACTGGTTAGTAAAGGGCCAGATGCTCACCTATGAGGAACTGAGGGACAAGCATGAGCTAGCGACCAGAAAAATGTTGATGTTAGTTTGCCAGGCAGAAAGTGCCCTAAAACATTGCGTCTTGAACCCTAGTTGGTGGCGGATAAGTCACGCAAGTCATCCGGCATTCAGGGATAAAATACAACTGCGTGTGGACCATTATTAGCTCAAGGCAGCTCATCTATCAGGCCTTTTTTAATCTAATGTATCGCCCACTGTCAGTCCCTTCGGGATCCATCCCTCATTCATCTTAATAAAGAGGAGGTAATCTAGACTTTTTTGACCTAGGCGACTTCTCTTCTCAGTGACAAAACCTCCTGCTGCACTGAAGGTCCTTTCTGACAGCACACTTAAAGCGGGGCAGGACAGAAGTTCTATGGCAAATTGGGATAGCTCAGGCCACAGGGCAAGCGTGCACACCCAGTAGTCAAGGGGTTCATCGCTCCTCATAGTGTCGATATCTGCAGTTAAGGCAAGGTAGTCTGTTACCTGACGGTCGAGTCGTTCTCTGAGGGTGGACCCCGAAGGGCTGTGGCGATGCATAGGACTTAAAAAGCTCCGCATGTCCTCCATCAACAACACGTCTGTAAAGCGTCCTCTCCTTGCCCGCGTGGTCGTGGGAGGAGGAGGATTATGTTCACCTCTTCCGCTGTAAGATTGCCGTTGTGCTGTGACATCACCCTTAAACACTGTATAAAGCATACTTTTTTAATTTATTTTGGAAGTGCTGCATCCTTTCCGACTTGTGGTAATTCGGTAACATTTCAGGCACTTTCTGCTTATACCCGGGTTCTAGTAGCGTGGACACCCAGTACAGGTCGTTCTCCTTCATCCTTTATATACGAGGGTCCCTCAACAGGCACGACAGCATGAAAGACGCCATTTGCAGAAGGTTGGATGCCGAGCTAGTCATGTCCCGTTCCTCATCCTCAGTGATGTCCCTGAAGGTATGTTCTTCCCCCCAGCCACGTACAACACCACGGGTACCAGATAGGTGACAACGAGCACCCTGGGATGCCTGTTGTGGTTGGTCTTCCTACTCCTCCTCAAAGCCACATTTCTCCTCTAACTCCTCTTCCTCACAATCCTCTTCCAGCGTTGCCGCAGGTCCAGCAAGCGATGCTGATAAGGCTGTTTCTGGTGGTGATGGTGACCACAACTCTTCCTCTTCACGCTCATCTATGGCCTGATCCAGCACTCTTCGCAGGGCACGCTCCAGGAAGAAAACAAATGGTATGATGTCGCTGATGGTGCCCTCGGTGCGACTGACCAGATTTTTCACCTCCTCAAAAGGACGCATAAGCCTACAGGCATTGCGCATGAGCGTCCAGTAACTAGGCAAAAAAATCCCCAGCTCCGCAGAGGCTGTCCTAGCACCCCGGTCCTTTTTTAGTTGGAGCAGGCGGTCGAACATTAGGAGTGTTGAATTCCAACGTGTCGGGCTGTCTAAAATCAAGCGCCTCACTGGCATGTTGTTTCGCCGCTGGATATCTGTAAAGTGCGTTATGGCCGTGTAGGAACGCCTGAAATGGCCACACACCTTCCTGGCCTGCTTCAGGACGTCCTGTAAGCCTGGGTGCTTATGCACAAAGCGTTGTACAATCAGATTACACACATGTGCCATGCACTGCACATGTGTCAATTTGCCCAAATTCAATGCCGCCAACAAATTTCTTCCGTTGTCACAAACCACTTTGCCAATCTCCAGTTGGTGCGGAGTCAGCCACTGATCCACCTGTGTGTTCAGGGCGGACAGTAGTGCTGGTCCGGTGTGACTATATGCTTTCAGGGAAGTCAACCCCAAGACGGTGTGACACTGCCGTATCCGGGATGTGGAATAGTTCCTGTGAAGCTGGGGGGTGCCGTTGATGTGGAGCAAGACATAGCAGCAGCATAAGAGGACTCAACCGAGGAGGTTCTGGAAGAGGATGGAGTAGGAGGAGTAGAGGAGGTAGCAGAAGGCCTGCCTGCAAGTCGTGGCGGTGACACCAACTCCTCTGCAGAGCTACTTATTCCATGCTTGGCAGCCGTCACCAGGTTTACCCAATGCGCAGTGGAGGTGATATACCTGCCCTGATCATGCTTTGCAGACCAGGTATCAGTGGTCAGATGGACCCTTGCCCCAACACTGTGTGCCAGAGATGCCATTACTTCCTTTTGCACAATCGAGTACAGGTTGGGGATTGCCTTTTGTGCAAAGAAATTTCGGCCGGGTAGCTTCCACTGCGGTGTCCCAATAGCTACAAATTTTTTGAACGCCTCAGACTCCACCAGCTTGTATGGTAAAAGTTGGCGGGTTAAGAGTTCAGACAAGCCAGCTGTCAGTTGCCGGGCAAGGGGGTGACTTTGTGACATTGGCTTCTTACGCTCAAACATGTCCTTAACAGACACCTGACTGTGGGCAGATGAGCAGGGACTGTTCAGGGCGAGACACGGAGTGGCGGATGGTTGAGAGGGGGCAAGCAGGGCAGCAGCGGTTGACATGGCTGAAGATGCTTACCAGGAGGAGGATGGCGGCTTTGACTTTGTGTGCTGCTTGTACTCATGTGTTGATCCCATAGGTGTTTGTGAAGTAACATCATGTGCCTTCGCAAAGAAGTTTTACCTAGGTGGGTGTTGGACTTCTCACAACTCAGTTTCTTTTCGCACAGGTTGCAAATGGCATCGTTGTTGTCACAGGCAGACACACCAAAAAATTGCCACACTGCTGAGCTCTGCAATGACGGCATTCTGGTGGTGGCAACAGCATGCATTGACTGGCGTGCTGTCTGGCTGACCCCGGGTGCCGATGCATGCTGTCTGACTGTACCACTAGCTACTTGCGACGACCTCCCCCTGCTTCCAACTCGTCTCCTCCTCCTCTCTGTCTCCCCATCTGAACTTTCCTCCTGTTCCTCTTCTCTTATAGCGGGCACCCACGTGACATCCACGGACGCATCGTCATCATTACCGCTTCACTTGTATCTGACAACTCAACAAAGGAAGCAGCACCGGGTACAACATCATCATCATCAGACCGTACGTCCATGTGTGTAATGCTGCCTGACTGGGACATATCCCTGTTATCTACATCCTCTGGCACTAATGTTTGCGCATCACTCATTTCTTCCAACGGATGTGTAAATAACTCTGCTGACGGATCAAGTGAAGCGACTGTGGTGCTAGTGTTGGTGGTGGCGGCAGGCGGGCGAGTGGTAACTGGAGAGGTGCCCGAAGCTAAGCTGGAGGAGGATGGTGCGTCTAGGTTACGAGCGGAAGCTGTAGAAGATTGGGTGTCCTGTGTTAGCCAGGCAAACATTTCCTCAGAACTTTTCAAGTTTAGGGTACGTGGCCTCTGAAAACTGGGCATTATTCTAGGGCCAAGGGAATCACAGCACCACGATCACGACGGCCCCTGTGGGGTGGCCTGCCTCTGCCTGTAATTTTTTTTCCGATTAGTGGTACTATGCGTGCAAGCTACTGTGACACCAGATATGAGTGGCACTGTGCACTGGCAAAAGTTGGCACAGTAGACGCAATAGGCCTCACACACACGCCTGTAGGCAGGCAACTGATATTCAATCGATTACAGTAAAAAAAGGGGTCTTTTATTTCACTGTACACTAGGTTGCACCAGATATGAGTGTCACTGTGCACTGGCAAAAGTTGGCAGAGTAAGCGCTGTAGACCTCACACACACGCCTGTAGGCAGGTAACTGATGTTCAATCGATTACAGTAAAAAAAGTGTTGTTTTATGTCACTGTACACTAGGGTTGCACCAGATATGACGTATCACTGTGCACTGGCAAAAGTTGGCAGAATAGATGCAATAGGCTTCACACACACGCCTCTAGGCAGGCAATTGCTATTCAATCTATTACAGTCAAAAAAGTGTTGTTTTATTTCACTGAGAACAATATAAGCTGTGAGCCTGACACAGGCAGGCAACTGAAATTAGATTAAAGGAAAAAGGGGTTGTTTTTTTTTCAATGTATGGTACACCAACTATGACTGGTGAAACAGAGCAGAATATTAGCTGTGAGCCTGACACAGGCAGGCAACTGAAATTAGATTACAGGAAAACAAATGTTTGTTTTCAATGTATGGTACACCACCAGGTATGAGTAGTATAAATAAGCACAATATAAGCTGTTAGGTGTTAGCCTGTCACACACACACGCTGGCAGGCAGGCATATGGAATTAGATTACACAGAAAAAATAATAAAATAAAATAAATGATGTTCTAGCCCTAAAAAGGGCTTTTTGGGTTGCTGTCCTTGCAGCAGATATTAGATGAGTCCTTCAGGTCTGTAGTGGAAGCTAAATACACAGCCTGGCTATCTATTTCCCTATTAAATCTCCAGCAGCTACACTATCTGTCCTCTCACAACGAATGCAGCTTCAGAATGATTCTAAAATGTATGCTGTCCTTCAGATGGAAGGCTCTGGAAGGGAGTGTATGCTGCTGATTGGCTGGAATGTGTCTGCTGACTGTGAGGTGCAGGATCAAAGTTTCCTCAATGATAAAGAATAGGGGGCGGACAGAAAAGCGCATGTGTCCGCCGTCCGCTGCGAGCGTGAAAGAGCCAAAATCGCTGCGAATAGTCCGCGGGCGAACTGTCCGGGACATTTCTAATAATAATGCCTTAACAACCTCATCAGAGATATCACTGAGAGTGCTCTGGCAAATTAATATGCTTTGAGAATATGTGCTTGAGCAAATAGCATCTTCCCCCTCAATCTTCACATCAAGTGTTTAGGTGAAGTTGAAACAAGACTAAAGAGAACCCTAAATATAAGAAATCTAGTTTAGCTATGTCCTGCATTAGATACTCCTTTAATAGAATAAATGTGGCAACATAAAAAACATTATCAAATAAACCATTTTTAATCATTAATCAAATATAATTAAAAAAAATGAGATTGCTTTTATGATAGTTTCTATAAGCCTTGTAGTTGATTAGACTTACTATGGTCTTTAATTTATTGTAAATATGTCCGTCATTCTTTCATCATTTATATCACCCTTTATTTATTTATGTATATGGCCAATGCTGACTGAAATTGAATAGGTATTAAAATATTTTTATTTATAAAAACAAATTATCTTGACATAAATTTAGAGTTTCAAGTCTAAATATAAAGTACATTAGAGAGACCAAAACAATATTTGTCAATAAAACAAACGCTTAGTAATGATCAAGTGCGTTTCGTCACTCCTATGCAGTGATATCAATGATCAGATTTGCCCTGCTAGTTGTTAATTATTTTGTCCGTTAACTCCACTGGCTACTGAACGAGGGTATTACTTTAACATAATTTGTTTAGGATTAACATACTGGCTAAGCTCAAACTGGAGAACTGGAGAGAAGATATTGCTCCACTGGAAAGGGAGTTGCTATTTCCTATTTAGGAAAGATTGGGGAAATGGTGAAAGAGCAGGAGAGATTTGCCTATATGTTAAGCCTGAATATAAGCCTATTGCTGGAACTAGCGGTAATGTTGAATGATTGTGGGTAGAGTTAAAAAGCGGAGGAGCAAATTCCAAAAGAATATTGGTGGAGTATGCTATAAACCCCCAAATATAATTGAAAGCGAGGTAATGCAATTATTGTTACATATTAGAAATGCAGCTAAGCATGAAGGGGAGCAGGTTCTTAAATACACTTAGGGATCATTATCTGGCCCAGGTTATAAGAGAAACTACTAGAAATTAGGCTATCTTGGATTTAGTTATCACAAATAATATTGATATGGTATCAAATGTTGAAATAAGGCAAGCTTTGGGAAACAGTGATTACAACATAGTGTCATTTGAGATTGAATTAAAAAAACAAAACTGTAAGGGGCCAACAAAACTCTTAGTTTTAAAAGGGCAGATGGTCTAAGGGCAGCAATACAACGTATAGACTGGGACAAAAAACTGATGTGTAAAAATACTGAACACAACTGGACATTTAAATCCTTACTAAACATACATACTGTACATATCACCATATAGCTAGTGGGAATAAAAGTAAAAAGAGTATTTCAAATCTAATGTGTCTTAACAATGATTTAAAGATCAAGATATGGAGTAAAAAACAGGCATTTAAATAATACTATCAAGAGGGGACAGAGACTGCTTTACGTAAGTAAAAGGAAATCAACAAGGCTTGCAAAAGAGCTATTAAACTGGCTAAAATAGGAAATGAAAAATTAGTTGCAAAGGAGAGTAAGACTAATCCTAAAATATTTCATAAATATATTAATGAGAAGAAGGCCATGAAGGAATCTATAGGAACATTACAATGTGAAACAGGCTGTCTGATAATTAGTTACCAAGACATGGCAGGTGAGCTAAATAGGTTATTTTATTCAGTATACACGAAGGAGGTACCAGTGGTTGGACACTGCAACATAATGGGGCTACACTACCATCACTAAATAATTGGTTAACACAGGAAGAAATCCAACAGAGGTCAGAATAAACACATCCAAGGGTACTGAGGGAACTGGGTTCTGTAATAGCCAAACCATTAGATTTAATGTTTGAAAATTCAAACACAGGGTCGCTACCAGATGATTGGAGAAAAGCAGAGGTGATACCTATATTTAAGAAGGGAGCAAGAGCAAATCCGGGGAATTTTAGACCAGTGAGCCTCACTTCTGTAGTGGGAAAGCTTTTAGAATGGTTAATAAGGAATAATATACAAATATATGTCTATTTGATCAGGATTATAAGTAGGAGTCAACATGGATTTATGAGGGATAGATCATGTCAAACAAATCTAATTAGTTTCTATGAGGATGTTAGTAGGAACTTGGATCAGGGTTACTCTGTGGATGTAGTCTTTTTGGATTTTGCAAAGGCTTTGATACAGTGCCACATGGAAGACTGTTGTGCAAACTAAGGGATACAGGAATTGCAGTAACTATCTGCTCATTGATCAAGAGCTGACTAAAAGACAGGAAGCAAAGGGTTTTGGTAAATGGAACATACTCCGATTGGACTAATGTGGTAAGTGGGGTTCCTCAGGGTTCAATATTAGGTCCTCTCCTTTTTAACATATTTATTAATGATTTATAAGAGGTACTGGAAAGTATTGTCACTATTTTTGCTGATGAAATGAAGTTGTGCAAGGTAATTCAATCAGATAATGATGTACTTCCCTTCAAAGGGATTTGCCTAAATTAGAGGAATGGGCATCTAAATGGCAGATGAGATTTAATACGAATAAATGTAAAGTTATGCATCTGGGAAGGAAAAATGCATCATGCAATTTATCATCTTAATGGAGCAAATCTAAGGGTATCAGATAGTGAAAGGGATTTGGGAGTACTTGTGGACAACCACCTAGGTAACAGTGCTCAACGCCAAGCAGCAGCTGCAAAGGCAAATAAAATATTAGCATCTATTAAGAAGGGTATAGAAGCAAAGGAAGCCAATATAATTCTGCCACTATAAAAATCCCTAGTACGCCCTCATTTGGAATATGGAGTACAGTTTTGGGCACCACTTTATAAACAGGACATTTTAGAGTGGTCAAAAATATTGAATAGTCTGTTTTTGTAAGCCTACGTTTTTTCCAGGAAGTAAATTTACCCCTTTCATCCATTCAATTGGTATCTTCGAGATTCTTACTTTATATCCATATCTAAATTTGTAATGAGTGGTGTAGGAATTGTTTACTTCATATCCATATCTGAAAAGGGTTCTTCACAATAAGGGTGGTTAATCTGTGGAATTCTCTACCAGAGGAGGTGGTGACAGTGGATTCGATAGATAACTTTAAAAGGGGATTGGATTTATTTCTAATTAAGAAGGGAAATCAGGATTATCATGGATAATTAGAGAGACAGTATTGATCCAGGGAGAAATCCGATCACCGGTATCTGGGGTCAGGAAGGAATTGTTTTTTGTTTTTTTTCCTTTGAGACAATTGGCTAGCTCTCACTTGGGTTTTTTTCTGTTTGCCTTCCTCTGGATTAATTAATAATTAAAAATAAAAAAAATAATTAAATAAATGATTAATAATTATTTAACAACTAATTAATTCATATTTAATTTGCATATTGCAGATCAGAGGAGATCTTAAAATGTTCAACTTGATGGACTGAAAGTATTTTTTCAACCTTAATTACTATGGGCCTCATTCTATTATCGTCCGTAAAACGCCCGCAAGGCTGCGATCCCTTGCGGGGGTTCCGTTATCTTGCAATTCAATTATACGGCAAGGATCTCCCCTTACGGACGGCCGTATATCTTGCAACCGGCAGTAAGCTCAGAAATCTTTAAACACAAAAATATATTCAAGACGGCACTGTACAGCTCTGTAAATGCTAGGGATCATATTGGAGGACATGAGGATTAATAGCAACCCCCTCTCAAGCTTGCACATCAGCCCAAATCCGAGTTTACATTAACTGTTTATTTTCCGGCCGCAGCGTGGGCGGGTCTGAGGTGCTCCAAGCCCTCTGGACTTTTTACATGGATATGTGACATAAATTAAAAAATTATTTATTTATGAATTTGAGTGTAGGGGAATGTTGTGCTATTTTTGCTAACACCTACAATCACTTTATAGTCTCCTCAGAGTGCAGGATGGCTTTATTTCGGCTTTATAATGTGCTTAATTGGTGCTAGCGGGACCTTTTTTCTGCAAGTAAGCTGCGGCTTTAGCCTTGCAGAGAGGGTTCGCGGAGAAATTGAATAGCAACCAGGATTTTCTTGCGGCCGAAACTCTTGAGGCCGTTTAAGATCAAAGGCTTTCCTGCGGCGCGAGCGGCCGCAAGGGATAGCAAGGCGCCGGCCGCAAGCCTGCCGGAATCCCCGGCCGGAGGGGAATAGAATAGCCGAATAGCTTGCAGCCGGTCCTTGCGGCCCGCATCTCCTACGGCCGATAATAGAATGAGGCCCTATGTTACTATGTAACTATGTATATGCAGTTACCTTATCACTTATGATAAGTGTTATATAGTATATAACTTTAATCCCAGCTCCTTACTCTTTACTTGTAACAGGATTTTATTCCTGTGGATAACTAATATAGAGGAGACACACTTAGTCCCTCTTTTTATGGAATTTTAATTCCCCTTCACATATTTTTTTTGTTAATTTTTCATTAAAGATTAAAAATTGTTTATTTAATTATGTTGTGTATGTTGCCACATTGATTCTATTAAAGGAGTATCTAATGCAGGACATACCTAAACTAGATTTCTTACAGTTAGGATTCTCTAGGAAGTCTTGTTGCTAAATAATATTTAGTTTCATTCCCATTTACATAATATTGCATAATTCTTTAAAGCAATATAAATATTATTTGAAATAGGGAATGTGTTAATATCACTGACATTGCATTTCTCTAGAGAATAAAGGAAAAGTATTTGTTCAAACAGAAAAATGTTTCATACAGATATTTCTCTCTCTCTTCATATTTTTTTTGTGTGCAAATTCAATGAAGCAAGATATGATAGTCCTTTAAAAGTAGGGGAATATACCCCTGTAATGCCAGGGACGGTATAAAAGCAATGGAATGAGCCAGAACAGACCCTCAATTGTACATCAATTGTGTATCAATATGTGTTAAATACTCTTTAGAACAATATTTAAGAACCAAAACTCATTCAGTATATTACTTTATTACCTTTTAAAAAACAAAATATCACCGAGAATGGACAAGAACAGGCTGGAAAGCCCTCTATAAAATAAATTCATGCTACAATCATTGAGATGTGTTATATACAATTTAGAGCAATATTTAATAGCCATAACCCATCTAATAGTATGTTTTATTAACCCTTTAATAAGCCAGAATATGGTTTAAAAAAAATATATACAAATTCACCAGACATTTATGATTAGATGACATTCATGTAAAAAAAAATCCACATAACCTAGTTTTATGTATCCACTCTGGGCCAGAATACAATATTTAATAGACAGAAATACAAAATTCACCAGTCAGACACTACTAGATGGGGGTTCATGTAATAAACTTAAAATATTCTACAGAAACTAGTTCCAAGTATCCGATCTGAGTCAGAATACAATATTTAGTAAATGAGCAAGAACTGCTGCTTTATAGACAGCCAGAAATACAAACTTCACCAGACACTCATCATGTCTAGGTGGGATTCATGAAATAAGCCTCAAGACCTCTAGGAAAATAGTTTAAAACACAGGATGAATCATCTGATTCATTGAGCAGATCTAGAAAGGTTGTAAGTGCAATGCACAAAATGGTTTCTTCAATTAAATGGAGTGATTTGTTATAATCCTTTTTTTCATCAGATTCCAGTTGCAGTGGTGTTGTGACCACATGTGATAATGGAAGGTGTTATGCATCATGCTTATTATAGACTATCACATTACTCCCTGTAGGCATCCCCTTTGCCCCCCAAGCCTCTTGCTCTCTTGTGATCCACTCACACCACACCCATGATATTATGCACAGTCTTGACCATTTCTAATTTTGCTCTGTATATGAAATAAAGCTTTGTTATACCTTTCTAACCGTGTCAGTGTGTTTTCAATGGTTGGGGTTATGGGACATCCACATACATCACATATATGTCACATTCCTATATATGTAAACTAATGAGCCCTAGTTAATATGCAATAGATCAATACATATAACAATAATAATAATCATAATAGCATTAGATATCATATAATAATATATATCATATATAATCAATATAAAGGGTTAATACACATGCAAAGGTCCAATTGGTAATACTGTAGAGCATCAACATTCCCCTGAGGTCCTGATAGGAATTTAACAGGTGATACTGGAGTGGGTTGCCAGTTCCTTCTCTAGTGGACTGTGATTTGTCTGACCTCTCTGCTATGTTGTGCCCACCTACAGTGGCCCTACATGGTATAGCTCACGGCTTCAGGTACACAATGTAGATTGTGACTAGCGAGGTGTATATGCAGTCATTTATATATTTCAGGGACCACATTAGAGCCTCTGTGTGAGAGGAAGGGTTAATATGGCATCAGTTTCATGTTTTTGTGTTTCTATTTAATCAGATAATGTGTCTTTAATTGCTTTCTGCATGTTGCAGCATGGCTTTGCATACTGGCATATGCATGACCATTACAACATATGATGAAATAAAATATTTTTTAAATGTCTATTTTTTCTTGGGGGATTATTGTGCTAAATTGTAATTCCTTTCCATGCTTTCTCCATATTTTAAAGTCCGCTGGTGTGTTTATATTGTCTTTTACGGTGCTGAGAAATTGTCTGTAAATCCTCTGCGGGTCCCATTTGGAGGCCGTAATATTTTTGCCTCCATTTGCGGGTTACGGGCTTGATTGCCAGGGCGTCTTTGGGAATTTGTTGCAATTTAATAGCGTGATTGGAACGTAACAGTTAAGGGCTTGACAGATCAAAGGATTTGCAGCAAGGGAGTTCAGATTTCAACATCCCGTAGGGTTTTTACGCCTGTAACCCGCAGGTCGTTTAGGGGTAGCTTTAAGAGGCCAATTTAATAGCTATAAGTCTTGCTGGCTACGTTATGGGCTACGGTTTTACGAATTTTATGGGGCTGCTGGATTAGTACTAAGGAAGTGGAGCTTCATTTGTTTCAGTGGATTCTGACTTCACTCCTTGAACACTAGCACCTTAGGAGAATTTAACTTCCAAAGTAGTGAGTACCCTGCTATTTCTGAACGAAAACAAAGAATATACACACTTTTGGTGACCAAAAGAATGTTTGGTGACAAATCATTTACGATTACTGAGAAAAAGGAGAGAAAATAGTATTTCATACAAATCTTTTATTAAAAGTAACTTAAAAAGATTAGACAATACTTAACTTTGTCTCCAAGCACATAGATTTTATTTATACTTTTACGATGACAAGCTAGTATCTTACATAGAAAAATAATTACTATTCCTCCACTTACTATTCCAGAAAAAAATATTTAGCTATCAAGGTACTTTGTGTATATTGCAAAAGTATATCTTTAGTCATTTTTCAGATTATATAAAATCTTTAATAGTGTTCTCTCGGATTCTTTAAAGGTAATGAATGCTTTCATCATACATTTAGGAATGGGATGATATAGTAGATTTAAATAAAATAATGCATAATGAATGTATGAAAATATCTTTATTAATTATTATTAATATTTGAAACATAAAATGTAGGTGTAATATTTTACAATACTTGAATTTTTGTTTAAATGTATTTATTTATTATTTATTTAAAAGCTAGCATTAATAGTGTGTAAAATACATTATTTATAATGTGGACATATGTACAGATGATTTACAGCTTTGACACAGAAGCATCAAATGTGTTTTCCAGCGTTAACTCCCCAGATATATCAATTTACTGATTTCACATATCTGTAAAATAGATTAACCTCAACTATAAATGGATTTTCTCTATCAGTACTTTTTTTTACACCGTTGTCAAGCAAGACAGCAGATATCATTGCGTGACTTCCAATTTCAGCAATAGTTTAAAAACTGTAGAATGTATAACTGCAATGGAGACCAATAGCTTAACTTCCGAAAATTGTCAATAACTTTTTCTTTTTTTACTTTTTCCTTAATTGTTTCTAATTTAAGTTTGTTTTTTACTTGTATCTACCCTGTTTAGCGCTATGTAATATGTTGACGCGTTACAAATAAAACTCTATAAAAACGGCAATAAAAAAAATAAAAAAAATGCCAAAACAAAAATGTCTCTTAATAACCACTAACAGCAATAAAAACACTGACATGACTAAGTATGGTGTAACAATGTAACAGCTGTTATTTCTAATAAACGCATTTCTTCAGCAATGGATTTTCTAAACTTTTTTTATTCTCAACTGTCTTTCCTTGTTAGTTATATTATGTAAAAACACATTATAACAAAAAAATGTATTTCTTACAGCATATGTTCATACAGTACAAAGAGGCCTAACATATCCCTGCCTGAGACTACACTGGCCTCTCTGAGCTTCAGCAAGCTGCCTTATAAAGCTCACTAATTGTTTTGTTAAGCATAAATGGCATCATTGCGAGCCTCAAAACCTTCTGCGCTCATTGCGAGGCTTGCGCTGAGCGCCTTGGGCGGTCATTGCATGCCTCACAATGAGCACCTTCGGCGCTCATTGCTAGCCTCTCCTGAAGAGCTAACAATCTGTTTGTATTTTGCGTCAGCATAGAGTATCCATTTTGAGTGTTAGTGCCCTGCTTATAAAGTGTAATGAATATTCCAAGTGTGCATTCTAAATAGGCTGCGTGCGCAAGGTAAAGCCGTTGGTTTATTGTGTAAAGCAGCATTATATAGTCGTAATGTTATGAATGTGGTACGCGTCTTGTGAGCATTTTCCGGCTTTTGTAATAGTGTATCTTGTAGGTCGTAGTGTGATGTGTAAAGTGCTACGCATTTTGCAGTGTTTTGCGCGGTCCGGGGTCATGTAGCCTTGTTTTCTTTTTTTTCGGCTGCCATTTTTTGCCTGGCTGAGGCGATTTTCGTGTGGCGAAAATCATCTAAATCGAGTTAAATTCGCGTTCCACCTCACTCATAGATGTCCTGGCTGTTGCATCATGCTGTCTGTGATGTTCATGTAATTTTTTTGGGTGCATTTAGTGTTTTTCTGTTTTTTTGTTCGGCCGCTAAACTTATAAATTTGTGCGTCTCGTATCTTTTGTTTTCTAAGTCCCTCATCTCGTATTTTAATTGCTCACCTCACTTTGCAAGGCTCGCATCGGCTAAGTGGTACGGTTTAACGGCTCGCGTAAGTCGGACGTACCTCGCAAAGCGTGACGACGTCTAGCAGTTTGACAACTATTATATGTGATTGAGAACAATAGCCATAACTGCAGCAAGACACTATACTGTATATATTTATATATATAAAAATATATAATTTTTTTATTTATATTTATTTAAATTAACTAAATGTGGCAATTGTATTTATATATCACATATTTAGTTGTGAGCAATGCGAGCTGCTGCTAACGCTTGTGGTCAGCGAGCCCGCTGCAACTGAGGGCCTCGCGAAGCAAGTGCTGCAGTTGCTGGCAAGAAGCGCAAATGTCGCTCCTTGCGCTGGTGGAGATGAGCGGCGTAGGCGCTCATCCCTACGACCCCGTAGGGCTTAGGCAGGGAGCACCGAAGGCGCTCACTGCGCTGGTGGAGATAAGAATGTAAGACCGGTAGCAGTTTGAAAAAAATCTTGTGGAAAAATTACAACAACAACACAAAGAAAATTAAAGAAAGAAAAAAAAAAACATCACACACAGCACGGGGGGACAGCCAGGACATCTGGGAGTCAGGTTGCACGACAATTTAAACACAATTTGCAGAGTTTCGTTACTCAAAAATTGTCTAGGCGGCAAAAAAAATGGCAGATGAAAAAAACGAAAATGAGGCTACATGACCTTTAAACGCACAAAACACTGCAAAGCACATAACACTTTACACAGGAATGTATGAGGTATAAAATACACTATTAGGGAAAACAGAAAATGCTCCACACCCTCGTTAACCCATAGACAATTGCCGCTATTACTTTATTATAACATTACTATTCCAAAATGCCCAGATTACACAGCTAAAGAAACGGTTTGTCCTCGCGCACGCAGCCTATTTACACTGCACACTTCACCCATTGCTGACACTTACAACTCAGATCAGCAACAGTGCAAATCTACATTGTATGCTGCAGGAAAATCAAAACAGATTGTTGGCTCTTCAAGATATTGCTTGCTGCATATATTAATTACAAATAGGTAAAGTATATTAATTTATTATTTTATTAATTAATTAATTATCATAAAAAATATATATATATATGTATATATATATATATATATATATATATATATATATATAGATAGATATATAGATATAAATAAAAAAGGACCAGGGGAAAGGATCTCAATTAGTGCCAAAGGTGTTCAGCGCGGGACTCACAATGAGCGCCGAGGGTACTCAGAGGAGCAAAAGTACACTAGGGGAGAGCCTCGCAATGAGCGCTAAAGGCAATCAGCGCGGCCCTTGAAATGAGTGGCAAAGGTGCTCAGACCACCAAAAGTACACGAGTGGAGAGGATCGCAATGAGCGCCGAGGGTTTCTCAGAGAAGCAAAAGTACACAAGGGGAGAGCCTCGCAATGAGCGCCAAAGGCAATCAGCGCGGCCCTTGCAATGAGAGCTAAGACCACCAAAAGTATATATATATATATATATATATATATATATTTATATTTATTTATATCAGACAGATTGTTAAGTGCCAAATAATGTTGATCTTTCATTATTTTACTTTTTTTTTTTTTTGTGCTATACTGTCTCTTTAACTGCTGCTGCGACAATTTTTTTGTTTTAAAACCATTTGCGAGTGGTCTTAATATTTTCTTCAATTTTTGGTAGTTATGGCACTGCCCTGTTTTGCAAGCAATCTGTAAAGTCTTATTAGCATAGGGTTTTGGTGTAAAAGTCTAACGGAGTAACTCTAACGTTTGTAACTTTTGTTTGCCATCATTTTAGGCTCTTTCGTACCGCAGTAACTCGTAGCATTTCTCTCACAATGTTTCCAGTATGGGTGAAAAACATAACTTGGTTGTTTTACATTGCTCTTAAGCATGGTGTATTCTGCGTTATAGTGGATTAGGATTGAGACCCATGAACCCTATTAAATTTGAGACTAGTAACTCACAAAAATACCAATTTTCAACTGTGAGCGCTTCTTTACACATGTATTCAATTCCATTCACTTATAGTAATACGTAGTACACCTGCAACCCTTAAACGTATGTCTTGTAAGTAAAGAAGAAGTTCTTTACTTACAAGACTTGTCCTCATTTTCTGGGTCAGAAAAGGGCCCTCCAATAAAAAAGAATGCCTCTCGATCAAAAAATAAGTCCTAGGAGGAGCTCTCAAACCGAAAATGGCATTTGCCGCTCTTTCTTCTGATTAAATATTTTTTTTTATGCATTTTAATTGCCTGAAATAGATATCCATGTGTAATTTTAAAGTGGATTTCTCTGTAAGTTGTACAAATCAAGTTATCCTTTGTTAGCTGATACGCTTTTCCCCAGTCCTCCAAATTTTTCTTAATTCTAAAATCAGTTTCCCAGCTTTCCATGGCTACAGATTTTCCAGAACTTCTGTACTCGTCTAAAATTTTTAAGCATTTCGACACTGAACTCTTATTACTTGTTCTTAAGGACAGGAATTTTTCGAGAGGTGTCAAATCCCTGACTGATCTTACATCAAAACCTTCTTTTGTTAATATCTTCTTAAGGGTCAGAAATTGCAGCCACATTGATATTGGGACCTCTTTCACTCTCCTCAGTTCCTCAAATTTAATAAAGCCCTCATTTCTGATTAAATCCTTAATTTTGTCAATACCCCATTTCCCCCACTCTACCTTATCTATTTCGGGGTGAATATCATAAATTACTTCCAGTGGTGTTAATGGAGATGGAAAAGGGAGCAACTTCAATTTTGAGTTCATTTTGAGCCAACTAGCCCAACATTGTTTCCCTATTCTGAACTCTATCTGAGTCTTAAAGTTGGACGATTTCTTATACCATAGAGCTTGCTGCAGAACTATTTTGGGGCTTAATGCTTCTTCTAACTGGACAAACTTTTTTTTTATGCATTTTAATTGCCTGAAATAGATATCCATCATATTTTAGCCAATCAGAATGGGTTTTCAGATGTCACCCTGCTCATTTTCAATTTAAAATTTAGTAGGGATAGAAAAGCACTAAGTGTTGGATTCCAACAATTAGCTGTACTGTGGCGCTAGTAATAGATTAGCAATTAGATGGTGCTTTGCCTACTGTATGGTGAGATTAACACATCCTGCTTAAATACAAATGCAGTTTTAGCTGGCGGAGGTGGAATAAAGCCAATATTAAAGTGTAAAACCTAGAGTTGCCAAGCAAAAATAGCTTCTTGTTCATAAATAACCAATATTGTAAAAAAAACATACAATCTGAATTGAGAAAAAAGTTTCCTTTATAAACCAGCTTATACCTTATTAACTACCAGTAATATATAAGTCTATCAATTGACCAAAAGATTAAGCAACACCAGTATTAATTAAAACCTAGCTTTTATTACACTTCCTAAAACACAAAAATAATAGTTATAAATAAAAATCAATAACATAAAAACTATGGAGGACATCCCATCAAATTTATTTAGCTGTAATCAGAAAGTAATCGATTATCATCACATATAAAAGTTGTCAAATTGCGATTCGTCGTCACGCTTGGGACAAATCGAAGTTTGACAACTACGATTGATCGCATCACCCTTGCGCATGCGCATTGTGTCGGGGGCTTGCGCATGTGCACTGCGAGGCGTCACATCCTGCTCCCTGTCACATGACCCAGCCCATGTGCTCCTCCAGGTGCCAGTCACAGCACTAGCCGGGCTGCCATGTCACCATCATATGTGCATCTTACCTGCTGTGTGCTGTCATGTTGTGCACTCAGCACCTTATCTCTGCCCGGGGATCCTCAGCACTGCACACACTGTACACTGACACCCCCAGCCATGTCCACAGCATGTCTTTTTTGGAGCCCTGGGCTGTGGGCGTGGTACTGTTCTGTGATGTCACAACAGGCGCCGGGTGAGATCAGAGAGGAAGTGGAATGTGCAGGTGCGGGCTGTGTAGTGACAGTTACACATGGCTCAGAGCAGCTGTCACTGTGTGCTCACAGCATACCACATCATACTATAGTAGACAGGGGAAGAGGAGGGAGAGACACAGAGGAGGGGGGGAGACACGGAAGGGAGAGGAGGGGGTAAGAGACACGTTGGAGGGAGAGGAGAGAGGAAGAGACACAGGGGACAACTACCATTGCCGCACCGCAACCCTGATCTTCCTTTGTGTTCAGTTGATTGAAGGATTATGTAATTGGATCCAAGTAAGGCCAAGGATGAGAGGACAGAGGAGTTTGTACTACATTGAATATGAGGGTCTCTGGAAGGTGGGAATCGTCAGTGATAGCCAGAGTGTAATGATATAGGAATCACAAGGTTTTGCAGACCAGCAGCCTAGGTCAGCAATGATCCAATTCAGCAACTTGTAGGTGAAACAGGAACAAGCTTTATTGAAGGGAAAAGGAACCACAATAATCTGGCAAGGTACATAGACAGGAAGTGCCTTATATAGGCCAGGGACCAGACACCTGACTAGAAACAGCTAAAGAGACTAGTCACTAATACTATTGCTAGCAGAGTCAAGGTTTATCAGATCTCAAGGAAATTCACAAAGGCAGGCTGGCGCAGTGGTAGGGAAGAGGTTCAGCAGCCAGGGGACCAGGGTTCAAAACCCAGCAGAGTCAATTCCTCACACAGAGTTATGATCTCGTGGGTTACAGGGCCATATTTGTTATATGTCCCATCTATTTATTGTATGGGTATGGGAAACCTTTTTGCTTGACATGAGATATGAAAATCAACTGCCTCAATGGAAGCTTGGTTTAACTGAACTTGATCCACTGTAATACAATAGGAATAATTAGATGAGACTTGGACGCTTGAGGCAATGATGTAGTAAGAAGTGACAGTAAATTAGGTTAATTAACAAAAGAGGAGTTTAGTCATGAAGAAAATAACCTGGTTCTAAACAATATAGGCACAAGTTGTCCTCCTTCATTGAGCTCTCTCTCTGGGGTGAGATATCTTCTTGTTACTCCTAGCTGCAAAGATTCAGGATGACTTTCAGAGGTTATAAATGCTGGAATATAGTCCATGGCTGGAGATGAAAAGGTAGCAGTCCTTTCCTGATTCCTCTCTTGTAGTCTCTGGTCTAGCTGTATTCCTAGTGAAGTCAGCTCCCCATGTCCCTGGATGATCTGGCAAGTTCAAAATTAACTACCTGTTTGTTTGCTTATATAAGTATCATTTTATTACCAACTGCTGTTTGTACCTTCCAAACAGTCCCTGCAGTGGTCCGCTCTCATGTAGCTCATGCACACAATGTTTCTACTGGTATTAGATGCACTAACTGATTTCTGCTTTTCAAGAGCATTTTTTGAAATGCTGATGAGAAACATCCTGATTGGTTATGACATCTAGTACTACAGATACCCTGTATGCATGGGCTACAGTAGGCAGACCTTTGCAGGGACTATATGGTAGGTTTTAGTGGTTAAAATCAAATCTCTTAAGAAGTGTTAATAAAATAATGTATAGATATGCAAACAATTAGACACATAGTTTATTTTAATAAACCATTTGTTTAGTTAATATTAAAATTAAGTAACTTTCCATGTGCCTTTAAATTCCAAAGGGTCATTGAGCTAGTAGAGGCTTTACAGAGATCCTCATATGTTTTTCCCATGGCATCTCAGAATGAATGTAGATTTTCTAATTCAGGACATTGCATTTCAAGCAAATGAGGTGAACACATCACAAGTTCACCTTTAAAAAGAGATACCACAATACTTATTTGAATTAAATCTGAGAAGTAAGTATAGGAGAATATACAAAACTCTTTGTGGCCTCCCTCAAATTGGTCTTTTAGTGGTACTTGAGGCTGTGGAACAAGAGGGCCAGCAGTAATAGCCACTGAAGGTGCAGGGTAGTTGGTAGGAGCCTGCATTTGAGTCATCCAAACCTGCAGATTTTGCACCACCGGTGCCAGAGAGGTTCAGACACACTGTTCCCAGGGTGGTTATCTCCTAGTTAGGCTAGGTGCTGCAAGGACATCCAAGATCCAAGGCAAACCTACTGACAGGAAGCAGGCACATAAAGAAATCAGGAAGTCTGTGGTTCTGGGCAGGTAGCAGACAAAGAAGTAATCAGCCAACAATCCAAAAATCAGGAATCCAGCAGTCAGGTAATCGGTTAAACAGACCAAGATTATACAGATAAATCCAATCAAGATTGCAAAGAACAAATGCGCAAAACAACCAAGCAATGACTGATAACTCTTGTGGTCCTTAAAAAGCTGCAGGTCGCAAGCAGGTGTTAGAAATCAGTCCATCAGCAGTAACAGTCATATTATCTTATATGACGAGATTAACTACCTTTTTACAAAAGCTATGCACAATCAAGCACATTTTCTGTTGAGGCATATACAAAGTATATTTTTTTTCTTTTAATTTTTTTTATTGTTTTTAGAAACAGACAACCAAAATAAAATACATACAGTAAAACAATACTTACATCTAAATCATACACAATCACCCACCTACAAACCCCCCACCCACCCCTTGGCAATATTCTCATTATTTACAGAAGGAGGCAATACCCGAAACCTATTATATAATTAAAGTAACTTCGCTAAAGGCAACAAATACAACAACAACAAAAAAATATCTATTAACAGAAAGGCCCGGCAAACAGTTCTTCGTCCCATCTTGCCCATTTCTTAACCACTGATAATCTTAACTTGGAATCAAAACTTAAATATTCCATTTCATACTGTTTATTCCTTTCCATAGTACTACAAATCTCATTCCATTTAGGCAATTCCCCACTTCTCCATCTCCGTACAATCCACCATTTAATTGCCATGAGAACCTGCACCACTATCCCAATTGTTTCACTAGACCATTCCCTTGGAAAGATATGTAATAGAAAAGCTTCTGGGTTTAAGGTAACTTCCTTACATCCCATACCCACCAACTTGGTGACACACCTTTCCCAAAGCCCTTTGATCTTAACACATTTCCACCACATGTGGCTTTGGGTGCCTATTTCCGAGCACCCTCTCCAACACGGCTCACTATATTT
Source organism: Discoglossus pictus (assembly GCA_027410445.1). Taxonomy (NCBI): domain Eukaryota; kingdom Metazoa; phylum Chordata; class Amphibia; order Anura; family Alytidae; genus Discoglossus; species Discoglossus pictus. The sequence continues at coordinate 460,230,080 of CM050163.1, read as the reverse complement.
GTTTGGATCTATTTTAGACAGAAGCTCTGGAACTATGTACCATTTTTGTGTAATTTTAAAGTGGATTTCTCTGTAAGTTGTACAAATCAAGTAATCTTTTGTTAGCTGATACGCTTTTCCCCAGTCCTCCAAATTTTTCTTAATTCTAAAATCAGTTTCCCAGCTTTCCATGGCTACAGATTTTCCAGAACTTCTGTACTCGTCTAAAATTTTTAAGCATTTCGACACTGAACTCTTATTACTTGTTCTTAAGGACAGGAATTTTTCGAGAGGTGTCAAATCCCTGACTGATCTTACATCAAAACCTTCTTTTGTTAATATCTTCTTAAGGGTCAGAAATTGCAGCCACATTGATATTGGGACCTCTTTCACTCTCCTCAGTTCCTCAAATTTAATAAAGCCCTCATTTCTGATTAAATCCTTAATTTTGTCAATACCCCATTTCCCCCACTCTACCTTATCTATTTCGGAGTGAATATCATAAATTACTTCCAGTGGTGTTAATGGAGATGGAAAAGGGAGCAACTTCAATTTTGAGTTCATTTTGAGCCAACTAGCCCAACATTGTTTCCCTATTCTGAACTCTATCTAAGTCTTAAAGTTGGACGATTTCTTATACCATAGAGCTTGCTGCAGAACTATTTTGGGGCTTAATGCTTCTTCTAACTGGACAAACTTGGGTCCTTCCACTCCTTCTGTCCATCTCAGAAAGTGGTACAATTTTATAGCCTCTGCATACTTCCAGAGGTTGATTGCCCCTAATCCACCTTCTATATACTTTTTATTTACTTGGTCTTTACTGACTCTAACCCTATTTCCTTTATATATAAAATGATCTACCACTTTCTGAAATTTAGTAATACTTCCTCTGGATATAAATAGAGGGATTACTCTTAAAACATAAGTAAGTTTTGTTAAAATGAACATCTTAACACATACGATTCTGCCTGACCAGGTTAGGTTTAGCCTCTCCCATTACTTGAGTAGTTTGCACACTGAAGCAAAAGTTATTTCCAAGTTATTCTTTAACATGGAAGCAACACACGAAGTCAACTCTATTCCCAAATGTTCTATTTTATTCTGCTCCCATCTAAATGGGAATTTCTCTCGTAACAAGGTTTTAGTTTCTAAGTTCACATTTAGCCAGATAACCTCTGACTTGGAAGAATTAATTTTATAATATGATAGGCAACCAAAGGTTTTTAATTCCTTCATAAGATACATTTAATATTTTAATCTTTGTTTTTAAAACTAAATGTTAATCTGTTGTGTGTTGTCCTTTTTCACTTAACATTTAAAATGGCCATCAACTAAGTTTTAACTTTATTCAAAAATGTAGTTTTCTTTAAAGAAAATTAAAATAATGCATACATAAATATATATTTTGTTTTCATAACTCGGGGCCACAGGGTTGTATAATCTTGATTCTTCATAATAAAGCACAAATATAGTATTACATTTAAGTGGCACCCTGACTTTCTGGCACACGACCAATACGCACTGACCCATGCGCGTCGAAAATGGAGCTCCTGACATCTGCGCTCTCACTCTCCCTGTCCTTTTAGCTTCGGTCAGCCCTCTCACCTGCCCCTTATTTTCAGCCCTCAGCACCCTGCTCTCTCCTAAATACCCCTGGCCCTGTACCCCAGCCTCCTCCCCTGTACCCCATGTAAACCCTGAGCTGTGCTCGATTGTGTACATTGTGGCTCCTGTCTAACTGAAGTCAGAACAGCATCCAGAACAGCTCAGGGTCTAGAGAGGGCATGGGGTACAGAGGAGAAGGCAGGGGTACAGGGGAGAAGGCAGGGGTACAGAGGAGAGAGCAGGGTGCTGAGGGCTGAAAACACGGTGTAGGGGAGAGGGCTGACCAAAGCTAAGTGAGAGTGAGAGAGCAGATGTTGGGAGCACTGTTTTTGGCGCGCATGCGTTGGGGCGTATTGGCCGTTCGCTAGAAAGTTGTGCCACCCATTTAAGTCCTTAGAAACACATGAAATAAACCTTTGTTAGGTATTTGGTATGCTGAACAAGCAAAAGGATTATTTATGTGATGATCAAGGCAAGAGATAAAGGAGTAGATTACTAGTTTCAAAATATTTCCTTGAGTTTTGTATAAAAGACGATGCTTAGTATGTAAAGAATATTCAACATGGGAACAAATATATTTGCACATCCTATTTCTCAACAAAAAAAATGTCTGCGTTATTAACAGGAAACAGATGCAATCTGCTTCTAATTGCTATGCATTTCTTTTTCCCATAAATAATATTTTATCTTTCATTGAATATTGTAATCAAGAATTCAATCCTTTTACTTCCAACATGTTTTTTTTGTAAACTTATATATTTTTTTATACAAATAGATCATAAATATAAACAAATAATAGTACATAACCTTAAGAGACAACAGCACAAAATAGCTAAATGTTGCTTTGCACTAAATATCAAAATGTTATTATTGTATAAAATCATGCTTCAATCTTTAAATCTTTTTTTAGCCTTATATAAAAGGTTTGTTACCAAAATGTCACATAATCTAAATGTTTACATATATTAATATAATATAATAATAATATTCCAAATGGAGAACATTTCATAATTTTTTTCTATTTGGTTAATGCTTGGTGTTTCTCTTTGCAGCCGCTATAACAGTTCTAGCCTCAGTTAATACTTAAAGATTTTGTGTCCATCTCTCCCTACACTTTCCAAAGGCCTATTCAGTAGAATTATTACTGGGTCTAACTTTAATTCACAAGCCAACATATGTTTTCATTGGTTCTCTAGAATGTTTGAATTTTATGGCATATATGAATGAATGTGCCCAATTGTTTGCATCCTCTAAACATGTTTGTGGTATGGTTGGCTTATAAATATCTATTATTATTGGAATTCTGTACCAAAAGTATAACATTTTATAGTTTGTTTCTTGTTAATATGCCTTGATGTTCTGGCATTCTGATACCATATTTGTTGCCAGGTTTGTTTTCTATTTCTCTATTTAGAATAAAATTAATTTATGTGTATATGTTGAAGCACTATTTAAATTTAAATTGTTAAGCATGTTGTATAATTACAATATAGTGCCAGGACCAGCTTTACAATGGTAACACTGTTTTTCAAAAATAGTCATAAATCTAAAAAAAAAAAGCTGCATTTTTTAGATTTGTTTGTCTATAATGTTTTACTTGAAGTTTTTGCCATCTGTCAACGTGATATAAATCATAATGTATTTTGACTTCTTGAAATGTCATTATTTCTCCATTTCTTTTGATATAAAAAATAAGCATGAAATACCATTTTCGTGTCTTAAAAAAGAGAATAATTCCCATCCCAGGGCCCTGGGTATTAAGCCAAATTGACGTCATGGCAATTGATATGTATTTTTATATTTTTCCCCTTAAGTATATTTACGCCATTATTTTCTCTTGGAAAATAGATAATTTAGTACATAGAGATGTCGCGAATAGTTCGCCGGCGGACTTTTTTCGGCGAACATAGCATGTTCGCGTTCGCGGCGAACTGCGAACATATGCGAGATTCGACCCGCCCCCAATACTTTATCATTGAGCAAACTTTGACCCTGCATGTCACAGTCAGCAGACACATTCCAGCCAATCAGCAGCATACACTCCCTTCTACACCCTTCTACCTCATGGACAGCAGCCATTTTGGAATCATAAGTACCTTGCAGTCTTACTGAGAGGAGGGACAGTGTAGGTGATACTAATTTAATAGGGAAAACCATAGCTAGGCAAGTTTATTCAGTGTCCAGTGCAGTGCTGAAGGACTCTTGTGCATTATTATTATTACTAGCGTATTGCAATGAGATGTGTATGTTTGGAAAGTTGTATAGTTATTAATATACATATGGAGCAGTTTGCTCCATAAAAAAGTGGTCCGTATTAATGGCTCGCCTCGCATGAAATGAGCGCCTGTGTGTACTGTCAGTGTGCTTGGCGCTGTGAGTCTGTGTGTACTGTCAGTGTGCTTGATGCTGTAGGTCTGTGTGCACTGCCAGTGTACTTGGTGCTATGGGTCTGTGTGTACTGTCAGTGTACTTGGTGCTGTAGTTCTGTGTGCACTGCCAGTGTACTTGGTGCTATGGATCTGTGTGCACTGCCAGTGTGCTTAGTGCTTTAGGTCTGTGTGTACTGTCAGTGTACTTGGTGCTGTAGGTCTGTGTGTACTGTCAGTGTGCTTGGTGCTGTAGGTCTGTGTGTACTGTCAGTGTGCTTGGTGCTGTAGGTTTGTATGTACTGTCAGTGTGCTTGGTGCTGTGAGTCTGTGTGTACTGTCAGTGTACTTGGTGCTGTAGGTCTGTGTGTACTGTCAGTGTACTTGGTGCTGTATATATGTGTGTACTATCAGTGTACTTGGTGCTGTGGGTCAATGTGTACTGTCAGTGTACTTGGTGCTGTAGGTCTGTTTGCACTGCCAGTGTACTTGGTGCTGTATATCTGTGTGTACTGTCAGTGTACTTGGTGCTGTGAGTCTGTGTGCACTGCCAGTGTGCTTGGTGCTGTAGGTCTGTGTGTACTGTCAGTGTACTTGGTGCTATATGTCTATGTGTACTGTCAGTGTGCTTGGTGCTGTAGGTCTGTGTGTACTGTCAGTGAGCTTGGTGCTATATGTCTATGTGTACTGTCAGTGTGCTTGGTGCTGTAGGTCTGTGTGTACTGTCAGTGAGCTTGGTGCTGTAGTTCTGTGTGTACTGTCAGTGTACTTGGTGCTATGGGTCTGTGTGCACTGTCAGTGTATTTGTTGCTGTAGGTCTGTGTGCACTGTCAGTGTGCTTGGTGCTATAGGTCTATGTGTACTGTCAGTGTGCTTGGTGCTGTAGGTCTGTGTGTACTGTCAGTGTACTTGGTGCTGTTAATCTGTGTGTACTGTCAGTGTGCTTGGTGCTTTAGGTCTGTGTGCACTGCCAGTGTACTTGGTGCTATGGGTCTGTGTGTACTGTCAGTGTGCTTGGTGCTGTAGGTCTGTGTGCAAACAAGGTTCACAGCTCTTCAACACAATGCTTCCAAATAGGTAAAGTCTATTCATTTATTAATGTATTACATGTTTACTATTACACACAAAACAACATTAGCTCAGTTACAATAACATTGCCGTCACTTTTTGACGGGCAAGTCGCTAGTGTCCTAATGAACGACCACTCTCTTGTGGGATTCAGGTACGTCCACGGATTCATCCTCCATATATCTGAATAAGCCAGGAATGATATATAGAGGCCTACGGCGCTCATTGCCAAAGTGGTCCGTATTAACGGCTCGCCTGCAATGAGCGCCTGCGGCGCTCATTGCCAAAGTGGTCCGTATTACACATAATATAGTATTAATAATAAGAATAATAATAAAGCAGAAGACCTCCCCTGTGTCTCCCCCCCACTCCCTCTCATGTGTCTCTCTCCCCCCCCTCCCCTGTGTCTCCCCCCACTCCCTCCCATGTGTCTCTCTCCCCCCCCTCTCCCCTGTGTCTCTCCCACCCTTGCCTGTGTCTCTACCCCCTCTTCCTTCCCCAGTGTTTCTTTCCTCCCTCTCCTGTGTCTTTCCCCCCCTCCCTCTTCCCTGTGTCACTCCCCCCTCCCCTGTGTCTCTACCCCCCTCTCCCTTCCCGTGTTTCTTTCCCCCCTCCCCTGTGTCTTTCCCCCCTTCCCTCTCCCCTGTGTCTCTCCCCCCTCATCTGTGTCTCTTCCCCCTTCTCCCCTGTGTCTCTACCCCCTCTCCCCTGTGTCTCTACCCCCTCTCCCTTCCCCTGTGTTTCTTCCCCCCTCCTCTGTGTCTTTACCCCCTTTTCTCTCCCCGGTGTCTCCTCACCACTCCCTCCCATTAGTCTCTTCCCCCTCTCCCCTGTGTCTCTACCCCCCACTCTCTCCTGTGTCTCTCCCCCCTCCCATGTGTCTCTTCCCCTCACCTCTCCCTTACCCTGTTTCTCTTCCCCCCTCTGCCCTGTGTCTTCCTCCCCCTCTCCCCTCTCCTGTGTCTTCCTCTCCCTCTCCCCTGTGATTCCTCCCCCTCTCTCCCCTCCTGTTAGCTTCTATACGCATACATACATATGATAAGAAATCTGGGGGGGGGGTTACCCCTTACCCCCCCCCCCCCCCAGTTCCAACACCCATGTGTACTGTATAATATTGTATTGCATTATGTTATATTATATCACTAGCGACTTGCCTGGCACAAATGATGGGGCAATAAAGTTTGAAGCCATGGCAATGCTGTTTGCCACTCAATGTGATGCTTTTTTAACTCTGAGGACCTTCGGCGCTCATTGTGAGTCTCTTCCCTCGTGTCCTTCATGTTTCGTGCTTTGCAACGATCAATCTTCGGCGCTCATCGCAAAGACAGATATATAAGTACAGTGTTAAATATATAATTTTTTTTTGTGCAGTGTAAATTAAAAAATGTATTCAGGTCTCAGAGCATAATAAAGTGATTTAGATTTGTAACTGCTTTGAGAGTGCTATCGCTGGCAGCCAATGAGCAGTAATCCAGATATATAACTGCAGAGTAAAAAGTAAAACATTTTAGTGTAGTGTAAAGTCTACATTTTTATTTTCCATTACTAATTAATACTTATTAAATGAATGCACGATAATAACTATTATGAATGAACAAATGTATTAGGAAGTGCGAAGCGTTAATGTATGTAAAGTAACCGCAGTGTAAAATATGCTATTAAGCGTATTTTTTTTATATATATTTTTTTTTATAATAATGAATTAATTAATTACTAAAATACTTTACCTATTTGTAATTAATATATCCAGTGATCAATAACCTGAAGAGCTAACAATCAGTTTTGATTTTCCTGCAGCTTACAGTGTACATTTGGACTGTTGGTGACCCGAGGTATAAGTGTCAGCAATGTGCGCAGTGCACAAGGGGAAACCGCTTGTATAGTCGTGTAACGCTCCATTTTAGATTTGTTATGTTATTAGTTGCAAGTTAGTGTTGTAAAATGGTGGCGATTGTGTATGTGTTATGCGGCTCGCCAGCAGTTTCCATTATTTATAATAGTGTATTTTGTACCTCGTCTGTTCCTAGGTAAAAGTCGTACATGGCTGGCGATTTTTTTTGCGCGGTTTGGGGTCGTGTAGCCTCGTTTTCATTTTTTCCGGCCGCCATTTTTTTTGTCGCTTAGCCGATTTACAAGTGCCAACTGGGGAAGACGTTACAGATATCACATATATAGTTGTGAGCAGGCGGGTTGTTGCTAACGCTGCAGGCTTGCGAAGCGAGGGCCAGAGTTGCTGGCAAGGAGCGCCGAAGGCTCCCACGTCGGCTGCAATGAGCCGCAGGCGGGACTTACACCATCAAATTTACGGACTTACCATCCAAAAATACGTGACTTCGAAAAAAAAACATTACGAGCTCACAAAAATACGACCTTAACGCCCGAAACTGCACGCACTTAAAAACATTAAAAACACAATAAATACACACAACAAACACATAAAAAGCTTACCCACAGCAAGGCGGGCACCGAGGACCTCTGCAAGTGAAGTTACACCTCCATTTAAGTCCAAATTCATGAGTTTAGACACCCGAAAATCACCAAAGTGAGAGAAAAAATGGCCCTTGAAAAAAAGAAAACGAGGCTACAGGACCCTAAACACGCAAAACACATACGGATTTTCCTAAAAAGCCGTACGAGGTAAAGATACACTATTAACAAGGACGCTAAATCACCCACACCCGCGTACCACATACACATTCCCCGCCATTTTACAACACTAACTTACACAATGCGGAAGTACCCAGCTACCCTAATGGCTTCCCCTCGCGCACGCAGCCTATTTACACTACACACTGCACACATTGCTGACACTTACACAGCAGCTCCACAGCACTGAAAACCTACATTGTATGCTGCAGGAACATGAAAACAGATTGGCAGCTCTTCAGCACAATGCTTACTGCATATATTACTTACAAATAGGTAAAGTATATTCATTTAGTAATTATTTCATTAGCATACAAAAATACATATACACAAAAAAAACATTATCACATTAAACATAAAAGCCATTCACTGCGCGCCTCACATCGAGCGCCAACGCTGCTCATAGCATACAAAGCCTTGCAATAAGCGCAAAAAACACATCACCGCCGACCAAAGAATAACAGCAAAAGCGCCTATCAGAAAAAAAATACAACCAACAGCCTCGCAATGAGCGCTGAAGGATCTCCGACCGCCAACAAAATGAATGTCTCGTCCAAACCATTACCTGCCTTACAATCTTATTGCCGACATTTTTTGATGGGCAAGTCGCTAGTAAATATATAAAGATCAAGATAATAAAAGTATCAGGAAATGTAACACAAAGATGCACGCGCGTCTGAATAATACGACAAATACGGATTTTTGTCATAAGTGATATGATCGCAGTATTGGGTCATAAACCCTAAACACTGGAATCTGTTACATACAATTTACTGATGATGTCATTAATGGGCTTCAAGGGGGGGGGATCTCTTTTCATACTTTTTGAGCGGTGCAAATCCAACATACGCAGAGCGGAAACGCCACATCTGTGGGACACACACAAAGGGGTTCACTTTGGGAGAAAAAAACAAACAAATATGAAATATTTAATAATCATATTTTGATGTTACCAACAGATAAGGAAACGAAACTGAGGTTATTATATCTAATAGTAGCAAGCCTGGGAGTACTGGGAGTAATAATACTGCAGCAGGAGGTTAGGACTAATGTCACCTATAGACCCCCAGACAGATAAAGGTCAGTACTAATGTCCCTCTATAGACCCCCAGTCAGATAAAGGTCAGTACTAATGTCACCTATAGACCCCCAGTCACATAAAGGTCAGTACTAATGTCACCTATAGACCCCCAGTCATATAAAGGTCAGTACTAATGTCCCTATATAGACACCCAGTCAGCTAAAGGTCAGTACTAATGTCCCTCTATAGACACCCAGTCAGATAAAGGTCAGTACTAATATCACCTATAGACACCCAGTCAGATAAAGGTAATTACCAATGTCCCTCTATAGACACCCAGTCAGATAAAGGTCAGTACTAATGTCCCTCTATAGACACCCAGTCAGATAAAGGTCATTACTAATGTCCCTCTATAGACACCCAGTCAGATAAAGGTCAGTACTAATGTCCCTCTATAGACCCCCAGTCAGATAAAGGTCATTACTAATGTCCCTCTATAGACACCCAGTCAGATAAAGGTCAGTACTAATGTCACCTATAGACCCCCAGTCATATAAAGGTCAGTACTAATGTCACTCTATAGACACCCAGTCAGATAAAGGTCAGTACTAATGTCCCTCTATAGACCCCCAGTCATATAAATGTCATTACTAATGTCACTCTATAGACACCCAGTCAGATAAAGGTCAGTACTAATGTCACCTATAGACCCCAAGTCATGTAAGGTGTAACCCTTACACTACCTGATCGATACAACATCATACCTGATGTTTTAAAGCACGTTATTCCAAACAATTTAGGAATGTTAGGTAATTTATGCCCTTTATGGCTTAAAACCAGACTCTGTATCAACTATGTAATTTTCCGTGGGAGTTTTGCCATGGATCCCCCTCCGGCATGCCACAGTCCAGTTGTTAGACCCCTTGAAACAACTTTCCCATCACTATTGTGGCCAGAAAGAGTCCCTGTGGGTTTTAAATTTCGCCTGCCCATTGAAGTCTATTGCGGTTCGCCGATGTTCGCCGGTTCGTGAACATTTGCGGAGGTTCGCGTTCGCGGTCCGCGAACCGAAAATTTTAGGTTCGCGACATCACTATTAGTACATTATTTTAGCTCATAAGTAATTCTTGTTATTAAAGTAGAACTAACTTCATAAGGGCAGGGTAGGTTGGCTGGGACACCCAAGTGTCATACCATTAAAATGAATAAAAAATACCAATAAAAGGTTCAAGCCACATCCAATCAAGCATGATCCTGAATGGGAACACAGCAGATACCTCCACAGGACCAGGGTGTTGTCTCTGTGGGACCTCGGGGAGCCACTTGTGGTTGCTCCCTACCATATAACCGATATACACTAATATCAGGAGTAAAATCACTAGCTGGGTGGTCCTAGAGAGGGCCTGATCTGGCGAGAGGGAGAAAGGACTCTGTTGTCCTCCTAGGCTTTACCATATCACAGGTGGATGGTGGAAGACACATAGCCCAGTGGAGAGGCTAAGGACAGGCTCATGAGCCTCTAGATAAGACAAAGCTGAAGTCCTCATGGCCTGCTTGGTCCCCCAGCTACTCAATGTGACTGGTGTACCCAGGGGATACAGGAACTATTTCCAGCACAGAGCCTTGCGGGAGAAGGTAAGCTCTATCACTGCAGAGCTGCAGACCACTACACCTGATAGCATATAATAGACTGTTCCCAATCCACTCTATTACACCCAATCGTAAGCAAACACAGAGACATTTATGCATTTGTTATTATGCTCAAATATACTTGTTACTATGCTTGTCACCTTCTCTTCTCATATGTAAACATGCACTATTACCTGTATTACTACTAGCTGATATGTTGTTATAATGGCAAAGGGAATGTTAAGTGTCAAGTGCCTTTTGAATTCTCATTTTCAAATTCAAAGTTAGACAAGTAACAGGACTATGTAAATATTCTACCTAACTGATCTTAACTAAAACTAAATATCTTTATATTGTCATCTCTCTGGGTGAGAATTTCTAAGTTCCCTCTCTACTCTGCAAACTATCTATTTAATAATGTACCAGTTAGAAAGGTTCAGACATTTACAAGTCATCTAGATTTAAAGGCAGGACGGTGCTGCCAGTGGTGGAGGTGGTGCAATGCACCAGGGCCCTCCTTTGAGGGGCCTAGTGCTGTGTATTAGTATTTTTTGTTGCATTTTTTTTTTCCTGTAGGACATTTTTGCTGAAGCTCCACGTGGAGACAGTGTGAAACAGTTCAGCACACTGGGGATGTGAATCAGGGAAGAGGTGAGAAAGAACAGCTGCATGACAGCAAAGCACCCGAGGAGGGGTTCTGTGAGCTTGGTGCTAAGAAGGGTTGGGTGCTGGTGTGGGGATGGATGCTAAGAGGAGTGGATGCTGTGTGAAGGTGGATGTTGAGAGAGACTGGGTGCCATGTGAAGATGGCTGCCGAGAGGGACTGGCTGCTACATAGAGATAGTATATGTATTTATGTGTATATATGTGTGCTTCACACACTCAGCAGTTAAGGGAAGGACCACAGCTAGATAAAGGGATCTTAGGGGGAAGTAGCTACTGGAAAGGATTTTGTTATGGAAGTGGTCTTAGGGAGGGGGCACTGAGTGAGTTGGTAACAGGGAATCTCAATGTGATTTGTTTTTTACAACCCTTTATTGGAGGTAGGGGCCAAAAAATTTTTTTTGCACCAGGGCCCTCCATTCTCTAGCTCCACCACTGTTTAGAGGGTTTTATTTAACTGCCTCCCCCATTTTTATCAAGCAGTGGATTTAATCCCTCTCCTACCCAAGTTTCTACTCGCATTGTAAGTCTCTGTATTTTCTTTAAACAGAGACTTCCTTGGCAAGGCCACTTTCCTTTTCCTTTTTTTTTAATCTCATTATATAGTTTTACCCCAATATTGGTTAATTTTTCACTCCTTGCACCCAAGCTATTGAACTCGAGTCATTTTTATGCTATTCAGTTAGTGTCTTTTAGTTAGCCGCAAACGATTTGTTGGTTACAGGCTGAAAATTCATGCAGTTGTCAAAATCGTAACTCCAACCCATCTAAGCCTTTGATCTTTCAAGCCCGTAAATGTTACAATCTCAAATCGCTATTCAATAGCTACAATTCCCCAAGGACGCAATTGCCTTGAAACCAGTAAATGGCAAATGTTGCAAAAAATATTACTGGTTACAAATAGGACTCTTGTATGGTTTACAGGCTAGTTCTTAACTGCAAAATACATTAAAAACGCACTACTGGGCTTTAAAATATTGGAAAAGCAATGGAACGCCTTAGAATTAATTGCACAACAATCGCCAAGGAACAAACAGGCCTTAACAAAATATTTTATTTTCTCATATGTTGGAATGGTCATGCATACGCCAATAATAAAAGTGTGGCTGCAAGATGCATAAGGCAATTAAAGACACAGGCCCTCATTCAATTGCAATTTGGCCAATTGAATAGGGCCATAAATAAGCACATAACATATATTTTTTAAAGAAGTTTTTAGTTAGTAAGCATCTATCCAAAAGCAAGGTTTTCACTAACTAAAAACTTCTTTAAAAAATATATGTTATGTGCTTATTTAGGGCCCTATTCAATTGGCCAAATTGCAATTGAATGAGGGCCACACTACTTAATTAAATTGCAACACAAAAACATGAAACTGTCTGCCATATTATCCATTTTTTATTCACAGAGACTCTAATGTGGACCCTAAAAATACAAAGATAATCTTATATACATCATACTCATCAGATCTAGATTGGGAAAAGAAATAGTGGCCAAATTACACAGCCACATCACATATATCAAGTAGCAAAGAAACAAAAAATAATGCAGCCAAAAATATTACGGGTTACAAATAGGACTGGCAGAGGCTTTTTCAAACACTTAGAAGTGCCCTAGCAGCCATTAAAAAGGTAGTAAACTTAAAAACAATACAAAAGCATAGAAGCTCATCAGATTATCATGCTCTACATTCTCATTGCCACATTTGTGCACAGAAAAATAAAATCTGGCTCGCTTCTCAAGTGACATTCATCATATAAATGGGAAAATCATATACCAGTGGTTCACAAACCTCTCCTCCAGATTTCACAGACAGGCGAGATTTTATTTGTAACTGTGTGAACACAGGTCAGAAGATCAGAGGCTCCTGTTGAATATTAATTGCCTCACATGTGTGCACACACTGTTAAACTGAAAGCCTGACCTGTCTGGAGAGCTATGTGGTAGTTTTGGAAACACTATCATATACATTTCCAAAAACAGTTGACACAGCATTTAAAGAGATAACAAACTTAGATAAAAGGATGTAAAATCAGTCAACAATGGGAGATATCACCACTTAGCAGTCACAGAGGCACAAAAGAGCAATGAAATATATAAATCAAAATTACATTAATAAGTCATGAAATACATGTAAACATGAAAGGCCATGTTGATACTGGCCACAACAGTCAAACAAACAGGAAAATATAAACTATAATAATGCAATCAGATACATTCTGAACAAATAAATAAACTGATACTGTTGTCAATAACATATCTTTTTTACCCTGCATCAAAAAGTGAGTGGGATCAATACATGGAGCAGAACATAAATCAGCTGTAATGGCAGATAAGTCTCAAATACACAAGTGAGCAATTACAACCCTGAAATCCACCTGGATATTAACAGGTGCTGTAATCAACAAGTAGGCCCAGGAGCCTATAAGGAGGCTCCAGACACCCAAAGTATACAGGGAGAGAGTCACATTAGAGGGGTTAACTGATGGGGAAGTGTATGAGCATTTTAGGCTGTCCCGTTTCGGGAGCTTTTAAAGTTGTTTCCTGTGGCGTTCATTAGCGTTACCCGGTTCCTATTGGTTAATTGGGCTGTGACAGGATTGGCAATTATGAGCTTGCTTGAGTTTGTCGCACTTCATCTGATCAGATACCCGGAAGCATTACATACAAAACCAGGGTTTACGGTTTTGAGGCTTCAGCCCTGTAGTTGCGGCCTTGTTCAATTTAATCGATCTGTAACTGTTGCAAATTTCAACCTGAAGACTTACTGCCTGTATGAAGGCAACTGCAATGAAATGGAGGCAATAGTCTGTTTGGGGCTTTTTGCAACTATGCTTATTACTCAACAGCCTCTATTAAACATAATGGTGTGACAATGCTTTTAGCTAAATCATGCCCCTTCTCCCTTACAAATCAACATACAGATAAAGAGGGAAGAATTCTTAATTTGAATGGTACCCTCAGTTCAACCCCAATCATACTAGTGAATATTTATGCTCCCTATTAGAAAAATCCTCCATTTTGGAGTACCCTTTTGCAGTTTATCCTGAAACACGCATTGACACCTGTACTTAAAGGAGGCAATTTTAACTCCAACATTTGCTCAGCGCTAAACAGATATAAGTATCAAAAAATAAATGGAACAACACCACCTAACAGTAATGATTAGGCCAGAGAGTGTGGATGAGAGATTCTACTGTTGTGGATACCTGGAGAATTCACAATCCCACTGTGAAAGTTTTAACTTTTTACTCCCATGCCCATGATTCTTTTTCCAGAATAGACAATTTTGTAGAGGTCAAATAACATTTCCATAAAACTCACTCTCCAACTATAGGATCATTTACATGGTCACACCACCCTCATATTAGTTAATTTTTCAACAAATTATTATTATTAATATTAACTTTTATTTGTAAAGCGCCAACATATTCTGTAGCGCTATACAGGGGGTGAAAGCAAGAAAAAATACAATGTTAACAAACTGCAGAAAATGGAAGGATCTGCTTTTAGCTTAGAATCTTTGTACAAAGAGGTTTTTCCAAAGCACCCTACAAGATTGGAAACTCGCTACTTACAATCTAAAGATTATTATAAACCACATTGGAAACATAATGATACCCTTTTTTCAGACCCCACAAAACATGGAAACCCAATTACAGGATTTGTTTGGCTCAAAAGACACAACCAATATCTCAAACTCCACTTTATATGCATCCCACATAGCTGTTTTGAGAGAATATTTAATCTCATTAGCCTCACATATCCGTAACAAATGTACACAGGAACTAGTGAACCATATCTAAAAACATTTAAAGATGGAATTGATTCACTAAACAAAAGTATTTTGAAAAGTTCAATAAAGCAGATGCAATGTTAGTCTCATGGTTTAGACAAGATAAAACTAAAGACACTATTCTAGGCATAAGTGTCCCTCACAATAATTGGTTGCAGACCCTAACCATATTGTTAAAATCTTTGGAACATAATATAAAAGTTTAGATAATCAATTCCCTATTACACAGGAACGTGTTAAACACTTAAATGATACTTGCAGCAATCTCTTATTTCATACACTGGAACAAGTTGATTCCATAAAAACTCAATTTACAGAAGCAGAACTGACTGAGGCTTACTAATTGCTTAAATCTTCCAAATCTCCTGGTTTTGACGGATTTGATAACCCGTATTATAAAACCTTTGCCCATATTTTGGGTCTATACTGGCTTTGTCTTTTTAATTCACTCCACTCAAGCGAGGTGATACATCAAGAGATGATGCAAAGAAATATAATCCTTATATTCAAAGAAGGCCCTGGAAAAAAAGCTCTAGTTATAGGCCCATCTCACTCCTTAATAGCGACATTAATACTTTGGCCAAACTTATAGCCTACAGGTTGTCTTGGTTCATTCCATTCTTAATTCACTTCCTTCCTCTCAATAGATGCTGAGAAAGTGTTCCATATAGTTATTTGGCCCTATCCTTTCTAAACTCTACAGGCATTTGGCATTCCCTCATCCTTTATCCAATAATGCATAATTTATATAATCACCTTACCGCTACTTTACTAGTACCAGATTCAAACATATCCACTTTGAAATATATAATGTTATGAGACAGGATTGTTGCTCTCCTTAATACCCTTGAACCACTCGTAATTCATATGCATAGGTACCACAATATTTCAGGTATGAATTACAGGGGCTCCTCCTACAAAATCTCTGTATATGTGGATGACATCCTGTTCACATTTGACTCAAAACTTAAAATCCTTGCTGTTCCTTATGATTGAGATATGTTCCTACTCCATCATCTCTGAATACAAAATAAAAAAATAAAAAAATCTTTAATTTTGGATATTTACTTACAGCACACCTCAAGAAACTTACAGAAATTAATTTTATTTTTTAACTTCTAACACTGTTATAACTCTCTTAAATACTTAGGTATCAACTTAACAAGAACATACACAAACATTCCAATTATTTCCCCTTTCTCTCCCAATTGAACAAAGACCTCATTAAATGGATATCTCTCCCCATCTATTAGCTTGAAAGAGTCACTGCGATAAAAATAAACCTGCTACCACGCTTGCTTTATCTTTTTCAAACGCTGCCTATTCCCTTGAGACAATCTGATATGAACTCACTACAAACAAATATATATAACTTTATCTGGAATACTAAATGCCTAAGAATTGCAAGGAGAATAATGTATGTCTCTAAGAGGCCCAATTAGCCCAAAATTCAAGCCTGTCTCCTTCCACAATACACCAATAGATGTGAATTTTGGAAAACAACCTGATCGAACCAAATCTGTTACCCTACTGTATTTGGATTCCCCCAAAAATAGAATTCTTATAAATTATGACTGGCCTACAATAGCCAACTCCTAACCATTAAATATGACATAATCTCTTCCCCATCCCCTTTAACTCCACTACTTTTAATTAAATGTTTATCCCCAGGTTAGACCCAAAACTCTTTAGGGGATCATAAGCTTGTTGTTTTCTTTTTGTCATTGGATGTACTTGATCGAGTATGTTTGAGGACAAAAACCAAAATAACAATATATTTAACACTTGAAAGTCCATGCAGTTGAGACATTTTCTTACATAATTATTTAAATATTATATATATTCCTTATTCATTGTAGTTGTAACCTGATTTTTGTAATAATGACCATTTATTCACACTGGCCAATGATATGTGAGAATATTGAACTACTGTATTTTATATTATTTAGCACTCTAAATTACATTTGTTATCACTAATAGAGATTAAGTAGCTCTTATTATTACTGAGTTTCACTATTTAGAGTCCAGAGATACTAATAGAAAAGACAACACTTTTAATTAAGCATCCAATAACCAACCACTAAATAGGTTTCTAATTTAGTTTAGATCATTGCCTTTGCAATCTGTTGCATCCATTATTCCATTTTCCCTGTCAAAGTGCCTCTGTTTATTTATGGTTTAATAATTTTATTATATTTTATGGAGAAATATAAATAAGGAAAACAATATGAACAAAAAAGCAAATTATATTAACAATTAGTAAAATTAAAGAATGGACAGTCTTACACCCTTTTCAACAATCTTGATTTTACTTCCCTAGTATTAGTTAAACCAAGCTCTTTAGGTAGATAAAAATAGCAGCCGTTATATGCCTTTTGGTTTTTAGCTGTCAATAAATCTATGTTTCTATGTGGCATCTATTCTAAATAAAGTCTTAGGTGTGTAATATCATCTACAGTAGATACTAGTTGTAAAAATATATTTGTCATTGCTTAAGTGTTATATATTTATGTATGTTTCTATCTCCATATCTAAGCATCATGGGTATCATCATCTACCTCTGCAAGCAGATGATAAATGTTTAATATTAGAGACTTATATTTATTTTCTGAGTTATCTAATATACACGTTTTTTTTAATTATTTTAATACTTCAGATTTCCCAAACTACGTTTTTTTTTCTCCGATGGATGACTTAAAATTTGATCAGGGTATGAAAACCACATGAATACTGCAGAGAGTC
Source organism: Discoglossus pictus (assembly GCA_027410445.1). Taxonomy (NCBI): domain Eukaryota; kingdom Metazoa; phylum Chordata; class Amphibia; order Anura; family Alytidae; genus Discoglossus; species Discoglossus pictus. Next base: position 460,212,565 of record CM050163.1, on the reverse strand, counting down.
TTTATGGACCACCTAAAGACTTGTCTATCTGTTGTGTTAACAGTTATAATATTAAGAATTATAATTCTATGCTGGAATATAGCCTGTATGCTCTGGCAGCATACTATGCGAGAGTCCAGATACATTTTTTTCAGTCAGTAACTCCGCTCTTAAGTCTTAAGTTATTAATGTTTTCTGTTGTCAACTGCAGTGGACAAGCTGGAAGAAAGGGCATATAGTGAAAATAATTATATCCATTCTGTAATTACTCTATTAGCCTGGTTATATGACAATTCTGGTTATATGGAAATTCCTTAAAATTGTAATCATAGTTAAAAAGCAGCAAAAGGCATTAAAGTCAAAGTGACAAGATTACAGTGAGTTACGTCTTTAGAACTGCTCAAAAAACTATTTCAGGAATATCTAGTTACAGACTCACTGACCCTTAAAGCAATCAGTATTTGATAAAAATTCTCAAGATTCTGTATTTTTTTCATGTAATTAGAGCCTAATATGAAAATACCCTATGTATTATATAAAATATAGTATAATAATATAGTGTCTGAAAAAGTTTTAGTGAACATCAATATGTCCATACATTCTATTATTATCTTTATTTGTAACACACCAACATAGGCCCCTATGCTATTCTTTGAAAAAGCTCCTACTAGTGCTCTAACTAATGAGCAACCCATCCCTAGCTATGTTAATCCCCTCCCCTAAAAAATTGCAAGCATACTGCTCCAGGTCACTGCTCCAAGTGACCTTCAAGACACAGCCAAAAAGCAAGGCAGACAACTTCATTGATTTTTGCCCTGACAATAAATTTAGAGTTACTCCCTGACACTCTGACAGCCAAACCCTATGCTTATAAATGTTTTCCCACATCTGCAAACTAGAGCACTCCCCTAAATCCAAAATACTGAAGAGATACTTACGGGTATTAAAGAGCACTCGTAAAGGCTTCAAAAGCTGTGTGCTGCAGCAGCCCTAAAATAGATAGGATACTGTCTCTAACGAACTGCCTGGCGCCTGAACCCTTAAATACTGCAAGGGGGGGATAACTTAAGGGACCACTGCGTCAAGAGCTAATAGTTGGAGCTCTGCAGGGGTCCTGATCAGGACCATGCAGCACGGGGGGTTAATTTTAGGTGCAGCGGGGGTATTTGTAGTAGGGTTAACAATTTAGATGCTGTTGGTCATTTAAAGACCTGCAACTGGGGTTAATTTGTGGCCTGGGTCCTTTAAGGACTCGCTCTGCTGGTGGGGGTCAATGTTGGTTGCTAGGGAGTTCTGGCACCTAACATTAAACCCTATAAGCAAGGGAGTCCCCTTCAGGACTCACTGGCACCTATTAACTCCCCTATAATCCAGGGAGTCATGATTGGGACTTCCTTGCTTATAGGGTTCAATGTTAGGTGCCAAGGGGTCTCGATTGGGATTTGCATTGGTTACTGTTACCTAGGTAGTTGTCTACAAGCACTGCCAAATCCCTTTTAATATCCGATACCCCGAGATTTACTCCATTAATACTATAAATTGCAAGGCTATTTTTCCTTCTTAAATGCATAACTTTAGTCACACATTTCTCTAATTTACTGTATGCAAATCCCTTTGGAGGCAAAGTACATCCTTTTCTGATTTAATTACCTTGCACAACTTAGTGCCATCAGCAAAAATGTAAACACTACTTCTAAGTCAACTACCACATTTGTCCAATCTGAGTATATTCCATTTATAACAACCCTTTGCTTCCTATCTTTTAGCCAGCTATTGACCCATGAGCAGATATGTACTGCAATTCCTGAAAGCCTTAGTTTGTACAATAGTCTTTCATGTGGCAGTGCATCAATGCTTTTGCAAAATCCAAAAAAGACTACATCCACTGTGTTGCCTTGATCCAAGTTCCTACTAACCTCTTCATAAAAACTAATTAGATTTGTTTGACATGACCTATCCCTCATAAATCCGTGATGACTATTACTTATAATCCTGTTCAAATAGACATATTCTTGTATCTTTATCAGTGGAAAAAGAAACATACTTCCTATAGAACCGGTCAGCCTTTCTGTGTATCACCCACCAGTACATATATAATAAATACCACAATTCTTATTCATCCAAAAATTATCTATTGGTACACCATATATAAAAATGTATTAATTATTAATTATTAAAACCAGTGGTTTAAAACTAACATAGCTTCTCCCATTATCAGGGTTTACCAAAGTGTATCACCTCTCAAAAAAGAGCATAATTAAGTCACTATTTTTTGGACACAACACTATAGTATGCTGGATGTCCCACAATTACTGAAAGTAAAATTTAGTGCAAAATTTTACAGAAATACTATCAACCCTAATATGAGTGGCAGTGGTGGAGCCCACCACTTGCTCCCTATAAGTGAAAGAGAATAACTAAACTAATCCCTCATACAGAACTAGACCTTCTCTAAAAGAAGAAAACACCTATTAGTAAGTGGAGGTATTTGAGGGTTGCCACAAATCACCTTAACCTCAAAAAATACAAACTAACCTACTCTATGTAATAAAAACTAACAGTAAATCATGGGGAAACATCATTATATATTGCAGCGATTATGTATAAATACATGTCATTCAAAAAGTGTCAATATAAATTATACTGAGCTCAAAGTATGTAGATACACTTAGGTATCTTAAGGTAACGGGCTTAATACTAATATATCATATTTTTTAATTACACATATGTTGATAGTGGATTGTTAAGTGTCAAATAATGTTGACATTTCATAATTGTATAGTGCTTTTTGTGCTAAACTGTCACTTTAAGTGCTCCTGGGAGATTCAGCAAAGTTTTTCAAAGCATTTGCCAGTGGTGTTTGGTAGACTTAAATCTTTCTTCGTTTTTTTCAATTACGGCACTGATTTGCAAGTGATCTGTAAAATCTTAGCATAGGGTTTGGGTGTCAGAGTGTCAGGGATTAAGTCGTAATTTATTGTCAGTGCAAAACTCAATGGAGATTTATGCCTTGCTTTTCGTCTGTGTCGTGAAGTTCACTCAGAGCAGTGACCCGTAGCAGTTGGCTCACAATGTTTTACGGTTGGACGATTAGCATAGCTATGTAGGATTTACTCTACAGTTACAGCACCCATAATAACTTTTTTCAGGGATTAGCATAGGACCCATATTGCGCAGCTCTGAACAAGGGTTAAGTACAAGGTAATACAAAAATGTACACATTGCAAAGAATGGAAAGCCATGTCTTTGAGTTTAGAATCTATTGGGAAGCACCTTACAAGATTGAAAACTCTCTAACTTACAATCTAATGAATCTATATACAATACTACATATATAAAATACTATTTTATTGTACCCACATTAGAACAGTCATTTAACAGTTTCAGGCCCATAACCCTTTTATGAAGCCAAGTGTTTGCTATCATACAAGCAAATAATTTATAGTATAGCATTGTGTACTAATGTGACAAGGAAGTGGAATCATACATAGTGTGGATAAGCAAACATTGTATTTGCTCATCCACAGCAAATGTTCATTATAACATCACTTATCTGTATATGAATAAAAAAAAATTGTGCATCTAACTTGAAGCATATCCCAAATATTTCATTCAGATATAAGACCACCCACTCTGGATACAAATGTGCTTAGCCTAAACAATTTAATAACAACATTGATATTTAGGATAGGCAAAGCTTGGTGTGTATAACTTTAAATAAAAAATTACACTGCTTTCATCAGTCCACGCACTAAAATGAACAGCAGAAGCACAATCCGGCACTGAAAATATCAGTACTGGCAGTATATCCAAATTATTAATCCAAGTAAATTCCATTTTTCAGTATAAATTTAGCAACATAGTAAAAACATTGGCATTTAATAAAAGCATAATTTACAACTATACTGTACTTTTAAAGAAGTAGTTAGGCTGATATAAAAAGTCTTCATAAAAAGGACATTTTAGAGCTGGAATAGGTACAGAGAATGGCTACAAAACTAATAAGAGGAATGGAGGAGCTAAGTTATGAAAAAAGACTAACCAAATTAAACGTATTTTCTCTAGAAAAAAGGTGTGTAAGAGGAGATATGATTACATTATATAAATAAATCCAGGCTCAGTGTAAAGGTCATATTCAGTTGAGCTTTCGGGCAATCCGAGAGACCGTAAGTGAGGTCGCAAGCCAATTTGCTATTCAATTTGCACCTTTTTGCGGGCTACGATCGGCTACCGAGTTACAGCCTTGAAAAAATGGCGATGGTTAAACTCATAACTTACAGCCTCCAGAAGCCTTTGATCTTTCACTTTCGCAAGACTAAAAATCGCGAATCCCTATTCAATTGCTCAATTTCACCTAGCCCGCAAATGCTTTTACACTGACAAACGACAATTGAAGGAGAAAATCCTGCTAGTGCTAGCGAGGACCCGCAAGGGGGTTAAACACCTATTTGTAGCACTTTAAATGCAAATAAAAAAGTACTACTGCACTGTAAATAACAGGGAAAGCGATGAAAGACATTAGAATTAATTGCACAGCAGTCTCAAGTCGGCAAATCAGCAAGATCTTAGATTTTTTTTATGTTCAATTTCGGGGTTAAATCGATCTTGGTTATCAATGAGTTAATACAGTGCCTTGCAAAAGTATACTCCTCCCCTTGACTTTTTACCTATTTTGTTACAATACAGCCTTAAGTTCAATGTTTTGTTAATCTGAATTTTATGTGATGGATCAGAATACAATAGTCTAAGTTGGTGAAGTGAAATGAGAAATATATATAAACTATTTCTTAGAAATATAAAACCGAAAATTGGCATGTGCATATATATTCACCTCCTTTGTTATGAAGCCCATAAAAAGCTCTGGTGCAACCAATTACTTTCAGAAGTCCTGTGTGCAATCTAAGTGTCACATGATCTGTCATTACATATACACAGATTTTTTGAAAGGCCCCAGAGGCTGCAACAACTAAGCTAGAGGCACCACTAACCAAACACTGCTATGAAGACCAAGGAACTCTCCAAACAAGTAAGGGACAATGTTGTTGAGAAGAACAAGTCAGGGTTGGGTTATAAAAAAATACCCAAATCTTTGATGATCCCCAGAATACCCATCAAATCTATCATAACCAAATCTAAAGAACATGGCACAACAGCAAACTGCCACGAGACGGCCGCCCACCAAAACTCACGGACCGGGAATTAATCAGAGAGGCAGCACAGAGACCTAAGGTAACCCTGGTGGAGCTGCAGAGTTCCACAGCAGAGACTGGAGTATCTGTACATAGGACGACAATAAGCTGTACGCTCCATAGAGTTGGGCTTTATGGCAGAGTGGCCAGAAGAAAGCCATTACTTTCAGCAAAAAACTAAATGGCACGTTTTGAGTGTGCGAAAAGGCATGTGGGAATCTCCCAAAATGTATGGAGGAAGGTGCTCTGGTCTGATGAGACCAAAATTGAACTTTTCGGGTCATCAAAGAAAACGCTATGTCTGGCGCAAACCCAAATCATCAACTTCACTTAAATAACACTATCCCCACAGTGAAACATGGTGGTGGCAGCATCATGCTGTGGGGATGTTTTTCAGCAGCCGGGACTGGGAAACTGGTCAGAGTTGAGGGAATGCTGGATGGTGCTAAATACAGGGATATTCTTGAGCAAAACCTGTACCACTGTGTGCGTGATTTGAGGCTAGGATGGAGGTTCACCTTCCAGCAGGACAATGGCCCCAAAAACACTGCTAAAGCAACACTTGAGTGGTTTAAGGGGAACATGTAAATCTGTTGGAATGGTCTAGTCAAAGCTCCGACCTCAGTCCAATAGAAAATCTGTGGTCAGACTTAAAAATTGCTGTTCACAACCGCAAACCATCCAACTTGAAGGAGCTGGAGCAGTTTTGCAAGGAGGAATGGGCAAAAATCCCAGTGGTAAAATGTGGCAAGCTCATAGCGACTTATCCAAAGTGACTTGGAGATGTGATTGCCAGAAAAGGTGGCTCTACAAAGTATTTACTTTCGGGGATTGAATAGTTATGCACATTGACTTTTTCTCTTATTTTGTCCAATTTGTTGTTTGCTTCACAATAAAAAATAAATAAACATCTTCAAAGTTGTGGGCATGTTCTGTAAATTAAATGATGCAAATCCTCAAACAATCCATGTTAAGTCCACGTTGTGAGGCAACAAAACACGAAAAATGCCAAGGGGGTGAATTCTATTGCAAGGCAAGGTACATATCAGACCACCCATATGGACTAGAACAGTAATGGCATTAATTTTCATTATATTTTATTTTTTGCTTTTGCGAGTCTGATCGCATATCGGACCCCAAACCTAATTGATTGACATGCAACCTCCATGTTTTACTGCCGTAATAATGACAGTTTCATTTTCTATTGGCTAATTCGAAATGGGAGGTTACTGTCTTACTTAATTGATCATGTTCCTGCCCTGAACTGCTGCGAGACGGTGCATAGTTTACGGTTTTGGCCTTGGGCCTGTAACTTGCGGGCTTGAGCAAATGAATAGCATCGCAATCAGAGACGAACGGGATCCCGCAACACACCCTAAGACATTCAGCCGTCAGCTTTTTGTGCCAAGAGGGTTTCAACTGACAAGAGGACATCCTTTGAGGTTAGAAGTAAAACGATTCCACCTTAAAGAAAGATAAGGGTTCTTCACAGTAAGGGTGGCTTATCTGTGGAATTCTCTACCAAAGGAGGTGGTGTCAGCGGATTCGATAGATAACTTTAAAAGGGGACTGGATATGTTTTTTTAAATATAAAGGTCATTCAGGATTATCCTGGTTAATTATAGAGTATTGATCCAGGGAGGAGTCCGATCGCCAGTATCTGGGGTCAGGAAGGAATTTTTTTTTTCTTCCCCTTTTGAGACGATTGGCTACGTTTCACTTGTTTCTTTTTTTTTCTGTTTGCCTTCTTCTGGATCAATAATTATTAATTATTAATTGCAATTAATCTGCATATTGCAGATCAGAGGAGATCTTAAAAGGTTGAACTGAAAGTGTTTTTTTAAGCTCAATTACTATGTAACTATGTAACTATGATATAACTGTTGTTCAGATTTTGCTTGAGGTATATTTTCCTTGAGGTATATTTTTATTTACTGTCCTCCACCTAACCTTTGGTTTCTGAATTACAATGTAATTTTGGTAATAACCTTTCCAGGATGGCTGAAGTCATTGTTTTCAGTCTAAAGAATAAAGAATGTATTCAGTGGCAGACCCCAATTTGTGATTAGCCTATTTATACGTTTACTTAGAGTGAAACCAGAGATTAAAATCCCCAATGAGTAATTAGCAAGTAATACATATATTATAACTCAATGATTTTTTCCCTTTACCTTCCCTTTTCCCTTCCCCTTTTAAGCTTCCTTTTGTCCATCTTGCTCTTTACCATTCCCTCTTACCCGGGCCCTGATGAATGAATTATTTTGAATAATTTTATTTTTTACATATAACATATAGAAAATCTTATGAGTAAATTTCAATGCAAATTAAAGTTTTGAGGCAAAATGCCAGGGGCCTGAATACCCTTTATAAGAGATAGGTGGCCATGAGATACTTTGAAAAAGAGGCGTCAGATTTGATTTGTATTCAAGAGACGCACTGGAAGAGGAAGAATAGGATCCCTTTTTCTAGTAAGATCTTTTCCCGGTGTGTCCCATCCAATTACAAGTAAAAATCTAGAGGTGTGTCAATCCTGTTCAATAGCAAATTGAACATCAAAGAGGAATATTTAGAGCTGGATAATAATGCCAGATTTGTCTTGTGGGTAGGCAGATATATACGATCTTGAACGTCTACGCACCAAATTCAAATCAAAATAGTTTTATTAATAGCCTGATAAAAAAACTAAAAAACTATGAAGATCAAGGAGGGCTTCCCTATTATCTGCGGTGATCTGAATATCTGCTTTGATCCATGTAAGGAGAGGAAATCGCCAATAAAACCTCATCCTGACACATTTATGCTAAAGAAAGCTACTGCTATGAATAAAGCTTTAGAGAGGTATTGTTTATATGATACTTGGAGAACAAGGATTGATTATTTCCTATTATATCAATCAACTGTGGAACTAAATAAACAATATAAAATCGGCCCGTTAGATTGGTCGGATCACGCAAGCTAAATTCTTATACTGGATAAGATTCCTGATGTTATGAAGATAAGGAAATTTAAAATGGACACCAGTTTACTTAAATCTTCAGGCAATAGAGATAAGCTTGCGAATGAAATAGACACCTTTTTCAAACTAAATATAGGCTCGGTCAATTCTCCCACTGTCCTCTGGAATTCTCACAAAGCTGTTATAAGGGGGAATTTGATTTCTTGGGCAGCAGCAAAAAGGAAAGCTAGAGGAACATCACTAAGAGATTTATATATTCTTCTTAATAAAAATCAACAAAATAACAAATTAGTTCCTATAGAAACATTGGCAAAGCAGATTTCTAATGTTCAAACTCAGATTAGGAAGAAAAATCCAACTTCAAATCGATAAAAAAATATGGCAGCAACAACATAATTATTATAACTATGGCAACAAAGTTGGTAAGATGCTGTCCAGCAAATTAAATCCCTTTCAGGCACAAAGAAGAATAGGTAAAATTATAAACATGAAGGGGAAGACATGTACTACTCCTTGAGATATTGGAGATGCTTTTGCACAATATTACACTTCTTTATATTATCTTAAGAACAAACCGAATTTTATAAAGCCCTCAGGTAAAAATATAGAGGAATTCCTAGAATCAATTATTCTCCCTAAAATCTCAGCAGAGCATTTAAGCTCTTTGGGAAAAGAAATAAGAGATTAAAGAGATTATAGGGAATATAACTACAAATAAAACTCCAGGACCCGGTGGTTTTTATAATGTGTATTTTAAAATCTTTTCTTCATCTTTGGTGAGCCATCTTTTAAACTCTTTAAACAAAATTAGAATTGCCCCAGTTGAAATGTTAGTTTCTAGAATTATAAATATATCTAAAAAAGGCAAAGACGAAACCGACATTAAAAACTATAAACCAATTGCACTGTTGAACACCGATATTAAAATTTATGCTAGCATATTAGCGAAGCGCTTGAAACCACTTCTTTCAGTTCTTATTGACTTTGATCAATCAGGTTTCCTTATTAATAGGTATTGCGCTGACAATACTAGGAAACTATTTGATTTACTATCCTTTGCTAAGTCCAGGAAAGTCCCAATGGCTGCCCTGTCACAAGATGCCGAAAAGGGACTTCGTTGATAAGGTGCTATTGAAATTTAATTTTGTCAAAGAGTATGTAGGGCTATCAAAGTATTCTATTCTAATCCCACAGCTTGGGTTTCTTGAATAGATTTTGATTCTGAAGTTTTTCCACTGACGAATGGGACCAGACAGGGTTGCCCACTGTCCCCTTTACTTTTTGTCTTGTATATAGAGCCTTTAACTCAATTAATTAGAGCAGATAACAATTTTGAGGCCATTTAAACAGGCTTAATTGAAAATTACACTCTTTGCAGATGACATTGTGGTAACGGTAACCAACCCATTGAGATCTATACAACATCTTTTCCTCAATATCAAAACGTATAGCTATTTATCATATTATAAATTCCAATATTATACATCTTAATCTGAAATGGAATTCCAAAATAGCACTAAAACAAAGATTTGATTTCGATTGGAACTCTAATACTTTTTCGCATTTGGGTGTGGATGTTTTCCCTGACCCGGATGTTCTAGTACTAAGAAATTTTGTAATACTTTATAGTCAAGTTAATAGTATTCTTACGAATTGGGGCCGATTAAATCTCTCATGGATGGGATGCATTGCAGCTATAAGAATGATAGTCTTGCCTAAGATTACATATGTGCTGCGCTGCATTCCATCCTACGTACCAAGGTTTATTTTAGTAAAAATTCAAAGATTTTTGGATAAATTTATTCTCAGAGGAAAGAGATCACGTATCAATAAAGACGTGTTACAAAGGAACTACACTAATGGGGGATTAGCTTCCCCCAATATTTTTGTCTACCAGGAAGCTATTAATGCAAAGCATTTATTTAGCTTCTCTGGTACGGAACAAAGATTCAAATACTTATTGATAGAAAACTCATTGGTTACCCAAATTAATCTGAGTTTTCTTCCATGGCTCAAGACGATATATAGTAAAGTTAGATGAGATCTACCATTGAGCGTTCAATCAATGCTGAAAATCTGGCAAAAAACTAAAGGTAGATATAATTTATTGCCTTTTCCATCTGCAATTACTCCTTTAAGATATCTGGAATTTTTGCCCCCCCCCCCCCCCCCCCCCCGGTTTAAACATTGCTGGAATAAATGGGGATTAAAGTGCCTCAGAGATCTTTACGACAACAATTCTTTTATACCTTTTGAAAAGTTAAAAGAAGGAAATAAAATTATAACAACTCAGAGGTTGAATTATTCCACTCTCCGTCGAACCATCTGTCATTCAGACTTTAATCTGGGGAAATTAAGAGAAATTACCCAATTTGAAAAAATGCTTCTTTCGAACCCAAATGTTTCCATTACCAGATGCCTGTGTGTCTTTAGATGGGATAAAGAAAAGACTAAGACACCCTCGTTTTGAAAATGGGAGGCAGATTTCAATAACAATTGGGACGATTATAGGTGGTTTAGAGCCTTTTAACTGACAAAAAAAACAAGTCAGTTTACTTAAGAGAAACTTACTTTAAAATCCATCAAAGATGGTATATAGTTCGAGTTTTCTTGAAAAGGTTAACCAATATGACTGATAGTTTCTGTTAGAGGGGTTGTTTGACTAAAGGCACCCAACACCATATATGGTGGACCTGCAAATACGTAAAAAAAAATTAGGAGACCTGTTTCGATAAAATCTCTCTGATTATTCATAAAAGTCTTATCTTATCTCCCGAAATCACTCTGTTTCATATATTTCCCTCTTTTTTATCTAAGTTAGAAAAAATAAAATTATAATTAATTTTCTTATGGTAGCCAAGTGGCTACTTGTAAAACACTGTAAAAGTCCTAACATCCCCTCATGGTCATCATTACAAAATAGACCGGAATAGACTATTCTGTCAATCTATTGAATTCATCTGTCAGTGGTAGTAATACTGATTATTGGTCACTACTATGGTATAGTTTCAAAGATAATTAGATTAATGGTTATTAATATATATTGTATGTGTTACCAATATAACATAATATGGTTGGATCACATCAGGGTCTGGAATGTGAGATTGTGAGAGGGGACGAAGAGTGATTGTTGGAACTAGGAAGCAGGTTCTCCCTCCCCTCCTTTTGTTTCTGTTTGACGTCAATCATTGCGTTAATATTAAATTCCATATAAATGAACGTATAAGCAATAGAACTACTATCAGCAAGATTACTATTTATCACAATACAGACAGCTGTATAGGCTTTTATATGTTATGTACATTTTTATGTTGGCTATTAAAATAACAAATGGTTCTAAACTTTAGTGATAAGACCAACTAATCAAAATAAAGGGGGAAAAAAGGGGAAAGAGAATGAAAGATAAAAGTGAAAGGAAAAACTGCTTAAATTGTATGGATATTCTATTATGTGATAAATACTTGTTGGATGTTAGATTTGTATGTACAACATATTTTATTATGTATGGAAATGCAGTGTATGTTTGTATTGTTATTCATTTTGTGCAAAAAACAATAAAAACAATTTTTTAAAAACTCAATGATAAAATCAGAGGGTAGTTGGAGAGAATAGCAAGGCAAATTGACAGGTAAAAATGACAAGCTTCAATGGATGTTTACTGTTAGAAAACACATTTTTATAGTGTTCAATTTATAATAATACTTGTTATTACCTACATTGTACATTTATCAGAGGAAAATGTGGGCTGGGAGCTAAACAGGGACTTCATTAAGCTCCCTGCCTGTTCCCCGGTGTGGGATAGCATGCCCCTTCCATAGAGCACATAGTCTATATTATGTATAGAACCAGCAACTTACTCTGTCTAAACAATTTCAATAATCATCTATACGTCTATTACCTTTTAATCTACCACTTTCGAACAGCAATTTTACAGTTTTTCTTGTGTGTACAACAAAATGTTAAATGCTGGGTGGATCTCTTTTAAAGACTAAGGTACCACATATGCAGCCCCTCAACCACTGCTTTAGATCATGCTGGTAGTAGACCTTGTTGGAATAAGTGTAGGACATGTAGACTTCTTGTCACTAAAGTCTGGGGAACTGTGCTGTAAATTTATGCATTATATGTTTTTCCATAAAAGAAGAAAACTATGTAAATCAGCTATACTAAGCATAACATGTAAATTCATAAAAGAAAATGTCATGTTTAAATAATGGGCATTTTGTACTATAAAAAGAAACAAGACTCTGTGTACTTTGAAAAACAGATATTAGTTTACCAGCAAACAGCCAATCTTGACTTCACATTAAAAGTTCTACCCTTTACACAATTAGATGTTTGTAGGAGTAACTTTCCTGAGTCTTATGTATTATTTAACAACCCACAGCTTTTTAAGGTATTCATTTTAGTCAACAAAGGAGAGGAAATTAAAGCTGAAAATCTCTGGAAAAACAAGTGTGTTATAGTAATAAAGGCATAATAGTTCCTGTGGTGAATTAATAATTTCAGCAACTATAAAATAATTTGTATAATAATCATTTCTAACACATACTTTTCTGCCAAGTATGTAATCATTTTTTGTTGGGAATAACATTTTTAAAAGTTTTGAATTTGGGAACTTAAAGTAAATCAGCACAACAATAATATAATTCTTAGATTCATTTATTGACGCATACAGATAGGTGATGCCTAATGCTTGGTCATGCTCGAAGATCATAACATAGCATCTGCTTACATTTTACAGTTACGCGTGATCAAAATAATTTACTATTATTTTTTGAGACATATTCTGTATACAAGGGTACAATGGATACAATATGTTTAAAACACATATCTCATAAGTATGAATAAAGAAGGATTAGATGGCCATGTGCTCTTCTGTAAAAATACAATAGGTTGTATATGGGAGGTTTTGTATGTAATTGTCAGAATTTTGTCAGAAAATTGTTAACCACTGGACATTAGGACAGTGTAGATGATAATAAGGTGATGTGGATGCCTTTTAAAGGCTCTCAAAATGGTTTATGAGCAGTAATGATAGTTGGGTGTAGTTGTAATGAAACTCTTAAGCACACTTAATTGCTCCCAATTGTCGCCCCCTAGAAACCTCCCCAGATTCTAATGTGTGTGCTAACTCACAACATTTAAATAGCACAGTATCCAATTGTCAGCAATCTCTTTATATACACCACTATTCCACAATATCCCTTCATTTTCTAGTGTTCTGGTCAATGGTTAACATCCTCTAGGATCCCTTTTTCAGAGAGCTTTGTCTGACTTGCTTAGTGATAGACTGAGCCTGTTTTTTCACCTACCAGTGCCTAAACCACAGAGTACCTCATACCAGTGATCCTAAATAATCTGTCAGTGCCTAAGTTAATTACTCCTCATACCAGTGCACTTATAACAGGTACCAGTGCCTGAGTTATTAATTGCGGCTTTATCATCTTTCTGAGCCATAGTTGTTGAGAACCCTTCCTTGCCTTTTAAGACAAACCTTCTGCTTGTACAACTATGAACCGTTACTGTCTGCCCCTGACCTAGTCTGTCTGACCATCCTGACTCCAGCATCTTCGATGAGCTCCTCAGAATCCTAACCAGTAGACATTGGTACTTAGAAAAAAATATTATACAAGGAGACAACCCATGAGGGTGATGATGTATTAATCAGGACATGATCATGCGTGAGTGAGTTTAAATTGTGGATGTATCTTGGTGACACATTTTGGAAATTTTGCACAGAAAAATGTGAGAAGATTTAATAAATTATGTGGGAGATGAAGGTAAGGTGTAGTACAATGTTAGAAAAAATATCAAGAGATAGAAAGAGCCATTATTATTGGTATATTTCCCCAGTTGCTATGAGGAGTAAAGGCTCATAATATTTTAATGTTGGTTACTCATATAACCCAAAAGAAAAGGATTACAATAATATATTAATCTTTATTGAATCCATATTACCATACAGGTAAGTGACGTACCCCACGGGAAAATGTATATGTTAAAATAATGATTTACTGTCACCACTGCGAGTAAAAACAGCTCCTGGATATTATTTAAGGCTCCCCGATTAGAAGTGAGGTTTATAATCCAGAAGTATCTGTCAGGGATAACATATGTGAATATATATCCTCTACCTCAGTCAATTATCCTGTATGTGGCATTAACATTGCCAGACACTGTCTTGTATAGGATGATGTTAGCCTCATAGTATATCTGGTTGAATAGTATATGGTAGTCTCAGTATAAGCCAGACCTTAAAGCTGTAGTTAAACACAGCAGCTATAGTTCACCCCTGCACATATACCTAACATACAGGTCTATTATGTCTAAGAATATTATATTCAATCCACAAGAGGTAGTCACCTCCTTTGAGATATTTTGACTAATAGAAGATATAATCACTATCATTAAATTCTATGATCTTTACCAATTTGGAACATAAACCATCTTAAATCTTTTCTTAATTTCTTCTTCAAAAGTTACAATCGCAAGAGTTACAATCACAAATGCTATTCAATTGCTACAATTCCTCAAGGCCGCAAATATTAAATACCCCCCTCCCCCCTGTAAATGTCAAATGTAGAAGAACATTGTACGGGTACAAGATAGGACTTGAAAGGGGGTTTAACCCCTGTTCGCAGCACTGTAAATGCAAATAAAAAATCAGTACTGTTGCGGAGCGCCCAGGGCATCAGGTTGCTAGGGGCGGCAACACTGCCTGTGTAATGTATTCAGTCAGGGCTGCGCTGGGCAGGGCTGCTGCTTACTTTAGGAATAGGAGAAGCCAGATCACCCAGGAAGTTGTGATGGCACTCCTGCTTCTTCCCCCATGCCACCTCACCGATTTCTGCTTTCTGCTGTGCCTCCACACCACCCTGCTTTCTGCTCTGCCTGCATGTATCCCAGCTCTCTCCTTTGCCTGCAGGGAAGAGCCGAATAGAGGAGGAGCCATCAGACCGGAATTTGAGGAGCAGCAGAAGCATGGAGGTAAGAGCTAGGGCAGAGAGAGGGGGAGAGACAAATAGAGGGAGGAGGGACAAAGGGAGGGTGAGAGACAAAGAGGGAGGGGAGGGAGACAGAGAAGGAGAGAGACAGAAGATAGAGAGACTGTGTGTGTGAAAGAGAGAGAGAGAGAGTGTGAGAGAGAAAGAGAGAGTGTGTGAGAGAAAGAGTGTGTGAGAGAAAGAGTGTGTGTGTGTGAGAGAGAGTGTGTAAGAGAAAGAGAGAGAGAGTGTGTGTGTGTGTGTGTGTGTGAAAGAGAGAGAGAGTGTGTGTTTGTGTGTGAAAGAGAGAGAGAGTGTGTGTGTGAAAGAGAGTGTGTGTGAGAGAGAAAGAGAGTGTGTGTGTGTGTGAGAGAGAGTTTGTGTGTCAGAGATAGTGTGTATTGAATAGAGAGAGTGTGTGTGTGAAAGTGAGAGAGATAGTGTGTGTGTGAGTGAGAGAGTGAGTGTGTGTGTGAGAGAGAGAGAGAGTGTGTGTGTGTGTGTGAAAGAAAGTGTGTGTGTGCAAGAGAGAGAGTGAGTGAGAGAGAAACCGTGTGTGTGAAAGAGAGATAGTGTGTGTGTGTGTGAGAGAGAGAGAGAGAGTGTGTGTGAGAGAGAGAGAGTGTGGGTGAGAGAGTGTGTGTGAAAGAGAGAGAGAGTGTGTGTGAAAGACAGACAGTGTGTGTGAAAGAGAGAGAGTGTGTGAAAAAGATAGAGAGAGTGAGTGTGTGTGTGTGAGAGAGAGTGTGTGTGTGTGAAAGAGAGAGTGTGTGTGAAAGAGAAAGAGTTTGTGTGTGAAAGAGAGAGAGAGAGTGTGTGAGAGAGTGAGTGTGTGTGCATGAAAGAGAGAGAGAGAGTGTGTGTGTGTGTGAGTGTGTGTGTTCAAGAGAGAGAGAGTGTGTGTTTGAGAGAGAGAGAGAGAGTATGTGTGTGAACGAGAGAATGTGTGTGAGAGAGTGTGTGCGTGAAGGAGAGAGTGTGTGAAAGGGAGAGAGAGAATGTGTGTGAAGGAGAGAGTGTTTGTGTGAAGGAGAGAGTGTTTGAAAGGGAGAGAGAGAGTGTGTGTGTGTGTGTGAAGGAGAGAGTGTGTGTGTGAAAGAGAGAGTGTGTGTGTGAAAGAGAGAGTGTGTGTGAAGGAGAGAGTGTGTAAAAGAGAGAGAGTGTGTGAGAAGGAGAGAGTGTGTGAAAGAGAGAGAGAGTGTGTGTATGAAGGAGTGAGAGAAGGAAAGGGAGTTTTTCAGGGGGCGGAGTTGGGGCATGGGGGTGGAGTTGGGGTGGAGTTGGCGGTATGGGGGCGGGGTTGGGGGCATGGGGTCAATGGTGGGGAGGGCGGCAAACTTAGAAGTAGCCCCGGGCGTCAAAAAGTCTAGGTACACCACTGCTGTGTGTAAGAGTGTGTGAGAAAGTGTGTGTGTCAAAGAGAGAGAGTATGTGTGAAAGAGAGAAGGAGTGAGTGTGTGAGAGAGTGAGTGTGTGTGCATGAAAAAAAGAGAGTGAATCTCGGAATGAATCTCGGAAACAATGGGTTAATACATATAAGGCCACCCATATGGACTATAACATTTCCTTCATTCATTTATATCATTGTGTACATTGCAGGATTACGAGTCTGATTGCATATCGGACCCCTAAACGCTATTTGATTGACATGCAACCTCCATGTTTTACTGACGTAATGATGACGGTCTCATTTTCTATTGGCTGTTTTTAAATGGGTAGTTACTTGCTTAAATGATTATGAGTACGATTAAACTGCAAGGCCGCAACTCGATCGGAGCAGGCAGTATGTCTCAACTTATGGTGCTATTCAATTGGCTGGGCCCTCAAGTTCCGGCCTGATAGCGCACATCGCAAACCATGCTATCAAAAGTAACGTTTGCGAGCTTCAACATGATCGATGGCGCTAGGCCATAACTCCCGGTTAGAAACAGCCAATAGAATGTGTGTCCGATCGTGACTCGTGGTTCTAGCCGTAGTACTTTGAAATCCAACCTCCATTTTTCATTGAAGTCCTACGGGCTTGAATTATGAGTTATGATCGGACTCACATTCCAGATATAATGCAATATTGATAGTGCCATAAATATGATATTCTATTAAATGCAGTTCCATTATATGGATTAACACATTGATTGCCAGGATCGATATAACACGGAAATTGAAAGAAAGAATGAAAGAAAGTATTTTTTCAGCCGATTTGCGAGCTTGAGAATATTGTGCTATTAATTCTTAAGACCTAACATCACTTTAAATTTTAATATAAGTACAGTATTGATTTTTATTTGCTTTTAAAGTGCTCTGGACATGTCATTAAGCCCTTTGCGAGAACTCCTTGGTACCAGTAACTTGTGGTTCGACTTTAGCCATTTGCGGGCTTGGCGGAGTGGTTAGCGAGGGGGAATTGGAGCAATTGAATAGCTATTTGCTATTATAGCATTCACAACTCTTGCTGCCGTGAAAGATCAAAGGCTCGGAGGAGCATTAACTTGCAATTTTAAAAATCGCAATGGATCGCAATGAATCGCAGCCCAGAGCCGTAACACGATCCTAACCCGCAAAATGACGCCAATTGAATAGCAAAATAACTTGCAGGCTCCATTTCCGAGCCTGGATCTCCCGAAAGCCTCAATTGAATGAGGCTCCATGTTCGTGTTGTGAAATGCTACATTTGATTACATGGTTTACCTTTTCTGCTTTCAGCCTGTAAGTTGTGGGCTTGTCCAATTCAATCACTCTGTAATTGTAGAAAATTTCATATGGTCTGTACAATGCAATCTGCAGGCTTGCAATTGAATGAGGCCCCTAGTGTTTGTGATTTACACTATTCTGGCTATAACATCTAGGGTGATTGGAGGCATCCAGTCTAATGGATGCCTCCCACTTTATTTGGCATAGAATCATTCTGCTATTACAATGATCTGAATCACAATTCAGAAGCTTGGTATGTCAGTTATATTGCTCTGTGCACACTGTAATTGTTGGATTCCCTTTAGTACATATACCACTACTTTTTTGCAAAGTAAACCAAGATAACTACTGTCTCATATCTCTGTATAATTAAGCCACCAGCAACCTAATGAAGTAACTCATTCTGTATGCACTAACCTATGCACTAAAATCTGCAGATAATAAACTATTAACCATCTCCAGAAAATCTTCAACTACCACTATTTTTTGAACTACCATGTGTGCACCACCAACAATTACAGTCTTAAAATAGTCCTATATTTTCCATAAAGGCATTTGAATAAAATACCAGCAATCTTAGAATCCCTAGACTGCAAGATATTAGAAACCTCTTTTTCCATCCTAAGTACTTCAAGTCTGTCACGACCCACTGCTTCTGTTGGGCTCAGAAAGACCCTACATCAATCCAACGCAGTAGGTCATGAGGTTTTTGAAGTACTCCTTAGTATAGCATACAACCACCAACAGTACTTAGGAAGCTCATTCAGCAAAATACCCTTAGTGGTTAGATGCAGAGTTTTAGGCACAGTCCATGCTAATAATTCCAGTATTTAAAATTATTATATTCCCTCAGAAGAAACACCTTGTTTATGTAGGTATAAACTGGTAGTTTTCTTTATTGATTAACACACAGCCCATATATATAGGGACAGTAACATTAACGTATCTGGGAGTTGAACACTTAAAAGCATGGGAAGGGGGTCAGCCCCAGGCTCAGATCAGGAATTTCCAACTCTATAAACTTGGTGGGGGTCACTTAGTCCCAGCATGGGCAGAGACAGCGAGCCTGGATGGCCAAATGGCCATCTACACTTGTAAAGACTTGCAGTTAACCTTTGATACCACCGCTCAGGGCAGAGAGGGGTGTATGTTATCCACAACAGTATACAAGTTTAGGTTACTATTAATAATAATAAACCTAATGATAAAGTATTTTATTAAATTAAATATTTTATTAAAAATCCCCAGAGAAAATACTGCTTTTCAAAACTAAACATGACATATACAAGTACACATAGACACAATAACATAATAAATGGTAAAAAACAATTGGTCCAAGAGAGTTAGCTCTTTAGACAAGTGTAATAACTGTATTTCTTGGAAATCTTGACATGAAACAAGTGTTTTAACTTATTTTAGACATTCAATTGTGAACACAGATGTACTATTTATTTACTGTGCTACTGTACGGCGGAGGGCTTCTATCGCTCTTTTGCTCACCATAAATTACAGTAAATGATCGTTGTGATAAACTACCTCCTCAAGAAAATCCACTACACAAGCTAAGGAACCAGCCCAACGCTGATTAGAGGCAGTAACTTTAAAACGGCTGTACGTGGGTGGGATTTCTAGCTTGTGTATAATCCAACCCTAGCTTTGCTCCCAGCTGTGTGATACAGCAGGCATATGCTTAAGGGAAGCCATGTTTGAAATGGTTATGGATTGCAAGAGTGAAACTTTTGTGGGCACATTTGCATGTCCCTGCCCATGTTCCCAGAATGTATTTCTTGAAATTCTTGGCATGAAACAAGATTTTTAACTTGTCTCAGAATTTCAAATGTGACCACAAATGTACTATTTATTCACTGACAAGTTATTACAAACATGGGAAAAATATGACATAGCATGATAGAATAACATGGCACACATGTTCACCCTATCCATGCCATCATGGCTGCCCAGTCCTGATATCTATGTGGCCATGACACCATACTTTAACTGGGAGATATTACACACTGATATACTGTATTTTAAACAATATTAAATATTGTCAGCCCAGGGTCCATGCCAATCCCATAGTCCCAAATAATCTTAGGGATCCCATGGGCATCACAAAGTCCTTTTTGAATTATAAATTAGGAATTATTATATCATATAAAATGGTATTCCTCTTGCTTTCTCTGTTTTATTCTTCTAGTTGTGCTAATGCCATACAATACCATTTTCCAGCTTGAAATATCAGAGCAATTGTTAATTCTTTAGTTTCTCAGTTTTATTTATTGGATTACGGACAATTTGGAGCTAGACGAACTTGCTAACATTTTATTTTTGTAGTCTTTTTGTAGCTTTTGTGAAGCCATTTATTTATACAAGAGGTAATGATCTCTAATAGAACTTTGTCCTAAATAACACAGCAGTATTATTATGTAGCAGCATAGCAAAAGCAATCAACAAAATAGCTATCATTCAAACTGGTACATTTATTCGGCTCTTTATAGAATTGTACTATCTGAAGCTATAGATTGTTATTTTTTGTGCTTATAGAGTATAATGCATTTAATGTAATATGATTGCAGACAAACTGAAAGAAAGAAAATATTAGCATCCTGTTGTGTGTTAAAGTGTTTACCTCTGTGGCCTCATTTTAACATAGATACATTCAAAATGTGTTTACATTGATAGTGTGATTGCTGAAAATTCAGTATTTAATAAAAGTGTGTGAAAGTTAGATAATAAAATGAATATTTTGTCTTACATTTTACTGGATGGATTCATTTAAAACAAAACCTCTGGGCCATTCCTTTTTGTGTTCAGCGTCCCCAACAATTCCATTCAGACCAGTTACAAGTACAATCAGATACCTTTTATTAGGATACTAGCAACTTGATGGCAATGAGATGTGTATGTTTGGAAAGTTTAGTTATTAATATACGTATTTGACACATGTAAGATTTTAGTTATGATGAAATAAGTACTATTGTGATATTAAACATGTTTATTTTTGTAAAATGTTCTTTTGGTGAACAGTAACTGTTAAAGCATTTTGTATTAAAAGTATTAACATTTGAATGTAAGAGCAGTTGAACTTTAAATTAATCAGTATTGTAAACTTGAGGTAATGTTTTTATAACATGCAAGTTCTATCTCAAGAATTGTTAACTTAAATATACATTGAATCCAGAGGAAGGCAAACAGTAAAAACCCTCCTTGAAACGTAGCGAATTGTATCAGAGAGGGGAAAAAAATAATTCCTTCCTGACCCCATTAACTGGCAATCAGATTACTCACTGGATTAATGTTTAACATAAAAGACAACATTTATATTGTGACTTAAAACGTGGTTGAGCTCTTAACATGAACTTTGTAATATGTCTAAGTAAGGAGCTTGAAAGTATATATTTTGAAACTTGAACTGTCTTATCTGTCTAAGTAAGGAACTTGAAAATATTGTTTTCAAACTTGTAACATTAGAAACAGTAACATAATTAATTAACATTTTAACATAATTTGTAAAAATAATGCACGGAAAGTGTTTTGTGAAGCTAATCATCCATAAACAGTACTTCCATTAATTATGACTGAATTGTTTATTGATTGGTATTTTTCAATGGTTGACCTTGGTTTGTTGCTGTGATTTAAAACGTTGTTGACCTCTTAACATGAACTTTGTAATATGTCTAAGTAAGAAACTTGAAAGTATATTTTTTAAAACTTGAACTTTCTTATCTTTCTAAGTAAGGAACTTTAAAAAAAACTTTCAAACTTGTAACATTAGAAACAGTAACATAGTTAATTAACATTTTAACATAATTTGTGAAAATAATGCAAGGCAAGTGTTTTGTGAGGCTAATCATCCATAAACAGTACTTTTTTTTATTAATTATGACTGAATTGTTTATAGATTTGTATTTTTGAATGGTTGACCTTTGTTTGTTGCTATAGTAATTGTTTTAAAGTGCACATATAGTTTGGTCTCTGGCAAAGTGGTTCTGTAAGCACTGTTCTGTATCTGTATGTGTGACAATTTAATGTAGTTTAACAGGAAAATATTGTTTTTGTAAATGTAATTTCTGTTGCGTAATAATGACCTTTTGAAGGAAAGATACATTTATGTGTATTTCTTTTAAAAATGTGGTGGTTATATTGTGTTTTTTTATATTTTTGCATTCGCTTTTAAATTTGTTTTGCATGGCTTTTATTTATTTAATGAAAAGTTAAAGTACTTCATAGTAGACAATGTTTTTAGTAAAAATACGTCCATCTTCTAATAAATCACCTTGACTTTCATTCTTTTCAATGTAAACTTTAATAGCCTGTGGATTTTTGCACCGTGATAACGCAACGTACAATTGGCCATGTGCAAATACTGGTTGTTCTAAGAAAATACCCACAGATTTGAACATTTGTCCTTGTGATTTATTAATGGTCATGGCAAGTGCCATAATGATGGGAAATTGTCTTCTTTGAAGTATAAAAGGGAGACTACTTTCACTTGGTGCTAAATCTATTCTTGGTATGAAAACTCTTTCTCCTTTATGGGTACCAGGCCTTTTTTGGGGTTCATATTTCGCAGTAACATGACAATTGCACCTTTCTTTAGCTGTGGTGGCATTCCAGAAGGAGTTAGTGAGTTTATGAATTCATTCGAAAAGTTTGCCTGACTTTCATTGTCATCAGCAAGTACAGAATCAGCACTGTGATAATTTCTTTGTGGTGCATTAAATTTTTTTAAAGATTTCATTATTGAGTATTAATGCATCCTTATTTTTACACGTTAGTATGACTTGGTTGGCAAGCTCTGAATATTCCTGGTTATTTATGCTACCTTCAAATATAGCTGATATAATATCTTGGTGACAAATTATATGAGGTGGGATCTGCACAGTGTCATCAGGTAAATTTGGTATTTTTTCTGTTCTGCCTTCTCCAATTTTAATAAGCCAATCATTGAAATCAGTTTGGCCTTCTGATCTCATGTTTTGTTGCAGTTGAAGATGGGTAAAATGTTTCCATAGTGTGCTTGACTTTATACAGGTTTCGATTATGTCAGTTCGATTGCCATGTACAACGACAAGTAATGTTTGTCTAAAATCGCCACCCAACAACATTACCTTTCTACCAAATGGAAAAGTATTATCCATGACTTCACAAAGTAAACGGTCAATAGATTGGAGGGCATAGCATGACATCATTGTGGCCTCATCTATTATAATTAATTTACTTTTTAAAAATTTTTTTGCTTGTAATGATGTCATGCGAATATCTGACACAGAGGTTTCTAAAATAGGCACTGGCAGTTTAAAGCCACTATGTACAGTTCTTCCCCCTTCTAACAATATTGCAGCAATTCCAGTAGTGGCAAACAGCATTGCTATTTGACCTTGTGCTCGTACAGAACTCATTAATAAATTATATAGATAAGTTTTTCCTGATCCACCAGGTCCATCAAGATAGAAATAACGCTCTGTGACCATGTCATCATCTATTGCATTTTTAATGGCATTAAATGCTTGCAATTGTAACGTATTTAAAGTTGCAAGCCTTTCTTCTGTTCTTTCTACTTGTAGTTGAATGTCATAGTCTTCAAAGTTAATGTCATCTATAAGACCTGGATCAGGCAAATTAAAACTTGCACAACTTAATCCATGAGTTAAAAATACTTCTTGGATTTCCATTAACGCTTTTAAGTGTGCAATAGGTTAATTGTATTGTTGCATAAAGTCTTCAGCCATATTACTTTTAAATGTCTCCCACAAAGCTAATGCATTTGGAGCATTTGAGAAGATACAAATAAATGCAAATTGTTCTCTCATCTGCCGGGGCATTTGACATAGTGCTGCTTCTTCTAAACATCTTTCCCATTCTGTATCATCAGCTAGTACGTTTCTATGTCTTGCAGCTAAATGGAAGGATTCATATACTACGTCATTAACAGTTCTTAAGTGTTCAATACTTTGTGCTCCAGGAACATTTAAAAGTAATATTCGTAAGCAAAAACGTTCAACATCTCTTGGTCTGACTGTGTAAATTCTTGGGATTATTTTATTTCCTCTGCTTTTTCTAGGTCTCCATAATCCATTCACAAAAACATAGTGATATGGAATTTCAATATATAAGAATTGTGTTGCTTCTGAATCTGTGGAATTTAATTCAAACCATGCAGTTAGTGTAGTGTGACGATGTTCACTTTGGGCCAATGCATTACTTTCCTTTCCAGCATGGAAATACACTAAATGTCTTTGTGGCAAATGTACTGCTAATCTATATGCTACATATGATCTATGATGCATTTCAAATTTTAAAAGGCGCCACATAGCTTCTGGTGCACTTACATAGCGAGCATCTACATGAAATGCAAGTTCATCATGTACTAACTCAGTGCTTTCAGGGTTGTCTGCACTTTTGACGACTACAATAGCTGCATCATAGCCTTTGTAAATATATTGGTACACATATTTAATGGATTTTATGGAAGTGCAGGCTTCTACATTAATGTGTGCGTTATACTTCATCAGTAAATGTGGATTGTAGGGTACTACATATCTATTGTAAACTTTTTCCCCACGAATAATGGCACTATCTCCTTCTCTTCTTTTATAAAGTGGATAGCCATCACAATTGGCATAGGTTTTGTCTCTATACTCTTTTGGAAAATCTTTGGAACATTTATTATTTTCCATACATGGTGATTGTGTTCCATGAATCATGCGATGAGTAACAATCTCATATAGTCTACGATATAGTTCTGGATCTGGTAGTTCAGCAACAATGACTGCATCCACTTTGTCAGCAGTATCTAATTTATCTTTTTCCTGAAGTATTATGAGAAGATGTGCATGTGGAAGGCCTCTTTTTTTAAATTCAATGGTATATACATAAGCAAGACATTTGCCAAATAAGTGACTTATAGTAATGTCACATATTAATTCATTTAATTTAATCTTAAAAACTCTGGCTACTAAATCTGGTCTATCGGAAGGACTTGGCCAAAAAAGAAATTTTGTGTAATTTCTGGCCATTGGGGATTACATGTAAATGTAAAAAATAAATCGGGTTTGCCAAATTTGGTGACAATAGCCATAGCATCATTGTATCTTTCTCTCATATTTCGAGGAGATCCTTGAAAGGAAGATGGTAAAATGATGGCTTTGCCAGCTGTCATGTCTCTGCTTGTAGCCACCTCAGCAACATTGCCCATTAGTCCAGAATATTGTTCTACACATAGTTTATCTTGTTGATATTTTATAAAGTTTAAATTATTGGCCTCAATTTGCAAATAGGAATCAATAATGCAGTATTGTGTTAGTTTTCCACCACATAAAATCGGATTAAATGTATTTCAATTGGCAATTTGAGCTACTTTAAATTCAAGCATAGAAACATTTTTTGGGATTCTGGCTTTAGCATTTGGGTAACTGGGAAGTGTTAATTTTGGTTGCCAACCTGCTTCTCTGTGTGGGAAAAAAATGGGATATGTCATTGGATCTAAATTTGGACTTAAGATACTCATATTAATGAATGGTTGCTCCTCAGTTCTGGGATATATTCTAATGTCTCTTTGAAATGGTGGTTCTCATCATTTTGAAACACCATTGCAACCTCATTTGATGTTGGCAAGTTATAACGACGTTTATTAGTATGTCTGTCTCTTTTAAGCACCATATTGACCTTTGGGATTGGTAATTGATGTCTTTGTGCACGAAGTTGTTGTTCATTTTCTACTTCTGACAATTTTTTATAAGCTTTAGTGTAGGGGTTATTGGCCATAATGTTATCTAGCTCTATAAAAACACTGGGTAAGCATTTTTTATTTTCTTCCAGCTGCATACTTTGGTCAACAGCTTCCATTGTATCTAGGACATATAGTTCAGCAAATTTTCTTTGCTGTCCTTCCTCTGGATGTAAATGGGAAGTACAATGGTAAATTTGGCCTTGGACTTTAAAACAGTAAGGACCATGTCCTGGTACATTAGCAGCTAATGTTGCCCCCATAGATGCAAAGGATATGGCACTATTGTAGGATCTTACGTTTGTCTTAAAATTTTTGTAGTTTGGAAAAGTAGGTTCAGTCATAATGGTTTGTAAATAGATTGGAAATTATTTTCTTTCTGGAAGTTTGAACTTGCCTTTTTGACAGCAACTAATAAATTGGCCATCTCTGGGCCTGTTTAAAATGATAAGCCTCACAAAACTGACATTGAGTATTCCCCACATGTCCCTCTACTGGTAAATACTTGAGTAAAGGACAATTTGCAAAGCATATATTAGTTTCATTTTCAAATTCATCAGGTGAAATGTCATGTGATGTTTCAGGGACAGGTTCTAAATGCTTTGTTTTTTTGGTGGCTTTTTTTGGTATATCTTTTATTGGTTTAGGTAAAATGTCATGTGATGTTTCAGAAACAGGTTCTAAATGGTTTGTTTTTTTGGTGGCTTTTTTTGGTATATCTTTGAATTTTTCAGGTAAAATGTCATCTGATGTTTCAGGAACAGGTTCTAAATGCTTTGTTTGGTTAGTAGCTTTTTTTGGTGTATCTTTAATTTTAGAAGGTGATAGTCTTTTGCTTGCAATTCTTTCGCGTGCTTTTTCTTGACTAATTTCCTTCTGCTCCGGTGTCTGCTGGCTGTCCAATCTCTGTCGTTAGCTTGCCGTCTTATCTTTTCTTGTTTGCTCTCGTTATCAGCCATGTTAATCTGTAAAAAAAAATTATGTATCATTAGTTTATTTTGAGATGTTGAGTTTGTTTTTAAATTTTTTTCTTATCAACAGTTTGTTTCTATGTGATTGTACTTCATTGTAGCGGTACTTTTTTTGAATTGTTAAATATGTGTTTTTTATTTTTTTGCTTTTACTTTTTGTCGTAGGTTGTAATTTTTGCCTTACATGCATAGCACACTCAAGGTAATTACACTATAGTTTCTTGTAGATATAGTAGGTATATTTTTTGGGTTCGTTAATTATTATTTTTTTGTTGTACTTTTGGCTTATAGGGATAGTAGAGGACAGAAATTAGTCTTTGTAATTTATCGTACAGTGGATTGTTATAATAGTATTTTTATATTTTATTTAAAGGCTTATATGTTGGGGCTCTGAAAATGTTTCTATTGTTGTTTTTGGGTGTTAGTACTATTTGTTGTACTATTGTATTTTATGTGTGTGGTTAGGTTTTATGCTTAATATTGTACATTAGGACTGGTAATTTAGAATGACAAATTTTATTTAGTCTGGGCCTCATTCTATTATCGGCCGTAAATCGGCCGTAAGGCTGCGATTCCTTGCGGGGGTTCTGTTAACTCGCAATTCAATTATACGGCCCCGCAAGGATCTCCTCTTACGGCCAGCCGCATATCTTGAAACCGGCCGTAAGCTCTGAAATCTAAAAACTCAAAAATAAATTCAAGCCTGCACTGTACAGCTCTGTAAATGCTAGGGATCATATTGGGGGATATGAGGATTAAAAGTAACCCACTCTCAAGCTTGCACATCAGCCCAAACCCGAGTTCAAATTAACTGTTTATTTTCCGGCTGCGGCGTGGGTGTGTCTGAGGTGCTCCAAGCCCTATGGACTTTTTACATGTATATTTTACGTATATTAAAAAATATATATTTTACGGATTTGAGTATAGGGTAATTATGTGCTATTTTTGCTAACACCGAATACCACTTTATAGACTCCGCAAAGTGCAGGATGGCTTTATTTGAGCTATTTTATGTGCTTAATTGGTGCTAGCGGGACCTCTTTGCTGAAAGTAAGCTGCGGCTCGTTTTTAGCCTTGCAGACAGGGTTCCCGGAGCAATTGAATAGCAACCAGGCTTTTCTTACGGCCGATTTCCTTGCGGCCGTTTTAGATCAAAGGCTTTCCTCCGGCGCGATCGGCCGCAAGAGATAGCAATGCACCGGCCGCAAGCCTGCCGGAATCCCCGGCCGGAGGGGAATAGAATAGCCGGAAAGCTTGCGGACGGTCCTTGCGGCCCCGCAGCGGCTGCGGCCGATAGTAGAATGAGGCCCTCTGTGTTTTGAGACTTTTGTGGACTATACTGTTTTTTTGTTTTTTTTTGGCTAGATTGAAGTTTGGATTTACTGTTAAACATTATTGTCCATAAAAGACAAATAAGAGGTAAATGAGAAATGTGTCAGTTATATTTTGGTAAAAGTTATAGTTAGTGGTTGTAATTGTCTTTTTTTCTGTTGACATGGATGCAGAGCAAACATGTTTATTTAGTTTTCTCTTTTTTTACTTGTCATACTGTACCTTGGTTGAAGTGTGATTTCAAACAGAATCGTTGTGGGTCTGTTGTAAAATAAAAAGTAAAATGTTATTTTATTTTAATGTATTTGTACTGAATATCAAATTTTATTGTTTTGTTCTATTTTATCTGTTATGGTGAATTTTACAGCTATGCTGTTTTTTTGTGCAACCTTTTAAAATACTTTAATTGTATTTGTATATTACAGTTCTCCTTTTCCCCCCTGTAATTATTAATGTTTTTGCTATTTTGGATCTGATCACACTGTTTTTAGCATTATCCTGTTTTGTGTCCACCACTTTTGGTATGCTTATTTAGGCTTCTTTGTAATGCTTATAGGTTCTTAAACAATGAAGAAGAATATTAATTAACTTTTCTATCTGATGGGGGGATTTTTGGTACAATCCTGTTTTGTGTCCACCATATTTTGCATACTTTATTTGCTTAAATAGTCTTCTATTTTGGATATGATCACAATATTTTTAGCATTATCCTCTTTTGTGTCCACCACTTTTAGTCTACTTATTTAGGCTTCTTTGTAAGGCTTATATGTTCTTAAACAATAAAGAAGAATATTATTTAACTTATCTATCTCTTTGTGTGATTTTTGGTACAATCCTGTTTTGTGTCCACCATATTTTGCCTACTTTGTTTGTTCAATTAGTGTTCTTTATGAGTATGCAATCATGTTGGACAGTACAAATCAATGTTAATTGCCTTTTCTACATCATGTTGTGCTTTTTTTTAATCCTGTTTTGTGTTCACCACTTTTTGGTTGCTGCATTTGACTTGTGGGTGATGGTTGGAGGTTATTTTACAGTAAAGAGGAGGAATAGTTTTGTTTTATGTATGTTGCTAATGTTTCAAATGCTATCCTGTTTTATGGCCACCTCTTCTTTTTGGGGGGTTTCTGTGAAACTGTCTGTCTTCCTAAATTGTATAGGTCTTTGTGAAGTTTGTTGAACTGTATTTTGTTCCTTATTCAATTTATATGTATTTTTTTTTCTATTTTACTTGAAATTGTTATATTGGCGGCCATGAAACATATATAGTTCCTTTATTTTTTCTACTTGTTATACTATACCTTGATTGAAGTTTTGTTCTTGTCCGAATGACAGAGGGTCCCCTCCTGCCAATCCTAATCCGCCAGTCTTCTTGTAGTGTCTGTTTGAAAAAGAAAGTTAAATGAAGTTAAATGGTTAATTGTGTATTTCTTCTTTTTGATTTTTGGTCTTTTTCAGCATGTAATGTATTTTTCTACCTTACCTCTTCTTCTTTCTTTGTGTTCTTTAAAAGGGATTCTCGTTCACAGTGCACGGTGCAAATTCTTGAGTGACGCTGTTGATGCAGAGTCTGTTTGAATAGTGAAAAAAAGGGCAAAGATTCAGCTTCAGGTTACATATGTATTAGTGTCATATTATTTTTTGCTATGAGTTGCAGTAATTTAATGTCATTTGTTTGTTGTAGGGCCTATACACATAAATGTGTGTGTGACATGTCACTATACATGAATCACATTTTCATAGTTAAAGTTGTTTGTTTTTGTCCTGTCTTGATAATAAAATGTAATATATTATAGCTTACCTCTCAGTTGTAATTTGCACAGTGTAAAGTAGGAAATTAGGAAAAAATTATCTTCTCAAGTAACAGCAGCAGTTAACTATCCAGTCACTCTGTTCATCACCTGAGTAGAAATGTAGAATTTTTTGGAAAGTAGGCAATATTTATAAACTTTCAGGTGCATGCGCTATTTGCGTTCCAGCTTACAATTTGCGTTCCATCCGCCATTTTATGCGTTGTAGTTTTCAAAATGGTGGTTAATATCAGTGTGGTATGTGCCACATAGTATGTGTTTCAGTTTTTGTGAGTCACTGTAGTATTGTTACGTCTGTAGCCTCGTTTTCGTTTTGTTCGGCTGCCATTTTTTCTCTCGCTTAGGTGATTTTCGGCAGTTTAAACTAGTTTTTTTGGACTTAAATGGACATGTAAATTAACTTTTCGAGGTGCTGGATGCCCCCCCTTGCTGTAAGTAAGCTTTTTATGTGTTTGTTGTGTTTATTTATTGTGTGTCTGATGTTTTCATGCGAAAGTCGTAGCGCGGCTGTATTTTTTTGCAAAGGACGCAGTCGTGCGTGTGGGACGCAGTTGTTTTTTTTTCTAAGTCGTGCGTGTGTGTGTTAACCGCGTGTGAGGCGCCTTTGAGTTTTTTTTCTAAGTTGTGCGTGTGTGTGTTAACCGCGTGTGAGGCGCCTTTGAGGCTACACCTCCGCAAATGCGGCCCCTCGCTTTTCGAGGGTCCGCATTTGCGGACAAACACAGCCGACGTTGGATCTTCCACCACCGCAAATGCGGCCCCTCGCTTCACGAGAGTCCGCATTTGGGGACAAACACAGCCAACGTTGGATCCTCCACCACCGCAAATGCGGCCCCTCGCTTCGCTGGTCAAACCAGGATAAGAGTTAATAAATTGCTCTTCCGCTGCCATTAAACATGAAGCAGTAAATAGTAACTTTTTGTCATGAGAAATTCCAGACAACAGTGTCATGACCTCTGATTGGACTTACATAGTTACATAGGGCCTCATTCTATTATCGGCCGTAGGAGATGCGGGGCCCCAAGGACCGGCCGCAAGCTATTTGCCTATTCTATTCCCTTGCGGCCGCACGCGCCGGAGGAAAGCCATTGATCTTAAACGGCCGCAAGAGTTTCGGCCGTAAGAAAATCCTGGTTGCTATTCAATTGCTCCCGGGAACCCTCTCTGCAAGGCTAAAACCGAGCTGCAGCTTACTTGCAGCAAAAAGGTCCCGCAGGCACACAATTAAGCACATTTTAAAGCCATAATAAAGCCATCCTGCACTCTGAGGAGACTATAAAGTGATTGTAGGTGTTAGCATTCATAGCACAACATTCCCCTACACTCAAATCTGTAAATTCATTTTTTTTTTATTTATGTCACATATCCATGTAAAAAGTCCAGAGGGCTTGGAGCACCTCAGACCCGCCCACGCTGCGGCCGGAAAATAAACAGTTAATGTAATCTCGGATTTGGGCTGATGTGCAAGCTTGAGAGGGGGTTGCTATTAATCCTCATGTCCCCCATTATGATCCCTTGCATTTACAGACCTTTACAGTGCCGTCTTGAATTTATTTTTGCATTTAAAGATTTCTGAGCTTACGGCCGATTGCAAGATATACGGCCGGCCGTAAGGGGATATCCTTGCGGCGCCGTATAATTGAATTGCAAGGTAACGGGAGCCCCCCAAGGAATCGCAGCTTTGCGGCCGATTTACGGCCGATAATAGAATGAGGGCCATAGTAATTAAAGTTGAAAAAAGACTTTCAGTCCATCCAGTTCAACCTTCTAAGATCTCTTCTAATCTGCAATATGCGGATAAAATTTTAATTAGTTGTTAATTAATTATTAATCAATTATTTTATTTTTTTGATACAATATTATATTCTAGGGCCTACTTTTAAGTGCAAATATATTCTTTAAACTTTAGAAATTACCCAAATCTTCATATTAGATCAAATCACTATTGCAAACATTATAGCATTACTAAATACTTTGGTATTTTTTTAAAGATGCTTGACATAACCGTGTCATGGCCTAACCATAACCTGAACACTAAACATTGTATAAAGAGTTTTCATTAGGCCCACATACTCACAGGCCATGCTCTTTGGGGATACAGGTCACCAGATCAGAGCCTGAAGCCTAAAATCACACAGGTTATTAGGGGCATAACAAAATAGTACATGATAGAACAAAATAGTTCATGAGTTCAGGGTTGGTGACAGTTCGACCTTGGGCCATATAGACCTTTGCTGGTGGGGTTCAGGGGAGTCCCATCCTGGCCCCCATAAGTCACTCATGACACTATATATTTTTGGAAAGCAAAAATACAAGAAATAAAAAGAAACACATCACTTTTTATTTTTAATACACAATAGTTATTTACTACTCACTACTACCATGTTAACTAATGAGTTTTCTATTAGTTGTGTTGAAAGCGCTGTCAGTTTTTAATACCTCTTCCCCATTGTGGAGATACAATTTGATCATTCAAAGCCATTCCCCCCTAAGAAAGATGATCAGCAGAAACCAAAATGGCAGATTGCCCAGCAGCTCAATTGCACATAAAAGATAATAGAATCTCCATTATATTATTTGACACTCTTAAACATTTGTCTGTTTTGAAGTGTAATATTTATTTTACATGTATGATTAATGTTATAGATATATATCTTTCCATCCTAACATATTTTCATCTCCATTATTGCCAGAAAATATAATTGATATCTACTACTTGAAAAGGAGAAGACAGATAAAGATGATAAAGATGGAGAGTGTAACGGATCTCCTGGCACCCCGACCGGGTACCTCCGTTGATAGACGCGTCCTAGCTTGCGTCGAGGCCTCCAAGCACCGCACCGGACACCGAAACCACCACAGACTCCAAGGATAGTACATCAGGAACAAGCGTTCAGTAGTTACAGCTCAAGGGAGTATGCAGAAGCATAGCAATCCCCAGTATGATAGCGATCCCCTCAAATAACGAGACGAGGCTACGTTTTGAAGGGTCAAGAGGAACTATATTTTAATGACAGGGAATCTCCTTTTATGCAATGTTGCCCTCTGAAGGGCTACACCCACATAATTATCACAACAGCCAATTATCTGCATGGTTCAACCCCCACGTCTCCTCCCCTCAGATAACAGGTAACACAATTAAAACAGACACAATTTTAACCACATTCTGGATGTACCCCAAATACAGGGGGTACACCTTTAAGTCCCGCACCATTCAATATCTCTCACCCAGGGGAACAACATATACAAAAATGGCATGAATCAGACCAGGGGTTCAAAAGTTAGTAAAAGTATGTTTTTACACATAACACACAGACATTGCACATATCCCCCACACAATACACATATAGGACAATAGGTGAGTCACACCTCCCTGGCAACTTGGATACAATCAGACATTAATTAGATCAGCCCTCTTTGTTCTTATCTGAGAATGAAAACAGTTTATACAATCGACTTTTCTTATCTGTAACAGGATTATCTATTAGCCTAGTCGCTTTGATATTCTGAGCCAATATACTCTGTAGAACATAAAACAACATTTCTACAGTACAGCAATGTGATCATATTTTAACCAAGAATTAAATAATCATAAAACAGGGTAAAACAGTGATGAGTTCCGTTACAGCTGGGGTCTGAGCGCATAAAACTACCGAATAGCGCTCAGATCCTTTTCACACAGTTCAATTGCCATGGAGCTAAAGTCTTTCCCATAGTCTTTCATTATATGAATGGGCTCCATGGCATAGCTTTCTGTGGTATCATGGTTCACACAGGGCAAGTACCGAATGACCCCCCTGTATGTAAAGGGCCAGAATGAGTGACATACACTCTGGTATGGCCGAATACTGTGTTTACAGGGCAACATGTACCAGGGCCATAGTCGCAGGGCAGGAGGCTGGCCAACAGTCCTCTCCAAGCCAAAGTGGCGAAGGGCACTTCGTCACACATCTCCCCTTTGGGGGGAAGTCTAACCAGGCACCTGACCTTCTGCCGGTCCGTGCCTCCGTTAGACGATCCACCAACCCACAATAAACCAGTGCTAGAGCAGCCCCCCCACAACAACAAAGTGCAAGAGCAGCCCACCCACAACAAACAGTTACGGCACCTGGGTATTTCGCTGTGGTGATGGGGCAACACACTGAGGGGACTTGAGGGGCAGAGGCCAGCGGCACTCTGCCCTGATGCCAGCTCTTCTGCTGGGGTACTTGGGACATATTCCAGCTCAGTAGCCAGGGAAACGTGGCAGTCAGTGGGGGTTAACATTTCCTCTGTTAACCCTGGGGCCACATTAGAAGTTAGCTGGGGAAGGGAATTTGTACTTACCCCCTCCTCCGGTTGTCCCAGTGAGGGTAGTTGGGGATCTGGACAGGCTGTGGGCGCAGAGACCACGGTCCCATCTGCGCCGTCTGGGAGATTGGTGTCTCCCCTTGTCAGGGTAAACTGTCGCTGGGGGGGAAGGACTACAACTTCTGCCCCCTGGGGTTCACACTGCCGCTGGGGGGGAAGGACGACACCTTCTGCCCCCTGGGGTTCACACTGCCGCTGGAGGGGAAGGATGACACCTTCTGCCCCCTGGGGTTCACACTGCCGCTGGGGGGGAAGGACGACACCTTCTGCCCCCTGTAGGGCCGGTAGAGAGACCTTGGTCCCATCTCTACCTGCCATCTGGAGGTCATCCCAGGACCAGTCAATGAAGTCTGGTTCTGCTTGTCGAGTAGGTTGGGGCTGCACGAAGCTGAGCAGGTGTTGGTAGTCCTGCTCCAGCTCCCACTCTATTGTTACCAGGTGGGTCATGTCTTTGCTCACCTCACCTTCATCATCCCAGACATACATGCCCATCCGGTAGTCGTAGATGTCCCAAAACCTAGACTCCTCCGTGCTGCCAAGATCAATGTCGTCCTCCAAGGCATCCCATAATAATCCCGGGCCATCATAGTCATCTCCCTCCGGTAAGTCGTGTTCAGCCGTCCAGGGGGTAAGTCGAATGGTATGCCACCAGAGGGCCTGGTATGCGTTGTCTAGCCAAATCTCTCGCCGTACCAGGGTCTCTAGTCTTGTCACCCACTCATCCAGGGCCTGCTCTCCCAATAGATACATCCGCATCGCCACACGCTTCTGTAGCCGCTGCTCATCACTGGGGAGACTCTCACCTCGCCGCCATTGGGCATCTTCCAGGGCATCATACCAGAGTTCCTTTCTGTCTGCATCCCTGTAGTCCGCGGCCTCCTCCTCATCCTCATCATGGAACGCTGTACGAAAACTAGCCGGTTCCATCCTGCTGTAGCCAGGGGCGCTGTACAGATACTAGCGTTGCCCTCAATTTGTAACTCCAAACGTTACCAGTGTCTCCGGGCTGCTTTTCCTCTTACTAGGACGCCATCCCACCGCTGCCAGCCAATGTAACGGATCTCCTGGCACCCCGACCGGGTACCTCCGTTGATAGACGCGTCCTAGCTTGCGTCGAGGCCTCCAAGCACCGCACCGGACACCGAAACCACCACAGACTCCAAGGATAGTACATCAGGAACAAGCGTTCAGTAGTTACAGCTCAAGGGAGTATGCAGAAGCATAGCAATCCCCAGTATGATAGCGATCCCCTCAAATAACGAGACGAGGCTACGTTTTGAAGGGTCAAGAGGAACTATATTTTAATGACAGGGAATCTCCTTTTATGCAATGTTGCCCTCTGAAGGGCTACACCCACATAATTATCACAACAGCCAATTATCTCCATGGTTCAACCCCCACGTCTCCTCCCCTCAGATAACAGGTAACACAATTAAAACAGACACAATTTTAACCACATTCTGGATGTACCCCAAATACAGGGGGTACACCTTTAAGTCCCGCACCATTCAATATCTCTCACCCAGGGGAACAACATATACAAAAATGGCATGAATCAGACCAGGGGTTCAAAAGTTAGTAAAAGTATGTTTTTACACATAACACACAGACATTGCACATATCCCCCACACAATACACATATAGGACAATAGGTGAGTCACACCTCCCTGGCAACTTGGATACAATCAGACATTAATTAGATCAGCCCTCTTTGTTCTTATCTGAGAATGAAAACAGTTTATACAATCGACTTTTCTTATCTGTAACAGGATTATCTATTAGCCTAGTCGCTTTGATATTCTGAGCCAATATACTCTGTAGAACATAAAACAACATTTCTACAGTACAGCAATGTGATCATATTTTAACCAAGAATTAAATAATCATAAAACAGGGTAAAACAGTGATGAGTTCCGTTACAGCTGGGGTCTGAGCGCATAAAACTACCGAATAGCGCTCAGATCCTTTTCACACAGTTCAATTGCCATGGAGCTAAAGTCTTTCCCATAGTCTTTCATTATATGAATGGGCTCCATGGCATAGCTTTCTGTGGTATCATGGTTCACACAGGGCAAGTACCGAATGACCCCCCTGTATGTAAAGGGCCAGAATGAGTGACATACACTCTGGTATGGCCGAATACTGTGTTTACAGGGCAACATGTACCAGGGCCATAGTCGCAGGGCAGGAGGCTGGCCAACAGTCCTCTCCAAGCCAAAGTGGCGAAGGGCACTTCGTCACAGAGAGGGTGATGTTTTTTATTTTATTTATTCAAGTACATATTTCTAAATCAACCATTTATTACTATCAAGCCAGAGAAGCCTTAATTTGCATGCTTAATTTACCAAATGTAATCTACAATAGAGTATTGAAATGAACCCTTTGACATTTCGGTGAGAATATAAATATATATATACACGCATATATATATATATATATATATATATATATATATATATACAGTATATATATATATATTTGTGCTCGGGTCCCTCTCTCGCCCCGCCCACCACTTTTGTGGGTGGGGCCCCAGCTGCTTCATCCATGGTCAGTCCCTCTCTAGCCCCACCTCTTCCTTAGGCAGGGCTCTCTGCAGCTTTAT
This sequence comes from Discoglossus pictus, assembly GCA_027410445.1. Lineage (NCBI taxonomy): Eukaryota > Metazoa > Chordata > Amphibia > Anura > Alytidae > Discoglossus > Discoglossus pictus. The sequence continues at coordinate 460,175,972 of CM050163.1, read as the reverse complement.
AAGTGCTTCCTGTTTGCATCTCAGTTCATTTGGCCCTGTGTCATGCAGGGTACAGCTGCTCCTCTGTTAGTTTTTGAGCCTTTTCAGATCTCTTGCTTGAGTTGTTTGCATCTCTGCTCATTCTGACTCTACGTTCTGCAGTATGCTTCTCAGCTCTGTCGTCTAACTATGCCTTTTCATTGCTTATTTGCTTCTCTCCACCATTTTCAGGTATCTTATTTCAGCATCTTTGCATATCTCCTCGTAAATTCTTTGCCTTGCAGCTTCTACATTTTCTGCCTTCAGCATCTGTGCATATCTCCTCGTAACTTTTTTTGCCTGAAAGGACACTTTCATTGCTGGAGAGCGATGGTTCCTCTCAAGGTAAGCTATCCTGACTTCCTTGCCTTTTCCTACTATAGATCTGGGCCTCAACCTACTTGTCTATGTGCTTGTCCACATCCAAGGTACACATCGGCTTCACTAAGCCTCATTCATGTGGTTTCTGGCCCAGATCTACTAAACTTCAACCCTCCTTATGCTCTCCTATCGGCCTTCTCCGGGCACCACTTCTGTCACCTAATTACTATGCAAAGCCTCCTGCCGTGCAGCTTCTGGCTCCTTTTCTTGCCCGAAAGGGCACTCTCATTGCTGGAGAGCGATGGTCTCTTTCGAGGTAAGTTATCCTGACTTCCTTACACTTTCCTACTATAGATCTTGGCCTGGACCTGCTTGTCTATGACTTTGTCCACGTCCAAGGTAGCACTTCGTCTTCTTAAGCCTTATTCATGTGGTTTCTGGCCCAGATATACTAAACGTCTACCCTCCTTACACTCTCTACCCTCCTTACACTCTCTACTCGGCCCTCACTGGGCACCACTTACGATACCTCCGTAAGTCCTATATTTGCATTCGCTAGGCACCGCCTCGCTCATGCTTCCTTCATGCTTCATAGTCCCATTAGCTAGGCTCAACCACATTGGAAAGCCACATCAGCCTTTGCTAGGCTCTACCTCAATCACGCTTTCATAATCGCACTTGCCTTCACTAGGCTTCTTCATACTCGCTAGCCCCACATCAGCCTTTGCTAGGCACCACCGCATCACTCCTTCTCCTACGTCCTACTCCAGCCCTCTCGTCTATTGACTCTAATGTCTTTTCATTTATCGCCTAATATTTTTTCCCTCCAGTAGTCTCCTCCACAGTCGCTGCAGTTTGTCACTCCTCTCTGAGACCCGCCTTCAGCTCACTAGTGACCTCATCCACTGTCGCTGCTGTTCCTGGGCGTATCAGCAGTCCTTGCTTCTCGCAAGGACTCATCTGGCCCTTTGAGCAGGCTGTATGTCCGGTAGAACCAAGCACTTCTCGGCTAACTCTCACCACGTTATTCCAATTGACTGACAGGGCATTCCATAGCTGGAGGGCCATAGATGTTATTGCTACCCCGAAAATTCGACCATTAAGAGAGGGCCCTTCCCACAAATAAACGGATAACATTCTTATCTGGACATATATACAGTGCCTTGCAAAGGTATTCCCCCCACCCCCCTTGGCATTTTTCATGTTTTGTTGCCTCACAACCTGGAATTAACATGGATTGTTTGAGAATTTGCATCATTTAATTTACAGAACATGCCCACAACTTTGAAGATGTTTTTTTTTAATGTGAAGCAAACAACAAATAGGGCAAAATAACAGAAAAAAGTCAATGTGCATAACTATTCACCCCCTAAAGTCAATACTTTGTAGAGCCACCTTTTGCGGCACACACACAGCCCCAAGTCACTTTGGATAAGTCTCTATGAGCTTGCCATATCTTACTACTGGGATTTTTGCCCATTCCTCCTTGCGAAACTGCTCCAGCTCCTTCAAGTTGGATGGTTTGCCCTTGTGAACTGCAATCTTTAAGTCTAAGCACAGTTTTTCTATTGGATTTAGGTCTGGGCTTTGATTAGACCATTCCAACACATTGACATGTTTCCCCTTAAACCACTCAAGTGTTGCTTTAGCAGTGTGTTTGGGGTTATTGTCCTGCTAGAAGGTGAACCTCCGTCCTAGCCTCAAATCACGCACGGTACAGGTTTTGCTCAAGAATATTCCTTTATTTTGCACCATCCATCTTTCCCTCAACTCTGACCAATTTCCCAGTCCCGGCTGCTGAAAAACATCCCCACAGCATGATGCTGCCACCATAATGTTTCACTTTGGGGATGGTGTTTGCGCCAGACATAGCGTTTTCTTTGATGACCGAAAAAGTCAATTTTAGTCTCATCAGACCAGAAAACCTTCCTCCATACATTTTGGGAGTCTCCCACGTGCCTTTTCGCAAACTCAAAACGTGGCATTTTGTTCTTTGCTGAAAGTAATGGCTTTCTTCTGGCCACTCTGCCATAAAGCCCAACGCTATGGAGCGTATGGCTTATTGTCCTTGTATGTACAGATACTCCAGTCTCTGCTGTGGAACTCTGGAGCTCCTCAAGGGTTACCTGAGGTCTCTGTGCTGCCTCTCTGATTAATGCCCTTCTTGCCCGATCCATGAGTTTTGGTGGGCGGCCGTCTCTTAGCAGGTTTGCTGTTGTGCCATGTTCTTTCCATTTGGTTATGATAGATTAGGTTAGTGGTGCCTCTTGCTTAGGTGTTGCAGCCTCTGGGGCCTTTCAAAAAAGGTGTGTATATGTAATTACAGATCATGTGACACTTAGATTGCACACTGATGGACATTATTTCACTAATTATGTGACTTCTGAAGGTAATTGTTTGCACCAGAGCTTTTTATGGGCTTCATAACAAAGGGGGTGAATACATACGCACATGCCAATTTTCTGTTTTCTATTTCTAAAAAATAGTTTTATGTATATATTTTTCTCATTTCACTTCATCAACTTAGATTATTGTGTTCTGATCCATCACAGAAAATTCAGATTAACAAAACATTGAACACTCAGTCCTAGATGATTTTAAAACACATGATTTGAGTGAGTTTGTTTACTCAGAACAGCTCACATTGTTTGTATCACAGTACATTATAACATGTTCTAAATATACAGATATACAGTATACAGTGGAACCTCTACATTTGTCATTAGTCTATTCCTGAGTGAACATAGATTATATTTTTTTCCATAGGAATTAACTGATACATAAGTAAATAAAATGTAACCAGAACTTTACATTTACTGAGGAGCGATGATGGAAGAAGCTGAAGAGGAGCACAGGAATTATTGTTTTGAAGGGGAGTCACCTTCCATTAAAACCTCATTTAACTCGATTCACTAACTTATCAAAGAAGTTGTCCAATGTTGTTTGTTTCTGTTTCTTTTTTTTCTTTTTTCTTTTGTGACTAATATTGGATATTTGGATTAATATAGGAGCATTTTTTTTGCCAAAATTACAATTGCCGGTCTTTTTTTAGTTATATGTACACCCACCCAATGTTAAAGATTTGCATTGCTAATTTGGAACATAGCTAACTTAATAGCCACAAACTGAATACTCAATGTCAGGCCTTCTAAAGCTTATGGTGCAAAAAAAAATATTGCAACAGCCCTGAAATACGGGGCAATTCTACCCTGAACGGGACAAACCCTAGACATATGTTTCAGCTTTAATTTGGCCTTGTAAGTAGGGTGTAGCTGATAACTCCATAAGGCAGAGTGAGCAAGTGGTGCACTTCTGGAGTCCTCTATCACCCTTAGGGAGACAAAGCCCTAAGGATCATTTGTATAAGCAATAACCACAATAGTGGTGCTCAGGCAGAAAACAAATTATCCTTAATAGGTAGTTCTATAGATATGGTCATCCACTCTGAGAGCATCCTATTTTGTGTAATATAGTGTGTAATATATTTCATAAATGTGAGGTTTCTCCTAAACTATAGTGGTCCTTAAAAACTTTTAGTTTAGACTACAAATGCATACATTGTGTGATATTAAACTGTGCATTAATCTTTAATAGCTGGGATTGATTTAAAGTTTGTGCATGTAACTACTCCATAAAAGCACCCACAGTGATTAAATTCCCTATTCAGATATTTATGTGTTTTAAATACCAAAACTTGAAAAAGATAAAAGACGATAAAACAACATTAACGATGTCCATGGAGGATTACTGAATTTCATATCTCTGCTCTATTCAAAAAAGGTTTAACAATACGTCAAAAATATTTCACCACAGAGCCTTTGAATATTCAACTGACATAGGTAAAAAATTATGCATAAGTAAACATTTTTTAAAAATCTGCATGATATCAAATAAAGTGCTATGGTTAAAAATCTGAAATGATGAACTTAACATTTTAATGAACTTAAGATATCGTACATGTTTGGCAGTATAAGGAAAATACAACAATTAAACAATTGTTAAAGTACCACAGCAAAGATTCCAGATATGTAGTCTCATTCAATTGCATGCTCGCAATTGCCTCCAAACTTTTCACTGTGGCTCACATTTCTATAAAGATTTAGATGTATTCAATTGTCTCTAACTTGCAACTGTTCTCTCACAGCCTCCACACGCAAACCATGCACTCGTAAGTAGGATTTCAGGGGGCCTGATCATATGGTCTGACAATATTTAAGCAAGCTTGTAATTTACTTCTTAAACAATCGCAAAACGTCTTAGAAATAGCCAATAGTAAATGAGACCTTCATCATGACGTCAGTAAAACATGGAGTTTATACTACAATGAATTAGGCCCTCATTCAATTGCAATTTGACCAATTGAATAGGGCTCTAAATAAGCACAGAGCATATTTTTTTAAAGAAGTTTTTAGTTAGTGAAAACCTTGCTTTTGGATAGATGTTTACTAACTAAAAACTTATTTAAAAAAAATGTTTATGTGCTTTATTTAGACCCATATTCAATTGGCCAAGTTGCAATTGAATGATGGCCTTAGTGTTTAGAAGTAACATTTGTGATCAGACTTGCAATCCAGCAATGTAGAAATTAAAAAAAGTCAATAAAACACTGTTTGTAACACTGCAATGTAAATTAACACACATTACTGTGCTTAAATATACTGGGAAAACAATGAAAGACATTAACATTAACTGTGCAATCTCAAGCTCGCAAATCTGCAATAAAAAAATAATTTCTTTTAAGTTTTATTTCAGTGTTATATTGGTCCTGGGATTCGATGGGTTAATATATATCATGGAACCTGTATGGACTAGAACAGTTGCTTTAATAATTTTTATTGATTTCTACATTTCTGGATTTCTAGTCCGATTGCCAATCGTACTTCTAAACATTAACCAATTGTAGTTTAAACTCCATCTTTTACCGACGTCATGATGACAGTCTCATTTACTAATGGTTCTGTCTATAAAGTAACTTATGGTATTGCTTAAATATTGTCAGATCATATGATCACGCCCCCTGAAAGCTTATGAATGGAGGCATAGGTTCTGTGTGGAGGCTATGAATTGACTTTAAATAATATAATAAAACATTGATAAAACTAGTGGTGTCATATTTTATATTACAAATAAATAGAATAAGTTAGTTGGCACAGCACCACCTGGTGATGTAAAAATTTACTGCAGGCAAAGAACTATTCCATCCTCCAACGTGGTGCAATTCGAACTGCGTTGAGTCGACAGCGAGGCCATCACTATGTTCGGCACTGGCACTCGGCCCCCAGGGCCTCGGGTGCGCCTCTCATAAATCAAGGCCTCTTCTGTCGGCGCGCCTTATGTGCCAGATCGGAGGATGGAATAGTTCTTTCCCTGCAGTACACTTGTGGCGAAGCCACACAGCCCAGTGTTCTGACGGGATGTGGCTTACAAATAGACTAGGACCCATGGTGTGCTGTGGTCCATAAGGTCACAGAGAGTCGGATAACAACAATAATGCATTTAGAATTGTACTCTTTTTAATTGCCCGATTCAATTGCAAGCCTGCATCTTGAGGGATCCAGGCCGTATGTCTGGAGGCATGCTGCAGACTCCTGTTGATCTCCAATTCCGGGGCTATTCAATTGAAGGAGTGCGCAAGTTACGGGCCAAAAGTCGAATCTCTGTAAACCATGCACTCGTCTGTAGCAGTTCAGGGCGGAATATGATCAATTAAGCAAAACCATAATCTCTAATTTCGAAACCCCGAAATTAAACATAAAAATACATTTTTCTTTACTGCCGATTTGCGAGCCTGAGACTGTTGTGTGATTAATTCTAATGTCTTTCATCGCTTTCCCCATTATTTACAGTGCAGTATTGATTTTTTATTTTCATTTACAGTGCTGTGGACAGGGGTTAAACCCCCTTGCGGGTGCTCTCTAGCACTTTTAAGATTTTCTCCTACATTTGCCATTTACGGGTGTGAATACATTTGCTGTCTTGGGGAATTGGAGCAATTGAATAGCGAATTGCGATTTTAGCAATCGTAACTTTTGCAGATTGAAAGATCAAAGGCTTCAGGAGGCTGTAAGTTCCGGGTTTAACCATCTCAAAGTTTTTAAGGCTGTAACCATCAAGAGCCTGCAAAAGACGCCAATTGAATAGCAAATTTACTTATGGTCTCACTTACGGTGTGTTTCTGCCTAGGCCCATGAGGCCCAGGCTTAGGGCAGCAACTTGAAGACGCAGTTGAGTACACTGAAATATGTTTGTATATGCACATAATGTCTATATGCAGTGTTATCTATGTCTGTAAGTGTAATTGACACTTCATGATATACCATATATGTATATGTATAAAGGGGTAAGGAGGAACTATAAATGGGTGTGGGGGCGCATAAATCTGAATGGCCTAAGGCAGCATAACAGCTAAATACACACATGCATTTCAGTATTAATAGCTGAGGTTCCTTACTAAGAGCTGTCCAAAATAATAAATGCTTGGTTGTTCAACCAGGAATTGTGGCAGGGGATGGAACTCCCTCACACCCCTTAAATACCTCTTACCCCACACTACCTCCAAGCTTCAGCCCTCTGCAGTTCTCACTGCTCTTAGTCCTTGTGTACCCTTTTTGGTGAGCCTTTCCTTCTGTTTCCCTTCCCCTGCTTTGCATCCTTGGCCTTCCGCTCCCATGTTCCTTGCTGCAGGCTCGCCCCAGGCCCTCCTTCCTCCCCGCCTCTCCTGCTAAGTTCACCTTTCCTTGCCTGCTCCTATGCCTCGCAGTTCTGTTGCTGTCTTCCATACCTCCCCCACTGCCCGCTTTGCACCCCCATCTGCCTCTGACCACAACTGCATTATTTTCACTGTGCCTTCTGTATGCTATACAAGTGCCCCTCTACCCTGGTGTCCTGCTCCTACCTTCATCTGCCACCTATCTCGCTCCTACTCTTATGTCTCTTAAATTGATTTCACCCACTGGCATTCACTTTGTATGTTAGATCGCTGGCCCTTTTTCCTTTTTTCATCTAGCTGGGGTTTCATTTGCACAACTGCTGCTTACTACTGGTTTTAGCATTTCCCCGCTGTGCGTTCCTTCGTCCTAGCTGATTCTATAATTGCAGTGCATGTTGTAGTCATCTGTGTTTGTGTACTGTTATGCTCACTTTTTTCCGTTATGGTCTTTGTGTCCAGCCATGCTTCTGGGGTGTAATCGGGTCTCTCAAGCTGTACATGTATACTGTGAGTGCTTTTCGTTGACGAGCCCTAAGAGCGATTCTGTTGTGGGTTAGTGGCCGGTTTGGTCAGTCGCACTTGTTACCTGCTCAGGGCACTGCACTGGATGCTTCTCTGAGGTGACTGGGATCTCTCTGGGGTTCCTCCACTTCTCCCACCTGCTCTGTCTTGCCCCCTCTTCCTGGATGCCCAATCAGCTGCTCCCTGTCGACTGCTGGCAACTCCCCCCTTTTTTCACTTGCTTCTCCGCAGTGCAGCCCCACCTCCATCCTTGCTCTGTCCCACCTCCTTTCTCCTATTTTGCAATACTACGCCATCTTCTTGTTCTCTCCTCTGCCTCAGCTTTCTGTGTTTTTTGTTTTCCTTTTTGGCTACTCCCCTAAATATATGTAACTGCTGATGGAGAGGAAGCATTAGATCAGCGTGCTTTGATATTTCAAACATACATCTAACCACGTTCTTGCCAAATAACACCCCCACCACTTACTGCGAGAGCTACTCATCCCAGATAAGGTGATTACCTGAAAGAGGGTATTTTCATTTATATATGCGTGCAACACCTGTCTTTCAAGCTCATCTAATACATTTACTCAAATTATCTCATGACAACCAATGGAAACTACATTTTTATGTGATCTCAACATTATGATCGGGCATTAGAAATGTCCTGTTTTTATGCATATGACCACATATGTAGTTTGTTTTGTTTGATGAGGTCCCTTACCTATTTGCACACACAAACTGCATTACAGATATTCATTCCTGAAGAGTTTAAGATGAATCATCTGATTTTGCTTTTGTGACTAAAAACGCTCAACAAATCACGTTTGTACATACAGGAATATTCTCAAAAAACGAGAGAGAGAGTCAAGCACTGAACCATGGGGATACACTGAGGGCATAAATAAATCAAATAGTACAGGACCGATAAATCCGCTATCTTGTCTGTTAGTAGTGAATCACAGAGTATATATAATTTGTTGTAAAAATCAGAAAGGGGATTCAAACATACGCAATAGTAAGTATCTTGACCCTATGTTCAACTAGTAGTGCAAAACTACACAACTTTAGATCACCAAAAAGTACACTACATAGGACTAGTTGTTAAGCCCTAGTAGTACATAGAGTCAAAGAGAAGGCAATGGATGAAAAAATATTAAGAATATGCCACACATAGGTAACACATATTTTAAAAATGATGATTAAAACAATTATATACAGAAATTCTGACGAAATGCTCGCTCTGGCTCCGTACAGTGAAAATAGTTCAACAATTGTATATAATATTCACAAAGGACAAAGCCTCTCATATTTGTAAAAGAGAACCTGTCTCCTAATGCTCAACTTTATCAAAGGTGTTAATACACCTTTCAAAATTCAAATATATAAAGAAATGCAAATGTCTCCCTCCATGCTGCCAGTTTCTATTAGCAAAGTAAGACTGATCTATGTCTGTATAGCGCATATCATAAACAAAGCAGTGCTGATCTATTAGGACCCGCTATTTATTCTCTATGTACTCATTGTATCAGAAACTAACTGTCCTGGATAGTGGAGGTTACATGTCAATCAATTAGCGTTTAGAGGTTCGATATGCGATTGGACAGGCAAAACCGCAAAATGCTAAATAATTTAAAATGAATGCCGATAGTGTTCTAGTCCATATGGGTGGCCTGATATGTATTAACTAATTGATTACCGATATCGATATAACCCCTAATTGAAACATAAAAATAAATGATTTTTGATTGCAGTTTTGCGAGCTTGAGACTGTTGTGCAATTTATTCTAATGTCTATCATCATTTTCCCTGTATCTAAAAGTGCAGTATTGATATTTTATTTGCATTTACAGTGCTACAGACATGTCTTTAACCCCCTTATGGGTCCCATCTGGTACCCGTAGGATTTTCTTCTATATTTACTGTTTCTGGGTGTTAAAACACACTCTAAGCATTCTGTCCTGTGCTGACTGTACTGTACATGCACTGGAGATAAGAACCAATCCATATCCTTTCAATATCTAAATACTGAACCTATAGAGTACCCATTTTGCTTTGTTACCATATACTACTTTCTGTGCCGCACTACCTTTCTATGGTCCCTGTTGTGCAATTCTGAAGTCCATGCTTGCTCTACAGCCTGCAACGTTCTCTCCGTTCTTCTTACTGCTCCATGGCTCCACTCCATGCTTCTCACAGATCCACAGCCCGACTCTGGATTTCTCCCTCACTCTGTGGATCTCCTCATCCATAATGATCCTCCTTCAGGCCTCTGCTCCTTCTGCTCATTATTTAGCCTCCCTCAGCTCTTCCCAATCCCAATAGCTGCTTCCTCAGGTAACTCTCTGGACGGCTCCCGCTGCCAGATTTTTTGATATCCACTTAACATTTTAATTATACTCCTTAAGCCGTCTGCATACTTTCACCACCCATACTATATATTCACCTCTATGTCATGTCATACCCCTTTCATGCCGAGCCATGTCATATCCCTCACATGCCAAGCCATGGCAAACCATATTGTACCCCTTGCATGCCAAGCCCATATCATATATTATTCCCTTCACATGCTGATCCATGTCATACTGTATTATATCTCTTGCTTGCTAAGTCATATCATACCATACCATATTGCACGCTGAGTCATGTAATTTTATATCATACCCCTTTCATGCTAAGCCATGTCATACCATACTGTACCCCTTGCATGCAAAGCCATGTTATGCCATATCGTACCCCTCGCATGCCAAGCCATGTCATACCATATTATACCCCTTACATGCCGAGCCATGTCATACCATACCGTACCGCTTGCTTTTCAGTTCAATCATACCCCTAGGGTACCAAGTCCCATCATACCCTACTGTACAGCTAGCAAACTTGCATAGTGCTCCCAGTATACTAAGTCATATCATACATTCCCATATTTCCAATGTACCAAATTGCATCATACAATATTCCATAAGTTTCAAATCATATATCATATATTTTCATATACTCCAGTGCACCCAGGCCATATCTCACCAATTCAAACTCCTTACGCACTAAATCACCTTCACCCGTAACGCAGAAAAGTTATCTTTGCTATTCTATCTTTAGTATCTCCTCTGACATATATATTTCCTATACAATCATCACGTTCGCCCAAGGGTCTTTATACCATTTGCAATTCTTAGTCCTAGTTGTACATTTGCCTGGGATTTACCAGCAATATCCATCCAAACTGCAATGACAACAAGCATCCCCAAATAATATAAAAAGATTGAAGGTTGCCCATGATGTCTCTTCAGTTTTATAGCCATCCACAATCATCCTATATTCTTCACAATGCCCTCTCACTCTGAGTCGACCACTACATACGACTGGGCCTCATTCAAATCACAATCGAAACCTATTTCTCGAGTCCGCTATTTCTTGGTCTTAAACCTCGAGTTCAGGAAATCATACTTCTCATCATCATCAGCTAAATCATTCCCAAGTGGTCTAGCGAGGATCTCAACATTTGCCCCTTGAAAGTCCAAGATGCAAAGACTAATATCTTTCCACTCATAGCGTCCCTTTGAATCCTATACATCCTTTACTCTTACCACTACATTTGCATCCTGTGGCTTCTTACACCCCGACAAGTTTACTAACTCTTACTTCCAAGCATTCCAGGGTATCACAAATACAATTATCTCCTTACCTACAACATGGCACTTTTTGGCCTCTAAACAGGTTAGGACAACAAAACTGAATATGTCCCAAGCTACCACCACTAGGGAGAAGCTTCTGACAAAAAATGCCTGGTTGTTTAACCAGGAATGGTGGGAAGGGCTGAAACTCCTACATAACCCTTAAATACCTCCTACCTAACTCTACCTGCACGCTTGCATTAATCTCTCCACCTACCTCACCCATCTCTCTGGCTTCATTCTACTCTCCCTAGACCTTTAATCAGGCTAGGACAACATAGCTATATATGCCACACCTCAAGCTACCATCACTAGAGAGAAAACCCTGACTACAAACTGTGAGCCTATGAGAAATTGTAAGTTACAGTAGCCGTAAGTTATGTTGCTATTCAATTGCTATTCAATTGGAATTTTTTGCGAGCCGCAAACAGCCTACGTGTTACGGCTGGAAAACAGCCTACGTGTTACGGCTGGAAATCCTTAAGGTTGTTAAAACCGGAACTTACAGCCCATCAAAGCCTATGATGTTTCACGTCCACAAGAGTTACGATCGCTAAAATCGCAAATCGCTATTCAATTGCTAAAATCCCTCAAGCCCGCAAATATTTTAACACCCAGAAACAGTAAACATAGAAGAAAATCCTGCGGGTACCAGATGGGACCCACAAGGGGGTTAAAGACATGTCCGTAGCACTGTAAATGCAAATAAAATATCAATACTGCACTTTTAGACACAGGGAAAATGATGATAGACATTAGAATAAATTGCACAACAGTCTCAAGCTCGCAAAACGGCAATCAAAAATCATTTATTTTTATGTTTCAATTAGGGGTTATATTGATATCGGTAATCAATTAGTTAATACATATCAGGCCACCCACCTATGGACTAGAACACTATCGGCATTCATTTTTAATTATTTAGCATTTTGCGGTTTTGCAAGTCCGATCGCATATCGAACCTCTAAACGCTAATTGATTGACATGTAACCTCCATCAGTTTCATTTTCTATTGTCTGTTTCTAAATTGGTAGTTACGGCCTTGCTTAATTGTTCATGATACCGCCCTGAACTGCTACATACGATTGCATGGTTTACAGTTTTGGCTTTCGGCCCGTAACTTGTGGGCTTGATCAATTGAATAGCACCGGATTTGTAGCAGACTGCGAGATGCGGCCTTCAAATTGAATGAGGATCTGTGTTTTAATTCTTTGACTAAGCATATGTTTTTATTTTAAAAACTGCAGTTAAAAAGGAGATGTCATATTTGTCATGGGTTTTATTAAAAGTAAATTAAAATCTGAGTCTACATCTTTTGAAACTAAATATATTTAGAGAAATATATATTGACTAGCGACTTGCCCGTCAAAAAATGACGGTCAATAAAAATGAAATGTTTTGAAATTTGTTTGCAACACAAAATGAGTCACTTACATTTGTCCCTTTTTTTTTTTCCTAAAAATAAAAACACATTAATTTTTTTAACTTTTTATTTTTTTAACTTTCAACTTATATTTCACAAACATTAAACTTTGTAACATGCAACTTGTATATAAAACATTCGTTCAACATTTTGTTAACAATACTAACACTTTTCAATACATATTTATCACTGAGTCACTGCGGACTATATTAACTTAGAGTAAGTAAATAGTTTTAACAATAACATGCTTTTTATCATTTGGAACATATTTGTTAAACTCTTGTTAAACTAAATTAGCATTGAATCCAGAGGAAGGCAAACAATAAAAAAAACCCTATTGAAACTTGTCCAATTGTATCAAAGACGGAAAAAAATTAATTCCTTCCTGACCCCATTAACTGGCGATCGGATTTCTCCCTGAATCAATACTTTGTCTTTAAATAATACAATTCCAATTATTATTAAATACTTCAACTTTATACTAACAATACATATTTGCCTATACCACATATATATTTAACAAGCTTTTTAAAAAATTAAAAAAAAACATATTTAACATCTGAAATTGTAACATCAAACAATAACATTTAACTCTTGTAAATCCTGAAAAATTCAGTTAATAGTTTTGTGGGGCCAATCATGTAAATATAAAACTTTGAACCCATTCAAATCTGTTTAAGGATATGTTACTGTTGTTTTTGTTGTTATTTTTTTTTTGTTTGTTTTTTCAGTTTGTCCATTCTGCAAATATCACATAGATTTTCATAAGTGAAATAGTGGTCCCCTATTTAAAGAGTCCCAGAGTACTTTAATTTTGTACTGTTCTCTATTTTTTTTTTGTCCATTCTTTAGATGTTTTACGTGAAATATTTTTTTTTGTGCAATCATATGGAGTCCCATAAAATGTTGGCATTAAAATGAAACCAGTAGACAATGTTTTTTGTGTAAACAGATCCATCGTCCAATAAATGACCTTGAGTTTTGTTTTCTTCAACATGCACTTTAATTTCTTTTGGATTAGTGCACCTTGAAAAAGCCACATAGAGTTGTCCATGTGCAAAAACTGGTTCCTTTAAAAAAATCCCAACTGACTTAAAAGTTTGTCCTTGGGATTTATTGATGGTCATAGCAAATGCCATGATAACTGGAAATTGTCTCCGTTGAAGGACAAAGGGCAAACCACTCTCACTTGGAGCTAAATCAATTCTTGGTATAAAAACTTGTTCACCTTTATGGGTACCAGTTATAATTTCTGCCTGTATAAAATAATCTTTTAACTCATGCACAATTAATCGGGTCCCATTACAAAGTCCTTTTTTTGGATTCATATTTCGCAATAACATAACAATTGCGCCTTTTTTCAATTGTAAAATATGTGGGGGCATTCCAGATGGTGTTAACGAATTAATAAATTTGATACTAAAATTCGATTCACTGTCTTTATTATCTGACAGAATTGAATCTGCACTGTAATAATTCTTTTGTGGTGCATTGATATATTTTAAAATTTTGTTATTTACATTCAAGGCATCGATATTTTTTGATGTTAATATCACTTTGTTTGCAATGTCTGTGTAATCCTCATTATTAAGAGTGTTTAGAAATATGGCTGATATGAGTGATTCATTGCAAACCATTTCTGATGGAATTTCAATGGTATCATTTGGTAAATGCTGTATTTCTGGATGTTTTCCATCTCCGATTTTAATGAGCCAGTCATTGAATTCATTTTGGCCTTCAGATCTCATATTTAATTCTAATTTGAGATGTGTAAATATTTGCCACAGTTTACTGGTCTTGATACATGTTTCAATGATCTCTGTTCTATTTCCGTGTGGCACAACAGGTAATGTTTGCCTAAAATCGCCTCCTAACAGCATCACCTTTCCACCAAATGGCAACTTATTATCCATCACTTCTTTTAAGAATCTGTCAATACATTGCAGTGCATGACATGACATCATTGTTGCCTCATCTATGATAATTAGTTTAGTTTAAATTTTTTTGCTTGTATGGAATTGAGTCGAATATCTGACACTGATGTTTCCAAAATGGGAACTGGCAGCTTAAATCCACTATGCACAGTTCTACCACCATCTAACAAAAGTGCAGCAATTCCCGTTGTTGCAAATGGCATAGCTATCTGACCCTGTGATCGAATATAACTCATCAAACAATTGTACAGATAAGTTTTTCCTGATCCACCTGGTCCGTCTAGATAGAAATACCGGTCGTTGACCATTTCATCATCTGTAGCATTTGTGATGGCATGAAATGCTTCTAACTGTAAAATATTTAAAGTTGCCAGTTTTTCTTGGGTTTTTTGTTTTTGAAGCTCAGTGTCATAATCATCAAAATTGATGTCATCTATAAGTCCTGGATCAGGTAAATTAAAACTTGCACAATTTAATCCATGAGCCAACAATATTTCTTGGATTTCCATCAATGTTTTTAACAGAGCTATTGGTTCTCTGTAACGTTTCAAGAAATCTTCTGACATGTTTAATTTAAATGTTTCCCACAAAGTGAAAGCATCAGGTACATTGCAAAATATAAAATTGAATGCAAATTGTTGTCTCATTTGCTTAGGCATTTGACATTGTGCTGCTTCTTCCAGACACCTCTCCCATTCTGTATCATCAGCTATGAAATTTTGATGTCTTGCAGCTAATAGGAATGTATCATAAACTATGTCATTCACTGTATGTAAATGCTCAAAACTCTGTGCACCGGGAACATGTAGCAGAAGTAATCTTAAGCTGAAATGTTCAATATCCCTTGGACTGACGGTATAAATGCGTGGTATGATTTTATGTGTATCTCTTCTTCGTTGTCGCCATAGACCATTTACAAATACATAGTGATATGGTATCTCTATGTATAAAAATTGTCTGGCCTGCGTATCCTGACAGTTTCATTTAAACCACGCAGTAAGTGTGGTATCTCTGTCTTCACTTTGATGTAATGCAGTTCTTTCATTTCCTTGAGTAAAGCAAACCATCTGACTTTGAGGCAAATGTACAGCTAAACAATAGATAGCATGTGACCGATCATGCATCTCAAATTTCAAAAGGCGCCACATTGCTTCAGGAGCACTCACATACCGAGCATCTAAATAATTTGATAGTTCATCATGTCAAATTGGATTTTCGTTTTCATTTCCAGCACCTTGTACAACAACAGTAGCTGCATCATATTCTTTGTATATATATTTATACACATACTTAATTGATTTAATCGAAGTGCAAGCTTCCACATTGATGTGTGCATTGTACTTGATGAGCAAATGTGGATTGTATGGAACGACAAATCTATTATCAACCTTTTGGCCACGGATAATAGCTGTTTGTCCTTGTGTTCTTTTATACAAAGGATATCCATCACAATTTGCATAAGTTTGCATTTGAAATTGTTTTGGAAATTCTTTAGTACATTTTTTTATTTTCCATACATGGTGAATTCGGATTCATCTCTCCACATGGGCCATGAATCATTCTATGAGTAACAATCTCCCAAAGTTTTGTATATTTTTCTTGGTCTGGCAATTGTGCAGAAATTACTGAATCCACTCTCTCTGCAGTGTTCAACGTGTCTTTTTCCTGCAGTATTAAAAGTATGTGAGCATGTGGCAATCCTCTTTTTTGAAATTCAATGGTGTAAACAAAAGCCACACATTGTCCAAATAAGTGTGCTTTAGTGATATCATGTATTAATGAATTGAGTTCGATTTTAAATACTCTTGCCACTAAATTTGGTCGGTTTTACGTGAAATATTTTTTTTTGTGCAATCATATGGAGTCCCATAAAATGTTGGCATTAAAATGAAACCAGTAGACAATGTTTTTTGTGTAAACACATCCATCGTCCAATAAATGACCTTGAGTTTTGTTTTCTTCAACATGCACTTTAATTTCTTTTGGATTAGTGCACCTTGAAAAAGCCACATAGAGTTGTCCATGTGCAAAAACTGGTTCCTTTAAAAAAATCCCAACTGACTTAAAAGTTTGTCCTTGGGATTTATTGATGGTCATAGCAAATGCCATGATAACTGGAAATTGTCTCCGTTGAAGGACAAAGGGCAAACCACTCTCACTTGGAGCTAAATCAATTCTTGGTATAAAAACTTGTTCACCTTTATGGGTACCAGTTATAATTTCTGCCTGTATAAAATAATCTTTTAACTCATGCACAATTAATCGTGTCCCATTACAAAGTCCTTTTTTTGGATTCATATTTCGCAATAACATAACAATTGCGCCTTTTTTCAATTGTAAAATATGTGGGGGCATTCCAGATGGTGTTAACGAATTAATAAATTTGATACTAAAATTTGATTCACTGTCTTTATTATCTGACAGAATTGAATCTGCACTGTAATAATTCTTTTGTGGTGCATTGATATATTTTAAAATTTTGTTATTTACATTCAAGGCATCGATATTTTTTGATGTTAATATCACTTTGTTTGCAATGTCTGTGTAATCCTCATTATTAAGAGTGTTTAGAAATATGGCTGATATGAGTGATTCATTGCAAACCATTTCTGATGGAATTTCAATGGTATCATTTGGTAAATGCTGTATTTCTGGATGTTTTCCATCTCCGATTTTAATGAGCCAGTCATTGAATTCATTTTGGCCTTCAGATCTCATATTTAATTCTAATTTGAGATGTGTAAATATTTGCCACAGTTTACTGGTCTTGATACATGTTTCAATGATCTCTGTTCTATTTCCGTGTGGCACAACAGGTAATGTTTGCCTAAAATCGCCTCCTAACAGCATCACCTTTCCACCAAATGGCAACTTATTATCCATCACTTCTTTTAAGAATCTGTCAATACATTGCAGTGCATGACATGACATCATTGTTGCCTCATCTATGATAATTAGTTTAGTTTAAATTTTTTGCTTGTATGGAATTGAGTCGAATATCTGACACTGATGTTTCCAAAATGGGAACTGGCAGCTTAAATCCACTATGCACAGTTCTACCACCATCTAACAAAAGTGCAGCAATTCCCGTTGTTGCAAATGGCATAGCTATCTGACCCTGTGATCGAATATAACTCATCAAACAATTGTACAGATAAGTTTTTCCTGATCCACCTGGTCCGTCTAGATAGAAATACCGGTCGTTGACCATTTCATCATCTGTAGCATTTGTGATGGCATGAAATGCTTCTAACTGTAAAATATTTAAAGTTGCCAGTTTTTCTTGGGTTTTTTGTTTTTGAAGCTCAGTGTCATAATCATCAAAATTGATGTCATCTATAAGTCCTGGATCAGGTAAATTAAAACTTGCACAATTTAATCCATGAGCCAACAATATTTCTTGGATTTCCATCAATGTTTTTAACAGAGCTATTGGTTCTCTGTAACGTTTCAAGAAATCTTCTGACATGTTTAATTTAAATGTTTCCCACAAAGTGAAAGCATCAGGTACATTGCAAAATATAAAATTGAATGCAAATTGTTGTCTCATTTGCTTAGGCATTTGACATTGTGCTGCTTCTTCCAGACACCTCTCCCATTCTGTATCATCAGCTATGAAATTTTGATGTCTTGCAGCTAATAGGAATGTATCATAAACTATGTCATTCACTGTATGTAAATGCTCAAAACTCTGTGCACCGGGAACATGTAGCAGAAGTAATCTTAAGCTGAAATGTTCAATATCCCTTGGACTGACGGTATAAATGCGTGGTATGATTTTATGTGTATCTCTTCTTCGTTGTCGCCATAGACCATTTACAAATACATAGTGATATGGTATCTCTATGTATAAAAATTGTCTGGCCTGCGTATCCTGACAGTTTCATTTAAACCACGCAGTAAGTGTGGTATCTCTGTCTTCACTTTGATGTAATGCAGTTCTTTCATTTCCTTGAGTAAAGCAAACCATCTGACTTTGAGGCAAATGTACAGCTAAACAATAGATAGCATGTGACCGATCATGCATCTCAAATTTCAAAAGGCGCCACATTGCTTCAGGAGCACTCACATACCGAGCATCTAAATAATTTGATAGTTCATCATGTAAAATTGGATTTTCGTTTTCATTTCCAGCACCTTGTACAACAACAGTAGCTGCATCATATTCTTTGTATATATATTTATACACATACTTAATTGATTTAATCGAAGTGCAAGCTTCCACATTGATGTGTGCATTGTACTTGATGAGCAAATGTGGATTGTATGGAACGACAAATCTATTATCAACCTTTTGGCCACGGATAATAGCTGTTTGTCCTTGTGTTCTTTTATACAAAGGATATCCATCACAATTTGCATAAGTTTGCATTTGAAATTGTTTTGGAAATTCTTTAGTACATTTTTTTATTTTCCATACATGGTGAATTCGGATTCATCTCTCCACATGGGCCATGAATCATTCTATGAGTAACAATCTCCCAAAGTTTTGTATATTTTTCTTGGTCTGGCAATTGTGCAGAAATTACTGAATCCACTCTCTCTGCAGTGTTCAACGTGTCTTTTTCCTGCAGTATTAAAAGTATGTGAGCATGTGGCAATCCTCTTTTTTGAAATTCAATGGTGTAAACAAAAGCCACACATTGTCCAAATAAGTGTGCTTTAGTGATATCATGTATTAATGAATTGAGTTCGATTTTAAATACTCTTGCCACTAAATCTGGTCGGTCAGAAGTAGTTTGTCCAGGATTCAAATTTTCCTTGATCTCTGGCCATTGTGGATTACACATGAATGTAATAAATAAATCTGGTTTTCCAAATTTTGTAACAATAGCCATGGCATCATTATACCTTTCTCGCATATTGCGAGGAGATCCTTGGAAAGAGGATGGCAAAATAATTGCTCTTCCAGCTGGAATGTCTCTGTTGGAAGCTAAATCTGCCACATAATCCATTAATCCACAATACTGTTCTACTCGTAATTTATTTTGTTGATATTTAATGAAATTTAGATTATTGGCTTCAACTTGTAAATATGAATCAATAATCCATTGTTGAGTGAGTTTGCCTACATGTAAAATTGGATTAAAACAATCACGGATAGCAGTTTGTGCCACTTTATATTCCAGCATGGAAATATTAGATCTAATACGAAGTTTAGTATTGGGATAACTTTCCAATTGTAATTTTGGTTCCCATCCTGGTTCCCCATTTGGAAAGAAGATGGGATATGTCATTGGATCTAAATTACAGCTTAATATATTGATGTTGATAAATGGTTGTTCTTCATTGCGTGGATATATTCTAATATCCCGCTGAAAAGGTGGTTCACCATCTTCATTTTTAAACACCATGGCAACCTCATTTACAGTAGGTAAATTATATCTTCTTTGATCAGTGTTGCGATCTCTTTTTAACACCATATTGACTCTTGGTGTAGGCAATTGATGTCTTTCAGCATGTTCCTGTTGTTCTTTTTCAAGCTGTGCTAATTGTTTGTATGCTTGACTATATGGTTTTTTTTGCATAATTTTATCCAGCTGTTCAAAGACTATGCGCAAACACTGTCTATTTTCTGGAAGTGTCATTCTTTGTCCCACAGCTTCCATCGTATCTAAGACATATAACTGTGCAAATTTCCTTTGCTCTCCTTCTTGTGGGTGTAAATGTGAACCTCGGTGGTATATTTGACCTTGAACTCTGAAACAGTAAGGACCATGTCCTGGTACATTTTCTGCTAATGTTGCACCCATTGAAGCAAATGAAATTGCACTGTTATAAGACCTTATGTTTTGTTTGAAATTATTATAATTTGGAAATGTTGGATCGCTCATAATGCATTCTAAATAATATGGAAATGGGTGTCTGGAAGTTTCACCTTTCCTTTCTGACAGCAACTAATGACATTTCCGTCAGTAGGTCTTTCCTTTATAAAATGATAGGCCCCACAAAACTGACAAACCATAATTAAGTAACCCACAATAATGAGTATCTACTTCTACTGCAGTAGTAAACACATTGTCATGCATTTCTTCAACATAGATATCAGACCCACTTTCTATATGTACATGTTTTTCTTGTGTGTCTACATTTAAGTCATTCTGCAAAATAGAATCATTGGACACTGGTTCACAGAGATGTTTTTGTTTACTTTTACGTTTCTTGGAAGCCCCAACACACTCACTTGCGGCTTTCTTACTCATCTTTCTTTTATTTAAAAGTCTCTGTCGATCTTCTTCTCGCAAGCGTTGTGAAGTTTCCGGTGTCTGAGCATCTCTCCACCTTTGCTTCCTTTCCCTTGCCAATCTTCTTTTGCGTTCAATTTTGTCTTCTCCATTATCCGCCATTTTAATCTGTAATTGTAAATAGACATGTAATTATAGTTTGTTCTTTGTTTTGTATACATTTTTTTTCCTTTTTGTACTGTTCCATTAAAGTAGATGAATAAAATAATAAAACATTTTCAAATATTGCACTTTAGACTGAAAGAAATGAAACCATTTTTCAAAGTATTTTATTGACATATATGAAATGGAAATAGCTGCACATATCTATCTTTATATTATCAATCCTTCAATTCCATTCCTTCTTGATTGAATTCACAGCATACCATCAATTTCCTTTTTTTGCAAGTGTTGTAAGCTTCTTATTTTCTTTAAATATTATTATTAATTAGTATTGTCTTTTCAACTTTTTTCAAGTTATGACTAAATATCATACATTAATGATTTAATAAGTACTCTCCATTTAAAAAAATATTCATTTTCACCAAATATATCAAATATAGGCTTTTTCTATGAATCACTACAAAATTAAATTTTATACCTGTGAGGATGCTGTTGATGTTGTTGAAAGGCTGCAAACGTCACACTGTCTGTTTTGCCTTGCAGATCCAAATAAACTGTAAAATCAAATTGAGAATATTTAAAAACTTTTGCTTCATCGATATCATTAAATGAACATCAACAGACATATATTCGGCTACATTAAAAACCTAAAATCATATTTTTTAATATCTTGCTGTAGTAATCTAATTAAAATTCTGTACCTGTCCAAATTATCCTTATGATGTTCAATGTGTGCAAACGTCACTATCTCTGGTCATTCAGCTACAATTCACTGCAATTATACAAAATAGTCAAATTAATGTATAATCTGTTGCTTCATCTGTATCAATCAATGAGGCTTAACATACATATTTTTGCATAGATTAAAAACATGAAATAAATATATCAATTAATGAGCATGAGCACACATATGTAAGCATAGATTATAAACATACACTCAATATTACTATTAGTCTTTAAATAAGAATCAATTATTCTGTATTAATCTTAAATTAATGTCTGACTAAATATAACGTCAAGACCTAAGCATGAGTCTCTTCCCTTCTTTTTTTTTTGAGTGGTCTTTTAAAATGAGCATGTTACAACTGAATTCTTAAAATAATGTACATTACTAATGAAATAAGAGTCAATTAATGTTCATTAATATTAAATTAATGTGTGACTAAATATTACATCAACATATAAGCATGAGTATATAGCCTTTAATTTTTATTTTTGGTTTATTTTATACAAAATATATAAGAACTGAATTTTTTAAATAATGTACATACATTAATAATTAATTAATCAACGTGTTCCTTTTTTATGCACTTTCTTAAACGTTAACCTTTTTTGATATTAATGATTAGTAATGACACATTATGAATGTTATTTACAATTCTTTCCCACAGGTAATCACGATATATAACAAAATAATAATAAAATTAATGTACATTAATAATTAATTAATCAATCTGTTGCTTTTTTATTCACATTCTTATACGTTAATTAATTTTGATATTAATCATTAATTAATTAATTAATGTACATTATGAATGTTATTAACAATTTTTTTCACACAGGTAATCACGATATATCCCAAAATAATTCTTAAATTAATGTACATTAATAATTAATGAATAAATGTGTTGCTAATTAATTAATGTACATTATGAATGTTATTAACAATTTTTTCACACAATTAATCACGATATATAACAAAATAATTCTTAAATTAATGTACATTAATAATTAATGAATCAATGTGTTGCTTTTGTATTCACATTGTGAAACGTTAACTAATTTTGATATTAATCATTAATTAATTAATTAATTAATTAATGTACATTATGAATGTTATTAACAATTGTTTCACACGTAAGCATAATATTATTTTTCTATTAATTAAATTTCTTATTTTTTATTTATTAAGTAAGTACCAATTTATTAATTAATAATTATAAATGATATATTTACCTTTTTGTAATGTAATAATGCTGAAGCAGTATACTGAAGAGCTAACAATCTCTTGAGATTTCCCGGCATCAGAAAACGTCCAGTCAGACTGTCATCACCTGGGGAGAAAGTGTCAGTTATGTGTCAAGTGTGCCCTATATATAGGCTTTGTGCGCGAGACAAATGCATTGTTTTAGGCGGGAAATCCGCAGTTGCGCGAGCCAAATGCGTTGTTTCGGCGGGAAATCCTATGTGGCGCGAGACAAATGCGGTAAATCTGTGTTAATGCGTAAATCTGTAATTGCGTTTCGTAAAATGTACTCGCTACTGTCTTTTTACTCTTTGCGCGGTTAATCCGCATCCTTTATCTCGTTGTTTTTCTAACACATACGTCTATGGCTGTGTTTTACGCAGTTCGTAGTAGTATAGCCTTGTTTTCATTTTTTTCGCCGGCCATTTTTTTCTCGCTTAGCCGATTTTCGATCTTTGTAACTCGGCTAAATCAATCTAAATTGGAGTTCCAACTCACTTCCAGACGTCCTGCCTGGTTCCCCATGCTGTAAGTGACCTTTATTTAATTTTTTAGTGTGTATTTAGTGTTTTTTTTATTGTTTTGGTTACGCTGCTTATCTCGTAATTTTTTTCACCTCGTATTTTTTTTCTAAGTGCTACGGTTTAACGGCTCGCCTCGCTACGCGACGCTCGCCTGCAATGAGCGCCTGCGGCGCTCATTGCCAAAGTGGTACGGTTTAACATAACGTCTCGCCTCGCTATGCGAGGCTCGCCTGCAATGAGCACCTGCGGCGCTCATTGCCAAAGTGCTACGATTTAACGGCTCGCCTCGCTGTGCGAGGCTCGCCGGGCGATGAGCGCCTGCGGCGCTCATCGCAAAGTCGTACAATCGGCAAAGTGGTTCGCTCATCACTAAGTTGTACGCACTACGCAACGCAGCGTGACGACGAATCATAGTTAGACAATTATAATATGTGATCTATATAGCCTTTTCTCAGTGTGGAATATATGATCTCAACATAATATATAGGACCACTGTAGTTCAAGTAAAAAATTATTTGTAACAACATTAGCAGCTGCATAATCCATGGACATATACTGTATAAACCTAAAGTTTAGTATTAGAGGAATCCATTTTCTCTTTATTACATCACTTCCTGACCTGGATCAGGAGTGTTTATTTTATATCTATCAACAGAGGGAGGGATGGGAGAGGACAGAAGAGAAATATAATATATCAAGAGGTTTATTAGATAACTGGAACTAATTAAACTAGAGTATCATGAATGCCTCCACCAAATAAATCAACTTTTTTTTTATCTTAGTTATACATATACAGTACATTATACATTGGTCCTTTAATAACTGAATATAAATATTTTTAGATAATGATTATTTTTGTTATTTATATATCCCAACATTACAATGAACCCAAACTATTTTTTTCATACATTTTTATGTTGCAAGTCTTTCAAGTTACATACTTACAAAGAAATTGATGAGGCAGTGGTTGATAGTTTTGTGCACTGGGTTGTATGGAATTTTTGGCAGTTGTGCTGTCTCATGCTGACTCTTCACGCAGAGGAGATGTTTAACTGAGATGTTTATTTAACTAAAATGATATCACTCCTTGGACTGCACATAATTATTCAAATGAGGCTTCACAAGATATTTGGAAGATGTATTTGCTGTCAGTCTCTTTATAAAATGTTGATATATATGTATCTACATGGAGCTTCCTCTTGTTTATAAAGCAGAGTCAATGGATCTCTTTCCTTTAATTTACTTTAGTACCCTTCTATTGTGTGGGTAACCTCCCTTTCTCACCTGACCTGGGTGTCTCATGTAAGCACTTTTTTTCTCCTTATTATGTTCACTCTCAGGACCGTGATGGCAAGCATGTTCGTCCTGGTGAAGACACTTCAAATAAGCAGTAGTTAATAAATGGTAGGAAAAGGGATACAGCTTGCAACTTTGCAGACCTAACAGGAAACATACCCAAGCAGTAATTTTTTGTAGCTAGGCTATGTCACATTTTTCATGCATTTATGTATAGTTGTTATGCTCTATACTATAGCATGTTAAAAAAAAAAATCAATTTCTGACAAAGTAATTATGTAGATTTAAACAAAAATGCTAGTTTCTTATGTTTGCCTATAGGATTTTGCTGGCCCTAAAGAAGATACCTCATTTTACCTAATAATACAGACTATGAATGCCTCTTTTATATTCACTACCACCCAGCAGCAGTATATGGGCTTTATTCAATTCGGGGCTGTTACTTGAGAGTAAATACCCGATTTGCTACTTTTGAGATGCATGTTCGAGTAGCTCTACTTTTACTTTGCTATACAATTGGCCAGGCCCGCAAGTTAGTACCTCTTTGCGATAGTAGTAAACCATGCAGTTGGAAGTAGCATCTACGCGCCTGAACATGAAGCCCGTAACGCCCGCTATTGAAATAGAGATCATCCTCATGACATGTTTTCAAACTCCAAGCCCAAAGGGTTTTGAAACACGTAGGACTTTGGAAATGCAGGGTCCTTACATCAACCCCATGATGTGGGGGTCCTGATCAGGGCCCCTGCAGGGTCCCAAGATCAACCCCTTTCTGCAGAGGTCCCAATTGGGAGCCCTGCAGCATTTAAAAATGTCAAATTAAAGGGCCCGCGGCACACAAATGGTTAACCCCATGCCGGCGGGGTACCGTAAGTACCCCATTCTGATTGGCTGATAGAAATAGCTCCTTCTGATTGGATGAAATATGATTGACAGTTACATCAGACAATCAGAATGGGATTTTGGGGTGTATCCCACTTTGATTTGCTCATACATTTGCACCTTCTGATTGGCTGATATATGATTGAATGCGATTTTAGCCAATCAGAAGGCGCCATTTTGAATTTTGACCGGAGCATGCCCGGGAACCATCATTTGCGGCAGGGAGCTCCTCAAGGGAGCAGCTCCATTAGTTTATTGTTTATTTTTAGAATGTCGGGTTTGTTTGGAAGGGCCCTGCCTCCGACGACTAAAGGTACACCGGGGCATCGATTGATGGGCATTTTGGACAGGTAAGTGGTCTATTTGGCCTATATTATATTACATGTTGTATGTATTTATGTATTAATTGTAATGTTTCTTTTTATTGTAGGTGTGACCGAACCTGTGGACATTTTTGGAGGGTCCTGTCTGGGACGAAGCACAGAAGGCCAGCATCGCTGGAGGGGCATTTGGACAAGGTAAGTGTTCTAATTCATTTATTTATTTTATTGCTGGGTGTAGGTTTTTTTATTATTTTGATAATGTGTTTATTTTTGGTTGTACTTGTATTATTTTATGTGAGTAGTTTTTTATGTAAGCAGTGGGGTGTTTTTATTTTCTGTAAGTAGTGGGTTTTTTATATTATGTAGTGTTTCTTTTTTTCTTTTTTTGTAATGTTGTTTTCTATTTTCTGTAATCTAGGTTTGTTTTTTTTTGTCATTAGTGTTGTGTTTGGTGGATTTTATTAGAAGTTTAGATAGGTAGTGTAGGGGTTAATAGGGTTGGGTAAGAGGTCAGTAGGTAGTGTAGGGTCAATCGGGTAGGGTAGGATTTGTTTAGGTAGTGTAGGGGTTAATAGGGTAGGGTAGGAGTTGGGTTGGTAATGTAGTGGTTTATTAGGGTAAGGTAGGAGGGGGTTTATAGGATAGGAGTTTACCGGGTACATTTGGGGTTAAATAGGCCCAGTTAGGGTTAAATAGGACTAGAGAGGGTTAACAATGTACAGTTAGGGTTAAATAGGTACAGTTAGGGTTAGATAGGACTAGATAGGGATAACTGGGTCTAGATAGGGTTAAGTGGTTAGTGATAGGGTTAATTAGGTATGGTGAGAGTTGAATAGGGTTAATTAGTTAGAAGGGGTTTATAGAATGGTATAGGGTAGGATATGGGTTAATAATGATGTGTAGGGGTTTATAGGGTAGGATAGGGGTTAATAATGTAAGGTTGGGGTTAATACGGTAAGGTTTATTGGGTACAGTTAGGGTTAATGGGGTATAGTTAGGGTTAATGGGTTAATGTGGTGTAGTTCGGATTAATAGTGTAGTGTAGTGCTTAGACTTTGTGTCATGAGGGTCCTGGAGGACCCTCATGGTATGTATAGTGTTAATATAGGTGTTAATAGTGTCCTATAGGACTGAGGGGTTCATTTTAGTCTCATGAGGGTCTATATTGACCCCCATTAGTGATGGTGTTAAATTTAGGTACCAGGGGGGAACTTATAGTACCCCTGCGGTAGGACCCACGAGGCGGGATTTTTGAATTTTAAATGCAGCAGAGGGTTAATGTGAGGACCCTCCGGGGGTCCCGATGGGGACCCCGCAGCATGGGGGGATTAATGGTAAGGGGTACTTACTGTTATCCATGTGTGTGATGCTGCCCTTTAAGGACAGGCAGTTTACAATTTTAAATGCTGCAGGGGTCTCAATCGGGACCCCCACATCCTAGGGGTTTAATTTCGGAGTGTGTGTGTGGGGGGGGGGGGGGGGGCGGTAAGGACCAGTGGGGAGGATAAGTAAGTACTTTACCAGCCCTTGAGAGACCACTTTCCTCTTTGGTACCATTAAGCTCTGGTATGCTTTGGGCCATTTGCGGGCTTGACGGGAGGGTAAATCAGAGCAATTGAATAGCGATTTGTGATCTTTGCATCTGCAACTCTTGCGGCCGTGAAAGATGAAAGGCTGTGAGTGAAGTAACTTGCGATTTGAAGAATCCCAATAGAAAGTAGCACGCAACAAGTAACCCAATCAGAGCCCTCAAGTAGGAGGCAATTGAATAGCTAAGTAACTTGCTCTCTCCACTTGCAGTCCCGGATCTCCAAAAGGTATCAATAGAATGAGGCCCTATGTTAGCATAATATAAAAAAAGAAAGCAAACTGCAACTAAAATGTCATACTTTAAGATGGGTATATGCTAGAATGTGACTCATAACATCCACACTCTATTAGAAACAGGGAATGTGTAAACTAACAACTTCCATTCATAGAGCCCTATCCTAATCCCTATATTGCAAAGTTACACTGTCAAAAAATGGCACGTAATTTTCCCTATGCTATCCCCTCTCTCAGCATGATTGCGATTGTGCTACTCCTAATGCTTGCGAATAAACCCTACTCGCCATTTGCAGCAGGGCAGCTCCTCCTTGGAAGGACTACGTTAGGTTAGTTAATTTTCTTTTTTTATAGAGCACTGGGATTTTTTTGGAGGGCTCTTTCCTAGCTCAGAAGGGACAATTGTGGTCTTCAATCAAGAATGAAGAGGACCTGGGCCTTTTCACTCATCATGGATAGCCTGCCCGGTGCAGACTAAAAGATTGAGGACCAGTGCATCTCTGATTATCGCTGCATGATCATTTGGGATTGGTAAGTATCAATCATTTATTTGTTTTTTGCAGGTTTTAATTTTTTTTTTAATTTTAATTATTTTTAATTTTATTTATGATTTTTTTATTTTAAATGTATTTTTTTTAAGGTTTTATTATTTTTGGTTCATTTAGTTTAGTTTTTATTTTGGTCTGTTGATATTAGTTATCTAGACCCCCATGATTAGTATGGGGTTAATTTAGGTACAATGGGGGTCCTTTAAGGACCCCATGGTTGAGTAGGGTTATTGGGTAAACTATGTAGGTCTGTATAGGCCCCCATGGTATCTTAGGGGTAAGACAGTTTTACCATGGAGACATTTAAGGATCCCCATTGTATGGGATTCATTTGATAGGTGCTATAAGGACCCTGCAGTAGGGGATAATAAATTGGATGCCACCTTGGTCCTTGATCGATCCCCCCATCATGTGTAAACAATTAGGTGCCGTGGGGTTGATCTGGGTAGGGAATTGTTTTGAGTGGTGAAGGGAGCGATCAGGAGTAAGAGGCAAAGGGGAATCCCTGGTATTCCCTTCACCACATGCATGAATGGAGGGAATCCCCAGGGATTGTCATTAGTGACAGTGGGTTTGTGCTCAGTAATATTACTGAGCACAGCCTTGCTCATAATACTGAGCCTTGCAACTTTACTTCAAGGCTTGGGTGTACAAGTTGAGCTGGTGCGCTCAGTAATATTACTTGTATGGCTCATTGAATAAATGTGTAACATTGCTGAAAAAAACACTTGCAGCCTAAGTTATGTTTGTCAGTAGATTACTTGTCTCAAATAGAATAGGGCTCATAGACACAAACGATTTTTGTTTGTGAGGTTAGGCTCACTATCCTCTGCCTAATATTTATTATTTTCTTTGCAATGGATGTTTTCATATTTTTATGTGATAAGCGCACAGTATAGTCTTGATTATATAACCTGCATGCTATCAGCATGCTGTTGTATTATAGACTTTTTGGATAATCAACAAACTAGTTATAAATGGGTAAATGTTAATACTACATAGTAGGACAAACAGTGCAGAGGGAAATATATTACAATTTTAAACTGGATTATTGGTACTGTACTGGTATCAGGTCCCTAATGAAGCTACTGTACTGTAAACAATTTTGTAAGTAGTGCAAGGCATACACAGTATTATATGCTGTACATATAAGTCCAGTATGGAGTCAGGCTTACAGTGCAGCTATGTAACATATGAACATTACTACATTATGTGCATAACAAAATACTATACTGGAAATACTGTAAATCTATTTTTTTTGTACTGAGGTGTACTGTAAATAAACTGTACAATGGAGGCTACTATAACTACATGCAACATCTAGCAATATTTGTAATGTATGTAAACAGTTTGGAAAAATTAAGTAAACTGTATGGCAAAAACACAAGGGCCCTCATTCAATTGCAATTTGGCGAATTGAATAGGGCTCTAAATAAGCACACAACATATTTTATTTTAAAGAGGTTTTTAGTTAGTAAGCATCTTTCCAAAAGTAAGATTTTTACTAGCTAAAAACTTCTTTAAAAAAAATATGCTATGTGCTTATTTAGAGCCCTATTCAATTGGCCAAATCGCAATTGAATGAGGGCCAAAGTATAGTGCACAAACAATTAGTGACTGAAGCTTGTTTCCCATCTTTGCTTGTCTTCTGTGCAGTGGGGTATTTCAAGCATTTCAATAACATGAGATCTATAACTGTTGTTCAACATAAGCTAGTACAGCTTTGAGAGCTTTGACCCTATTCACTATGTCTCGTTCTGTCTTTTTTTGTTAAGTTGCAGTCCAATCCCAGCATCATTATCTTCAACATCCCAATTCATCAAAGATATCATGCCATAGTCAGTCAGTTCTCGTTGATCATCTTTCTCCATTGATTTCATATGTCATTTTCATTTACTGTCTTGCAGCCTTGAATTTGTTGTAGCAAAGGTAGCAGCTAATCACAATTTTCTTGAACCATTTCTGGTATATTTTCTTCATCTGAAAGTAACTTTCTCCATGATTTTGTCACAGTTTGGGATTCAACCTCCTCTCATGATCATGCAATCCAATAAATAACAATACTTTAAGTTAATTTTCCTTAGCTTATCTAACTTAGCATTTCCATTATCTACAACAATATTCTTTCTTCACCCTGGTCTCTAGGGTGATACAATGAAGTGACATTAGGATAATTCACTCTTATGAGCCCATTGATTATTTCTTGAGATGGTGCTTTATCAATGACAAGGGTAGCCTTCCTTTGTATTTTTTTATTGTAAAAATGATTGGGACAAATTTACAAAAAAAACTTGAAAATGACTGCATCTATCCATAATTTTTTCTGGCTCTTATACAAAACTGGTAGAGCAGTATGAGCTAGGTTTCTGGAAGCTTGTGTTTTTTTTGTGTTTTCAATAAGTGTGAGTTTTCAATTGCTGAGAATACTCACCTATTTTTTATATTTTATAGTTTAGGCCTTCTCATCACAATTTTATATTAGCTCACTTGATAACCATTCATTGACAATGAGACTTAAACATTTTGTATTTTTCATATTATATTTTAGGATTCAGAAATTCTCCTGGATTTACTAATAATTTCCTGTTTCCTTTATTGTTTGTTTGAACATCACGAATTTTGATTCTCTTGTACTATACTGTCACCATGCAAAGCAGCATTTAGACCAGATTAAATACCAGTTCTGAACTATTATTAATACTATCGACTTGCCCTTCAAAAATGACAGCAATAACATTTTAAGCCTGGCAATGCTATTTGCCACACATTGCAAGCCTTTCCCCCTCTACTTGATTGGAGGTGCTCATTGCAAGCCTCTCCCCCTCTACTTTACGGGCATGGCAATGAGTGCCTTCAGCGTTCATCACTGGCGTCTCCCCCACGGGCCACTCCCGCAAGTTTTCCCCCTGTCTACTTCCTCCCTTGTGTCTCATTTCCCCCCTCGTCTCCCTCCCTTCGTGTCTCCTCCCTCTGTGTTTTTACCCCCCTCTCCCTCCCCTGTGTCTTTGCCCCCTCCCCTGTGTCTCTTTCCCCCCTGTCCCCCCTGTGTCTGTTCCTCCCTCCCCTGTGTCTCTTCCCCCCTCCCCCTCCCCTGTGTCTCTTCCCTCCTCTCCCTCCCCTCTGTCTCCTCCCCCTCTCCCTCCCCTCTGTCTCTTCCCCCCTCCCTGTGTGTCTATTCACTCCTCCCCTGTGTCTTTCCCCCCCATGTGTCTCTACCCCCTCTCCCTCCCCTCTGTCTCTCCCCGAAACATCCCCTGTGTCTTTCCCCCTCCCTTCTGTCTCTTCCCCCTCTCCCTTCCTTTTTGTCTCTTCCCCCTGAGTCTCTCCCCCCTGTGTCTCTTTCCCCCCTCCCCTTTGTCTCTTCCCCCTCCATAGTGTAACTTTTTCCTCTTTCCCTCCCCTGTGTCTTTCCCCCTCCCCTGTGTCTCTCCCCCTCTCTCCCTCCCCTGTGTCTCTTCTCCCACCTCCCTCCCCTGTGTCACTTTCCCCCCTCTCCCTCCCCTGTGTCTCTTTCCCCCTCCCCTGTGTCTCTTTCCACCCCTCTCCCTCCACTGTGTCTCTTCTCCCTCCCCTGTGTCTATTCTCTCCTCCCCTGTGTCTTTCCCCTCTCCCCTGTGTTTTTTCCCCTTCCCCTGTGTCTCTTCCCCCCTCTCCCTCCCCCACACTCCCCTGTGTCTCTTTCCCCCTCCCCTCTGTCTCTTCCCCCTCTCCCTCCCCTGTGTCTCTTCCTCCTGTGTCTCTTCCCCCTGTGTCTCTTCCCCCTGTGTCTCTTCCCCCTGTTTCTCTCCCCCTGTGTCTCTTCCCCCCTTCTCTGTGTCTCTTTCTCCCCGTGTCTCTTCCCCCTCCCTAGTGTGTCTTTCCCCCTCCCCTGTGTCTCTTCCTCTCTCTCCCTCCCCTGTGTCTCTTTCCCCCTCCCCTGTGTCTCTTTCCACCCCTCTCCCTCCCCTGTGTCTCTTCCCCCCTCCCCTGGCTCTCTTTCCCCAACTCCTCCTCCCTCCTTCCCCCTTTGTCTTATCCCTCCTTCCCCCTTATCCCCCTCCTCCCTCCTCCCTCATCATCTCTTCCCCCCTCCACTGTGTCTCTTCTCCCACCTCCCTCCCCTGTGTCTCTAACCCCCTCCCTCACCTGTGTCACTCCCCCACTCTTCCTCCCCTGTGTCTCTTTCCCCCTTCCCTGTGTCTCTTTCCACCCCTCTCCCTCCCCAGTGTCTCTTCCCCCCTCCCCTGGCTCTCTTTCCCCAACTCCTCTTCCCTCCTTCCCCCTTTGTCTTATCCCTCCTTCCCCCTTATCCCCCTCCTCCCTCCTCCTCCTCCTCCCTCATCATCTCTTCCCCCTCCACTGTGTCTCCCCCCCAGTGTCTCTTTCCCTCTCACTCCCCTCTGTCTCTCCCCCACACTCCCCTGTGTCTCTTTCCCCCTCCCCTATGTCTCTTCCCCCTCTCCCTCCACTGTGTCTCTTCCCCCTGTGTCTCTCCCCCAGTGTCTCTTCCCCCTCCTGTGTGTCTCTTTCCCCCTGTGTCTCTTCCCCCTCTCTCCCTCCCCTGTGTCTCTTCTCCCACCTACCTCCCCTTTGTCTCGAACCCCCTCCCTCCCCTGTGTCTCATCCCCCCTCCCCTGTGTCTCTTTCCACCACTCTCCCTCCCCTGGCTCTCTTTCCCCAACTCCTCATCCCTCCCTCCCCTGTGTCTCCCCCCCTTTCTCCCTCCCCTGTGTCTCTTCTCCCACCTACCTCCCCTGTGTCTCTAACGCCCTGTCCCCCTGTGCCCCTTTCTTCCTCCCCTGTGTCTCTTCCCCCTTCCCCTGTGTCTCTTCCCCCCTCTCCCTCTCCTCTCTATCTTCCCCTCTCCCTCCCCTCTGTCTCTTCCTCCCTCTCTGTGTGTCTATTCTCTCCTCCCCTGTGTCTTTCCTCCTCCCCTGTGTCTCTACCTCCCTCTCCCTCCCTTCTGTCTCTCCCCCACACTTCCCATGTGTCTTTCCCCCTCCCTTCTGTCTCTTCCTTCTCTCCCTCCCCTTTGTCTCTTCCCCCTGCGTATCTCCCCCGTGTCTCTCCCCCTCCTCCCCTTTGTCTCTTCCCCCTCCCTAGTGCATCGTTCCCCCCCTTTCCCTCCCCTTTGTCTTTCCCCCTCCCCTGTGTCTATTTCCCCATCCCCTGTGTCTCTTTCCACCCCTCTCCCTCCCATGTGTCTCTTCCCCCTCCCCTGTGTCTTTCCCCCCCTCCCCTGTGTCTTTCCCCCCTCCCCTGTGTCTTTCCCCCCTCCCCTGTGTCTTTCCCCCCTCCCCTGTGTCTTTCCCCCCCTCCCCTGTGTCTTTTCCCCCTCCCCTGTGTCTCTTTCCACCCCTCTCCCTCCCATGTGTCTCTTCCCCCTCCCCTGTGTCTATTCTCTCTTCCCCTGTGTCTTTCCCCCCCTCCCCTGTGTCTTTTCCCCCTCCCCTTTGTCTCATCCCTCCTCCCTAGTGTATATTTCCCCCCTTTCCCTCCCCTGTGTCTTTCCCCCTCCCCTGTGTCTCTCCCCCTCTCTCCCTCCCCTTTGTCTCTTCTCCCACCTCCCTCCCCTGTGTCACTTTCCCCCCTCTCCCTCACCTGTGTCTCTTTCCCCCTCCCCTGTATCTCTTTCCACCTCCCCTATATCTCTTCCCACCCCTCTCCCTCCCCTGTGTCTCTTCCCCCTCCCCTTTGCTCTCTTTCCCCAACTCCTCCTCCCTCCTTCCCCCTCTTCTTCTCCCTCCTTCCCCCTTATCCCCCTCCTCCCTCATCCTCCTCCTCCCTCCTCCCTCATCATCTCTTCCCCCCTCCACTGTGTCTTCCCCCCCGTGTCTCTTTCCCCCTCACTCCCCTGTGTCTCTTCCCCCTCCCCTGTGTCTATTCTCTCCTCCCCTGTGTCTTTCCCCCCTCCCTTGTGTCTCTTCCCCCTCTCTCTCCCCTCTGTCTCTCCCCCACACTCCCCTGTGTCTCTTTCCCCCTCCACTATGTCTCTTCCCCCTCTCCCTCCACTGTGTCACTTCCCCCTGTGTCTCTCCCCCTGTGTCTCTTCCCCCCTCATCTGTGTCTCTTTCCACCGGTGTCTCTTCCCCTTCTCTCCCTCCCCTGTGTCTCTTCTCCCACCTACCTCCCCTGTGTCTCTAACCCCCTCCCTCCCCTGTGTCTCTTTCCCCCTCCCCTGGCTCTCTTTCCCCAACTCCTCTTCCCTCCTTCCCCTTTGTCTTCTCCCTCCTTCCCCCTTATCCTCCTACTCCCTCCTCCTCCTCCTCCTCCCTCCTCCCTTATCCTCCTTCCTCCCTCATCCTCCTCTCCCTATTCCTCCTCCTCCCTTTCCCCTCTCTTCTTCTCCTCGCTTTGTGAGGCTCGCAGTTGCGGTGCTAGTTAGCTTAAGGAGGGAGACTGGATGGTTCTTTAAGTTGCATGTTCGAGTAGCTCTACTTTTACTTTGCTATACAATTGGCCAGGCCCGCAAGTTAGTACCTCTTTGCGATAGTAGTAAACCATGCAGTTGGAAGTAGCATCTACGCGCCTGAACATGAAGCCCGTAACGCCCGCTATTGAAATAGAGATCATCCTCATGACATGTTTTCAAACTCCAAGCCCAAAGGGTTTTGAAACACGTAGGACTTTGGAAATGCAGGGTCCTTACATCAACCCCATGATGTGGGGGTCCTGATCAGGGCCCCTGCAGGGTCCCAAGATCAACCCCTTTCTGCAGAGGTCCCAATTGGGAGCCCTGCAGCATTTAAAAATGTCAAATTAAAGGGCCCGCGGCACACAAATGGTTAACCCCATGCCGGCGGGGTACCGTAAGTACCCCATTCTGATTGGCTGATAGAAATAGCTTCTTCTGATTGGATGAAATATGATTGACAGTTACATCAGACAATCAGAATGGGATTTTGGGGTGTATCCCACTTTGATTTGCTCATACATTTGCACCTTCTGATTGGCTGATATATGATTGAATGCGATTTTAGCCAATCAGAAGGCGCCATTTTGAATTTTGACCGGAGCATGCCCGGGAACCATCATTTGCGGCAGGGAGCTCCTCAAGGGAGCAGCTCCATTAGTTTATTGTTTATTTTTAGAATGTCGGGTTTGTTTGGAAGGGCCCTGCCTCCGACGACTAAAGGTACACCGGGGCATCGATTGATGGGCATTTTGGACAGGTAAGTGGTCTATTTGGCCTATATTATATTACATGTTGTATGTACTTATGTATTAATTGTAATGTTTCTTTTTATTGTAGGTGTGACCGAACCTGTGGACATTTTTGGAGGGTCCTGTCTGGGACGAAGCACAGAAGGCCAGCATCGCTGGAGGGGCATTTGGACAAGGTAAGTGTTCTAATTCATTTATTTATTTTATTGCTGGGTGTAGGTTTTTTTATTATTTTGATAATGTGTTTATTTTTGGTTGTACTTGTATTATTTTATGTGAGTAGTTTTTTATGTAAGCAGTGGGGTGTTTTTATTTTCTGTAAGTAGTGGGTTTTTTATATTATGTAGTGTTTCTTTTTTTCTTTTTTTGTAATGTTGTTTTCTATTTTCTGTAATCTAGGTTTTTTTTTTTTTTGTCATTAGTGTTGTGTTTGGTGGATTTTATTAGAAGTTTAGATAGGTAGTGTAGGGGTTAATAGGGTTGGGTAAGAGGTCAGTAGGTAGTGTAGGGTCAATCGGGTAGGGTAGGATTTGTTTAGGTAGTGTAGGGGTTAATAGGGTAGGGTAGGAGTTGGGTTGGTAATGTAGTGGTTTATTAGGGTAAGGTAGGAGGGGGTTTATAGGATAGGGGTTTACCGGGTACATTTGGGGTTAAATAGGCCCAGTTAGGTTTAAATAGGACTAGAGAGGGTTAACAATGTACAGTTAGGGTTAAATAGGTACAGTTAGGGTTAGATAGGACTAGATAGGGATAACTGGGTCTAGATAGGGTTAAGTGGTTAGTGATAGGGTTAATTAGGTATGGTGAGAGTTGAATAGGGTTAATTAGTTAGAAGGGGTTTATAGAATGGTATAGGGTAGGATATGGGTTAATAATGATGTGTAGGGGTTTATAGGGTAGGATAGGGGTTAATAATGTAAGGTTGGGGTTAATACAGTAAGGTTTATTGGGTACAGTTAGGGTTAATGGGGTATAGTTAGGGTTAATGGGTTAATGTGGTGTAGTTCGGATTAATAGTGTAGTGTAGTGCTTAGACTTTGTGTCATGAGGGTCCTGGAGGACCCTCATGGTATGTATAGTGTTAATATAGGTGTTAATAGTGTCCTATAGGACTGAGGGGTTCATTTTAGTCTCATGAGGGTCTATATTGACCCCCATTAGTGATGGTGTTAAATTTAGGTACCAGGGGGGAACTTATAGTACCCCTGCGGTAGGACCCACGAGGCGGGATTTTTGAATTTTAAATGCAGCAGAGGGTTAATGTGAGGACCCTCCGGGGGTCCCGATGGGGGGGGACCCCGCAGCATGGGGGGATTAATGGTAAGGGGTACTTACTGTTATCCATGTGTGTGATGCTGCCCTTTAAGGACAGGCAGTTTACAATTTTAAATGCTGCAGGGGTCTCAATCGGGACCCCCACATCCTAGGGGTTTAATTTCGGAGTGTGTGTGTGGGGGGGGGGGGGGGGCGGTAAGGACCAGTGGGGAGGATAAGTAAGTACTTTACCAGCCCTTGAGAGACCTCTTTCCTCTTTGGTACCATTAAGCTCTGGTATGCTTTGGGCCATTTGCGGGCTTGACGGGAGGGTAAATCAGAGCAATTGAATAGCGATTTGTGATCTTTGCATCTGCAACTCTTGCGGCCGTGAAAGATGAAAGGCTGTGAGTGAAGTAACTTGCGATTTGAAGAATCCCAATAGAAAGTAGCACGCAACAAGTAACCCAATCAGAGCCCTCAAGTAGGAGGCAATTGAATAGCTAAGTAACTTGCTCTCTCCACTTGCAGTCCCGGATCTCCAAAAGGTATCAATAGAATGAGGCCCTATGTTAGCATAATATAAAAAAAGAAAGCAAACTGCAACTAAAATGTCATACTTTAAGATGGGTATATGCTAGAATGTGACTCATAACATCCACACTCTATTAGAAACAGGGAATGTGTAAACTGCCAACTTCCATTCATAGAGCCCTATCCTAATCCCTATATTGCAAAGTTACACTGTCAAAAAATGGCACGTAATTTTCCCTATGCTATCCCCTCTCTCAGCATGATTGCGATTGTGCTACTCCTAATGCTTGCGAATAAACCCTACTCGCCATTTGCAGCAGGGCAGCTCCTCCTTGGAAGGACTACGTTAGGTTAGTTAATTTTCTTTTTTTATAGAGCACTGGGATTTTTTTGGAGGGCTCTTTCCTAGCTCAGAAGGGACAATTGTGGTCTTCAATCAAGAATGAAGAGGACCTGGGCCTTTTCACTCATCATGGATAGCCTGCCCGGTGCAGACTAAAAGATTGAGGACCAGTGCATCTCTGATTATCGCTGCATGATCATTTGGGATTGGTAAGTATCAATCATTTATTTGTTTTTTGCAGGTTTTAATTTTTTTTTTAATTTTAATTATTTTTAATTTTATTTATGATTTTTTTATTTTAAATGTATTTTTTTTAAGGTTTTATTATTTTTGGTTCATTTAGTTTAGTTTTTATTTTGGTCTGTTGATATTAGTTATCTAGACCCCCATGATTAGTATGGGGTTAATTTAGGTACAATGGGGGTCCTTTAAGGACCCCATGGTTGAGTAGGGTTATTGGGTAAACTATGTAGGTCTGTATAGGCCCCCATGGTATCTTAGGGGTAAGACAGTTTTACCATGGAGACATTTAAGGATCCCCATTGTATGGGATTCATTTGATAGGTGCTATAAGGACCCTGCAGTAGGGGATAATAAATTGGATGCCACCTTGGTCCTTGATCGATCCCCCCATCATGTGTAAACAATTAGGTGCCGTGGGGTTGATCTGGGTAGGGAATTGTTTTGAGTGGTGAAGGGAGCGATCAGGAGTAAGAGGCAAAGGGGAATCCCTGGTATTCCCTTCACCACATGCATGAATGGAGGGAATCCCCAGGGATTGTCATTAGTGACAGTGGGTTTGTGCTCAGTAATATTACTGAGCACCTCTGACTTTGTTGTTTTCTATATGCAAATTACCTTTAGGGTTTAGTCTCCCTAAGGGTAATAGGGGACTCCAGACGTGGACCCCTTGCTCACTGTGCCTTAGGGAGTTCAGCTGCACCTCACTGACGAGGCCCATAAAGGCCGAAACGCGTCTGGGGTTTGCTGTTTCTCCTGTTCAGGGTAGAATTGCCTGGTATTTCGGGCCTGGGTCACTCTTTTGAGTGGGACCAGACTGATATACTACAGGAGATTTCTCCCTGTGAAGGGCACAAGTGAGCTAAAAGAGGTTGCTCTCAGAGTAGCTTATCATGGCTATAGAACCAACCTATTAAGGTTGGTTCGTTCTCTGATGAGCACCTCTGACTTTGTTGTTTTCTATATGCAAATTACCTTTAGGGTTTAGTCTCCCTAAGGGTAATAGGGGACTCCAGACGTGGACCCCTTGCTCACTGTGCCTTAGGGAGTTCAGCTGCACCTCACTGACGAGGCCCATAAAGGCCGAAACGCGTCTGGGGTTTGCTGTTTCTCCTGTTCAGGGTAGAATTGCCTGGTATTTCGGGCCTGGGTCACTCTTTTGAGTGGGACCAGACTGATATACTACAGGAGATTTCTCCCTGTGAAGGGCACAAGTGAGCTAAAAGAGGTTGCTCTCAGAGTAGCTTATCATGGCTATAGAACCAACCTATTAAGGTTGGTTCATTCTCTGATGAGCACCTCTGACTTTGTTGTTTTCTATATGCAAATTACCTTTAGGGTTTAGTCTCCCTAAGGGTAATAGGGGACTCCAGACGTGGACCCCTTGCTCACTGTGCCTTAGGGAGTTCAGCTGCACCTCACTGACGAGGCCCATAAAGGCCGAAACGCGTCTGGGGTTTGCTGTTTCTCCTGTTCAGGGTAGAATTGCCTGGTATTTCGGGCCTGGGTCACTCTTTTGAGTGGGACCAGACTGATATACTACAGGAGATTTCTCCCTGTGAAGGGCACAAGTGAGCTAAAAGAGGTTGCTCTCAGAGTAGCTTATCATGGCTATAGAACCAACCTATTAAGGTTGGTTCGTTCTCTGATGAGCACCTCTGACTTTGTTGTTTTCCATAACAAAATACTATACTGGAAATACTGTAAATCTATTTTTTTTGTACTGAGGTGTACTGTAAATAAACTGTACAATGGAGGCTACTATAACTACATGCAACATCTAGCAATATTTGTAATGTATGTAAACAGTTTGGAAAAATTAAGTAAACTGTATGGCAAAAACACAAGGGCCCTCATTCAATTGCAATTTGGCGAATTGAATAGGGCTCTAAATAAGCACACAACATATTTTATTTTAAAGAGGTTTTTAGTTAGTAAGCATCTTTCCAAAAGTAAGATTTTTACTAGCTAAAAACTTCTTTAAAAAAAATATGCTATGTGCTTATTTAGAGCCCTATTCAATTGGCCAAATCGCAATTGAATGAGGGCCAAAGTATAGTGCACAAACAATTAGTGACTGAAGCTTGTTTCCCATCTTTGCTTGTCTTCTGTGCAGTGGGGTATTTCAAGCATTTCAATAACATGAGATCTATAACTGTTGTTCAACATAAGCTAGTACAGCTTTGAGAGCTTTGACCCCATTCACTATGTCTCGTTCTGTCTTTTTTTGTTAAGTTGCAGTCCAATCCCAGCATCATTATCTTCAACATCCCAATTCATCAAAGATATCATGCCATAGTCAGTCAGTTCTCGTTGATCATCTTTCTCCATTGATTTCATATGTCATTTTCATTTACTGTCTTGCAGCCTTGAATTTGTTGTAGCAAAGGTAGCAGCTAATCACAATTTTCTTGAACCATTTCTGGTATATTTTCTTCATCTGAAAGTAACTTTCTCCATGATTTTGTCACAGTTTGGGATTCAACCTCCTCTCATGATCATGCAATCCAATAAATAACAATACTTTAAGTTAATTTTCCTTAGCTTATCTAACTTAGCATTTCCATTATCTACAACAATATTCTTTCTTCACCCTGGTCTCTAGGGTGATACAATGAAGTGACATTAGGATAATTCACTCTTATGAGCCCATTGATTATTTCTTGAGATGGTGCTTTATCAATGACAAGGGTAGCCTTCCTTTGTATTTTTTTATTGTAAAAATGATTGGGACAAATTTACAAAAAAAACTTGAAAATGACTGCATCTATCCATAATTTTTTCTGGCTCTTATACAAAACTGGTAGAGCAGTATGAGCTAGGTTTCTGGAAGCTTGTGTTTTTTTTGTGTTTTCAATAAGTGTGAGTTTTCAATTGCTGAGAATACTCACCTATTTTTTATATTTTATAGTTTAGGCCTTCTCATCACAATTTTATATTAGCTCACTTGATAACCATTCATTGACAATGAGACTTAAACATTTTGTATTTTTCATATTATATTTTAGGATTCAGAAATTCTCCTGGATTTACTAATAATTTCCTGTTTCCTTTATTGTTTGTTTGAACATCACGAATTTTGATTCTCTTGTACTATACTGTCACCATGCAAAGCAGCATTTAGACCAGATTAAATACCAGTTCTGAACTATTATTAATACTATCGACTTGCCCTTCAAAAATGACAGCAATAACATTTTAAGCCTGGCAATGCTATTTGCCACACATTGCAAGCCTTTCCCCCTCTACTTGATTGGAGGTGCTCATTGCAAGCCTCTCCCCCTCTACTTTACGGGCATGGCAATGAGTGCCTTCAGCGTTCATCACTGGCGTCTCCCCCACGGGCCACTCCCGCAAGTTTTCCCCCTGTCTACTTCCTCCCTTGTGTCTCATTTCCCCCCTCGTCTCCCTCCCTTCGTGTCTCCTCCCTCTGTGTTTTTACCCCCCTCTCCCTCCCCTGTGTCTTTGCCCCCTCCCCTGTGTCTCTTTCCCCCCTGTCCCCCCTGTGTCTGTTCCTCCCTCCCCTGTGTCTCTTCCCCCCTCCCCCTCCCCTGTGTCTCTTCCCTCCTCTCCCTCC
This sequence comes from Discoglossus pictus, assembly GCA_027410445.1. NCBI lineage: Eukaryota > Metazoa > Chordata > Amphibia > Anura > Alytidae > Discoglossus > Discoglossus pictus. The sequence goes on along the minus strand of CM050163.1, from coordinate 460,134,591 downwards.
CCTCTGTCTCCTCCCCCTCTCCCTCCCCTCTGTCTCTTCCCCCCTCCCTGTGTGTCTATTCACTCCTCCCCTGTGTCTTTCCCCCCCATGTGTCTCTACCCCCTCTCCCTCCCCTCTGTCTCTCCCCCACACTCCCCTGTGTCTTTCCCCCTCCCTTCTGTCTCTTCCCCCTCTCCCTTCCTTTTTGTCTCTTCCCCCTGAGTCTCTCCCCCCTGTGTCTCTTTCCCCCCTCCCCTTTGTCTCTTCCCCCTCCCTAGTGTAACTTTTTCCTCTTTCCCTCCCCTGTGTCTTTCCCCCTCCCCTGTGTCTCTCCCCCTCTCTCCCTCCCCTGTGTCTCTTCTCCCACCTCCCTCCCCTGTGTCACTTTCCCCCCTCTCCCTCCCCTGTGTCTCTTTACCCCTCCCCTGTGTCTCTTTCCACCCCTCTCCCTCCACTGTGTCTCTTCTCCCTCCCCTGTGTCTATTCTCTCCTCCCCTGTGTCTTTCCCCTCTCCCCTGTGTTTTTTCCCCTTCCCCTGTGTCTCTTCCCCCCTCTCCCTCCCCCACACTCCCCTGTGTCTCTTTCCCCCTCCCCTCTGTCTCTTCCCCCTCTCCCTCCCCTGTGTCTCTTCCTCCTGTGTCTCTTCCCCCTGTGTCTCTTCCCCCTGTGTCTCTTCCCCCTGTTTCTCTCCCCCTGTGTCTCTTCCCCCCTTCTCTGTGTCTCTTTCTCCCCGTGTCTCTTCCCCCTCCCTAGTGTGTCTTTCCCCCTCCCCTGTGTCTCTTCCTCTCTCTCCCTCCCCTGTGTCTCTTTCCCCCTCCCCTGTGTCTCTTTCCACCCCTCTCCCTCCCCTGTGTCTCTTCCCCCCTCCCCTGGCTCTCTTTCCCCAACTCCTCCTCCCTCCTTCCCCCTTTGTCTTATCCCTCCTTCCCCCTTATCCCCCTCCTCCCTCCTCCCTCATCATCTCTTCCCCCCTCCACTGTGTCTCTTCTCCCACCTCCCTCCCCTGTGTCTCTAACCCCCTCCCTCACCTGTGTCACTCCCCCACTCTTCCTCCCCTGTGTCTCTTTCCCCCTTCCCTGTGTCTCTTTCCACCCCTCTCCCTCCCCAGTGTCTCTTCCCCCCTCCCCTGGCTCTCTTTCCCCAACTCCTCTTCCCTCCTTCCCCCTTTGTCTTATCCCTCCTTCCCCCTTATCCCCCTCCTCCCTCCTCCTCCTCCTCCCTCATCATCTCTTCCCCCTCCACTGTGTCTCCCCCCCAGTGTCTCTTTCCCTCTCACTCCCCTCTGTCTCTCCCCCACACTCCCCTGTGTCTCTTTCCCCCTCCCCTATGTCTCTTCCCCCTCTCCCTCCACTGTGTCTCTTCCCCCTGTGTCTCTCCCCCAGTGTCTCTTCCCCCTCCTGTGTGTCTCTTTCCCCCTGTGTCTCTTCCCCCTCTCTCCCTCCCCTGTGTCTCTTCTCCCACCTACCTCCCCTTTGTCTCGAACCCCCTCCCTCCCCTGTGTCTCATCCCCCCTCCCCTGTGTCTCTTTCCACCACTCTCCCTCCCCTGGCTCTCTTTCCCCAACTCCTCATCCCTCCCTCCCCTGTGTCTCCCCCCCTTTCTCCCTCCCCTGTGTCTCTTCTCCCACCTACCTCCCCTGTGTCTCTAACGCCCTGTCCCCCTGTGCCCCTTTCTTCCTCCCCTGTGTCTCTTCCCCCTTCCCCTGTGTCTCTTCCCCCCTCTCCCTCTCCTCTCTCTCTTCCCCTCTCCCTCCCCTCTGTCTCTTCCTCCCTCTCTGTGTGTCTATTCTCTCCTCCCCTGTGTCTTTCCTCCTCCCCTGTGTCTCTACCTCCCTCTCCCTCCCTTCTGTCTCTCCCCCACACTTCCCATGTGTCTTTCCCCCTCCCTTCTGTCTCTTCCTTCTCTCCCTCCCCTTTGTCTCTCCCCCCTGCGTATCTCCCCCGTGTCTCTCCCCCTCCTCCCCTTTGTCTCTTCCCCCTCCCTAGTGCATCGTTCCCCCCTTTCCCTCCCCTTTGTCTTTCCCCCTCCCCTGTGTCTATTTCCCCATCCCCTGTGTCTCTTTCCACCCCTCTCCCTCCCATGTGTCTCTTCCCCCTCCCCTGTGTCTTTCCCCCCCTCCCCTGTGTCTTTCCCCCCCTCCCCTGTGTCTTTTCCCCCTCCCCTGTGTCTCTTTCCACCCCTCTCCCTCCCATGTGTCTCTTCCCCCTCCCCTGTGTCTATTCTCTCTTCCCCTGTGTCTTTCCCCCCTCCCCTGTGTCTTTTCCCCCTCCCCTTTGTCTCATCCCTCCTCCCTAGTGTATATTTCCCCCCTTTCCCTCCCCTGTGTCTTTCCCCCTCCCCTGTGTCTCTCCCCCTCTCTCCCTCCCCTTTGTCTCTTCTCCCACCTCCCTCCCCTGTGTCACTTTCCCCCCTCTCCCTCACCTGTGTCTCTTTCCCCCTCCCCTGTATCTCTTTCCACCTCCCCTATATATCTTCCCACCCCTCTCCCTCCCCTGTGTCTCTTCCCCCTCCCCTTTGCTCTCTTTCCCCAACTCCTCCTCCCTCCTTCCCCCTTGTCTTCTCCCTCCTTCCCCCTTATCCCCCTCCTCCCTCATCCTCCTCCTCCCTCCTCCCTCATCATCTCTTCCCCCCTCCACTGTGTCTTCCCCCCCGTGTCTCTTTCCCCCTCACTCCCCTGTGTCTCTTCCCCCTCCCCTGTGTCTATTCTCTCCTCCCCTGTGTCTTTCCCCCCTCCCTTGTGTCTCTTCCCCCTCTCTCTCCCCTCTGTCTCTCCCCCACACTCCCCTGTGTCTCTTTCCCCCTCCACTATGTCTCTTCCCCCTCTCCCTCCACTGTGTCACTTCCCCCTGTGTCTCTCCCCCTGTGTCTCTTCCCCCCTCATCTGTGTCTCTTTCCACCGGTGTCTCTTCCCCTTCTCTCCCTCCCCTGTGTCTCTTCTCCCACCTACCTCCCCTGTGTCTCTAACCCCCTCCCTCCCCTGTGTCTCTTTCCCCCTCCCCTGGCTCTCTTTCCCCAACTCCTCTTCCCTCCTTCCCCTTTGTCTTCTCCCTCCTTCCCCCTTATCCTCCTACTCCCTCCTCCTCCTCCTCCTCCCTCCTCCCTTATCCTCCTTCCTCCCTCATCCTCCTCTCCCTATTCCTCCTCCTCCCTTTCCCCTTTCTTCTTCTCCTCGCTTTGTGAGGCTCGCAGTTGCGGTGCTAGTTAGCTTAAGGAGGGAGACTGGATGGTTCTTTAAGTTTGAGAAGAAAGTGTCTGTAGGTGACAACAAATACTTTGGCAGTGATAAGGAAAGGCCCCACATAGTTATCTGCAAGTTTCTGTGAAGTACATGTCAATTGCAGTTGATTGGACAGCCAGACAGAATCACTTAATTGGAGAGAATGGGTTGCTTTCCTTTTAGAATCTGCAAAGCATGCAAACCATTGTTTAGCAGTTTGAACAGTGTGGTGCACGTGCCTAAACTGCTGTTGAAAATGGTTAAAGTACAGGCGATCTTAGGGACAGAGGAGGCTCTAATGTCAGGATCACATTTCGGTGATAAGCAAGGTTAGCATAAAAATGGTATCTGTCGTTGCTTGAATGAAAGGAGTTATTAAAAGCAAACTCTGCGAGTAGAGAAAGTTGGGAACTCTATCTGCCCATTAGACTATGGGTGAAATGCAGAGGATAGAGATTGCTGCCTAACTAATCCCTTACTGAATGCTTTCCTGAAGTATGAATTGAATTGTGAACCTCAATCCAAGGTTGCCGGCTGTCTTTCTGATTGGTATGGAGTGAGTAATATTGGTGAGGATATCAACTACCACCATAGTTGTATGTTACATAGTTACATAGGTCCTCATTCAATTTGAAATTTGTCAATTGAATAGGGCTCTATATAAGCACATAACATATATTTTTGACTGAAGTTTTTAGTTAGTGAAAACCTTGGTTTTGGATAGAGGTTCAGTAACTAAAAATTTTGTTTAAATTGTTTTCTATGTGCTTATATAGAGCCCTATTCAATTGGGCAACTTGGAATTGAATGAGGCTCATAGTATTTAAGGTTAAAAAAAGACTTTCAGTCCATCAAGTTCAACCTTTTAAGATCTCCTCTGATCTGCAATATGCGGATTAACTATTAATTAATCAGTTGTATAAAAAAAAGAAAAAAATCAATTCCCTCCTGATCCCAGACACCGGCGACCGGACTTCTCCCTGGATCAATACTGCCTCTCTAATTATCAATGATAACCCGGAATTCCCTTTTTTATTAGAAATAAATCCAGTCCCCTTTTAAAGTTATCTATCGAATTCGCTGTCACCACCTCCTCTGGTAGAGAATTCCACAGATTAACCACCCTTACTGTGAAGAACCCTTTTCTTTCTTTAATGTGGAATCTTTTTACTTCTAACCTCAAGGGATGTCCTCTTGTCAGTTGAAAACCTCTTGGCACAAAAAGCTCCCTTCACAAATTTTTATACTTGACCCTGGATGTATTTATATAAGGTAATCATATGTCCTCTTAGACGCCTTTTTTCTAGAGAAAATAAGTTTAATTTGGTTAGTGTTTCTTCATAACTTCCATTCCCCTTATTAGTTTTGTTGCCCTCCTCTGTACCTTTTCCAGCTCTAAGATGTCCTTTTTATGAAGTGGTGCCCAAAATTGTACTCCATATTCCAAATGAAGGCATACTAGAGATTTGTATAGTGGCAGAATTATATTTGCTTCCCTTGCTTCTATACCCTTCTTAATACATGCTATTATTGTATTTGCCTTTGCAGCTGTTGCTTGGCTTTGAGCACTGTTACATAGGTGGTTGTCCACAAGCACTCCCAAATCCCTTTCAATATCTGATACACCTATATTTGCTCCATTAAGATTATAAATTGCATGGCTATTTTTCCTTCAGAGATGCATAACTTTACATTTATTCGTATTAAATCTCATCTGCCATTTAGATGCCCGTTCCTCAATTTTATGTAAATCCCTTTGGAGGGAAAGCACATCCCTATATGATTTAATTACCATGCACAACTTTGTGTCATCAGCGAAAATGGAGACACCACACTTAAATCCTACCTCCAAGTCATTAATAAATATTTTAAAAAGGAGAGGACCTAATACTGAACCCTGAGGAACCCCACTTACCACATTATTCCAATCGGAGTATGTTCTATTTAAAACAACCCTTTGCTTCCTGTCTTTTAGCCAGCTCTCAATCTATGAGCAGATATTTACTGCAACTCCTGTATCTCTTAGTTTGCACAATAGTCTCCCATGTGGCACTGTATCAAAAGCCTTTGCAAAATCCAAAAAGACTACATCCACTGAGTTGCCTTGATCCAGGTTCCTACTAATCTCCTCATAGAAACTAATTAGATTTGTTTGACATGACCTATCCCTCATAAACCCATGTTGACTCCTACTTATAATCCTGTTCAAATAGACATATTCTTGTATATTATCCCTTATTAACCCTACTAAAAGCTTCCCCATGACAGAAGTGAGGCTCACTGGTCTATAATTCCCAGGATTTGCTCTTGCTCCCTTTTTAAATATAGGTATCACATCAGCTTTTCTCCAGTCATCTGGTAGAGACCCTGTGTTGAGTGAATCTTGAAAAATTAAATATAATGGTTTGGCTATTACAGAACCTAGTTCCCTTAGTACCCTTGGATGTATTCCATCAGGACCGGGGCTTTATTAACATTTATTTTTTCCAACTTCTTTTGGATTACTTCCTGTGTTAACCAATTATTTGGCAAAGGCAGTGTAGCCCCATTATGTTGCCGTGTCCTAACCACTGGTACCTCCCTTGTGTATACCGAAGAAAATAACCTATTTAGCTCATCTGCCTTTTCTTGGTCACTAATTATCAGACGGCCTGTGTCACATTGTAATGTTCCTATAGCTTCCTTCCTTGCCTTCTTCCCATTAATATACTTAAAAATATTTTGTGATGGTGGAAAACCCACTATAAAATCCAGAGCAAGAAAAGCCCATGGACGAGATGAGAGGGAGGTCGGATGGTCGTGTGATATCTTGGATCTGATATAGTTTCACAAAAGAGACATTGCATGACAGGCCACCGAAATTACGTTTGGAGACAAGAATATGTTTTGTGGATTACTGGATGTCCAGATAAGCATGAATCGTGGCATTTCTATAGTGCAGCAAGGCAAATAGACAGAGGTATGTAAAATCTTTGATCCTAATATTACAGTCCATATTTGAAAGAAAGGTACAGGCATTAACATGTTTAACACTGATTCACTATAAAGCTGTTTTTGCCTGACACATACCTGAGTAACACTGATATGATGCTTTTGTATCATTCCAAAACACCAAGAGCCATGCAAGGAATTTTAAAATCGAGTTTGCCTGTGATTTATTCTATGTTAAAATTGACCCGTTTAACAATGTTTCGTTTAGCACTTGGTCTTCTAGGAACACAACTACAGAGTTAAAAGGGGTATACCTGTATTTATATACAGGTATACCCTGCTTAATGCTACCCCTTTTAGCACTGTTTCGCTAAAATGCTATTTTGACCCGTAATTTCCTGTTTAACGCACTGCCTCGCTATAATGCTGTATTTGTCTGCGAAACCCCTTTTAATGCTCTGATTCTCAAAAAAACTCAAGTATGACCCCGAAGCTTCAACATCACAAATTTAAAGTTTATATTTCTGCTAATGTTCAGTTTGTGTAAGTGTTATGTTTGCTGTTTGTTTGAATTTCATATAAAACAAAAAAAATTACATTTCAATTGCAATTGTGTATTTGTTTCATGAGGTTCCCTAGACCATTCTACCCTCTGTTAAAATAACCTGGTTTAGAGCTGTTTCGCTTAACACTCCTATTGCTTGGAGCCTAGCTACAGCATTAAATGAGGTATAGCTGTATACCCTTTAGGTCAATAAAGGTGAGTTAGTTGAATCCTCTTAATCTTTTCAACAAGTGAGCTGTTGGCCAAAAAATAGTGGGGAACATGATTGGATCTGGAGTAGTATTTTCTTAAGTAGGTGTATCATACATGCTAGACAGATATGTAGGTTAAATCTTGTAAACACAGAGTCCATTGTTCGCCTGGGATTAAGCCATTTGCATGTCCTAAAGTATTCAAGTTTCTGATGGCTGGTATATCCCACCAAGGGATGTGTAGCTCATTCTAGCAGGATGTGTAGCACCATTAAACTCATCAAGCATTTTGATGGCTAAAATCTCTGTTATTTTCCCTCCTATGGTTGAGAAAGAATTTCTGCAGCTGCTGTTTCAGAGGCATTAACTTCCACAATAAATGGGTAGGTGAAACTGGTATGTGCTAGGAGAGGAACTGAAGTGAAGTGCTGCTCGAAGGTATCAAAAGCTTGTTGAGCAGCAGGGGTGCAACAGATAGGAATGGTAGTCTTGTTAAGTCAGTAAGGGGCTGTTCAATATATAAAAAATCTTGATGAACCTTCTATAGAACTTTGCAACTGGGGTAAAATAACTGTCTTCATTGTGCTTTTTTATAAAATGTCTGTGTAGAGTCATCCTTAGGTCCATTTTTTGTCTGGTTTCCCCACATATTGTATTGTATTATGTAAACCACATTAGATGATGCACATGAATATGACACTCTGATGTTATAGGTCTTGTTATTATGTACAGCTGTGTCATCATTACAAATGTATTGACATAATTTACAGGGACTTTTATTACAAGGTTTAGTTCTTCGGTTAGTAGTCATTGTAAATCTTTGATTATTTTTTGTATTTAATCTAAAGTTGGATGGAATGTGGTCACTAGAGGTGTACATGAAATAGTTTCTTTTGATTTGAACTTTAACAGGTGTTCACAGGGTATTTGAGCAGCAATGGTTGTTTTCTGGGTAATAATATAGGGTTTGTAACCTTCTGTCTGAAAGATTCAGACAGTGTTTTTAAGTATTTGTCACAGTCCACATGGTTTGTGCATAAACAGTGGTATCTAATAGCTTGGCTATATATGATGGCTAACCTAGTATGGGAAGGATAAAAAACTGTAGGTAGCTACATCTGTCTGTAGGTTTCCTATATATTGATGAGTGGAGTGTGCCATTTGTGATGGCTATGGTAGTGTCTAGAAATTCACCTGTTGTAAAATTTAGTTTCTGCTGGGCCCACAGTACCAAATCACTCTGTACCCCTCTCTATAACCCCTTCCCATTACATTACATCTCCCCAAGACCCTTTCCCATAGATGCTTTCTTTACCCTTGTGTGCGCGAAGCTCCTCTGCATGCTGCATAGCTCCAGGATGCACATGCTGGTGTGGCCGAGTGTGGGGGGTACCTACACTACACTACAGATATATATACTATCACTACATAGCAGTCCCTCTCGTCACCCACATCTCTTAGCAACCAATCCCTACACATTATCAGACCTTGTCAGCAGCCATTCCCTCTCAGCATCCATCCCCACATAGCACCCAATCCCTCTCAGCACCTATCTCACATAACACCAACTCTATTTCCTTTGCTGCCCTTCACAGAACCCATCCTCCCTGTACTTTGCTGTCACTTTGTAATCCTTCCTCTCTTACCTTCTTCCCTAATACACATCCCCAGCATGCTGAACTGCTCCTCACTGCCACCTCTTGGAGCTTCAGTAGAAATGCTCTTTCTTAAAAGGGCACAAACATATTTCTGGCGGGGAGAGAGAGCACTGCAGGGCCAAGGGAAGGCCATAGTAGGTTGGGCCGGGTAGGGGCCCCCAGGGGGGAACCTAAACTACAGACTAAAATTAAATGTAAAAAAATAAATAAATAAATAAACCACACAGTGCCCCCCAGTGGAAGGCCTTGGTGCACTTCACCACCTGCACCACTAGTAGCTCTGCCCCAGTGTGGAGACATGTTAGTACCCATGGCAGTCTCTATCTTTTGTAGGTTGGTATCCTTGTTCAAAGTAAAATCTTTGTGGGTACGGATGTATTCTATTAGTTTAGCATTACCCATATTTATGGGCTTTATGGTCTGAGCGTGAAACAAACTTAAAGTATGCCTCAGAGCCATCTTTGTTTGGGATTTTGCTATAGAGACTCAACATCCATAGTGTGTTAGCATGTAGGTCCTTAATCTGACTGAGCTTAGTGTAGAAAGTAAGTGATGTCTTTTATATAGCTGTAAATATCTAGTGGTTTAAGCATATTGCAACAAAGGCAGTTATCTGTTCAGTCAGTGTCTCCATACCTGTAACAATTGGTCTCCCTGGGTTGCCTGGTTTGTGGATCATTAGCAGCATGTAGAAAGTCCCAGTTGTAGGATTGGTGGGTATGAGCTGCTCTAATTCCTGCTTCTTTGGTGATTTATATGGATCAGGCTGTTTCTTAGTTTTTCACTTGTGTGTCTGCAGAGATTTTCAGCATTTACTGTGTAGATGTTAGTGGAAGTTTAATTTTTGGTCCATTTGGTATAAGGTTCCTTTTCTTAGTGTGAGATTTCACTGTTAAGTTGTGCTGCTTTTGTTTGGTATTTTAGGGCCTCATGTAAATCCCTGGAAAAGCAATTGCGAGTGCCCTATCTAATGAGCAAACCCTACCTAGCACGGTTAATCCCCCCTCCCCTAAACGTTGCGATCAAACTGCTCCGGGACACTGCTATGAGAGAACTTAACAACAAAGCGGAAAAGCAAGGCATACATCCCCGTTGAGTTTTGCCCTGACAGTAAATTACGCTGCTCTGTGACACCCACATAACCCTATGCTAATAAATATATTACCCTCACTCGCAAACTACAGCACTCCCCTAACTCCCAAAGACTGAAGAAATAATTACGGCTACCAAAGAGTACACATAAAGGCTTTAAATGCCTTTGCTATTTGCCGCAGCAGCCCCTAAAGAGACACTACATTGTCTCTAGCTAAGCCCTTAAACCCACAAATCCAGCAAGGGGGGGGGGGGTCATTAAAGGACCCTCCTTGCTCCTACCATCAACACCCATGCTGCAGGCTCCCGATCAGGACATGCTGCCCCCTATTAACCCTGCATAAGCCACCTATTAAGCCCCCTATAAGCCAGGGAGTCCCCATCGGGACTCCCTGGCACTTAACATTAAGCGCCATCCCGCGTTACAAATTAACCCACAGCATCCAAATGCTTAACTCGCCACAGGGAGTATCAGAAATACTCCCTGCTGCACCTAAAATCAACCCCTGCATGCTGCGGGGTCCTGATCTGCACCACAGCAGAGGCCCAACAATTAACCCTTGTATCCCATTCTGATTGGCTGAAATCTGATTAACAGCTATTTTTAGCTAATCAGAATGCTCCAATGTATTTTTTATGCAGGAGCTATAGCAGGAACCGCAATTTGCGGAGTAAGGTTCCTCCTGTGAGGAGCTCCGTTAGTTTGCTGTTTTTTTTTTTTTTTTAGAGCATCGTTTTTTTTGGGGGGGGGGGAGCCCTTTCCTGGCCCAGAAGATGAGGACATAGGCTTCAATCAAGACAAAAGAGGACTGGACCATCTTCAAGCAACATGGATAGCCCGACTAATCCAGGCCAAAAGAGTTAGGACCAGGGCATGGGTGACCATTGCTAGAGTGTCATTTTGACCATGTAAGTGGCATTATTAACCCTTTCTCCTTTCACAAGTTGTATTCTTTTTTATTTTAAGGTGTGTTTTTTTGGTGTACTTTTTTTATTTTGCTTGTAAGTTGTTTCTATGTTTTGTAATATAGTTTTTTATTTTATGTAAGTAGGGGGTGTTTTTATTTTTGTGATGAAGGGCGTTTTTATTTTTTGTAATTAGTGGGTGTTTAGGCGGCTTTGATGCATTAAAGATCTTAATCTCACAGCTTCATTGTATTTTCCCCCTGTCATTAAGAACGTGACAAACTGAAGAATGTTTTCACTATGTTTCCAGGAAAGCATGTGCAAAATATTACAGTAAATTGCTACTTCATTTTATGTTTGTACAGGAACTACGTATGTTAACAGCAAACAAGTATGATGAAAAACAGTTGTCATAGACCAGAATATTTCACAATACCTATCTTTTGTATATGTCAAATTGCTATAAAAAAACCTCTGTCACATCATTAACGATAAGCCATAGTTGACAATACTACATTGTCTGCTTTGGTATTGACTATGACTTCCAGGTCCTGAGCAAAGAGAGGGGAGAGACAGAGAAGAAGGTGGATAAGGTGTTGATCCCGGGGTCTGTCCTTTTCCTAGCATTGAAGTAAATCCTGCTACTTAAGAATTTGGAGGCTATGTCCGGGGATATTCTCCAGAACACAGTGAGTGAACATAACAAAATTGTTTTGTTCCCCTTTTTTATGCTCACCCTCTTCTGCAGAAATATCTAGCATAAATTATTGAATTAAAGGAAAACACTTTTTGTCACAGGTCAGAGTCCTGGGGACTAACTTTGTTTGTGTAAGGGTGATTTATCACCTTCCTGTGCTCTCTGTTATGCTAATTTTATTGCTGGTTGCGCATAATATTATCTGTAAGCAACAGCTTCCTTCACATTTATATTGTTTATTGTGATAAAATATGAGAACCCCCCCTGATACGGATAACAATCCATGGAGTGATTTAAGAAAGGTTGAAGGAATGTTGAAGGAGGTAATGGAAAAGTTAGATGTAATGCATGGGCAATGGAGGATGTGTCTCCCGCATTGGTATGTAAGCAGAAAGAGGATGAGGAAATGTCAGATTTTTTAGTCAGATGTAAGAGATGTTGGTTGGAAGAATGTGGACTGACCCTGGACATGGGAGCGCTATTTGTGTAACATGCCATTGCCAATCTACGTCCTAATGTGTCACATGATTGGCATAGGAAAGATGTAAAAGAATGGATTGAGGAAGTTAGAGTTAAAGATGCAGATAGAGTTTTTACAGCACCACAAAAAAAAGAAAGCACCCAACCTCTATATACCATAATAATAATAATAGGGGAAGGCAGATGTATCGCTACAATCATAATAGAAATTGTTACAATGACTCACAGAATAACAATCATTGATGATTTGAGAAACTACTTTCATGTCATATACTTTTGCAGGTTTGGTTGCAGTAAAATATTTATTTTTGTTACTCTTCAATTCCTTCAATTATATTTTAAGGTTAAAAAATATTAAATTTGGCAGATGTCTTTAATAAGTGGTTTGTGAAGAACTATGCATATACATATTACTTTTGGGAGCTTACAATAATCTGGTCATTTGTTTTGTGATGCTTGTCCTATGTGAATTTTGTCTTCGTGTTTTTTTTCTATAAAATATTTTAATACTGGTATAAAAAATCCTATGCACAGGATATCCATTTTGACTGACAGACAGTTTTGATAAATTGTTTTTATGAAATATATATTACAGAGCCTGATCACCTCTGCATGAATATTAAAACTTATGTTTATATTCTGTTGGCTAACTTGGATATATTTTAATAGATGTTTTATCTAGATTTAATTTCTATTTGTTTTAAATATTATTGAGGTGGCATATTAATAGAAAAGAAGGATGGTTTGTCTGGTAGCCAATCTTTTTAACCCATAGTGAAATACTGATAAAGAACGTAATAATTATCAGGTTAAAAGCATTTTATTTTTGCACGTAGAGATATTGGTGGATTGAAGTAAACTCTGTTTACAATAACATGTAAACATATTAATACTGTACTTGTTTCAAAGATATGTTCATCTTTATTTTATGTGTGACAATAAACATGTAAGATCAGTCAGAAATGTCAATCGAACCAGAATAATAATTGTTCTTTTTCTTTAAAATGTATTTTTTCTTTGCAGGCCTGATTTGTTGGCCAGTTTATTTTTATTCTTGAGCTGTAATTTTTTTATGGCTCATGTTACTGTAATTTAAGGAATGATAAAGTAGATTGACATTTATCTCTATCAAAACGAATGTGATATATGCACAATCTCTATCTCATGTTTTCTCCCCAGGAGAATGCTGTAGAAGGTGCCTATGTCACTGATCAGTGCATAAAAGATCAATCTCCAACTTGCAAGTATACGGTATGTGGATTTTGTGGCTAAAATTGTGCTCTAAAATAGATTAGTACTAGCACTGTTGGCAAGAGATGGAGGTCTATGTACCTACTAAAAAATTAACCTGTTGGTTCCATATTATGAGATGGTAAAGAACCTTATCATGAGGTCTTATCTCTTGTGATAGTAGTGAGTCTCATGTTTTGGGTGCTATGTTTTTGTTTTAAATGTCAAAAATGAAAAAAAATATTAAATTGTACATATCCATATGTTGTTTTAGCCCCTACATAAATACAATTATTGATTTAATTGATTTTGATTTTTATACCATCCCTGGGTCATTACAAAGTTATGCATAAGTAGAATGTCCTATCTAGTTAGGGAGGAGCCTAAGCTAAGTGTGTATGATGAGAGAATATATGTTTGAAAGATGCATGTAAAGACTTATATGACAGATCTTGAATGTTTGGAGTTTTTTTTTTTTCTTTTTGAAGAAGAAGACTATTGCTACTTCCTCATTTTATGTCTGTACAGGAACTAGGTATGTTAACCACAAACACTTATTTTCCAATAATTTTTATTGACTCAAGAATTTACTGTGTAACACAAAGAAAACAAAATACAGCCTCAATTTGTCACGACATAACAAATGTTGCCGTTAAGTAAACAGGTAAATATATAAGCATGATAGATGACTGTACAATAATTATTCCCTTGTGAGCCACACCTTCCACCATTTTCCGGTTTCCAGTAAAATACAAACAAAAGTGTCATTAAAAAACAAAAGCTAATCAGAAACAAAAGGGAGAACGAAAACACAATTTATAACTTATCCAAGAGTAAATATATGCAAGGGAGGAGGAAAAGGTGGTTTGTGATATAGCCTTCCGTATTTTGGTTCCCATTTCCTCCCCACCTCCAACCTCCCGCAGCATGCCCACAAATGTATTTCCCGTCAACTTACGTTTTCGTCCGGTCTCCAGCGAGGGCGCCGAGCCATGCATCCCCCGACCAACCCGTCTCGGACCCCCATGCACCAGCTTAGTGTTTCCCTATTCCAGCTCTATACTAAGGGTTGAGGAAATCCAAGGTTCCCAGGTAGTCAGGAAGCTAGCGCAAGTGTCGAAAACTGTATGTATGAGTCTTTCATTAATCATAATAAAGTTTATCTTATTGATGATTTCCCTCAAGCACAGACTGGCATTTTTCCACCTACTGGCAAAATGGCTTTTAACTGCTAATAAAATAGATTGAAGTAGTCTGTCCTGAGGTCTAGTCAGTACTTCAATGTAAGGAATTTTCTGGGTGTGAAAAAGTTTTGAAGCTAATTGAGTTATTTCAGACCAAATGATTTGAGCCTTAGGACAGGTCCACCAAATGTGAGCAAAGGTCCCTATCTCCAAACATCCCCTAAAACAAGTATCAGGCTCTTGAGGGTTCATCTTGTGGAGTCTCTCCATGGTAATATAGATTCTATGAAATACTCTCAGCAAGGTTTCTAGCAAGCTGTAATTATAAGAGCCCCTAGTTAGTCTCTGGCTAGTTCGCCCCCATTTTTCCAAGTCCCAGGTTTGACACAGGTCTTCTTTCCATATAATCAAGGGCTTACTTTTATGGTTGTTAGGGGGCTATTGAGTGTCTCGTAGATTTGTCCAAGAATACCTCTTCAGGGTCAAGATAAAGTGCCTGAACTTGCAGAAAATGAAGTGTTCCTTCAGAGGAAGATCAAAATTATCCCTAAGATATTCCAATTTGATGATTTGATCGTCCTTTATTCATGCCTCTATTCTATCTAAAGCGTGTGTGGTCCACCAAGCCTTAGAGTCTGCAGGAAGGTCCTTTGCAAAGAGGGGAGAGGTGGTAATAGAGAGAAGAGGGGAGAAATCAGGAGTCAATCGCCGTTTAGAGTTTGCCCAAGACCAACATCCCAGAGACAATCTAATTATGGGGTAAAGTAAGTATATGGAGGGCAATGAGATTTAGGGAGCCATATTATCGTATCCCACCCCAAGGGCTGTAGCTGCTGATTCTCCATCAAAACCCAAATGGGTTGATGTTCGAAGGAGTGGGCTTGGGGCAGAAAATACATTTAAGCCGCCCTATAGTAGAGCTTAAGATGTGGGCACGAGAGTCTGCAATTGCCTTTATGTCTAAACATTGTAGATTTTGGAATTCTTGTGGTTTTATTACGCCATATGAATCTCATAATTTGCCTTTGGAAGTTGTCTAGGTCTTTTATGGGGATTTTGACAGGCAAAGATCTGAAATAGTATAATATTCTAGGGAGGATGTTTATGTTGACTGTGTGTATTCGGCCAGACCATGAGATGCAGAACTTATTCCACCTCTCTAGGTCGGCTGATAGTTCTTTAAAAAGGGCCGGATAGTTGTCCCTATACAATTTTTATTCCTAAATATTTTAAGTACGTTTTGGGCCAATAGAAATTGAATGAATTCTTTAACAATTCCCTATCAAGCTGTGGGAGATGTGACCCCAGGATTTCTTTTTTGTCTTCATTGACTCGTAAGCCTGAGATTGTGCTAAATCCATTTAATACTTCCATAAAAGCTGTGATGGAATTGGAGGGGGTTAAAATACATAATAAATTGGAGCGGGTTAAAATACATAATAAATTGTCCGCAAAGAGACAGCACTTGTATTCTTGATTACCTAGAATCTCCGGAGGTGCCCCATTGGCTCCATTGCAAGGGCAAATAGGAGTGGGGACAGGGGACATCCCTGCCTAGTGCCTCTTTGAATGTTTAAAAGTGGGTTTTCGGGGCCAGGTAGTTTTAAAGTGGCTTTAGGTGAATTATATTATGTTTTGAGGAGATTCAGGAAGTTGCCTTTGATACCAAATTTCGCTAGATCTACGTAAAGGTATGGCCATTCCAACAAATCAAATGCTTTCTCAATGTCTAAGGCAAGGGTGCAGAGTGGGGTTTTTGAGTGTCGGGCAAGATGCAGTATATTTAGCACTCTCCTAATGTTGTCCCCTGCCTGCCTGTGTGGGATAAAGCCTGCTTGATCTTTGTGAACGAGCTTGGGTAGAAATCTGGAAATCCTATTCACCATTAATTTAGCCAATATTTTAATATTCCTGTTTAACAAGCAAATTGGGCGATAGTTCTTGACCTCCAACGGGTCCCTCCCCGCCTAAGGGAAAAAGACCATATTCCTCTGATTCAACTCCGGTGGCATCTGTTCCCCTCTTAGAATAGCGTTTCATAATGTTACCAGTTGAGGAGTCAAGACATCTACAAATGTATGCTGGTGCTGGTGGAAGTGTTAGTATCGGTTTGAAAATAGTCCTTCAGTTCCTTTGTGATTTGGTCTAGCATAATCGGGTTAGATAGGAGCCTATCATTAATACGCCACGTGTATGGCATATCTAGGTTGGGGCTGAGATTCAAAACCAATGACACTTGACTATGGTCTGCCCAGGGGCAGGGGGTAATATCTGAGGATTTGGTTTGTTCTAGTAATGTGGCATCTATTACAAGTGTCAATGCTAGAGTAGGACCTATGTGTTGGCGAATAGAACGTGTACTCCCTCTCCTGAGAATGGAGTCCCCTCCAAGCATCCACCAAGCCCAATTTAAACAACAGGTTCCTAATTTGTTTGATTTTGTCTGGGGATCGGTTTTCTCCCTGCCCTTTGGACCTATCCAGATCTGGGTTTAAAACCAGGTTAAAATCTCCCCCAATGATAATCTAACCAGTTTCCTGGAAATCTAATGTCTCCAGTAGATTTATGACCACTTTGTGGGGAGCAGCAGTTGGGTCATAGATCGATACCAAGGTTAGCTTAGTGTTTAGTAAGGTACCAGTAAGAATCACAAAATTACCTTCTTTGTCTATTTTTTGTGGATTACTTTAAATGGGAATTTTTTGTGGATCAGTATCGCTGCTTCCGCTCTTTTGGTTTTCTGGTTAGAGGTATGAAAAGTTGGGTAATCTTTGTGCAAAAAAGAAGGGGTTTTGTGCAAATAGGTAGTCCCCTTATTTTGAAACGAGAGGGAGAAAGGAAAACCCCATCTGTATGGTATTTTGTGTTTGATGAGAATGGCTAGGGCCGGCTTCATTGCTCTGCATTTTTCCAATGTCCTTGGGGATAGGTCCATGTAGACCTGGAGCAAAGCGCTGCCTGGTCCTTTGATGGCAGGCATTTTCCTTGTAGCGTTAAGGATCAAACCTCTGGCTCTTTGCACAAATATGTCCTTACAGAGCTCTTGATTTCTTGAGGCCCCCAGGGCTCTATGAGCTCACAAAAATCTCCCAGGAACTATCTGCAACATCTGGCAGGATATTAGAGATCACTGCAGTTAGGTATTGTACTAAATCCAGAACTGTTTTTGGTACCCCACGTACTCTAATGTTGTGTCTCCTCAATCTATTTTCTAGATCATCGATTTTGTCATCTAGGAGTGATACTTTAGCTGTCAGGGTAAAGATTTTGCCTCTATCCTGTTCCTGGGCTTCCAGAATTTTATCAGTTGTTTCCTCTAGTAAGTTAGTTCTTTGACCCAGTACGTAAAGATCTTCCCTAATGTCTTTCACCAGTTGTGCTGGTTGAGCTTGTAGCATTTGCCCTATTATAGCAATTGATTTGGCTGAAAGATTCATGTCAGGTGGTATATTAGGGTCATCTCCCTCGATCTGTGGAGATTCGTTTGCCCGGAGGGAGGACTTGGAGGTTGAGAGGGGGGGTACCTCCGGTTTGTGAAACAGTTCCTGTATGCTCTTAGAAGGTAGACTTTTCTTAGATTTGCCCATTTTCAGTAGAAGGGGACAATTGCTGTGTGTGTTTTGTTAGTCAGAGATAGTTTGTAGATGAGGTAACATATTCATGAGAAGTCTCCTCTGGGTCAGATCATTTGGAGCAAAAAGAGTGTGGCCATTTCAAGGAGAGTCTTAAGAATGGTTGAGGTTGTGCCCGTCCAGCGCCCCTGTCACTCAGTTCCTTATCTCATGGTATCTACAAGGGTATTATCAAAGTTTAAAAACTGCTTAGCCCTGGGAAAGTAGCCGGATCCAGAGTAGAATAAATCTGGGCTCTGTTGGGGCCCGTATAGGGTCTCTTCTCAAGAAAGTAGTGTACACTCGGGTGAGGATACTTGTGGGAGCAACTCTTTTGCGTATATTGGCTTATGTCTAGTAGAGGGCTGTATAGGGATGTGAAAAAATGTTCAGGCAGCATAGACACAGCAGTACCCAGGCCTGGAGTGGCTCAGACAGCCAAAAGATAGCCTTATGTCTCCCGGCTTATGCACTGTTAAAGTATACTAGGCAACTTTTGGGCTTAAGAAGTGTAAAAATGCAGAAAATGTTCTCGGATTCCAAGTTTAAGAAGTGTGAGCTTCGCTGGGCAGCATAAAACATAAACAGCCCCATAAGCTGAGCAAGCTGGCTGTGTGGACTTGTTGCGGTTCCTCTACCACTTCTTCTCAGGTTGAGGGGGAGTGCCTGAGGGCATTTGAGTGTTGTGTCTGAATTCTCCGGCCCTCTTCTCTATACCCCCTCTGTCTTGGGGTGCAGGGTACCTATTGGGTGGTTGTGGAGGTCTAGCCTCCTGTTTCTTAGGATGTTCAGCTCCCTAAGGCCTGCATCGCTACCCCTCTCTTCTGTTGGCTGTGTGCGTGGCTCCGCTCCAGAAGACCCCATTCCCAGGTTCAGTCTGGTCTCACTTGTATTCCCCCCCACTCGAGGACAGTTCCGGCAGCACCCAGAACGCTGTGAGGGGGTACTGCCCTGCCAGGCCACAGAGCCTATCTAGGCTGTGTCCACCATTTTAGGATGCTGGTTCCGCCCCTTCTTCAACCGCAAACACTTATGATGAAAAACAGTTGTCATATACCAGAATATTATGCAATACCAATCTTTTGTATATGTCAAATTGATATGTCAAATTGCTATAAAAACCTCAATGTCACATCAATAAAGATAAGCCATAGTTGATAAAACTACATTGTCTGTGTTTTTTGACTATGACTTCCAGGTCTTGAGCAAAGAGAGGGGAGAGACAGAGATAAGGTGTTGATCCCGGCGTCTGTGCTTTCCCTAGCAGTGGAGTAAATCCTGCTACTTAACAGTGGGTTAGATAGTTTAATTAGAAGGGACAGAGATAGCTTGATTGGTAGGGGACATAGGTTGTTTAATTAGAGGGGGTAGGTATTTAAATAGAGGGGGGATTAGTTTAGTTAATTAGAGAGGGTTAGATAGGTATAGATATGGTTAATTTGTTATGGAGGGGATTAAATAGGTATGGTAGGGGTTAATAGGGTAATGGGTGGTTAATTGGAATAGTGAAGGTTTCATTAGGTTAGAGGGAGTTAAGTGGGCTACAGGGGGTTGATTAGAGTTGAAGGGGGGTTAATTAGGTAGTAAGGGGTTTAATTAGGTAGTGGGGAGATAAGAAGTTAGAGAGTGGTTAATAGCGTAGTGTAGGTATTAATAGGGTAGTGTGTAGTTGAATTAGTTAGAGCGGTTAATAGGGCAGAGGTGGGTTAATATGGTTGTGTAGGGGTTAATAGGGTAGTGTAGAATTTAATTAGGTAGGGGGGGTCAATAGGGTAGAGGGGGTTAATAGGGTAGTGTATTGCTTAATAGGATAGTTTAAAGTTTTATTAGGTAGAGAGGGTTAATAGGGTAGTGTATGGGTTAATAGGTGTAGTGTAGTGTTGGACCCTCATGGCACTTTTAGTGCTAATGTTAGGGTTACTTATTGTCACATAAGGGACTATATAGACGCTTATGGAACTGATAGGGTTAATTAGGGGCTCATTGGGTCCGATTGGGACCCCTGAAGCATTGGGGTTGATTCTAGATGCAAGCGGGGTCCTTTAAAAAAAAACCTGTGCAGGGGCTAACTTTAATTTCCATGTAGCCTGTATAGACCCAAAGGTTATGTATATAGGGTATTAGGGCATTGAGTGTAGGTAGGGGATGCCCGGGGATTCCTTCCAGCGTGGATTTAAATGGAAGGCATCCCCAGGACATGATTTGAGGGTTTCTATTGGCTCCTAGAGCCAATTCTCATCCATAAAGCTTAGTTTGATGCTTCCAACACTGAAATATCTTACTTACAATGGCAAGGGTTTACGGATGAGAGCTGAGTGCTCTAATATAGGGGAGCTAATAATTAGCATAGGGTTGTAATTTATGGAACAAAAGCTCCTGCAGACTTTTTACTGCATTCCCCTAAGTTAGAGCCCCTGATTTACATGCAGCGCTTAATTAGTAGCTTCTTGATGCGGCCAAATGCGGTAACTTTCATAATAATTAAGAAGGGAAGTAACCATCAATGTCAAGTAATCTAGATGAATTATAAGTATTGCAATATGTAATGATACAATTTTCTTAATCGGATAAACATTTTATTTACACTGACAATCTTTTGTGAGGTTTGACCTCTCTTTATCAAGTCTGAAGGCTTCCTGAGCCCTCTACCTCTTTCATCTAAATTCCCGCTACCTTCCGCTGTCTCCTAACCTCCACTGCCTTCCTGTGCCATCCAATGCCTCCATCTACTCCACAGCAGCCTCCCTTTGGCTCCACCTACCCTTCACTACCTTTCTGTGCACTCTACTGCCTCCATGTACCCCCATACTAACTCCCTCTGCCTTTAACTTTCCTTCCATGCCTCCACCTACTCTCCTTCTAAACACTGCATCAACCTACCCCACTACCTCCCACTGCTTCCAACTCCCCTCGCTATCTCCCACTACTCTCTGCTATCACAGCCCATTGCCACCCACTATCTCCCTTTGCCTCACCTACCTCCATCTACCCCCACAATTTCACCCTTCCCAGTCTACTTCCTTCTGCCTATCACTGTCACAGCTTACACTCACACTACTTCCCTCTGCCTCCTCCTACCTTTAGCTGCCCTTTCACTGCCTACACTTAAATCTTGATACCTTCCATATTATTTCTATACACCATAACTAGCACATAACACTTCTCTCACATCCTGTACCACATCAAAAAGCTGTTAGGGCCCGATTCAATTGCAAGCCCGCAACTCGATCATTGTAGGCCGTATGCCTGCAGGTGTGCTGCGGGCTCCCGTTTGTCTCCAAATCCAAAGCTATACAATTGCTTAAGGCTTCAAGTTTATTGGCCCAAAGCCGACTCCGTAAGCCATGCACTGGTTTGTAGCAGTTCAGGGCTGGAACATGATCTATTAAGCAAACCCATAACCTTCAATGTTAAATCAGCCAATGGAAAATGAGATGTCATTATTACGGCAGTAAAACATGGAGGTTACATGTCAATCAATCCGGTTTGGGGGTCCGATATGCGATCAGGCTCGCAAACCAGCAAAATAAAAAATAATGAAAATGAATGCCAATACTGCTCTAGTCCATATGGGTGACCTGATATGTATTAACTCATTGATACCTGAGATCAATTTAACCCCGAAATGAAACATAAAAATAAATATTATATACTGCCGATTTGCTGTCTTGAGACTGTTGCAATTAATTCTAATGTCTATCATTGCTTTCCCTGTTATTTACAGTGCAGTATTTATTTTTTATTTGAATTTACAGTGCTACAAATAGGTGTTTAACCCCCTTGCAGGTCCTCTCTAGCACTCGTAGGAATTTCTCCTTCTTTTGCCATTTACGGGTGTGAAAACATTTGTTCTTGGAGAAATTGAGCAATTGAATAGCAATTTGTGATGTTAGCCATCGTAACTCTTGCGAAAGTAAAAGATCAAAGGCTTGAGGAGGCTGTAAGTTATGGGTTTAATCATCACAATTTTTTAACTCGTAACCCATTCGCAGCCCACAAAAAGAGGCCAATTGAATAGCAAATTAACTTGTGGCCACACTTACGGCTCCATTTACTTATGAAAGCTCAATTTAATCAGGCTCTTAGTTTGAGAGATTTAAATCCTGTATGGTGCTTTGGGGAAAGCACAATGGATACTAGATTCTAATCTCAAAGACAGTGCCCTCTATATGCAATATGTTAATATATTGAAATTGTCTTTTGCCTTGAACTTTACCTTTGTATAGTGTTACAGAATATGTTGGCGCAATTTCAAATAAATTATAATTATAATAATCTTGCAATACTATCCCCCTACTGCCTTACCCAACCACCTTTACCCCTTCTCTCTATATTCCTTTTTCTCTCTCCATCCTTTCATCCACCTTTCTCTCCATTTTTCTCTTCACTTTCCCTGTCTTCTTTTCTCTCTCACATATCTAGTTTTCTCTCTCTTTCGAGCACAGTTTCATCCATCTTTCCTTTTTCCTCTCTCCTCCCCCACTCCCCCGTTCCCCTCTTACTCCTCTCAACTTTCGGCAACTTCCTTTTCTCCCCGTTCCACTCTTCCTAGTCTCCGCATTCCCCTTCTTCCTATTCTCCACCTCCACACTCTTCCGCCTCTCCCCGGCCCCCTCTTTTTGTTCTCCCCTACCCCTCTTCATTCTCTACTCCTTTCTACTCAGCGTACCTTCTGCCTCTACCCTCCAATACTCTCCTATCCCTCCCACTCTAACCCATCCCTTCCCCCTCTCTTCTTCCCCCGTCTACCTTCTCTCTGCCACTTCAGGACTGCCCTCTTGAGAATTGTGATTTAAGGGCAACTTGTTAGTTTAGAGCACTGGCAGGCAATATGCAGCCTTTAGGGGTTGCTGAGTCTTTTATGCAGAAGAAACTTGCCTGACATTTCAGTTCTAGCCTGTCTGTAGGAGCAGGTACAGTCTCATATGCTTCAGAAGATTTAATAGCACAAGTGAGTTAAGACACGAATGACTACACACTAAGTGGACACTATCCCACAGGGCATAAAATAAAGATGTAATCTTTCTTAGGTGTGCGTCTCTCACTTTTTATTTCTGAGTCTTTTACATGTGACCCTTATTCTGTCCTCTGGAGTGGAAAGTAATGTCTATCTCTTCCACAACAAACAGTCTATTTAATCTCTTACCAGTAAGCATATCGCTCTCACCTGCAACTAAAATACTCACCCTTCACAATCTATACCCGTATTTGCCCCTTTTTCATTCTATGGTTTCTGCTCTCCCACAGTAATTTTACCATTTATGCTAAATGTTAAAAATGTTGTGCAGTCCTCATTGGCTTAATGTTAGAAGCTTTAAAATAATTTCCTCTGGGAAGGCTGTGTCTGTATGTATAGCTCTCAACATGGTTGCAAAAGCAGTTTGCAGAGACATAAAAAGTTTATTTAATTACCAAAACTTGGTTGGATTATCATGCAAAAAAAGCATTTCAAATGTTTTAAATTTGCCCTTATAAATGCATGGTAGATATGTCCCTTCCATTGTAATCATATATATTTAAAATATACTTTTTGAAGAACTACAGATTACAACAGGTAAACATGTATTAGATTGTAAAAAAAAAATGATACAGCCTCCAGTTTATTACATTTTAAACCATTGCACTAGAGTGTAATCAACATTTAGTTTGTTTGCTTATCTGCACAATGGAAAAGTCACAACTTTGGGAAAAATCACAGCTTTCACCCAGACTGCTGGAAAGCAGAGGGCCACAATCAACACAGAAGAGACAATGAAATCCTGCAGTAAAGAAAATTGCATATAAAAGTTAAACATGTAAAGACATTTTTCATTTTTTTTAAACATTTGCCCAATCTCAAGCTCTTTTATTTAAATTACATATAGAAAGAAATTGTCCATGCTGGTCTTAAGCAGCTTGTTCCTTCTATTTCCTTTTTTTTAATTTCTAGTCCCTTGCTATTTTTAATTTTACACACAAAATACAAACCCTAAAAAGAAATATCAAAGAAACAAATGGTTTGAAATTTATAAAGCATAAATATTTTGAACTTTCCACTAAAAGGGGATTAAAAATGTCAATGACACCTAAAGAAAAAAATGGCAAAGCATGTCAGTGTAGCTAAAAAACAGAAGGAGGCCATGCAGAAAGGTAACCTTGGTAGGCTTGTAAATGCTGGATGTGATTAATCTAAGCATGGTACTTAGGCTTAGTGTACACAGGAGACCTGAATGAAAAGGAATCTGGTAATTAGATAACAATGTATTTGCTTCACCTGACTGATAGGATTAAAGAAGAAAAAAATGATACCACACATTTTGCAGCCCGTAAATGTGAAATATTGAACAGTAGGGTATAATAAATAAATGTAATAAAATACATATTGTGATTAATAAAGCACAGAAAATATTTCATTATTACTTTCTATAACTTTATCAACATTATTATATGAAACCTAGCCTCTCTTTTTATCTTTATCTCTACTCTACCTCCATGATATACAATCCTCTCAAAGGACCTGAGAATCCTATGTGTATGGTATTCCCTTATGTAGAACTAGTCTTTGCAGTGGGAACAAAATCTAGAAAGCAAAACAGAATTAATGCAGTCTTAATTTATTAACTGTGCAATTTTTCTTTACTGAAGGCAGTGGGGATGTGTCATCACTAGGTCATTTGGTATTTAACAGCCTTATCCGCACATGCCCAGAATCAGGCAGCTTACATCTATATATTGCAAGCCCTGCTTGCAAGTTTTGCTCCTTCTCACACATGCAACCTTCACAAGTATCATGGATGCATGCAGGCACCAGCAGAAGCATCATGATTTATGTATTTTATTAAAAACTATCTTGTGATATTTTTCTGCCTGATTATGCTATTGGTCAGACTTGTTACAGTATACCGTTATAGTATACCTATACATTTATCTTGCAATATAATACAAACATGAACAGTAAAGTCATAACAGGCTATTCATAAGAACTGACAGTTTATATAATGAATACAGCCCATGTAAATAATTGTGATGTCAAAAATAAAAAATAATAAGGATATTATCTACTGTAGGTTATAGATATAATACATTACTCTGTTTACTGTAGTGGTGGAGATAGTGAATGGAAGGCCCCAGTGCAAAATTATGTACGTCTCTATACAAGGTAGGTATCTGTATGGGTTAATAAATATATATGTATTTGTATTTGGAATCACAAAAAAACAAGGATAAATAGATCCTCTATGATAGCCCCTAAAAACAAAGGTTACACCAGATCTGTTAAGGTATTACAGAGCTATGAGACTGTCACAATTATCTAATTGGTTTATTAAAGAAACCTCTCCTAAATAGGTGGAAACTGAAAGCCATATTTTTAAGGAACCGCTCAACTAGTGGCTCAACCTGGATTTGATTAACGCCAATCTAGCTCATATCTTCAAATCTTAAGACATAATAAGTCATCTAGTAAAACCCCTTTAAAAAAATTTTGCATATACAATTCAAATGGTACAAAAAAAATTCCCACCCTATAATTATTTAATTGACTATGCCACATCTATGAAACTTCCTTACAAGACTTCTTAGTATTACCTTAGACGACTAGCAATAGAGCAACATATACAGAAACGCAGCAAATTCCTCCCTGAATGTAATTTTGAAAGAGAATGCCTATAAAACTATTATGAGATGGTATCTCACCCTAGCCAGATTACAACTCTCATACTCATCCTTGTGCAGCAATTGTTTCAGAGGTTGTAGTGCCACACGAACACTGAGACATATGCTGTGGGATTGCCCTAAAATAGCTCATGTTTGGATTAAAATTTATGCCATTTTAGAAAGTTGGGGGGAGTCTTGATTCTTAAAAAAGCAGAGGAAGCCCTTCAGGGCCCTTCCTTTTCCGGGTCTCTCAATTTCTGTCAAACCAGATTTTTTTAGCCTTCAGAATCGTGATTGCCAAAAACTGGAAGGCAACTACCTCTGCTTTTGAGAAAGTCTTGAGAAAAATTAAATATAGATGAGTATGATATTGGCAGAGCTTAATGTAAATTATAAAAGATGGACTTCTTTTTGGGATGCTCCAACCTTGTGAATTTACTGGCAATAAGAGCATTCTAAACATTCTACATTGATCTTAAAAGCTGAAGAATAACCTTGAGGCCTCAGGCTCCACTCCTCCTCTCCCACGCACTCCCATACACTTCCCCCTTGTTTGTGTTTTTTTAATTTTTAATTTTCTTGGTTTTTGTGGTTTTGATTTCTTAGACAATACTAACCTTTGCTGATTAATTTAGAAATGAGTTATGGAAATTTATAAAACTAAAAACTAAAATGAAGGCTTAACCTACACAATGCTAATTGCTTCTATATTGTGTCAATTTTGCGATGTATATTTGGACTTGGCGCAACCTTCTTTTCTTTCAATACAAATTATTTAAATCAAGAAATATATATGTAGGTGGTCAGATTACCCTAGTGTAGGTTTCCTTTCTATCAAAGTAATTATCTGTGCATCTCTCCTAATAAGTTAAAAGTCCTTCTTAACACAAGGCCACTTCTGCTAGCAGTGGAGTCTCCCTACCCAATTTGTGGGCCCTTGTGTTTTGCATGAGCTACACTGGCAATAGCTCGGCCACTGGTGTATTTTTATTATTATGTATTGTGACAGAGTGAACCAGGTATTTCCAAGGGTCACAGATATTGCAAAGCTCCCTTTTCCCCATGGAGGTGAATGAGTTAACTCCTGGAGGAGTTTGATTAGCTCAGGGGAGCACAACCTTCAAAGCCTGAAAATGAGAAATGGATGTGGCTGGTTTTATGCTACGCAGACCGTCAGTGAGAGGCTAATCCGACAGGCTCTGTTTAGGCCTTCAACCTTGCAAATGCATGCTGGGAATGCAAACTGTGCAAAATGTGATTGGAGTTGCAAAGAATAACCCCAGAGAGGTATATTGGCGCTCTAAAGTGGGACACCAGGGAGGAATGTCCATACTGGTTACTGAAGCTAGAGAAATACAAAGACAGATATACAGAGGCTGCAGCTTATGAGCAAGCCACAGAGCGAAAACTTGGACTTAAAAGTGAAAGGCAAGTAATTGAATACAAACCTATTGGACTGTTTGTTTCTGTTTTTGCTCCATCCAGGTTTAGCTGGATGAAAGCTATGATAGGAACTGTCAAAGTGAATTTAGTGCTCTGATGAGCACTCATTTTGTAATACTGACAAATATATGAAAGTACATTTTGAAAAAGCATTTAAAGCCTCATGTAATTGCATTCCTCCAACAAAAGTGCCAACAAGGCACTGACCCAGTGGGAGACATATAACTTGTCACAGTATGTTATATACACTTACTAGTGATTTTCATTATAATAAAAAAAGTGAATATATATAGATGGTTCTGATTAGGGGATTAGGCATTTAATGTATATCATGTTCACTCTCAAATCTGTGAGTGGCATGCAGAAAGGGAATTTTGTTTCTTAAATGCAGCACATCTCCAACAATGCTGGTTACTACTGATGACAGCTTAGTACATTTTAAGATAATGTGATAAAGGGCGCAGCTGTCCCTATTTGAGCATATATCTAGCTGTTTGCAGATTCCCCAAACCTTAGAAAATTTAACCCATTTAGTGTGGGGATTTTACTAAGGTATTGCTGGTGTCTGCAGTGGGTCATGGTAACCTGAGTTCCAGCATCTCAGGTAATCATGCAGTTAACTAAAAATACATCCTAATGAGGCACATACCAAACCAAAGTGATCTGGTCATTTTACATAAATATACTGTACATATTAGGGATGGACAGCATTAAAAACATATGGTAATTATATAGCACTAGCGAATTGCTCGTCAAAAAATGACGGCAATGAAATTGTATGGTAGCTAATGCTGTTTGGTGTATAATAATGAAAGATATAACACATTAATAAATGAATATCTAATGCTGTTTGGTGTGTAATAATGAAATATATAATACATTAATAAATGAATATACTTTACCTATTTTGAAGCATTGTGTTGAAGAGCTGTCAATGTGTTTTGAGGTTGCTGCAGCATTAGTGGTGTGGAGCTGCTGTGTAAGCGTGCTGAATGTGTAATACTGTGCATGCGCGAGACGAAACCGTTAGCGTAGTGGTGTACTTCCGCATTGCGAGGGTCTCAGTTGCTGGCATGGAGCGCCTTCGGCGCTCCATGCCAGCAACTGAGGCCCTCGCCCAGTGCCCTCGCTTTGCGAGGGCCTTGGCTCGCCGTGCGAGCCGCGGGCTCGCTATGCAAGGGCCGCGGCTCGCGCACGCGAGCTCGCAAGCGTTAGCAACAACTCGCATGCTCACAACTATATATGTGATTATGGGGATTCTCCCATAACTGGGCTCGTAGGGGCTAGAAGGGGTAGGTAGGCTTATCTTGGAAGATTGATTTAGCACTGTGATCTTTTGATCATGATCGCAGCACAAGCTAAATTGGAATAGGTAGGGGTATGTAGACAACTTTGAGGGTGGTAACTTACTACTACACTGTGTTAAATCATTTAATATCCTTCTTATAAATTGGGTTATGCCTGGTGGTGTGCTGAGTCCCCTCCCCTTGTGCCAAGATCTGAGTAAGATGTGAGAGACCCCTTTAAAGTCCTAGGTAAAGGACCCTGGAAGGAACTGGCTTAAAGAGATAATCTTGTGATCACATTGTAATCTGCTTCTACTGCTATTGTGTATTAGTACTAGTAGTATTATCATTAGCAAATCCTACTAGTACCGTGTTCTGTGATTAAGCCCCACCACCACCACTGCAACATCCACCAGCTGCAATATCATGAAGAAGGAAAATAAAATAAAGAATTCACAGTAATTTTAGTCTGCCTCATTGATCACAACACAATATACATTCTTTAAGATGAGATGAGTCATTGAACTCAATGGTTTAGTACAAATTAATAGTGACATAGCTGATGATCTTCACCACTAACCTTTAATTAAATAATTACTCAAACATGGTCTGAATCAGATTCTCCTCGGGATCAGAAAAATATGTTTGCTTTCTGTACCTTATTTAAAGGACTAATTTAGTCCAAATTTTTAAATATACACTTGAAAATAGATTAACTACTAAAAGGTTTGTTGAGCAGAGGTTAATATGATTAACCATGATGACCACATCAAGGTTACAGTAAAATATTTATTATAATTTTATATATAGTTTTAATAAAAATGTTACTGTGTCTTACAAATGTGATGTGTTCATTGCAATTGTATAGTTACATAGTTACATAGGGCCTCATTCTATTACCAGCCGCAGCCGCTGCGGGGCCGCAAGGACCGGCCGCAAGCTTTACGGCTATTCTATTCCCCTCCGGCCGGGGACTCCGGCAGGCTTGCGGCCGGCGCCTTGCTATCTCTTGCGGCGGATCGCGCCGGAGGAAAGTCTTTGATCTAAAACGGCCGCAAGGAAATCGGCCGTAAGAAAAGCCTGGTTGCGATTCTATAGCACCGGGAACCCTGTCTGCAAAGCTAAAAATGAGCCGCAGCCTACTTGCAGCAAACAGGTCCCGCTAGCACCAATAAGGCACATAAAATAGCTCAAATAAAGCCATCCAGCACTTTGAGAAGACTATAAAGTGATATTCGGTGTTAGAAAAAATAGCACATAATTACCCTATACTCAAATCCGTAAAATATTTTAATTTTAATGTACGTAAAATATCCATGTAAAAAGTCCAGAGTGCTTGGAGCACCTCAGACACACCCACGCCGCAGCCGGAAAATAAACAGTTAATTTGAACTCGGGTTTGGGCTGATGTGCAAGCTTGAGAGTGGGTTACTTTTAATCCTCATGTCCCCCAATATGATCCCTAGCATTTACAGAGCTGTACAGTGCAGGCTTGAATTTATTTTTGCGTTTTTATATTTCAGAGCTTACGGCCGGTTCCAAGATATGCGGCCGGCCGTAAGGGGAGATCCTTGCAGGGCCGTATAATAGAATCGCGAGTTAACTGAACCCCCGCAAGGAATCGCAGCCTTACGGCCGATTTACGGCCGGTAATAGAATGAGGCCCATAGTAATAGAGGTTGAAAATACTTTTTGTCCATCAAGTTCAACTGATTTAGAGCTCCTCTGACCATTATAATAAGCGGATTAGTTGTTAATTAATTGTTAATTGATCCAACGGAAGGCAAACAGAAAAAAACCCATTGAAACATTGACAATTGTCTCAAAAGGGGAAATAAAATTCCTTCCTGACCCCAGATAGTGGAAATCAGATTCCTCCCTATATCAATACTCCTATAGATATCCAGGATAATCCTAAATTTCTTTTTTATTCAGAAATCTCTACAGTAGGGATGGATTGCACCTTAATGATGAGGGAGCTTTTGTACTAGGGGATAGGATGGTAGAAAGGCTGGAGGAGTTTTTAAACTAGTAGGTGGGGGGAGGGACTAGATATAAGTAATGGGGTAGAAAGTGTAGAGGGTATAAGAGATGAATTAACAACTCATAGGGGAGGAGATGTGGGAGGGGTAGTATAGTCAATAGGGAGGTAGTACTAAGTAATTCAAGTACAGTGGCAGGCACTTCAGAACTACAGACTCATAACATAAGGTGTATGCTTGCTAATGCCAGAAGCTTGCCAGGAAAAATGGGAGAGTTAGAATTATTAGCAATTAATGAAAAATGGGATTTAATAGGCATTACTGAGACGTAGTGGGATGAATCTCATGACTGGACTGTTAATCTGGATGGTTATAACCTATTTAGGAAAGATAGAGGCAATGGTAAACGAGGAGGAGGGATTTGTCTGTATGTTAAGCCTGAATTTAAGCCTATAGTCAGAGAAGATATTTATGGTGGACCTAGTGATAAAGCTGAATGTTTGTGGGTAGAGTTGAATAGCGGAGCAGCAAATTCCAAAAGAATATTAGTAGGAGTATGCTATAAACCCCCAAATATAGCTGAAAGAGAGGAAATACAATTATTGTTACAGATTGGAAATGCAGCTAAGCATGGTCAAGTTCTAATAATGGGAGATTTTAATTACCCTGAAATAAACTGGATAAATGAGACCAGCAGTTCATCTAAGGGGAGCAGGTTCTTGAGTACACTCATGGATCATTATCTGGCCCAGGTTGTACAAGAGCCTACTAGAAATGAAGCTATCTTAGATTTACTCATAACAAATAATATTGATATAGTATCAAATGTTGAATAGGGCAACCTCTGGGAAACAGTGATCACAACACAGTCTCGTTTGAGATTAAATTAAAAAAACAAAATTTTAAGGGCCAACGAAAACTCTTAATTTTAAAAGGGCAGATTTTAACGGTCTAAGGGCAGCAATACAAAGTATAGACTGGGACAGAGAACTGGCAGGTAAAAATACTGAACATAAATGGACAACATTTAAATCCTTACTAAATATACATACACATCGGCATATACCATGTGAGAATAAAAGTAAAAGGAGTAAATCCCATCCAATGTGGCTTAACAATGATTTAAAGATCAAGATACAGAGTAAAAAACAGGCATTAAAATTATACAAGAGGGGACAGAGACTGCTTTACAGGAATACAAGGAAATCAACAAGGCTTGCAAAAGGGCGATTAGACTGGCTAAAATAGAAAATGAAAAATAAATTGCAAAAGAGAGTAAGACTAACCCTAAAATATTTTTTAAGTATATTAATGGGAAGAAGTCGAGGAAGGAAGCTATAGGAACATTACAATGTGACACAGGCCGTCTGATAATTAGTGACCAAGAAAAGGCAGATGAGCTAAATAGGTTCTTTTCTTCGGTATACTCAAGGGAGGTACCAGTGGTTGGGACATGGCAAAATAATGGGGTTACACTACCTTTGCCAAATAATTGGTTAACACAGCTTTTAGAAGGGTTAATAAGGAATAATATACAAGAATATGTCTATTTGAACAGGATTATAAGTAGGAGTCAACATCGATTTATGAGGGATAGGTCATGTCAAACAAATCTAATTAGTTTCTATGAGGAGGTTAGTAGGAACCTGGATCAAGGCAACTCAGTGGATGTGGTCTTTTTGGATTTTGCAAAGGCTTTTGATACAGTGCCACATGGGAGACTATTGTGCAAACTAAGAGGTACAGGAGTTGCAGTAAATAGCTGCTCATGGATTGAGAGCTGGCTAAAAGACAGGAAGCAAATGGTTGTTGTAAATGGAACATACTCCGATTGCACTAATGTGGTAAGTGGTGTTCCTCAGGGTTCAGTATTAGGTCCTCTCCTTTTTAACATATCTATTAATGAATTAGAGGTAGGATTGGAGTGTGGTGTCTCCATTTCCAATAATTCCACAGTTTAGCCACCCTTACTGTGAAGAACACTTTTCTTTCTTTAAGATAGAGTCTTTTTACTTCTAACCTCAAAGGATGTCTTCTTGTCAGTTGAAAACCTCTTGGCACAAAAAAGTTTGCTTGACAAAGCCTTGTATTGACCCTGGATGTATTTATATAAGGCAATTATTAGTTTTGTTGCCTTTCTCTGAACTCTTTCCATTTATTCATATTAAAATCTCATCTGCCATTTAGTTGCCCATTTCTCTAATTTATGCAAACCCTTTTGTAGGGAAAGTATATCATTATCTGATATAATTACCTTGTACAACTTTGTGTCCTCAGCAAAATTGAGACAATACTTCCCAGTCTTAACTCTAAGTCATTAATAAATATGTTAAAAAGGAGAGGACCTAATACTGAACCCTGAGGAACCACACTTACCACATTAATCCAATCTGAGTATGTTCCATTTACAACAACCCTTTGCTTCCTGTCTTTTAGCCAGCTCTCAATCCATGAGCATATATGTGCTGCAATTCATATATCCCTTAGTTTGCACAAAGTTTTCCATGTGGCACTGTATCGAAAGCCTTTGCAAAATCCAAAATAACTACATCCACTGAGTTGCCTTGATCCAAGTTCCTACTAACCTCCTCATTGAAACTTATTAGATTTGTTTGACATGCCTTATCCCTTATAAATATGTGCTGACTCCTACTTATAATCCTGTTCAAATACACATATTCTTGTTTACCATCCCTTTTTAACCCTTCTAAAAGCTTTCCAGGTACAGGAGTGAGGCTTACAGGTCTATAATTCCCTGGATTTGGTCTTTCTCCCTTCTTAAATATAGGTATCGCATCTGCTTTTCTCCAGTCCTCTGGTAGCGACCCTGTGTTGAGTGAGACTTGAAAAACATGATATAATGGTTTGGCCATTACAGAACCCAGTTCTCTCAGTACCCTTGGATGTTTTCCATCAGGACCTGGGGCTTTATTTTTGTTGCGTTATCCCAACCACTGGAACCTCCCTTGTGTATACCAACGAAAAGAACCTATTTAGCTCATCTGCCTTTTCCTGGTCACTAATTATCAGATGACCTTTATCACATTCTGATGTTCCTGTAGCTTAGGAAGGAAGCCTTCTTCCCAATAATATGTTTAAAAAACATTTTAGGGTTAGTTTTAGTCTCCTTTGCATTTAACTTTTCATTTTCTATTTTAGCCAGTTTAATAGCTCTTTTACAAGTCTTGTTGATTTCCTTGTACTCACATAAAGCAGTCCCTGTTCCTTCTTTTTTGTATAATTTAAATGCCTGTTTTTTATTTTGTATCTTGATCTGTGATTTACTCCTTTTAATTTTATTTCCACATGATATTTGGTGATAAGTATGTATATTTAGTAAAGATTTTAAAGTTGGCTATTTATGTTTAGTATTTTTATGTGTCCAAGTCTATAAATTTTGTTGTTGCCCTTAGACTATTAAAATAATCCCTTTAAAAGTATCCCTTTAAACATTTTTTAATTCAATCTCAAATGTTACTGTGTTGTGATCATTGTTTCCCAAGCATATCCAAATGTCCACATTTAACACTATATCAATATTCTTTGTGATGAATAATCCAAATGTAAATCTGGGCCAGATAACGATATCTGAGTATACTCAAGAACTTGCTCCCCTTTGCTGAACTGCTAGTCTAATTCATCCAGTTTATTTCAGGGTAGTTAACATCTCCCATTAAAAAACTTGACCATGCTTACAGTAGCTGCATTTCCAATCTGTAACAATAATTGTAGTTCCTACAACTCTACCTACAAGGATTCAACATTTTCGCTAGTTCCACCATAAATATCTTCTCTGACTATAGGCTTAAATTCAGTCTTAACATACATATACTCTACCATTGCCCATATCTTTCCTAAATAGGTTATACCCATCCAAATTAATAGTCCAGTCATGAGAGTCTTCCCACCACGTTTGAGTAATGCCTATTAAGTTTAATTTCTATTTTACTGCTAATAATGCTATCTCGCCCATTTTCCCTGACAAGCTCCTGACATTAGCAAGCATACACTTCATTTTGCTATGACTTTGCTGTTATGAATTGCTTGCCACTGTATTTGAGTTACTCAGCAATACCTCGCTATTGACTACGCTTAAACTCCCCCTGTCCTTCCCCATGAGTAGGTTATTCATTCCTTACTGTAACGGAGTTGGAACACGAAGTCCAGTGTCTCCTCTGGTATACGGTAAAATATCCAAGAAGCACTGCAGTCTCACAAGACCAGACCACCCATATTGGACGACACTCAATTGGGAGTCAAAGAATACTGTCTTTATTTTGTAATGCAGAAATATATATACACCTCTTTCCACAGGCAATACACATCCCCCATATTTGGCCACACAATACACATAGAGAGACAATAGGTGTGGTCACACCTCCCTGAGGCTACCTGGCTACTTTGATACAATCAGACATTGATCAGATTATACTTCTCTTTGTTCTATGTCTCATAATGAAAACACTTTATACAATAGACTTCCTTATCTTATGAGGAGTCTCTGTAATAGGATTATCTATTAGCCTAGTAGCTGTAATATTCTGAGCCAATATATTCTGTAGAACATAAAACAACATATCTACAGTACAGCAATGTGATCATATTTTAACCATAAGAATAAAATAACCATAAAAACAGGGTAAAACAGTGATGGGTTCCGTTACACACCTCCCCCATGACCATAAGCCGGCATACACGGTCTGATCCCAACGGATCGGCCTGGGGATATGCGGACAAAAGTATTTGTTGGTCAATTCTATAGTTTGACAACCCATCAGCATTACTGCAGTTCACCTTTACTCACATTTCAAGATTAAAACAAACGCACACTTCATACAGCATTCACAGCAATAAACATTTCAAGGAGAGGGAAAATACATTTTACAAACAGGTTTTACAGAGGCCTCTGTACTGGAGACAATGGGGAAATTAATCCAATTATCCAGGGATAGAGGCAGACTCCATTGAGCACATGGTTGCAAAAAAAAGACATAATCCACTTTAAAATACATAAAGTCACCTTTTACACATAAAACACAGACATTTCACATATCCCCTGAAAGCTGGGATCTGAGTGCACAAAACTACTGAATAGCGCTCAGATCCTATTCACACAGTTCAATTGCCATGTAGCTAAAGTCTTTCCCATAGTCTTTCATTATATGAAAGGGGCTCCATGGCATAGCTATCTGGGGTATCACCGCTCACACAGGGCAAGTACCGAATGACCTCACTGTATTTAAAGGGCCAGAATGAGTGACATATACTCTGGTATGGCCGAATACTGTTTTTAAAGGGCAATATGTCCCAGGGCCATAGTCGCTGGGCAGGAGGCTGGCAATAAGTCCTCTCCAGGACAAAGTGGTGAAGGGCACTTCATCACACTTACCCCCTAAACTTTCTATGCAATCTAGTCCCTCCCCTCCACCTACTAGTTTAAGAACTACCCCAGTCGTTCTACCATCCTTTCACCTAGCACACCAGCTCCCTCTTCATTAAGGTGCCATCCAACACTGCTATAGAGATTGTACCCAAGTGAGAAGTTAGTTACTCTAAAACCCTATACCCTTCCTTAGTGCTCCACTTTTTTAGCCATGCACTAACCTTCCTAAGCTCCTTCAGAAAAGCATGCAATAGGAATAAATGCATATAAAGTTAAAAATGTAAAATTATGTTTTTATAGTTTTTGTTTTCTGAATACATTTGCCCATTCTCCAGTTTAGTTTTTCAAAAGTCCATATAGAATAAATGACCTCAATGACCCTAAATCATTTATGTGTATAAAAGTTTTAGATTCTCAGTCACAGCCTATATTCTTTAAATATTGAAACTGCTAAGGTGTTATTCTTTAATTCATATTGTGATACTACAGCATATTCAAGGATATCAAATTTAATAATTCGCTGAAAATTAAATTTGAAAGAAAATGTCAAAAAGGATAACATGGAAACCTTTAATTTAAAAAATACTTACTGAGAAATGTCTTGAATATGATACTCTTCAGTCTCAGCACATAATGTATTTTCATAAATATCTTATTTTATTGAGTAGAAAGGTCTCACATTTAACTCATTTTTTTTAACTACTGAAGCTGCCTATCATGCAGTGATTTGATACTATGAATGTTCATATACAAGCAAAACACATAACAGTTACAAGCAAATGTCAAGAAGTGTAACATGTATGTACTTGAAAGGTATTAACATCCATATCATTTTGTCTGCCAATATGTTTAGGAGCACTGTACAATCAAAAATAGTTTGTAAAGTGTGCGTAATGCTCCAGGGGAGCGCATGCAGATTTTACAAGCTATATGTACAAAAGACCGTACATCCCGCAGTGCGCAGCACCAGTCACGCATGCGCACCGCAATTGATATGCATGTGCAAAGCGTGGAGTAAGCAGAAAGGGACAGAGAGGTGGAAAGAGACAGAGGGGAGGGAGGAGGGGGAAAGATACAGGGGGGGAAGGGGTAAAGAGGCAGAGGGGGAATGGGACACAGGGGAGGGAGGAGGGGGAAAGATACACAGGGCAAAGGGGGAAAGAGACAGAAGGGGAAAGGGGGAAAGAGACACAGGGGAAGGAGGAGGGGGAAAGAGACGCAGGGGTGGGAGAGGGGAGTGAGGGGGAAAGAGATACAGGGAAGGGAGAGGGAGGAAGAGACACAGGAGAGAAAGATCGGGGGAAGAAACACAGGAGAGAGAGAGATAGGGGAACAGACAAAGAGGAGGGAGAGGGGGAAGATACACAGGGGAGGGAGAGGGGGAAAGAGACACAGGGGAGAAAGAGGGGGGAAGAGATACAGGGGAAGGGGGGTGGGGGGGCAATATTATCCCATCATTTATGACGGCAAATTACTAGTGAGCAATAAAGCATGAATAGCACATGGTATGTATAATGGACCAAGATCAACTAAATCCATACTATTTAAAGTAGAATGGCATATTCTAGTTAGTAAAAGACATAGAACTGTTAGCACAAATTTGTTTGAGTTAAACAAATATCAGCACTTGTTGTGTCAATAATACAAAACATCCTTTTAGATACTGTAGCCTGTAGCTTTATTTTCAAAGTATGCCCATTTTCTCTCTTGCCTTTTGTTTATATTCACATTCAGTTTTCTATAATGAATCATTTTATGTTCGTCACTTAGGTTTCTTTATTCTCTTGTCTATTTGGTGTACATCTTTCAGCTGGAAATTGTTTCCATCTGTCTCACTTAAACATCCTTTTAGTCTCTGTTCAGTGCCATAGCTTTTTAAGTTATCCCCAGAGCCAAGATTCAGACCATATTTCCAAAGTAATAACTCAGCATTTCTACCCATATTTGTTATAGAATCCTAAATTCAAGTGCTTTGCTTGGCCATCAGAGAGTTTTGGAATGTAAACCTTTAATGGTTTCTTTTGACTAGGCCATATTTTGTTGCGTCAACAATTTTCATTATAATAATTACTGAAAAACAGAATTTGAACTGCTGTTCCATATCACATATATAGTTGTGAGCAATACGGGTTGTTGCTAACGCTTGCGGGCTCCCTCGCAAAGCAAGGGCCGCAGTTGCTGGCAAGGAGCGCCAAAGGCGTTCATCACTACGACCCTGTACGACTTAGGCAGGGAGTGCCAAAGGCCGAAGGCATCTGGGAGTCCGGTTGCACGACAATTTAACCACAATTTGCCAAGTTTCCACACACGAAAATCGCCTAAGCGACAAAAAAAATGGTGGCCGAAAAAACAAAAACGAGGCTACACGACCCCTAAACACGCATAACATCACAAGGCACATAAAACTTTTACACAAAAAAATATGACCCGCGGCACTTAGAAAAAGAAAATATGAGGTCAAAAAATTATGAAGTTAACGGCCGTACCGCGCACCTTCAAAAACAACAATAACACCACCAAAATTACCAAAAATACAAAACAAACACCACTCACAGCACGGGGGAACAGGCACAACGTCTGGGTGTCAGGTTGCACGACACTTTAACCACAATTTGCCGAGTTTCCGCACACAAAAATCGGCAAAAAAAAAAATGACCGCCTGAAAAAACAAAAAAGGATGCTACACGACCCCTAATCACGCATAACACCACCAAACACATAAGACTTTTACACAGGCACGTACGAGGTATAAAATACACTATTAGGGACAACAGAAAATGCACCACATCCGCGTAACGCATAAACAATTGCCGCCATTTTAAAACACTAACTTACAACTAATAACATTACCATTACAAAATGCCCAATTACACAGCTAAACAAACGGTTTGCCCTCGTTGACGCAGCCTATTTACACTGCACACATTGCTGACACTCACACCTGACGTGAGCAACAGTGCAAGTGTACATTGTATGCTGCAGGAAAATCAAAACAGATTGTTAGCTCTTAAGGATATTGATTGCTGGATATATTAATTACAAATAAGTAAAGTATATTAATTTATTATTTCATTAATTAATTAATTAGCATTAATATATATATATATATATATATATATATATATATATATATATATATATATATATATATAAAAGGACCAGGTGAGAGGATCGCAATGATCTACAAAGGCGTTCAGCGTGGGGCTCACAATGAGCGACGAGGGTGCTCAGAAGAGCAAAAATACACGAGGGGAGAGGCTCGCAATGAGCGTCAAAGCCAATCAGCGTGCACCTCGCAATGACTGACAAAGGTGCTCAGACCACCAAAGCTACACAAACGGAGAGCCTCGCAATGAGCACCGAAGGCGCTCATTACAAGCCACGCAATAAGCGCTAAAGGCGGGGCTCACAAGCAAAGCACAGGGTGCTCAGAGAACCAAAAGTAGAGCAGAGAAGAGGATGGCAATGAGCGCCAAAGGAGTTCAGCACGTGACACACAATGAGTGCCGAGAGTGCTCAGAGGAGCAAAAGTACACAACGGGAGAGGCTCGCAATAAGCGCCAACACCGATCAGCATGGCCCTTGCAATGAGCGCCAAAGGTTCTCACACCACCAAAATTGCACGAGCGGAGAGGTTCGCAATGAGTGCCAAAGGTGCTCAGACTACCAAAAACCTTACATTGTGTGCCAGATTCTGTCTGGCAGTAAAATCATATGGCAGTATTCTTAGCAAAAAAAGGGTACCCTCTATGCATATGCTCTGTCCTACGCGCTTTTCCCCACAATGTGGATTCTTCTGGGACACGCGTAGGACAGAGCCTACGCATAGAGGGTACCCTGAGGGTATAAATGTAGATGTTTGTGTGTGTGTATTTAAAATTAGATCTACCTCCTCAAAAAATCTACCACACAAGCTAGGAACCGGCCCAACTCTGATGAGTAACAGTAACCTTGAAACAGCTGTACGTGGGTGGGATTCCTGGCTTGCATATAATGCAACCTTAGCTTTGCTTAAAGCTGTATGATGCAGAGGGCATATGCTTAAAGAAAGCCATGTTTAAAATGGTAATGGGTGCAAGAAAAAAGTCTTTGCGGGCACATTTGCATGTCCCTGCCAAGGTTCCCGGATTGCAGTGTAATAACTATTTCTCAGAATTCTGGGCATGTTTTTTAGCTTGTTCAAAAGTATAAATGTAGTATTTATTTGTTATATATATATATACATAAACATATATTAAAATGTAGGTGTACAGTTGGGTCTTTCAGGTGGCATCATGCAGCCTGAAGATGCTGGTGCAGTACCATAGAATAATGGGTGAAGAGGCACAGAAATGCTGATTTGTTGTGGTATTTCTTTTTTGATAGACTTATATACTCATAAACCTATGATGTGGACTATAGCAAGGGCATAGGCTAAGTAATATCTAGGGTGTGGAGTATGAATACACTCAAGTAATTGGGGCACAGTCTGAATATGTCTAGGGCATCATAAAACCCAAATACTCCCATGAATGTGTACATACTATAAGTAAATTCCTAGTTCCCTCTATTATAAAAACAATCTCAAAGTACTCTCCCACAGGAATGATTGTTTATATACATATAAAGACAGAGAGAGAGACACAGGGCAGCAAGGTTGCATTAAAAGCTCTCCTAACAGAATGTAACCATTTAATTGGGTTGCAGTCAGTAAACAGCTAAATAACCAAACCGCATCTTAAAAAAATTATTGGCAGCTTTAGCTTTAGTGTTCATTCATACATGGTACTTAATGGAACTGCTACACAAAGCCAGGGAAGCATTTTATTAAGCAATATAATTGTATGAAGTATATATCTGGAGCATTAGGAAAGCAGAACATACAGCTATGTGTGCTGTACAGCAGGCATTGAGCATTGTAACAGTTCCACATAATTTGGGCATTTGGGAGGTGTGCATGCCTAAAGTATCTAGTTGCCAGTGATGCACTATTCTGCCTTAAACACACCTTTATTACAGTATCATTGAAAATGTTTAGATCCATTACAAAATAATGTGGCAAGAGTGGCGTGCCTGTGGAAAAATGGTATGCTTTGTTTATAGTCTGGTATATATTTATTGTTAAAATAATCTTAGCCTCATACAGATCGATAAAACTGGCTAACCATTTGTGATTGTTTGTGCCAGGTGCAGGCCTACATACAGTCATAATAATTTTCCTGTATAAGCTAATTGTTGATAGGTATTCTATTTTGTGCAATTTAACTTGATCCTTTGCTTGTTGTCTTGGCATTCTCCATTAAAGGGAGCAGCTTTTGGGACTTCTAAGTACAGGCTGGGCACCGATTTTTCCAGCATCATCCGTTACAGGGCTTTACCGGAAAATACATTTTGATGGACCAATTGTGCTTTCTCAAAAATGCTGTTTTTTGGCAAGAATACTGCAGCTTGATGTGTTAATTTAAGTTCTTTGTATTTAAGATACATTTTATGTGTTTATTATACACTTTAAAAGAAACATTTAATAATGAATCAAACCAAGTACACAGGATGTTTAGAGAAACCAGTTTACTGACTCAAAAAGGTCACTGTAGCTTTACAGAATGAAAAGAACCAGTGGAGATTTACTGAATGAAAAGGAGCAATGGAGTTTTGATGATCTACATGCTTTACAATAACAATGAGTAATACCTGTATACATCAGACAACACAAAGAGTTTACATACAGTGTATACTGTACGTATAAATCTCAACCAACTGCACGTAACCTGTTTTGTAGCCGTTAATGCTTACAATTGAATAACTGTAAACATTAACTGTAATTGTTAGGTTAATCACTAAGTTCTTGAATGTCAGAGTTGCCCTGATTCCTGTCTGTTTTGTAGTTGCGTAGCTCATCTTGGATTTCTGATGCTAGCGGTATAACATCTGGGATACTTGAAGATGAAGCCATAGTATTCTTGGCAATCTTTTTAAACATTTCATTAATTCATTTGTATAGATCTTTCCTTTGGTCATTTTTTTCATGCAATAAATGCAAACTCATTAGTACTTGTGCTGTAAACGCGCTACATTGCTCTAGTCCTTTAATTATTTGGTCACCAGATCAATTAACTTGTCACTATAACACTGTCAAAACCATCCCATCATCCCATTATATTACTTAATAAAATGTTTCCCTGGCTTTCAGCCACATTATATTTGAAGCCAGTATGTGCAACGTGAAGTTTGAAATTAGGCCGAATTACCTAGCTATTATATTAGAATGGGCTACGAGTTACAAGTTTGAGATGCAAACCTGTAAAACATTTGTTGAACGTTGGAGGCGAGTAATCAATTAGTCAAACCCACAGTTACGGGTCTAAATGGAGCCAATGAGAACTGAGATCGTCATTATTGCGTCACAGAAAAATGGAGGTTGGATTTCAAAGTCTTACTGGGTTCAATTACGAGTTACAATCGGACCCACATTCCAGATATAGTGCAATATAGATCAATGCAACTTAGTGGATGTAGCCTTTTTAGATTTTCAAAGGCTTTTGATACAGTGTCACATGGGAGACTAT
This sequence comes from Discoglossus pictus, assembly GCA_027410445.1. NCBI lineage: Eukaryota > Metazoa > Chordata > Amphibia > Anura > Alytidae > Discoglossus > Discoglossus pictus. The sequence goes on along the minus strand of CM050163.1, from coordinate 460,092,576 downwards.
TGTGCAAACTAAGGGATAGAGAAATTGCAGTAAATATATGCACATGGATTGAGAGCTGGCTAAAAGACAGGAAACAAAGGGTTGTTGTAAATGGAACATACTCGGATTGGACTAATGTGGTAAGTGGGGTTCCTCAGAGCTCAGTATTAGGTCCTCTCCTTTTTAACATAGTTATTAGCGACTTAGAAGTAGGATTGGAAAGTAGTGTCTACATTTTTGCTAATGACACAAAGTTGTGAAAGGTAATTAAATCAGAAAATGATGTACTTTCCCTCCAACGGGATTTGCAGAAATTAGAGAAATGGGCAATTAAATGGCAGATGAGATTTAATATGAAAAAAAGTAAGGTTATGCATCTGGGAAGGAAAAATAGCCATGCAATCTACAAACATAATGAAGGAAATCTAGGGGTATCTGATATTGAAAGGGATTTGGGAGTGCTTGCGGACAACCACCTACGTAAAAATTCTCAATGCCAAGCAAAGGCAAATAATCTATTGGAATGTATTAAGAAGGGTATTGAAGCAAGGGAGGCAGATATAATTCTACCACTATACAAATCCCTAGTACGCACTCATTTGGAATATGGAGTACAGTTTTGGGCACCGATTCATAAAAAGGACAGATTAGAACTGGAAAAAGTATAGAGAATGGCTACAAGACTAATAAGGGGAATGGAGGGGCTAAGTTATGAAGAAAGACTAACCAAATTAAACTTATTTTCTTTAGAAAAAAGGCTTCTAAGAGGGGATATGATTACCCTATATAAATACATCCAGGGTCAGTATAAAGAGGTTTTTAACTGACAAGAGGATATCCTTTGAGGTTAGAACAAAAAAGATTCCACCTTAAAGAAAGAAAAGGGTTCTTCACAGTAAGGGTGGTTAATCTGTGGAATTCTCTACCAGAGGAGGTGGTGACAGCGAATTCGATAGATAACTTTACAAAGGGATTGGATATATTCTTAATTAATTAAGAACTAATCAGCATATTGCAGATCAGAGGAGATCTTAAAAGGTTGAACTTGGTGGGCTAAAAGTGTTTTTTTCAACGTCAATTACTATGTAACTATGCAATATTTATAAAGTCGTAAATACGATATTCTATTATATGCGAGTTACATTATATGCGAGCTTGAGACTGTTGTGTTATTAATTCTAAGACCTAACATCACTTTACATTTTAATAAAAGTACAGTAGTGTGGTAATATTTGCATTTAAAGTGCCACAGATTGGACTTTACCCCCCTTGCAAGTCCTCTCTATCACTCGTTGGCCTTTGGGCTCCATTTGCGTGTTACGGCGTTGAAGGCAAGGGAAATTGTTGCAATTTAATAGCAACAAAGGATTTGCGGGCCGTAGGTTCTTTTTTTGCTCCAAACCTGAAGATCGGCAACGGCTTACTTTACTGGGCTAATTTAATAGCAGTAAGTCTTACTGTCCACATTATGTGCTATGGTTTCACATGTAGGGGGAATTTAATAGGGCTGTTTGTGTAGCAGTTCCATTAAGCACCGCCTACTCATGAATTTGTATGAATGAACATTGTTCCGTATTGGCAGCTAAAGCTGACAATCATTTTTTAAGTATGCTAATTTTCATTTAACTGTTTACTGACAGCAACCAAATGAAATTGTTACATTCTATTTGGAGAACTTTTAATGCACATACCCTACGCACTGAAATACCACAGTCAAGTTTTATCATCAGCTTTCTCTTCAATTGTTATGACCACCACCGTCACTTATATCTTTGTTTAATGTCATAGCAAGCTTTTAAAAAGCCAATAGGGTCAGTGTGTGTGCCAAATAGGCTCAAAATTACCCCCTTTTAGGCTTAGGAGATCAAATAGGCTCAGAAGGTTAAATAGGATCAAACGTTTATATATTATATAGGCTGTGAAGTTTAAGTAGGCTCAAAATGTCCTCCTTTTAGGGTCAAGAGGTCCGACAAGGTCAGAATTTCATGCTTTATGCTCAAAAGGTCAAACAGCCTCAGAAACTCCTCTCTGTAGGGTGAAGATGTCAGATAGGCTCATAATTTCCTCATTTTAGCCTCAAGAGGTCAAATTGACTCAGTATGTCCTCCTTTTAGGATCAAGAAGTCAAATAGGCTCAGAATTTCTTTCTTTTAGGCTCAAGAGATCAAATAGGCTCAGAATGTCCTGCTTTTAGGCTCTTGAGGTAAAATAGCCTCAGAATGTCCTCCTTTTAGGTTCAATAAGTCAAATAGGGTCAGAATTTCCTCAGTTTAGGCCCAAGAGATCAAATAGACTCAGAATGTCCTCCTTTTAGGCTCTTGAGGTCAAATAGACTAAGAATGTCCTCCTTTTAGGCTCAAGAGGTCAAACAGGCTCAGAAGGTCAAATAGACTCAGAAGGTCAAATAGGCTCAGAAGGTCAAATCTCGGTACAGAATACCAAAAACAAACATAGTCCAAATTAGAAATTCTGGATTACCTGATTCCAGAAAATCGGTCCCCTACCTGCAGTAGCAATCAGTATAAACAGATTTTCAGATTATTGTGGTGGAAGGAAAATGTATATTTTGTGACAAACGTACACTGAAAGCAGCTGGTCTTCTGCTCATCTTTATGCTAGAGGTCCTCCATGTTTTCAAACTGTATCAGGAAATGTAACTCAACTCCCTAGACTCTATCATTATATTTGTGCAAAGAGAAAAGAGGAGTCATCCACAAATTACAGAATGTATTAAAGATCCACTGTTCTAATATACAGTTGTGCTCAAAAGTTTGCATACCCTGGCAGAACTTTAAAAATGTGGGCATTTACTTTCAGTTTATCCTTTCCACTTTCTATATATGAAATAATTGGTTTATGTGTGTTTATGTATATATATGGTATGTCAGAAAGTGGCCTGGCTTTGCTCAGCCTCGTTTTCATCCTGTTCCCGATTTTTTACGTTTTTCGTCCGCAATTTTTTCCTTGCTTAGCCATTTTTCGATTAACAAAAAACTGCAAATATGGCTCAAATTTGCTTGCAACCTCACTTCCTGGCTCTGCCCCTGTGCTGTGTGTGAGTGTGTGTTTTTTTTTTAATTTTAAATTATTTTGCTTGTTTTTCAGGCTTTTAGAACTATGCGCTTGAACTAATTTTGGCCGTTAAATTAGCAAACTGTATTCCTTGCGGTCAGCAGCAAAGTGCTACGTGTTTAGGTGGTGTTCCGCATGCTTCAATGGCTCGCCTCGCTTTGTGAGGCTCGCAGCGCAATGAGTGTCTTCGGCGCTCAGTGCACCCTAAGTCGTGCGTGCTTCGCTATACTCGCCGTCCACTGCTCACCAACGTCGCAAACGTTCCCAACATCGCAAAGATCCACAACTGTATATGTCATATTTTTTAACCCAGCTATCTACATTTATTTAAATTATGTAAGTATAATAAAACAAAATATTAATGTAAGGGTTCTGTGTACTGTACAATAATATACAGTACACTTAATTTTTTGAATAAATTGCTGCTTCCCTGCTATGTAAATGAATCACACTAACATATGCCTTAAGGCTCCCAAGTCATTTTGTAAGTGGACACTGCCCAACTGTATGGATGGCTCTGCCCCCAACAGTGACATCATCTTTGCATATGCAATTGCAAACTACAGCTAAACAGAATGGTGGAGGTCCTCTGTGAGGATGCATACAAGGGGGAAATGGCAGATCTATACTGAGCAATATCAGTGACAAAATCAAGCAAGTAAGCCAAACATACCGTATATACTGGAGTATAAGCCGACTTTTTCAGCAAATTTTTTTATGCTGAAAAAGCCCCCCTCGGCTTATACTCAAGTGAGGGTCCCCTCAGCACACCATTCCTCTTCCTTCCTCCTCCCCATCGTCCTCTTCCCCATCCTCCTCCTCCCTCCTCTTCCTCATCCTCCTCCTGCCTTCTTCCCCCTTCCTCCTACCCCCTTCCTCCTTCCTCATTCCCCCTTCCTCCTTCCCCTTCCTCTTTCCTCCTTTCCCCTTCCACCTTCCTCCCCCCCCCCCCCCCCTCTCACATCTTCTCTGTAGCCTCCGATCAGCTCCTGCTGGTGAATGGAGCCCTGCAGCTCGTCTTATGCCTATCTCTGGAACCGGCATATGCTAATGACGTGACGTCACAAGCGTCTCACGTGATTAGCATATGCCGGTTCCAGACAAAGGCATAAGACACACTGCAGGGCTCCAATCAGCATCAGGAGCTGACCGGAGGCTACAGAGAAGAGGTGAGAGAGGGGAAGGAGGGAAGATGAGGGTGGGAAGTGGAGGGTGATGGGAGGTGGGTGAGAGGGGGAGGAGGGGGAGAGGGGAAGGGGGGAAGAGGAGGTTGAGAGGGTGGGAAGAGGAGGATGATGGGGAAGAGGAGAGGAGAAGGATGGTAAGGGGGGAAGGATGAGGTTGATAAGTGGGGAGGAGGAGGATGATAAAGGGGGAAGGAGGAGGATGTTAAGGGCGAAAGGAGGATGAGGATGATAAGGGGGGAGGAGGTGGATGATAATGGGGGGTGGAGGAGGATGATCAGGGGGGAAGGAACCTCTTTTGCACCCTCGGCTTGTACTTGATTCAATATGTTTTCACAGTTTTTTGTGGTGAAATTAGGTGCCTCGGCTTATACTCGGGTCAGCTTATACTCGAGTATATATGGTATTTCAGATATTCACTAAAATATGTATAAAAAGTATAGAAAAGATTATTTTTGATTCAGTGTAAAAAAATATCTTCTAGAGTTCAGTGGTCCTTTAAAATTAATATTGGGATACTTTGCAGGAGGTGGTACTATGTAGAGATCATGAGTAAGTTCAGCAAGGTTTCCTCAATTTGTTTTGTGTAAATATGATCCATATCAGTCATCCATATACAGTAGCAATAACTTGTGTGTAAATACTGGCAAGCTGCAAAAGAAGCTAGCAATTTCATTACTAACAATGTGACATCAGTTATCCATATTGTAACCAATTACACATAACCACAACAATTTACTAGCCGGCTAGCATTTGTTTATTGTGAGTATTCTCTGTAATATTTCTTGTTGTAGTTATGCTATCACTCCTAATAAAACAAATGTATATTGTTGTGGTTGTATACTGCAGAGACTCTTTTGGCATGTCTTCACATACATCATGTAATACTTGGCATACAGGATGATACAATAATGTCTCTTGGTTTGTGTCTTATAGAGCATACATTACTATAGATCCAGCAGCATTACAAAGTGAAGATGAATATCAGTGAGGAAGACGAAGAACAATGTTGGACAATATGTCCAGAAAGAGAATACCTAAATCAGTAGTGAGCAGAGAATGGTCTAATATATTTTTAAGACAAGGACTTCTAGAAAAAGAAGGTTTGAGAAAATACCTTAGGGTGATATTTGGAAGTGTACAGAACTTATGATCTGTAAGTAACTGACATGCCTTAGAGTTAAGTACACACTCCAAAGATCAGTGAATCACCAAATATGTATAATGAAATTATAGTTTGTTGAGGACATTTTCCACAAGATTACAAATATACTGAAGGGCCTGTAGGCCACCACAGGCTTACCTGTGGTTGGAAAGAGGGAACACTTGGCCTGGAAAGACTGCGTATGTGGAGGAAGGTGGCTAGCTGGGGGAGGTGAAGCCATTTATAGGAGTTTAGCGCCATTTTCCATCATTATGCCCCCAGCTAGCCATGTGAGTAGATAGGCCCCTGTTTCCCTTGTTCTTCCTTTCAGAAGTCCATCGGCAGTTCCCTGGGCCATCATCCAGGGGATTATGGGGCTTGTAGGCCTTTCCTGTGAGGCGGGCTACACAGTGACAGATAGGCACTAGTAGCTTACGGGGAGAGGTGGCAGCTCACCCCAGATGGCCAGTGAGGGGGTTAGGGCCATGACAGCCCCCTCACAGGCACAGTACTTCATATTGGCCCCTGGATTGCCGAACCTTAGTCCCTTGGAGGTCCCCGGGGCTCGGGAACATGGCGATACATTATCAGACAACGCCATTAGCCTGGGGGATGATGGTATTCACAATATTTCACTGCAGGCATGCCTGACAGCGTGAGGAGAGCGTTGGCTGCCTGCAGGGAGACCTCATGGGGGCAAACTGTGACCGTTAACACCCTTGCAGCTTACTGACCAGTAACCCCTTAGACCCTCCTTCCCCTCATTCCTTGGTTGCACAAGCTCTTGGCCTTAAAGGCCACAAGGATAGCATACTGTTAGGAATATGGGAGTTTTATAAAAATATGTATGAGGGTGCCCCTCTAATCCTCCATATATAGCGTATCTTATGTTAAATTAGATAGTAGCATTAGTACATGAGGTGGTATTGTAATTCTGCATAGCGGGGCATTCATAGGTTTTGGGTAACAAGCGTAGTGGATGTGGTAGACACAGCATGTGTTTGGGTAGGGGGTAGCCCAGTTATAGAGCTTTTGATCAGTTTATGGTTAAGCCCTGTAAGGCGGCATGATTGCAATATGATGAGGTAGTACTTTTCCTCACTGTTTCCCTTACCCTATCATTGCCCAAGCCTGTTAGGTACCTTTATAATTTTCCTGGTACAATAGCATCGAGGCCAGGGGGTTATTAAACATACCCATATGGGTAATTTGGTGGGTTTCTGGTAAGTGTAGATGTTCCTAATTCATTTTCAGGCCTTTTATCTAGCCTCCCCAGGTCCAGGCTGTTGTATAGTTGCCAGTGTAGGAGGCCGTAAGCCTATATGTGGTCACGTTAGGTCAGCAGGTGCTGCTTTGGGGGATGGCTTTGGGAGGTCATCCTACAGGGAGAGTTTACAACTCAATCCCAAGCTTTCTATTAAGGGGTTAATCCCATCTTCCTTTGGATCTGGCAATTAGGGACACGTTTTCTTTAATTGGGAAAATAAGCTTCTATCATAGTGTAGAGTATTATGGTATTATACATGATGGTAGTATAATAAAAATGCATTAGTTCAGGTCTATGGGTTATGTAGAGTTAGACATGGGCAGGCATCCTTAAGCATGGGGACCGGGAGCGGTCAAAGTGCGTGCCCAGTTTTGTACAATGCCCTAGCCTCATTAAAGTGAGCCCGCAGTGGCATTGTGTGACCCGTGACATCGGCATACTCCAAAATGGTCCTTGTTTAGAGCTAGTGCATTATTTATGGGGCGTGTTATGGGTCTGTGACGCAAGCCCATAAACCAGTCTGGAGCAGTTGGAGTGGCGGCCGTGTGCGTGTTCATTTAGTCTATTCCGTAGTACAGGTTTTTGTGACGGGCCATGTAGTGGAGATTGTCAGCATTTCATCTCTGAAAAGGTCAAAGCCTTATTGGTCTTTAATGGCGGGCTATGATCAATTTTTATTATGTGATATGTTAGAATCATATAGCGTTTATATTATATGCTGGTCCATATGAGTTACATTATGGGTATTAACTCATTTAGTGCCAGGATCGGGGTATCACAGTAATTTGGAGGTATATCCACTTTATATGGCGGTTTGGCGAGCCTGTGAGTGTGATACTATTGTTTCTAATGCATAACACCACTCTTCTTTCATGATTGGTACAGTAGGGTGTGCATTGTGTGTAAATTTGCAATTTTGACTGGTTGTGTAGCCGTAAGTCTTGTGGGCTACGTTTCAGGCTGCGTTTTTTTTCTCTTCAAAGGAAATTATGTATCTGCCTTTAGCGTTGTGCGGTGTCCGTGGTGCCTTGCCGTAATGCTGCGCCTGGGTACTTACTAATGGTGGACTGGGGATGTATATATGGGCAATTATAAGCGTATTTGGTGTATCTCTTTTTTCATCGGACCAGGTACAGCACTGGTTAGTAGCGTGCTTTACAGATTTTTAACATTACCGGCATTTGTGGAGTTGCTTGGCTTATGGGGCCATAAGCCCATTTGTTCAGGTCGGGCTACCAGGGCATAGGCACTATAGGCTACCGATATGATTTGCAGATGAGCGTTTTATATGTTTATGCAATTATTTTCTCGGGTTCTCTGCTCAGACAAGTTCTACCCTAGTTATGGTATTGGAATTCAAATTTTTTTATGTTGGGAGTCCCTGTACCGCTTTTGTCAGACTTGCAAATAGTCGTGATTCGGCTCGGTTGGGTCCACTTTTACCCTGCTGCAGAGGGTCAGGCTTGGGGGTATCATATCTGGGGTTCTTTTGTTTTTTGTCTGGGTAGGTCGAATAATCCTCAGTGGTCGGAGTATCAATAGGTAGGCATCGGTGGTGGTCAAGGTGCTTCTTCTCTTCACCCTCTTGGGTGCGTCTGAGTTAATGGTGGACTCGAAAGGGCAGCTGTGTTTGGTAGTAGGAAGTATCACTCCGTTCATCTCCTGCTCATTCAGGGGAGTATCATAAGCTATAGTGTTAGTGTCTGGTGCTGTCGGTACGTAGCTTTGTAGATCCTTCACGGCTAGTTGGCGGTGGATAAAGAGTCAGTAAATCGTGTGTTCAGAAAATACGGTGGTGGTGCAGGCTAGTTAATCCTAGTATGTAGTATCCCGTTTGGGACTACGTTTTCGGAAACCCTGAGTGCAGTACCAGTAAGGGAGCAGATAGTGATAGAAGGTACCTGGTCCTTCTTATGGGCGCGCCTCAGGCTGCTGGCCAGAGTGGGAGGATGGACAGTTTGTGCGCTGGGTACGCATGTAGTGCATGGGAAGGGTTAGGTGTTTTCGGTAACCCAAGGCTCAGAGGACGTGTCCCTCGGAAGTGGGGTGTCAGGTAGCAGTGTGGCCTAGCAGAAGCAAGCAGGGTTAATAGGTCCTGACGAGGGATTGAATGGAGAGAGCAAGTGGTAAAGGTGAACAGGAGGTATGGAAAAGGGATGGCAGGCAACTGGTAGCCTTTTCCCAAGGGCCCGAGATACCACTGTTCTGGTACCAAAAGGTTGTTTGGGAAAACAGACAAGGTATGTCGGCCTCAGGTGCCTGGTCTGGCAATCCAGGGTGATTAGATGACAATTTGGTTACGGCGGTTCAAGAAGGAGCTGTTGGGGAAGGGAAGTAGTTATAGTGTAACAGGCACACTGATTGCTCCCCTTTCGTGGATTATGGCTCTCTTGGTCCAAATCACGTTGTTGGTTTTGCACCTTTCCTTGATTGAAATAGGATTGATTCTCTATGAGTAGGATTCTACGATGTTGGAGACTGCAAGCAGCTTTTGGGCATTTTTTGCATTGGAACTTGGTACCCACTCGCTTGGTGCAGAGGCATCCACCGTAACAGCCCTAAAGGGCTTTTGGAGAATTTGGTTTGGAGAAGGTGAAGGTTGTGTGGGGTGATGTCATTTACTATTGGTAAATTAGACCATGTAGACGCGTTGCCTCGGTTGCGTGTCATGGCCCACAGCTTGGCGAGGCCCTGGTTCAGATGGATCATGAGCAGATATGGAGCTCGGAGGGTTGGGGTTATAGGAGGGTATGCGGCTGGTCATGACATTTTTTGGGGGGAGTCCAAACCACAAAAGGCTTTATGCGGTCTTCTCCATGGCAAGTGGTGAGGGAAGTTGCCGGGTCAGTGGTAAAATGGGTGAGATTCTACCCTACGGTGGTACGGATGTTCAAACACGGTAGGCCCTGGATGGGGGTTCAGGACGTAGGGTGTATTGTCTCTGGCCAGGCTCCTCCCCTCGTGTGGTTATGTTGATTTATTTATTGTTATGGTTATTACATCATGTTGTGTTTACCAATAAACACTGTGGCCAGTTATCTCCCAAGAAGTGATCTGTGTCTAATCTTTATATTTAACTAGCGACTTGCCCGTCAAAAGTGACGGGGCAATAACATTTGAAACCATGGTAATGCGGTTTGCCACACAATGTAAAGCTTTTGCTCCTCTGAGGACCTTCGGCACTCATTGCGAGCCCCGCCCCTTGTGTACTTTTGCTCCTCTGAGCACCTTTTGCGCTCATTGCAAGCCTCTCCCCTTGTGTCCTTCAAGTTTCGTGCTTTGCAACGATCATCTTTGTCGCTCATCGCAAAGACAGATATATAAGTCTAGTTAGGAAGGGCGAAGCATTAATGTATTCATAAAGTAACAGCAGTGAAAAATATGCTATTTAGATTCGTAATGTTATTAGTTGCAAGTTAGTTAGTTGTAAAATGGTGGCGATTGTCTATGTGTTACATGGCTTTCTCTCTTTCTAATAGTGTATTTTGTACCTTGTACATTCCTGGATAAAAGTCGTTCGTGCCTGGTGGTGTATTCTGCGACCCGGGGGGCACGTAGCCTTGTTTTAATTTTTTAAGGCCGCCATTTTTTTTCACGCTTAGGCGATTTTGCCGAAACGCGTCTGTTGGATCCAATTTGATCTTTGTAACGTTTATTATAATTACATTATTTATTTTATTGTTGCTGCTATTTTACCTATTTTACCTATTTTCACCACATTGGTCCTATTTTTCCCTGATGTAAGAAGCCCCATAGATGGGTCTTAATTAGATTCACCATTATTAGTATTAAGATTAGAGCAAACATTATATAAATTGTCATTCGTGCTGACCCTCACTGATATTGGAGCATCTTATGTGAGGCTTGCTAACCTCAACAATAAATGTCTCAGTCTGGGGAGTGAGGTCTGGATCTATGCGTGGACACAGAAGCTCTAAGACAGTTTCTATTATTTGTTTTCTATCATTAATTGTAAAAGTGTCCCTGTAACAACTGATATATTGGATATTGGACTATTGAGACACTGAACATTGGTCCGACTGGATTAAAAAAAACAAGCGACATAAGGGCGACAGGACAATATATGTGACATCTCATTTATATTGTGAATTGATATCAAAATTGAATGTGAGTTTAATGGTTTTAATTATTTGTTATAATAAACCTTGATGTACATACGTCACGATTGGTTTGGCTTTACGCTAGTCCCTCCCACCCCTATTCTTGTTTTTTTGTGGTATATCACTTGGAGATAAAAACATATAAGAATTTAGCTCGCCCAGATTAACTTTAGTTTACCCCATAGTCCATAATCATCCAGAGCAGATTATTATTATTTTTTTGGGAGGTATGTCACACAAGATCATGCAACAATATTTATTTTGACAGATGCTGACTGTAAGCAGAGATTCAGTGCACAGGAGAAACAACATGCACATTTTAAGCTTCTCATTAGTGATGTTGCGAACATCAAATTTTGGGTTTGCGAACAGCAAACGCGAACTTCATCAAATGTTCGCGAACGGGCGAACATCGGCGAACCGCCATAGACTTCAATGGGCAGGTGAATTTCAAAACCCACAGGGTCTCTTTCTGGCCACAATAGTGATGGGAAAGTTGTTTCAACGGGACTAACACCTGGACTGTGGCATGCCGGAGGGGGATCCATGGCAAAACTCCAACTGAACATTACATAGTTGATGCAGAGTCTGGTTTTAAGCCATGGAAGATTATACACAGAGTCTGGGGGCTTCCACTGCCCAGCATGGAAGATTATACGTGTTGCCTCTGTCTGCGTTATTATAAGGAGTGTACTGGTAAGTAGTACTATTCCTATCGGTTTAATCCCTGTTACGTCCACTATCAGGGGACGTGTATATGGCATGGATTTTTGGAAGCGGGAGATGGAAAAAGATGCTTGGTTGGTCCTCCCACTTCAAATTTGGGGCACTGTGCGTGCAATCTAAGGTGCCACCAGATATGAGTGTCACTGTGCACTGACAAAAGTTGGCAGAGTAGATGCAATAGACTTCACACACACGCCTGTAGGCAGACAATTGCTATTCAATCTATTACAGTCAAAAAAGTGTTGTTTTATGTCACTGTACACTACGGTTGCACCAGATATGAAGTATCACTGTGCACTGGCAAAAGTTGGCAGAGTAGATGCAATAGGCTTCACACACACGCCTGTAGGCAGGTAATTGCTATTCAATCTATTACAGTCAAAAAAGTGTGGTTTTATGGCACTGTACACTACGGTTGCACCAGATATGACGTATCACTGTGCACTGGCAAAAGTTGGCAGAGTAGATGCAATAGGCTTCACACACACGACTGTAGGCAGGCAACTGATATTCAATCTATTACAGTCAAAAAAGTGTTGTTTTATTTCACTGAGCACAATATAAGCTGTTAGGTGTTAGCCTGTCACACACACACGCTGGCAGGCAGGCATATGCAATTAGATTACACAGAAAAAAATTATAAAACAAAATAAATGATGTTCTAGCCCTAAAAAGGGCTTTTTGGGTTGCTGTCCTTCAGATGGAAGGCTCTGGAAGGGGGTGTATGCTGCTGATTGGCTGGAATGTGTCTGCTGACTGTGAGGTGCAGGGTCAAAGTTTCCTCAATGATAAAGAATAGGGGGTGAACCGAAAAGCGCATATGTTCGCCGTTCGCTGCAAACGCGAACATGCCAAAATCGCAGCGAATAGTCCGCGGGCAAACTTTTCGCGACATCACTACTTCTCATGAATCTCAGGTGATCTAGAGGTGCAGAGGGGACTATATTGTAATGTCCCAACCAGGAGGGGAAGGGCCATCTTCTGGGGACACCTATGGTTGCATACACTGCTTTTGGACATTTTTAGATGAAAAATGTAGATTAAACTAGTGGAGTATGTGTTGCTGCCCTAGACCCATTCAGACCTGTTTGCCCCTCATGGCCCTAGTACTGCTTCTCCTTGCTATATCCAAGTCATAAGATTACCACACTTTTAAATATAAAATCAGAGTGCATATGTATTTGTGTATATATATATATATATATATATATATATATATATACTGTATATATATATATATATATATATATATATATATATATATATATATCGTCTCCCCCATCCTAGCTCGACACCATGGGGTTGAGCATCCAACACTGTGAGACCATGTCTGCGATCCAACGCATCCACTGTACCATCTGTGATCTCTCCACACTCTTCTTGTCACTGTGGCACCAGTGAGACTTTATCTTATTCACCAGAGCTACTGCTCTTCCAGCTGCATCATCCGCTGGTGCTCTTCTTTTTGTACTTCTAGGAGCACCTCCATCATTCTCTACTGCCATCTTAAACACCTTAATTTCCCATTTGCCAGCTCACCTTCTTCATCACTGCTTTCAAATTCTTTTGTCTTTCCTTGAAACCGTGTTTTCTTTCTGGGTGAAGAGACATTTCCTTTTCCATCTCTTTCTTTCACTTCTTATTTTCTGCTTTCTTTGCCGTCTGCTGTCACCACTCAAACTTTGCAGGTAGGACACCGGCCTGCCAAAACTCTCCGAGTGACCTTCTGAGCTCATTCTGTAGGGTCTCCAATTCACCCTCTTTAGGCTCACCAACAACATCGTTTCCACCTTCCCAATGGATCAGCAACATCTCATGTTGCTTTTTCCTTCTTTCCTGGTTCTTTATTTTGCAGGTGCTCCAATTGGCTGGCTGATAATTAACACCAATCTTCATACAGTCACCTTGCTTCAGTTCTGGTACAGAAACCTTCGTAGACTCCAAAGGCATGTCCTGTCTCAGGGCTGCTTCTTGCTCTTGGAACTGTACCTCATCTTTCTCAATGCTCACACTGGGTACCACTTGGTTTTCAATCCTGCAAGGTCTGTGACTCTCCTTCTCTGCCAGGAAGGAGCTTGCAGATGTTGGGTTTGGCTGGAACATCTCCAGCTGTTCAGTAACTTCAGGCTTACATTCAACACCTAGGCTAGTACACACCTTCGTAGCCTCTTGAATTTTGGCTTTCTGAAAAACACTTTTGATTTTAGCATCCTCAGTTTTCACCCATGTTTCTTCCTCTTTAAAAGGCTTCTCTTCCTGCTTTTCTACATATTTTGCTTCCAAGGCTTCCAGCTTTTAATTTTTCTTGGCTGCCGTCAGCCGCAGTTTCTCCCTGTTAACTGGTTGCAAATCCAGTTCGCTCTGCTTGCACTGGTTCTTTTCCTGCATACTCAAATTAAGGATTTCCTCTGTCTTTTCAATCAAGTCCTCCCTGAATACCTCTGGCTGTTCCACCATATTTCCTTCACAGTTCTGTCTCTCCTGTATAAACACCTTTGCTATGCCTTGCATATGAGCTTTCTGCAAATATTGATCTGCATTCAATGTATCATCTTGTGCACATACAGTGCCTTGCAAAAGTATTCACCCCCTTGACTTTTTACCTATTTTGTTACATTACAGCCTTAAGTTCAATGTTTTGGTGAAAAGTGAAATTAGAAAAATATATACATAAAACTATTTTTTATAAATAGAAAAGAGAAAATTGGCATGTGCGTATGTATTTACCCCCTTTATTATGAAGCCCATAAAAAGCTCTGTTGCAACCAATTACCTTCAGAAGTCACATAATTAGTGAAATAATGTCCACCTGTGTAAAATCTAAGTGTGACATGATCTGTTATTACAAATTTTTTGAAAGGCTCCAGAGGCTGCAACACCTAAGCAAGAGGCACCACTAACCAAACACTGCCATGAAGACCAAGGAACTCTCCAAACAAGTAAGGGACAATGTTGTTGAGAAGTACAAGTCAGGGTTAGGTTATAAAAAAATATCCAAATCTTTGATGATCCCCAGGAGCACCATCGAATCTATGATAACCAACGACCGCCCACCAAAACTCATGGACTGGGCAAGGAGGGCAATATTCAGAGAGGCAGCACAGAGACCTAAGGTAACCCTGGAGGAGCTGCAGAGTTCCACAGCAGAGACTGGAGTATCTGTACATAGGACGACAATAAGCCGTACGCTCCATAGAGTTGGGCTTTATGGAGAAGTGGCCAGAAGAAAGCCATTACTTTCAGCAAAAAACAAAATGGCCCGTTTTTTGAGTTTGCGAAAAATCATGTGGGAGACTCCCAAAATGTATGGAGGAAGGTGCTCTGGTTTGATGAGACTAAAATGTAACTTTTCGGCCATCAAAGAAAATGCTATGTCTGGTGCAAGCCCAATACATCACATCACCCAAAGAACACCATCCCCACAGTGAAACATGATGGTGGCAGCATCATGCTATGGGGATGTTTTTCAGGAGCCGGGACTGGGAAACTGGTCAGAGTTGAGGGAAAGATGAATGGTGCTAAATAGAGGAGTATTCTTGAGCAAAACCTGTACTACTCTGTGCGTGATTTGAGGCTAGGACGGAGGTTCACCATCCAGCAGGACAATGACCCCAAACACACTGCTAAAGCAACACTTGAGGGGTTTAAGGGTAAACATGTCAATGTGTTAGAATGGCCTAGTCAAAGCCCAGACCTTAATCCAATAGAAAATCTGTGGTCAGACTTAAAGATTGCTGTTCACAAGCGCAAACCATCCAACTTGAAGGAGCTGGAGCAGTTTTGCAAGGAGGAATGGGCAAAAATCCCAGTGGTAAGATGTGGCAAGTTCATAGAATCTTATCCAAAACGACTTGGAGCTGTGATTGCCGCAAAAGGTGGCTCTACAAATTATTGATTTTAGGGGGGTGAATAGTTATGCACATTGACTTTTTCTGTTATTTTGTCCTACTTGTTGTTTGCTTCACAATAATAAAAAAAAAAAACTTCAAAGTTGTGGGCATGTTCTGTAAACTAAATGATGCAAATCCTCAAACAATCCATGTTAATTCCAGGTTGTTAAGGCAACAAAACACGAAAAATGCGGGGGTGAATACTTTTGCAAGGCACTGTAGTTCCTGAAGATCAGTATTAGTCTCTTCTGAACAAACTCCACTCTGCTTCAACTGTGCCTCAATATGTGTGCTTGCCCTCTGCTTTTCTGGAGTATGGAACAGGAGCTCCTTTTCTATTACAGCTGCTTCCCTCTGGGATATACGGACAGTGAGGAGATCTGGCTTCATCTGTTCGCCACTGTGCAGCCACTTCTGCATAAATCTCTCATTCATCTTGTACTTGGGGGACTCTTCCACTGATCACAATTAGACATCTGTGTCTTCTTCTTTAAATGCAGGCTTCCTTCTCCATTCAGGAATATAATCTGGCATCATCCTGATACCCTTAATTTCAGTAGCAATTTGCCCGTCTTCTACTTCAGGCTTTTTTAATCCCTTTGGGATAGAGTTCATCCTCACTTCTTGCTTTACTTGTTTCCCGTCTTGTTTCTCTTTATCCATAGCGCTTTGTTTTATGGCCAATTGAGACAGAACGCTCTTGGGATACTTCATAGTTTTATAAGGACACATCTCCATGCTCTGCTTCATATGTCCTCTTAGAGACGGTGGTTCATCTTTTACCATCTCAATCTCCATACTCCAGAAATTTTCTTCCACATATTTTACTTTAGTAAAGTTTCCAGTTTCTTTATCATATTTAGGAAATTTTTCCTTTGTAAGAACACAGGCTATATTCCTCCATTTGATCTCTCCTTTCTCTGGGTCAGAGATCTTTGTCAGACATTTTCTTCCTCTAGTACTCTCCACCTCAGGAGTATTCACCAAGGACAGATGTCTGTGTCTGTCCGGGTTTCTTATGGAGGCATCTTCATTGCTCTTACCCAAATGGTCTCTGCATTGGTTTGGATTCAGATCTTCACCAATGACTTGATCAGCATGCTTCTTACTGAGGCTGGTTTTGCACTCAGTCAGTGACAATACTTTGTCCATTTCTCTTTGACTGTTGCTCACAACCTTAGTTGCTTTTAAATCATCAGCAATTTGCTCCAGGGGCAAAGGTTCTTTATCTGCACCAGCAGCCTCTTTTGCTTTCTCAGCAATAACTGTTACTTTCTCAGCAATCTCATTTGCGCTCGCTGCCGTCTCTTTGGCACCCTCTGCCGTCTTACTCGCAGCTCCTGCATTCTAACTCACAGCTCCTGCCTCAGGTTTGGTTTGCCTTCCCTTAACAAGAAAACTGCATTTTAAACTTGGGCAGACAAGCATGCCCCTTGGGTAGCGATAATCCTTTCTGTCAAAAAAATTCCAGTGAGTCTCTGTACTCATTTCAATCCTTCTCTGTCAAGCATCTCTTGTAAGTAGTTGCCTTTTCTTTAGGCAAAACACAATATGCTTTCTGTGCTTCTCTCCACAGATAGGGACCAAGGACTGTTGCACAGTGCTTTTAAGGCCAACCTTCCCTAGTGGCAATCTTCTCAAAGCGGTCATCCTCCTTAGGAAGCGATTAGGATTCATGCTTCCACTTGCTTCTGTAACAGAAAAACTAAGTCAGAGGTGCTCATCAGAGAACGAACCAACCTTAATAGGTGAGTTCTATGGCCACGATACGCCACTCTGAGAGCAACCTCTTTTAGCTCACTTGTGACCTTCACTGGGAGAAATATCCTGTAGTATATCAGTCAGGTCCCACTCAAAAGAGTTACCCAGCCCCAAAATACCAGGCAATTCTACCCTGAAGAGGAGAAACAGCAAACCTGCAAATACTGTAACCACAGTATTACTTGCAGACTCCAGTTTCTGCAGCTGCGCTTTCTGTGCCTCCAAAAACTCATTGGGACTCTTTCCTCTTCCGCTTTTCTTCGCCTCTGCTCTGTTGCCTCACTTATGAGGAATTTATCCTCTTCTGCCATTTCTTAGTGGCCTCTCTCAGACATGCAGCAGCATCTCTTAGTCTATCATCGTTTGCAGCATGGGCTTTGTCCTCTGCAATTTCTTTCAGACATTTCTGCTGGTTTTCTCGTTTACAAGCTCCGCCAACTTTCTGGCATGTAGTGGCATCTACCAGGGCTTTCAATAGTGTCAATAGTTTCTCCATTATTATCCTGTACTGTGGGCTGTCTTCTTAAACACAGACCATTTTCTTTCCCACCACCGCCATCATAATGTGACAGATTCACTTTTATGCTCAGAATCCATGCCTTGGTTTCCATTAAAATGGAGGACACGCTTGAACAGGCTTTAATATATATTGTCAGCTTACAAAAATAAACAAAAACCTAGCTTCTTTGAACCACTTACTACACATTAGATGCAGTTCCCTCATTGCGCTACAGTAGTATGAAATACAGGCTAATCATAAACATAGGCCTGGACACTTATCGGTTTCAGAAGTCCATTCTTTTAGTCTGTATAAGAGCTGTGTCTCTTTCACCTCTCTGGTCACACTGGACACTCTTCTCAGTGTTGTGTCTCTCAATTGTGCTGGCTGTACACTTCAGGCACCCTCACTTGTCTTTCCAGGTCTCCCTGACCTCTCTCTGGCCACACAGAGCTAGTCTCAGGTTTGCTGTGCCTCTGTACAGGCTCCAAGCTTCCAAACAAATCTCCATCTGGAGGTAGCAGCAGGCCCTGATTGCAGCCACACCCATGCTTTTTAAGGTGCTTGTTTAGTGTCTCACTCCTGGGGAGAAGTCCCAGATCTCTGGTGACACACCATCACAATATATATATATATATATATATATATATATATATATATTTATTTTTTATATATATATATATATATATATATATATAGTACACTTAATAGAAGAGGTATCAAAGCAAATTGATATTTCTGTATATACACACACAAAGCACTGCATAGCCAACTTCAGGCAGCCTTCTGTCCCCTAAAAATGTGCTGCTGTAGGATATATAGAGAGAGTAAATATAGGTTAATATTCATAAATGGATTAAGCTTTGGGGCCAGGGTGGGGGCCCCAAGGAACTTTTTTGGAAAAAATAAATGATAAAACAAACTTTGACAGCACTGAGCCCTCCCTCCAATAGAACGGTAGTTCTGCCCCTTGCATGTGGTACCAGTGTCAAGGGTCCGGCAACCCAGGGTCATAGAGATAAATAGGCCTGGAGTTGGGGCAGGCAGCAGGCAAAAATTAACCATTAACAAGCCTAGGTCAAAGGGAAATAGAATTCATGGAAGTCCAAAACACAACCCAAAATACCAGGAATCAATAGGGAACACAGAGATACCCCTGAGGTAAAGTATTAATATCCACACTTCCTAGTTAATTAAACAACAAATATGTAAGAACAGTGCAAGAACAAGACTGGAATCAGTGAACATAAAACTTGGACTGGATCAACACTTTCTTTATGGCATTATAGAAAACCCATATCTCCAAACTATGAAATATCTGAACACCTAAATGCAATCCTAAACTAGGAGTTGTTGGCAAGCATAGCATAGCGAGGGTGCATTCTGCTGCGCTAGAGGTTAGCAGATGACGACCACAGAGTGGACTGCAGGAGCATTGGTATTATGTCTGAGCACCCAAGACCCAGATTTTGAAGGATATAGTTGGTGGAATCTTTGAATTAAAGCAGGAGCGTGAACGTGAACCTCACATATGTGAATCTATGATCTTATGGACCACATCAGCCATCAATACGTACAGGTGGATGGGTTTGCCTGTGACAGGGTTAGGCTTGTTGAGACAAAATAGGAAAATGGGGAAGACAGAGTATATCTTGAGATCTGAAGGCAATTAAAGTTTATAGTTGACCAGGTTGACGTAGTTGGTGACTGAAAAGGGAAGGTTAGGTACCTGTCTTCTCTTGACGAGAGCATACCTTTGATAGCAGTCATGGGCACTTTGAACTCTTTGTTTTTTAATCAGAGATGTACAAGTGCCCATGAAAGATGTTATCTGTAGTATGGTTTTTAAGAATTAGAAGTTTACAGTTTCAGCTTCATATATGTGAGAGAGAGCATGTGCTTTGTCATTGGAAGTGGAAACTGGAGGATTACCTTTACTTAGAGACAGTTTCCTAAATATCTGCTCTCATGCAGCTAAATGTGGGTGGAGCAAAACAAATACAGTCCAATCATTTGTTTACATTCACTGGCCTGTATTCTTCAGAACTCCAGGTTTTCATTTTTCTTACATATCGCTCATCATCTCCTAGCTGCTGACTCTGTACCTTTTGTCCCAGCTTCAGCCAAAATACACACTTCTCTATGTGTTTCTTTTTCCAGCTACAAAAAAGAGCACACACTCAAACTCATATCACCTGTCCAACAAAATTATTTATGAATATAAATATCAGAGGAGATCAAGGATTGTCACTATCTCCTGTATAAGTTATACTTCTCTTTTTAATTTATGGTTTATTAATTATCTGTATAGACCTTAGAGTCAGTTTAACTTTATGGGAACTTGAAGTGCTTTAAGTGATAATAGGTGACATTGTTTTATTTTTTTTAGTTCATACTATTCACTATGTTTATTATCATCACACTAATATTCAAATGTGTAGCAGAAATATTTTGTCTATTCACACAATATGTGGTGTGGACTGTGTAATACAGGACCTTTGACAGGATTGCTAGAGTTATAAAGATATAGAGATACAAAGATGGGAGCCACAAAGTGGACAGCGTGAGCATCGACATTATTACAGAGAGCCACAGAGGGCCAGAATAATTATGATTTGAGAGTTTTTGTGGTTAAAGAATAAAACACATTGTGAGTTCATTTGCGTGCCCCACCAGATTCTTAGATTGCAACAGCATATTTGTATAACTTGGGTTTTGAAGTGGAAATACATTTTTGTTCTGTTTAAGACATGTAATTATACGCACTATTATATTAATACTGAATATACGTAATACTTATATATGTGTTGAATACTATCTGCTTGGTGTAAAGATATACAAAGAGTGTTTGGTAATTACCTTGCAATTAAAATGTTTTGTATGGCCAGTAATGATTTATTTATATTTTATTATTTGCCACAAAAGTTATTTGTACATGCAACTCTCAATATATATGATCGTCATTAAGTATTGCATTATACAAAGACATCTATGAACATCCCACATTTATTTACCTCTTTCATGTCTTCACAAATATTTTCAATTCTGCCATTTCTGACCTTAAGGCACTTTGTGCAAATTACTTTTAAACTAAACATGAAAAAGACAACAACACAAATGAGGACAATGAGGGTTCACTTAGGTTATAACATTGTACAGAGAACTGAAGGTCATCACTGTGTAGTGAATGTACTACAAAGAATTGAGTGATGTAAAATCTATACCATAGTTTTACATGAAAATATTTTCCAATGAAGTTGGTTACACACATCAATTGGCTTATGTTACTGGAGTCAAAACAGGAAAAACAAAGAAGAAAAAAAAAAAGAATTGCTGTCTGAGTAAGTATTTGAGAGGTTTTTACATGTAAGGAGAAATAAAAAGCATTTGCCTATTCTATAACATTATCTCTATGTACAGTGTTACTACAATTTACTGAACAGAGGAGTTGTGCAATATATTATTACACATAAATAAAAGAATGTAAACTATATTCAATTAGAGAAAATAGAATAGAGAATTAAAAAAACAGATGATAAATTAGCTGTTTATTTTTTTCGGTAGCACAAACAAGATACAAATTGTGCATGTGTGGCTTCTCATCAGCAATAATAATATAGCAGTTTATTGTGTAATTTACACTTTATTAATACATGTTAATACACAAATAAGATGCCCCCATGCATGTGATTCTTCCAGATTAGTGCTGTAACATTACACTTACAAATAAGATAGACCAGAATTACTGTATAATGCGCAGAACTACAAGAATTATGATACATATCATTCAAATAAATGATAAATTTATATGGTAAGATTCTTAACAACTTTCAATGCATTTAGAATATAAGCAAATAAAATAATAAATAAATAAAATAAATAATTAACAAAATAATTGTTTTCAATATATTTAAAATATTTCAGAAGTTTACATATAAAACTTTAAAAAGCTTATCTACTCTATGTAATTTTTGGTTACAATTTGGTTACAATTTAGCGTTATGAAATATCTACATAACTATTTAATTTCCCATTTAATCTATTTCTTAAATAGATAATTTCCTTGACATGTTCAATCCTTTTCTTTAGCATTCCTATGTAAGGTTTAATTTTACAGGGAGGCAATTAATCTGTGTTCTGCACAGTTATTGAGATATATTGCTTGACTGCTGGGTTTTCCCAACTTTATTGAACTGTAAACCTAATAAAGAAAATAATGGGGCCCATTTTTAATGAAATTCCTTTAATAATCTTAATGACATTATAGACCTTTTTCCAAAATATCTTAACAATGGAACAGGACCATCACTATGAAAAATTCAGAAGTGAAAACGTTTCAGTATTACAACCTTTCCACCATTGGGCTCCCGTAGAATGTCTTATGAGTAAAATCCAACTTAAACCCTAATGTTGCTGCTACATGCTGCATAACTAATATGTGATTGCTTGCTACATGTGATGTGTTGCCTGCTCTATGTGCAAAACATTCAGCATATCGATTACATTCCCCCAGCAAGAACATTTTGTGTGTTTGCATTTATTTGAAAGCAATGACTAAGGGCAATGCTCCTACATGTATAGAATCGGAACTATCATTATTTATATAACTTTCTTGCCATACTTGTGGCAAAGAAGGAGTTAACATCAATAAATAAAATAGGGGTACACAAATACCTCATTAATCACAAACACCAACTGCCTAACCTTAAATAAGTACATATTTACTTCACTGATTGGCTTTTTCAATAGCCAGTCAAATAAGGGCAACACTTTTATTAAAAAAATAATGGAGTGTGGTGGCTCAGGTATATTACATAAGAACCAAATGTAAGTTTATAAATTAGGGTGCTCCTTAGGATTAAATAAAGGGAGAAAAAATATCCTATTGTAGGGCACACCTAATCATCCTAATCTTAGAAAGAAGAGAATAAACTAAATAATAAAACTTAGCTTTTAATGGTAATTAAAATCCTTATTAAAATATTGTGCAAAAAAGTGCTAGATATATAAAGTGCCAAGTGCTATAATTGATATAGTGTACAGCTATGTGCTATACACCTGTATGGAGGTGGAAAATATAAATAAAAATATAGTATAAAGCAGGCTGTATAGGTACAGAAGGTTCTATTGTCCAGCTATGTGCTGGTATTTCTGAGGAGACACAGTGACAAATATTGAGTGGTGAATGCCTCAATACTAAAATGAATAATAAATGTCTCAATACTCAATATTGCTTTTCAAATTCACTGCTTTCCTGGAACTACAGCGTTTGCTGATTAAATATTGTCCAAGAACTGCCTCAATATTATCCAATAATTGCAGCGTTTATCGCCAGGATCTTTCTATGTAACTTTGCCTTCCTTTTATGGTTATACTAGCTAAATAGCTTCAGTGTTCAAAACAGGGAAGGGACTTTATACTATGGGCCTGAAAAGAAAAACGCTAGCTCTCTGCCAAGCACGCCGCGGTCTCGACGCACATGAATGACGTCATTGACCCGCGACGGCGTTCCTACGTGAACTCGACGTACATTTCTTGAATTTCATCAAGGGTTACGCCAGCCTTCCCATAGTACCTATTTAAAGGCTGGCGTAGTCATGGCAACAGAAACGGAGTTAAAAACCTAATAAGATTAAATACATAATCCTTTTACCTTACAATTTTCGTTTGGAAATCTAACTGATGTTAAATGTAGAAAGTCTATAAGGGAATATAACAAACATAATGGGGTTTTTGATATTGGGTATGGGTATATGTATATTATTAAGGCATTTATTTAATGATGTATATGGTAGATATATATAGTCTATACAACCAGAATATGGCCTCATTCTATTACCGGCCGTAAATCGGCCGTAAGGCTGTGATTCCTTGCGGGGGTTCAGTTAACTCGCGATTCTATTATACGGCCCCGCAAGGATCTCCCCTTACTGCCGGCCGCATATCTTGGAACCGGCCGTAAGCTCTGAAATATAAAAACGCAAAAATAAATTCAAGCCTGTACTGTACAGCTCTGTAAATGCTAGGGATCATATTGGGGGACATGAGGATTAATAGTAACCCACTCTCAAGCTTGCACATCAGCCCAAACCCGAGTTCAAATTAACTGTTTATTTTCCGGCTGCGGCGTGGGCGTGTCTGAGGTGCTCCAAGCACTCTGGACTTTTTACATGGATATTTTACGTATATTAAAAATAAAATATTTTACGGATTTGAGTATAGGGTAATTATGTGCTATTTTTTCTAACACCGAATATCACTTTATAGTCTTCTCAAAGTGCAGGATGGCTTTATTTGAGCTATTTTATGTGCTTAATTGGTGCTAGCGGGACCTGTTTGCTGCAAGTAAGCTGCGGCTCGTTTTTAGCTTTGCAGACAGGGTTCCCGGTGCAATAGAATCGCAACCAGGCTTTTCTTACGGCCGATTTCCTTGCGGCCGTTTTAGATCAAGGGCTTTCCTCCGGCGCGATCGGCCGCAAGAGATAGCAAGGCGCCGGCCGCAAGCCTGCCGGAGTCCCCGGCCGGAGGGGAATAGAATAGCCGTAAAGCTTGCGGCCGGTCCTTGCGGCCCCGCAGCGGCTGCGGCCGGTAATAGAATGAGGCCCTTTATAATTAGGAGAATGTAACTAAGATTATTTATATTGGCTATTTATTATATTCCGGATAACCAGCGTTAAGGCAAGGCAATTGTCTGTTGTTTACCTACTTAATACTTGGTGTGTAAAACAAAATTTGCTTTGCTTCCAATTACCTATATTTATTAGCATCCTTTACATTTGGTATTATAATTATTCTCCATATTACAAAACCAGTCCAATATGAGCCCCATATGTTTATAGTATTGCTTATATCTTGACACTACCTCTCAAAAAGTCATTTGGATACAGAAAAGGGCCAATCATGGTTACAAAAAACAAAAGGCTGCTTTAAATGTCATTCATGCAAAGCATGTAAATATGTCAAACCGACAAAGCATTTCCTTTCATAAAAACAAACATATAAGATAAAACATTTTATCACATGTAAAACAGAGGGTGTTATATATTTAATAGCATGTTTGTGTGGAGCCATTTACGTAGGTAAAACCTGTAGAGAATTCAGGAGACGTATTCTGGAGCACATTTATAGTGTCCAAAAATAATTGATACCCCAATAGCTATGCATGTCAATAATAAACACAAAGGCGATACCAAAGTTCTGACATTTACAGGTATAGATCATGTTGCAAAAACAATAAGGAGAGGTGACATAGACACTGAGTTATTAAAGAAAGAAGCCAAATGGATCTATCTACTAGACACTAAAAAACCGAAGGGCCTGAATGATGGCTTCACCTTTACTCCTTACATCTAAAATCTCATAAGACCAGAGTATAATATTATCCAGGACTAAATTTATACACTGGAAGAAAATCAGGATCCTGGTGATAAAAACTGCAATTATTGGATAATATTGAGGCAGTTCTTGGACAATATTTAATCAGCAAACGCTGTAGTTCCAGGAAAGCAGTGAATTTGAAAAGCAATATTGAGTATAGCTGGACAATAGAACCTTCTGTACCTATACAGCCTGCTATATACTATATATATTTATTTATATTTTCCACCTCCATACAGGTGTATAGCACATAGCTGTACACTATATCAATTATAGCACTTGGCACTTTATATATCTAGCACTTTTTTTGCACGAGAGTCACTTTTTTTGTGACAACACTAGCATCTTATATTGTATATGGTTTGTCCATTTAGGACAGAACTTACTATTTAGAGATACCATTCCTGCCAATTTAATAACTCTGCAATCTCTCTGCTACCTATGTGCATATATTTTAATAAAGGATTTTAATTACCATTGAAAGCTAAGTTTTATTATTTAGTTTATTCTCTTCTTTGGTGTAATTATTAAATATGAAAAGTTCATACGAGATTTTTATTATGAGCTGCCTCCACCACTAGGGCCCTCCAAACACATTATCTGCCATTTACTAGTGCTTTTTTAGCACTTTATCATCAGCACACCATTAATTATTTACCACATTCAATCCTAGCACTATGTTCTTTCAACACATATCCTATTTGTGTATGTCACTTTAGCACCACTTTTGCTCTCCATACATCATAGGCACAAACACATTTCCCCTCCCCCTTTCTTTAGGATCATTATAGTCACTACCCTCACCCCTTCCCTTCTTTCACACATCTTAAACATCCATCATTTACCGTTTAGCCAACGGGTTATGCACATGGTCACATTGGCTCTTATTCACACTCTAGTTTATTTTATAGAGTATTACACATTTATCTGGTAAGTTTAGTTAGCCTATTACATTCCTTGTATATTTATCTTGACTAGTAGGGCCTTTTCTCAAACACTTTTATTTTTTAACTTCTTTTTTAATCAACAATGAGCAAGCCGGGTTAGGCATCTTATAATAAAAAATCTTGTATGAACTTTTCATATTTAATAATTACACCAATTATATTTACCAGGTGTTAGGCACCAACTTAGTAATAACTGTATGATTCTAGTGCTCTTTATTCTCTTCTTTCTAAGATTAGGATGATTAGGTGTGCCCTACAATAGGATCTTTTTTCTCCTTTATATAGCAACACTTTTATTATACATTATTCTGATTGGCTGCTACTTTAACCTATCAGCATAGGGGAACATGGGGCTCTCTGACTGGTTAAAAGTGTAATTAATCAAAATGCACTGATTTTAATCCTTGCATTCTGTTTGGTTAAATCCACTGAGATAGCCATTTTATGGTCTCTCCATTTCAGGCTGTCCCAAATCCATCTCACTAACCCTCGCTAACTTCTCTATGAACATGCTCAGGGGTGGAACTGCAATCCGTGCTGCCAGAAAATGTCACTGGGGCCCTGCTTTTGGGGGGAGGGGGGGATCAAGTGCTGTCCTGAGCCCAATTTTATTTTGCACTGGGGCCCTCCATGCACTAGCTCTGCCACTGCACATGCTCCTCCAGCATATGAGACTTTCAGTGAAGCTTTGGTCTAGAACATTATGGTCAGAGGGTCTCATCTGCAGCTCTTGTGTTTTACTACTGATTGTGGCCTCCTGATTTACTAGGGCCCTGGGAAGCTTCTGCACTTTTCCTGTACCTAGGGCCACTTCTGGGTTCTGCACATCATCTGCCTCACTATTCATAACAAGCACACCTGGTACCACTGTGCTTCCCTTCCTACGAGGTCTGCGACTCTCCTCTGCTAGAAAAGACACCTCAGCAATGTGGGATTCTGGAATGTATCCAGCTGCTCAGCAGCTTCATGTTCAAACTTCACACAAAGGCTAGGATCCTTTAGAGCATTTTGAGTTAGTTTAGGGTTCCTGAAAAAACTTGTAATTTCAGCCATCTCAGCTTTCACCCAATTTTCTTCCTCTTTTAACTGCTTCTCTTCATCTTTTTTTCTGTTTCTCTTTCTGCTTTGCCTCCAAGGCTTTCAGTTTTTCATTTTGATTCTCTTGCTGCAGCCACAACTTCTCCTTCTTGACTTGTTGCACATCCAGATCACTCTGCTGGGGCGGCATGTTCTTCTAAATATTCTTCTTTGTCTTGTTTGTTCTCCATGAATAATTCTGTCTGCTCCAGACTTTCTTCCTCCTTTTCTCTCTTCTGTGCAAATTCCTGTTCAATGCTTTTCATAGCACCTTTCTGCATAACCTTGTATACCAATGACCTGGTCAGTGTCAGTCTCCTCTAGACCAGCATCCCTCTGAGCCAGAGAGTTTGGTCACCCTCTGCTCTTGTGGAGTGTGCATCAACAGCTTCTTCTCTATCAGAGATGCTTCCCTCTCTGTCTCTTGTAGCTGAGAGTGTAGATCATCCAATTGGCTGTGCATTTTTTTATTTCTCCTGCTCCCAGTAGAGATGCTCCTCCTTTAACACACATTCTATTCTCTTTAAAACCTCTCTTGACCATGCCTCTGTATTACTTCTGCCTGAGATAGAAAGCGTCCATGACACTTTAGAACTCCAGTGTGACCCATCTCCTCTCAGGAACAGTGGCCCCTTTTCCACCATCTCCATCTCCAGATTCTCATCTTTCTC
This sequence comes from Discoglossus pictus, assembly GCA_027410445.1. Taxonomy (NCBI): domain Eukaryota; kingdom Metazoa; phylum Chordata; class Amphibia; order Anura; family Alytidae; genus Discoglossus; species Discoglossus pictus. The sequence continues at coordinate 460,064,861 of CM050163.1, read as the reverse complement.
ACATTTTAGTTTAGGATGTTTTCCTGTTTCCCCCATTAAAATCAGCACATCCTTTCTTCGAAATATCATTGGCTGCAATCATCTGTTTGGTCTGGGTCCTTGTCTGATGTTCTTTCTAATATATCATCTTCCACCTCAGGAGAAATCACCAGGTACAGATGGCTGGATCTGTCCATGTTTATTATGGATGCCTCTTCATCGCTCTTATTCATAAGGTGCCTGCACCAGTTTGGGTTAAAATCTTTCCAAGTATCTTGATCAGCATCCTTAATACTGAGGATGTTTTCCACCCAGTGACTAACAACATTTTGCCCTTTACTCTTTGACCTTTACTCACAGCATCTTTTGCTTTTATTGCATCCTTTTGCTCCAGGGACATGGGCAGGTGCAAATGTTCTTTAACTACTTCAGACATCTGTTTATCTGCTTCAGCCTTCTCTTTAGCTGCTTCAGTATTCTCTTTAGTAGCTTCTTGTCTATCTTTGTAAATATCATCAAATTACCTTTCAATGCTGAACTCCAATGGTGTTTCCATAATGTTTGGATGCGATTCTCTAAATGCAGTTGAGCTAACTCTGTTCGTTGTTACTTCAGATACAACATTCTCACGTTGTTGAAACTTAAGAGAATGCTTTTGACCTGCTTGCTGCAACACTGGGTGCTTTGTGCTAGCTGTAACGTAAATCTTTCTGGGACTCCTTCTCGTCCCCAGTGCTGAATTTGTTGGCTTTCTGATCTTTATCACCTATGAAACGGGTCATTAACTCCTGATTATATTCCATAGGTTCCTCAACCCCTTTCACAGATGACCTGTACTCTGATCTTGGGTAGATAAATAAACCACTTTGGTACAGATAAACATTCCGCTTTTTGGAATCACATGTTCCATTACTGTCATATTTAACTCTGCCAAGAATCTCTGCTTCCAGGTCATCATAATTTCTTGTCATTTTGCAACTATGTCCATGTACACTTTTTGAGCTTCACCAAAGTAAGGGGCAAGGATACTGACCCAGTGGCTTTTGGCCCAAGCTTCCCTTACAGCCATTCTTTAAAAACTGTGAGGTATGTTTCCACATCATTGTCATTTTCTTAAGAATATCACTGGCTCTAATAATTGGCACATTTTCTCTAGTTCTTGTACGTTTCTCCACAGCAGCTTGATTCTGAGCTAATTGGGTAGCCATTAATTTATTAAGTTTCTTTTTGTTTTCTGATGAGCTGCTTTAGCAAGCATTAATGTATTTACTGCTTGTGGTAAATTGCCCGTCTCCTCTGTATTTTATGACCTTGCTTCTGGCACTATCATACTATTACGCAACTACACAGGAGGCTTCAATATGTTCAGTCAGTGTAACATGAAACAGTGAACAAAACAAAACAATAAGACCTAGTACCCCTGGAGCACTACCTGTTTACTAGAATCATTTCCCTCTCTAACCAGGCCCCCACCCAGTTAAACCTGGGCGGAGAAAACAAAACGAACAGTACAAATAGTTTGTATATAGTCACTGGCCTGTAAGACTTTCAGTCTTTCTCTACAGCTTACTTCTCAGCTCCATCCTACAGTCTCTCTGTGTCTTTTCAGTTGTACACCAAAACACTTCTCTCTCTTTGGGTGTTTCCACTGGTTCCCAACTCCACTGGATCTCAGCTCTTCTGGTTCACAGCAACAATTCCTTAGTCTGCAAAACCCTCTCTCTGCAGTTCCTCTGTCTGCATTTCCTCCGTCTGCAGATTCTCTGTATGCAGTTACTCTCTCTCTGTTGTCCTCTATGACTGCAGTAAGTGATGAGGTCTATCTTGATTAAACTGCTCCAGGAACCAGGAATTAACGCCTCTATATTTCCTATAAAAAACCTCCAAAAAGCTGTGCCTCACACCAACCTCTGGAGGCACTCTGCCACAATATATATACATTACATATACATTACATTGTATGTGTTCCTTGAAATATGTTTTACATGCGATATTGTTTTTTTTATAATTATTGAAACATTTAGAAAATTAAATTGTTCTCATATTTTATGCTATTTATTATCAACATATTATGTAGGAGCTCAGACAAAGCTATATTAAACATATCATTAGTTTATTTTATTTGAGGATTTATTGTAAAGAGTTTAAAGAAATCACTGCAGCTTCATAAATTAGAATTTATTGGTTAATTAATAAAAATGCACAGTTTGATAAATCTTGGCTACAGTGAGGTGCTCAGTAAAATTTCAATAAATAACTTAATAAAACATAATTCCTAATGACCACTAATTAATTTACATTTATAAAATACTTCCTTCCTTTTTAAACTCTGCTTCAAGAGCTGTCCTGTGCTATTTAAAATACTAAACAGCAACTGACCAAGGTAGCTCCATTGTTACCATGGCTATATATTAATAAAAACTAAATTTATCTATACAAAACACAAGGAGATAACATTTTATCTAATTATCACTGCCTGCAAAATAGCAGCACATATATAAATGAAAGCGTGTGTCCCTTTGGGGGTGAAGAGGATTGGATATCTGACTAGACTTTGCAGTTACTTCCAGTTGCTAATACAACACAGCCTTATTAAATTGCGATTCAGTAAATTTAAAAGGGCTCTAATTAAGCACACAGCATATTTTTTTACAGACGTTTTTAGTTAGTGAACTTCTATTCAAAAGCAAGGTCTTCACTAACTAAAAACGTCTGTAAATAAAATATGCTCTGTGCTTAAATAGAGCCCTTTTAAATCGCAATTTAATAAGGCTGAACGTGCATGACATTGTATTATACACTGTTATATTCTATACTCTAATGAAATTATTTCAATAGTCATATGATATCAAAGGTCATATTAACAATTATAAGAGCTTCACATATGTGATATTTTAAAAAGGACTCTGCATGTCAATATTGATTAATCAATAAGATATTTTTTTATATTGCTACTAGCACTTATATCCTGAGAAAGTTTCTGTAATTCTTTTTCAAAATTATATTTTTTCCTCCTTTTATATTCTCTGCTTGATCAGCACAGCAGCTTGGAGTTGGATATTACTCTACAGAAGAACATTAATCTAAGTACAGTATTGTATATACTTTATACAGTATAAACTATCCACGCTGATGTTCTTAATCAATAAAAAGTATCTAAAACAGACTGGGAAGTAGGTCTCTGATTTAAAAATACTCTAGTAATGCTTTCTATTGTAATCTGTCCTTGGCTAAAAACATTGTTAATGCAAATTCTGTATTAATATGCCTTCAGTGCTATGTAATATGCGTGTTACACATTTTATTATTAATACTGAAAAATGCAACATTATATCTTAATCAATTGAATAACTTTACTCAGTATACATTTTTAATAAGAAATGTTTTATTGACTATACTATGTATTCTGTTTTAAAATGATTTATTTCTTGAAGTTTTACCCTCCAGAGTGAATAAAATCTGTAAGCGTGGCAGGAGATCTCCAAACATTGGCTGACTTTCAAAAGATAAGCTTAGTATTTTCATCACAGGAGACACTCTGTATATCATTGCCTAACCTAAATTCGCATTTCATTATTGTAAACCACATAGACAGTGATTTATTACCTTTATTCTATGAATTAGTGTGCTCCTGATTTCCATCATATTCTTCCCATAAGTAGAGCTACAACAGGATATGTAATTGATTTTTCCTCTAATAAAAGTGCACCATTTTTGTCATAATGGGTTTTGGAAGGCAGTCAACTTTATTTTAGAATTTGCTAAATAATAAACTATTTAGACATCTGCAGCTTCAGAGCACCAGAGAGTACTCATTATAATGGCTTAAATATCAAATTAGTTGAATGTTATGCGAAAATACAGTATGCTAACAGTATGACATTAAAGAAAGACTATAGCTCTGTTTTTATTACCAAAAATGAATGATTCATATTTCCCATACAATTATTTTTGTAGATGTTGCTAATTTATAGCAGTTAGTACAATGACATACTATTTTTCTCGTAAACTTAACTTAAGATTCAGGACTAGTCATGCATTTGGAATATTTTACATATTTAAGTTAACAAGCACCAGATGTCTCCATTCCCCTTTAGAACATACTCACCAAAGAAATACAATAACATGCATAATGCATCTTAATCATATGATAGTTGTATAGGCTGGAGTCTTGTACTGTTCATGATGACAGCTTATTGCTATTGTTCTTGTCACTTCTTGGCATAAAAAAATAAGACTTCAATTTATTGGTTGTAACTTGACTCTTTCTGCTCCTCTTTTAGGAATTTGAAGACAATTATGATATGCTTATGATGTGTCGGTTATGCATGTCACAGTATAGAAAAATAAGTTGATTACTGGTATCATGGGTTCTTGCTAAAACTACTTGGTGGACCTAAATTCTGTATAGACTCCTGCATACCTGGGTCCCCATGATTGGAAGGTACAACATACTAATGTTGAGGACCTGTAAAACCTGCAACATTTGTCCACTAGAGTACTTAAGTCTGTACTTACATATCTTCAGTATCTGATTGGTATTAGTGTTCTTGGCTACCAGATTGCTCTATTTGCAACTTCGTTTTCTGTACAAGTTGTTGAAATCATCTGTTTCCTGTACACCACTGTGCCAGTCTTCTACAGGCACCTGCTACTGTCCTCCAGTGAGCTAGCCTTTTCTTCTCAAGTATGCCAGCCTGCTAGTCATTCGTTTTATGTCCATTACTGTGTTAGTTACTAAGGCCATCTGCACCTGTGTGCCAGACCTATCACTGAGTACCAGTGTACCTGTTTCAATTGGATATGCATAGGATCTATATATGAAATATACATATAAAATATATGCAGAGTACCAAATATCACACTAAAATACACTTATATTAGAATAGCAGACCCCTAATATAGAGTTTAGAAAGTTGACTAACTAATACCAAAATCAGTGTTGGACTGGATATGTAAAAATCCTTACCAAAAAGGAAGGAACATGTGGCTTTAAAATGCTTCTTTTGTCTAGCCAGAATTATCACTGAATGAGGATGATGTTTCAACTCAAGTTTTCAAATTCCATTAAACCCAATGAGACTTGTTTTCTACCCAGAGTGGTCCCATTTTTTCCATTGTTTCCACCAATGCCATACAATTACATAAACAAGTAATGTTCTCAATGTGTGATTGATGAAGATGGAGGTAGATAGCTCAGAGAGAAAAAACTACTAACATTCTAGAGTTGTGCAGGTAGTGTCTTAACAGGCAATCAAGTGAAAAGTGCTTTAGAAGTGAAGAATTCCTGATCGACAAATATCAAATTTATGGAAGGTTTAATGGATGGTTGTGTTATATATTTGTGCTCTCCTGGAGGATATGGTTTGGGGATGTGGCTTAAAAACTAAGTAGCAGGATGGGCATACCCCATAAGGCCACATAGATTGTCAAAGTTGTCTTTGGAATCCTCATTTAATTTTATTACAATCCCAGACATTGTAAATGGGTTGGTTTAGACAGGGGAATGTCTTTGTCAAAAGACAACAGCATTTTCAACCTGGCTATAGCAGACAGGGGGTTTCTTTAAGAAATGCAAGCACATATTCAATATGTGATAAAACTTTATATCAATTTCTTTGTACCAAAAAATGTTAATGCATTAATATAACTAGTAGGCCAGTGAAGAAAATAAGTATGAGTTCTGACACATGGCAGCTGCTATAAGGGCCAATAAAATTGTGATTTCTCCCAAAACAGCCTTTATAATGGACCAAGGTCCAGTTAAAGATCAGATAAACAACTATTCTGTGTTTAAATGCTCTAGAAAACATATGTGAAGCTAAAGTTAAAATAAAGCACTTTACTGTGAAAATGACAAATTTTAAGACCCCAAAAAAATAGTGTAATCTACTGCTCTGCGGTATACTAAACTGACTGCTCGCCTTGTGAAGCGAGGCGAGCAGTTGAGGTACGCAGGACTTACGACCCGTACCACTTAGGACCGAAATCCGTACATGCACTGTGCGCCTCGCAAAATTACGACTTTAAAGGCTGAACCACGAAACTAAAAAGACATGAAAAAAAACACAAATATGCCTCAAATTAACTTACACACTCACACACACCACAGTGAGAGATGCAGGGAGCCTGTGAGTCAGGTTGCAAGTTAACTGGATGCATATATGCTGTTTTTTCACAATCGAAAGACGCAAAAATGGCTGCCGAAGAAACACAAAATGACGAAAATGGGGCCCAAGGACGTAAAACTAGCCAGAAGGACGTAAAACTAGCCCGCAGGAAGTAAAAAATATCCCTAAGCAGTAATACTTACCGAAAGTCAGTAACACTTAATCCAAGTCACTAACATTTAACACAAGCCAGTAACACAAACCAAGACAGTAACACTCAAGCGCGAGGCCTATAAACTACACAGGGGGAGAAGCTTGCAATGAGAGGCCGAAGGCGCTCATTGCGAGCCATGCGATGACCGCCGAAGGTTCTCAGAGGGCCCAGAGCCTCGCATTCTGTGGCAATCAGCATTGCTAGCCTTACAATTTTACCCCCGTCATTTTTAACGGGCAATTTCCTAGTATGAAATAACTTGTCATAAATGAAATGAACAGTTTCAAGAAACATTAACTAAAAATAAAATGTTCTTATTTAATAAAGTACACTTACATTTGAATTATATTTCTTTGCAGCCTTATAACTTACATTATATTGTTCTGTGTTATAGTGTTGTGGCATCACTTTTTGTCAGAATTGGGAGATACACATTTTTAATACTTTTTTTAATACTTCTTAATATTAATTTTATTTTTTGCATATTTTTATATGCCCAATAATCATATTAATAAATCAACACATATCAATGGTGTGTGATTCTAATTCTTTTCTGTGCATGACAATTTCTGGATGTTCTTTGGGTAACCATTACCATTGGAATTAAAGGTGAACTGTCTTATCTCTCAAGTTAATTCACTAGTCCATTTACTTCCAATGGTAATCATGTTATTTATCCCCTTCCACTTATACAATATATGCTAGGCATATTTCTCACTATCACTAACAACCTCTTATACTTTAGGCCTGACTCACTGCCCCCCCTAAGTTCGTTGTAGCTCTCAAACCCAGCAGTTGTTTGTTACCTGACATATTTTGCACATTTGTGCATTCATTGGCATTTTCAATTCTGCACCAATATATTTTCATGCTTAGAAAGACAGTTTTTTTGTTTTTTTTGGAAATGCAAAGGCATTTTTTGAAAGAGATAAAGAACTGTAATTCAAAGATATATTATTCTCTTGTGTCTTATAGGCATCCGATGGAGAGAAAAAAAAACAGATGTTTATTATATTTCTCATGCACATTTAATTCTGTGCTGGTTTATTTTGCAAGAAGGAATTACATTGTTTCTATCTTTTATTTTATACTGTGTGCATTTCCCTCAAATATCTGATATAGATTGAAGTGAATTATATTTTATAATTACTATTCATCAGGATTCAGGACTATTAATACATCTAGTCTCACATTAAAAGAATGTTAAAAACCATTAGCAATATATATGAATGTCAATGAATCAAAGAATATTAGGTCATTTTTACCCACTTGCAGTAGTAAAACTGAATGGAATGTAATAATTTCAGCATTAGTTGCTGGCAATTTTCTGTATACTTTTATACATACTTTGAATACATATTTTACCCTGCCATATAACCCTAGTTAGGTTATTAAACTTGAATCAGATATGTAAAATATGGACAAAGAGCTTCAGATATTTGACACAGATGTTAAAGGGCAAAATAGGTAATCATTTGCAAGCTGCATAACATTAACACTGCTTGCATGATAAACTGGATTCTTTCCTTTTCAGTTGTATGATAGAACACATTAGTATTCTAGTCTAGTGAACAAGTAATTGCTAGTTTTTGAACAATAACATACTGTGAAGCATTCTGGAGAAAATATACATTTATAAAATCTTCACCAGAAAACGCTTTAAAATTATTCTTTTTTCAAAAGAAGAGAAGTGACCAGCATTTTCATTAAACGTTTCAACATATTGCTGTATAGATATACATTTAAAGGCAATATTTATTTTAAAAATCTCATTATAGACAGTTTTAAGCTATTATAAAAAAAAATCTTGGCTGTGATATAATCTTGTTCTCTTTAGACACTAACATTTATTGTTACCTACAGGAATAAGAACATGGCAAACAATTGTTTGGAGTAAATATGAAGCTAGAAAGCACATGAAAATATAAGAATCAATAAAGCAGAATGAAGAAACAGTATTTCAGACTAATACTTTGTAGTGAAAGAAAGTTGGGTAGGGATAGACAGATAATCATTAAACTAAAACAGATCATGATCATGCTACTACCAAATGGATACAAGAAGAGTCCATGGCACTCCAGAGATTATGTGGATAACAGCAAATTGAATTAAATCCTCCTTTTCATAACCCAATTCAAAACAATTTAAACTTAAAATTTCCAAACATGGAAAATAATGTGAAGCTTATAATCATCCTGCGTTTTCTGGGATGTGACAGACAGTGCACATTGTTATAGGATTTATTATACTTTTTAAGTATATATATATATATATATATATATATATATATATATATATATATTAATATATTTGACTAGAAATATGTTGTATGTAAACTATGTATGTGCCTAGAAGTGTATAAATATAAATTATAGCACTTGTGAGTATATATAAGTATATGTTTTGAGATTCTGTACTAAAATAAGTTATATGCATTACAATGATGGTAATTTTATTTGCACTAGATTCCCTATAGATTTACATTATAATAATAAAGTCATAATAAATCATTTAAAAAAAATACACATTTTTTTAACGCTAGAAAATAGACTAGGAGTACCTCTAATAATAACAAGCAATGCACTGTTTATATTGCAGAAAATATAATCTCCCTAATAAATAAACATTTACCAAACTTAATTTGTAATATCCAGAGTTGTAGAGCAAAATGTAGTTTAACCCAATTTTATTTACACTGAATGTGTAAATAATGTTCCCCTCGCTGAATGTTCCCTTCTTTAGCTGCATTGTCTAAGGATTTGAGGTTTGGACGTATCAAGAAGCCTCACAGTTTGTTCTTATCACATATTATAATTGTCTAACTGCGATTCGTCTTCACGCTTCAGACGAATCGCAGTTAGACAATTACAAACTGCTGCGCATTGCGCAGAGCGCGTCGCGAGCCGCGCATGCGCGCAGCGCGGCCCATTGGGGAAGAGGCACAGAGGGACAGTAAACTGCTGCGCATTGCGCAGAGTGCGGCGCGAGCCGCGCATGCGCAGAGCGCGGCGCAAGCCGCGCTCTGCGCATTACACAGAGCGCGGCCCGAGCCGCGCTTGCGCGCAGCGCGGCCCAGTGGGGAAGAGGCACAGAGGGAGAGTAAACTGCTGCGCATTGTGCAGAGCGCAGCGCGGCCCAGTGGGGAAGAGGGGGGGTAGAGGCACAGAGGGATAGTGGGGAAGAGGGGAGGGAGAGTGGGGAAGAGGGGAGGGAGAGTGGGGAAGGGGGGGGGAGAGGCACAGAGGGAGAGTGGGGAAGAGGGGGGGGGAGAGGCACGGCACAGAGGGAGAGTGGGGAAGAGGCACAGAGGGAGAGTGGGGAAGAGACACAGAGGGAGGGGGGAGAGACACAGAGGGAGGGGGGAGAGACACAGAGGGATAGGTGGGAAAGAGACACAGGGGAGGTAGAGGAGGGGGAAAAGACACACGGGAGGGAGAACAGGGGGAAGATACACATGGGAGGGAAATGGGGGGGGAGGGGAACAGACACAGGGGGAAGGGGGAAAGAGACACAGGCCAGGGGGGAACAGGCACAGAGGGAGAGGGGGGAAGAGGCACAGAGGGAGAGGGGGGAAGAGACACAGAGGGAGAGGGGGGAAGAGACACAGGGGGGAGAGATACAGCGGGTGAGGGAGGAAGAGACACAGAGGGAAGGGGGGGAAGAGGTACAGAGAGAGGGGGAAAGAGGCACAGAGGGGGGGGAACAGAGGAAGGGGTGAAGAGACACAGTGGCGAGACACACAGAGAGAGGCGGGGGAAGAGGCACAGAGGGAGAGGGTGGAAGACACAGAGTGGGGAGAGACACAGAGGGTGAGGGGGAAGAGACAGGGAGGAAGAGGCACAGAAAGAGGAGGGGGAAGAGACACAGGGGAGTGAGAGGAGGGGGAAGAGACACAGGGGAGAGAGTGCAGGGGGGAAGATACACAAGGGAGGGAAATGGAGACACGAGGAAGGCCGTAACAGACACAGGGGGAGGGGGAAAGAGACACAGGCCAGGGGGTAACAGACACAGGGGAGGGTTGGGGGAGACACAGGGGGGGGAAGAGATGCATGGGAGGGAGAAGGGGGAAAGAGACACAGGGGAGGGGTTTAGAGACACGGGAGGGAGAGGGAGGTAAAAACACAGGGGGGCAGGAGATGCAAAGGAGGTAGACGAGGTGGAAGGAGACACAAGGGAGGGAGAGGAGGGGGGAAATAAGACACGAGGGAGGAAGTAGACAGAGGGAGAGACTCGCAATGAGCTCCAAAGGGGCTCATTGCAAGGCCTGTGATGAGCGCCAAAGGCGCTCATCACAAGGCCAGTAAAGTAGAGGGGGAGAGGCTTACATTGTGTGGCAAACAGCATTGCCAGGCTTCAGTTTTTATTGCCGTCATTTTTGACGGGCAAGTCGCTAGTTGTTTTATAATGAGTTTATCATCACAAGGTGAATTTATAGGAAATCTGGTGCAAGGAAAATCACCATCATTTTAATTTTGAGTAATAGATTTTGAAAGTTTTTAATTTGCACAGTAGCTCTGAGATAAAATACTAAAATATTTTGTTTGGTGGTGCAAAAAAAAGGAAAACAGTATCTAAATACATTGCACCTCAGTCTAAGGCTACATATTTTCACCCAATTTACTGTATTCTGGGTAGGCAGCATCAACATTGGTGGAGCCTGTTGGTGAATTTATCTTTCCCTCAGTTTGCAGCAGGAAATTCATTGAAGCCCTGAGGCAGTCTAACAATAACAGTTCCATTAATGACAGCTATAAAGACATTTTAGGGTGGGAATTTCAAACCACATTGAATAACACCACCCCATTTGTTGGCCCAACCTCCCAGCAGACCAATGAGAAACTCACTGAGGTAGGCACCTCCGTCATTGAACTGGTGACACTTTGGAGGGAAATTAAAAGTTGTTTAATGTTTACCTTGTGTTAATGTCTAATATTTCCTATTGTTCTGGTTGTAACAAAATGTGTTTCGCAGGAGAGTGGCTCTGGAACAGCAGCCTTCAGTGTCTGGTCCAGTTGGCTGTGTTCTGTGACAAACTTGTTGTAGGAGTAGTTTTGGCAGTAGTTGAACTGAAATAGAGCAATGGCAGAATACAATGATCAATGCATTACAAAATTTGGGATTTGCTTAGCACTTGTGGTGTAGAGATGATATGTCCCAGAATGCACTGATGGTCTAAAAGCTGAGGTACCGCTCTCTATTGGGAGTAACCCTCGGCAGCAAGAATCCACGCACCTACAATGCAGGCGAGGTGGATGATTTGATTTTGAGATCAAGCCAGAATCACTGACGTTGGAGGCCCTTTATTCAGGAGATTATCCTCATTACTTGGAATGAGGGCAGCAGACGAGCAAAGGAGCAATCAGAAATAGCGGCATTAAGCCCTCCTACAACAGCTTCCAAAAGTTTGATTAAACCACCAGGGACATCAATGGGTTCTTGCAAGACTTTGAGAGGCAATTCAAATTCCATTTCTTCAACTGGCTGCAATAGGTAGAGATCATTTTCAAGCTCCTGAGTGGTTATGCCAGAATCACTTATTATGCTATTCCCAATGCATATGAGGAGATCATGAGGAGGTCATTTTCATTCTGATAACTAAGTATGCTATCATCCCAGAAACCTATCAAGAAATGACCACGTACACATACTGGAAGTTGTGTCATCCCTAAGATGGATGGTAGATAGGGCAGGCTATTGGTGAAATACATAGTGCAGTTGATCATGCTAGATCAATTCCTCCTGTTATGTCCATTGGCAATGCAATCCTGGATCATCAACCTGATAAAACTGAGCCTGCAGGATGATTTGCGGAGCCTGCCAAACCTTACCACACCTTGTACTGTACGCCATACACACACCCAGGTGACTCCTTCAGCTGTCCCAAAGCGGTGACTGCAGGCTTGTACCCATTGGGAAAACACTGGAAACTGCCTGGCATGACCACTAACAATCTACCTACTACAGGGAAACAAGAACCCCGTTGTTTTAGGGAGATCTGATGCAGGATTGCCCCCAGCAAAGGGCACAAATGGCTTCCCCTAATCTTTGCCTTGTGTATTATTTAAGTGGCTGGATGAAGGAGCCACATGAGAAGGGGGAGATGGAGGGTGGTTCCATGGTTGCTGAGATTGGATGGGGTAGACAGATGGATGTCATCCCATTCATCCTGTGAATACTGTACAACTACCTGCAAGTGATAACTGAAAGTGGCACCTCCTGCTGGTCATTGTGGATAACAAAGCAGAAGAAAGATTCTGTGACTCTGGCTCCTTCCTAACCCTGATCCAGCCATCTTTGGTAATCAGCAAAAAATGTGGATGTGAGTTTGGCTGAGGGACAGCCTCATTAGATACTGGTGAACCAGGTGAACATAAGAGTTATGAGTGGAATAACTTAGAGTTATGAGTGAAATAACAATTAAATGTCCTTCTGGATAACAATGTATGACCCATGGAATATCAGTATGTTAAGCCGCCCTCGCTCAGACCTAGCTATCAGGGATGGCCTCTGATCCATACTCGTCTATTGTGGTAAGTGCCTTGTTTAAACTAGGGGATAGTAAGCCATGGGCTAATCCAACAGAGTTTAGATGGGAGCCAGGGCCAAGACAATGTCAGGAGAGTTAGGTCCGGGGGAGATAAGCACATTTTGTAGCAACTGATCATCCTGGAATGAGTTTAATTGTCAATCACTAATGATAGTCAAGCACCTGTGGCCCCATTGCATCCATTGGCACTTGACTCATGCATTCTACTGGCCCAAAGTGTCCAGGGATATTACCATGTTTAAGGCTCCCTGTAAATTGATTTTGGAATCTTGGTTCTATAGAAAAGCATTATACCTGAGGAAGCAATATATAGTAAAAATGTATGTGAATGTAATGTTACCATTACATTTCAGGTTGAGACACTTACAGCCTCATTAAATTGCGGCTACTTGTAAAACGTAGCCCGTAACTCGAGATTTAAGTGGTAAGGCTATTAAATTAGCCACGTGACGTTGTTCGCAGCAGACTTGTGTGTTAACAATCGCTTATGATTTGAGCTACATTGAACTTCGCACACGTAAACCCTTTGATCTGTCCTGCCCGTAATCACTACTTGTTCAATTTAGCTATTAGTTTGCAATGGGGTCACTCACGAGCAAGCATGTAACACGCAAACGGAGCCCAAAGGTCTACGTGTGCCCGAGAGCACCCGCAAGGGGGGTAAAGTCCAATACGTAGCACTTCGTAGGCAAATAAAAACACACTATTGTACATTTATTATAGGCGGAAAGTGATGTTAGGTCTTAGAATTAATAGCACAACATTCTCAAGCCCGCAAATCGGCCCCAGAAAAAACTTTATTTTATGTTCATATTTTGTGTTTTTTTTTTTAAATTGATTTTTATTAGACAGTTCAGACATACAACATAGTCCAGCAAAAACATTTGTGATGGTAAGTAGAAGTTAACAATAAACGTATTTCACATATCTGGTTTCTAGTATGTCATCTGCCTGTCCAAAACTCCTCTCTTTTTTCCGTTTTTCTGGAAATATAATAGCTGGTATTAGCTTTCAATTAACTTAAAACTAATGAAAGAAAAAAAAAAAAAAAAAAACTATATGTAATAAAGTCCCATAACTATGGGAAAAAATTTTTATGAACTTGGACTCCTGACCATCTGTTGTCTTGAGCTTGGTTGGTTTCCACTAATATGTTGCGAACTCTGTGTTTAGGTTACTGTATGAGGCTAATGGTGTTGGGTAAGTTAAGACAACTCCTGATATGGTTCCCTTAATAGCTCCTTTGGGGGGAAAAAGTGTCACTCACCCTATTCATCTGCCTCGTCTTGTCTCCCAGGCGGCCCAGCAGGAGGCCCAGCGTTTGTAGTTATGGTCAACCTCAGCGGACAAAATGCTCATGGACCGAACAAACTCAATTTTGTTTAAGACTACTTCAAACAATGGGGTGGGTGATTTCCAATGGGCGGCTACTACTATCCTAACTGCTAAGAAAATTTGGTTGGTTAGGAATTGTTCTGAGTTGGACAACCCTTCTACCGGTAAACCCAGAATGGCCTCTTCTGGTCTCATGGGATAGTTTTGACCCCATAATTTCTCCAGGGTTTTGTAAGTGTCCACCCAGGTATGTCTAATCATAGGGCATTCCCATAGTTTATGAATTAGAGTCCCTTTCTGGTTGCAGCCCCTTTCGCAGGTGTCGCTAATCTTCTGGTTTCCTATGTGCATTCTTACTGGAGTTAAGTACCACCTCATGATAACTTTATAGGCGTTTTCTTTCATAATTACGTTAAGTGATGTGATTTTTGCTTGTTTCCGAATGCTGTTCCATTGGTCTCTGTCTAATTGTATGTTGAGGTCAGTTTCCCATGCTGACTCATAGTGTAATTTAGGGGGCGTGACTAACTCGCTTAAATGGTTGTATATTATGGAGATGTTCCCTTTCCCTCCCGGGAATTTAATGCAACATTTTTCGAATAATGATGTATTTTGCCCTCCTTTATTCTTAGTGATGTGAATTAATCTTTGATTTATAGCGAGTAGGTTAAGCCATTCCCCCGGAGGTAGTGGTTTGTCCTCTAAGAAGGCGGTGGTGGACCATTTTTGGTTAACAACCGGTAAATCTGCCGCTATTGAGCAATTATTATCAATCCACCATCTGTATTGAGCATTAGAGTTTATTTTGGGGTTAGTTGACAGTGGCCATAAGGGGCTGAGCCCTGACTCTGGGCCAAGTAGCCTGTTCCTCTTATTTATATCCTTCCATAAATTAATTGAGTGCCTCACACTGGATGGGATTGATTGGGGTAACTTGAAGCCCTGCTGGGTTGAGAGCCATAGTAATTGGCGCATGATTAAATCATTGGACCCTAGTATGTGTTTTTCTAATTGAACCCATACCGGGGGGGAGTCCTTGATATACCACTTTACTAGTTGTGCTAATCTAGCTGCTTTAAAGTACCTGGAAATGTCTGGAAATCCAAGCCCACCATCCCTCTTGGTCGCAGTAGTTGTTTCTCTGTTAATTCTAGGTTTTTTGTTGTTCCACAGAAAACTCATTAATAATTTTTGTATTTTTTTCAGGTCTATCGCTAATATCGAGATAGGAATAGTTCTAAACAGGTAGAGTAGTTTGGGGAGTACGTTCATTTTGACGGCATGTAGCTTTCCTAACCACGAAATCTTTAGTTCTGACCACCTGTGTAGGTCTCTAGTTAGTTGTTTAATGAGGGTTGGGTAGTTTGCTTCATATAGGGTCTTAGTTGATTTTGTTATTTGTATGCCTAGGTAGTTGATAGAATTCGGGAAGTTATTGGCTAGTAGTTTTTCCGTGGAGCGAGGAAGTGATATATTAAGGGATATGCTTTTACTTGTGTTAATTTTGAAACCTGACAGTGGGCCAAATTTAGACAGAAGTTTGAATAGATTGGGAAGACTGATCAGGGGGTTGGATATTGTTAGCAGGATGTCATCGGCAAAAAGGCTTATTTTATGATCTATCGTGCCGACTTGTATGCCCGATATGTCAGTGTGCTGACGAATGGCAATTGCTAGGGGCTCTATACTAAGGGCGAATAAGAGTGGTGATAAAGGGCACCCCTGTCTTGTCCCTCTCGTGATGTTGAATTTTAGTGAGTTGAGTCCTTGGTATGTAACCTGCGCAGTCGGTTCTGAATATAATGATGTTATGCTTCGTAGAAAACCCTCCGGAATTCCGAATTTGTTTAGTGTGGCTTCCATAAATGTCCAATCTAACCTATCAAATGCCTTCTCGGCATCAAGTGCCAACACCATTGCGCGCCCTCCATCACTTTTGGTTATGTCAATAAGGTCAATTATTTTTCTGGTGTTGTCTGGCGCTTCTCTCCCCTTAATGAACCCTACCTGGTCCGGATGTATCACTTCAGGTAACAAGTTCGCTAGCCTGGGCGCTAAGATTTTGGTGTATAATTTTAAATCTGTGTGGATCAGAGATATTGGTCTATAGCTAGCACATTGGGCTGGATCTTTGCCCGGTTTAGGAATAAGTATTATTTTAGCCTCTAAGAATTCCGGTTTAATTCTTCCACCTGCTAAGAAGCTGTTAAATAGTTTGTGTAAGGTGGGGCTAAGTAGGTCGCTCATGTGTTTATAATAGAGGTTAGAGTAGCCATCTGGCCCTGGGGCCCCGTGTGCTTTTGTGGATTTGATCGCATCTTGTATTTCCTCGACCGAGATGGGCACTAAGAGAGATTCGGCTTTGGTAGAGTCTAATTGGGGTATTGTTAGTTTGCTTAATGTATTTTCAATTTCTAGTTTATGGGTTGGGGTGCCTGATTCGGGTGATTTGCTATAAAGGTCTGCGTAAAAATGTCTGAATTCATTTACTATTTGATCTGGTTTAAAAACTGTCTCCCTATTTTTGGTGATTATTTTGGCTATGAATGAGTTTGCTCTTTTTTCTCTTAGTCTTGTGGCCAGCATCCTATCGGGTTTGTTTGCGTATCTGAAGAATTTAGCTTCAGTTCGCTGTAGGATAGTGACCATTTTCCCTCTTAAAATAGTGTTTAGTTCTTGCTTGTATCTTATTACATTCTCGTGAGTCTGTCGTGATTTATCTCTAATGAATAGTTTCTGGGCTTCTGCAATTTTTTGGTTTAGGAGTAAAATTTGTGCTTGGTCCTTTTTCTTTTTGGTTGAGCTAATTTGTATACAGACTCCCCTGATCACTGCTTTGTGAGCCGCCCAAATTCCATCTATGTCTATCTCTCCTACTGTGTTGAGGTCAAGATAGTCTACGATTGCAGTTCTGACCTTATCCCGTGTGATTGGATCATTCAGTATACTGGGATTTAATGACCACCTCGGGTTATTGCCTTTCGGCAAGAGGTTGCTTATGGAAATTTTGACTAGATCGTGGTCCGACCATGCTATGGGGCAGATAGAGGCCTCAGTTAGGTTCCCGGTTATGTTCTGTGGGATCAGGATATAGTCTATTCTGGAAAGCGAACCATGTCTAGCGGAAAAAAATGTGTATTCTCTTTCCGTGGGGTTCATGTTTCTCCAGGTATCAATCATGCAGTTTGATTTTAGGAGTTTTTTGAGTGCTTTGGTCGCCGTGGGGATTTTGAGCGGGTCTAGGACCGCGTTCATGTCTCCTCCTATTATCTTAAGCCCGTCTTCCCAGCTATCTGTGAGTTTCTGTATCTTTTGAAAGAATGGCGTTTGTACTGTGTTCGGGGCGTAAATGTTCAAGAATGAAACCTTATGTTCGTGTATTGTCCCATGTACTGCTATAAACCTGCCATCTTTGTCTTTTTGAATTTTACTTAACTGAAAATTGAGTCTTCTGTGGAACAAAATAGTGACTCCTTTTTGTTTGGTATCCGCGGTAGAATGGAATGCTTGGGTAAAGACTCCCCCCCAATATTTTGGCACTGCTTGTTTTCTAAAGTGAGTCTCCTGAATCATTACTATATCTAGATTTAGTTTTTGGTAGTTTCTCAAGGCTACCCCCCTCTTGACTGGTTCGTTTAGCCCATGAGCATTATGTGACGCAATGACAATGTCCATATTTCTTAATGAGGTGTATGACCTTTTGGTGCGTGCAATTGGCTATCTCACCTTTCGGGATGTCTGTGACTTCGTTAGCTTGTGCCTCCTGCTGGTTTCCGCCCCGAAGACCGCTCAGCAGCTAGCTGTGTGGAAGAGTACCTGTACTCAAAGGAAAAGAGACAACAGATTGTGAGACAACCTGACTGTACCTAATCCCTTGGGATTATAAAACCTTGGCTCAGTAACTGAGCTAATTCCTATTTCTCCTCCAGTGGAGTTCCCTATGTTAACCCTGGGTAAGATGGCTAAGTTCGTGAGTCTGTTTAAGTATCTCACTGTTGGTCAGGAAAGCTCTTAGTATATTTGAACTTTATCGTGATCCTTACTTAACTAAGGTGTGGTAATTTAAACTACTATGAGGAGAGCGTTTGCTGTCCTCTTCGGATTTTACTGGTGGGCCTGTTAGTGTCTCTAAACTGACACTGAATTGGTCCGCCTAAACTGTCCCTACTGTTGGGGTTTGTGGCAGTCTATTTGTAAGCGCCCTTAGGGATGCCTTCTAGGTGTGTGAAGATTATGCCTTTACGGCCTGGGTTAACTGTCTATAGTGTATATTAGAACTTACACTGGTGCGGGTACTACCTTAATGAACCTAGTCGTTAAATGATTCAGCTAGCTTTGTTTGTCAGGTTAGCTTGGAAATAAAGAGAGAGAGAGAAGAAGTGAGAGAATACATAAGAAAAAACAAGATAGGTGACAACTCATTGTATTCAGTCTGTATCTTTGTTCGTGGGAGGACTCCTCGCTCTTGGGTTTTCTGTTGACTGCAGATTCTCACCGACTGTGACTTTGATGTTCCATTCCGCCAGCAAGTTGATGCCCTCCTCCGGTGTTCTAACTGTGAAGAATTTTCCTTCCTTGGAGATATTGAGGCGAAAAGGGAAACCCCATGTGTACCTCCATCCTTGAGCCAAGATACAGTCCAGAACCGGTTTCAGTTGTCTCCTTTTGGCAAGGGTAACCGGGGCTAAATCAGAGAAAAGCAGCGGTGTGTGCCCCTCGATGGGAGGAATGCCTTTTCTTGCGGCCTTCATGAATAATTCTTTGGTGGAGTAGTAGTGGAATCTGGCAATGATGTCTCTTGGTCGTTCTTGCGGAGATGAACGGAAGCCTAGGGCTCTGTGGAATCGATCCAACCTCAAGTTTTCCGGATGCATGTTAGGGAGGAGAAATTCGCATAGGTCGCTAAGGTATGCGTGTAGGTCTTTTACCGTTTCTGGCACATTCCTCAGTCTTATGTTCTGTCGTCTTGATCTGTTTTCCAGATCCTCCTGTTGCAATTGTTGTCTGGCTTGTTCGTCCTTCAACGCCAAGATCTCCTCAGTCAGTTTGTTGTTATGTTGCATTATTTCCGAAATTTTAGTTTCCAGTTTTGTTGTTTTATCATCCACCTTCTTAATTTCTGTGGATAGTTCTGTCGTCACCTGCCGGATCTCTGATTTGATCTCCTCTCTGAAGTTGGATATTAAGTCCTTAAGGTCCTGGATGTCACTTTTAGTGCTAGGTGCTGACATTTCGTAGTTTTTTGTTGCGTGGACTGTGACTATGGGTGCTTTATTGGTAGGAGAGCTTGCCGAAGGTTTGGGTAGGCAGTAAGATTGGATCCCTTTATTGCTCTTCCTTGTAGCGACACTCGCCATCTCAGTGAAAGTGCTGTAGTTAGAGTTGTTACCAGATTTCTGGTAACATTTGTCTAGTCCCAGTGCAAATGTTGGCGTCCCTATGTTCCAGGGCTCTTTCCTAGTTACATCTTTTTGGGTCCATTAAAAGTTCTGGAACTGGTTCAGCCACCTCCTGAAAGTTTGTAGCTGGAGAGTAAGTTTTTGTTGATTTTTCCCCCTTGCGTAGTAATATTGAGTGCCATATTTTGTGTTTTATCGATCCCTGCAATCAATGTGTTAAGACATATACTGTAACTCGCATGTAATAGAATATCATATTTACTGCTTTACTAATATTGCATTATATCTGGCCTGTGGGTCCGATCGCAAACTGTACTTGAAGCACGTAGGACTTCGAAATCTACCCTCCCCTTTTTCAGTGACGTAAGGCTAACGATCTCTTTTTCCATTGGCTCCATCTGAACCCGTAACTACGTAATTGCTTAATTGTTTGCGTTCGAGCACGAAACCCAGACGGCCGAGGACTGGTTTATAAAATAGCCTCTACCACTTTAGCTTGCAGCCCATTCTAATTTAATAGCAACGTAAGTAGGGCACTTACGAGGCTGTTAATTCTGGACTCATCTACCTTAAACAAGTTATCTATTATAAAGATTTACCATGACTAAGATGACAATAGACCAAGTACCAAATCCACTTTTGCCACGTAACCTCCAACTGAGTCATGTAAAAAAACAGCTTTAAAAGTAAATATCATGTTATACCATTTAGAATTCATTACATAAATGAATTAGCATATATTATCTAATTTCTATACAAAGCCTGTTTTTCATGTTAGATGTTAGAATACTGTATTAAAAAGCAACACACTGAAGTGATACTCTCTTTGGGAGCCAGAAGACATGTGGTTTATTAATATGTAAGCAGCATATCTGAGATAAATTCCTTTTAACATATTTTTTAAAGAATATAGGTATATGCTTCGTACATAGTTAAAAAAAAATCTGTGCATATCTCTATTAAACTCTACGGTTAAATGTATGTTTGATTAAGACCAGAACATATTTTCTTTCTTAATATACTTTGTTTACACCAAAATGTAATTTACTGCTTAAATATCCATTTGCATTTTTATTATATTTAAAGAACTTCTTACACACCTTGTAAACATTTGTGGTATGATGGTGCTTTACAAGTAAAATATTAACAGCAAAATAGATCTTTTTTACCACCGTTTTGGAAATGAACCCTACCAATACAATCAAATTCCACAGTCAAAATATCAAACCATAACCTGGCAGCTTGGCTGCTTTTGTGCTTAGGGTCAGAATACTATTCATCTTAATAATTCAGGCAGTTTTACTACTGCTAAGCAGTAATAAAAGATTGCAATAGGTAACCAGCCTGTATCCCTGGAGTTTTGCTGAATCTGACATAAAAAGGTTTATATACAACTATAAAGCAACAAACTCTATTTCTGAATAAATATGTACTTACAAAACATCTGTTGCCTAACAGTTTGCATAAATCCCATGATGCTGTCGGTTGGATTATTTTTATCTAGCGAGCCTAAAGAAAATCACTATTTTTAATATTTGATGTAAAGCCATGCATTTTATTATAATCTGAAATTACTTTTGTCTTTCTAACTTTCATTTTTCAAAGTAACTGACATCAGTGGAGACGTATTGTATGATAATGTCAGACTACAAGAGTGAAAAGCAGATAATAAAATGTTGCCATTAATTATCTTTTTAAATCTTTTTAAAGGTGATTATCAGCTACATTTGCATTACCCTTTATTTTGAGCATATCTTTCATGGCATAAATATCCCATTATGATTTATTATAGGAATATTGCAATTTTGATTCAAACATCTGAACCACAATTGCTAGCTAAACATGTTAAAACTGATAAACTCTTGTTTCAGACCAATTAAGGTTGAAATTCACTTATGCAAACAATTCTATAGTAAATGAGCTAATCTCTTCCTTTTAAATGGTAATCATACATGTTATTACAAATACCGGTACTTTCATATTTCCTAAATAATTGATATAACTTAACATTTTCTGTCCTGCTATATACAAGGGAACAATAAAGTTGAGTAAATTCATGTGATAACACATTTTAAGGTATAGAAAATAGACTGTAAGCTTTTTTTTTAACAGGGAACTCGACTCTGCTGCACAGATTGTTATGTTGTTTTGCTACATTATATTGTCTTTGTATTACCCCTATAATTTTGTTATTCCTTCCTCAAATTGAAGCAACGGTATTGAGACACCTATAAATTATTTGAATGCTATCCACTTTTCATATGTATAATATACATTTCCATGAGAGTTATCAGTTCTATCAAATCCATTTTTCTGAGCATGGAAATGTTGTCTTGTTTACAGGATAATGCAACATTGCACTTCCTTTATTATCTGCCCAAGTAGAAAAATATATTCCGGTTTCATTTGTCAATGCCAAGTCAAGTTGCCTCAACAGATATGCAGCTTAAACTATTAATGCAGTGCAAATATCTGCAATAGTTTATATCGTAGTAATATGAATTGCATGACAAGTCCTGTTGGTGTAAAAAGAAGAAACACAATGAGAAAGCTTTATCTACTAAGAAAATACTGAATGCCTAATAGAAAGATTTAATCTTTCTTTGCAGTCTAATGTGTATTTTTCCTGCACAGCATTAAATCCCATTTCTTGAGCAGTTTGTAGACATCAGAAGTGTTTTCCTGTAATGTTATTAATTAAAAACGTTTGATGTGGCAACAGGAGTGATAATATCACAATACGTGCTTTCTGTTTACAGCAAGTTTTCATACCATTCAAACTATTCATACCAAAACTAGAATTTTCTTCTTTTACCCACATTATTTTAAAAAATTGTGGACTAGAGGAGCAGCCTCTTCAAGAAATAACAATAACATCTGTTGTGACTCACTTGGCTGCATCTTTTAAAGATCAATGATTTCTCTGGAATTTTTTGGGGGCTTTTACACAATGTTAGGATCACTATAGTCATGTATTTAAAAATGCTAATTTGAAGAAATACACTTGAACATTTGGAAGCATGGCTGTAGGAACTGGGGGATGGGGGGGGGGGACAAATCCCCCTCCCCCCAGATTTTTTTGTGTTTGTATGTATGTATGTATAAATAAGCAATTTTACAGCCTGTGTATACAATGAGCTGTATCCCCCCCAGAATTATTTTGGCTCCTACACCCCTGTTTGGAAGTGTTTTTAGAGTAAAAAAATAAAATGACAGCATCTTATTTATTCCAATGTATATACATTTATGCTGTTCTGTGGTCTCTGCTGGTCAACTTCCTAACATTAGAGGAGACTTTCAATGCACAAGAAGTTATTATTTGTGCATTTCCAGTGCTTTCATTAGATTATTAGTTTACAAGGTCACAACCGAAAACTAGCAGCATTATCAACTAAGAGAAGAACATGGAAACATGCATTAACAAATAACTGCATGTAAAATTTAAAAATGTAAAGTCTGCATTGTTTTATTTTCTAAAAACACATTGCTAATTAACAATTTTAGTTATTAAAAACACCATGGGGGGATTTACGGACTGCAGGTGCTAACATGTCTGTCCTAGCTAAAGTTAACCTGTGATCCAGCTGCTCATTGTGGTATTTTCTAAAGCCCTTTCTCATACGTTATACATAGCTCATCATAGTTCATTGACAGTTATAGTGAATGGGGTGTGTTATGGGTGTGAAACATGCCTCTACCATGAAAACCAGGGCCCCTATGCTAATCCTGGCAAAATCAATTAGCCAAAGTAGCACAGTAAATTCTACCTAGCTATGTTAATCCCCCATCCCTAAAACATTGAGAGGGAACTGCTAAGTGTCACTGCTATGAATGAACTTCACAACAAAGCCTAAAAGCGAAGCAAAATTTTAAATTGATTTTTGCAGCGACAATAAATTACGAGTTACTCCCTTACACTCTGACACCCAAACCCTATGCTAATATGGTTTTACAGATAACTCACAAATCAGGGCACTGCCGTAACTGCAAAAAGCAAAAGAAAGATTTACGAGTTACAAAGACCACTCGCAAGTGGTTTTCAAACCCTTGCTGAGTCCCCCAGAACCATTTAAAGTGACAGTATAGCAGAAAAATCGATACAACAATTTCAAAATTATGTGACACTCAACAATCCAATATCAACATATGTGTAATTAAAAAATGTAAATTAGTAGAGCGTTTTATGATTCAAAATTCAGGGTAACACATAACCCAGTACTCAAAGGGGCAATACTTTTCACAAAACCATGTTGCCTAGGAGCAAATGCTCTAATGCATTGTCTATAAATATATCATACTTTGACACAAAATAAACACATCTTTATTTAGTGAAGCTATAAATTTAATTATCACATCTTTTCAATATCAAAATATATTATACAGTATATATCTCTGTTTCCTTGCCGCAGGAGTTACGCCACTTGTACAGCATAATATTAATGATATTCGGATTTGCAGGACATTCGCAGATACTTAGAGCACTTGATTTATATGGACGCCCAAGTTCTCCAAATTTACTAAACCTGCCTTTTACTACCCGTGATGCTGATATTCAGCATCACATTTTTCAACCCATCTTTAGCAGCATGTTTTATACATATATAAATACAATTATATTACCCAAGTGGGTATTTGTGTATTGGGATTCTTTTTTTTTTTTTGTCAGCTGAACAACACTTAGTCTCCTATTGACAGTTAAAGTTTTCTTTGCAACAATCACTGTTGGTATGGCAAGCCCCAACAGTTTTGATTGGAGAGACTCCTGATTGAAGGGCTGTTGTCACAATCAATCCCAATCAGTTGGGGAATCTCATCCAAACCTTTGGAAACCCCTGTTCTACCCCTTTCACTCTGTATGCCGATACTACATTTATTCAGGAGGCTTACGTTACTAGCTAAGCAGGACGCAACTTAAGCCAGAGAGTGAAAGGTGCTGAATATCCCAAGCACTCCTTTATGCCGTGCAGTTTAGCCTCCTCTATCTACAGGCTCTGCAGATATGATTTCAAGAGTATTGTGTGTCAAATGTTTTAAGGCCAAATAATTACAAGCTGCAAGTGAACCTTTAAACAAAAGGCAGATGTATATTCATTCTAGTCACCATGTAATTCAAGACTCAAAATGAATCCTGTGGACTCTTGAAGGACCTTTCTGTAGGCAAAGGGGATGTATCGAAGCAGCTATAGCCTCCAGACCCGGATGGCATAATCCACAATAAAATGAGGATGTACCTCATGCCCGACTTACGAAGCCTGGGGCCAGTGATATCTAAGGCTTTACAGTGGAATGGAATTTCTATAATGGGCATGGGCTGCAACAGAGCCCAGGGCACTTGTCCACAGCAATGTAAACACTGACAATAATCACATGAGGCACAGAAACTAGTGACATCTCACGATACTCCAGGCCAGTAAAAGGCCTGAGTAAGGCTGAGTGCATTGATTGCCCTGGTACCCTACCAAGAGATTGTAATGGGCAATGAAAGGGTTGTCTGATAACTCTTGGGGATGAACAGCTGTCATAGAGTCCTCCAAGGATGCTTGTCCTTCTCTAGGTTGGTTACCCTTTGTGGATCTGTCATGCTAGCCTATCGTACTGGGTCATCTATACTGCTGCTTTTCTAGTCTCTCTTGTTTGGCTTTTCCCATTTTTTAGCACCAATCCCATCATATGCCAACAGTTTGTCAAGAGGGTGTTTGTGTACTGGTGCTAGGGAAATATTGAGGCTGTTGAGGAAGAAATTATACTTACCCTTCCTTGGACGACCATCCATCAATGATACCCAACGCCCTTGTCCTCTGTCTTTCTCCATGAACATACAGTCATATACATGCTGATCCTCACCATTTATGCACATGGCAGGGCTTTGGTTTTGTTCAAATATGTTTCAGAATAGAGTATTTGAATATAGCAACTCTGAGTCATGCTCAGTAACCTATCAGAGAAGGATAGCACCTTAAAATTTTAACAAAACAGAATGCATTGACTGAAATCTGTGTATTCCAATTGGTTATTTTTGTAACTATTCTGATTGGTTGAAATCACACCCAATCAGTATAGGGTATAATGGTAATGTGCAACTTCTGTGATCACAAAAGACATTGATAATAGTATAGTATACCGTGAGGTTCTATAGAGACACCCAGTGGTATAGGGGTTAATTTTAGGTGCAATGGGAATCCAAAGGGACCCACATGGCAATGGGTTAGCATAAAAGGGGGTCCATATGACTTTGAAACCCAACCTCCATTTTTCATAGAAGTCCTACGGGCGTGAATCACGATGGGACCCACATTCCATTGGCTGTTTCTAACCACGAGTTACGGTCTTGCATCAGCGATCATGTTCAAGCCCGTAGGGCTTCAAGGAAAAAGTAGTGTGTGTATATGTGCATTTACAGTGCTCCGGACATGTCATTAAGCCCTTTGCGAGACCTCCTTGGTACCAGTAACTTGTGGTTAGATTCTTGCCATTTGCAGGCTTGACGGAGTGGTTAGTGAGGGGCAATTGAATAGCTTTTTGCTATTTTACCGATCTCAACTCTTCCGGCCGCGAAAGATCAAAGGCTTGGAGGGCATTAACTTGCAATCTTATAAATCACTATAAATCGCAATGAATCTCAGCTCGGAGCCGTAACTTGATGGTAGCCCGCAAACGGAGGCCAAGTGAATAGCAAAGTAACTTGCAGGCTCTATTTCCGAGCCCAGATCTCCCGAAAGCCTCAATTGAATGAGGCTCTATGTGTGTTTGTGTGCATGTATGAATAAAGAAGAATTTATCAGATTGAACTCTTGTATCAATAAATTAACCCTTATGATAGAGAGTCTAACTGGTGCAAAGGTGAGAGGAAATGAGAGTCAACATAATATGGATGTCATGAGCAGTGTTTACAGCCTCAAGGCTCAAGTCACTCAACCCCATGTTGTTGAGCTAAGGGGGGATGTGAGACATTGGGTCCTTGGAGGTTGGTGTAAGCTACAGAGTTTTGAAGTTTTTTCTTCAGGAGTTCTGATAGAGTTAAACTCCTGCAGCATTAATCAGCTACATATGATAGAGCTAATTAAAAAAGTAGAGCTGAGAATTGAGTGGGCCCAGTATATGCTCTGCTGGGCTAGCAGTGAGAGGCGACCTGTGAGTACAGCTGCTCCTAAAGCTGCCACTTTGACTGCATGCTTGCAGTCTCTGTGTAAGGCTGCAGCTTGGACTGCAGTATGTGTGTCTGCATGGACTGCATTATGTGAAGCTGTTTATTTGGAGTTGGAGAAAAGAGACAAACAGCACTATTTAAAATTTCAAAATTAAAAATTTCCTGGAGTTACAGAGCGATTAAATTGAACAAGGCCACAACCAAAGGGCCTCAAGCCCATAAACCCTTCCTGCGCCCGCAAGCTGACAGTGGGCTGGAATAGATGCAGTCCACAGTAACAATCCAATGCCATTATTACGGAGTGCCACACAGGCTTCAGAGCCAATGAAAAGTGGGATCCCGTAAAATGATTGACAGGGGGAGATAATAAAGCTGCGTTCCACACGCACATGAGTTGACTGTGTTGTAAATTCTTCTTGGTTGGTTGTAGAGAGAGAGAGAGTAGACAAATTTGCAAAGCAGCATCTTACGGTTTTATTCCTTTTCATTATTCTAAATACTATTCTACACTTAAATGTTGATTACACATATATACTGATTACACATAATACAAATACACATAGAGTGGCTATGACGTCAGTGGAGGTGGGGCCCAAAACCTGATCTTAACAGAAGCTGGCGGCCATGTGCATTTCAGAGAAAGACAGAAAAGTGAGAGAGAGAGGGAGGGAGAGAGGTACAGAGAGAGAGAGACAGGTCAGAGAGAGAGAGACAGGTACAGAGAGAGAGAGACAGGTACAGAGAGAGACAGATACAGAGAAAGACAGGTACAGAAAGGGAGGGGTACAAAGAAAGGGAGAATTACAGAGCAAGAGCGCACACAGACAGTGAGGGCGCACAAAGACAGCGCACAGAGAGAGAGTTCACAAAAAGAGTGCACAGAGAGAGAGTGCACAGATGGAAAGCCGAGAGAGAATGCAGAGAGATCACACACAGAAAACGCACACACAGAGCAAGAGAGAGCGCAGAGAGAGAGAGAGAGCGCACACACAAAGAGATCACAAAGACAGCGTACTAAGTGAGAAAGTGCACAGACAGAGAGCAGAGGCAGAGAGTGCACAGAGTGACAGAGCACACAAAGAGCAAGAGAGACACACACAGAGAGAGCATACAGACAGAGAGTACACAGAGATCGACACACAGAGAGGGAGGGGTACAGAGAGTACACACAGACAGAGAGATCACACACAGACAGCGCACACAGAGAGCGAGAGAGAGTGCACAGACAGAGAGAGTGCACAGAGGGAGAGTGCACAGACAGAGAGCAGATAAAGAGAGCACACAGAGAGAGAGCCACACAGAGAGTGTACAGAGATTGACAGAGAGAGAGAGAGTAAACACATATAGCACACACAAAGAGCGAGAGAGAGAGAGAGGGCACAGAGAGAGAGTGCACAGACAGAGAGCAGAGACAGAGAGAGCACAGAGAGAGAGGGACACACAGAGAGTGCACAGATAGAGAGAGCGCACAGAAATCATCACAAAGAGGTAGTAGTACAGAGAGAGAGCACACAGAGTGCACAGAAAGAGGGAGTGTGCACAGAAAGATAGCTCACAGAGAGAGAGTGCAATGACAGAGAGCGTGCACAGAGAGATCACACACAGACAGCACACACAAACAGCACACACAGAGAGCAAGAGAGCGCACAGAGAGAGCACAGCAGAGAGAGCGCACAGAGAGAGAGTGCACAGACAGAGAGCAGAGACAGAGAGTGCATAGAGAGAGAGAGACACAGAGACAGTGCACAAAGAGAGAGAGTATACACATAGAGAGCGTACAGAGATCAACACAGAGAGGGAGGGTTACAAAGAGAGAGAGTGTACACAGACAGCGCCCACACAAACAGCGAGAGAGAGAGATCGCAGAGAGAGCGTGCAGACAGAGAGAGAGCACAGACAGAGAGTGCACAGTGAAAGAGAGAGAGCGCACAGAAAGAAAGAACGCACATGGATCGACAGAGAGAGAGGGGTACAGAGTGAAAGAGTACACAACGACAGAGAGCACACACAGAGCAAGAGAGAGCACACAGACAGAGTGCACATAGAGAGAGAGAGTGCAGAGAGATAGAGTGCACAGAGAGAGAGTGCACAGACAAAGAGAGAGTTCACAGATAAAGAGAAAGTGCGCACAGACAGAAAGCGCACAGAGAGTGCACAGACAGAAAGGGCACAGAGAGAATGAAGAGAGCACACAGAGAGAGAGTGCACAGATAGAGCTCACATAGAAAGAGAGCGCACAGAGAGAGAAAGTGCAGAGAGAGCAAGAGCATACAGAGAGAGAGATAGAACGCACCATGAGCGAGATAGACAGGTCAGAGAGAAAGAAATGAGAGCGATACACACAAGACAGAGAGAGAGAGAGAAAGACAGAGACAAGGCCAGTACATGAGGGCCGTACATGACTGGCTTGAGGGGGGAGAGGCTCAACATGGCTTACGAGTTACAAGCTTCAAAAAAATTACGGATTTTACGGCCACCATTTTTTTTTCAAGCCTGTAACTCAGAAGCCATTGAGAGATCGCCAAAAGACGCCAATTAATTAAAAAAATAACTTATAACCTCACACACAGCACAGGGGGAGAGGCAGAGAGCCTGTAAGTGAGGTTGCAAGCTAATTTGATATTTATAATACTCAAAAAATTATCTTAGTTTATTTTTTAGGCCTAGGTGTTATTACTTAAATGCGTACCAAAATATTGTCCTGTGGATCCTATTTAGGAATCCTTGAACAACCAACCAAGGTTGTACAGAAACACCTTTTATGCAGCCTTTGTTTTAATTATTATTGCCACATACTAATTTTCAAAAATCAATCTTTATTTGTACATTTAAAATGTTGTTAAAAATGCAACAATTAAAAAATTCATGTTAAACCCAAGGTGTTTAATCCTTTGGGCTTTTTGACATCCAGCAAATAATTAAAGGTTTATTTAAGTTTTATTTTTTGTTGTTATTATATTCTTTGCTTTGATCACAGCTTTTTTATTTAATTACTTTATTATGCTCAAGTCAATAAAAGATTTGGTTTTTCAATTCAACTGTATTTGTGTATTTTTGGTTATGTTTCCTTAGTCAAATCCTTATCAGGTACCCTGGATTTTAATTTACAGAAGATTAAGATTTTTCCATAAGATTAAGATAAGGTTTTATAATCCTTTTATCTGTTTATAGTTTTGTTTATTCATACAGCACTTCACTTGAGTATATGTTTTAAGTGCCTTTGTGTTTCTTTTGTGTTAATCTTTTATCCTGTTTATTTATGTTAATTCGTAATTCTATTACTTAAAGTGCATTATAATTCAAGTTGTGTTATTCAGAACTTCTTATCTTAAAGTGCTTGTGCTATTGTGACTTAGTGCTAATTTCTTCTTATATTACCCTTTTACCTCGTGACTGTTAGTCTGTCACAGTCACTACTTTACCTTATTCATTTATAGTGCTAATGCTGTGCTATTCTTTTTAAATGTATATACTTCTGATTTTATGCTGTTTCTTAAACTATGTTTCATAAATGCTTATGTCTATTGTTTTTTAGAAGGAGGTTGTGTCCTCCTTTTTCTTCCGTTTTTTTGCTTTAATTAAGTTAGTAGTGGACCTGGAGCTTTAGAGCTGTATCTATCATGCTCCACGCTATATTGGCGTGGTCTGCGCTGTGATCGCGCTTACTGATGACGTCACAACCCTCCCGACGCGCGTTTCGTGAGGCTCTATCAGTCTCTCACTCATCAGGGGCCTATATAGCGTGGAGCATGATAGATACAGCTCTAAAGCTCCAGGTCCACTACTAACTTAAAAGAAAGATAGAAAGCCAATTCCTTCACCACAAAGTCTCAATATAGTTACAATAGAGTAATATACAAGAATAAGGAAATAGAAAAGAAAGAAAAAGGAAAAAGGAGTAAAAGCATAATTAAAGCAAAAAAACGGAAGAAAAAGGAGGACATAACCTCCTTCTAAAAAACAATAGACAGAAGCATTAAGGTAATATATAGTTTAAGAAACAGCATAATCAGGAGTGTATACATTTTTAAAAAATAGCACAGCATTAGCACTATAAATGAATAAGGTAAAGTAGTGACTGTGATAGACTAACAGTCACGAGGTAAAAGGGTAATATAAGAGGAAATAAGCACTAAGTCAAATAGCACAAGCACTTTAAGATAAGAATTTTTGAATAACACAACTTGAATTACAATGCACTTTAAGTAATAGAATTCTGAATTAACATAAATCAACAGGATAAAAGATTAACACAAAAGAAATGCAAAGGCTCTTAAAACATATACTCCAGGGAAGTGCTGTATGAATAAACAAAACTATACAACAGACAAAAGGATTATAAAACCTTATCTTAATCTTATGTAGATAATGTAATCTTATGTAAATTAAAATCCAGGGTACCTGATAAGGATTTGACTAAGGAAACATAACCAAAATTACACAAATACAATTGAATTTAAAAACCAAATCTTTTATTGACTTGAGCATAATAAAGTAATTAAATAAAAAAGCTGTGATCAAAGCAAAGAATATAATAATAACAAAAATAAAACTTTGATAAAACTCTAATAATTTGCTGGACGTCAAAAAACCCAAAGGATTAAACACCTTGGGTTTAACATGATTTTTTTAATCGTTGCATTTTTAACAACATTTTAAATGTACAAATAAAGATTGAATTTTTTAAAATTAGTATGTGGCAATAATAATTAAAATAAAGGCTGCATAAAAGGTGTTTCTGTACAACCTTGGTTGGTTGTTCAAGGATTCCTAAATAGAATCCACAGGACAATATTTTGGTATGCACTTAAGTAATAACACCTAGGCCTAAAAAATAAACAAAGATCATTTTTTTGAGTATTATTTGATCTCCTGCTGATTTTGAACGTTTGTCCACTGACAAAGAAATGATCATCTATAATTTTAATGATAGGTGTATTTTAACAAAAAAAAGTTATAAATTGATTGGCAGGGAAATAAGTATTTGACCACCCTTTTTTACCTGCAAGTTTTTGGCAGGTCGGTTTACGAGGCTAATTTAATAGCTGTAAGTCATACTTTCTACGATATGTGCTATGTTTTAGAACGTAGCCCAAATGTAATGAGTCTGAAAGTTTTTAAGACTTCTGAAAGCAGGAAGTCTGAAAAAAAGCAGTTTTGTTGCAGGGGCTGATGAACTTGAGTTTGGAACAAAGCTGAGACAAACAGCCTGGATACTGTTTGTAAAGGAAAAGGTACCATTTCGAGATTATTTATTATTATTATTATTTTATCCCAGGGAGAAGTCTGTTATGTATACAGAATGCAGCACTCACCAGAGGGGTGTGTTAAGGGTCCCTGGTGTGAAGATTTTGGAAAGAAGGGCAGGCCAGCTGCCCACCAGTCTGCTTGAAAGTACTTAAACTTAATGTGGTCTGAAGAAAAAGACCTGGAAAACAAGATATTTTTTAAAGTGGACTATGCGAAGAAAAGTGGGCTGTATAAAACTATATATAACTATGTTTGTTTTACCTGTGAAGCGACGCCAGGGCTAGCCAGGGTCTCCCTGCAGTTCGTTAGATTGTAGGTGCAGAGTAAGCCTCTATATTTTGGTACTTTTTATTAACAAAGATAAAAAGAATACTTGGACTATCTGCTATATATATATCACATAAGAAATCACCAAAGGCAAAACTACCACACCCTCTAAATCTAAACCATTTAGATAATTACAAAGGAAGAATAAATATAACTCAACAGCAAAAAAAAATATTCAAAATAATAATACATTTATATGTCTCCTGACAATGTGTCCCACATATTATCTAATTTATTAATACATTGTGTGAATGAATTAAAGAAAACAATGTTGACTAAATATGGTTACATACAATTGTCTAACCATATCTTGTATGGAAACATAGTATAAATAATTTTTGGCAGTCGCATTATATACTGTACAGGCTAACTCAAGGCCACAGCAGAAGCCTCAGTTACGTGAGGATAGAATATTTGGAGATGGAATTTATTTAAAAAAATAAATTCAGTAATAGAACACAACATCAAATTTACAAAATAGTGTTCGTCAGGGATCATCCCACCAGAATGGTCTTGTTTTAATTATATAATTAACTCACTTTTGGCTTGTTTCCTTTGTAGGCTACTTATGTGGCAACAATAGAGGCCAGGGGAGGAGATACCACCGTTGCAGGTAGTGCAGTGCACTGGGACCATCCTCTGGGTGGACCCGAGTGAGATCTAATTTAATTTGTGTTCTGTACTGTCATTTTTTCATAGCTTAGGCCTCACTAGGCCACTTTCTTCTGTGGGTTAGTAAGGACGAACTTGAGGAATTCTTTGCCAGTTCCTCTTTCCCCTGTCAGCACATTTGTTTTGCCTCAGCAGGGGAATCCTCACATGAATTCAATCGTGGCTCCCCTGCCAAGTCACAAAAGCACAGCGGTAGGGGCAAAGGAACAGGCAACAAAGAAGCCCCCTTTAGAAAAAGGTCTAGTGAATCTGAGGAAGCCCAGGGTGGCTGGGTAGGCATGGACCCTACACTATGAAAATAATGGCAATACATAACACTAGCTTAGCCACTGATAGAGGCTATCTATTCCCATGCTGACTTGTGATAAGTCGCATGCACAAGGGAGCCATTCATCAATAATGTGAGTAATAAGGTAATGAAAACAAGACCACTTTGGTAAGAAGAGGATATCCTGAGCTGGATGAAAGACAAAATGTGATTACAATTCTAAGATGTGTTCTGTTACTAACTGACATTTGAATACATTCTAATTGCAAATATTCATATTTTATTGGTAATTTACTATCCTACCATAAGAAGGTCTAGATGTTGAAAGGTGAAACATATACCCTGATAAGAAGAAAACATATCAGAGAAAATTGTTACATGTTGTATTGTAAAAACAAAGATCACTATTCACTACTATTTTATAAAGCATGTAACCAAAGAGTCACCACATGGAATGGTAATTGATTCTGTGTTATAGATATGAAAGTTTCCACAACTAAAAGGTAGAAGTGCATTTAAATGTCTACACAAATCAAATTTATATTTGCAATTTCTCTATAAAATGTCACTCTCAATTGTATCACTACTTTTAATTGTACTTTTGAATCAGGTGTAATCTGTATGAGAAGTGGGCTCTATGGATTATACTATAAAAGTCTTAGGCTTAATTGATCTGTTGACAGATACTCTGAAAGTATTTAACAGCATTAATTGGTCATTAAAATTCCAGTCTGTGAGAGAGTCATTGAGAGAGATTGGCATGGGAGACAATGGAGTTATGTCCATTATGAAGCAACATCACAAACTCTGTTAGTGTACCACTAAACAATACATTGCCCATGCAATGCATACTTTCTGCATCTATTCTGTATTTGTTTTATGTTGAATAATCTTTTAGTAAAATCTTCCCTATTAAAAAGTAATAAAGAATATTTTAAACCATATGGACCACTTCTCACATGTCCGGAGTCATGAATTAATTAAAAAGTGAATGTTAACACAAATGTATGAATGTATCTGTTAACACTTAATAATACAGGCCTTACCATTCACAACATCAGTAACATATCTGACACACAAAAACAGCACCATGTCTGAAAAAGCCATTGAATAAATGTATCCATGGATATTAACATAGTTAATTAACATAGTAATAATCTGTAAATATTTTGATACAATGGAGTTCCCAAAATCTAAATCTGGAAGCTTCTCCTTTGTCTATTAAACTTGAGAAAAAAGTAGACTGATGTTATAATGTACAAAACATGGTGAAATTACAATGAAAAATTGTGAAGTGTAGAACCGCAGAAAAATTGTTGGCTTCAGAAAATGAACTGCCTTCTGTTTGTCTTATGCATGCTAAAAACAACACTGGAGCACAACACTGTATGCACTCTGCAAGATCAGGCAGAGGGTAGAAAATAATGTGGATTTTCTTTTAAATTTACCAAAAAAATAATTTAAAAAACTTTAGTTATTACTTGCATAGTCATTAAAGCCACCCCACAAGAACTTGAATACATAGTACTATGTCTCTATTTCAGCTTTAATGGTTTCTGTATTTTTTGTTTTACATTTACAGATGTCTTTCTAAGTTTTAATCACCCTTAATACATTTTTTTAAATTAATATTAGATTTATTTTAAATACACATTTTAAAGGTATTATAGCTCCTTTATTTATCTCATATCACCCCTAAACAATTTTATCCTGTGTCCAAAATATAAACTGTTATTTAAAAAAACATAATAGATTGTGTTATAGAAGCATCTGCCATGTCACCGACTAAGCACTGGACTATGTGTCAACTTGCTTTGTATTGTTGAAAATAAATAAAAATGTAAACAACATACAACTAATATTTGGAAATGCAATGTTTTACTTTCCAGCATTACTACACCCATATGTGTCTTATAACAATGCTTTACAGTTAATTTATATTTTCAGTTTTATCTGGTAATCAAATTAAAAATGACTATTTATGAAAAAGGAAATAAAATGTTGTGGTAGGACTTGAACCCACAAGTGATGTCGCGAACAACACATTTTCGGTTCAAGAACAGCGGACGCGAACTTCCATTAAATGCTCGCGAACGGGCGAACCCGGCGAACCGGCATAGACTTCAATGGGCAGGCGAATTTCAAAACCCACAGGGACTCTTTCTGGCCACAATAGTGATGGGAAAGTTGTTTCAAGGGGACTAACACCTGGACTGTGGCATGCCGGAGGGGGATCCATGGCAAAAAACCCACGGAAAATTACATAGTTGATGCAGAGTCTGGTTTTAAGCCATAAAGGGCATAAATCACCTAACATTCCTAAATTGTTTGGAATGACATGCTTTAGGTATGATGTTGTATCGATCAGGTAGTGTAAGGGTTACACCCGCTTCACAGTAACAGACCAATCTCCCCATTTAATGCACCGCAAACAACCGCAAACAGTCCCTTTGTGCAACCGCAAACTCCCCATTTGCACAAGGTTGGATACCAAGCTAGCCATGTCCCGTTCCTTGTCCTCATTGATGTCATTGAAGGTCTCTTCCTCCACCCAGCCACCAAGGGTCCCCGAAAGGTGACAAAAAGCCCCCTGGGACGCCTGCTGTGTTTGGTCTTCCACCTCCTCAAAGCCACCTTCCTCCTCTGACTCCTCTCTCTGCGTTGCCTCTGTCTGCGTTATTATAAGGTGTGTACTGTTAAGTAGTACTATTCCTATTGGTTTAATCCCTGTTACGTCCACTATTAGGGGACGTGTATATGGCATTGATTTTTGGAACAGGGAGATGGAAAAAGATGCTTGGTCGGACCTCCTACTTCAAATTTGGGGCACTGCGCGTGCAATCTAAGGTGCAACCAGATATGAGTGTCACTGTGCACTGGCAAAAGTTGGCAGAGTAGGCGCTGTAGGCCTCACACACACGCCTGTAGGCAGGCAACTGATATTCAATCGATTACAGTAAAAAAGTGTTGTTTTATGTCACTGTACACTACGGTTGCACCAGATATGACTTATCACTGTGCACTGGCAAAAGTTGGCAGAGTTGATGCAATAGGCTTCACACACATGCCTGTAGACAGGCAATTGCTATTAAATCTATTACAGTCAAAAAAGTGTTGTTTTATTTCACTGAGCACAATATAAGCTGTGAGCCTGACACAGGCAGGCAACTGAAATTAGATTACAGAAAAAATGGTTGTTTTCAATGTATGGTACACCACCAGGTATGAGTAGTGAAAATAAGCACAATATAAGCTGTTAGGTGTTAGCCTGTCACACACACACGCTGGCAGGCAGGCATATGCAATTAGATTACACAGAAAAGAAATATAAAATAAAATAAATGATGTTCTAGCCCTAAAAAGGGCTTTTTGGGTTGCTGTCCTTGCAGCAGATATCAGATGAGTCCTTCAGGTCTGTAATGGAAGCTAAATACACAGCCTGGCTATCTATTTCCCTATTAAATCTCCAGCAGCTACACTATCTGTCCTCTCACAACGAATGCAGCTTCAGAATGATTCTAAAATGTATGCTGTCGTTCAGATGGAAGGCTCTGGAAGGGAGTGTATGTTGCTGATTGGCTGGAATGTGTCAAAAGTTTCCTCAATGATAAAGTGTAGGGGGCGAACCGAAAAGCGCATGTGTTCGCCGCCTGCTGTCCGTGACATCTCTAGAACCCACAGCTGTTTCTTTACAGTGCATTATAATTGGTGAGAAAGAATATATAATCTATAGGTAATACTGGAATATACCAGTTCCTCCCACAGCCTGCAGACCTCATTCTAATTAGTACTACTGCTTGTAAAGCTGTCAATATAATGCAATAAATAAACACATACAACAATAAAGGGCAATGGGATAGTGTTAAGCGGGGCATACCTGTATAAACACATTTTCTGTAGTGTGGAAGCTGTGTGTGAGACAAGAATGGGATAGAAGGATAAGTAATCACCATAGAAATGACATTTTTAGGTAATAGAGCATGTATATGATATTATTTACCTCCTTTTTATGTTGATAATCAAATTAATGAAAAATAGAAAGCAACATAAACAGTAATAAATTGTGATGTTACATGGATTCTTCTCTTGTTAGCAAGTGTAATTCTACAAATCCAAGATGTGTCTGACATTAAAGTCATATGCAAGATGATAACTTTTGAAATGGCCTATACTGTAAAACTGAAAGCTTTACAAATAAAAAAAAAACTAATGAAAATATGTTAAGGATCTGCCTGTTCATTACAACAGGAGCCAGAAACTCCGGGGTTAATGTTCCTTGAACTGAAGTCAGACACTGAGAAGCTAAATGATATCCAACTTAATAAGATAAGCTGGAGATCATGGACTGATTTCAGCAGGGAGAAATATTCAAATAACAAACTAACATTAGATCCGCCTATGATACACAGAAATAATTGTTCTAGAAGCATGTATCAGTGATTAGCTCTTAAAATGCAGGACCAAACAGGCTCAAACACTTGAGGATTTTCAGACCAGGTTCTGTGCAAGTTCATGGTGTGCAGACAGTGTGTTCCTGCAGTGACAGCCTGCTTTGTCACTTAAACATGCATGATCCTGTCAGAACTTGGTTGCTCTCTTTCCAAAGCCTGTTTATTTCTGTCAACTCCTGTCATTGAGTTCTAGTCCAGAACTAAAGTTTAGCCCGCCTTGTGGACGGCGTCAGCTGTGTCTGTGTGAGTATGTATGTTTGTGTGAGTGTGTGTGTCTGTGTGAGTGTGTGTAAGTCTGTGAGTGTCTGTGTCTGTATGAGTGTGTGCCTTTGTGTGTGTCTATGTGAGTGTGTGTGTCTCTGTGAGTGTGTGTGTCTGTGAGTGTATGTGTAAGTATGTCTGTGTGAATGTGTGTCTCTGTGTGTGTGTCTGTCTCTGTGTGTGAGTGTGCGTACGTCTGTGTGTGTCTGTGAGTGTGTGTGTCTGTGTGAGTTTGTGTCTCTGTGTGTGAGTGCATCTGTGTGAGTGTGTCTGTGTTTGTCTGTGAATGTGTGTGTATGTCTTTGTGTGTGCTTTTGCCGCCTAGGGCTACCTCTGAGCTTGACGACGAGGGAAGCCAAACTCGGGGGAACCCCTGGGTGGCAAAAGCTCTAGCTACGCCACTGCCATAATTACCGGACATTGTTGCTTCCGGTAAACATTTTTAGATACATTTAGATGTATTAAATTTTCTCTAACCCATAATTACAGCCTTCAGCCTCCACTAGCAAGCCATGAACCCGTAGGTAGCATTTCAGGACATAATCAATTAAGCAAGCCTGTTTAGACAGAGCCAAAAGTAAATAAGACCATCATATATAATGTCAGAAAAACATGAAGCTTAAACTACAATTAATTATTGTTTAGAAGTACAATTTGGAATCTGACTCTCAGTACAACAATGTAGAAATCAATAAAAATCATTAAAGCAAGTGTTCTAGTCCATGCGGGTTCCATGATATCTAATAACCCTTTGATTCCTGGGATCGATATAATGCAGAAATAAAACTTTAAAGAACATATTTTGCACATTTGCAAGCTTGAGACTGTTGTGCCTTTCCATGCTTTCCCAGTATTTTAAAGTACACTAGTGTGTGTTTATTTGCTGCTGCAGCTATATGAACAAGTGTTTAACCCACTTGTGAGTCCTATCTAGTACTTGTATAGTCTTTTGATGCATTTGCCATATACAGGTTTGAGAGCAATACCAGGCTTGCTGAATAGTTGTAATTGAATATCAATGTTGTGTCTTTAGTACTGGTAACATTTGCAAGCTTGAAAAATCAATGGAGGAGATAGGACAGAGTTACTGTTTTACAACCCTGCAGTGCTTTTGAGCCTGTAACTCACAATCGGATAGCGAGTAGCAACATTTAGCCAATTGAATATCAGTAACATTTACGGGCTACATTTCAGGCTCATAATTGCAATGTGGCCAATTGAATAGAGCTTATAGTCAGCTTGGCTTCAGATCCTAGGTCTTTGTCTTCTTTGTCTTTTGTCTTCAGCTGTTGCTAATCACAATCTCCAATGCATAGCCTACCGCAAGGAACAATCTCACAAAATGAAAGACATAATATTTACATGTTTAATAGCTTAGTATTCAGTAGAAAGTTATGCTTTAATATTCAGTAGAAAGTTATTTCTAAATAAAAGTTGATTTTCGTGGTATGTCTATTTTGAAACAGCAGTGATACTCCAGTGATGCAGATGCACAACGATGAACTATTGTGACATACAGTGAGTTAGTGGGTATAATATATGCTTATATATGTATATGCATACATATATTTGTACTTACATCTCTTCTACTATTTACCTCAAATCATATTTAGCACTTTTACATACTCTATTACCCTCCCGCAATTCTCTATACTACTATCTTACAAACCTCAAACTTTTCTTTTGTGGTCCAAAAATCTATGTATGTTTTTTTTTTTTTTTTAAATCAAATAAATCATTAGCTTGTAACTTTAGGA
This sequence comes from Discoglossus pictus, assembly GCA_027410445.1. NCBI lineage: Eukaryota > Metazoa > Chordata > Amphibia > Anura > Alytidae > Discoglossus > Discoglossus pictus. The sequence continues at coordinate 460,025,144 of CM050163.1, read as the reverse complement.
AGAAAATATTATATTTAGAGAATTACAAATATGCACACAACACCTTTTTGTTGCTTAAACAAATAGGGCTTGATTACATTGCTCCCACAGAAACTCCTGTAAGGCTGCCTCGGCCCTACATTAATTTTTACTAGAGAATAATTTTTACAAGAGCTATTACATTGTGACCATAGGCTAATTCCCATTTATAAGTTACTTTCATGTAGTCAGTGGGATTGTTACATTAGGGAGCTTATGAGCACTCACAAACAGCTACAAAATTGATCTAGTAAATCAGAGCCAATAAATACAGTAGTCCCCAAAGTAACCCAAATAATACTGAGAACACATATAAAAAAAATGCAATTTGGAGTCTATAAACCAATTTATTGACCACTCAAACATTGACAGTGCCATGCTGCATAAGCTAACCCACATTTCCAAGGAGAGGAGGTTTAGGACTTTTGTGTGAAGGAGAGTGAAGGAATTAATTTAAGAAAGAGGTTTATGCTTTATTTCCACGTGTTTTTCCACATAATTTCACCCTTAAATTATAAACATAGTCTACATACCCTTGTATAATTAATAGTTATAACACAATTCAAATGCCTGATTTCATCCCTATCCAGTCTTTTCAAATCCCAATACCTCCCCTACCCTAACACAACCCCCTACCCCAAGCCCCTTGCTACATACCCACAACTACATACAGGCTTCTATTTCATACCATATACTACAAAGCCACCAGACTTTGCCTTTTAAATACCCCATGTATAAGTGAGTAGTGTGTTTTTTTCTGTTTGTACTTCTGAGATGGAGGGTGCAGTGAGGAGGGGGGGCAGGTAGGGAGAGTAGCAACTATAAAGGGAGCCCAGGCTAAAGGAGATAGGGAAATGCTGGAGTGTGGAGGGGGAAGTGTGGTGAGAGGTGTCGCGAAGGGAAGATATGAAGTATGGGGGGAGGAGCAAAAGAGGAGAAGAAAAAAAAGAGGGGGGTGTACTGGAGTAATAAGTGCCCCTAAACGAGGCACACAAGAGGTAGGGCCAGTGGGGGAGGCCTCTGACATTAGTAGTGGGACACTGACAAAAATCAAAGGGCACCAAAATTTGTCCAAAAATACATTTGTAATTCTAAATTCCATCAATGACAGGTTTTATGTACTTCATGGTGGTCAAGAGGTCAGATCTGGTGAGAAGACAACAAAGTGGAGAGAGGTGACAGCAGAGGTCAGCACTGTGGGAGTTCATTTAGGGATGTCAAAAGCATGAAAGCATTATGAGGCATAGTCAAAAAGAAGATGACCGAGGACTGTGTCAGTACAAGAGCCACAGGTGATTGTCTTGCTACAATTGTGGAATATAACATGTAGCACCAACTCCCAAGAATGTCCACATCCACTGTGGTTGATGTCCCTGGTTTAGTGGACACGGACTGGCCTGAGACCCTGCAAGGAGAATAAATGGACCACCAATCATATACATAATCCTCAATTATGTTCACAATACATACCCTCAACTCAGCTTCAATACATACATTGTATATACAATGTAGCTAGTGATTATTATTGACTACTTATTTTGTCCTGAAATGTACACATTGATGTGTCATGTGAGATTGATGCTTATAATATAGAATACAGAGGCTGTACCTTTATAATGAGACAAAGCCATGGTTTAACACAACTCTGAGACCAAACCATGGAAGCATCAGCAAGATGACAACCTAGATTATGTCAATAACCAGGCCCATGACATCATAATACGCTGACATTTTCAAGATGCCTCCTAATTATTGATAATACAATCCACAAAAAGCTGTACATACAAACACTGAATGAAGTTATGCTTATGAGAATTAGAAACAAAATATGTATTATTATTCTTCTCCATAACCACCAGTGATGAAGGAGCAATCATAGGGGAGGAGTAGGACATTCCCCCGTTATGCTGGATAACTAGATATGGAGGAGTATTAATCCAGGGAGTAATCTGATTGCCAGTATTTCGGGATCAGGAAGGATTTTTTCCCCTTATTAGGCAATTGTCTATGAGATTTTCATGTGCCTTCCTCTGGATCTTTTAACTAGTCACTTGTTACAAGGACCAGGGGAGATTTAAAAAGTTTGAACTTGATAGACTAAAAGTATTTTTTCAATATCAATTACTATGTTGCTATGTATATTGGTTAAATTAAAATATTGTGAAATAGTCGTAAAACTGCATGCGCAGAATTAATACATATTAATAGCGAAACTATTATATATAGGATATATATGGGATTTATACTTTTCCGTTAAAATGTTAAGGCCAGTCTGTAAAAATAAGATATATTTTCCTGTAATTCTAAAATATAAAATATAAATTGCAATTCAATTGTTCTAAAAATGAAGCATCTACAGGAAAGTAGATTGATCTTTGCTTGTTGTGTGTTTGCATCACTCAGGCAGGTCTGACTCTCTGTGTCCTCATGGAGCGCAACACACCATGCTAATCCACTTGGTAGTCATGGCAGAAATACTGGAATGGGTTGCCAGCTCCTTCTCCAGTGGGTCACAGTATACAGCTCTTGGTATTCCTAGGTGGCCTCCCATCCAAATGCTGACTAAGTCCAACCCTGCATGGCTTCAGGGCGGTATCACCTCTTGGTTCCCTGACTGGAGTCAAACCTAGATTGCAGCGGCAAAAGCACCAAATCCTAACCCCTGGACTTCCAGGGAACCCTTGTATTCAAATATATACCCATAGATTGAGCTTTACAAATATTTAAATGTGGAATATTCTCTTTTACTTTGAACTTATTTATCAAATCGCCTTGAAATGTTCACAAAATGAACGAATGCAGGGTAGAAACATGGCACATTGTATGTTTAAAATGTAAAATGAAATGTAATAAAATATAATTGGACTAGCGTATTGCCCGTCAAAAAATGAAGGCAATCAGATGTGTATGTTTTAAAAGTTGTTTAGTTATTTATATACATATGGAATTGTAAGGTAGCTAATGTTGTTTTCTGTGTACTACTGAAATATAGAATTCAAATTAATAAATGAATTTACGTATTTTTATGCATTGTGTTGAAGAGCTGGCAATCTGTGTTGATGTTGCTGCAGCATTAGTGGTGTGGAGGTGCTGTGTCAGCGTGATAAACGTGTGCAGTGTAATAGTATGCGTGCGCGATCCGAAACCGTTAACGTAGCTGTGTACTTCCGCATTATCCTAAAATGGCGGATAATGTGTGGTATGCGTCTTAGCAGATTATCCGTGGTTATAGTGCTGTAGCCTCGTTTTCGTTTTGTTCGTCTGGCATTTTTTCTGCGGCGCTCAATGGCAAAGTACTACTGTTTAACGGCTCGCCTCGCTGCGGCGCTCTTTGCTTAGCCCGCTAAAGTACTACGGTTTAACAGTAAATATGGTGAAACGGTCAAATGACGGTCAATAAAAATTAAATGTTGTGAAATTTGTTTGCCACACAACATGACGCTACATTTGTCCCTTTTTCTTTTCCTTAAAATAAATACAATTTTTATTTTTTTATTTTTTAACTTGCAACTTATATTTCATCAAATGCGTTGGTTTAGGCGGGAAATATGATGTTGCGCGAGACAAAGGCGTTAAATCTGTAATTGGGTTTCGTAAAATGTACTCGCTACTGTCTTTTTACTCATTGAGCGGTTAATCCGCATCCTTTATCTCGTTGTTTTTCAAACACATACGTCTGTGGCTGTGTAGTAGTATAGCCTCGTTTTCGTTTTTTTCGGCGGCCATTTTTTTCTCGCTTAGCCGATTTTTGGTCTTTGTAACTCGGATAAATCGCTGTAAATTGGAGTTCCAACTCACTTCCAGACGTCCTGCCTGGTTCCCCATGCTGTAAGTGACCTTTCTTTTATTTTTTAGTGTGTATTTAGTGTTTTTTTTAGTGTTTTGGTTCCGCCGCTTATCTCGTAATTATTTTCATCTCGTATTTTTTTTCTAAGTGCTACTGTTTAACGGCTCGCCTACGGCGCTCATTGCCAAAGTGCTACGATTTAACGGCTCGTCTCGCTGTGCGAGGCTCGCCTGCGATAAGCGCCTGTGGCGCTTATTGCCAAAGTGCTACGATTTAACGGCTCGCCTCGTTGCGCGAGGCTCACCGGGCGATGAGCGCCTGCGGCGCTCATCTCTAAGTCATACGCACTACGCAACGCAGCAACGAATCGTAGTTAGACAATTATAATATGTGATCCAGTTTGGTTTTGGTGTCAGAAAATAATTTCAATTGGTTTGCCTTCCCCTGAATCAAATAACAATCAAAATTAACTCACATATTACAAGGATAAGAGGAGATCTAAAAAGGTTGAACTTGATGATCTAAAATTCTTTTTTTTTAACCTCAATCACTATTTTACTTTGTTCTTTGGAGTTTATCATTATAGAGGACTGTGTTGAGCATTGGAAAGGCGTTGTTGTGCCTTAGGATGTGTAGGCCCTATTTTGAATAAGTTAATAAGGTCTTGCATCTCAGAATTGTAATTTAAAGGAAATACAATTACCGTATTTATCGGCATGTAACACGCACCAGCGTATATCACGCACCACATTTTAAGAAGGAAATTTCAGGGGGGAAAAACCCCCTCCTCCACCCCCCATCCTCAACCCCCTCCTCCATCCCCCATCCCCTTCCTCCACCCCCCATCCTCATCCTCCTTCGTCAACACCCCTCCTCAACCCCCCTCCTCCACCCCCCATCCTCCTTCCTCAACCCCCCTCCTCATCCTCCTTCCTCAACCCCCCTCCTCACCCTCAACTTCCCTCCTCATCCTCAACCTCCCTCCTCATACTCAACCTTCCTCCTAAACCCCCCATCCTCAACCCCCTCCTCAACCTCAATCCCCCTATCCTCAACCTCAACCCCCCATCCTCATCCTCCTTCCTCAACCCCCCTATCCTCAACCCCCTCCTCCACCCCCCTCCTCCACCTCAACCCCCTATCCTCAACCTCAACCCCCCTCCTCAACCTCCCTCCGCATTCTAAACCCCCCTCCTCATTTTAAACCCCCCTCCTCATTCTAAATCCCCCTCCTCTACCTAAACCCCCCCTCTACCTAAACCCCCCCTCTACCTAAACCCCCCCTCCTCAACCTAAACCCCCCTAAATACCTCCCCCTCATTTACCTGCTTCTGCTCCGGCCTCCGCTCTGTTCCTTGACCCGGCGCGCATGTGACGTCACATGCTCGCCACGTCATTAGCATATACCGGGTGTCAGAATGAGGAGGGGGGTTTAGAATGAGGGGGGGGGGTTAGAATGAGGAAGGGGGTTTAGAATGAGGAGGGGGGGTTTAGAATGAGGAGGTGGGGTTAGAATGCGGAGTGGGGTTTAGAATGAGGAGGCAGGTTGAGGATGAGGAGGGGGGAGGGAATATCGGCGTATAACACGCACCTATCATTTGCTCCCTATTTTCAGGGGGAAAAAGTGTGTGTTATACGCCGATAAATATGGTATATACACGGTATATACAAGATACAATTATATTGCAAACGCATCTCAACACAACCATGAATAGACTTAAAACTAATCAAGATTCCAGATAAACCTTTTTTTTTCAAGTTATCCTTTAACAAACTATGCAATACTATCATGGTTTCACTTTTTTCCCTTAGTTTTTGGTTATTTTTGAGCGGCACCCCAAGAGAATAGGGTCAAGTGACATAGGATCATAAGTACTGTTAGAAGAATAACTTCAAAGCAGGACTTTAAACTTAAACATATCTGCTTATTTATACCTTTACAAATGAATATTGCCAATATCAGGGCAAAGAAGAGTTACGCCCCAATTTGTCCTTTTGTTTCTTTAAATTGTAATGTGCCAAGTAAACAAGTTCCGGAATATTTTTCCATTTCATGAATTAGCTATGTGATAAGGTTAGTGAGAAGCTGGTTGAAAAGAGAAATGCCAAAGAACATTATGAATTGAACAGAAATTTAAAAAAAAACATGACAATAAAAGAAATGCAATTTGATTGTTATAGAGAATGAAGCTTTACATGACATCCTGTGTTCCTTGTATATGGCTGAAATGTTTTCATGCTTACTGATTTAAAAGGCCAGATAGAGAGTAAAAAAAGCATGTGGGGAAAAGTTTTTTTTAATTAATGCTGAATTTATGCAATTATGATCAATAGAAGTCAGGACTTTCAGCATGTGGCCTCTGTCTAGAATCACTATGAGGTTGTTCAACAGATGTTGATAATAAGTGTAGCCAGGTGTTCAAATAATTACTATGTTGGTCACACTTTGCGAGCCTTCGACCACGCAAGACTTAGGCTGCAATAAGCACCGAAGGTGCTGATTGCACTGCTCGCCTCGCTGGACTTAGGTGGTTTCACGCAACTGCGAGCCTCGCAAAGCGAAGCAAGCAGTTGAGGCACATGACTGCAAGGGTCGCAACAGCTAAAAGAAAGAAAAGCAAACAAAAAAATTTAGCTAAAAAAATAATGCACTCACACACAGCACAGGGGGAGAGCCAGGAAGCCTGGGAGTGAGGTTGCAAGCGAATTTGAGCTATATTTGTTGTTTTTCGTCAATAAAAAATAGGCTAAGCGAGGAAAAAAATGGCGGACGAAAAACTTAAAAATTATGAAACTGGATGAAAATGAGGCTGAGCAAAGCCAGGTAGTCAACGCGCACCACGCAAACATTCACCACTCACACAGAGGAGAAAGACACAGGGAAGGGACGGGGGAGATGGTGGAAAGAGACTCATGGCATTCCCAAGCACAAAACTCACAGGTTAACAAAACCTGCAATGAGCGGACCGTACAATAGTCAGGAGGGAAGGGGCTCATCGCGGGGCTAACGAGCGGGAGAGGTTTGCAATGAGTGCCAAAATCACTCACTGAGAGCCCCACGATGAGCGCCAAGGGCACTCAGTGTGGGGTTCCCGATGAGCACTGTAGGTGATCAGTGCAAAGCAGGAAAGTTGAAGTACACGGCGGGAGAGGCTCGCAATGAGTGCCAAAGCCGCTCAGCGCGAGGCTTGCAATGAGAGCCGTAGGTGCTCAGAGGAGCAAAAGCCTCACATTGTGTGGCAAACAGCATTGCTAGCCTTACAATTTTAATCCCGTCATTTTTGATGGGCAATTTCCAAATTATATGTATATATATATGTATATATATATATATATATATATATATATATATATATATATATATATATATATATATATACACACACACACTGTATTTCCCAGTGTATAAGAAATTATTTTTTACCAATTTTTTTAAGACTAAAAGAGGGGGAACGTCTTATACATGGAATCTTGCAATTAGATACCCTGGTCTGGTACTGTAATGCTGCATCTGGCCACTAGATTTAAGGCAGGAGAAAAGACACACATTTGAAAATGCATTGGTTCCAATTAGATTGCATTACACTGCAAGTGTGCATAAAAATGTGTATTTTAAAAGTTTTTATTGTGTTACACATAGATTTAAGGGCACTTTCTGTCATGATTTTCACTGATTTCCATTCCAGCTCAATATCCTTGTATGTATGTATTTATTTATGAATTTTGGGCTCCAAAAATAGGGGTCGTCTTATACATGGGGTTGTCTTGTAGACGGAAAAATACGGTATATATATATATATATATATATATATATATATATAATCAAAGTCATGCGATGCAAACCTATGGAAAATTCTTCCAACTTCTGCCACTGAACCAACATGCTGCATGCTAGCATTTAGTATAAAAATAAATATATTTAAAATAAAATTTGTCAAAGACTCCCTATAATATATACTAAAAATACCAATATCTAAGTCAAGTCTTGATCAGTTATAAAAATGGAAGCAACTTTTCCATATGATTTTCCACCCTATATTTAATGCAGAGAACATAAGGTGAGTTCAGAATCTTCATAATAAAATTTCAAAGGTATTTCATGAGTCTTTAAAATTATATTGGAATCACATTTCAGACATAAGTGCTTTAATCAGATCTCATGGGCCAATATTTAATGTTGTTATGCATAGTACTAATGCAATAAAGCCATACTATAATAAAATATTATAATATTTCATTCATGGAACACTCAAATAAATTTGTTTTTGCAGTTAAAATCCTACTTACTATGGACATGTGACATAAAGTAGCTGAAAAGACATTAGTGGATCCAAAAACCTTTTGCTTCCAATATGAAATTATATGAAGTTAAGCATGGTTTTTAAAGTAATCAATTTACAACAGTCATTCAGCTGTGCAAAACGTAATTGTCAGGGTCAGGAGAAATAAAAGTACTAGATAGGACTCGCAAGAGCTTTTTCAAAAACGTAACTGTAACAGCAATTAAACACACAATACTGTATTTTAAAAGAATTAATTGCACAACAGGCTCATACCCACAAATATGCAATCTTTTTTTAACTGTTATTTCTCAGTAAAATCGATCTTGGGACTCAATGGGTTAATAGGCATCATGAAACCCACATGGACTAATACAGATGATCCAATGTATTTTATGAGCTAGATTGCTCGATTGCGAGCAGATCGGCACATATATTTCTTATTGGCACTAATTAATTTTTAGCCTCTGATTGCAGTTAACATGCAACTTCCATGTTTTACTCTAATTCACTATTGGCTGTGTCTAAGAAGTAAATTATGGGCTTGTTTAAATATTGTCAGATCATAGTATTATGCCCCCTGAAATCCAACTTAAAAAGGCAGTGTTTACAAGTCAGTCTTGAGGTCTGAGCCTCAAAAATTAAATACGGATGCAAAAAGAGGTGATACCTATATTTGACAGCTTACATCCTGTAAAAGATAAAATCAGATAAAATGCATTAACTATCCAGCTATTAAATGAATGAGTAGCAATGATTAAGCTTTTTATATGCTGTATGTAAATAATAGCATGTTGAAATGTTTGCATGATGAAATATTTGAGTTACATATCAATGAAATTCAATTTTTTATATGATACATGTTACAATTGATACATTTTGGTCTTGCCTGCCATGAGAATGTCTCTGTCAGCTTTTATATATGTAAATGATCACTTTATTGATTAACAGGGGAAAAAAATATCTGCATTTCAATGATTTATGTGGATATTACTTTATGTATGCCTTCCTATTGCTAAGTTTGCTTCCTTTCATTGCTATTAATAGAGATGTTATTAGATAACAAGCACTTATATATTATTATTGGGGAAAAAGTATATGACATTGTGTTTAAAGTTGTTGTAAGTGAAGCACTCTCAAGTCTGCTAGATTTAATACTCATTGGTCACATTTATCTTAAGATTTAATGCACCTAATATCGTCACCCCTTCTAATTATCTTACTGATATATATTGTACTTTTTTTTATCAGTTGATCCCTCGGATTACTTTCTATCCATTTAGAAAGATATCATAGCTTCTTTATATTGCTATACTTCCAATTTCATTTTGGATATTGTACTTACCCTTGACTTATTATTAAAGGCCTAGATGCAGGACATTACTTCAATGATAGCATGTATGCTACACCAGCAGCTTGTTAGGTTGCTTAACCAATTTGGTATATTAAGAAACATGATTTATGTTTACCTTAAGATAGCAAAATTTTCTTCATTAAGATTTTTTTTCAGCAGCATTTTCAGACATAATGAACAGGGTTTTTAATATTTAAAATTGTAATGAGGTATGTTATTAACGGTTGTTTGCAAATGTGGCTCAATTTAGAATACCTTTCACCCTCAATTTATATTTACAAAAGCTGAAGGTAAAAGCCCCGGTAAAAGCACATTTCTTAAAAAATATAGTTGAAATATAGTTTTACAATTGCACTACCTTTTATTTTTTTCATTTATATAAACTCTAAAGACATACAGCCTTATTAAATTGTGATTTAGCCATGTGAATAGGGCTCTATATAAGCACATAGCATATTTTTTTTCCAGAAGTTTTTAGTTAGTAAAGACCTTGCTTTTGGATAGAAGTTCACTTACTAAAAACTTCTGTAAAAAAATATGCTATGTGCTTATATAGAGCCCTATTTATTTGGCCGAATCGCAATTTAATAAGGCTGATAATTGGGATGGTATGTATCCTAGCCTTTAAGGTTCACATTTAATAGGAATTAAAGTGGTACAAATATTGCAAGTATCTGATAAGTGAAATGTGTATTATGTTAAATCATGTGTGCAGTTTGCAAAACAAAAAATGACGGTCAATAAAATTTTAAAGCTGTGAATGCTGTTTGCCACACAATGTGAGTCTCTAACACTCTTAACCTTTTTGTTATCTACAAAGAAGTACAACAATTATAATAAATGTTTTTATTTTTTTAACATTCAACTTGTATTTCAACAACTGTTAAACCATATTAACCTTCTTAATTGTCATGTATGCAGTAATAATACAACAATGGATGAAATTTGTATGAATAAGTATTGTGAACCATTACATAAAGCTTTGTAATATGCAACTTATATTGGAAACAGTGGTCAACCAATTATGTTTAACAATATTAAAATGTTTAATTCTGAGCTATGCATGAGTCACATAACAATAGGTCAACTTTGTATTAATGAGTAATTTAAACCATTACAGAATGCTTCTTACCATGCAACTTGTAGTTGAACTACTGGTAAAGCACATAGATATTGAATCCAGAGGAAGGCAAACAGTAAAAACCCCCATTGAAACTTAGCCGATTGTATCAAAGGGGGAAAAAATTAATTCCTTCCTGACCCCAGTAACTGGTGATCAGATTACTCCCTGGATGAATCCTCTTAATTTAATTATACATTAAAATTTTGAAGAAATAATTATGTTCCTACTGACATAAAGCCTTTTTAACAATGCAGATATTAATGTAATGTAATAACATTTAAACTTAAATGTAAAAAAAATACAGTGATCTTGAATATTGAGCCCAGATGAAGGCAAACCAAAAAAACAACAACAGTGAAACGTGGTCAATTGTTTCAAAGTGGGCAACAAAAATTAATTCCTTCATGACCCCATTAACTGGCAATTGGATTACTCCCTAGATCAATACTCTCTATGTAATGAAACATTTACATTTTACAACAAATGATCATCCTCCTACTAACATGAACACATAATTACGTACTATGAAACAACTTTTCAGTCCTTGGAAAACACAATTTTAACATTACAAACATGAACTTAATTTATTAAAATTGAAACAGGAAATTTAAGAAAATTCAAGGTAATTGTTTTGTGGGGCCAATCCTGGCAAAAGTCACTTCCAAGACATTCCAATCTACGTTTGTTCTGTATGTTGAAGTGGTTCCTTTAAAAAGAGCCGAGCAGACTTGTAATTTTGTCTATGGGATATAACCATCGTTTATTATTGTTGTTTTTTTCTTTGTTTCTTTACTTATTTTTTTTCCTTGTAGTTATTGAAAATGGCACATAGAGTTTCCTATGTGAAATAGTGGTCCTCTACAAAGAGACCGCCTGACATCAAAGTTCGTCTGCGGGGTATAAATACTGTTCTCTATACTTTTCACCATTTTACAGAGTTATAGAGAGTGATCCTCTAAAAAGGAGTCCGAGTGACATAAAATTGCGTCCTTAAAATTAAACCACTGTTCTCTATATTTGTTGTGGTATTTTTTGTAAATTTCTCTTAGATATAAGAGCACTGTTGCTTTTTTAGTTGGGTTATTTGTAGATTAGTTGTATTGTTATTCTTTTTTTCAAATTTAATTTACAGTACTTCATAGTAGACAATGTTTTTTGTAAAAATTTGGCCATCATCTAATAAATCACCCTGACTTTGCTTTTTTTCAAAATAAACTTTTATTTCCTCTGGATTCTTGCATCTTGAAAATGCAACATACAGTTGGCCATGTGCAAATACTGGTTCTTCTAAAAAGATTCCAATGGATTGAAAAGTTTGTCCTTGTGATTTATTAATGGTCATGGCAAATGCCATGATGATTTGAAATTGTCTTCTCTGAAGTACAAAAGGCAAGCTACTTTCACTTGGTGCCAAATCTATTCTTGGTATGAAAACTCTTTCACCTTTTGTGGGTACCATTGAGAATTTCTGCATTTATGAAATAGTCTTTTAATTCTTGAACAATAAATATGGTTACATTACATAATCCTTTTTTGGGTTCATATTTTGCAGTAACATGACAATTGCACCTTTTTTTAGCTGCAAAATATGTGGTGGCATTCCAGATAGAGTTAATGAATTAATAAATTCAGTTGAATTCAATTCAATTCAGTTTCTTTGTCATCACCAAGTACACAATCAACACTGTGATAAAAAAAATGTTGTGGTGCATCTATTAATTTTAATATTTCATTATTCAGAAGCATTTCATATTTATTTTTGGATGTTAATATTACTTTGATAGCAAGCTCTGCATAATCGTCGTTAGTTATTGTATTTTGGAATATAGCCAATATAATGTCCTGTTTGCAAATCATTTGCAATGGAATTTCCGCGGTATCATATAGTAAATTATTAATTTGTTCTGTTTTTCCTTCTCCAATTTTGATGAGCCACTCATTAAATTAATTTTGTCCTTGTGATCTCATATTTTGTTCTAATTTGAGGTGAGTAGTTTACATAGTGTACTTGACTTGATACATATTTCTACAATGTCTATGCAATTTCCGTGGACAACAACAGGTAATGTTTGAATAAAATCTCCATGCAACAACATCACCTTTCCACCAAAAGGCAAATCATTATCCATAACTTCACGCAACAAACGGTCAATACATTGTAGCTCAGGGCATGACATCATTGTAGCTTCATCAATTATAATTAGTTTACTTTTCGTAATTAGTTTTTCTTGTAAGGATGTCAATTATATATCCGACACTGCTGTTTCCAGAATTGGAATTGGCAGTTTAAATCCACTATGCACAGTTCTTCCACCTTCTAACAAAAGTGCAGCAATTCCAGTTGTTGCAAATGGCAGTGCTATTTAAATTTTAAATATAATTATATAGATAGGTTTTTCCTGATCCACCAGGTCCATCTAGATAGAAATAACGCTCTTTGAGCAAGTCATCCTCTAGTGCACTTTTTATGTCATTAAATGCTTGCAATTGTAATTTATTTAAAGTTGCCAGTATTTCTTGTGTTTTTGGTTTTGAAGCTGAGTGTCATAGTCATAGGGGTGTAGTTTATGGGGTTAGGCTTAGAGGGTTAGTTAGGTTGCAGTGCGTTTTGACATTGGTGCACACCAAACAAAACATGTCATGTTTTTTTATTTTATTTGTTATACTGTACCTGTTGTCTTGAATTTGTTGGCTATAAATGACAGAGAGTCCCCTGCAGCCAATCTTCCTGCGACACTCTTCAGGCAGTGTCTGTTGAAAATTACAGACAGAGATGCAAATGTTGAAATAACTTTTTGACTAAGACCATAGAATTTTTGTTAAGCAAATGTATTTTTCTACATTACCTGTTGGGTTTAATTTGTTGTCTGTAAATTTCAAGAATTTACAGTCTGTGTTGCACCACGCAGTGCTGCAAATTAGTCAGTGACACTCTTCAGGCAGAGTCTGTTGAAAATGAGCGGAAATATTGAAATATTGAAATCCACTGTAAATATTATTATTTTTTTTGTTGCTAAAAGCATAAATTATGTTTTAAAATATGTGTTAATAAAAGCTATTTTCTATTTTAAATGTCTCTTTTATTATTTTATAATTGACACCATTTTACCCCACCTAAACATTTATCTGTCTTTTAAATCTTACTATACATAAATGTCTTATCATTGCTTCTGTACATTAAGATGCTGTTTTTGACAATATTTGAAACCATTTTTTAAAATTATTATTTAATTAGAGCTTACCTATTTGCTGTAATTTGCAGGTTTTAAACTTCTAAAGTGATAATCGAGTTGCTTCAGAAGTAACGCCACCAGTGACATGTACAGTTACACTGCTCATCACCTGAGGAGAAATGGAGAAAATTCTAGAAAGTTTGCAGTATTTATAGAGTGTGAGCTGAAGAAACCGTTATAACGCAATGTGCATGCGCTTTTTGCGTTCCATCTGTCGATTTGCGTTTTAGCCGCCATTTCGTGCAAGGTACTTACTTCTTCCATAGAAAATGGCTTCTATTTTGTATGTGCTATGTGCCACAGGATGTGTGGTACGTGCTGCATGAAGTGTTACTGAGTTTAGGTAAGTGTTCCCAGTACGTTGTTGATTTTGACGTGCTTGGCCTCGTTGTCGTTTTTTTCGGACGCCATTTTTTTTCTTGCGTAGCCGATTTTTTAAGTTCCAAAACTTGTGAAATTCAACTTAAATTTGCTTGCAACCTCACTCCCAGACGTCCTGACTGTCCCCCCATGCTGTGTGTAATGTTTTTTTTATGTTTGTGTTTTGTGTTTTTGATATGTGTGTGGTTCGGCCTTTAACTTCATTATCTTTTGACCTCATATTTTTCCCGCAGGTCTTAATTTTTTTTTTTCTTTCCAAAGTGTTACGGGCCGTAATTTTTGCATGCAATTTTTTCAAACTGCTATGGGTCTGGCATTGAGAATTGTATAATTGAGATTTCTGTTGATCTGTACTCCCGTGGGTCATAGGCATGAGCGCCAGCGCAGTGAGCGCAGGTCATAGGCATGAGTGCCTTTGGTGATCACTGCCTAAGTCATGCGGGGTCGTAGGGATGAGCGCCTACGGCTCTCATCTCCACAAGCGCAATGAACGCCTTCGTTGCTACTTGCCTGCGTGAGCCTGCAAGAGGTTAGCAACAACCCGCAATGCTCACAACTATATATGTGATGATGCTTACTAAATCATTACCCTTATCAGTTTAATCACAGTAATGCAATTAATAAAGGGGAAGTAAATGAAAAATGTCTTACCTAGGAACATTATGCATAAATTGTCTGGGATCGATATATAAAATAAGTGCATTCCTTTTTAGCAAGTCTTTAGGCTCATTGAGAATATGGTGAAGGAGACAGTTTGAGGTATCAGTGGCAGGTGTTGAGATGGTAGTTAGGTAGAAGAAAAGAGAACATTTTAAATGCTCGTCAAACTCAGAGCACCTCTAGAAGGATGTTTCTTGTGCTGGACACTTGGGAAGTTGGGACAAGTTGGCATTTCACTCTTCATTGATGTGGGTAAGACAGCAGCACTTTGCTTTGTAATAAACCTAATTTTATGTGACATAGAATGATGGCAGGACTATCAATGATTTTTTATCAAAAAACTAAATTCATTTGTCCACATTTATAAGACTACTATCAGGTATATTTTCATACAGTATATTCATGATAAGAATTAGCTTTGCAGTGTTTTCATATTAAAGTTTATGCAGCAGTGATTTGTATCTGTGGAAACTGTATCGTGAATAAGCTGGTATCTCATGAGATTTTTGCTGTTTATGTACTGTTCTAAAATGGGTTCCGTGGTAGTCCAGTGGTTAGGATTTGGTTGTTCCACTGCTGCAACCTGGGTACGGTTCCAGTCAGGAAACTAAGCGGTCACATCGCCCTGAAGCCAAGCAGGGTTGGGCCTGGTCGGTATTTGGATAGGAGACGAACTTGGAATATTAAGAGCTGTATGCTGTGGCTCACTGGAGATGAAACTGGCAACCCACTCCAGTATCTCTACCATAAATACCAAGTGGATCAGCATCACCATGGACATAAAGATTTCTTGGTGTGTTGCGGTCCTTAAGGTCACACAACGGAATGACACAACAACTGTTCTAAAATAAGCTACACATTGTAGTTTATTTTTTATTATTGGGTATTAAGATTTGTTGACTTTCTGAAACTTGCCACAAAATATTATCAGCCCCTTTAAATTGTGATTCAGCCAATTGAATAGGGATCTATATAAGCACATAGCATATTTTTTTACAGAGGTTTTTAGTTTGTTGACTTCTATCCAAAAGCAAATTTTTCACTACCTAAAAACTTCTGTAAAAAAAATAAAAAATATGCTTTGTGCTTATATAGAACCCTATTCAATTGGCTGAATTGCAATTTAATAAGGCTGTATGTGAACAAGTACATTTTCTAATGGTAATTGAAAATTAATTCTGGAATTTAGTTTAGTTTTTATTATTTTTAAAATAATATTAGCTAGGGCAGGACCCAAAATGTTGTTCATTTGAACAGTTAGGTTACAGTTTCTGTGACCAGAGTTTACACTAGACTATTACTTCTCACTATATGTCTCAGACTTTATGGTGTGCCTCTCTGGAGTTTTACATAATTAGGGCACAATTTACTTTAAAGAGCACCTAGGTACTTGCCTACAGGGGGCATCATATTCTCGTACCGTAACCAGTAGTCTTAATTATTAGTTTAAAAGCTTAATATAGCTCTAACCAGGAAGAGTTCATTGCCTGACTGAGACAAGTAGGTACATGAAATCTAATAATCTCTAATTTATACAAGTAAATCATTTAATTTTAAGAGGTATTTTACAGTGTATTTTTACTGTATTTCATATTATCTTTATACACATGCTCATTTAAAAAAAAATGGTTATGTACATTTTTGTTATGTTATTAGGAAAACTATACGTAGTAACTAATCCCTCAGTCCAGCTGATCCCTCAATAATAAATGGCAGTTAATGTTTATACATTGATCTTAAGAGTCAAGAATATAACACAAGCTGCAGATTATTACTTTACATCTGCACTTCTGTCATATCACATTGGCAAACTCTAGTTAACTGTTCTTGCATAGCATATTTGTTAATCATTTATTAAAAAGTCCAGCTGCGTATTTTGCTCATTAATGTTGCTTTTCTATATCTCATACTGTGAAGACAGCAATTGATTTAGATGCTCTATTATTGGAAAATATGAGCATAAACACGTCATGTATTTTAATTTTTTTGGCTCCCTAGTCAAAGTGAATTAATTTTAATAACTCTCTAAAGCTTATGATCACATTTTATGCTTTGGTTAATATTTTATAACTAGTTTGGCTTACGTTATGCTAATAATTTTATTGTAATTATAGATATAGAAATGTTATTACTATTTAAACTAGCTAATGTTTAGGACAAAATATTAATTTAAATACTATATACATCAGAATACTAAACAATTCCTAAATCATGTATAGAATGTCTAGAGAGAGAAGGGTAAATAAACAGATCTCCTCCTCGTTTCATACAATATGTGAAACATGTGCAGTCACCTATACAAATGCACAGTGCATAGAACTTTCCATTAGCACATTTTACAAAGTGTAAAGTGTTTGGTATTTCAGACTTTGCAGAGTTGAGAAGAATGAGAACAATGTCTTGTTAATTAAGGTTTTTAAGGTAAAAGTACAGAAAACTGTATTAGTGAAGAATCTTAAAGAATTTAAAGGGACATTTCCTTAGAAAAACATTTATATTAAAAAGATGCCAGGAGAGGACCTCTAATTACCTTTACAGCAAATGACGGGGCTACCTTGCCTGCTATAATAATAGTATTATTTAGCTTGGGATTAAAATGTTACTGTGGCCTCTGCACTAAATCCAACTTTATCATCTCCCCACTCCCTCTTTCTGACCACCATCTCCTAATCTATAGCCTCACCACACCTTCCACTCTCTGCCCTTCTTCACGCTTAGCCACCAAAACCCACAGAAATTTGCAAGCACTTGACACACAATACATTTCCTCTGTGGTACAACCCCTTCTTTGTCTGCTAAACACCCTCACTTGCCCTGACATTGCCACCCCACATTACAATTTGACGCTAACTTCAAGCCTTAAATCTCTTGCTCCCATAACCACAAGTAAACGCCCTCGCACTCACTCACAACCATGGCACAATACACAAACGTGCTACATCCAGAGATGCTCCCGCACTGCTGAACTTGAACTTTAGCAGACTTCTTCCATTACAAGTTAATTCTGTTTCATGGCCGAAGACTTTGCTAGCCACTTTAAAAAATAAAATTAAGATAATCTGTAACAAACTATCCTCTCAGTATGGCCCTAACTCACTCCTCTCTCAACAAACTGACAACACACAGCCTTCATCCTTACCCATTCCCTCATCCTTAATTGCCACCTTTGACCCTGTAAGTGAGTATAAGTCTTTTATCTACCTCTTGTCTTACAACTTGTCAACATGATCCTATTTCATCACAGCTGATGCCTCTTCTCTCTACCACACTTATCCCAGCTCTCACACATCTTTTCAACCTTTCCATTAACACTGGCAACAATCTATCACCTTTAAAACACACCATTATTACACCAGTTCTTAAGAAACCCTCATCTGACCCAGCTTCTCCATCCAGTTACTGCCCTGTTTCTCTGCTTCCCTTGATTTCTAAATTACTTGAATGTATCATCTACAATCGTCTCACCCAATTTATTTCCTCCAACTCGCTCCTTGACCCCTTCCAATCTGGCTTTCGGTCCCAACACTCCACAGAGACAGCTCTCATTAAAGTCACTAATTACTTTCTAACAGCCAAATCCAAGGCTCACTTCTATATTCTTATTTTCCAGGACTCTCTTCTACATTGACACAGTTATCCAAATTCTATACTCTCTTGGCATCCGTGAGACAAGGTCCTCTCTTGCTTCACATCATATCTAGAAAATTGAACATTTAGGGCCCTATTAAATTCCAGCCTCGTAAATAAGAGGCTTCTACTTAAGCCCTACGTACTGCAAAGTTTCTCTAACTTACAATGCTATTACATTAGCCCTGCTGCTACGTATGAGCTACGCAGCAGGGCCGTACGTATCAACACTGCGTAAATGCACATGAGGAGTGACAGCCTGCGATATGATATCGCAGGCTCCCACTCCTCATCAATTGGTCCTAAATGGGACCTCTGCGGCAGTCCCACATAAGCCCTGCCATGGGGGGTACTCCAACTACCCCCCCCCCGGCACCTAAAATTAACCCCCCCCTCTATGCGGGGGTCCCCATCGGGACCCCCGAAGTGTCCTCACATTAAAACCTTGCTGCAGGGGTCCATAGGGACCCTCGCAGCCCCCTCACATTAACCCCTTGCAGCGGGGGTCCCCGATCGGCACCGATCAGGCCCCCCCTGCATTTAATACTTTTAAATTCACCGCTGCGGCTCCTTAAAGGGGCCGCGGCACACTTTTACCCAATCCCGGTCGCGGCACCTACAATTAACTCCCCTCTATGCTGAGGGTCCCCATCGGGACCCCCGAAGTGTCCCCATATTAACCCCTTGCAGGGGGAGGTCCCCAATCTGCATAGATCAGGCCCCTGCTGCATTTAAAAGTTTTAAATACCCCCAGCCGCGGCTCCTTAAAGTGGCCACGGCACACTATTACCCAATCCCGGCCGCGGCACCTACAGTTAACTCTCCTCTATGCTGGGGGTCCCCATCGGGACCCCCAAAGTGTCCACATATAAACCCCTTGCTGCAGGGGTCCATAGGGACCCCCGCAGCCCCCCCACGTTAACCGCCTGCAGCAGGGGTCACCGATCGGCACCGATCATGACCCTGCTGCATTTCAATTTTACATTTCCCACCTCGCAGGTCCTTAAAGGACCTTAAAGGTCCTGAAAGGACTTGCACTAAAAATATTAACCCCAGGCAACTATAATTAACCCTATAACTCATGAAGGTCAATACAGACCCCCATAAGGCCTTAATTAACCCTATAACTCATGGGGGTCAATACAGACCCCCATAAGGCCTTAATTAACCCCGTCACTCATGAAGGTCAATACAGACCCCCATAAGGCCTTAATTAACCCTATAACTCATGGTGGTCAATACAAACCCCCATAAGGCCTTAATTTACCCTGTCACTCATGAAGGTCAATACAGACCCCCATAAGGTCTTAATTAACCCTATAACTCATGGTGGTCAATACAGACCCCCATAAGCACTTAATTAACCCTGTCACTTATTCAGGTCAATACAGACCCCCATAAGCATCTATTTAACCCCATCAGTCCCAAAGGGTATATTATGACCATTATGGGCCTGTTACAACCCAACATTAACCACATAAGTGCCATGACGGTCTTCAAGGACCATCATGATACTAACTACAAACACTACACTATAACCCCCAATAAACCATTTAATCTAAACTAACCCCCCTCTACACTAATCTATTAACACTTACACTATCTACCTACACTACCTACCCCCTAATAAACCTCCCCACCACGCTAATTACAAAAAATAAAAAAACCTACCTTACAAAAAATAAAAAACCTACCTTACAGAAAGAAAAAAAAACTACAGTACAGAAAAAAAACCTACAGTACAGAAAACAAAAACCTACAGTACAGAAAAAAAACAAATACATTACAACCCCCCCCCCCCGCACTACAGAAAATAAAAAGAATTACACACCTGAAAAGGAAAGACAGATATACACAATACAATACATACATACATATAATACATTACATACATTACATTACATATATTACATATAATACATTACATTACATACATTATATACAATACATTACATATATTACATATAATATATTACATATATTATATTACATACAATACATTACATTACATACATTAAATATAATATATTACATATAATATATTACATATAATATATATTACATATAATACAAATCAAATACCCCCTATCTATCTAACATACAATCTATTTAATATAAAATAAATCCTAACTATATCAAATACATCCCCCTATCTATCTAATATACAATACATCCTAACTACATACACAGACCCTTATTCTAAGCTAAAATAAAATAATTACAGTCCTAACTACTTACACAGACCCTAATGCTAAGCTAAAACAAAATAATTACAGTCCTAACTACATGTACAGAAACTAATTCTAAGCTAAAAAAAATACAGTCCTAACTACACAGACCCTAATTCTAAGCTAAAATAAAATAATTAAGACCACTTACCTTTAAGATGTTGCTTCAGATCAGTAACCTAGGGGTAAAACAAAACAAAATAATTAGTACAAAACATTAACATGAAATAAATAAACATTATATACTAAATATTCTACTCACCTTTCCAGCATGTCCCGTCATTGTTCAGCTCTTCCGGCGCGGCCCTGTTAAAAAAACACAATACATTAATACATTAATACAATATACAAACAAGAAATAAAATAAAACATATAAACATCTAAATATATATTTAACTTACCTTCCCGCGATGTCCCTGGCCTCCTCCCCTTCAGCCCTGGCTGGGCCCCGGAACCATCCGCGCTCTAAAAAAAAAACTAACAGAGATCTGCACTCGCAGACCTCCCCGACGCTAATGAGCCTCCCGGAGTCTTTTCCGGGAGGAAATTGGCAATGGCGGCTTGTGATTGACTAAAAAAGCTGTCAGCCAATCAGAAGTCGTCAATGTATAAGCCAATCAGGATGCGCAGATGTCTTCTACCAATCACTCCGGGAGGGTGTATCCCATAGTGATTGGCTGAAGGCATCTGAGCCTTGTGATTGGTTCCGATAAAGAATGACAAGTGCTTTAGCCAATCAGTGTGGGATATTGGGGTGTATCCCATCCTGATTGGCTCACACATTGACGACTTCTGATTGGTGAAATTGATAGACAGCTTTTTCAGCCAATCACAAGCGCGGATGGTTCCGGGGCCTAGCCGGGGCTGAAGGGGAGGAGGCCGGGGACATCGCGGAAAGGTAAGTTAAATGTATATTTAGATGTTTATTTTATTTCTTGTTTGTATATTGTATTAATGTATTAATGTATTTTGTTTTTTTAACAGGGCTGCGGCGGAAGAGCTGAACAATGACGGGACATGCTGGAAAGGTAAGTAGAATATTTAGAATGTATATAATGTTTATTTATTTCATTTTAAAATTTTGTACTAATTATTTTGTTTTGTTTTAGCCCTAGGTTAGTGATCTGAAGCAACATCTTAAAGGTAAGTGGTCTTAATTATTTTATTTTAGCTTAGAATTAGGGTCTGTGTAGTTAGGACTGTAATTACTTTAGCTTAGAATTAGGGTCTGTGTATGTAGTTAGGACTGTAATTATTTTATTTTAGCTTAGAATTAGGGTCTGTGTATGTAGTTAGGACTGTAATTGTTTTATTTTAGCATAGAATAAGGGTCTGTGTATGTAGTTAGGATTTATTGTATATTAGATAGATAGGGGGATGTATTTGATATAGTTAGGATTTATTTTATATTAAATAGATTGTATGTTAGATAGATAGGGGGTATTTGATTTGTATTATATGTAATATATATTATATGTAATATATTATATGTAATATATGTAATGTAATGTATGTAATGTATTATATATAGGTATGTATTGTATTGTGTATATCTGTCTTTCCTTTTCAGGTGTGTAATTTTTTTATTTTCTGTAGTGGGGGGGTTGTAATGTATTTGTTTTTTTCTGTACTGTAGGTTTTTTTTCTGTAGTGTAGGTTTTTTTCTGTAATGTAGTTTTTTTTTCTGTAAGGTAGGTTTTTTTATTTTTTGTAAGGTAGGTTTTTATAATTTTTTAGTTTTTGTAATTAGAGTGGTGGGGAGGTTTATTAGGGGGTAGGTAGTGTAGGTAGGTAGTGTAAGTGTTAATAGATTAGTGAAGAGGGGGTTAGTTTAGATTAAATGGTTTATTGGGGGTTATAGTGTAGTGTTTGTAGTTAGTGTCATGATGGTCCTTGCGGACCGTCATGGCACTTATGTGTTTAATGTTGGGTTGTAGCAGGCCCATAATGGTCATAATATACCCTTATGGGACTGATGGGGTTAAATAGAGGCTTATGGGGGTCTGTATTGACCTTCATGAGTGACGGGGTTAATTAAGTGCTTATGGGGATCTGTATTGACCACCATGAGTTATAGGGTTAATTAAGGCCTTATGGGGGTCTGTATTGACCTTCATGAGTGACGGGGTTAATTAAGGCCTTATGGGGGTCTGTATTGACCACCATGAGTTATAGGGTTAATTAAGGCCTTATGGGGGTCTGTATTGACCTTCAAGAGTTATAGGGTTAATTATAGTTGCCTGGGGTTAATATTTTTAGTGCGAGTCCTTTCAGGACCTTTACGGTCCTTTAAGGACCCGCGAGGCGGGAAATTTAAAATTTAAATGCAGCAGGGTCACGATCGGTGCCGATCGGGGACCCCAGCTGCAAGGTGTTAATGTGTGGGGGCTGCGGGGGTCCCTATGGTACCCTGCAGCAAGGTGTTAATGTGAGGACACTTCGGGGGTCCCGATGGGGACCCCAGCATAGAGGAGGGATTAATTTTAGGTGCCGGGGGGGTAGTTGGAGTACCCCCCACGGCAGGGCTTATGTGGGGGACTGCCGCGGAGGTCCCGTTTAGGACCCCCGCAGCAATTGATGAGGAGTGGGAGCTTGCGATATCATATCGCAGGCTGTCACTCCTCATGTACATTTATGCAGTGTTGATACGTACGGCCCTGCTGCGTAGCTCATACGTTGCTCGCAGCAGGGCTAATGTAATAGCATTGTAAGTTAGAGAAACTTTGCAGTACGTAGGGCTTAATTAGAAGCCTCTTATTTACTAGGCTGGAATTTAATAGGGCCCTTAATGTCTACTCCCAACTTAGGAAGTTGATTGCCAAAGACAACAATGGTGAACTACACTGCAGCGTATTTGCATTAAAAGGTGTTGTTCTTCAAATAGTATATTTTAAACATGTATGTAAAGTGATCCTGTAACATAAATACTTGTTCTAATAAATTGCAAGATTATTTATACAAAGTTTATGTTTATGATTCTCAGAATTTGGGATGTTATTGAAGACATGTGGAAAAAATCCGATATGTTCGCCCGTTATAAATAAAGGATAATAATGTCAAGGTACTTAGTTGTAAATTGATCTTATTGGCAAACAATAGTAATTTGACTTTCCCCAAATTATGAGATAATAATAATAAACAAAAAACAGGGTGCTCAATCAGAGAACAAACTATGTTTAGGTTAGTTCTATGGACATGATAACCCACTCTGAGAGCAACCTCTTTTAGCTCACTTGTGCCCTTCACAGGGAGAAATATCCTGTAGTATATCAGTCTGGTCCCACACTGTCACTATCTGCTTCTTCAAGGGGGCTTGATATGAACCTAGTTCAAACCTACCACAGCAGAATCATGTAGTTCCTGTACTCTGTGGCACAAAAGATGGCTTCTGAAGAGGTACAGGCAGAGAATACTGCATACAGGTTATTAGTGGCCCATGGCAAGACCACTCACCAAGTCAGGGTACAACATACAGAAATAGTCTCACACCTTGTATATGTGAAAACTATCTCTTAACTTTTATTGAATGATCAATACGACATATTTATACTCTCCAATACCACACCCTTGTGTACATTTGTGCATGTGTGATGTCAGCCCATCTGGCTTGCAACCTTGGGCTATCAAAGCTCTGGAGATCAAATTCACCAGATATCTGTAGCTGGCTAGTGAACAAACATTTATGTTAAACACAAGTGTTTGCTTAGGACTACTTGAAGTACATACATCTGTCTTGACCAAAGATGTGTGAGTGTGCAATGATCTGCAGCTAACTTCTATGCAAAGCATTTTTATCAATTCCACATATGTTCTATATAACATGTTCCCTCTTATAATACATTATAACTAGGATACATAATAACCATGTACAGGCAACATATAACCACACAATAACACATAATCAAAATGCAACAATGTCATGCTCCCTTGGCCATATTCATAAATTACTGGCAATATGAGTCCTTAAACAATTAAATCATGACACACACACTAGAGTGATCCAGCCCCAAAATACCAGGCAAATCTACCCTGAACAGGAGAAACATCAAACCCCAGACGCACGTTTCGGCCTTCATAGGGCCACGTCAGTAAGCTGAACTCCCTAAGGCACAGTGAGCAAGGGGTCCATGTCTGGAGCCCCCCATCACACTTATGGAGAATAATCCCTTAGTGGCCATTTGCATAAACAAAAAATAAGTTAGAGGCGCTCAATCATAGAAACAACTAACATAGTTACATAGTTACATAGTAATTGAGGTTTAAAAAAAGACATTAGGTCCATCAATTTCAACCTTTTAAGATCTCCTCTGATCTGAACTATGCGGATTAGTTGTTAATTGAGCCAGAGGAAGACAAACAGAAAAAAAACAAGTGAAACTGTGAATCGTCTCAAAGGGGGAAAAAAAGAATTCCTTTCTGACCCCAGATACTGGCAATCATCCCTGGATCAATACTGTCTCTCCTATTATCCAGGATAACCCTGTATGCCTTTTTTAATTAAAAATAAATCAAGTCCCCTTTTAAAGTTATCTATCGAATCCGCTGTCACCACCTCCTTTGGTAGAGAATTCCACAGATTAACCACCCTTACTGTGAAAAACCATTTTCTTTCTTTAAGGTGGAATCTTTTTACTTCTAACCTCAAAGGATGTCCTCTTGTCAGTTTTTCTTTCTTTTTTTTTATACCCGATAGCCAATTTTTATAACTTCAAATTCAAATAACCCAAAATTAAAACAAGTATGTGCTTTAAAAAAAAACTATAATAACCAATATAATGTAAAATTTTAAAATGAACAACTTTGTTTGTTTATTTTTTTCTATTACAGCTATGGATTGTAGGAAAGTTGTACAAAATGGCTGCCCAGTAGCAATTTTTTTCCCCCGATGTCCAAAAAACAACACTTTTGTTACAAGGAATATAAACCCCATAAATGTCTGAGTGCGGTTGTTTTTCTTCTTGAAATCCTCATAATTTTATTGAGCTCTGTGTAAGATATCTGATCATTGGTTATGGAGGGAAAAAAATGTACGCAAGGGTCAAGAGGAACAGAAAACGCAGATTTAATGAAACTTTGAAGTGCTATAAAATGAAAACTGTTTGAGATAGAGGGAAAACATGTAAGGGGGTTTCTTTCAACCATAAGGGAAGGGTGTACACCAAGTTTCATCAAAATCTGAGATGTAGGGTGACAAAACCCTTGTTTTTTGCGTTGATTTGGTATGGAGTGACCAGAAGGGTATAGAAGCCAGGGAAGCAAATATAATGTTGCCACTATACAAATCCCTCATATGCCCTCATTTGGAATACGGAGTACAATTTTGGGCACCAATTCATAAAAAGGACATTTTAGAGCTGTAAAAGGTACAGAGAAGGGTGACAAAGCTAATAAAGAAAAAGGAGGGGCTAAGTAATGAAGAAAGACTAACCAAATTAAACGTATTTTCTATAGAAAAAAAGGCATCTAAGAGGAGATATGATTACCTTATATAAATACATGCAGGGTCAGTATAAAGATTTGTCAAGTGAGCCTTTTGTACAAAGAGGTTTTCAACTGACAAGGGGACATCCTTTGAGATTAGAAGTAAAAACATTTGGCCTTAAAGAAAGGGTGGTTAATCTGTGGAATTCTCTACCAAAGGAGGTGGTGACAGCGGATTCAAAATATAACTTTAAAAAAGGACTGGATATATTTTAAAATAAAAAGGGCATTAAGGGCTATCCTGGATAAATAGAGAGGGAGATCCAGGGATGAATCCGATCGCCAGTATCTGGGGTCAGGAAGAAATTTCATATTTTGTTTCCCTGTTAAGACAATTGGCAAAGTTTCACTGTTTTTTTCCTGTTTGCCTTCCTCTGGATCATTAACAATAAATCTGCATATTGCAGAACAGAGGAGATCTAAAATGGTTGAACTTGATGGACTAAAGTCTTTTTTCAACCTAAATTACTATGTAACTATGTAACTATGTAATATCAGCCTTAAAATGTTTACTTGCTGATTATGAGGGTACAAGGATTTTAGCCCTCGGGGTGGCATGGGTGGGGAATAGCACCCAGAGCATAGGTCAGGCTGGGGCCCCTAATGATGAGGTAAGGATAGTTTCTGAGGTGGCAGTCCAGGGAGCGGTGGAAGCAGGGTCTCCCATTACACAGGTTTTAGAGGCTGAGATAAATATTAAAATGGCAGACACAGCAATGAAAAAGTCTGTGCTTTTCTCCATAGGCCCCATAGGGCAGCATGTTTCGAAGGAAATTAGGGAAAAAAATTGGAAAAGAGAGTTCATTGAAATATTCTCTTTACTGCCATTGGATAACTACATAGAAATTAAACATGATGAAAAGAAGGAGGATGCTAAAAAGGAGAAGGATGAGCACAAGCGTAAGTATAGAAATATTCCAAAAAATCTTACAAATTGGTTGCAGGCTTATATAATTATCGCCAGCATTGTAGGGGAGATTTATTTTGTTACTTGGACGAGATTGAGGGGATTCATCGTACATACGGGGGTTTAGCATGGTGGGCATACGATGAGAAGTTCAGGCAAAACATTTTGGTTTCTCCAAGTATGCAATGGGACGACAGGGATATGGGTAATTGGCTAAAAAATGTCACTCCATTAAGATCTATGGTAGTTTCAGTGGGGAAGACAGGGGGTGAGTGCCGTTAAGAAGGGTTAAGAAGGGTTGTTGCTTTGCTTTTAATGAGAGCTCTTGCAGCTGAGGTGCATCATGCAAGTTTAGACACGAGTGCTCGGAATGAGGGCTGAGGCATCCTCTTTTTCTATGTTTTAGGAAAGCAAAGAAGTCTGGGGAACAATCTGTAAAAGGGGTGGAGCCAGTGTTGTTAGAAAAGATGCGGGCATGGCTAAACTTAGACAGTAGTATTCCAGGTAGAGGGGCATAAGCCAGGTTGTTGGTTAATGGTTTTGAAGTTGGTTTTGTTATCCCGTCAGTGGGGGTCCAGGGTTTGGGGAGGCCTCCTAATTTAAAATCAGCTAGGGACAGCCCCCACAAGGTCTGGGAAAAGTTAATGGAGGTTAGAAAAGGTAGCAATTTGATAGTGAGCCGTTACAGGGTTTGCGGATTTCCCCATTGGGTTTGGTCCCCCAAAAAAGAGACAGGGGCGTTCGGGCATCTCTCTTATCCCTAACGACGGGATAGATAGGAATTTGTCGTCGGTCACTTATGCCTCTTTAAAGCAAGCGGTGAAGTTGGTTCGGAAGGCCGGAAAAGGGGCCTGGTTGGCCAAGGTTGATATCAAGTTGGCGTTCAGGTTGTTGCCAGTCCATCCTGATTCTCAACATTTACTAGGTAGTTTCCTGCTAGGGAGGTATTTTGCTGACCTGTGCCTTGCTATGGGATGTTCCATCTCTTGTTCCTATTTTGAAAAGTTTAGCACATTTCTCCAGGGGTGGTAAGTAAATGGGCTAGGGTTTCATCAGTGGTCCATAACTTAGATGATTTTTTATTTATGGGCCCGGCTGGGTCTTCAGACTGTGAGTTGTTGCTTGGTACATTTCAGGTGATGGCTAGAGAGTTTGGGATTTCTTTAGTGGAGGACAAGACAGAGGGTCCATGTCATTCTTTGAGCTTCTTGGGCATACAGATTGGAATCAAGGCTCCTGGCAAAAACGGTGTTGGATTTACGGATGTCAGTGTGGTTGGTTTGGTCAGCAAAGAAGGTCGTATTAAGGGTTATGCAGTCATTGCTGGGAAAACGTAACTTTGCATGTGGTATTATTCCTATGGGGAGGATTTTCTCTAAAAGGTTATCTCTGGCCACGGCAAGCGTGTTGGATCCCCATCATCACATCAGAATAACGGCAGAGCACAAGGCTGATTTGCTCATTTTGTACCCTTTTCTGCAGCATTTTAACAGGCGCACTCTGATTCTAAGTGAGCAAGTGATTAATTACGTGTTGAAATTGTACACTGACACGGCTGGGTCGTGTGATTTGGGGGATTATTTTAATGGTAGTTGGTGCGCCGTAAAATGGCTGTTGGATTGGGGGACGAGGGATTTGTAACGATTTTAGAATTATTCTCGATAGTGGTTGCTATAATGTTGTGGAGAGTTGCTTTAAAGGATAGGCACGTAATATTTCACTGTGATAATTTGAACGTGGTCGAAGCAATTAACTCAACAACTGCCTCTTCGCCTCCAGTAGTACAGCTGCTAAGGCAATTGGTATTGCAATGCCTGCTGGAAAATATATTGGTTAGGGCTTCCCACGTAGCCGGGGTTAAGAATATCATAGCAGATGCATTGCCTAGAAGGAATTGGAGGAAATTTAAGGAGTTCGTGCCAGCAGCCGATCTGAACCCAACACACTTCCCAACAGAACTCAGGAATGTGGGTCTGTAAACATGGGTGAAGCAATATAGCTAGTCCGGATAAGATTACTACCTGGTCAAAAATTGGCATGCTGATGTTATTAATTTATGCAATTAAAGCTGTAAGATTAAAGTGGTTCTGTTTTCTTTGTTCCCAGGTGCACCTCTGCAATTATGGATTGTGGGACACTCATTTATATATTGGGCAAGAAGGTTTGCGGCAATACAGGATGAGGGTCGGCAGTTGGGTTTCCAGGAGAAAGCGGTGTTGGTCAAATGGTTTGAGATTCGGAGAATGAAATGGGAACAGGTGTTGGGTAAGGTTGTGGGGTAGGCTAGAGTAGCTCCTCCCCCTGAGATTTTGCTGTTGCACATAGGAGGTAATGATTTAGGGTATATGCCCATGAAGGAGTTAACCAGAATAATGAAGAGGGATATCCTGAGGTTAGTGGAGTTATTATTTGGTCCCATATAATGCCCTAGGCTAAGATGGAGCGTAGCAGATGATCATAAGAAATTGGATGGGACGAGGCGAAGGGTTAATAAGATTATGGCATCTTTTGTGAGAAGGTTGGGGGGTTGTACTATAAGGTACAGAGATCTAGAGGTACCTGGGGCTGACACTTTTTTCTTAAAGGATGGGGATCACCTCAATGAGATAAGTCTTTCATTGTTTAATTATTCATTAAAGGTGGGTATTATCCAGGCCATGGAGAGTGTTGGCGGTGCTGAGACCGTTGGTCTTGCGGGTGGCGGGGGTGCTGCATCACCTTAGGTTGGAGCTCATTGGTTGCTAAGGTATCAGGTCCTGGGTGGTCCTGTAGGTCTAGTTGGCACGGGCTTCCACTGGGACTCTGGGGAGGATGAGCTCCTTCCGCGGGTGGGTGTGCAGCTTCCTCTTGTTATTCTAATGGTTATCATATGTTATGATAATAAAAGCTGTGGCCTGGTTAATACCCAATCTGTAGTCTGTGTATTTTATTGGGGTTTTGGGGTTTGGTTGTAAGTTATGCGCACCCAGTCACGTATGCTTAGGTCAACAGCTGGACAGCTTCAGAACCCAATAACTATAGTTTGCAGGCTAAAGATTATAGTATTGTCATTGGTAAACAACACCTAAAGGATCTCTATCACCCAAGTTCTTTTATTTTAAAGCTGTTCCTAAAGAACATGAAAAATTATACATTAAACAATGTACTAGCCATTTATTTCTAAAGCAAAACATCCCTGAGGTAAAACAGTATTGTTTCTGCTGTATTCTCAGGTAAATGAGTGGTTCACTATTTTGATGTGCTGATCAGGATTACATTCTGCGTATCTGTCTCTATGGGGCTAATATAATGCCCCCTTAAAATATCATGCAGCTAGATTCCCTCCACACCCTTGTCAAGCATTCTGAGATGCCATTTAGCAAAGTGAAATACACTCTAGTGGAAAGGAGCTGCACATTCAATGCTAGATATTTCATTAATTATTGATGGTAGAAAAAAACAGCTAGTAAAATGCAATTTGTAATTGTCTTTAAAATGAAAACTCCTTATTACTGGTGTGACAGTGTCCCTTAACCCTTTCCTGATTGATCCTTCCAACAAGAATCTTCTCTTGTAATGTCCTCTGTACTGCCCAAATCACCTGGGCCCTCATTCAATTGCGATTTGGCCAATAGAATAGTGCTCTAAATAAGCACATTACATATTTTTTTCAAATTAGTTTTTAGTTAGTGAAAACCTTGCTTTTGGATAGATGTTTACTAACTAAAAATGTCTTTCAAAAAATATGTTATGTGCTTATTTAGACCCATATTCAATTGGCCAAATTGCAATTGAATGAGGGCCCTGGACTATAATTATTTAATTAGTACATGCAAGGCATATGTCTTATATTTATTTTAGAAGCTCATCATTGTGGACCTAACATTGATAGCATAACAAAATGGTGCAGGGAATTGTGGGTATTGGCTTGAAAATTGTCTATGTGATGGTCTAGATTTCTGCATTGTAAGGGATTTTGGAATGAAAAGGCAGGTGGTACATGGCAAGTATGGAAGGATGGCTGCTGGGGAAAAAGCATGGCAGCATGTGGAAGTTATTGAGGTTATAGATTAGGGGATAAGTTCAGATAAAAGTCAAGGAATAGAATTCAAATTCCACAACCAAGGATACATACACACAATGCTAAATGTAAACAACAAAGCAAAATCCAGAATCTTTTATATTTTAAAGGTACAGATGATTGTGAGAAAACGTACTTAAAAAGGCAGCACACTATCACCAATTAGCAAGTGCCAAGTAGGGTTTGCACACCAAAGTACATAAAGCAGTTCTCACATTAGACTTCTTGGAGTGGTTCCACTAAAGGTGGATTACTGGTTTTTACACATTGGGGAATTTGCTAATCATCTTTAGCGCATCCAACATCATCCCTACTATATACTATGACAAATGGGGAAATACAGCCATATTCATCACATCCCAGATCGTCTCCTCTCTCCTGAGTTTAGACAATATTCAAAAATAAAAAACAAATAAATAAAAAGATTATATAGGTTTTCTATGAAATGTAAGGAACCTCACAAGGATTTTTCAATTGTGCTTATAAAGTGTAAAATATGAACTGTTTTGAGTTACAATCAAGGTTTCTTGTTAAAACCACTCTATTTAACAGCATATTTTGTAGTAGAATTATTGTTTTTAGAATACCTTGTTAGACAGGTTTAATAATTTAGTGAACTTCACTCAAGTGATCCATGAAGCAAACTTAAAAAGCCTCTCCAGGCAAACATGTTTGGTTTCATATAAATGTTTTAACTAGATTAACTACGGTAATTTGTTTTATATTCCTCATCGTAATTATGATATAAAATGTGCACTTCAAACCAGTGTTGCTTAATTAAGATACATAGCATTTGCTTTGTCACAGTCTGTGGTACTTGTAGTGTGAGGCCCCTCCCTGTGGATGTTGCATTAGGTCAAGAGGAAGATGTAGGAAGTAGGAAACAGGGGGGGGGGGGGTGCAGAAGGTCAAAGTTTGTTACTCTGAAGATCTCTTTGAATTTAGAATTTTCTATTACAGTTGCATTGAGGAGGATGAAATAAAGCGGTTACCGTAGTTAAAACATTTTATTAAAACAAAACATTGCTGAAGAGTCTCTTTTTAATAAAATATCTAAATATGTAGAGATGTAATACTGCATTGTATTTTTAAGCACCCGCTTCTGGATTGCTACCTTGTCGTGGTGAAGGGGCTTGTGTATCTTAGTGAAGCTGTGAGTTATACCATGTAGGGTCACCCAAGATGGGCAGGCCATAGCAGAGAGATCAGACAAATCGCAGAGAAGGAACTGGCAACCCACTCCAGTATCTTTGCCATGAAAACCTTATCAATTGGCACAACTGGACACAAGATTTGACTGGTGTGCTGTGGTCCATAATGTCACAGAAAGTCGGAATCCACTGAACGACTAAAGAACAACAATTTTTAAGCATACAGACTATAATAAGAAGAAACAAGTCAATTAAAACAAGAACCAGTCAATTACAACTTTAAACTTTGGCAGTTTAGATTCATTTTCACTGTTTTCGGCAGCAAACTCATATCACCTGACTTCTCTTATACACAGACATAAAGCAGTAAAAAGGCAAAGTCTATGGCTTCTATATATATACTAGTAAATTGATGGTATCATTTTTAATTTTTCTTTCCCTACCTCCTCTTCCTTCCCTATTTCTCTCCACCCCTTCCCTGTGTCTCAACCCCTCTTCCCTCCCCTGTGCCCCCCCCACCCTGTGTCTCACCCCACCTTTCTTTGGTGACTAAATAATAACATATTTTTATAACGTATATGCTCTTAAACCCTACTATTACAGAGCACACAGAATTCTTCTCACTAAATAGAAATTTTAAAAATCTAGATGGCAGTTTCTTGCAGTTAGAGCTTTTCCGTATTATATACAAATCATCATATCCAGATAATATGGCACCAATACTTATTTGCCTTTGTTCTGTGTTTTTCTATAGATATACATAGATATATTGCACTTGTGCTATTTAAGAATAACCTAAAATGTGGTTTTCAGTGATAATTACCATAATATTTTTACGTTATATCAAATACGAAATACATTTTTAGGTGTCAGTATATACAATATACAAGCTTCTTTTATATATGACTTATGGGACAATTTAATTACTCATGCCATGTCAAACACTTAATTTCAGAATTATTTTGTGCCGATTTGCCTGACATTAGTTTCTTATTGGCTGAGTCAAAACCACATTGTCAGGATATCTTGTTTGAATACTGTCGGATCAGTCAGTCATTTTGACTTATTTACCTGCAATGATACAGAATATGTGGACTCTTAGGAAAAAACACAAAATCAAACTATCTTAGACAGACATCAGAAAATAGTACTGGATAGTTTTATTTCTGTATTGGTTTTCTTAAAATCAAGAAATGTATTTGTATTTTTTGTACTTTTTGTTGTCATAATATTTTGTAATCCAAATAAGCAGATAATTAGTCAATTCATTCTTATATACATTAGAAATGGCAATAATTATATACAGCACAGTGCTTATGTATTATTATGTAAATTACAAGTCATTCCAAATATCAGTGGTATTCCTGTAGGGTCTTATTTTTGGTAAACTAGTCTTGCTTATGGCCAAATTTTAATAAAATAGCGAATACTAAAATGAAAATTGTTTTATTTTTTTTTAATCATCTCTGAAAGCTATAGAAATTACGATATGTTTGGTATATACATAGCTGATAACTTCGACATTATCAACAAATCAATCATCATAATCAGGGCCGGATTAAGACTTTGTAGGGCCCCAGTAATATTGGATTCACCATAATGATACTAGTACTCAATTTATCAGCAGTCCAACAGGAGACCAGCAAAAGGCTTCCTGTTTCCTACCAGACAACCGGCGCATCCACTCGTGCCTGGGCTCCAGTTTCCTACAGAACTGTAAAGGCTCTCTCACCTTCCCCAGGCCCAACCGGCACAAAATCTGGCTGTCTATAGTTTTGCAAAATATTTTAAGGATTATCAACAAATTTAATTTTAAAAATACCAATTTACTTGTTTTTTGAAAGCTCTTTAAGCTTTTCCTTTTTTTCTCAAGGCCCCCCAGCTGGCCGAGGCCCCTGGGCACCGGTCCCTAAAGCCCATGCCTTAATCTGGCCCAGATAATAATAATTCAAAGATATAAATACTGCACATATCATATATGATTTGAGATATAAAAAAGGTAAAAAGACAAGTGGGGAGTAGGCAGCAAATAAATATATGTGGCCTAAGGCAGCATAAAACCTAAATACACCCATAACTAAAATGATGCATTTGTGTAAAAGTTCCACTTAACCAGCTCTAGACTGGTTCTAACTGAAGTATTTTTGTAATTGAGCTTGGTCAATCTTCAATGCAATACTAGTGCAATTTGGTTTATATATGTCTTTGCTTGAACTCTGGAAACTTAAAATTAAAATTATTTATACTGATAACCACGAAGGAACTCTCAAATCAACAGATATAAATTAGCGATATCAATCCGGATTTGGTGTAATACATGCTGATAAATTACAAATATAATAGTGGATATAAACTTAGCTACTACTATGTTTGTTATAGAGCCACATAATATGATATATATATATATATATATATATATATATATATATATATATATATATATATATATTTATTTTTAACTAGCAAATTGCCCGTCAAAAAATTACGGCAATGAAATTGTAAGTGAGCTAATGCTGTTTGGTGTGTAATAATGAAATATATAATACATAAATAAATGAATATACTTTACCTATTTTGAAGCATTGTGTTGAAGAGCTGCAATCTGTTTTGATGTTGCTGCAGCATTAGTTGTGTGGAGCTGCTGTGTAAGCGTGCTGAATGTGTGCAGTGTAATACTGTGCGTGCACGAGACGAAACCGTTAGCGTAGTGGTGTACTTCCGCATTGGCGTAAAATGGCGGGTAATCTGTGGTATGCGTCTTCGCGGATTATCCGTAGGTGTTTTGTGGTGTTTTGCGAGTTTCTTGTGTTTTTTTGCGTGTTTAGAGTGCTGTTGCTTCGTTTTCGTTTTGTTCGTCGGCCATTTTTTCTCTCGCTTAGCGATTTTATTAGTGTCTAAACTCTTTTATTTTGAGTGAAATCAAGGTGTAAGTTGTTTTTTTGAGGTCCTGGATGCTCCCTGTTGCTGTAGGTAATTTTTTTTATGTATGTGCTGTGTGTATGTATTGTGTTTTGAATTTTGTAATGTTCGCGAGTTGCGTCCGAGTGTTGCGAGGTTGTAATGTGTGTTAACGTGTGTCGTATGTTGTTTGCGTTGCGAGGTAAAGTTTGCGAGGGTCGTAATTGGTGTGTCGTGTTGTTTGCGTTGCGACGTAAAGTTTGCGAGGGTCGCAGTTGCTGACATGGAGTGCATTCGGCGCTCCATGCCAGCAACTGAGGCCCGCGGCTTGCTACGTGAGCCCGCAAGCGTGAGCAACGGCCCGCATGCTCACAACTATATATGTGATTTATATTTGATAATTTTTTTTTAATTAAACACTTTCCTACATTTTATGAATGCAATTCCCAATAAAAAATGACAATTAAAACAAGTAACACCCATGATGAGAATAAATAATGTTCTGCAAATTATTTTAGTAAGTGATCATCTATGTTGATATCATGAATAATTACTATCACTGAGGAGAAATGTTTTTTAAGTATTCCAAAGGATGTCAAGGATGTCTCAATTCACCGGAAGAGACTTGCGATTTTAAGAGATGTGAAAACACAAACCAAAATTAATTAAACTGTTTCTATCCAAGCCAACAAAAATGCCATCTGGGCAGGGAACCTAAATAAAATCATTGTCCTAAATAAAATCTACAGGCATTGTAAAGAAAGCCAGAAACTGCTGGCTTGAATTTTAGTGCAAAGCAAATGAAAATTTAGCAGATGGCTGACCAAACATGCCAACAGAAAACACAAGTAAGAAAAAGATACACATACTTTTTGAAAGTAATTTAATGGCCATGAGTTCATTGTCTTAAAGACATATCTAAATGAGCTGGATTCTGAATGCATCTGATAGAGGAGAATCAGTAGTGTATGCAAAAATATTTTTGCATGAAAAAATACCAATATAAACATGTAAACACTTACCTTTATGTAAGCAAAATATCTTGTAATTTATGACCGTTGAAAGACAAGGTTAACACCCTCTCCAAACCCAGGCTAAATGAGCATTCATATCAAAAAAAATTTGGCCAATCAAGGTGAAGCAGAGGCTGGAACATTTGGGGTTGCTGTCTCTGCTGTAAAGCAGATGTAGTCAGATTCATATCAAAATAAATAAGTTATCCTGCGTCACTGCTGCTGGTGTTTACATTTTTCACAAGGAGGCAGAGATAATAATAATTTGTGACCTGAGTAACCATGTGACTGGCAGCACTTCCTCTGGAAGTCACAAACTGTACCCAGATGCTGTGTAACCTGTACCCACTGTTATGTAAGCTTCCTAGGGGTATGCAATTTCAGATAGCAGTACCCAACATATAAATATGTAAGTACATTCAACTTTTCAATATAATACACATTTTTCTATTAATCAGTGGCAGTTTTTTAGGAAACATTTGAAACTCAGGAAACTTCTGTATACCTTTAATTCTCATGTGTGCTGACATACACCATTCTTTTTATTACCCATTAATAATTACAGAATATAAACTTATATTGCATTGCATTCAAAATGTTAATATGTAACAGAGTTTCATGACACATATATAAGTAAAATATACAGTATAATATTAAGTAAAATGTTGGGACCGGGCCTTAAAATTATACAATTGAAATAGAATGGGATTAAAGTAAACTAGGAATAAAAATTGTTTAGATTATAAAGATAAACTAAATTGATGTGTTTAACCTAGAAACAGCAAAAATATATGATTTCCATGTATGCATATGTTCAGTTTTGTCTACGGGCTCGCAATGAAGCAATCTAGCACTCTATAACATGCATTAGGTCATCTGTTTTAATCCATGTGGGTTTCATGATATGTGTTAACCCCCTGAGTCCTGGGATCAATATTACTCAGAAATAACATTTAAAACAACGATTTTCTTATTGCATAATTGTGGGTTTGAGACTGCTGTGCAATTAATTCTAATTCCTTTCCATGCCTTCCCATGATTTTAAAGTATAGTATTGTGTGTTTGATTGTTGCTACAGATATAAGCGTTTGAAAACCCCCTTGAGAGTCCTATTTAATTCTCGTAATATTTGTGACGGGTCTAGTAGAATACTGATTTTGTGTAAGTTTAATTAGTTAGCACTAGTAATATTCAAGCTATGCTAAAACCAATGGAGTTCTAAGGCCAGTTTTGTGGATTCGACTTGGTCTTTAGTGATTGTGAGTTGTAACTCGTAATCAGATTGCGAGTAGCTAATAGAATCTGTGGCAATATTAAGAGCAGTAAGAAAGAATATGTCCCATAGTTCGGAAAATTAATTAAAAGGGAAATATGTGGGGCCTATATATAATAAAGTAAATGCAATGGAAAAAAAGGGAGAAAGAGTTTTAGTGAACATAATGTACATGGTGGTAATGCATTAATAGGGGCAAAATACGGGAAAATCAATAGGAGAAATCTAATTGCCGGTTGTTGACTTTAAGACAAAATTATTAATGGAATGATTTATTTTTATTTTTCCCCCTTCCCTCTCATCATCACTCTCCAGCATTAGGCCCAATGTATTTGTGATGATCCAGGGATAGGGGCTACTACTGCCCTGGGCCACCTCTCCATAGACTACATGTTAACTACCCACAAGGACAGTTGGGTTCTTGGAAATCTCTGCACCTGCACCATGATATCTGGCATATGTATCAGTCAGGGTCTCTCCCTCAGGAATCATCAATTCCAGGAGTCTCAGTAACCTTCCTATCTTAGTGACCAGGACAAGTTACTTGCAGGGTGGATAGAGGATCAGTATCATAGCCACTAGGAGCAAATACATGAACATACCATTTCTATATATGTCTCAACAGTGAACTGTTATATTTTTTTGAAAAGTCAGCAATATTTATATGGTTCAACAGAGGAGGGGGGTATATACACAACACAACAATGACAGGGAGTGGCAAACACAGGAGGTCGACTCCACATGGGGTTCAACATTAGTATCCTGTCTAGCACCTGGGAACAGTAGGCCAACCTCCAATACACACATGTCATCTCTAGCTGACAAAACAGATTACAATACAATCACTGGTTCCTGTCTGTCTTCCTGTTCCTATTTCTCTTTCTTTATCTATATGTAAGTAATTGGGAAGAAATTACTAACAGGAATAATGATAAGCAAAGATGTCATTGTACATTAATGCTTCTGAGGTCTTTGTTATCGGGACTCCTGTGGTAGTATGATAAGTTTAAGTACTACGGGGTCCATAAGGGCCTCTATGGTTATAGGATAGTATACTAAAATTAGATCTATATATCAAAGAAAATATGAATTACATAATTTATCTAGATATAAAGATGATTTTTCCAAGTATTAGTATAACAGATATTAATTCAGTTTGTGTCCTAACTAGATATAGGTACCCAGTTCAACAAAAAAGTAGATACAATTATTAAACTAATTTGATATACAATATCTAGGCTAGAGTAGTGCAGATAATGCTTATTTAAGTTCAAAATGTAGGCCCTAACTTGCTTGCCCATATTTCAATATATTTATTTTAAGCAAAAAGAATGAAGTAATTAGTAACTTTTATTTTGTTAGTGTATCTTAAACATCTTATTGTAGTATATGAGAATTTGCTAAAAAACATTTTTTTAAACTTAAAACTAATAAAAGTTATGTTTTATGAGCGCTTTCTTGTCTGGCTTTGTCTGAAATAGTTTATATAACCCACTCAGCAATTGTGTTAAAGTTATGAGTTAGTTATTGGAATATGCATTATTTTCTCTTACTTTTTGTATATTCTTATACACTATTACTAACTCGTTGTTACCCATTGGTTAATCCATAGAAATCTCTTTGGGGCACGTCATGACCTGGGAAACCCCTGGTCTGCAGAGTTAGTAAAATGCTATGGGCCTGGGCTGCCAACAGTTATACCCCAATATATTCTCCTATGGACTGATATAATTTTCTCTGTTTTCCCTGACCCTGGGGGTCATCGGCTATACTCAGACAGATGACGCTGGTCTGTGGCCCCATGTTGCTGTTCCCCTATGTATTAAAGTGCTAGGTGTATTATTACATATATGCTGTTTCATGGTTCTGTTCATTTATGTATTATTATTATTATATTTGCTGATTACATGTATCACATGTAGGTTGCTGTAATGCTATGTGGATGCTTGGTATCAAACTACTTGTCTGTCCATAAGGAACCTAAAACACTATAGGGTTGGGGTATCAGGTACAAGTGGAACCAGATTGAGAACTACTGGATATATGAAGATTCTCAGCACAGAAAAAAGTTGCCAACACATGAATACTGTATATCCCTAGAGGATCAGATGAAAAAGGTCAGAGCCTAACAAGAAAAGCAGGTCATATAAGCAAATAAGATTGAGGGTCTCCAGTATTGTTCTACTTGAAGTACCACTGGAACGTCAACAACTTAGAATAAGCCAACTTGCCTGATAATTAGCTTACTGCACGACATGGGTAATTGAAAGTCTCCCATGGAATCAGGGGCAGGCTATTGCTAATTGGTCTCTCTTCTGTGTACCTAAGGAGTGGGGGTTATCGTGATTGGCCAGCCTGTGGCTAGAAAACTGTATAAATGTGACAGTAAATAAAGGTGTGGCAGTTTTTTGGGACTTACATAATCAAGGTGTAAGTGTCATTCTGTGAATTATTCCCAATATTCTAAGGGATTGTATGGTGTATCCAGTGGTGAAGAATAGTTACAGTCTATTATGCTATTGTGTTCCTGATATCCTGATCTGTTGAAGCCAACTCCTTGGGTTTGGTCCATCTACTGCTATCAGAGGTGTAAGAGAACCACCCGATTCTGATGGATAGGTTTGAACCAGGTTCTTACCAAGTCCATTTGAAGTAGCAGATCACAACAGGGGATAACATCATTTATTGCAAAAGGGATTTACCTTTTCCTATTGCTAGAGGCCTCATGGGGGCCCAAAACATTTTACTAATATTCAACATGTTGGTTTCAATCCCACAATAGTAGTATATTTTCTATTGAAATAAAATTATACAACTAATAGTCCCTTTTAATATACACTGTTGTATATTAATGGATGAATATTATAATTAAAATTGTATTTATATATGGCTAATGCAGGGTTGAAACACACAATGCTGAATATCAGTATTGCAGGAAGTAAAACGCAAGACCTGTGCCCCAACTTGGGTTTTAATGGTAGATGTACTTAACTTGCCCACAGCACAGGTATTACACACCCTGTTTACAATAACTTGTGATGATGCCACAGTGAGCTAGGTATTACAGTGGAGAAAGGATTTGGTAAATTACTCGGTGAGCACCCGCAGTCTGTTAGTAAATCCCCCCCCCCCCCCCAGCCTTGTTCCTAAAACCTTCTATTAGATCTTTTTAGGAGCAAATAAATTACATAATTGTCCACTTAGATAAATTATCCATCAACACTAGATGAACATTTTTATTGTACCAGAACAATGTTTCTTAAACAATGCTTGCAAGATCAAGTAAATTAAAAGGATGTCATGTTTGACAATAAAGCTCAAAAGGTTTTGTCCTTACCTTTTTTGCACTGCTAGGGCTTCTGTGTTGTGTCCTCCTGTACCTCTCTCACCTCTATATGTGCATATGTGCACCTCTATATGGTTGAGTGTGAAGGAGGCAATCAGTAAGTTGTGATAATGCATTTGTAGATTAAGTGCAACTCAAGTAAAAGTATTTTAATACTTTGCACATATATTTTAATGAAATAGTACAATGACCCATTTCCGAACAGTTTTAACCAAACCTTGGTAAACTGCTTAAAGCTATCAGATAATGTTGCTTTAAGCCTTTCCATAATTTATATAACCAATAAAATACTCTGATCTACTGTATGACAAATCAGAAGACTGCAGTTGCCTATATACGCAATATTGGCTAAGATGCATGGAGGGAACAACACCCGACTGAACGTCAATATTCCTTTTTTTCATTTCCCCACAGCTCCTACTCCAGATTGGATTATTTACTAGTAGAAACAACTTTACTAAGCCTAATTAATGACACACATATCATACCATCCCCATGGTCAGAACATTCAATGGTCAAAATATCTTTAGACCTTCAAATAGACAATAAACTGCCATATACCTGGACGGTGAATGAAATGCACTTAACAAAACCCCTAATAAGAGAACAGATCGCCCAAGACCTGTACTTTTATTTTAACACTAACAAAACAGATGGTTCAAAGATAGGATGGGTATGGGCAGCTCACAAGGCCTATATAGGAGGGATCTTCATCAAAATAACGGCCAGCTACAAGAGACAGCGAAGGGAATATGCTATGGAACTGATGGAACCGAATCTAGAACTCCAGCAATTGGAAATAAGTAACCCAAAGAACCCCGCTCTGCAAATTAGGTGACAAATAGATGAGTTTACAACTAAACTAGATCGTCTTTTATCAGAATAGACAGGGAAAGCCCTTAGATGGATGCAGCGAAAATATTATAGTAAAATAAAGAAACCGGACACCTGGTTAGCTAGGAAATTAAAAGCGAAACAAGCCCCATCGAAACATTTTCAAATAAAGATCCATAATGGTCAAGTGACAGCCAATCCAAAGATCCAAGTAGTATTTAAATCCTTCTACACAAAATTATATAGTGCCACACCAAATATAACTACCCACAAAATGCAGGCCTTCCTCCAAACTTTAGATTTTCCGTCATTGACAGAAGATAACCTTCAATCACTAAATGCTATTATTGCGGTAGAAGAGGTTAAAAAAGCTATTAAAAAATCTAAAGCGGGAAAATCCCCTGGCTCAGATGCGTTTTCCAATCAATATTATAAAACATACAGTACATAGATACGCTGGCCCCACATCTTACGGAATTGTATAATGCAATCATGGAAGGTGACCAAGTCCCCCCTGGGCTGAAATTGTACTCTTCCCTAAAGAAGGCAAGGATCCAACGGAGCCAAAAATGTAAATACCTATATCCCTTTTGAATTGTGATATTAAAATTCTCGCCAAGATAATGGTAGATAAAATATCAGACTTTCTACCACAACTAATTCAAAAAGATCAAGTTCGGAAAATCTTGCACCTGATTCACCATAATAAAATAACCAAAATCCGGCCTGTCTATTGGCCCTTGATGTAGAGAAGGCCTTTAACT
Source organism: Discoglossus pictus (assembly GCA_027410445.1). Lineage (NCBI taxonomy): Eukaryota > Metazoa > Chordata > Amphibia > Anura > Alytidae > Discoglossus > Discoglossus pictus. The sequence continues at coordinate 459,982,726 of CM050163.1, read as the reverse complement.
AAATTTGGTTTCAGGGGGAAATTCCTCAAACTTATTAAGACATATTATAACCGGGGAAAGAAACTTCCGGAGAAAGAAAAGCCGGTCATTTCAATACAAAGAAGCACGAGACCAAGCAATCCCTAGCCCAAGCAATCAGAACCAATACGGCCATACGGTGAGTCTCTATTGGGTTACACCAATTTAAGATTTCACTATTTGCTGACCACCATTTATGCTCCATAAACGGAGCCGACACTCTCAATTCCTCCATTAATGCATCTACTAGGAGAATTTGGTCTCCTTTCAGGACTCAAAGTAAATGTAGAAAAGAATGAAGCCCTTCCAGCAAAGGAAATGGAAGCCCTATCATATATTTTTAAATGTAAGTGGTCCCACACACATATTAAATACCTAGGAATCAATCTGATACCCAAGTTACAAGACTTATACAAAGCCATCTACACACAGATGTACAATATTCTCAAGAAGGAACTGAATATATGGGCCAAATTCAAAATATCCTGGCTAGGGAGGATAAACTCTATGATAATTAATGTTTTACACCAACTAATGTATTTAGTTAGAGAATTATCATATTTCCAAGCTAACACTCCAGTTTGTATGGCAATAGGGACTGGCCAGGATCTCCAAAAATATTCTGCACAAACCCAAAAAGATGGGGGGCTTGGCTTTCCCCAACCTTCAAATTATATTACAGGGCGGCCCAATTGGCCTTTATTCCCCTAGCACATTCATATGAAGATCAACCGTCATGGATATTCATTGAAAATCACATAATGAACCCATATACATGGGAGACACTAATCTGGGTAAATCAAACCCCAGCAAAAATTGTAAAAATATTGAACCCTATAATTAAAAACACAATACGATGCTGCAAATGGTCCAAACGATACACAGATTTATTTATACAGCCAAATTTTATGGCTTCAGTTCTGAACCACCCAAGGGCCCCTAAGGGAATAGCAGCCACTTCATACCAATGGTGGAAATCCAAAAATCTAGATAGAATGGGGACATGGATGATAAAAGACACTGTTATGTCCTTTGCGGATCTTTGGGATAAATTTGACCTTCATTTAGGGGAGCACTAAACTTTCTGTACACTAGCCCATTTTGTGAACTCTAGGATACAATCAAATGGCCGACCTAAACACAATTGGCTATCCAGGATATGTAAAGAATCCCCCCTTACCAAGAGTATATTGGGAAGTATGTATGATTTATTTAACACTAAAAGGGAATACACTAAAGACAAATGCATGACAGCATGGGAGAGAGATCTAAACACCCATTGGGACAAGGAAGAGTGGGGAGACAAATGGGTAAATATAATCAGAGGTTCACTTAACCACAACATTTTAGAGACTTCCATTAAGGTACTCCACTGCACCTATACTACACCTAAGAAAATAGCAAAGTGGAAGAATATGATTAACCCTCATTGTTGTCTAACTATTGGATCCTTTATACATATATGGTGGCTATGCCCAATAGCGCAGAACATATGGGCACAGATCCAAACCTTAGCCTCAACCCTATTTTCCCAGAAAATACAACTTACAGCAGAGATTTACCTACTAGGGAGGACATTATTGACCCTTTCAAAGTCACAAAATACGTTTTTACAATTCCTACTCCTCGCAACCAAAAGCAACAAAGCAAGGAATTGTAAGTCAAGGACACTAGAATTTGCAGTTATTAAATCCAAAATAAATAATACTGCAATCAACAAGCACATGTCGCACTCTTTAGCAGACACAATCCCTCAATTTCTAGATATATGGTGTCTGTGAGTGGAATACGCATATCACTTATCAATCATTAACTTATAATTGTAAGAGATGTGTGGGGTGGGAGCCGATGACAGGGGAAAATGACCCTAAGACGGGAAGATGGAGGTAGGAGAAGGTTAGTGTTCTAATATAAAATTGCTATCTATTTAGCTGATAAATCTATCCATTAATTTATATATATATATATATATATATATATATATATATATATATATATATATATGTTAAAATTTAAGTTTAAATACTCCAACTGTGTGTTATACAAAGACCTCAAGTAAAATAGCTTAAGTTCTTAGTTAGAGATACTTAAGTAGACAATTAAGATAACGATACTTGAAGTAACATTAAATAATGGATGTATAAGATAAAAGCATGGAAGAAAACTTTGGAAAATGGAGTAGACAGACAGATTAGATAAACTAACAGATTAATTTGTTTAAATTAAATATATCAGGGTTAATAGCTAGTAAAACAAGGCTTTATAGATGCTGTAACACACTGGTATATAATGTTTGTATTTAAAGAACGATGTAATGAACTTACAATTTATTCCTATGTACTATTCTGTCTGTCCTGAATAAAAAAACAATAATAAAAAAAAAATATGTACATATTGAACTTGTCCAGACTGTGTACAGGCAAATGGTAGTATAAATTAGTCGAGTAAATAATTTGCTTCACCTTGGACCAAACATGCAATACTGATACACAGTCATCAGAAAAAGGTTTGAAAGAACCAACCTCCACACAATGTAATATGTCCAAAAAGGTGACATTCCATGTAATTAAAAAAGGAAAATGATATGCTTCGTTATAGTGTATGCTTTGGTTAAACATGTACATTACTTAGAGAAACACTGCAATGGCTCTGTTGTATTGATTTTTAATAGTAAATACCAGCATAAAGAGTTAGAGTTTGCCATAGTTTTGATAGAATCTCTGGGGACACCAACAGTTTTCATTGTATTTTTTCTCACAAAAGATTAATTTATTTTAAATCACATTAAAAAAAGTTGTACTGTTTATACGTATCTTTATTACTTAAAAATCATGAAAGTTGGAACGCTACAGTGGCTCATTAAGGAATAACTGTATAGTAGAGATTTCAGATTTTACAGACTATGAAATTATAAGATTACTGTATGATGCTTCATTTGCATCATTATAAGGATATTATGCACTAAAGTGTATAAGTGTATTATATTACTAATAATAATATTCAGAAACTTTAGAGTAATCCCATTTAATAACCAATTAATTTCTAAATACATATTTGCATTCACACTAGCAGGAATGTAAAAATGTTTATTCCAGATAATCTGTAAAAATCTGCAAAAAGAGACATGCAGATGGCATAAAGCCATAACGTAAAGTTTAACTCAACTATAGCACAGTAAGTGCCTGTCATTTGCAATATGTTCCCAATAGTGTCTCCCTTTCAATTACCTAGATTACATTAATCATCTCAAATATGCTAGAAAAGTGGGATGTATTAAAAACTATAAACCTCTGTGTCACCTTGCTGTTTTTTGTATTTTTTTTATGGCTGATTTATACTCTTATAAATTGTTAGCAAATTCTTTTACTTTGGATCTAACATACAATTTAATTGAAGGACACAGTAGTCATGGATGGATGAACACTGTCTTGTCAACATCAATTATTCGACAATGAAATTTTGATATACAAGACTGGTTGGAAGCTTAGTAATTTTGTTGAGTGTTCTATTTTTGGCCTAGGTGCAAATTTTACTGTTTTGTTTATATGAAAACAACTTAAATTTGATTGCAAATGGGGAACAGCAAGTTTTGAATGATTGTATAGTTTCAGTTGGCTAGAAACATAATTACAGTTTTGGAAATGCATTATTTTAACTATTTATAGCCCTATTAATAATATAAATTGTCATTTGTTTACAATTAAATTGTGTGCAAATTTGATTATATATTAATAGATTAGTTTCAAAATCAGTACATAGTAAAACATGGAAAACAAAACTTTTTGGAAACCTATTAATATATTTTGGATATTGTGTTATTTTGTAATAGAAACTATGCAGTTATACGTTTCACTGAACACAAAGTCTTTGTAAATACAAAATCTTCAATGTTGACTTTAAATATCAATACTTTATGTTAAAATGTATCTTCAACTCTTAAAGGCACACTGTCATCCCAAGCATGGACATCTATCTAAACATTGTATTATCCATTTTTCTCAACAGCAAATAATTCCTGAGTTGAGGGCCAGAGCCAGCAGCCAGAGAAGCAGCAAAACATCAGAGCTACTACATCAAGGCTGGAAAAGCCTACATTTAGAAAACAGTTCTGATCATTTTGGGTCTGTATATTTAACCGCCACAGGGGCCTGTCTACTGATAGTTGAGGTTGTAAATATCCATACATCATAACCCTCTTATACATAATCAGGAGATGCACTATATAAACCGCTCAGTAATTGCACTAATACAGAGAGTTTGGATACAGTTTGTGAGTGAGCCCACCTGAAGTTATCAGGAAATCTGTGCGGGACTTTTAATCTGTGAGGGCAAACATGGGTAAAACAAAGAAAAATCTGCCTCTAAAAGTATATCAGAGTATCTCAAAACACAACACCCTAATCAATCACCATCACATAAATCAGCGACAGCCTCATCAGAAGGACATCCTTACCCTAATGTTAATGTGTCTGATTTTTCCCTAGCCAAGTTTGATCAGCTTTTATAAACTTGTTTATACCTTGTTGTCAATGAGTTGAAACAGGATTTTAAAGACTTGGGACAGCGCACACATAACTTGGAGTCTATAGCAGATCAACTAGTGGAAACTCAAAACACCATAGCGCTAACATTGCATCGAATTCTATTCAGATTCTCAGCCTGGAGTCCAAACTAGAGGACTTAGAAAATAGGTCCAGAACGCATAACATAAGGCAGAGGGGGTTCTCATCGCAATTACGGATCTGATCCCTTATCTAAAAGCAGTGGTGGGCACACTGTTACCCGCACTCCTGCCTGAGTCTTGGGAGATAGAGAGAGCACCGGGCAATGGGGGGAGATGGCGGTAGGACAACCAAAAGATGTTATTGCCCATTTCCAGTGACAGAGAACAAAAGTCCTGGTGTTGCAAGCAGCGATCATTAGCCCAGATGGTGTGACAATTCAGGTCTATGCGGAACTTGCCCCCACAATGTTGCTCAAACGCAGAGAGATGTGCCCGGCACTATTGATTCTAAACAGGAATAACATTAGGTACAGAAGGGAGTTCCCGTTCACCCTCACATTTCAAATGGGTACCAGCCCGCATACTGTACACAACTTTAAGGAATGCTGACTATTATTCATTTGCTTGAATTTAATCAAAGAGGGGGAATTGCAAGGATATCCGGGAACCACACCCCCGCTCACAGTTGTCCAAACAATGAAGTTACCAGGGGCAAACGTCGCCCACAAAATCGAGCGAGTGGAGAAGACATTTGGAACCCAGCCCTTCCACCTCACAAGGAAACTAAGAGCAAGCACTCAAGACTAGTACATTTTTATTCCTGGGACCTCATGGGGTAACTCTGCACAAGCAATCTGGAGTGGATTTTCTTACCAGCAAAAGACTGATTCCCTGGACTGGATAACCATTACCCATATTGATGGTTTGAATCTCTGAAATATACAATACCATGTAAAGACTAGATGTTATAGGGACATGTCCCTACAAAGACTTTGTGATCCATACAGCAGGGCAGAGTTAACCTAGGCTATTAGACCGTTACATGGCAGTGGTTATATGGGGAGCTAGGTTAGAACACAGGAATACTAATGTCTCAGACAGGAAACTGTAGACGGGTTGTAATGACAGAAGGCTACATAGACAAAGATGTATGAGGAAATGACGGTGCAGTACAGGAATACAAATTTAGAGGGTTAAGATAAAGTTGTTTATTAAAAACTTGTATCCAATTTTGAATTAATAATTACATTGGCTCACCGAGATAAGGTAGACAGGGTGAAATGTTCAGTGTTGAAAGTCAAATTGTGTTACTCTTACTACCAGGTTAGTAAGGGCTGATAGATCGTTGTACTCCTTCTAAGGAGGGTTTAAGATGGACCAAAGGGGTTCCATGCTGCCCTCTGGCACTATGGTGCCCAAAGTAATCCATGGAGGAGATATTCAGATGTACATTGCCTTGCAAAAGTAGTCACCCCACTTGGCATTTTTCGTGTTTTGTTTCCTCACAACCTGGAATTAACATGGATTGTTGCATCATTTAATTTACAGAACATGCCCACAACTTTGAAGATATTTTTTTTTAATGTGAAGCAAACAACAAATAGGACAAAATAACAGAAAAGTAAATGTGCAGAACTATTCACCCCCCTAAAGCCAATACTTTGTAGAGACACCTTTTGCAGCAATCACAGCTCCAGCTCGCTTTGGATAATTCTCACTGAGCTTGCAATATCTTACCACTGGGATTTTTGCCCATTCCTCCTTGCAAAACTGCTCCAGCTCCTTCAAGTTGGATGGTTTGCGCTTTTGAACAGCAATCTTTAAGTCTGACCACAGATTTTCTATTGGACTAAGGTCGGGGCTTTGACTAGGCCATTCCAACAGATTTACATGTTCCCCTTAAAGCACTCAAGTGTTGCTTTAGCAGTGTTTTGGGGGTCATTGTCCTGCTGGAAGGTGAACCTCCATCCTAGCCTCAAATCACGCACAGAGTGGTACAGGTTTTGCTCAAGAATATACCTGTATTTAGCACCATCCATCTTTCCTTCAACTCTGACCAGTTTCCCAGTCCCGGATGCTGATAAACATCCCCACAGCATGATGCTGACACCACCATGTTTCACTGTGGGGATGATGTTCTTTGGGTGATGTGATGTGTTGGGTTTGAGCCAGACATAGCGTTTTCTTTGATGGACGAAAAGTTAAAATTTAGACTCATCAGACCAGAGCCCACCTGCATCCATACATTTTGGGAGTCTCCCACATGCCTTTTCGCAAACTCAAAACGTGCTGTTTTGTTTTTTGCTGAAAGTAATGGCTTTCCTCTGGCCACTCTGTCATAAAGTCAGTCTCTGGGGTATACAATCTTGGGAGGTGACTTGAATTTGGTGTGGGTTGGATAGGTCAGGGCAGCTCAGGGACATTCAGTTTTCACAAACTCAAACAGATTAATTTGCTCTTGAAGGAGTTGCACCTGGTGGATGCCTGGAGGCTCCTACACACAGCAGATAGGGAATACACCTTTTACTCCCCGTACACAAGACCTACTCCCGGATTGATTCCTTTTTAATTGACTCCACCTTTGCGGATCATATCTCTAGGGCTGAAATTCATCTGTCGTCCTGGTCAGACCATTTGGTAGTCAGTGTGTCTCTTGACCTTGCCCCCAATATAGATCCCCCCAAACCCCCATGGCATTTAAAATGAGATGCTCTTGTCATCCCTGAGGTTGGTGAGAAGATAGCTCAAGACATATAATTTTTTTCTCAACCAATAGAACTCCGGTCTCCATGGAAGGTTGGACTTGGGTAGCTCATAAGGCGTATATTAGAGAGTTGTGTATTAAATTAGCCTCAATTCACAAGAGGAAGCAGAGACATAGGGTGATGTCCTTGCAACACACGCTAGATGATCTAGAGAGGAAAAATCAACAGAAACCCACAAAGGCCATGCATGACAACAAAGATAAATTAAGATTAGAACTTGATCTGGCTTTATCTGACCTCACAGAAAAATCGATGGGGTGGAAAAAAAATAAATTCTATACAAAAGCTAATAAATTAAATACACTTCTAGTCAGAAAGCTAAGGAAAAAGGACACCCAATGAAAAGTTTTCTAGATCAAGGATAAGAAAGGGCAAGTTACTACTAGTGCCCTTAAGACTCAAAAGAGGGACTTTTTTAGGGACTTTTTTCAATCTGTATACACCTCCAAGACCCCATCAAGGCATCATCAAATGTCTTCGTTTTTTAATGCTTGTGATCTACCCTCTCTTTCCACCCAGGAAAAACAAAGCCAATGTGCAGAGATTACTGTGGAGGAGGTGGAAGACCTTAAAAATGGGTAAAGTACCAGGACCAGATGGTTTCACAAGTTTATATTATACAAAATTCATGGATCTATTGTCTTCCCATTTGGCAAAACTGTACAATAGAATTCTTGGGGGATTCCTGGTCCTGCCAGAGTTCAATCAGGCGAATATCATTTTCTTTCAAAAGGAGGGCTGGGACCAGTTAGAAGTAAAAAATGATAGGCCTATGGCAAATAGGGTTGCACGTTTTCTACCTAGTCTTATACACAAGGCCCAAGTTGGATTTATACCACATAGGCAATCGAGAGATAATGTGTGCAGGGTGATGAATGTAGTCCATAATGTCAACCTGCTCAAAATTCCTAGGTGTCTGCTAGCCTTAGATATCAAAAAGGCCTTCAATTCGGTGGAGTGGTCATACGTTAGGGCAGTTTGGTTTTCCTGAGCAATTCATCAACTTGATTAATTCTTACTACAGCTCCCCAAGAGCCCAGCTGAAACTACCAGGTAACTCTAGAGTATTTAAAGACATACAAAGGGGCATCAGACAGGGCTGTCCGCTCTCCCCCCTTTTGTTTGCTCTAAGAAGGGTGTGAGAATAGGTACAAATCACCTCAAAACGGCTTATTCGCAGATGATTTTTTTGTGCTCCTTGATAGAGCCGACTGTCTCTGTTCCAGAGCTATTTCAAGTTATGAATGACTTTGGGGGATTTGCAGGCCTAAAAATAAATGTAGAGTAGTCAGGCACTGAGTATCCAGATGAACCAACAGGAAATTGAGACAATCAGCAGGGATTACAAGCTGTCTTGGCCCAAATCTCATATAAGATACTTGGGAGCTAACATTACAAATAAAAGTTACAGACTTATATAAGATGAACTACCCAAAGATATTTAGGGAATTAAGCCTAGACTTACAACAATGGTCCAAAAGCCACTTGTCTTGGCGTGCTACTGCGCCTGCTCTATTTATTCCGCACACTATCAATAAAAATTAACTATAAGGAATTTGAAAGATTCAAAAATCGAATCCCAAATTTCAATATGGGTAATAAATTGCACCGTATAGCCAGAAAGGTGATATTTCAGCATAGAGGGAGAGGGGGCCCAAACCTTATGGTGCCCAAACCTTACATTTTTGCCACTAACACACTCCAGTCATCAACCGCTATGGGTAGCTATTGAGATACTATCATTTGGGTTTCTAAGCCCTTATCATTGGAGGGAGCGAGCTCTAGTCCATTCATTAGACAAACTCTACATCTCTGGGTCTGGGCTAATCGTGAATCCCGATTGGCTCCGATACTTACTCCACTTACTCCAGTCTTTCCCCACCAGGATATGCCACTAACATTGCTTGTAAACTCGCTAGCTTGGTGGAGATCCAAGGGGCTTCTGAGATGTGGGACATGGCTCAAGAACCAAACTATGCTAACCTTTGAAGATCTAAGAGATAGGTCTAACCTACCATTGGAGGAGCGTTTCACAGATCTCAGAATACAACACTTTATCAGGAAACTTGTGAATTTATCGGGTGGTTTGACAAATTACTGGTTTACTAAGTTATGTGATACCCTCCCCTGAACTAAAAAAAAATGTAAGCTACCTTTATGAATTCTTGAATACAAATCAACATCCTCAAAAGTATAAATACATGATGCTCTGGGAAAGGGAGGTTGGTTTTGACATAAGCTGGGGGGGAGTGGGCTAGGTTCCTGGTATACCCTTTACAAAATGATCCTAGAACTACAGCATGTGGGAGATCTCCATCAAGGTGCTGCATAGAGTCTGTATCACACTGCAGAAATTATTTAAATGGAAAGTGTTAAAGGATCCTAGTTGCTTCCGCGGATGCCCAGATACAGGCTCGTTCATACACACTTGGTAGTCGTGCAATAAAGTTCAGCAATTGTGGAAGGGGATTTCAGCCATGGCCTCAACTCTGTTATATATTTAAATAACAGAAAATATAGAAACGTGTCTTCTGGGCTTCCCCTCCTAAAAGTTATCAAAACCACTAAACAAGCTTTTACACTATATAGTGTTGGCTACGAAAAGCCATATTGCTAAGCAGTGGAAATCAAATATACTGAATTTGCAAGTGGTTATAAATAAACTAGCTACTTGCCCATCAAAAATTACGGGAATACAAATGTTAAGGCTAGAAATGCTGTATCTTCGGTGCTCATCGCGAACCCCGAGCTGAGTGCCTTTGGGTGCTCATTGCAAGCCTCTCCCCCTGTGTAGTTTTAAGGCCTGGTGCTTGAGTGTTACTGTCTAGGGTTGTGTTACTGCCTTGGGTTAAGTGTTACTGCCTTGTGTTAAATGTTAGTGGCTTGGATTAAGTGTTACTGCTTATGGCTATTTTTTGTGGGTTTTGTTTTGTTTTTCTTTATCTTATGGTTCTGTATTAAGAAAGCTAAATATGTTTATGGTCATTACAGAAACACTGTGGATGTGCTATATACTCATGATTTCAAAGAATACTCAATAAAAACTGAATGAGAAAAAAAAAGATAATTGGATGAAAGCACTAAAGAGCTTTTGCAACACATTCACCAACTCAGCAAACGGGCATCCATGGTAGAACAAGAGGTCATGAATCTTAAAGAGAAAGAACCGTTCTGAATTTGAAAATAATAAACCTTTAAACAAAGATTTGGTGATCTTGAGGATCAAAGAGAAAACAACAACAACAGAGCTTGTCAAAATAATATATAAATTAGTCACCAATGATTAATTACAAGAAACTGTCCATCAACTTTTTTAAAGAACTTCTTCCCGACATATTTAAGAAATTCCTCTTGATGGATCATATTCACAGACATCGGAGACCCCTAAAAATACCAACAGCTACACCCAGAGACGTAATGCTATGTATGTATTATTTCACTCTAAGGCTTTCAAGTACAAGAACTCCTATTTGCAAATTTGTCAAGATCTTTCACCGAAAACACTCCAAAGTAGGAATGAATGCAAAGACATTATGGGTGCCCTTTGAAGAATTGGTATTAGATATACATGGGGCTTCCTTTCTGCCTTATCGCATTCCCAAATGGTCCAACTTACATACTTTGACAGGTTGAACAGAAAACAACTTTTCTTTATTGTGATGGCAAATGTAAACCTCAAAGATTCTCCCTGTAGGTTGTGCCTTTTGTGTTCAATATTTCTGCGCCCAGCAGAAAATCTCCTAGGAGAACTTAGTACATTACAGGTTGCAAGCTCAGCCCCAATGTTAATGATTTATTAAAAATAATAAACTCTGTTTCATCCCTTGATTAGGATTAAATCATAAAATCAGACACCCAGTTGGTTGGAGAGTCAGAAAATTTAATGCCTTCAAAAACCAAACAAAAAAAAAAAGAGAAAAAAAAACCCATTTCAGAAAGAAAGAAGAAAAAAACAACATTAACATGAATTGGGGAGTAAACAAGCTTGAATTCCCTGCTTGAAAGCACAAGTACCAATGAGATGGATAGCTGAACTGCTTTAATTTGCACAGTCCAATCAGAATAGTCCTGTGTCCATGGGAGCAGAGATGATGTCACAGAAGGGTCAGCTCTCTCCTAGAGGCTGGTCTGTGTTACATGAGCTGAAAATCAACAGCCATCTAGTACAAAGAACAAGCAGGAATGGAAACTAGTTCAGACCAGTTACATGCTATGGACTCCATTTTGTTTGATAATGGTGACCAAATATTACAATAGTAGTAAAATGCACAATATCCCTTAAACATTACACATAAAAGTAACATGTCAAAATCTCCAACAGTCAGTCATGACATTCATCATTTACAAATTGACCTCACTTCTTCAGAACAAGAAAGCAGAACCTCGTCTATTTAAGACCCCTCAGATATTTTAATTGGAATTTTTGACTGTTAATTGATACTTAAACATGTTTAACACAATTAATCTTTCTTTAATGTAAGATAATCAACTTACCTGTAAGAAAAGAAAAAATATCTCTTCCTTTATTAACAACAAAATGACCTCAAAAACAATTCTGCACTAATCAGGATCTGATTTTAAAAGACACTCATGGTTGGAGCTTTTTACTCTCACCACCTTATTTAAGGTCTTGTGTTCATCCCAAGATTATAACATAAGAATTCATAAATAATATACTCCCGTTTGTGGTAGCTATAATGGATTATTTTTTCTTTTTTACATATATTTTAATATGTACTATGCTTTTTGAGTTGTTTGTTCTTTAAAGATGTTTAATATTATGGCTAAATTACCTGTTTCATTAAGCTTTTGCATAAAATCAAAGTGGATTTAAATAACTTTGCTATAAACTACTATACAGAAATAAGTTAACAGATGTATTTTATTTAATATGACCTTTGAAATACGTTAGCTTTAATGAAATAATTTTAACTAAAAATTGAATTTTAAGATACTCCCTAATACCAATTGAATCTTTCTCAACATAGAACCTACTAGCATCTTCAGTTTTGCACATTTTTTTTATAAAAGCGAGATAATGACACAGCCCCACTCTGCATTCAATCTTGGCTGTTGCTCCACTATAATTATAGACATTACAGCATTTAGTTTTTGTCTCTAGCTTTAATCCTAAACTTATTACAAAAGTAAATAGGTTATAAAATTTTTTAAAAAAAGGGAAATTGTAAATATTAAGGACAGAGATATAACTATCTACAATTCCCCCCCACAAAACAAAACCTGTTTTACAGGTCCACTTCTAGAGATAACTTTAAACCTCACACACAGCCGCTCCTTATTCCCACTTATTCCCACTCTCATTCAGCTTGGGTATGGGAGAACTCTTCCTCCGCTCTCACAGACATCTGTGTCTTCTTCCTATAGGACACTCTCTTGTCCTCAAACACAGGCTTCCTTCTCCATTCAGGAAGAAAATCTGGCATCATCCTGATATCCATTATTCTTCCATTTCAGGCTTTCAGTCCCCCTGGGATAGAGTTCACCTGTACTTCTTGCTTTACTTGTTTCCCATCTTGCCTCTCCTTGTCCATAGTGCTTTGTTTTATGGCCGACTGAGACAGAAAGCTGTCAGGATTTTCTATTCTACTTTTAGGACACATCTCCATATTCTGCTTCTCGGGTCTTCTCAGCGATGGTGGTTCATCTTTAATCATCTCAAACTCTTTTCTTCCTTATCTTTTATTTTAGTGAGGATTCCAGATCTTCATCATATTTAGGACATATTTCCTTTGTAAGAACCCTGACTATATACCTTCATTTGATATCTCCTTTCTCTGGGTCAGAAATCTCTGTCAGGCACTTTCTTTCTCTAGTACTCTCCACCTCAGGTGTATTCACAAATGACAGGTGTCTGTGTCTGTCCAGGTTTCTTATGGAGGCCTCTTCATTGCTCTTACCCATAAGGTTTCCGCATCGGTTTTGATTCAGATCTTCACCAATGACTTGATTAGCATGCTTCTTAAGGAGACTGGTTTTGTCAGTGACAATACTTTGTCTATTCTCCTTGACTTTTGCTCACAATTTTAGTTGCTTTTAGATCATCAGCAATTTGCTCCAGGGGCAAAGGTTCTTTATCTGCGCCAGCAGCCTCTTTTGCTTTCTCAGCAATCTTAATTGTGCCATCTTAGCAGTCTTCTTTGCTCCCACTTTCTTTTTATGCAGTATCTTTTGATTCTCCAGTCGTCTGATTCGCGGTTCCTGACATCTCAGGCTTAGCACTGAACTTGGTGGCTTTTTTCACTCTCTCTGCCATCCACCAGGTCTCCAACTCCTGATTTCCTCCTGCATCAGGATCGGTTTGCCTTCCCTTAACAGGGAAACTGCCTTTAAAACTTGGACAGACAAGCATGCCCCTTGGGTAGCGAAAAGTCTGTCTGTCGAAAAAATCCCAGGAGTTCAATCTCTTTACTCTTTTCACTCCTATTCTGTTAAGGATTTCTTCTTTCATGATATAATAAGTATGGTAGTTGCCTTTTTTTCAGGCAAAACACAATATGCTTTCTGTGCTTCTCCACACAGATATGGACCAAGGACTGTGGCCCAGTGCTTTCTAGACCAGCCTTCCCTAGTGGCAATCTTCTCAAAGTGCAGGAGATGTGATTCAACATCATCCTGAGTGGTCATCTTCTTTAGGAAGCAATTAAGATTCATGCTTCCACTAGATTCTGTAACCACAGTATTAGTTGCAGACCTCAGTTGCTGCAGCTGCACTTTCTGTGCCTCCAAAAATTCCCTCATTTGGGCTTGGTTCTCTTTTGCTAGTCTCTGCCATTTCTCTGTGGCCTCTCTCAGACATGCAGCAGCATATCTTAGGTTAGCATCATTTGCAGAATGGGCTCTGTCCTCTGCAATTTCTTTCAGCCATTTCTGCTGGTTTTCTTGCTGATAAGCTCCATCCACTTTCTGGCACATAGTGGCATCTACCAGGGCTTCCAATAGTTCTTCCATTATTATCCTGTACTGTGGGCTGTCTTCTTAAACACAGACAATTTTCATCCCACCACTGCCACCATAATGTGACAGATTCACTGTCGCACTCAGGATCCATGCCTTAGTTACTGGCACTATAATGGAGGAAGCAGGAGCTTTTACTGTATATTTGTCAGCATACAACAGAAATAAACATTGAAAATAAAAATCTAGCTTCTCCTTATAGTGCTGACTAGACTTGAGTGTAGTTCCCTCACTGCCAAACATTAGTCTAAGAAAACAGTCCAAAAATATAAGCATGAACACTTGCCTGGTTCAGAAATCCGTATAGTCCCAGGCGACTCTGGAACCTCATCCTTCCTGGGTGAACACCTTCAGGGTTTTGTAGATCACAGTAGCTTTCAATCTGCAGCTCTGTATCTTTACTGGTTCTCAGAGCAGTCTCCAAACAATCCCTCTTCTGGATAGAGCTTTCTCAGGAACTCTATCGTGGCCCAGACTGACCCACTGCTGGTTGCTCAGTAAACCCTTTAAAGCAGCTCCCAGCTGGATCTGATTACTTCTCAGGTTTAACTCCACACCTTCTGGTGTGAGTACTGCCTCACACTGCTTACTATATATATATATATATATATATATATATATATATATATATATATATATATATATATAGATATATATAGATAGTAAATAAATAAATATTACATATGTGTACACATTTGAATGTCTAAAACAAGTTAAAAACCTGCCTCCAGCTCAGAATTCCAAGAAAAACAGTTATTACACTGCCTTCTGGGAAGCTGAGCTGGGACATGCAAATGTGCCAACAAATGCCTTGCTCTTCAATCCATAGCCATTATCAAACATGGCTTCCTTTAAGCTTATGCATGCTGTACCACACAGCTTTAATGCAAAGCCAATGTTGGATTAAACACAAGCTGAGTATCTTATCCATGTACAGCTGTTTCAATTTTATTGGCTATCATCAGCATGGAGCAGGATCTCAGCTTGTATTGTGTACTTTATGCGTAGGTAGTTCACCACAACAATCACTATATATATATATATATATATATATATATATATATATATATATATATAAATAATGAGTTCGCACCGAAGGGGCCCAAACATTTTTTTTGCATTGGGGCCCTCCATTTACTAGCTCTGCCACTGGTCCTCACAAACCTTTTAAATATATTTAAAAAAAATAAAAAATAAAGTTCTATATATTTCTTTAGATTTATTTATTGACTTAATCGCATATCTACTCTAGCCATCTTCATTTCCATTCTCAATATGGTGTCTGTATGTCTTTCCCTATACATTTTTAGACCATGCACTGCATAGTCAACTTTCTTAGATACAAAAAGTTAAGTGAATGGAATGAAAAGCACAACAATGTCATTCCTTTCCAAAAAATATTTGTATTATTGCACATTATATCCATTCATGAAGTTATTTTATTATTTTTGTAAAATTTCAATTACAGAAAATTCCCAATTATTCGCAAAAATCTGTAGACCATGTTCAACAGCATGAATTTGTTTTAAATGCATCTCCCTCAAATGTTTAAGTTTGAAACAAGTACACTAACCCAGCAGTCTCTAAGACATTATTGTTGCTATAGAACAGATGCATCTTTGTTACTTTGTGTGACCTGAACTTGATGTTGATCAAGAGGTAAACACAGGTGAAGAAAGTTGACAGTAGAGAGGTGCCTTAGGGTACTCGAAAACTATTCTAAAAGTTACTTATTTCCAGACACATTTTATGACACTCAACCTAACCGCACCATGGGCTATCAACACTACCTTATCTTGCATGTTCTATTTACAAACTAAGAACATGTATAAGTTCCTAAAATTGGTCTAATTTGGCACATTTACATCAATCTCAATCTCACTAGGTATATATATATATATATAATTTCCATCTACTCTTACTACTATTGAGATTAAATAAACATTAAAATAATAAATGTATGTCTCTTAAAAAGTTCTGATATTAACTTAGAGTAGATTTTTTCTCTTCTGGATCACCACCTTGTTATGATTAAGGCGCTTGTGTACTTCAATAAAGGTGGGAGCTATACCATATAGGGTCAACCAAGATGAACAGTCGTAGCAGAGAGGTCAGATACATTGTAATCGATTAGAGAAGGAACTGGCAGCCCACTAACGTATCTTTGTCATGATAACCTTATGGATAAGCACAACGAGAGACATAATGATATAGTCCCTCAAGTCAAAAGGTGCCTGTTATAATAATGGGGTACTGCTGCTGCAAATAAAAATTCAGCATAGGAACCTGGAACGTTATAAGCCAAACTGTACATGAGATGACAAGATTAAACATTGTTATGCTGGTAATTAGTTAATTCAAATGGACTGGAAAGGGACATTTCATATCAGACAACAAGCAGATCCTCTACTGTTGTCCAGAAACATGAAGAAAAGATGTTACTCTCATCATAGGAGATTGGAATGCTAAAGTAGGGAGTTAAGAGATACCTGGAGTAACGGGTAAGTTTGACCTTTTAGTACAAAATGAAGCAGGTCAGTGATTTATAGAATTCTGTCAAGATAAACACTGTTCACAGTAAACCTCCTTCCAACAACTTCAGAGACACATGGACATCACCAGATGGACAATATAGAAATCCGACTGACTTTATACTTTGTAGCGAAAGACAGAGGAGCTCTATACATTTAGCAAAAACAGGACCTAGAGCTGACTATGGCTCAGATCATAAGCTTGTTATTGTAATCAGACTGAGGGAAAATCATCAGCCCAAGGAGATTCAAAATAAATAATATCCCCAGTGAATATGCAGTGGAGGTAAAAACATGGAGCCTCATTCAATTGCTCCGTTTTTGAGACCTGGGCTCGCAAGTGGAGGTTGCACGTTATTTTGCTATTCAATTGGCAACTTCTTGTGTGATCTAATCGAGTTACTGGCTACAAGCTGCTATTCATAGCGTTTTTTTAAATCACAAGTCACTTCCCTCCAAGCCTCTGATCTTTCAAAATCGGCAAGCTAAAATTACAAATCTCTATTCAATGCTCCGACACCCCTCGCTAACCACTCCTTCAATCCCACAAATGGCAAATATCTAACCACAAGTTCATGGTACCAAGGAGGTCTTGCTTACAAATCAGAGCACTTAAAAAGCAAATAAAAATGCAATACAGTACTTTTATTAAGAGTGAATGTGATGTTAGGTCTAAGAATTAATAGCACAACATTCTCCAATACTTTATTTCATGTTCAATTATCATGTTATATCGATCACTTCAATCTGTGTAAAGTCCTACGGGCTTCAACCTCCAAGCCTGTAGGACTTTGAAATCCAAACTCCATTTGTCATTGAAGTCCTATAGGCTTAAACATGATTGCTGACAAAAGGCAGTAACTCGTGGTTCAAGCCTGTAGGACTTCAATGAAATATGGAGGTTGGATTTCAAAGTCATATGGGCTTGAACCATGAGTTATGGCCTTGCGTCGGCGATCATGTTCAAGCCCGCAAATGCTACCGCCAATAGCATGGTTTCCGATTTTCGCAGAATGGGAAAGCAAGAGATTTCTTCAAGAAAATCTAAATGAAAACTTTCATGCAAAAATCGTCGTGATAAAAGACAAAAATGGTAGGGACATAAAAGAAGCATATCAGATAAAGGAAAGGTGGCAGGAATAAACAGTAGAAGTATATAGGCAAGTTGATAGCACTGGTAACCTCAAAAGTTTGTAAAATGAGCTGGAGTTAGGCCGCGTGAAGAACGAAGTGAGATGGACCCTAGCAAGCCTTAATGAAAACAAAGCTGCAGGAGTTGTTGGAATTACAGCTGAGCAATGCAACATCTTAAACAATGATGGTGTGAAACTGTTACTTGCCTTATGCTAAAAAATTTGGAAAACTGCAGTGCCAAAGACTGCTCCATTTACCAAACAATTGCACTGATTTCACATGCCAGCAAGGTAATGCTTAAGATCATGGCCGGATCTATAATTAGGCAACTTAGGCAGAAACCTAAGGGTGCATTACTAAGAGGGGCGCCTAATTTTGAATTTGAAATCAATATATTTTATTGCTTTTACCTTCTACATATACTGTGTGCTTGTTGGGAGGTGCATTAGGGAAGCAGGGGGTTAACAGCCTGCTAGGGGGCGGGATTAGGTTACATTGCAGTCCTGGGACAAAGCTACGCCTCCTACTGCTGGGCACATGGAGGAGTGAGGGGGAGAGCTGAGAACTGTTGCTGTGGCTGAGTGTGATCACAGGCTGCCCCTCCTGTACACACCTCACCCCAGGAGCGTTGCAGGGTGGGTGTGTGATCACAGGAGTTGTTTGCATAGTAGGCATTGTAAGCCTATAAAGGTAAGCAAAATGGTGTAACCACAGCTTAGCAGGGATCCTACCTTTTGCCATCTGATCTACTTGTGGCTTTACTTCACATAGTGAGATTCTTTGAGGAAAGTGTAGCTTAGAAATGACCAGTCCCGTGAAGAATACACCATGCCCCCAAAAATGAGTTTATAATAAGGAACCATGGGGGATTTTAGTGACTTATTTGATTGCTATCTGTAGTACTTTTTTTTGTTTTGTTCAATAGTTTTTTTTTATTGCCACATGTATAAAGAAGTTATAACAACAGAGTAAAAACATATGTTTCAAATATGCAATGTTTGAAACGCAGGTCAATACATGTTCGTAAGACAATCATCATTGAATCATTTCAGAATATATGTTTTAAAGTACAAACGTATGGTGACTTTACCTCAATCTTTTTCTTTTTCAACATTCATAATCCAGATACCAGGATGGAATATTAAACTATCTACTCTTGTATCTTTATATTTTTGGGGTATCCAATCTATTATCTGATATAAAAGAAAAATTTAAATAACAAGTCGTAAGACTGTGAGCATAAACCATAATCAACCTGTTGGTAGGGGGGAGAGAGAAAGGGACGAATAACTAAAATCTTTGAATAAGATATGCAGATTGTTAGATATTCATCTATACATTGTAGGTATACAATTCACCCCTTGAATTTAAATTCTGCTTACATTCTACAATGAATACATTCTCTGCTTCTTTTTTTTTTACAGTTTTTACAAAAGAGTATAACATTTCCTTTGACAATTCTCTTGTTAATTGCAAAAGACTTCTAACTGTGTAAACTATATCGCTATCACATCCAAAATATAAACAAAAAAGGAGAACAAAAAACCTTATCTGTTTTTTAACCTTAGTTCTCGGATCTTAGAGTCCATACATGACAGCAGGAGGTCCATTGTCTGTATCTCTCGTCTACCTCAGCTGACAAGCTGCTCATGGATTGAATGAATTTGATTTTTTGTAGTACTGATTCGTATGTCGGGGTGGATAATTTCCAATGTTTTGTGATTGTGCATCTAGCTGCTAGGAAGATTTGTTTTTTCAGAAATTGTTCTGATTTAGATAGACACGACATTGGCAATCCCAATAGTGCTTTCTCTGTTTTTTGTGGGATATTTGAGCCCCATCATTTTTCTAAGGATTGATAAGTTGCTGTCAAAAGTGTTTGATTTTTGGGCAGTCCCAAGGCATATGTTTCAAAGTTCCCAAATGATCACAACAATTGTGCAAGTTCTCTATATTAATTTATTTGACTGATGGATTCTAGATGGCGTAAGATACAATCTTATGATAGTTTTATATGAAATTTCTTTTAATGTAATGTTCAAGGATGAGTTCCCTGGTTGTTTGATTATTTTTCCCCACTGTTTTTCATCTAAGGTCAACTGTAGTTCCTCTTCCCAAGCGGCTTCATAGCATAATTTATTGGGAACAGCTAGGTTATTTAAATGGGTGTATATCCTTGTTATGTTTTTTTACCCTCTGGATAATTTAAACAACATTGTTCAATGGAGTCTTGTTAGTTTTAGTTATTGCTTTTTGTAATTTGGCCATTCCTTGTGTGGTAGGTCTGTACTAAATCTGGTTGTGGACCAACTCCAGTTCACCATTAATATATCCGCTGCTATTGTTAGCTGATTTTTGACCCACCATCCTAATTGGTTTTTTTTGTTTATTGGGGTTAGCCATGAATCATCTTCTATTAACCAAAGCCTTTTATTTATCTCTTTCCATAAGGCAATTGAATGGCTTACACTCGTCTGGATTGTTTTTAAGGAGATTTTGTGATGTCCACTTAGCCATAATACTTGATTTAAAATTACATTTTGTTCCCAAAGAATTAGCTTTTTGATTTCTAGAAATACTGGAGGAGAATCTTTAATGTACCATTTTGTTAATTGGGCTAATCTTGCAGCCTTATAGTATCTTATTAAGTCAGGGGAAGCTAGTCCACCTCTTTGTTTAGATGCAGTCATTGTTGCTCTTTTTATTCTGTTTTTTTTATTATTCAAAATTAAGTTTGAGATTGCTCTCTGCAGGGTTTTCATATCTTTTAATTTAATTGGCGTTGGTATTGTTCTGAAAAAATACAGTAATTCCAGTAGAATGTTCATTTTGATAGCGTGTATTTTACCAAACCACGATATATTGATGGTGGACCATCTTCTTATTTCATTGTATATTTTCTTGAACAGATTGGGGAAATTTGCCTCGTATATTAAGTTTGTGACTTTCTGGATTTGAATTCCTAAGTATGTAAGATATTTTGGGGACCATTTGAAAGGTAAATTTCATGTCAGATGGTTTTCCAATTGTTTGGGCAAGGATACATTAAGGGCTTCACATTTATTCATGTTCACTTTAAAACCCGATATTTGGCTACATTTGGAAAGTATTTAAAACATGTTGGGAAGGCTAATGAGGGGTTCAGCAAACGTCAGTAATATTTCATCTGCAAACAAAATGAGCTTGTATTCTTTGGCGTCTAATTGTACCCCTTTTATATCTGGATTGTCTCTTATAGCTATTGCTAACAGCTCCAGACAAAGAGAGAAGAGTAGAGGTGATGATGGACATCCTTGTCTTGTTCCACTAGCAATGTCAAATATTTGTGATCTGAAACCTTGGTATGAGATGAATGCTCTCAGGGGAGAGTATAATACCATTATGTTTCTTAAAAAGCTGTCACTCATGCCGAGTTTCAGTAGCGTCTCTCTCATAAATGCCCAGTCTATTCTATCAAATGTTTTTTTGGCATCCAGCGACAGTAGTATCAATGGTATCTTGTTATCAGAGGCTATGATTATGAGGTTGAACATTTTTCTTGTGTTGTCTGGTGCTTTCCTCCCTGCTATAAAGCCTACCTGGTCCAGCTGGATTACCTCTGGTAATAATGATGTCAATCTATTTGTCAATATCTTGGAATATAACTTGACATCAGTATTAGTTAAAGAAATTGGTCTATAGCTTCTGAATTGTGAAGAATCATTGCCTTCTTTATGCAGTACAATCATTTTTGCCTCTAAAATGTCTGTTTTCATGTTTTCACCTGAGAGAAAACTATTGAATAGTTGCTGGAGGTACAGCAGCAAAGTCGACATACATTGTTTGTAGTAATAATTGGTGAATCCATTCAGACCAGGAGCCCCATGTGGTTTGGCAATACCTATGGCACTTTTAATTTCTTCTATTGATATGGGAGTTGGGATGTTGTGTCTCTGAATGGTCTAGTGCTGAGTATTGTTCATAATAAAATTGTTGAAATGTCTTTGTGATTTGATTTGGTTCATATACCATACCATTTTCTTTGTTCACTGTTTTGGGGATAAATAAGTCTGCCTTCTGCTGCCTAAGCCTCCTGGCTAGCATTTTATCTGATTTATTGGCATGTTTAAAGAACCTGGATTGTGTGCATTGTAAAATAGTCACCATTTTCTTTATATGTTTCAAATGTAGTGCTTGTTTGCATCTCAAGATATTGTCATAAATGTGTGATGACTTTTGAACAGAAAATATTTATGTAGTTCTGCAATTTTCTTATTTAAATTATCTATCTAGTTTTGCTCACATTTTTTTTGCCGCAGATCCTAGTTGTATACACACGTCCTTAATCACTGCCTTGTGGGCAGCCCAACTATTATGCAAACAGTATTCCTTTATAGAATTGGTAATTTTTTCTTTTAGTCCTGAGTCATTTAGCAGTCAGAGATTTAAAGTCCACATCGGGGATCAACCTTTTGGTAACAGGTCGCATAATGATATGTTAACAAGGTCATGATCTGATCTGCTCGAGATCACAAGATTACAGTTCCTGACACAAGACAAGAAAGGAGAGAGAATTGATTGAGTCTGGTTCAACAATATTACAGTAATTTGAACATTTTCTTTTAATATACTATAAACTTGTAAACATCTAAAGAAAACGAACAGAGGTGTAATACACTCTACACAGAAAAATAAAGACTACAAGATTAAGAAACTTATGAACTGCAGAACAGATTATGTGGTGTACACTATCACATGTCAATGTGGGAAACAATATGTGGGACGCACAACCAAACCACTCAAAACAAGATTTAGAGAGCACCTTTATAATACCAAGAGAGGTCTACTTATGAATGGTTTCTCAGTGCATGCAACCAAGGCCACAATAAAGATGTTAGAAACATCACCATACAAGCAGTAGAACACGGCAAACTGAACAACAGGGGAGGAGACAGAACCATCGCCCTGAGACAAGCAGAAACAAAATGGATCCATCAATTAGGAACCTTGGAACCAGAGGGCCTAAATAGAGCCATTGACATTGCCGCATTTCTGTAAAGGTTTGACCATTATATGGGATGTATGCAGGGTTGTTTTTTTTTCTTGTATATTTTGCGAACCATGTATAAACACGATATGGAGCGGTTCCCAAAAATTTTCTAGGCCTCTGGTCTTTTGAAATAGACAGGGATGATCACTCCTAGGGTGAATTCCACTTGCCCACCTCACTCTAGAATGTAGGGCTGGATAACTGCCATAGTGTTGTTCCACCTGTAGTTTATACCAACTCGCCATATAGAAATTGTAACACATCAACTATGTAGAATAACTGGTTCCAGATTAGCCTATAACGAATCAAGATTAAACTGGCAACAGCGAATCCTCATGAAACATTCTGGGAGACTAGATGCTAATATTTCCACTTCCTCTTAGGTTTTTCTAAAATATCCAAATTAGTTAAAAAAAGGCCAACATGTCCACTTGGTAGCCAACAAGTACTTGCTAATATGTGCATCTATCTAGGCTACAACATTCAGTCGCCTTGGCTTTCCACAGCCTTTATTAATATTTATTTCAGTATTTTTTATACTCACTTTTTAAAAAATATATATATATTAGTAAAGTTTATTTTATTTAGCATTTTTAAGTATGCAGTCTATTAGACATTGTTTTTTTGTATTGCCTCAGATTTGGGAGTATAAATGTTTGAAGAGATTTTCATAAACAGTTTGACATTTTATAATCATTTCCCATTGGCAACCATTATGGGATCACAGGCAGAATAGAATATTTTAATGGTTGCCAGGCAGATTATAGACATGTATCTGTTTCCATGGCAACCATAGTGTTGTCTATATTCCATTGGCATATAAGGGGAAAACAGTAGAGAGAGAGTGTTTTTCTACTGTCTATAGTATTCTGTTCCCAAAGGCCATCCACTGCAATAAATATTATCTAGTTCCCCCTCCAGTTTCTCCGTTTCGGTCACCATGGCTACCGGGTGTCTGACATCATAGGTCAGGCTAATCAGGAAGTGTTTATTAGATTCCCAGACAGAAGGGCGCCATTATTGTCAAGCAGCTAGAAGGCAGCACAACTCAACTAGTTCCTGGCCAGACACACAACACTGGACACCAGGTTTGTGCGTTTCTATAGTCAGCTTTGGATATTAGATATAGACCGGGTTCTATCAGGAGTGAGCCAGCCTATGGTTCTCTGTAGGGAGCATGTCACACAGAGGAGTAGGTCTTCTTCGCTATGGATATGGGGCCTTTTTGTCCGTATGTCAAGCCCCAAATTTCCCAGATAAGGCCCCATTGAGTGTACGATTCACAACATTATTACCACTATTAGTATTATTATCTTTATTCACTTATTTATGTGATTTGATTACCATGGAATAGATATGTGTGGATTATGGTATATTTAATTTTTATATTATATTATAGTATATTATTTTATTATGTTATTGTTATTATTTTTTATGATGTTATCTCAGTATATATGATATGTGAAGGATACAGATATCTAAATACACATATAAATTCAACAAAGACATATAGTTTTATATTGATACTGTTAATGTGCAGGCAGCTTTCCTGTATAAAGGAAATAAATTGTATATGTGCAGGCTGTTCAAAGGTATAAGAAGTTTACAGTACAGTATTTTATCGTATTTTATTTTATTATGTCACCACGCTGGAGTACTCACTGTTCATGCATACTTGTTATTGAATAGGGATTGCCACAAACGTATATACAGTAGAGGATCATGTCAAGCATTCATATGATGCTAGGATGTCCTAGCTTATATGTACTAGTCCATGATGTTTTCAAAAATTCACTAGGGCTAACCTGGTTACTAACTAAGACCCTGACCTTAGAGGTCTCCATAGTTGCATGTATGCATGTATATATGTATATGTATATATGTGTATGGGTATATAAACATACAGTAAAAGATTTTATGTCTTATTTTTTATATGTGCTAGTTATCTAGACACATATCCATTTAATAGGTGGAGGCATGTACCTGCCTTCATCCCTGTAATGGACAATTAAAAGCTTAAAAATATTATAGTATATAAAGCATACAATCTTTTTCTCCAATATTTGTGCTTTTTTATAGGAACCCCAATCACTGAGGAAGCTGCGACAAAGAGCAGTGAAATGCGTTTGATCTACCATTTACATACATACACATTTTTAGGGTGCTTTACCACTGATAAACATTGAAACCTTAGTGTCTTTTATGATATCACGGTTTATATTGTGTTTTTTACCAATTTTTATCTTTTAGTTGTACCTATATATTTTAGGATATTTTGTCTAATTCCTACATTGGCCAGTATGTTTTTTATGGCATAATAAAAGTATTTCTTTTTCAAGGAATTGTGTGTGTGTGTATCTTTCCATTGGACTTGGATTTAGATAACATAGACACACATGAACATATATATATATATATATGTGTGTGTGTGTGTGTTCCTTCATGCAGGGCGGGTTGTTGCCTTTACATATTAGACTTTTCTGGTTCCCTTTTCAGCAATGGTTTCTGTAAAGCGCTTTAATTAAATTTGAGTCGTCTTACTGACTACAGTCAAAGTGTTGTTATAGAGCGCAAGTATTATTACAATTCCACTGTGAAGCAATCCCAGGTCAGGCTACTTCTTGTTTCTAATTCAAAACCTGACTTGTTACTTTAATCTACAGAATCTGTGCCCCCCTCAGCATGGATGTTACACTGAATTTTAAGTGTATACAACTTTTGCTTGCTGACCCCTGCTTCAGGGTCACGTGCCTGGGTGAGCCAAATTATTATTTGACCAGTTAATGATTCTTTTGTCAGAAAAGAGCTTTTAGTGTTTGATTACAACTTGTATTTGTAACTTGTGGAATCTGACACAACAAGGCTGACTCCTTATGAACACTGGTAAAGTTCTATTAACATATATATATATATATATATATATATATATATATATATATATATATATATATATATGTGGTCCTGTCAATAAGAACGAGTGTCTCTTTAATTGTCTGCTTGCTTTGTGGTATTGTGTGGCTTAACGCTGGATTTCCTTTTAAAGCTGCACTTTGATTATATCCACCTTTCTGGGGAGAGCAGTTGTTGTGTCTCTGTTTCCATCTTTTGCTTGGTGCAAAATCAAGAGTAGGGAACTTCTATAACGTATTCCTTCCTGAGATAAGAGCAGGAAAAAAGATTTAAAAAATCCTATGTATGTTGTTCTTTATCTTGTCATCCCTTATGGCTTCAGGGTTGCAGGGGTTATATATACCAAGTCTGCCCTGCTATACCTTCTCAGGTCCTCAGGCCCTTGTATGACACTGTTACAGCTTCTTATAATCTCAAACACTCAGTCCTCCCTACATTTATCTTGATGTTAAGCACCTATAATCTTTTGAGCTTAATCAGCACCTTTGAGGCAATGATGTATGCTTTGTAATAGACCTCCTTGTTTCTGCTTTTAAAATGGCTGCTGTGTCCCCTTTCTCCTCCACCTCATGGCAAAAAAACAAAATGGCTCCTGCTGTTCATTTCCCCCCTTAATTTCTTATAAAAAGTTCAGAGCCAGATATAAGCTTAATTTGGGAAATAAGAAAGTCCTCTGTCAGGTTAACATCTCTCTTATAATGCTCTGAAGGAGATTTTCATTCTATTATGGCTTTTTTAGAGGGCCCTTTTTACCTGCTTTGATTGTGCACTAGCTGCACACCTTCTATATGTTCTTAGGCTCACCTCTGAGTTGATGCCTTTCTGGTGGGTTTGTGATTCCTCTGCCCTAGTTGGCCCAGTCTTTTTGTAAATGTCTCCGCTGTGTCTTGGAGTTCTGCAGATGTAGGTTCCCTGCTGTCTCTGTTAGATCTGCTGACAAGGAAACACACTTTAGCTAGGCTAGGGAGGGCCAGCAGGCGGCAACCTTGTGGGAGGCAAAAGTTCACAAAACTCCTCAAATGTGGTGTCAGAGTATTCAGGGTGATCCCCTGATTAACAATGTCCACATTAAAAGTTGGTAAAATGAAATATTCATTTAAACTTTCACTTTGGCACTATAGATATGCCCGTCTAGTTCAGACCCTGGTTGCACCCCCACCCCCCACACTATCTGTAGTACTTAATAAGTTGCCCTCTATTCACTGACATGAGGACCATAACTGCTGATGCACTGACATAAAATGTCCAGTACCTGGCTGATTGTAATGTGATATTGATGTGCAGCATAAGTGCAGCCAAGCCTTCTATTGTAATCTAAACAACCTTGTATTCTAGGGGTTAACAACAAGTGGCTTTGTACTGAACAATGTGTGGCTTTTGTTGTATTGCATGGTGGAGGGCACAGGTAGGTATGAATCATTGAGCCTACATTTGGACCAGCTTTCACCATTGTGAGCTTTATTTCACAGCTGTGATTTGAATACTTTTGTGCATAACTGAAAAAAAATGAACATGCATCACTACTCCTTTACAAAAAGTTGGACAAAGTGTATTTGAATGTATTTAGTCTCACACCAGTTCATATAATGGTCTGAGTGATGTAGTTTGGCTGTGCCCAAAAGTCTATATCTTATGTAAAGTAGGCATTTTAACATCTCCCAGCCTCTGAGATCATGTACTAAAAGTAGATGAATATCCTTTGTCAAGCACTTGCGTAGTTCATGAGGCTTCTGGTGTGTTGGAGCTGTAAAGAGGGACATCAGATTGGAATTTCCAGACTGATGTCTGAAGCTGTAAAAAGAAAGAGATACAGAAGTGTGGATCTGATGAGCAAGCTGCAGAGTGGAAATTTATTATTATTATTATTATTATTATCATTAGTTAAACTTGGACTTAAAAGTGAAAGGCTAGTAATTGAGTACAAAAGTATTGGACTGTTTGTTTGTTTTTTTGCTCCATGCATTTTTAGCTAAATGGAAACTTTGTTAGTGAGGGGTCTAACTAATTCTTCAATGGAAGCTAGGGCTGTTTATTTCTTTAATTTGTTTTGATTTAATGTTTTGTGAAACTGGCTTCTAATTTAGTCATGTGTTCCTCCATTGAAAGTGCCAGAAACAAAGGCACAGACCCAGAAGGAGAAAGACAGTTTGTCACAATAGTTAGAGCTATGATATTCCCAGTATTAACCTACAGATGTAGACAGATGAACCATAAAGAAGCCTGAGTACTATAGAATTGATGTATTTGAATTGTGGTGTTGGAGAAATCTGCTTAGAGTCCATTGGACTGCAAGAAGATAAAGCAATCAATATTACAGGAAATAAAGCCAAACTATTCTCTGGAAGATATGATCATGAGATTAAAACTCAAACTGAATGCTCATGAAAAAGGGCCTGACAGAGGTAGAGATGGATAGATAAGATCACTGAAGTAATGAACTTGAGCTTGGGGAAGTTCAGAGTCACAGTGCCTGACAGATGTGCCTGGCGTGATGCGGTCAATAGAGTCACAGACACCACAGAACGACTAAACAACAAGATGTCTAGTGGAATTAATAGTTATCTTTCAAAATGACTCTGCTAGTCATACATTGGTTATTAAAAAAAACTATGGCCATTTAGCTTTATAGCTTTCTTTAGTGTAAGAAGGCGACATAACTTTTTTCTTCCCTCTTTAAGGAGTTGTCAGAAGTGGGCCACTTGTAGCAACAACATTTATTCAAATTGAATCTATATAACACCAGATGTTTTGATTTACGTGTTACAAAGAGAAAGATTAATAAATACCCTTGGAATTAGCATAGACTAACACTGACTATGGCTAGTGTTCATACTTTCACTGATAGTCAGTCAGAGATTCCTAAATCTTTACAACAAATTCAGAAAAATATTTCTCTTGGTTCCTTACGGCCAGTTCAGATGACAAGTGGTAGGAAACAATTAATTATGCCCAATATATGTTAACTTTAATATCAGGACAAAAACTTAAAAGAAGGAGCAGAGGAGCATTTAGAAAGAGCAATATTGTCAAAAAGATTATAGGAGAATGGGATGACAAATATTAAATGATGAACAGGGAAAACAGTTAGCGGGAACCTGATGGTAGAGGAAATGAGAAACAAGAAGAGCATGATGAAAAAAAGTAACAGCCAAAGGAAGAGGACAGAGGATTACTTGAAGAACATACATATGAATGGGATGGGACAAAAAACATAGATTTGATGGCAAACAAGAACCAAAAAGGCCAATTTGTTATACTAATGATATCCGCCTAAATGTTTGGCTTCATTAAAACTCAGTATAGCCTTATACTTATCCAAAGTTTAATTCATTAACAGTTTTTGACCCTACCACATGCACTGGAAGGCTGTTCCTCTTTTTGTAAAGTAGCATTTTCTAACACTACCCCTAAATCTCCCATCTTCCAAATCATGACCTCTTGTCCTTGCATTCCTCTTTGCTTTACATAGTAATTGAGGTTAAAAAAAGACTTTCAGTACATCAAGTTCAACCTTTTAAGATCTCCTCTGATCTGCAATATGTGGATTAGTTGTTAATTAAATGAATCCAGAGGAAGGCAAACAGAAAAAACCCAAGTGAAACTTAAAGAATCATCTCAAAGGGGAAACAAAGAATTCCTTCCTGATCCCAAATACTGGCAATTGGATTCCTCCCTGGATCAATACTATCTCTATATTTTTCCATGTCACGATCTGCTTCTTCAAGGGGGCTTGATATGAACCTAGTTCAAGCCTACCCCAGCAGAATCATGTAGTTCCTGTTCTCTGTGGAACAAAAGATGGCTTCTGAAGAGGGCAAAACCCAAAAGGTACAGGCAGAGAATACTGCATACAGGTTATTAGTGGCCAATGGCAAGACCACTCCCCAAGTCAGGATACAACACACAGAAATAGTCTCACACTGTGGATATGTGAAAACTATCTCTCAACCTTTATTGAATGATCAAAACAACATATTTATACTCTCCAATACCACACCCTTGTGTACTTTTGTGTATGTGTGATGTCAGCCCATCTGTCGTGCAACCTTGGGTTATCAAAGCTCTTGAGATCAAATCCATCAGATATCTATAGCTGGCTAGTGAAAAAAAATGTTATGTCAAACTCAAGTGTTTGCTTAGGACTACTTGAAGTACATACATCTGTCTTGACCCAAGGTCTGTATGTGTGAGTGTGCAATGATCTGCAGTTAACTTCTATACAGAGCATTTTTACCAATTCCACATATGTTCTAAATAACATTATACCTCTTATAATATATAATAACTAGTATACATAATAAACATGTACAGACAACATATAATCACATACAATAATACAAAATCCCAATGCAACAATGTCATGCTCCCTTGACCATATTCATAAATTATGAGTCCTTAAACAATTAAATCATGACAATCCAGAATAACCCTGAATGCACTTTTTGATTAGAAATAAATCCAGTCCCCTTTTAAAGTTATCTAATGAATCCGCTGTCACCACCTCCTTTGGTAGAGAATTTCACAGATTAACCACTCTTACTGTGAAGAACCCTTTTCTTTCTTTAAGGTGGAATCTTTTTACTTCTAACCTCAAAGGATGTATTCGTGTCAGTTGGAAATCTCTTGGCACAAAAAGCTCACTTGACAAATATTTATACTGACCCTGAATGTATTTATATACGGTAATCATATTTCCTCTTAGACGCCTTTTTTATAAAGAAAATAAGCTTAATTTGGACAGTCTTTCTTCATAACTTAGCCGCATTCCCCGTATTAGTTTTGTAGCCCTTCTCTCTACCCTTTCCGGCTCTAAAATGTCCTGTTTATGAAGTGGTGCCCAAAATTGTACTCCATATTCCAAATTAGGGTGTACTAGGGATTTGTATAGTGGCAGAATTATATTTGCTTTCTTTGCTTCTATACCGTTCTTAATACATGCTAATATTTTATTTCCTTTGCAGCTGCTGCTTGACAATAAGCACTGTTACCTAGGTGGTTGCCCACAAGTACTCCCAAATCCTTTTCAATATCTAATACCCCTAGATTTGCTCCATTAAGATTATAAATTGCATGGCTACTTTTCCTTCCCAGATGCATAACTTTACATTTATTCATATTAAATTGCATCTCCCATTTAGATGCCAATTTCTCTATTTTATGTAAATCCCTTTTTGAGGGAAAATACATCATTATCTGATTTAACTACCTTGCACAACTTGGTGTCATCAGCAAAATTTGAGACACTACTTTCCAATCTTACTTTTAAGTCATTAATAAATATGTTAAAAAGGAGAGTACCTAATACTGAACCCACTTACCACATTAGTCCAATTGGAGAATGTTCCATTTACCACAACCTTTTGCTTCCTGTCTTTTAGCCTGCTTTTGATCCATGAGCAGATATGTACTGGAATTCCTGTATCCCTTAGTTTGCACAATAGTCTTCCATGTGGCACTGTATCAAAAACCTTTGCCAAATCCAAAAAGCCTATATCCACTGAGTTGCCTTGATCCAGGTTCCTACTAACCTCCTCATAGAAACTAATTAGATTTGTTTGACATGACCTATCTCTCGTAATTCCTTGTTGATTCCTACTTATAATCCTGTTCAACTAGATATATTCTTTTATATTATCCCTTATTAACCCTTCTAAAAGCTTCCACACTACAGAAGTGAGGCTCACTAATCTATAATTCCCTGGATTTGCTCTTGCTCCCTTATTAAATATAGGTATTACCTCTGCTTTTCGCTAGTCATCTGGTAGCGACCCAGTGTTGAGTGAATCTTGAAAGATTAAATATAATGGTTTGGCTATTACAGAACCCAGTTCCCTCAGTATCCTTGGATGTATTCCATCAGGACCTTGGGCTTTATTACGAACCTACTAGTTTAAAACTCCTACAGCCTTTCTACAATCCTATCCCCTAGCACAAAAGCTCCCTCATCATTAAGTTGCAATCCATCCCTGCTATAGAGATTGTACCAAATTGAGAAGTCAGCCCAAAACTCTAAAAGCCCAAACCCCCTCCTTAGTGCACCACATTTTTAGCAACAAATTAACCTCCCTAAGCTCCTTCTGTCTTCATGGGCTAGCACGTGGCACAGGTAGTAGAAAATACTACCTTGGAGGTAATTGCTTTAAGCTAATTGCCTAGTTCTCTAAAATCATTTTTTAGAACACTCCATCTTCTACTAACTTTGTCATTGGTACCAATATGTACCAAGACCACCGGTTCATTTCCAGCCCCTCTCAATAATTTATTTACCCAATCCACAACATGATGAACCCGAGCACCCGGTAGACAGCAAACTGTTCGACTGGTGGCATCTTGGTGACAAATCACCATGTCTACCTTCCTAATAAAAGAGTCCCCTACCACCAAAACCTGTCTGTTGCTCTGCCTATGCTGCCCTCCCACTCCTCCAGTAAAACTGTTCTCCCGGCTATTAGAGGGAACAGCTCTATCTGGCATTGCCATTCCTTTTTTTTTTTTTATTTATAATCAATTTTTATTTGTTTTCAAGCGAACATGACAAAAAGACAGAAGTATACAAAGTAAATCGCATCTTAAAAACTTAATAAAATTGCAGACATATTTTCAAGAACAAGATGCCAAGAACATACCACAAATCATTAAATTCAACAATAGGAAAAAAAAAAAAAATCACCCTGTCTACCTTCCTAATAATAGAGTCCCCTACCACCAAAACCTGTCTGTTGCTCTGCCTATTATGCCCTCCCACTCCTCCAGTAGAACTGTTCTCCCGGCTGTTAGAGGGAGCAGCTCTATCTGGCATTGCCATTCCTGAATAAACATCCCCAATAGTTTCACTCAATCTGGCAAATCTGTTGGTGTATGCCAACTCAGAACTGGCCTGTCTCCTCCTCCTGATCCCCCTGCTTCTCCTTCTTACCTCCCTGGATATTCTCACTAGCCCCATCTCCACTCTCCATGCTAGGCCCAGCTAAACTGTGCGCCCTTTCCAGTGGAATATCAGTAAGTGCTGCAATTCTCTTCTCCAATTCTTCAATTTGAGCTTCCAGAGAGTCAACATGCTCACATCTGTCACAGAGGTATGGACCCTGGATCCTCTGTTCCAGTAGTGCATACATATGACAGGATGTACAGTGTGAGGTTGCCACTGGACTGACTCATAATTTTTGCCTACAAAATTTAAGTTGGAAAAATAAACAAACGCACTTTCGCCTAGACACTGATTACAGACCACAAGACAGAAAAACACCCTTTAGTTTCCTGCACTGAATCCCAGAGAGATTCACACAGAACTCCAAACAAGTGCACACAGATATACCTTACACAGGCCAAACCACACCCACTCTCACCTAGGGACTGATTACAGACCACAAGACAGAAAACACCCTTTAATTTCTTGCACTAAATCCCAGAGAGATTCAAACAGAACACCAAACAAGTGCACACAGATATACTATTTCACAGGACAACCCACACCCACTCTCACTTGGACACTGATTACAGACCAGAAGACAAGAAAAATACAC
The DNA here is from genome assembly GCA_027410445.1 of Discoglossus pictus. Classification (NCBI taxonomy): domain Eukaryota; kingdom Metazoa; phylum Chordata; class Amphibia; order Anura; family Alytidae; genus Discoglossus; species Discoglossus pictus. The sequence goes on along the minus strand of CM050163.1, from coordinate 459,949,337 downwards.
TTTAGTTTCCTGCACTAAATCCCAGATAGATTGGTTGGTTTTTAAACCATCTGATATATTTGAGGGTCCTATCATATTGCCACTCTCCCTTCTGTCCTCTAAGCTATACATATTCAGGTCATAAATTATTTTCTTATAAGTTTTGTTTTCTGGACCATGCATTATTTTAGTAGCCATTTTTTTAAATTGTATTTAGTTTGTTGAAATCATTTTGATGCTGCAATCTCCAGAACAGGACCCAGTGTATTTTACAGAGCTTGGACTAGATTGGCCTTTTTAAATAGCCAATCTAAAGTTGGTCACATCAACTCTTGAAATAGAAGTAAAGTAGAAAATAAATCAAAATCAAAGAAGTATGAGGCAAAAAAAACCAGATGTGGAGATACATCATCTATAGCTCACTGGGAGGTAAACTCACACATCCACCCAATGGACAAAACCAGGTGGTACTTTTCCCAAATATCAGTGCACTGAACTTGGTGTAGAACAGAACACACTGTAATTTACATAGGTTGGCATTGATTGGCTTTTTATAAGGCCAATCTAAAGATTCACTGACATCACCACCTTGTGGTGGGGAGGATTATGTCCACCAATATTTTGTCCATATATTTAAACTGTAACTAAAAACAAAATAAAATTAGGAGAGTGAAACTAAAATAATCCAAATGGGGGGATAACAAGCAGAGTACACCATCTACGGCCCACTGGGAGATAAACTCTTCCATCCTCCAGGTGCTACTCTGCCCAAACACAGGAGCACACCAGTGCACGGAACTTGGTGTAGAACAGAACACAGTATTCTAGGTGAAGTATGACTAAGGATATATAGAGTGGCATTTGCAGTTCTCTTTTTCTATCAATATATCCAAGAATAGTACTTGGTTTTCACATTGCTTTGTTGCATTGCTTTCCAATTTTTAAAGCATGCAATATAGTAACTCCCAAGTCTGTTTTTACATAATTTGCTATTTTGTGTAAAGTGTATTTTAGTGCAAAGGGGGAAGAATAAATATATAACTAAATATGTATATATATATATATATATATATATATATATATATATATATTACAAAATTGACTCAAATATATTATTTTATATTCTTTATTATTCCCACTGAATTTTTGTAGACAACAATAATAATTATGAGTCAGTCCAGTGGCAACCTCACTCAGTGTACATCGTGTCATATGTATGCAATACTGGAACAGATGATCCAGGGTCCATACCTCTGTGAGAGGTGTGAGCATGTTGCCTCTCTGGATGCTCAAATTGGAGAACTGGAGAGGAGAATTGCAGCACTTAGTGATATTGATTAACTGGAAAGGGAGTTGGTACTCAATGAGCAAAGTTTAGCTGGGCCTAGCATGGGGGTGGGGCTAGGGCTAGTGAGGATGTCCAGGAAACTAGCTGGGTTACAGTTAGAAGGGGAATCAGGGGGAACAGGAGTAGGCAGGCCAGTTCTGAGTTGGCAAACACCAACAGATTTGCCAGATTGAGTGAAACTGTTGGGGATGTCCATTCAGGAATGGCAATGCCAGATAGAGCTGCTCCCTCTAACAGCCGGGAGAACAGTTCTTCTGGCGGAGTGGGAGGGCATAATAGGCAGAGCAACAGACAGGTTTTGGTGGTAGGGGACTCTATTATTAGGAAGGTAGAAAGGGTGATTTGTCACCCAGATCCCAGCAATCGAACAGTTTGCTGTCTCCCGGGTGCTCGGGTTCGTCATGTTGTGGATCGGGTAGACAAATTATTGGGAGGGGCTGGAAATGAAACGGCAGTCTAGGTACATATTGGTACCAATGACAAAGTTAGTGGAAGATGGAGTGTCCTATAGAATGATTTTAGAGAACTAGGTAATAAGCTGAAGGCAAGGACCTCCAAGGTAGTATTCTCTAAGATACTACCAGTGCCATGTGCTAGCCCAGGAAGGCATAAGGAGCTTAGGGAGGTTAATGTGTGGCTAAAAATGTGGTGCACTAACGAGGGGTTTGGGTTTTTAGAGCACTGGGCTGACTTCTCACTTTGGTACAATCTCTACAGCAGGGATGGATTGCACCTTAATGATGAGGTAGCTTTTGTGCTTGGGGATAGGATGGCAGAAAGGCTGGAGGAGTTTTTAAACTAGTAGGTGGGGGGGAGGGACTAGATATAAGTAATGGGGTAGAAAGTGTAGTGGGTATAATGGATAAATTAAAAACTCATAGGGGAGGAGATGGTAGAGGGGTAGTATAATCAATAGGGAGGTATTACTAACTAACTCCAGTATAGTGGCAGGCACCACCAAACTACAAACTCATAACATAAGATGTATGCTTAATAATCCCAGAAGCTTGCCAGGAAAAATGGGAGAATTAGAATTATTAGCAATTAATGAAAATGGGATTAAATAGGCATTACCGAAACATGGTGGGATAAAATGGAAATACAGCTAAGCATGGGCAAGTTCTAATAATGGAAGATTTTAATTACCCTGAAATAAACTGGATAAATGAGACCAGCAGTTCAGCTAAGGGGAGCAGGTTCTTGAGTACACTCAGGGGTCATTATCTGGCGTAGGTTACACAAGAGCCTACTAGATTTGAGGCTATCTTAGATTTAGAAGGGCAACAAAACTAATAAGGGGAGTGGATGGGGTAATTTATGAAGAAAGACTAACCAAATTAAGCTTATTTTGACTAGGAAAAAGGCGTCTAAGAGGGGATATGATTACCTTTTATAAATACATCCAGGGTCAGTATAAAGATTTGTCAAAGGAACTTTTTGTGCCAAGAGGTTTTCAACTGACAAGAGGACAACCCTTGAGGTTAGAAGTAAAAAGATTCCACCTTAAAAACATAAAAGGGTTCTTCACAGCAAGGGTGGTAGAGGTGCTGACAGCAGATTCGATAGATAACTTTAAAAGGGCACTGGATTTATTTCTAATTAAAAAGGGAATTCAAGGTTATCCTGGATAATTAGAGAGACAGTATTGATCCAGGGAGAAATCTGATCACCAGTAACAGGGGTCAGGAAGGGATATTTTTTTTCCCTTTGAGACGATTGGCTAAGGTTTACTTGGGTTTATTCTTTTTGCCTTCCTTTAGATTAGTTAATAATTAAAAAATAAAAATAAATAATAGTTGATTAATAATTAATTAACAATTAATTAACAACTAATTAATTAATAACTAATCCGCATATTGCAGATCAGAGGAGATCCTAAAAGGTTGAACTTGATGGACTGAAAGTCTTTTTTTAACCTTAATTATTATGTAACTATACTATATATTTTTGTATCATCTGTAAAAGGCATATTATCCATTGAAGAGCAGTAGTAACATCAGTAATAGGTACAGTATCTATCAGTAATTAAACAACAACTTTCTTAATGAAATAGAGTAAATATCAATGTAAATTACGAGTTCCCAAGTGTACTGGATCTACAGTGCCTTTCCCGAACACACTATAGAAACACACAAGACTCTATTTGTAAATTTTGTAGCAACAAATTAAAGAAAAAACTAAAAAAAATCTTTATTATAGAAAAAACATATATAAAAATGTATATGTGCAAAGGTGTAAATATAAATATAAAAGATATACTATACAGTATATCAATAGCAGGCTTATTACTCTGGGTTAAGGCTATTAAAGATTATCCCTTGTAAATAACGTTAAATACCCCACATTAAGTGATATTATCTTAAAATAAACCAGCACCTGTCCAGTTGAAAAGACAGATGACAGCTTGTAGTTGCTAGTATTGCTTGTAGAAGTGGATCTCTATATGTTCCTTAAGGAAAAATGACCAAAACACTCATAATCTTTTGAGCTTAAGTAAGGTCTTGCTTGGTCAGCATAGAGATAATTGCCACAAGTTAAGTTGACTAATTGTTTTGATAAGCAGCACAATGCTGTAATCAAAACCTCCACTGTCCCGGTTGTCAAAATAATTGGTTATCTGATCCCAATATATTATCCCATGGGACAAAGTATACTCAGAAATAAGAAATTGTGCTGTTACCTTATAGTAGTGAAGGAATTAGTTCAGCACCGGGCGTGTTGGGTATTGTACACCACAAGTGGGAATGCCTACCCCTGCAGCCTGCTATCCCGTTCCCGACGCGCATTTCCCCGTCGTTAATGTTTCGGATTCATCAGGGGACCATTGTTGGAAGAAAATCGCGGGTTTTTAAAGGGTCCCGCTATTCGTGGGATGCAGTGACGTCACCGCGCTCACGCAGATGCCGCGACGTCATCGCGTACCGCGTAATCACGTTTCTCGCGAGACTGGCAATTCAGGATCACGAACTCGTGTTAATCGCTAGATTTAGAGTAATGTTGCCTCCACAGCCAGTACCTGTGTTTGTAATGATACGATTTTTTCGAACACTTTGGCTACCAATTTATATTTTAAGAGTGTTCATGCATCATTGTTACAATGCACTCGTAAAAAATATGTAATTTACAGTGACATCAACTGTGAATAATTAATGTTAATTTAAACAAACAGTTTTAGAGAGGAGTTATTTTTAGTAGTAATGAATAACCAATTATATCTTAACAACAACTAAAAAATCGTATCATTACAAACACAGGTACTGGCTGGGGAGGAAACATTACTCTAAATCTCGCGATTAACGTGAGTTCGCGATCCTGAATTGCCAGTCTTGCGAGAAACGTAATTACGCGGTACGCGATGACGTCGAGACGTCGGCGTCAGCGTGAGCGCGGTGATGTCCCTGCATCCCGCGTATCGCGGGACATTTAAAAACCCGCAATTTTCTTCCAACAATGGTCCCCTGATGAATCCGAAACATTAACGACGGGGAAACGCGCGTCGGGAACGGGATAGCAGGCTGCGGGGGTAGGCATTCCCACTTGTGGTGTGCAATACCCAACATGCCCGGTGCTGAACTAATTCCTTTACTACTATAAGGTAACAGCACAATGTCTTATTTCTGAGTATACTTTGTCCCATGGGATAATATATTGGGATCAGATAACCAATTATTTTGACAACCGGGGCAGCAGAGGTTTTGATTACAGCATTGTGCTGCTTATCAAAACAATTAGTCAACTTAACTTGTGGCAATTATCTCTATGCTGACCAAGCAAGACCTTACTTAAGCTCAAAAGATTATGAGTGTTTTGGTCATTTTTCCTTAAGGAACATATAGAGATCCACTTCTACAAGCAATACTAGCAACTACAAGCTGTCATCTGTCTTTTCAACTGGACAGGTGCTGGTTTATTTTAAGATAATATCACTTAATGTGGGGTATTTAACGTTATTTACAAGGGGTAATCTTTAATAGCCTTAACCCCGAGTAATAAGCCTGCTATTGATATACTGTATAGTATATCTTTTATATTTATATTTACACCTTTGCACATATACATTTTTATATATGTTTTTTCTATAATAAAGATTTTTTTTAGTTTTTTCTTTAATTTGTAGCTACAAAATTTACAAATAGAGTCTTGTGTGTTTCTATAGTGTGTTGGGGAAAGGCACTGTAGATCCAGTACACTTGGGAACTCGTAATTTACAGTAATAGATACAGTAAGCAAAACAGACCCCAGTGCCCTGTGGTACTTTATTGGTAACCATTCCTTACACTGACTGTATCTCATTAACTGAGATTCTCTCCCATCAAATCTTCAGCCAATGCCATATCCACTGAAGTATGTTTGAATATAGTCGCAGAATATGAAGTTTACAAATTACTTTAATGTGTGGGACAGTGTAACATGCATTACTGAAATCTAGATGAATCTACTGCTCCACCCTGGTCTATAACTTTTGTAACATAATCAAAAAAATTGATTAGATGCCATGACTTCCCAACAGTAAAGCCATGCGGCAAACAATCTTTTCATTTGTTAACGATTCTTTCTTTCAATAATGTTTCCATTTGTTTGCATACAACTGATGTCAAACTTACTAGCCTGTAGTTACCTGAGTCTTATTACCCTTTTTTATGGAGCATTACTGCTTTAGCAGTTTTCCTGTCATTTCAAACTTCTCCTAATGATTATTTATTAAAGAGTTTAGTTATCTGTGTATCAAGTACTGATCTTAGCTCCTTCAGTATCCTTGTATGTACATTATCTGGACATCCTGACTTGTATAATCACTTATATTAGCTGCCTGAAGAGAAACGTCAAGGTAGATTCTCAATACTTTGTCACAGTAACTGGCTGAAAGAATATACAGTATCCCATCATAACTTGAAGACATTTGATAATTTGTTTTCTTTAAGTGTATTTGTCATGAATGCAAATATATATGTTACATAGAGAATGAAGTTAGCCTAGCTGGGGTGATGGGCCACGCCCCGGAAGGTGCTAGCAGCAGTAGCTAGCAGGGCAATGGCGCCTGCACTTGTGGCGTGCTCGCTGTGACCGGGCAACGGTACATGCCCTATTAGAGACGCGCCCGGCGGGATGGATCTCTTGGAATGAGGAACAAAGTGGGCAGAGTATAGGAGAGGTGGAAGACGCTCGGGTGGTCCCGTGAGGCTGCACACAGGACCCGCGAGGCTGCACGTTGGAGCTGGCGTTACACTGGAGGTGGCGGTAGGCGGGTGCATAAGAGCCCGTTCAGGGAGAGGGGGTTTGGAGAGAGCCATGCTTTATTTGTGAAGAGGGAGGAGAGGGTGAAGAGGCAGTGAGTTTGCTAGGAAGCAGTGTGCTTCTTATAATCAGCTATGTGTTAGCTCACAAGGCCACTATAATAAGTCCCTCTAAGACCCCTAAGAGTTCACCGCATGGGTACCCCCTGACAACTACCAATACATCACGTCAGCAGAAACAGCCTGGGAGACTGTAAAATTTGAAGCTGGCCCCTGGAGCTTAATGATCATCCACCCTGGTTGCCTTTGATTCTCCTCATTGTGTCCTAAAATCAGGAAGCTAACATAGGCTGTGAATAGCTGTGTACAGCCATATCTAAGCCTTAAACATACCAACTTTTTTTGCTGCAATAATCTGTTGAGGAATTTTTCTGGACTTCTGACTTTATTTGGCATAAGTGTCACACACTCTACTGGACTTTAAGGAATACAACCCCGCTTTCATTAAGACTGGTGGTGAAGTCTGTCTAACTTCAGTCTGGTCCTTTGCTCTCTTCTTTGCTGTCTCCCAAGCTTTGTTGGGAATTGGGAGCTACTGGCTTGGATTGGTTAAGAACAGTACGGTATATATGGGTCATATAAGATTTGGTTATATCCACCCTAACAAAGCTGTCAGCAAAGCCGTCAGCATCTGGGACAATTGTTTACTCTACCTTTTCTGAAGGAACTGTGTGTACTGTTTAATTTCTGATATTTTGTCTATTTACAGTGTTAAACATTATAACATCAGTTTGGAACACGGTTTCAAAGATTTCTAGTTCATATAGACATGGTTCAAGTCTAAAGAAAGAAAGAAAAGTAAAGGAATAAAAAGGGCCACTGTTATTGGGTCCAGCCGAGTAGGGTGAAAGGGTGACCATTTAACAGATCTGTCTAAATTAAGAAAAAGAAAAAAAAAAGAGGGGTAAGGTGGGGAAGGAAAGAGCTTAAAAGTAGGTTAAAAGAAGATAAAAAGAAAGTTAAAAAAAAAAAAAGGGGATTAAGGTATAAAAAGGGAAACATGAATAAGAAACAAGGCCAAGTTTTAAAAAATAAACCAAAAGGGGATATACTCCATCAAAATCCCATATCATCTAGCTCATTCTTTTCACCACCTAATAAAGGGAAAGCTGCAGAGTCGATTCAGCCTGATATTAATTCTGAAGCCAATTTTTTAAGTATGGCTCAATCCTCCCCCAATGAGACACTGAGGTCAGAAGCTTCTAGCAAAGTCTCAGAACCAGAAGATAGTGGTGTAACATTGCCTGTTCTAAAAGGGCTTTTCCTCGAATTTAAAAATTCCATTATTTCTGAATTAACAGGAAAAATTGCTGAAAACGCAAAAATAATAAGTATTGTCCAAGTCAAGACTGATAATTTAGGAAAAGATCTTAAATTGATTCGAGAGGAAATGCAAAACTTAAAATATAATTATCAACAACTTGAAACAGAAATAGGCCTCCTTAAAATTCTCAATACTAAATTAGATGACTACTCTAGAAGGAACAACATCAAAATTAGGGGGATTGGAGAAGAAGTTGGTAGTACGGATTTAAAGCACTATGTAGGTACATTCTTGTCCAGTATAGTCAAACCTAACTTTGAGGTATCTATTCTGATCGACAGAATACATCGTCTGCCTCTCCCCAAATCTGCTCCTAAGGATTGCCCTAGAGATGTAATCCTTAAAATCCATTTTGCTGCTTATAAAGATTCAATTATGAGATATTCTTTTGAAAAAAGACTATTCCCGTCGCCCTATGAAAATTTACAGATTTTTCAGGATTTCTCAAGGGAAACCATTATGAAGCGAATGGAATTGAAAGGTATAGCCAAAAGCTTAAGAGCAAAAAATATCCAGTACAAATGGGGCTTCCCCACGATACTAATAGTTTTTTTGGGTAATAAATCAGTAATAATAAACAACCACCATGAAGGTGTAGCAATCCTGAAAGATCTGTAATCAGGTCAACTAATTCTCCGTTCTATCCATCCTGCTTCCTGTAATTTTCCCAAAATTTCCCTCCCCACTTCCTATTATAACTCTGTTTCTCTCTTGTTAAGGTAATAAGAAATTGTATTTAAATGTCACTAGGTCCTAATATTAAAATATTGATAACACAGTGCACTATAAGACAAACAGCTGGTAGGAGCTGTTTTTACAATCACCTTTTTTGATAGAGATTATCACGGAGAAATACATTTTTGAAAGTAAATATGGAATGTGTAGAGCACCAAAAGGAAAGAGTGCTAATTTTCACTTTATAAAGACTTATTAGTTGTCACTATGTTTTAAATAATGGTACACAAACAAATTGACCACAAGAAGTAGTAAATTTCATCACTGTTTAGACTAACCTATTTTTATAGGACAAGGGTTGTGAACACACTGTTGTTTTTTCTCTGTTCGTATGGAATAGCAATGTTATAGAATAAATTAGAATAAGAACTTTTAAATCACTATAAGAGTCTCAGGCCTATACTTGGTCCCTCCCTAGTAATCGACAAGCTATATAGGATTAGAAGGGTTAAGTTGGGTTGCTATACTGGATCTGGGGAAGAGGTCCTCTGAAAGGGAGCTTCCCTCTCTCTTTTTGGGTATTTAAGGGAAAGTTATTAAATGTTTCTCATAATTGTGGAATTAGGATGTAAGAGCAGAGATTAAAATGAGTCTCTTATTGGAGAAATTTGAATCTTGTAAATTTGGTTCGTAAGGGCTGTCCATCTTGCTCTGGTCACTACGGGTAGCCACGGGCGCAACTTAGCCAGTGGATTTCCAGTTTTTGAACTTATTGAAGTTCAACTTTTTCCTAACCCACGGTAAACCAATTTCTATTTTTTGGTTTGGCCGGCTGGGTGATGGAGATTGTTTCACCAGGTATGAGTGTATGGGTAACGAATGAGGAATGTGTGTGGGATGTGGCTGGAAGTCGGGTTTCGGAGAGGGTGGGGGGGGGGGAGAGTCGGGGGAGAGCATAGAGCTTTTGGGTTAAGGGTCCTAACTTATGATGATCAACACAGATATGGATAAAGGAAGCAGTCTGAGAATTTGTAGTCAGAATGTCCAGGGTTTAAACCTAGGGGTAAAAAGACAAATGGTTTATAGGTCGTTCGGTTCTGGGTCAGCCGATATAGTATGCCTTCAGGAGACCCATTGGCAGACAGGAAAGATCCCTTACTTTAAAATGAAAAACATAGGCTTGACTCTTAATTCTACTTATAAAAAAAAAAAAGCCCGGGGAGTCACAATATTGTTTAACTATAAACTAAATATGAAGGAAGAAATTTCTATAATAGACCCTAATGGTCGCTATATAATATGGGGAGGCCTAATCAACAGCGAGAAATTCACGATAGTTAACATATATGCTCCGAACCAAAGGCAAATTAGTTTTCTTAATCGAACATTTAATTTAATAAGGCGCTACAGCTCTGGGGCTCTGATTATATGTGGTGACTTTAACTTATGCCTGAACGCGGATTTAGATAGGAAATCTCATAAAGGAACAGTATTAGATACCCATGCTATACAAAAATCTAATCTTTTTAATAACATTTTAATGAAACATCAGGTATATGACTCATGGCGAACTTTTCATCCCCGGGAAAGGGATTATTCCTTCTATTCCCACCGTCATGAAACGCATGTGAGATTGGATTATATATTTGTTAACAGTGGAATCTTAAAAAGAGTGATCAAAACTGAAATTGGCCCAATTTTGTGGTCGGATCACGGGATGGTCGGCATAAACATATCAATGAGACAGATTGAAACAGTTAGACCACCATGGAAAAAAAACATCTCCCTACTACAGGACCCACATATAAAAGATCTGCTAAAAGAAGAACTAAATAATTTCTTTAAGGTAAATAATTTATCTGTTGCATCTAAAATTACAATTTGGACTGCCCATAAAGCTGCTATTAGGGGTCAGCTTATTAGCTGGCAAGCTATGAAGAAAAAACTCAGAGGTCGACCTTTACGTGACTTATATATTGATCTGACAAACTTAGATAGGGCTAACAAAATCGGCTCAAATGACAAGATTTTAAAAAGCATGGAAGTAATAAGATCTCAGATTAAAAAAATAGAACAAGAACTGGTAGATAAATCCCTATGGTCACTACAGCAACGACTGTATCATATGGGAAATAGTTCAGGGCGACTTTTAGCAAATAAATTAAAGAGTAAAACGTCTAGTAAAAGAATAGACTGCATAAAGTATAAAAACGAGACCGTGACGAAGCCCAGGGATATAGGGAATGCCTTTGGCCTTTTCTATCAAGACCTTTATAATTTGAAGGACGATAAAGACTTTATCAAACCATCTAAAGAAGATATAGCTAAATTTTTGGAGAAAATTGATCTTCCAATAGTTTCGGAAACCGATCTAGATACTTTAAATAAAGAAATAACTGACACAGAAATTTCTGAAGCTATAGATGGTTTGAAAAACTTTTCCTCTCCTGGTCCAGACGGGTTTAGGAACTGTTACTTTAAACTCTGCAAGTCAGAAATTTTAATCCCTCTCAAAAACGCTTTAAATGAAATTAAGATTACGGGTAGGGCACCGAAAGAAATGCTGGAGGCTTCGGTTATAACAATCCCCAAGGAAAAGCCGACAGAACCATCATGCAAGGATTTTCGTCCAATCTCCCTATTAAATACTGAAATAAAAATGTATGCAAAAATTTTAGCCACTAGGCTAAAGAAAATCTTGGGAGATCTTATTTCCTCAGACCAAAAAGGTTTCATTCCAGGGAGGCAAGGATCCGACAATGTCAAGAGAATCATTCACTTAATCTCTTATGCCAAGCGAAAGGGTGCTCCCACCGTGCTCTTATCATTAGATGCAGAAAAGGCGTTTGACAGAGTGGGGTGGGAGTTCCTAGAATCTCTGTTTGAAAGATATGGGCTGGGGGACTTTGGCTCAAAAGCCATTCGGGCACTATATACCGCCCCTTCAGCAAAAGTAGTGGGCCTGGGATATAGCTCATTTAGCTTTGATATTACGAATGGCACACGGCAAGGTTGCCCTCTTTCTCCGGCGATTTTTGCCTTGTTTATTGAACCTTTGATAATATCGATTAGAAAGAAAAATGAGGTGCAAGGGATAAAGGTTGGTTCTTTAGAACATAAACTATCAGCTTTTGCGGATGACTTACTTGTAGCACTGGAAGACCCGATAGTCTCTCTCGATGTACTGCTACAATTGATTGATGAGTACAGCAAAATTTCAAATTTTAAGTTAAATATTAGCAAAACAGTAGCCATGTCTATTAACATGTCTAGTGAATTACTACTTAAATTAAAGCTCCGATTTCCTCTTTTATGGCAAAACTCTTTGAAACACTTGGGAATAATACTAGAAACAAACTTGAAGCAGACAATAACAATTAACTATAAAAAAGTGTTTAATAATGTTACAGCGAAAAATCAATACCTGGTCAGGGTTGAACTTATCCTGGTCAGGCAGAATTATCGCCATAAAAATGGTAATTTTACCAAAAATTACTTACATTTTACGTAATATTCCCTGCCGAATCCCTATATACCTGTTAAACCAACTACAAAATAAAATCGATAACTTCATCCATAAGGGGAAAAAAATAAGAATAAAAAAATCAAGAATGGGAGGGAAATTTAGACATGGGGGCATGGCCTACCCTCTACTTAAGGAGTATCAGGAAGCCATTCTAGTGGCAAACATGCTGGAATGGTTAGAACCTACAAATGTTAAGAATTGGGTACAAATTGAACAAAAGCTAATGGGCTTAAATAATATAAAAATGCTTCTATTTCAAAAAAAGATTAATCTTAAATATATGGAGAGGGGCGAAGCTATGGTTAGAGGAAAGGTAAACATATGGAACAAATTGAATGTTAAATATGAACTGATTCCATTCCCCTCGCCTATCACCCCATTACTGGACCTAGCTACACATATTGACTCCCCCATTTTAGGGAAGATAGCTAAAGCAGGGGTTAACCTGTTGTCCGACTTGTTTCGTGGAGAAATATTCTCATTGGAGAATATTAAAGTAATAGCCCCCCATTTAAACATTTCATGGTTAGATTTTCTTACGCTGGGAAAGGCTCTGAAGAAGTCAGAGTTCTATTTGACATCATTTAGAGACCTAACCCAATTTGAGAAATTGATTATGGTCGAACCTAGAACGCATCTCATTTCAAAATGTTACGATATCATTAAAAAGCCACAAATGGAGTTAAAATCAAATTGTATGCATGATTGGGAAGGTGACTTGGATCATAGTTGGACGATTGATGAGTGGTACAGTTCATTTGCAATTACGGATAGATTTGTTAAAAATCCTGCTTATAGAGAACTTCACTTTAAAATCTGCAATAGGTGGCACTATACGCCGGTTAAGATAGCAATGTTTAGTGGGTTAAACCAGGAGAAATATTGTTGGCGCAATTGTAGTCATATAGGGTCTTCATTACATATTTGGTGGCAATGCCCACTTATTTATAAATTCTGGGTGGAAGTTTTTTCCCAGCTGACAAAAATATGTGAAGTAGAATTGACTCCACACCCAGAAATAATCTTACTTCACATTTTTTCTCCACTGTCCTTAAAAGTTAAAGCCCTTTTATTGCAGGTTTTGATGGCAGCAAAATCACTGATAGCCTCAAAGTGGAAGCAAAAATGTGTACCTTCCTGGAATGAGGTCAAAATGAAAGTGGATAAAAATTGTAGTTTAGAAACAAACTTTACTGAATTGGGGGTTATAAAAAAAAGCAACCTTGCCTGGGCATTATGGAATAAACATGGCCCTAACTAAGTAATTACTTAAGCTTTCGTTTTGCCCTTGGACACTCTGACCATGTTTCTTGGGCCCACCCACTTGCTCCACCCTCCCAACCCCTCACTAGGAACCCGGATCTATGAATGGAAGGAGTGCGAATGGTAGTGTGTTTAGTCTCCGTTTAATCTTAGAATAGTAGTTGGCAATTTCAGTATGATGCCCTTGGGAATTTACTGTAGATCATAATGGGTTGCTTTTCCTTTTCCCTTTGGAGCAACGGACCAAAATGAGATGGAAGCCCTTACCTATCCTTCCTTATCATTGGGCTATGGGGAAGTTTTCCCAAGGGTTGTCTAGATGGAAAGCTTAGATATGAAGCGTATGCAAACTATACTTCCCTCCTTTTTTGCTTTTTTTTTTTTTAAAAAGGTGGAAATAATATGCAATACTTATCTTAATACAGGGCGATGGGCAATAATAGCCTGGTTAAAAGTATGATAATGTCAACGCTGTTCTCTATATTATTTCACACGTGTGTAGTATGAACTGTTTTGATAGCTATGCGAGTGTTTTTGTTTGTACTTTTGTATTGTGTATTGTGTTAATTTTACATGTAAAAAACAATAAAATATTTATTAAAAAAAAAAAAAAAAAAAAGTTAGCCTAGCTGTAAAACTTTAACATATTTTTTTGCTAAATATATTGGAAAATAGACAATTCCTGGTTATGAATTCTTGAAATTAAAGATAAAAATGTTTTATTAACAATTCTTTTCACTACCTATCTGAGCCCTACTCAGTGATCGGTATATTAATAATATGGTTAACTTCTCAATAAAAATAATGACACTAATGCCCCAAAAAATATTAATTAATTAATTAATTAAATTAATTTAATTAAACCATATGGAACATACACTGTGGATGCATACATCAAATAACTTGGACGAATAAGAACTAGCCTCTAAATGCCTGCAGAAACGTCACCAAAAAACAGTCTCATGGTGTGTCTCATATATAGAAAAATTTGTTTCTTAAGTCAATACTTGGTAAGTCCGTAAATGTCCAGGGCTTGACTGCTTGTAATGATCCAATTGGCCAGGTAATCCAAGGTCCTCTACCAAGCTTCTTCTCTATCCAATCAGGTGAGGGGCAGCTTCTCTGGAAAAACTCTGGTCACGTCAGAGTTCAGATGCTAAATGGTACCAAAAGAGAAGAAAAGCGAGAAAGTGCATGCCACTTCCTAGTGCAATTTATTGATAACAAATTCCAAAAATATACAGGAATAACAAATGAACACTTACATTCAATCACCTCCACATTAAGAGGTATTAGAACGTATAACCAATCCTCATCCACTTGTCCTTTAGAATGAACATGAGCGTTGTACACATATACAATTCATATCAGAATTCCCAATGACACCACTACTAGGAATAGATACCCATTGGACTTTGTATAGCCCTTGCCCTTTTACATGTACTATTATGGGTATTTAGCCCCAATAAGAGTCTGTATATTGGCTGGTGTATTGTCCTCGAGTATTTAGCCAGAAGTTATCTTCTAGTTAGAGGTATATATACACACTGTGTCATAATAGTAACCAGTATTATGCACCATGTACACATACAAATATATTAAAGCTAGCTTGAAAGATACACACATAAAAAACAGACAGTTAGTGTCTATAAATGTCCATACACGTTCCCTCCCCTGGCTTTCTCAATGGTAAAACAAAATAAAATAAATCAGTAAATCACCAGTAAAAACTGATCATTGTTTTCACTAGTTTCTATTCCTCAATATGAATCAAGTGCTATAAGTTAAGACACTACCGTAAATTGGCTACAGCTTTTTTTCCTAAATTCTACACTAATGTAAATCTTGTGTATTTGTTGGACATGAACTTTAGATTTATCACAGGAACATTTTAGGAATTTAACAGGTCACAGTGTGAGGTAAAATTAACTTTGGGATAATTCACAGAAATAAGTATAGCACTTAACTTACACAATTCAGTAATGTTTAGACTAGTCTGATGCATCTTCTTTTGCATCGGCCAGTCATTACTGTAATAATAGTAACAATTTATGTAGCACTTTTCTCCTAGTTGGACCCCGAGTGTTTTGAAATTATTAAACAGATACTGATTTAAATAAAGGTTTGGTTAAATAGATATAACATGACTTTTTTTGTTTTTAAGATAACCAGTAATGGTGACTCTGAAACTTACGGGGAGAGAGTTACACTGAACTGGAGCATGGATAAAGGCTCTAGTACCCAATTATGCTAAGCAGACTCTTGGTACATTTTAATTGTGATGAACTTGCAGATCGAAGAGCTTTAGTAGGAGTATAGGGGTTCAAGTGTTTTGTGCATGTGACTTTTATTTTGCTAATGCTTCACTTAGGACTATTTTTTGTATCAGTAATTGATATTTTTAGCTGCTTATATGAATCTTTTGTTACATTAAATTCATTGCACTTATTGCATTATTTTGGATTTTGCACTATAATAATTATAACAATATCTTCATTCATACCTATACAAAAAAGAAGGCTATACAATAAGGCACAAGTAAAAGTGGTATTAAAGTACAATTATGGGACAGTCTATATGTTATTAATATTTAAAAAAAATCTATATCTTAATTATTTTCTGATTCAGATTTGATTATTCTCCTATGGTGATATATTTATGAGGCTGTTTATATCCAGGGAACTGAGTGTCTTTTCTCTTCTTTAAAATAAAGTGTCTCCAAGTATTTAACCCTTTAGTGCATCTGGTAAAGAAACAAATACAAATGAACTATAATCTCTTTAATGCTGTAGATGCGTTCCTAGAAGGACGAGTGCAAAATAATACAGTGTCATTTTAACATTGAGTTATTATTATTATTTATTATTTCCTTTATTGTAATGCACAAACACATTCCTCAGCTCTGTACAGGGGTTAAGTTCAAAGCAAAAACAATATTAGCATTTTTCAGACAATTGGAGGGCCCTGCCTTTGTGCTTAAAACCTACCGTTTATAGTGCTTTCCTTAAAACACTTTGCAAGAGTAAAGTTTGCAAACTTACGATCTAAAGGGTTTGGCTGTGGTAGATATTAAGAATGAAGGTGATAGGCCTCTTTGAACAGATGTGTTTTTAGTGCAGTGTTTTTAGGGAGATAGTCTAGTGGAGCGAGGCAAGAAGTTCCTCGGAATAGGGGCAGCACAAGAAAAGTCCTGATGGTGGGAATGACAAGATGTTACAAGAGAGGAGGAAAGAAGAAGGTGGTTAGTAGAACGAAGACAACAGGTGGGGGAGTATTGTGAGATGTCATGGACCCCTTTTTCTGTTTCTGGACCTTAGCCCATTGAGCCATCATAAAGGACAGACTGCTTGGCTCCAGCCACTGGACTATAAACACCTCCATTGTATTGTAATCAGATTTGTCCCATTGTTTGCCAGATAAAGCTAATGTACTCTATTAGAGGTCTGAACCAGTAGACATGGAAACAGCATTATGTGTATTTGGAGGTTGGCCTGTTGTTCAGATGTGCTAGATGGGATGCCAGGATGCCAGACTATTAGACCCCATGTGGTGTCAATCTCCTGTGTTTGTCTGCCTGTCCCTGTCAGTGTTGTGTTGTATACTGCCCCCTCTGGATCTAGCCCCTTATAAATATTGTTGACTTTCCAAAAATAAATCAGTTCATTGCTGAGACATAGAGAAATGGTATGTTCTCTTATTTGCTTCGAATGGCTGTGATACTGATCCTATCTCCACCATGCAAGTAACTTGTCTTGATCACTACCACAGGAAGGTGACTGAGACTCCTGGAAGTGCTGATTCCTGATGGAGAGACCCTGACTGATACAGAAGCCAGATATTGGGGTGCTGTGCAGAGATTTCCAAGAACCACAGTCCTTGTGGGTAGTTAACTTGTAGTCTATAGCAGGTGGCCCAGGGCAGTAATAGTTCCTACCCCTGGATCATCACAACTGGGTGGCAGTGGCAGGATGTCGGTGCAAGAACTGGAATTAAGGATGGGATATGGTGATCTATTCAGTTTTGAAAATAGAAATGAGGCTATCTTGCATTTCCTTTCTTTTAACTGCACACTCTTGCTTGCTTGCTTTCTCTCTCTCTATCTCTCTCTCTCCCTCTCTCCCTGTTCTATCGGTCCCTCACACTGTATTTTTATTGTTTTTCTTTTAGCCCCAATTGTTACCTGCATCCTGGTCTCACTGGGCCTTACTGCTTACTCTGAATTGTGGGAGCTTCATACACACCAGCAACTCCAATTGTTACCTGCATCCTGGTCTCACTAGGCCTCACTGCTTACTCTGCATTCACGGAGCTTCATACACACCAGCAGCCCCAATTGTTACCTGCATCCTGGTCTCACTAGGCCTCACTGCTTACTCTGAATTATGGAAGCTTCATACATACCAGCAGCCCCAATTGTTACCTGCATCCTGGTCTCACTAGGCCTCACTGCTTACTCTGAATTGTGGGGGCTTCATACACACCAGCGGGTATGGAAAAGACCTTGAAAGCTGCGTCTTCCCAGGAGCCAATATCTTTTATCAATATTTCTACTTTCTGCTTGTTATTATATTTGATGACATAGAATTATTTCTAACATTAGTTCAAACTCTTACAAATGTTTACTTTATCTTACCTGACTTTCCTTTCCCTTACCCCTTTTTTTATGGCCTGCATAATTTGCCTAGATCTCCTCCTTCCCACTTGTCTTGGCATTTCCTTTCTTTTAACTGCACACTCTTGCTTGCTTTCTCCCTCTCCCTGTTCTATTGGTCCCTCACACCATATTTTTTACTGTTTTTCTTTTAGCCCCAATTGTTACCTGCATCCTGGTCTCACTGCTTACTCTGAGTTCTGGGAGCACTGCCCACACTCCCACCACATTTCAGATTAAATTTATAGTGGAATAGGAATCACCTGACTTTCCTACTTGCATATATTATCTCCCCACTAGGGGCAGACGATGCTAGAGCCCTCACTCTCCCACTAAATGAAAAACCTTTCTAACTTTCACTTCCCTTCTGACCCTTGTTATTCCTTGTCTGTCTAATCTTTCCCCAGTTTCTGTCCCTTCCATTCCCTTTAGATTGTAAGTGTCGAGTTTACAGTCTTCTAGGATGCTTTGGGGAAAAAGCACTTTCTGCAAAGATTCTAAGCTCAAAACAGGGTCCTCCATTTTTGTTTGGTTGTTAATACTGTATGTTTCCTTGTTTTTATCCCCTCTATAGCGCTACGGAATATGTTGGTGCGTTATAAATAAAAGTTAATAATAATAATAATAATAATAATAATAAAGTTATCACAAATAATATTGATATGGTATCAAATGTGGAAATAGGGCAAGCTTTGGGAAACAGTGATCTCAACAAAGCCTCTTTTGAGATTGAATTAAAAAAACAAAACTGTAAGGGGCCGACAAAAACTCTTAATTTTTAAAGGGCAGATTTTAACAGTCTTAGGGCAGCAATACAAAGTATAGACTGGGAAGAAGAACTAGTGGGTAAAAATACTGAACATAAATGGACAACATTTAAATCCTTACTAAACATACATACTTATCACCATATACCATGTGGGAATAAAAGTAAAAGGAGTAAATCACATCCAATGTGGCTTAACAATTATTTCAAGGTACAGATAAAAAACAGGCATTTAAATTATACAATCAAGAGGGGACAGAGACTGCTTTACAGGAGTACAAAGAAAATCAACAAGGCTTGCAAAAGGGCTATTAGACTTGCTAAAATAGAAAACGAAAAATTAGTTGCAAAAGAGAGTAAGACTAACCCTAAAATATGTTTTAAATATAT
The DNA here is from genome assembly GCA_027410445.1 of Discoglossus pictus. Lineage (NCBI taxonomy): Eukaryota > Metazoa > Chordata > Amphibia > Anura > Alytidae > Discoglossus > Discoglossus pictus. The sequence continues at coordinate 459,930,121 of CM050163.1, read as the reverse complement.
ATTAATGGGAAGGAGGCTAGGAAAGAAGCTATAGGGACATTACAATGAGAAACATAATGGGGCTACAGTACCTTCACCAAATAATTGTTAACGCCGGAATAAGTCCAAAAGAGGTTGGAAAAAATAAATATTACTAAAGCCCCAGGTCCTGATGGAATACATCCAAGGGTACTGAGGGAGCTGTAATAGCCAAACATTATATCTAATTATTCAAGATTCACTCAACACAGGGTCTGGTGACTGGAGAAAATCAGAGGTGATACCTATATTTAAGAAGGGAGCAAGTACAAATCCAGGGAATTATACACCAGTGAGCCTCAATTCTGTAGTGGGTAAAGCCTTTAGAAGAGATAATAAGGGATAATATACATTTGAACAGGATTATAAGTAGGAGTCAACATGGATTTATGAGGTATAGGTCATGTCAAACAAATATATATTTTTTCTATGAGAAGGTGAGTAGGAACCAGGATCAAGGCAAGTCAGTGGATGAAGTCTTTTTGGATTTGGCAAAGGCTTTTGATACCGTGCCACAAGTAAGACTATTGTGCAAACTAAGGGATACAGGAATTTCAATAAATATCTGCTCATGGATTGAGAGCTGGCTAAAAGACAGGTAGCAAAGGGTTGTGGTAAATGGAATATACTCCGATGGGACTAATGTAGTAAGTGGGGTTCCTCAGGGTTCATTATTAGGTCCTCTCCTTTTTAACATATTTATTAATGACTTAGAGGTGGGACTAGAAAGTAGTGTCTCCATTTTTGCTGATGACACGAAGTTGTGCAAGGTAATTAAATCATATAATGATGTACTTTCCCACCAAAGGGATTTACATAAATTAGAGGGATGGGCATCTAAATGGCAGATGAGATTTAATATGAATTAATGTAAAGTTATGCATCTGGAAAGAAAAAATAGCCATGCAATTTATAATCTTAATGGAGCAAATATAGGGGTATCAGAAATTGAAAGGAATTTGGGATTACTTGTGGACAACCACTTAGGTAACAGTACTCAATGCCAAGCAGCAGCTGCAAAGGCAAATAAAATATTAGCATGTATTAAGAAGGTTATAGAAGCCAGGGAAGCAAATATAATTCTGCCACTATATCCCTAGTACGCCCTCATTTGGAATAAGGAGTATAATTTTGGGTACCAATTCATAAAAATGACATTTTAGAGCTGGAAAGGGTACAGAGAAGGGCTACAAAACTAATAAGGGGAATGGAGGGGCTAAGTTATGAAGAAAGACTAACCAAATTAAACTTTGGTTTGGCTTCCTGTATCAATTAAAAACAAATACGCATATTGCAGATCAGAGACAATCTTAAAAGGCTGAACTTGATGGACTGAAAGTCTTTTTTAACCTCTATGTATGTAACTATGAAGTCCAGTAGTTTCAGCTGCTTGGCAGGGATGCAGAACTTCATTGGCGACTTTGCCAAACCTTGAAATCCAGGTCCAAGTCCAAGGAAGGCCAGCACTGGATAGATGAGATCATGGACTACATGGAGGCCTGCAGAGAGGAGATGATCAGGGAGAAAAGAAGCCTGATCACCAGTATGCTGAAGCAGAGAAGGCAACGGATTGCCAAATCAGCGGATGGCTTCCCTTGAGCTAGCTGAATGGCTTTAGAACCTGGTGTGGTTGGAGCTCAAGTTGGAGCATCAGTATGTGGACCTAAAGCTTCCATACCTCTGCATCATAATGGCCCTCCTTGGCTTGGCTTGGACTGGTGTAAGGACTCCCGGATGTGCTGCAGCTAGATCCAAAATGTATCCTTGGAATCGCAGAGCGCATGATGCCAAAAGGACGTGTAAATAGACCCAGGGACAGAAGAAGAAATGTTGCTTGAACCGTTGGTCCATAAAAAATGGATTTGGAAAAAGAGTATGACGAACTGCTTGAGGAAACCTGCTGTACTTGAAGGTACTCCATGCTTCCCCAGCTGAGCTAGCAGAGGATACACTGCCAGAGAAAATTGACTGTTTGCTACCCCCCTATAAGGGGTAGGAAGGAAACTAGAAAAGACCTGGAGATCTGACTGCTACAGAATAGGCGAGATCAGAGGGACTGCTGGTCACTCACCATGATAGGGAGGGTGGTAGAACAGTTCAGACCCTGTTTGAGGCAAGCCCGGGAGCAGTGTTAAGCAGCACCAGTCACTGGGAGATGGCCAACAACCAGAGAAGTTCCAGCTGCTAACCAAGGGTGAGGAGCTGGAGACTGAACAGTTGGCAAGCCCTGAGAGTCTGCTTAACTACCCATGGACTGTTACCTGTCCTGAACCACAGCCCGCTGATGTCCAGACAGTCAGGAAACAAGTGGAGATGCCAAGGCTGACTGTCATGGAGAGCGTGATGCCAGATTGGGGCATGAGTCTATCAGGAGAGAGGGCATCCCCTGAAACCCTAAAGCTCTTCCCCAGCATGGATAGGGTGGATCCAGATAAGTGTCAGGCAAGAGATCGCATCCAAAATGCTTCCTGTCACTTTTCTAGTTCTTTAAAAATCTGGATAATTTGCTACTAATTTATCAACAGTTTCATTTATTGTAATCAAACTTTTACTGAGGAAATCTGTAGCAAGTTATTAGGGTTCCATTATGTTATATTTCTTACAAAATTTCATCATTGATTCTTTACTTTTGCTGTCTCTTTTATCAATAAGTTGCTGGAATGTGCAATGAAGATGTGATACTTGAAAGTTGCTATGACACCCTAATCCATTCTTCAACAGGAATGCAACAGTTTTAGTCGAACAGTATGATGGCTTGGAGAATTATCTGTCAGTTAACAGAGCTTTGGATTCAATTACTTTTCAGCAGCATTTTACAGATGGACGTAGTGATCCAAGATTTCCTATTAAATTCGCAAATGACAGGTAAACTTGATTCTAAAATTCCTTTCATGGCGCTTGGAATGATACACAAGCAACGGTTTTATTTTGAAATCACGATTGGCGTTACTGCCCTGAAGAAGGGTTAAAAGGTCGGTTTGAATCCTGACTTGTGTTCACACAATGTATAAATGTGCTCTTCAAGAAAAGTCCTATTTCATCATCATTGAAAAGTAGTTCGGGAGAATAATTCCCTCTTTCAGTTATGGCTCTTACAGTTAAAAGAAAGGCTGAAGCAGCTTCAGTATCTACAATTGCTGCTCCTCTGGTGATTTGAGCATTGTAGAGGTTGCTTCTTTTTTAAACCCATCAAACCAATCTCTGCTAGCTGCAAAGTTTTCAATTCTATCCTGTCTTTGAATATGATTAAAGATACTTAATAGCATGTTGTGCTCGGTTTCATCATCAATCCAAATGGAAAGACATTTCTCTATTTCCTCTAAAACATTGCTTCTGGATAGCTGGCTCCAATGTCAACTTGACGTTCACCTTTTTCTGACTGCCCCAGCACCTACAAAATTATTTTTTAGTTTCAATTTTGTTTTATCATCTGTACACCAACTAATTTTGAAAAATGATAGGGATTCATTCTTAATAAACAAATAGAATTTTCGTTAATATTGATGATTACAGCACATAACTAATGTTTTGACCAGCACTTCAAATCTTATTGATAGCTTTTACTTCCAAATATACCTGTAATAAATAAAAACACAACTTCTGTTAATTTCCTTGGTTAATGAACAACCACATCAACCACAACATGAAAAAAAAAGATTCAGTACCTTTGGCTCATTGGTAGAATCAGCATAAATGTAGGGCTTTTTAAGCCTCCTATCTGATGACAATCTTTGGCGCACTTCCCAACCTCAAAATCAGAACAAATCAGCGCTAATCAAAGTCTGTAGGGTAAAAAAACGCATTATAACAAATCAATAATAAAATGGGTAGCGTTAAACTGGGTCTACCTGTACACTGATATTATAGAAAACTTTCAGAAACATAATATTATAGCAGATGCATAATAATATTGTAGCACAGCAACAATTTGTTCTGAAACTCAATTTAAGATAAAACAAACACATTTTCCTACCTACATTGTACTACAATTTTGAAAAGTTTAAATAGTACAAATGTTTTATTTGTATTGATTTTTACTCCATCATGTCCAGGAAATAGAAGTTAATTAGGCAAAAGTGCACTAATTTTGACAACATAAACTACATTAAGGGTCACTTGTATGATACATTGACAAATATACATAAAGATATAGACGCACACATATTTAGATAGAAAGACAGCCATCAAATTGCTTACATTTTATAAATTAATTTACATATTTTCTTCTTTTTCAAAAATCATCTTTGATGATCTAATGCCCCCCACAAGGACTTCACACTATTTGGACCCAGTTTTTGGTCTTTCTGGGGACAGGGAAGTTTCCAATGTGTCTAATACGGCCTATAAACCAAGGTCTAGTTTTTCACAAGTGGGATTTTTCAAAGGGGATTCCAATGTAGACTTATTTTTTGTAAACTAAATGAAGTTTGTTCAACAAGCTGCCCAATAGCCGCCCTATGGAGGTGACACAATACTTTACCATACAATGGATTGGCCCAGGCATTGGTCACCTCCTGCAGAGATGCTCACAGTGACTGCAGGACAATCAGATACAGCCAGTAATAGGTTCCTTACGACTGTTGATTGGTTTCCACCTTTCTGGTCCCAACATTTATGTTTTAGTTCCTGTTTACAAGGGCCATTGTTAGACTGTGAATCAAAATAGAGGTTACAAACTGTTTCCTTTACTGACAAAGAGGTCTCCTCATTCAGGATTAAATTCACTTTTGATTATTTGGATTGTATTATTTTTGTGATCATGCTCTTTCCAGGCAGGTGTAGTAGAGCAAAAAGCATACCTTTATATCCAACCACAATCCCTCTTATAGTTACCAAAATGTATTAAACAACAGAGCAGAAAAAGGCTTATAATTCAAATTAAATATTTATTAATCATATATAAAATAATCCAACATGTAAGAATACAGCAAAAATGTAAAAACATTTAAACCTGGTCCCAAGAGAGTGGTATTATAATGGTAACCCAATCTCAAAATGTTGCAGCAGACAGTATATTATAGTGTATACAAGTGTTTTAGCAAAGCAATGGTCTGGTAATACATAGAAGTGTAACAACAGCCAGATCTCTATTTTAGAATATAAACTGTAGACCAGAGCTCTACTGTTGAATATAGCACAGCAGGCAGTATATCCTAGTACATACAGGGATTATGACTTGAAATCGTCTATCTGTGGATAATAAACTGAAAATGATTAACCAGTATAGTCTGGTAATGACAAGTATAACAATACCCAGAACTCTAAAAAGATAAACTCAAAATCTGATTTTTACTATTAAGTGTAGCACAGCAGATAATACATCCTAGTACATACAGGAGTTATGGGTAGACAAAGGATAATTCACCAGTACTATATAACATTTGCAATAAGCATAAATAATCTGCATGCATTTAAACAGTATACAAATATACCAGGTGTGCGAGAAGTGAGAGACAATCAGGGGATATAAGAAATATTACTCTGTGGCCCTCTCTTACTCATGTGTAGTGGTTTTTAGGGACCCACTACAAAACCCCTGACCCTGACAGAATATAGTCTCTTCATACACGGTTCTAACTGGGACTAATCCCACTGATGTTTTACTCACCCACCATCTCAGCATTTGCTATTAGAGATGTCAGCATTTCAGCATTGCAGGATCTGCAGTTCTCTGGACAGGGAGCCTGTTGGTGACATCATCAGTGAGTGGAGCTGATCTGACACATGTGTTTCGCGTGTGCCAATGTACCAATCAAACACTTACCTGATAAAAGGCCACAGCTTCCTCCCCCCTTCCTCTGGGGAAGCAGAAACGTGAAACACATGTGTCACATGCATGTGTATAGTATAAATGGGTTGGATGAAAGAGTAACATTTGGTACACATACAAAGTGGGGAAAGGAGAATAAAACATTGAAATATGAATATGGAAAATAAGTATAAAGATATATGTAGTAAAACAATGGTTATAAAAATTATCTCACATAATGTAAATGGCTTAAACTCCCCTCCTAAAAGGAAAATAGCATTCTCAAACTATATCAAAATAAGAGATGATATATTATGCCTACAAGAAACCCACGTAAAAAAAGAGTTCACTCACTATTTAAATAATAAAACATAAGAATTGATTCACCTTATAATAACAAATCGAGAGGAGTAGCAATAGGAGTAAAATACAAGAAGAACATATAAAGATAGACAATCAAGGCAGATTTATAATCTGGATTCATAAATAAATAACCAAGAGACCACTTTAGTTAATTTAAATGTGCCTAATAAAATTCCGGTAAAATGTATTATAAAAGTACTAAAAATCATTAGACAATTAAGAAAAGGATATTTAATTATTTGTGGTGATTATAATATGACATAATATCATTTCAAAGATAAAAACTCAAAATTAAATAATACATCAGAAAATAGTTTATTAAAATGTCAGAAAGACTCAGAAAGGAGATGCTGGAAATGGAAATATACAACTTTTGGAGAATAACACACCCATATGATAAGGATATTACCTATTTCTCTAATAGATACTGCTCCTACTCGAGAATAGACTATTTCTTTATGGATATGCAGACATTAAAAAAGTCTATTAAGAAATAAAAGTAACGCCATGGTCAGACCATTCAATCATTAGTTTAACATTAAAAGATTTAATAGAAACTCCTAGAAATAAAAGTTGGGGAATAGATTTGTATATTCTAAAAGATAACAAACATAAAGAACTTATAGGAAAAGAAATACAACATTCCTTTGAATTCCTTTGAATTTAATTAGAAATTCAGTTTCCTCACCTTCAACTTTGTTTTTTGTTTTTTTATTTGAGTTTATACAAATTACAGATACAACAAAACAAAACACAGCAAAAGACAAAAAAAACCTACTTAAACAATACATACAATAAACAAGTAATAAAAAGAAAGAAAATGTACAGTACACAAATATACATATACCAAGTCGTATACATTCATACAAAAACTGGATAGGATTATGCCTATTGGGTTAGCGGGTGGAAGTATTTATCCCAAATCGACCAATTATTAATCATAGATAATACAATACCCATACCATGGGCCTCATTCTATTATCGGCCGTAGGAGATGCGGGGCCGCAAGGACCGGCCGCAAGCTATTCGGCTATTCTATTCCCCTCCGGCCTGGGATTCCGGCAGGCTTGCGGCCGGCGCCTTGCTATCCCTTGCTAGCCGCTCGCGCCGGAGGAAAGCCTTTGATCTAAAACTGCCACTAGAGTTTCGGCCGCAAGAAAATCCCGGTTGCTATTCAATTGCTCCGGGAACCCTCTCTGCAAGGCTAAAACCGAGCCGCAGCTTACTTGCAGGAAAAAGGTCCCGCTAGCACCAATTAAGCACATTATAAAGCCGAAATAAAGCCATCCTGCACTCTTATGAGACTATAAAGTGTTTGTAGGTGTTAGCAAAAATAGCACAACATTCCCCTACACTCAAATCCGTAAATAAATTATTTTTTAATTTATGCCAAACATCCATGTAAAAAATCCCCTGAGGGCTTGGAGCACCTCAGACCCGCCCACGCTGCGGCCGGAAAATAAACAGTTAATGTAAACTCGGATTTGGGCTGATGTGCAAGCTTGAGAGGGGGTTGCTATTAATACTCATGTCCCCCAATATGATCCCTAGCATTTACAGAGCTGTACAGTGCCGTCTTGAATTTATTTTTGCAAGATATACTGCTGGCCGTAAGGGGAGATCCTTGCTGGGCCGTATAATTGAATTGCAAGATAACGGAACCCCCACAAGGAATCGCAGCCTTGCGGCCGTTTTACGGCCGATAATAGAATGAGGCCCCATGTAAATTTCTTTCCAATTCTCTGTTTTTTTTAAGAATTATTACTACTTCATTCAATGATGGAATAAGTTCTGATTTCCAACGTTTGGCAATAAGCCATTTAACTACTGAAACTACCTGTATAATCAGAGCCTGTTCTTCCACTTTAAGCCTTTCATCCATAATATGGAGAATGGCCATTTTACATGAAGGCATAATAATTTTACCGCAAATTTTAGAGATATAATCAAAGATCGAAATCCAGAGTTTCTTGATGGGATCACAGTCCCACCAAATGTGTTTGTGTGACCCTTGCTAGCTACAAAGCCTCCAACATAGCCCCATATTTGGGTTATTATTAATAGCTGTTATTTTTACTGGGACAAAGTACCACCTCTGCACCACTTTAAAATTGACTTCTCTATATGCTTGATATTTAATAGTTTTCTGTGAAAGCGTGAATGCTCTAGACCATTTTTTCAAGTCAATTGAGTTATTGCATTCTTTCTCCCATTTAAGCATACCTGGGGATTTCTCAATCGTAACCTCTTTTCTTAAATTATCGTAGCATTTGGAAATTATATGTTTGCCGTCATTATATAGTGCTAATTTTATTAAATTGAGTGCTAATTTTTGGAAATTGGTGAGATCCCTGTTTGAAGTAATTAAATATTTTGATTTTATAATAGAGTTTTTAACTCTTTCATATTCTAACCATTTAGATGGGGGAAAAGTAAATGCTACATATAGTTTAGAAAAGGACTTAAATTTACATTTATCAAACAAATCTCCCAATGTCTGTATATTCCAGGTACTCCAGTTTCGGAGGCAAGGCAGATTGAGAATATTACTTAGACCCAGCAATGACATTCCTGGAGACGGGATTGTCGAAAGTTTTACATTTTTATTCCATTTAAACCAAAATTCAAAACCGGTTTTAATTATTATAGACATGTTTTTATTTATATTATAGGGGAATTTATCGTACCAAAGCCAATCCCGCAATGAAAGATTACTAGCAAAACATTGTTCTATTGTTGTCCAGCTATTTTGTTTTGTTTTTGCAGACTAGGTTATAAAGTAAAATAGCATTACGGCTATATAATATTCTTCAATACAAGGGGAAGCAATACCTCCTTTTATAAAACTCTTCCTAACGGTCTTTGATTTGATTCTCGATTTTTTCTCATTATATATAAATAAGTCAATCAAAGTTTGGTATTTTTTAATTGTGGATTCAGGAACGGCTAAAGGCAAACATCTGAATAAATAATTTATTTGCGGCAATACACGCATACAAAGCATATATAAGGGGTGTCATGATATCATTCATGGCAAATCTTAAAAAACAGAAAGGAAAGTCCTCAACATTCTTTTATATAGAATTAGACAAAATATTGTTCCCGAATAAAATAAATCTGAATAAACAAAATATAAAACAAATGAATAGTTGAAATATGCAAATAAAAAAAAATGTACAACACCAAGCCAACAAATTAATCTGGAAATTCCAAAAATCACAATTTCAATTTGGAAATAAAACAGGTACATTTTGGCAAATAAATTAAAAAACAAAACATACAAAATAATATTTTAGGATTGAAAGGATCAGATAATAAATTATGACAACATCCTGAAGAAATTTGTAATATTTTCCTAAAATACTATAGAGAACTATATCATTTAGAACAACACCACAGAGTTGAAAAACTAGATAAAACTGAAATAGAAAAAATCAATCGGGTTTTACAAAAAAAAGACTTGGAAAATAACCTACCCTTGCTGGCCCTGTCATTAGATGCCGAAAAAGCATTTGACTGGGTCAGCTGGGAATTCTTAAATGCTGTACTGCAAAAATACGGAATGGCAGAATTTGCTTCCAAATCAATAAAAGCTCTATATACTAACCCGAAAGCATATATTACTGGACCATAATTTCGGAACTGCGAAATGTACTATTAGAAATGGAACTGGACAAGGCTGTCCACTATTACATATATTGTTTGTTCTATTTATAGAACCATTAGTGGAACCCATAAGGAAATCTAAAGATATAAAGGGAGTACAGATAGGTAAAAATAACTATACAATTCTCCTCTTTGCAGATGACATTGTTCTAACTGTAATTGAACCTGAACAATCATTATATCATTTGCATAAAATATTAACAATGTTTGGTACAATTTCTTATTTTAAGGTGAATTATTCTAAGACAAATATTATTTCCAAAGGATGTACTTTGGAATTAAAATGGAAATTAAAAATCCTTTACTTATATAATTGGGAATCAGAATACCTGACACACCTGGCATTAGATTCAGTTTTCATCTAACAAATAATTTGAATGAACTATCCAAACAAATAAGAATAATCCTGTATGATTAGAGAAAATTAATCATGTTTTGCGTAGCAAAGATTGTTGCCATTAAAATGACCATAATTCCTAAGATAACATATATGTATTCAAGAGGAAGTACCAAAGAAGATCTTAAACAACATACAGATAAATATATTAACAATGATAAAAGAACCAGAATAAAAATAAATATCACCAGAAGGAAAATAGAACATGGAGGTCTATCCTCTCCATCATTAGAAGATATACATGATTATATAGTGCTTTCTCATATCATAAACTGGAGCTCCCCATTTAAGTCATCTATATGGAAATCTATAAAAGAGGAATTAGTAAAGGATAACCATATACATTGTATTCTATTGGCTTCCAAAATATGATCCATATAAATTTAATAATTTACCAAGAGGGATGAAATCATTAATTAAATTTTGGTATAAAAATAGAGAAAAAATGTAATTATCAAGTTACTTTTCTTTAAGCTCACCAATGGAGACCCTCGATATGGGTAAAAATGATCAAAATATAGAATTACGGAAGAACAAACAGCTGAGGAATTTTGGAGTCCTATATTCTGGGGGTACATTATTGCCATTAAATGAAATCCATAGTAAATATAACCTAACTAATATATCATGGTTAAACTATATAGCCCTAAAGAGATCCCTAAAGGAAAAAGGCTTTACATTAGATAATATGCCAGAAATAACGCCCTTTGAAAATGTATGTTTATCCAGGGAAAATATACGTATGGTATCCAAATGTCATAAGATAATGACAGAGAATAGAAATATGGAAAAAGCAGGGGCCATGATGGCTTGGGGAAAAGATTTAAAAATTAGTTTAACAGAAAGTGCTTGGACCAAAACAATAGTCCAAAAATCAGCAATAAACTTATCATATATAGCAATGTATTTTAAAAATCATACAACACTGGTATTTAGTCTAAAAAAAATTATATATATATAACATAAACAATCAAAGTATGTGTTTGAAGGGATGTGATCAAAGGGGCGACACTCTACATGTGTGGTGGCAATGCAGTAGAATCAAAGATTTTTGGAAAAACTGCTGCAGGCAAATTTCAAAATTTATAGACAAGTAGGTATACCGTGTAACCCACAATTGTTGATATTGCATTGGATATCCACCTGCCCTTTCCACAACAAAAATATATATTATAGCACATATTAATGGTGATAAAATCACAGTTGATAAAATTCTGGAAACTGAATCAACTCCCCACCTGGCTAGAAATAGAAAGTATTGGTGGTGGAGACAGACAATTTTTAAGTGAGGAGAAAAATGTAGAACTAAACAAAAAGGGTCTTGAAAATAATTGCCAATATTGGGATATTTATGAAGCAAAAAGGCAATGATAGATTTTCTAATGATTTTATACCTACTTCCCCAATGTAACTTTTGTAGAAGAGAAAAGGGGTTTGATAGACCCACTGTAGAATAATTGTACCTAATTGTACCTAATTGTTCTTTTTCTATCTATGAATGAATGTTTGTATGTACTGTAATGTTAATTATACAAAAAAAAATCAGAGAATGTACTAACCTTAATAGGTTTGTTCTATGGGCATGTTAATCCACTCTGAGAGCAGCTTCTTTCTTTTAGCTCACTTGTGCCCTTCACATGGAGAAATATCCTTTAGTACATCAGTTTAGTATAACCTAATTGAGTGATCCAGCCCTGAAATGCCAGGCAATTTTACCATGAGCTGGGCCTTAACAGTAAGTTGTAGCTGATCTTATAAAATATATTTTGTTCCATAAAAAAAGGTCCCACATAAACTACAAATAATTATTTCTAATTTGATGAGTAGACTGAAGATGTTCCTGAATATTGTTAATGATAACGGAACCCATTAAAATAGGTGATTCACAATAGTATTAACTTTATTATTAATATATTAATAAAAAATCTTAAATATTAATATTAACATAGCATAGCAATTACCTACTAATAGAATAAGCATTCCCACAAAGCTATAATACACTTACAAGAAACACTGTGAGCCCAATTCAATTGAGCAATCGTAAATTACTGGAGCCCTGTTAGTGAGGCTGTAAGTTAATTTGTAATTCAATTGGCATCTTTTTTGCGGGCTTTGGATGGTTTTCAGCCTCCTGAAGCCTTTGATCTCTCCTGCCCGCAAGAGATCTGATCGCTAAAATCACAAATCGCTATTCAATTGATCCAATTCCCCAAGGCCGCAAATGGTTTCACACCCGTAAATCCTACGAGTGCTAGAGGGGACCCGCAAGGGGGTTTAACCGCTGTCCGCAGCACTGTAAATGCAAATTAAAATTCAATACTGCACTGTAAATAATGGGGAAAGCAATGAAAGACATTAGAATTAATTGCACCACAGTCTCAAGCTCTCAAATCGGCAATACAAAATCATGTTTTTTCGGAGTTATATCGATCTCGGGAATCAATGAGTTAATATAAATCCGGACACCCACATGGACTGGAACAGTATTGGTATTCATTTTATTATTTTGTATTTGGAGGTTTTGCGAGTCCCATCGCATATCGGATCCCTGAAGCTAATTGATTGACATGTAACCTATATGTTTTACTGCTGTAAGGATGGTGGTCTCATTTTCTATTGACTGTTTCAAAATGGGTAGTTACGGTCTAGCTTAATTGATCATATTGCCGCCATGAACTGCTACGGACAAGTGCATGGTTTACAGAGTTTGCTTTCATTGTTTAACTTTTGGGCTCCTTCACAGCCATACGACCTGAATTGCACGAAATTCAGGCTTACAATTGAATCGGGCTCTTACTTTCTACACATTAAGTCAAAAATCCAACATTAGCTACACCATGGCCCCTATTCGATTGAGCAACTGTAAGTTACTGGAGCCCGTAATGTAACCCGTAAACTAATTTGCTATTCAATTAGCGTCTTTTAGCTACCCGCAATCAATTTGGCTGAAAATCCCTGCGGTTGTCAAAATCGTAACTCAGACCCATCTAAGCCCAAAATCAGGAAAGTCCATAAATGTTACAATCGAACATCGCTATTCAATTGCTACAATTCCTCAAGCCCGCAAATGTTTTTACAGCTGTAAATGGCAAATATAGAAGAAAATACTACGAGTACCAGATAGGACTCGCAAGGGGGATAAACACCTGATCGTAGCACTGCAAATAAAACATCAATACTACACTTTAAAAGACGGGGGAAAGCAATAAAATACATTAAAATTAATTGCACAACAGTCTCAAGCTCGCAAATTTGCAATAAAAACAAAAAAAAATTACTTTTAATTTCTGTGTCATATCAATTTTTGTAATCAAGGCGTTAATACATATCAGGCCACCCACATAGACTAGAACATTTCCTTCATTCTTTTTTATTATTTTAAACCGGATTGTGAGTACGATCGCATATCAGACTTCTAAACTCTAATTGTTTGACGTTTAACGTCCATGTTTAAATGATGTCATAATGACAGTCTCATTTACTATTGACTGTTAGTAAATCGGTAGTTACGGCCTTGCTTAATATATCATGATCACTCTCTGAAATGTTACTTACGAGTGCATGGTTTACGGTTTAGGCTTTCAGCTAGGTAGCTGTGGGCTTGAGCAATTCATTCTCTCTGTAACTGTTGCAAATGTGCAGACTTACGGCTTGCAACTGTGGGCTTGCAATTGAATAGGGGCCCATGTCATTCAATTTCACTACTCAGTATCCTCTTTGAAATTTCTAATAGAACAAGCTCAATATTATCCAAATAATCCTATCCAAACAAAGAGGAATTATACCAGTTAGGTCATGATCATTTAAAAACGTTTTGGAAGCCATCATAAAGGCAGGAACTTTCTTAACAAATGTAATTTATAAGATATGTTAAAACTATCAACTCATTCCATCACTTAAAAGCAACATTCTCTTTTCTTCAGATGAAAAACAGGTTTAGAAAATTGGTCTCCCTCTTTGATTAAAGTTTGAACTGGGATTAGATATTTTCAATAATCAATTACACTCATTAATCAATTAATCAAGTGCATATACCTTGCATGTTTGGGGCCTGTGATCTCTCTGGTTTCTGTATCAAAGGCCACAAAAGTGTGCTTTATTTAGACATACTGTACTTTCAATATAATCCATTAAATATATTCAGCTAATAACCAATTTCTGGTGAACTATGCAAAATGTTCTTCTTTGACCAAATAATTCTGATAAAGATGGTGATGTTCCATTAAAGTTAAAGATATTGCTTCTGGCATTAGCCATAAGAGATCTGCAACAATTATACAAGCATATTTTATAGTAAATTTTGAGCCACCAATGCAATAAATTAAATTAAATTATCCAATAAATACCATCTTTTATACAGACTAGGGGCCCCATTAAAATTTAGCAGAGTTAAAGAGCTATTAAATTAGACAAACCTGCAACATACGTGTCTGACATCCAAATCAGCAAACCATGCTTCCGCACGTTCCATTTGCAGCCATGAACATGATCAATTAGTCAAACGTGTGGTTACGGGTTTAGACGGAGCCAATAGTAAAAGAGATCATCATCATCATTACGTCACTAAAAGAATGGAGATTAGATTTCAATCCCTTACGTGTTCGAAGTACAAGTTGCGATCGGGCTCGTAATCCAGAAATAATACAATATGAAATAATCAATAAATATGATATTCTAGTCCATGCGAGTTCTATTATATGTATTAACACATTGATTGCAAGGATCGATATAACACAAAAATTAAGCATGAAATAAATTATTTTTTATTGCTTGAGACTATTGTGCTATTAATACGAATACCTTACATCAATATCAATTTAATTTAAAATACAGTATTGTGTTTATTCTAGCTTTTACAGTGCTACGGACAGGAGTTTAACCCCCTGGAGGGTCCTCTTTAGTACCCGTAGAATTTTCGGCTCCATATGCTGTTTACGGGTTTGAACACCAGTGCGTCCTTGGGGATTCATATCAATTTAATAGTGATTTGCGATAGTAACATTTACAGGCTTGACAGATCAAGAGTTCTGATTTTGACGGCCCTTAGGGTTTTTCTGCCTGTAAAATGCAGATCGTTTGAGGGTAGCTGAAAGAGGCCAATCTAATAGCCTTAACTCTTTGTGAACTCTTTTACTGGCTATGATTTCTAAAATCATAGCAATTAAATGGGGCTCAACGTCTGTGTCCGGTGTACAAAAACATTGTATTTTTTACAGCTTGTCAGAAATTACTCCCATTTTACGAAATAAAAAGAGTGTGGAATGAGAGCAGCAAAGAGGTTCCCACGCATGTTCTCTATTTTCTTTTCATAAGTTCCTAAATGTGACCTTCATATCTCTGTCTTGAAAGTTTTATGTACTTACGCAAAGGATTGATAGATTTCTCTTTAAAATGACACAGTTACATGCATACCTCTTCAAAAGGTTAAAAAAATCAACCACCTGACGATCTCATTATCTTTCCACTATGAATTCTCACTTTACATCAGAGTGATAAATATTGCAGGCAGCAACATCTCTAATTTGATGACTCATATAGCATCTCATCGACAAAAAAAGCACAATTCCAGTTTATAAGAATAGTTTTGTAATACATATATATCAGTTGTTTAAGACTTACAGAATTTCTAGGTTGAAGCTCAGTGCCACCACTTTGTCACCCTGCTGCTGATTCATATTCATACAACATATTGCTGATTGCAACATCTGTTGTTCACTGAACCATCAATTCATTCTACTGCAGCAGAAGTCAAATGCACTTGCGAAGAGTCACTGCACTTGCACATACAAATCAAACATGTTAGACTAAAAATTTGAATGATAAAAAAATCGGTATATGATTGCTTAATAGTCACTAATATTTTATATCCAAGATTTTTTAAGCGTATATTACTTAGCACCACTTCAGTTAAAAAAGACACTTGTCTCACTTGTACAAAACTAGCAATATTAGCAGTTGTGCAATCCATGGACATAAAGCATTTTTGTGAAAATCTTCAGAGCTGGATCATGAGGGTGTTTGTTTTGACCATCAGTGAAGAGGGGTGGGTAAGAGGGAAGAATTGATTAAAATAGACAAAACAACCATTCCCTTTTACTGGACCAGAAGCAGGTCCCTTGCATCATTTACTGCAACAATATACTGCAGATATGTACACACCTCTCTCACACACTTCCACCAATGTATCATGGATCTCTCCAGGGTAATGCAGAGGTCTTAACATGTATTTTTTCTAATTAAGAGCTAGATGTATTAAGATGCTCTAAGTCACAAAAAGTCTGCAGACCACTCTCTTTCATTGTGCCACCATGGTCGTTTAAAGGAACTGTGTGATGGGATTTTCCTACATGGAATAAGCATACAAATCTAATATAATATAGTAACTGTCTAATTATGTGTGCAGCAAGATAAAGTTAGTTCATACTTCCTCCAACTTCTGCCAGTTCTCTGTTACAGTAATATTCCTATTCTGATTTCCCAACCATTCATAGGTCAGATCCAGGGATGTTTTTTCTCTATTATCTATTTTAATTGATTGAGAAGGCTTTCTCATTTTAATTAAAATCTGACAAGGTAGAAAGCAGGATCAGAATTTTAACATTGTATCCCTGTTTGGCAGTATTGGTGCATTTGCATTCTGTTTAATATACTATTGTTGTCACTATTTTTGGCTTAGCTTTAATGAAACTTCAGGTGATATGGAATTACCATATTTTAAAGAGTAAGATCATCACTTTGTGATTTGTTGTGTATTGAATATAGTTCTTCATACTTTTCATTAATATTGAACTAGGAGCTCGATTCAATTCGAAGCCTGCATCTTGCGGTACACAGGCCGTATGTCTGCGAGCGTGCTTGAGTTCTGCTACAATTTCCGGTGCTATTCAATTGAACAAGCCCGCAAGTTAGGGGCCAAAAGCCGAAACCGTAAACCATGCATGGACATTACATGTCAATCAATTAGCGTTTAAGGGTCCAATATGTGTAAAACCGCAAAATACAAAATAATAAAAATGAATGCCAATACTATTCTAGTCCATGTGGGTGGCCTGATATGTATTAACTCATTGATTCCAGAGATCGATATAACCCCAAAATGAAACAATAAATACATTTAAAAATGTATTGGCAATTTGCAAACTTGAGACTGTTGTGCAATACATTTTTATGTCTTTCATCACTTTCCATGTCATTTACAGTGCAGTATTGATTTTTTATTTGCATTTACAGTGCTATCTGGGACGTGTAGGATTTTCTCTTACATTTGCCGTTTACAGGTGAGAAAACGTTTGCGGATTTCGGGAATTGTAGCAATTGAATAGCGATTTACGATTTAAGCGATCGTAACTCTTGCGGACGGGAAAGATCAAAGGCATTGGGAGGTTGTAAGTTCTGGTTTTATCAACCGCAAGGATTTCAAGGCCGTAACCCGTAATCTGTTTGTAGCCCGCAAAAAGATGCCACTTGAGGAGCAAAATAACTTACGGCTTCCATTACGGGCTACTTACGATTGCTCAGTTGAATCGGGCTCTAGGTTCCTAACAACCTTTGGCTTATAGGAATATGGAAGGTTTCTGGATTATAAAATGTATATAATATACCTATATATTTATTTACTTTTATGTACTTTGTTTTATTAAGAAGCAATTAGTTCTGTTTACTGCCTAAAGTAATGCAAACAGTCCCTGTATTGGCCTGTCCACTTAAGAATGTGCAGACACAGACTCTTTAGGGCTGGGTGTGCAGTGTAGTGTCCCTAGCCTATCAGTCACTTTGTCTCAGAAAAACATGCTGCAACGTGCTGCTGAGACATGGTTCCAGATAGGCTAGGACACTGCACATATGTGTATCCAACGCCGCAGTGGGCTGACCCATACAGCGACTATTTGTATGATTTTAGACAGTAAAAATAGAGTTTTTAATTATTGTTTAATATAACAAAGTACATAAAAGTAAATAAATAGTTATAATATACACATAGTAAAATCCCAAAATCTTCCATACCCCTTTAATACCTTGGTGGCCATGTGTTTTATTTACATTTATTTTTAAGTCCGAGCTGCATTGCTTACATAGGACTGTACTGTCACCAGGCATAGGAAGATTGAAACTCTTGGTTTGCATACTCTTACGAATGAAGAACAGCATTTACCCTCTGTACACTGTAAAAACCCTTCGTTGAACCAGTTCCAAGCATTTTACTGTGAGCTTCACTGAAATGCCACATAACCTCAAAGGAATTTTGTGAAATTATACAGTAAAGGGCCACTGTAGTGCAATTGTATGTAAAACGTATATGTTTGTTTGGCATATATTTTTTAAAAAGTATGAAGTTTAAAATAAATAAAACTAAACATTTTTATTTTGCTTTAGAATGAGTCTGTTTTCCCTTAAGCACTGCTACTTATGTCCTCCTACCTGTGCCTGGAAGCTGGACTAAAGAGTCTGACTAGTCAGACTGTGCTTCAGACTGGGCATGCTCAGTAAACATGGATGGAGCTATGATGCACTGTCAAAGAGGGCCTATGGAACAGCTCCAAGCAGGTTTCAATAGAGCTGATACCTCTGTGTAGGCAGTGGGGGCTATGATGTCATTGTGGCCCCTGAAATCATAAACCAGACTTCTTCCAAGCTTCATGATGGTCCAGTCCCCAGGCAGAGATGGCCACATACACTGACAAGGCATAGGGAGTTGGAGATATGGATCTATGTTTGAGGAGAAAACACACAATGTAAAAGGTAAGACAAAGTATTAGCTTTTATTTATTTTACACACATACTTTTTTTTAATAATGTCTGCCCAACAAAACATATGCGCTTTGCTTAGAAATACTATACAGTGGTTCTTTATGGCAAAAATATATGAACATAAACCTAGTTTGCTGGAGACCATGACAGTGTTTTGTTCTAGAGAAGAGCTTTTAATCCTGTCCAGTGATGTTACCAGAAGAGGGGTTTTCTCTCCCACATTAAATGGTAGAGTGACTCTGTGGCTCTACTGGGGTAACAAAATACTCTTACTACAGGGTCACATTATTATGACCACCGCCTACTTTTGACATCAGCAGCACGTAGCCAATGAGATACAGCATGTGTCATGAGCTGTCTTAGTGAGTATATAAGGTGACATGTAGGCTTTCTACAAACCTAACCATCATTGCCATGGGTAAAATGCGCAATTCATCTTGCTTTGAAAAGGGGATGATCACTGGCTTATTTCTGAAACAGTGCAGTTTGTGAACATTTCGCATGCTGCTGTGGTTAAAGTGTACAGTGACTAGACAAACTGCACCATTGCGAATAAGCGATGTGGAAACTGCGGAGCGCCACTTGCCGTCGGCTGCAAATGTGTGTGAGGGCCAACCAACACACTATAGATGAGCAACTCACAATCCAAATGAACCAGGGGGCTACCAGACATATGTGTAAAAGAACAGTACATCCAACAGTACAGTATATAAATGGCTTCAATTTGCATTGTAATGAAATTGGATCTCTTGTGATTGGCTAAAAATTACCTTCTCTGATGTTTTCTGCTCCATCGACTGGATGGACGTTGGCGTGTGTGAATTTTCTGGGTGCACTCATACTTCTGGAAGGCACTCTCAATTGAAATTGATTGGGTTATCTATCCATCCTTGCAGATCAAGTACACCCATACATATTTATTGTCTCCCCTGGAATGGATGGGTTCTTCCAGGAGGATAATGCATCATTTAATTTGGCCAGAATTGTCTGGGAGTGGTTAGAGAAAGAGACAACGCAAACTTCCAAATAGTTCCCTGTCCTTGAAATTCCCGGACTTGAACACACCTCGATCTCCATGTTGGCTGTTTGGATGCTCCACTGCACACTTTTCAGCAGCTGTCGGATGCAATGCAATCTGCATGGCTCCACATATTCTTGCTAACCTCACAGCATCTTATTGACTCACTGCCATGCCTTCTAACTGCTGTCCGTGCTGCACACAATGGTTATTTGAGATATTAATTGGTGGTCATGAAAATGTTACTGGATCGTGTATATTCCTGTTTGTTATTATGAAATATATCATAGAGAAACACCACATTGCTAAATGATATTAGAACCAAGCTTTGCCTAGCATAATACTTTCAGAAGTCTCAGCATCTTCAATCTTACTTACAAAATCAGTCATTTTCTTTAACCTGCTTCTGCATATCTGAATCAAAACATAGGTTTGTTCATTTCAGCGATACCCTTCAGGGGACCAAATGAAAACTTTATTATAGTTGACTTACAGCACGTCAGAAATGAAAGAGTTTCATCCTGATGTTGGTTCTCTATAATCAATCTCCTACAATGGCCAAAGAACCAAAGGAGCAATCTGTTCTATAATACAAAAGCATTGCAATAAAACATTGGAAGCTAAATTGGCACAAAATATATATTATTACGTATTGAGCATCTATACATCACAATTCAAGCATGACAGTATGTAAGTGCACTTAATCTTAAAGTTATCATTTCCATCACACCAACATTAGAGCAATGTCAGTCATGAAATAAAATAATTGCAGTTATTAGTAAATACACATATAAATAATACAAGTAATTATTTCCTATGTTGCCAAGTGTATTATTAGTATATTGCCCCTTTATTCTTTTTCCATAAAAACATTTTCAGAAGGCTACTGAATGTTCTTGTTACTTCATAATAATGAAAATGATGGTTTGAAAGTCCTTCTGTGATGATAGACTAAATTGATACAATTTCCATTGGCCTCACCGCTGCTTTCACTTCACTGAAATTTCCTCTTCACATTCACTTGAGTTATCTTGTTTCTAATGATACCTTTTGATGGTTTGCTAAAGTAAATTTATTGATGTCTATTATAATGCTATGTTTTTCCATACAGGAATAGAGATACCACCTACAGTTTTCTTAGAGACAAATAAGATTAAAAATACTGATAGCTTTTAAATGACCACTTTAGTCACTATTTTCTAGATAGTCTTATAAAGTAAAAAAATAAAAATAAACAGCCTTTACATTTTTATATTTTATACACTGATATTCATTACTGCATGGATCCATTTTCTCATATCAGCTGATCCTGCCTGTTATTTTATCTAGAGGGTGTGTCCTTATAAATGAATGAGCCTTACATTATACCTAATGAATGCTCTGGCAATTGTAGATGCCAAATTCCCATTATGAAGATAGAAACTTCCTTTGTACTCAAAGTCTCCTTCAACCTCAGGAAGTAGAACAGCAGAAAACAAAATGATAGCTCCAACAACAGCTTATAAAAGATAATAAATCAGAGGCTGCATTATTTAATTTTTAATTCTATTGTTTTTTTCCAAATTTTTAAGTGTAGTTCTTCAAAATACTATATTTTAAATATATGACCACAGGGGTCCTTTAATGGATCCACCTGTTCTTGTTAAAGATGGATAGAATCTATTGATATTAGCTCTTTGTATACTATAGTATATCTTTTGGAGAAGTCATAAATATTTTTAAAAATGTTTGCACATTGTGGAAGTTTCTGAAATATGTCTCTTATTTTTGTTCTGTAAAGTTTTCTTATTGTTCCCTCATTATATGGATACTAAACAGCTGAATACAAATGTGGTTTATACAGCTTGTAAAGCCATCTGTAGAGCAAATGTTCACAAAAGGGACTGGTTTAGTGGGTACCCTTTAGCTACCAGTCACTTATACAGCTGGGTACAATATCATAATCCAACTCTAAATCTACATGAAAAAAAAAGTTTAATTAGATGTTTTAAAAACATTTTTGTCTTTAATTAGCGCTATGATTTACATGCGCTTCAATTTAATGACTGTTGAATTTCAATTGTTTTCAGTACTGAGATTTAAATTGGCTTGCTTTTTAATTGCAGTCAAATTAGTATTTCAGCGATTCACATGATTTAACTTGCGTGATAGACCCTTTTTATCTATTATCAATGCTTGTTTTAAAGCTCTCAGTAGTCCTAAATCCCCTTTATTGATTGTATAACACGTGTTAGTTGGATATTCCGGGGTTTTGAAACATCACTGTGTTACATACCAGTAGGAAAGTTGAATTTAAAGGGACTACATAGCAATTGAGATTGAAAAAAGATATTTAGATCCTTGTAATATCTAGATTAATTATTAATTGATCGAGAGGAAGGCAAACAAATAAATCCAGTTGAGACAATGGTAATTGTCTGTTAAAGGGAGAAAAAAAGAAAATCCTTCCTGATCCCAAAAAGATATTCCCTTTTAGGCACAAACGTTTAATTTGGTTAGCATTTCTTCATAGCTTACAGCCTTATTAAATTGCAATTCTGCAAATTCTAAAGGGCTCTATATAAGCACAGAGCATATTTTTTTTATAAAAGTTTTTAGTTTGTTAACTTCTATCCAAAAGCAAGGTCTTCATGAACTAAAAACTTCTGTAAAAAAAAATAGGCTATGTGCTTATATAGAGCCCTTTAGAATTTGCAGAATTGCAATTTAAGAAGGCTGTTAGTGTTTCCATTCCCCTTATTAGTTTTGTTGCACTTCTCAGTCCTTTTTTTGAATTAGTGACCATATTCCAAAAGAGGGCGTATTAGGGATTTGTATAGTGGCAGAATTATATTTACTTCCCTTGCGTCTATACCCTTCTTCTTACATGATGTTTTACTTGCCTTTGCAGGTGCTGCTTGGCATTGATCTCTGTTATGTAGGTAGGTTGTTGTCCGCAAGTACTCCTAAATCTCTTTCTATCTCTGATGTGCTTAAATTTGTTCAATTTAGACAATTTTTATTCTATTCCCAAATCAAAACCTTTGTGTTAAATCTCATATGTCATTTAGTTGCCCACTATACTAATTTATGTAAGTGCCTTTGGAGGGAAAGTACATCAATTTCTGATTTAACTACCTTGCTACAACAGCAAAAATGGAGACACTACTTTCCAGTTCTACTTCTAAGTCATTAATAAATCTATTAGAAAGAAGACCTAATATTGAACTCTGAGGAAACCCACTTACCACAATAGTCCAATCTGAGTATGTTCCATTTACAACAACACTTTGCTTCCTGTCTTTTAACCAGTTCTTAATCCATGTCCATTTATTTTCTGCAATTCCTCTTCTCAATAGCCTCCCATGTATCTATATCCTTTACTGAATTTACTTGGTCCAAATTCCTACTTACCTCCTCATAGAAACTAATTGCATTTGTTTGACATGACCGATCACTCATTAATCCGTGTTGACTTCAACTGTTTAGCCTGTACACGTGGATACATTCCTGTATATGTGAACCCTGCTAAAAGCTTTCCCACTACAGAAGCATGGCTTACAGGTCTATTGTTCCCTGCATTTGCTCTTGTGCCTTTCTCCAGTCATCCTGGTATCGGGCCTGTGGAGAGCAACTCTTTAAAACATAGCTATAATAGTTTGGCTATTACAGAAGCCAGTTTCCTCAGTACCCTTGGATGTATTCCACCAGTACCTGGGGCTTTATTAACATTTATTTTCTCCAGCCTCATTTTGATTTCTTCCTGCTTTAACAAATTATTTGGTGAAGGTAGTGTAGCCCCATTTTGATTCTGTGTTCCAACCACTGGTACCTACCTTGTATACCTGAAGAAAATCATTTATTTAGATCATCTGCCTTTTCCTGGTCACAATTCATCAGTCAGCCTGTTTCACATTGTAATGTTCCTATAGTTTCCATCCTAACATTATTTCCAATAAAATACTTAAAAAATGTTTAGTGTTAGTCTTACTCTCCTTTGCAGTTAACTTTTAATTTTCTATTTTAGCCAATCTAATAGCTCTTTTGCAAGCCTTGTTAAATTCATTGTACCCACATAAAGTAGTCTTTGTTGCTTCTTTCATGCATAGTTTAAATACATCCTTATCTTGATCTTTACATCAATGTTAAGCCACATGGAATGTGATTTATTCCTTTTACTTTTATTTCCAAATGTTATATACTAATTTTCATGTATATTTAGTAAGACTTTAAATGTTATCTATTTATTTTCAGTATTTTTAACTGTCAGTTCTTTGTCCCAGGCTATACTTTGTATTACTACCATTAGATCATTAAAATGAGACTTTTACCCTATTTGAACATTTGATACTATAGCAGTATTTTGTGTGATTACTAAATCCATTTTAGCTTTATTTCTATTAAGTTCTTGGGCCAAATAATGATCTCTGAGTGTGCTCTTGAACCTGCTCCACTTAGCTGAATTGCTGGTCTCATTCATCCATTTTATTTCAGGGTAATTAAACACTCTCCTTCTGGATTGTTACCTTGTCGTGGTGAAGGGGCATGTGTACTTCGATGAAGCTATGAGCGATACCATGTAGGGTCAGCCAAGATGGGCAGGTTATGGCAGAGAGGTCAGGCAAATTGTGTTCAACTGGAGAAGGAACTGGTAACCCACTCCAGTATCTTTGCTGGGAAAACATTATGGACAAGTACAACCAGAGACATATTGATATGGCGCCGGAAGATGAGCCCCGCAGGTCAGAAGGTGCCTACCACATTACTGAGGAAGAGCAGAGGGCTAGTACAAGTAACACTAGGTCTAATGAAGTGGTTGGGCCAAAGACGAAAGAACACCCAGCTGCGGATGTGTCTGGAGGGGAAAGGAAAGTCTGATGCTGCAAAGATCAATTCAGAATAGGAACCTGGAATTTTAGAACTATGAACCAAAGCAAACTAGATGTGGTTAGGAATGAAATGACAAGGTTAAACATTGCTATTCTGGGAATTGTTGAACTTAAATGGACTGGAATGGGACATTTCACACCTGACAACCACCAGATCTTCTACTGTGGTCAAGAATCCCACAGAAGAAATGGAGTAGCCATCCTAGTCAATCAAAGAGTGACCAAAGCAGTGCTCGGTTAAAACCCAATAAATGACAGAATTATTTCAATTTGAATTCAAGGAAAGATATTTAATATCACAGTGATCCAAGTCTATGCTCCAACCACAGATGCTGAAGAGGCTGAAGTTGTCCAGTTCTACGAAGACATTCAACACGTCATAGATATAAAACCAAGAAAATATGCTACTATCATCATAGGAGATTGGAATGCTAAAGTAGGGAACCAAAGTACACCTGGAATAACCTGCAAATTTGGACTTGGAGTACAAAATGAAGCAGGTCAGAGATTAGTATAATCTTGTCAAGATAATTCTCTGGTCTTAGCAAACAGCGTCTTCAAACAGCCTCCGAGACCACTCTACACATGGACATCGCCAGATGGACAACATAGAAATCAGATTGACTATTTGCAGCCAAAGATGGAGGCGCTCTATACAGTCAGCAAAAACAAGACCTGGAGCTGACTGTGGCTCAGACCATGAGCTTCTTATTGCAAAGTTGAAAATTAAACTGATGAAAAGAGGGAAAACCATCAGACCACGTAAATACGAAATAAATAATATCCCTTGTGAATATGCAATGGAAGTAAGGAATAGATTTAAGGAACTAGACAAGGAAGATAGAATGCCTGAAGAACTTTGGACTTTTGAATCCTTCTCAAGGAAGCGGAAACACGCACCGGCTAATTGCCAGCTGGGCTGCTACACTCCAGATCAAGATCCTCCAGATCCTTTCAAAGCACCATAGACTACTAACAGCAAGAGCAGTCAGGGTAAGATTTGGGGTACTTGCCACAGGGCAGACCCTCAGGGCCTCTAGTCGGCCAATGACTTTGTTATTTTGTTCACCATACTGTCACTTAGATTCAGTGGTAAATAGGTGGAGGTCATAGGCTGTAAGATTATATTATATGCCACTCTTGTATTGTTTATGTATGATACATGGTGTAAAATAGTGTGATACCTATTTTTTTATACTTATGTTTTTTGCTCACTTCTCTCATATGACAAGAGGCTGTTAGGCTGTAACTACCAGTGTGCACACTTATTCACACTAAAGATAACTATATCATTGCCTTCTGTCTATATTCTGCTGCTACACTAATAGTGGAAACCCTCTCATGTATCGTGACTTTTTTCCATGTTGAGTCTACCATAGCTCCCTTGTTACCACCTAGTGACACCTAAGGGTAATAGCGCTATCCCCTTGCCACTTAGACAATATTTACCACTCCATGGCATCTGTAGACACATGTATTTCCTTATAACATCAGGAAAATTGCATCCTTTTTGCTAGCTTGCAGCTGGCTTTTGTGTTTTTATATTTTTTACTATATTTTCTTGCACAGATTATTTGTGCCACTGTGCTTTATTTTACTATACATCCTTAATAAAAGTTATGTTTTATTTTATCTGGATTCAAAAAATGTTTGTGCTGTTCTACCTTTAACTGCAGCCACTACTGTCTGGCGCCCATTCTTCCTAGATTTAAGAACTTTGGACCGAAGTTTGCAACATAATCCAGGAAACAACAACAAAAAATATCCCTAAAAGAAAGAAAAGTAAGAATTCAAACTGGCTGTCTGATGAGTCTTTGAAAGTAGCCCAGGAAAGAAAGAAAGCGAAAGGTAGTGAATATAAGAAAATATTTGTCCAACTGAATGCAGAATTCCAGAGGATAGCAAGATAGACAAGGAGACATTCTGCAATGAGCGATGTAAAGAGATTGAAGCATATAACCGAATGCGTAAAAAAAGAGATCTCTTCAAGAAAATTTGGAACCTAAAAGGTACCTTTCATGCAAAAGTGGGAGTGATAAAAGACAAAAATGGTAGGGACTTAACAGAAGATCAGATAAAGAAGAGGTGGCAGGAGTACACTGAAGATCTATACAGGAAGGATCTTAACAGCAGTGATGACCTCAATAATTTGTCCAATGAGTTGGAGCCAGACATTTTGGAGAGTGAAGTAGGATTTCTTGTTGAAAATAAGGCTGCAGGAGGTGATGGAATCCCAATTGAACTATTCAAAATTCTACAGGATGATGCTGTGAAAGTGTTACTTGCCTTATGCCAACACATTTGGAAAACTCAACAATGGCCAATAGACTGGAAAAGGTCTGTCTACATCCCAATCCCAAAAAAGTCAGTGCCAAAGAGTGCTCCAATGATCGAACAATTGCACTAATTTCACATGCCAGCAAGGTCATGCTTATGATTCTACAAGCTCGACAATATATGGACCAGGAACTACCAGATGTGCAAGGCGTGTTCCGCAGAGGAAGAGGCACAAGACACCAAATTGCCAATGTCCGCTGGATAATAGAGAAAGCAAGAGAGTTTCAAAAAAACATTTACTTCTGCTTCATAGACTAATTTAAAGCCTTTGACTATGTGGATCACAACAAAATGTGTCATGTCCTTCAAGAGATGGGAGAACCAGATCATCTCCTCCTCCTCCTAAAGAATCTATATGTCGACCAAGAAGCCACGGTCAGAATGGAACATGGCACAACAGAATGGTTCAAGATTGGAAAAGGAGTGCGACAAGGTTGTATATTGTCACTTTATTTATTAAACTTAAATGCAGAATACATCATGTGTAAGGCTGGACTGGATTAATCCAAAGATGAAATCAATATTGCTGGAAGGAATATCAACAACCTCAGATACGCTGATGATCCTACTTTGATGGCTGAAAGTGAGGAGGAACTAAAGGACTTACTGATGAGGGAAAACGAAGAGAGTGCAAAAGCTGGCCTGCTGCTCAATGTTAAAAAGATGAAGATCAAAAGACAATCTCACTTCCTGGCAAATAGACGGGGAAGAAGTGGAGGCAGCGACAAATTTTATTTTCCTTGGATCATGAAATTAAAAGACGTTTGCTTCTATGAAGGAAAGCTATGGCAAGCTTGGACAAGCTAGTAAAAAGTAATAATATTAAGCTATCAACAAAGGTGCGAATAGTTTCGAACTATGGTATTATCAGTAGTAACATACGGATGTGAGCGCTGGACCATAAAGAAATCTGAGCTCCGTAGAATTGACGCCTTTGAATTGTGGTGTTGGGGAAGACTGCTTAGAGTCCCTTGGACTGCAAGAAGATCCAATAAATCAATACTTCAGGAAATCAAGACAAACTGTTCATTAGAAGGTACAATCATGAGGATGAAGCTCAAATATTTTGGCCATATTATGAGATGGCAGAATTCCCTATAATAGACTCTGATGCTGGGAAAGATTGAAGGCACAAGAAGAAGGGGACGACAGAGGCGGAGATGGATAGATAAAGTCACTGAAGCAATGAACATGAACTTGATGGAGCTCAGAGGAGCATTGACTGAGAGATGCACCTGGTGTGCTGTGGTCCATAGAGTCACGGAGAGTCGGATGTGACTGAACGACTAAATAACAACAAAGTTAAAAGCTCCTATTATTAGAACTTGACCATGCTTAGTTGTATTTCCAATATATAGGAAACCCTGCAATTCCGCACTTTCAATTATATTTGGGGGTTTACAGCAAACTCCTATCAATATTATTTTAAGATTTTTTCCTCCACTATTTAACTTAACCCACAAGGTTTCAACATTATCACTAGTTCTACCATCAATATCTTCTCCGAATATAGGCTTTAAATCAGGCCTAACATACAGACACATTCTACCTCCTATTCTACACATGTTCTTATCTTTTCTAAATAGGTTAAAACCATCCAAATTAACAGTTCCATAATGCCCAGGAATTATCAACTGTTGATAATTCCAGTTTGCCAATTTTTGAAGTACTTGCTACTGTATTTGAGTTATGTACCATTACCTTATTGACTTTAGAACATCCAAAGTTTTTTTTATCTTTGTTGTCTCAGAAAGAGTGTATTTATTGTGTTGTATATATGTGTTGAAATGTGTTTTCTTAGAGCAGAAAAAGTCTTAGAGCCCAAAAGCATATTTTACTTACTTTTTTCATGAGAGTTTTTTGTTCACCCCTATGTGTCTGAACACTGTACATAATCAAAGAACACAGGAGTATGGGCAGACCAAGGAAATTGAGGGTGCTAGAACAAATCTAAATAAGTAGGGATACATAATATATATTACCAATACAAGTGAACAATCTAAGGATTTGACCAAAAGTAGCATATTGGTTTTATTTTAGCATATAAGACATTTTTTCAAGTGACCATATAAAACTCTAAGGGCCATGTGTACATTTTAATGTAATTGAATACACTACAATATAGTTTATATCACAATCCTTGCTTTCTAGTCAACATCAACCACATGCTAAAAGGTAATTACCATATTCACAAATCTTGAGAACTGTTTGAAACAAATCTGAGTTAAATTGTAAGGATAAACAAATAAGGAAATATGCAATACATTTTTAGAGAGAGGTTATTCAAGTAAGACACTTGAGAGTGCTAATAAGAATATTGCAATATACTGTTAAAACCAATAGTAAAATAGTAAAATCAAGAAAAAAGATGGCAATACTAACATGCAACACAGCAATAGAAATATAATAAAATGTGTTAAAACAACTGGCAATAAATTGGTAAATTGTGTCTACAGACTCTAGTCTTCCTAATAAAAGTAGATCTGTACATCTTCACCATAAGGTTGATTTAGGAAGGCTGTTAAATTATAAGACCAAAATTAATTCTGTTTTGTTATTCTGAAATACAAGTTGGCCAAATATACTAAAGGATGAAATGTTGGAGAACTCTTGGTGGTGTCCATTCATATGTCCTAAGATTTGACATATCCAAGACTTCTTCAGCACTTCAACCTATAACATCAGACTTTTTAGCTTGAATGTTACCCCATAAAGTGCATGAATGTGGTCTCCAAAGTATACTGTTTCATGCTAGGTAAATGTCCATACAGTTAATCTATCTAAATAAAACATTTTTAAATCATGCTATATGTAGAATCATATGTAAATCAATGTCCTGATTGAGTATTTTTTACAGAATATTATTTGTTAACTAGCGAATCGCCCGTCAAAAAATGACGGCAATGAAATTGTAAGGTAGCTAATGCTGTTTGTTGTATAATAATGAAATATGTAATACATTACTAAATTAATATACTTTACCTATTTTGAAGCATTGTGATGAAGAGCTGGCAATCTGTGTTGATGTTGCTGCAGCATTAGTGGTGTGGAGCTGCTGTGTAAGCATGCTGAATGTGTGCACTGTGTGGTATGAATATCCGTAGGTCGTTTGTGGCGTTTTGCGAGTTTCTTGTGGTGTTCTGCGAGTTTCTTGTGGTGTTTTGCGAGTTTAGAGTGCTGTAGCCTCGTTTTCGTTTTGTTCGGCGGCCATTTTTTCTCTTGCTTAGAGTTTTTTTTAGTCTCTAAACTCTTATTTCGAGTAAAATGAAGGTCTAAGTTGCATTTTTGAGGTCCTGGGTGCTCCCTCTTGGTGTAGGTAAGGTTTTTATGTATGTGCTGTGTGTATGTATTGTGTTTTACATTTTGTAATATTTGCGAGTTGCGTCCGAGTGTTGCGAGGCCGTAATGTGTGTGAACGTGTGTCGTATGTTGTTTGCGAGTGTCGTAATGTGTGTGTCGTGCTCTTTGGGTTGCGACGTGAAGTTTGCGAGGGTCGCAGTTGCTGGCATGGAGCGCTTACGGCGCTCCATGCCAGCACCTGAGACCCTCGGCCAGTGCCCTCGCTTTGCGAGGCCCGCGGCTCGCGCTCGCTACGCGAGGGCCGCAGCTCGCTACGCGAGGGCCGCAGCTCGCTACGCGAGCCCGCAACGTTAGCAACAACTCGTACGCTCACAACTATATATGTGATGCTCCAAGGACAATTAAAAGTAAAAATATGTAGATTTCCTACTCTATTATAATAAAATGAAATGGTATATGTTTGAAATAATACTGGAAATCTCAAGAAAATATTCTGTTACTTTCTTTTATAAAACAGAGTCTGTATAAAACACTTGCTTATTGTGAAATGATGGATTTCAATTTTAATATTCATCATTAGGTAGTTATAGCAATATATTATTTTACAGAAATACCTCTGTCATGATTTACTGAAAGTTCATCTTCCCTCCAGTAAGTTTACTAGGGAAGTAAAAGAGCAGTAGTGATAGCTAGAGGCAGACTATAAATATAACACAGTCTTCTTTGCTTTATCCTTGTAATTTTTTTAACCTCACTAAAGGTTGTCATTATTTCACATTACATTTCTCTGGATTAGCTGCCACATTTAGAAATCTTCTAAAACTACATGACGAGCTACATCTTAAATAAATGCAGTATTAGTGGGAATACTGCAATGTTTAATCAGAAATGTGTTTCTATTTTAGACACTACCTGAGCTCCTAATGGGTGGCTCAAAACATGTTTCTAATAATTATGCCCTTGTTTATGGTGCTGACAAAATCAAGAAGTGAAGGTTATGTAGACCAAATGCAATCAGTCTTAAGTGTTTCTGGAATAGCTGAATAATACAAGAATGATTTAGAGAACACCAAAATAATTTCCCATACGCATTTCATGAGTGTTCAGAAATTGAAAGATTAGGCATCTTACGTTGCTGAAAATTAACCCTTGCTAGGAGCAATATCTCAGTGTTTTAGTCTTCTACTTCAAAGCGGAAAAATGTTGTTCAAAGCTTGGCCTTGAAAATAATACTTGTTGGGAAGGGGGCAGTTCTGGTCTATAGCTATTAATCTATATTTGAAAACAGTTATTTGCATATTTTTATATCTTCATTGGAAAGATCAATTTTCATATTGTCTACCAAAAAAAAAACTCTTTTATATGAAATTATTCTTTACTGTGTGACTTCATTTTCTCTTCTGACATAATTCTAACTGCTACTTTCTCAGGAGGATGTGAGCTTATAAACTAATAAAATTGCCAGCAGTCTTGTTTAAAGCACTGGTGGTTTTGGCTGTCACATTGCCATTATGCATAGAAACTTCTTCTGCACCCAATGTCTACTCAAACCTCAGGAAGATGATCAGCAGAAACTAAAAAGGTAAATTCCATTGCATCACAATTGCACATAAAAAGAGGCTGTAAAAATGGCTTGTAGAAAGAATTTATTAATGCTTTCTAAAAAAATAGATATCAAACACAGAAAAAGAATCAAAGAAATCTCAAATAAAGGTAAGGTGATAAATACTTTAGAGGACCAGTTCAATAAAAAATGTTTAACAACTTCTGACAAAGGCCATAATTAATCATAAAAAAGTAATACACCTAGGTTTTTACAGCCTTATTAAATTGCGATGCAGCCAATTGAATAGGGCTCTATATAAGCACAGAGCATATTTTATTTACAGTAGTTTTTAGTTGGTGATCTGCTATCCAAAAGCAAGGTCTTCACTAACTAAAAACTTCTGTAAAAAAATATGCTATGTGCTTATATAGAGCCCTTTAGAATTGGCCGAATCACAATTTAATAAGGCTGTTAATTAGAAAAAACCTAATAATGAAACAGAGGCTTTGGATTCTGCCTCTTCCCTCCTCCCACGCTCCTCCTTCTAGTGATAACTACAAACACACACCCATCATCCAGCTCTCAGGATGTGATGTAACAAACACAAAATGAATTACTGGACTCAGGGCCTCATTCAATTGCGATTTGGCCAATTGAATAGGGCTCTATATAAGCACAGAGCATTTTTTGTTACAGAAGTTTTTAGTTTGTGAAGACCTTGCTTTTGGATAGAAGTTCACTAACTAAAAACTTCTGTAAAAAAATATGCTCTGTGCATATATAGAGCCCTTTTCCTTTTGCCAAATCGCAATTTGATGAGGCCCTCAGAGTTTTCACAATTTCATATTTTCCCCCAAAATGTACTATGTCAATGTCTTATACAGCTGCTAATATTGCTAGTTTGGTACATACTGGGAATATTTGATCTGTAAAGTGCTGACTAAGAAGGGGAGTTTTGTATGCACAATTAGTGTAGATTGAGTAAGGTGTCAACAATGATATAGGTATAAAAAAAACATATAAGGTCCCACAGCCTAAGGGGTAAATTTAATCCATAAACATTTGCCACCATAGATATAAAAACCCATGATACTTGCAGGATTCTCACAGGATCATCCTGCCTGGAAGGCTCAATCTAGGTTGATGTCCCAAAACGAACTAAGTTTCCCTATTATATGACAGGAAAGACTAGCCATATGAAATCAAATAAGTTTAATTAAAATACCGAATGATAATTAGCCCTTAACATTTTCCACATTTATTGTCAAAACTGAAATGTCTCTCTTTTGTGGTTTCCTATTCCAGCCGATGGACATTTTTTCACTTAACAGACACTTTTTCAAAGGCTACAGCAGCCCCTGTGAGACTCAAAGGACATTCTGAAAGTTGTTTTACACCTGAACGTACACACAGGACTCTCGTTCTCTATGTCTCTCACATATATTTCCATGATTTTTAAATCACTAGTCTGGCTTCTCCTGAGTGCACCCTGTTCCTTCCTCCACTCTCCAACCTGCCCATTATTCTTTCTTTATGCAGAGCTACAATTTACCTGCACCGGATCACTTAGCATCAAAGGTTAACAAAATATATAATCATAAAATGTCACCAACCAACCCACCATGCTGATTCACCACTCTCTCGCTCCTACCTTGACTCTAAATAACCAGTCTTTTGTTGATTGCAGTAACTCTGCAACAAACTTCTGCTAACTTATCTACCTTTATCCACCTTTACTTTGACACATTGCTGTGTTGGAGTAATATTGCACTATGAGTAATTGAGCTGTTTTTTTATTTTTTTATTTTTGTTAAAAAATTAAATAAAATAAGCAAACTGGTAACATTAGATACATTTACATATTTGAATGCATTTTTGATGTAGTTGTATAAAAGCATTGTAATATTTCTGTAACATATTTCTGCTACATTCCAGAGTCATGACAGCCTTTAAAAGGCCAGCTTTCTTTATTTTTAAAAACTAATAGTCAGTCGCATATTTAGATTTACTTTCAATTTACTATAAATAAAAAAGAGTCAAAAAGGGGGATGAAAGAACTAGATCTCAGTTTGAGAGATAACATATATATCTTCCGGCAAATCTTTAGGCAGGTGGTCCTGCTTACTTTTTCAAAATGTTTCTCATCAGTGGTGTAGAGTGTCACTGTCACATACCAGCTTGCTAGACCATGACAGATGAACCCCGAGTGTAAAGGGTGGGATCAGTACTGTGAACACTGCATCTCACCTAAAAACTCCATTGTGCAAGCAATACGTCTACATCTAGACAAACAACATTTTCAAGCCCTGCAGCAAAGGGAAAGGTGCAAAACAGCAGGTGGAAGATGTCAGTGGAAGCTGCAGTCTCAATCCTACATGCCGAAGGTTCAGGTGTATGGGTAGCCTGCATCATTCGGCAGCACCCTGAACGTTCAAGCAGACTTCTCTAGGGACAGCACTGCTTGCTCCACATGGAGAGGGGCCTAGAAAAGGTGTCCTAAAGAAAGCTTGTCTCTACTTCACCTAGTTGGCTAGCCGCGGTCAACAGGCATCTTCAAATGCGGTCGCAACTCGCATGTTGGAACATCAGAACTATGCTTCACACAGCGGTCGCCCAGAACAGTGCTCAGCTCTAGTTGCCCATATATTATCGAGGCTGGCTATCAACATTGCTGCCCTCAATGAAGTTCGCCTCCCAGAGGAAGGAAGTCTTCAGGAACATGGCGCAGGCGATGCCCTCTACCGGTCAGGCATGCCAGGAACCCTAGAAATCTGGTGTTGGCTTGATGGTCAGGAACCATATCGCCTCCAAACTTGATAACCTATCAAATTGGGGCCCTATTACTGCATCATTTTCATGCATCTCTCACTTCAAAACAAGCAGCATGCTCCAATTTTCAGTGTCTATGCCCCAACTCTTCAAGCAGTTCCTGCGAAAAGTACAAGTTTTACACTGATCTGCACAATCTCATACAGAACGTCCCTGCAGATGACAAAGTCATCATCCTCTGTAACTTCAATGCCAGAGTAGGCAAGATTGAGAAGCTTGGAAAGCCGTGTTTTGCAACTACTGTGTTGGAAGCTACAATGACAGTGGGCGCCTTCTGCTAGAGTTTTGCGCTGAGCAGAAACTCACTATCCCCAACACTGTTTTCTGGCAGAAAGGCAGACTGAAGATAACCTGGATGCATGCTTGAGCCAAGCACTGGCATCTTATAGACTAAATCCTGGTGCGCCAGCGAGACCTTTGAGACGTCCTACTCACCTGAGTAAAGCCCAGCGCAGAATGTAATATGGACCACTGCATGGTGCACTGCAAACTTCATCTCCACTTCAATCCTTAGCCAAAGAGGAAAGAAGCCCTAATAAAAAGTTACAGATCTGCAACCAGCTGAAGTGAAGGCTGACTTCCAGAAAAATCTCCAGTCAAGACTAGAGGATAGCAGATACTTCACGAATCCCTCTATGGGAACACCTTAAAACCAGCATCCTGGGGACCCCTGAAGAGGTCCTAGGGTTCTCCACAAAGAAGAACAAAGACTGGTTTGATGAAAACAATCACGAGATCCATGAATTACTGTTAAAAAAGTAACAGAGTTTGCATTACTCACGTTAGAGGATTTTACTTAATTTCTCTGGTGTAAACTAATATTGGAATATTTATTTATAAGAGTTTTTCTTTGACATGTGCACAAATTGATCTTTTTTGGTTTCTTTCCATATGATATATCAATGTTTTGTTGAATAATTTTGCAAAACATTACATATGTACATATCTTAAAATCTGGTAGTGAGGTATGTCATTTTTCGTATAAATGTTTATGCGGGGGAATATTTTGTTTGATTTGTCTCTAGATAGAAATACCTTGTTTTGAAATCTGCATTTTATTTACTTCTTACTTTGGTCAAGAAAATTATGCAATCTATATTTTTTTTAAATAATAAGGCATATCATATTTTCTGTTTTGTTTTCCTGTAGATAGAGAAGTTGAGCTTAGAATGGAAGTATTTGTAACTGAAGAGGTTTCATAAAACAAAACAATTTCTAACTACTTCATTACCTATGTTCATGGAGGTTGGCTGATTTGATTTCCACTCTCACTCAGCTGTCCTGCTCTAAAAAGCAAGCAGCCTTCCGTCTTGTGTGCAGCAACTTCCAAAGTAATCTTAGAGAGATTCGGAACCATTGGCGGACCAATCTCGCAGAAAGAACTCAGCATTGCGCCGATGCCGGCGACTACAGGGGCTTTTATGAAGCCCTGAAGATGGTGTACAGCCCCTTGCACCTAGTCCAAAGCCCATTGATCACTGCATATGGTCAAACACTCCTTATAGACAAAGCATTGATTCTGAACCAGTGGTCTGACCTCTTTCAGACTCTATTCTATGCCAACTGCATAGTTTCAGTCTCAGGGATTCGTCGCATTCCACAACAACAAATTAAAACAGAACTGGATGAAATCCCTACTCTTGAAGAGACTGTAAAAGCTATTGAGCAGCTAAAGATTGGTAAGACAGCAGGAGTTGATATTATCCCAGCAGAGATCTAGAAACATGGAGGCCCAACACTTCACAGGAATGGTTTGTGGCAAATTCTGGAATGTATAGGATGTCCCCCCAAGTTTCTCAACATGATCATCCAGTTACATGAAATCAGCATGGCCAAGTCAAGCACAGCAATGACCTGTCGGGCCCTTTGCAATAAGTAATTGTGTGAAGCAGGGCTTTGTCATTGCACCAAGCCTATTCATGCTATTCTTCAGTATGATGCTGCAAAGGGCAACAGCAGACCTCGATAAAGAGGATGGGGTCTACATCCGATACAGCACCGATGGCAGACTATTCAAACCATCCTCAACATCCACTGGATTGACTACGTCACCAACACTGAATTCTTAGAACAGGCAGGAGTCATCGCCAATAAGACCATGCTGATGA
Organism: Discoglossus pictus; assembly: GCA_027410445.1. Taxonomy (NCBI): domain Eukaryota; kingdom Metazoa; phylum Chordata; class Amphibia; order Anura; family Alytidae; genus Discoglossus; species Discoglossus pictus. Next base: position 459,893,174 of record CM050163.1, on the reverse strand, counting down.
AGACACAGTTGCACTGGGCTGGACTCATCTATAAGATAGATAGTGGAGATAGCAGGGTTATATTGGTAAAGCTGGTTTCCCGCTGCAATTCTGATTTTGCATTACTCACGTTAGAGGATTTTACTTAATTTCTCTGGTGTAAACTAATATTGGAATATTTATTTATAAGAGTTTTTCTTTGACATGTGCACAAATTGATCTTTTTTGGTTTCTTTCCATATGATATATCAATGTTTTGTTGAATAATTTTGCAAAACATTACATATGTACATATCTTAAAATCTGGTAGTGAGGTATGTCATTTTTCGTATAAATGTTTATGCGGGGGAATATTTTGTTTGATTTGTCTCTAGATAGAAATACCTTGTTTTGAAATCTGCATTTTTTTTACTTCTTACTTTGGTCAAGAAAATTATGCAATCTATATTTTTTTTAAATAATAAGGCATATCATATTTTCTGTTTTGTTTTCCTGTAGATAGAGAAGTTGAGCTTAGAATGGAAGTATTTGTAACTGAAGAGGTTTCATAAAACAAAACAATTTCTAACTACTTCATTACCTATGTTCATGGAGGTTGGCTGATTTGATTTCCATAATGCATCTGTACATAAGTGTTTTTACTGCTATGCTATTTTATTGACTGTGAACTTAAAAATAAACTCATACAACCTAAAACACTTGGGTATATCCATGAAAGTATTCTGTATATTTTCTATAAGGCTGCATAAATTAAATTAGGGAGGATGTTCATTCTTATTAGTACATTTCTCCCAAATTATGAGATCTTTTTATTTTTTTCATATCAAAGGATTTTTTTTACATTTGGGGTTATTTGTTAGAAATCATCTTATCATCTATCATAATATCTGTGGTGTAGACATCCATGTATTTAACTATATAATTCATCAACTGAAAATTAAATGATCTCTTACTTTTTGTTACATTCCCTGTCTATTAAACACAGTTATTTCTATGTTTATAAATTGTTCTAACGCTACATTTCAATTTGCACAAATTATTGCAGGGTTAGAGATGCAAAACAAAATGTCATCAGCATATAAAATAATCGTGTTATCCACTATTTGTATAACGTATGCCCTCTATTCTGGTTTTTGATTATATTTTGGATCTAGAATTTCTGACATCAATCTAAAGAGTATTGGTGAGAGTTGGCAACCCTGCGTTTTCGACATAAATTTGCCTCTAATGTTTTCACGATGATCTTGTTTTAGCCCGATGTGCCGTCATAAAGCTTGTTGAGTCCGTTGATGAATTGACTGGGGATAAAAAAACATGTATCAGACTACATACAGATAAGAAGATTTCCAATGTCTGCTTTTTGACTGAATTCTCTTTTATATAAAGTATGGGAGTTCCAGTAAACAAAATGTAACAATTTTAGAACTTGTTCCCAAAAATTGATAATAATAGTATGCATAGCAAACCATTACCTTTTCTGACCATTGATAACCCTATATTCCACATTTTTTGTTTTTCCTTGCTGAGGTAAATTGTTTAAAGCATGTTAGTGATCAAAAGTTTATTTTTCTCAGCCAAGGTGAATGAAGATTCTAACTGAATTGCATGCCTATGGTTGTTCAGCTCTAATCCTGTTGATTTAAGGAAATATTTTGTTCTAATATAATTATAATGGCTTAATATGAATTAATTGGCTCGTTATATTTTGATTTAAATGCAACATTGATGTGAATTTCTGCCAGATTAGTTTGTACATTTGTCTTATCTATTTATAATTATTCAGTTTTATTAAATCATTTGCTAATGGTGACCAATTAGCATTTTAGCTTTGGAATAAAGATAAGCATTGGGGAGTATGGCTTCCCCCCCTCCACATTCTGGGAGTTTTATGTTTCCAAAAAAATGATTACAAATATTCTGAAATTGACTCAAAAAAGCACTAGTAATTTCAAAGGGAAAACTCAGGAAGTCCTACAATATTTGTGGAAATAAAACAATCTTTATTTAGGCTATTTTACCAAAACAAAGGTGTAAATCTTTCCAAAATGTAAGTTATTTTAAAAAAAAACTGTTACTCAATGGACATGATTATGGCTAATTGTTTTTTTTATTATTTTCAAAAATCAAATAGCCAGAGATTTATTATAATCTTCTTGACAACTATTTATTTCCGTGCTTTAATTAAATCTGACTGTGAATATCTTATGTTCACTGCTTCTCAGTCCATAGTAATACCTTTAAGAGAGTGGAGAGAAGTTCTTACATCTGAAAATGAAAGGGAAATATTGTCTGCAAATAGATTTACTTTAAATTCATTCCTACCAATAATGAGTGATTATATATTGATTGGATCTAATAGCCTTAGCCAGATAATCAGTTGCTAGCATAAATAAATATGGGGAAAGGGTACAACCCTGTGCTCTATTTATAGGGTTGGTATATAGAGCCATAACTAACTGTATCAATCATTGTGGATGTCCAAAGACACTTAACAATGAATATAATCCCAGTTGATCCTGTTAAATGCTTTTTCTGCATCAAGTGGTAATATTATCTGAAACATTCCTTCTGTTAATAAAACCAACTTCTGAACTAAAAAAAGATATTATTCCTAATAACCTACTTGTCAGTACTTTTGCCAAGATCTTAAAGGACCACTGTACTGCAACTACACTTATCGCTCACATGGTTCTTTATTGTGCTAGACTATTAAAAACAGTATGCAGTATAAAATAAATAAACGTTAACATTTTGTCTTGGCTTTTGAGCTGCCTGTTTTCTCCTCAAACAGAAATGTGTATCCCCATGCTACTTGTGTCGTGAGGTGAGTGGCTAGCTCTACCTTTAGATTATATTTTGGTAGTGGAGGCTTGTTTTTTTTTAACATAACGTATCTTTCTATTTAAGCATTGTTCTGAAGTCTCTCTGCATTATTTATAACTAGTAACTTGCCTGTCATAAGTTATGGTGTCATATGTTATGTTCAATTGTCTGTGATATCTCTCTTTGAGCCCTCTCCCTCTCTCTGTGCACCCTCTCCCTCTCTATGTGCACCCTCTCCCTCTCTATGTGTGTTCTCTCCCTGTGTGGCATCTCTCTCCCTGTGAGCCCTCTGTCTCTCTGTGCGCTGTCTCTTTCTCTGCGCTGTCCGTCTCTCTGTGCGCCCTCTCTCTCTCAGTGCACCCTTTCTTTGTGTATGCACCCTCTCTTTTTGTCTGCTCTCTCTGTCTGTGCCCTCTGTCTCTCTCTGTGTCCTCTCTCTGCGCTCTGTGTGCTCTGTCTCTCTCCCTCCCCCCTCTCTCCCTCTCTTTCTCCCCCACCCTCACTCTCTCTCCCCCACCCTCACTCTTTCTCCCTCTCTCTCTGATTCCATCCCTCCCCCTCCCTCTCTCTTTTTCTCTCATCTCCCTCTTTCTCTCCCGCTCTCTCTCCCTATCTCTCTCTGACTACTTCCTTCTCTCTTTGCCTCTCCCTCTCTCTCCCCTCCCTCTCTCCTTCTCTCTCTCTCTCCTTCTCTCTCCCCCTCCTTCTCTCTTCCTCCCTCTCCCCACTACCCGCCGCATAGCTCATACGCAATAGTGTGGCTGTGCCTCTTATGCACACTGACGCAGCATCTGTGCAGTTGCGTGATTCTCCCAAGTCCCGGGCAATCAACCTGTGAGTAACGCCTGAGCAGAACGCAACGCCCAGGCATTACTCGCATCTGTAAACTATTATATTTGATATAGTCTGGAGCCGGTCTCCGAAGAGTTATGCCTTAGCAGAGTCTTTCAATCACTCCAGAGATATTTAATAGCTGATATGCAAAATGTATTAGTTTAATAGTCTGGAAGCTCCCAATGTTCAGCATAATTAATACCAGGAAGATAATGGTGACACTTTTTAGTATAGTCCTTGTTTTCACTGTTACTCTATATCCACTTTAAACCTATTCATAACCCTTTAGTAGTGTTGTTCTTCACATTCCACATTTCTGCTTTACTCCATCACCATTAATGTTGTGTCTGTGTTGTTTGCTGGTCCTTTGCAGATCATTTTTTTTTAAACAAAAAAAACTTTAGACAAAGTTATATTACTTGATGCACATTAGATTAATAAATATTCTCAATTGTTGAATTATGGAAAGAAACTGCCAATCATATTTTATTTGTAACAGCAGAGTGTAACAAGAATTTATATGGAAATTTAAAATTGGACTAAAGCATTAGCCACAATATGGTGGCCTGCTGATAAAGCATATATATAATTATTTCCAGTGCATACAGGTAGATTTGCATATCATTATTCTTACAAAGGATGAAGAATTTACAACAAGAATTGATCGTATTTGACTGGGAACTCATTTCCTTTTTTTTTTTTGCATTAACAATATTAATATTTTTACTTTTCAGTACGAACCTGAAAGTGACATAAGGTACGGTATTTAAATTAATTATTTTCCATTTCTTTTGTGTTCTTGCGTTATTGTAAAACAAACCGACCCATAGAACAATAAATGCATTTCCCAGTATGTATTTTGTGAATCTCGTCTGGCCAATTTTACTATACGTTTAAAACCCCAGCCCCTAAAAGCCATTATTTTGCCTGAACTGTATTTCATTTATTCACCATTAGAGAAAATCTAAGATAGGGTGTCTTTATGTTTTCCTCTAGCAATCGCTGAAAGGTAGTGAACAGATAGGGTGTCATATGTGCTTTACAAGTTCTCACATCCTTAACAGAGACTTTGCTTTGTCACCATTGGAATCAAGGAGGAATTATAAAAGGTTACGGAATGGAATAATAAACAAGAATAGGACCAACAACTCTTGGTTAAACAATCCTTATTCAAAGGGGGTGTTTTGAGATTAGTTTGATCACTGACCACAACAGATATGTATCCTGCAGTTTGAAAACACTAGGCAGGACAAACAAAATCCATTTCTAACTCTCCACCTTTTGTTCTGGGTTTTAAGAGGTAAAATCAGTTGTGGAAGTAAACATTACTTAACAGGTGTAGTATACTAATTAATATTCTTCTTACAGGCTGTCAGTTTCTTAGTATACATATGTTAATAAAGTATTTTTTTATTTTGAATGATTTAAATTGTGAATTTTTTAGCACATCTGATCATATAAAAAAGTGAGGAACACTCCCTGCTTGTTTGCTACTTATTTGCACAAGACATTCATATTAAAAAGATAGGGGAGCTGTATGTACATAACACTGAGGTGAAAGTATTCAGGTAGAAGAGTAAATTGGGACAGAGAAGGGGAGGAGAGGGAGAGAGGAGAAGACAGGTAAATAAGGCAACAGAGATGATAGGAAAGATTCAATATCTGGGTATCAGGTCTGGCAGCAGACAAAGACAATCTAGGGATAAGAAAATCAGTCAAGACTGGTGGTGTAAAACAAAAATCAAGCAGGCACAGGTACCCAATTCCACCACTAATGTAAAAGCATGAGCTGGAAGAATCCAAAGACTAGAAGCCTCCTTCATGAGGAGGAAAGAAGGGAGAGGTAGAGTAAGAGAGGAGAAGAGCCGTAAGTAAATGAATAGAGAGGATGGGAGAAGAGGGAGATGAGGTCAGAGAAACTGTGAAAAAAGCTAGGTTGGTAAAAATATAAGTGCATTTCCAGTCAAAAAGGACTCTTACAGAGCTGATTGTGATTTGATTGAAGCCTGTAGACATATTCACGGGGTTGAGATAGGGTTGTGAACAATAATCTGTATACATGAATTATAATCCAGACTGACCATGTCAGGATCCAATAGAAGGCCCTAATTGTGTTAGGTGCAGTATCTGGAAATCAGGCCTGGCAGTAAACAAAGGCAATCTAGGGATAGGTAAAACAGTAAAGACAGGTGATGTAGAACAAAAATTACGCAGGCACAGGTACACGAATCCACTACTGAAGTAGAAACATGAGCTGGAAAAAAAAGCTTATTGCAGGGAATTACAGGAAAAAGATTGCTATAGCTATATAAATAATAATATGCAATTTTGTCACTTGGATCCATTCTCCTCAGATATTTTTATGTTCCTATGTTCTTGCCCTTACTCTGCTTTACCCTAACACTAATCACACTGCTGCTTCTCACCACCTTAAAGCACCACTGTCATACATTTACAAGTAAAGCTCCAATGTTTATTTGTTGGGTGCCACGACCCTGGGGTGAGGGGGACCAAGTTCACCTCCTAACCCTCCTGCTTGCTGCTACAGGAGCACCCCAGATTATCTCAATTCTGGTAATTAGCACTTCTGGCTTCTCCAGGGCAGGAACCGGCTCAGGACCTCAGGAACACAGGAAGCAAAAAAGCAGGCTTGGCAAAATAATAATACAATTTTTTATCTCTATCTTTATTTAAAATGACAGACCCACCTTTTTATGTATGAACCACCAGAGCAAACTTTAATAACGGACAGCTTCTCAACATGACAGTTACAGATTACATCACTACATCCTAAGTCACTCTTCTTGAACCGAATATGCAACATACAGAATCTAACATCATAAGTTAAACATACACAGGGTAATTAACATAACATAAAAACATATTAAAATAACTATAAAATAACTTCTGATCTCAAAGGGTGGCCAGGGGGATCATGACATTGGGTATAGACTGAAAACAGTATGCAGATAAAAATAAATAAAAGTTAATATTTTGTCTTACTTTTAAATGATCTGTTTTCTCCTCGAGCAGACCTGCCTTTCTCCACCTCCCTGGGGTTGTGGCCAGTTCTGCCTAGGGGCTGAATCATCATGAGGTTTAGAAGCAGGTTGGACTATGATGTCACTGGCTTTCACCTGTGACACAATTAGCTCTGCTCCATGGCAACAACTGTATTGTAGCCTACTTGCAGCTCCCCCAAAAGCAACATAGATCTGCCCCTCTTTACTGAGCATGAACCAGAGTCAGACTTTTTTTTTAGTCCAGCTTCCAAGCAGAGCTGGTCATACCCCAAGACAATAATAGGTAGGAGGAGATAAGCAGCTCTGCTTGAGGAAATAACTGACAACTTCAAAAGTAAAAAAACAATATAAACTTGTATTTATTTTCAACTACTTACTCTATTTAATAGTCTTTACCCAACAAACAAACATACACGCTTTACTTGTAAATGCATTATAGTGGTCCTTTAAGTGAACTTTTCAGACAAACATTTTTTGGTTCACCCCAATGTTTTAGTTATGTAATTTTGATATAAAATGTAAACTTCATTTTAAGCAGTCTTTCCTGCTCCCTCTCTCATGAGAGGTGCCATTTTCCTCATTTGTGACCTAATGTCACATCCACAGCATGGGGATTCACACTGCCAGTGCCTTGGACTGCTAATAAACTGACAGTAATATGTTGTGAGCGCTACACTGGTAGAGTGAAGCCCCTCACTGTGGGCATGGCTTTGTCACAATGTACAAAATGTTACCTTCTGCATCAATGCATGGCATTGTCACAAGTGTACAAAAAATGTCACCTTCTGCAGCAACCGTCTTTCCTATTCCCCTCTCCTATGAGAGCTGAAAATCTGTTACTCTGTGGACATCTTAAAATTAAGTGAAGTGCAATTTTTTTTATCACAATTACATTGAGGAAGATGAAGTTAATTAGTTAAAACATACAGTAGTTAAAACATGTATATGGAACTAAATATTTTGCTTGAAGAGCTCCTTTATCATTTCTCTCAATTTACATTCCTACCAAACAATTATTATAGCCATTGAGTAAACATAGACCGACTACTCTCTTCCTATCTCTTTTACTTTATGCTTGCCACCCACTTTTCCATCCATCTGTTTAAAACCCCAGACATTTTTATGTGCCCTAACTATACTCTTGCTTTCCTGCTTTTCTATTTTGCCCATATATTTAATGCTACAGACATTTCATGCAAGCCATTCTCTGTAGAGCTATAAAACCCTGAGACAATTGTGCTAATAGGTGGAAAAGACAGATTGTTGTTGAGTCGTTCAGTCACGTTCAACTCTCTGTCACCCTATGGACCGCAGCACGTCAGGTACATCTCTCAGTCACTGCCCCTCTTGCTCTATCAAGTTCATGTTTTTTACTTAGTGATCTCATCTATCCATCTCCGCCTCTATGGTCCCCTTCTTCTTGCGCCTTTAATCTTTCCCTGCATCACAGTAGTCTTCTCTAGGGAATCCTGCCGTCTCATGATATGGCCAAAATATTTGATCTTCTCATGTCTTCTAGTAAACAGTTTGTCTTGATTTTCTGAAGTACTGATTTACTGGATCTTCTTGCAGTCCAAGGAACTAAGTCGTTTTTACCAACACCACAATTCAAAGGCTTCAATTGAATGGCTCTCAGACTTCTTTATGGTTTAGCTCTCACATCAGTGTGTCACTACTGGGAATACCATAGTTCTACCTATGCAGACCTTTGTTGAGGGTGTAATATTTTTACTTTTTACTAGCCTGTCCAAGTATGCCCTAGCTTTCCTCCCCAGAAGCAAACGTCTTTTAATTTCATGGCTACAGTCACCATCTAAAGAGATCCTGAATCTTCCAGCAATATTAATTATGGCATTGGATTCATTCAGCCCAGCTTTACTCATGATGTACTCTGTGTATAAGTTGAATAAATAAGGTTACAATATACAACTGTGTTGCACACCTTTTCTGATCTTGAACCATTCTGCTGTCCCATGTTCGGTTCTTACCGTGGCTTCTTGGTCCACATACAGATTCCTCAGGAGGTGGATGAGATGATCTGGTACTCCCATCTTTTAAAGAACTTGCCACATCTTGTGATCCACACAGTCAAAGGCTTTAGAATAGTCTATAATGATAGATAAGGTAGACATTAATTAGTTAATCTCTATCTTGCTTATATTTATTTTCCTTTTAAAAGCCTTAAATAAGGAGACTAACTTGCTAACTTAAATACAATTTATTAAAGAAAGGGATTTATGTAAGCATCCAAAATTATACCACAGTATATATCACAGTAAAAACAAGTAACAGATTTGATAGAAAGTGAATTTGAAATTGTGTGTATGCTAAAAAATGTTCAAGAGTAATGAATACATTATAGAATTTAAATAAACACATTATTTAATGTGCCGCAGTTACAAATCAACAGGCAGGCTAAGCACATTGTAACAGACGTGTCTTGCCTACCAATATAGTCTATTAATATATAATCATATGAATGGCAAAGTATTCTTTTTAGCAATAATGTCTGCAGTTCTTTAAAAAGGGGTATTAATGTGTTTCTGAAAATGGTCTCAGAAAAAAGCTTTATTTGTAGATTAGCATAAAATTTCCACTGAGTGCTTATCGTACAGTTAATATTTAGATTGTTTAAATTACTACAGTTAAAATGCAAATAAAATACATTTAATTTTAATTAAACAGAGAAAACAGATATTAGATGCTATGGTCATAACAATTAAACAGTGGACAGTCACTTCTTGACCATCAAATATATTTAATCTCCATTACATAGTGCTAATAATAAACATGTTTTAGTTCATTAAGAGGATAGGCCAGTATTAGGTAACTACAGTCATGGAGAGACTAGGACTTCAGTTTATTCCTCCTAGAACATAGTTTATTTATCAGCTGCTTCAGTCATTCTTATTAATTTAGCTGTGCTTAAGCAAAGAAAACCTTGGCCTATTTACAGGCTTGTAGGCCATTCTTCCAATAGGGTCCATATGACATCAGCAAAAAATACAAACTCTCTCTTCTAGACCTTTTTCAATATCACATATTATTGTTAAAATTAATTAATAGAACTGCCAATCCCACACATGTTCACCTAATCCCGTAGTGTGGGGCCACAGACATGCAGCCCTATTAAATTCCCTCAACGTGTAAAATTGTAGCCCGTAACGGAGCGCGCAAGACTTACGGCTATTAAATTGGCCTCTCAAAGCTACCCCGCAAACGGCTTGTGGGTTAAGGGCGGAAAAACCCTATAGGATGTCGAAATCTGAACTCCATTGCTACAAATCCTTTGATGTCAAGCCTGTAACTGTTACGTTCCAATCACGCTATTAAATTGCAACAAATTCCCAAAGACACCCTGGCATTCAAGACCGTAATCCGCAAATAGAGGCAAAAATATAAGGCCTCCAAATAGGACCTGCAAAGGGTTTACAGACAATTTCCCAACAATGTAAAAGACTATATAAACATACCAGTGGACTTTATAATATGGGAAAAGCTGGAAAGGGATTATAATTACTTGCACAATAATCCCCCAATAAAAAACAAGTATTTCAAAAATATTTTATTTCATCATATGTTTGAATCTTCATGCATATGCCAATATGAAAAGCCATGTTGCAACATGCATAAAGCAATTAAAGACACTCTACCTGATTAAATAGCAACAAAAAAAATATGAAACTCATGCCATATTAAGCCTTCATCACTCACAGAGGCTCTCATCACATCTACATTGGGAAAACAAATAGTGGCCAAATTTCACCGCCACATCACATAGATCAAGTACCAGACGAACATTTTATTATTTGTTGTTCAGTCCATCAGTAGTGTACGACTCTCTGTGACCCTTTGGCCTGCAGCACATTTAGCTAGGTCACGGCCTGTGCTGTTCCACAAGGTTTGCATGCCAAGGATACTGGAGTGGTCTGCCAGCTCCTTCTCTAGTGGACTGTGATTTGTCTGACCTCTCTGCTATCACCTGCTCACCTACACTGGCTTTACATGGTATAACTCACAGCTTCATTCAGGTACACAAGCCCCTTCATCACCATCGCTTAGCAATCCACAAGGGGACCAGGGAACATACACAATGCCAACAAACACAATGCCAACAAACAAAATACCAATTCACCTGATGCCCATCTGCAAGCATTATTAACTATTTGCTATGTCTCTGGATAATCAGCAATATGGGAAAATACTCATTAATACAGAGAGGACACAAAGGTCAGCAGCCAGATTCACTGTTACTTACATCAGACCCTATGATCTGTTTTCAGACTGCTATTGAGGTCAGTATCACAAGCTTCAATAATGCATATATTAATGCTGGCTGTCATTAACATGCCATTGTGAGACTTTGCAAGTCCACCGCCATAGCTGAAATGTAGACTAATACTGCTAACAACAATCATGTCTTAGATATCTGGCTATATGATCACTTTAAGATTGTGGGAGGTACATGTTAAGGGGGGGGGGGCGGGTGCTGTCATTAAAGGAATGTGTACCTGTGAGGCACTGGGAAAACCTTACACCTCATACATTTCCTTCACAATGCGTTTATGGACCTGAGTTGTACCTAAAAAAAAAAAAAAAAAGACAAAACATACAAAATAAGGCCTTAAAAATCATAGGGACTGCAGCATCTCAACAACATTCCTTATGGACCATCAATTGGTGACATGTACAACAGAACCCTACGTGTCCATAGGGAAGAGGATCATGAACCATGTGATGGGTGGTACCTATCTGCATACAAAATATCACCAACACATAGGCCAAGATCCTAGGCTCTGTAACCAGGCTACATTAGGTTAATATTGTGACCAATAGATTGTCACTGAGGAGTGCTGTTGAGAAGGCACAAACATCTGAGCAGCCCCTATGTCCTCCTCCGCCTAGGCACAGGGCCTCTATCCCCTGTGGCCAGCCACTATCTCCCTGCTGGTTGTGGGGGGGGGGGTAGCCCCCCGGGAGGCAGCGGCGCCTGCAGTGGCGGTGGTGGAGGCATGTGGGAGAAGAGAAGGAGCCTGGCTATGGGTGGCTAGGGGACACCTCTGGGGTGGAGTATGCGGGGCTGGGTCTGGTCCACCCCAATCCTGAGCAGCCCTGCCAAGTAGGATTCAGTCATCAGATGATGACTCCTCTTCTCCCTATTGCGCCTTGTCAGGCTTCGCTTTACCTCGGCATGATTGGCGGAGAAGCTGGCCAGGATCCCCAGAAGCAACTCAACCTGCTGTCGCATGAGGGCCAGCATCTCCGCCTGCGGAGCCTGGCCTAATGCAGGGGATGGAGACCCGTGGGGCGTGGCCAGGTGAGGAGGTGGCGTTATCTGAGCAGGGAGGGTTTGGGGCACTGCTGGAGCCTGGGGCAAAACTGGCGGTGGTGTGGATGGGCCCGTGGTGGTGGCGGACAGTCCAGCGCACTGCTGTGGGGGGAAGGAGGTGGTGGCTGGCTGCTGGCATCATCATTGCTCCAGTTGGAAGGCCCTGGCAAGATGCTCAGTCTTTGGAGGATGGGGATAGGGCGGTTGAATCCCGGCGGGGTTGTTGGTGGTCCTGCTGTTGACCACACTATATGAGATCCTCCTCCTCTGAGCCAGTGCCCTTAGGTCTTCTTCTTTCCTCCTCCCCTGCGCTGGTTCCTGCTAAGCGGGGGCTTGCTCTTCCACTTCCTGCTCCAATAGAGCCTACGCCCCCATCTCTGGCTCGCCACTGGACCCAGGCCTCCTTGATTCTGAAAGAGAGAAAAAGGTATATGTCATTAGTATGATGATTAATACATTGTTTTGTGTGCATTCCTATCTGACATCAAGGCTTGAACCTGGATGATACTCCTAATTGCAACTCAAATTAGCTATCATTTGCTTGATTTGATCTATTCTTTAGTTCTTGGTCTTGATCGTTCTTGGCTCCTAACACTATCTCGATTCCGGCTGGGGTTTGTAACTGCATAGGCTGCAGTGGGCACACCAATACATGGACTCTCTATTGGTTGATTACTATTGTTGTGCCCAGGAATGACAGTGATTTATCAGCTTCATGGATTTAATGATGCATCCATGTTTCCCTTGTTAATTCCATGGAGCTGACATGTCAGCGTCCTTGTTGGTCATCATGTTCATGTGTAGTGTGTGTGATGCAGATGTGGTGGCATGTTGGTTTATGTGATATTCACCTGACATGGAGGCTAGGTCCTGCTGGGCCACCAAGCCTTAAGATCCAGCGTCAGGCTCCTGTTTCAGAAGGTCCTTGGCAACCCTCTCCCAATCCTTATAGGTCACAGTCTGGTTCTTGTCCTCCTTGGCCATCATCCTCCTCACCTTGGCCCTGATGTTATCAAACTGGTGCTTGACGAACCTCACATCCCTGGCGCTGTGACTACCGCTGTAACCTCAGCCGCTACCTCCTTCTTTGCCTGAGCCCCAGGCCCTGGCCTAACATCCCTCCCAGGGATAGCGGCCACGGATAGCACCAAGGAGGACCACATTCTCCCAGTTCCTATAATTGTGGGCCCTGTGCTTGCCCTTAGCCTCTTGCCCTCCTGACTGTGTACAGTGAGCCTCATCTCCCTGACCTGTCCCTGAGGCCTGTCCCTCCCCCGAACTACCACCCCCCCTGGGATCAGGCCCCTTCCCCTCTGTCCCTCTCATACGTGTGCCCGGGGCTCCGGCCATCCTGCCATGACCACCTCCTCCTCTACACTCATATCCTCCTACTCCTGCTCCTCCTCCATCTTGTCCCCATGGCCACCTCTCTCTCCTCTCTCTCCTCCTCGCCTCTCCTCTACTCTTCTCCTCCTAAATAAAAATAAGTCTTATTCCATCCTATGTGTAATAACTGTTGTTCTTGGAATTCTGAGCTGGAATGTACTATTTATTTACTATATATATATATATATATATATATATATATATATATATATAAAACCATTATCAGTAACTATGTAAAATACTGGGAGAAGTCAACTACTAGCAAGATACTAAATTGAAATTGTAATGTTAAATATGCATTGCTGATGATCTTGTACACTTCAGTACACAGCAGATGTGTATTTTTGTGATCCACTCTTCAAAAAATGTTAAGCAAATATGCATTTTTTTATGGACATTCTACATTTACTTATTTGTTAAAGAAATACATAGTCAGTATATATTCAAATAGCATCAGTTTTAAAGCAGATGAACCTTGTTTCTTATCTAGTAAGTTTCCTGCAGATTTTTCTGCTTCAGTTATTTGTGGTTTTGCAGTCAGAAGATTTTGATAAATAGACCTCTTAGCAGGGATCTTCTAAAATGGAAATAAAGTGCTTTGCAGATAGCGACAATAAATATTAATGACTATAATAATTATATAAAACAGTATTTTAATTATACCTCTTAAAGCTAGTAACGACTTAGGCAGATATTTTAAATTCATGAATGTTAATTGCAAATACCTGTCAAAAATATGTACATTAATCACAACAAATTGATTACCAAAAAAGGGAAATAAAAGCCCTGTATTTTGTGCTCCAAATATTCTAATTCCAATTTGCACCTGTGCACACAGCATGGTAGAAGCTGTTAATAGCTGAGAAGATGGAACTGAAATTTATTTCATCCTTATAACTGGGCTACATTTATTGTCTTAAGTATTTGCGTAATATATGAAAGGACATCTAAGAAGTGCACACTTTTTCAATAAATATAATATAATAATAATAATAATAACTTAATAACATAATTGTTCTATTAATATATGTATTTTACTAATGTTTACATTAAAAAAGTAGCATATATTGATTTAAGTTTAAATATATATTTGAAAGTGTTATGAACAGGGTATATTTACAATGTGGCCAACAAGTTCATTAATTTCATAATTAAATAATGACAGCGATGAAAAATAAAAAAGGAAGATTAAAAACACTCTAAAAACAATGGAAAAAGAGAAGTCTCCTCTGAGAGATAGTGATAAATTTCACTTTAGACAAATATATAGAGACTAGAACTTTCTCTAGAATATTAGAGGAGAAATATACTGTTCCACTACAGGTAACTCTGTACCAACATATCACACAGTCTATTTTATATAGTTTACCCAGAAGGGCATTTAGTACAGACTTGCTTTAGTGAAAAATATTGGAGGTAGTATGGTAGATGGAAGCAGGTACTGCTTTTGATGTAAATAAGAAGCCAAGTAATCGTGATATCTCTATATGAGAGCTATAGGAGACTTGTTCTTTGGGATGTGTCCTGTATATGATTCTTGGGATTGTAACATGCCAATCCTAATTCGTTATAACTGCTTACACCCACATAATGGTCTGTGACAAGTATTTGGCAATATTGATATCTTCATTAGAAGGATAGATTCTTATTGTGGGCTGATATATCCTTTTTTTAGTTCCCTATTTTAGGGAATGCGTGTAAACGCCTATGCCTGTCATTACGCACGACGCTGTCCACGCTATACTAGGAAGTGAAGCCATGCAGCATTAGCGTCTCTATTAAGAAACATGGCACTAGTTAGGTAACTCGTCCACAATTTAGTATGGTGTACTTCGAAGTATCCAGGACGAATGCATAGGCCACTTGATGTTAAAGAAGCTAATATTAGATACTATGAGATACGTTTACCCTAAAATAGGGAACTAAAAAAAGGATATATCAGCCCACAATAAGAATCTATCCTTCTAATGAAGATATCAATATTGCCAAATACTTGTCACAGACCATTATGTGGGTGTAAGCAGTTATAACGAATTAGGATTGGCATGTTACAATCCCAAGAATCATATATAGGACACATCCCAAAGAACAAGTCTCCTATAGCTCTCATATAGAGATATCACGATTACTTGGCTTCTTATTTACATCAAAAGCAGTACCTGCTTCCATCTACCATACTACCTCCAATATTTTTCACTAAAGCAAGTCTGTACTAAATGCCCTTCTGGGTAAACTATATAAAATAGACTGTGTGATATGTTGGTACAGAGTTACCTGTAGTGGAACAGTATATTTCTCCTCGAATATTCTAGAGAAAGTTCTAGTCTCTATATATTTGTCTAAAGTGAAATTTATCACTATCTCTCAGAGGAGACGTCTCTTTTTCCATTGTTTTTAGAGTGTTTTTAATCTTCCTTTTTTATTTTTCATCGCTGTCATTATTTAATTATGAAATTAATGAACTTGTTGGCCACATTGTAAATATACCCTGCTCATAATTCTATTCAATTTAGTGGAAAACACTACAAGGGAATTCACTCCCTAGGATTACAAGTATATTTGAAAGTGACAACATGAAATTATGATATTTCAAAATGATTTGACACTTAACAATCCGCTATCAACATATGTGTAATTAAAAAATATATTGGTATTATGATACAAAATTCAGTGTAACACACAACCCAGTACTCAAGGGGTTAATATATATCACAAAACCATGTTGCCTAGGAGCAAACACTCTAATGCATTGTCTACAAATATATCATATTTTAACACAAAATAAACACATCTTTGTTTATTGACGCTATAAATACAATTGTGACATCTTTTTTAATATCAACATACATCAATAATTAAAAAATAATTACTTTATCACATATATAGTTGTGAGCAATAAGGGTAGGCGCTCATCCCTACAACCACGTATGACTTGTGCTGAAGGCGCTCACTGCGCTGGTAGAGATGAGCGCCATAGGCACTCATCCCTACGACACGCGGAACTACACATCAACACAAAACTCAATTACACAATTCAGAATGTGAGACCCGTAGCACTTTGAAATGGATTACAAAAAATAATAAAGCCAACTAATTATAAAAATAATAAAACCCACTAATTACAAAATTAAAATAATCACCTAAATTACGTAAAATAATAAAACCTACAAAAAAAAATTACAGTTAAAATAAAAAAGAATTACATTAAAAATAAAAAAACACTTACAAATAAAATAATATATATATATATATATATATATATATATATATGCTGCCCTAAATGATTATCCAGCAATGATAAATGCCCTGGACTAGGCGAACTATCCATCTTCATTAAAGAGGGTCTGGTCCTCTTCTTTCTTGATTGAAACCCATGTCATAATCTTCTGGGCCAGGAAAAGGCTCTCCAAAAAAACCCTGACGCTTAAAAAAAAAAAAAAAAATCAATAATAAAAAACTAATGGAGCTCCTGCTAGGAAAAGAACCATCAATCTAAGCAAATTGATTGGTCTAAATATTCAAAATAGACACTGAGCAGTGGTACATACACAAATGTAACACAATAAGGCTGCATGGACTGGACAACAGTACTAAGTACTAAGTACTTTAACTTAGTGTTATATCTGCTTTTCCTGATTAATCTCCTAGTATTTGTCTTCTGGCATGTGTTTTGGACTTACATGAGTTCTGGCACCCTTTGACCTAGGCTTGCCATCGGTTATTCTCTGTCTGCCTGCTGGCAGCTTTAACTCATGTCCTGTTTACAGTTTTGACCCGGTGCTGCTGGCTCCTTGACTTTAGACTGTCATACCCCACTTATTGCCTCAAGCCTTTTTGCTGATTGCTGGTACAACTTGCTACTGGCCTTTTTTTCTATAGGGTCTCCGGATATCTACATTGGAAAGGTGTTAGATACAAATGACAATGTTGATTAATGGACAGCTCTTTATATTTTTTGCCTGTTATCAAGTTAGTTGTTCAAAAGAATGTATAGGAAAATAGGTCTACAGTGCTGCTCTTATATCACATATAATAGTTGTCGTAATTGCCAGTTGTCGTCACGCAATCTTAAATAATACGGGCTTGGGCCTGCACTGTAGGCGCTCATTGCGAGGCCCGCACGACTTTGCTGCAATGAGCGATGAAGGCCTGCATGACTTACAAACACGCTGGCAATGAGCGCCAAAGGAGCTCATTGCCAGGCCCACGATCAGCACCGAAGGCGGTAGGCCTTTGGCGCTCCACAGGAGGCACGTAACAATTTAAAAAAATTACGAATTAAACAGCCGCCATGTTTTCCAAGCCCGTAACTCGTAAACCATCAGCAGACCGATAAAAAAACGCCAATTACTTAAAAAATGTACTAACAACCTCACACACAGCACAGGGGGAGAGGCAGGGAGCCTGTGAGTGAGATTGCAAGATCATTTGAGCTTTATTTGTCATTTGTCGTCGATCGAAGATCTGGTAAGCGCTAAAAAAAAATGGCGGCCATAAACCCGTCATTGTTTTTTTTTTTAAATCAAACAAGGCCGAAGCCAGTAACACTTAGCTGCTCACCACAAGGCGCGCAAGACTTTGAAAAACGAACCAACGGCGATTACCGTGAGGCACACAACACGAAAAAAGGATAGATAGGCGGTCGACGGGAGCCATGTAACAACTGATCAGGGAGAGAGGAGAAAGACACAGAGCAGGGAGAGGGGGAGAGGGTGGGAAGAGACACATGGGTGAGAGAGGGGGTAAAAGAGACACAGGGGATGGAAAAAGGGGGGGAAACAAAGAGCAGGAAGAGGGGGAGGGGGGGAAACAGACACATGGAAGGGAGAGGGGGGAAACACACAAAGGGGTCAGAGAATGGGGAGAGACTTTCAATTAGCGCCGAAGACGCTCATTGTGGACCATCGCTGGACTGGAGATGAGCGCCAAAGGAAAACCGTTGGTTTAGTTGTGTAAAGCGCCATTGTAGATTCATAATGTTATTAGTGTGTTACGCGTTTGGCATTTTTTTGCGGGGTCCGGGGTCGTGTAGCCTCGGTTTCATTTTTTGGGGTGGACATTTTTTTTCTCGCTTAGGCAATTTTCTAGTGCATAAACGTGTCAAAATTGACTTAAATTTGCGTTCCACCTCACTCCCCGACGTCCTGGCTATTCCCCTATGCTGTGTTTGTAGTATTTTTTATGTGTATAGTGTGTTTTTATTGTTTTTTGATTTTCGCAGTTTTAGTGCCTTAATGACTTGCCTCGCCTAAGTGGTCCGCATTATCGGCTTGCCTTGCTTCGCGAGGCTCGCAAGCTATGAGCGCCTTTGGTGCTCATCGCCTAACTCGTACGCACCACGCAAAGCGTGACAACGTCTCATAGTTTGACAACTATTATATGTAATATTTAAAAAGTGATTAATTTCATTTTTTGAAGTGGAAATATAAATATTAATAAACATATTTCTAACATTTTATTACAACCCATAGTAGCATTAGAAAAGATTGTGGGAATGCACATTTCGCAGTGCTTCAGATGGTGATGGTGAATAGTTGGATTTTGGGAGAAATCTTCCTAAGTAATGGTGATTGTGGCAGGTATTTCACAAAGAGCACACGCCTAACTTTACTAAAACACCTGCATGGTGAAGGTTTGCAATGTTAATGAGAATACAGAAGGTAACACAGAGGCTGTAACTCCTTATGTGTCACAACTCTTGGTTGACTATATCCCTTGAAGGATCAACTTGATATTTGTTAGGTGGTAATGATTTGAATTTATTTTTACTTCTGTATATTTGTACAATTTTGTGTTTTAAAGTAGATTGATGTGTTACAAAGACAGTGATATTCTTATTTGCTCCTTTCAACTAATTTTTTCACATTAAAGTTTTAACCAAAACTAATTATATTTTTTAACTGAAAGAATAAAAATGGAAATGTTTATTTTATGGATAATTCAGAATATGTTCTCTGGCTCTATAAAACAGAAATGCAGTAGAAATGTCAGACTATATTAGTTTCATTATAGTTTGACATTTTACAGTAAATGCTAGAATATTTAGCTGTACAACTAAACCAGTATCATAATAGTAAAAGATTGCAATCTTTACTTGGAAACTGACAAACCATCAAGTGTTTCTATTTGCTTGGTAGATTTAGACAACCTGATAAAACAAATGTATGCCCTAGCACATTGCATTCCTCAGATCAGTGCAAATGTGAAGCAATTATATTGAATTATAATCTCATAAGAAAATGACCCCTCAAACAGTACTATTTATTTTAATTTAAATTTCATAGTTCTAAAAATATGTGCAAATTGTATTCTTCAAAGTGAAATAATGAATACTTAAGAGGTACAAAACTCTCTGTATCTATGCATTGACATAAAACTAGTTGTGTTTTGTATCCTACTCATGCAAGTTTATGGCACTTAGTTTATGGCACTTTAGACAATTTTGGTTAGTGCTTTAATATATATATAAGTAATGTTAAAAAAAATTATGATTTAACTGACCTTTTTTCACAAATGTAACCAATCGCATTCAGAATACAAAGTCTAGTAATGGATAATAATAGTCACACCAACTTCAGTCACTTATAATGCATGGCTGGAAGAGCAAATACGTAAATATATTTTAGTGTAGTAATCTTTGTAGACTTGAGTCTAAGATGTACAATCATATGTTAAACACAGAGGGACAGAAGAAAATGGGGAAACAAAATATAACAGTTATGTTATAAAAAAGCCCTAAGCATATAAAAAATAGTCTAACTTATTGGTTGTACAACCTCCTTCATATAGTTTCTTTGTAAAATAGTTGGAGATTTCAACAATATTGGTCATGAGAATTCTATAATAAGTCTCAATTATGACATCCTCTGTATAACTGTTCTAGCTTGTCATATATGCATGCAATTTCACTTTCTGAATCAGCTGTTTGATTCAGGAAACAAGTATAGGAAGCCAGCTTGGGAGGTCTTTAGCTCACTATCATCTCATCAATTGCAGTTCTCACAGTAAGTAAAATAGTGACTATAAAGAATCTATCATTCTTTAGTACATATTGAAGTCCTAAGTATAGAAGAAAAAGTAACTCCAGATTCAAGGTTTAAATTACATGTGAGTGTAGAGATATGTTGTATTGTTGAGTGCTAAACTAATTGTAATACTGAACATTGTCACCATATATACTGTATGTAAATAAGACCCTTTTTGTCCACCTTTTCCACAAGTACCCAGAAAACAAAATGATTAATACGGTCAGAGCAGACCTAAACAAAGGACACAATAGGACAAGCCCAATTATGGCTCATAGCACAACTGTGACATGATATCTTTAAAAGAACTGATACATCTCAGTTAGATCTTGGCATATATATGTTCATTTACATATCTAATAGTACCTGTTATTTAATCATATACACAGTACAATCTCTCGTTTACCCAGTGCTAGTATAGGCCTTACATTTTGCTAGCAGTATATGACCAAAAATGGGTGGTTCAATGTACAGACTGTATTTACAAAACCATAGGTAAGATGGCATGCTTGCCATGATTCAAACCATGAGCTTTTTGACATAATCAACAATATTGTTATAATAATACAGTCGATATCACTATGCTCTACTAGATCTACTGGCAGTGCATGCACTAGGGAACGCAAATACATTACTACTATTTATAATACATAATTATAATAATAATAGTAATAATCACATATACATATAATAGTTGTCGTACTGCCGTCACGCAATGTTAATTTTTTGTGTACTTGCGCAAAGAGCACCGAAAGCAAGAATTGGGCTACAATAAGCGCCAAAGGCTCTCATTGCAGGGCTTGCGATGAGTGTCCCAGGCGCTCATCTCGAGGCCCGCAGGCACTCATCTTGAGGCCCGCAGGACTTAGGCTTAAGGTGCAATGATCCTGCTCCGCATGGCTCATCTTCCTCCCCACTGCCCATCACACACCAGAACCCCCAGCAGTGCCACCCCCCGCCTTGCGCATACATTAGGCACAAAAGGTACAGGGGGAACGGAAGTGCGGGGAGGGCAGTGGGAGGAGGAGAGCCGCGCGCGGACCCCATGCACCCCCACTAAACGCTTGCCGCTCCAGGCTCACAATCCACCAGCGACCCGGAGGAGGCCGGGACCCCCAGAAGCAGGGACGAGCCGGACAACCAGGGTTCCCCAGGACGAGATGGACCTCCTGATCACGACAAAGCCAGCCAAGGACAAGGATTACCTCCAGGACCCGAGTGACATTGGGGGGACATGATGAGGAACACAGGGGAGGGAGAGGGGGAAAAGGGTGGAAAGAGACACAGAGGAAAGAGTGGGGGGGATGAGACAAAGGGGTTAGAGAGGGGGAGAGACACAGGAAAGGGAGAGCAGGGCTAAGAGACACAGAGAGAGTAGTGTTTCAAATTAGCCTGGGGGGTAGATACATAGGAGAGGGGGGACAAAGACAGGGGAGGGAGGGGGGAAGAGACATAAGGGAGGGAGAGACACAGGGGAGGGAGAGGACGGAAGAGACACAGGGGAGGGAGTAGGGGAATAGACACAGAGGAGGGGGAAGAGACACAGAGGAGGGAGAGCTGGGCAAGGACACACAGGGGAGGGAGTAGAGGGGGAAGAAACATAGCAGAGGGGGAAAAAGACAGGGGAGGGAGGGGGGAGAGACACAGGGGAGGGACGGGGGAAGAAACACAAGGGAAGGAGGGGGGAAAAGACACAGGGGGAGGAAGACACAGTGGAGGTAGAGGGGGAAAGAGACACAGAGGAGGGAGGGGGAAGAGACACAGAGGAGGGAGGGGGAAAGAGACACAGAGGAGGGAGGGGGGAAGAGACACAGAGGAGGGAGAGGGGGGAGAGTCACAAAGGAGGGAAATGGGGGAAAGAGAAACAGAGGGGGGAAGAGACACAGAGAAGGGAGAGGGGGCTAGAGACACAGAAGAGAGAGGGTTAAGAAACACAGAGGAGGTAGAGGTGGAAAAGACACAGGGGAGGGAGGTGGAATAGACATAGGAAAGCGAGTGGTGGGGGAGAGCCATGGGAGGGAGTGAAGACACAGGGGTGGAAGAGCGGGGCAAAAAGACACAGGGGAGGGAGAGGGGGCAAACACACACAGGGGAGGGATAGAGGGTAAAGGCCCCCCTGGGTAGGGAGAGGGGCAAAAGAGACAAACAAAAAGTATGACACTATAGCATGACGTCATTTTTGACGGACATGTGGCTATTAATAATAATAATAAATAAATAAATAACATATATAGGGTTTTCTTTCAAAAAGGACTCACAACACTTAGCAGCAAAAACAAGAAAGAAAATGAGAGTAATATAGTTTTCTAAAGCATGGGTAAAGAAAAGCATTCCGGAATTTGGTGCTGCTTACATGAAAGCTTGATGACCAAAGTTAAAAAAAAATTTTACCCTGAAGATCTGAGAGCATAAATTGGAGTGAGTAACATCTTAAGAGACCTGGCACTTCGATAGTGCACAGCTTTATATATCAACAGGCAAAGCTTGAAATGTATGCAGTATTTCTCAGGCAGCCAGTATATGGGGCCAGGTATTATGTAGCAGGAGTGAGGTTGGTTCGTTTTAATATATAAAGCAACAAAAGTCATATAAAGAGGTTACTTGCTAACAGGAAATGAAAGTGATCATTCAGAACACTGTAGTTCCTTCTTTGGAATTGGGGCCTCATTTGGATGGTTTCAATACTGTTTGCCTTGAAGGTCTGCAAAATGTTGAAACCCATACATGGACGACCACAGAAATATTTCTAGGGGGAGGCAAGATAATAATAAAATATCATAATATCATTATTGTATCATTGTAGCTTTTCAAATACATATAAATAAGCACAAATGAAAATCTGTATACATATGTATACTCACATAGTTTAACAACCTTCATAAAGTATGCACAACTACATTTAAAAAATCACAAACTATGAAAATAAGTGACATACAAAAAAAGCCATACAGAGATCATCACAGATCAGCAACCTTTAGTAAAAATGTCTCGTAGAGAAAAAGTGGATGTAGACTGGAACTGCCTCATTAGTGAAAAAGTTGTCACTGGTGAGATGAATACAACCCACTGGGAAAGAAAATGTATTTTTATCTTATTCTATGGAGTGTGAAGAAATCCTTCCATCTTGAATATAAGGCAACAAGGAATAACACAGGGATTGTAGAAGATTCTCCCACTAGAGATAGCCTACATGAAGTGTATGAATGTATAGCCTACATGAAGGACTAAGAATTTTTTTCTGCCTAAAATCATACAAATAGTTCCTAACTGGTTTCAAATAGTTCCTAACTCGCCAGTTCATGAAGACGGTGTACTTTTAAGTACAATTGTTACATTCTCTCGTAGTATCCAATCAGTGGCAACATTCTGCAACATGCTCCTTGAGAAAGATCACTGACAGGCTAATTGGAAACACTACACTTCACAGTCTGATTATTCATGGGCTGCATGAGCTACAGAAGATAGCCACAGACAGACAGAATCCTTTATATAAAAAAGATAAAACCATGTAGCAATTTAATACCCATCACTACTCTTAAAATCATATCACACCATGGCCCTTTTTAAATTGTCCAAATTGTAGTTACTGTAGCCCGTAAAGTATTCTGCA
Organism: Discoglossus pictus; assembly: GCA_027410445.1. Taxonomy (NCBI): domain Eukaryota; kingdom Metazoa; phylum Chordata; class Amphibia; order Anura; family Alytidae; genus Discoglossus; species Discoglossus pictus. The sequence continues at coordinate 459,869,165 of CM050163.1, read as the reverse complement.
AATATTACTGCTATTAAATTGGCCTCTTTTAGCTACCCACAATTGATCTGCGGGTTACAGGCTGAAAATCAACTGCGGTTGTCAAAATCGTTACTCCGACCCAGCTAAGCTTTTGATCTTTCACGCCCGCAATCGCTAAAATAAGCAAATTGCTAGTAAATTGCTACAATTCATCAAGCCCGCAATTGTATTCACTCGTAAATAGCAAATTAAGACAAAAATCCTTTGAGTACTAGAGAGGACTCGCAAGGGTGTTAAACACCTGTTCGTGGCACAGTAAAAGAAAATACAAACTCCATACTGCACTTTCAAATATGGGGAAAGTGATATAACGAATTAGAATTAATTGCACAACAGTCTCAAGCTCGCAAATCTGCAGAAAAGAAAAATGTGTTTACATTTTTATATTGATCCCGGCAATCAATGGGTTAATACATATCATTTTTTACATTTCAACATTTCTGGATTGCGAGCATGATCGCAAATCGGACCTCTAAACACTAATTGATTGTGGTTGGTTTACACTCGATGTTTTACTGACGTCATGATGACGGTCTTATTTACTATTGGCTGTTTATAAATCGGTAGTTACGTGCTTGCTTAATTGATCATGATCATGCCCTGAAATGCTACTTAAGGTTACATGGTTTACGGTTTTGGCATTTGGCCAGGTAGTTGCGGGCTTGTTCAATTTAATCGCTCTGTAACTGCTGCAATTTGTAGCAGTTACAGTCTGCTGGCTTGAAATTTGCAGCAGTTATGTAATTTAATAGGGGCCCATATCTTCTGAACCAGATCTGTCCCAATCTTTTCCTGACTGTGTGCAACAAAATACGTTTTTTAGATAGAAAGTATAGTTCATGCTTCTGCTAGCAGACACTGATCGCATAAAAAAATTGTTTCTTTTCGCAGGTGTTGGTTTGGCAACAATTAATGTAACAAGCCAATTATTGTATTTACCGATGCTTGACACCAGTTCTTTGTGCTGGAACCAAATAATAAATAAGAGTAATAAAAAAAAAAAAAACTTTAATTACAATACATTTTTATACTCATATTGTAAAACAAAACATCTAGTTAATTATATTACATAATTTCCACACAATGGGCCATATTAAATTCCAAGCCCATAGCGGCAAAGATACACCCACGTAGCCTGCGGGCTTGAAATCCTGTGTAGTTACAGAGCTATTACATTCAACTATGCCGCAACCAAGGGGTCCCGGAGTTGGTGGTTGGTTCTAGATAGAGAGAGAGTAGGAGTATTTTGAGAGTAGTAATTTGCGGTTTTGCACCGTTTTGACGACATCAGGGCCAAGGTGAGGAGGATGATGGCAAAGGAGGAGAATAATGTGACTGTGAGTTATAATGAGTGGGAGAGGGCCCAACACTGGAGCTTCATCCCTGGTGGCCAAGCAGGACCCAGCCTCCATGACAGGTAAATATCAAAGACACCAACATGCCACCACATGTACATCACACACACTACACATGTACGTGATGACCAACAAGGCCACTAACATGTCAGCTCCATGGAAATAACAAGGGATAGATGGATGCGTCATGAAATCCATGAAGCTGACAAATCACTGTCATTCCTGGGCACAACAAAAGTAATCAAACAAAAGAAAATCCATGTATTGGTGTGCCCAATGCAGCCAGTGCAACAGACCACAGACGGTGTCAAGATAGCGTTAGGAGCCAAGTACAATCAAGACCAAGAACCAAAGAATAGATCATACCTATCAAATGATAGCTAATCTGAGTTGCAATTAAAAGAATCATCCAGGTTAAAGCCTAGATGCCAGATAGTTAGGAATGCACACAAAACAATGTATTATTCATGATACTAATAACATATACCTTTCTTTTCTCTCTTTCTGCATCACGGAGTTCTGGGTCCAGTGGCAAGCCAGAGGCAGGAATCAGCGCAGGGGGAGGAGGAGAGAAGCGGAGAAGAGGGCCATGGTTCGGAGGATGTAATATGGCTAGTGGGGTCACCATCAGGACCACTGGTCACACCACAAGGATTCAACCCCACTATTCCCCTCCCCCAGACTGAGCCTATTGTCATCCACCACCTCCCCCCCCCCCCCCCCCCCCACAGCAGTCTGCTGGACTGGCCGCCACCGCCACCAACACCACCGAGCCCAACAACACCACCCCCGGTAATGCAGCAGGCTCCAGCCGCTCAACAGACCCTCCCCACTCACACACCACCACCGCCACCTCCTCACCAGGCCACTCCCCAGGGCCTCCATCCCCAACATCAGGCTAGGCTGCATAGGAAGAGATGCTGACCTTCATGCATCAGCAGCTGGAGTATCTTCGAGGGATCCAGGCCAGCATCTCCGCCAATCATGTGGAGGTCATGCGCAGCCTGACCAGGCGCAGTAGGGAGGAGATGAGGCACCACCTGATGACTAAATCCTACCTGGTCGGGCTGCTCAGGATTGAGGCGGACAAGAGCGCATTCCAGGGGGTCGCCACAGAAGCCATGCAACACGCTCTGGTACCCAGCCTCCTCCACCCCGGAGGCATCTACCGGCCAGCCGCAGCCCGGCCCCTCCTCTCCTCCCACCATGCCTCCACCACTGCAGGTGACACTGCCTTCCGGGGATTGCCTCCCCCTGACCCCCCACGACCACCACCAGAGAGATAATGGCCGGCCACGGAGGATTTGGGCACTGTGCCTAGGCAGAGGAGGACCTAGCGGCTGCGCCGATGTTTGTGCCTTCTCAACAGCACAATCTATTGGTCACAATAATCTAGCCTGGCTACAGAGTCTGGGTTATTGGCCTATGTGATGGTGATATTTTGTATGCAGATGGCGACCTCCCATTACATGGGCCATGATCCTCTTCTCTGTCTACACATAGAGTTCTATTGAACATGTCACTAATTGATGGTCACTGAGGAATGCTGTTGAGAAGAGATGCTGCAGATTCATCAGATGTAGTGACCACATGTGACCCTGGTAGGTGCTATGCATCATGCTTATTCTAGACTATGCAATTTTTCCCACAAGCCTCTTGCTCTCCCAGGATCCGCCCACACCACGATATTAATGCAAAGTCTTGTCAATTTCTGATTGTGCTCTGGGTATAAAATAAAGCTTTGTTATACCGTTCTCACTGTGTCAGTGTGTTGTCAATGTTTGGGGTTATGGGACATCCACATTCAATACATATAATAATAATAATAGTAATAATAGCATTAGATATCATACCATAATATATATAACATACAATAATAATAATAAAGGGTTAATACACATGCAAAGTCCCATTTGTGATACTGTGGAGTATCAACATTCTTCTTCGGGCCTGATAACAATATCTCAGGTGATACTGGTGTGGGTTGTCAGTTCCTTCTCTAGTGGACTGTGAATTGTCTGGCCTCTCTGCTAGGACCTGTCCACATAGAGTGATCCTACATGGTATAGCTCACAGATTCATTGAAGTACACAAGCCCCTTCACCAGCACCACTTAGCAATGCTGTAGAGGACCAGGGGAACATACACCACACTAATCTACTCTAACACATCAGGAAGGGCTGCAAAAACACAGGGAAGCTGTGCAGAGGCACGTGGATCAACAGGTAACTCACCTCCATCAGGGGTAATCACCGCTACACCCCTCCTGGACAGTCCCATGCCATTACTAGTGACCATGTGCCAAGATGTATACCCATTCCCATTTGTTGACCTCCCAATGTGTTTTGCTATTCATCAATTTACATTAGTGTGGTGTATGTTACCCTTGTCCCGTTGTGGATTGCTTTGTGCTGGTGGTGAAGGGACTTGTGTACCTGAATGAAGCTGCAAGCTATACCATGTAGGGCCACTGTAGGTGGGCAGGTCATAGCAGAGAGGCCAGACAAGTCACAGTCCACTAGAGAAGGAACTGTCAATGCACTCCAATATCGTTGGCATGCAAACTTGTAAAACAGCACAGGCAGTGACCAAATGTGCTGCAGTCTATAGGGTCACAGAGAGTGGGATATGACTGAAGGACTGAAAAACAAATAATAAAATGTTCCCCTGCTTTTTGATATATGTGATGTGGTGGTGTAATTTGGCCAATATTTGTTTGCCCAATGTGATGAGCGAGATGTATGTGCAATTATATATATATTCCAGGATACACATTAGAGCCTCTGTGAGTGAGGAAGGGTTAATATGGCATCAGTTTCATGTTTTTGTGTTGCTCTTTAATCAGGTAATGTCTCTGCTTTATGCATGTTGCAGCATGGCTTTTCATATTGGCATATTCTAAATGCATATTTTTTATTTGGGGATTATTGTGCATGTAATTGTAATGCCTTTCCATGTTTCCCCATATTTTAAAGTCCACTGGTGAGTGAGAGGAGGGGGGAGACACAAAGGAGTGAGGGGGAGAGACACGGGGAAGGGAGACGAGGGTGGAAGAGACACAGGGGAGGGGGAGGCACACGGGGGGGGGAGCATGGGGTAGACACACAGGGGAGAGGGGAGAGAGACAGGGGAATGAGCGGGGGGAGACACAGGGGAGTGAAAGGAGAGGGAAGAGACACAGGGGAGTGAGAGAAGGGGGGAGAGACGCAGGGGAATGAGAGGGGGGGAGAGACACAGAGGGGGGAGAGACACAGAGGGGGGAGAAACAGAGGAGGGGAAGACATACTGAGGAGTGAGAGGAGGGGGACAGACACAGTGGAGTGAGAGGAGGGGGGAATAGACACAAGGGAGTGAGAGGAGGGGGGAGAGAGACACAAAGGAGTGAGAGGAAAGGGGAGAGACACAAAGGAGTGAGAGGAGGGGGAGAGACACATGGGAGGGGGAGACACAGGGGTAGGAAAGGAGGGGGGAAGATACAAAGGGGAGGGGGGAGACACACCGGGGTGGGATAGGAGAGGGGCGGGGGGAGGGAGAGTAGGGGAAGAGACACAGGGGAGAAAATGGGGGGAAAAGACACAAGGGAGGGGGGAAGAAACATGGGGGAAAGAGACACTGGGGGGATAAAGAGACACAGGGGAGGGAGAGGGGGGAGACATAGGGGAATGAGAGGCGGGAGAGACACAGAGGAGGGGGGAGAGACACAGGGGAGGGAGAGGAGAGGGGAGGGACAGGGGGAGGGAGAGTAGGGGGAAGAGACATAGGGGAGTTAAATGGGGGAACAGACACGAGGGAGAGGGAAGAGAAATGGGGAAAGAGACACAGGGGGAAGAGACACAGGGGAGTGAGAGAGGGGAGAGACACGGGGGGGGGGGGGAAACACAGAGGAGGGGGGAGAGACACAGGGGAGGGAGAGGAGAGGGGAGGGACAGGGGGAGGGAGAGTAGGGGGAAGAGACACAGGGGAGGGAGAGGGGGCAAGAGACACAGGGGAGGGAGAGGTGCGGAAAGAGACACGGGGGGACAGGGGGGGGAGACACAGGAGAGAGAGGGGCTAAAAAACCAGGAGGGGGAGGAGACACAAGGCAGGGAGAGGAGGGGGGAAATGAGACACAAGGGAGGAAGTAGACAGAGGGAAAGAGTCGCAATAAGCGTTGAAGGCGCTCATTGCGAGGCCCGTGATGAGCGCCGAAGGTGCTCATCGCGAGGCCAGTAAAGTAGAGGGGGAGAGGCTCCCATTGAGTGGCAAACAGCATTGCCAGGATTCACATTTTATTGGCGTAATTTTTGATGGGCAAGTTGCTAGTAATATATAATTGTGGATGACTAGTGTAATGATACCTGGTAAATATACTGATCTGTAATTATCTATAATTCTAGGTAATAAAATGTCGCCATTACTCTGGTAATAACATTGTATTGCATCTTTGGGGTTTGTAGAAGGAGAAATTTAGGATACATTGAAGGGACTGGTGTTTTATATACAAACACTTCTCTAATGCTCCATTATCAAAGGAATTCACAATGGATGAGAAGATAATTTCGAACATTGCATAGTGAATAATACGGAAGACTTGGATGCCTCATTTTGTTGTTCCACTGCAATGCTTAGTAAATGTAGCACAATATTACAAATTAGCACCGCAATATACAATCTGTGTATATTTTAAAATATTCTTATGTAAAAATGCCACAATTGTTTGGCAGCACTAGGCTCTTTGACATATAGCTACAGACGTTAATTATTTGTTTATGCTCTAAATAGTAAACATTAATAAAAACAGCTAATTACAGATTTAATTATGTTCACATGCATAGATTGTATTTCATAATTATAATGAAAATAGCAGTGCATATTAATGTATGACATAGTTAAAGATTGCTTAAAGAGTTTGATGAAGCATGTAATAATTTCCATTCCTTAATCCTTATAATTAAGCATATTAACATGGTAGGTGACAAAAGCCATGGTCACCCTTAAAATACAGACTTATATCCTTTGTGGTAAGGGAAATATGTGTTTAAAAAGGTTTTTTCGTTAACCTACCCTTTCAGCTAATTTGACCTGGTAGTTTTAGCTTCCAACATATTTGATAATGCACCAAGTATTATCACAATTACAAAACAGGTAAGCTTAGAGGAATAATTTTAGCTAAGGCATGTTTAAAGGATGAGAAGATGTTAGAAGCAGAGAGGAAGATGTAATTTAAGTGTAGGATCAGGTGTCATGAACCTTGCTGGAAGAGGTGAACTTCACTAAATGAGTTCAATCGAAATGTGACTGTTTCAAATCCAACTTTATTACATCCACTGCATCATACCAAAAACAAGTGTGGTCTTTTTAAGCAGCATTACAAAGTAGCTCTGCATTGTACTGGCCATATTTTGTCTTATCTAAACCATTCCCTAGACATACAGCATTGTCTCTGTGTTGTACAATTAGTAACAGATGTTAAAATGATCTCCCCAACCCCCATATGTACATCCCACTATGCTATTCAAGCACAATCTGCAACAGATTAGCACAAGGAAAGGCAAACAAGCCAAAAGACACTTGGGGCACTATAAAAAATTGCAGATTTGTTGTTCCAGAAGCCCGTAAAGGAGAGCGCAAAAGTTCTGGCTATTTAATTGGCCTCTTTTAGCTACCCGCAAGCGATCTGCAGGTTACAGGCTGAAAATCCCTACGGGCTGTCCAAATCTAAACTCCGACCCAGCTAAGCCTTTGATCTTTCAAGCCTGTAAATGTTACAATCACAAATCGCTATTAAATTGCTACAAGTCCTCAAGCCCGCAATTAAAGGGGTCCCGCAAGGGGGGTAAACTTCTGTCAGGAGCACTGTAAGAGAAAATATAAACACACTACTGTATTTCAAATTTCAGGGAAAGTGATGAAAGGTATTCAAATTAATAGCTACATGTTGAAGCATGGTTTACGGATTTGCATTCCGGCCATGTCGTTACGGCCTTTGCAAATTAAATTGCTCTGTAACTCCTGCAAATTTCAAGCCCGCAGACTTATGGGTGTACGACGGCCACTGCAGGCTTGGAATTCAATAGGGCCCCAGGTGTATATCTCAATAATTATTTAGTTTAGAAAAATAAGTAGTATGATATATAGCTTTAATGCTAATGGGCTTTTTGCTGAGAGTGTCCTTTTAAAATATGGTATCATTTCATTGAATGATTTGTACCTAATTTTGTGGAAAATGCTGCAGGCAGACATGATTGGAAACATAATGTAATAGCACACACTTTCACAGTAGATAAAACCCTTAGCAACAGTACCTACAAAGCAATGTCAAAAAACATATAAACAGAATGCATAATGTTCACATACAGTATTAATTAGCTATTAGTTAAACAAGTACACTTTACTTTATTTACTTTAAAGCTGTGCTGTAAGCACCAATTGAATAGTATTGGTATTCAAGGAGAATCACTAGCAGTAATGATAATAATGTAACAAGAAATTATAGCAGAATTATCACTTTATATAGATCTATATGAACCAGAGTATTACATTTTGTATCAAGGGTATTAAGTCTGTGTATTTGTAGCATGTAGAAGATGTTATTAGATTTTAATAAATCTGCCCAATGAAAACACAAAAACTGATATGTTGTTTTCTGAATCCTGAAACCCATCTATAAAAATGTTTTAAAAAAATAGCATAGTAACATTGTGCCCTATGTAAATCCCCAGTATCACATGTTTAAGGCCAAAGTAAATCCCACTGGCTATGTTATTCATCCATCCCAGAAAACATGCGAGAGGACTGCTACGAGTGACTGCAGCACAACAAGCCGAGAAGCACATAAATATATATACACACACAAAATAAACACAATTATATATATATATATATATATATATATATATATATATATATATATATATATATATCACATATAATAGTTGTCAAACTATGAATCGTCGTCAAGCTTGCAAGCCAGGCGAGCCGTTGAAGCACAGTCTTCTGAGCTCGGAGCACTTAGCCTTCAGTGAGGCGAGCAGTTGAGGCATTGAGGAGGGGAGCGGTTGAGGCATTGAAACACGCAGGACGTAGGCAGAAATCAAGGCGAGCCGTTGAGGCATTGAAAAACGTGAGACTTAGCCTCCAAGGCGGGATTGCCTTAGGCTGCAAGCAGTTGAGGAACACGAAGTTAACGGCCAAACCGCTCAAATCCCAAAACACGAACCCCCCCCCCCCCCAAAAAAAAACTCACACATTGCATGGGGAGACAGCCAGGACATCTGGGAGTGAGGTACCACAGGAATTTAAGGCGAATTTGCAGAGAAATCGGCTAAGCAAGAAAAAAGATGACGGACAAAAAAAATTAAAACGAGGCTACACAACCCAAACAGCGTAAAACACAGCCAGACGCGTACTGTATCCAAATAACCCTGAATGCCCTTTTTATTAAAAACAATATGCAACCCATTTTTAAAGTTATATATTGAATCTGCTGTTAAAGCCTCCATTGGTTAAGAGTGTTAACATACTATCTGTCTTTATTGCGAAGAACCCTTTTCATTCTTTGAGATGAAATCTTTTTTCTTCTAACTTCAATGGACGACCTCTTGTCAGTTAGAAATCTCTTAGGAAAAAAGTTCATCTGACAAAGCCTTAAACTGGATCTAGTTTATATAAAGTGATTATATTTTCTTAGCAACTTTCTTTTCTATAGAAAATAAGTTTAGTTTGATTAGTCTTTCTCATAGCTTAGTCCTTCCTTTCCCCTCTAATTTTGTTGCCCTTTTCTGTACATTTTCCACCTTTACAATTACCTTTTTTGAAGTGATATCCAAAATGGTATTCCATATTCCAAATGAGTGCCAATATTTATATGGTGTCAGAATTATTTTTGCTGCCTTGCTTCTATAACCCTCTTAATGCATGTTCATATTTTAATTGCCTTTCAAGCTCATGCCTGGCATTGAGCACTGTTACATAGGTTGTCCACCAGCACTGGAAATAAAAATCTTTTCTATCTCTGAATCCCCTAAAGATACATAGGGGAAAAAAGCTTCCGCTGCCAAAATTTACGGCTATACGGCAATTTACACCGTCTGATATTTCGGGCTCATAATTGTGATTGAAAAAATATTTTAAATCCATCATGTTCAATGTTTTCAGACCTGTAAATTGTCTTATAAGAGAAAAAGTTCTTTACTGATCCCAAATAATGGCAATTTTAATATTCCCTGGGTCAGTGTTCCTCTCATTCTAGTTATCCAACTAGTGGTGTAGCTAGAGCTTTTGCCACCCTGGGCTATCCCAGAGTTTGCTGCCACCCCCACCCCCACCAGTGCAAATATATATATATATATATATATGGGATCTCCTTTCTCTGGATGTAAATGGGAAGTACGATGGTAAATTTGTCGTTGCACTTTAAAGCAGTAAGGGCCATGTCCTGGCACATTAGAAGCTAATGCTGCCCCCATAGATGCAAAGGATATGGCACTATTATATGATCTTATGTTTGTTTGGAAATTATTGTAGTTGGGGAAAGCAGGTTCAGTCATAATGCTTTGTAAATATGGTGGGAATTGTTGTCTTTATGGAAGTTTCACCTTTTCACCTTTTTGACAGCAACTAATAAACTGTCTATCTGTGGGTTTTTCCTGTTTAAAATGATAAGCCTCACAAAACTGACAAAGAATATTCATATCACCACAATTATGAACCTCTATTGCTAAAGACTTGAGTAAAGGACAATTTGAAGAGCATATATCAGTATCACTTTGTAATTGATCAGTTGAAATGTTATGTGATGGTTCAGCAACAGGTTCTAAATGCTTTGTTTTTTTAGGAGCTTTTTTTGGCGTAGCTTTTATTTTTTCAGGTGCTAGTCTTTTGCTTGCAAGTCTTTTCCATTCTTTTTCTCGTCTAATTTCCTTCTGCTCCAGCGTCTGCTGGTTTGCCCATCTGTGTTGTAGTTCTTTAGCTTGACATCTTATCTTTTCCTGTTTGGTCTCGTTATCAGCCATCTTAATCTGTAAATGAAAATAATGTATCATTAGTTTAGTTTGTAATGTTAAATTGGTGTAGGCAATTTTGGGGTTGCAACACGGTTGTGATTGTAAATGTACTTGGTTTGCATGTAATTATAGGTCATTGTACATGAACTTGCTTTATACTGTTAAATTAGTGTGTGTTCTTTGTTTGATGTTACTTTTTGTCTTGTACATTTTTATTTTTGGCTTAGAGGCATAGCAGAGCTAAGGTAATTGCATTATATATTATTGTAGATGTAGTAGCTCTATAGTGTTAAATGAGTCTGTTTTTTTTTTTGGGTTGTTGGCTGTTTTTTATGCTGTAGGGTTGTAGGATTGCCTTTCAGGCATAGTAGAGGGCCCAAAATGGTAGTAATATACTGTATTGTTGTTTAAATTTGTAGTGTAGGTGATTGTTGAAATAGTAGACTTATAATTTAGTTGTAGGGTTATATGGTGTGAGTGTGAAAAGAAGGTATTGTTGTTTGGTAGCTGTTAGTAGTATTTGTGGTAGTATGCTATTTTCTGTGTCTGTTTAGGTTTCGGGCTTAATGTTGTAGGTTAGGGCGCTGAAGAGAATTTAGAGTAGAATTCTTGATGTGTTTTGACTATTTGTTGTACTATGCTGTTTTATCTTGAGCACATTTTGTTTGCTAGATTGAAGTTAGGGTTTACTGTTAAAGGTTGTTGTAGGTAAAAGATAATTAGTAGATAGATTTGAAAAGTGTGAGTAATATTTGTTGAAGGATGGTGATTTGTGGGGCTTATTGTTGTTGGTGTGTTGTTGTTTTATTTTATTTTTTCTGATGACATTGCTGTACAGCAAACATGTTAATTTAGTTTTCTATCTTTTTACTTGTCATACTGTACCTTGTTAGAAGTGTGATTTGAAGATGAATATCCCTAGATCCGCTGATGGAAATCTTTGTCCGAGAGTCTTCACACAGTGTCTGTTCTAAAGGAAAAAGAAAAATGTTATTTGATTGTAATTTATTTTTCATGAACAGCATGGTTTATTTATTTTGAAAGCAATGTGTTGTGCTATTAGTTTTCTTTCTTGTGTGTAAAATAGTATTTATTTGAGAGTGTGTGAGAGCATACAGCGCTGGCTGTAATTCATTAGTATGGTGTTTTGTGTAGACTACTGTTGTAATTGTATTATTCTTTTACTGTAGTAGTTTGTTGGGCATGAAACAGGATTTAGTATTTTTTAGATAGAATCTGTTATCCTCATTTGTTATGCTATGGTGTTTTTTGTGCGCCATTTGAAAATTGTTTCATTTTAGTTGTCAGTTACAGTTCTATTTTTTAGTCCAGTAATTATTAATGTTATTTCTATTTTCTATATGTTAGGAATGTTTGTTGGACTATTCTGTTTTGTGTGCACCAGTTTTGGGATGCTGTATTTGGCTTGTGGCTGAGGGTTTAAGGTTGTTGTAGAGTAAACATGACTGTGAATTGCATTTTCTGTATTATTATTATTACCGTTTATTTGTAACGTGCCAACATATTCCGTAGCGCTATACATAAGTTAAGTTACAGGCAATGACAAGTTCAATATTCATACATTGCAATGAATGGAGGGCCCTGTCTTTGACCTTGGAATCCGGTGTCCATAGTGCTTTCCCTAAAGCACCTTGCAGGATTGAAACTCGCAGACTTACAATCTAAAGGTTGAAGTTTGTATGTGGTACAGTAGGGAGAGAGTAGTGCTGAGCATGTTAGGGAGGAAGGTTATAGGCTTCTTTAAAGAGGTGGGTTTTTATTGATGTTTTGAAGGATTTAAGGCAGGAGGATAGACTGGTGAAGCGAGGAAAGGAGTTCCAGAGAATAGGGGCAGCGCGAGAAAAGTCCTGGAGGCGAGAGTATTTGGAGATGAGAGCAGAGATGTATGGGGGTGCGCTGTTGTTGAGGGCTTTATAAGTTAGGGTCAAGATTTTAAACTTTATTCTGGAGGCTAAGGGAAGGCAGTGAAGTGATTGACAAAGAGGAGCTGCCGACACTGAACGATGTGTACTGAAGATGAGTCTGGCAGAGGCATTTATTATGGATTGAAGTGGGGAGAGGCGAGTGATGGGCAGGCCAACAAGGAGCGAGTTGCAATAGTCAAGACGAGAAATGATGAGAGCGTGTATTAGAATCTTAGTAGTGTCTTGTGTAAGGCAATGGCATATTTTGGATATGTTTTTTAGATGGAAAAGACAGGATTTGGTTAGAGACTGTATGTGTGGGATGAAAGAGAGGGCAGGGTCCAGTAGAACCCCGAGACAACGGGCTTGGGAGGTGGGAGTGATGATGGCATTGTTGACATAGAGAGAGATGTAAGGAATTGAAGCTGTAGTAGAGGGTGGGAAGATTAAGAGTTCAGTCTTAGACATGTTGAGTTTCAGATGGTGGGCGGACATCCAAGAGGATATACTAGAGAGGCAGTGGGAGACGTGTGCTAGCAGAGAAGGGGATAGATCTGGTGCTGAGAGGTAGATTTGGGTGTCATCTGCATAGAGATGGTACTGGAACCCAAAAGAGTTTATTAGGGTGCCGAGTGAGGATGTGTAGATGGATAAGAGGAGGGGACCTAGGACTGATAGGGGGTGAGTATGTTGGAAGTATTTGCAGTACTATCCTGTTTATTGTCCCCCACTTTTGTTATGCTTAATTTTGCTTCTTTGTGAGGGTTAGAGGTCGTTGGAGAGTAAACAGGAGTAAACAGTCTCTATTGTTAGAGCCAAGCTTGCATTCTCAGGGCATCCTCTCGACTTTGACTCAACCACTTTGTCAGGATTATTATGACATAAATTTTCTAAATAATTAGAAAAATTATTTTTGAGTTCAAAATCAATTTGTAGACAAATATTCCTTTTTTATAAAATAACATGTATTGATAATAGCAAAAACAAACTTATCTAATTATAAAAATGTATCAAAATAATTGCAAATAAAATAAAACTCGCCAGATAAAAAAAAAAAGGAACACATCAGATTTTACAAATCACTATTGTCATAACATTTTCTATTCAGTCAAACATAATATATTTGACTATTAAATCTTGATGATATAACATAATTTTTTTATCACAATTACATATACAATAAAAAACGGATAGCAACCCAGGAATGAAATAAAATAAACCAATTATAAAATCACCAAATTGACATTTAAAACAAAATGGCAATACTAAAGGTGTCTATGTATGGTATTATGTAAATATAAACATTTAATATAACACAATTATGGTAATGTATTTTATGAAATAACTAGGAACGTGCCAGTCAAAAATGACGGGATTAAAATTGTAAGGCTGGCAATGCTGTTTGCCACACAATGTGAGGCTTTTGCTCCTCTGAGCACCTTTGGCGCTGATTGCGAGCCCTTCGCTGAGCGCCTTCGGCGCTGATTGCGTGCCTCTCCCCTGTGTACTTCAAGTTTCCTGCTTTGCACTGATCACCTTCGGCGTTCATCGCGAGCCACATGCTGAGTGCCTTCTGCGCTCATCGGGGGGGCTCACAATGAGCGCCTTGATTGCGAGCCTTACAACTTATGGCCGTTTGTTTTGTTTTTCCAAAGTCCAGCGTGCCTGGCGTTGTTGGTGTAAGTGTTACTGTCTTTGCCATTGTGTATTTTCTAAGTCTGCGTGCCTAGCTTTGCTCAGCCTTGTTTTCATGCAGTTTCAGAAATTTTTATGTTTTTCGCCTGCCATTTTTGTCCTCGCTTAGCCGATTTTGGATTGAGGAAAACCCACAAATATGGCTCAAAATTGCCTGTAACCTCATTCCCAGGCTTCCTGGCTCTCCCCCTGTCCTGTGTGTGAGTGTGTTATTATATTTGTTAATTTGTTTTTTTTTGTTTTTAGGGTTTTTAGAGTTACGTGCTTGGCTCGCAGTTGCGCCCCTCATAATGCAGCCTAAGTACTACCCTTCTGGGCGGCTGCTTCACCTCGCTTCGCAAGGCTCTCATGTGTGACTGAGCTGCTGGCTCACCTCGCTTTGCGAGGCTTGCGGTTGTGACCTCGCTTTGCGAGATCGTAACTGCTTTACCAACATCGCGAACGTTACGAACAGCATTCTTGGTCCACAGCTATATATGTGATTGACAAGCTAACTTAATAAAATTAATTAACCTGTTTTAGTCAAAAAGACAAGAGATATCAAATTTTATATCAAAATTTATATCCAGATTCATACATTCTAATGACAAACGAAACCTTAATAACTTTTTGATAAGAAGTATAATAAACAGATAAATTATGATAATGGTTCCAACTACATCATAAAAAATAAGAATTCAATTTATACATTACCAATTATGGTAAGGTTCCACCAAACTGGTTAGTCCCAAAAGTTGTCTGGAGTTCTTTGTTCACTGGAACTTGAATATGTATGTACCGTGTATGTATAGCAAAATACTAGGGTGTGTCTCTCTATGTTAGATTTTCAGCCTCCCAATCCTTTGTCTATCTCCTAATTATACCCAAAACTTAATTTGCTTATCAGGTATACAAATTAGGCTATGTACTTGGCAACCAATCAGGATTCTAATGATGTCATAACATATTTAACCCTTAAGAGGATGTATTCTTTTCTAGAGACTTATTAAGTGTCAATTAATTTCTTGGAACACAAGAGGGTGCTTTTAAACCTTCAAATTACAATCAAATAACTAAAATAAAATACTAACCCCTAACCTACAAAACTATAAACAAGATATGGCCAGTGATAATAAGTGTCAGTTATATATACCAAGAAAGAATTTATGTTCTGAGAAAGTATCACTGTAAACATCCTTATCTGATAAGGTCCCACCATGTCTGGACCTTAACCATAAAAACTTGAAGGAATACAAATTTTAACAACTAGATCTCAAGTTGAACTTTTCCAATTAACTAAAGAATGTCATTAGGCAATGTGTATCCAGAACAAGGAACAACGGTATTTCTATGCACGAAAAATACAAAAACTATTTTTCCAACCAAAGAGATTTTGTGCTACTCGTACCTGTCCTTTGCTCTTCTCCAGTAATGTGGTAGGTACCATCTGACCTGCAGGGCTGATCTTCTGGTGCCATATTGTTATGGTTGTACTTATATATAAAACTATATTGGCAAAGATTCTGCTATGACATGCCCATTTTGATTGACCCTACATAGTATAGCTCAAGCTTCATTGAAGAACATAAGCCCCTTCACCATAACATAGTAGCAATCCAGAAGGTGGGATTTGCTTTAATTCCATTCTTAAATAAAGATATCACAAATCTTCTGATACTGAGCATGTGGAGAGAGAGTCGTGTAAAATTTTAAATAATGGTTTTGCTGTTACAGAAGTAAATTCCCTCAGTATCCTTGAATGTATTCCATAAGGATCTTGTGCATTTTCAAGCATCTTTCAGATTTCTGTCAACCAACTCTTGCAATGTTCCCATTGGTACCTCCCTTAAGTATACTGAAAAACATCTAACTTTTCCTGATCTTTAAATCATTATTAAGCCTATTCCCTCATTCAGCTGCATACTCATTACTGCACACATTACAAGGCAAACAAAGAATACCCTTTCACTTCCAGATAGCCACTACATCCCAAATATCACTTGGAATGAAAATATGAGATCATAATATTAGAGTCATATTTAAAAACATGACATTTTATAGAAAAATATACATTTTAAAATGTCAGGAGAGTTATATGGAATCACCATGAGTGCTTACTATTGCTGCTCGCTGCTAGGTGATTCATTTGTACAGTATAAGTCTATTTGAAAACACAGTGGCCAGAAGTAGCAAAGTGATTTGTAGAAGTGCAAAGGAAATTGAGGTGCAAATCAAAATTGCCATCACAGGCGCTCAGTGTTATAAAAAGGTGATATAAACACCAGTAAGTGGTGTCAGGTGCTACACTCCAGAACATGGGAGCACAGGAGACCTAATGATACTTTTCAAGTAAAGAATAAACAGTAATGAATATTATCATTTCATTCCACCAGCAGTTCACTCCTTTGCCGGTAGCTTCTCCAAGGGTCTCCAACTGCTGTCTGCTTCTCCACCAGTGGTGTCACTTTTGCAAATTTTGGAATATTTCCCTTTTCTATTTCAGACACAGACCTTTGCCTGAGCAAGGTTCTTCCTGTCTTGATATTTGTTTGGTCCTGATCGTGATTCCAGTGTGTGAACTTGGCTTTTACTACTCTCTGGATTGCAGCTTGTTACTGACCTTTGGCTTGTTGTCTGGAGTTCACATGAGCTCAGACATTACTGGACCTGTTCTTTGTTTTCTGGACTTGGACCTTTTTTTGTTTACTTCACTGTGACTAGCTAATCTGTATCATCTAATCTGTGTTGTCTTCAGTCTGTTCCTGACTTCTGGCCTGTTACTGAACTTTGCTATCGCTTGGTGTAATCAGCTAGTATGCAAGTCAGTCTATTTTCTGCCACTGCCAGGATGGTTCACTTACTGTTTTTAATACAGCCTTACACTCAGTGTACTGCTTTGCTCCCATTAAGACTTTTGGCCTTTGTTTGTAGGGCACTCTTGTCTTGCAGCAGTGCCATGGTATGAAATGTAAATAACTGGTATCACCACACAAACCACAATGGAGAAGTGGAGAGAGTCAGTAATATTGGTCTGATAAAAGTTATGTGTTTTATATATATATACACTAGCAATTTGCCCGTCAAAAAAAGACGGCAATAAAATTGTAAGTGAGCTAATGCTGTGTGGTGTATAATAATAAAATAAGTAATAGATTAATAAAGTAATATACTTTACCTATTTTGAAGTAATATATGCAGGAAGTATTCTGTTGAAGAGCTGGCAATCTGTTTTGATGTTGCTGCAGCATTAGTGGTGTGGAGCTGCTGTGTAAGCGTGATGAATGTGTGGAGTGTAATAGTGTGCGTGCGCGAGACAAAACCGTTAGCGTAGCTGTGTACTTCCGCATTGTATAAGTTATTGTTCTAAAATGGCGGCTAATGTGTGGTATGCGGCTGTGGCTGATTTAGCGCCCTTCGTTTTAAATGTCGTCCGACTTTTTCGGAATATGCGTAGCTGTTTGGTGGTGTTTTGCGTGTTTATGGTGGTGTTTTGCGTGTTTAGAGTCCTGTAGCCTCGTTTTCGTTTTGTTCGGCGGCCATTTATTCTCTCGCTTAGGTGATTTTCGGGAGTTTAAACTCCGAAATTTGTACTTAAATGTTACTTTACTTGCAGAGGTCCTGGGTGCACCACCTTGCTGTGGGTAAGCTTTTTATATGTTTGTTGTGTGTTTATTGTGTTTCTAATGTGTTTGGGGTCGCGCTGGTTGCATCTTTGTTTTCGAATCTCGTATGTAATTTTCGGCAATTCCGTAGGTGTTTGGTGGTGTACTGCGTCTTTAGACTGCTGTAGCCTTGTTTTCGTTTTTTTCGGCGGCCATTTTTTCTCTCGCTTAGAGAATTTTTCAGTGCCTAAACTCTTTTATTTTGAGTTAAATTGTGGTGTAACTTCAGTTTTTGAGGTCCTGGATGCCCCCTCTTTCTGTATGTAGGTAATCTTTTTATGTATGTGTTGTATGTATTTCTGTTTTTCATTTTTTCGTGTGCGCGGGTTGCGGACGATTTTTGCGAGGTCGTAATTGGTTGTAACGTGTCTCGTATTTTTTTGCGAGGGCCGCAGTTGCTGGCAAGGAGCACCTTTGGCGCTCCTTGCCAGCAACTGCGGCCCTTGCTTTGCGAGGGCCGCAGGCTTGCTGCGCGAGCCCGCAAGCGTTAGCAACAACTCGCATGCTCACAACTATATATGTGATATATATATAAATATATATATATTGGTCCTAACCATAATTGTGAACCTGTCCACTTTACACAATTAATAAAGAAAGAAAGAAGACTACAGAATATCAATGTGTGCATTACTTTTAAACATTTTGAATTAAATGTCAACAGTGAAAAATTATAACAATAAGTTCATGCACAGACTTTTAATCAACAAAGTGTTTCTATATTTGACTGATCCAGAATCCAAAGCAATTAGCCTGGTTTTAGGCTGAAAAATTACTTTATGGTCACAGAAATAATTCTTTAGACAAAATATTTTAATAATTAGCTGTAAATATACTAAATGATACCTTCACATAAATAAGCATGCTTTTTGCTTATGATATGTTTTGTGCATGATTTACATGTTATGTTGACATGTTTGTCCTTAAGCAATTAATACATTCAGTTGTTAGTCAATACAGACCCCCATAAGGCCTTAATTAACCCTATAACTCATGGGAATCAATACAGACACCCATAAGCCTCTATTTAACCCTATCAGTCCCATAAGGGAATATTATGACACCTATCAGGCTGTTAAAACCCTAACATTAACCACATAAGTGCCATCACGGTCCACAAGGACCATCATGACACTAACTACAAACACTACACTATCACCCCCAATAAACATTTAATCTAAACTAACCCCCTCTACACTAATCTATTAACACTTACACTCCCTACCTACATTACCTAACCCCTAATAAACCTCCCCACCACTCTAATTACAAAACATAAAAAAACCTACCTTACAGAAAATAAAAAAACCTAAGTCACCAAAAATAAAAGAACCTACAGTACAGAAAATAAAAAAAAACTAGAGTACAGAAAAAAAATACATTACAACCCCCCCCCCCCACCCACTACAGAAAAAAAAAGTTACACACCTGAAAAGGAAAGACAGACATACGCAATACAATACATACATACATACATACAATACATTACATATAATACATTATATATAATACATTACATACAATACATTACATACAATACATTACATATAATACATTACATTAGTGATGTCGTTTACATCAAATTTTGGATTTGCGAACAGCGAACGCGAACTTTAGCAAATGTTCGTGAACCGGCGAACCCCATAGACTTCAATGGGCAGGCGAATTTCAAAACCCACAGGGACTCTTTCTGGCCACAATAGTGATGGGAAAGTTGTTTCAAGGGGACTAACACCTAGACTGTGGCATGCCAGAGGGGGATCCATGGCAAAACTCCCACGGAAAATTACATAGTTGATGCAGAGTCTGGTTTTAAGCCATAAAGGGCATAAATCACCTAACATTCCTAAATTGTTTGGAATAACATGCTTTAAAACATCAGGTATGATGTTGTATCGATCAGGTAGTGTAAGGGTTACACCCGCTTCACAGTAACAGCCCAATCTAATTTAATGGACCGCAAACAACCGCAAACAGTCCCTTTGCACAACCGCAAACTCCCCATTTGCACAAGGTTGGATACCAAGCTAGCCATGTCCCGTTCCTTGTCCTCACTGATGTCATTGAAGGTCTCTTCCTCCACCCAGCCACCAAGGGTCCCCGAAAGGTGACAACAAGCCCCCTGGGACGCCTGCTGTGTTTGGTCTTCCACCTCCTCAAAGCCACCTTCCTCCTCTGACTCCTCTTCTTCAGACTCCCAGAGTCTGGGGGCTTCCACTGCCCAGCATGGAAGATTATACACAGGTCAGAGTCTGGGGCTTCCACTGCCCAGCATGGAAGATTATACACAGGTCAAAGTCTGGGGGCTTCCACTGCACAGCATGGAAGATTATACGCTTTGCCTCTGTCTGCGTTATTATAAGGTGTGTACTGTTAAGTAGTACTATTCCTATCGGTTTAATCCCTTTTACGTCCACTATCAGGGGACGTGTATATGGCATGGATTTTTGGAAGCGGGAAATCGAAAAAAGTTGGAAAAAAGATGCTTCAAATTTGAGCCACGTATTCCATGCTTGGCAGCCGTCACCAGGTTTACCCAATGAGCAGTGTAGGTGATATACCTGCCCTGACCATGCTTTGCAGACCAGGTATCAGTGGTCAGATGGACCCTTGCCCCAACACTGTGTGCCACAGATGCCAATACTTCCTTTTGCACAATTGAGTACAGGTTGGGGATTGCATTTTGTGCAAAGAAATTTCGGCCAGGTACCTTCCACTGCGGTGTCCCAATAGCTAAAATTTTTTGAACGCCTCAAACTCCACCAGCTTGTATGGTAAAAGCTGGCGGGCTAAGAGTTCAGACAAGCCAGCTGTCAGTTGCCGGGCAAGGGGATGACTTTGTGACATTGGCTTCTTACGCTCAAACATGTCCTTGACAGACACCTGACTGTGGCCAGATGAGCAGGGATTACTCAGTTTGAGACACGGAGTGGCGGATGGTTGAGAGGGGGCAAGCAGGGCAGCAGTGGTTGACGTGGCTGAAGATGCTGGACCAGGAGGAGGATGGCGGCTTTGACTTTGTGTGCTGCTTGTACGCATGTGTTGATCCCATAGGCGTTTGTGATGTGACATCATGTGCCTTCGCAAAGAAGTTGTACCTAGGTGGGTGTTGGACTTCCCACGACTCTGTTTATTTTCGCACAGGTTGCAAATGGCATCGCTATTCAATCTATTACAGTCAAAAAAGTGTTGTTTTATGTCACTGTACACTACGGTTGCACCAGATATGACGTATCACTGTGCAATGGCAAAAGTTGGCAGAGTAGATGCAATAGGCTTCACACACACGCCTGTAGGCAGGCAATTGCTATTCAATCTATTACAGTCAAAAAAAGTGTTGTTTTATGTCACTGAGCACAATATAAGCTGTGAGCCTGACACAGGCTGGCAACTGAAATTAGATTACAGGAAAAAAATGGTTGTTTTCAATGTATGTTACACCACCAGGTATGAGTAGTGAAAATAAGCTCAATATAAGCTGTTAGGTGTTAGCCTGTCACACACACACGCTGGCAGGCAGGCATAGATTACACACAAAAAAATTATAAAATAAAATAAATGATGTTCAAAGTTTCCTCAATGATAAAGTATAGGGGGCGAACCGAAAAGCGCATGTGTTCGCCGTTCGCGAACATGCGAATATCGCCGTGAATAGTTCTCCGGCGAACTGTTCGGGACATCACTACATTAAATACAATACAAATCAAATACCCCCTATCTATCTAAAATACAATCTATTTAATATAAAATAAATTATAACTATATCAAATACATCCCCCTATCTATCTAATATACAATAAATCCTAACTACATACACAGACCCTAATTCTAAGCTAAAATAAAATAATTACAGTCCTAACTACATACACAGCCCTAATTCTAAGCTAATATAAAATAATTGAGACCACTTACCTTTAAGATGCCCCTTCAGATCACTAACCTAGGGGTAAAACAAAACAAAACAATTAGTACAAAACATTAACATAAAATAAATAAACCTTATATACATTCTAAATATTCAACTCGCCTTTCCAGCATGTCATTGTTCAGTTCTTCCGGCGCGGCCCTGTTAAAAAAACACAGTACATTAATACAATATACAAGCACCAAATAAAATAAACATATAAACATATACATATACATTCAACTTACCTTCCCGCGATGTCCCCGGCCTCCTCCCCTTCAGCCCCGGCTGGGCCCTGCAAAAATCTGCGGCCTAAAAAAAAACAACTAACAGAGGTCTGCACTTGCAGACCTTTCCGACGCTAATGAGCCTCCCAGAGCCTTTTCCGGGAGGAAATTGGCAATGGCGGCTTGTGATTGGCTGAAAAAACTGTCTAACAATTTCAGCCAATCAGAAGTCGTCAATGTGTGAGCCAATCAGGATGCGCAGATGGCTTCACACAATCACTCCGTGGGGGTGTATCCCATAGTGATTGGCTGAAGGCATCTGTGTCTTGTGATTGGTTAAAATAAAGATTGACAGGTGCTTTAGCCAATCAGGGTGGGATATTGGGGTGTATCCCATCCTGATTGGCTCACACACAGATTTTAGATTTTTATTTTTTTAGACTGCGGATGGTTGCAGGGCCCACCCGGGGCTGAAGGGGAGGAGGCCGGGGACATCGCGGGGAGGTAAGTTGAATGTACATTTATATGTTTATATGTTTATTTTATTTGGTGTTTGTATATTGTATTAATGTATTGTGTTTTTTAACAGGGCCGCGCAGAAAGAACTGAACAATGACCGGACATGCTGGAAAGGTGAGTAGAATATTTAGAATGTATATAATGTTTATTTATTTTATGTTAATGTTTTGTACTGATTGTTTTGTTTTACCCTTAGGTTAGTGATCTGAAGTGACATCTTAAAGGTAAGTGGTCTTAATTGTTTTATTTTAGCTTAGAATTAGGGTCTGTGTATGTAGTTAGGACTGTAATTATTTTATTTTAGCTTAGAATTAGGGTCTGTGTATGTAGTTAGGATGCATTAGATAGATAGGGGGATGTATTTATGTATTGTATTGTGTTCTTTTTAGGTGTGTAAATTTGTTTTTTTCTGTTGTTGGGGGGGTTGTTATGTATTTTTTTTTCTGTACTGTAGTTTTTTTTTTTCTGTACTGTAGATTTTTTTTTCTGTACTGTTGTTTTTTTTTATTTTCTGTACTATAGGTTCTTTTTTTTTTGGTGACTTAGGTTTTTTTATTTTCTGCAAGGTAGTTTTTTTTTTTTTGTAATTAGAGTGGTGGGGGGGTTTATTAGGGGGTAGGTAGTGTAGGTAGGTAGTGTAAGTGATAATAGATTAGTGTAGAAGGGGGTTAGTTTAGATTAAATGGTTTATTGGGGGTTATAGTGTAGTGTTTGTAGTTAGTGTCATGATGGTCCTTGTGGACCGTCATGGCACTTATGTGGTTAATGTTAGGGTTTTAACAGCCCGATAGGTGTCATAATATACCCTTATGGGACTGATGGGTTAAAATAGAGGCTTATGGGGGTCTGTATTGACCCCCATGAGTTATAGGGTTAATTATTGGCTTATGGGGGGGGGTGTATTGACGCCATGAGTGACAGGGTTAATTAAGGCCTTATGGGGGTCTGTATTTACCCTCATGAATTATAGGGTTAATTAAGTGCTTATGGGGTCTGTATTGACCTTCATGAGTTATAGGGTTAATTAAGGCCTTATGGGGGTCTGTATTGACCCCCATAAGTTATAGGGTTAATTAATTGCTTATGGGGGTCTGTATTGACCCCCACGAGTTATAGGGTTAATTAAGTGCTTATGGGGGTCTGTATTGACCCTCATAAATTATAGGGTTAATTATTCACTTATGGGGGTCTGTATTGACCCCCATGAGTTATAGGTTATAAGTGGTTGAGTCAAAGTCGAGAGGATGCCCTGAGAACGCAAGCTTGGCTCTAACAATAGAGGCTGTTTACTCCTGTTTACTCTCCAACGACCTCTAACCCTCACAAAGAAGCAAAATTAAGCATAACAAAAGTGGGGGACGCTAAACAGGATAGTACTGCAAATACTTCAAACATACTCACCCCCTGTCTATTGGCGTACCACAAGGATCAGACCTAGGCCCCCTCCTCTTCTCCATCTACACATCCTCACTCGGCACCCTAATAAACTCTTTTGGGTTCCAGTACCATCTCTATGCAGATGACACCCAAATCTACCTCTCAGCACCAGATCTATCCCCCTCTCTTCTAGAACACGTCTCCGACTGCCTCTCTAGTATATTCTCTTGTATGTCCGCCCACCATCTGAAACTCAACATGTCTAAGACTGAACTCTTAATCTTCCTACCCTCTACTACAGCTTCAATTCCTCACATCTCTCTCTCTGTCAACAATGCCATCATCACTCCCACCTCCCAAGCCCGTTGTCTCTGGGTTCTACTGGACCCTGCCCTCTCTTTCATCCCACACATACAGTCTCTAACCAAATCCTGTCTTTTCCATCTAAAAAACATATCCAAAAAACGCCATTGCCTTACACAAGACACTACTAAGATTCTAATACACTCTCTCATCATTTCTCGTCTTGACTATTGCAACTCGCTCCTTGTTGGCCTGCCCATCACTCGCCTCTCCCCACTTCAATCCATAATAAATGCCTCCGCCAGACTCATCTTCAGTACACATCGTTCAGTGTCGGCAGCTCCTCTTTGTCAATAACTTCACTGGCTTCCCTTAGCCTCCAGAATAAAGTTTAAAATCTTGACCCTAACTTATAAAGCCCTCAACAACAGTGCACCCCATACATCTCTGCTCTCATCTCCAAATACTCCCCCACACGCCCTCTTCGTTCTGCTAACAACCTTCTTCTTTCTACCACTCTTGTCACCTCCTCTCACTCCCGCCTCCAGGACTTTTCTCGCGCTGCCCCTATTCTCTGGAACTCCTTGCCTCGCTTCACCAGACTATCCTCCTGCCTTAAATTCTTCAAAACATCAATAAAAACGCACCTCTTTAAAGAAGCCTATAACCTTCCTCCCTAACATGCTCAGCACTACTCTCTCCCTTCTGTACCACATACAAACTTTAACCTTTAGATTGTAAGTCTGTGAGTTTCAATCCTGCAAGGTGCTTTAGGGAAAGCGCTATGGACACTGGATTCCAAGCTCAAAGACAGGGCTTCCACTCTTTGCAATGTGTGAATTTTTAACTTGTCATTGCCTGTAACTTAACTTATGTATAGCGCTACGGAATATGTTGGCGCGTTACAAATAAATTAAAATAATAATAATAATAAAAAAAATGGGGGTCTGTATTGACCCTCATGAGTTATAGGGTTAATTAAGTGCTTATGGGGGTCTGTATTGACCCCCATGAATTATAGGGTCAATTATTGGCTTATGGGGGTCTGTATTGACCCCCATGAGTTATAGGGTTAATTATTAGCCTATGGGGGTCTCTATTGACCCCCATGAGTTATAGGGTTAATTAAGGCCTTATGGGGGTCTGTATTGACCCCCATGAGGGACAGGGTTAATTAAGTCCTTCTGGTGGTCTGTATTGACCCCCATGAATTATAGGGTTAATTAAGTGCTTATGGGGGTCTGTATTGACCCCCATGAGTTATAGGGTTAATTATTGGCTTATGGGGGGGGTGTATTGACGCCATGAGTGACAGGGTTAATTAAGGCCTTATGGGGGTCTGTATTGACCCTCATGAATTATAGGGTTAATTAAGTGCTTATGGGGTCTGTATTGACCTTCATGAGTTATAGGGTTAATTAAGGCCTTATGGGGGTCTGTATTGACCCCCATAAGTTATAGGGTTAATTAAGTGCTTATGGGGGTCTGTATTGACCCCCACGAGTTATAGGGTTAATTAAGTGCTTATGGGGGTCTGTATTGACCCTCATAAATTATAGGGTTAATTATTCACTTATGGGGGTCTGTATTGACCCCCATGAGTTATAGGTTATAAGTGGTTGAGTCAAAGTCGAGAGGATGCCCTGAGAACGCAAGCTTGGCTCTAACAATAGAGGCTGTTTACTCCTGTTTACTCTTTAACGACCTCTAACCCTCACAAAGAAGCAAAATTAAGCATAACAAAAGTGGGGGACGCTAAACAGGATAGTACTGCAAATACTTCAAACATACTCACCCCCTGTCTATTGGCGTACCACAAGGATCAGACCTAGGCCCCCTCCTCTTCTCCATCTACACATCCTCACTCGGCACCCTAATAAACTCTTTTGGGTTCCAGTACCATCTCTATGCAGATGACACCCAAATCTACCTCTCAGCACCAGATCTATCCCCCTCTCTTCTAGAACACGTCTCCGACTGCCTCTCTAGTATATTCTCTTGTATGTCCGCCCACCATCTGAAACTCAACATGTCTAAGACTGAACTCTTAATCTTCCTACCCTCTACTACAGCTTCAATTCCTCACATCTCTCTCTCTGTCAACAATGCCATCATCACTCCCACCTCCCAAGCCCGTTGTCTCTGGGTTCTACTGGACCCTGCCCTCTCTTTCATCCCACACATACAGTCTCTAACCAAATCCTGTCTTTTCCATCTAAAAAACATATCCAAAAAACGCCATTGCCTTACACAAGACACTACTAAGATTCTAATACACTCTCTCATCATTTCTCGTCTTGACTATTGCAACTCGCTCCTTGTTGGCCTGCCCATCACTCGCCTCTCCCCACTTCAATCCATAATAAATGCCTCCGCCAGACTCATCTTCAGTACACATCGTTCAGTGTCGGCAGCTCCTCTTTGTCAATAACTTCACTGGCTTCCCTTAGCCTCCAGAATAAAGTTTAAAATCTTGACCCTAACTTATAAAGCCCTCAACAACAGTGCACCCCATACATCTCTGCTCTCATCTCCAAATACTCCCCCACACGCCCTCTTCGTTCTGCTAACAACCTTCTTCTTTCTACCACTCTTGTCACCTCCTCTCACTCCCGCCTCCAGGACTTTTCTCGCGCTGCCCCTATTCTCTGGAACTCCTTGCCTCGCTTCACCAGACTATCCTCCTGCCTTAAATTCTTCAAAACATCAATAAAAACGCACCTCTTTAAAGAAGCCTATAACCTTCCTCCCTAACATGCTCAGCACTACTCTCTCCCTTCTGTACCACATACAAACTTTAACCTTTAGATTGTAAGTCTGTGAGTTTCAATCCTGCAAGGTGCTTTAGGGAAAGCGCTATGGACACTGGATTCCAAGCTCAAAGACAGGGCTTCCACTCTTTGCAATGTGTGAATTTTTAACTTGTCATTGCCTGTAACTTAACTTATGTATAGCGCTACAGAATATGTTGGCGCGTTACAAATAAATTAAAATAATAATAATAATAAAAAAAATGGGGGTCTGTATTGACCCTCATGAGTTATAGGGTTAATTAAGTGCTTATGGGGGTCTGTATTGACCCCCATGAATTATAGGGTCAATTATTGGCTTATGGGGGTCTGTATTGACCCCCATGAGTTATAGGGTTAATTATTAGCCTATGGGGGTCTCTATTGACCCCCATGAGTTATAGGGTTAATTAAGGCCTTATGGGGGTCTGTATTGACCCCCATGAGTGACAGGGTTAATTATGGCCTTATGGTGGTCTGTATTGACCCCCATGAATTATAGGGTTAATTAAGTGCTTATGGGGGTCTGTATTGACCCCCATGAGTTCTAGGGTTAATTATTGGCTTATGGGGGGGGTGTATTGACGCCATGAGTGACAGGGTTAATTAAGGCCTTATGGGGGTCTGTATTGACCCTCATGAATTATAGGGTTAATTAAGTGCTTATGGGGTCTGTATTGACCTTCATGAGTTATAGGGTTAATTAAGGCCTTATGGGGGTCTGTATTGACCCCCATAAGTTATAGGGTTAATTAAGTGCTTATGGGGGTCTGTATTGACCCCCACGAGTTATAGGGTTAATTAAGTGCTTATGGGGGTCTGTATTGACCCTCATAAATTATAGGGTTAATTATTCACTTATGGGGGTCTGTATTGACCCCCATGAGTTATAGGTTATAAGTGGTTGAGTCAAAGTCGAGAGGATGCCCTGAGAACGCAAGCTTGGCTCTAACAATAGAGGCTGTTTACTCCTGTTTACTCTTTAACGACCTCTAACCCTCACAAAGAAGCAAAATTAAGCATAACAAAAGTGGGGGACGCTAAACAGGATAGTACTGCAAATACTTCGAACATACTCACCCCCTGTCTATTGGCGTACCACAAGGATCAGACCTAGGCCCCCTCCTCTTCTCCATCTACACATCCTCACTCGGCACCCTAATAAACTCTTTTGGGTTCCAGTACCATCTCTATGCAGATGACACCCAAATCTACCTCTCAGCACCAGATCTATCCCCCTCTCTTCTAGAACACGTCTCCGACTGCCTCTCTAGTATATTCTCTTGTATGTCCGCCCACCATCTGAAACTCAACATGTCTAAGACTGAACTCTTAATCTTCCTACCCTCTACTACAGCTTCAATTCCTCACATCTCTCTCTCTGTCAACAATGCCATCATCACTCCCACCTCCCAAGCCCGTTGTCTCTGGGTTCTACTGGACCCTGCCCTCTCTTTCATCCCACACATACAGTCTCTAACCAAATCCTGTCTTTTCCATCTAAAAAACATATCCAAAAAACGCCATTGCCTTACACAAGACACTACTAAGATTCTAATACACTCTCTCATCATTTCTCGTCTTGACTATTGCAACTCGCTCCTTGTTGGCCTGCCCATCACTCGCCTCTCCCCACTTCAATCCATAATAAATGCCTCCGCCAGACTCATCTTCAGTACACATCGTTCAGTGTCGGCAGCTCCTCTTTGTCAATAACTTCACTGGCTTCCCTTAGCCTCCAGAATAAAGTTTAAAATCTTGACCCTAACTTATAAAGCCCTCAACAACAGTGCACCCCATACATCTCTGCTCTCATCTCCAAATACTCCCCCACACGCCCTCTTCGTTCTGCTAACAACCTTCTTCTTTCTACCACTCTTGTCACCTCCTCTCACTCCCGCCTCCAGGACTTTTCTCGCGCTGCCCCTATTCTCTGGAACTCCTTGCCTCGCTTCACCAGACTATCCTCCTGCCTTAAATTCTTCAAAACATCAATAAAAACGCACCTCTTTAAAGAAGCCTATAACCTTCCTCCCTAACATGCTCAGCACTACTCTCTCCCTTCTGTACCACATACAAACTTTAACCTTTAGATTGTAAGTCTGTGAGTTTCAATCCTGCAAGGTGCTTTAGGGAAAGCGCTATGGACACTGGATTCCAAGCTCAAAGACAGGGCTTCCACTCTTTGCAATGTGTGAATTTTTAACTTGTCATTGCCTGTAACTTAACTTATGTATAGCGCTACGGAATATGTTGGCGCGTTACAAATAAATTAAAATAATAATAATAATAAAAAATATGGGGGTCTGTATTGACCCTCATGAGTTATAGGGTTAATTAAGTGCTTATGGGGGTCTGTATTGACCCCCATGAATTATAGGGTTAATTATTGGCTTATGGGGGTCTGTATTGACCCCCATGAGTTATAGGGTTAATTATTGGCTTATGGGGGTCTCTATTGACCCCCATGAGTTATAGGGTTAATTAAGGCCTTATGGGGGTCTGTATTAACCCCCATGAGTGACATGCTTAATTATGGCCTTATGGTGGTCTGTATTGACCCCCATGAATTATAGGGTTAATTAAGTGCTTATGGGGGTCTGTATTGACCCCCATGAGTTCTAGGGTTAATTATTGGCTTATGGGGGGGGTGTATTGACGCCATGAGTTAAAGGGTTAATTAAGGCCTTATGGGGGTCTGTATTGACCCCCATGAATTATAGGGTTAATTAAGTGCTTATGGGGGGTCTGTATTGACCTTCATGAGTTAAAGGGTTAATTTGGGCCTTATGGGGGTCTGTATTGACCCCCATAAGTTATAGGGTTAATTAAGTGCTTATGGGGGTCTGTATTGACCCCCATGAGTTATAGGGTTAATTAAGTGCTTATGGGGGTCTGTATTGACCCAAATGAATTATAGGGTTAATTATTCACTTATGGGGGTCTGTATTGACCCCCATGAGTTATAGGTTATAAGTGGTTGAGTCAAAGTCGAGAGGATGCCCTGAGAACGCAAGCTTGGCTCTAACAATAGAGGCTGTTTACTCCTGTTTACTCTTTAACGACCTCTAACCCTCACAAAGAAGCAAAATTAAGCATAACAAAAGTGGGGGACGCTAAACAGGATAGTACTGCAAATACTTCGAACATACTCACCCCCTGTCTATTGGCGTACCACAAGGATCAGACCTAGGCCCCCTCCTCTTCTCCATCTACACATCCTCACTCGGCACCCTAATAAACTCTTTTGGGTTCCAGTACCATCTCTATGCAGATGACACCCAAATCTACCTCTCAGCACCAGATCTATCCCCCTCTCTTCTAGAACACGTCTCCGACTGCCTCTCTAGTATATTCTCTTGTATGTCCGCCCACCATCTGAAACTCAACATGTCTAAGACTGAACTCTTAATCTTCCTACCCTCTACTACAGCTTCAATTCCTCACATCTCTCTCTCTGTCAACAATGCCATCATCACTCCCACCTCCCAAGCCCGTTGTCTCTGGGTTCTACTGGACCCTGCCCTCTCTTTCATCCCACACATACAGTCTCTAACCAAATCCTGTCTTTTCCATCTAAAAAACATATCCAAAAAACGCCATTGCCTTACACAAGACACTACTAAGATTCTAATACACTCTCTCATCATTTCTCGTCTTGACTATTGCAACTCGCTCCTTGTTGGCCTGCCCATCACTCGCCTCTCCCCACTTCAATCCATAATAAATGCCTCCGCCAGACTCATCTTCAGTACACATCGTTCAGTGTCGGCAGCTCCTCTTTGTCAATAACTTCACTGGCTTCCCTTAGCCTCCAGAATAAAGTTTAAAATCTTGACCCTAACTTATAAAGCCCTCAACAACAGTGCACCCCATACATCTCTGCTCTCATCTCCAAATACTCCCCCACACGCCCTCTTCGTTCTGCTAACAACCTTCTTCTTTCTACCACTCTTGTCACCTCCTCTCACTCCCGCCTCCAGGACTTTTCTCGCGCTGCCCCTATTCTCTGGAACTCCTTGCCTCGCTTCACCAGACTATCCTCCTGCCTTAAATTCTTCAAAACATCAATAAAAACGCACCTCTTTAAAGAAGCCTATAACCTTCCTCCCTAACATGCTCAGCACTACTCTCTCCCTTCTGTACCACATACAAACTTTAACCTTTAGATTGTAAGTCTGTGAGTTTCAATCCTGCAAGGTGCTTTAGGGAAAGCGCTATGGACACTGGATTCCAAGCTCAAAGACAGGGCTTCCACTCTTTGCAATGTGTGAATTTTTAACTTGTCATTGCCTGTAACTTAACTTATGTATAGCGCTACGGAATATGTTGGCGCGTTACAAATAAATTAAAATAATAATAATAATAAAAAAAATGGGGGTCTGTATTGACCCTCATGAGTTATAGGGTTAATTAAGTGCTTATGGGGGTCTGTATTGACCCCCATGAATTATAGGGTCAATTATTGGCTTATGGGGGTCTGTATTGACCCCCATGAGTTATAGGGTTAATTATTAGCCTATGGGGGTCTCTATTGACCCCCATGAGTTATAGGGTTAATTAAGGCCTTATGGGGGTCTGTATTGACCCCCATGAGGGACAGGGTTAATTAAGTCCTTCTGGTGGTCTGTATTGACCCCCATGAATTATAGGGTTAATTAAGTGCTTATGGGGGTCTGTATTGACCCTCATGAGTTATAGGGTTAATTAAGACCTTATGGGGGTCTGTATTGACCCACATGAGTTATAGGATTAATTATTGGCTTATGGGGGTCTGTATTGACCCCCATGAATTATAGGGTTAATTATAGTTGCCTGGGGTTAATGTTTTTTTAGTGCGAGTCCTTTCAGGACCTTTACCCCTGCTGCAGGGGGTTAATGTGGGGGGGCTGCGAGGGTCTCTATGGACCCCTGCAGCAAGGGGTTTATGTGGGGACACTTCGGGGGTCCCGATGGGGACCCCCAGCATAGAGCGGGGTTAATATTAGGTGCCGCGGCCTTTAAGGAGCCGCGGCGGGGAATTTACATTTTTTAAATGCAGCGGGGGCCTGATCTATGCAGATAGGGGACCCCCGCTGCAAGGGGTAATGTGGGGACACTTGGGGGGTCCCGATGGGGACCCCCAGCATAAAGGGGGGTTAGTTGTAGGTGCCACGGCCAGGATTGGCTAATAGTGTGCCGTGGGCCCTTTAAGGAGCCGCGGCGGGGAATTTAAAACGTTTAAATAAAGCGGGGGCCTGATCGGTGCCGATCATGGACCACCGCAGCAAGAGCTTAATGTGGGGGTGCTGCAGGGGTCCCGATAGAGACCCCTGCAGCATGGGGATGTGTATAGGGAGCAGGGGGCAGCCTCACACGGCTGTCTCGGGCTGCTCCGAGGCAGCACGTAGAGGCTTTACGATTCCTTGCGGGCACTTTTTGTGCTTGTAGGGATTCTTCCGAAATGCGAGAATCACTTGTAGATTTAAGGCTGCGTGTGACTACGAAGCTCTCTCTCGGAGCGTATTCTCTGCCATTTTTCGTAGTCATATCGCAAAGCAGGCTGCGAGAGATTCTGTACTTGCAAACAGCAAAAAAACTGCCTTTTGCGAGGACCAAGTGAACTACGAGGGAGATTTTAATGAGGCCCTTAGTGTTTTTTATATTTCGTAATTGAGATTCATTACCCACCTCATTGAGCACTTCTCCAAATATGCTCTTGCTCCTGCAGAAATTGGAGTTTTGTCATTAATTTTGCGCTTTATACTCACTACTCACTTTAATCTCTTTGAGTCTATATAAGATGTGATTAGGTGGTTAAGAAAAGTA
This sequence comes from Discoglossus pictus, assembly GCA_027410445.1. Classification (NCBI taxonomy): domain Eukaryota; kingdom Metazoa; phylum Chordata; class Amphibia; order Anura; family Alytidae; genus Discoglossus; species Discoglossus pictus. Next base: position 459,836,617 of record CM050163.1, on the reverse strand, counting down.
ACACTGAGAAACATTTTTCCAAAATTAGAGAGAGATAAAGATGATGACAATTCTATTACAATTGCATGTGTATATATATTCTGGCACTAACCACAATTGTGAACCTGTACACTGTACACAATTAATATATAACAAAAGAAGATTACAGAATATGAATTTATGCATTACTTTTTAAAATCTTGTATTAACTTTGAAGAAAGATATGTCAAGCCTGAAACAGTGAAAAACTGTAACAATAAGCTTCATGCACAGACTTTTAACGAACAAAGTTTTTCTACATTTGACCTTCATGCTGAATCCAAATCGATTGAGTGCTGGTATTCATAGACTGAAAAATCACCTAATGGTCACAGATATTCATTTTTTAGACAAACTATTTTTAGCCATAAATATAACATATGACACCTTCACATAAATATGCATGGTGCTTGTTTATGATATTGGATATATGCAATATTTGTTTTTTGGGAACTATGTAGTGCTAACATTTGCAATTAATCAATTATGCTTTTAATCACATGGTTTCATTTTGTGCATCATTTATATACTATAATCATATGAGGAGGATATGCCTATGAATAGGTGCTGGGAATAGTACTTATTCATAGGCATATCTAGGCATAACTTATTCATATGTATAGATCAAGTGAAGCTCAGAGTAACCTTAGTAAAATGTAGAGAAACAGAGAAGTCCTTGTGGTAGTGATGACTAGAACATAATATGATATATAGTCCTAACGCCAGTTGCAGGATGTCACAACCCATGTGTTGAGGCTCCGTACACCCCTAATTCTCCTACTGTAGCTTATAGTAGCAATCTGCAGGTTATAGCTTTTATATGCATTTCGGCACTCAGCATTTCAGATCAGACCATCGTTCATGGAGAAACAGGACCAATAACACCTTAAGTTACTGTAGATGCAGACTGAGCCTTTATTTTGGCAACAATGCAACATATTTAAATCATACAGTAACCAATCACACAAGATTAATTAATCTCCCCATATCTTCAAATTACCTTGAGGTCAGGGTTGAAACTCCCACTGAGCTTAGGAGCCTGAATGTCTAGATTTCACAATTTGTCTTCCCTTCTGCCCTTTGATCTCCGGTTAATCAGGAAGAGATAATTAACATGTCCTTGTCCTGTTTATACTTTCCCAAGAGGGGATATAGCACCTAGTGTCATCTCTGCTCCCTTGGTTAGAGCCAAATGGTAAAGTGCAGAATAATGTAAATCTATTGTCATTCTATAGTGTCTACCTAAGCCCTCTTCCTATAAGCTCCCCCCAGGTCTCATATTTCCTTCTGCTGGCAAACCCAGGACACCCCATAACTTTGACCCTGTCCCCAGAGGATTCAGGAAATATATGTTATTTTATTCCTCTGGGAAAACTTGTCATTTTGATACTACACATAGCTGGGTACAATCCATACATCACATATAGACAAGTATAACCTGCCTCACACACAGGATGGCTGACAGCAAAATAACTCACATTATTTGGTAGCCAATAGTGATGTCCCGAACAGTTCGCCGGAGAATTATTTGCGGCGATTTTTGCATGTTCGCATTCACAATGAACGGCGAACATATGCGCTTTTCGGTCTGCCTCCTATTCTTTATCATTGAGGAAACTTTGACCCTGCACCTTACAGTCAGCCTACACATTCCAGCCAATCAGCAGCATACACTCCCTTCCAGAGCCCTCCATCTGTATGACAGCCTCCATTTTAGAATCATTCTGTAGCTGCATTCGTTGAGAGAGGAGATATATTCTACCTGCTGTTGATTTAATAGGGAAATAGATAGCCAGGCTCTGTATTTAGCTTTAACTACACACCTGAAGGACACCTTTGATATCTGCTGCAAGGACAGCAACCCAAAAAGCCCTTTTTATTTTATTTTATAATTTTTTCTGTGTAATCTAATTGCATATGCCTGCCTGCTAGCGTGTGTGTGAGGCCTATTGCATCTAGTCTGCCAACTTTTGCCAGTGCACAGTGACACTCATATCTGGTGACACCGTAGTGTGCAGTGAAATAAAACAACCTTCTTTTTACTGTAATCGATTGAATATCAGTAGCCTGTCTACAGGCGTGTGTGTGAGGCCTATTGCATCTAGTCTGCCAACTTTTGCCAGTGCGCAGTGACACTCATATCTAGTGCCACCGTAGTGTGCAGTGAAATAAAACACCTTTTTTTTACTGTAATCGATTGAATATCAGTAGCCTGCCTAAAGGCGTGTGTGTGAGGCCTATTGCAACCTAGTCTGCCAACTTTTGCCAGTGCACAGTGACACTCATATCTAGTGCAACCGTAGGGTGCAGTGAAATAAAACAACCCTTTTTTTACTGTAATCGATTGAATATCAGTAGCCTGCCTACAGGCGTGTGTGTGAGGCCTATTGCATCTAGTCTGCCAACTTTTGCCAGTGCACAGTGACACTCATATCTAGTGCAACCGTAGTGTGCAGTGAAATAAAACAACCCTTTTTTTACTGTAATCGATTGAATATCAGTAGCCTGCCTAAAGGCGTGTGTGTGAGGCCTATTGCATCTAGTCTGCCAACTTTTGCCAGTGCACAGTGACACTCATATCTAGTGCAACCGTAGTGTGCAGTGAAATAAAACAACCCTTTTTTTTACTGTAAACCATTGAATATCAGTAGCCTGCCTACAGGCGTGTGTGTGAGGCCTATTGCATCTAGTCTTCCAACTTTTGCCAGTGCGCAGTGACACTCATATCTAGTGCCACCGTAGCGTGCAGGGAAATAAAACAACCCTTTTTTTACTGTAATCGATTGAATATCAGTAGCCAGCCTAAAGGCGTGTGTGTGAGGCCTATTGCATCTAGTCTGCCAACTTTTGCCAGTGCGCAGTGACACTCATATCTAGTGCAACCGTAGTGTGCAGTGAAATAAAACAACCCTTTTTTTACTGTAATGGATTGAATATCAGTAGCCTGCCTACAGGCGTGTGTGTGAGGCCTATTGCATCTAGTCTGCCAACTTTTGCAAGTGCACAGTGACACTCATATCTAGTGCCACAGTAGTGTGCAGTGAAATAAAACAACCCTTTTTTTACTGTAATCGATTGAATATCAGTAGCCTGCCTACAGGCGTGTGTGTGAGGCCTATTGCATCTAGTCTGCCAACTTTTGCCAGTTCACAGTGACACTCATATCTAGTCCAACCGTAGTGTGCAGTGAAATCAAACAACCCTTTTTTTACTGTAATTGATTGAATATCAGTAGCCTGCCTAAACGCGTGTGTGTGTGGCCTATTGCATCTAGTCTGCCAACTTTTGCCAGTGCGCAGTGAAATCAAACAACCCTTTTTTTACTGTAATTGATTGAATATTGCCATCATTATACAGCTCAGCAGTGTGGCAATTTTTTTGTGTGTCTGCCTGTGACAATAGTGATGCCATTTGTAACCTGTGCGAAAAGAAACTGATTCGTGGTAAGTCCAACACCCACCTAGGTACAACTTCTTTGCGAAGGCACATGATGTCACATCACAAACGCCTATGGGATCAACACATCAGTACAAGCAGCACAGAAAGTCAAAGCCGCCATCCTCCTCCTGGTCCAGCATCTTCAGCCACGTCAACCACTGCTACCCTGCTTGCCCCCTCTCAACCATCCGCCAATCCGTGTCTCAAACTGAGCAGTCCCTGCTCATCTGCCCACAGTCAGGTGTCTGTCAAGGACATGTTTGAGCGTAAGAAGCCAATGTCACAAAGTCACCCCCTTGCCTGGCAACTGACAGCTGGCTTGTCTGAACTCTTAGCCCGCCAGCTTTTACTATACAAGCTGGTGGAGTCTGAGGCGTTCAAAAAAATTTTAGCTATTGGGACACCGCAGTGGAAGGTACCCGGCCGAAATTTCTTTGCACAAAAGGCAATCCCCAACCTGTACTCGAATGTGCAAAAGGAAGTAATGGCATCTCTGGCACAGCATGTTGGGGCAAGGGTCCATCTGACCATGGATACCTGGTCTGCAAAGCATGGTCAGGGCAGGTATATCACCTACACTGCGCATTGGGTAAACCTGGTGACGACTGCCAAGCATGGAATACGTGGCTCTGTAGAGGAGTTGGTGACACCGCCACGACTTGCAGGCAGGCCAGCTGCCACCTCCTCTACTCCTCCTACTCCATCCTCTTCCATAACCTCCTCGGCTGAGTCCTCTTCTGCTGCTGCTATGTCTTGCTCCACATCAACGGCACACCCCAGCTTCACAGGTACCATTCCACATCCCGGATACGGCAGTGTCACGCCTTCTTGGGGTTGACTTCCCTGAAAGCAGAGAGTCACACCGGACCAGCACTCCTGGCCGCCCTGAACACACAGGTGGATCAGTGGCTGACTCCGCGCCAACTGGAGATCGGCAAAGTGGTTTGAGACAACGGAAGAAATTTGTTGGCGACATTGAATTTGGGCAAGTTGACACATGTGCCGTGCATGGCACATGTGTGTAATCTGATTGTACAACTGAACTTTGTGCATAAGCACCCAGGCTTACAGGACGTCCTGAAGCAGGCCAGGAAGGTGTGTGCCCATTTCAGGCATTCCTACATGGCCATGGCGCACTTTACAGATATCCAGCGGCCAAACAACATGCCAGCGAGGCGCTTGATTTTAGACAGCCCGACACGTTGGAATTCAACACTCCTAATGTTCGACCGCCTGCTCCAACAAGAAAAGGCCGTTAACGAGTATTTATATGACCGGGGTGCTAGGACAGCCTCTGCGGAGCTGGGGATTTTTTTGCCACGTTACTGGACGCTCATGCGCAATGCCTGTAGGCTTATGCGTCCTTTTGAGGAGGTGACAACCCTGGTCAGTCACACCCAGGGCACCATCAGCGAGATCATACCATTTGTTTTCTTCCTGCAGCGAGTGCTGGATCAGGCCGTAGATGAACTTGAAGAGGAAGAAGAAGAGTTGTGGTCACCATCACCGCCAGAAACAGCCTTATCAGCATAGCTTGCTGGACCTGCGGCAACGCTGGAAGAGGATTGTGAGGAAGAGGAGTCAGAGGAGGAATGTGGCTTTGAGGAGGAGGAGGAAGACCAACCACAACAGGCATCCCAGGGTGCTCATTGTCACCTATCTGGTACCAGTGGTGTTGTACGTGGCTGCGGGGAAGAACATACCTTCAGTGAGATCATTGAGGACGAGGAACGGGGCATGACTAGCTCGGCATCAACCTTGTGCAAATAGGGTCTTTCATGCTGTCGCGCCTGTTGAGGGACCCTCGTATAAAAAGGATGAAGGAGAACGACCTGTACTGGGTGTCCACGCTACTAGATCCCCGGTATAAGCAGAAAGTGCCTGAAATGTTACCGAATTACCACAAGTCGGAAAGGATGCAGCACTACCAAAATAAATTAAAAAGTATGCTTTACACAGCGTTTAAGTGTGATGTCACAGAACAAAGGCAATCTAACAGCGGAAGAGGTGAACATAATCCTCCTCCTCCCACGACCACGCCGGCATTTTTTACCGTGATTGCAATTTAAGAGATACCTAAAACATGGTAAAACAGACAATAGTAAAGAGTATATCTGCAGGAAACACCAAAGTCCTATTAGCTATCATCCCTCCAGCAGTATTAGCTTATTATTTACAATATCTAACCTGGGCAATCACCCTTGGGTTACCCAAGGGCAGGCTTTAGTAAGCGACCTCTCCTTTCCTGGGATGATTTTGCCGCTGGTTGCTTCTGAAGGGTCTCCAGGGCTCCCCCACTCCGGTCCTTCCCCCAGTGTCGCTTCAACCAGTAACAAATGTTTTATATTTGTAAAGCGACCCAATGATCCCCCTTGATAGAGGTTTATCTTTACAAATTTTGGAGAACCAATTTAAGACCGGTGTCCCCTGTTTCTGGGTCAGGGAGTGTGTGAAATGCCTCAGCCTACAGTAATTGTAATGTTCTGACAGCGGTAGGTCATGCTTGTCCCTCAGTTCCTCATAGGTGAACATCTGGCCCTTTACTAACCATTCTCCCAGTCTATCTAGTTTCCTTGACCTCCACCAGTGTTGTGATGTTGTGCTCATGTGTTTCGGGGCCTGAGGGTGGTCAAGAATTGGGGTCATTTGGGTGGATCCAGGGAACAAACCTGTGTGTTTCTTGGCCCATTTTCACAATGATAGTGAGTGTCTGATTAGGGGGTTTGGCGAGTTTTTAAGGCTCTGAGGCAATTCTGATAGCCAAGCCACCTTATCCCAGGTTAAGGGCCTTAAAGTGTGGTTCTCTAAATACACACAGGCCGGTTGATGACATATAGAATGTGCTATTGGGAGGAAAGATAGGTGACGGAACAGGTATTAAACTGATAGGAATGAATAGTACAACTTAATACACCACTCCTATCTGGTGGCACCTTAGATTGCACGTGCAGTGCCCCAAATTCGAAGTAGGAGGTCCGACCAAGCATCTTTTTCCATCTCCCTGTTCCAAAAATCCATGCCATATACACGTCCCCTGATAGGTGACGTAACAGGTATTAAACTGATAGGAATGAGTAGTACAACTTAATACACCTTTCCTATCTGGTGGCACCTTAGATTGCATGTGCAGTGCCCCAAATTAGAAGTAGGAGGTCCGACCAAGCATATTTTTCCATCTCCCTGTTCCAAAAATCTGTGCCATCTACACGTCCCCTGATAGGTGATGTAACAGGGATTAAACCGATAGGAATAGTACTACTTAACAGTACACACCTTATAATAACGCAGACAGAGGCAACGCGTATAATCTTCCATGCTGTGCAGTGGAAGCCCCCAGACTCTGACCTGTGTATAATATTCCATTCTGGGCAGTGGAAGCCCCCAGGACTCTGACCTGTGTATAATATTCCATGCTGGGCAGTGGAAGCCCCCAGACTCTGACCTGTGTATAATATTCCATGCTGGGCAGTGGAAGCCCCCAGACTCTGACCTGTGTATAATCTTCCATGCTGGGCAGTGGAAGCCCCCAGACTCTGACCTGTGTATAATCTTCCATGCTGGGCAGTGGAAGCCCCCAGACTCTGGGAGTCTGAAGAAGAGGAGTCAGAGGAGGAAGGTGGCTTTGAGGAGGTGGAAGACCAAACACAGCAGGCATCCCAGGGGGCTTGTTGTCACCTTTCGGGACCCTTGGTGGCTGGGTGGAGGAAGAGACCTTCAATGACATCAGTGAGGACAAGGAACAGGACATGGCTAGCTTGGTATCCAACCTTGTGCAAATGGGGAGTTTGCAGTTGTGCAAAGGGACTGTTTGCGGTTGTTTGCAGTGCATTAAACGGGGAGATTGGTCTGTTACTGTGAAGCGGGTGTAACCCTTACACTACCTGATCGATACAACATCATACCTGATGTTTTAAAGCATGTTATTCCAAACAATTTAGGAATGTTAGGTGGTTTATGCCCTTTATGGCTTAAAACCAGACTCTGCATCAACTATGTAATTTTCCATGGGAGTTTTGCCATGGATCCCCCTCTGGCATGCCACAGTCCAGGTGTTAGTCCCGTTGAAACAACTTTCCCATCACTATTGTGGCCAGAAAGAGTCCCTGTGGGTTTTGAAATTCGCCTGCCCATTGAAGTCTATGGCGGTTCGCCGATGTTCGTCCGTTCGCAAACATTTGATGAATTCGCGTCCGCGGTTCGCGAACCGAAAATTTGATGTTTGCGACATCACTAGTAGCCAATATTAAACACCTCATGCCAACAAGGCAATACCAGTCCATTTTAATCCAGGCCCTCCCCAATAGTCCAACAGTCCCCAAGAGTTCAGTGCGCCCTCCTGAACATGACACAGGATATGAATAAAATGTTGTCAAATAATCATACTAAGGCTTATTTCAATATTTTATATAATATCTTGGATGAAGCAAGAGAGAGAGGAAATGTGACAGATAAGGATGCTAATTCTCTCTATATACTGCATCCTATTCTGCCTTTTTTCCATCATTAAACTAAAGTTCATAAATTAGATTTGAATAATGTCAGTAAGAAGTGTAAGCATAGCCTAAGACAAAGATCATCATCCTTAAGCTCTATTTTGGGCATCTATCTTTTCATGCCTGCCCTGATAAGCTGTTACCATATATACAGGCATAACAAAAGTAAGTGGACCAGGTTCACCCAAAGCCTCCTGCATTCTGCTACAGTAATCCCTACAGGTTGTGATGAGCTTTGTTTTATCTCAGTGCCCTGCCCCGCCTCAGGAGCATCTCTCAGAAGACTCAGGAAATCACATGTTACAGTATTAGTCCAGCTAATGCCATTTGGATTCTAGTGCCTTTAATTAAGACCAGAAGAGTCTGAGGGTCCAAAATAATAAACAGCCATTTTATTTGGAGACCAGAATAAAATACACACCTTGTGCATATTCACCCACCCTTTATTGGTCAATCACAAAAGTGTATTAACTGCCCCATATGGACCTCATATCACTGGGGTGATGGGTATGTTATTAACTGCCTCCTGTGGTGAAGTGTCTGTAAGACTAAGGGAGTATGGCATTTGCCATCTTCCGTCCCTACCTCTAGGCCTGTAAGGGGTAATTAGTCATCAAAGGAACAGAGACAAAGAGTCTTTTTGAGAGGGTTTTTGATCATATATGCTGTCTGGGGTTAACGCTTTATTGCCAAGCACAGGGCAGGGAAATGGCATAATTTCACTAGGGGGACTATTAACTTCCCTCTAGTGTTATGAGTCTACAAGGATGAGAGCATTAAACATTAGTTTACCAAAGTTAGTTTACCAAAGGGACAGAGTCAAGGGTTGATATCTACAGTCTAGGGTTAACCCTTCATTGCCCAGCCCAGGGCAGGGAAATGGCTTATTACAATTAAAGGAAACAAACACTGGTTAATAATAATAATAATAATAATAATAATAATAATAATCATAATGTATAAGGACCAATATATTGGATTGGATGCTGGTTCTTCCTGCTAAAGAGACAGTAAATCCAAAATGGAGTGCTAAACAATATAGTAAAAAAACGGTTAAATGTAAGTATGTCAAGTTATTTTTTAAAACACTGTTGAAGTATGCTGCATTATTTACAACTGCTGCTAGCTTACTCCAGCCAGTTACACTGTAAATGATGCCAGTGGTTGACATAAAATCCTTTGAAAACAAGTGTACAGTCTCTGAGTAAGGCTACTTCATGTCCAGGACCAGTTAATCCACCATTTTGTAGCAGTACAGTAATAACATTAACCACACTTCCAACAAGAAACATGACAAACGGTTAAATGCCCACAAGGTTCCAATGTCCAAAAAGTTGTGACAAACATTATCATAATCCTGCCTGTTAAGACCACATACCCAAATCATGTTATAGTCCTGGTAAAGCCGCTGGTCCAGTGGTTACCAGGAAAAGAGTCAATAACAGATTTTGGCCTTGAGATGCTGTTTTTAGGTGGGCTCAGGAGGTTTCACCCTAGAACCAAGAGTCAGTCATGACAATATAAAGGGTAGAGTCACATTATTATGACCATCGCCTACTTTTGACGTCATCAGTGCCAAGCCAATAAAATATGGCACGTGTCGTGCACTGGCTTGGTGGGTATATAAGGTGACATGTATGCAAACTGTTTAAATACAAATACTCTAAAATACTGCTTTTATGCAAGATTAACAACTTTATCATCAATTATTACAAATGCAATGCATGGGAACCGTCAAATAAATGACATTCCTCCATTTAAAAAAAAAAAATCAAAACTAATTTGTAAAAGTGGAGAAAACACCAAGGCAATGCCAATGCTTACTGGTGATTTTGAAAAAGTTTTAAACACCAAAAATATACTGACTCCAACTAAACAAGGCCATCTAGGCTTTCTTCAAACCTTGTGGAAACTTGCATAATCTAAGAGTTTTTATTGTAGTCTCTGAGTGAATCTAGGGGGAAGAAAAACAGAAGCCTCATGAACTACACAAGTGCTTGACAAAGGATGACCATATACTTTTAGTACATGATCTCAGAGGCTGTGAGATGTTAAAATGCCCACTTTATATAAGATATAGACTTTTGGGCACAGCCAAATTACATCACTCAGACCATTATATGAACTGGTATGAGACTAAATAAATTCAAATTCCCTTTGTCCAACTTTTTGTAAAGGAGTAGTGATGCATGTTATTTTTTTTTCCAGTTATGCACAAAAATTACAGCTATTAAAATTACAACTGTGTAATAAAGCTCACAATGGTGAAAGCTGGTCCGAATTTTGGCTCAATGATTAGTGCCTACCTGTGCCCTACATTATCCAATACAACAAAAGCCATACATTGCTCAGTACAGAGCTACTTGTTGCTAACCCCTAGAGTCAAAGGTTGAATAGATGCATTTACTAAGAGTGTACATGCTGCACATCAATATCACATTACAATCAGCCAAATACTGGGCATTTTATGCCAGTGCACCAGCAGTTATGGCCAGTGAATAGAGGGCAACTAATTACTCACTACAGATTTTAATCAAATAAGTCACTAAAATATCTCATGGTCCCTGAGTACAAACTTATTTTTGGGGGGCATTGTATATTCTTCACAGAGCTGGTCATTTCTAAGCTACATTTTCCTCAAAGGATCTCACTATTTGAAGTGAAGCCACTAGTAGATCAGATGGCAAAAGGTAGGATTCCTGCCAGGCTGTGGCTACACCATTTTTCTTACCTTTATAGGCTTACAATGCCTACTCTGCAAGAAACTCCTGGGATCATACACCCACCCTGCCACGCTCCTGGGGTGAGCTGCGCACAGGAGGTGCAGCCCGGGATCACACACCCAGCCTGCAACGCTCCTGGGGTGAGCTGCGCACAGGAGGTGCAGCCCGGGATCATACACCCACCCTGCCACGCTCCTGGGGTGAGCTGCGCACAGGAGGTGCAGCCCGGGATCACACACCCAGCCTGCAACGCTCCTGGGGTGAGCTGCGCACAGGAGGTGCAGCCCGGGATCATACACCCACCCTGCCACGCTCCTGGGGTGAGCTGCACACAGGAACGGCATCCTGTGATGACACACAACCACAGCAGCTCTCAGCTCTCCCCCTCACTCCTCCATGTGCTCAGCAGTAGGAGTATTCTGTAGAACTGTAAAGGGGATAAAAACTAAAACTAAAAAAAATACATAATTTACAAATTCTGAAAAAGAAGGGACCTGTTTTGAGCTTAGAATCATTGTAGAAAGTGTTTTTTTTTTTCAAAACACCCTACAAGACTGGAAACTCGCTACTTACAATCTAAAGGGAATGAAAGGGGCTGAGACGTGGGGAATAGTAACAGATAGGGAATAGCAAGATTCAGGAAAAAGTGAAAGTTAGAAAGATTATTTAATGGAAGAGGGCAGGGCTCTGAGTTGAAAGGTTCTAGTATGCAATATGTTGACTGACCCCTAGTGGTGAGATAATGTAATCTGAAAATCGGAAGTCTTGGGATTTCCATGGCTCTATAAATTACATTTGAATAGGAGTGGGTAGGTGAGGGGCAGGGAGGGAGTGCAGTGTTCTCACTATCTCAGATCCAGCAGGCATGGTTTTAGGTTTAAATTAGCACTGCTAATGTGTAGGGTGTTCTCAGTATCTCAAATCCAACAGGTCTGGTTTCTGGTTAAAATTAGCACTGCTGGTGTGTAGTGTGTTCTCAGTATCTCAGATCCAGCAGGCCTGGTTTTAGGTTTAAATTAGCACTGCTGGTGTGTAGGGTGTTCTCAGTATCTCAGATCCAGCAGGCCTGGTTTTAGGTTTAAATTAGCACTGCTAGTGTATTGGGTGTTCTCAGTATCTCAGATCCAGCAGGCCTGGTTTTAGGTTTAAATTAGCACTGCTAGTGTATTGGGTGTTCTCAGTATCTCAGATCCAGCAGGCCTGGTTTCAGGCTAAAATTAGCACTGCTGGTGTGTAGGGTGTTCTCAGTATCTCAGATCGAGCAGGCCAGGTTTCAGGTTAAAATTAGCACTAAAAGAAAATGGAAACAGGTAAGAGGAATAGAGAGAACAGGAAGAGAGAGGAATGAGAGAGTGAGATAGAGAGATAGGAAAGGCTGGAGACATGTAAGCGGAGGAGATATGGGAGTCAGAGATATCGAGATAGGGTAATATTAGCAAGTTAGATGAAGGCCACTGAAGTCCTTTATCTTGCTCAACAAGTGTAAGCGTTTAAACATGTCAATACAGCTGTAAGTGAAATAAATATCTATTAACTTTTGTTACATAGTTTTTCTCTTTTATAAAAAAAAGTACATTCAACTATTCTTTATTTATATTTTTAGTGTGCATTAAAAAATCTCTAAATCTCACAATTTAGTTTTTTCCTTATACGCAGGCAAATGTAAACAATTAATGATGGTATTTTGATGTTCATGGAGACTTAATTTACTTTGAAACATTGAAAATCACATCTTGCTTGTTTTGTAATTTTGGTAGCAAAGTTGCTTACATGGCATATGTGACTTGTAACTTTGATACTATGTTTAGCTTCAAATAACACGCTATTAAACTTAAAAGGGGACCACTTTATGTTTCAAATATTTAGACTTCAATCTGAAGCACAGTTAAAGCACTGAGGCTTTCCTGTTTTTTGTAACATATTGTAAGGCTAACAGACTTATATATCTGATGATATCAAACAGACTAGAATTTATAATATAAATATGTTCCATGTAAGAATATTGTTTCAAAACAAACAAGCAACGTTTTAAAGCATATGGAGCTGGCCCTGCTATAAGTGACTGAAAACAAAAAGTGTCCTCTTTTCATTTTTGGCTCAAAATTATCCACTTAAATTTTTTCTCAAGCTGTCTTTTTATTTTTAATAATTACTGTCCCATCTCTTGAGTAAAATAATGTCCTTATTGGTTTGTTTGCTTCATTGAAATTGTAAAACTTCATAGTCATCAACATTTGTTGTAGTATGATGAAATTTAGTCTGTTGACACACTTAATCACATTGATAATTTTATCTTCATTTATAGCATAAGTATTCTATGTCAATGGTATTTATATCTTATTATTATTTTTGTGTATCGTGCCTCACATATAGAAATCCAAATTGTCACTTGGATATTATTTGTTTCTCCAATATTTCTTGCATTGCCAGCATTGTCTCGTTCAGTGTTTCTGTATATATCTTGTTTCACGCATAAGAGTAAATTCTTATTAAGCACCAGACCATAAACTGTATATAAAGTTTCAGACTCATGACTTCTTCAAAAAATCAGTAGGTTACAATATTAAAAGGAATGTTTTTTTTGATTACATAAACACATAGAACAAAGGATTCAGACAACGTGTGTGGGTAAATAGCAGTGGGGGCAGATGTGGAAGTGGCGTAGAGTGTATAGAAGTGGCACATAATCTGACCCCTTGTGTAAAGGTAATGGAATGTGTCTAGACATCTGTCTATTTAGCTATCTATATCACTGTGTGGCTCTCTATAATCTTTACTACTGCCTATATATCTCTCTATAGCTCTCCGTGCTTCCATGTGTGTCTGTGTCATACCTGGTTCACTTGTTCAAGACCTTGAAATGGGAGGTTTTTGTGAATGAGAATAAGTATATATGTGTCTTCTATCCATGCATTACTAGTTATCACTGTCTAAGCCAAATTAAGACAGATATATCAACTGGCATAGGACTATTATAGCCTTATTTTTTGCTTCGGTATAACTGCTAATATTCCTTTAATTGTTTTTTACATGTGATGGAAGTCATAGAAATCATTCCCATTTTCAAAAAAATCTTTCATTATGCAATTTTATGTTTAAGACTCAGTAGCTCTTTCAAGTAAGAAAGATATCAAGTTTTGAAATCCCCAGGACTTTTTAGATCAACAAGTTGTTGTTTATGCTGTTGGGAAAGAGTTGTCATGTTTGGAGTTAGTCATGGGGCCTCTGTCACTTTCTTTTTTAATCTTATAAAATTCCTCAAGGCCAAATTATTCTTTAAAGCTCATTATGTTTGTCTTTTGGCAATTATAAGTTTGAAACATACATACCACAGGGCAAAGATATTATATTAGAAACTGCATAACACAACACGTAATTTTATAATTTAGAGTCACTGTATTAAATTATAAGAAAATATAGATAATAAAATGATTTTTTTTATTTATAAGTAAGCAGTAGAATTGTATTTAAAATAAATGTTTTATCTTTTTAATGTTTGTTAAGCACAAGAGCAAAATACGAATTAATATGCAGATCTCATTGAAATAAATCTTACTGAACACAGTCAAGGCTGGGGTTCAATAGGCAGCAAAAGTACAATTACATTTTTATTGTTTTTTTAATTATTTGTGATAAGTTCCACATATTTGTTATACAACATGAATAATTAAACTATTCTTACTTACTATAAGAAATAATGTGTATGTTTCTAGAAAGGCCAGAGGCCTTGAAATTGCTGACGTTTATGACGATGGTTTTCTGTGGGGAAAATTGTTATGGATGCATAGAGAACACTGACCAAATATGAAGAAGCATGGGTGTAGGAATTGGGGGGGGGGGGGGGGGGGGGAGACGAGGAGGACAAATCCCCCCCAGATTTTTTTAAAGTGTGTGTTTAGGTATATAGAAGCAGTCCTGTGGTATTTTTATACTATATGCGGTATCCCACTAGATTTTCTTTGGCTCCTACACCCATGTGAGCAAGTATTTAAAATAACATGTATTATGTCATGGCCACATGAGATTAGGACACAGGGTAGTGTTTTAAATTAAAATAAGAATATAAGAAATTGTGTAGCTTTCAATTTTACAGTTTGCGAAAACCTGTATGATTTAAAATGAACATTTGAGAATGTGAACAATAAACTTGACATATACAATCCAAGGAATGGATTCACAGTTGTCAATATACTAAATTAGGAAGCAGCAGCAATTTGGACGAAATAGGATTGTAGAGACACCAAATTAGAATGTTACCAATGATGCAAACTATTTTTGCTTCTGATTTCTCATTTTATCAACGTTTGGTTATGCTGCAGTCTCAGCACATGCATTTTGTGTTGATCTTATCACACTGTTGAGATTCTGGAGGAAGAGTGTCAGATCTCTATGCATTATTGACTTCTACTGAAAACTGAATACAGACATAGGACAAATTGTTTTGACTCAGAACTAGGCAGCTTAAAAAATTATTGAACTGTGTTGTGTCATAAAGACTTTTTTCCTATACTACTAAAAGAGCTGCCATATGTTTGCTGCACCATCAGTTAGAGGGTGGAAAATCATGTAGAAAATGTTTTTACTTTTTAAAATTGACCAATAATTGACTTGGATATTGTAATTTTAGTTAAGCCCTTGAAGCTGTCCCACAAGAATCTGATAAATAATAACAGCCTTAATCAATTGCGATTCGGCCAATTGAAAAGGGCTCTATATAAGCACAGAGCATATTTATTTTAAAGAAGTTTTTAGTTAGTGAACTTCTATCCAAAAGCAAGATCTTCGCTAACTAAAAACGTGCTCTGTGCTCATATAGAGCCCTTTTCAATTGGCCGAATTACAATTTAATAAGGCTGTAAGACTGAAGTCTGTAACTGGAGTCAGTAAAAAATTGAATCATTTTGAAACAATGTACTGTATGTGAAAGGGGGTGCTACACTGGGGAAACCAGCCAGAAACTACACATGCGAAGGAACCTCCACCAAAGCTCCATCAAAAAACACCATGAAGACAGTTATTGTACTCCAGTTGGACACCATTTCACCCAGGAGAATCACTCCATCCAGAACCTCAAAATAAAAGTACTCAGAGGGAATTTCAGAACTATTCAACAGCGGAAAACTTTTGAATTAAAAATGATTACATTTTTCAATACAAAGGATTTAGTCATTAACATTGACTTAGGCTTTCTGGCCCACTATCTTAATGTCTTATAGCACATGCATTTCACTTACCTCCCCCCCTTCTATTACTGTTTTTGTAAGCTACATGCTATGCTGAAATGTATTCCTCTTTATTTTACTCTGCTTTGTTCTATCTACAACCTGATCTATAAACTTACATACTGACCTATCAGGACATTATTCACAATGCTGGTCTATTTCTCAGTTAACTCTGGCCAATACATTTTGTTTTTCTTGTTTTTCCAATTTTTTTTCATCTCTTTCTGTTTACTGTTTTTAGTTCATACTTGTATCAGTATCGCTTATTGACTTGATAAAGAGAGGCATTATCTCTCAAAAGCTTGCCGCTTTATTATGAATACGTATGTCCAATACAAAAGGTATCACTATTCACTGCAATACTCTGATTATTCAACTGGATTACTGGACATTCACGGCTACCTCACTCTTTATATATATATATATATATATATATATATATATATATATACACATATTTTTAAATAACCAATTCACATAAATATTCAAGTAATTATTTTTAAGATAAACAAAAATCTGCAGTTACCCAACGTTGACATATGTGTGAGTTGAACCTAGAACCTCCACCACAGCCTTTGACAACAGCCTTTAGCTACTATGCCACTTGCTCTGATTCTGCTCAATCTGCTAGTTGTTACAAATTGCTTAACACTGCTGATTCAAAGCTTCTATGCCTAATTCTAATATTCATTATGTACCGCACAGTACAGAGCTCATTACTCATTCAGACAGAGGGACCACACTGAAATAGCCCGCCAACGACTTGCAGGGTAGGGGTGAGAAAACCCTACGGGACGTTGTAATTTTTCTTGCGCGCCTGCAAATCCTTTGTTCTTTGAAGCCCATAACTGCCACCTTTCCAATCATGCTATTAAAATACAACAAATTCACTGGCGTTCAAGCCCGTAACCCACAAATGGAGCCAAAGCCAACTGCTAGGGAGGACACACATGGGAGTATAGTCGAATCCTTAGCACTTTAAAAGCACATATACACACACAGCTGTACATTTATTAACAGGGAAAGTGATGTTAGGTCTTAGAATTAATAGTACAACATTCTCAAGCTTGCAAATCGGCCCCCAAAAATACTTTATTTCATGTTTCATTTATGTGTTATATCGATCCATATTATGGAACTCACATGTAATAGAATATCATATTTACGGCCTTACCAATATTGCATTATATCTGGAATGTGGGTCCCATCAAAACTCGTAATTGAACCCCTTAAGACTTTGAAATCCACCTCCATTTCTCTGTGACACAATTATGACGATCTCTGTTTCCATTTGCTCCATCTAAACCCGTAACTACAGGTTTGACTAATTAATCACATTCACGGCGGCACATCCAACGTTCAACAAATGGGTTATGGTGTGTGTCTCAAGCCCGTAACTCGCAGCATGTTCTAATTTAACTAGCTACTTGCCCGTCAAAAATTACAGCAATAAAATTTGAAGGCTGGCAATGCAAGGCCCTTCACCCTCTAACTTGCGAGCCTCTCCCACCGTCTCATTTACGTGCCTCACGCTGAGCACCTTTAGCGCTCATCGCAAGACCTCCACCGCTCATTGCAGGTCTTGGCCAACCTGTCACTTGCATGCCTCACAATGAGCACTTTCGGCGCTTATCGCGAGCCCCGCGATGAGCGCCTACGGTGCTCATTAGGAGCCACTCTTCTCCTCTACTTGATGGGCTTCGTGATGAGCGCTCATTGCAGACATTGTTCAACCCGCCACTTTCATGCCTCGAACCAGCCTCTCCCCTCCTCTCTGACCCCTGTGTCTGTTTCCTCCCTCTACCTTCCATGTGTCTGTTTCCCCCTTTCCCTCCCCCTCTCCCTGCTCTTTTTTCCCCTTATTTCCCTTCCCCCTATTTATTTCTAAGACCGTAATTACATTAATACTGACAGTTTGTCTTGCATATATATATATATATATTTAATTGCCTCAAGCCGCAATTAAAGACCTGAAGGCTAAACCTTTACACCCTTACCGTGGCCACAAGCTGTGGGCTGGAATACATGGTGGTCGCAGGGGGATTGGTAGTGTGGAGGAGGGACAGGCCTGAGGTCAGAGGAGGGAGCACAGGACCCCTAACTACAAGCACGAGGAGATGGTGGTCTTCCTCCGTGCCATATGTGACCACCCCACTATCCTTACGGGGTTGAAGGAAGTTAGGCCAGGGCCCAGGCCTGCAAAGAGGTTGCGATCAAAGTCACAGCAGTGGGCTTTACAGAAAGGGGTGTGAGGCCTGGGAAGCATAGCTTTGATGAAGTTCGGGCCAAGGTGAGGAGGATGATGGCCAGGATATGAGAAGGAGGACCAATTCATTTGGCATAGCTTTGATGAAGTTCGGGCCAAGGTGAGGAGGATGATGGCCAGGATATGAGAAGGAGGACCAATTCATTTGGGCAGTGAGGTCACCTTTTGGACCTTCTGTCCCGCCAGTGGCACCGGAGCCCACTGTCCCCCTCCTCCAAAACCTCCACCTCCTCTTCTTAGCTGGCCACAACCTGGCTCCCACCACCACTAGGCCCATGTCCACCACCACATGGAAGCCAGGCTCTAACTGGGCCCCAGCCCCTCCCCACTGGGACACCGCCACCTCCTCAGCCAGACTTGTCCACACAGAGCGGACCTAGGTTCTAAGGTCCACCATCTGAGGCCGCCGAGGGGGGAGATGCTGGTCCTGATGCAGGAGCTTATGAAAAGTAATCAGGAGATCCAGGACCTCCTCCTACCAGGTCTCCACTGAATGCCGCCTGTGGAGGTACAACCTCATGGTGGAGGCTTACCTGGCCATGGCTGCTCCATTCGTCGGATAACTAGAGCATGCTCATCCAACTGAACATTGATGCCACCCACCACGCTCTGGTTCCCAGCACCACCTCCTCCTCTCCAGAGGCCTCTCCCGCACACCTGCAGCCTGGCCACTCCTCACCAGGCCTTATTAGGCCTTATTCATGACTCATTTTATTTTTTATTTTAGGCACAATTTATGTCCATAATGGCATCTTCTTCATTTGCACTCATTGTTCCAAATATGAAGTAATTGCAATATATTTACAGTGGCTCCCAGTCATTCCATCAATAAGATCCCCTCCCAAAATTGTCGCTCACTCAATTCTAATTAAAGCATATATCCAGAATTATAATACATGGTTGTTGTTAGCTTAGATTTAGACCAATACAGCTATGACAAAGTCTCACAATGGCATGTTAATGAAAGCCAGCATTAATGCATGCAATAGTGAAGCATGTCATCCTCTCCTCATTATCAATAATCCAACAGGTACTTGTCTCTGATGTAAGTAACACTGATTAAGGCTGGTGACCTTCGTGTTCTCTCCGTATTAATGGCTAGGTTTTCCCAACATATTATATAATTAGAATCCTTTAAAATGTGACAACACCTGTATAACAAATGAGTGTGACATCAATATTGCTAACAAATAGCAGATGGAAATTGTAATAGCACCCTTGGACAACTCACTGTGGTCACAGCTGAGCATTCATTGTGAGATGATACATCATTATTAATGGTCATGGCTAGTGATTTATCATGACAACTACCTAATGGTTAGTAATGCAGACAGATGAATATCAGGTAAGTTGGTGTATTGTTACAGTTACAGATATACAGTTATCATGCAGGTTTTTTTTTCTATTTTTTTATCCTCCACTGGCTTTTTAAAGTTTGGACCACCTTTTTTCAGATATTTTTGGGAACACACTGTATGTGTGTAACTGGATTGGATTACATAGTCCAGATGTTTATGCATCTGTTTAATGGACCAGATAAAGACCAGATGTATTCGGTATGCACATTACTGGTTACTTCTATTAAATGGAGTGATGTATGATTATTTTTGTATTCATCAGATTCTGGTTGCTGTGGTGTAGTGACCACAGGTGACCCTGGTAGATGCTATGCATCATAATTATTATACAGTGTTACATTTCACCCTTTAGGTGACCCCTTTTTCCAAAACAGCTTCTTGACCCTTCAGGATCCGTCCACACCACACCCATGATATTAATGCACAGTCAGATACATTTCTGAGAGTGCTCTGTGTATATAATAAAATTATGTTATACTGTTATCACTGTTTCTGTGTGTTTTCAATGGTTACGGTTTTGGGACATCAACATACATTACATGTATTTCACAATCATATAAATGTAAAGAGATCAACTTCCTGTATACTCAAGAGAGGTGAAAGTCCTTTAATAGATGTCAGACCTGTTATCTACCCCTGTGGTGCAGTAACATAATCATCAAGGTAAGTTATTTATCCTTTGTTGTTGACCTTACAGTAGTATGTCAAGTAGGACAATACAGACCGTCTATCCTATATGCTTACATGACCTGTTTATCTTCATTAGTCCCCTGTCACTCTAATATGATCTCCTATTGATATATTCATGCCTGGCAATGTCTTTCTATGCAGATTGAACACCTTATGTCCAGCATTTCTCACTTTGGTTCCCCCTGTCCCTGGGACTCCATCCCTATTAGTTTTCTTAGGGACAGACCAGCAGTTTCATAGCAAACATCCACATAACATTACAACAGCCTACATGTAATACATGTAATAATCAGAATACCTTTGAACAATGATGTATTAATGGAACTGTGCCATGGAACAACATATATGTCACATACACCCAAAACTCTAATACTTTGGGTAACAGCACCATTGTGCCCCAGACCGGGGTCATATGGCTGAGCATAATGCATCCTTTCACATACTGTTGCACATAACACCTAACATTTGCTTGCAGTGTGCCATCATAATGAAATCATTATACTTATTTACTGTTCAACATATTTTCATTTACATTTTTTATGGTATTTGTTCATTGGAGAATGATGTGCAATTGATTCTCATGAACTTCCCTTCTTTTGTATTGTTTTAAAGTAGTTTACTGTCTTTTTAATGGCTGCTAGGACACTCTTACGTTTTTGAAAAAGCCTTTGCAAGTCCTATATGGAACCCATAATATTTTTTTAACAACATTTGTGTTTTACAGGTTAGAAGGCAATTGCAGGCTTGTGGAATTGTTCTAATTAAATATTGATTTTACGTCTTTAGCACTGGTAGCATTTGTGGGCTTAAAAATATCAAAGGAGGAGATAGGACGGAGTTATGTTTTTGACAACTGCAGTGATTTTCAGCCTATAACTTGCAAATCCATTGTGAGCATCAAAATGTGGCCAATTAAATATCTGTAACATTTATGGGCTCCATAAGGGGCTTATGTATTTGTGATTTGTGCAATTAGATGGGGGTCAAAGTCTGTATTTATGAGGTAATCATATCCCCTCTTAGGTGTTTTTTTTGCAGAGAAAATAAGTTTAATAGCTCAGTGCCTCCATTCTCATTAACTCTGTTGCCCATCTCTGTAACATTTCCAATATTCTTTTTTATAGTGGTGTCCAAAATTGTACACCATTTTCAAGATGAGGGGGTACTAGGGATTTATATAGTGGCAGAATTATATTTGCTTCCCTTGCTTCTATACCACTCTGCTTAAAGCACTATACAAGTCTGAAAAGTTGTGAACTTACAATCTAAAGGTTATGGGTGTGGTACAGGCGGGTGATAGGTAAAAGTGGTTGGGACACTGCAACAAAATGGGGCTACACTCAAGGGCATGGGAAGCAGGGGGGGGGAGGGGGACATAGTCCCCAATATTTTATTCAATCTCTCACTCCCCAGTAGTCTCCCCCTCACCACTTGTCCCTTTAGCTGCTGAATTCCCCTGAAAAACGGGTCTCCCAAGATCTTGCAAGATAGTAATGCGAGATTTTGTGAGACCTGGCAATAAGATGAATCCGTGCAGCTAAAGGAACAAGAGGTCAGGGAGAGACTACTGGGGAGTGATAGGACCACCAGGGATAAGCTCCCTATGACTCTATTATGTATTATATTAAATGAATATTAATGTAACAAACCCTTCCAATATATACAGTCAGGTCCATAAATATTGGGACATCGACATAATTCAAATCTTTTTGGCTCTATACACCACCACAATGGATTTGAAATGAAACGAACAAGATGTGCTTTAACTGCAGACTTTCAGCTTTAATTTGAGGGTATTTACATCCAAATCAGGTGAACGGTGTAGGAATTACAACAGTTTGTATATGTGCCTCCCACTTTTTAAGGGACCAAAAGTAATGGGACAGATTAACAGTCATAAAACAAACTTTCACTTTTTAATACTTGGTTGCAAATCCTTTGCAGTCAATTACAGCCTGAAGTCTGGAAAGCATAGACATCACCAGATGCTGGGTTTCATCCCTGGTGATGCTCTGCCAGACCTCTATTGCAACTGTCTTCAGTTTTTGCTTGTTCTTGGGGCATTTTCCCTTCAGTTTTGTCTTCAGCAAGTGAAATGCATGCTCAATCAGATTCAGATCAGGTGACTGACTTGGCCATTGCCTAACATTCCGCTTCTTTCCCTTAAAAAACTCTTTGGTTGCTTTTGCAGTAAGCTTCGGGTCATTATCCATCTGCACTGTGAAGCGCCGTCCAATGAGTTCTGAAGCATTTGGCTGAATATGAGCAGATAATATTGCCCGAAACACTTCAGCATTCATCCTGCTGCTTTTGTCAGCAGTCACATCATCAATAAATACAAGAGAACCAGTTCCATTGGCAGCCATACATGCCCATGCCATGCTTCACTGATGAGGTGGTATGCTTTGGATCATGAGCAGTTCCTTTCCGTCTCCATACTCTTCTCTTCCCATCACTCTGGTACAAGTTGATCTTAGTCTCATCTGTCCATAGGATGTTGTTCCAGAACTGTGAAGGCTTTTTTAGGTGTTGTTTGGAAAACTCTAATCTGGCCTTCCTGTTTTTGAGGCTCACCAATGGTTTACATCTTGTGGTGAACCCTCTGTATTTACTCTGGTGAAGTCTTCTCTTGATTGTTGACTTTGACACACATACACCTACCTCCTGGAGAGTGTTCTTGATCTGGCCAACTGTTGTGAAGGGTGTTTTCTTCACCAGGGAAATAATTCTTCAGTCATCCATCACAGTTGTTTTCCGTGGTCTTCCGGGTCTTTTGGTGTTGCTGAGCTCACCGGTGCGTTCTTTCTTTTTAAGGATGTTCCAAACAGTTGATTTGGCCACACCTAATGTTTTTGCTATCTTTCTGATGGGTTGTTTTGTTTTTTCAGCCTAATGATGGCTTGCTTCACTGATAGTGACAGCTCTTTGGATCTCATATTGAGAGTTAACAGCAAAAAATGCACACTTGAAATGAACACTGGAGCTTGTATCTGCTCTTAGTAAATGGGATAATGAGGGAATAACACACACCTGGCCATGGAACAGCTGAGCAGCCAATTGTCCCATTACTTTTGGTCCCTTAAAAAGTGGGAGGCACATATACAAACTGTTGTAATTCCTACACCGTTCACCTGATTTGGATGTAAATATCCTCAAATTAAAGCTGAAAGTCTGCAGTTAAAGCACATCTTGTTAGTTTCATTTCAAATCCATTGTGGTAGTGTATAGAGCCAAAAAGTTTAGAATTCTGTCGATGTCCCAATATTTATGGACCTGACTGTATATATATGTATATATATATATATATATATATATATATATATATATATATATATATATATATATATATATGTTTTATGGATTGAAGAGCAAGGCATTTTTTGGGCACATTTGCATGTCCCTGCTCAACTTCCCAGAATACAGAGTAATAACTTTATTTCTCAGGATGCTGAGCAGGAAACAAGTTTTTCAACTTGTTTTAGCATTCAAATGTGAACACAAATGTACTATTTATAAACTGTACTACTGGATGATGGACGGCTTCTATCGCTCTTTTTTACCCACCATATATTTAATGATTGTTGTGGTGAACAACCTACTCATAAGGTCCACAACACAAGCTGGGATCCTGCCCCACGCTGATGATAGGCAGTAACCTTGAAAAAGCTATACGTGGGTAGGATTCCCAGC
Source organism: Discoglossus pictus (assembly GCA_027410445.1). Taxonomy (NCBI): domain Eukaryota; kingdom Metazoa; phylum Chordata; class Amphibia; order Anura; family Alytidae; genus Discoglossus; species Discoglossus pictus. Next base: position 459,812,719 of record CM050163.1, on the reverse strand, counting down.
ATGTGTATAATCCAACATTGGCTTTGCATAAAAGCTGTGTAATGCGGTGGGCATAAGCTTAAAGGAAACCATGTTTAAAATGGTTTATGGATTGAAGAGTGAGGCATTTGTGGGTACATTTGCATATACCTGCTCAGCTTCCCAGAACGCAGTGTAATAACTGTATTTCTTGGAATTATGAGCAGGAGACAGGTTTTCTATATGATATATGTGTTGGGTGGAAGGGTTTGGTTGTTACTAGCGACTTGCCCATCAAAAATGACATGGCAATAACATTTTAAGCCATGGCAATGCTGTTTGACACACAATGTAAAGCTTTTTCTACTCTAAGGACCTTTGGTGTTCATTGTGAGCCTCGCGCTGAGTGCCTTCAGCGGTCATCGCGTGGCTCACAATGAGCCTCTTCGGCGTTCATAGCAAGCTGGTTTACTTTTAGCCATTTTAGATTCATAATGTGTTAGTGTTGTAAAATAATTGTTTGTCTATCTGTAACGAGAGTCGCAAGCATTTTCTGTGCTTCCTAAGTGTGTATTTTTGTACCTTGTACGTCCCTGGCAAAAGTCGTACGTGCCTGGCGTTGTTTTGGGCATTTCGGGGGGCGTGTAGCCTTGCTTTCAATATTTTCGGGCACCATTTTTTTTCTTGCTTAGGCAATTTTCAACTTCCTAAACTAATTAAATTTGACTTTAATTAGCGTGCAAACTCACTGGCAGATGTCATGGTTGTCTCTCCATGCTCTGTGTGTTTTTTTTGTTTAGTTTTTTTGTATTTTATATTGTTTTTGTTGTTTTTGAATGTGTGCATTTCGGCCATTAACTTCGTACTTTTGCGACCTCGTATTTTTTTTCTAAGTTCCCCGGTTCGTAATTAAAGGTTGTACGTCCTTGTCAATGTTTTCTCCGCTTCGGGGTCGTTGAGCCTCATTTTCATTTTTTTCGGCCGCCATTTTTTTTCTCTCCTAGACGATTTTCAAGTGAAGAAAATGGTTAAAATCAACTTTAATTTGCGTGCAACCTCACCCCCATGGCATCCTGGCTGTCCTCCCGCTCTGTGTGTGATGTTTTTGTAATTTTTTTTTTTCATAGTTTTTTGTGTTTTTTGTACGTGTTTGGGCCATTAATTTCGTATTTTTGTGACCTAATTATTTTTTTTTTTCCCACGGGTCCCGCGGGTTGTATTTTTTTTTTGTGTAAGTCCGTATTTCGTCTTACGTATTACGTTTTTGTGTTTTTTTCTAAGTCCTGCGGCCTTGTTTTTTTTTTCACAGTCGCGCTTTTCTGGGAGGGGGGTTTGTACCAGGGGTGAGGCAGCATAGAGCCTCCACCTCCGCAAATGCGGCCTTTGGCTCATTGCAGCCAATGTTTTTATTGTTTATGTCTACACTATATATATATATATATATATATATATATATATATATATATATATATATATATATATATATATTGTGGTGGAGTGCCCCCAAAGGATGGTGCAAGACACAAAGCATTGAAGAATTATCTCCAGGGAAGAGAGAGTTAAAATCCCTGGAGCAGTGTTAAGAGAGTTATTGAAGCTGCTGGTGTGGTAAGACTTTTAAAAAACACAAGAATAGTGAGACAGCAGTGCGTGCAAGTTAGACAGGACAACTTGCTCGCTATGTGTTAGTCTACAGTTGTGAGAACTGGGAAAACAGATTTGGAAGATATTATTGTTTAATGGAGCTGCCAGTTTTGAACTGCAGAAAGAAAGTGTTTTGGAGTCTGTAGAGTTTGAGAGAGCACCTACAGTCTCACACAATGCAAGCTGCTTTCAATAGGGAGACCAGAAAGAGATAGAGTCTGCCTGAGTGAATTAAAGCCATTTGGAGAAAAGCCTGGAGAGTGTCTGGAGAAATAAGTTACCATTATAGAGAAAACGCATATACCCCAGGGAAATGTCTTTAAAGTTAAGAGTTGCTAGCCTTAACCAAAAGATGGTCTCTGGAGGTTAGGGTACCATGAGAGTGAGCGGGCCAGTAGCCCCACCCTTCTGTGTGTATTTGTAAGTAGACTGCCTGAAGAGAAAAGAGACTTGGCATGTTTGAAAAGGATTATTAAAATGACTGTAAAAATGAGAATTGATTAACCTGAGATCCAAGAAGCGGTTTTCAGGGCTAGCAAGGGTATAAGCTAAAAAGCTACTCTGTCTACATAGATTTTTGTTTTGTGCTGGAACAAGCTATTTCTTTTGTTGTTTTTTTTTTTTTACTTTTGAATAAAAGTACTAAAAGAGCCTTAAAAATCTCTGCTGTTCATCTATTGGTGTATGGATCGCCAAAGGCGACATTATATTGTGTATATATATACTGTATATTGTAAATATATGTATATATATATATATATATATATATATATATATATATATATATATATATATATCTACAGTCATGCTCAAAAGATTGCATACCCTGGCAAACATTTTGAAATTTTGGCATTTATTTAATCCTTCATTCACGCTTTCACGTGACTCGATTAATCCACTTTCCTCTCTCATCTTTTTCCTTATACGACTTTTCTTTCTTACCGCAACTCATCCCTTACCCTTTGTTTGGCCTCAATCCCTTAATTCACATTCTCCTCTCACCATCTCCTTTACTTTCTCTCAGACCTGTCCTTTCCCCCGAATTTGCCGCATTTCATTTCACCAGGCTCAGACCTTAACACTGTTCACTCCCTCCGCATCTATCTCATGTACCTGTCATCTTATCGCAGTGTCTCACTCGTATCTTTATTCAACGCCGTCCTCAACTATTTATACAGCCCTGCACGCCAGGCCTAATACAGTTCTCTCTTACATTCTCAACACCTCAAAACTACATACATTTGTTCCCTTAACTTCGCTTATCACCACTTCATCCATTATTTCACTCTAACATTAATACCTCATTCATCATTGTCAAGCCTGCACAAAAGGGTACTCATTGCTGGGGAGCGACATTCCTCATGAGGTAAGTTATCCAGGCCCCCTTGCGCTTCTCAATTGATCTGCGCCTGAACCTACTTGTCTACGCCCTTGTCCGCGTCTAAAGTAGCACTTCAGCTTCCCTACGCTTTATTCATGTGGTTTCTGATCCAGATTTTTTAAACATCTGCCCTCCTTAAACTCTATACTCAGCCCTCTGTGGGCACCACTTCCGATGCCTCTGTAAATCCTTTACAGCCTTCGCTAGACACTGCCTTAATTACGCTTTTATAGTCCCATTCACTACACTAGACCACACTCGCAAGCCACATCAGCCTTCACTAGGCTCCAACTCAATCACACTTACATAGTCGCACTTGTCTTCACTAGGCTTCATCATACTCGCAAGCCCCTCATCAGCCTTCACTAGGCACCACCGCCACCGATCCGCATCAGCCTTCTCTAGGCCCCACCTCAATCACACTTACATAGTCGCACTTGCCCTTCGCCAGGCTTCATCATACTCACAAGCCCCATAAGCCTTCACTAGGCACCACTGCCACCGATCTGTAGTCACCCTTCAGATAATCCGACATTTCTTTAGAGTCTCTTTCCATTCCATACTGTATTCCAATCAACCCTACACATTCACATACACATATGCGCTATTTCTCATTCATATTCATCATTGATACCAATCTGCTAACCATCTGCCCTCCTGCACTCTCTACCCGGCCCTCGAGGTACAACTTCAGATGCCTCCATAAATCCTATGCTGTCTTTACCAGGCACTGCCTCAATCGCACTTTTGTAATCCCATTCGCTAGACTCAACCACACTCGCAAGCCACACCAGCCTTCGCTGGGCTACAACTCAATCATGCTTTCATAGTCACACTTGCCCTCGGTAGGCTTAATCATAATTACAAGCCCCTCATATGCCTTCGCTAGGCACCACTGACCAACTATACTCGACCATCCCTATACATTCGCGTACACATATTCGTATTCATCATTGATACTACCTCGACCGTCTGCAGGTTTCAAAGCTTGCGCTGGTAACCCATTCTATTATTCACGCTTGTCACTTGACACATCACCTTTAACCGAGACGACCTCATTCACTCCCTACGATTTCCTTCATTTAATCACTCTATCTTCTCAACTTTCACTCAATTCCAACATTTCCACAAATTTCCACAAATTTCCACATTTCCACAAATTTTCATACCTGCCATGTCTACAGAGATCAACCTTGCTATTCATCACCCAGCGATTAGATTACTACAACATATACGCACACAAAATAAAATAAAATAAAATAAAAATAATATACATTGAACTTACCTTTGCACGATGTCCCCGTGCTCCTCTTCTTTTACCCCAGCTGAGCCCTGGAATAATCTTCGCTCTAAAAAAATCAAATTTCAGCCAATCACAATTGCGCCAAGGTGTAAGCCAATCAGAATAGGATACACCCTCATATACCATTCTGATTGGCTAATGCACCTGCCAATCTTTTTTAAACCAATCAGAAGGGTTTATTGCCTTCAGCCAATCACAATGGGATACACCCCCACAGGGTTATTGGCTGGAGGCATTTGCGCATTCTGATTGGCTGCAGTCTAATTGAAAGTGACAACAGCCAATCAGAAGGCGCTATTCCCTTCAGCCAATCACCATGGGATACACCCACATGTGGTGATTGGCTGAAGCCATATGCACCTTCTCATTGGCTTTAATCTGATTGGCTGTTGTCACTGTAGCCAATATGAAGATGCAGATGCCTCCAGCCAATAGCCCTGTGGGGTGTATCCCATTGTGATGGGCTGAAAACAATAAAGCCTTCTGATTGGTTTAAAAAAAGATTGACAGGTGCATTAGCCAATCAGAATGGGATATGGGGGTGTATCCCATTCTGATTGGCTCACACCTTGACACCTTCTGATTGGCTGAAATTTGATTGACAGCATTTTCAGCCAATCAGTAGGCGCCATTGCCAATTTTCTTCCTGAAAAGGTTCTAGAAGGCTCATTAGAGTCGCGGAGCTCTGTGAGTGTAGAGCTCCATTAGTTGTTTTTTTTAAGGTTTTTTTTTACAGTGCGGATTCTTCCAGGGCCCAGCCGGGGGAGAATAGGAGGACCCCGGGGACTTTGCCCCGAGGTAAGTTGAATGTGTATTAGGTTTATTTTACTTTATTTTGTGTGTACATGTTGTAGTAATGTAATGTTTATTTTTAACAGGGGCCGCGCTGGAGAAAAAAATAAGAAGGATGGGGACATGCTGGAAAGGTGAGTACAATATTTATTAAGTTTCTTTATTGTATGTACTGTGTTGTACTATTTTTTTTCCATAGGTTGGTGATCTGAAGGGACATCTGCAAAGGTAAGTGATCTTGATTATTTTATTTTAGGTTAGAATTAGGGTTTGTATATGGAGATAGGATTTATTGTATGTTAAATAGGGGGATGTATTTTAGATAGATAGGGGGGTATGTGTGTATTTTAGATAGGATTTATTGTATTTTAGATAGTGGGGTATGTATGTATATTAGATAGGATTCAATGTATTTTAGATAGTGAGGTATGTGTGTATTTTAGATAGGATTTAATGTATTTTAGATAGTGGGTATGTATGTATGTTAGATAGGATTTAATGTATTTTAGATAGTGGGGTATGTGTGTATTTTAGATAGTATTTAATATATTTTAGATAGGGGTATTGTATTTAATTTGATTTGTATTGTATTGTAATGTACTGTATATATTCTGTATGTATTTCCTTTTCAGGTGTGTAATTTTTATTTTATTTTCTGTAGTGTGGGTGGTTGTAATGTAGTTTTTTTTTATTTTCTGTAATGTACCTTTTTTATTTTTTTGTGACTTAGGTTTTTTTATTTTCTGTAAAGTACATTTTTTATTTTTGTGACTTAGGTTTTCTTATTTTCTGTAATGTCGATTTTTTATTTTCTGTGACTTAGGTTTTTTATTAACTGTAATGTCGATGTTTTTATTTTTTGTAATGTAGATTTTTTTATTTTCTGTAATGTAGCTTTTTTTATTTTCTGTGAATTAGGCTTTTTTAATTTCTGTAATTAGTGGGGTGGGGGTTATTAGCAGGTAGGTAGGTAGTGTAGGTTGGTAGTGTAGGTGTTAATAATGTTTATGTTAGCAATGAGCGCCGAAGGACTAAAAGCCTTACATTGTGTGCCAAACAGCATTCCCAGCCTTACAATTTTATTGACCGTAATCTTTTGACGGGTAGGTCTCTAGTATATATATAAGCTGCATTTCTAATCTTTAGCGTAATTGAAAATCCTCACTTTCACTTATGTTTGGGGATTTATAGTATTCTCCTGCCAATACTTTTGTATTATTTCTTCTTCCACTATTTATCTCTACACGCATGCTTCAATTTATAACTAACTTTATCAACAAATTCATGATAATCAGTCATGATATTCACTACACCATGTTACACTAAGGCTTATAATAAAAAATCAAGCTTTCCAATTTGTCCTGGCAAGCTTGTGCATAAGTATACACTTTAGGTTTCTATATTACATGGTAATTGAGGTTGAAAAATACTTTTGGTCCACAAGTTCAACCTTTTTACATCTCCTCTGATCTGCAATGTGTGGAATAATTGTTAATTATGAATTGATTAAGAGGCAAACAGAAAAAAAAAAAAAGTGAATCTTGCCAATTGTCTCAAAAGGAAAAATGTGGTTAGTCTTAGCTCCTTCATTTCCCTTATTAATGTTATTGCCCTTCTCTGTACTTTTTCCAGCTCTAAAATGTCATTTTTATGAATTGCCATTGTCCCAAATTAGGGCATACTAGGGATCTGTATAGTGGCAGAATAATATTTGCTTCCCTTGCTTCTAAACCCTTTCTAATACCTGCTAATATTTTATTTGCCTTTGCAGATGCTGCTTGGGATTGAGCACTAGTACCTAAGTGTTTGTCTACAAGCACACCCAAATCCCTTTCAATATCTGATACCCCTAAATTTGCTCCATTAATTTTATAAATTGCATGGCTATTTTTCCTTCCCAAATGCATAACTTTACTGCTATAAATGTATTGTTTTGAGGTGACTGCTACTATACTTGAGTTACTTAGCAATACCTCCCTATAGACTTTACTAAACCTCACCTCTTCAACTTACCCCCTATGCACTCTCTACTCTATTACTTCTATCTAGTCCCTCCCCGAACCAACTAGTTTAAAAACTCCTCTAGCCTTTCTACCATCCTATCCCTTAGAACACAAGCTCGCTTGTCACTAAGGTGCAATCCACCCATGCTATAGAAAGTGTACCCGAATAAGAAGTCAGGTCAGTGCTCTAAAAATGCAAACACCTCAAAGCGCACCACTTTTTTAGCCACACATTAACCCCCTAAGCTCCTTCTGTCTCCCTGGGCTAGCACGCAGTATTTACATTATCTCAGAAAATACTACCTGGTAGTTTACCAAAGTAAATATTTAAAACGTACCCTGAAGTAAGCAAACTTTCTTGTAATTTTTGATAATTGAAAATTGGAGTAGACATCCCCTTCAAACCCAAGCTAAATTTGCATAAAATTCATAATTAATTTTGGCCAATCAGGAGCATGCATAGGCATTTGAAATATTTGTATCAGAGTCTGGGGCTCCTGGCTGTGCTGGGATATGTAGTGTGGCAGCATGTTAGAAGGTGCTATGTATTTTCATACAAGAGTCTCTCTGTGCAGCACATCCACAATTGTTTACCACCGCTGCAGATTATACATTCACTGCATCAACTACTGCTACTGGTGTTTTTTTTTTCTCTCTCACACAATCACTCACTCACCCACTTACTCAACTCTCACGCTCTCTCTCACTTACTCTCGTGACAGCTGTAGCTCTCTCAAACACAGAACATCTGACAGCAGATACAGCAGAGAGCAGGAAGCAGGTGGGTGGGACACATCCCAACAGTCACTTTGGGGCTAACACCAGTGCTCTCCTATTGGTAGTGAATAATGGGTTAAAATTGGTCCCCAAATGCTCCATGCTGATGGGGGGGGGGGGGGTGATTCCTGTTTATAAACCCCTGGAGGCATCACAATGATGCTTAGAGGGATTTTTAGTTATTAATACAAATGAAATGTTTTATTGAAATGTGCTGCATATATAAATTATGCTTTTATCTGAAGGGTTGAAGAAACTTAGATATGTCTTTTAGCTTATTCTCTAGTTCTCTAAAATCATTCAATAGTACACTCCATCTTTCACTAACTTTGTCATTGGTACCAATAAGTACCATAACTGGTGGGTCATTTTCAGGGTGATACTTTCCAACATCATCTCTTGTAGACTTCTAGCCACAATTTTACATGTAAATAAACATTTTTTGGGAAAATCTGAATTTTTTAAGACCCTGTTTATGTGTACAGGAATCAATTTTGCATTTGATACAACAAATACTCAGAGCTGGACGATGGGGACATGTTTTTCTAATTATCATTGAAGGGATGGGCGGCAGAGGAAGGAAACTAGCTGAAGTACAGAGCCTTTGTATCATGCATGGATAATATTGATATTGATACTTAACCCCTTTCCCCTCAACGTCCACAAACAGGATATTGTATCAAAGGATAAAGTTATAATTCTGCATAAATGTAAACGCCCCTCTTAAACACACAGGTTCAATCAAAATGAAATTATATTTACTATGTTTATGGGATAGGATTGTGTGCATATATTCTGCATACATATATCTATCTATCTATGTATCTATCTCTATCTATCTATATTAGAAAGTAAAATACAAAAAGACACAACAAATACAATTATACTGTAGTGAAGGCAAATGCATGAATTGAGGTTACAAAAACTTTCATTAGTTATAATTGAATTGTGACAATCCTTCATGCCAGTGAATTCAATAGAAATAATAGAAATCATGTTATTTTTAAAGTTATTTGTTGAAAAAGCAGACATTCAAGGCAAAGGCTACTCATAGTAAAGCATAATTGTACATCATACCTAAGAAATTAAATAATATCAATGTAATTTTTCAGAAACACATATTGTGAGCATAGCACCACAGTGGACTTCAGTTCTCCCTGTGTATTTCTGGATGCCGATAGGGAAGGAGAGAGACATATCAGGCAGAGCAATATATCCTTTATAACGGAGTTGGCTCCCACACCACCAACATCAATTAGTAGCAGAACCTGACATCCAGCCAGATGGAGCTAAAAAGATAAACTCTACTTCATATTATTATTTCCTCTTATTGCCTAAGTTTTTACAATATATAACATGCATGTATTAATCGATGATTCTGTTAATGTATCCTCCAGAACTGATTTGGCTCCTATACCCATTTGTGTCTGTATCTATAAATAAATAAATAAGAACATACAGCCGTATTAAATTGTGATTCGGACAATTGAAAAGGGCTCTATATAAGCACAGAGCATATTTTTTTTTAACAGAAGTTTTTAGTTAGTGAACTTCTATTCAAAAGCAAGGTCTTCACTAACTAAAAACTTCTGTTAAAAAAATATGCTCTGTGCTTATGTAGAGCCCTTTTCAATTGGCCGAATCGCAATTTATTAAGGCTGTAAATATATACACTGACTAAATGAAAAGCATAAATAGTAACATAATTCATAAAAAATAAAAAATGCTCCCCTTTCAAAATGCAACCAGTATAGATTAATATTCAGTTCATTATAAAAAGAACAACTAGGGTTAACACAATTAGGTATTTCATCATTTTTATTAAATATAATAATTGTCATTTTTTTTTAAAATACTAGAAACACAGCCTCATAAATTGGGGCTATGTTTTAAAACGTAGCCCCCAACTCCAAATTTACGTGTTACGGGTATTAAATTAGCCCTGTAACTTAGGTTGCAGCGGACTTGTGTGTTAAGATGCAGGACGGCCCGAGAACAGGCTATGTGTTGAGCAACATTGAACTTTGCAGCCGTAAATCCTTTCATCCATCAAGCCCCTAACCTCTACATTTTCAATTTAGCTATTAATTTGCGAGCAAGCACTTAACACGCAAATGGAGAACAAAGGCCAACGTGGGCTCGAGAGAACCCGCAAGGGGGGTAAAGTCCAATATGTAGTACTTGTAAATAAAATATAAACTCACTACTGTACTAATATTGAAACGGAAAGTGATGTTAGGTCTTAGAATTAAGAGCACAACATTCTCAAGCCCACAAATTGGCTCAGAAAAATAGTTGATTTCATGTATCTTTATTGTGTTGTATCGATCCCAGCAATCAATGGGTTAATACATATAGTGTAACTCGCATTAGATAGAATATCATATTTGCGGCTTTATTAATATTGCATTATGACTGGAATGTGGGTTCGCTCGTTGCTCGTATTTGAACCCAGTAAGACTTTGAACTCCATCCTCCATTTTCTTGTGACGTATTGATGACAATCTCTGTTGCAATTGGCTCCATCTAAACCCGTAATTATGTGCTTGCTTAATTGTTTGCCTTCTAGGCAGCAACTCCTACGACCAAGAACTGGAAAAGACATGCAAAAACCAACAAATATGTCTCAAATTAACTTACACACACAACACAGTGGGAGGGCAGGGAGCCTGTGAGTCAGGTTGCAAGTTCATTTGATGCATATTTGCAGTTTTTTCACGATCGAAAATCATCTAAGCAAGAAAAAAAAATAATAGAAATCATGTTATTTTTAAAGTTATTTGTTGAAAAAGCAGACATTCAAGGCAAAGGCTACTCATAGTAAAGCATAATTGTACATCATACCTAAGAAATTAAATAATATCAATGTAATTTTTCAGAAACACATATTGTGAGCATAGCACCACAGTGGACTTCAGTTCTCCCTGTGTATTTCTGGATGCCGATAGGGAAGGAGAGAGACATATCAGGCAGAGCAATATATCCTTTATAACGGAGTTGGCTCCCACACCACCAACATCAATTAGTAGCAGAACCTGACATCCAGCCAGATGGAGCTAAAAAGATAAACTCTACTTCATATTATTATTTCCTCTTATTGCCTAAGTTTTTACAATATATAACATGCATGTATTAATCGATGATTCTGTTAATGTATCCTCCAGAACTGATTTGGCTCCTATACCCATTTGTGTCTGTATCTATAAATAAATAAATAAGAACATACAGCCGTATTAAATTGTGATTCGGACAATTGAAAAGGGCTCTGTATAAGCACAGAGCATATTTTTTTTTAACAGAAGTTTTTAGTTAGTGAACTTCTATTCAAGTGGGCTTGAGAATGTTGTGCTCTTAATTCTAAGACCTAACATCGCTTTCCGTTTCAATATTAGTACAGTAGTGAGTTTATATTTTATTTACAAGTACTACATATTGGACTTTACCCCCCTTGCGGGTTCTCTCGAGCCCACGTTGGCCTTTGTTCTCCATTTGCGTGTTAAGTGCTTGCTCGCAAATTAATAGCTAAATTGAAAATGTAGAGGTTAGGGGCTTGATGGATGAAAGGATTTACGGCTGCAAAGTTCAATGTTGCTCAACACATAGCCTGTTCTCGGGCCATCCTGCATCTTAACACACAAGTCCGTTTTTTCACGATCGAAAATCATCTAAGCAAGAAAAAAAATGGCTTCCAAAAAAATGCAAAACTACGAAAATGAGGCCCAAGGACGTAAAACTAGCCCGAAGGACGTAGAAAATAGCCCTAACCAGTAACACCTAATGAAAGCCAGTAACAATTAATCCAAGCCACTAACATCTCTAGCTCGTAACTAGCAGCAATTCTAATTTAATAGCGACATAAAATTTCAAGCACGCAGCCCATATAAGATTCACAATTTAATGAGGCTGCAAGTTTTTAAAGTTGATTAGCTTTAATTAAAAGGAATGAAAGTAACAATAATAAATGTTTTAATGCATATAACAGATTTAATTATATTCATTCTTATATGTTTATTATTTATACAGGACAGATTAACATTTACTTTATGTTGTCAAATATTCACTAAAATGTTTTCTTTCTAGAACAAAACTGAGATACTAATTATTTCTAATTGGCATATTTTAAGAGTTGCAATGTGGGTGTTTTCAGTCATGAATGATTTAATGACATACAAATTGATGCATACCGTTGCTTTGTCTGTACTGAATCAAAGTATATTTAAAATGAAATTTTTTTCTATGAAAATCTATTCATGTATGTTCAACATAGAGGATGTGTGTAAAAAATATAAAATTATTAGGATATATGCAACAACTTATATGCAAAATAAAAAGCTGTGCATAGTTAAAAATAGGCATACAGTGCTTGAAAATCTTCATGGTAGAGCAAGAATCATTTTTTTAGTATCTTGGAAGAAACTGTCATCTTGAGTAAAAATCAATTTTGATATGACAGAATACAAAGCTGAAAAATATCTGACATGCTAAACACCCAGGCTTCGTTATATAAGATTATTTTAGAAAATGGCATTAAAAGGTGTTGCAAAGCAGTTAAACTTAGCACCATCTGCTTTGGTCAACCTCCCTGTATCTATTAAGTAGTGGTTAGTGTCTAAAAGTGTGACATTTAGGCATGCTTGCTGTGACTGAACAGAAAACATCACAGACTAGCGCTGCAAAACTGCTAGTTAGACTCTGTGAACTGTCATAAGGATTCCTTCCTCACATTAGCCATTTTGAGTCATCAGTTGAACCCTGTACTTCAAGATTTACAAGGTTACAGACCCATGGTAGCAGGCCAATAACAACTGGTAAATGCTCCTTAGAGATGAGGAACAGATAGGCCTAAATATTTATTCTCCAGCACTCTTGTTTATTAAATGCTACAAACTTACTGTACAGTGAAACAAACAATAAAACAGTTCAACACAGCAAATCTGGAGGAACCTGTGTAGTTCAGTTTGGCACTAGCTTTGATGTCTATGGAAGCCCCCTGCTGTACTGGTACCTTAGAGTATTTAGTAAATGAAGGAGATTTCAAACCTCACTCATACACTAAGAGGCCAATTAGTGAATTTTAAATAGTTCAAAAGCCCTATTAAACTCCCTGAACATGTAAAACCATAGCCCGTAACTTAGCTCGCAAGACTTTTGGCTATTAAATTGGTCCCGTAAAGCAACCCGCCAACAACTTACGGATTATGGGCGAAAAAATATACAGGATGTTGAGATTTGAACTCCGCGACCGCAAATCCTTTGTTCTGTCCAGCCTGTAACTGTTATATTCCAATCACACTATTATAGTGCAATGAATTTCCAAAGACGCCCTGGCGTTCAAGCCTATAACCCACAAATGGAGGCAAAAACATTACGGCCTCCAAATAGGACCCGCAAAGGGTTTACAGACAACACTGTAAAATACAATATAAACACACCAGTGGACTTTAAAATATGAGGAAAGGAATTACAATTACTTGCACAATAATCCCCCAATGACATAAATTAGTTGTCAAACTACGAATCGTTGTCACCTCTGGGACAGGGCAACTCTAAAACCAGAACTCTCTTCATTATAATTGAAACTTACACCAGTCATGTTTGTTAGTGAAGAGATATGTAGTCATATATTGCATTTCAGATCAATATGCAGTGGTGAATGACACTGATAGAATGCCTGTTGGGAACTAGGTTGAGTGTTCACTTACATGATGGTATTGTACTGCTCGAAGATGAAGAACATGCCTTCATGGTCATGAGACAAAAACAAGATATCAATCATAACAATATTCTGTTTAACTACAACACCTCATCTCAAGGTCAACCCACATTGAACATCAATTGTTGAAATGTTAAACATAACCAGACATGTACACACTCTGTGACCAGCCAATAGTATTTCAACATATGTACCAATCAGTAATCAGTGAGGAGTGATCAAGAGGAGGACTTCCTGGATGGTCCTAAGACCTCCTCTTCCGCAGCACTGAGCCCCCACCTTCCGCGCCCTGTCTCATTCTTCCACATTGTGGTGATGTAGGAGCGTGGGGTGCCACTACGTTGGGTGACGGGAAGTTGAGATGGTGGTGAGGTCTGAGATGAGGAGGCCGACATCTCGGGTTGTAGTTGTGCAACCAAAGGCTGGAGAGGTATGAGCTGGTGTATGACTAATTGGATGATTTGCTGTTTGTCCCGAATTGCCCATTATTTACATCTCTCCATCCTTCGGTTGTGACTCCTCATCTTAGAATGGAATGATCGGGTGTTCGCCAGGAGGGTGTGCGTGAGCCTACACTGCCTTTTGAGCAACCGGAGCCTCCCCTTTTGTTGCTTCTTAAATGCCATGTCTTCCCTGGTGAAACAGGCCATGATTTCCCTCAATGTCAGGTGTGGTGGTGTTGATGGCATTGTGGCTGATGTTCACAGCATTGGGACTGAGTTGTTGGCATCAGGGCTGGAGGTGTGATGGCATTGGGGCCAAAGGTGACAGCATTGGGGGCAGAAAGGACGGCATCAGGGCTGGAGGTGACGGCAGCAGGGCCGGAATTGATCACAGCGGGGCCAGAGGCAACGTCAGCAGGGTCAGAGACAATGGCAGCAGGGCCTGAGGTATCGTCAGGAGGGCTGGGGTGTTGGGCCATGTTGGGTGACGACCCCATTGAGTGTTAGGCCATGTTGGGGGAGCCCATTGTGTGTTAGGCCATGTTGGGTGACCCTATTGTGTGGGAGTGGTTGTGGGCTGCCAGGCCTGCAATGTTGTTGGAGCAGTTGGCAGCTGTGATGGTTGCTGGGGCCAGGACATGGCCAGTGGAAGCGGCTGGAACAGCTGGACATGGCTGGTTGATGCTTATGAGGGCCCAGGCAGTGACTCCTGATATGCCAGTGAACATGGTTGGTCAGCTCGTGTGGATGGTCCCGGGCCCTCTGGAATGTCCTGGCCTTCTTCCTCAACCACTCCCACCTCCAGTGGAGCCTCCCTCTGTTCCACTGTGGTTGGCCTTCTCCTCTTGGGTACTGAAATGGAAGAAAAATATATTTGAGTTGCTTTCCATACACAATTCACAGCTATGTGTTTCCATCTCCTTGACATCATTGTCACATGTGATTGACTGCGGTGCTTGTGTTACACAGATGAACCACAGCCTGCATAATGAGCATTGTAGATCATGGCTCATATGAATATGTGTACTGCAGGTGTGGTGTGCCATCTGCATGTGCATCAGACACATGCTCTGCTGGATCTGCTGTGCAGTGTGTGAGACTGGCCAATCTGTGACATGTTCTTAACAATAGTTGTTAACATGCAGCTAAGAAATGGTTGGGGCTGTATATGATATGCATATGCAGTGCTACAGAGTCTGTAGCCACATATGCCGCAGTGCGCACACCAAGACATGTACTCTCCTTTAAATGTCAAATCAATCTTGATAGAATAGCAAATTGTACTAATAATCAGTTTTAACTGCAGGCATTGTCCAGACATTTCATTGACACAAATTATGGAAATTATATTTTTGCTGTGAGGATTTACATGGTTATTGATGCCCTATATATCTTCAGTCATAACCATAGGGCTTACAGTACTATTGTTTGTCAGTTATCTATGCATGTAGGTAGGGGTGTAGGAGGCAGACTAATTCTAGAGGGATACAGCTCATTGTATACACCAGCCAGAATACAAGCTTTTTTTAAAAAAAAATATCTGCAGGGTATCTGTCCACTCCCCCCCAAGTTCATATATCAATGTGTGTGATGTGATATGATACTCACTCTGGGTGGTTCTCGGCACACCAGTGTCCAGCTACCCTGGGAGGCCCACCACTGCCGCTGGATAAATCCACAATAATTCATGTTGACTGGCGGCCCACCACCGATTGCACGTACAGCTCTTGCAGCTCTTGCCTCCTCTGCTATCTTCCTCTTCACCTTCAGCCAGCTGTCGTCATATCTGTGTTTCACAGACCTTACTTCCCTATTTCCCACCCCTAATGCTGCAACAGCTGAAGCAATCTGACTCCAGGCCTCTGCCTTCTGGCTAGCCCTCACATCTCTCCCACCATGTATGATCCAATAGCGGGCACGGTTTTCCCTGAGGAGGATGTCCATCTACTCTGGGCTGTAATTGGGGACCCTGTACTTTGCCACAGCCACTTGTTCTACCAACTGTGCTTAGGGTTCCTGGCCTACTTGTTCTCTCCCTGGGCCCTCATCACCACTACCCCCCCCCCCCCCCCCCCCCCAGGATCAGGCTTCTGACCTGACCCTCTGGCTCTACTCCTTGTGTGTCTACATCTGGGCGAACATCCCTCCCCTCTGTTGTTCCCCCTTTCTCTCCTCCTCCTCTTTCTCCTCACTTTCCTCCTCCCCTCCTCTACTGATTTATGAAATGAAAATAAGGATAAATAAATAAAATATATACAAGGATGTGTATGTGGTAAAACAAGAACGTGAGCATTATGTGTAGTATAGTAATTGTATGGGATGTAGATGTGCTATCACTATGTCTACGTATTAATCTATGTGTGTGATTTATGTGATATCAGTAATCATGTGTGTTGTAAATTAAGGTCTAATATATATTAGAGGTCAAAATATCAAAACACTTACAAACCTCTTTTCAAATTTTGATAATTCCCTGTGTTGATTTAGCCTTTCCTTAAAGTGTTTTATTGCTTTAATCAAAGCATTTTATTACAGCCAAAGCATATTAAATTCCTTACTTATTTCTTTAAATGATTTAATTCTCCCTTTGTCATATAGATCTTTCAAAGACATGATAACCATTTTTCCCATTCTCCTATTCACATTTGATTCATATTTTTTTTAAATTAATTTTATTGAGGTAGCAGGAGAGGGGTAATTTATAAATTTCCATTTTTTATTAATTTTAAACCAGGTTAATTTCCTTCCTGATTTAGGGCCATATTAAATTGCAGCATCGTAAATTAAATGTTTAGCACTTAAGGGCTGCGTGCTTGAAATTTGCCCATTTTATGTTGCTATTAAATTAGAATGGGCTGCGAGCTATGAGCAAGAGACACTATTTCGTAAACCAGTTCTCGGCCGTCGGAGTTACGTGCTTGAACGCAAACAATTAAGCAAGCACATAGTTTTGGGTTCAGATGGAGCCAATGGAAAAAGAGATTGTTAGTGTTAAGTTACTGAAAAAGGGGAGGGTACATTTCGTAGTCCTACGTGCTTCAAGTACAGCTTGCAATCGGACCCATATTCTAGATATAATGCAATATTAATAAAGCAGTGAATATGATAATCTCATGCGCGTTACAGTATATGTCTTAACACATTGATTGCAGGGATCGATATAACACAAAATATAAACATGAAATAAAGTATTTTTCGGGACTGATTTGCAGGCTTGAGAATGTTGTGCTATTTATTCAAAGACCTAACATCACTTTCCCTTATAATAAATGTACAGTAGAGTGTTGTTATTTGCATTACAAGTGCTACGTATTGTACTTTACCCCCCTTGCGGGTTCTCTCAAGCAACAATTTAAGAATTTATAAAATAATTAGCTATCCCAGGATGTGCAAAAAAACCTAGAACATTTTTTTCTTTTTTTCTCCTTTTTTTCTCATACTCTCTTCCTCTTCCCCATTCCCTCTCCCTATTCTTTCTTCCACCCCCCCCCCCCCCTTGAAGTGAGGAGAAAGAAAAAAAATAACAGGGGAAAACTTGAATATTTTCTAAAGTGAAATATAAACAAGATGTTTTCCAATTAATCCTTTATGCTTTAAGCCTATTAAAATATTATGTAATAATTTAACTAATTCAACTATACTATATATGTTATATAGTGATTAAATTGTGCAATTTAGTGTTTATTAAATATACTAACACAGAGAGAAAAAAAAAATGTATAATGTGTCATAAGGTGAAATATAAACTGAAATAGAAAAATCCCAGTTAGTCTTTGTAATGTTACACCTATTAAATTATTATATAATGTAATTTTTGTGATGATTATTTAATTATGTTGTTTTATTTAATTAATAATATGTACATTTTAGTGATTATTAAGTGCTAAGCAGAACAAAAAAAAACATATTAGTATGATGTCTTTATCACGTGGATATCTTCCTGCCTATACAATCCATCTCTTCTTATATTTGAGGTGATGAGGTCTTTAAATAGTATCATTGTTCATTATTTTGCTGAATGACTGGTAGAGACTCTTTATTCTCTAGTGTTTGTTATATTTTTAAACTCCTTCCTTTGAATTAGTGCATTTATAGACAAATCTGAGAAAATAGATAATTTGTCATATGGTGATTCAAAAGGTTTTCTTAAAATAGATGTCCTGATAATTTACTATTTATAAGGGTAATAGTGTAGTTTTACCGGTACATTTCTTGGAGTATCTCGTGGGAGATCTTTACGAAGTGGAGTCTGTCTATTTTAGCATCACCTGGGTTGTCTGGTATTACAAGTGTTGAAAAGAATGAGGCAACATGAGTCTGGAAGTCGCTTACAATTACTGTTTCCAGGATACCCCTTACTCTCAAGTTATTTCTCCTAGAAGTATCTTCTAGTTGAGTCTGTTTTTTCTTAAGATTTTTAACTTCCTCTTCGAGTGTTTTAACAAATGATAAGTTATTAGTATGCTCTTTATGTAGCAAATCATATTTTGTTTTTATTTCCTCCATCTTTATTTTTATTTGACTAATAGCTTTACTATTGTCAGCTATAGATTGAGTAATTTGAAGTTTTAGGGAAGTTTGAAATTCATCCAGTATTTATTTTCATATTAGTTATAGTTAATTATTCAGACTCTTCTTCAATTCTTCAATTGCTACCTTATAGGAATCTTTTATGAAGTTACTACTTGAACCAGAAATTTTGGAGATGATTCTAAATATAAGTTTGACTTAGAGTTATTTAATACGTTATCCTTTTCTTACGGTGCAAAAAAATCAGAGCTCCCTTTTGAGCTAATTTTTTTCCCTTTGTTTTATTCTTCATTGTCTTCCTTATTGTAACGCTATTTAATTATTCCTTATATAAATATTTTACAAGTTTTCATTTTTTCCCCTATCTCTTTTTTCTTCCTTTTTTTCATTATTTATTTTCTCTCTCTTCACCTTTATTCTTCCTTCCCCCTTCTCTTCTTTCCCCTTCATTACTCCTTCCCTACCCGTCCTTTCCCCGCTTTTACCTTCTTATATTCTTTCTTTTATTATGTTGTTCTTACTTTATTTTTTAACTCTCTGCTGAATATCATTTCTTTCTTGTTCCGGTTCAACTAGTAGAGGGTCTATTAAGTCCAGTTCCTTTCTTCCCTTTTCTCTCTCCTGACCACCCCTCAGCTTCCTTTGGCCAAGTTTACTTATTTAGTGATTTCTTGTCTCAGTTAATATACAATTACTTTATAAGAAACATTTCAGCTGTACACAATTACAGTTATTATCAACTAGGCATGAAAAATATCACCTAAATTTCACATGACGTCAGATTCAGATTTTCCAGATACAGTTCTTGAGATGTTATTAGGATAAAAATCAGTTTTTCAAAATACGGTAGTTATAAAAAAAAAATATTTTCCTCTTTTTTTCCCCCTTTCTTCCCTTTTACATGTATTTCTTCTAAGTAAGTGTCCAGAATGCCTTATCTTTCCTGTCCTACTTATATGTAACTAGGTATATTAAACTTTCACCTTATACTGATTTTTAAAAGAACCGGCTTAAACAATTCTTGTCATTTTTCTCTTTGTATATAAATACATTATCCATACTCCTGTGTTCTTTAAATAATTAATTCAGTCAGAAATCTTGAAATGATTTGTCTATTGAGAGAGATCTTCAATTGGTTAAGGGATTTAAGAGAGATATTCTTTATATTACCCTTAGTAGTTCTTAATGCAATGTCTCATTTATAAGAATATCCTTCTTATAGAACAACTTGCAAAAGTGTGGAAATGTCTTATTCAGTATTTACATGCTGTGGCCCTCATTCAATTGCAATTTGGCCAATTGAATAGGGCCCTAAATAAGCACATAACATATTTTTTTTAAAGAAGTTTTTAGTTAGTAAGCATCTATTCAAAAGCAAGGTTTTCACGAACTAAAAACTTATTTAAAAAAATATGCTATGTGCTTATTTAGAGCCCTATTCAATTTGCCAAATCGCAATTGAATGAGGGCCTGTGTGTTTGCCAGTCATTAAGAGAGTAGTGGCATTTTTTTAAATTTTGGCATCCAGGTTGTCAATTTTATAAATTTACATCGCTCATTGTAGAATGTCTCCTTGTCTCTTCTTGCTATGCTCTGGAATTCTGCATTCAGTTGGACAAATATTTTCTTATCTCCACTACCATTCACTTTTCTTCTTTCCTGGGCTACTTTCAAAGGCTCATCAGACATACAGTTTGACTTCTTACTTTTTTTCTTTTAGGCATCATTTTTGTTCTGTCATCCATGTCTAGTTCCTTAAATCTATTCTTTACTTCCACTGCATATTCACAAGGGATATTATTTATTTCATATTGACTTGGTCTGATGGTTTTCCCTCTTTTCTTCAGTTTCAATTTCAACTTTGCAATAAGAAGCTCATGGTCTTAGCCGCAGTCAGCCACAGGTCTTGTTTTTGCTGACAGTATAGAGCTCCTCCATCTTTGGCTGCAAAGTATATAGTCAACCTGATTTCTATGTTGTCCATCTGGTGATGTCCATGTGTAGAGTCATCTCGGAGGCTGTTGGAAGAGGGTGTTTGCTACGACCAGAGAATTATCTTGACAAAATTCTTCTTATCTCTGACCTGCTTCATTTTGAACTCTAATGCCAAATGTTCCAGTTATTCCAGGTGTCCTTTGGTTCCCTACTTTAGCATTCCAATTTCCTATGATGATAGTAACATCTTTTCTTGGTGTTATATCTATGATGTGTTGAATGTCTTCGTAGAACTGGACAACTTCAGCCTCTTCAGCATCCGCGGTTGGAGCATAGACTTGGATCACTGTGATATTAAATGGCTTGCCTTGAATTCGAATTGAAATCATTTTGTCATTTATTGGGTTGTTACCGAGCACTGCTTTGGCCACTCTTTGATTGACTAGGATGGCTACTCCATTTCTTCAGGATTCTTGACCACAGTAGAAGATCTGGTGGTTGTCTGATGTGAAATGTTCCATTCCAGTCCATTTAAGTTCACCAATTCCCAGGATATCAATGTTTAACCTTGTAATTTCATTCTTGACCACATCTAGTTTGCCTTGGTTCATAGTTCTAGCATTCCAAGTTCCTATTCTGAATTGATCTTTGCAGCATCAGACTTCCTTTCCCCTCCTGACACATCCGCTGCTGGGTGTCCTTTCAGCTTTGGCCCAACCACTTCATTAGATCTGGTGTTATTTGTACTTGCCCTCTGCTCTTCCTGCAATATGTGGTAGGCTCATCGTATTGTGCTATATCTTTATGTCTCTGGTTGTGCCTATCCATAAAGTTTTCTTAGCAAAGATAGAGGAGAGGGCTTAGCACAGGGTGCCCTGCAAATTGCGCGGCTAGCGCAGCGAGCCCTGCAAATTGTGGGGCTTCAGACAGTGAGGCCTGCAATTTGTTGGGGGCTCGCTGTGCAAGGCCATAGCAAAGCCTGCAATTTTGCGAGGCCCGTAACACTTTGGCACTCATTGCAGCCTAATTCCTACAGGCCTTCATTGCAGCTTAAGGCGCTCATTTCAGTGCTTGCGATGAGCACCACAGGTGCTCATCGTGAGGCACGCATGCATGACTTTAAAACAGATTGAAGATGGCCTCACAATGAGCACCATAGGCGCTCATCGCTTTGCTTAAAGTACTTTGCTGCAATGAGAGCCGAAGACGCTCATTCCAGGTCTCTCAATAGTGCCTTTTCAGGGTCCCTCTATGGGTCCTCTGTCCAGTGAAAGATGTCATTTTTTCTCATTACGCTACACCGATAGAGGATGGAAAGAGATTGAAGATGCCCATAGCCAAAGCCAGTAACACTACCTAAGCCAGTAACACTTTACCTAAACCAGTAACACTACCTAAGCCAGTAACACTTTTTACCTAAACCAGTAACACTTTACCAAAACCAATAACACTTTACCTAAACTCGCAAGACCGCCCAAAAAACTAGCAATAATGTACAAAATAAGTTAAAAACTGCAAACACAACTCAGGGGGACAGCTAGGGAGCCTGTGAGTGAGGTTGCAATCTAATTTGACCTATAATTGCCGTTTTTTGGAGATAGAAAAGAAGGCAGCTAAAAAACATAAATTTTCTCAAACAGGATGAAAATGAGGCCAGAGCCAGTAACACTAAGCCAAAGCTAGTAACTCTTAGCCGAAGCCAGTAACTATTAACCTAAGCCAGTAACACTTAAGCCAAGCCAGTAACTATTAACCTAAGCCAGTAACACTTAAGTCAAGCCAGTAACATTTAACCCAAGCCAGTAACACTAAGCCAAAGCCAGTAACACTTAGCCGAACAATGCAGGCATGGAGCGCCTCACGATGAGTGCTGAATGTGCTCATTGCAAAGCAACAAACTTGCAGGTTGGACGATGCCTGCAATGAACAGCAAGGCCTGTAAAGTAGACTGGGGGAGAGGCTTGCAATGAGCGCCGAAGGGGTGGAGAGAGGGTGATGTTGTGAGGTTGAAGGTAAGGAAGTGGTGGTCAGATAGAGGGAGTGGATGGATGACTGGGTTGGAGGCTGTGCTGAGATTGGTGAAGATAAGGTCAAGAGAATGTCCAGCATGATGAGTAGAAGAATCTGTTAGTTGTGAGAGGCCAAGGGAAGAGGTGAGTGCAAGCAGTTTGGCTGCTGCTGGGGAGGTGGGAGTGTCAACAGCAATGTTAAAATCTCCAAGTACCAGTGAAGGAACATTGGAGGAGAGAAAATGAAGGAGCCAGGCAGAAAAGTGATCAAGAAATTGAGAGGGAGTGCCAGGGGGGCGATAGATCACAGCGACAGGGAGAGAGATAGGTGAGAAGAGGCAGATTGTATGAACTTCAAATGAGAATTGGAGGGATGGGACAGGGGGTATGAGGTAAAATGTACAGTGAGTGGAATACCCACACCACCACCTTGTTTGTTCCCAGGTCTAGGTGTGTGCCTGAGGTGAAAACCACCATGAGAGAGTGCTGCAGGGGAGGCATTGTCTGAGGATGAGAGCCAGTTTTCAGTGAGAGCCAGTAGATTGAGGGAGTTTGTAATGAATAAATGCCATCTTGTAGTGGTAGCTACAAAAACGATATGTCACTGGTAAATCCAGGTATATAGAGTAAGCCAGTATAAATGTATTGGGCAATCCTCATAAGTACAAGTGACCAAATCATTGGGTTACCTTTTTTTAAAAATGGTGGTCTAAAAACATATTTGTCTACAAAAAGCAGAGTATATATATGTGTTGCTGTTAATGGGAGGCTTTCACCTCAATTGGCATTCTGCTTCACTGCAGGCAATAACAAACTCTAGGCTTATTATAAAGACTCTAGATGATCAGTTTGCCCGTTATGTTTCTTACTGTGAGGCTCCCTAACAAAAAATGTGAAGGGTATCCACTGTACCGTACTTCAATTGTAATCAGCCGCTATTTTCCTCCTTAATTGCAACTATAAATGTAGAGTAACTCTACAGCAGAATACAACACAAGCTGGGGCTGAAAGTGTTGAAGCACTTCTTAAACATGAAAGGCAAAAAAGAACAATGGTGGAACAAGTTTATAATTACTCTGTTAGAATTTATTCTAACTAGAAATGTGTTTATCTTCCAAGGAAAATGGTATCGCCAAATAAATGGAACGGTGATAGGTACAGCATGTGCCCCAAACTACGCTAACCTATTCCTAGGTTATTAAGAAGAAATACAAATATTCACTGAAACATCTAGCATCTATACAGAAAAGATCCTTTTAATGGCTAAGATATATAGACGATATCCTTATTTTATGGTCTGGGACAGAGCTAGAATTTAAAGATTTCTCAGATGCTCTATTAATGAAATGGGGTTGAGATTCACTCATGAAATTAAAGAGAGCCAATTCATATTCCTTGATCTAGTTATCCTAAAAGATGAAAAGGGAGATATGCATACTACCACATACAGGAAAGCAACGTCAACAAATACCCTATTGCAATGGACAAGACAGCACCCCCTCCCTCTGAAGAGAGGCATAACTACCGGTCAATATATCAGGATACGCAGGAATTATAACAACATTGAAGACTTCAAGAAGCAAGCTGATATACTTAGGAACATTTTTTAAGAAAGAGGCTATCTGAACAAAATGTTAAAGACAGCATAAAAAAAGGATTATTACTGGATAGAACTGATCGCATATATAAGGCTAAAAAGAAAACAGGTGACTACCTCATCAGATGCATCATGACATATAGAAGCGACCACCTACAGATCAGAAACATATTAAACACACACTGGCACCTCCTAGCCAATGATCCAGTTTTAAAAAATAGTTTGACAAAAGATGCATTTGTAACATATCATCAAGACAAAAGACAGGGAGACATCCTTACGCACAGCCTGTTCAATACAGCTAAAATGGAGACCACCTTACTCAGCCAAACTAAGGGTTTATATCATTGTGGGAGGTGTAAAGCGTGTCTGTTTTTTAAACCTGAAAAGGCTTTCACACATCCAATTTCTAAAAAAAAACATATCCACTAAAACCTTTTTTCAATTGTACCTCCTCATACTTAGTATATGTGATGGTCTGTCGATGTAACATCATTTACACAGGAAAAACAGAGCGCCAGCTCAAAAGGAGAATCCTGGGGCATGTCTCCTCAGTTAAAATACTAGCTGGACACTCCAATTGAATGGCACATGCGGATACACCATCATAATAAACTTGAAAACCTTGAGTCGAGATATGGTGAGAACATTGGTTATAATACACATGGCCCTCACAAGAGGAATGTTAGCTCCACCCAGAGCGAATCTGTAGGCGTGTTGGCGCCTTTTCCGGAGCACACCGCTATTTCCGGAACCATCGCGAGGCTACATGCAGAGTGAAAGTACACGCTGAGACAGACGCTATAGTCGGATACCACAGAGGATGAAGATTCTTGTGAGCGCGTAAGGCAATTCACACTGATGGATGTGCGCTGTGAGTGGAGTCTGTACACTGAGGCGGACACCGAGGCGGACACCATAAGGTAATATAGAGGCTAAATAGAGCCCAGGTGTTGAGGCAGTTACTGTACTGCTAAGACAGACACTGCAGACATTTTAAGCTGAAGCAGACACAGCACAGAGCACACGCTGAAACGGATAATATAGAGACCAGAAGCAGAGACACATATAATGCAGCGGGGGTCATTACTGCTGAGAGAGGTATAATTAAAACAGATACCCCAGATATTATAAGCAAAGAAGCATACTGTAGAGGTCATATGCTGAGGCAGACACTACAGAGATGACAAGGAGATTACAAGCTGAGGCGGATACCGCTGACATTATATGCTGAGGCGGATACAAGATATTCTGGGGGTGTCATTCCAGAGACCTCATATTGAGCCAAGATAACACAGAGATTACATACTGAGACAGATATCACAGTGATTACCAGCAGTAACGATACCGCTGACATTATATGCTAAGGCGGATACAAGATATACTGTGGTGGTCATTTCAGAGATTTCACATTGAGGTGAGATACCACAGAGATTATATGCTGAGAACGATATCACAGATTTTACAAGCTGAGGTGGATACCGCTGACAATATATGTTGATCACAGAGCTTTCAAGCTCACAGAGACATACAATATACTGTGGTGGTAATTCCAGAAAGCTCACATTTGAGGCATGATTCCATAGAGATTATATACTGAGACAGACATCACAGAGATTATAAACTGAGGCGGATACCGCTGACATTATATCCTGAGGCGGATACAAGATATTCTGGGGTGGTCACTCCAGAGACCTCATATTGAGCCAAGATACCGCAGAAATTACATGATGAGACAGACATCACAGAGATTATAAACTGAGGCGGATACCGCTGATATTATATGCTGAGGCGGATACAAGATATACTGTGGTGGTCATTTCAGAGATTTCACATTGAGGTGAGATACCACAGAGATTATATGTTGAGAACGATATCACAGAGTTTACAAGCTGAGGTGGATACCGCTGACATTATATGCTGATCACAGAGTTTACAAGCTCACAGAGACATACAATATACTGTGGTGGTAATTCCAGAAAGCTCACATTTGAGGCATGATTCCATAGAGATTATATGCTGAGACAGACATCACAGAGATTATAAACTGAGGCGGATACCGCTGACATTATATCCTGAGGCGGATACAAGATATTCTGGGGTGGTCACTCCAGAGACCTCATATTGAGCCAAGATACCACAGAAATTACATGCTGAGACAGACATCACAGAGATTATAAACTGAGGCGGATACCGCTGATATTATATGCTGAGGCGGATACAAGATATACTGTGGTGGTCATTTTAGAGATTTCACATTGAGGTGAGATACCACAGAGATTATATGCTGAGAACGATATCACAGAGTTTACAAGCTGAGGTGGATACCGCTGACATTATATGCTGATCACAGAGTTTACAAGCTCACAGAGACATAAAATATACTGTGGTGGTCATTCCAGAAAGCTCACATTTGAGGCATGATTCCATAGAGATTACATGCTGAGACAGACATCACAGAGATTATAAACTGAGGCGGATACCGTTGATATTATATGCTGAGGCGGATACAAGATATACTGTGGTGGCCATTTCAGAGATTTCACATTGAGATGAGATACCATAGAGATTATATGCTGAGATAGATATCACAGAGCAAACAAGCTGAAGTGGATACCGCTGAGATTATACGCTAAAGCGGATACCAGATATGTTTAGCTGGACACTCCAGAGATTATACATTGAGGTGGATAACACAGATAATATATACTGAATTGACATCGCTGATGCTGAGGTGAAGAAACATCCTAAATATCAAGAATATCCATGTATAAAGCATCAATTGGAGGACTATACTCGTCAACTATTGGTCTTCTATATATAAAAAGCTTTCCCTTGTTTTATATGTCCAGGAGTCAAGTATAAATAACTACTAGCTTATGGGAGTTCAACACTGATATGTTTCAGCTATATTTGATTAACTGCTTTGCTCACTTCTGTCTTTGAACAAGAATAATTTTTGGATATTGATGTTGCTGATGAATGTTTATCAAGGGGATATTGGCGAAATATAAGGTATTAATAGATTATGATATTGGGCACACTAGGCCCTTTGCTTAAAAGGAGATGATTATATACTTAGGTATTTAAACATATTGGTTCTGGAAATCTAAGTGGAAATATTAAAAGAGACCAGCTATATTGATGTAATGGTATGACATTTACATAATCTCTTTTTTACCTTTTCCATAATATAAGGTTGATATTTGATATTGATGTAAAAAGAGATAAAGGATATCCTGTATTATGTGGGACCAGGTTACATGCTGGATATAAGTAGCTGGGGTAAAAAAAAGTATTTTTGAAATCAAAAAAGAATTGAGCTGGTGGTTAACTGAGAAGAGATGTACCATACTACTTTAAAAGGAAAGAATAGAGAAAGGGAAAAAAAATTGTCTACAAGAACTTCTGTGACTCCTTTCCATAGAGGTAAAGGAGGGAAAACTGATAAGGTTAATCCGCTTCTGCAGTTATCTCCTGTGGAGGATTTATCTACCTATAATTCCTCAAATTCAGACAATTCATCTTTGGTAGAAGAGTTGAATTCCCCCAAACAATTAGACAAGGAAATTTCGACAGTATCTTTATTAAAAAATATATTAAGTGACTTTCAGAGTTCTCTTCAAAATCAAATTGCTATAGAGCTAACTAATAATGCCAAAACAATGGTGGCTATTGTAGAGAGATGTACACTTGTTGAGAAAAGACATGAAGAGATCTGGGAAGAAAATAAAAAATTAAAAGTGCAAGTAAAAAAACTGAAATTTGAGGTAAATTTTTTTAAATCCAGCCAAAATAGAATTGAAGAAGTGTCACGAAGGAATAATTTAAGAGTTAGACAGATCACTGAATCTATTGGCCCCAAAGCTATAAAAGAATATGTATTAAAAATATTTGAGTCTATGGACATAGATTACCATTATCACCTAATCTATTGAGGGAAGTCCCGAGGGATACTTTAGTTAGACTGTGGTCTTATTCTTACAAAAATAGACAATTAAAAAAGCTGTCAGCCCGTATGATAAAATCCAAATCTTCTTAGATCTTCCCTTTGAAACTTTGCAAAAAAGGAGAGAGTTTAGGGATTTTACTAAGATCTTAAGGGAAGAAAAAAATTGAATATAAATGGGGTTATCCTGTAAAAATATTTATAACTAGAGGAGACCAGAATTTTATTATCAAATCCCTAATGGAGGCTAAGAGATTTTTGTTACAGCAACATTTTCAACATAATGAGGCCGTTTCAGAGATAATAAGAGAGAAACCAAAGGAAGAGTGGCAAAAGTCTGAGAGACGAAAGATAGTCGAAGTTTCTAAAATATGATCAAGGACAGATAGGTGGGACAAATAAAAGATTAGTAATATTTTTTCATCTACTAATATACTACATATCTATGATGGTCTTTTATAAGGTCCTGCTGAATATTTGAACTATTATAAAAGGTAAAAGCAGTGTTGCATTATGGAGAAGGTGTAGCTCCGGTGGGTGTGGCCAGTAGCCCTCTTGCGGCCCACTACCTAAGCTAACAATGGAAAAGTATTTTTCCGTCAAGGGGGAATATGTATGACTGTTGTTGTTTTTATGTATGTTTTTTTTGGTATGTATTGTTGTACTTTTTATGTTCCAACTGTTCCAAGATTTCAAAGTATTGTAGGTGTACTTTTTTAATATCTAAGGCTACTCAAAGGTATGTAGCTTTATTGGAAGTGTTATTGCTGTTTTTCGATAGATACTCTGATAAATTATGACAGATCCCCTTAAATGTATTACTTATAATGTAAGAGGGCTGAATACACCCTATAAGAGGAAAATCTTTTCAAAGTTTTTTCAAGTAGAGAAGGCAGATATTATCTGTGTACAAGAGACTCATTGGGTAGGTAGGAAAATAATTTCCCTAAGTCCCCTGTATGATATTTGTGCAATTTCTAATTACAAGTCAAGGTACTGCTATTCTAATGCGTAAAAGTAATCGTTTGAGGGAATCGTTTACACAAATAGACCCAGAAGGGAGATATTCTATAAGGGCTGGATTAATTAATGATGTTTATTATACCATAGCTAACTTATATGCTCCTAACCATAATCAAAATGGCTTTCTAAATAAAATGCTAAAAAAGATCAATAGGTTAAGAAAGGGAATATTAATAGTTGCCGGAGATATGAATATGGTGTTGGAGGTGGGATTAGATAGGAAAACAGATAAAACAGTAATTCAAAATAAAGAAAATATAGGAGTTTCATGTAGATTTCAGGACACGTTGACAAGATATAAATTGTATGATGCATGGCGGACATTTAATCCTGGAGAAAGAGATTACACCTTTTACTCTTGTCGACATATGACCTATACAAGAATAGACTCCTGTCTGGTAGACGAAGAGGCTATAAATAAAGTTGTAAGAGTTGATATTGGAATTATTGGAGATTAAGACCATGCCAATGTTACTATGTACATTAATAAGCCATGGAACAAAATAAGATCCAAAAGATTTAGAATAGAACATTCATTATTGAAATCCAGCAAAGACAGGGATCTTATTCTGAAATTCATGGAAGAATATACAAAATTTAATAAGGACTTAATTGCTTCTAAGGTTAAAATTCTGGAACTCTTTCAAGGCCTCCCTAAGGGGTAATTTGATCGCATTAACATTAAAGAAAAAAAGAGAAAGAGGAAAATCCCTTAGAGACCTATATATTCAATTAAATAAGGCCAACTCCATCAATAAGTTAGATCCTAATAAAGAATTTGGGTCAGAAATTTTGAGTATTCAGAAATCAATAAGAGAGATTCATCAAATAAAAATCGATAAGAATATATGGAGAATGCAGCAAAAATATTACCATTTTGCTAACAAGGACAATAGTCTATTTGCTAATCAGTTTACATACAATAGTAGACCTAAGATCATTTCAGAGATGCTTGACAAGAACAGGAAAGCTCATAGGCTTCCTGAACAGATCGGAAGCATCTTCTTAGATTATTATAAAGATCTATATGATCTAGAGGCAAATGGGGAAGTAACTAAACCTACTAAAGAATTAATATCGGAATTTTTGGACTCCATACAGCTGCCCCAAATCTCTGAGGTACAGTCCGAGAAATTAGAAGAAGAGATCACCATAGTAGAAGTAGAAGAGATTATTAGAGCACTCAAGCCAAATAAGTCTCCAGGTCCAGATGGGATATCGTGTTCCTTTTTCCAAATCTATATTAAGATATTGAGTCCATATTTAAAGGATAGTTTTAATGAAATCAGACTATCTGGCTCTGCCCCTGCTTAATCTCTTCAAGCTGTAATTGTAACTATCCATAAAGAGGGGAAATCAGAAAATAAATGCTCTAACTACAGACCAATATCTCTCTTAAATATCGATATTAAACTTTATGCAGGGATAATAGCAAAAAGGCTAAGTAATTTAATGAAAGTTCTAGTTAATTATGATCAATCACGGTTTATAAAAGAATGACAAGGAATGGATAATACAAGACAATTGTTTGATCTCTTGGATTACTGTAAGTTAAAAAAGACCCCTGCTCTAGCTCTAGCAATTGATGCCCAAAAGGCTTTTGATCGTTTGAATTGGGACTTCTTAGTAATGACGCTAAAGAAATTTGGTATTAGTGATAAAGCGATTAGGAGTATTATGGCGTTATATTCCAACAATTGTGCTTTTATAAGCAGAGCTGGGTTTGAAACAAATTGTTTTTGCATCCGTAATGGTACTAGGCAAGGTTGTCCTTTATCCCCAATTATTTTTGCTTTAGCCATAGAACCATTAGCAGAAAAAATATGAAGCAAAAGTAATATTAAGGGAGTTGCTATAGGAAAGGTAAATTCAAAAATAACTCTATTTGCAGATTATATCATTATTACAACAGCGGAACCGTTAAATTCGGTAGAATACCTAATGAAGGTAATTCAAGAATATGGCCTTATCTCTTATTATAAGATTAATCATAGTAAGACGGAGGTCTTAAATACATATCAAAATGAATGAATTAGATTATAGATGACACTCAAAATGCTGTTTGAGACATAATTGTAACCTTTTTCTACTGTGAGGACCTTCGGCGCTTATTGCGAGGCTTGCGCTGAGCACCTTCGGCACTCATTGCGAGCCTCTCATGTAGTGTACTTTTGGTCCTCTGAGAGAGATATATATTTCGATGTATATGCAGTTAAGTAATAATTAATTATTTATGCAATAAATTAATATACTTACTAATTTATTTATAATTGATATATGCAGTGAGCAATAAGCTGAAGAGCTAACAATCTGTTTGTATTTTGCATCTGTTTGAAAAAAAAGGGATAAAGAGTAATTATCCAGGGTATCTCTTAGAAACAATTATAATAATTAGATATGTTCATATATCAGGTAAATTATTTAGCTTCAGAGAAAATATCATTGGCAGTGTAAAAATGGATAATAGTAGCAAAAGAAAAGAGGAAAGTACACCTTTAATTCCAATGATATTGGTTACCCTTATATAGTGATCCTACATATAAGATAGAAAAATCTCTAAATCGAATACCTTCTGTTAAAATATAATTTTATTAAAGTACACAATATACACAAGACAATAAAATATCTAAAAACACAGTAATCCGGCCATCTGCAAAATTAGGTAAAATCTATGCACAACCAATGTATTCCGGTAATTTATTAAATCTCTCTAACTGTATATCAGAAGAGTGAACCCATTGTTATCATGAATATAATAAAGAGCAAATGAATATGGATTGAATCAACAATGTCCTAATCAATACCAGTCTATATTATACAATAGAGATGTGTATTCAATATCAGAGTTGCATACATATAAATAACTAAACAGCCATAATTTGCTCAGCAAATGCCACCTTCATGGATTGAATCAACAATAGGCTAGTCAATACCAGTCCATATTATACAATAGAGATGTGTATTCAATATCCTGGTTGCATACATATAAATAACTTGCCAACTTCATGGATTGAATAAACAATGGGCTAATCAATACCAGTCTATATTATACAATAGTGATGTGTATTCAATATTAAGGTTGCATACATATGAATAACTAAACAGTCATAGTTTGCTCAGCAGGTGCCATCTTCATGGATTAAATAAACAATAGGCTAATCAATACCAGTCTATATTATACAATAGAGATGTGAATTCAATATTTAGGTTGCATACATATGAATAACTAAACAGTCATAGTTTGCTCAGCAAGTGCCACCTTCATTCTGTAGTGGGGAGTGTTTAGGCAGGTAGGGGAGACTAGAGTCTTACCTCTGTGGCCCTTTCTGTGAGTACACCAGCAGATTAAATATAAGGAGGCCTGCTGGTTACCTCCCTCACTACCTATACAAACTAGGTCTATACTATCTATTCTGGGACTATGCCCACCACCTGCCCACGTACCCACTCCAGAATGACCTCTGTGGATAGTAGTAACAGCTCAAAACAGCAGCTGAGCCAAGATTCCACACAAACGGAAATCCGAAAGCATGGACTCAAAACCGGAAGTAGATGACCGGAACCGGAAGTGATCCGACGCGCTCGTTTCGCCCCAGCTTCAACAGGGATCGTGATGATGAAGGCGGCGCTCCATTATTTAAAGGTAACTGATTGTGGCTATTCAGATCAGATGTGTGGCTCTATCTTCAATTAGCCCAGGATCAAGGAGAAAGTCACCGAATCACACCTCAAAAGAAGAGGAAGTAATAATTAAGTTAGGCATTCTTATACAGTAACCTAAAAAGGTGCTTGAAACATATCAAAATATGTTGATATCACAATAATATCATACAGTCTTATTATATCATATAATATGATTATTATTGATATCCTTATCAAATGTAATTGCTAGTAAATATGTGATTCATGACAAATAGGATCAGAGAAAAGACCAGATAATTTTGTCAATATTAGGTGAATCTAAACTTACTCAAACAGACATCAAAGACACTTATCATGCATCCAGAATGCTGATTAGTGTCAAAGTTATCTCTAAACATAATGAATAATGATTAATAAACAAGAGAATATAAGAACATTTTTGTTGTATCTAGGAATAAAGCTACAGTAATGGATTTAAGAGTTTACAATTGATATAATGTAGTTCCAACTGCTCTATATACATGATAGGGTTCTAATAATAGTATGAAGATTAGAGCAATGGGACATATGGCAGAAAATGTTGGAAGACTAAATGTAATTGTATAGTAAATAGGCTAATACCACAATAGTGAATATTAATCTTTGTCCAACAGATGAACATATATCTTACAGATCATAGTAATAAGGTTGGGTTTATAGAAAGGCACTAAAATTGTTATTCTCATTAAGTCCACTAGGGACAATGGTGTTAAGTAAAGATATCCATTTACTCTCTGCTTTAAGTAATTCCAATTCTAAGTTGCCTTTCCTGATTCCCAAACTGATTTTTTGTAAGATCCAACATCTTAACATCGATTTTGATTCGTGTTTCTCATAAAAATGTCTGGCTACAGAAGTAAGTGTTTTTCCTTTGATTGTTTCACTAGCACTATTGCGGATGTTACCCAGGTGTTCACCCAGCCTTTTCCGCAGTTCTCTGCTAGTGATCCCGACATATCTGAGGGAACACAGGCTTTCTAAGCAATAGACTCCTGCGGATGTGCCACAGTTATATAGGCCTCTTAATTTCGTAACCTTTCCTGTCCTGTCACATATTTCTTCTTGTCTATACATATAAGGGCAGAATTTACAGTGTCCACATCCAACGGTTCCATTTGATAATGAGTTGTTTTTTCTTTTTTTGCAGAAGTGGCTTCGTACCAGTTGGTCTCGAATATTACTGGATCTTCGCCAGCCAGTTGATATCTTGTTACCAATCATTGCCTGTAATTGGGGATCTGTGTTCAAAATGTTAATGTGTTTGTTTAGAATGCTTTCAATCCGTTTCCAATCCTCATTGTAAGTGCTGATGAAACTTACATTTTCATCCTTTTTTGTTCTAGACTTGGGAGATAATAGTTCATCTCTTGGAGTATGTAATGCTCTCTGATATCCCTTTTTAATAGAGTTATTACTATATCCCCTCTTCTTTAAGCGTTCACGCAATTCTTTCGCTCTCTCAACAAATAAGTCCAAGGTTGGACTTACTAATTCGTAAATTCGTAAAAATTCACCTATTGGAATTGATTTGATTGTTGGTGGGAAATGTGAACTGGAATGATGCAAAGTACTGTTGGTGGCTGTTGGTTTGTGAAATAAATCTGTTGTAATGTTGCCACTGTCATCCTTACAGATTGATATATCCAAAAAATCTACTTTGCATCGATCATAAGTGTGTGTCAGCCCGAGATTGAGGTCATTGGCATTTAATTTGTTAATAAACTGGTTTAAACTTTCTTCCGAATTATCCCAGATGAAAAGGATGTCGTTGATGTATCTCAACCATATACTTATGTGATCGGAATACATTAAATTGGTGTCATTGAAGACAAACTCTTTTTCCCACCATCCCAAGTAGATATTGGTATATGTGGGTGCACAGGAACATCCCATTGCTGTTCCTCTTTTTTGCAGGTAAAAATTATCATTAAACACAAAATAGTTATGATTTAGAATGAACCGCAATAGTTTTAACAAAAAATTACTCATAGGGATTTTTGTGTTGGTGTGTTTGATAGAAGTATACAGACTTTCCACATCACAAGTTACTAGAAGAGTTTCAGGATTAGTAGTAATGTCATTTAGTCTATTAAGAACGTCCATTGTATCCCTGACATATGACGGTAAACTTATTACGAATGGACGTAAATGAATATCACTAAACTTGCTAGCATTCTCGCCAAGACTCCCATTACCTGATATAATTGGTCTACCAGGAGGTATTGTAGCATTCTTATGGACCTTGGGTAACATATAAAGAGTTGCTGTTCTCGGTTTGTTAGGAATTAGGAATTCATACTCTTTTTTATCAATTACCAGGTCATCCCTGGCTCTATTGATTATTTTGTCATATATTTCCACAAAGTCTTTGGTAGGATCGCCCAGTAATCTTTTATAGCAATCTTTGTCATTTAGTTGTCTGAGAGCTTCACGTATGTACATCTCATTGGGCCAGAGAACTATGTTCCCTCCTTTATCCAAAGGTTTGATCGTGATATCAGTCCACTCTCTAATTTATTTTAAAGCTTTGCTTTAATCTTGACATAAGTAGTATGTTATTGAAGACTGTAATTTTTAAATATCTTGTGTCACTGCTTTTACATAGACATCAACTGCCGAGCAACTGGATAATGTTGGATTAAAGCGAGATTTGGTTTTGATTTTGTGTGCAATAGAGGTTAAAGTAGTTGGTTCCTCTGCCATAACTATGAGTTCTGTGTGTTCGCTCGAGATATCTTTGTTTAGAAAAAACGTTTTCACCATTAATTTGCGAGCGAAAAGATTAAGATCTTTATAAACCTCAAAAATTTTGAATTTCTTACTGGGAGAAAAGGATAATCCTTTTTGTAACACTGCTATTTGTGGTTTGGTCAATACTCTCCCAGACAGATTTATAATCTGCATCTTGTCAGTAGTTACCTTCTTGGTTTCCTCTCCCAATTCGCCTTCTGGATGTTGGCTGAGCCCTTGTATCCCCACTGTCTGCGGTCTCTCAGATTCCTCACTGAGTCCCAAGTCTCTTCCTGAGGTTGTCTCGGGTTCCTCTCTATCCTCGATAGAGGGCCCTGATCTAAAAAAGAAACCAATGGCTTCTGTCTCCGTCCTCCAGGGATCAATCTCGAGTTATCATCGTCAGTTTGTGAGGAGTCTAATTCGGTATCTGAATTGTGGTATCTTCTAATTGGATCAACTCTCGGACGTAATTTTCTCCTACTGTTGTTCCTGTGTGTCCAATTAAAGATATTACCACTTTCAAAATCCTGTAAATCTCTATTGGACTTCTGTTTTTCAGGGATACAATTTCATTTTCTCTTCTATCTAAATCAGCCTGTATTCTCTTGTATGTTTTCTTAAACTCATCTAATGTTTCAAATTGTTTTAAGGTTATGTTTAATTGAGTGATTTCTTTATCAAGTTCTGTTTGTATTTCTTGTTCATAATTGGCTAATATCGCCAAAAGTGTCTCAGAGCAGCTAGTTAAAGCTTGCTCCCATTTTTCTTTATAGTTATCCAAATGGAACGTAAAAGCTGGGAAGGTCTTGATCCTTAATCCTCTAGGTATAAAATGTTTGGCTAGATATTTCTCATGGCTTACCTTATTCCAGAATGAATTGAGTTGTTTCCTCAATAAGCCTTCTAAATTTTTTTAGACCTAACTCCCAGTCACCATTGATATTTTCAATGGTGCACTGTTCAAAAGCTCTGTTAACTCCTTCCAGGCGTTTACTGGTTCTTGATTTGTAGTCAGAATCTAAATCTATTTCAGCCATAATAATCTATATACCTATTTGAATGGGATTATTACTCTTTGCATCTGCATAGAATATACATTGTGAGTGTTAGTGCCCTGCTTATAAAGTGTAATGAATGTTTGAAGTGTGCATTCTAAATAGGCTGCATGCGCAAAGTAAAGCCGTTGGTTTATTTTGTAAAGCGGCATTGTATAGTAGTAATGTTATTAGTGGCACGCGTCTCGTGAGCATTTTCCAGCTTTTGTGATAGGGTATGTTGTAGGTTGTAGTGTGATGTGTAAAGTGCTACGAGGTTTTCAGTGTTTTGCACGGTCCAGGGTCATATAGCCTCGTTTTACATTTTTTCGCCAGACATTTTTTTCTTTGCTTAGGCGATTTTCGTGTGGAGAAAATCATCTAAATTGAGTTAAATTCGCATTCCACCTTACTCACAGACGTCCTGGCGGTTGCCCCATGCTGTCTGTGATGTTTTTGTAATTTTTTTAGCTGTAGTTAGTGTGTTTTTCTGGTTTTTGGTTCGGCTGCTAATCTCGTAATTTTTTGCGTTTTTTTTAACAGCTCGCCTCGCTACGCGAGGCTCGCCAGCAATGAGCACCTGGGGCGCTCAACGCTAAGTCGTACGCACCATGCAAACAGAGTGACAACATCTCGTAGCTGGACAATTATAATATATGAAGTCTTCCTTCCAAAACATCTCAGCATGGAATGAGATAAGGAAGTGAATTTATTTACCAAGTTCAAGTGAACCTATGAACAAAGAAACAATACAATATGTAATGTATAAATAGCATAGTGAGTAATGTACTAATGTCCGTTACTCTATTCATTCATAGTGCATGCTGGTGTATGTCTCCCATGTAGTCCGAGAAGTCCAATGTGTAGAAATGCCAGGACTCTGTCTAGTAGTTTATGCCTAGAATGCTGAAAGGACCTAAGTGTTTAATCTCAGGTGGTCGATTACAAATTCCGGAGCTCCCCCCTTCTTTAGACTAGGATTAGAAGTTACAAAAGGACACAGTTGTTGACAAGTTCTCAATCTCCGGTAATAAGTTACAGATGCAGGGAGAAACCGGCGACAGCATTGGGGAAGCCATTGAGATAAGAGAATCGGGTGTCCAATCAGGCTACGGGAAAAAGGCCTTGTGACATATGAAGTATATGGGCAGTTATTAGTTTAAATAACCAGCCAAGAGAATAGGTGAACACTTACACTGAGTCCTTAATGAAGTCACTGGTTGTGAGGAAACCGGTCGGCAACAGATGGCGTTCATCCTGTGTCTCCTAAATAGCGGCTGATTACAATCGACACGGTACAGTGGATACTCTTCGCATTTTTTGTTATAATGTTTACTGTGAGGCTCCCTAACAGGCAAACTGATTGTCCAGAGTCTTTATAATAAGCCTAGAGTTTGTTATGGCCTGCAGTGAAGCTGAATGCTAATTGAGGTGAAAGGCTTCCAATTACCCGCAATACATATATATAGTCCACTTTTTTGTAGACAAATATGTTTTTCTAAAAAGATAACCCAATGATTTGGTCACTTGAACTTATGAGGATTGCCTAATACATATATACTGGCTTACTCTATATACCTGGATTTACCAGTGACATATCGTTTTTTGTAGCTACCACTACAACATAGCATTTATGCGCATTATTTCTATAAATATATTGTTATATATTGTTATATATGCCTTCAATATTAAAGCTACACCCTTCGCTACTTACACATTTATCACTTATACACTTGTTTCCAAAACTAACACATTAGATTGTGTAATATATACTATCTGGCTTTAAAGCATTTATTATATACTTTATTATTTTTTCATAGTGAATCGGAAATCCCTTTTGTGCAACTACTATTACCACTTTTCTTGCTTTTG
Source organism: Discoglossus pictus (assembly GCA_027410445.1). Classification (NCBI taxonomy): domain Eukaryota; kingdom Metazoa; phylum Chordata; class Amphibia; order Anura; family Alytidae; genus Discoglossus; species Discoglossus pictus. Next base: position 459,774,342 of record CM050163.1, on the reverse strand, counting down.
GTTAGAATTATATTTAGCATCTATTTCACATATTTCCCCTTATAGGATTATCCCTTTATACCAGTTTAGATCACCTTAGCATTATTTTTTTTGTTTTGGGTTGCACCTTCATAGGCTATTACTATTAATCACTCAGCAGTTAGAGCCGGCTTTATATATATTCTTGCCCCCCCCCCCCCCATTCATATATGTGACTTTTTCTATACATTGGTTATTTTATTTGCACATATTATCTTTTTAACTAATTATTGCCTAATACTTTTTCCCCCTGCATGATAAATTTTAGTTCTATACAGTATATATATATATATATATATATATATATATATAAATATATATATATATATATATATATATATATATACTAGCGACTTGCACGTCAAAAAATGACGGTCAATAAAAGAAAGTGTTGAAATGCTGTTTGCCACACAATGTGAGTGTACTGTGTGCCTCAACTATATAGACCCCTCTAACACACTAATGAACGCATGTAATAACACTATAAGTGCCATGAGGGTCATCCAGGACCCTCATGACCCAAAGTGTAAGCACTACACCATTTTAACCCAGTCACTTATGGCGGTCTATCCAGACCCTCATAAGCCTATATTTAACTCCATCAGTCACATAAGGGTATATTATGACCATTATGGGCCTGTTACAACCCAACATTAACCACATATGTGCCATGACGGTCGTCAAGGACCATCATGACACTAAGTATAAACACTACACTGCACTATACCCCCCAAATAAAACATTAAATATCAACTAAACACCCTCTACACTAACCTATTAACACCTACACTACCTACCTATCTACCCCCTAATAACCCCCACCACTGTAATTACAGAAATCAAAAAAACTAAAGTCATCAAAAATCTAAAATCTACATTACATAAACTAAAAAAAACTAAAATCACCAAAAAAAAAAAATGTACATTACAGAAAAAAAAAACCTAAGTCACAAAAAATAAAAAAGGAACATTACAGAAAATAAAAAATACATTACCCCCCCCCCATTATAGAAAAAAAAAATTACACTCCTGAAAAGGAAATACATATAATACATACAATACAATACATACAATATAATACATACAATATAATACAATACAATACAACTACATACAATACAATGCAATTAAATACAATACAATACAATACAATACACTCCTATCTAATATACATCCCCCTATCTAATATACATCCCCCTATGTAACATACCTCCCCCCATCTCATATACATCCCCCTATCTAATATACAATAATATCTATCTAATATACATCCCCCTATCTATCTAATATACAATAAATACTATCTATATACTATACATCCCCCTATCTAATATACAATAAATACTATCTATATACTATACATCCCCCTATCTATCTAATATACAGTACATGCTATCTCTATATAGCAACCCTAATTCTAAGCTACAATAAAATAATTAAGACCACTTACCTTTGAGATGTTTCTTCAGATCACCAACCTAGGGTAAAAAAGATTAAAAAAATTACTACAACACGTTTACAGAAAATAAATAAACATTCTAAACATTCTAAATATTATACTCACCTTTCCAGCATGTCCCGTCCCAGCATGTCACGTCCTTCATCTTTGCTTCGCCGTCGTGGCCCCTGTTAAAAAAAAACATTACATAGGCACACATACATAAACATAAAACAAAGTGAAATAAACACAATCTACATTGTACTTACCTACCCGCGATGTCTCCGGCCTCCTGGTGTTCTGCCACGGATAAGCCCTGGAAGCATCCGCGCTGTTTAATAAAAACAAACAAAAAAAACAACACACATCCGGCCTGGCGGATCTCACCGACGCTAATGAGCTTCCTACGGAGTGTTCCAGAATAAAATTGGCAATGGCAGCTTCTGATTGGCTGAAAACGCTGTCAGCCAATGAGAAGACGCCAATTGTGAACCAATGAGAAAGGGATACACCCCAAATTCAGACGCTGATTGGATAACGCACCTGTCAATCTTTATTTGAACCAATCCGAAGGCTTTATTGCCATCAGCCAATCACAATGGAATACACCCCCACGTACTGATTGGTGAACACATCTGCACCTTCCCATTGGCTGTAATACAGATTGACATTGACAATAGCCAATGAGAAGGCGCAAATCCTTCACCAATCAGTACGTGGGGGTGTATTCCATTGTGATTGGCTTTTGTCAGTGCAACCAATCAGAATGCGCAGATGCCTTCAGCCAATCACCCTGTGGGGGTGTATTCCATTGTGATTGGCTGAAGGCATCTGCGCCTTGTGATTGGTTTAAATAAAGATTGACAGGTGCATTATCCAATCAGAGTGGGATTTTAGGGTGTATCCCTTTCTGATTGGCTCACACATTGACGCCTCCTGATTGGGTGAATTTGATAGACAGCGTTTTCAACCAATCAGAATGCGCCATTGTCTATTTTCTTCCGGAAAAGTCTCCGGGAGCCTCATTAGCGTCGGAGGTGTCTGTGAGTGCGGATGTAAGTCCTTTTTTTTTTTTTTTTTTACAGGGCATGGCAGAAGAGGAGTCCGGAGACATCGCGATGTAGATTATGTACAATGTAGATTATGTTTATTTTATTTAGTTTTTATGGTTATGTATGTGTATTAATGTTATGTTTTTTTTAACAGATGCCACAACGGGGAAGAAGAAAAGAATAAGGATGGGAAAAGGTGAGTAGAATATTTAGAATGTTTTGAATGTTTATTTATGTACTGTAAATGTGTTGCACTATTTTTTTTTATCCCCCCCCCCCCCCCCCCCCCCCGAGGTGGCTGATCTGAATGGACATCTGCAAAGGTAAGTGGTCTTAATTATTTTATTTTAGCTTAGATTTAGATTATTTTATATATAGATAGCATTTATTGTATGTTAGCTAGGGGTATGTGCTTTATATAGATAGCATAGCATGTATTGTATATTAGATAGATTAGATTAGATAGATAGGATGTATATTAGATTATGGTATTTATTTAGATAGATTGGGGGATGTATATTTTATAGATAGGATGTATATTAGATAGATAGTATTTATTGTATATTACATAGATTGTGTGATGTATATTATATAGATAGGATGTATATTAGATTATGGTATTTATTTATTTAGATAGATTGAGGGATGTATATTAGATAGATAGAATGTATTGTATATTAGATAGGGGTGTATTGTATTGTATTGTATTTAATTGTATTGTATTGTATTATATTGTATGTATTGTATTGTATGTATGATATTGTATGTATTGTATTATATGTATTTCCTTTTCAGGTGTGTAATTTTTTTTTTGTAGTGGGGGGGGGGGTTGTAAAGTGTTTTTTTATTTTCTGTAATGTTCCTTTTTTATTTTTTGTGACTTAGGTTTTTTTATTTTTTGTAATGTAGATTTTTTATTTTTTGTGACTGTTTTTTTATTTTATGTAATGTAGATTTTTTATTTTTTGTGACTTTAGTTTTTTTATTTTATGTAATTAGAGTGGTGGGGGTTATTAGGGGGTAGGTAGGTAGTGTAGGTGTTAATAGGTTAGTGTAGAGGCTGTTTAGTTGATATTTAATGTTTTATTGTGGGGGTATAGTGCAGTGTAGTGTTTATACTTAGTGTCATGATGGTCCTTGAGGACCGTCATGGCACTTATATGGTTAATGTTGGGTTGTAACATGCCCATAATGGTGTTAATATACCCTTATGGGATTGATGGGGTTAAATAGAGGTTTATGAGGGTCTGTATGGACCCCCATGAGTGACAGGGTTTATAAGAGGTTTATGGGGGTCTATATTGACCCCCATGAGTGACAGGGTTAATTAAGGGCTTATTGGGGTCTATATTGACCCCCATGAGTAAGGAGGTTAATGAGTGAGGGGGTTAATGAAGTGCTTATCGGGGTCTGTATTGACCCCCATGAGTGACAGAGTTAATGAAGGGGTTATGGTGGCCTGTATTGACCTCCATGAGTGACAGGGTAAATTAGGGGTTTATGGGGGTCTGTATTGACCCCCATGAGTGAGGGTGTTAATTAAGTGCTTATGGGGGTCTGTATTGACCCCCATGAGTGACAGGGTTAATGAAGGGCTTATGGGGGTCTATATTGACCCCCCTGAGTGAGAGGGTTAATGAAGGGCTTATGGGGGTCTGTATTGACCCCCATGAGTGAGGGTGTTAATTAAGTGCTTATGGGGGTCTGTATTGACCCCCATGAGTGACTAGGTTAATGAAGGGCTTATGGGGGTCTATATTTACCCCCATCAGTGACAGGGTTAATGAAGTGCTTATGGGGGACTGTATTGGGGTTAAATAGAGGTTAAATAGAGGTTAAATAGAGGGTCTGTATGGACTCCCATGAGTGACAGGGTTAATTAGAGGTTTATGGGGGTCTATATTGACCCCCATGAGTGACAGGGTTAATGAAGGGCTTATTGGGGTCTATATTGACCCCCATGAGTAGGGGGTTAATTAAGTGCTTATGGGGGTCTGTATTGACCCCCATGAGTGACAGAGTTAATGAAGGGCTTATGGTGGTCTGTATTGACCTCCATGAGTGACAGGGTTAATGAAGGGCTTATGGGGGTCTGTATTGACCCTCATGAGTGACAGGGTTAATTAGGGGTTTTTGGGGGGTCTGTATTGACCCCCATGATTGATGGGGTTAATTAAGTGCTTATGGGGTTCTGTATTGACCCCCATGAGTGACAGGGTATATTTGTTTTCTTTTATAACGGGTCCTTTAAGGACCTTTACGGTCCTTTAATCACCCGTAACACGGGAATTTCGAATTTTCATTGCGGTGAGGGTCCCAGATCGCGTGCAATCGGGACCCCCAGTGCGATGGTTAATGTGGGGTTAATGAAGGTCTCCGAGCTTATCTCAGAGCCTGTGGGGTTAATGTGGGTTTCTGAGCTTATCTCGGATCCCTTCTTGGGTAAGTTGTAGGTGGCTAGGCACTCCTGGGTCTTTGAGCCTCATTTTCGTTTTTTTCGGTGGCCATTTTTTCTCTCGCTTAGGGGATTTTCATGTGTCTGAACTCGGGAATTTGGACTTAAATGGAGGTGTAACTTCACTTTCAGAGGTCCTGGATGCCCCCCCCTCTTGCTATGGGTAAGCTTTTTATGTATTTTTTGTGAGTATTTGGTGTGTTTTGACTGTTTTTAGGTGCGCTGTTCGGCCGTTATGGTCGTATTTTTCATGCGTGTGGGTGTTAACCGCGTGTGAGGCACCTTTGAGCCTCCACCTCCGCAAATGCGGCTCCTCGCTTCGCGAGGGTCTGCATTTGCGGACAAACACAGCTGACGTTGGAGCCTCCACCTTCCGCAAATGCGGCCCCTAGCTTCGCGAGGGTCCACATTTGCGGAGCGAACTTCATCCCTCGCTTTGCGAGGGACGCAGTTCTTGCGAGCGTTAGCAACATTCGTATGCTCACAACTATATATGTGATATATATATATATATATATATATATATATATCCCACATACAACTGTTTCAAGCTTACTGGCTATCATCATCGTGGAGCGGGATCTCAGCTTGTGTTGTGGACCTTATGAGTAGGTAGTTCACCACAACAATTATTTAAAATATGGTGGGCAAAATAGCGATAGAAGCCCTCCACCATACAGTAATATATTAAATAAATAGTACATCTGTGTTCACATTTGAATTTCTAAAACAAGTTAAAAAAACTTGCTTCCAGCTCAGAATTCCGAAAAAACTGTTATTACACTGCATTCTAGGAAGCTGAGCAGGGACTTGCAAATGTGCCCATAAATGCCTCGCTCTTCAATCCATAAACCATTTCAAACATGGCTTCCTTTAAGCGTATGCACTCTGCATTACACTGCCATTATGCAAAGCCAAGTTTAAATTATACACAAGCTGATAATCCTATCCACGTACAGCTGTTTTTTGTTTTTTTTCATTCAGTCATTGATTACCTTAATTTTTCAAAATATTGCCAGGTGAAGGTTTTATCATCATCATCATGGTATGTTAAAAAAAAAAAAAAGAAAATTTCCTAGGTCGAAGTAGGTCGAATAAAAAAAAACGATTTTTCCCTATAAAACCCTTGTAAAACCTCCTATATTTTTCCTTACTTTCCCCATCTTTCTTTCTATCCCTTATTTGATGTTAAAACATTATCCTATTCCTTCTAAAAAAAAGGATAAAAAAGGATAAAAAGACAAAAAAATGGTAAAAAGGTAAAAAAGACACATTTTTAAGGAAAATTTTTAATTATAATAACCTGTTCCAAATATGTAACTTCCATTTCTGTTCTGCTTTGTCTTTTCCTATTTGTTTTTTATCCCTCCAATAATAAATATATAATAAACTAAAAGCGAATTTCATACAGTCCTGGGTAAAAAACATTTTTTTTAAATATTAAAATATTTCTTGCTTTCCATAAAGCTTCTTTAAACAATTAATAATTAACCAATTTTCTTAAAAGCTCTCTTTCCCTATGCATAGCATCCTCCTATATAAACTGTTTTGTGGTTTAAATTTCTAAGATTACCCACCCATTTTAAAACAGGTCCAATAGTTTTCCATACCTCCTGTATAAAAGAGCAGTTCCAGAATATATGTAAAGGGGTCTCATCAGAATTACACTACAATCTAGGGCACTTCGCCTAGGTGACCAAACCATGTCTGTCCTGGAAATCTCTCATAGGTAGACAATCTGTAACGGCTGCCCAAGCCAGAATATTTCTGGCTATACTCAATAAATAATTAGATACATTATACCAAATTTGTTTTGAGACATCACTATTAAAATTTGCCACCAATAATATTCTTATGATTTTTTTACATTTCCACACTTAAGTTTTGTAAATTATATTCTCTTATTAATTTTTCAAAATAACATAATGTCTTGGAGGGCTAAAAGCATAAGGTTTATTTAAAGACAAGCCATCCACCCATACTTACAAAATAAAAAAACAATAGAATATTTTGTAAAATAACTAGCCATACAATCATCAGTACTAAGAGCCATTTTGATATTAAAAGCAAGAAATTTAAAACTCAAAAATATTTTTAAATCAATAAAAAAAAATCCTCCATTTGCATGTAATTTACACAATTTTACCCTTTTAAATCTCTCCATTTTGGAACCCCCTAAAAAAATAAAACACTCTCTAATATGTTGTAGCCACAAAATAGGAGGAAATAAAACCATGGTAGTGAATAAAATAATAGGTAAAAAAAGTTTCCTTTATAATTCAAATTTTTCCTTCAAATGTTAACTTTCTAAAGCCCATAAATGTATTTTTTTCTTTATCTTTTTTAACATATTATCTCAATTTATGTAATCTATCATGTCTTTTGTGAAATAAATACCTACATTTTGTATTTTTTCTATTTGTATTGGGATAGTGATATCTAAAATACTTTTCCACTTTCCATACAACATGCATTACATTTTTTCAATATTCGACTTCAAACCAGATGTTCCACAAAATAATTAAGCCACTCTCACTGCTCTTTTTATGGAAACAGAATCACTACACACAATTGTTGTATCATCTATATATGAGAAAACTTCAGCTTTGCTCCTGCACTGGAATTCCTTGTATTACTTTATCTTTTTTTTTTCATTTAAAAAACGTTCTATAAAACATATAAATAAAAGTGGGGAGAGGGGAATACCTTGTTTCACCAGCATTTATACTGATCCAATTAGTCATTAACCCATTCACACTAACACAACTCATTCATCCATCATACACACTTTTAATTTGCTTCAGCATTCTCTCTGGCACACCCCTTCTTTTTTTTTCTTTTTTTTAAATATTTTTTATTAAGAGTATCAAGGTAATACAATATTACACATGTTTCAATGATAAAACAAGAATGATATAGACAATGTCCTTGAAAAATATAAACATACAAATAAATAACCTTTTAACTTCATTTATCGACTTTTTGCTTTCTCTCTCTTTTTTTGTTATATGAATTCAGATTACTTACATATAAAAATACAGGTTATCGAACTTGTAACCTAAAAACAAAGGAAAAAACAAGCCTAGGGTAAAGGGAAAGGGGGGAAGGAAGAACAGGAGAAGAGAGGGACATGGAAAATCAGGATCCACACCCTGATCGTCCTAAGAATTAGAGAACTCAGTAACTTTACCATCCGATCTTAAGGATCCAGGTGTCCCAGCATGAAGCCCATTTCTTGTATGATTGATTCAGGTTAGCTGAGATAACGCTCATATCATATATGAACTTAAGCTTACGTAAAACTTCACTATATGTGGGTATTCCCGATTTCCAGGCTTTAGCTAACGTAACTCGAGTTGCCAAAAACACTTGGCACACCCCTTCTTTTTAAAACCTGAAATAAAAGTCTATGGGCCTCATTCTATTAGCGGCCGCAGCTGTTGCCGGGCCGCAAGGACCGGCCGCAAGCTATTCGGCTATTCTACTCCCTTCCGGCCGGGGGCTCCGGCAGGCTTGCGGCCGGTGCCTTGCTATCTCTTGCGGCCGCTCGCGCCGGAGGAAAGCCTTTGATCTAAAACGTCCAAAAGAGTTGCGGCCGTAAGAAATTCCTATTTGCAATTCAATTGCTCGGGGAACCCTCTCTGCAAGGCTAAAAACGAGCTGCAGCTTACTTGCAGGAAAGAGGTATCGCTAGCACCAATTAAGCACATAAAATAGCTCAAATAAAGCCATCCTGCACTTTGAGAAGACTATAAAGTGATTTCAGGTGTTAGAAAAAATAGCACATAATTATCTTATACTCAAATCCGTAAAATATTTTATTTTTAATATCCGTAAAATATCCATGTAAAAAGTCCAGAGTGCTTGGAGCACCTCAGACCCGCCCACGCCGCAGCCGGAAAATAAACAGTTAATTTGAACTCGGGTTTGGGCTGATGTGCAAGCTTGAGAGTGGGTTACTTTTAATCCTCATGTCCCCCAATATGATCCCTAGCATTTACAGAGCTGTACAGTGCAGGCTTGAATTTATTTTTGCGTTTTTAGATTTCACAGCTTACGGCCGGTTTCAAGATATGCGGCCGGCCGTAAGGGGAGATCCTTGCGGGGTCGTATAATAGAATCGCGAGTTAACAGAACCCCCGCAAGGAATCGCAGCCTTACGGCCGATTTACAGCCGCTAATAGAATGAGGCCCTATGTGATTTCCTATCAAAGGCTTTTTCAAAGTCAAAATTAATTAATGCCAAATCTTGTCTACTTTCTAAACTATAATAAATAATGTCTTTAATAGCACTCAAATTTTGGGTAATAATTCTACTAGGGATACCACATACCTTGGAAGGGTCTATGATTTTGGAAATTACAGAGTTTAAACAAGATGCTAATAATTTTGTAAACATTTTATAATCAGAATTTAAAAGAGTAATACGTGTCCAATTTTTTATGTTTCCTTTCCCCCCTTTTTTATAAATTAAAACTACCACCCACTGCTTCCATGAAGCTGGTAAAATATTGGTAGTGGAGACTTTCTCAATTAAATGTAAAAAATCTTTTTCTAAAACATCCCAAAAAGTAATAAAAAAATCAATAGGTATCCCATCATTTCCTGGCATTTTCCCTTTTTTAAAAAATCTTTTAATTGTATTTAAAATCTCAGTGCTATTAATTTTTTTTTTTTTTAATTTATCGCCAGCGTTAAAAGAAGATTCCATTTTATCTAAAAAGTATTGCTCTAAAAATATATCCATTTTGCTTAAAAAGATAAGTCAAATAAAAATTGAAAACTAGTTTTTTTTTAAATTCTGTTTCTCCTTCTATATTTTCAATAATGTCTTTCTTATTTCTTACTTTTTTTTTAAATATCGGGAACAATTTTCATCTTCTTCCAAAACTTTTAGTCTAGAATTAAAAATGATTTGTTTGCTTTTTTCTTTAAAAAATGTTTTTATTTCTTCTTTTACTTGAGATAAACCCTCCTCAACCTCAAAGCCCTGATTTTGGCTTTGTATAGTGCCTGAAGGCAAAATTTTAATATTCTATACTCTTCTCTTTTTTCTTTTGCTTTTTGTCCAATTTGTATAAAATAGTGTTTTATTTTTGTTTCATCTTATCCCACCATAAAATAATATCATCTTCATCTCAAAATTATACCATTGTACATATAGCTTTTTAAAATCCTCTCTAATTTTTTCTTCTTCTAAAAATGACGTATTTAGCAGGCTATTTTTTCTCGGTTTCAGGTTTATCCTTCTTGTCCCATCTTCTTTGTTAGAAGAATTTTTAAGACAATTCTTATGCAGATGGTCAGACTTTCCACAGAGATCACATTTTTTTTCTGTGCAGTATTTAGCTTCATGTTCATCCCTTCCACAGAATCTGCACACTTGGGTTTTGGCACATACATCATGTCCATACATTTAGCCGTTTTTACAATAAGGGGGCATTTGGTTAAAAAAAAAGGAAAACCTCTATTCCTCCCTACTGTGAAGACAGGAGGTGGTCGCCTATACCCATTCCATCCCTTAGGGTCAGCAATAAATGTCCCCCAAAACATCCTCTTGCCTGTCCATACTCCAAGTCCATTCCTCACTACTCCAGAATATCTGATATTCAGAAAATAGCTGCTCAGAAATTTTATAATTTCTCCGTCTGAAATGTGAGGATTGTACATATGCACCGTTATCATTTTTTCTGTATCTCCGAACAATGATGTTACTTGTATACCTTTCATATTTGGTGAATCCACTTGGCTTCTGCACAACTCTAAAATCCAGTTTGCCCAATAATCAGAAACAAGGGTCAGGTCATACTGTAAGTCCCCTTTCTCTGAAATTCCTGAAAACCCAAAAATTTGGGCAAGGGGCTATCCAAGAGTCTCATGCAAAAGCTGTTTCTGTATGTAATAACCATTCTTTTTAGTTTGGAACGCAAGTTGAACCTCAAAACAAAGGGGGTCTTTCCACGAATGGTCCTTCCGGACACCAGCTCCACCTCCTCCTCTCTTGGATCCGGTTCCAGGTCCTGTTTGGCCTCCAACTCCTCCAGTAGTTGAATGCTCCGCCATAATAGCAGTGCTGATCGCCACTTGTTTAAAAATGGTGGCCGTTAAAAAAAAATTTAAGGCCGTAACTTGGAAGCCCTTTGCGGGCTTAGGGAGATTTAGCAATTTCTCCAAGCCCACAAATGTTTTCACACCCCTAAATGACAAAAGGAGCACAGGGAAGGGAGAGGGGGCTCAAGAGACACAGGGGTGATAGGGGAGGAAAGAGACACAGGGGAGGTAGAGCAGGGTAAAGAGACACAGGGGATGGAGAGGGGGAAAAGAGACACAGCAGAGGGAGAGGGGGGAAGGGAAAGAGACACAGAGGTGAGAAATGGGGCAGACAAACAGAAAACACAATGTATAACACTATATCATGCCGTTATTTTTGACGGGCAAGTCACTAGTTTATAATATAAACCCATGCTATGTCATGCCCCCTCACCCCATGCCCACTCAGTTCCCCACCACAGCCCAAGCTATGTCCCCTCACCCCATGCTCCTCACCTCCCCACCTCATGCCATGCGCCCTCAGACTCCCTTGGATCCCCTTCATGGTTACTTAACCTGATCCATGGCACTTGATTGCTTTGCCTCTTCTGCTTCTTCCCTGCTGTTGTATCTTGATGACATCATCAGGATTTCCAGCTCCACTGAAAGATGCACCAGCAGGGGAAGAGCAGAAGACACACAGCAATCAAGTGACATGGATCAGGTTAAGTAACCATGAGGGAGGATCCAGGTGAGGTTGAGGGGGTATGGGCTGTGTTGGGGAGGTGAGGGGGAGATTGCACTGGGACCCCTTTAGAGGAAGGGGCCTCACTGCTTTGCACCACATGCACCAGCAATTCCTCCGCCACTTCTGGACTAATTGCCAACATTTGTTGTAAGATGGGCAAAAGAACAATATATTTAATGTACAGCTAATTATTGTAACTATAACAGCTCATTCTACAACTGGCACACCTGATTTTAATTAGTTCCACTTTCTAGTGCAACCCATTATGTATTCTGATTGCTAAAGTCAATTACTTTAGCAATAATTTTAAAAAGGAAGTACTTTTTCCATATGTTTTTCAACCATGGACAAATTCCCCATTAGGCAAACTAGCCTAATCGGTAATCCGGCCATGGGCGGAAAACTTCCCTGTGAGGTGCACCCTATTTTAGCTTCAAAATCCCCTAGGTGGTACTATGTGGCGCACTCATGGAACTACACTGTAGAGTGCTCAGTGTGCCCTTCCTCATCCCATGCATTTCAAGGAACTGCAACAGTTGAACAAAAGAGCATGAGTAAGTTTATACAGTATAATGTTTTTTCACTAAAACATTTTTTTATAAGGAAATATTGGTAGAAAGTAGCTCCTCAATTGTATTTATTCTTTGAGGTAGTTTATGTACTTGATTATAGGTATTCTACCTGAATGGATATTAATAACTATATATATATATATATATATATATATATATATATATATATATATATATATATATATTTTAATACCTACATGATTTTAGGTATCCCTGGGCTAATATTTATTTAAGTACTAGCGAATTGCCCGTCAAAAAATGACGGCAATCAAATCGTAAGGTAGCTAATGCTGTTTGGTGTGTAATACTAAAATATATAGTAGATGAATAAATGAATATACTTTACCTATTTTGAAGCATTGTGTTGAAGAGCTGACAATCTGTTTTCATATTGCTGCAGCATTAGTGGCGTGTAGCTGCTGTGTAAGCGTGATGAATGCGTGCAGTGTAAGAGTGTGCGTGCGCGAGACGAAACCGTTAGCGTAGTGGTGTACTTCCGCATTGGCGTAAAATGGCGGGTTATCTGTGTTATGGGTGTTTGCGGATTAGCCGTCGGTGCTTCGTGGTGTTTTTTCGAGTTTCGGGTGTTGTTTTGCGAGTGTGTTGTGGTGTTTTTTACGTGTTGAGAGTGCTGTAGCCTCGTTTTCGTTTTGTTTGGCGGCCATTTTTTCTCTCGCATATCAATTTTTTTATTGTCCAAACTCTTTTATTTTTATTGAAACGAAGGTGTAAGTTGCATTTTTGAGGTCCTGGATGCTCCCTGTTGCTGTAGGTAAGTTTTTTATGTATGTGCTGTGTGTATGTATTGTGTTTATAATTTTGTAATGTTCGCGAGTTGCGTCCGAGTGTTGCGAGGCTGTAATGTGTGTGAACGTGTGTGGTATGGTGTTTGCGAGTGTCGTAATGTGTGTGCCGTGTTATTTGCGTTGCGACGTTTATGGCCTCCAGCCCATGATGCCATGTCCCCCCAGGCTAAGCCTTCATGTCCCCCAAGGCCAGGCCTTCATGGGCCCGATCAGACCCATCAGACTACTTACATTCATCGAAGCTGTTCAGAAAATGTGCAGGCAGGGGAGACATGGCGGAGGTGAATTGAGATGCTCCAATTAATGTAAGCAGTCTGATGGGTGTAATGGGGCATGGAGTTCTGCTCCCTCTCTCCAGCGGCGGGGTATTGTGGGGAGGAGGTGGCTGCAGGGCCTCAGCGTGAGCAACGGGCTGTACGCTGCGAGCAAGGGCCTCAGTTGCTGGGATGGAGCGCCTTCGGCGCTCCATCCCAGCAACTGAGGCCCTTGCCCGCGCCCCTCGCTACGCGAGCCCGCAAGCGTGAGCAACGGCCCGTACGCTCACAACTATATATGTGATGTGATATATATATATATATATATATATAATGTGTAAATATATATATATATATAATGTGTATATATATATATATATATATATATATATATATATATAATGTGTATATATATATATATATATATATATATATATATATATATATAATGTGTGTATATATATATATATATATATATATATATATAATGTGTATATATATAATGTGTATATATATATATATATATATATATATATAATGTGTATAAATATATATATATATATATATATATATATATATATATATAATGTGTATATATATATATATATATATATATATAATGTGTATAAATATATATATATATATATATATATATATATATATATATATATATATATATATATAATGTGTATATATATATATATATATATATATATATATATAATGTTGTATAATGTAAATAAGAAGCCATCTAGAGTATATTGATTTCACATAAAAGTCCAGGTCCTCAGAGATAATCCTCCCTACCACAATATTTAAATATATATACATTAAATGTGACACATAAACTTTAAAAAAAACAGTTCTATCTTTCCATTTGTTTTTGCAGAGTTAGAGACAGATTTACATACACAGCTATATTATATATTAGACTCGCCCCCTAATGTGCTGGGTGGCTACTGCTTGAGCTGCTGAGCATTCTGGGACTTGAAGTTTTGTGCAGTGAGTTCTGGTACACCCACTTCCGTTTTTTTATTAGCGCGACGCGAGGGGCCGCGGGCTCAGGTAAATACAGTGATTGAGTATCCAGTTGGTGACCAGGAGGGCCTCAGTTGCTGGCATGGAGCGCCTTTGGCGCTCCATGCCAGCAACTGCGGCCCTCGCAAGCGTGAGCAACGGCTTAAGCAAGCTCGTATGCTCACAACTATATATGTGATTTATATGTACATTTATATATTGCTATGCTAATGATAGGTGGCCCTTGCTGAATATCTGTACATTTGTTTAATTATAGTTGATCTTGGTTAAATATGTATGTATTTGTATTATACTTATTGTGTACTCTGGTGGTCCAGTGGTTAGGGGGTCACACCACCCTGAAGCCAAGCAGGGTTTGGCCTGGTCAGTGCTTGGATGGGAGACCACCCTGCAATACTAGGAGCTATATGCTGTAGGCCACTAGAGAGTATCTCTGCCATGAAAAGCAAGTAGATAAGCAGGTGTTACGGATCATGAGGTCACAGAGAGTTGGAAACGACTGAACAACGCAAACACACATTATAACTATTGGTTACCGTAGCAAAATATGCATACATTTGTATGCTTATAGATGAACCTGGTTACATTTATATGTGTTTAGTTTTTATTTTAATTATGATGGACCCTGGCTGAATATATGTAAATGTATATGATTTTAGGGAGCCCTGGCTTAACATATACAGTATTTAGAAAATAAAAATAGGGGACCATGGAGGAATTATGATTATAGATGACCCTGATTAAATATGTATGTGTTTATAATTATAGGGGAACATGGATGAATATGTATACATTCATATGATTATAGGTGATTCTTGCAAAAATGTTATACATTAATATAATAATTGACTATTTAATATTTACATTATAATAGTCCCTAGCTTATGTCCTGTAAATGTCTATAGGAGACCTTGGCTGAATATGTGTTTGTTTAGACACTGACTACATTTTTATATACTGTATTACTATGATAATTCCAGGTGACCCTCTCCAAATATTTATACATTCATATGATTATAGGAGTCCCTTGCTGAATATGCGTACATATATAGTATTAGAGGTGACCTAAATATGTAAATATGTACATATTTATTTGATTGCACAGGACCAAAATATGTATATAATTATTTTAGGCATTCAAATGTGAACACAAATGTACTATTTATTTACTGTATTATTGTACGGTGAAGGGCTTCTATCACTCTTTTGCTCACCATAAATTAAATGATTATTGTGGTAAACTACTTCCACAGTAGATCCGGCACTGTTTCCACCATCTGTATGATGGTGCAGAACACACATGGTGACCTTTTGTGGTCATTTCTGTTTTCACAAAACATTTTTTTTAATCCATACCCTAATTATGTGTTAACAAAGGACTTCCAAATTAAATGTGCAAATATTTGCATCAATGAGCTATCATTAATCAGATTTATACACTACATCTGAGTATATTTCAACATGGTATTAAATTATATGCCACAAATCTGAATTAACAGCCTGTTCCTTGCTGGTGTACCTTGGCCTCAAAGTGCCTCTTTAGATTAAAATGTTTCATATGAACAAAGTAAATGTTTTGTCTAAGGCAAGTGACTATGTTAAATCATTTTTATTTTCCTGCATATACAGAGATATTAGAAGAATAAGAGATTTCAAAATGTTTTTAATAATTAGGTACACTGCAAAAAATAATGAATTAACTGCACACTGGAGTAACAGTTTGAAATGTATTAAACTCGCTAAACTTTGTGTTCACAGTATCTTTTTTGAGTACTGTTAGAAATATGTTTTCAACTGAATATGTTAGCCCTTATGCTATGGCAATGCAAGAATCTTCTTTAGTATTTACTGCTTTTTTTTATCTCAGTGGTTTTTCATTTCATTTTTTCATTTATTCAATTTATTTCAATATACAGGCAATGTCTTTCATTTTTTTCCAAAGCTATTGTTAGACACAACAGTTTGATCAGTAGTGTCAGCAGATAAGAGTCTCACCCATCAACTATTTTTACACTCAAGTCAGCTATCTGTGACCCTATCTGTGACCCTTCAAAACAACATTGAAAGTATTTATTTTTCAATTTAAAGGAACATTTTTTTTCCATAACAATTAGACACCATAACATTGTTTCTTATAAATTAAACACAGCCCAATACATCATACACAGCAAAAATCAAGCACGGTCCTATACATCATACACAGCATAAACAAAAATACTGTCATTCATACAGCCCAGGCTTCGGGCAAATCCAATAAAGCGTGGAAAAATAAATGCCAGTTCAGGAGATTCGCCTTACTTGTATAACTAAGATTAGGGTTATCTCTCATCAGTTCCCAACTTATATCAACCAATTTGTTTACCATTTCCTTGTAGGTATATTTTGTAGTTTCCAGTATTTAATTAAAATACGTTTCGCTATTAAAAGAATATGAGAAATCAAAAATTTCTCTTTCGGTGCAATTGCATCCAGATTCATATGCAGAATGACAATTTCAGGTGTAGATGGTATTACTGCACCTGTTAGTTTTGTCAATTCTGTACAAACCTCCTTCCAGAAACTTTTCATGAGCACGCACCCCCACCACATATGGATCCCTGTGGCCTCCTCGCCACAGTTTTTCCAACACTTGGCATCTATAGAGGGATCTATTTTTACAAAGGTAACACGTACATAGTACCATCTCTGTATAATTTTAAAATATAGTTCAATATGAGAGGCATTAATGGCTGAGATTTTTACTAGCCTAAGGGCTTCCAGACAATCTTATGCCTCTATACTCATATTTACCTCCATTTCCCACCTCTTTAGGGCTTTACATATCATGAAAGGGTTCAACTCTGTAATTATTTTGCTACATTTTGTAATCAAATGTTTACCAATACCTTTTATAAGTTCTTCCAATTTTGTTGGCAAGTTAATTTTGATTTTATATCCCTTCTTATATAAAAACTGTTTTATAGTTTCAAAATGCAGCCATGTAATATTGATACCACCTGTTTTACTCTGCAACTCTACACTATTTTACCATTAGTATACAGGTCCCCCACATATTGCAACCCCTGATTAATTAATTTTTGAGCAACAGGGCTGTTGTCTGCTATATAGATTAGCTCCAAAGGAGCTGCCAAGGAGGGCATATGGACCATATTTCCACATCCTCTTATACTGAACCAAAATCTCAATATTAATTTAATTCCTTTGTGCAGATTCCTAAATGCATGTGGTTCATAAGTTGGCAACCATAGCCATACCTTCGCTGGATAGTTGACAATCAGTGCTTCCTCTAGATTCAACCATCTTGATTTTTTTTGTTCATTCCATCTGACTGAGTGTGATACTAAAATTTTGTTATGTAAGTCAGAGATAGATTGAACTCCTAGGCCTCCCTTCTCAAATTTATTGAAATGTAGCATTTTAAAGAGTCTAGGTTTTTCCCCCCATTAAAATAAATGTATCTACATCTCTTTGTATCGATTTTTGTATACACATAGGGATTCTCTCCGTTATGCATCTTAAAAGGTAGCACATTTTTGGAATAATACTCATGTTCACAGCTTAAATTCTCTCCAGCCATGAAAGATTTAGATGTCTCCACTCATAAAATGTGGATCTAATAGATCTCATTAGATCCGTCATATTATCTCTCAAAGTATTTCTCACATCAAATGAGAATCGTATACTAAGATGGATGATAGCGGAAGTGTTCCAGTTGAATGTACAACATTGTTCTGGCAAGTTCTTTGTTCTTCCTCTATACCTCTTAGTAGAGTATCTGACTTCAGGAAATTAATCCTGAAGTAAGATACTCAACCAAATTCAGAGAGAATTTTATTCAAGGTAATACTAGAGTCCCTAGGGCTTCTCAACGTTAGTATAGTATTTGAGGTTGAATAAAGACTGTTAGTCCATCAAGTTCAACCTTTTTAGATCTCTTTTGATCTTTTTAATATGTGGATTATTTGTTATTAATTGTTAATTGGTCCAGAGGAAGGCAAAAAGAAGAAAAAAAACATTGAAACTTTGCCAATTTTCTCATAAGTAGGAAAAAAAGCAAAATTCCTTCCTGACCCCAGAAAGTGGCGATCACATTTCTCCGTAGATCAATATTCCTTCGCTAGTTATCTAGAATAACCTTGAATGCCCTCTTTATTTAAAAAATATATCTAACCCCTTTTTAAAGTTATTTTTGGAATTTGCTGTCACCGCTTCCGCAGATAATTCCACAGTTTAACCACTCTAACTGTGAAGAAGCCTTTTCTTTCTTTAAGGATATCCTCTTGTCAGTTGAAAATCTCTTGCTACAAAAAGTTCACTTGACAAAGCCTTATATTGACCCTGGATGTATTTAAATAAGGTAATCATATCCCCTCGTAGACTCCTTTTTTTCTAGCGAAAATACGTTTAATTTGGTTAGTCTTTCTTCATAACTTAGCCCCTCCATTCCCCTTATTAGTTTTGTTACCCTTCTCTGTACTTTTTCCAGCTCTAAAATGTCCTTTTTATGAAGTGGTGCCCAAAATTGCACTCCATATTCCAAATGAGGGCGTACTAGCGATTTGTTTAGTGGTAGAATTCTATTTGCTTCCCTTTCTTCTATAACCTTCTTAATACATGGTAATATTTTACTTGCCTTTGCAGCAGCTTCTTACCATGGAGCACTGCTACCTAGGTGGTTGTCCACAAGTACTCCCAAATCCCTTTCAATATTAGATACCTCTAGATTTGCTCCATTAAGATTATAAATTGCAATGGTATTTTCCCTTCCCAAATGCATAACCTTACATTTATTTGTATTAAATCTCATCTGCCATTTTGCAGCCCATTTCTCTAATTTATGCAAATCCATTTGTAAGGAAAGTACATCATTATCTGATTTAATTACCTTGCACAACTTAGTGTCATCAGAAAAAATGGAGAAACTACTTTCGAGTCTTACTTCTACGTCATTAAAAAATATGTTGAAAAGGAGAGGACCTAATACTCGACCTTGAGGAACCCCACTTACCACATTAGTCCAAACTGAGTATGTTCCATTTACAACAACCCTTTGCTTACGTTCTTTTAGCCAGCTCTCGACCCATGAGCAGATATTTACTGCAATTACTGTATCCCTTAGTTTCCTCAAAAGTCTCCCATGTGGCATTGTATCAAAAGCCTTTGCAAAATCCAAAAAGACCACATCCACTGAGTTGCCATGATCCCAGTTCCTACTAACTAATTAGATTGGTCTGACATGGCCTATCCTTCATAAATCTGTGTTGACTGCTACCTATGCTCTTGTTCAAATAGACATTCTTGTATTCTGTCCCTTATTAACCCTTCTAAAAGCTTCCCAACTACAGATGTGAGGCTCATTGGTCTATAATTCCCCGGATTTGCTCTTGCTCCCTTCTTAAATATAGTTATCACCTCTGCTTTTCGCCAATCATCTGGTAGCGACCCTGTGGTGAGTGAGTCTTGAAAAATTAGATCTAATGGTTTGGCTATTACAGAACCCAGCTCCCTCAGTACCCATGTATTCAATCAGGACCTGGGGCTTTATTAACATTTATTTTCTCCAATCTCTTTTCTGTGTTAACCAATTATTTAGTGATGGTTGTGTAGCCCCATTTTGTTGCGGTGTCTTAACCACTGGTACCTCCCTTGTGTATACAGAAGAAAATAACTTATTTAGCTCATCTGCCTTTCCCTGGTCACTAATTTGCAGACGGCCTGTGTCACATTGTAATGTTCCTATAGCTTCCTTCCTCGCCTTCTTCCCATTAATACAGTTACAAAATAATGTAGGGTTAGTCTTACTCTCTTTTGCAACTAATTTTTCATTTTCTATTTTAGCCAGTCTAATAGCCCTTTTGCAGACCTTGTTGATTTCCTTATAGTCACATAAAGCTGCCTCTGTTCCCTCCTTCTTGTATAATTTAAATGCATGTTTATTTTTCCTTATCATGATCTTTAAGCCATTGTTAAGCCACATGGGATGTGATTTACTCCTATTCATTTTATTTTCACATCGTACATGCCGATGAGTATGTTTATTTAGTAAGATTTAGTAAGTTTACTTAGTTAGATTTGAATGCTGTCCATTTATTTTCAGTATTTTTCCCTGTAAGTTCTTTAACCCAGTCTAAATGTAGTATTGCTGCCCTTAGCCCATAAACGTTAGCCCTTTTAAAATTTTGAGGTTTTTTTGGCCCTTACAACTCTGTATTTTAAATTCAATCTCAAATGAGACTGTGTTGTGATCACTGTTCCCCAAGGGTTCCCCTATTTAACATTTGATATTATATCAATATTACTTGTGATGACTAAATCCATGATGGCCCCATTTCTAGTAGGTTCTTGTATTACCTGGGCCAGATAATGATCCCTGAGTGTACTCAAGAACCTGCTCCCTTTAGCGGAGCTGCTGGTTTCATTTATCCAGTTTATTTCAGGGTAATAAAATTCTCCCATTATTAGAACTTGCCCGTGCTTAGCTGCATTTCCAATCTGTAACATTAATTGTATTTCCTCACTTTCAATTTTATTTGGGCTTTATAGCATACTCTCACCAATATGCGTTTAGAATTAGCTCCTCCACTATTTAGCTCAACCCACAAAGATTCAATGTTGCCGCTAGTTCCAGGCCGCGGCACCTAAAGTTAACCCCCCTCTATGCTGGGGGTCCCCATCGGGACCCCTGAAGTGTCCCCACATTAACCCCTTGCAGCCGGGTCCCCGACCTGCATAGATCAGGCATTTAAAAATGTTAAATTTCCTGCTGCGGCTCCTTAAAGGGCCCGTGGCAAACTATTACTAATCCCAGCCGCAGCACCTAAAATTAACCCCCCTCTATGCTGGGGGGCCCCATCGGGACCCCCGAAGTGTCCCCACATAAACCCCTTGCGGCAGGGGTCCATACTGACCCCCGCAGCCCCTGCACACATTAACCCCTTGCATCAGGGGTCCATAGAGACCCCGCAGCCCCCCCACATTAACCCCTTGCAGCGGAGGTTCCCGATCGGCACCGATCGTGACCCCGTTACATTTTAATTTTTAAAATTCCCGCCTCCCGGGTCCTTAAAGGACTGTAAAGGTCCTGAAAGGACTCGCACTAAAAAATATTAACCCCAGGCAACTAAAATTAACCCCATAACTCATGGGGGTCAATACAGACCCCCATAAGCACTTAATTGACCCTATAATTTATGGGGGTCAATACAGACCCCCCATAAGCACTTAAATAACCCCATAACCCATAGGGGTCAATACAGACCCCAATAAGCACTTAATTACCCTGTCACTCATGCGGGTCAATACAGACCCCCATAAGCACTTAATTAACTCTATAACTCATGGGGGTCAATACAGACCCCCATAAGCCTCTATTTAACCCTATCAGTCCCATAAGGATAATATGACCCTTATGGGCTGTTAAAACTCTAACATTAACCACAAAAGTGCCATGACGATCCACAAGGTCCATCATGACACTAACTACAAACACTACACTATAACCTCCAATAAACCATTACATCTAAAACTAACCCCCCTCTACACTAATCTATTAACACTTACACTAACTACACTACCTACCCCCTAATAACCCCCCCACCACTCTAATTACAAAAAATAAAAAATAGAAAAACCTACATTACAGAAAATAAAAAAATACATTACAACCCCCCCACTACAGAAAAAAAAAATATATATATATATAATATAATATATTTATATGTTTATTTTATTTTGTGTCTGTATGTGTAATAATGTATTGTGTTTTTTTTAACAGGGCCGTGCCGGAGAAGAAAAGGACGGGACATGCTGGAAAGGTGAGTAGAATATTTAGAATGTGTATAATGTTTCACCCCTAGGTTGGTGATCTGAAGGGACATCTCAAAGGTAAGTGGTCTTAATTATTTTATTTTAGCTTAGAATTAGGGGTTGTGTATTTAGTTAGGATTTTAATTATTTTATTATAGCTTAGAATTAGGGGTTGTGTATGTAGTTAGGATTTTAATTATTTTATTTTAGCTTAGAATTAGGGTTTGTGTATGTAGTTAGGATTTTAATTATTTTAGCTTAGTATTAGGGTTTCTGGATGTAGTTAGGATGCATTGTATATTAGATAGATAGGGGGATGTATTTGATATAGTTAGGATTTATTGTATATTAAATAGACTGTATGTTAGATAGGGGGTATTTTATTTGTATTGTATGTAATGTATTGTATGTAATGTAATGTATGTAATGTAATGTATTGTATGTATGTATTGTATGTATGTATTGTATCAAATAACAATTAATAATAAATAGTCCACATATTAAAAAGATCAATAGAGATCTAAAAAGGTTGAACTTGATGGACTAACTCTTTATTCATCCTCCAATACTATACTATTAATAATTATTTAACAACAAATTAATTAATAACTAATCCGCATATTGCAGATCAGAGGAGATCTTAACAGGTTGAACTTGATGGACTGAAAGTCTTTTTTTTAACCTTAATTACTATGTAACTATGTAACTATGTACAGTAGTTATGTATTGTGTATGTCTGTCTTTCCTTTTCAGGTGTGTAATTTTTTTTTCTGTAGTGGGGGGGGGGGGGGTTGTAATGTATTTTTTTATTTTCTGTAAGGTAGGTGTTTTTTATTTTTTGTAATTAGAGTGGTGGGGGGTTTATTAGGTGGTTGGTTGTGTAGGTAGGTAGTGTAAGTGTTAATAGATTAGTGTAGAGGGGGGTTAGTTTAGATTAAATGGTTTATTGGGGGTTATAGTGTAGTGTTTGTAGTTAGTGTCATGATGGTCCTTGTGGACCTTCATGGCACTTATGTGGTTAATGTTAGGGTTTTAACAGCCCACAAGGGTCATATATACCCTTATGGGACTGATAGGGTTAAATAGAGGCTTATGGGGGTCTGTATTGACCGCCATGAGTGACAGGGTTAATTAAGGGCTTATGGGGTTCTGTATTGACCCCCATGAGTTATAGAATTAATTAAGTGCTTATGGGGGTCTGTATTGACCCCCATGAATGACTGGGTTAATTAAGTGCTCATGAGTTATGAGGTTAATTTTAGTTGCCTGGGGTTAATATTTTTTAGTGCGAGTCCTTTAGAAATGCAGCGGTGTCACGATCGGTCCAGATCGGAGACCCCCGCTGCAAGGGATAATGTAGGGGGGGGGGGCTGAGGGGGTCCCTATGGACCCCTGCAGCATAGAGGCGGGGTTAATTTTAGGTGCCGGGGCTGGGATTATTAATAGTTTGCCACGGGCCCTTTAAGGAGCCGCGGCGGGGAATTTAAAATGTTTAAATGCAACGGGAGCCTGATCTATGCAGATCGGAGACCCCCGCTGCAAGGGGTTAATGTGGTGGGGGGCTGCAGGGGTCCCTATAGGGACCCCTGCAATATGGGGATGTGTATAGGGAGCAGGCGGGAGCCTCACACGACTGTCTCGGGCTGCTTCAAGGCAGCACGTAGAGGCTTTAGGATCCCTTGCTAGCACTTTTTGTGCCTGTAGGGATTCTTCCGAGATGCAAGAATCACTAGTAGATTTATGGCTGAGTGCGACTCCGTAGCTCTCTCGGAGCCTATTCTCTGCCATTTTTCGTAGTCATCTCGCAAAGCAAACAGCAAAAAAACTGCCTTTTACGAGGACCGACTGAACTACGAGGGAGATTTTAATGAAGCCCTTAATTATTTTTTTTTATATATTTATATATTTTTTATTTCTATGTATTTCTATTTTTAACTATTTTCTGATACACTGGGTGTATACATATCTGAAAGTACCATCCTTTGTATATGTATCATTCGATTTGATTCTATTCATGATGTACTTATTCCTCCTGTATTGAAGACACTGTCACCTACCCCAGACTCCATATATTGGGGCCTAACAATAGGGAGAATGGAGATAGGAGTGTATTAAGACTCTGAAGGTAGACTGTGGAATCTTCATTGGAAGAATAGTATATTTTTAGCCATTGTATCCATCTTAGCTTCAACATCATAAATCATGTTATTGAAGTATTGATATAAAGTGGAACAAGGATACATACAAATGGAAGGTTTTATCTTCACCTGTATATGCTTGTGGAATACCTCTTCTTTTAGAGGGTACTAAATGTGAGTGTGCATTTGTTATTTAAGTGTGTTTTATTATTAAAGATTTTATTGATCTGCACTAGGAAGTGGTGTGCGCGCTCTTGTATTTTATTTTTGGGATTCTAGTTTTTGCTCTCCTGTGACCAGAGCTTCGGAGATTGCTGCCCCACTACGTGTTTAGAGGAGGATCATATGAACTGTTTCACGTCTACGTCTAAGCAAGAGGGGATCTGAACTAATCCAGATGGGAGAGGTGTTATTACCCTCAGTGACTTTCTTGGATTCACTTAAGTACCCTGATTTTAAGTTAAAGATTTTATTGTGATATAATAATTGAACTGACATAACTATCGACTATGCCAACATTTTGTTTGAAGTGGCAACAGAAATTTGATTTATTTGTGGATAGGCGCTATAGTGTGATCAGAGATCCTGATCTTTTTGTTTTTGTTATCTCATGGGGTTATGCAGATATCAATATTTTTTATTAATTTCAGTGTGGCTATGTCGGTCAAGATGTAATCGATCCTTGAATAGGAATTAAACCTATGTGAAAAAAAAGTATATTCTCTTTCCAGAGGGAGTAGTACCCGCCAGGTATCCATTAATTCTGTGTTTCTTAATTTTTTTTTAAACTCCATTGTTAACCTTGTCACCTGGTCCTTGGTTAAAATTCTCTGCAAACATTTTTTATCTAAAGTTGGATCCAGGACCATATTAAAATCACCACACCAAATCATAGAACCGTTTTTTACTTTATGAACTGTCTTTATCAATTTATTTAAGAATCTGATTTGATTGCTGTTGGGCATATACACATTAACTATAGTTATTGGTCTGCTGTTGATCTGACCATATAATGTATCTGCCCAACGGATCCGATTTACTAAATTCCTCCTGGATGTGTAATCTTTTATTAAATAGGATTGATACCCCTCTCAACATGCTATTAAAGGTAGTGTCCACTCTAATTATAAAGTTCTTATTAGATGTATATACAATGCCTTCTTTCCTTAAATGAGTCTCGTGAAGACAGATAATATCGGCATCTAATTTCAGATAAGCATGAAACGCTATT
Source organism: Discoglossus pictus (assembly GCA_027410445.1). NCBI lineage: Eukaryota > Metazoa > Chordata > Amphibia > Anura > Alytidae > Discoglossus > Discoglossus pictus. The sequence continues at coordinate 459,748,756 of CM050163.1, read as the reverse complement.
TTCCTTTTAGATAGTGAATTCAGACCATTAACATTATGTGAGATAAACTTAAGACTCTAACGTATTTCTATACTATATAATCCTATGTTGATCTTCCCTGGGCTCTTGCCCCCAATATTAGAAATTGTCCGAAGCTTGTACATGCATACATTAAGAAAAACTGGAAGTGATCTGGCACTCCCTGGAATAAACAGAGCGAAACAACATTTAAGAAATGCGAAGATAGATTTTAGAATCTTAACAGGGGGGACGCTCCTCCTATCTAGCTCTCATCCACCTCCCTCATACCACAAAACTACCAGCATAAAATATGCCATATGAGAAAAACCCATACCTTTTGGATATAACTGGTTTAACATTTCCACCTACAACGGCACTCACCAATCCATATGTTCAAAAAAGAAAATAAATGGTAATACTGGGAACACAACCCTTCCTAGGGTTTCACAATGCTACTTATATCTTATGATTTCAGTAGAGATTCATCAGTCTCTTCTGATAAGTAGGTAGTGCTGTGTGCTCAGTAACATCCTTTAGTACTGCAGTATGTTGAACCCAGTGGCTACCTCACTTGGGGCTGTGCTAAATTGTATCTATCTAATTCTACTTAACTAATTCCCAGTCTGGGTTGGTAACCTTTAAAGTTGGTTTTGGTATATTATCCATTTTTATTTTTGGATCCATTTTCCACATTTGTAATGTTAACTGGCCTTCTGTTACTGATTTAATTCTAACCCACTCCTGATCCTTATATATGGACAGCCCATTTGGAAAGGACCATCTATACCTAATTACTCTTTGTCTAACTTGCTTTTCACATAACTACCCCTCACTATTGCCTCTTTATAAGGCAGACATCTTGTGATCACATCCCTAGATAAATATTTGTCCACATTTTTTGCTAATGGGATCCTGTGAATAGACTCTAGTTTATGGTCCACTTCCGCAATATGGTCCACTTTCCCAATATAGTCACTGAGGTCTTTATCTTAAATGGTTTCAAGAACTCCCCTTATTCTTAGATTTTTTTCTCCTGAACCGATCATCACAGCTGATCAGTTGTGCGTTTTCAAAGCGTCTATTTTGGTCTCTAATGATGACGTGTATTTTAGGAGGGAGTTATCTATAGACAGTTTATCACATTTACTTTCCAGGGCATCAATTCTATCACTTGCTTTCTTAATTGATTGCGTATTATCGGATGTTTGTTTGATAAATTCACAGGTCATTTTCAATTGAAATTCATAAAAGAGTTCTTTCATTTTTGAACACGTTCGAATTTCCTCCTCGGGTGGAAAAGTAGATTTATCACCCTGAGAATATAAAGAATACTCGAAGGAATAATTATTAAATGAATCCAGATTTGATTCAGCAGTGGAATTATTGAAATTGGGCGTTTTACTCTTAGAAAAGAACATAGTGGGATTTTTTTGTGTCCCAGTTTGTTTTCCTCTAGAATTAGCTTTAACTGGAATTTGTTTTCTGTTTAGAAGACATTTTGTCAGTGAAAATAGTCAGTCCAGATAAAGGGGATAAGTTATTCTTACTTTGTTTTTCCTCAGAATTATGCTCCCACTATATATAGATACAAGGGATTATTTATTTATTGGCCCACTTGATTTCACACATTTAGGACTTCATGCCTTAGCCACTATAACAAGTACCTTATTGTTTTAAAAACACTCAGTCGCATCTAGTGAGTATTCAAAACTTACAGTATATGACTTTCTCTTTTTTCTTTTCCTTTTTTTTTTTCTTTGCTTTATCGATTATTCAAAGCTATAATAAGCCATGTCCATATTAGGCCTTACAGGCCGATTACAGTCTAAATACTGACCAGCAACAGTCCAATGCCCTCCTACACTTTTGATGCAGGGTATAGGCTATGCAGAGAAAAGCAATTTGATGATCACCACAGAAAATTTGGTAGAAAAATGGTGTCTAGGAGAAAAGGAACTTTAATGACCACCTTTACAGTCACTCACACCTCTGTGCAGCTGCATCATCTGCCGGCAGACCCTTTAAGCCAGACCTTCTCGGCTCTTTGCAACAAATGGAGATCCTCCCAATTGGTGGCAGGCACAAATAGAGGTATTAGAGTGAACCCCTTAATCTTTAGTACCCTTGTCGGGACTATAAGAAGCAGTGGGGCTCGAGTAGATGTATTAGTAATTTTGTAAATATATTGGAACTTTTTTTTAAAGCTCTTATAGCTCAGCCCGACACTGCCAGCTTTCACCCTACTTTATACACACTGTCCTAATGGTACTTAAGACAGCAGTGGAGCTCACTTAACGATATGCAGTACAGAGCTGTATGGGTGCCTTCTTTATTCTCCTTCAGGGCTCCTCTAGCTCACGCTCTTCGCACCTCCAGCTACAGCTCCAGCTCCCACTCCTGCTCCAACTCCTGCTTTAGCCCGGCACTGCTAGCCTACATGCTCTTCACTCGCACAGTAGAGCAATAGTGTCAATAGCCCGCTCTGGATCCTCTATGCTGCAACTCACCAGCAGCTCATCTACTCAGCGTGATCCCAGGGATACCACACCGCAGAAGCGCAGCAGATACCAAGATACTCCTTCACAGTACCCCAGTCCGGGCCGGAGGGGAACACAGCTTGAACCACCAGGGAGCAGGGAAAAGACGTCCAGCCCCCAATCTTCCAGCAAGAACAAAGGCAGGTGCAGGGCAGATATTTAGGAAGAAAATAGTCCCAACTACACTTGCAATTTATATATCGCCTCTGGTATGCACTTCAATTAAGGTGGCTCATTCAAAAGGCCCACTGCATATTATATCTGGGAAATTGCCTCTAGTATACCTCGCTCCAAGGCGCAACACCAGTCCCTCCTGTTCTGACAGCCCGCTCCTGGTCTGCGATGCTGCAGCTCACTACCAGCTAACCTGCTCAGCGTGATACCGCTCCCAAGGATAACGCACCTGCAGAAGCACAGAGGCACCAAGATACTCCTTCACAGTACCCCAGTCCGGGCGGGAGGGGAACACAAGGAACAGGGAGTAGGGAAAAGACGTTCAGACCCCAATCTTCCAGCAAGGGCAAAGGCAGGTACAGGGCAGATATATATAAAAAAAAAAAAAAATGGTCCCAAATATACTTGCAATTTTTGTCTCGCCTCTAGTATGCACTTCAGTTAAGGTGGCTCATTTAAATGGCCCACTGCATATTATATCAGGGAAATTGCAGAGTTGCGAGGGGTGAGAGAGGTGAGAGACAGCTAGGTAGACATGACCTCTTCAGTTTGCTTAATTTAGCTCTTGGAACTCAGGAGAAGCAGCCTCCATCACATCCTCACAACTGCCTCACATCGGAGGGAAAGAAACACCTTATCCAAATGATACTCTTAAAGCATAAAATATTATTCAGATCTTTAACTGATCTGGGGGATTGCCCCAGTCAGCCAATACAAATTAATATGGATTGATAAGCATGAGTGAAACTTGACTGCCAATGAAATCTATAGATGTGTTTGCCCTGAGCACTACCTGACACTTTCAATGAAGTTGACATAGCATGTACTTAATACTTTTTCATGCAAAACTCAACTTTAGTAGTTTTTGAATCATGCTTTTTTAAATGCATGAAAAAATGCAAAAAAAAAAAATATAGAATCAAACTATAATAAAGACACTATTTTTTGCCTAGGTTTTTGTACTTAGTATGTATTAAAGTCAGTAGTAGAAATGTCTACTAGGAGAAATAATTTTCCTGAATAATAAAGATTGTATTTTTTAATATACACACAAACTTTTATTATTTGATCGCTTTATTTGGCCCTTCATAAAAAAATGATTTTAAAGAAATAAATTCATAGTAACCTTCCTCTACATATGTTACGGTTATTTCTGTTGTGTATAATTATTTCAAGGCAACTGCCCTGCATTTTGCCCTGCATATGAAAAACTCCTCATAAAAATATAATTTTTCTCGTAATAAATAAATAAAATGGCAATACATATATGCTAATCTTTTGTGAAGAGTAATGTCCTTGTAAGTTATGGTTTCAATATGTATAGCTGTTGATGTTTAAGCATAACAATTGAAAATATCTTAAAAAGGTGAAGTGATATCAAGTTCCATTTTCTCTTCCTGTGCATTACTTGAATTATTTCACTGGTTTCTGAAAAAAATTAAATGAACACTATGGGCCCTATTTAACTAGCTGCTCGCAATCTGATTACGAGTTTCCCACCAAAGATGCAAATTTGGCCTTAGAACTCCATTGGTTTTAGAAGAGCTCACACGTTATGAGCTCTAGATAATTAAAGTTACACAAAAAACGATATTCTCTAGCTCGCAAATTAAGTCTGATCCGCAACTGAATAAAGTATCAAGATTCTGCCACAAACTAAATAGGACTTGCAAGGGCTTTTTCAAAAACTTATTATAGTTATAACAGCAATTAAACACACAATACTGTTCTCTAAAAGCATGGGAAGGCAAGGAAAATAAATAATTGCAGAACAGTTTCAAGCCCACAAATATGCAATTAAAAAAATATTGGGCCCCATTCAATTGGCTGAATTTAAGATACGATGGCCCGCAAGTGAGGTTGCAGGCAAATTTGCTATTCAATTGGTGTTTTTTTGCGGGCTCGGATCGAATTACGAGTTACGGCCTTGCGAAAATGGTGGCCGCCAAACTCGTAACTGATAGCCTCCAGAAGCCTTTGATCTGTCATTTTAAAATTGCAAATTCCTATTCAAAATTGCAAATTCCTATTCAATTCCATGATTCTCCCAAGCTCCCAAACGTATCGTAACTCGTAAATTGCAAATGAAGGACGAAGGGTCCCCATATTAATCTCATGAAGCAGGGATCCCGGTCCAGACCGCCCCAGGGTCCCTAAATTAAGCTCTTGCTGCAGGGGTCCCGTAACATTTAAACATTTTAAATTCCCAGCCTTGGGTCCTTAAAGGGCCTGCAGTACACAAATTGCTCGGGGCACCTAACATTAACCCCACTATGCATCAGGGTCCCCATATTAACCCTTGCTGTGGCATATAAAAATGTAAAAATCTTGCCACAAGTCCTGAAAGGACTTTAAAGGTCCTTAAAGGACCATGCTACTATAGACCCCCATAAGCCTCTAATTGACCACATCAGTCCATAAGGGTCTATATAGACATATGGGACAATAATTAGCCCTAACATTAACAGTATAAGTGCCATGGTGGTCCTCTAAGACCCTCATGACACTAAGTCTAAGCACAACCTTACACTACACTACTAGCAACCCAAATAAAAGAATACATCTAAATGAACCCCCTCTAAGTAATTAACCCCCCTCTAACTAATTAACCCTATTTAACCCTCACCATACCTAATTAATCCTATCACTAACCACTTAACCCTATCTAGACCCAGTTATCCCTATCTAGTCCTATTTAACCATAACTGGACCTAGTTAACCCTAACTGGACCTAGTTAACCCTAACTGGACCTAGTTAACCCTAACTGTACCCAGTAAACCCCTATCCTATTAACCCCCCTCTACTCTATGCTATTAACCCCCCTCTACCCTATCCTATTACCCACTACACTACCTACCTAATTAAATCCCTAGCACCTCACTAATTACATAAAAAAAAAAAAAACTAAATTAGTGAAAATAATAAACTGCATTACACAAAAAATAAAACACATTACACAAGATAATAAACGGCATTACACAAAATAATAAAACTACATTACTGTAAATAAAAAACCTAGATTACATAAAATCAAAAGACCTAGATTACAAAGAAAATAAATCAGAAAAGGGTTAAATAGACTCATCTGGCCAAAATGCCCCTCCAGCGACGTCCAGCGATGCCCTGGTCTTCAGTCCCTCATCCCAGACAGGGCCCTCCAAAACTGTCCACAGGTCCGGTCACACCTAAATAAAAAAGAAACATTACAGTTAATACACAAATACATACAACATGTAATACAATTAAGGCTTAATAGTCAACTTACCTGTCCAAAATGCCCTTCCATCAATGTTCTAATGCTTTGTCAAACCTGAAATAAAGAAACATTACATGAAAAAAATATATAATTACAACCTGTAACATAAATAGGGTGAATACTCAACTTACCTGTCCAAAATGCCCCTCGAGCGATGCCCGGTACACAGTTCTTCGTCCCAGACAGGGCCCCTGTGAAAAAATGCCAGACATCCTAAAAAAAAATGTAAAAAAAATTAACGGAGGCGCTCCCGCCGCAAATGGAGGTTCCTGCACATGCTCCGATCAAAAAATAGAAATAGCGCCTTCTGATTGACTGAAATCATGACTGTGCATTAATATCATGGGTGTGGCGTGAGTGGATCTTGTGAGAGCAAGAGGCTTGTGGTAAAAAGGGGATACCTACAGGGGTAATGTGATAGTCTAGAATAGGCATGATGCATATCACCTACCAGGGTCGCATGTGGTCACTACACCACTGTAACTGGAATCTGATGAAAAAAAAGGATCATCAGAAATCACTCCATTTAATTGAAGAAACCATTAATATGCATAGCACTTACAACTTGTCTAGATCTGCTCAATGAAACAGATGATTTAACCTCTGGACTGTGTAATCCAATCCAGTTTCACATATATAGTGTGGTGACAAAACAAAAATCTGAAAAAAGTGAAGATAACAACAAAAAAAGGCAGAGGAGGAGAAAAAACAACAACATGTATGTACAGTACAGTGCTAAATACTGTAACAATATACCAACTCACCTGATTCTCATCTGCAAGCATTACTATTTGCTAGTTCTCTGGATAACTCACTGGCCATGACCATTAAAAATGATGTGTCATCTCACAATAAATGCTTAGCTATGACCAGGTCAGTGGCCAAGGTGTACTATCACGTTCTCCATCTGATATTCTTCATCAAAATTGATTTCACATCCATCAGCTATACAGCTGTTAGCACATGGTAAGGGATACTGATGATATCAGCAATAGGGGAAAATACCCATTAATACAGAAAAGTTCAACAGCCAGATTCACTGTTACTTACATCAGACACAAGGATCTGTTCTCATACTAATATTGAGGTCAGGATCACATGCTTCACTAGTGCATATATTAATACTGGCTGTCAGTAACATGCCATTGTGAGACTTTGCAAGTCTACCTCCATAGCTGTATTAGTCTACATTTAAGCTAACAACAATCATGTCTTAGATATCTGGATATGTGATAGGTTTAAGCTTGTGGGAGATAGAGTGGAGGCTGTCATTGATGGAATGTCTACCCTAGAGGCACTGTGAAAACCTTACACCTCATATATTTGCTTCAAATGCTTGCAGATACAGAAGATGCCTTCATGGACCTGTATTGTACCTAAAAGAAAAAAAGAAAGAAAAAACACCTACAAAATAAGGCTTTAAAAAAAGATAGGGATTGCAGCATCTCTTCTCAACTGCATTCCTCAGTGACAATCAATTGGTGTCCACAGAGAAGAGGATCATGGACCATGTGAGGTAGCCATCTGCATACAAAATATCACCATAACATAGACCAAGATCCAAGACTCTGTAACCAGGTGTACAAAATTAGTATATAATTTCCATAAATCATAAGTTATTTTGGATAAGTCAATAAACAAGCAGACAAATAAGGGATAATTAAAAAGATATATTTTACATAAATCAAGATACGGTTACACAATGGGTTTAGACAAAACAGATAACAGACAAGAAGTATTAAAACAATATTTACAAATATAATACTTAAATTAATTCTACATTATGTAATATAAACACACAGTATACTACCCCTTATGATCAGCTTTTGAAGTTCACACTCCGTCAGGTTCTCCTTGGTCAGGATTGCTCTGCTGGGCTTATCTGGCTTTCTCCTGGCACTCTTCCCTCTGGACTGCTTCATTGAGGCTTCCTCTCCCATAGATTATTTCCTTTTTATATCAGACTAGTGACTTGCCCAGCAAAAAATGACGGCAATTAAATATGTATGTTTTGAATTCTGTTTTGAACGTAATGTGCGTAGTTGTAACCTTTTTCTTATTTATAAGGAAGTACAATTATTATATGAAACATGTTTATTTTTTTAACATGCAACTTGTAGGTGACCAACTGGTAACTGATCTTTTTTTAAGAGTAGCAACATTTTAATGTAAGAACAGGTCAACATTATATTAAATGAGAATTTACAATGCAACTTGTAGATTAACAACTGGTAAACTAAACATATATTGAATCCAGAGGAAGGCAAACAGTAAAAAAAAAAAACATTGAAACTTAGCCAATTGTATTTAAGGGGGAAAACATTTTTATTCCTTCCTGACCCCATTAACTGATGATCAGATTACCCCCTGGATTATTATTTTGCATTGAATGATACATTTAAATTATATAACAAAAGCTCCTCCTCCTCTTAACATAAACTTTGAAATATATGCAATTAAACAACTTTGCACGCTTTTTTATAGTATCATTATAAACAGTAACATAATAAAGTAACATTTAAACTGTAATTGTTGTAAAATGCAAGCAAAGTGTTTTTGTGGGGCTAATCATGGTAAAAGGCTACTTCCATAAAATTATAATCTGTTATTTTGTTGTTGATTTTTGATGGTTGACATTTCATTGTTATTATTGTAATTTGTGAAAAAGGCACATAGATATGTGAAATAGTGGTTCTCTAAAAAGAGAAAGCCAGACATTAAATTTCGTCTGCGGGGTGTAACCACTGTTGTCTGTTTTTTGCCATTTTATAGAGTTTCTTATGAAAATAGTGGTGCTCTAAAAAGAGTCTGAGTGACATAAAATGTCATTCTGGAAATTAAACCACTGTTCTCTATATTTTTGGGGGGGTTTGTTATTGTACATTTCTTCTTGAAATTACATTATTTTTTGAAAATGGCACATAGAGTTTCCTATGTGAAATAGCGGTCCTCATAAAAGGTCCCAGAGATATCTATTTTTTTCCTGGAAGTAAAACCACTGTTCTCTATGTTTTGTGCCATTTTATAGAGTTTCTTATTGAAATTATGGTCCTCTAAAAAAAGGGCTTGAGTGACTTAAAAGTTTGTCCTCGAAATTAAACCAATGTACTCTATTTTTTTTTTGTCTCAAATTGTCATTGAGGTAAAAAAAAAATTGTTAGGTCTGTGCCATTTCTTGTATTGTTATATTTTGTGGAATTAAAGTTATAGTTCTTCATAGTAGACAATGTTTTTTGTAAAAATGCGGCCATCATCTAATAAATCAACTTGACTTTGGTTGTTTTCAATGTAAACTTTAATAGCCTCTAGATTCTTGCATCTTGAGAATGCAATATACAGCTGACCATGTGCAAATACTGGTTCTTCTAAAAAGATACCCACTGATTTGAAAGTTTGTCCTTGTGATTTATTAATGGTCATGGCAAATGCCATAATAATGGGAAATTGTCTCTTTAGAAGTACAAAAGTGTGCCAAATCTATTCTTGATATGAAAACTCTCTCCTTTATGGGTACCAGTTAGAATTTCAGCATGTATGAAATGGTCCTTTAATTCTTGAACAATTAATCTGGTCCCATTACATTGGCCTTTTTGGGGGTTCATTTTTCGCAGGAAAATGACAATTGCACTATTCTTTAGCTGCAAAATATGTGGTGGCATTCCAGAGGGAGTTGATGAATTCAGTTGAAAAGTTTGTCTGACTTTCTTTGTCATCACCAAGTACAGAATCAGCACTGTGATAATTTTTTTGTGGTGCATTTATTTTTTTAAATATTTCATTATTGAGGAGTAATTCATGCTTATTTTTGCATGTTAGTATTACTTTGTTGGCAAGCTCTGCATAGTCCTCGTTATTTATTGTAGTTTGGAATATAGCTGATATGAGATCCTGTTTGCAAATCATATGAGCTGGGATGTGCACAGTGTCATCGGGTAAATTTTGTATTCGCTCTGTTTTTCCTTCTCCAATTTTAATGAGCCAATCATTGAATTCATTTTCTCCTTCTGATCTCATATTTTGTTGTAATTGAAGATGGATAAATAGTTTCCATAGTAGTTGTACATGGAAATCATGAGTTGTACATGATTTCCATGTACAACTACAGGTACTTTTTGTCTAAAATCTCCACCTAACAACATTACCTTGTAGTTTCATCTAATATAATTAATTTACTTTTTTTAAGTTTTTTGCTTGTAATGATGTCATTATAATATCCAACACTGATGTTTCCAAAATAGGAACTGGAAGTTGAAATCCGCTATGCACAGTTCTTCCACCTTCTAACAAAACTGCAGTAGTTCCAATGGTTGCAAATGCCAGTGCTATTTGACCTTGTGCTCAAACAAAACTCATCAATTATATAGATAAGTTTTTCCTGATCCGCCAGGTCCATCCAGATAGAAATAACACTCTTTGAGCATGTCATCATCTAGGGAATTTTTGATTGCATTAAATACTTGCAAATGTAATGTATTTAAAGTTGCAAGTCTTTGTTCTGTTATTTCTCTTTGAGGCTGAGTGTCATAGTCTTCAAAGTTTATGTTGTCTATGAGACCTGGATCTGGCAGATTAAAACTTGCACAACTTAATCCATGAGTTAAAAATACTTCTTGGATTTCGATTAATGCTTTTAATTGTGCAATCGGCTGATTATATCATTGCATTAAGTCTTCAGCCATATTTGTCCCACAAAGCTAATGCATTTGGAGCATTTGAGAAGATACAAATGAATGCAAATTGTTCCCTCATCTGCCATGGCATTTGACATAGTGCTGTTTCTTAGATATCTTTCCCATTCTGTATCATCAGCTAGGAAGTTTCTGTGTCGCGCCGCTAAATGAAATGATTTATAAACTATGTCATTAACAGTTCTTAACTGTTCAAAACTTTGTGCACCAGGAACATTTAGAAGTAGTAATCGTAAGTAGAAACGTTCAAGGTCTCTTGGACTTACAGTGTAAATTCTTGGTATTATTTTATTTCCACAACTTTGTAGTTTTTGCCATAATCCATTAACAAAAACATAATGGTATGGAATGTCAATGTATAAGAATTCTCTTGCCTTTAAGTCAGTAGAATTTAATTGAAACCATGCAGTTAGTGTAGTTTGGCAATGCTCACTTTGTGCCAAAGCATAAGTTTCATTTCCAACATGGAAATACACTAAATGTCTTTTTGGCAAATGTACAGCTAATCGATATACTGCATGTGAGCGATCGTGCATTTCAAATTTTAGAAGATGCCACATTGCTTCTGGCGCACTTATTTAGCGAGCATCTACATGAGATGCAAGTTAATCATGTACTAACTCACTTTGTTCGTTATTTTCAGCACTTTTGACCACTACAGCAGCTGCATCATATCCTTTGTAAATATCTTTGTAGACATATTTAATGGATTTTATAGAAGTGCAAGCTTCCACATTAATGTGTGCATTATACTTCATAAGTAAATGAGGATTGTATGGTAGCACATATCTGTTAGCTACCTTTTTTCCACGAATAATTGCAGTTTGTCCTTCTCTTCTTCTATTTAATGGATAGCCCTCACAATTAGCATAAGTTTTGTCTCTTTAATCTTTTGGAAATTCTTTAGTACATTTCTTATTCTCCATACATGGGGCCTCATTCTATTACCGGCCGTAGGAGATGCGGGGCCGCAAGGACCGGCCGCAAGCTATTCTGCTATTCTATTCCCCTCCGGCCGGGGATTCCGGCAGGCTTGCGGCCGGCGCCTTGCTATCCCTTGCGGCCGCACGCGCCGGAGGAAAGCCTTTGATCTAAAATGTCCGCAAGAGTTTCGGCCGCAAGAAAGCCCCGGTTGCTATTCTATTGCTCCGGGAACCCTCTCTGCAAGGCTAAAAGCGAGCCGCAGCTTACTTGCAGGAAAAAGGTCCCGCTAGCACCAATTAAGCACATTATAAAGCCAAAATAAAGCCATCCTGCACTCTGAGGAGACTATAAAGTGATTGTAGGTGTTAGCAAAAACAGCACAACATTCCCCTATACTCAAATCCGTAAAATTATTATTTTTTTATATATGTCAAATATCCATGTAAAAAGTCCAGAGTGCTTGGAGCACCTCAGACCCGGCCACGCTGCGGCCGGAAAATAAACAGTTAATGTAAACTCGGGTTTGGGCTGATGTGCAAGCTTGAGAGTGGGTTACTATTAATCCTCATGTCCCCCAATATGATCCCTAGCATTTACAGAGCTGTACAGTGCTGTCTGAGCTTACGGCCGGTTGCAAGATATACGGCCGGCCGTAAGAGGAGATCCTTGCAGGGCCGTTTAATAGAATTGCAAGGTAACGGGAGCCCCGCACGGAATCGCAGCCTTGCAGCCGTTTTACGGCCGATAATAGAATGAGGCCCATGGTGTCTGTGGATTAATAGCTACACACAGACCATGAATAATATGATGAGTTACAATCTCATATAGTCTACCATGTATTTCTGGATCTGGTAGTTCAGCAATAATTACTGAATCCACTTTGTCACCAGTATCTAATTTATCTTTCTATTGAAGGATTATAAGAATATGTGCATGTGTAAGGCCTCATTTTTGAAATTTGTTCGTATAAACATAAGCCAGACATTTTTCAAATAACTGAGTTATGATTATGTCACGTATTAATTCAGTTAATTTGATTTTAAAGACTCTTGCCACTAAATCTGGTCTATCGGAAGCAGTTTGTCCAATTAGCAGATTGTGAGTAATCTCTGGCCATTGTGGATTACATATAAATGTAATAAATAAATCTGGTTTTCCAAATTTAGTCACAATAGCCATGGCATCATTGTATCTTTCTCGCATATTGCAAAGAGATCCCTGGAAAGATGGTAAAATGATGGCTTTGCCAGCTGGCAGCTCTCTGGCAGCTCTCTCAACTTCAGCGACATAATCCATCAATCCACAATACTGTTCTACACGTAGTTTATCTTGTTGATATTTCATGAAGTTTAAATTATTTGCCTCAACGTGCAAATATGAATCAATGATCCATTGTTGTGTCAGTTTTCCGCCACATTAAATGGGATTGAATCCATCTCGAATGGCAAATTGAGCCACTTTAAATTCAGGCATGGAAATATTATTTCTCACAAATACTTTTGAATTTGGGTAACTCTGAAGAGTTAATTTGGGCTTCCAACCTGCTTCCCCATGTGGAAAAAATATGGGATATGTCATTGGATCCAAATTGGTACTTAAGATACTTATATTAATGAAAGGTTGCTCCTCATTTCTGGGATATATTCTAATATCTCTCTGAAATGGTGGTGCCCCTTCGTCATTTTGAAAGACAATTGCAACCTCATTTGATGTTGGCAAGTTATAACAGCATTTATCAGTATGGCGATCTCTTTTAAGCACCATATTGACCTTTGGGGTTGGCAATTGATGTATTTCTGCATGAATTTGTTGTTCCTTTTCTACTTCTGCCATTTTTTTGTAGGCTTTAGAGTATGGGTTTTGAGCCATCATTTTATCAAGCTCTAAAAAAACAATGGGTAAGCATTTTTGATCTTCTTGAAGCTGCATACGTTGCTCAACAGCTTCCATTGTATCTAGGACATATAGTTGAGCAAATTTTCTTTGCTCCCCTTCCTCTGGGTGTAAATGAGAAGTACGATGGTAAATTTGTCCTTGTACTTTAAAGCAGTAAGGGCCATGTCCTGGCACATTAGCAGCTAATGTTGAACCCATAGATGCAAAGGAAATTAGCACTATTATAGGATCTTACAGTATGTTTCTTTTGAAATGTTGGTAGTTGGGGAAAGTAGGCTCAGTCATAATGCTTTGTAAATATGTTGGGAATTGTTGTCTTTCTGGAAGTCTTACCTTGCCTATTTGACAGCAACTAACGAACTCGCCATCTCTTGGTCTTTCCTGTTTTAAATAAGCCCCACAAAACTGACAGACAATATTCATATCACCACAATTATGAACCTCTACTGCTAAAGATTTAAGTAAAGGACAATTGTGAGAACATATATCAATATGACTCTCTAAATCATCATTAGAAATCTTATCTGATTGTTCAGCAACATTTTCTAAATGCTTTTTTTTTTAGTTTCCTTCTTGGGGATGGATTTTAGTTTGCCAGCTGATCGTCTTTTCCTTGCAAGTCTTTCGCGTTCTTTTTGTCGGCGAATTTCCTTCTGCTCCGGGGTCTGATGCTCTGCCCATGTCTTTTGACATTCTCTATTTTGATGTCTTTTCTTTTCCTGTTTCTTGTCACTATCTGATATATTAATCTGTAAATAAAAATATAATCTTAGTATTTTTTCATCTTATTGTAATTAACTTTTTTTTAAACCTTTTTTTTTTCTACTATCCTCTTTTGTGTACTGCACTGTTTCCATTATGGGGTTAGCTTGATAAGGTTGGAGTTAGCAACATATGGACTCATTCAATAGCAATGTTTGCAATTGCATAAGGATCTATATAAGCAGTGAGTATATATTTTGTCTTTGTTTTCAGCTATTGAAGACCTTATTTTTGGATAGAAGTTCATTAACTCCAAAGTTGTGTAAAATAAATATACTATGTGCTTATATAAATCTCTATTCAATTGGGCGAATTGCAATTGAATGAGACCCTTAGTTAGATGGCAGTGTATTTTGTGAAAGTGGCACATGAAAGATGATAGTTCCTTCTATTTTCCATGGGGCTCATTGAATTTCAATTTGGGCAATTGAATAGGGCTCTATATAAGCACAGAGCATATTGTTTTCCAGAAATGTTGTTTAGTGAAGATCTTGTTTTTGGATAGAAGTTCACTAAGTACAATTTTTTTGTAAAAAAATATGTTCTGTGCTTATATAGAGCCCTATTAAATTGGGCAAATCGCAATTGAATGAAGCTCCATTTGTTTGTTTTTTATTTATTATTGTGCGCTACTGTTGTCATTATGTGTTTAGGGTATGGAGTTGGGCCTAAACGTTTGTGCAGGAAAAAGCATATATATCTTTAAATTGTGTATATGTTAACATCTTTTTATTTTTTATTTTGTGTGCAACACTGTTGGCATTATGTTTTTTTTTGTTCTTTTTTGTGTTGCTCTCCTGTTTTGCATGTGGCAATTTTTGTTATTAGGGTTTTCCGGTTATGGGGTTATATTATATTGTTAGGTTGCATTTCGTTTCCACAAAGTGAGACAAAAAACAGGATAGGTCCTTCTATTTGATATGTGTAAATAGCAGTATTTTATTTTTTGTTTAACGTATAATACTGTACCTCTTTCCTTGAAATCTGCTGTGTGTAAATTCCTGTAGCGATGTAGAGAGTCTTCAGGCAGTGTCTGTTGAGACTGAAAGAGAGAGATGCAAATGTTGCATTAAAATTTAAAAAAAATTGCTAAGTGCGTGTAAAACAGAATATATATATTTATTTTCTATGTATTCAGAGAGGTTTAGGTTATGGGATTAGGCTTAGAGAGTGGGGGCATATTTAAGAGGATAGCTGGTTGCATGTGTTATGTCTTTTGAAAATGTGTTGTAGTATCCTGTTTTGTATACAACACTGTTGGCATCAGAGGTTTAGGTTGTGGGTTTGGGCTTATAGGTTAGGGCACACAAAACACGATAGATTTTTTTAAATTTTGTATGAGTTAACACTATTTCTTGTACTATGCTGTTTTGTGTACACCAGTGTTGTCATTATAAGTGTAGGTTATGGGTTAGACTTGGAGATTGGTGCCGAGAAAACAGGATTCGTTCTTCCATTTTGTATGTGTTTTGAATGTTTGTTGTACTATCCTGTTTTGTGTAGACTATTGTTAACCTGATATGTTTAGGTTCTGCTGTTGGGCTTATAGGTTAGGGCACATTAAACATATTTTGTAATTGTATTTTGGATCTTGTAACAATATTTGTTGTACTATCCTGTTTTGCGTACATCAGTGTTGTGATTAGAGGTTTAGGATGTGGGTTTAGGCTTATAGGTTAGGGCACAGAAAACAGGATTGATTCTTCACTTTTGTATGTGTTAGAAATATTTGTTGTAGTATCCTGTTTTGTGTACACTACTGTTGTCATTAGAGGTTTATATTCTGGGTTTATGCTTATAGGTTATGGCACAGAACACACAATGTATTCTTCAATTTTGTATGTGTTACCAATATTTGTAGTACTATCCTGTTTTGTATATGCCACTTGGGGGATTAGAGGTTTAGGTTATGGGTTAGGTTTAGAGGCCGGTGCAGCCAAAACAGGATTCATTCTATATGTGTTCATTTTATATGTGTTAACAACATATTTTTTTTTTTTTCTTTTTCATTTTGATATTGGCGCACAGCAAACAGGATAGGTGTTTCTTTTTTTTTTACTTGTTATACTATACCTTGTTGAGTTGTCATCTTCCTGTGACACTCTTCAGGCAGTGTCTGTTGAAAAAGAGAAATGGGTTTTTTGTTTAATTTTTTTTAATTTTTTTTTAACAACAGCATATTATTTTTATGAAGCAAATGTATTTTTGTATCTTACCTGTTGTTGTTTCTTTGTTGTGTATAAAATTGTGCAGATTGCACAGTCCGTGTGAAACCATGCAGGGTTGCAAATTATTTAGTGACGCTGTTGAGGCAGAGTCTGTTGGAAATGTGAAAAAAAGTGAAATATTGAAATGCAGCATAAATATATATGTGTCTATATTTTTTTTTTAAAGGGTAATCATTTTTGATAAATAGATATGAATAAAAGCTATGTTATTTTTTTTATTTTTTTTTAGAAATTGAGATTATTTTAGGGCACATACACGTGTGTCTGAAATCTTACTATACATGAATACGGTTGTTCTTGGCAATATTTGAAATCAACCTTTTTTTTTATTTTTATGGATTTATTAATTAATTAAATGTATTATAGCTTACCTATTTGTTGTAATTTGCAGATTGTAAACTTCTAAAGTGATAATGAAGTTGCTTCAGAAGTAACGCCACCAGTGAAATTTCCAGTCTCACGGTTTTAATCACCTGAGGAGAAATGTAGAAATTTCTGGAAAGTGTGCAGTATTTATAGACTTGGAGCTGAAGCAGAAACTGTTATAATGCAATATGTATGCGCTATTTGCGTTCCAGCGGATATTTTGCGGACAGTAGTTAGTTGTTGCATGTAAAATGGTGGCGATTTTGTGTGTGGTACGTCCCACATAATGTGTGTTACGTGCCGCATGAAGTGTTCTTGACTGTGGGTTCAGTTTTGCGAGTACGTTTTGTAATTTTACGTCCTTAGCCTCGTTTTCGTTTTTATCGTCAGCCATTTTTTCTGTTGCTTAGGGGATTTTGAGAGTGTAAACTTTGTAAATGTTAGTGAAATTGAGGTGTAACGTGACTTCCAGACGTCCTGGGTGTCCCCCCTTGCTGTGGGTAATCTTATTTTTTTTTTGTGTTTTGAGTATTTTCCGCTGTGCACGGTTTGTCCGTTAAGGTCGTATTTTTTCGAGACCGTAATGGTCGTATTTTTTTTTTGGGTAAGGCCGCAATTTTTTTCTTTCTAAATCCCGCGACTCATATTTTTTTGTGTAAGTCCGTCATTGCATGATTTCTTTTTTCAAAAGTCCCTGTGTGGTCGTTTGTAGCGGTTGTGAGGTGCCATAGAGCCTCCACCTTCGCAAATGCGGCCCTCGCTATATATGTGATTATATATGTGATTGTGGCCTGTGTCCCACCCTCTCTATACGTCATACATGGTAATAGGTTGGATTTAGACTGTTGGTTTACATACAGGCTGTAATACTACACCCGTCTATGGTCTTGTTTTTAGCTGTCTAAAGTGAAACAAAGTTTTTACTATACTTTCCTAAGGCTTTCAGTTTTTATTGTAAATAAGACCATTTGGGATTCTCTGAGTTATTTTGGGCGAGGCTACCCACACCTGTTGTCTTTTCCTGACAGTACAGACTTGGTTTAAAACTAATCATATATACACATATATAAACATACACATATATAAAATAATAAATGATTGCATTCGTGGGAATAATACCAAAAAGAGAGGAGGTATAAATTCTTGATACAAACACACAATTGTAATAACCAATTATTAACACTAGAGTTGTATATGATAAGTTATATTTATAAAATACACATTTGTTATAAAACGGGTGTAATTAATTAATTACTATATTATTATGAATCTAATCTAATCTCATCCAGATTTTCAGTGAAAATTAATATTCACACTTTTGCTTTCTACAGAACACTTTTATTCAAATGAGGCTTACACATTAAGGTTACAAATGTGTATTTATCAAAATACAATAATTAATACAGATACATAATAAATTATACTATGAAAACAACATCTCTTAGCAAAAAAAGCATGCTAGAGTTACCAAGTGTAATATACTGTTTGTGATGCTTTGTCCATGTGTGTGTGTGTGTGTGTGAGTAAAATATTTACCTGACCAGCAACAGAGGTAGTTCAATCAAGAGAATGAACCAAGAGAGAGAGCCAGGGTATGGAATGCTCCTTTTATTGCCTGGTAGATAACTCCACCACCATACTCATGTTCCTTACTTCTTACTGGTCAGTTAGGTCACATGTCCTGCACAAAGTCACCTCACTGGTCAAATGTCCACAAAAAAAAGAATCCTTCTGCCACATGGTGCAACTGGAATGAGACAGTTTCTGAAATAACCCTCCAACGCCTAGAAGAAGCAACTGTAATACCTTATGTGGCCACACAGTTAATTCTCTATGGTGTGCTCTATTGTTATAGGTCAGACTGTGTTGACCAAAGATATCACCATCATGTGGTCATTTGGCTAATTCATCCAATATTAATAGAAGTTTAATCTCCAAATGAGTGAGAGAAAGCATGAATGAATATATATATATATGTATATATAGAAAATATATATTTATTTATTTATTTATATATGGCCTTTCAGCTTTATATTAGAGCTGGTAATTCTGTTATATTATTATCCCTAATTCTGATGCCAGGCAGGTTTAACAACATTGAAGTAATTTTAAAAATTGCATGTATATAAGCCATATTTTACACAGGCTAGGTGAGGTTAACATTGTGATCAGTGAGGAGAGCTGTTGAGAAGGCACAAACATATGTGCAGCCCCTAGGTCCTCCTCCTCCTAGGCACAGGGCCCAAATCCCCCATTGCCTGCTGGTCTCTCCTTGGTAGTGGTGATGGGGGGGCTAGGGTGAGGCAACCCCTCGGAAGGCAGCGTCACCTGCAGTGGTGGAGGCATGGTGGGAAGAGAGGAGGGGCCGGGCTGCGGGTGGCCAGGGGATGCCTCCGTGGTGGAGCAGGTGGAGCTGGGGATCAGAGTGTATCACACGGCTCCTGCTGTGACCCCCTTGAAATGGGCTCTGGTCCACCCCAATCCTGAGCAGCCTGGCCAGGTAGGATTCAATCATCTGGTTGTGCCTCCTCTCATCTCTGGGGCCCGGATTGAGTCTGGTGCAAAATAGGCGGTGGTGTTGGTGGGCCCGGTGGTGGCTAGTTGCTCTGGTCACTCCAGCAGGAGGGCTCTGGCGATAACCTCAGTCTCTGGAGGAGGGGGATAGTGGGGTTGAATCCCGGTGCTTTGGCCGGTGGTCCTGCTGGTGACCCCACTAGCCAGATGACATCTTCCTCCTCCAGTCCAGGACCCTTGAGTCCTCTTGTTCCCTCCTTCCCCTGCACCAGTTCCTGCTGGGTGGGGGCTTGCTCCTCCACTTCCTGCTCTGATGGAGCCGACACTCCTGCCTATGGCTTGACACTGGACCAAGACCTCCTTGATGCTGAAATATAGAAAAGAAAGGTATATGTCATTAGTATGATGAATAATACATTGTTTTGTGTGCATTCCTAACTATATGGATGATTCTTCTAATTGCAACTCAGATTTGCTATCATTTGCTAGATATGTTCTATTCTTTGGTTCTTGGTCTTGATCGTTCTTGGCTCCTAACGCTATCTTGACTCCCGCTGCAGTCTGTAACTGTATAGACTGCATTGGTCACACCCTATTGCTTGATTACTGTTGTTGTGCCCAGCAATGACAGTGATTTGTCAGCTTCATGGATTTGAGGCATCCATCTATCCCTTGTTAGTTCCATGGAGCTGACATGTTAGTGTCCTTGTTGGTCATAATATACATGTGTAGTGTGTGTAATGGATCCCCGTCCACAGTCGGGTGGTATGTTGGTGTATGTGATATTCACCTTATATGGAGCCTGGGTCCTGCTGGGCCACTGGGCCTGAAGCTCCAGTGCCAGACACCTGGCTCAGAAGGTCCTTGGCAACCCTCTCCTACTCATTATAGCTCATAGTGACTTACTTGTCCTCCTTGGCCATAATCCTCCTCACCTTAGCCCTGATGTTGTCAAAACGGTGCTTGACGAGCCGTACATCCCTTTGTGTTGTGCCCACTGCTGTAACCTCAGCTGCTACTTCCTTCCATGCCTGAGCCCTAGGCCCTGGCCTAACTTTCCTCCCCCCTGCAAGGATCACGGGGTGGCCACGTATAGCACCAAGGAGGACCACATTCTCTCTGTGCATGTAATAGTGGGCCCTATGCTTGCCCTTAGCCTCTTGCCCTCCCGACTGTGGACGGGGATCCTTACCTCCTGGGAAGCCTGTCCCTCCCCCGAACTACCCCCCCGCCCGGATCAGGCTCCTCCCCCTCTGTCCCTCTTCTAAGTGTGCCTGGTGTTAAAGTCACCCTGCCACCTCTTCTCCACTCTACTCCTCCACTTCTACCACCTCCTGCACCTCCAGCTCCTCCTCTGCCACCTCCTCCGCCACATCCTCTCCCCCGTCACTCCAAGCTCTACCTCCTCCCCTCTGCTCCACTCCTCTCCTCCACTACTCTCCTCGACTACTCCCCTGGGCCAGTTCTCTCTCCTCTCTCTCCTCCTCGCCTCTCCTCTTATCCTCCTCCCCATCTCTCCACTTCTCTCCCCTCCTCTCTCCTCCCTCCATTATGATCACAAATATAAAGATAAGTTGTGATGAAGAGAAAGTAAAGATTCAATTAATACATCAGTAGGAGAGAGATTCATATACTATTAAGATTGTATTGGCAATGTATGTATTAATGTTTTAAATTTTGTATTGAACAAATTTAATAAAAAGAACAAAAATAAATAAATAAAATAATTACTATGTGATCAGCCAGCAGTTAAACACTCAATTAACATGGAAACTTCTGTTCTGTCACACAACGAAGAGCACTGATATGAGATTAATGGCCCTGTAATCGATTCATCCATGTGCAAGTCTAGATGTCAGACAAAATAGAGGAACTCAATAATATGTAGTCTCCGTCAGAGCAGGGGTACACGGAGCAAGCCCCAGCCCAGCAGGATCTGGCACAGGGGGAGGAGGGCCTAGCTCAATTCCTGGGCCCTGGTAAAGAAGAGGACTTAACATGGGCTGTGAAGCCACTTGCTGGACCTCATGCCACTCTGTGGCCTTTGACCCCACTCCCCCCACCTTCTCCTCCCCCCTGTGGTCCATCGGCCTCGCTCCCACCACCATCTCCACCCCCACCATATTGGAGCCAGGCACCGCCAGGCAATATCCCAATCCCAACTGGCCACCACCTCTGCCACCTCCTCCACAACCACCAATGGGCCCTGCAGCCAGATCTTCATCCCCAAAGCCACAAAGCCAGACTGCTCAGGAGAAGAGGCTGGCCATGTCCAGCCAGATTCTGCACTGTCTGAAGGGGATCCAGTCTAGTATCTTCTCCAATCAATGACAGATTATGAGCAGCCTGGCCCGGAGCAATAGGGAGGAGAGGAGGCACCATCTCATGACTGGGTTCTACTTTGCAGGGATGCTCAGGATGGGGGCAGGCCAGACAGCAGTCCAGCCGGAGCAATAGGGAGGAGAGGAGGCACCATCTCATGACTGGGTCCTACTTTGCAGGGATGCTCAGGATGGGGGCAGGCCAGACAGCGGTCCAGCCAGTTTGCAGGGTAATGGTTCTCAGCCCAACCTCATGCACCCTGGAGGTTTCCCCTGTGCACCAGCAGCCGGCCCCTCCACTCCTCCTCCCATTGCCTCTGCCACCAGCACCACCACTATTTGTGTCGCTGCCTCATGGGGGGATTCCTCCTCCTGCCCCCCACACCCCTAGCATCTGTGTGACGGCAGCTGATCGTGGGGAATTGGGGTCCTGATGCTTGACTGAGAAGGGGTTGCGCTTATTTTGTGCCTTCTCAAAAGCACTACTCAGTTACAATCTATTGGTCACAATGTTAACCTAATCTTGCCTGGCTACAAAGTCTTGGATCCTGGCCTATGTGATGGTAATGTTTTGTTATCAGATGGCTAATTCCTATCACATGGTCCATGATCCCTTTCTCTGTGGACACGTATGGTTCTGTTTAACATGTTATTAATTGATGATCACTGAGGAATGCTGTTGAGAAGAGATGCTGCAGTCCCTATCTGGGCCTTTTTTTGTAGGTGTTATTTTGTTTTTCTTTTTTTTTTTTGGTACAATTCAGGTCCATGAAGGCATCTTCTGCATCTGTAAGCATTGTGAAGGAAATGTATGAGGTGGGTTTTCATAGTTGTAATAAACTAATATATAATGTCCATAAATC
This sequence comes from Discoglossus pictus, assembly GCA_027410445.1. Taxonomy (NCBI): domain Eukaryota; kingdom Metazoa; phylum Chordata; class Amphibia; order Anura; family Alytidae; genus Discoglossus; species Discoglossus pictus. Next base: position 459,726,226 of record CM050163.1, on the reverse strand, counting down.
ATAAGTTCTTTTGGAAAGGTCAATAAACAAGCAGACAAGGTATAATTTAAAAGATATTTTACATAAATCAAGATACGGTTACACAATGGGTTTAGACAAACAGATTACACAGTCCAGAGGTTTATGCATCTGTTTCATTGAGCAGATACAGACGAGTGGTAAGTGCTATGCACATTAATTGTTTCTTCAATTAAATTAAGTGATTTCTGATGATCCTTTTTTTCATCAGATTCCGATTGCAGTGGTTTAGTGACCACATGTGACCCTGGTAGGTGTTATGCATCATGCTTATTCTAGGCTATAACATTTTAGGTATCCCCGTTTTCCCCAAAAGCCTCTTACCCTTCTGGGATCCTCCCACACCATACCCATGATATTCATGCACAGTCTTGTCCATTTCTGATTGTGCTCTGTGTATGAAATAAAGCTTTGTTATACCTTTCTCACCGTGTCAGTGTGTTTTCAATGATTGGGGTTTTGGGACATCCACATACATCACATTTGTGTCACATTCCTATATCAGTAAACTAATGAGCACTAGTTACTATGCAATAGGTTAATACTAGAGATGTCGCGGACAGTTCGCCCGCGGACTATTTGCAGCGATTTTGGCATGTTCGCGTTCGCAGCGGACGGCGAACACATGCGCTTTTCGGTTCGCCCCCTATACTTTATCATTGAGGAAACTTTGACCCTGCACCTCACAGTCAGCAGACACATTCCAGCCAATCAGCAGAATACACTCCCTTCCATCTGAAGGACAGCATACATTTTAGAATCATTTTGAAGCTGCATTCGTTGTGAGAGAACAGATAGTGTAGCTGCTGGAGATTTAATAGGGAAATAGATAGCCAGGCTGTGTATTTAGCTTCCACTACAGACCTGAAGGACTCATCTGATATCTGCTGCAAGGACAGCAACCCAAAAAGCCCTTGCACGTGCAGTGCCCCAAATTCGAAGTAGGAGGTCCGACCAACCATCTTTTTCCATCTCCCTGTTCCAAAAATCAATGCCATATACACGTCCCCGAATAGTGGACGTAACAGGGATTAAACCGATAGGAATAGTATTACTTAACAGTACAGACCTTATAATAATGCAGACAGAGGCAACGCAGAGAGAGGAGTCTGAAGAAGAGGAGTCAGAGGAGGTGGAAGACCAAACACAGCAGGCGTCCCAGGGGGCTTGTTGTCACCTTTCGGGGACCCTTGGTGGCTGGGTGGAGAAAGAGACCATTAATGACATCAGTGAGGACAAGGAACGGGACATGGCTAGCTTGGTATCCAACCTTGTGCAAATGAGGAGTTTGCGGTTGTGCAAAGGGACTGTTTGCGGTTGTTTGCGGTGCATTTAACGGGGAGATTGGTCTGTTACTGTGAAGCGGGTGTAACCCTTACACTACCTGATCGATACAACATCATACCTGATGTTTTAAAGCATGTTATTCCAAACAATTTAGGAATGTTAGGTGATGTATGCCCTTTATGGCTTAAAACCAGACTCTGCATTAACTATGTAATTTTCCGTGGGAGTTTTGCCATGGATCCCCCTCCAGCATGCCACAGTCCAGGTGTTAGTCCCCTTGAAACAACTTTCCCATCACTATTGTGGCCAGAAAGAGTCCCTGTGGGTTTTGAAATTCTAAGGCGGTTCGCCGGGTTCAACCGTTCGCGAACATTTGATGGAAGTTTGGGTCGGCTGTTCGCGAACCGAAAATGTGATGTTCGCGACATCACTATTTAATACATATGATAATAATAATAATAATAATAATAATAATAATAATAATAATAATAATGATAGTAATAATGTCATAAGATCTCATATAATAATATTTAATAATAAAGGGTTAATACATATGAGAGGTCCAATTTGTGATATTTTGGAGTATCAACACTCCCCTGAAGGCCTGATAGGAATAAGACAGGTGATAATGTGAATCCATTGAGTGATAAACACTTAATTGGAGATCACCATATGATAATTGGTATACATCTTGGCACATGGCCACCAGCAGTTGGACTTTCCAGGATGGGCGTAGTGGATGTCCCTGATGGAGGTGAGTTGGCTGTTGGTCCACATGCCTCTGCACATCCTCAATGTGTGGACTGAACAACAAATATTAAAATGTTCCCCTGGTACTTGATATATGTGTTGTGGTGGTGTAATTTGGCTACTATTTCTTTTCCCAATGTAGATGTGATGATCGAGATGCATATGCAATTATATTTATATTTCAGGGTCCACATTAGAGCCTCTGTGAGTGAGAAAGGGTTAATATGGCAAGCAGTTTCATGTTTTGGTGTTGCTATTTGATCAGGTAGTGTGTCTTTAATTGCTTCCTGCATTTTGCAGCCTGGGTTTTCATATTTGCATATGCATGACACTTCCACCTGGAACATGGAAGAGCATGCTAAATCCTTTAGTCATTCAAACCCCTCTCTGGTGGTGTTCGTAGTGCTAGCTTTAAGAACAGATGCGTCACAAATGTTTTAAATGCCTATTTGTTAATTGGGCCATGAATTATTGGGAGGGGCTGGAAATGTTTCGGCAGTCTTGGTACATATTGGTACCAATGACAAAGTTAGTGGAAGATGGAGTGTCCTAAAGAATGATTTTAGAGAACTAGGTTATAGGCTGAAGGCAAGGACCTCCAAGGTAGTATTTTCTGAGATACTTCCAGTGCCACGTACTAGCCCAGGGAGGCAGAAGGAGCTTATGGAGGTTAATGCGTGGCTAAAGATATGGTGCACTAAGGAGGGGTTTGGGTTTTTAGAGCACTGGGCTGACTTCTCACTTCGGTACAATCTCTACAGTAGGGATGGATTGCACCTTAATGATGAGGGAGCTTTTGTATTAGGGGATAGGATGGTAGAAAGGCTGGAGGAGTTTTTAAACTAGTAGTTGGGGGGGAGGGACTAGATATAAGTAATGGGGTACAAAGTGTAGATGGTATAAGGGATGAATTAACAACTCATAGGGGAGGAGATGGGGGGGTATTATAGTCAATAGGGAGGTAGTACTAAGTAATTCCAGTACAGTGGCAGGCACTTCAGAACATCAGACTTTTGCCAGAAGCTTGCCAGGAAAAATGGGAGTGAGAATTATTAGCAATTAATGAAAAATGGGATTTAATAGGCATTACTGAAACGTGGTGGGATGAATCTTATGACTGGACTGTTAATCTGGATGGTTATAACCTATTTAGGAAAGATAGAGGCAATGGTAAATGAGGAGGAGGGATTTGTCTGTATGTTAAGCCTGAATTTAAGCCTATAGTCAGAGAAGATATTTATGGTGGACCTAGTGATAAAGCTGAATGTTTGTGGGTAGAGTTAAATAGCGGAGCAGCAAATGCCAAAAGAATATTAGTAGGAGTACGCTATAAACCCCCAAATATAGCTAAAAGGGAGGAAATACAATTATTGTTACAGAATGAAAATGCAGCTAGGCATGGTCAAGTTCTAATAATGGGAGATTTTAATTACCCTGAAATAAACTGGATAAATTAGACCAGCAGTTCATCTAAGGGGAGCAGGTTCTTGAGTACACTCAGGGATCATTATCTGGCCCAGGTTGTACACGAGCCTACTAGAAATGAAGCTATCTTAGATTTACTCATCACAAATAATATTGATATAGTATCTAATGTTGGAATAGGGCAACCTTTTGGAAACAGTGATCACAACACAGTCTCGTTTAAGATTGAATTAAAAAAACAAAATTTTAAGGGGCCAACAAAAACTCTTAATTTTAAAAGGGCAGGTTTTAACGGTCTAAGGGCAGCAATACAAAGTATAGACTGGGACAGAGAACTGGCAGGTAAAAACACTGACCACAAGTGGACAACATTTAAATCCTTACTAAATATACATACACATCGGCATATACCGTGTGGGAATAAAAGTAAAAGGAGTAAATCCCATCCAATGTGGCTTAACAATGATTTAAAGATCAAGATATGGAGTAAAAAAAAGGCATTTAAATTATACAAACAAGAGGGGACAGAGACTGCTTTACAGGAATACAAGGAAATCAACAAGGCTTGCAAAAGGGTGATTAGACTGGCTAAAATAGAAAATTAAAAATGAATTGCAAAAGAGAGTAAGACTAACCCTAAAATATGTTTTAAGTATATTAATGGGAAGAAGGCGAGGAAGGAAGCTATAGGAACATTACAATGTGACACAGGCTGTCTGATAATTAGTTACCAAGAAAAGGCAGATGTGCTAAATAGGTTCTTTTCTTCGGTATACACAAGGGAGGTACCAGTGGTTAGGACACGGCAACATAATGGGGCTACACTACCTTTGCCAAATAATTGGTTAAAGCAGGAAGAAATCCAAAAAAGGTTGGAAAAAATAAATGTTAATGAAGACCCAGGTCTTGATAAAATACATAGAAAGGGCACTGAAAGAACTGGGTTTTGTAATAGCCAAACCATTATATTCAATTTTTCAAGATTCACTCAACACAGGGTCTCTACCAGATGACTGGAGAAAAGCTGATGTGATACCTTTATTTAAAAAGGGAGCAAGAGCAAATCCGGGGAAATATAGACCAGTGAGCCTCACTTCTGTAGTGGGGAAGCTTTTAGAAGGGTTAATGAGGGATAAAATACAAAAATATGTCTATTTGAACAGGATTATAAGTAGGAGTCAACATGGATTTATGAGGGATAGGTCATGTCAAACAAATCTAATTAGTTTCTATGAGGAGGTTAGTAGGAACCTGGATCAAGGCAACTCAGTTGATGTAGTCTTTTTGGATTTTGCAAAGGCTTTTGATACAGTGCCACATGGGAGACTATTGTGCAAACTAAGAGATACAGGAGTTGCAGTAAATATCTGCTCATGTATTGAGAGCTGGCTAAAAGACAGGAAGCAAAGGGTTGTTGTAAATGGAACATACTCCGATTGGACTAATGTGGTAAGTGGGGTTCCCCAGGGTTCAGTATTAGGTCCTCTCCTTTTTAACATATTTATTAATGACTTAGAGGTAGGATTGGAGTGTGGTGTCTCCATTTTTGCTGATGACACAAAGTTGTGCAAGGTAATTAAATCAGATAGTGATGTGCTTTCCCCCCAAAGGGATTTACATAAAATTGAGGAATGGGCATCTAAATGGCAGATGAGATTTAATCTGAATAAATGTAAAGTTATGCATCTGGGAAGGAAAAATAGCCATGCAATTTATAATCTTAATGGAGCAAATCTCGGTGTATCGGATATTGAAAGGGATTTGGGAGTGCTTGTGGACAACCACCTAGGTAACAGTGCTCAAAGCTAAGCAGCAGCTGCAAAGGCAAATAAAATATTAGCATGTATTAAGAAGGGTATAGAAGCCAGGGAAGCAAATATAATTCTGCCACTATACAAATCTCTAGTACTCCCTCATTTGGAATATGGAGTACAATTTTGGGCACCATTTCATAAAAAGGACATTTTAGAGCTGGAAAAGGTACAGAGGAGGGCAACAAAACTAATAAGGGGAATGGAGGGGCTAAGTTATGAAGAAAGACTAACCAAATTAAGCTTATTTTCTCTAGAAAAAAGGTGTCTAAGAGGAGATATGATTACCTTATATAAATACATCCAGGGTCAGTATAAAGATTTGTCAAGGAAACTTTTTGTGCCAAGATGTTTTCAACTGACAAGAGGACATCCCTTGAGGTTAGAAGTAAAAAGATTCCACCTTAAAGAAAGAAAAGTGTTCTTCACAGTAAGGGTGGTTAATCTGTGGAATTCTCTACCAGAGGAGGTGGTGACAGTGGATTCGATAGATAACTTTAAAAGGGGACTGGATTTATTTCTAATTAAAAAGGGAATTCAGGGTTATCATGGATAATTAGAGAGGCAGTATTGATCAAGGGAGAAGTCCGGTCACCGGTGTCTGGGATCAGGAGGGAATTTTTTTATTTTTTATATACAACTAATTAATTAATAGTTAATCCACATATTGCAGATCAGAGGAGATCTTAAAAGGTTGAACTTGATGGACTGAAAGTCTTTTTTCAACCTTAAATATTATGTAACTATGTAACCATGTAATTGTAATGCTTTTTAATGTTTTCCCCATATTTTAAAGTCCAGTGGTGTGTTTATATTGTCTTTTACAGTGTTGAGATTGTCATTAAACCCTTTGTGGGTCCTATTTGGAGGCCGTAATATTTTTTGGCTTTGGGTTTGAACCCCAGTGCGTCCTTGGAGATTTGTAGAAATTTAATAGCAATTTACGATTGTAACATTTACTGGCTTGGCTGATCAAAGGCTTAGCTGGGACGGAGTCCAGATTTTGACAGCCCATATGTTTTTTCCGCCTGTAACCCCCATTTTCATTGAACTTCTTAGTTTATTTTTTTTACATGTGCTAGTTTTGAAAACACATTCACACATGATCAATTTCTAATCATTAAATAGATTTGTAAATTACCTGAAACATGGAAGAGCATGCTGAATCCTTTAGTCAATTATGCCCCTCTCTGGTGGTGTTCGTCGTGCTAGCTTTAGGAACAGATCTGTCACAATAAACCTGGAGCAATCCAATTTTAGCTTCCAACTCATCCCAGGACACAGATTTGTTATGCTATTTCACTTTAATGGTTTCACTGTATATGTCTGTGTCTTCCTAATATTTATTTATAAAGGCACTTTCTCTACCTTTTTCTGGTAAATTTCCCTTTTTGGGTCCTCTCTCTTCATCCATTATCTTTAACTTTTATCACTTTGTTAGCACCATTTACCACTGTCTTTTTTGAGGATATGGATATAGAGTGACTTTTTCAAGTCCAAATGCCACTGCTGAGTTTCAAAGTCTGTTGGCATAATGCAAGCAACACTTTCACATCATCATCATTTGCATAGTTCAGCTGGTATTCCATAAACTCCTGTAGTCTTGTCATCAGAAAGGCTTCCCAGGGCCCATCTTATTTTACTCTCCAAAATGTCGGTTTCCAGCTAATTGAGGTTATCAATGCTGTTAAGACTTCCTGGATAGATATTCTGTATATTCCTGCCACCTCTTATCTGACCTGCTTCTTTCAAGCTCCTACCATTTTTGTATCTTATCATGCCCACTTTGGCATAAAAGGTTCCTTTGAGATCCCCAATGTTCTTGAAGAAATCTCTTCTCTGATTTACATCCAGCTCCAGGCAAAATTGTTCTTTGAAGCAGCAGACTTTCCTTTCCCCTCCACACACATCTATAGCAGGGCATTCTCTTGACTTGGCCCAATCACTTAATCTATAAGTCTGGTATTGCTCATACGTGCCCTTCTTCCCTGTTATGTTTTAGGCACCATTTGACATGTGTGGCTCATCTTCCATTGCCATATCGTTAGTTGTGCTTATCCATGAGTTTTTCTTGGCAAAGATATTCCAGTTTGATGCAAGTTCTTCTCCAGTTGACCGTCAATTGCTTGATCTCTGTGCTATGACATGCCCATCTTGGGTGATCCTACATGGTATAACTCACAGCTTTACTGAGTTACAGAAGCAGCTATCCAGAAAGAACTTTCGTAATAATTTCAATTATTTTCTTTTGCGTTAGTTAGCTTAAATAGAATCTGCAAAGATTGTGGTACTAGTACCTCAGTGTCTCTATTTATAGTATGTGTTAAGAGAATTACACAACATAGCACTGAGGTGCATGAAGGCTGTCAATTCATACTGTCGGGACAGCTAAGTCTAGACTGTTTGTCTAATAAAGCATGTTATTTCTCTTATGCCCTTTATGTTCTCATGTTTCTTTACTATTTTTATATATGTTTTATCATTTCCTATTTTTATAGTATTTAAATTGTTTTCTTGTGGTTATTTGGTATAATGGAGTCCAGAGGGAGGTTGTGAGCTTCTTTGTAATTATGTACTTCCTTTTTTCCTTGCTCACTTGTTATAGAGGTTGCTGGTGTTGGTGAGAGTGATTCAATACATTGCATGGTGCCTGTGGTGATGCTTTTTACCTGTGTGTCTTGGTTTTCAAGTGTTATGCAACAGACTGATGTGGGAAAGTAGAAGCCTGCACTACTTGAAGGTGCACTGGTTGTTAATATGTGTCACAGTAATAGTGACAGAGTTGAGTAACTAAGCCATAGACCTAGTGGAGGTCCTGTTGGAGTGGGGACATAGCACAGCTGTTACATTGGAGCTTATCTATCAAGAAGCTGCTACCTCTGCAAATTGTAGTGGTGTGTCAGGACCTCGGTTTTAGTTATTTACATCCACAGTGGAATATGTTGGCATGTTACAACTAAAGGTTAATAATAACATAGGGCAAGATTCTTACACACCTAACCTCCTGCCTCACTCAAATACCAATTTACAATAAAAAAACACATTATAGACCAACCTTATCTAGTCAGAAGGATAGTTCTTGCCAGCCTGATATAATTTAAATTATATGAAATCTGTGTCATACCAATGGTTTTAGTGTAGAAAGAGAAATAAATAAGGTGGATAAAAAAAATAACAAGAAAAATCCATTTAGAGAAATGTCTTCGCACTTCATGTGAGAAATATGAAAAGGTAATTTTAGTTTGACACCAGGCAAAAAGTAGTATAGAAGCTACATTATCATTAATTACCATTAGTCATTATACCTCCTGTATTAGAAATGTTGAATTTGTTAAAGCATTTTTTTCTGGAAAGAAAGCAACTTTGTGAAAATTAATTCAAAGTTGAATCTATTTGATGTAAAACATGAATTAAATAACATAAATCTTATTTTTATCTATTATATTTTTAAATCAAATTTGTATACATCCTAGCAACAAGACCATACATAGAATAGGTACAGGAATCTGGAGTGCTCACATAGAGCCTTATAGAAATCTCTAACATATCTGAAGATAGCGTACCCATCGCAATTCAAAATACTCCAAACACCACCATGCATCAGGGATGTTTGACCACAGCCAGGATGCTGTTATGGTTCTAGCGCAGCACTGCTACTCAGTCTACTATCAGCTCAGTAGTCAGCACAGTAGTCTTGAACTGTTTAAACCACCCCCATCCATCTACAGAAACCCCTTTCTATGGCAGGGAAGGGGTTAAAGACCCCACTGCCAATCACCCCTAAAAGCCCCCTAAAAGCCCTTGGGGTCCCCAGGCCTTCCCTCCTCCCACACAGTGAAAAGAATCACCAGGGATTCCCTCCTCCAATGTGTTGAAGTGAACCCTTAGAGATTAGTAAAGAAAATAGAAGCCTGCAGAAAATAATAATTGAAAAATGTAGAAGCTGTGTTTATTTTTTTTCTTATTAATATTTTGCACATTATCAAGTTTTATTATTCAAAAACAATATAGAAATACATGACAACAGTGTTCCTTTAAGTTGTGGATTCAGTTTAATGATAATGTTTTAATTGCTTTATTTTCTTTATACTTCAAAATTGCATGAATATTAGAAATAGGAACATTGTTTTAAAACTTCCAAAGAACCTTAAATTGCTGTAATTATAATATCCTGTGCACTCATTACAATGTACATGCATCCTCTCTGAGAAACAAATAGAATTTTAAACCAAAATTATCCTCATGACTATTCATCATTTTAATGAATAATTCAGAAAGCAATCATGAAAAATAATTGTACAGGGCTAAACTGTGATGCTTATATTTGTAGAAAGCAAACAGTAAATTCCCCCAGTACTTTGAATCTAAAACTGAGCAGAATGTGCTGAATTCAGGCTCAGTGCATCCCCAGGCTTCACCAAATTTACTAAGAGGCTATTATTAAAATGAGCCCCATGATATTTCGCAATAGAACACCTGCAAACATGCTTACAATTCCCATGATTGTCTACTGAGGATTGTTAGGATTATTTAAGCAATAGGGGGTATTAGTTGGCAAGAGTCGATACAGCCATGATCAACCATACAATGTTGAGATTGGACAGTGAAGTGGTAAATTCTTAGATTAGTCTACCACTTTGCCATGGGCTGGACATTTTTTTTTTTAAATGTTGGGTCCTTGACCCCTTCATTTAAGATTCCCAACCTAACTAGACCCATCATATCCCCTACTAGCACAGGGGGCTAAATTAGATGTACAAAAACTAGCCCACCATGGAGGTCTGATAGAACTGTTGTCATCTCCTATACCTTAAGGGGTGAGGGCTACTAGACCCAAGGGTGGCTAGTATTCCTAGCACCTCAGCCCTGCAATTTATTTTAAAAAGTGCCAATATAATGACTATATTAGCTATTAAAAAGTTATTCTACAATATTTTCTAGTTCATTATTTGTAATCTCTTGTGAAGGTTGTAGTTATATTTAATACATTATTGTAGATTAGTATATTAAGTAAATTAACCTTAGGCCTCAATCCGATTAGACATGTTAATATATCCCTTTAAAACTAAAACATTAACAGGTTAAATTTAAAAAAACAACTGCTCATAAAATTATAATCTTTTGAAGAACTGAACTTATTATCTCTGCAATTATGCTGCTGTGGAAGCTGTCATTTTAGCTAACAGTAATCTACTTGTTGAAATAGAAGGGGAATTTGAAAGTAGTGAGCAGGTTCTAGCGGCACAATTAGATATAAAAGTTAAAAAGTAAAGACTCTGTTAATTTTTATTTTTTTACTTTCTATATGCATGTTACCCATTATCAGTAAATGTAGTGTATAAATGTAGTACATGTGAAGCTCATATGCTTGTTTGACATAGACTATTAAAAACAGAATGCAGGTTAAAATAAATAAAAGTTAACATTTTTAGCTTGACTGTTTCAATTTTCCCTTTAAGCATGGCTGCTTACCTCCTCCTACCTGTGACTTTTAGGGGGTGTGGCCAGCTGTGCCTGGAAGCTGGACTAAATAGTTACATAGCAATTGAGTTTAAAAAAAGGCTATTTAGTCAATCAGCCTTTTTAGATCTCCTCTGATTTTTGTAATATGCAGATTAATTGTTAATTGATCCAGATGAAGGCAGAAAGAAAAAAAAAACACTGAAACTTTGCCAATTGTCTCAAAAGGGGAAAAAATCATTTAGACCCCAGATACTGGTGATGGGATTCCTCCCTGGATCAATACTCCTCTTTTTATCTAGGATAACCCTGAATGCCATTTTTATTCAAAAATATATCTAATCCCTTTTTAAAGTTATCCATGGAATCAGCTGTCACCACCTTCCTTGGTGGGCAGGTTATAGCAGAGAGGTCAGACAAATTATGGTCAACGGAGAAGGAACTGGCAGTCCACTCCCGTATCTTTGCCATGAAAACTTTATGGACAAGCACAACCAGAGACACAACCATTTTTGTTATTATTGTCACTCACAGGCACTCTGACTGACCTAGATAAACTCAGATAGAGTGTGCGAGTAGAAAAATATACTCTGAACCATATTCACATTCACATAAAGGCACCGACACCCACTGTCACTCACACCCACACTCACATTCAGTTACAGTACTGTGATCTAACTTAGACCTACAGTACACCTGCATTTAGTCACTGCAATTCACAAACACATAATTAATCCTTCTAGTTACCTTGGCCCTCATTCAATTGCGATTTGGCCAATTGAATAGGGCTCTAAATAAGCACATAGCATATTTTTTTTAAATATGTTTTTAGTTAGTGAAAACCTTGCTTTTGGATAGATGCTTACTAACTAAAAACTTCTTTAAAAGAAATATGTTATGTGCTTATTTATAGCCCTATTCAATTGGCCAAATTGCAATTGAATGAGGGCCCTTGGGTTTAACCCCTCCTCTGTTTTCAGTATCAGTTATAAAAAGTGATTTTTTTTTTAATAAACACAAAAATCATATTTTGTAGCAAAAAATGCAGAATGTCCAAACACAGGCAGCCTTGTACTCGGACAAAGTATTTAAGAGGAGCAGTTTACTGCCCTTTGGTGATTAAACATCTGCGTAATTACACAAATTTGAAAAGGGTTAAAAGAGTATTAAATTCCCCAAAGTGATAGGTTATTTGTTGTATGGAAATCAATAAAATCCTTTATTTAAATTAATAAAATAAAATATAAAAAGCGCTGACTCACTCCGCACATGCGGATAGGTGTATACTCATATGTTCATTGTAAATCATAGGATCACCTTAAACATTCTAAAATCAGTAAAGTGTAAACAAAGCACAAAAAAGTAAATAAAGAGCAGATACAGGTAATCCCTGCTGATAGTGAAGATATTACAATAGATAATTATGATGCTATATGTATATATTCGGCATGCCTTGTATAGGCAAACCTTCTAAGTAGCAGGTTACTCACGGTGGACCTTGCGCTGTTCTGCGCTTGCACTATCCCTGGAGTTGCTCAATGCTCCTGCTGTTAGCTCAGTGTAATGGTGCCTGTGTGCCTGATCACAGAATCATGTCTGTGAAGAGACTAATCTCCTCTTTCATCAACCAGAGGGATCTGCTAGGAGTCACCCAGACCTGACCAATATGGTTTCACCTAATGGATTAGGCTTTCAAAAAGGTGAGAACTAGTTACCCTAAATATATAGAAAGGGAAGAATAGACCTATCTCTGTTCTACCTCTTGAAAGACATTTCCCTGCATTTAGGCACTGCATGTACAGCTCCATCTCAGCTGCCCCTGCCTGGTCATAGGAATGGAACAGGTGTACTGGGTATGGTGGCAGTATCAGGGGGGACAGGCTCTGCAGGAGTGTGGTGCTCATCAGCAGGCAGCAACAAGTGTATAGCTGCTAGAATACAGTCTGTTTCAGACAACATGAGCTCTACTATCATCACTTAATCTAGAGGCACTTCAGAAGATGTAAATCATTTAACTTTCATAATGAATTAGATAAGCTCAAAGCACAAACTGTGTGTACCAGCACTGTGATGTTTACCCAGAATTTGCCAGTCCCAGAGGTATGTACCTGCTGCTACTCTCTATCAGACTAAGTGGTGCAGGATGATGATCACATATTATAATTGTCAAACTACGAGACGTTGTCACGCTTTGTGTGGTGCGTACGACTTAAGCGATGAGCGCCAAAGGCAAGCCGTTAACTCAGAGCACTTAGGCGATGAGTGCCAAAGGCGATTATTGCCTGTGAGCCTCGCATAGCGAGGCAAGCCGTTAAGGCACTAAAACTCGGGGTACTTGGGCAATGAGCACCAAAGGCGCTCTTCGCCTGCGAGCCTCGTGTAGCTAGGCAAGCCGTTTACTTGCAGCACTAAGGCAATGAGCACCGTAGGCGCTCATCACCTGCAAGCCTCGCATAAGGCAAGCTAAGCTATTAAGGCAATAAAACTTCCATCACTCGGGCGATGAGCCCCGAAGGAGCTCATTGCCTGCAAGCCTCACAAAGCAAGGCGGAGGCAATGAAACAAAAAGGACTTAGCCTGCAAACACTTAGCAAACGCGGAATCCCCTTAGGCTGCAAGCAGTTGATGAACGCGGCCCTTAGAAAAATATAAAATTAGGAGATGTGGGACTTAGAAAAACAAATTACAAGACGCAGGACTTCGAAAAATTACGAGATAAGAAAAATACAAAGTTAATGGCCGAACCGCTCAAAGCAAAAAACATGAAACACACAAAAAATGTAAACAAAAATACAACAAAAACATTACACACAGCACGGGGGAACAGCCAGGACGTCTGGGAGTGAGGTGGAACGAGAATTGAAGTCGATTTTGGCAAATTTTGCCACTCGAAAATCGGCTAAGCGAGAAAAAAAATGGTGCAAAAAAAAAGTACAATGAGGCTACACGACCATGGACCGCGCAAAACACGCCAACTTTGTACCACTTTCATCCAGGAACCTCCGAGGTACAAAATACACTATTACAAAGGACGACAAATGCTTGCGAACCGCGTAGCACATAGACAAACAACGCTATTTTACAATCCTAACTTGCCACTAACAACATTACGCATCTAAAGTAGCGCTTTACACAAATAAACCGACGGTTTGCCCTCGCTCACGCAGCCTATTTCTAATGCACAGTTAGAACATTCATAATACTATCTCCTCAGGCCAGCAACAGTCCCACAGGACAATAAAAAGAGATTGTTACCTCTTCAGGCTATTGATGGTTAGATATATTAATTAGAAAAAGGTAAACTATATTCATTTATTATTCCATTAATTCATTAATTAGTATTTAAAAAAATATAGAGAGGATCCAAAAGACACGCGAGGAGAGGGGCGCTCAGCAAGAGGCTCGCAATGAGCGCCGAAGGTCCTTACCGTACAAAAAGCTTTACATTGTGTGGCAAACAATATTTCCTTGGCTTCAAATTTTACTCCTGTCATTTTTGACGGGCAAGTCGCTAGCAGGGGCGGCCCGTCAATTGGGGCGTCAGGACAAACGCCCCCCCAAATATTTTTTTCACCCTGCAATAAAAAAAACACAACAATGTATTAGTATAACCCAAAAACAAATAAATATAAGGTGTACATCATCATTTCAAGTCTAAATAGTATTAAAAATGAAGTAAAGTTAGTAAAGGAACACTTTCACTTTAAAATAACCCTTGCGCTACATTAACTAATGCTGTGTATCTATATAGCCCCCTGCCTGCACCCTGTGTGATCAAATTACAATAATTATACACTGTGTACACTAACCTTAGAGTCTTCTCTCTCTTCAATGAGTCCTGGCCTGGCCCCCTGACCGTTAATGCATGCCGCCCACCATCACAGTGACGATATGCATGGGCGGTCATAAATGTATCAATTAATAACTGACAGTCTTCCATCATTGACCAATCAATGATGGAAGGCTGTCCAGTTACTAAGTGATCAATCTAAACCCACCCAGACCGTTAGCCCTGAGCGCCCGCCAGCAAATAGGGCCTCGAGTTATCATTTTGATTGACTGATACAGTCAATAAAACCACCAGTTGCCTGTCCCTTCCCCCTTTCTGTTTCCTGACCCTGGTCACGCTGAGACTGAGAGACCTCCCTGGCTGAATCTACTCATCTGCTCTGCCTGCCTAACACAGTAAGTCTACCTGCCTGGCACCTGCCCTGCCCCTGCCCCTGGCCAAACCAAAACCCCTAGTAGCCCCGCCCGATTACCCCGGGTATTCTGGCAGTGAGCGGGGTTGACCAGGCCACATGGGGGTGGATGTTCACCCCCATGAGGCCTGTGCCACCCCTGATCGTGGCATACGCGGTCCGATGGGCGACCGATGGGCGCCTGAGCGTGACCGACCCCACCCTGGATGAACCAACTACCTACCCCCCCCCCCCCCCCCTATTTTTATTCCATTTTTAGAAGTAACAGGCATGTATATGTGCCTGTCACTTCTAAAGATAAAATAAAAATAAGGGAAGGCAAAAAAAAATACAGTAAAAACATACATACAAGTAAACAGTAAGCAAACACATTGTTAGTACAGTTAGTAACACAACACATTTTATACAAAAATAAACAGCTTTAAACAAACATTAATAAAAAATAAAATAAACAACAGCACATACTTACCTGTAAAATTGACCCCTCCAGCGTTGGCCTTCTGTCCTCTGGATATAGTCATGAAAAATAAATAATCCAATGTTGATTGAAGCCAATGGTCAAATAAAATAATCCAATGTTGATTGAAGCCAATGGTCAAAATAAAATAATCCAATGTTGATTGAAGCCAATGGTCAAAATAAAATAATCCAATGTTGATTGAAGCCAATGGTCAAAATAATCCAATGTTGATTGAAGCCAATGGTCAAATAATCCAATGTTGATTGAAGCCAATGGTCAAATAATCCAATCTTGATTGAAGCCATTGTCCATCCATCCATTCTGGCCCATTGAAAGAGGCCTCCACAAAAAAAAAACAACGCTCTAAAAAAAAAAAAACAACAAACTAAAAGAGCTCCTCCTACAAGGAGCCCCTCCCGCGATTAATTGTTTTTTTCCCACGGTCTGCTATATATACTAATTTTTGAAGGACTCTGATTGGCTGAAATTTTTGATTGACATCGATTTCAACCAATGAGAAAAATGAGCAAATCAGCAAGCATGTATGGAAGCCTGTAAGGGTAAAAAAGGTTAGTGTGAACTTGTTTGACCCTGTATGTATTATACATATTACAGGGCTATTTTATGTGATATACATGTTACAGGATAATATCCTGTAACATGTATAGCCAAAAAATAGCACTGTAATATGTATAACAAATAATGTGTAATAGAAATGCATGAACAATATAATATAACAAGTAATAAAGAACATCAATTAATCAAATAATAAATATCAATTAATATATATTGTTGTATGTATATTTATGTGTGTATGTATATTTATATTTGTATGTATATTGTGTGTTTATGTATATTTATGTGTATTTTTTATGCGTATATATATATATATCTGGATATATATATATATATATATATATATATAAAAATTGATATCAATATATCACAATAAATAAATATATATATATATATATATATATATATATATATATATATATATCAATTTGATATATATATATATATATATATATATATATATATATATATATATATATATTTATTTATTGTGATATATTGATATCAATTTTTTTATATATATATATATATATATATATATATATATATATATATATATATATATATAATTTTTTTTTTTTTTTTTTTTGGGCCTATATGTTATTTAAGGTTTTTAAGGTGCGGTTGGGGCCTATATGGTCAAAATTTGTTATTTAAGGTTTTTAAGGTGCGGTTGGGGCCTATATGGTCCCAATTTGTTATTTAAGGTTTTTAAGGTGCGGTTGGGGCCTATATGGTCCCAATTTGTTATTTAAGGTTTTTAAGGTGCGGTTGGGGCCTATATGGTCCCAATTTGTTATTTAAGGTTTTTAAGGTGCGGTTGGGGCCTATATGGTCACACTTGGTCTTCTAAGGTATGTTTGGGGCCTATATGGTCACACTTGGTCTTCTAAGGTATGTTTGGGGCCTATATAGTTCCACTTGGTCTTCTAAGGTATGTTTGGGGCCTATGGTCACACTTGGTCTTCTAAGGTATGTTTGGGGCTTATATAGTCACACTTGGTCTTCTAAGGTATGTTTGGGGCCTATATAGTCACACTTGGTCTTCTAAGGTATGTTTGGGGCCTATATGGTTCCACTTGGTCGTTTAATGTTTTTTAAGTATGGTTTTGTTCTTGAATGGTATGATTGATTTGCTTGTTTTCTTTCAACCTCAGGTGCAAACCCTATGTGGCTGCAGATTTGTTTCTACTCATTGGTCAACTTAATGAACGTGAATACCCTGAGAAGAAGAGCCGACTAATGGTAGGTGTCACTCCTTTAATTTTTCTGTTAATACGTATAGGTGCAATTATGATATTGCTGTAGTCTTGTCACATGAGTTTTTTCAATCTATATTGTATACCAATGAATTTAACACATTGTTACTTTACTTCTTGACATTTCTGCATTGCAGATCATGTATTTCAATGGGCTTTACAAGCATAAGGTCATTGGGCGGGGCTTATAAAGGTCATTATGACGTCAGGGGGAGGAGTTATAAAAATGGGTGTGGTTTGAAAAAGGGGGAGTGGCTATGTTTCGCCCTGTCGCCCCTCCAACTTGAAAAGTCACCAGCCGCCACTGGTCGCTAGTGTCATATAAACAGCATTTGGTACATGCAGAAGTGCTGTATATGTGACTGCTTCTCTCCATGCTCTGCAGACAGGAAGTGTAAATAATGTGTATTTAAGGGATTGGATATAATAGATAAAATGCCTGAACCAAAGTTTGTGACATTATCCAGGAAACAGCAACAAGAATATACCCAAAAGAAAGAAAAAGAAGGCAAAATGATGACAGTAGCCCAAGAAAGAAGTAAGGATAAATATTTGTCTGACTGAATGCAGAATTCCAGAGGATAGCAAGAAGAGACAAGGAGATATTCTATAATTAGTTATGTGAAGAGATAGAAGAAGATAACCTAATTGGAATGTGAAGAGATCTCTTCAAGATAATTGGGGATATCAAGGGAACTTTTCATGTGGGTGTGATAAAAGACAAAAATGGTAGGGACTTAACAGAAGCAGATCTAACAAAGAAGAGGTGGAAGGAATACATTGAAGATCTCTATAAAAAGGACCTTAACAGCAGCAATGACCTCAATAGTTGGTCCAGTGAGCTGGAGTAAGACATCTTGCTGATAACAAAGCTACAGGATAAATTGGAATCTCAGTTGAACTATTTAAAATCCTGCAGGAGGATGGTGTGAAAGTATTGCTTGCTTTTTGCCAACAAATTTGAAAAACTCAGAGTTGGACACCACTGAATGACTAAACAACAACAGAAAAGCAATAGCCACAATGTTACTACTCACTAAGCATTAATCCATCAGGGGGCTCACATCATATTTGAAGATTTTTCCATAATTAAAACAAAGAGAACTATATATTCAGAAAATCAGAACCTATTAATTAGGGATTTTATCTTATATTTATATGCAGGATAGTATGGTATGTAAGCTTTATAAGGATGTTTCATAATAATCATGAATGTAAGTTAAGGGACTTGTTTATTAATCATGCTAAAATGAGTACTTAATTTTAGCAAACATTGTAATACACATGTTATAACAGAAACACAGAGTGAATGATGCCTTGGGAACTTTATATTTAAAATATTTTGAATTTTGAATTCAGAGGGCATTTAGAAGTCCCATCTTCAATACGTCTGACAGTAATTAGATACGGCTCACAGCTAGTGTGTTGTTGTGTTTGCTCTTTAGTGTATGTGTACTCATTTCTATTTCTTACTCAGTATCTCTGCTATTTCTTAATTTATGTGCCTGGCAGCTGGATCTGTTCAATTAAAAACACATACTGTCTGGTCTTGCTGGCTTACATATCTTTTCCTGCTAAAATTGTACTCTGTCGTAATCTGTGTCCCATTCTCTCTGGCTAACATCTGTTTCCTGTACTCACTTTAGATTTGTCTTGTTTACAATAGAATGTATAAAATAACTGTTTTAAAGGACCATTGTGGTCACATTTTTTAAATGTATTATTTTGAAGAACTACACTTAAAAGATTCATGTTTTTAGATTTAATAAAAAATAATAATACAACAACCACTTTAATAAAAATAATAATACAACCACCATTTTGTCTTCAACAGTTTAAGTTCCTGAGATGGGAACAAACTGTGAATAAAGAGGACATTTCTGCTATGAAAGATCACAAGTAAGTAAATTAAAATAATTGAACCAGTGACTGGATCTAGCTCCTGAGGACTAATGCTGAACAAGCCTAATCTTGAAGTTTATATCTAGAGCTAAGATGAGTGGCATTTGGGGTCACTGATTATAAGCATATACAAGTATAGACCTTTAAGCCTCACTTCTGTAGTTGGGTTTATTAGGGATAGTATACAAGAATATGGCCATGTGCACAAAATAGTAAGTAGGAATCAACACAGATTTATGAAAAATAGGTCTTAACAATGGCCTATTTGCATGGACCACAGATATTAAGCTCCTGTTTCCCCAGGAGGTGTGATAGAGCTAAATCCTGGAGGAATTTGATAAGCTCAGCTGTGTATAGACACTGAAGCTAAGAAATGGGTGGGGCCATTTTATGCATTGAACTCAGAAGTGGAAGCTAGGTCCCATCTCTTCAATGAAGCCTAGCAGTGTGAGAGATTAGGCTCTAATTGAGGCAGGCTCTGGGCTTCCAGCCTTGGAAATGTTGTGTAAGAGACTGTGAGTAAAGTTTGACTAGATATACCCAGAGAGGTATATTGGAGCTGTAAAGAAAGACGCCAGAGAGAAATGCCCATCTAGTTTCTGAAGATGGAGAAATACAAAGACAAATATACAAAGGCGTGGAGCTTATGAACAAGCCACAGAGTGGAAACTTGGACTTAAAAGTGAAAAGCCAGTAATTGAATATAAACATGTTGGACTGTTTATTTTTGTTTTGCTCCATCCAGGTTTGCTGGACAAAATCTCTGATAGGAAACTGAAAACTGGATTTCAATTTTATAAAATCCTAAATAAAGCCTCTTGTATTTATGTTCCTCTATTGAAAGTGCCAGAAACAAGGGCCAATACCCTGTTGGAGACAGCTTGTCACAAAAGCAGAATGTCACCTTACCTGACATGTACAGCTTATAAAAGTATCTGTTTCCCAGCCAAATGCTGACTGTGTAGTAGCTTATTCTAGTAAACATACAGGTCTAGGCATGGTGGTTTGGTTAGTAGAGTAGGAGAGAGAGGGGAGTGCTGTTGAGAGTAGGTAGGAGCCTAATATTAAATTTTCACATTTAATTTATTTATTACACATCATTTACTGGCACATAATGTAATATACATCTACACATAGCTACATATATTATACTCAGGACACAACACCATACCCCCATACTATAACTTCACCCTATATCCACACCCTCACTTCATAAATTTATACATTATACATACATTTTTCTTTTTTTTTAAACATTCACTTACATAATTACAATAAACACTACGTATAAAAACAACATCTGAATTCATATGTCTCAGTTCAAATTACCGTATTTATCGGCATATAACACGTACCGGCGTATAACACGCACCTCATTTTAAGAAGGAAATTTCAAGGGGGGGAAAAAATTCAAATAAAGAACTTTGAAGCAAAATCCTCAACCACAACCTCCCTCCTCATCCTCCACCACCCCATCCTCAACCTCACTCCCACTCCCCATCCTCACTCCCACTCCCCATCCTCACTCCCACTCCCCATCCTCACTCCCACTCCCCATCCTCACTCCCACTCCCCATCCTCACTCCCACTCCCCATCCTCACTCCCACTCCCCATCCTCACTCCCACTCCTCATCCTCACTCCCACTCCTCATCCTCAATCCCACTCCTCATCCTCAATCCCACTCCTCATCCTCAATCCCACTCCTCATCCTCAATCCCACTCCTCATCCTCAACGCCCCATCCTCATCCTCAACGCCCCATCCTCATCCTCAACCCCCCTCCTCAACCTCCCTCCTCAACCTCCCTCCTCATCCTCAACCCCCCCTCCTCATCCTCCTTCCACAACCACCCTATACTCAACCTCCCTATCCTCAACCTCCCTATCCTCAACCCCCCTCCTCATCCTCATCCCCCCTCCTCATCCTCAACCCCCCTCCTCATCCTCAACCCCCCTCCTCATCCTCAACCCCACTCCTCATCCTCAATCCCACTCCTCATCCTCAATCCCACTCCTCATCCTCAACCCCCCTCCTCATCCTCAACCCCCCTCCTCATCCTCAACCTCCCTATCCTCAACCTCCCTATCCTCAACCTCCCTTTCCTCAACATCCCTATCCTCAACCCCCCTATCCTCAACCTGCCTCCTCAACCTCCCTCCTCAACCTCCCTCCTCAACCTCCCTATCCTCAACCCCCTCCTCAAACCCCCCATCCTCAAACCCCCCATCCTCAAACCCCCTCCTCAACCCCCCATCCTCATCCTCCCTCCTCAACCGCCTTATCCTCAACCCCCTCCTCAACCTCAACCCCCCTATCCTCAACCCCCCTACTCAACCTCTTCCTCCCTCCTTAGTCTAACCCGCCTCCTCATTCTAAACCCCCCTCCTCCTCAACCTAAACCCCCCTCCTCCTCAACCTAAACCCCCCTCCTCCTCAACCTAAACCCCCCTCCTCCTCAACCTAAACCCCCCTCCTCCTCAACCTAAACCCCCCTCCTCCTCAACCTAAACCCCACATGCGCGCCGGGTCAAGGAGCGGAGTGGAGGCCGGAGCAGAAGCAGGTAAGTGAGGGGGAGGTATTTAGGGGGGTTTAGGTTGAGGAGGGGGGGTTAGAATGTGGAGGGGGTTAAGAATGAGGAGGGAGGTTGAGGATGAGGAGGGGGGAGGGAATATCGGCATATAACACGCACCTATCATTTGCCCCCTATTTTCAGGGAGAAAAAGTGCGTGTTATACGCAGATAAATACGGTAATTCAACAAGAGACAAAATAAATTTAACATCTTAATGCATGAAGAGGAAGAATACCAAATTTAAGAAGACTACATTGGATGCCTTTTTCAACACTGCCATTTTTTACAGATTTATCAGAAGTATTGTTAGACAGTTTCCAAAAATCTATTTCTATTTCTTTATTTCTTTCTACTATAGTTTGTACCGTATCCCAAGTAGGAACGGTAGATTGTTTCCAAAATCTCTTTCCAAAATTGTTTCCATTTAGCTGCTAATAAAATTTGGATAATCAAACTTTTAGCGTAGAAATTCATCTTCATAAGAAAAATATGCAAAAGCATCAAATCAGGAGATTATTCCATTTTACAGTTCACTATTTTACAAATATGGGTAAGACAAGCTGACCAAAACACTTCTATTTTTTTACAAGACCACCATATATGTAGTTTAAGTATTTATTAGGTGCCATTTTTACTAAAACAGAAGGTACCATGTATCACCTTTGTTTTAATTTGAAGTATACTTCTCTATAATTGGTACATTTAGTTGCCCCGATGTTATTTCAAAAGTACTGTTCCAGTCCTTCTCATTCCAATAATGTCCTATCTAAAATTCCCATGTTTCAATCCTCAATGTTTAACTTATCGCCCAAGTATGATACAGAAGTTATCAATGAAGGAGTTCTCAATACCTGTTTAGTTTTATTGTATTTAAACCAACTTTAATATTCGATTTAATCAACTGTATATTTGTATATCATTTAAACTCCTGTTCACAGAGCCAAATGAAATGCTCAAGCTTTATTGGATAAAGTATAGATTCCTCTTATTGCATAATTTTTTTGCTATTGATTTTGGAAAATAAAATGTCTCGATATTGGACAACATAACAGCTTTATAATATTTGATAATACTCGGAGATGAAAGTCCTCCTCTATTATAATGCCTCCTAATAATGCTCTGTCTTATTCAAGAGTTTTTTTTTATTCCTATTCATAAATTTATCTAATAAAGCTTGTAAGCGATTTAGAATATATTTGGGGACTAGAAGAGGAATACATCTAAACAAATATGATATCCTGATTCTAAATAAAGAGAGAGAGAAAAAAAAAACAGCAACTATATGCCCAGCTTAACTTTATTGATAAGGCAAAAAATGCCAAAATATATTGTTACATAGTTACATAGTCCATCAAGTTCAACCTTTTTAGATCTCCTCTGATCTGCAATACACAGATTTATTGTTAATTGATCCAGAGGAAGGCAAACAGAAAAAAAAAACAGTGAAACTTTGCCAATTGTCTCAACAGGGAAGAAATATATAAAATTCCTTCCTGACTCCAGATACTGGTGATCGGATTCATCCCTGGATCAATACTCCCTCTCTATTTATCCAGGATAGCCCTTAATGCCCTTTTTATTTAAAAAATATATCCAATCCCTTTTTAAAGTTATCTATCGAATCCACTGTCACCCCCTCCTTTGGTAGAGAATTCCACAGATTAACCACCCTTACTGTGAAGAACCCTTTCCTTTCTTTAAGGCAAAATATTTTTACTTCTAATCTCAAAGGATGTCCCATTGTCAGTTGAAAACCCTTTGGCACAAAAAGTTCCCTTGACAAAGCCTTGTATTGACCCTGGATATATTTATATAAGGTAATCATAAAAAAGGAGTCTCAGATCACACCAAAATATGTCTATAAGTACATCTTAGAGCTTATTCTTGGTCTATCCCCATTAGCTCAAATATCTAGGTGCCCAAAATATCATGTTGCCCACTATCACATTTGTAGGCAGCCTTTACTTGTAATACATTTACATGCAGTGGAGGGTAATAGTAATTAGCGCAAACACAACATTTTTTATAAAGCACACTTCTATCTAATGCTAGATCTCACACTCTGCAGCCACTAAAAGCAATTCACATCACCTATGCATCTGGTTTTTATAGCAATATATTCATCTGAGTGACAATCAAATATAGCATAAATCAAAGCATATAATAGACGGTAACTATCTCTGTACATAACACCGGGTGCTCAAAAACCTGTATTTCCACCTCAGAGTCAGCCCGAAAAAGAGTGGAAGTCTGGTATCTCTGGATCAACCGAAGCAGGTATCTGACATCATCATCCAGACGACCCCTAGTGTCTGGTTAGCCCAAAAGCGCGCGTATCATTGCTACTTCCTCAGTGGGCTGTCAAATGACTTCCCGACATCTAATAACAGAGTGATACATGGTATCTTCTTTTGTTTAACATATGATAATAAAAGGATCAGTCTATGAGTGTTATCCTTGACAGTGTTTTATAAAACCGGACTGGTATGCCACAACAAGTCTGTTTAACAACGGATTCAATCTTAAGGCCATAATTTTTGAGTAAATCTTTATATCTGTGTTAATAAGGGAGATTCAATGATATTTTTCTTTTTTTTTCAGATTTTTACCTGCATTTGGGATTATAATTGTAGCCTCCAACCTTTCTGGGGGTGCTCCTCCAGCTACTCTTATTTCATTAAATACAGGTGACCCACTAAAGGGGTTGAGGAGAGAGGTTGAGGATGAGGAGGGAGGTTGAGGATGAGGAGTAGGGGTTGAGGAGGGGGGTTGAGGTTGAGGAGGGGGGTTGAGGAGAGAGGATGAGGATGGGGGTTGAGGATAGGGGGTTGAGGAGAGAGGATGAGGATGGGGGTTGAGAAGGGGGATTGAGGATGGGGGGTTGAGGAGGGAGGTTGAGGAGGGGGTTGAAGATGAGGAGGGAGGTTGAGGAGGGAGGTTGAGGATGAGGAGGGAGGATGGGGAGGGTCGTTGAGGATGAGGAGGGAGGTTGAGGAGGGGGTTGAGGAGGGAGGTTGAGGATGAGGAGGGAGGATGAGGAGGGAGGTTGAGGATGAGGATGGAGGTTGAGGATGAGGAGGGAGGTTGAGGAGTGGGGTTGAGGAGGGTGATAAGGGAGGGTGAAGAGACACAGGGAAGGGAGAGGGGAGAAGAGACACAGGGAAGGGAGAGGGGAGAAGAGACACAGGGAAGGGAGAGGGGAGAAGAGACACAGAGAGAGAGGGGGACACAGAGGGCACAAGAGGGACACAGGGGGCAGCACATTTCCCACCCTCGGCTTATACTCGTGTCGGCTTAAACTCGAGTATATACAGTATTTATGTAAAAAAAAATTATTTAATTGATCTTTATTTGTTTGCGATTTAATTTTTTTTTCCTCATAGTAATGTGTTGCCAGAAAGTTTGGAGTACACAGTAATACCTTCATATGGTCTTTCAAAACTCCTCTTGTTTATTTGAGATTAAATCTCAGCAGTTATTCATATCTCAGAACCGCAAGATTCAAATCCAGTGAGCTCTAATTGCGCCAAACTTCTAAGATTATAAATATCTCATATTCAGCTTGCACTGTAACTCCGCTGTTGGAGTGTGTTAACAACTTTCTCTTTTTGTTTGAGAATGCCACATTATATTGTGGAACTCAGCACCTTAAGCACCTTACATCCACTGTAGCATTCCTAATTAGCAAGACACCAGTGGTAATTCAATCTTAAGCTTATTATATTTAGAGTGCAATTAGTAGCTCTTTAATTGCAGTATACCAGCTTATCCACATTTAAATCCATTGTTATTTTACAATTTATTTACCATGATGTATATGTGCTAGATAGCCTTGTGAAGAAGCAGGGACATAGGTTTAACTTGCACATTAACTCCTCTGTTCCTGTATGGCAATGTGCCAGACTTCTCTGATTAAATGTATATTTAAGTTTCCCTGTATTTACCTTTTTCTAATGTTACATATACTACTTATATCAGACACACATTACATTGATTCGTTCTATACACATATAGGTTTATTTTATTTAGGGGAGCCGAGCGAGTGAGAGATGTGGAGAGAGGGAGAGGTGTGGAGAGAAGTGGTGAGAGAAAGAGAGAGAGATGGAGAGGGGAGATGATGAGAAGTGGGAGCTGTAGATGATCAGAGAGGGGGAGAAGTGGGAGCAGTGGAGGTATAGTGAGAGAGAGAAGTGGGAGCAGTAGATGAGAGATGGACGGAGGGAGGATTACCCCAGATGTAGGAACACTTAGAGCCTGGACAGAAGGGGAGGCACCTGAATCTACTGGTGGGGCGAGGACTGTGAAGGGGCATGTCTCAAGGACCGGTCAGGCAGGTCAGCCACCCCAGGCACAGTCAGAAGGACAGGAGGCTTTTCCAGAGTTGATGGTGCCACTTAGTGTCATCCGCACCCACTCAAGTATACTCCGTGGGGGCAGGGATGTGTGGCTGGTCCAGAGAGCCCGTATGTTTAGGGGATAGCA
The DNA here is from genome assembly GCA_027410445.1 of Discoglossus pictus. Lineage (NCBI taxonomy): Eukaryota > Metazoa > Chordata > Amphibia > Anura > Alytidae > Discoglossus > Discoglossus pictus. The sequence continues at coordinate 459,700,021 of CM050163.1, read as the reverse complement.
AGGGAAGTTAGTGATGTGAGGTTGGTCAAGCACTGTAATGATGACTGTCTGTGCCAGGCGAGGAGGAAGATGTTCAAGGAGCAATTGCTAGAGCAACAGGTGGTGGCTGCCCCGCTACAGTGAATGGGAGAGAATGCTGCAAGACTAGATTGAGCCTTCAGTGGTGGTTGCACTACAGGCACTGGTGGACACTTTGCAGCCAGGGACCATGCCACATGATTATCATATCATAACATACTCACACATGTTCCATACACATATTGATAAGACCTATCAATGTAAATGCTGAGCATCACTTAAAGGAATATGTAAGATTCCTGGTTTGGACTAGGTATATAACACACCTGTTTTCCAAGTAATTTTTATTTACTTTGCTTAAATGAGAATCAATAAAAAAAATCTTATTTTACTGATGAAACATCAAACAAATAGTCCCTGTATGGGTCTGCCCAATGCAGACTATGCGGACACAGACTCTGTAGGGCTGTTTGTACAGTATAGTGTCCTAGCCTATCAGGGACCACGTCTCAGGAACATGTTGCTAAGAGATGGTGACTGATTGGTTAGTATGAGAGCCTGCACAGCAAGTACATCAGAGTCCTTATCTACATGAGCATCAAAGGGCATACCTCAGCAGAGGATATTGGTTTGATATGAGGCAGTACAAACAGAGCTCTTAAACATTAAATAAAAAAAAAACTATATAAACACAGGTATATTACATCTCGATTAAAATTCACAATAGTTAAATATCTCTTTAAATTGACTTTGTCACCCCAGTAGGAATGAGAGGGATGTATGCTTCACTTTACCTTTCCATACATTGTACTATCACATACCATCATCAGCTTAGTAGATATATTTATAACAAATGGATGTTAACTATAACTGCTTCCAATTACCAGAACAATAGTAAGGATAACGATGTGCTAGACATTGTTGTGATGATATCAGCTACCTACAAGTATTTTGAAATCATTAAAAATAAAACAATCAATAACATCACAGTAGAGATTAGAAACTGTAATGTTACAAATCTCTGCATTGGCTCTATTGCACATATACTTATTACACAAATCACTGACATCAGTGATATGTGCTAGCAAATACAAATTTCTTAAAATGGGAATTAATTTAAGTATCCAGGGTCAACAAATCATGAATTCAGATATACAGTAATACACAGAGATTATATGATTACTAAGAAATTGCCCAAAACTGACAGGAGTAAAATTGTAAGCCTGGCAATGCTGTTTGCCACACAATGTAGGGATATGGGCCCTCTGACCCTCTCCGGCGCTCATTGTAAGCCTCTCCCCCGTGTACTACCGTGGGTTAAGAGTTAGTGCCTTGGGTTAAGTGTTACTGCCTTGGGTTAAGTCTTATTATCTTGAGCTAAATGTTACTGCCTTGCATTAAGTGTTACTGGTTTGTGTTAAGTCTTAGTTCTTCGGGCTCGTATTTATGTCCTTTGTCACCCTTCAACAATATAATAAAAGATAAACTTTTCTGATAAGGGACATTAAAGTTAATTCACCTTTATTTGTCACCAATGATCATACCTTAGTGTTTAGATGTCATGATATCATAACAAATATAGTTATCACATGATAACACCTGTATACCTTTCACAGGTAATATTAATGTGGTTAAACATTATCATATTGAGAAAGTTAAAGTACTATTGGCCTTCTTATTGTGGTCACAGCTTGTGATACTACATCATTTATAAATATCTAAAATTGTTCAAGAGAACTGATTTCACATGACATATACAGCATTGTTTGCACTGCTTGTAGATGAACATCAGGTAAGTCATTTTATTGTTATAGTAACTTTATGAAGAACTGTACTGTTCATACAGATTTTGCTCAGTTTTTCTCCTCAGATGTTTGGAATATAACCATACACTGATCATTTCTGAGCTGTTTAATATTATTTCAAAATGTTTATACACTATATGTGTGTAGTTGATTTGGATGATATAATCCAACATTATTTGCATATTTTTAATTGAATAGATGAAGACACCATGTAAGTGCTATGCAGAATAATGTTTACTTCTATCATATGAAGTGATTAATTATGACATTTATATTAATCTAATGATATGAATTATTATTATTCAGTGTTAGCTTTAAGCTAACATTTAAGAACATTTTTATACAACCTCCTGTCCTCTTGGGTAGTATTTGCACCACACAAATTCTATTAATGCATGGTCTGCTAAGACCGTGCTCTGTGGATATAATAAACATATATTATTACTATACCTTAATACACATGTCTGTGTGTTTCAAATGGTAACTCATTTGGACAGTGACATACATTACATTTCATTAATGCTCTGATATGTGTAACCATATCATGTTTCAGTATACCCATCCTGTGTTAAGGTATAGTAGATGTGTAGAAATCATATATTAAGAAAAAAAATCTGCATTATTATTATTATTATCCAAAATTTGTAATGCACAAACATATTCTGTAGCATGATATACAGGTTACAGTACAAATAAAAAATTAAATATTAAACAAAAGGCAGAAAGTGCATATACATGGTGCTTTTTTCAAAGCACCTTCCAAGTCTGAAAACTTGCAAAGTTACAATATAAAGGATGAAGGGATTATTTTGGATAACAACATAATCATGCATTTGATTAAAGTAATCTTATGTTTCCATGTCAATAATGCTGTGTTAATTGGAATTTAATGTTGTTATGGCCAGTGTACACTTTGCATGTTGAATATGATATTAACATCAACATTATTTAAAATTAATTCACATATTGGTGTAAACAACATCTAAATTATGTGTGACTTCAAATTAAATTTTTTAGGATTATTTTCTATCAAAGACATGTTCATATGAATAGTACAGGCCATAATAATGACACTGGCGTGGTTATTAAGCTGTTGCATGAATTGGTGTGACTTACCTTCCTATTCAATTGAGCAATTGTTAGTTACTGGAGCCTCTAATGTATCCAATAAACTAATTTGCTAATCAATTGGCATCTTTTACAGGCTGAAAAAACCTGCAGTTGTAACTCCAACCCATCTAAGCCTTTGATCTTTCAAGCCCGTAAATGTTACAATCGCAAACCGCTATTCAATTGCTACAATTCCTCAAGCCCACAATTGTTTTCACACCCGTAAATGGCAACTGTAGAAGAAAATACTATGAGTACCAGATAGGACTCGCAAAGGGGGTTAAACACCTGTTCATAGCACTGTAATTGCAAATAAAAAATCAATACTGCATTATAAAAAAGGGGAAAGTGATGAAAAACATTAGAATTAATAACACAACAGTCTCAAGCTCGCAGATCTGCAATAAAAAAAATATTTTTTTTACTTTTAATTTCCGTGTTATATCAATCTCAGTAATTAAGGAGTTACTACATATCAGATCACCCACATGGACTAGAACAGTATCATCATTCATTTTTATTATTTTATACATTGCTGGATTGTGAGTCCAATAGCATATCGGACTTCTTAATGCTAATTGATTGACATTTAACCTCCATGTTTTACTGACGTCATGATGACGGTCTCATTTACTATTGGCGGTTTCTAAATCGGTAGTTACGGCCTAGCTTAATTGATCATGATCATGCTCTGAAATGCTACATACGGGTGCATGGTGTACGGTTTAGGCTTTTGGCCAGTTAGCTGCGGGCTTGTTCAATTGAATTGCTCTGTAAGTGTTGCAGATTGCAAGCCGGCAGACTTAGAGCCGGTATAAAGGCATATATGAATTGGTGTTACCAAAGAGTATTCATGCAGTATTTTATACATTGTTTACAAAGATTTCTACATTATATATGAACAACAGTAATACTTATTTGTGTAGGTGATACATCATAACAATGTTCTTGTACTCAATTGCGCTGAAGAGGTTTTTAACAATTCACGTGTTATTTTCATAATATATCAATAAACAAAGACTTGATTGAATTCAACATATTTATTATATATTTACATATTCTCACATGCATGACAGCAATGGCAGGGACTTAACATGACAGGAATATTGTTGATGGAGGTAGGTTTTGTGGGGCTCCTCCTGCCACAGCATCCTTGGGCACTTGCTGGCCTTCAACAGCTACATCCTCATCAATGCATTTCTCATTGTCAGCATTTGGCCCTATATCTTCATGTCCCTGTGCCACTACAACTATGTCTACTACAACCTTACCTGCTCATCTAACAATAATGTACATGGCCTGTGCTATATAGTCCTTTGCCTGGAGAGGTTCCCCTGCAGCATAGATTGCAGACCTCCATTCACCCACTTTTATTGCTAATCTCTCCTCTCTTTCAGACCCCATGCTGTCCATTATCACACGTCTCAAACAATCTTGTGTACATGACATACCTTCCATAATTTTGACATTCTTAATAGTTCTCAGTACTCTGATGTGATCCGGATCCACGGTGGCAATGACTAGTTTTGGGGTGTGACTAGCCCTTTATAAGCAATGCATTATAGCATGTGATGTAGGCCATGTAGCTTTCCTTTCAATTAACTTTTTTGTGTACTGGAGTTTGTTTTATCAATGCATTTAATATATGTGACTAGTCAATTGCCGATCATAAATGACGGGATAATAGTTAATGTGTCTCCTTCTCCCCTCCCCCCTCCCTTCCCTGTGTCTCTCCCTCCTCCGCTGTATCTTTCCCCCACCACTCTTCCCTGTTTCTCTTTCCACCCTCCTCACTCCCCTGTTTCTTTCCCTCCCTCTCCCTCCCCTGTTTCTCTTTCCCCTCCTCCCTCCTTGTGTCTCTTTCCCCTCCTCCCTTCCTCTCCTGTGTCTCTTTCCCCCCTCCTCCCTCCCTTCCTTGTGTCTCTTCCCCCCTCCTCCCTCCCTCAATCCCTCTGCAGTGTCCCTTTCCCCTCCTCCCTCCCTCCACTATGGCTCTTTCCCCTCCTCCCTCCATCACCTGTCTCTCTCCCCCCATTTGTCTCCCCCATCTCTCTCCCTCCCTCTCACTTCTCTTCCCCACGTCTCTCCACCCATGTCTCTCTCCCACCCTCTCCCCTGTCTCTCCCCTTCTCTCCCCCCTTGCGGCACGCAATGCATGCATCGCTCCTTAGGGGGAAAGCGTATGAGTGGCTCATGCTGCTCATTGTGCATGCGCTGCTAACAGTGTGAATGCGCCGCTCCCAGTGCACATGCACGTATAATGCTTGACTTTTAGTCCATTAAGTTAAACTTTTTTAAATCACCTTATTTTTCTAGAAAAAATAAGTTTAATTTGGTTAGTCTTTCTTCATAACTTAGCCCATCTATTCCCCTTTTTAGTTTGGTTTATTCACCGTTTTAGTTTTGTTGCCCTGCTCTGTACTTTTTCCAGCTCTAAAATGACTTTGTATGCAGAGGTGCCTAAAATTGTTCTCCATACTCCAAATGAGGGTGTACTAAGTATTTATATAGTGGCAGAATGATATTCGCTTCCCTGGTTTCTATACTCTTCTTAATACTTGCAAATATGTTACTTACCTTTGCAGATGCTGCTTGAAATTGAGCCCTGTTATGTAGGTGGTTGTCCATAAGCATACCGAAATTACTTTCTATCTGATACCCTATATTTGCTCTATTAAGATTATAAATTGTATGCTTATTTTTCCTTCCCAAATGTATAACTTTACATGTACTTGTGTTAAATCTCACCTGCTATTTAGTTGCCCATTCTACTAATGTCTTTTGAAAGAAAAGTACAGCATTTTCTGATTTAACTAACTCTCATAATCTACTGTCATCAGCAAGTCATTATTAAATATGTTAAAAGGGAGAGGATCTGAATCTTGAGGAACCCCACTTACCACATTAGTCCATTCTGAGAATGCTACATTTACATTAACCCATTGCTTCCTTTTTTTTGCTGAGCATATATTTACTGTAATTCCTGTATACCTTAGTTTGCACAATAGCCTCCGATAGGGCACTGTATCAAAAGCCTTTGCAAAAAAAACAAACAGAAGTGTACATCTACCGAGTTGCAGGGATTAACGTTTCTACTAACCTCCTCACATAATCTACTTAACATTTGTTTGACATGACCGATCCCTCATAAATACTTTTTGACTCCTACTTATTATCTTGTTCAAATGAACATATTTAGGTTTACCATCCCTTATTAACCCCTCTAAAAGCTTTGCAACCACAGACGTGAAGCTTACAAGTCTATAGTTCCCTGTATTTGTTCTTGCTCCATTCTTAAATATAGGTGTCACATCAGCTTTTCTCCAGTCAGCTGGTAGACCTATGGTGAGTGAATCTTGATTAAAAAATTAGATTTGATGATTTTGCTATTACATAACCCAGTGCTCTCAGTACCATCATCAGGACCCACTATATACCAGGCAAATAAAAATTTTGGTTAAGGGTTTTTAAACATGGAGCCCTAGCACAACCTTATTTAGGCTATATGGTGATTAACAAAACACTTATATCTTAACCATATTTACAAACTTTCATTAGGCTACCATCCTATTTCAAACAAAATTGTCTGAAGTAAAAAGTAGTAAAGGAATAGAAAGATCTATTTCATGTGTATGGCTAGAAGTTAAGTGACTGTGGTAGCAGTGGAGGAATAGAAATACTCACCTCATGTTTATGGCTAGAACTGAAACTATTGTGGTTCCCTATTCAGCCTATAATTGGTAGAAGTAATTTTGAACTCCTGAATGTGTTTCTAATTCAGTGTTGTTTTTTTCTGAAGTGTCAATAAATATTCCAGTTTTATATTTGGCTTAATTGCTTCTGTGGAGCAGAACATGCAATATTATTGTATTGCATGAAGAGTGCACATCCAGTCTTGATGTCTTTGTTGGCACGAGTATTACATGATCCCTTAAACAGACCACTCTTTATTGATGAATAGCAGAGTTTATACACAACCCAATTCCTTCATTCTCCACCAGCCCCCACACTGACCATCTTACTCACCCCCTTGGTTCAGGTACTTACCATCCAGGCAAAGTGGCCCTTTGAGCCTGGCCCCGCAGAGGTATCTGATCAGATCAGGTGGCAGACGCTCTGTCTTTATTTATAAGACCCTCTATATGCCCAGCAGGTTTCCCCATTCACACCTAAGTATATAAACGAACATAACACTACAATTCTACCTGCGTGTTAAGGCCACACTACCCTGTATAATACACACACGTATATACTGCCCTATGCAAAGTACACACAAACACTGCCCTGTGTATAAAACACACACAATACCTCTGAGCATCACAAACCCACAAGGCACACAATAGGAATGTAACTTTCACAGTTCAAGTATTTAGGCTGGGAGGACAGTGTTGGGGGAGAGAGGGAAGAAAGAATAGCAAAAGTCCATGTTAAGCCAGGCCCTCCATAGTCTAATAGTGCCACAAAGTCTTGGGGCTCCCTGGATGTCACAGTGGTGAGAAAACATGTAGTTACATAGTAATTGAGGTTGAAAAAAGACTTTCAGTCCATCAAGTTAAACCTTTTAATATATCCTCTGATCTGCAATATGCAGATTAGTTGATAATTAATTAGTTGTTGATTTATTGATCCAGAGGAAGGCAAACAGAAAAAAAAAACAAGTGAAACTTAGCTAATCATCTCAAAGGCAAAAAAAATATTTCCTTCCTGACCACGGATACTGGCGATCCCACTCCTATCCGGATCAATACTCCCTCTCTAATTATCCAGGATAACCCTGAATGCCCTTTATAATTAGAAATAAATCCAATCCCCTTTTAAAGTTAGAAAACAAAGAAGCAATTTGCATATATGATATTGCTACAAAATAGAAGCGCTCTATAGTTTACCTACTGTGTATACATATATATGTATGAACTATATCCGATGTGTTTACATACAGTTCCTCTAGAGAGATGCACAAATGGAAATTGGAGTGAATATCCGTCCATACAAGTCCAAAACCACAATAGAGATGCCAGAGGTGTGCAGCTTCTTCACAGGACACCGTTCCCACCGTGTCCAAGTAACTGGTAAAGATAATAAGAGGGGTAGGGGAAAGACAGCACGCCACCCCTAGTGCAACATGAGTGTATAATCACGTCAAAACAACAGTCATATATTGTTTCACTCACATGTGGTGACCCCAAGGTTATGAGGTATCTGTATGGTTTAAACAGGATAGCTCTGGAAGTACCCAATGTCCAATCCTTAGATCTCCATCCGAAGCTCAGGATACAATCCAGATGGTTTTGTAGCAGTTGGATCACCAATGCTATTTGGTACACTATTATACAGTATAGTGTCTACAGAATAAAATGTGATTCCAACTCCTTATGTCTACTATAGGAGACAATTGAAACACACTAATACAAACAATAGTGTGTTTATCATGTGTTTATTGCACCATATAATCCTCAATACATGCCATATATGGCCAATAGGGATAGGCACATTAAAATGAATAAAATCAATAATCTAAAAACATAAAAAATATCAAACGCATTTCGCCCAAAGGCTTCCTCAGTGATATAAAAACATAAACAGTGTAAAAAATATGTGTATACATACTGCTCATCAGCACTTACCAACATCAAACCCTTTCTGCTCTCACACAGAGGCTTATATACCCTCCATTGTTTTAACAATCAGGAAGTGCATCCAAAATGGCGTCGCCCCATGTGACGTGCATCATGTGACTCTTGACAACATCACGTGACCAACATAACAGTCCCAGTACTTCCTGATACATAAACTCTCATCCTATGTGAATGCCCTCTGGTGGCTTTACAGGCACATTACATGTCTTTCTCCAGATATGGGCACATATATATATATATATATGTATATATACATACCCATATATATATATACATATATACATACACACACCTACATATACATATATACATACACATACATGTATACCCCCAAGAAAGAGGATCACCCTGGGGTAAGAATGAATAAATATATATAAAAAAGACATTGATAAATCAGGATGCATATAAAAAGGAGATATACATAAATATAGAAAATATATAAAATAAAATACATGTAAAATATATAGATCAATAGAGAACAACATCCCAATATATGATATAATCCATATCCCCACTTTTATCTATCAAAAAACATTGCACATATATCTCATGATTAATTAAAATACATATAAAAAAGTATATAAATACAAAAAAGGACATGTAAATATATAAAAATCAATAAAGGACAATAGCCCAACATATTGCACAATCCATATCCCTACTCTTGTCAAACAAAAGCAGTACACATATATCTTATAGACAGAGATTAATAAAAAGCAAACATATACAGAAACTACTGTCATTCATAAATGCAGCAGGGGAGACATCGTATAGAACTCAAGGATGGGAGGACAATCATAAACACCTAAAACAAGACTAGGGGGCATTTATAGATAGACTACTATCTATATTAGCCTTCTAAAAAGGCCGCCAGGTCTATATCCCTATTTAGACCTAGCGGTTCCAAGGTGCCCAAAAGATGTATCCATTTTGTTTCTTTCTGTCTCGAATTTAACAGTCTATTCCCCCCTTTTGTATTTGGTTTTACTTGTTCCACTGCCTGAACCATTATGCCAGAGTCATCTTTGTTATGTTTCATAATGATATGAGCAGAGAAACCATTCGTAAGGATCCCCCTATCAACATTATACAGATGCAACCTAAATCTGGTTTTTAAAGAATGCTTGGTGCGGCCCGCATACTGTAGGCCACATTTGCAAGTAATGGTGTAGACCACATACTCTGATTTGCACGAAGTAAGATGTTTAATTCTAAACTTATTATTATTGCTAGTGGATACTACCATATGTCTCTCTCTAGATTTGAGGAATGGGCACGTACCACTAATCTTTGTACTAGAGCCAAATGATCCTTTTGTCCCCCTAATCCATATGCTTTCATCCTTTTTAACTGGCCTCAGATCACTAGGAGCTAATCTCTGCTTTAAATTAACATTTTTTCTGAATGTGACTATGGGATTTGCAGGTAAAATCTTTCTCAAAAGATCATTCTGTAATAGAATGGGCCAAAATTCCTTCATAACATGGCGTATAGATGGGGCTGCTGCGTTATATTTAGTAAGAAACCGTACATCTAATGTTTTATGAATATTCTCTCCTCTACAGGGGTCCTTCTTATATAGAAGACTTGTTCTATCCAAATCCTGTGCTCTCTGTCTAGCCCCCTCCACTACATGAGGGTTATATATTAAAGTTATCTATCGAATCCGCTGTCACGACCTCCTTTGGTAGAGAATCCCTCAGATTAACCACCCTTACTGTGAAGAACCCTTTTATTTCTTTAAGGTGTAATATTTTACTTCTAAACTCAAAGGATGTCCTCTTGTCAGTTGAAAACATCTTGGCACAAAAAGCTCACTTGACAAATCTTTATATTGTCTCTGGATATATTTATATAAGGTAATCATATCACCTCTTAGATGCCCTTTTTCTAGAGAAAATAAGCTTAATTTGGTTAGTCTTTCTTCTTAACTTAGCCTCTCCATTCCCCTAATTAGTTTTGTAGCCCTTCCCTGTACCTTTTCCAGCTCTAAAATGTCCTTTTTATGAAATGGTGCCCAAAATTGTACTCCAGATTCCAAATGTGGGATTTATAGGGATTTGTATAGTGGCAGAATTATATTTGCTACCCTGGCTTCTATAACCTTCTTAATACATACTAATATTTTATTTGCCTTTGCAGCTGCTGCTTGCCAGCACTGTTACCTAGGTGGTTGTCCACAAGTACTCCCAAATCCCTTTAAATATCTGATATCCCTATATTTGCTCCATTAAGATTACAAATTGCATGGCTATTTTTACTTCCCAGATGCATAACTTAAAATGTATTCGTATTAAATCTCAACTCCCTGTGGTGGGAAAGCACATCATTATCTGATTTAATTGCCTTGCACAACTTCGTGTCATCAATGAAAATGGAGACACTACTTTCCAGTCACACCTCTGAGTCATTAATGAATATGTTAAAAAGGAGAGGACCTAATACTGGACCCTGAGGAACCCCACTTACCACATTAGTCCAATCAGAGTGTGTTCCATTTACAACAACCCTTTGCTTCCTGTCTTTTAGCCAGCTCTCAATCCATTAGCAAATACTTACTGTAATTCCTGTATCCCTTAGTTTGCACAATAGTCTCCCATGTGGCACTGTGTCAAAAGCATTTGCAAAATCCAAAAAGATTACATCCACTGAGTTTCCTTGATCCAGGTTCCTACTAATCTCCTTATAGAAATGAATTAGATTTGTTTGACATGACCTATCCCTCATAAATCCATGTTGACTCCTACTTATAATCCTGTTCATATAGACATATTCTTGTATACTATACCTTATTAACCCTTCTAAAAGCTTTTCCACTACAGAAATGATGCTCACTGGTCTATAATTCCCCAGATTTGCTCTTGCTCCTTTGTTAAATATAGGTATCACCTCTGCATTTCTCCAATCATCTGGTAGAGACCCTGTATTGAGTGAATCTTGAAAAATTAAAAATAATGGCTTGGCTATTACAGAACCCAGTTCTTTCAGTACCCTTTCTATGTATTCCATCAGGACCTGGGTCTTTATTAACATTTATTTTTTCCAACCTTTTTTGGATTTCTTCCTGCATTAACCAATTATTTGTTGAAAGTAATGTAGCCCCATTATGTTGCGGTGTCCCAACCACTGGTACCTCCCTTGTGTATACCGAAGAAAATAACCTATTTAGATCATCTGCCTTTTTCTGGTCAATAATTATCAGATGGCCTGTTTCACATTGTAATGTTCCTATAGCTTCCTTCCTGGCCTTCTTCCCATGAATACAGTATAGTTAAAAAATAATTTAGGCATAGTCTTACTCTCTTTTGCAACTAATTTTTCATTTTCTATTTTAGCCAGTCTAATAGCTCTTTTGCAAGCCTTGTTGATTTCCTTGTACTCACGTAAAGCAGTCTCTGTCCCCTCTTGTTTGTATCATTTAAATGCCTGTTTTTTACTCTGTGTCTTGATCTTTAAATCATTGTTAAGCCACATTGGATGTGATTTACTCCTTTTACTTTTATTCCCCCATGGTATAAGGTGAAAGGTATGTATATTTAGTAAGGATTTATGTTCAGTGTTTTTACCTATCAGTTCTCTTTCCCAGCTTATACTTTGTATTGCTGCCCTTAGACCGTTAAAATCTGCCCTTTTAAAATTAGGAGTTTTTCTTGGCCCTTTACAGTTTTGTTTTTTTAACTCAATCTCAAATGAGATTGTGTTGTGATCACTGATTCCCAAATGTTGCCATATTTCAACATTTGATGCCATATCAATATTATTTGTGATGACTAAATCTAAGATAGCTTCATTTCTCGTAGGTTGTTGTATAAACCTGGGCCAGATAATGATCCCTGAGTGTACTCAAGAACCTGCTCCCCTTAGCTGAACTGCTGGTCTCATTTATCCAGTTTATTTCAGGGTAATTAAAGTCTCCCATTATTAGAACTTGCCCATGCTTAGCTGCATTTCCGATCTGTAACAATAATTGTATTTCCTTGCTTTCAGTTATATTTGGGGGTTTATACCATACTCCAACTAATATTGTTTTTGAATTTGCAGTTCCGCCATTTAACTCTACCCACGTAGAATGATAATAAGCTTATAAAACAGTTGAATAATGTAAAGTGATATGGTTTTCGGAAATCAGAATATCACTTATGAACAATGGGGATAATTTGCTAAGCATCTCAAGTGCATATTGTGTAATCCCTTGATTTGCTATGCCCTATCTACTCTGGGGTAAAAAAACTGCTTTCAAACCTCATCTCAGTTGAGAAAATGCTAAATTAATCTCTTCCTGTAATTATCTCACATGCAATTTTGTTATTTGTGCACTCAATATAATGCCTTGCTCCTTGTATAGTAATGTAATTTTATCTACAGTGTTCTCAGCACACTTATACATTGTTCATATGAAGTGATGTTTAAACATTAAAGGCATATCTAAGTTTCCTGGATAATTGACGCATCTGATAGAGGAGAATCGGTAGTGTATGCAAACTTTTTTTGCATGAAAAAAATACCAAAATAAACATTCCCAAACTCACTTTGATGTTTGTTAAATCTTTTTAGTTTGCAAACTGAGGCTTCTGTCAGTTGTCAGTTAAAACCCCGGAAATCCCCCCTATGATTAGCAAAACATTCATTATTTGTTTTGGCCAATCAGGAGAAAGCAGATACATGTTTATCATACTCTGGGGTTCATTTGTTGCAAAGCAGCCTGGGATATGTAGTCTCTTTCACTCTATATATTTGTGCTTTGATTCAGTAGTGAGCTGAGACCCCACTCAACCATGTGATTCCATCCTGCAGTACTTCCTTTGAAAGGTCAAACTCCATACCTAGCTGCATTTCCTAAATTTGTACACTGAACTTATGTATATAACACATCTTTTTTTCTGATAATCACTGCCTGTTTCTTACAAACATTTGAAAACCAGGAATCTTATATATACCTTTAACTATTGCCCTCTCACTGCTGTGACCAGGTACGTTCTCTGCCTCTCCTACTATTTCATTCTACATTTACAATATACAGTGATAGAGTTCTGCATATATAGTGGTGCAGTGCTGTAATGCTTATATGCAGTGACCTAATCATTTTGACAGTAGCAAAATAGCCATACAGAGGGTAGATCAATTAAGTTATTGCAGTTTCTGTGATCCTGAAGGGCCAGTTGCAATTTGCCCCATAATAAATGGCCATTATAGCTTTTAGTGAAGTACATCCCAGGGACATGTAGTGTAGGGAATGTAGTGTAATTCTTATAAACGCTTACTTAGTTTCATGTATAGAGTTAACATAAAATATGCAGCAATGTAATGCTTATATACAATGATATAATGGTCTTGTGTACTAATGCAGTCCTTATGTACAGTGATATCTCCTTATAACTATCCATTATTTCTGAAAATTGAGAGTGTTACCTGCAAACATCAAGGTTAGTTTACTGAGGGAAAATGCATATTTAATAACATGCAAATGATAATGCACTTGTTATTACCTATAATTTTAAATGATACCATATATTGTGATGTAATGATTGCAAGTGTTGTCTGTAGTGTGCACACAGTATACAATTTGTTAAATGATATTATTTATGGTGATGCAGCGGAGGTTCCAAATATGGTATAATTTACAATTATAGGTAATAACAATTGCATTATCGTTTGCATGTTATTAAATATGCATTTTCCCACAGTAAAATAACTTTGTTGTTTGCAGTTTTGAGCTCTCAGTCAGCCTTCCTGATCCACCCATGTAAATCCACAGGAAAATAATTTTCTAAATAGCATTCAACTGATAAGATACTTCTTATTAGCTATTAGTTTAAATTATATAAAATTTGGAACATCCACTGTGTCACAATGATTTTTGGGTCTTTATTGTGAGTACATATTATTTTGTTCAATGGTGTATTACACATATACACTGGATTACTCGTATACAGTACTAATGTATAATGGGGCAGTGCTCGTGCAGTGCAAATACAGTATATAGAGGTTTAATGTTCAAATACTGTTATATGGTGATCATACGATGTGCTACACGGTTGATATGCAGTGCTATTAAGATCATAATGTCAGCCATATACAGCTATAAAACTTATATTAGAAAAGAAATAGAAGCAAAGAAATCCTAGCCGCAGTTTAAAAGGAAATTTAAACTGATGCGAGTGTGATGAAGTGATAAAGCGGACAGCAACAGTAAATTAGACTTTAAGGCTTTTGTTATGCTTTATGTTAATCCCAATACATATCATAAAGACAATTCAGCCATTTGTTGTACTCTTATTATGCTGTGGATACTGAGCTATCATTCATTGGAAAATTCGATAATAAGTAGTTTTATCCACTCTGTTATGGCTTAGTTAATACACAAGGCACATGCATTATATGGTCATTTGATTGAATATATCATTTTGTGTAGGTAAAAAATGGATGTAATTTTAAGCCAAATGGAACAAGAAAAAGAGAAATCTGCATTTTACTGCCTCATTGTTATGTAAGAAATGATGAGAGATAGTGGAAGAAGCTGCATTTTTGCTGGTTTAATTTGTGAAGTTATAATTGGATAGGCATTTCACAAATGTTGAAACAAATCTTAAAACTGAAAACTGATATCCTTGCGATTTCTAAAGAATTAGAAAATTAATGATTATTCAAACATAGTCTCTAATGTTTTAAACATGACATTAAGGACAATAAAAGGTTATTTATATTCATGTTACATCACATCTTTAACAGAGCATTCATTAAAACATACACTTTAGAAATTATGGTTTTGTAATTATAGATAGAAAAACGTATCTATACCGTCAAACCGATTCTCATGGGAAAGTTTTCAATTAATTTGCAATTTTACTCCAATGATCCATTAATTTGCCATGTATTTTAGTATGGTTATTAAATATACATGCAACGGCCATTGTTTATGTTAAAAATGTTGTGAATTAAAAATGTTGCAATACTGGAAATCTATGGGGATTGGATAAAATATATAATTAATCTAATTAGCATAGGATCTTGGACGTCATTAAAGGAAGGGAGAGGAGGGGGGAAATGAGACACAAGGGAGCAAGTAGACAGAGGCAGAGACTCACAATGAACGCTGAAGGTGCTCATTGCCAGGACTGTGATGAGCGCCAAAGGCACACATGACGAGGCCAGTAAAGTAGAAGAGGAGAGGCTCCCATTGTGTGGCAAACAGCATTGCCAGGATTCACATTTTATTGCCGTCATTTTTGACGGGCAAGTTGCTAGTATAATATAATACCCCTGTCATTCCATCCATTGAAAATATTGAGGGGTTGGACAAATATAGATATATAGAGTAGATTAGATCTTACATCTTAGCTTAAGGGGTAATTGGTGGGCCCCCAAGCTATCACATTAAATGTTAATTTTCACTAGATCAGCACAGATAGCAGAACTTCAGCATGGGACAAGTGGTAGGTCCCCAGTTTCACTAAAACAGATAGTTTAGGGAACACCCCCTCCAACTAATGTTATTTATTATTTTATTATTACCTTTTTTCACTATATAAATAACTTTTTAAGCACTAGCACTTTAAAATAATATGTATAATTATTATACACACCACTTAATATGTTTCTAAATTACTCCAAAAAAAGAGATGCTTCTATTTTCCCAGCGGTTTAAATATTAGAGCTTTCATATAGATATATTTAAATTAGTACAATAGATATTTTTTGATTGTTACAACTGTTTGTATTCAAGATGCAGTTTAAATTGTAAAGATTATTTAGCAATACAATTGATTAATATTTATAAGATTCCAATTATATTGAATTATCTAGTATCAAATTGTATTGTTGTTTCCAGGAAGTCTTTAGTCAGCTCGTTCCTTTTAAAAAATATGTTTTAAAAATTGATAACAAAGTATGTCTTTAAATTATATCCTTATAAATAAATTATAAATAAATGTATACGTTTTACATTTTTCTTGTCTTACAACTTAAGAGGATATTTTGCTGGATATAAAGGGTGTCTTTGCTTTTTTCTTTAAAAATTGTTATTTTTACATCTTTCCAACAGTTGGCCATATATAGAAATGAATTGCAGTATAATATAGGCTGAATTATTATAATTGGGACCATAACTATTCCTCTAAGATACACTCTTTTTCCAAAACGTTTTTCAATAAATTGTATTCACTACATACAAAAGTTAATATATCATGTTTCACATACCAGATCACTGATTTCATATATGGGACCTCTACAAGGTAGATTATGGCTTCCTGCGTTATAGGTATACTGTGACAGATATGTTGAGTTGTTGTTCACTAAATATGATGTATTTCAATAATTGGCTTACAAAACAATGAGGAATATTTAACAAGCTATCACAGAACTTTGATTAGGGTGATTTATTAAGCATCACAGGGCCATCCCTGTATTCATTATGCACTATTTCCTAGTGAGGAAAATTGCCTTCTCAGTCCATCCCAGACACCTCTTTTCTTTAGCAAATGTACTTCCTTTTATCACAGCTCCTGTAATGGCTTAGTAAAATCCATCACTCTTTAACCATTAGTATATGTTTAGATGGCTGAAAACCCTTTAAAACAAAAGTAAATAAACAGTTCAGTGAAATTTCAACTTCTGTAGGCTGTGAATATAAATATATAGTGCAGTGTAATGGGTATAGTGCAGTGTAATGTTTATACTTAGTGTCATGATGGTCCTTGAGGACCATCCTGGCACTTATGTGGTTAATGTAGTGTTGTAACAGGCCCATAATGGTCTTAATATACCCTTATGGGACTGATGGAGTTAAATAGAGGCTTATGAGGGTCTGTATGGACCCCCATGAGTGAGGGGGTTAATAAAGTGCTTATGGGGGTCTGTATTGACCCCCATGAGTGACAGGCTTAATGAAGTGCTTATGGCGGTCTGCATTGACCCCCATGAGTGACAGGGTTAATCAAGGGCTTATGGGGTCTGTATTGACCCCCATGGGTGACAGGCTTCAAGAACGGCTTATGGGGGTCTGTATTGACCCCCATGAGTGACAGGGTTAATGAAGGGCTTATGGGGGTCTATATTGACCCCCATGAGTGACAGGGTTAATGAGGGGTTTATGGGGGTCTGTATTGACCCCCATGAGTGACAGGGTTAATGAAGGGCTTATGGGGGTCTATATTGACCCCCATGAGTGACAGGGTTAATGAGGGGCTTATGGGGGTCTATATTGACCCCCATGAGTGACAGGGTTAATGAGGGATTTATGGGGGTCTGTATTGACCCCCATGATTGACAGGGTGACAGTGTATATTTTTTTTCTTTTACAGCCGGTCCTTTAAGGACCTTTACGGTCCTTTAAGGACCTGTAACGTGGGAATTTTGAATTTTGATTGCAGCGGGGGTACCCAATCGCGTGATATCAGGACCACCACTGCGATGGTTAATGTGGGGTTAATGCAGGGCTCCAAGCTTATCTCTGATCCCCTGGGGTTAATGCGGGGTTCCGAGCTTATCTCAGATCCCTTCTTGGGTAAGTTGTACGTGTCTGGGCTGTGAGCCTCGTTTTCGTTTTTTTCAGCGGCCATTTTTTCTCTCGCTTAGGTGATTTTCTTGTGTCTGAACTCGGGAATTTGGACTTAAATGGAGGTGTAACTTCACTTTCAGAGGTCCTGGGTGCCCCCCCTTGCTATGGGTAAGCTTTTTATGTCGTTTTTGTGAGTATTTGGTGTGTATTCACTGTTTTTAGTTGCGCGCGGGTCGGCCATTATAGTCGTATTTTTATTGTGTTTGGGGGTATGTTACGTTAAGGTTGTTTCCGAGGTGTTTTTTTTTTCTAAGTCGTGCGTGTGACGTGTTTAACGGCTCACCAGCACTGAGCGCCGAAGGCGCTCATTGCCTCTCATTGCCTAAGTGCTACAGTTTAACAGCTCGCCTCGCTACGTGAGGCTCGCCGGCATTGAGCTCCTGCGGCGCTCATTGCCTAAGTCCTAGGGTTTAACGGCGAGCCTCGCGGCGCTCATCGCTAAGTCGGACGTACTACGCAAACAGCGTGACGACGAATCGTAGTTGGACAATTATAATATGTGATACTTCTTTTCTTTTTCTATTTGCACCTTTGTAAAAGGTTTGTTATTTCCGTTTGGCCAATTTAACATTTAATTTGCCTTTCTATGTTTCAATGCATTTATTCCCAGTCCATTTTTTATTACAAGAATTGGGTCTTTCCTGTTATATCCCTGCCAGTAGTGGCAGCCAACATCCACTAGATGGCACATGAAAGACTCACTGAGATTTAGTTAAATTACTTCTCAGTGTAAGTGTTAGATTTAGGAGTTAGGGTTAGGGTAGTGGCAGATGATAATATTTACATAGTAAAATGGTGCCCCTAAATCTAATCATAACTCCACACCTAACTCGATGAACAAAATAAAGAAATTCAGCAAGCCGTCCTTGTGCCACCTAGTGGCCGCTGGAGATAACAGGAAAGGTCCAAAGAATACTAATCACACTAAAAGATCTTTCTGCAAAGCACTGTACCAATCACAATCAGCACAGAATGAGTTATAGTAGCCTCCCATTGTTTTTCTCCCTATACTCAATTAAATACTTCACATACTTCTAGTCAACCTTGCACCTAAAGTCTGTCTTCACTCAGTGGTAGTTAATAATTAACCACTACTTCTCTATTATTTTCCTCTCCTTTTCTTCTGCATTTGTTTTGCATCCTCTGTGGTCCAATTATATCTGTGTGCTCCCTCAAACACACTTCCTCCTTACCCTTTGCTACATCTTTAACTCAGGGTTAGTACACACAAATATATGTAGAAAAACATTATCTTAAATTGCAGTTGCACATATCTATGCATGTTTATTTAATGTGTATAAATATTTGTAAAATCTGTGAATTTCTTATCAATGAGGAGAAATCTGAAACCCGGAGATTCCCTCTACCCACTCAGTGAAGGGAACACCAAAGGATTACCTTCCCCGTCACACCCAAGCCCCAATAACAGTTATAACCATGAGGGTCTACTGGGCCCCAGTGACACCTACATATTACCCAGTGCCATGGGGGTTGCTAATGCATCCCCAGTGGCACTCATATTTAACCCTTAAGCCTCAGGGGTCCTATAAGTTATTTATATTGCATTTTAAACCATCCACAAATTAAATCAAATTAATTTTGAGAAATAAACTAAAATTTATTGGGGCATAAAGACAATTTTCATTCAAATATGTTCTGCTTGATATTTATAAATGTTGGCATAATCATTTTGATATTCCATTAATAAATGTAAAAACTTATATAGAAAATACATTTTATTTAAATCTATTATTTCAAGGAGTTACTCTGTATTAATAAAAAAACGAGAGAGCATAAATCTAGAATTCATTGATAGACTGAA
Organism: Discoglossus pictus; assembly: GCA_027410445.1. Classification (NCBI taxonomy): domain Eukaryota; kingdom Metazoa; phylum Chordata; class Amphibia; order Anura; family Alytidae; genus Discoglossus; species Discoglossus pictus. Next base: position 459,680,074 of record CM050163.1, on the reverse strand, counting down.
TTCTATACCACCTTATATTCTGAGAGAATGAATTTAACAGTATTAGTAACACCAAAAATATTTTATGATTATTGTACATCAAGAATATACTTATAAAATTCTTTATGCTACTTACAAAAACCTACAATTATAAGTACTTCTAACACAAATTATCCACTGTATTGTTCAGTTGCTATCATACTTAAGTAACATGTAAACACATTATGATCTGTAGAAATATTGTAGATTGGAAAAGGCCAACTCTCTGATGACATCATTCATGACATCATATATGACATTAGGTGACATTATTCATGACATCTCATTATGTGAATAATGAAATCAACTATAACATATATAACAACTATATCATCAGAAAAAGAAAATCAAAGATAAAAAAAGGAGATGTTAAGATTGTGTGCAGCCTTAAAGAGATATGGGAAGATTTTATTTTCACTAGGGATATAACATAACTATGCAAGTAAATATAAATAACTATATATATATATATATATATATATATATATATATATATATTTAAGAGTGGAGCAGCCATGAATGTCCAGTAATCTAGTAATTTAGTAATCATGATTATACTGTACAAATAAATATATATGAAGAGTGAGGTAGCCGTGAATGTCCAGTAACCTAGATGAATAATCAGAGTATTGCAGTATATACTGATATCTTTTTTATTGGATAGACATATTCATAGTTTTCATGACAAGCTTTCGAGAGAAGATCCTCTCTTTATCAAGTCAAAAGCAGTACTGATAAGATATGAGGAAAGTAAACAAACTGGACAGAATAGAAGAGGTAAAAAAATTGGAAACAGACCAGCATAGTAAATAATGTCCTGATAGGTCAGTATGTGAGTCTGTAGATCAGCTTTTAGATAAGAGCACAGCAGAGTCATAGCTAAGAGCAATAAATGTCACCACAGTTTGTGGATTAGAACAGCAATTGAACGGGGGAGGTACAGTATGTGGTATGTGTATGAGTTATAAGACATTTAGATAGTGGAATAGAAAACCTAAATCAATATTAAGCCCAGCATCCTTTGTATTCAAAAATTGAATCATTTTTAATTAGAAAGTTTTCCGTTGTTGAATAGTTCTGAAATTCCCTTTAAGTATTTTTATTTTGAGGTCCTGGATGGAGTGATTCTCCTAGTGCCCAACTGGAGTACAGTAACTTTCCTCATTGTGTTTTTTGATGGAGCTTCTGTGGAGGTTCATTCTCATGTGCAGTTTCTGGCTGGTTTCCCCAATGTAACAGCTCCTTTCACATACAGTACGTTGTATCATGTACACTTCATTGGATGATGTACATGAATATGAGCCTCTAATGTTATAGCTCTTGTTGTTATGTGTGAACTTTGATTAGGGTGATTTATTAAGCATCACAGGGCCATCCCTGTATTCATTATGCACTATTTCCTAGTGAGGAAAATTGCCTTCTCGGTCCATCCCAGACACCTCTTTTCTTTAGCAAATGTACTTCCTTTTATCACAGCTCCTGTAATGGCTTAGTAAAATCCATCACTCTTTAACCATTAGAATATGTTTAGATGGCTGAAAACCCTTTAAAACAAAAGTAAATAAACAGTTCAGTGAAATTTCAACTTCTGCAGGCTGTGAATATAAATATATAGTGCAGTGTAATGGGTATAGTGCAGTGTAATGTTTATACTTAGTGTCATGATGGTCCTTGAGGACCATCCTGGCACTTATGTGGTTAATGTAGTGTTGTAACAGGCCCATAATGGTCTTAATATACCCTTATGGGACTGATGGAGTTAAATAGAGGCTTATGAGGGTCTATATGGACCCCCATGAGTGAGGGGGTTAATAAAGTGCTTATGGGGGTCTGTATTGACCCCCATGAGTGACAGGGTTAATCAAGGGCTTATGGGGTCTGTATTGACCCCCATGGGTGACAGGCTTCATGAATGGCTTATGGGGGTCTGTTTTGACCCCCATGAGTGACAGGGTTAATGAAGGGCTTATGGGGGTCTATATTGACCCCCATGAGTGACAGGGTTAATGAGGGGTTTATGGGGGTCTGTATTGACCCCCATGAGTGACAGGGTTAATAAAGGGCTTATGGGGGTCTATCTTGACCCCCGTGAGTGACAGGGTTAATGAGGGGCTTATGGGGGTCTATATTGACCCCCATGAGTGACAGGGTTAATGAGGGATTTATGGGGGTCTGTATTGACCCCCATGATTGACAGGGTGACAGTGTATATTTTTTTTTTTACAACGGGTCCTTTAAGGACCTTTACGGTCCTTTAAGGACCTGTAACGTGGGAATTTTGAATTTTGATTGCAGCTGGGGTACCCAATCGCGTGATATCAGGACCACCACTGCAATGGTTAATGTGGGGTTAATGCAGGGCTCCAAGCTTATCTCTGATCCCCTGGGGTTAATGCGGGTTTCCGAGCTTATCTCAGATCCCTTCTTGGGTAAGTTGTACGTGTCTGGGCTGTGAGCCTCGTTTTCGTTTTTTTCAGCGGCCATTTTTTCTCTCGCTTAGGTGATTTTCTTGTGTCTGAACTCGGGAATTTGGACTTAAATGGAGGTGTAACTTCACTTTCAGAGGTCCTGGGTGCCCCCCTTGCTATGGGTAAGCTTTTTATGTAGTTTTTGTGAGTATTTGGTGTGTATTCACTGTTTTTAGTTGCGCGCGGGTCGGCCATTATAGTCGTATTTTTATTGTGTTTGGGGGTTTGTTACGTTAAGGTTGTTTCCGAGGTGTTTTTTTTTTCTAAGTCGTGCGTGTGACGTGTTTAACGGCTCACCAGCAATGAGCGCCGAAGGCGCTCATTGCCTCTCATTGCCTAAGTGCTACAGTTTAACAGCTCGCCTCGCTACGCGAGGCTCGCCGGCATTGAGCTCCTGCGGCGCTCATTGCCTAAGTCCTAAGGTTTAACGGCGAGCCTCGCGGCGCTCATCGCTAAGTCGGACGTACTACGCAAACAGCGTGACGACGAATCGTAGTTGGACAATTATAATATGTGATACTTCTTTTCTTTTTCTATTTGCACCTTTGTAAAAGGTTTGTTATTTCCGTTTGACCAATTTAACATTTAATTTGCCTTTCTATGTTTCAATGCATTTATTCCCAGTCCATTTTTTATTACAAGAATTGGGTCTTTCCTGTTATATCCCTGCCAGTAGTGGCAGCCAACATCCACTAGATGGCACATGAAAGACTCACTGAGATTTAGTTAAATTACTTCTCAGTGTAAGTGTTAGATTTAGGAGTTAGGGTTAGGGTAGTGGCAGATGATAATATTTACATAGTAAAATGGTGCCCCTAAATCTAATCATAACTCCACACCTAACTCGATGAACAAAATAAAGAAATTCAGCAAGCCGTCCTTGTGCAAAGCACTGTACCAATCACAATCAGCACAGAATGAGTTATAGTAGCCTCCCATTGTTTTTCTCCCTATACTCAATTAAATACTTCACATACTTCTAGTCAACCTTGCACCTAAAGTCTGTCTTCACTCAGTGGTAGTTAATAATTAACCACTACTTCTCTATTATTTTCCTCTCCTTTTCTTCTGCATTTGTTTTGCATCCTCTGTGGTCCAATTATATCTGTGTGCTCCCTCAAACACACTTCCTCCTTACCCTTTGCTACATCTTTAACTCAGGGTTAGTACACACAAATATATGTAGAAAAACATTATCTTAAATTGCAGTTGCACATATCTATGCATGTTTATTTAATGTGTATAAATATTTGTAAAATCTGTGAACTTCTTATCAATTAAGAGAAATCTGAAACCCGGAGATTCCCTCTTTCCAACTCAGTGAAGGGAACACCAAAGGATTACCTTCCCCGTCACACCCAAGCCCCAATAACAGTTATAACCATGAGGGTCTACTGGGCCCCAGTGACACCTACATATTACCCTGTGCCATGGGGGTTGCTAATGCATCCCCAGTGGCACTCATATTTAACCCTTAAGCCTCAGGGGTCCTATAAGTTATTTATATTGCATTTTAAACCATCCACAAATTAAATCAAATTAAATTTGAGAAATAAACTAAAATGTATTGGGGCATAAAGACAATTTTCATTCAAATATGTTCTGCTTGATATTTATAAATGTTGGCATAATCATTTTGATATTCCATTAATAAATGTAAAAACTTATATAGAAAATACATTTTATTTAAATCTATTATTTCAAGGAGTTACTCTGTATTAATAAAAAAACGAGAGAGCATAAATCTAGAATTCATTGATAGACTGAATTCTATACCACCTTCTATTCTGAGAGAATGAATTTAACAGTATTAGTAACACCAAAAATATTTTATGATTATTGTACATCAAGAATATACTTATAAAATTCTTTATGCTACTTACAAAAACCTACAATTATAAGTACTTCTAACACAAATTATCCACTGTATTGTTCAGTTGCTATCATACTTAAGTAACTTGTAAACACATTATGATCTGCAGAAATATTGTAGATTGGAAAAGGCCAACTCTCTGATGACATCATTCATGACATCATATATGACATTAGGTGACATTATTCATGACATCTCATTATGTGAATAATGAAATCAACTATAACATATATAACAACTATATCATCAGATAAAAAAGGAGATGTTAAGATTGTGTGCAGCCTTAAAGAGATATGGGAAGATTTTATTTTCACTAGGGATATAACATAACTATGCAAGTAAATATAAATAACTATATATATATATATATATATATATATATATATATATATATATATATATATTTAAGAGTGGAGCAGCCATGAATGTCCAGTAATCTAGTAATTTAGTAATCATGATTATACTGTACATATAAATATATATGAAGAGTGAGGTAGCCGTGAATGTCCAGTAATCTAGATAGATAAGATGAGATAATCAGAGTATTGCAGTATATAGTGATATCTTTTTTATTGGATAGACATATTCATAGTTTTCATGACAAGCTTTCGAGAGAAGATCCTCTCTTTATCAAGTCAAAAGCAATACTGATAAGATATGAGGAAAGTAAACAAACTGGACAGAATAGAAGAGGTAAAAAAATTGGAAACAGACCAGCATAGTAAATAATGTCCTGATAGGTCAGTATGTGAGTCTGTAGATCAGCTTTTAGATAAGAGCACAGCAGAGTCATAGCTAATAGCAATAAATGTCACCACAGTTTGTGGATTAGAACAGCAATTGAACGGGGGAGGTACAGTATGTGGTATGTGTATGAGTTATAAGACATTTAGATAGTGGAATAGAAAACCTAAATCAATATTAAGCCCAGCATCCTTTGTATTCAAAAATTGAATCATTTTTAATTAGAAAGTTTTCCGTTGTTGAATAGTTCTGAAATTCCCTTTAAGTATTTTTATTTTGAGGTCCTGGATGGAGTGATTCTCCTAGTGCCCAACTGGAGTACAGTAACTTTCCTCATTGTGTTTTTTGATGGAGCTTCTGTGGAGGTTCATTCTCATGTGCAGTTTCTGGCTGGTTTCCCCAAAGTAACAGCTCCTTTCACATACAGTACGTTGTATCATGTACACTTCATTGGATGATGTACATGAATATGAGCCTCTAATGTTATAGCTCTTGTTGTTATGTGTGACTGTGTCCTCTTTGCAGATGTGCTGACATAGTTTGCAGTGAATTTTATTGCAGGGCTTGGTGCCATTTTCTCTGTGGTGCTGTTCATTGGCTAATTGTCTGTTCACCAATGTTTGTCTTAAATTTGGTGGCTGCCTAAATGCGAGAATGGGGGGTTTGGGGAATATATGTTTCAATTCTGTTTCCTCTGTTAGAACGAATATGCAAAATATTTAAGGACTTACAACCACAACTAACAAAGGACACATAAAATATATATATATACATATTTATAATGAATATTGCAGTATATTATGATACATTTTTTATTGGACAAACACCTTATTTATATAGACGAGCTTTCAAGAGGTTTGACCTCTCTTTATCAAGTCTGAAGCAATTCTAACATGAGTTGGAACACTCCGTTTGAAAGTAAAGAGCATATGCAGAGAGAGAGTGGAGACAGCATTTGACATCATTAGGTAAATACATATAGGGGGAATCATCACAACATAGTATAGGAAACACATATACACATACTATACACACATATACATCAATATATCATGAAAAAAAAACAGAGCACTGGAGTCCACAGTGATGGGCCATATAAGGGCAACGGTATACCCGCAAAGCCTAGAGGCGTGAAATTCTGCAGAGTTACAGAGCTATTACATTCAACATGCCGCGACCAATGGGCTGGAGACGAAAGCCCATGAACCCTTTCCGCACATGCAAGCTGTCAAGGGGCTGACTGATATGCAATCGGCCGTTACGATCCAAACCATTAATCAAGTAGTGCAACGCAGACCTAACAGCCAATAGAAAGTGGGGAACCGCAGTTAAAGCCACAGGAAATGGTTTTAAATGGCACAAAAAACAAGCTATTGAAGAATACAAGCGCTGGTGGGTTTGTGAGCATTGGAGAGAGAGAGAGAAAGGGAGCTTTGTAAGTTTTTGGATATTTGGACCTCTAATATATATTAAGCCTTACATTACAACATAATTACTGATATTGCATAATTCATACAGATAGATTAATACATACACATAGCGGTAGGCCACAACACATCTATACCCCCCCCCCCCCATACCCCCTCCATACCCCCCCCCATACAATTACTATACTACACATAATACTCACATTCTTGTTTTATCACGTACACATACACATACATGTATCTATTATATTTATCTTTATTTCATAAATCATAGGAGGGTAGAGGAAGGGAGGAAGAAAGTGAGGAGAGAGAGGAGAGGAGGAGAGAGAGGGGAACACCGGAGGGGAGAGTGAGGAGAAGAGGAGAGCGAGGAGAGGGGGAGAGTGAGAAGAGGAGGAAAGTGAGGAGAGGAGAAGAGGATGAGAGTTAGAGGTATGGAGAGAGGGAGAACCAGGTCAGGAAGGAGCGGTACAGGTGGAGGAGAGCAGGAGGGGGAGGGTTGTCCACCCAGATGTAGGCACACAGTAGTAGGGAATAGTTAGAAGGGCAAGAGGCTGTGGCAAAGTACAGGGCCCCAAATTATAGCCCAGAGGAGATGGGAGTCCCACTCAGGAAAATCTGTGCCCACTATAGAATCATTCATGGTGGGAGAGATGTGAGGCCTAGCCAGAAGGCAGAGGCCTGGAATCAGATAGCTTTTGTTGTTGCAACATTAGTGGTTGCAAACAGGAATATAAAGTCTGTCAAACACAGATATTACGACAGCCAGCTGAAGGTGAAGAGGAAGATGGCAGAGGAGACAAGAGCTGCACATGCAACCGGTGGTGGGCCACCAGCCAATATCACAAACTGTAGATGGGAACAGACCATGAAGTGGATTGAGCCAGCGGCAGTGGTGGACCTACCAGGACAGGTGGACACAGGTGTGCCAAGAACCATGCAAAGTGAGTATCATATCACACCACATACATTGATGTATGAATTGGGTGGGTGGACAAATACCCTGCAGATATCATGATGTTTGTATGTATGTATAATCAAGTTTTTTCTCTGGCGGGTGTATACAATGAGCTGTATCCCCCTAGAATTATTCTGACTCCTATACCTCTGCCCACACACATAGATAACAGACATACAATAGCACTGTAAGCCCTATGGTTATGACTGAAGATATATGGGGCATCAATAACTATGTAAATACTGGTAGCAAACATATCATTTTCATAATGTGTATGAATGAAATGTCTGGCCAATACCTCCAGTTAAAACTAATTCTGAGTATAATTTCCTATTAGATCAAGATTGATTTGACATTTGGGAATAATCATTAATGTATGAAAACACAATGTGTGTGGAATTGATTAGTATCACATGATCCATGATTTCTAGCATCTGTTTAATACAGCAGATGGGGACTATATGGTTGCTGTATGCGCATTAATGGTTATTTATATGAAATGGAGTAGTTTATGATGTTCCAATTTCACATCAGAATATGGTTATTGTGGTGTCCTGACCACATAGGACCCTAGTAGATGCTATGCATTATCCTTAAGATGCTGTATAATATTTATCTCTTTAGGTGTCCCTTGTTGGCCAACAGCCTCTTGCCTTTCCGGTATACGCCCACACCAAACCCATATGTATGCACGGTTGTATACATACTAACATGTGCTATGTGTATCAAATAAAGTATGCTGATGTTATACTGTTATCACTGTTTCTGTGTGTTTGTACTGTATCATGCTTTAGAATCTACAGTATCCAGATTTAAGGAAGATATATATATATGTATATATATATATATATATATATATATATATTTAGAGATATACATATACTGCATTAATCTGTACCTTGCCAATATAGATGAAAGTGTCAGTCAGAGGGGAGCGTAATCATGAGCCATGTCAATATACATGCAGGGTTGTCTGTAATGACTTTAAAGGCTTAATTAGAATGATGGTATTCATCTACATTCATGATTATTATGCAGTAATGTAAACACATAATGAACAACATATTTACACCCATAACTGATGGTGATGAGCACTTCTGTTGACTTTCAGGGTAATTTAATTGTTGTTATGGAAAAGCTATAGTATAAACATTAGGGAGGCTAACACAAACAACATTGCTGATAAATGATATTTAATCTTAGCACAAGTGATAACAAACATACCAACAAAGCCACATAATGACAAATTATCACAGGTATACACAGTATCATGATGGAGGTGGGTAGGATACAGAGTAACACCGTTAAATAGTGACGTAGGAACAGAATGCAGACAGTGGGGATGGCATTGAAATGGATGATCAGTTGAGGCAGTTTTACAGGGTATCATCCAACATGAGGCAGTATAAGTTACATCATATTATTACAGATATCAAGAGAACTATAACATTCAATAAGTTAAAACAATAATAAAGAATAAGGAGATATACTCATGGGGAGAAGTAAATTGTAGGCTTGTGTGTCCAACAAATACTCCTATGCAACTGAAGAGGTATAAGTGCTCAATCAGTTAATGTTATAACCCCAATAGGTCAGTTCTCTGGCAATGCTAATCTGCTGTGAGAGCAGCCTCTCCATACCTAAGTTTGGACACTCAGATGGGGACCTGATCAGGACCATATCAGTGTTCTAACTTATTTGAGGGATTCACTCAAAACAAACCGGCCAATTTGAGGGCAATTCTGTTCTCATAATGAGCATCTCTATTATCTGTTGTTGCATATGCATAACTGAAGGTTAAGGTAACCTCATTTACAGTTATGTTCCAAGCCTAGAGTTACTCTTCCCCATATGTACAAGGAGGATCACATCAGCACTGAAGAAGAGATCTGGAAGTAAGTATGATGCATCCTTCACAATAGTTCAAGTAGAGAAGAGAATAGCAAGTCTAAAGCAATAGGTACATATAAAACTATGTAGAGTATGTTACCATACACATGCTGTGGATATGCAAGGAATATCATATGATATATGTCACAAGGACACCTGCATTGTATTCTGCAATTGAAGCTTTACATATATTAGCTAATCAGTAGTAAGAATCACATATCTCACCGGATGCAACACATGAACGATTATGGCACATAAACATACAGTACATGATGCAATGTGACAATGGAATGTCGGGATGGTCATCATCATGCATTGTTCTGACTGTGAGGAATGTGACACATCTTTGCGATCTGTAAGAAACATACAAGGAACATGTTAATATGAACATTACACATGCTATATGAGCGCCTACTTCATCGCATACTGATATCCATTTGGACCTCTTACGCATTAGGAATAGAATGTATTCTTGAAATAGGAAGGCAGGGCTACATTGATGTAGCAGTTGTTCTGTTGCTGTACATGTTGTTTTTCTTTGTCCATGTTGTTAAACGATGAGTTCACACACAGCAGTAGTTCTGTAATGGCAATATGATGTGATTATTGGAGTCACCAATTATCCACTGTAATCATTTTGCTTTCAACATTGAGTTAAAATATGATTAGTGATCACAGATTTGGATCTCACGTAGTACATATATTCTCGTTACATATCTGCAGGTATGATCTTATTTCCCGATTGATATGAATTGTATTGATCCCTATTGGATGTGGATTTTCATTATCAGACGATGTAACTTTACTGGTCTATAGTGTGTTGAGGTTTTCATATACAAATGTGGGGTATATATACATTGACATTGTGGGATATATAATCCCCTGCATTTATCTATGCTATTGATGTTTTGAATTGTCAGTACTTATTATGTGTATGGGAATTTGTGCTTGCTTACATGCAACTGATAGCGTGGCATGTTCTAGTGTGTTCATTGTTAATCAATAGTGCATCATGAGACATACATCATATCAGGGAATCCTCCTCTACTGTGGACTGTTTGACAATCCATATGACAATGGGGATGGACAAAAGAGTTTTAGGAGTTATGGATAATCAAGCTACATTAGGATTATTTCTTATTGGGTTTGTACTTACATTTAAAGAACTCTCAAATGATGCAGGCATGATGTTGTGACCCCCTGCATATTATCCAATAAAGGAGGGGGGAGTGACGGCTCTTCCTCCCCATATAGCAGAGCTGCATCAATGTCCCACAGACAGTTGTCCTGTACTGCTATATTGTGCAGAGAACAGCAGGCAACGATGATCCAACAAACCTTGTCTGGGCTACATTGTAGAGCACCACCAGAGGAATGTAAGCATCTGAAGCGCATCTTGAGTACACATAAGGTGCACTCAAATACATTCCGGCATGTCTTATGCGCCGCATTATACCTCTTCTCTGCCTGTGTTTGTGGATTGATCACAGGGGTCAAGAACCACAGCAAACACCCATATCTTGCATCACCTGATGTAAATGATGAAAAACAAAATGGGAGATGTGGATACTAACAGGATCTTATGATGTTTGTCGAAGCATATGAACGTATACCTAATGATTAATCTATTGTTCTTTTTTGTATATGCTGTTGCGAACTTCAAACTGTTTGGGCAAGTTAACACAGGGTTATGCACAGCAATAAGCAATTAGGTTATGGCTCAGGTAGTACACTCCCTTATGCACATGTGTTCATCTGAGCAATAGAGGGAAACATGATGTATATGTTATTGTATCCAGTGTTAGTAAGATATGGTTGCCTAAGATTACTTCTGGGTACTCACTCAGTAGCCAACCGGATGGTTGACCAGGATATGGGCATCGTGAGCACTTCCAGAGAAGGCTGCAAACACATTTTGTATGCGCAAGTTCGGATCGCAAACAACCTATACCTTGATAGAAGGATAATGTTTGCGATTTCTGAACAGTGCTTCTTTCTCTCTAGGAGGTATCAATGCAACAAGTGTGCAATCAATAACAACTACCATATTAGGAACACCAACTAATTAGTGGAAATCAGATTTCACCTTCAAGATCTCTTCCACAATGTTAAGGTAACTGATGTATCTGGTAGCTTTCAGAACAATAGCACAGAGGAATATACTTAAACAATTTGAGAGGCTTGGCTGAGACATTCCTCCGGCTATGCTCAGGGTGTTCTGGCAACCACCAGCGGCAACAAGGTTTATTGCGGCTAACATCCGTGTCATTCCTGGTATAGCTCTATTGGTCCATGTGTGAGGCTCAAGGTCCTCACTCAGGCCCGCATAGAGCTCTAATGTGAGTCTCTCCCTGTATACATTGGGTGCCTAGACCCTCCTTACAGGCTCCTGAACCTGCTCACTCCTCTGTGCCTGTTGCTGTGCCAGAGCCTGCACTTCCTGGGCACCCAGTTCTTGTTATGCCCCCCTCAACATCTGATCACCCACATCAATGTCATCCTCCCTGTCTGCAGGTGCTCCTATATCCCTCTGTCCCTGTGCTACTAGAACTCTCTCCCCTCCCTGATCCTCCACCATGATACTATGCATGGCCTGTGGTAATTCAAGGTTTAGTTATTTTTTTTTTATATTCAAATGATCATTGGCCAATCTTCTGCTGACATTTTTTTTTCAGGTTTGGCGGTTGTTTAAATGCAAGAGTGGGAAGTTGGGGGAATATATCTTTTAATTCTGTATCTTTGGTTAGTAATGGTTGTAAATCTTTGATTATTTTCTATATTTTCTCTAAAACTGGCTGGCATGTGATCACTAGTAGTTTTGTATTTTAACAGGTGTACACAGTGTATATTGATTGCAGTGGTTATTTTCTGAGTAATAATATGGCGTCAAACCTCTTGAAAGCTTGTCTATATAAAAAAAAGGTGTTTTTCCAATAAAAAAGTTATCATAATATACTCCAATACTCATTTTGTATCTATATATATAGATTAATAATTACAAAATTATATACATACACATACAAAAATACTTACCTCCCCTATATTGTAGAGGAGGTAGGTATCTTATCCCTGGTGTCTAGCCGCAGTAGGAGAGAGATCACAATGTGCATCAGTGTGCTGCAAATCTCTTCCTCCCTCTCCCCTCACCTCTTGTGCCTGAAACTGCTTTGATCGGCAGCTCTCGCAAGATCATGCTACATAATTTTGCATGATTTTGTGAGATCCAGCTATCAGAAATATACTGACAGCCAAATGGACAGAAAGTGAGGGCGAGGGAGAGGAAGAGATTGCAGTGTGATGATGAGGAAGAGATTGCAGAGTGTTGATAAAGTTCACAAAAGTTGAGACACATAGCTATATTATATTCTTAGTTAAATCTAGAAACCTTCCATGTCCCTTTGGACCACTTCAGAATGTCCTTTCAATCACAAATAGGCCTTACTGCATTGCAACCTTAACGGTAGAGTAATAAAAAAAATTTAATTACAAAATCTAAGAATACATTTGTATATTAATCAAGTACTTTGATCAAGAACTTAAGGAATTTATATTTTATACCATATATAAAGTTTATCAATATTGCAAATATTTAGCAAAAATCATTTAAAATATAAGCATACAAATTACCGTTTTATGATTTCTTTTACAAAATAAGCACGTTTGGCCCTTTTTAATCTAAAAATTGTTATACGTATTTTCCATAAGATACAGTTTGCCCCCTGTTATGATCCCTGTTACCCCAGAAAAATTGAAAATGTTGTATAGTGAACTATGCTGTTTAATTAGGAACATACAACTATATTATTAATTTTCAATCAACACTATGGGCTCCATTACAATCTGACATATAGCACAGACAAATGGGTCCTTTGTAACTGCGGGAGCTTTATCGTTCACTAACTAGGGAGCCATTCCATTGCTACTCACTTAAAACTGTCCCTCATCATAGCTGACTTGCATCAAGACTTTTTTTTTTGTTTCAATACTTTTTATTGTCGCAAACATCAAACATGTTGTATAACAGTCGTCATTGTATGTTCAATAAACTTTACAATTTGCAATTAAAGAACTGTTATTTTTAAACAATACATTTTCATAGTCTTTCTTGCTAAGTTGCAACATCTTCATCTTTTCCTTTTTTAAATTTTCAATGAATATAAGTTATAATTTAATAAACTATATCAGTTTATAAGAAAAGATATATCATAAAATGTGAATAATTAACTAAAAGTATGAAATGAACTAATGGGAGAGGAAGGGAGGGGAAGTTACCATGAGCGAGTCAAATGTAACCATGCTATTTGAAGTATCAGGTTCAATATGTATTCTAACGCTGAAATTAATATCCTATGATATTTATAAATTGCTTACTTGTTCAGCCCATAGGACCCCGTGCCAGGGATTCCGAGTTCAGACAATTTTAATGAACCTTTGTTATTTATTAGTTTTGTAGGATAACAAATCTGTATGTGATTGTGGTGGTTTGTGGGGAGTTGAGCCAGGGGTCCCATATTTTAAGACAAATGGGGTATGTGTTTAAAGTTATGTGGAATATTCTGTTGTTGATCATTATGACATTAAATTTATTTATGATTTCTTTGATGTTAAGTGTCGGAGTTCTCCGTTTTTTGTGGAAAGCATAAGGTATTGAAGCCATTTATTTCCTTTTTTTTATAATAAAGGAGTATGATTTCCCAGTAGGCACACATCTATTGATGGGTGAATGGTTTTCTTTAGAATAGTTCATGCTACTAATAGAGTTTTGATCAATGTATTTTGAGGTACTGGGCATTCCCACCACGTATGAAGGAAAGTGCCCGTGGATTGACATTGCCTGTTGTGATGTTTGGGGATTAAGTTTATGTAATTTGTCTGGAGTGAGGTAAGCTCTGTGTAAAACTTTCATTGTTGTTTCCAATAGGCTATAATTTAGAGAGCCTTTGAATAGGTTTGTGCAAGTTATTTCCCATTTGTGGGAGTCACATTGTATACCTATATCTGTCTCTATTTTACCCATACATTTAGGCTTATAATTTTCAGGAGGGGGGCATTCATAATTGCGTTGAGAGATCCCAGGACACCTCTGGTCAATGGGGCTTTGTCAGATAGTGTGCGGTTTATCCCATTTGCGGATTAGGGTGGTAACTAGATGTATGATTTTACATTAGTTGTAGTGTCCTCTCAGTGGATTTTTTTGTCATGTTGCTCTCTAACCCTAACATGAGCATACAGCCTGCTTGCATGAGACTCTGAAGCTTAGTAGTCTCCATAGCAATTAAGCTAACACACTACACTAGCCCTTACATCCTCCCTTTCATATATCTATCTATCTATCTATCTATCTTTATAAATCCTTCCTCATGGCAGAGAAGGGGTAAATAATACTAAAAAGAATACAGGGTGTTTATAATGAAATCCACGGATTCCCCCCAATGCCAGCTATAAATTGAGGGAACCCCATATGCTATGAGAGTGGAACCCTGTGCATAGCCCCTTTGCACATCCTATCCTATCCCCCATCTAATTAAAACCATGGGGGTCCCTACAGACTCCCATGGCACCTAAAATATAATTCCTTAAATATTACCCCCTACAAATATTCTGTAAGGATCTCAATGGCCCCTAATTTTAAACCCTCTGTAAATTCTGATTGACTAAAAATTATACCCTGCAAATGTTGAGCAGGGTGTCATAAAATACTCAATTCTGATTGACTGAAGTATACCTGACATATATTTTAGAAAATCAGAAGCCACAAAAAATTGCAAAAATTCTATTTAAGGAAGAAAAGAACCTCAATCAAGATAGAAGAGGATATGAAGCTACTATCAATGGATAGCTCCCCTATACAGAAGAGAAGGCTGAGAACCAGGGCATTATTATTAATCGCTGGAGGGCATGACAAGTAAATTCTTTACCTAAACATAGTTTTTATTTTCTTTTATATAATTCCATTTTTATTATTTTGTTTATTTTATTTTTTGTAATTAATGTATTATTTTCAGTAAAGAAAAAAACATATTTTCTATAATTTTATATAGTGTATTTTTAACAGTAAACTTAGGAACTTTGGAGCTCCTTATAGACCCTTATGGCGGTGTTAGATTAAATGGGGGTTCAAATTGGACCCCTGTGGTGCCATGGTGTCCATATGGTCATAAGGGGTTAATGTTAGGTGCCATGGGGGACCATATGGAATTAATGGGGTTAAAGTTTGTGTCATGCAGGCCATGAGTGTTAATGATACAATGGGGTCCTCATAGTATAGGGTTAACTTAAGGTGCCACAGAGGTCCTTACGGGTTATCTGTGGCTGAGGGGTTAACTTTAGATGCCATATGAGTTGGACTTGGATGGCATAGGAGTTACATTTGGTGAGGTTAGTTTTAGATGCCACAGAGACTTTTTCAGAAGTCATGTAAGAGGTTAATATTAGGTGCCATTGAGTTCCTTACAGGACCTACATGGTATAGGGGGTTAATATTAATTGCCATAGAGGTCCTTAGAGGATCTTTGTCATGGAGTTTAATATTTAGGAGGTTAAATTGTTAAATGTAAGTGCTATGGGGGTCTATATGGACCTCCATTGTAATAGTTAGATGGGGAATCCTCAGAATTCCTTAGGTTTATAGCAGGTATTGAGGGGATCACTATAGATAGATGTATTGGTGGGGATCCTGGGGATCACTGGGCTAATGTTAGATAGTGAGTGTTAGGGGCCTAATTAACCCCTTAATTTTATTGAATATGAGTAATCAAACCTAATATATAATAGCGTCAGATATTATGCCTTTGCTTCTCAGAGGCACATAAGATTTTTTGACAATCTGAGGAGGTTGATTTTTATCATTCGGAGTTTAGAATTTGATGGGCTTGGGGGAAATTTTAATGGGACACCTACAGGTGGATTGAGATTTTTGACATATTACAAAATTCAGCGGGCAACATCTCATAGGATTAGGTTTTCTGGCTTTGGGAACAGGTTGGCATTTATTGACCTTGGCTTGTAAATTAGAAATTCAGAGGCATGACATGAAATCCAATGTCTGCTTTATTCTTGTTGTAATTGTATCACCTTAAGCATATTGCTATAAATAAGGCATATAACAATAAAAATGATTGAAAAAAATACAGAATGCCTACTACAATAACTTGGCATGCCAAAATAATCAATCCTAAATATATACTTTAATCCTCAGACAAAACATTTTGAAGCAGTTTCTTAAATTAGTTTCAGGACTCTCTTCCTTTTTTAGGCATTCAAAAAGGTAAATAAAAGAAAAACAATAACTTGGTATAGACATGAATTTTTTAACAACTTATAAAACATTATGGGTTTAATTTTAAAGAAAGTAATAGCAGTGCACTACATTCTTAAATCAAAAAAGTAGGCGATGTACACACAAGGGGGACTTTACAATATGTATAAAAGATTTATTCTTTAATTACATTTTTGCATAATTAAACAAATCCAGACATAGTGATACATATACATACACATCGGCATATATTGTGTGAAAATAAAATGGATAGGACTAAATCATATCCCATGTGGCTCAACAATGACTTAAAGATCATGATAAGGCGAAAAAAGCATGCATTTCAATTATACAAGAAGGAAGGGACAGAGGCAGCTTTATGTTAAGATAAGGAAATCAACAAGGCTTGCAAAAGAGCTACTAGACTGGTTAATAAGAAAATTAGAAGTTAGTTGCAAAGGAGAGTAAGACTAACCCTATAATATTTTTTGAATATATTTCATGGCAAGAAGGCCAGGGAGGAAGCTATAGTAAATAAGCCATCTGATAATTAGTGACCAGGAAAAGGCAGATGAGCTAAATAGGTTATTTTCTTCAGTATACACAAGGGAGGTACCAGTGGCTGGGAAACTGCTAGAATATTGGGCTACACTAGCATCACCAAATAAATGGTTAACGCAGGAAGAAATCCAAAAGAGGTTGGAGAAAATAAATGTTAATAAAGCACCAGGCCCTGATGGAGACTCACTCACAATAGGGTCGCTACCAGATGACTGGAGAAAAACAGAGGTGATACCTGTATTTAAGAAGGGAGAAAGACCAAATCCAGGGAATTATAGAACAGTGAGCCTGACTTCTGTAGTTGGGAAGCTTTTAGAAGGGTTAATATGGGATAGTATACAAGAATATGTCTATTTGAACAAGTTCATAAGTAGGAGTCAACACAGATTTATAAGAGATAGGTCATGCCAGACAAATCTAATTAGTTTCTATGAGGAGGTAAGTAGGAACTTAGATTAGGGTCTCTCAGTTGATGTAGTCTTTTTGGATTTTGCAAAGGCTTTTGATACAGTGCCGCATGCGAGACAATTGTGCAAACTAAGGAATACAGGAATTGCAGCAAATATCAGACCATGAATTGAGAGCTGGCTAAAAGACAGGAAGCAAAGGGTTATTGTAAATGGAACATACTCAGATTGGACTATTGTGGTAAGTGGGGTTCCTCAGGATTTAGCATTAGGTCATCTCCTTTTTAACATATTTATTAATGACCTAGAAATAGGATTCAAAAGTATAGTCTCCATTTATGCTGATGACACTAAGTTGTGCAAGGTAATCCAATCAGATAATAATTTACTTTCCCTCCAAAGGGATTTACATAAATTAGAGAAATTGTGGACATGTAATACAAATTAATGTAAAGTAATGTATTTGTGAATGAAAAATGGCCATACAATTTATAATCTTAATGGAGTCAATCTAGGGGTATCAGATTCGTCGGGACCAGGCATATGCTAATGACTTGGCATCACATGCACCTCATGTCATTAGCATTGGCTGGGTCCCGGAAGCCGCAGTGGAGCAGGGGAGCAGCTGCTGATGGAAGGTAAGAGAGGGAAAAGGGAGAGGGGGAGCTAATAAGAGAGGGGTAAAGTGAGGAGGGGGGTTGAGGAGGGAGGATGAGGAGGGGGGTTGAGGAGAGAGGTTGAGGAGGGGGTTGAGGAGAGAGGTTGAGGAGGGGTTGAGGAGGGGGGTTGAATAGGGAGGTTAAGGATGATGAGGGGATTTGAGGAGGGGGTTGAGGAGGGAGGATGAGGAGGGTGGTTGAAGAAGGGGATTGAGGATAGAGGTTGAGGTGGGGGTTGAGAATGAGGAGGGGGGTTGAGGAGAGAAGATGAAGAGGGAGGATGAGGAGGGGGTTGAGGATGAGAAGGGAGGATGAGGAGGGCTGTTGAGGAGGGGGGTTTTGGAGGGAGGATGAGGAGGATGATAAGGGAGGGGGAGGGAAAGAGACAAGAGGAAGAGGGGGGAAATAGACACAGGGAAAGGAGAGGGGGGAGACAAAGGGGAGGGAGGGAAGGGGAGAGACATAGCGGAGGGAGAGGAGGGAAAGAGACACATGGGGAAGGAGAGGGGGAGAGACACAGGGGAGGGAGAGGGGGGAAGAGACACAGGGGAGACAGAGGGGGGACACAAGAAAGGGGCACAGAGGATACACAAGAGGGGGACACAGAGGGCACAAGAGGGACACAGGGGGCAGCACATTTCCCACCTTCGGCTTATAAGCAAGTCACTAGGTTTTTCCAGTATTTTGTGGTAAAATAGGTGCCTCGGCCTATGCTCGGTCGGCTTTTACTCGTGTATATACGGTAACTAGGTAACTATAATACATGCATAATTACAAATATACACATACACATTTATAAAAATGGAAACACCAAAATATATATTTCAGAGAAAATATTGAGAACCACTTATATAGGCTAACATAAATAGTCATGATTTTTTTCTAAAAAATATCAAAAACATAATATTCTTCAAATAAGCTTCTTTACATTAGTACAACATTAATAATAACACAGGATGGGGTAAAGTAAAGCTCATAATTCACTTTGTATCCAGCTGAACTGTTAATAGAATAAACAGGTCATACCCCATTTATTTTAATAATGAGTCATTTAAAATAATTTCTCAAGTTCTTATCATATTTGATATTACCTAAGGAATTCATTGTCTTCTGTTTTTTATGTATTAATAATTGAAATTTACTATTTTACAATGGTTTAAATGCCAGTTTCTCACACTACTGCATTTAGAAAAAAAAAATTCTTATCTTACCTTGTATTATTTGTCAGCATACACTACAATTTCTTCCCCAGGGATCCAGAAGAAATACAATAAAATTGCATTCTATGTAGGTGTATTAACAGTCTGAAGGGGTTTATAATTAGTTCTCTATGTTACATCAATGTGATACAACAAAACATTCCTAATATTTTTTTTCTGGCAGTAGTAACTGCTGTAAAACTTATTTTCACAGCTGAAAAATAAAGAGATTATAAAGTACTTAAAATGTATGTTTTGATATCACAGTGGGCTAAATCCAGTGATATTAGAGGTATGTCACTAATGAAGTAACACTTCTCCAGTTCCTATGCTATTCTATAAGCCTCGTTCAGTTGGCCAAATTGCAATCACTTGAACTTGTAATGTCGCCCGTAAATGTTACGGATATTCAATTGGCTACATTTAGCAACTCGCATTCCAATTGCGAGTTTCAGCCTCAAAAGCACTGCAGGCTTGTCAAAAAAGGTCTATCTCCTCCATTGATTTTTCAAGCCTGCAAATGTTAACAGGGCTAAAGACGCAAAATCAATATTCAATTACAAACGTTCATTTAGCCCGAAATTGCCTTCTAACCCTTAAATCTCAAATTTATGAAAGCCCATCAAATTTCAAGCCTTGCAATACTGTTGTTTGCCACACAATGCAAGGCTCTCCACCCCCTCTAATTTGTGATCCAACGCTCATTGTGAGCCTCTCCCTCCCCAGTGTCTCTTGCCCCCTCTCTCCCTCCCCAGTGTCTCTTGCCCCCTCTCTCCCTCCCCAGTGTCTCTTGACCCCACTCTCCCTCCCCAGTCTCTCTGTGCCCCCTCTCTCCTTGCCCTGTCTCTCTTTGCCCCTTCTCTACCTCCCATATCTCTCTTTGCCCCTCTCTCCCTCCCCTGTCTCTCTTTGCCCCCTCTCTTTGCCCCCCCCCCCTCCCTCTCCTGTCTCTCTTTGCCCATCTATCTCTCCTCAGTCTCTTTGCACCCCCTCTCCCACCCCAGTCTCTCTTTGCTTCATCTCTCTCTCCCCTGTTTCTATTTGCCCCCTCTCTTCCTCCCCTGTCTCTCTTTACCCCTCTCTCCCTCACCTTGCTCTCTTTTGCCCCCTCTTTCCCTCCCCTGTCTCTCTTTGCCCCATCTCTTTGCCCCCTCTCTCCCTTCCTAGTCTCTCTTTACCCCCTCTCTCTTTCCCCTGTCTCTCTTTGGTGCTCATTGCGGGCCCCATAGTTGTGGTAATTGCGAGTTGTGGTAATTGCGAGTTGTGGTTCAGCATGCATGACGACTAGTGATGTCCCGAACAGTTCACTGGAGAACTATTCGCGGCGATTTTCGCGCGTTCGCAACGAACGACCCCTATTCTTTATCATTGAGGAAACTTTGACCCTGCACCTTACAGTCAGCAGACACATTCCAGCCAATCAGCAGCATACACTCCCTTCCAGAGCCTTCCATCTGTAAGACAGCCTCCATTTTAGAATGATTCTGTAGCTGCATTCTTTGAGAGAGGAGATATATTCTACCTGCTGTTGATTTATTAGGGAAATAGATAGCCAGGCTGTGTATTTAGCTTTAACTACACACCTGAAGGACTCCTTTGATATCTGCTGCAAGGACAGAAATCCAAAAATCCCTTTATAGGGCTAGAACATCATTTATTTTATTTTAATATTTTTTTCTGCTGATTTAATAGGGAAATAGATAGCCAGGCTGTGTATTTAGCTTTAACTACACACCCGAAGGACTCCTTTGATATCTGCTGCAAGGACAGCAACCCAAAAAGCCCTTTTTATTTTATTTTATTATTTTTTTCTGTGTAATCTAATTGCATATGCCTGCCTGCTAGCGTGTGTGTGAGGCCTATTGCATCTAGTCTGCCAACTTTTGCCAGTGCACAGTGACACTCATATCTGGTGTCACAGTAGTGTGCAGTGAAATAAAACAACCCTTTATTTACTGTAATCGATTGAATATCAGTTGCCTGCCTAAAGGTGTGTGTGTGAGGCCTATTGCATCTAGTCTGCCGACTTTTGCCAGTGCACAGTGACACTCATATCTAGTGCAACTGTAGTGTGCAGTGAAATAAAACAACCCTTTTTTTACTGTAATTGATTGAATATCAGTTGCCTGCCTAAAGGCGTGTGTGTGAGGCCTATTGCATCTAGTCTGCCAACTTTTGCCAGTGCGCAGTGACACTCATACCTGGTGCAACCGTAGTGTGCAGTGAAATAAAACAACCCTTTTTTACTGTAATCGATTGAATATCAGTTGCCTGTCTAAAGTTGTGTGTGTGTGAGGCCTATTGCATCTAGTCTGCCAACTTTTGCCAGTGCACAGTGACACTCATATCTAGTGCAACCGTAGTGTGCAGTGAAATAAAACAACCATTTTTTTACTGTAATCGATTGAATATTAGTTGCCTGCATACAGGCGTGTGTGTGTGAGGCCCATAGCATCTAGTCTGCCAACTTTTGCCAGTGCACAGTGACACTCATACCTGGTGTCACCGTAGTGTGCAGTGAAATAAAACAACCCTTTTTTTACTGTAATTGATTGAATATCAGTTGCCTGCCTAAAGGCGTGTGTGCGAGGCCTATTGCTTCTAGTCTGCCAGCTTTTTCCAGTGCACAGTGACACTCATATCTAGTGCAACCGTAGTGTGCAGTGAAATAAAACAACCCTTTTTTTACTGTAATCGATTGAATATCAGTTGCCTGCCTAAAGGCGTGTGTGTGAGGCCTATTGCATCTAGTCTGCCGACTTTTGCCAGTGCACAGTGACACTCATATCTAATGCAACCGTAGTGTGCAGTGAAATAAAACAACCCTTTTTTTTCTGTAACTGATTGAATATCAGTTGCCTGCCTAAAGGCGTGTGTGTGAGGCCTATTGCATCTAGTCTGCCAACTTTTGCCAGTGTGCATTGACACTCATATCTAGTGCAACCGTAGTGTGCAGTGAAATAAAACAACCCTTTTTTTACTGTAATCGATTGAATATCAGTTGCCTGCCTAAAGGTGTGTGTGAGGCCTATTGCATCTAGTCTGCCAACTTTTGCCAGTGCGCAGTGACACTCATATCTAGTGCAACCGTAGTGTGCAGTGAAATAAAACAACCCTTTTTTTACTGTAATTGATTGAATATCAGTTGCCTGCCTAAAGGCGTGTGTGAGGCCTATTGCATCTAGTCTGCCAACTTTTGCCAGTGCACAGTGACACTCATATCTAGTGCAACCATAGTGTGCAGTGAAATAAAACAACCCTTTTTTTACTGTAATCGATTGAATATCAGTTGCCTGCCTAAAGGCGTGTGTGTGAGGCCTATTGCATCTAGTCTGCCAACTTTTGCCAGTGCGCAGTGACACTCATACCTGGTGCAACCGTAGTGTGCAGTGAAATAAAACAACCCTTTTTTACTGTAATCGAATGAATATCAGTTGCCTGTCTAAAGTCGTGTGTGTGTGAGGCTTATTGCATCTAGTCTGCCAACTTTTGCCAGTGCACAGTGACACTCATATCTAGTGCAACCGTAGTGTGCAGTGAAATAAAACAACCCTTTTTTTACTGTAATCGATTGAATATTAGTTGCCTGCATACAGGCGTGTGTGTGTGAGGCCCATAGCATCTAGTCTGCCAACTTTTGCCAGTGCACAGTGACACTCATACCTGGTGTCACCGTAGTGTGCAGTGAAATAAAACAACCCTTTTTTTTTACTGTAATTGATTGAATATCAGTTGCCTGCCTAAAGGCGTGTGTGCGAGGCCTATTGCTTCTAGTCTGCCAGCTTTTTCCAGTGCACAGTGACACTCATATCTAGTGCAACCGTAGTGTGCAGTGAAATAAAACAACCCTTTTTTTACTGTAATCGATTGAATATCAGTTGCCTGCCTAAAGGCGTGTGTGTGAGGCCTATTGCATCTAGTCTGCCAACTTTTGCCAGTGCACAGTGACACTCATATCTAGTGCAACCGTAGTGTGCATTGAAATAAAACAACCCTTTTTTTACTGTAATCGATTAAATATTAGTTGCCTGCATACAGGCGTGTGTGTGTGAGGCCCATAGCATCTAGTCTGCCAACTTTTGCCAGTGCACAGTGAAACTCATACCTGGTGTCACCGTAGTGTGCAGTGAAATAAAACAACCCTTTTTTTTTACTGTAATTGATTGAATATCAGTTGCCTGCCTAAAGGCGTGTGTGTGAGGCCTATTGCTTCTAGTCTGCCAGCTTTTTCCAGTGCACAGTGACACTCATATCTAGTGCAACCGTAGTGTGCAGTGAAATAAAACAACCCTTTTTTTACTGTAATCGATTGAATATCAGTTGCCTGCCTAAAGGCGTGTGTGTGAGGCCTATTGCATCTAGTCTGCCAACTTTTGCCAGTGCACAGTGACACTCATATCTAGTGCAACCGTAGTGTGCAGTGAAATAAAACAACCCTTTTTTTACTGTAATCGATTGAATATTAGTTGCCTGCATACAGGCGTGTGTGTGTGAGGCCCATAGCATCTAGTCTGCCAACTTTTGCCAGTGCACAGTGACACTCATACCTGGTGTCACCGTAGTGTGCAGTGAAATAAAACAACCCTTTTTTTTTACTGTAATTGATTGAATATCAGTTGCCTGCCTAAAGGCGTGTGTGCGAGGCCTATTGCTTCTAGTCTGCCAGCTTTTTCCAGTGCACAGTGACACTCATATCTAGTGCAACCGTAGTGTGCAGTGAAATAAAACAACCCTTTTTTTACTGTAATCGATTGAATATCAGTTGCCTGCCTAAAGGCGTGTGTGTGAGGCCTATTGCATCTAGTCTGCCAACTTTTGCCAGTGCACAGTGACACTCATATCTAGTGCAACCGTAGTGTGCAGTGAAATAAAACAACCCTTTTTTTTCTGTAACTGATTGAATATCAGTTGCCTGCCTAAAGGCGTGTGTGTGAGGCCTATTGCATCTAGTCTGCCAACTTTTGCCAGTGTGCATTGACACTCATATCTAGTGCAACCGTAGTGTGTAGTGAAATAAAACAACCCTTTTTTTACTGTAATCGATTGAATATCAGTTGCCTGCCTAAAGGCGTGTGTGAGGCCTATTGCATCTAGTCTGCCAACTTTTGCCAGTGCGCAGTGACACTCATATCTGGTGTCACAGTAGCTTGCATGCATAGTACCACTAATCATAAAAAAAATGACAGTGAGAGGCAGGCCACCCCGCAGGGGCCGTCGTGGTCGTGGTGCTGTGATTCCCTTTGGCCCTAGAATAATGCCCAGTTTTCAGAGGCAACGTACCCTGAACTTGAACAGTTCTGAGGACATGGTTGACTGGCTAACACAGGACAGCCAATCTTCTACAGCTTCCGCTCGGAACCTAGACGCACCATCCTCCTCCAGCTTAGCTTCGGGCACCTCTCCAGTTACCACTCGCCCGCCTGCCGCCACCACCAACACTAGCACCACAGCCGCTTCACTTGATCCGTCAGCAGAGTTATTTACAGATCCGTTGGAAGAAATGAGTGATGCACAAACATTATTGCCTGAGGATGTAGATAACAGGGATATGTCCCAGTCAGGCAGCATTACACACATGGACTGATGATGATGATGATGTTGTACCCGGTGCTGCTTCCTTTGTTGAGTTGTCAGATACAAGTGAAGCGGTTGATGATGACGATGCGTCCGTGGATGTCACGTGGGTGCCCACTATAAGAGAAGAAGAACAGGAGGAAAGTTAAGATGGGGAGACAGAGAGGAGGAGGAGAAGAGTTGGACGCAGCTGGAGGTCGTCGAAAGTAGCTAGTGGCACAGTCAGACAGCATGCATCGGCACCCGGGGTTAGCCAGACAGCACGCCAGTCAACGCATGCTTTTGCCACCACCAGAATGCCGTCATTGCAGAGCTCAGCAGTGTGGCAATTTTTTCGTGTGTCTGCCTGTGACAACAGTGATGCCATTTACAACCTGTGCGAAAAGAAACTGAGTTGTGGGAAGTCCAACACCCACCTAGGTACAACTTCTTTGCGAAGGCACATGATGTCACATCACAAACGCCTATGGGATCAACACATCAGTACAAGCAGCACACAAAGTCAAAGACGCCATCCTCCTCCTGGTCCTTCAGCCACGTCAACCACTGCTGCCCTGCTTGCCCCCTCTAAACCATCCGCCACCCCGTGTCTCGCCCTGAGCAGTCCCTGCTCATCTGCCCACAGTCAGGTGTCTGTCAAGGACATGTTTGAGCGTAAGAAGCCAATGTCACAAAGTCACCCCCTTGCCCGGCCACTGACAGCTGGCTTGTCTGAACTCTTAGCCCGCCAGCTTTCACCATACAAGCTGGTGGAGTCTCAGGCGTTCAAAAAATTTGTAGCTATTGGGACACCGCAGTGGAAGGTACCCGGCCGAAATTTCTTTGCACAAAAGGCAATCCGCAACCTGTACTCGATTGTGCAAAAGGAAGTAATGGAATCTCTGGCACACAGTGTTGGGGCAAGGGTCCATCTGACCACGGATACCTGGTCTGCAAAGCATGGTCAGGGCAGGTATATCACCTACACTGCGCATTGGGTAAACCTGGTGACGGCTGCCAAGCATGGAATACGTGACTCTGCAGAGGAGTAGGTGACACCGCCACGACTTGCCGGCAGGCCTGCTACCACCTCCTCTACTCCTCCTACTTCATCCTCTTCCATAACCTCCTCGGCTGAGTCCTCTTCTGCTGCTGCTATGTCTTGCTCCACATCAACGGCACCCCCACAGCTCCACAGGTACTATTCCCCATCCCGGATACGGCAGTGTCACGCTGTTTTGGGGTTGACTTCCCTGAAAGCAGAGAGTCACACCGGACCAGCACTCTTGTCCGCCCTGAACACACAGGTGGATCAGTGGCTGACTCCGCACCAACTGGAGATCGGCAAAGTGGTTTGTGACAACGGAAGAAATTTGTTGGCGGCATTGAATTTGGGCAAGTTGACACATGTGCCGTGCATGGCACATGTGTGTAATCTGATTGTACAACGCTTTTTGCATAAGCACCCAGGCTTACAGGACATCCTGAAGCAGGCCAGGAAGGTGTGTGCCCATTTCAGGCATTCCTACACGGCCATGGCGCACTTTACAGATATCCAGCGATTTTCGACAGCCAGACACATTGGAATTCAACACTCCTAATGTTCGACCTCCTGCTCCAACAAGAAAAGGCCGTTAACGAGTATTTGTATGACCGGGGTGCTAGGAAAGCCTCTGCGGAGCTGGGGATTTTTTTGCCACGTTACTGGACGCTCATGAGCAATGCCTGTAGGCTTATGCGTCCTTTTGAGGAGATGACAAACCTGGTTAGTCAGTCGCACCCAGGGCACCATCAGCAACATCATAACATTTGTTTTCTTCCTGGAGCGTGCCCTGCGAAGAGTGCTGGATCAGGCCGTAGATGAGCGTGAAGAGGAAGAGGAAGAGTTGTGGTCACCTTCACCACCAGAAACAGCCTTATCAGCATCGCTTGCTGGACCTGCGGCAACGCTGGAAGAGGATTGTAAGGAAGAGGAGTCAGAGGAGGAATGTGGCTTTGAGGAGGAGGAGGAAGACCAACCATAACAGGCATCCCAGGGTGCTCGTTGTCACCTATCTGGTACCAGTGGTGTTGTACGTGGCTGGGGGGATGAACATACCTTCAGTGAGATCACTGAGGACGAGGAACGGGACATGAATAGCTCGGCATCCAACCTTGTGCAAATGGGGTCTTTCATGCTGTCGTGCCTGTTGAGGGACCCTTGTATAAAAAGGATGAAGGAGAACGACCTGTACTGGGTGTCCACGCTACTAAACCCCCGGTATAAGCAGAAAGTGCCTGAAATGTTACCGAATTACCACAAGTCGGAAAGGATGCAGCACTACAAATATAAATTAAAAAGTATGCTTTACACAGCGTTTAAGGGTGATGTCACAGCACAAAGGCAATCTAACAGCGGAAGAGGTGAACATAATCCTCCTCCTCCCACAACCACGCCGTCAAGGAGAGGACGCTTTATAGACGTGTTGTTGATGGAGGACATGCAGAGCTTTTTAAGTCCTATGCATCGCCACAGCCCTTCGGGCTCCACCCTCAGAGACTACCTCACCATAACTACAGATATCGACACTATGAGGAGCGATGAACCCCTTGACTACTGGGTGTTCACGCTTGCCCTGTGGCCTGAGCTATCCCAATTTGCCATAGAACTTCTGTCCTGCCCCGCTTCAAATGTCCTGTCAGAAAGGACCTTCAGTGCAGCAGGAGGTTTTGTCACTGATAAGAGAGGTCACCTTGTTCAAAAAAGTCTAGATTACCTCACCTTTATTAAGATGAATGAGGGATGGATCCCGAAGGGACTGACAGTGGGCGATACATTCGATTAAAAAAGGCCTGATAGATGAGCTGCCTTGAGCTAATAATGGTCCAAAAACTAACATAAATTTTTCTGTTCGCTGCAACAATACCTAATTTTTGCATTTAAAGGCGTACAGCATGTAATGAAAAATAAAGCATTTTTGAACAGTCTTGCATAACAATTGTGCAAAAATACATATTCACAATAAAGACATTTTGTTAAAGTTAGCTGGTTATTCCTTCTTATTTTTACTTTTTAGGTTAATAATTTTTCTTATTTTTTACTGTGATTGCAATTTAAGAGATACCTAAAACATGGTAAAACAGACAATGGTAAAGAGTATATCTGCAGGGAACACCAAAGTCCTATTAGCTATCATCCCTCCAGCAGTATTATCTTATTATTTACAATATCTAACCTGGGCAATCACCCTTGGGTTACCCTAGGGCAGGCTTCAGTGAGCGAACTCTCTTTACCTGGGATGATTTTGCCGCCGGTTGCTTCTGAAGGGTCTCCAGGGCTCCCCCACTCAGGTCCTTCCCCCAGTGTCGCTTCAACCAGTAACAAATGTTTTATATTTGTAAAGCGACCCAATGATTCCCCTTTATAGAGGTTTATCTTTACAAATTTTGGAGAACCAATTTAATACTGGTGTGTGAAATGCCTCAGCCTACAGTAATTGTAATGTTCTGACAGCGGTAGCTCATGCTTGTCCCTCAGTTCCTCATAAGTGAGCATCTGGCCCTTTACTAACCAGTCTCCCAGTCTATCTAGTTTCCTCGACCTCCACCAGTGTTGTGATGTTGTGCTCATGTGTTTCGGGGCCTGAGGGTGGTCAAGAATTGGGGTCATTTGGGTGGATCCAGGGAACAAACCCGTGTGTTTCTTGGCCCATTTCCAGTATGATAGTGAGTGTCTGATTAGGGGGTTTGGCGAGTTTTTAGGGCTCTGAGACAATTCTGATAGCCAAGCCACCTTGTCCCAGGTTAAGAGCCTTAAAGTGTGGTTCTCTAAATACACACAGGCCGGTTGATGACATATAGAATGTGCTATTGGGAGGAAAGATAGGTGACGGAACAGGTATTACACTGATAGGAATGAGTAGTACAACTTAATACACCACTCCTATCTGGTGGCACCTTAGATTGCACGTGCAGTGCCCCAAATTCGAAGTAGAGGGTGCGACCAAGCATCTTTTTCCATCTCCCTGTTCCAAAAATCCATGCCATATACACGTCCCCTGATAGGTAACGTAACAGGTATTAAACTGATTGGAATGAGTAGTACAACTTAATACACCTCTCCTATCTGGTGGCACCTTAGATTGCACGTGCAGTGCCCCAAATTAGAAGTGGGAGGTCCGACCAAGCATCTTTTTCCATCTCCCTGTTCCAAAAATCTATGCCATATACCCTTTCCATGATAGGTGACGTAACAGGTATTACACTGATAGGAATAGTACTACTTAACAGTACACACCTTATAATAACGCAGACAGAGGCAACGCGTATAATCTTCCATGCTGTGCAGTGAAAGCCCCCAGACTCTGACCTGTGTATAATCTTCCATGCTGGGCAATGGAAGCCCCAGACTCTGACCTGTGTATAATCTTCCATGCTGGGCAGTGGAAGCCCCCAGACTCTGACCTGTGTATAATATTCCATGCTGGGCAGTGGAAGCCCCCAGACTCTGACCTGTGTATAATCTTCCATGCTGGGCAGTGGAAGCCCCCAGACTCTGACCTGTGTATAATATTCCATGCTGGGCAGTGGAAGCCCCCAGACTCTGACCTGTATATAATCTTCCATGCTGGGCAGTGGAAGCCCCCAGACTCTGGGAGTCTGAAGAAGAGGAGTCAGAGGAGGAAGGTGGCTTTCAGAAGGTGGAAAACCAAACACAGCAGGCGTCCCAGGGGGCTTGTTGTCCCCTTTCGGGGACCCTTGGTGGCTGGGTGGAGGAAGAGACCTTCAATGACATCAGTGAGGACAAGGAACGGGACATGGCTAGCTTGGTATCCAACCTTGTGCAAATGGGGAGTTTGCGGTTGTGCATAGGCACTGTTTGCGGTTGTTTGCGGTGCATTAAACGGGCAGATTGGTCTGTTACTGTGAAGCGGGTGTAACCCTTACACTACCTGATCGATACAACATCATACCTGATGTTTTAAAGCATGTTATTCCAAACAATTTAGGAATGTTAGGTGATTTATGCCCTTTACGGCTTAAAACCAGACTCTGCATCAACTATGTAATTTTCCGTGGGAGTTTTGCCATGGATCCCCCTCCGGTATGCCACAGTCCAGGTGTTAGTCCCCTTGAAACAACTTTCCCATCACTATTGTGGCCATAAAGAGTCCCTGTGGGTTTTGAAATTTGCCTGCCCATTGAAGTCTATGGCGGTTCGTCGATGTTCGTCCGTTCGCGAACATTTGATGGAATTCGCGTCCGCGGTTCGCGAACCGAAAATTTTATGTTTGCGACATCACTAGTGGCGACAACTCACAATTATCACAACTATTATATGTGATTTTTTGAAAAGGATGGCACACGTCAAGCAAATGTAAGGCTGTTACAAGATAAAGTGTAAACACTTGGCCATGACATCATGAATTCCCAATAAACCTATGTTCAGTGACATGCAAGCATGTGATTATAATACGCCAAAGCATGAAGGTATGGTGTCATGAGTAAGTCAAATGCTATGGTCACTGGGCTAGCAACAGTTAAATCCCACAGAATGCTCCTATGAACTGCTATAATTTTCTCTGTTTTCCCTCATACTTGGTATAATGAACTATGCTTAGCCTTATGAACCTGGTCTGGGGCCTAATGGTGCTGCTGTTCCCCTATGTATTATAGTTTTGGCAGTATTGTGACATATATGTTGTCCCAAGGCTCATTTCCTTTAATATATCATTGTTCAAATGCATGCTGATTATTGCATGTAGGTTGTTGTAATATTATGTGGATGATTGGTATGAAACTGCTGGTCTGTACCTAAGGAAGCTAATAAAGTATAGGGATGGGGTCCCAGGGGCAGGAGAATCAGAGCGATCAGATTAGAGGAACAGGTGCCTAATGAAGATAAGCAGTTCATGTAAGCAAATAAGATAGGGGGTCTCCAGTATTGTCTTACTTGAAGTACTACTGGAAGGTCAACAACCCAGGGTAAGCTAACTTGCCCTGATAAGTAGGTTACTGCACCACAGGGGTAAATTAGAGGCCTTACATGAATTAGTGGACAGGTGTCCCACTTGGCTATACAGGAAGATGATCTCTGTACAAATATATGATTGTGAAATACTTGTAATGTATGTGGATGTCCCAAAATATTAATTATGAGAAGCACACGGAAACAGTGATAACAAAATAACCAAACTATATTATACACAAAGAGCACACGACTGTGCATTAATATCATGGGTGTGGTTTGGGCAGATCCCGGAAAGACAAGAGGCTGTCTGAGAAAAAGAGAAAACCTAATAGGTTTAAAGGTAATACTGAATAATACTAATAATAATTATGCTTAGCGTCTACTAGAGTCACATGTGGTCAGTACACCACAGTGACCATAATCTGATGAAAAGAAATTTCATCATACATCAATCCATTTAATAGAAGTACCAGTGATGAGCATAGTACTTACAGTCAGGTCCATAAATATTGGGACATCGACACAATTCTAATCTTTTTGGCTCTATACACCACCACAATAGATTAAAATTAAACAAACAAGATGTGCTTTAACTGCAGACTTTCAGCTTTAATTGGAGGGTATTTACATCCAAATCAGGTGAACGGTGTAGGAATTACAACAGGTTGTATATGTGCTTCCCACTTTTTAAGGGACCAAAAGTAATGGGACAGATTAACAGTCATAAAACAAACTTTCACTTTTTAATACTTGGTTGCAAATCCTTTGCAGTCAATTACAGCCTGAAGTCTGGAACGCATAGACATCACTAGACACTGGGTTTCATCCTTGGTGATGCTCTGCCAGGCCTCCACTGCAACTGTCTTCAGTTCCTGCTTGTTCTTGGGGCATTTTCCCTTCAGTTTTGTCTTCAGCAAGTGAAATGCATGCTCAATCGGATTCAGGTCAGGTGATTGACTTGGCCATTGCATAACATTCCACTTATTTCCCTTAGAAAACTCTTTGGTTGCTTTTGCAGTATGCTTCGGGTCATTGTCCATCTGCACTGTGAAGCACCGTCCAATGAGTTCTGAAGCATTTGGCTGAATATGAGCAGATAATATTGCCCGAAACACTTCAGAATTCATCCTGCTGCTTTTGTCAGCAGTCACATCATCAATAAATACAAGAGAACCAGTTCCATTGGCAGCAATACATGCCCACGCCATGACACTACCACCACCATGCTTTACTGATGAGGTGGTATGCTTTGGATCATGAGCAGTTCCTTTCCTTCTCCATACTCTTCTCTTCCCATCACTCTGGTATAAGTTGATCTTGGTCTCATCTGTCCATAGTATGTTGTTCCAGAACTGTGAAGGCTTTTTTAGATGTTGTTTGGCAAACTCTAATCTGGCCTTCCTCTTTTTGAGGCTCACCAATGGTTTACATCTGTATTCACTCTGGTGAAGTCTTCTCTTGATTGTTGACTTTGACACACATGCACCTTCCTCCTGGGGAGTGTTCTTGATCTGGCCAACTGTTGTGAAGGGGGTTTTCTTCACCCGGGAAATAATTATTCTGTCATCCACCACAGTTGTTTTCCGTGGTCTTCCGGGTCTTTTGGTGTTGCTGAACTCCTTGGTGCATTCTTTCTTTTTATGGATGTTCCAAACAGTTGATTTGGTCACACCTAATGTTTTTGCTATCTCTCTGATGGGTTTGTTTTGTTTTTTCAGCCTAATGATGGCTTGCTTCACTGATAGTGACAGCTCTTTGGATCTCATATTGATGGTTGACAGCAACAGATTCTAAATGCAAATAGCACACTTGAAATTAACTCTAGACCTTTTATCTGCTCCTTGTAAATGGGATAATGAGGGAATAACACACACCTGACCATGGAACAGCTGAGCAGCCAATTGTCCGATTACTTTTGGTCCCTTAAAGTGGGAGGCACATATACAAACTGTTGTAATTCCTACACCGTTCACCTGATGTAAATACCCTCAAATTAAAGCTGAAAGTCTGCAGTTAAAGCACATCTTGTTCGTTTCATTTCAAATCCATTGTGGTGGTGTATAGAGCCAAAAAGGTTAGAATTTTGTCCATGTCCCAATATTTATGGACCTGACTGTACATATGGTCTTCATCTGCTCAACAAAACAGACACATAAACACCTGGACTATGTAATCCAAGTCAGTTTCACACATATAGTATGTTCTAAAAAAAAATCTAAAAAAGAAGGCATGTACAGTTAAATACGTTAACCGTAACAATATAACCAACTTACCTGCATTACAACATTACTAACCATTAGGTAGTTGTCATGTTAAATCAATAGTCACAACCATTAATAATGATGTGTCATCTCACAAGGTATGCTTAGCTGTGGCCACAGTAAGTGGTCCAAGAGTACTATCACCATGTCTATATGATATTGTTTAGCCACATTGATATCACATTAATCTAGGATACACGTGTTATCACAATTAACAAGTAAGAACTAACATTAAAATAGGGACAGCACCA
This sequence comes from Discoglossus pictus, assembly GCA_027410445.1. NCBI lineage: Eukaryota > Metazoa > Chordata > Amphibia > Anura > Alytidae > Discoglossus > Discoglossus pictus. Next base: position 459,646,597 of record CM050163.1, on the reverse strand, counting down.
TCTCTTCACAGTGGCATTCTTCAGTGACCATCAGTTAGTGAAATGTTAAGCATAACCCTACTTGTCAACAGAGGAAAGGATCATGGACCATGTGATGGGGGGTAGCCATCCACATACAAAATATCACCATCACATAGGCCATAATCCTCTATTCTACTGTAGCCAGGCTAGATTATGTAAACAGTTGGACCAATAGATTGTCACTGAGGAGTGCTGTTGAGAAAGTACAAACATAGGTACAGCCCCTAAATCCACCTTTGCCTGGACACAGGGCCCCCATCCCGTCTCCCAGACGGCGCAGATGGGACCGTGGTCTCTGCGCCCACAGCCTGCCCAGATCCCCAACTACCCTCACTGGGACAACCGGAGGAGGGGGTAAGTACAAATTCCCCTCCCCAGCTAACTTCTAATGTGGCCCCAGGGTTAACAGAGGAAATGTTAACCCCCACTGACCCCCACGTTTCCCTGGCTACTGAGCAAGAATATGTCCCAAGTAACCCAGCAGAAGAGCTGACAGCGGGGCAGAGTGCAGTCGGCCTCTGCCCTCCCTTTGTCCCTTGTACAGAGCAGGATGTCCTGCAGGTTATACCAGCAGAAGAGCTGGCATCAGGGCAGAGTGTCGCTGGCCTCTGCCCCTCAAGTCCCCTCAGTGTGTTGCCCCATCACCACAGCGAAATATCCAGGTGTAGTAACTGTTTGTTGTGGGTGGGCTGCTCTTGCACTTTGTTGCTGTGGGGGGGCTGCTCTAGCACTGGTTTATTGTGGGTTGGTGGATCGTCTAACGGAGGCACTGACCGGCAGAAGGTCAGGTGCCTGGTTAGACTTCCCCCCAAAGGGGAGATGTGTGACGAAGTGCCCTTCGCCACTTTGTCTTGGAGAGGACTGTTTGCCAGCCTCCTGCCCTGCGCTGCGACTATGGCCCTGGGACATATTGCCCTTTAAACACAGAGCTTATGTCTCGTTCTTGGGGGGATTCATGGTATGCTGTTACAGACTGACTGCCAGGAGTGTAAGCATCTTGGGGTGCTTTTCCTGTTCAGCTGCTAGCGGCTATTCGTGAGGCTCTAGTTGTGGAGTCTGTGGTGGTTGTGGTGTCCGGTGTGGTGCTTGTAGGCTTCGACGCAAACTAGGATGCGTCCATCAACGGAGGTACCCGGTCGGGGTGCCAGTAGATCCGTTACAAATGGTATATGAGTTAAAATTGATTGAACCATTGATTGCTGTGTGTTCGTATCTATCTGATATCTAGAGGTCTTGAACCTGGATAGTTCACTTAATTTCCACTGTGTAGAGTTATAATTTGCTAGATGTGAAATCTTTGGATCATAAGTTTGGCTGCTAAAAATCCTTTGATTCTTGCTACGGTCTGTATATGCATATTCATACTCAGAAATTGCTGGGCAGTGTTTCTCAGTAATAGTTATTAAGATGCTGCTGAGATGTGTTCCCTGATAGGTTAGTACACTACAATGAACATCCATCCCTACACAGTCTTTATCTGCATACACTGCAGGGTGCACACCCATACATGAACCCTGTATTGGATGGTTACTCATGTTGTGCACTGTAATTGAAGTGATTTGTCAGCTTAATGGATTTGACGGCGGATGAATGACCCTGTCCTTGCTCTCAGCCTCTTGTCCTCCCAACTATGGACGGGGATACTGTCCTCCTTTCTATGACCCTGAGGCCTCACCCTCCATCCCACTACCCACCTGGGAACAGGCCCTTTCCCCTCTGACCCTGAGCTAGATGTGCATATAACTATGAGTGATTTCTACCCTCCTTCTACATCACCTCCCAATCCTCCCCAGAACTACCATACCTAGCCCGCACCCTGCCACTCCCTCCATCTCCATCCACTCCCTCTATCTCTTTCTCTAACTCCCTCCACTCCACTCCATCTATCCCTCCCTCTATTCCCTCCCGCCCATCTACCTCCCTCCACTCCCCAGGGACCCGTCTCTCTCCTCTCTCTCCTCCTCCCCTTTCATGCTCTTCTCCTCCACACTTCTCCCCTCCAATCCGATCCTCTATCCACCCTCCATAATAATCCAAAAACTAAATAACGATAAATGAAAATAAGTATATGTGTGTGGTGATCTGCTTTCTTCAGTCGGGCTTAATAAGGCTGTTATGGCCAAACCTACCCAGCAGATACACAAGGTTCTTTTAATTCCCTCACCAAGACAGTTGATGACTCTTAAATGTCCATACTCTTTATGCAGCATTTTAATATAAGAATGCAGTCTCAGCATTATAAAACTCAGGAACTCCTTTTATTGCTGTTTAAATTTCATAACAGGTTCAATAGATTGAACTGTGTCTTCTAGATTTTATAACAAGGTTTATCTGCAAGGCATCATAACATCCACTTCATTATTATCTTCTCTAGTAATGTTGACATACACATATATCTTCGAGATAGGTTTCCTCCCCTTCAGTTAGGAGCATATACACACCTAAATAATTGTACAGGATTTGGGCAGCCATTTTCTCTTGCACATATATATCTTCCAGATATATTTTCCCATATTTATATATTAATCCTATCTTCACTATGGATTCTGAAACATATATATCTACCATAAATCTTTTTTTCATGTAAATATATTAAGCTTCTCAGCTACGTTACCTCACTTCTCTCCTGTCAGATACATCGCAGACTTCCTTCAGACTAGCTTGTTCTCAGAGACACCATTACATGACTAACTGATTATGCCATTCCCCAACTGTCACTACTGGCAACCTCAACATTATAACTGCCAGTTAACTCATTATACACTGGATACAATTAAATATACAGAAATACAGCATAACATACAGTAATTAATATAGACATGGTAACCCACTTAACATAACATTAAATAACTATAAACAGACTTAGCCCAGTCCCACACTACATATTCCCAAGAGGCAGTCCTGATAGGAGTCTTTAAGCAGCCATGGCAATGGCTATCCTCAAAATCCTAATCATTCTGGACAGATCATTTTAGTCCCAAGGACTGGTTGTCAGGAGGATCATGACAACTACCCCCCCCCCCCCACACACACACACACACACTCACACACACACTCCCAGTTGGCTGAGTGCAGGAGATGATCCTGCCGGATGATTCCCAAGCTTGGTCATTATTTGTCCTCTTGCCGCTAAAGGCCATCTGCATTTTGGTGATTCTTTCCCCGATGATGCTGGATGGTCATATTGTAAGCCTTAAGTACTAAGCTCCATCTTAGCAGATGTCCATTGTTCCCAGCCACCCTTGTAAGCCAGCATAGTGGGTTGTGATCAGTCACCACCTTGAACTCCCTCCTTTAAAGATTTTAGTATTGGAGTTTTTTAGAGCCCACACACCAGCCAAACACTCCTTTTCAATAGCAGCATAGGCCACCTCCCTGGGTAGTAGCTTCGTACTCAAGTAGGCAATGGGGTGTTCTGCTCCAGTATCATCCAGCTGACTTAGTACAGCCCCTTATCCATAGGTGGACGTGTCTGTATGGACAATAAAGGGCCGCTGTTAGTTTGGGGTGGCCAAAACAGGGCTTGCTGGAGTGCTCTAAATGCTATCTCACAGTCCACCTCCTTCAGCTTCTTTTTGCATGTCAGGTCAGTGAGGGGTTTGGCAGTAGCACTATAATTAGGAAAAAATTTCGAAAATGACCTGCAGTTCCCAAAAAAGCCATTACCTGTTTCTTTGTCTGGGGAATGGGCCGGGTTGCTATACTCTCCACTTTAGCAGGGTCTGGCCTAATCTGCCCTAGATACTGGACCTTTGCCCTGGCCCATTGGCACTTGTCAGGTCGGAGTGTAAGTTCTGCCTCCCTGATAGCTCCTAATACTTTCTGGAGATGTACAAGGTGTTCCTCCCAGGTCTGGCTAAATACAGCTATGTCATGGTATCTATAATGGGGAGGGTATTGAGTGGCACCCAAGAAGCTTGCCCCTTATGTCCATACACATCCACAGTAGTTAGCCACATCTTCCCTATGTCTTTCCCAATAGGACGTCCGCAGGCAGTCCTGTCATTACACTCACCTCATGGGTACAATGCCCAGTTCCTCAGTCAATGTCCACTCAGACCATGGGTCTGCTTAACCGCTTGCCGCCTGCTACTATTACATCCATCTTTTTAATAAGCAGGGCAGTCTGGTTGACCAACTCAGGGTGGATGACAGTGATGGTAGCACCCGTGTCCCGAAATCCATGAACTTGGAGCCCATCTACTATAACTGACTGGATGTGGGGTAAGCGGGTGTCCCCTGAGCAAGCCTGATCACATTCACAGAGGGGTAGGAGCTCAAGTTCTCAGTACAGTCTTGGTAATCCACACTTTCCTCCCCCTCTGTGACAGGCTTGTTCCTACGGGGCTGATTTGGGCAGTCCTTCTTGACATGGCCCTGCTGATGGCATCCATAACACTGAGGCCCCACTTTCACCTCCTGCCCTGCTGACCGTCTGCAGGCTCTGGGTTTAGGGGCTACCCGAATCCCAGTGCTGACTTTCCAGCAGCAGTGGTGGAACTCCTAGATGGCAGCTGGTAGGACTGGACTGGCCCAGGCACTTGTGGTCTAATTGGCTGTGCTGAGCGGCCCGGGTGTTTTGTCCTTCGTTCTCCCCTGGTTTTCTCATATTGGTCCGCCAGGTTTCCTGCTTCTTCTACAGTGGCAGGCCCATGGTCCTCCACCCATTTACGGAGGGCAACTGGACAATTATGAAAAAATTGTTCCATCATAATCACTTGTTTAGCATCCTCCAAGGTGCGTACCTCTTTTGCCTTCCACAAGCTCTTGATGGTGTGCCGATCCGCCAGACCACCTCAGAGTGAGTGTCCGCGCTTTCCCGGGTCACACTGAGGAACAGGGCTCTATATTTACCTGCAGTGAGGGCATATCTCCGTAGCAAGATCTGGCGGACCACCTCATACACTGTTGCCTGGTCACGCGGAATTGCCCTATAGGCTCGGCTTTCCCTTCCACTGAGCTGGCTTACCAGAAACCGGACCCACTCACTTTCCGGGATCTTATGAAGTTCACACTGCCTTTCCAAGTCCTGAAGGACCCTGTCCCAGTCATCTTTGCCGTCCTCAAATTATCTGAAGCTAAAGTACGAAGCAATCCTGTGGACCTGCAGTTGGGGGAGAGAGAGTCACCATCCTCCACTGTCTCTCCGCTTGTACCTCCTGGCTTATCACCCTCATCATCTTGTTGATCTCAGCAAAGGTTGGTTCATTAGAGAGGTCCGCACATCACAGCCGAAGCCTCCTGGTGACTTCATCCACCTCCTGGGGCATCTCTGCAGGTGACCGGGTACGCTAGGTGACTTCCCACCTCATTGGCGGAACCTCAGGCAGATCTGCCTAAGTGGCCCGCTTGTTGTCACCGGAAACTGCGTGCTAGGGCTGGAAACAGCTGTATTATATATCCTATATATATATTCTATTGGCCCCTGGGGCTGTGGTACAGTAGCAGATTGCGGGATTGGCTTCTCACAGCGAACGTCATCTAATCACACTCACCCCAGGCTTACTGACCGAAGCCTGCTTTTCGTGTGGAAGCTGTGAGCCTGTAATTACGGGTTAGAGACAATTGAATACATCTAAATGTTTAGAAAAAATGTAACCCACAGCCAAAATTTCTGGTCACAGGTAATTACGGGTTTGCAATAGAATGAGGCCCTATGTAGCCTATTCACTAAGGGCTCAATGACATGGCTCCCTTAAGAAATCATGCAAGTGAACTTTCCACGTAGAGAACTACATAGCTATGACATTCCTACAGCTTCAACCCGCTGTGAGTAAACTCCTACAAGTGATCACTATGTATGGACTGTTCCGTGCTGTTATGGAAGATTGTGCTATTACATGGTTCCCATAATAGTTACTACATATTCTTGTAAGGCTCTGCAAGAGATCCCATTGAGACGAATCCTTTACGTGTAAACTCAACCTCCTGCAATAGCAGATAAAAAGCTTACAAGATCACTTAAGAGAAACTTAAGAAGCTACAAGTGCCCCACTTATAATATAAAATTGAAGCCTGCACATCCTAACACAGAAAAGAAGCTTTTGTAATGTTTAACCTCGTCCAATACAACACCACTAAACAATCAATTAAATCACAAAATACCTGCTTACACAATTACATTGACATCTACTGCTGTCACACCTGTTTAATAGAGAGAAACAAGGATAAATGTCTACTCAGCAGGCACCCTGTATATCCCCTGTCATTTAATCACAATTTAATAAGTTAGAAAGTAACATAGAATACAATATGTCTGAACAGCAATGTTCATATGCAAAAAAAAAAAAACACACCAATGTCTCAATGTTTGAGTGGCAAATACATAGCTGCTATATAAACACATTGTTGAAATATTTACTGCAGCAGATATTAATGACGTAGAGCATGTTTTTAAATTATCTTTTCGTTTCTGGCTAAATCCTTTACTTGATGCTGTTTATTTTGTAACACTGCATTTTTGAATATGAACATAATACTTCAAGATTGTTGTAATATCTGCATAAAGATCTATTAAAACAACAACTATAAAGAGGACAAATCTGAATATTAAAGTACTCGCACCAATGTATGTTAGAAATGAGGTGAATTTTATAATATGCATCTATGGATTAAGTAGATAATTAAACAGTTTGATTTTACTTGATTTGTCACCATGACTTTATTCAGAAAACTGGAGATATGAGTAAGAAAAAAACGACACTTTAAATACATTAGTCAATTTAAAAAAAATAAAACAAGTGGAAGGTATTGGATTAAAATCAATGAAAATATTTTATTAAACAACACAGTAACCACTACAACATCACACTCTGCTTTAAAAATAAGTATAACGTTAAACTAAACTAAATATAATAAAAAATAAAAATAAAATATATATATATATATATATATATATATATATATAGATAGATATAGATAGATAGATAGATAGATAGATAGATATACAGCAAAATCCCGGTTATCAGGCACCCAACTAACCGGGACTCTCAAGCAACCTGCACCGGCATCAATTCCCCATTTTCAAAAACTCCTGCTAAACTGGCATAACCGGCATTATCGGCAATATTCAGAAGCTCGAGACTGCAAAAAAAATACTAACTTTTTTTCTAATTATTTTTTCTGGGCCTAAATGTTTAGGTACTAATGCCTTTTTAAACACATTTTTGGGGTTTTGGGGGGTGTTTAAGGGTTGTTTAGACCCTTATATTTGTGGACTCCCGATTAACCGGCAACTACACTTATCCGGCTATAGGGAGTCCCTGTGGGTGCCCGGATAATGGGGGTTTTACAGTGTGTATATGTGTATATATATATATATATATATATATATATATATATATATATATATATTAAATTATAATGGGAGCTTGTTATTTTAAATGATATCATCAAAAGATATATCATATTAACATATGCTTTATTATATAACATAAAGGACATATTTCTGATTTTTAAACAATAAAGATAAAAACTGTCTTTATGAGCATTTGAACGCAGGACCTGCACAATCACATCTGCAGCCTTAGCTGTCTCTTCTGTTGCTATATTAGTTGTTAGCCACTACCTGATCCTAATTAATATTCATTACATCCTTTGTGGTACAGACCCTATTACTCATCAGGCAGAGGCAACAGTAAACTAAAATCTAACCATTGAAGTCCCTATGAACCCTCATGGCACATAATATTGACCCCTTTCCCATATGGGTCTCAAAGGATCCCCATGGTATATTAAACTATCGCCGTTGGGATCTTTATCGACCTCCCTGAAAACGAATTAACTCCTATACCATGGAGGTCCTCAAGGACCCCCATGGCTCCTTTCCTACCCACACGGTCCATACTGTACAGCCATGGACCCCCATGGTAGATCCATAAGTGTTCTATAGTCCCAAACACTAAATTAACTTTTTTTTTTAAACTACATAGAATAAAAAATATACCTATAAGGGGGGGAAATTACATTACATTACATTACTTTGCCAAACAATCCTTTTGATTAATTCCAGCGCCGATCACAAATGCTCTGGTTACTCATTTTTCAGCCCTGGATAAACTGGCATTGCCATTGATTAAAGAATCTGTCCTTTGCTTCCTTGATTGAAGCATTGTTCCTCATATTCAGGCCATGGAAATAGGCCTCCGACTAAAAAAATTGCTGCACTATAAAAAAAATAATTCTTGACCTGATGGAGCTCCTCCTCTGAGGTGCTCCCGCACCCACTAAGGGTTTTTGACTGCTGCTTTGCCTTATATACTTTTTTCAGATTCCGACTGGTTGAAATTTGTATTTGAATTACTCCTGCCCCATATCTGATTGGATTAATGTCTAACTAATCAGAAAGTGCAGATTTCAATCCATGCCTACTGATTAGACTTTTAACCAATTAGATATAGGGTAGGAGTAATTCAAATAATGGATTCTGATTGGTTGAAATATGATTGACACATATTTAAGGCAATCAGAAAAATATTATATAAGGGGGATACCCAGTTCACATGGCATTCCGCATCTTAAGAAGGAACCAGAGGGATACTCAGGCTCATAGGGGGTAACAGGTCATAAATCCCCTTCATTCATTCTTATTATTATTTAACCCCCTTCCTTGCCATGGGAAGTGGTTTATATAGGTAGATATACATATGGGAGAATAGATGCTAGAACCAGTTAAGTGTGTTCAAGTTAGTAATAGCATTCTGTAGAGTTGTTATGGAGATTACTGAGATTCAGACTCAGTGTCTCTTGCTATCAAGCTACAAACACACATTAGAGCTCCAGACAAACTCCCTGGGTGCACATCAGTAACTTTTACGAGATTATTTTTAGTAGGAGACATAGAATAACCTTGGAAATTTGCTTTTCAAAACTAACGTAGCTGTGAGACAGCCTTCAGATAATTCTTACGGCCACGGAATGGAGGCCTAAGAGGTTCCATGCTGCCTATATTTTGGTATGCAGGAGAGAGATGTATATGTATATATATATATATATATATATATATATATATATACATTATATATATATATATATATATATATATATATATATATATATATATACAATTTTAGCAGCATTAGTTAGCAATTTTTATCATTTAATTTTAGCATATATTGTATTCTTATAAAATCTTTCAGAGTCTGACTTTTAATATTAAGATTCGATCAACAGTTTTGTGTCTCTGCTCTTATAAACCTATTTTACAGTGATCAGGTAATTGCTGGATTGTATTCATTGTGAATTTTTTAAGGGGAGTGTTATTATATATGCTACTATACAGTACAACTCTCTCTATCTATAGATAAGTATGTGATCATAGTGGTCCTTTAAAATCTAAGTACTCTCTTAAGGATCTCACCAAAGCCAAAACAATTGTTTGTATAATTTTCTGGTCAAGTTATAAAGTTAAAGCAGAGTACAATCTAAGGCTACCCTTCAGTCTATAATGTATATTTTATACATATATATATATATATATATATATATATATATATATATATATATATATATGTTTTTTTTAATTCATAAAGGAGATGTTGTTGCAATATTAAAGTATGACCTTTAATCTCAATATCCTGTAATCTTCAGCCCTCTTTCTACTCCTTTGATATTTGTTTGCTCACTGAAACAGAAATACAGATTGCAAAGTTTAGCATTAATGAAGACAGAGCTTTGTGAGACATACTCAGACAGCATCAGCTCAGCTGTTTCTTATTAACTGAACTCGCGCTAAGCAGTAAGGCCCAGAAAACATTCTCAATTCCCGTGACCTGTCAGGAAACAGAACTGTATAACTTGGTATCTGTTTCATCATAACTATTTTAGTAAATAGCTAATATATCTCACATTTCTATTTCTTTCAACTCACTGTATTTTTAGTTTATTATTGCGCCAACAATTTCCCTAAAACTATTTCAAAGCTGAATAGAGCACATTGGGTACATTTAGCAAATAACAAAGATATAGACAAATTCTGAAGTAAGTAGAAATACAAGTAGACATCTTGGTCCAACAGAAGTAATGTCCCTACTCTGAAGATATTTCAGTCTAAAAGGTTTGCAGCCACAGTAAACGGCTGTGAGCTTGACGAGCTGCAGATATAGGGTGCTATTAAATTAGAAGGGGCTGTGAGTTACGAGCTGGAGACATAAACCCGTAACACATTTGTCGAACGTTGGATTTGCAGCCCTACGCAGGATCAATTAGTCAAACCCATAGTTACAGGTATGCAATATTAATAAAGCCGTAAATATGATATTCTGTTACATGCAAGTTACAGAATATGTATTAACACATTTATTGCCGGGATCGATATAACACAAAAGTTAACCATGAAATAAACTTTTTTTGGGGCTGATTTGCGGGCTTGAGAATGATGTGCTATTAATTCTAAGACATAACATCAAGATCCCGTTTAATATTAGTATAGTAGTGGGGTTTTTTTGCAATAAAAAGTGCTACGTATTGGACTTTATCCTCCTTGCGTGTCCTCTCCTGCACTCGTTGGGCTTTGGACTCCATTTGCATGTTATGGGCTTGCTCATGAGTGACTTTGTTGCAATTTAATAGTATGATTGGAATTGTAGCATTACGGACTTGACAGAACTAAGGATTTACAGCCACGAAGTTCAACGTTGCTCATCCCGTAGATTTTTTTCGGCCTTGCTGTGTCTTAACCCACAAATCATCTGCGGGTTGCTTTAAGAGGCTAATTTAAAAAGCCTTAAGTCTTGCGAGCTACATCACCAGTTACAATTCATAAAATCATAGCAATTTAATGAGGCTGTTGGTTGGGGTGTGATGGAAAAGTTTAACAGATATGGCAGTAAATAAGGCAGTAGGTATTGAGTATGGTAGATGAGTCTAGCAGGGTCATTTATTATGGCGTGGGGTGGAGACAGACAAGGGATGGAGAGGCTAGCAAGGACTGAGTTGTAGTAGTTGAGGTGAGATATGACAAGAGAATTAATTAGAATTGTAGTTGTGTCTGTGTAAGATATTTATATAAGTGATGTCTTTTGGAGATTTTATTGGAATAATACGATATGATTTAGTTATTGACTGTATGTGAGGAATTATTTAACCTCAAGACAATAGGCCTGAAAGGTGAGAGCGATGATGAGATTGTCTAAAGTGAGGCATATTTGAGGAGTGGAAGCTATAGTAAATGGTGGGACTATTAGGAGCTCAGTCTTTTACATGATGAGTTTGAGTTGACCGGCGGACATCCAGGAGGATATGCTTGAAACGGATTCAGCAACAGGTGCTAGAAGAGAGGGGTATATATCTGGTGCTGATAAGTAGATTTGAGTGTCATCTGCATATAGATAATACAGAGCTATACAAGATGTTATTAGGGTACCAAGGAAGGATGTATGGATGGAGAAGTGGAGTATGCATAGGATTTTCGAGATAAGATATAAAGCATGAGAAAGCTGTGTCATGGATGTCATGGAGTGGAGAATTTGGATAAGAAGAGCGTGGTCAACAGAGCAGGGAGATCCAAAAGAATTAGAATAGAGAAGTGACCCTTTGAGGTGAGCATGACAGTGACTTTTGTGAAAGCTATCTCTTAGGAGGTTGTAGACGAGTAGTTCAAGCAGTTTTGAAGTCAAGGGGAGTATAGAGAAAGGGACATCAGTAAATGCAGAAGTTGAGTCAAATGAAGGTTTCTTAAAAATGGGTGTAATTGTGGCATGTTTTAAACATGATGGGGACTTGCCAGTGTTTAGGGAAAGGTTGAATAGATGTGGGAGAGTTGGGATAAGTGGGATAGAGAGGGAATTTATTAGCTTTGATGGGACAGGATCAAGTGGGCAAGCTGTAAGTTGAGAGGACGATGGGAGAGTAGAGATTACATCCCCAGTTACAGGGTCAAAGTCCATAGTAGTTGGGGGTTAGGGGAAGGGGAAAGGCTGGGTGTTGTCAGATTGTTGACGGGAGCAAATGTTAAACCTATGTTGAGAGGAGAGTTTGTTTTGGTGGTTTGGAGTAGATAGTGACTGCAGGAAGGAGGGGAGTTTGGGGGAGCAAAGAAGGGAAGAGGAGAGATGATTATGATGATGTGGAGAAACTGAGAAGAAGAGTCTGAGAAATATGTAACTTTTCTAGCGGTTCAAAACTCATTCCAAATTAAGGGAAACATCTATTGTTCCTGTAGACAATGCAAATTTCGTGTAGAAAGAGAGAAAGGAGTGAAAAGAATAAGGAGAGGTGAGACTTCGTATGAAATTACAGGAGACGATGGCTAGAAAGGTGAAGTGAAGCAGTACTGGGGAAGCATTTGGAAAGAATCATTGTAATCCAAACTGCTCATCAAGTACAGATAGAGCAGTGAAAAAAAAGCAAAATCCACTTTTTCAAAATTCTGCCTTTTTTATATGGGATTCTGATACTTGGTATAGTCATCCTCCAATGTCTGCCATAGTCAATATGCTGCATACAGCATGGTGCTGCCAACAGTCCAGGATTTCATTCTCTCTCTACTTGATCCCAGTAGATCAATCAGAATGGAATTGACTAACTTGAGTGTGTTACGGCAAAGAGAACCTGAATATAGAGCGATATTGAAATCCTGGATTGTTGGTGGCACTTAGTTGCCCAGCACTGGAGTGGTGCTTTGGAGTCTATGGAGCAGGGTGTGACTAACAGCTCTGTCAGTTAGACCCTGTCATAGCCTCTCATTCCTAAAATACTGATTAGAGGAGGCAGAATGCTTCAATAGCTGTGCCTTAAAGTGTGTTGTGTTTTATGTGTTGGGAAGTATTTTAAGGGCAGGGGTTAATTATTCATGCCAAAGAGCCCAGTGAAGATTTTTCATCTAATTTCTGATGAAACAGGGAATGCAAATACACACATCACATATATAGTTGTGAGCGTACGAGTTGTTGCTAACGCTGCGGGCTCGCGTAGCGAGCCGCGGCCCTCGCGTAGCGAGGGCACTGCCCGAGGGTCTCAGTTGCTGCAAGGAGCGCCGAAGGCGCTCCTTGCCAGCAACTGAGACCCTCGGGCAGTGCCCTCGCGAAGCGAGGGCACTGCCCGAGGGTCTCAGTTGCTGGCATGGAGCGCCGAAGGCGCTCCATGCCAGCAACTGAGGACCCTCGCGAAGCGAGGGCCTCAGTTGCTGGCATGGAGCGCCGTAGGCGCTCCATGCCAGCACCTGAGGACCTCGCAAAGCGAGGGCCGCAGTTGCTGGCATGGAGCGCCGAAGGCGCTCCTTGCCAGCAACTGCGACCCTCGCAAACTTCACGTCGCAACCCAAACAGTACGACACACACATTACGACACTCGCAAACAACATACGACACACGTTCACACACATTACGGACTCGCAACACTCGGACGCAACTCGCGAACATTACAAAATGTCAAACACAATACATACACACACCACATACATAAAAAACTTACCTACAGCAAGAGGGAGCACCCAGCACCTCAAAAATACAACTTACACCTCGATTTTACTTCAAATAAAACAGTTTAGAGACTAAAAAAAAAACGAAGCGAGAGAAAAAATGGCCGCCGAACAAAACGAAAACGAGGCTACAGCACTCTAAACTCGCAAAACACCACAAGAAACTCGCAAAACACCACAAAACACCTACGGATATTCCGATACAGACGTATACCACACATTACTCGCCATTTTACGCCAATGCGGAAGTACACGACTACGCTAACGGTTTGGTCTCGCGCACGCACAGTGTTACACTGCACACATTCAGCACGCTTACACAGCAGATCCACACCACTAATGCTGCAGCAACATCAAAACACATTCACAGCTCTTCCACACAATGCTTTAAAATAGGTAAAGTATATTCATTTATTAATGTATTATATATTTCATTATTACACACTAAACAGCATTAGCTACCTTACAATTTCATTGCCGTCATTTTTTGACGGGCAATTCGCTAGTACATATATATTACACAAATGGATATAATGCTCAGAATAGAAATCAGCAGAAAAGGTAAAGATGTTCAAAAATCCTATGGTCTTTAAAAATATGCAAACTTTTTTTTAATTAGTTTCACCAAGTGCCATATAATTGTGATCTAACACAATTCACGATTCAATTGCAAGCCCGCATGTTGCAGGATACAGGCAGTATATCTGCAGGCATGCTGCGGTCTCCCGTTCATCTTCGATTCCGGTGCTATTCAATTGAAGAAGCTCGCAAGTTACTGGCCGAACGCCAAAGCCATAAAACATGCACTTGTGCATAGCAGTTCAGGGTGGGAACATGATCAGTTAAGCAAGGCTGTAACTACCCATTTAGAAACAGCTAATAGAAAATTAGACCATCATCATTAGGTCAGTAACACATGGATATGCGATCGGACTTGCAAACCCTCAAAATACAAAATAATAACAATGAATGCCAATACAGTTCCAGTCTATATGGGTGGCCTGATATGTATCAAATCATTGATTCCCGAGATCGATATAATATTGAAATGACACATAAAAAAATATGATTTTTTTATTGCCGATCTGCGAGCTTGAGACTGTTGCGCAATTAATTCTATTGTCTTTCATCGCTTTTCCCGTTATTTACGGTGCATTATTGATTTTTGATTTGTATTTACAGTGCTGCGGACAGGAGTTAAACCCCCTTGTGAGTCCTCTCTAGCACTCGTGGGATTGTCTCCTACGTTTGCCATTTACTGGTGTGAAACTATTTGCGGGCTTGGGGTATTGGAGAAATTTAATAGCTATTTGCGATTTTAGCGATCGTATCTCTTGCGGACAGGAAAGATCAAAGGCTTTGAGAGGCTGTAAGTTCAACCAAGGTTTAACCACCGCAAAGTCCGTAACCAGTAAACCATTTGGAGCTTGCAAAAAGACGCCAATTGAATACCAAATTAAGTTACGGCTCCAGTAACTTACGATTGAATCGGGCTCAATGTTTATATCTATCTATCTATCCATCTATCTATATCATGGTCCCAGGTCTCCCACTGTCCACTACTTGGTACTAACCTTCTTTACTTCCTTTGCACAGCGTCTAAGGGTGCACCCGCCTTATGCTTTCTTGACTGCTAACCACTTGCATATTTGTCCACATCTATGCTTACAGTTGGTGTTCAGAGCATTCTATATTTGGATTAGCAGTTTGCAAAGAGCGAGATCCAAGAAGGTCTACTCTGGCCAAGTTTGACTAGCACCATTGCTGCACCAATCTAGTCCAGTGATTGGGTTTTGCCAGAATATATATAAAGCAGTAGTAACTGGACATATATAAAGCAGTAGTAACAGAGCAGTACTGCTCAGTTGCTCTTTTTACTCAGCTCCAATTAACAGTTTCACTGTTGTTTCTCTGGGTCTCCTGTGTATGGCCATTGGCTTGCTTTTACATTTATTCACCTGCCTGAGTTCCTGGCCTTTTTGCATCATCCCTGGACTATGATCCTTATCTGCCAGCCCTAACCCCTGGACTTCCTTGTTACTATCATTTAGCTTCACTTTAAAGGTATATGTAAGTGAGCTGGGTTATCAATGCATCTGATAGAGGAGAATTTATAGTGTCTGAAAAAAAATGTTGGGTGAAAATATTCCAAAGTAAACAGTTAAACTGTTAGCCTGACGTTTGCTGATTTGCTTTTGCAAAGAGTTTTCTCTCAATGTTGACAGCCCCAGAAATTATACAATGTTTCTTTTTTTTGCCTGGGGATTGTGCAGACATGCTCAGTTATCACCTGAAGTCTGCCCTATGGGAAGTCACATGATGTCAGACACTTTCCTTTCCTTTAGTGTAATTTCCTTCCTTTACTGAATATATGTTGCTGTCATATAATGTATTGAGCTCTGCAGTGAGCACTGTTTAATGCTGTGTTATTTCTTGTGTTCTGTCTGTGAGTATTGTGTAATGCTGTGTTATTTCTTGTTTTCTGTCTGTGAGTATTGTGTAATGCTGTGTTATTTCTTGTTTTCTGTCTGTGAGTATTGTGTAATGCTGTGTTATTTCTTGTGTTCTTTCTGTGAGCTGTGTAATCCTATGATGGCATTTCTATAGGTCTGAGTATTGTGTAATGATGTATTATAATTTCAATAGCTGTCTGTGAGACTATTGTATAATTTATATTTTTAGAGTCTGTGACCATCTCAGCTTATAAAAGGGTTTGTGATATACTTTGGCTGTCACATCAAATAAAAATATATTTTTTTGTGCTTAACTTTTCTTGCTTTATAATTTTTTGTCGAAAGCATAAGCTTATTTAGAGATGTATGTGTGTTTATTCAGGTCACACCTAACTACACTGCTTATCAACCCCTCCCTCAACTCTCTTTTGCCATCCAGTGTCACAGCTGCTTGCTGATTGGCTGAAAAGCCAATCAGCATGTGCATGTGCTGCATAATGGATATCTCATTAAAAATAAGATATCCTTTATGCAAATCACAGTGAGTTTTGATGCATTCTACTGGATGCATTCATAACCCACCTAACTTACATATACCTTTAAGTGAACAGAACAGATAGGCAGAACATACATCTCCATTATTATTGGCTAATGAAGAACCAAGAGGGAAGATCAGAAGCAATGTAATCATGATATCTTCAAAATAAGAAAACTTTGCTAAAAAAAAAGTTTCAATTTAAAAAATTTGAAACCTCTTTCCACATATTTTAATGAGATATACATGATACTGACGACAATTTTCCACAAAATGTGTATCCCTTTAAGAAGAGTGAAAGATGGTTGATCAAGTAAGCCTATAGCAAACACTATAATTTGGACTCTAAAAGGCTTTCATCAGAACACAAAAAAAAACTATTGACAAATTGCAAGATATCGAAGGAGCCATTGTCCAGCCAATAAGAAGGAAATATGTACATCTATTTTTCAATGGTATTGTTTGGTAGATGTTCCCTCAATATATTATCTGCATTAGGTTCACCATTTTAACCACACCCTTTCTTTCTCCTTTCTCAATTACACAACAATTCTGTGTTATTTACTTATTCAGCAATTCCAAACACCAATACTTTCTGTGGAACAACTAATATTATTTACATATATCCTTACTTCCTAGTCTTTAAAACAATCTTTTTATAGGCATAAATGTTGCCAGTGTGTTAAAGGTCAAGTGAGTAAACCCTTTGTACTTGCCAGCCCTTGCATTGTTTGCCTGTTTTATTCTCATGTCGTGAAATAGTAGTGAAAAAATGAGAACAGAACATTGTGCAATGACTATGTGAATTTACTAGATATGAATTACGACTTTCCATTTTCTATGTATTATTTTTTAGCATATGTTTGTTAATCTAGATCACAGAAAGGAATTTAATAATCCATGTCTGACTGACTGATGTGCCATGTGATGTTCTTACGTGTCTTGCGTTTTACAAAAAGCACATCTCTAACACACCGAAGTGGCTAACTTCAACTATGGGTTAAGAGGGTAGTAAAAAACCTAGCTGAGTGAATACCTTGAAGGACTGTAATAACTGCTGCTATGTGCTCCTTTTCTGCACTTTCAAAAGCGTAGCGAATCTAGGCCTTTGTTAATAAAGAAAATGGCTATTCTACAAAAGTTTTAAGCCTCAACTTATTTTGTTAATTTCTGGAGTTGATTACATATTTTTCTGAGGGATATATTAAACTAGATTAATCTCTCTCCTAGAAATCTCATATGTGTTAGGTTTTCAATGTTGTGATTTCCAAGGATTTTTTATCCACACTTCATTATAGTTTTTAGCATTTCTTTCACCATTTTGCTGTGGTTGCAATTCCTGATGTATCTCTGTTTTGGAAAGGACACAAAGCCTCATCTTGTGTTGCCACACAGACATATTTTTCAAGGATCATTGTGCACATTACTCCACCCGTCAAGGCTAGATTGCCAATCATCCCTAGGGTATTGCTTGCTCACTATACAATTTCATTTTCATAAACTGGAACCAGCGGCATCTAAACAATACATCTTCTAAATGATCAAGTTTATTCTTGCTGGTTATATCTTTTCAGTAAAATGTTTGTTGATAGCAGTGTAAAAAGGAGATTTTTTGGGCACAGATGAGAGAGCAAAAGTTGTGTCTATTATTTCTTGATTGCTACTCAAAAGAAATATTTTGTGCATTTAGTGGTCAAACTGCTTTTGCTTATGTGGATGACTTACTGTTTGATTTATTCTTCACAGCCACAGCACTTTTATTCAAAGAATCTGATGACTCTGAACTTGCTACAGTAGGCAGACATTCAGATCTTAACAGAGATCCTGAAACAAAATTATTAAAAAGCCATTATAATTCTGTTACTTAACCATCTTATGCAGTAACATTTTAAATCAATGCAGTATAGCTGCCATATCCAAATTGTATAAATTAGAGGACTCTGCAGCTTGTTCTTTGGAGCTCAAACTAATATATCCTGTGGTATATGAGGATTAACTATAAATTATAAAAAATGCAACACTACATTGGATTGTAACCCTAAATTCTTTGAGCTGAGTGGATTTGCTCTGTTTCGTAACACGTTTACACTGAAGAAAGTAATTTGCATAGAACTTTTTTTATGCACTTTTAGCATTGCAAACATTCAGCTCTTAATACAATTATATTGAAACCAGAGAGTGATCATTAAATAATTATGAGAGATGACACAAAGCATACTTTCTTCCCGGCATTTAAAGAGTCAGAGGGACACTTTTAATACTGAAAATAATGCGTTGATACGTAGTGTTACCATCATTATATACATTGTGAAACTAAATTTTAGAGATAAATATATTTATAGGTGCATAATACTGCATAGGGACATGTATTTTGTCAAACTGACACTTGGAACAAGAGGAACTGGAAAATGTGGGATATAACCAGGGCAGGGAAACACAGTTGGATTTCCTCTTAAAAGGGGAACTGTCCCTCCGAAAGAGGGATGTTTTTGATATACAACAGAATGTTAATATTCATCCACATTATGAATGAAATCTCCACAATAAAACATACCTTGCATATAATTTAACTACTATTTTGCTAAACGGCCCACACAACTCCTCAACTATGTATGCCACACAATTAAAGACTCATTCTGTGGATCCGTTTAACTAATTTGCATAAAGCTACCCAGAATACTTAGCTGCCTGTGAGAGGTGCTGGCAGCGCAAAACTCGCCCTAATGTTAATAAGGTGGTGGGAAAAAGACCCCTGGATGCATTGGACACATTGGATTTAATAATAAATAATAAACTGAATTGTTACACCACCATATATTGGTGCTATGGAGTCACAGCCACAACTTATTAGAGCACCATCTATTGGATGTAGAAATATAAGTTGCATTCTTACAGTGCCATCTGTTGGATGTAAGGGTAAATGACCACAGTGGAAATAGTTTTTGAAGCGCCATCTTTTTGATATAAAGGTGTATAATACCCAGAAGCCCCATTCTTCTAATGCCACCTATTGGAGATAAAGACGAAAACTAGAGGGAGAGAGGCTTGCAATGAGCGCTGAAAGCACTCATTTCAGGGCTCACGATGACCGTCAAAGGCGCTCATTGTGAGCCTCTCCCCCCTCTACTTTATGCGGCTCCTGATGAGTGCCAAAGGCGCTCATCGTGGCTACTTAAAGTAGAGGGCGCGAGAGGCTCACAATGAGCGCCAAAGGTGCTCAGTGCGAAGCATAAAAGTGGTGAGAGGGATGGGGGAGAGAGGGGATGGAGGGAGAGAGAAGCATGGAGAGAGAGAAGGGGGGAGAGAGGGTTGGAGACAGAAAGAGGAAGGAAGAGAGAGAAGGAGAGAGAGAAGGAGGAAGGGAGGGAGAGAAGGAGGGGAGAGAGAGAGAGAAGGGGAGAGAGAGAGAAGAAGTGTGAGAGAGAGAAAGGTTGGGAGAGATAGAAGGAGGGAGGGAGAAAGAGAAGGAGATAGAGGGTGCACAGAGAGAGAGAGAGTGAGAACAAAGAGCGGGAGAGGGGCAAGTGACTAGTAATAATAATAATAATATTATTATAGTAATATTGAAAGGGAAGATCATAGAAGGCAATTTAAGCTTACAAGCTCATCTCTGACTGTCAAAAGACAAGCAGAAATGGACAGCTCTTATTATATACTATTCTGATCGCTTGCTATATTACATTAACCAATCAGTATGCATTAACAAATCAGAGAAGGATCAGTAAGGGATGGTAAGGCTTAATATTGCCCCGCGGGGTAGATTATAAATGGGACATGGGGTCTCTAGTGACCCCATGAGGAATAGTGATAGAGCTCTTGGGTGTCTAATGGGACCCCATAGGACATGTGGACTATGTGGTTCAATTTGGAGTCCCATGGGGCACTTATAGTTAATTTAGGGTGCTGTTAGGGTAGGCAAGGGCTATTATGAGGTAATGGACTCTACCCCAAACAGATGAGGGTAGGGGATCTCTGGTGACTGACAGACTCATTTGGTTTATTGGGGTGAAGGGGGGCATAGGCAGTTGGAGTCATAAACGCCCATTACAGATTGTCACTGATGTCTTTTTCCACTCCTCCATGATGACATCGCAGAGCTGGTGGATGTTACAGACCTTGCACTCCCCCACCATGCCCCATAGGTGCTGCCAGCACTGGGGAGCAACAGTTCATTGAGGCAACCATGAATGCCAACATGTACTGTGACATACTGAAGCAGATCATGATCCCCTCCCTTCGGAGACTTGGCCTCAGGGCAGTATTCCAACATGAGAATGACCCCAAGCACATCTCCAAGACGACCACTGCCTTGCTAAAGAAGCTGAAAGTAAAGGTGATAGACTGGCCAAGCATGTCACCAGACCTAAAATCCATTGAGCATCTGTGGGGCATCCTCAAACGGAAGGTGGGGGAGTGCAAGGTCTCTAACATTCACCAGCTTCTTGATGTCATTATGGAGGAGTGGAAGAGGACTCCAGTGGCAACCTGTGAAGCTCTGGTGAACTCCATGACCATGAGGGTTAAGGCAGTGCTGGAAAATAATTGCCAACGGTTTAGACATTAATGGCTGTGTGTTGAGTTATTTTGAGGGGACCTCAAATTTACACTGTTATGACAATCTGTGAAGCTTTAGTTAACTCCATGACCAAGAGGGTAAAGGCAATGCTGGAAAATAATGGTGGCAACACAAAATATTGACACTTTGGGCCCAATTTGGACATTTCCACTTAGGGGTGTACTCCCTTTTGTTGCCAACGGTTTATACATTCATGGCTGTGTGTTGAGCTATTTTGAGGGGACAGCAAATTTACACTGTTATACAGGCTGTACACTTACTACTTTACATTGTAGCAGAGTGTCATTTCTTCAGTGTTGTCACAAAATCATTACAAAATGTTGAGGGGTGTACTCACTTTCGTGAGATACTGTATGTATATATATATATATATATATATATATATATATATATATATATATATATATATATATATATATATATATTAGATGGGCCATTACATTAATTTGTTTTTCTAGGTTCTATAAATTGATACCACATAATTCTCAAGCTAAAGTATTACAGCTATTGCTCTGTACAGACAATTCAACTTATTGGGCATATACATATGTATATTGAAGATTACATAATTTCATTAGTGAATGTATACAGGCATGCATTTATACATGTATATATGCATTAACCCAGCTGATAAACCCTTGATTATCATAACCCCTTTTCCTGCAGTGATAAGGGTAAATAAGGGTATATATAGATATATATATATAGTTAAATAGTAATCAAGGTTGAAAAAATACTTTTACTGAAATTCGCCGGAGTTATAGAGCTATTACATTGTACCATGCCGCATCCAACGGGCCGGAGACACAAACCTGTAAACCATTCTTGCGCACGTTGGAAGTGCGGCCGTTAACATGATCAATTAGTCAAAACCTGTAGCTACGGGTTTAGACAGAGCCAATGGCAAATGAGATCGTCATCATTACGTCACTGAAAAATGGAGGTTAGATTTCAAAGCCTTACGGGTTTCAATTACGAGTTTTGATCGGACCCACGTTCCAGAAATAATGCAATATTAATAAATCAGTAAATATGATAATCTAGTCCATGCGAGTCCATAGTTTTAAGTCTGGACAAGAGAGGCCTTATTTAGAGTTATGTCTAAACATTATGGGCCTCATTCAATTGCGATTTGGCCAATTGAATAGGGCTCTAAATAAGCACATAGCATATATTTTTTAAAGAAGTTTTTAGTTAGTGAAAACCTTGCTTTTGCATAGATGTTTACTAACTAAAAACTTCTTTAAAAAAATATGTTATGTGCTTGTTTAGAGCTCTATTCAATTGGCCAACTCGCAATTGAATGAGGCCCCATTTGTCTGGACATTCGAGAGGGGCCATTTCTCCAGATGAACCAGAATATTGATAGTTGAAAGTCAGTTCTTTCATATTGATTGTGATAGGTAGAACCCTGAAGAGAAACATTAGTCTAGGGAGTCTATTCATTTTTACTGAGTTAATTCTCCCCAACCAAGATAGTGTAAGTCGGTGCGTAGGGTGGTGTATAGTGGTAAGTAATTAGCTTTGTATAGGTCCTTTTAAATACTTAATGTATTTAGGGGACCACTTCAGTTTGAACTTGTTGCTAAGAGTTCCTTTCTCAGTCTGAAGAATGTCTATCGCCAAGGCCTTGATTTTCTCTTTATTTTATTTTTAAGCCTGATATTTGGCTTAATTCATTTAGAATTTGTAATAATGCCAGTATGGAGAGAGAAGGTTCTGTGAGTGTACAAAGTAGTTCATCAGCAAATAGTGGTAATTTAAAGTGTTCTAGTCATATTTATAAACTTCAAACTTCTGTATTTGATCTTATTGCTTGTGCTATAGGTTCCATAGCTATGACAAATAGAAGGGGTGAAAGGGGACTGCCCTGCCTTTTTGAATGTTAATGCTTGGTTTGTTACTCTCTGGAATTTTTAATAGTGCTTTGGATGAGTTATAATAAGTATTAATTAGTTGGGTTAATTGGCCTTTGAACCCATATTTAGCAAGAGAAGCTTGTATATAGGGCATGCAAGAGAATTGAAGGCCTTTTCGATATCTAGGGATAGTAAACAAGTTGGAGTTTTTTTTATTAGTATTATAAATCAAATTAAGGACCTTTCTGATATTGTTTCCCCTCTGTCTAGCTGGGACAAATCCAGGTTGGTCATTGTGTATAAGTTTGGGGAGGAAGACAGAAATTATGTTCGTCATTATTTATGCCAAAAATGTTATATCACAATTTAGTAGGGAAATTGGCCTGTAGTTTTTAGCTGCTAATGGATCCAGGTCTTCTTTGGGAAAGAAGACAATTTCAGCTGAATTGAGTTTTGGGTGTATCAGGTGACCTGCTAGGATTGAGATGAAAAGAGTAGTTAGATGGCGGGGTGGGCTAGGAGGTCAATAAATGTTTTATAATATAAATTTGAAAATCAGTCAGGGCCTGTTTTGGAATGTTGAATGACTTCCTTGACTTCTGCTAACGAGATTTCGCATTTAGGGAATTTAAGTCTTCCTCTGACAGAGAGGGAAGGCCAATAGATTGCATAAATGTTTGTAGTTTATGAATATCTAGTTGGTTGGGGGCAGAGTATAGTTTTTTTATTAAATATATAAAAGGTGTCTTAGATTTTAGAGGGATTGGCTGTTATTTGCCCAGATGAAGTCTGAATTTGATAGATTTTGGATTGTGATTGCTTATTTTTAACTCTTTTTGCTAAAAGGGAGTCTGGTTTATTGGCCTTTGTTGCGTCCACCTCAGGGATTTTTCTGTTTTTTTCTGAAAGTAGAAGGTTTAATTCTGCACTGATTTTGTCTACTTGGGTTCTATTGTGCTTTTGGGTGTAAATCTTACGTTTCACGTAATTTAGGCTGTATCTTATAGTTAGCCACTGCTTTAATACAAGAGCCCCTAATGAAGGGCTTGTGGGCTGCCCAAACGCATCCCATCTCTGTGTCCTAGCCAAGATTAATGTTGAAGTATAGTTCTAGGTCTTGTGTTAATAGGTCCTTAATGGTTGGGTTAGACAACAGCATATCGTTGATTCTCAGTGTAAGAGGGGTTCTAAAAAATGATTGGATGTCTAATGAGAGCTTAACCATAGAATGGCAAGATTTAAATTAGCCAGAAGAGATATGTTTACATTTCTTAGAACAGTTAGGTCCCTTGACTCCCTTAGACCTATCCATTTGAGAATCTAGAATTAAGTTGAGGTTCCCACCTAGAATAATTTTCCCACAATTAATTTGCCGTAGTTGCTTAAATACAGTAAGTTAATTAAGCAGTTGTTAGGAGCTTGTGTCGGAGCATAAAAAGAGATTAAGGTTTTTAAGGTACTTGGTTTCTAGAATTTTGCCCGTGAGGATGGTATCGTTACCTGTTGGGTCTATTTTTTTTTCCTGAAGAGTAAACAAGAAATGTTTGTGAAGTAATATGGCGCAAGCTGCATTTTTAGAGGAATGCGCAGTCGAATAGAACATAGGGTATAATTTATTAAGGTATTTGGGCATGTTGTTTTGTTTAAAATGTTTTTTTGCATGAAAAGTACAGATGGATAATGTTTTTTTTACGTTAAAAGCCTTATATCTTTTGTGGGGAGAATTAAGGACTTGACATTACGTGTCAAGAAGAATAGGTCTGTTTTATTCATCTATAAATAAATGTGTGCTGGGGGGCCATGACAGTCACTTTTACTCATTTTTGTTGTACGGAGAGGAGGATCTGGGAGAGGGACCCGGGGATATGAGGAGGAAAGCAGCACTAGGCTAGAAGATGTAATAATGAGATTTGCAGCAGAAATATCCTTATAGAAAGGGACAAATTATTAAAATATTGTTGACCATAAAAAATAGTACTGTGCATTCAAAGCAAAGTTATAAACATTAACATAGAGGTCTATCCTCAAACTTTAAACATTGCACTAAAGTGCCTAGGGGAGTAAGGGAGAGTTTCCTTAAGAGTAAGCCCCTAGTGTTGAGGAGGACAATAATTATTCCTTAGAATAAAACTAAAGTCTAAATCTATCATATCAGGGGTTCCAATACCTCTATAAGAGATCTAAAATGCCTGTCAAACATATATATTTATATTTTTCCTATTAAAGTCTATTAGTGTTCCTGTTATGTTAGGTAATTATTAACAAGCTAGAGATTTATTGTTCAATATTCTAATTCTGAGGTTCTCAATTGTCTTTGTGCAGTGATGGGGGTGGTTTTAGAAGTAGGCTTCTGTCTTTTTGGAGTAGAGGCTTCAGATTATTGCCTTATAGGCCTGTCTCTTGAGTTTGGATCCTTTGGTTGAAGAAATGTGTCTTTGGAAATCAAGTTCAAGGATATTAGATGAGACTTACATTCCCCCAAGTTGTGAGCTATATAGCTAGTACCTTTCACTGAGAATTGCAAGGTGAAAGGAAAACCCCAACCTATAGGAGATTTTGTGTTTAATGAATATGTCCAAGGCTGGTTTCAACTCTCTTCTTTTTATCAGCGTTGAGGGAGCAAGGTCGGCGTATATTTGGATGGAAGAGCATATCGAAGCATCTCAAAGCTGCTTCAATGAGTCAATCTCCAAATCCTGAGTCTATATCTGGCATGTCATATACCTCGGATAATGAGGGGGCACAAAGTGAACTCCCTCCAAATACCAACTTTTTAAAGGTATCAAGAGGCTGGTTCAAATCACATTTGAAATCCCAACTATTAATTGTGGTCGCCGACATCAAACAAGAAATGCATACCCTTGGACAGAAAACTCACTCTCTGGAATCTACAGTTGATGCTATTATAGACACACAAACTCAGGCTAAAATAGATATTGACTGTAATACCTTCAAAATATCCACGCTAGAGCTCAAACTGGAGGATATGGAAAACAGGTCGCAACAGGATGCTTCAGAGGAATCCCCAGGTCAATTATCGATAGTCATCAAAAGGATCCCTGAGGCCACAGAAGGTGATTTAGAAATTGATAGGGCACACAGAGCTTTAGGTACAGCATCAATCAAATCCTGACTTACCTAGGGACGTCATTATTACCAGATCCTATGTGCTTCCAGGAGGCTATCCAAAATAAGGATACATTTTAGAATTTATTATGGGTTTTCATAAACACAAGAATGTGAAGTCAATGGATAACAAAGTAGAATTATCTATATAACTTTAGGATATGGTTTATCACATTTAAAATTTGAGTTGGACACTTATTACTAATTAAATAGAATAGATGAACTGGAAACGTGAAAAGGTATTTAGAAGCCCAGAGGATTAAATACATTTTGATCATTTAAATTTATGTTACACGTAAAATGTTTCACATGTATTTGGTACTAACCTACAAGTTTTGGAAAATAAGGACACATTGTAGGATTTATCAGGGGTCTTATCTTTTTTTTCTCTCACTTATAGTAAATTTAAGCTTTTCTCTTGAAAAGTAAATCTTTTTTTTTTATAAAGATATAGACATCTCTCCTAATTGGTGCTTGTCCTTTAGGGAAAGCTCAAGGAAATAAAGCGTAAAGTAAGGAAATATAAAGGGGTACATTAAAATTAAAATTGTTTTTTAGAAGTGGATTAAATTTATAAGAAAGTATTAAATATACTAAAACGAGGCAAAGATCCTGAAGCCAGGAGAAGTTATTGTCCAATTTCTCTGATAAATTATGATTTTAAAATCTATTCAAAAATCTTGGCAAACAGATTGATTCAGATGATACCTAGATAGATACATTTGGATCAATCAGGATTTGTAAAGAATAGGCAGGGCTCTGACAACACCAGACGACTTATCATATGGTTCTAGAGGGAGAGAACCCATGCTGGCCCTGTCTTTAGATGCAGAGAAGGCATTTGACAGGGTCAGCTGGGATTTCTTTAATGCAGTGTTACAGAAATTTGGCTTTGCAGATTCTGCGTCTAAAGCTATAAATGTGTTATATTCAAATCCAAAGTTGAAAATTGTTGGTCCACATTTTGAAACTGAATATTTTCATATTAGAAATGGGAATGGTCAAGGTTGCCCTTTATCACCTATATTGTTTATTTTATATATATAAAGCCCTTAGTAGAAAAGATAAGAATGTCTAAAGAAATACAAGGAATCCGAATAGTATTGAATTAGTATAAAATCCTTTAATATGGAGACAATTTGATTCTAACTTTAACTAATCCAGAAAATTCTTTATTTAGTCTAGAAAATGTTTTAACTGACTTTGGCAAGATTTCATATTTTAAAGTCAATAGTCTAAAAACTGACATTATTACTAAAGGAGTAACCCCAGAGATAAAATCAAGACTGAAAGACATGTATGCATATAATTGGGAGACTAAACAGATTATCCATTTAAGAGTAAACTTGTCTTTTCAAGTACAAAATATTTTTAAAGGAAATCTAGAAAGGATATATAAATGTATACAATTAATTATGGCTAATTGAAAAAAAAAACAATCTTTCTTGGATTGCTAAAATTGCAGTAATAAAAATGATAGTTATTCCAAAAAAAAATCCCCAGATTATTGGATTAAAAGGTTTCAAATCTGTATTAATAAATATATATTGAAGGGGAAAAAATCTTGAACTTCATTAAATATTGTTAAACGAAAGTTTGAAGCTGGTGGTTTAGTATCACCGTATATAAAACATATTCAGGAATCTATTGCATTGTCTCAGATCTTAAATTGGAGCTCTCCTTTCGTAAATCCAAATTGGAAAGTGATCTTTTTGTTGACACTCCTATTAATTTAATTTGACAGCTTCCAAATTTAGATTGAATGAGATCTAAGACTATCCCTAGGGGGTTGAAATCTCTATTAAAATTTTGGATACAGAATACGACAAAATTGAAATTATCTTCTTACCCTTAGTTAGGAGCCCCTATTGAAATTATTTCATTTTTTCATAATAAATTAAATATAGTAGAGTGGAAAATAAAGATATCAATTATATAGAAGATGTATATTCAGATGGAGCACTCTTAGAATAGCCTCATTTATTTCAAAAATATAAGCTGAAGAAAAATATGTGGCTTCAGTATATGTACATTGGTGGTACTGGACCCCAGAAGCTATTAATAGTTTTTCTCGAACAAAAGAGATTAAATGTTAAATAGACTTTGGTCAGATGGGAGGAGATACTTACCATCTGTATGACCCTGAATTAATATTACTCAACCTAAATATTGGAGACCAGTTTTCGCATTGTAAATTTTTAATCTCACATGTATTATTAGTCATGAAATGGTTTATATTAAGTTATTGGAAATCAGACCAGCTTCCTTCTCTACAGGAAAAAGCAAGATGTGTCAATAGAAATAGATATTTTATGTACTCTGAACAAAGCGAAAAAGTAAAGAAAAAGGGTCTGATTTCCAATTGGCATATTTGGGACTTATATCTTGATAGAAAACAATGGCATTCTGCGTAGACTTTAATTCTTGAATTATATTTTAAGGCAATTAAAAACATGTTCCTTGTATATATATATTCTAGTTCTAAACTGTTTTCTATATCCTTTATGTCTCTATGTTGATTATTAATATGTATCCTGCAAAAGTGTATATGATGTGAGCATGTTTTATATTTTGTATGATTTTCTTGGAAAAAAATAATATAAGATAAAAAGAAAATAAGAATCTGGAGCAGGAATTGTTTAATTTAATGTGATTGATTTATCAGTATTCAGTTTTTACCCTGATATATCAGCACCTTTTTCTAAATATGGATTTGGCAAAGTTTTGTGATGGCTAAAATAGCATGCATTTAAGTAAATCTTAAATTCTCATTTGCCAACTTGTATCCATTTGATATTTTTATTTTCTTTGATAGTGGCTGCAAGAGGTATAGCAAATAATGCTGGAGAAAATGGATGGTCCTGATGTGTACCTCCTTGAATGCTTCTATCCCTTGTTGGGTAAACAGGAAGTTTTAAAGATACCTTTGGGTCATTGTAAATTATTTTAATTGCTTCCCAAAAATATCCATTTATAACTATATGTTTTAATATATAAAATAGGTAATTTCATCGAAGGGAATCAAACACCTTCTCTGTATCCAGTGATAACAAACAAGATTGTATTTTATTCTTTTTTGAATAATATTTACTTCCTTTTTCCTTTTTTTTCCTATTATTTGGTTCCCTGTGATAAACCCCACCGGGGTTGACATTTAATAAATCTCTATCTGGTAATAAGCCAGATAGACCATTAGTAGGTACATTAAAAGTATCTACTAAAAAAAGACCATATCACACATAATTCAGTTAATATCAAAAATGTAGGTTTACAATTATTTAAAAATTTAGATCAAACTGAAAAAAAAACAAGCATAAAGAAAACCACACCCCCTCTCAGCTGTCACTTTCTGTTTGCCTTCCTCTGGATCAATTAACAATGAACAATTAATCTGCATATTGCAGATCAGAGAAGATCTAAAATGATTGAACTTGATGGAGTAAAAGTCTTTTTTCAACCTCAATAACTATATAACTACTAGGATCTTGTCCGTCAAAAATGACAGGATTAAAATTTTAAGGTTGGCAATTGTAAGGTTGGCAATGTGAGGCTTTTGCTCCTCTGAGCACCTTTGGCACTCATCGCGAGCCCCGCATTGAGCGCCTTTGGCGCTCATCTCGACGCTCATGATGAGCACCCTCGGACGCTCATCGTGAGCATCTATCCTGTGTACTTCAACTTTTCTGCTTTCCACTGATTACCTTCGCTGCTCATCGTGAGCCCCGCGATGAGTGCCTTTGGAGCTTATCTCGTGGCTCACAATGAGTGGTTTCCTTAACCTCTAAGTTTTGTGCTAGGGAATGCCATGTGTCTCTTTCCACCATCTCCCTCCTGTCCCTTCCCTGTGTGTTTGTCCTCTGTGTGTCTGCAGAATGTTTTCGTGTTACGCACTGAAGGCCTTTTGTTTGTTTTTTTAAAGTCCTGCATCCGCCATTTTATCCTTGCTTAGCCGATTTTGGATTTACGAAACCCACAAATATGGCTCAAAATCTCTTGTAACCTGTTTTTAGGGTTTTTAGAGTTTACACGCTTGGCTTGCAGTTGCTCCCCTTACAATGCAGCCTAAGTACTGCGCTGCTGCTTTGCCTCACTTAGCGAGGCTCACATGTGTTACGGCGCCGCTGGCTGCAATGAGCGCCTTCAGTGCTCATTGGAGCCTAAGTGCTGCACTGCTGCTTTGCCTCGCTTAGCGAGGCTCGCATGTGTGATGGCACCACTGGCTGCAAAGAGCGCCTACAGTGCTCATTGCAGCCCAAGTGCTGCGCGGCTCATCCAGCAATGCTTCGTGAGAGACGCAAGTGCGTGACCAACATCGAAAACGTTACGAACAGCGATCTTGGTCCACAACTATATATGTGATGTAACTATGTAAAACAAGACCATTTATTTAAGTTTAACTTCATAAACTGAACAAAAAAACAAGTATCACATCTCAATTTTTCCATAACTTCAGAGGAAATAAAAAGGATAGTGGAAAATTTTAAATTGGGTTCCTTGGTGGTTCAGTAATTAGGATTTGGTGCTTTCACCGCTTCGACCTGGGTTCAATTCCAGTCAGGGAACCAAAAGGTCACACCACCCTGAAGCCAAGCAGGGTTGGGACTGGTCAGTACTTGGATGGGAGACCACCTAGGAATACCCAGAGCTGTATGTTTTGGCCCACTGGAGTAGAATCTAGCAACCCATTCCAGTAACTGCCATGAACACCAAGTGTATCAGCATAGTGTATTGCGGTCCATGAGATCACGGAGAGTCGGACACAACTTAGCGACGCAAACACAAACACACAAATTGCCAGGAACAGATGGTATAGCCAACGTCTATTGCAAGAAATGCATAGAAATATTAAGACCATAACTTATTAACTTATTTAGTTCAATTTGGGGAGGGTCAACATTACTTAGTGAAATGCTAAAGGTGAAAATATTTTTTTTAATTTACATTGATCACTTCACTTGCTCTCCTCATTTGGCTTCCACTCTCTTCACACCCTTTTGCTCCCCTCTCCTACTCTCCTTTCCTTCTTCTCCCCTGCACTTCTCTCTGCTTCGAAAAACACCCCCTTGATCTTCTTTTCCCTATTTACTACCCCCTCTACCTCTCCTTCTCATTCCTGTTCCATAGCCTAATCCTCTGGATCTTTAAACAACCAGTGAATCTCTGTGTCATCTATAAGAAAATAACTATTCATTATTTGTGTTTTGTTTAAAAAAGTAAAAATGCCCATAAAAAGCTTGGAGAGAAACTTTTTTCATGTCTTGCTTAAATCTTATTATCTAGTTTTAGATGCAGCTTTAATTCGTCCTTATAATATACTGTATGCACTAATAACCTATTTACATGTATTTTAAATGCTTTGTATTATTAAATACTAGCTACTTGCCCGTCAACAATGACTGGTTTAAAATTGTAAGGCTGGCAATGCTGTTTGCCACACAATGTGAGGCTTTTGCTCCTCTGAGCACCTTGGGCGCTCATCGCAAGCCTCTCACCCGTGTACTTCAACTTTCCTGCTATGCACTGATCACCTTTGGCGCTCATCGCGAGACCCATGCAGAGCGCCATTGCAAGCCTCTCCCACTCACGGTGCTCATCGTGAGCCTTGTGATGTGCTCCTTTGACGCTCTTCTCATGGCTCACAATGAGCGCCTTCACTGCTCATTGCGAGCCTTTCCTCCGGCCTACTCATTGCAGGTTTCGTTAAGCTGCAAGTTTTGTGCTTGGGAATGCCATGTGTCTCTTTCCACCATCTCACCCCTGTCCCTTCCCTGTGTGTTTATCCTCCGTTTGCCTGCTGAATGTTTGCATGTTACACGCTGACTGCCATTGGTTTTATTTTCAAAGTCCCGCTTCCCAAAGTTCCTACTATTAGTGAAATTGCATACCTAGTAGATAACAAACCTTTTCCAGTTGTACCTTTTGCTTTTTAATATATCCTTAGAAGTTTTTTTTCTGACTTTGGACTAGCTAACAATTTAGTTGGACTATCATACTATATAAAATTGTACAATGCTCATTTTACTAAATTTGTATTAAATATTAGAAACACAGTATATATCTTGTATCCAGCTTTTAAAGAATTCACCACTTATGAAAGAGATTTCAAATTTGTCTCTTAGTAACAGTTGTCTCTGATACTTGTGTTACTGACATATTTGACATGATGTATAATTACAGTACGGCATGTCACACTAGGTTACCTCGGCACTCTATACACCATTACTGTTGAGCCCTCTTATTACTGCTGTTACCAAGCTGTGCAAGATTCCACTATATTGCTAATCCAAGTGTCTCCATTAATATGAATTTTTCATTGCAGTCCATGTCAATAATTTGATATATATGTATTAATCAGAATGATTGAAGGATCACTGTAGTCAAATAATTATATTTTGTGTATTTAAAACCTCATATTTTAAACAAACAAAATATTTTTCTATGATAAATAAGTGATCTATTGTCTAGCTTGAATACATTAAATTGACATACAGTATGGTTGTTTTCTCCTCTTCTGTCCTGAAATTTAACAGGAAACAAAGGAGCAGTGAATTTTATGGAGATCTGGATTGTAGCTCATTGTTCCTATAATCCCAACAGATTGAATGTGATCAGATAAAGACCTTTGTTTACACTTTTTGTCAAATCACTTGCAAGATAATGGCCTGAACAAACACATTGTTTTTTAATCTGTTTCTGTGATGCTTTATTGACAATTTTCTTAAATTAATACAATTTCTTTTGTAGGCAAAAATGTTTGGTAATATATAAGACATGTTTTTTACGATGCATCAAAGAAACTTTGGACTACAGCAACCCTTTAAGTTTAGTATTTAAAGCACAAACATACATTTTGTTAATCAACAGAGCCTTTAATTTGACCTCTTTTTGGTTTAGAATCTAAAATCTAACTATATAGTAGAACATTTAATTACAAACACATTTGTGTTGCATTGAGTGATATGACCCAGAACCAGAATTTAGCCTTTGTATTTAATTGAATGTTTCTGCAATGAATACGTGTCTTTAACAGATAATTTAGTGGTGAAAAGTTAATCACTAGTTTTGACAAGACAGATGATAAGCATTTTATCTCAAACTATGCAAAGTAAAATCAAAATGTTTCTGTGATAACTGTCTTGAATATGAAATAAAATCATCAGATTATGTAAATAACTTACCATTTTTTCTGTTTTGCAGCTTCAGATACCATCTGTAAATAAATATGTTACTTTATGTATAAACAAAAGAAAACAGTTTTAATTGGCTATATAATATTTTCTTAATTTGGGTAAGCTTTATTTGCTATGTTATTCAATTACTTCAGGGCTTCTATAGCTTCTTGGACTTCAGGGAGCTTTTCTGATATGACATCAAGGTGTGGAGATGGCAACTCTGTATATTACCAAAGAATGTCAATTTTATCTCCCTCAGATGGAAAATTGTGGTGGGAGATTATAAAGTTTCTTCCTATTACTATTATTATTACTGGTATTCTTAGAATTTATTTTGGAGTGCCAAAAGATTCCATTGCACTAGGATCCAATAAACGATGGATACATTTGTTTTGCATATGTTTCAAGACAGTATAAATAAGACAAGACAGCACATTGTTCATATCCATTGTTATGTGAGGATGTGAGGGCCCTGCCTCTGGGAGACTTACAGCCTTATTAAATTGTGATTCAGCAAATTAAAAAGGGCTCTATTTAAGCACACAGCATATTTTTTTTTACAGAAGTTTTTAGTTTTAGTGAAGCCCTTGCTTTTGGATAGAAGTTCACTAACTAAAAACTTCTGTAAAAAATATGCTCTGTGCTTATATAGAGCCCAATTAAATTTGCAGAATCACAATTTAAAAAGGCTGTTAGAGTCTAAGATGTAGTAAGGAATATAAACTTGAGGTAAGAGCATTGTTTGATGGATGAGTGTTATAGGGTGATGAGGGGAGGTTTATTAGAATGTGACAGGATAAACGTATATGGAACTGTGGATAAGTGATCTAAAAAGGTATGTGGAGCTAATTTATCTGCTATAAGGAAAGGTTTGAAGAACAACTGTGAAGTTCATATAGATATAAATAATTTATGAGCTTTGTTGCTCTGCGAGCTAGCTGCCAGTAGTTTGGGCTACACACTCAAAATGTTTTGCTTGTATTAAGTCAGTTTATATATGGCTATTTGGAGAACTTCTTTTTTCGAAAGCACTGTTTTTACCCAGTAATGCTGATTAGGCCTTTTTGCAGAGTCTTGCAGACATTTAATGTTATAAGATCTTTCACTTCTGAATAATTTTCCTTAAAATAATGCACATCTTGTTACAGTTTGACTAGGTCTGTAAGAAAATATTTATTAAGCTTCCATTTCAAACTATCTAATATTTGATAGCCAGTGTTAAGAATATTCTCACTAATATGAAATCAGTTGTGGAATATATATAAGGCTGTGTAAGTTTGCAATATGCCATTTTTAATACAGTGCATCATTCTTCTGTATGTGCTTAATAGCTTATGTCATAGAGAAGAGGGATTGTGATGGCACAGTGTATTTGTATTTTATTTTATTTTTTAGAAATTTGTATTACACAGTTTATTATACAGGTCTCAATAGTTGTTGGCTGGTCCTATTAAAACAATTAACAGTAAAAAAAAACAATGGCAACAACCTGCCTGCTATGCCTTCTCGTCACTCCTGCTCCTAACTGATGTCCTGGGCACCTTCTCGGGGTGGTGTGCTGTGCTGTAGACCTAAAGTGCATCAAATCAGGGTAATGGATAGGAGGGCAACTGTTACTGATATGACTGATGTCTGTTTTGGAGCTAAATCTGGATGCTGCAAGATGGCGTCAGTCTGAAACACCAGTGCCCAAGCAAAGTACTTTGATTCTAGGATTTGATAGTAGATGTTGCATTAACCTATTGGATTTGACCTCAATTTGTGGCCATGGCTACCTGATTAATTTGATCTCCTGGTGCCAACTCTAGCCTGTGATCCTGACTCTCCTGTAGTCTACATCCTGTGTTAACCTCTTGTCTGCCTTATTGTTCATGCTATTAGCTGGTAGTCTTAAGCTGCTGCAAGTGAACCAGTACTAGATTACATTTCTCTAATGCTTGTCTCATCAGGACTTCGGTTCAAATCTTGGTCTGTACTCATTACCTCTGCCTCAAGGGTCTTCCTATTTTCAAACCACCAGCACTACAGGTTGCTTGGCCCAACCATAATATATCACACAGGCGGTAGAGAGGGTCATATCTCATCAGGAATTGCTACTTGAGATACATGAGATCTGCCTAACTCTACATGGAGGGTAAGATGGAGACAGAAAATGCTGGTCCTGTACTTATTTTACTCCAAAGGTCAACCGCCCCTACTCCTGTGAACTCATTCAGACAGAAAACCCAGATTATAAAATACAACATATTCATGTCCCAAGATTCTCGGTGATCCTGTTTTTCTTGGGTGAACCATTCAAAGAAAAAGGTTCTTGAAGCAGGGTAAGATGTGCTTTAAATTACAACCCATGACCCTACCCCACTAATCATGACTATCTTATATTATGACCCTTTTTACGGTACATGCCTCAGTGTCAGCTTCTCCACAATTGAAATACTGTATGTCAGCCTTACTGCCCATTGCTACACTAACTAAAAAAAGAGCAAAACTAATGGATTGGTATACTCAAGCACTGGCAGCCTTCCAGACACTACAAAGGGCCTTCTGCACCCACGCTAGAATACCCATTCAAGGGACTTGGTCCTAGAATCACATTTTCGAGTGAGCTATTTAACCTCAAAGGGTCTCTACACCCTTGTGCTACTACTCCTAAAAATTCACCTTTGCTGAACAAATCTATGATGTTGCAGACAAAAAGCTACTTGCTATTAAACTGGCTTTTGAAGATAGGAGGCATCTTTAGGAATAGTCTGCATTTACGATCATCATTCTCTCAAACTATAAAAACTTGGCTAATGCATAAGATCTAAACTCTTGCCAAGCAGATTGACTTTCTTTTTTCTTTGACTGCATTTATTTATTTACTATAGGCCTGGTACAAAAAATTAAGAGCCAAATGCCCTCTCTCTGCAATTTCCTAAATTATTTTGGATCTGAAACAGAACTCACCTATCCTCTTCATATCTGTTTGTCCCAACATACTATGGAATACATACAGGCTGTTTAAATAAATCTACCTGAATAAGTGCAACCTCCTAACATTAGTCTATAAGTACCTTTTTAGTGGCATACTGAGGTGCTGCAATGGTGACATGACTTGTTTAGCTACAATGGTGACATGGCTCTTGTTTAGCTACAATGGTGACATGGCTCTTGTTTAGCTACAATGGTGACATGGCTCTTGTTTAGCTGCAATGGTGACATGGCTCTTGTTGAGCTGGCATTGTCTGCTCACTATCATTTGATTTCCTGGTACTGACTCTAGCATGTGACTCCAGATCACCTTTAGTCTTCAATCTGACTGAACCTCTTGTTTGCCTTACTGTTTATACTACTAGTCACGAGCTACAAGCGACCAGGCTCGGATTCCTCAATTGGTTTGCTGAATCTGGACTGCTGTTCATAGGTCGATCAGCACCCTCTACCTCTGCCCACAAGAGGTGAGTTAAATATCCTACATATTTTCTATAGGGATTAATTTGGGTATAAATACATAAATGTATTTAGCATAATATCTACAGATGAATTTAAAATAATTTTCTGCAGTTTTCTGCATTATAGTTTTGCAATGATACAGGCAACTTCATAGGCTTGAATGGAATTAGATAAATTGTTTCTTAGCCCAGCAAGAAGTATAACCAGTTGCCATATGAAGTATGCAGTATTTGCTGTTTAAAATAGCTATTAGAATTGTAGAGCAGAGCAGGACCTTCATTGCCTAGACGTGATAGAATCTCTGAAGAACAGAGGTTCCAGTGATGATCTAAGCTTTAGTCAGGTGGTTCATGGAAAAACTGGGATTCATAAAAAATATAATGCAAATTAATACAAATTATATAATAAAGATTGTATTGTCTTAGTGAAATTTTAAAATGTATAATATAAGATATAATATATACATACATGCATATTTCTTTTATATTTATGCTATATTCGACTGCATGAGAGGGTGGGTCAAGTAGGAACAGCTGATGCCCCCTCTGTGATGCAGCAAAACAGAACTGCACACCCTGACTACTCATCCCATAAAAAACACAAACTATACAATTGCTCAAGATGCAATTCCAATGAGACTTAATGTCTCCATATATAATTATAACTAATAATAACTAATAATTGTATATCTATCTCTACCTCTTCCCTCTTCCCTTTAAATGCCAAATTACATAAATGTACAGTGAAATCTATTCCAAGCAAATTAGGAGTTTAAATATGTTTTACTTAATATTCCTGTGTTCCAGTTTATTTTACTATTTGCAGCTCTTTATTTCATTTTGTTTTTCTATCTTTCTTCCCCACTCATATGTTAATTCTGTCTCCCTCGCCTCATATTTTTGTGCCATATCAGAGTGACATTCATCCATAACACTTTTTTTCTTACAGGATTTCAGCTCCCACCTCCATACAGAGAGTGTGAATGCCAGGACGCAGTCAGATGGCTTCTCTCCCCAAGATGAAAGAACCACTGGGATTAGTTTTTTCTGTGTAGTCTTTTGAATAACCAAATTTTAACAAACAAAATGTTTTTAGAAATTTAACAAAATAAATACATCTTTTTAAGTATTCTTTAAACACTGCAGATTTATATTAAGCCTGCTTCTTGTACCTTCTGTTTAAATATGTCCTTGTAAACTAATGAGCTTCCATAAACGCTAATGAAAGCACTGTTATATGTATCTGCTATATTCCCATCATGCAGACACAAGCTTCTCTGTATGACAAATTTTCCTCCAACCTTGTGCACTGGATCATTGGAAACTAATAGCTTAACTCTACCCCTTAACCCCACTTGTAATCCCCGTCTTAGTGCTAAACCCCGCTATAGCACTGTTTTTTTAGGGTTTTTTGGCCATCCCCATGTAGCACAGTTTTTACCTGCGGGGCACTGTTTAACGTTCAGCGTTAAAAGAGATAGAGCAGCAGACAGGAAAACGGAATAGATGTGCCAGCCTGTACAACCAGAAAGCTTCAGAAGAGACAATTTCCTACCTCAACCATTCAGAGACAAGGTACAGAATATTTTTGTTCCCTTGTTTCTCATCATGTGTTGTTAATTGTCCAATAAAATCTACAGTAATTGTATTGTTTTGTACTGTATTACAGAACATGAGTGAACACAAAGAAGATTGGCCCAAATTGAAGCTCCAAAGTATATGTCTGGATGTGAAGATGCAGGTGCTGGACCGCCTGCAAAAAGGAGAACGCCAAGTAGACATTGAAGCAGATTTAAAATTGCTAGTCTTCACAATTTGCACCATTCTTAAAAATAATGAGAAGATCGAGTTTTTGGCAACCACCAGCACTACATCAAGAAGATTACCGAATCCGCATGCTATGCACTGGATCATATGGAGAAGTGGCTTTCCATCTGGATTGATGACGAAATAGAGTGCAATGTGCATCACAGCCAGACCATCATCATAAAGAAGGCCAGAAGCATCTACAGTCATATCCAAAGCCAAACAACAGATGTGACAGAAATTTCACAAGCAGCAGAGGTTAGTTTGACATTTAAAGAAAATAAGCAACCTGTATAATATCAAAACCACAGGAGAAGTGGTGAGCCCTGACACCAAAGCTGCTGCCAATTATCCTCCAGAACTGGTATTCAACATTGTTGAGACTGGACTGTTCTGGAAGCAAATGCCAAGCCACACCTTCATATCACGTGCATAGAAATGAGCACCGGGGTTCAAAGCAGCCAAAGACTGTCTAACCCTTCTTCTGGGTGGGAACACCAGTGGCAATTGGAAGATCAAGCCATTTCTGGTGTACCATTCTAAAACACCTAGAACCATAAAAGGGATTCCAAAAGCCACTTTGCAGATCATTTGGCAAAACTTTCAGTTAACATTTCAATCCATGGGTGTAACACTTCAGCAGGTGTAAAGGATTTGAGGGCAAAATGTTCCTGTTGATGGTCAATGCCCCAAGCCACCCCACCAACTTGTCTGAGCTTGATTGCTGCATTACAGTGGAAGTAATTTGTCTGTCACCCAACACTACTTCACTCATGCAGCCAATGCATCAGGGGGTCATTGCGACCTTAATGGCCTATTATCTTTGTTGCACATTCTGCCACCTCATTGACAATACAGACAGTAAGGAGAAAAAATCCATGATGGATTTTTGGAAAAATTATACCCTCATGCAGGCCATAACTAAGATCGATTTGTCCTGGAAGGAAGTGACACAGCAATGTCTGAAAGCAGTGTGGAGGAAGAAATGGCCAGAGCTATGTGGAACCAGAACTGCCCATCATTGATGAGATTGTAGACTTGATCAATACTGCTGGACTGGGAGATGTAGACACCCAGGTCATTGAGGAGTTGGTGCAAGCTACAGATGAGAGCCTTACAAACAAGGACCTCCAACAATTGGCAGAACAGGGCCAGCAGTGACTCTGACACTGAGAAACCAAAACAACTTTTCACTGAGTTAAAAATATGTTGCCCATTTTCAAGAATATATCTTCCAAACAGGATGGTCCTTTAATTTTAAATTGACTTGTAGCTCCTCTAACTAAACAAATTTGATGTTCCCTTACAAGTTGTCATTTTCAAATGCATAGAAGGATACAGCATTATTTATCACTTATGATGTCTGTTACAGGTAAACAGAATGTCACAATTTAGCATTAATGTCCAGTTCTACTCCCTGGGTTTTGTGATTAGAGCAAAGAGAGAAGATAAGGTGGGTGTGTAAATGAGATTTGGGAAGAAAGGGGTATAATTGGAAAGTAGGGAAAGGAGAACAAACATAGGGCCTCATTCTATTAGCGGCCGCAGCCGTTGCGGGGCCGCAAGGACCGGCCGCAAGCTATTCTGCTATTCTATTCCCTTACGGCCGGGGATTCCGGCAGGCTTGCGGCCGGTGCCTTGCTATCTCTTGCGGCCGCTCGCGCCGGAGGAAAGCCTTTGATCTAAAACGGCCGGAAGAGATTTGCAATTCAATTGCTCTGGGAAACCTCTCTGCAAGGCTAAAAACGAGCCGCTGCTTACTTGCAGGAAAGAGGTCTCGCTAGGACCAATTAAGCACATAAAATAGCTCAAATAAAGCCATCCTGCACTTTGAGAAGACTATAAAGGGATTTTCGGTGTTAGAAAAAATAGCACATAATTATCCTGTACTCAAATCCGTAAAATATTTTATTTTTAATATCCGTAAAATATCCATGTAAAAAGTCCAGAGTGCTTGGAGCACCTCAGACACACCCACGCCGCAGCCGGAAAATAAACAGTTAATTTGAACTCGGGTTTGGGCTGATGTGCAAGCTTGAGAGTGGGTTCCTTTTAATCCTCATGTCCCCCAATATGATCCCTAGCATTTACAGAGCTGTACAGTGCAGGCTTGAATTTATTTTTAACTTTTTATATTTCACAGCTTACGGCCGGTTCCAAGATATGCGGCCGGCCGTAAAAGGAGATCCTTGCGGGGCCGTATAATAGAATCGCGAGTTAACTGAACCCCCGCAAGGAATCGCAGCCTTACGGCCGATTTACGGCCGATAATAGAATGAGGCCCATAGTAAGTAAGGACACAGCTGTTTTATCAAAAGTAGCAAACAGTAGTCAGGTACCCTCTTATATCACTTTGTCAGTATAAGGAAATTAAGTACGGTAGATCCGATTAAGTTTGCTAATAAAGAGCTGTATGCTAATAAAAGCCAATGAATGCCTCTAACCCGCAAATTTTTATGCATTTTTTTCCCTAAATGTTTAGATGCGTTCTATTCACTCAAGCCTGCAATTTACATCCTTAAACCTAAACTCGTAAACGCTACCTTTTTAAGTAGTATTCAGGGGGTGTGATCATATGATCATATGATCTGACAATATTTAACCAAGCCCGTAATTTACTTCTTAGACACAGCCAATAATAAATGAGAACGTCATCATGGTGTCAGTAAAACATGGAAGTTAGACGTAATCTGCAGTGAGACACTATGATTAATAGTACCAATAAGTAATATTTATTCAAATTTAGAAATGCTGATCGGGCTCGAAAGCAAGCAATCTATCACTCTATCAAATGCATTAGATCATCTTTTTTGATCCATGTGGATTTCATGATATGTTCTAACCCCTTGAGTCCTGGGATCGATATTACTCAGAAATAGTTAAAAATAATATTTTTGAGTTGCATGTTTGTGGGTTTGAGACTGTTGTGCAATGAATTCTAACGTGTTCCAATGCCTTCACATGCTTTTAAAGTACAGTGTTGTGTGTTTAATAGCTGTTAATAGCTCTAATAAGTGTTTGAAAAAGCCCTTGTGAGTTTTATTTAGTACACGTAATATTTTTGGCAGAATAGTGATACTTTTTTCAGTTGCTGGTTAGACTTTATTTGCGAGTTAACACTAGGGGTATGATAGAATATTGATTGTGTATAACTTTAATTATTTAGATCTCCTAATATTCAAGCTGTGCTAAAACCAAGGGGGTTCTAATTATTTTATTATTATTATTGTTTGTTACGCACCAACATATTCTGTAGCGCTATACATAAGTTAAGTTACAGGCAATGACAAGTTCAAGATTCACACGTTGCAATGAATGGAGGGCCCTGTCTTTGAGCTTGGAATCCGGGGGCCATAGCGATTTCTCTAAAGCACCTTGCAGGATTGAAGCTCGCAGACTTACAATCTAAAGGGAGTTCTAAGGCAGAATCTGCGTCTTTCGTTGGCTCATAGTGATTGTGGGCGATTAACTCTTAATCGGATTGCGAGTAGCTAACAGAATATGTGGCAATATTAAGAGTGATTTTAAGTGTGTATACATTTATGAATTGGGCAATAGAATAGGGCCCAAAGTGTAGTAAAGTTAATGGTATAATGAGCTTGCTTAGAATGGTTATCAAATGAATAATAAGAGCTTTGCATTATACAACGATACCTTTTGCAAAGGGAAAGTGTGAAAAGACTGACTGCATGTCAAAGAGATGATAGAAAGAAATGTTATATATGTATTCAAGATATAACTGTAACCTTAACCTTGAACAATCATATTAATAACTAGGCATATACATGGTATAAAATAAAACAGAAGAGTACAGGAAAACAAAGAATCACATAAAAAGTGATTATATGAATATACTAGAAAACCAAAATCTATATTTAGTCCTGTAACTGTGGTATTGAATAATGTTATCATCTTCATTTCAAAC
Organism: Discoglossus pictus; assembly: GCA_027410445.1. Taxonomy (NCBI): domain Eukaryota; kingdom Metazoa; phylum Chordata; class Amphibia; order Anura; family Alytidae; genus Discoglossus; species Discoglossus pictus. Next base: position 459,604,273 of record CM050163.1, on the reverse strand, counting down.
ATTTCCACTTATTGGAGCTTTTGAAATTCTCTCTGAATATTCTGATATTCAGGTTTTGGATTGAGTAATCTTTCTGGGTAAAATGGTGTCCAACTGGGGTACAGTGATTGTTTTCATTGTAACATTTAATAGAATGTCTATACAGATGTATCCTGCATTGCAGCGTTGGTATTCTGCTAAACTCCATAACAATAATGGAGTACAGTCACTGTACCCCAGAGTGTGAGTCCTTAGGAGAAAATCTGAAGTCTAATGAATCCTTTCATTATTTCAAAACTGATGTTAGTCTTTGACAGCAAAATATTCAATTTCATTAGCCTAGTAGGAAGGTATATTTATATGGGTACAGATTTGTTGTGTTCAGTGGGAAGCTACACTGCTCTATGTGGGCATAAGGTGAAAAGGGTGACATTTCTGTGACCAAACTGAAAAGATATTTGAAGATATTTGCTAAGGTTATTTTACTTCCGGATAGTAAGCTAATGCAGGGATTACAGATAGAGGGGGTTGAAGTTGGAGGCCCTTCTTACAGCATCTATAAAAGATGGCCCATAAACTTAAAGTCACCTCTGTTCTCTCAAGGGGACAATCACATATTATAATTTTCAAACTGCGATTTGTCGTCACGCATGCGAGGCTAGCCATTGGCGGCCCAGAGGGCCGAAACTGCGAGCCTTGGAATGTGAGGCAAGCCGTTGAGGCATAGAAGCCTTCCGAGCTTGGAGGATTTAGGCAATGAGCACTGAAGGCGCTCATTGCCCTGTGAGCCTCTCGAAGCAAGGCGAGCAGTTGAGGCATTGAAGCACACGGGACTTAGGCTGCAAGCACTTGAGGAACGGGACTTAGAAAAAAAAATCTGACCTCAGAATCAAAGCAAACTCGCCAAAGGCGCTCATTGCGAGCCCCACGATGAGCGCCATAGGCGCTCATGGTGGGGCTCGTGATGAGCGCCGAAGGTTATCATTGCAAAGCTCATTGTGAGCCATGCGATGAGCATGGGGCTTGCAATGAGCGTCGAAGGTGCTCAGAAGGCCAAAAGACTCACATTGTGTGGCAAACAGATTGCCAGGCCTCAAATTTTATTGCCGCCATTTTTGATGGGCAAGTCGCTAGTGTAATATAATGTTAAAAAGGACTAGCACTCATCTCAATAGAAGTAGATAAATATATTTTTTTATTCAGGATCTCCATTCACTTGCACATAAAAAAACTGTTTTTTGCTACTAATACAGCATACTTACATTTAACAGTTAATATATTAAAGCTGTATTCAGTTTTATTTTTCCTATTATCAAATTAATTAAATATACACATATAGATATAAAACAACAATGCTTCTTTAAAGCTATTCTGATGATTAAGCCTACACTTTAGGTAGATGAGAAAATACAGACTTTAGGGGTCTCATATTCACCATCATAAGTTATTTTTATAACCAGACTTTGCCTACAAAATGTTATGCAATCTTGATGAAATTTTGCTTAAAAGCTTACGTTTTGTTGTTCTCTGACAAACTTTGTTTCCGAGGTTTGCAGACGACTAACCAATTTTATTTCAGACTGTAGACAAACAGGTGGGTTTAATGGCTGATACAGTAGGCAGAAAAATTACTTCAATAGTGCTTTCTCTCTCCATGGATGTTAAAAAGAAAGAATTTAGTAATGTTAATGAGTGTTCCAGCAATCAGCAAACTAATGAAACCGAATGGAGACAACTTTATTTATTGATGCAAGGCAGAGAAGAGAAAAGAAACCTTTATTGTACAATTGTACATTAACATTGGCGAACAATGATACTTTCAAAATCAAATACAGAGAGTGGAGAAGAGGAATAAAGTTTTACAATGTGTTATAACTTGAATTCATCTATTCTACCCTGTAAAGCTATAACTCTTTTAATAAAGTTATGTAAAATCAAACTTTAATTTGTCATTATATGTGTGACTGGACAGGGTTAACTTGATAAAGTTTCCTCCCACATCAGCTGATTGGAGCCCCTAGCAGAACCCAGTATCATCAGAAGGAGAATAAAGAGCTGTAACACATGATTCTTAGAGATCAAGGATTAGAGCTCACAAACATGTATCCTCACTAATCAGTTCTTTATGGAACCACCCACAAAAAAGAGACACGTTTTTGGAACTTTTCGATTAGACCTTCATAGTCAAAATATCTACCCTGGCATAAAAAAATAATTAACTTAATGTTTTACTTCCCTTTTAAATGGAATGTTATATTTTAGTTTAATTGACACAAAAGTTATACATTTGTTAGTGGACTCTTCCAGTCAGATGGGACGTATAACACAAAACATTCTGCTGTCCTCCCCTAACCTGGACATTTTCTCAAGGTTTAAGTCAACATTCACTGCCTTTAGAGAGTTTATCAACAATGCATGTGGCATAAATATAAGGAGGTTTTAATTATTGGATAGAGAACCAAAGAGGGAGTAGGTGAAATGTGGAGAGAGTGACATGAATAGATGATAGTGATGAGGGGAATTGCAGAGTTTCAATGTGTTAGTCTATAATATGGACAGTGATTGGAGAAAGATATGCATCGGAGTGCAAAGTAATAATACTTCTGTGGGGTAGAGCTGATAAGTATGTATGAAACCATCAGATATATTGGGAAGAAGTCACTCTTCCTTTATCCCTCACCTAACCCACCCAAAGCCCTCCCCTTTCCCTTCACTCTCCTTGCCACCAGATTTCTACCATTGTTATTTTGCAGGTGATATTATAATACTTTAATGTCTTTGTAATTGCAATATTGTACACTGCAGGTCCCTGTAGCATTGCAGATCTTAAGTCTGTTGAATTGGCCTCCTTTGTGTCAGACTACTAGTGCAGGTGCCCAGACTGTTCTGTAAGTATATACAAAGATGGAGCTGCAACAATCAAACGGAGAGCACAATAAAATGCTGCTGCAGTCAAATCTGAAAACAATATCCCATGAAATTATGGGATACATTTAAAATGCAGTTACTCCAAGGTTCTAAATTAGATTACAAGAAAGTCTAATTATGAAGATGCATTTTAGAGCTATAGACCTGTTATGTTATTAAGCATATATCTAATGCCTTTATTACCATAACACCTGTCAGTTTTCCTGTTACTCTCAGTGGATTCATGCTATGAAAATAATTCTATATCTAGCTATAAACAACTTATCACCTCTTTTAAGGTGTAGCCTAGAGAAGGATTTTACATATCAGTACAGATCTTCTATTCTTGGGTATGTATCTAAGTAGCATATGGTAAGGTGTATATTCTCCAAAACACTTTTGGGCATAAAGAGAAGAAAGGGGTTTCTTGCAGGCAGTTTTTGAGCTCAGTTGCATCAGCAGTGACTGCAACGCTAATTGACAAAACTGAGCTAAGCAGGAGGTATATAGAGCTATATAAAAAGTGCAAGATCTCTCAGGTCAGAAAGAGCTCAGGAAAGCAGGTACCTCAAACTTCCTGACTGCTTAAGGGGCTCCCTGTTGTTCCTAGCTCTGCTTATCCATTTTCATAAGCTGTTAAGTGGTTGAGAATTGTACCACTAGATGTATTTTTTAAAGATAAACAGGTTGAACATTGAAAAAAAAAATATTAAGTAATAAATAAAACATGGAGAATCCACTTTACAATACAAAAATACATACAATAATTTCCCATATATATAGTTAGCAATTATCAGGATACCACCCTAAAAATGAGCCGTTAGCTGAAATGTGACCTATACTATTTGTGTGCGCCGCTGTGGAAGCGCGATGCTGACGAAACTTTCAACGCCAGTTCACTCACAACGCCATATAATGTAACACCCTAACCCACTAACCCTAACCCTCTAACCCTAACCCCCTATGCCTCTAACCCTGACCCCCTAACCCTCTAACTCTAATCCCCTAACCCTCTAACATATAACCCCTAACCACTTACCAGCCATAGTAGCTAATTTGTAAGTTTATAACAGTAGATGACGACGTAGGCAGCGAACAGTGGCGCACACAAAACAGGATAGGACCCTAAAACGTTTCTTAAGTAGTAGAGTCTGAAAAAACATAACTTTTGCACTGTATATATAAACCGCAAGCTTCCTCACTCATTAGCTTTCCCTTTCACACTGTTCCCAGCATTCAGTGCACTTTAATCAGTCCTCCCCTGCACTTCCCTAGCTTCTCTCAGCCCTCCTCCAGGCTTCCCCTGCATATTTCATACCCCTTACCTGCACCTCCTCCAGAAAATTCCCCAACCTTTTAATGCACTGCCTCCATGCTTCCCCTACATATTCCCCAACAATGCTCATGTACTACCTCAAGAATATTCCCAAGCCCTTATTTGCAATTCTTCCATGCTTCCTCTGCACATTACTCAGTCCTTCCTTGCACATTTTCCAAGCTTCACATGTGCATTCCCTAGCATATCCCCAGTCTTCCACTACACATTTCCTAACATATTTCCCAGCCCTCCCCAGGATTCTGCATATTCCATAGCCCTGCAACTCACACACTCCAGCCATCCCCTGCAACACTCCAGGTATCTCCTCCAGTCCTACATCATATTCTCCAGCCCTTCCCTGCCTCACCTCTAGGCTTCCCCTGCACATTACCAGCCCTCTCCTGCACTCCTCCAGGTCTCCCTGCACAATCTCCAGCTCTCCCCTGCACCAGCCCCAGACTTCCCCTGCATACTCCCCAGCCCTCCTCTGCACCTCCTCTAGACTTTCCCTAAACATTCCCCAGCCCTTCTAGGCAACTCCTGCAGGTTTCTCCTACATAATCCCCAGCAATTGACCTAACCTTCTCCTGCACTTTATCCAGGCTTTCCCTGCACATTCCTCAGGCTTTACCTTGCACATAATCCAAGCTTCCCATAAACATTCCTCAGTCCTGCCCTGTATTTACCTCAGACTTCATTTGCACCCCTCCTGTTTTTTTCCCTGCATTCCCCAGTGCTCCCCTGCACCACCCCCAGAATATTCCCTAGGCTTAATTTGTACATCCTCCAGGCTTCGCCCGCACATTCAAGCCCACCTAAGCACCTCCTTCAGGCTTCTCCTACAGCCCCCGAGCATATTCCCCAGCCCTCCTCAGAATATCCCCATCCTCCCTTGTACCACACTTAGACTTCCCCTGCACATTCCTCAGCACACCCCTGCACCACCCTAGACTTCCTCTGCATATTCCCCAGCTCTCCCCTGCATCTCCTCAGCTTATTCCCCAGTTCACATCTGCACTGCCTCAAGGCTTCCCCATTGTACATTCCCCATCCTTCCTCTACACCTAATCCAGGCATCCCCCTACACATTCCCCAGCCCCCTCTACACCTCCTCTAGGCTTACACTACAGCACCACAGCAAATACCCCAGCCCTCCTCTGCACCTCCTCTTGATTTTCCCTGCACATTCCCCAGCCCTCCTTCAGGCTTTCCCAGCACATTCCCAGCTCTCTGCATCACCCCCAGGCTTTCACCTACAGCCTCCAGAATATTCCCCAGCTCCCCCCGGCGTATCCCCAGCATATTCCTAGTACTCTCCTGCACCACATCAAGACTTCCCCTGAACATTACCCACCCCATCCCTGCACATCCTACAGGCTTCCCTTATAGCCCCACAGTATATTCCCCAGCCCTCCCTTGAATCTCCTCAGCATATTCCTCAGCCCTTGCCTGCACCAGCCTCAGACTTTCCCAGAACATTCCCCAGCCATCCTCTGCACCTCCTCTGGCCTTCCCCTGTGCATTACCCAAGCCTTCCTTGCACCTCCTCTAGGCATCCCCTGCATGTTCCCTAGCATATTGCCCACCTTCTCCAGCACTTCCTCCTGGATTCCACTGCACATTCTCAAGCCATACCAAGCACCTCCCTCAAGCTTCCTCTACACATTCCCCTGCCCTGCACCTCACCCAGAATATTTCCCAGTCTTCCCCTTCACCTCCTCTTGGTTTGCCCTGCACATGCTCCTGTTCTCCCCTGTACTACTTCAAGAATTTTCCCCAGATTTCATTTGCTCCTTCTCCATGCTTCCTATGTATATTCCCATGTCCACCCAGTACTTCCTCCAGTCTTCTCCAAAAGCCCCAAGCATATTCCCTAGCACTCCCTAGCATATTCCCAAGCACTCCCATGCACTACCCCAGACTCCCCTGTACATTCCCCAGTACTCCCTGCACCTCCTCCATACTTCCCCTAAAGCAAAATCTCCAGCTCTCCCCTAGGCTTCCCTGTATATTTCCCAGCCTTCCTCTCTGCCTCATCCAGACTTCTCCTGCATATTCCTGGTCCTTTCCTGCACCTCCTGCAGGTATCGTGTACATTCCCTCACTAGCCTATTCCCCAGCACTCCCCTGCACTTCTCCTATCATATTTCCCAAATCCCCCCTGCACCTCCTAATTGCAATGTTTCTGGCTTAAAGGAACACTGCTCCTAAGCCTTTGTGATAGAAGAATAAGTGTCAAATTCAATGATATCCCATTAGCTAACAAATTCTTGCACCAACTATCAGAAACAAAGGGAAAGTGATGAAACAAAGGGAAGTGAAAACTTTTATACATAAAGAGTGTTCAAAAATTCAGATTTTCTCTAAAAAATTTTTTTTGCTCATAGCTTATTTAGCTGCTAACATTGGGCCCTATTATATTGCCCAAATTGTAAATTTATACACACTTAAAACCACTCTTAAAATTGCCACGTATTCTATTAGCTACTTGCAATCCGATAATGAGCTACCTGCCCACCATGATTATTGGCCAGCCAAAGACGTAAATTTGGGCTTAGAACTCCATTTGGTTTTAGCACAGCTCAAACATTACGAGCTCTATTTAGTTACACAAAATCAATATTCTATTAGACCTATAGCTCTAGTTCACAAAATAAGTCTGACCCGCAACTAAAGAAAGTATCATCAAAAATATTACGAGTACTTAATAGGACTCGCAAGGGCTTTTTCAAACACTTATTAGAGCTGTAGCAGCTATTAAACACACAATACTGTACTTTAAAAGCATGAGAAGGCATGGAAACACATTAGCATTAATTGCATAACAGTCTCAAACCCACAAATATGCAATAAAAAAATATTATTTGTAACTGTTATTTCTGAGTAATGTCGAACCTGGGACTCAAGGGGTTAATACATATTATGAAACCCACATGGACTAAAACAGATGATCTAATGCATTTTATAGTGTGCTAGAATGGTAGTTTGCGAGCCCGATTAACAAATATCACTTACTGGCTCTCATTAATTTGTATCCTTTGATTGCAGATTTCGTCTAACTTCCATGTTTTACTGACAACATGATGACGGTGTCATTTACTATTGGCTGTGTCTGAGAAGTAAATTATGGGCTTGCTTAAATATTGCATATGATCACGCCCCTGAAATCCTACTTAAAAAGGCAGGGTTTCCAAGTTTAGGCTTAAGGAGGTAAATTGCGAGCTTGAGTCAATAAAAAAAACATCTAAACATTTAGAGAAAAAAACAACTGGGGCAAAAATCACAGGTTAGGGGCAGTTGTGTGCTTCTAATTGAATATGGCTTATTGGTTGTTAATTAGATATTTTACATTCAAGCACATTTTTTCTAGAATTACAGTGGTCCTTTAAGAAGAAAATTGTGCAGTTGGTTTATATGATAAAGTACATTGTACTTCAAGATCAGAAACCTAAAAAACAAGTGCATAAATAAAACAAAAACATAACATATAACAGGTGCCTTTTAAAAAAAACAATTTGGGCTAATGGGTAGTTTATTTTAGGTAATTGACCAATTTGTGAAAAGAGCAGGACAACAATTTATATCTTTTGCTGCATACGTTTTTCTTTATGAGAGAAAGTGAATTTAGGAAGATAGTGAGGGAAGCGTTTTTGGGAAGCATTATATTGATGCACTGGTGATTGTGAAGGATCCTAATGCCACTGCTATCAAATCAGTTTTGTACAGTGTATACACTTTATTCCATATGAGTAAAATTGACACTTGTATCCTCTTATTCCATCAGAAAGCATTGTTGAGATTTATTGATGCGTGTTTATATTAGTCGATGAAACATTAAATTATTAAGCCTCCATAACTGCCACTTATCTCTCTTCTAAACTATTCAATCAAACATTCAAGCAATACCTCATCCCACACCATGATTTAAATAAATACCAGGAGTAAAAATAAATCCTTAACAAACTCCAGTCTTACCATTGGGCCAGGTATCACTTTCAAACCAGTGGATTACTAAATGTTCCATATTATACTCCTAACATTATATTATCTTCAAGGCAGAATACACATGTAATATTTTACTGTATCTCTCAAAAGTCCTTCTTTTAAAGGAAACTCACACATTTCAGTGCAAAACCCTGCTTTCCAGGACAGTCTATGTTCCATTTTTTTCCAGTTATTTTTTCTCAAAGACTTAACAATAGAAGCGTGCAATGTCCATTCTACACTGTAGATGTCTGTGTAGAGCATTTTGAGAAAGTTTGCGTATCTCTTGAACTTAGTTTACACATCATAAAAATTATAGTAACAAAGCACTAGTGCATTATAGTCCATAAAGTGTTATACTTAACTATAGCAGTTCCTTATTTTCTTTCCCACACCAATAGGTTCACCCTGTCCTGCCATCAAATGGAAACAAGGCGTACCTTTGTAGGGAAACTAAAAAAGGAGGTATCCCGTGCTTGAGTACTTGAAAGACAGAGCTCAGCACTGATTGGTGCAACTTGTCAGTCATTGTATGCTGTGGCCCACTGGAGAAGGAACTGGCAACCCACTCTAGTATCTCTGCCGTAAATACTAAGTGGATCAGCATGGTGTAATATGGTTCATGTGGTCATGGAGAGTTGGACATGACTAAACGACGCAAAAAAAAACTTTGAACGCAAAAATTCAACACAGCTCTGTGTGTGAAGCTGTTCTTAGCTAGCATACAGCTTTAGGTTAGTGAATGAGGCTAAAGACAGGGAGGTCTACATAGAACTCTGCTGATTTATAGGCTATGCAAGATTTGCACTGTTTGAGGGGTTAATACATACTCAAAGGTATATGCAAGTGAGCTGGGTTATTAATGCATCTGAGGGAAGAGAATTTATAGTGTCTGAGAAAAATTGTTTGCATGAAAAAACTCAAAAGTAAACAGTTACCCTGAAGTTTGCTGAATTTCTTGGTTTTGCAAAGAGTTTTCTATCAAAACACACCCCCTGAAATTCCCAGGGATAATTAGCATAACGTATACATTGCGGAACTAGAGATAATGTTGAATGTTTGTGTGTAGAGTTAAATAGCGGAGCAGGAAATTCCCAAATAATATTGGTTGAAGTATGCTATAAACCCCCAAGCATGGGCAAGTTCTAATAATAGGAGATTTTAATTACCCTGAAATTAACTGGATAAATGAGACCAGCAGTTCAGCTAAGGGGAGCAGGTTCTTGAGTACACTCAGGGATCATTATCCGGCCCATTTTATACAAGAGCCTACTAGAAATGAGGCCATCTTGGATTTAGTCATCACAAAAAATATCGATATAGCATCAAATGTTGGAATAGAGGAACCTTTGGGAAACAGTGATCACAACACAGTCTCATTGGAGATTGAATTAAAAAAACTAAATTTTAAGGGGCCAACAAAATCTTTTAATTTTAAAAGGGCAGATTTTAACGGTCTAAGGGCAGCAATTCAAAGTACAGACTGGGACAGAGAACTGATGGGTAAAAACAATGAACATAAATCGACAACATTTAAATCCTTACTAAATATACATACTTATCACCATATACCAAGTGGGAAAAAAAAAGTAAAAGGAGTAAATCCCATCCAATGTGGCTTAACAATGATTTAAAGATCAAGATACGGAGTAAAAAAAACAGGCATTTAAATTATACAAACAAGAAGGGACAGAGACTGCTTTACGGGAGTACAATAAAATCAACAAGGCTTGTAAAAGGGCTATTAGACTGGCTAAAATAGAAAATGAAAAATGTATTGCAATAGAGAGCAAGACTAAGCCTAAAATATTTTTTAAGTATATTAATGGGAAGAAGGCGAGGAAGGAGGCTATAGGAACATTACAATGTGACACAGGCCATCTGAAAATTAGTGACCAGGAAAAGGCAGATGAGCTAAATAGGTTATTTTATTCAGTATATAGAAGGGAGGTACCAGTGGTTTGGACACCGCAACAAAATGGGGCTATATTACCTTCAACAAATAATTGGTTAACGCAGGAAGAAAAAATAAATGTTAATAAAGCCCCGGGTCCTGATGGAATACATCCAAGGGTACTGAGGGAACTGGGTTCTGTAATAACCAAACCATTATATTTAATTTTTCAAGATTCACTCAACACAGGGTCTCTACGAGATGACTAGAGAAAAGCAGATGTGATACCTATATTTAAAAAGGGAGCAAGAGCAAAGCCAGGGAATTATAGACCAGTGAGCCTCACTTCTGTAGTGGGGAAGCTTTTAGAAGGGTTAATAAGGGATAAGATACAAGAATGTGTCTATTTGAACAGGATTATGAGTAGGAGTCAACATGGATTTATGACTGATAGGTCATGTCAAATAAATCTAATTTGTTTCTATGAGGAGGTTAGTAGGTACTTGGATCAAGGCAACTCAGTGGATGTAGTCTTTTGGATTTTGCAAAGGCTTTTGATACAGTGCCACATGGGAGACTATTGTGCAAACTAAGGGATACAGGAATTGCAGTAAATATCTGCTCATGGATTGAGAGCTGGCTAAAAGACAGGAAGCAAAGGGTTGTTGCAAATAGAACATACTCAGATTGGACTAATGTAGTAAGTGGGGTTCCTCAGGGTTCAGTATTAGGTCCTCTCCTTTTTAAGATATTTATTAATGACTTAGAGGTGGGACTGGAAAGTAGTGTCTCCCTTTTTGCTGATGACACAATGTTGTGCAAGGTAATTAAATCAGATAATCATGTGCTTTCCCTCCAAAGGTATTTACATAAAATTGAGGAATGGGCATCTAAATGACAGATGAGATGTAATCTGAATAAATGTAAAGTTATGCATCTGGGAAGGAAAAATAGTAATGCAATTTATCATCTTAATGGAGCAAATATAGGGGTATCAGATATTGAAAGGGATTTGCGAGTGCTAGTGGACAACCACCTAGGTAACAGTGCTCAAAGCCAAGCAGCAGCTGCAAAGGCAAATAAAATATTAGCATCCAAAAAATCAAGAAGGCTATAGAAGCCAGGGAACCAAATCTAATACTGCCACTATACAAATCTCTAGTACGCCCTCATTTGGAATATGGAGTACAATTTTGGGCACCACATCATATAAAAAGGACATTTTAGTGCTGGAAAAGGTACAGAGGAGGGCAAAAAAACTAATAAGGGGAATGGAGGGGCTAAGTTATGAAGAAAGACTAATCAAATTAAACGTATTTTCTCTGGAAAAAAGGCGTCTAAGAGGAGATATGATAACCTTATATAAATAAATCCAGGGTCAGTATAAAGATTTGTCAAGGGAGCTTTTTGTGCCAAGAGGTTTTCAACTGACAAGAGGACATCCCTTGAGGTTAGAAGTAAAAAGATTCCACCTTAAAGAAAGAAAAGGGTTCTTCACAGTAAGGGTGGTTAATCTGTGGAATTCTCTACCAGAAGAGGTGGTGACAGCGCATTCGATAAATAACTTTAAAAGGGGACTAGATTTATTTCTAATTAAAAAGGGAATTCAGGGTTATCATGGATAATTAGAGAGACAGTATTGATCCAGGGAGAAATCTGGTCGCCGTTGTCTGGGATCAGGAAGGAATTGATTTTTTTTTTTTTGATTTCCCTTTTGAGATGATTGGCTAAGTCTCGCTTGGGTTTTTTTTCTGTTTGCCTTCCTCTGGATTAATTAATAATTAAAAAAATAATAATAATTTTTAAATAATTGATTAATACTTAATTAACAACTAATTAATTAATAGTTAATCTGCATATTGCAGATCAGAGGAGATCTTAAACGGGGGAACTGAAAATCTTTTTTTCAACCTAAAATACTATGGCCCTCATTCAATTGCAATTTGGCCGATTGAATAGCGGTCTAAATAAGCACATAACATATTTTTTTAAAGAAGTTTTTTACTTAGTAAACATCTATCCAAAAGCAAGGTTTTCACTAACTAAAAACTTATTTTAAAAAAATATGTTATGTGCTTATTTAGAGCACTATTCAATTGGCCAAATCGCAATTGAATGAGGCCCTATGTAACTACTATGTAACACAGAGGCACACACTGACACACACAAAGGCACACACTGACACACACAAAGGCACACGCTGACACACACACACACCGAGGCACACGCTGACATACACACACTGACATACACAAAGGCACACACTGACTGACACACACACAGAGGCACATACTGACACACAAAGAGGCACACACTGAAAAAGAGGCATACACTGACACAAACAGAGGCACACACAGGCACACACTGACACACACAAAGGCACACACTGACACACACAAAGGCACACGCTGACACACAAACACAGAGGCACACACTGACACACACACAGAGGCACACAGTGAAACAAAGGAACACACTGACACACACACACAGAGGCACACAGACACAGGCATACACTGACACATACAAAGGCACACACTGACACACACAGTGGCACACACTGACACACAGAAGCACATACTGAAACAGAGGCACACATTGACACACACAGAGGCACAAACTAAAACAGAAGCACACACTAACACACACAAAGGCACACACTGACACACACAAAGGCACACACTGACACACACAAAGGCACACGCTGACACACACACACAGAGGCACACGCTGACATACACACACAGAGGCACACACTGACATACACAAAGGCACACACTGACTGACACACACACAGAGGCACATACTGACACACAAAGAGGCACACACTGAAAAATAGGCATACACTGACACAAACAGAGGCACACACAGGCACACACTGACACACACAAAGGCACACACTGACACACACAAAGGCACACGCTGACACACAAACACAGAGGCACACACTGACACACACACAGAGGCACACAGTGAAACAAAGGCACACACTGACACACACACACAGAGGCACACAGACACAGGCATACACTGACACATACAAAGGCACACACTGACACACACAAAGGCACACACTGACACACACAGACGCACACACTAACATACACACACAGAGGCACACACTGACACACACAAAGAGGCACACACTGAAACAGAGACACTCACTGACACAAACAGAGGCACACACACACAGAGGCACACACTGACACACACAAAGACATACACTGACACACTTAAAGGCACACAAAGACACACATAAAGGCACACACGGACATACACACAAAGAGACACATGCTGACATACACACACACAGAGGCACACACTGACACACAGAAGCACATACTGAAACAGAGGCACACATTGACACACACAGAGGCACAAACTAAAACAGAAGCACACACTAACACACACAAAGGCACACACTGACACACACACAGAGGCACACACTGGCACACACACACAGGGACACACACTGAAACAGAGACACACACTGACACAGAGGCACACACTGACACTCACACACAGAGGCACACACTGAAACAGAATCACACACTGACACACACACAGAGGCACACACTGAAACAGAGGCACACACTGAAACAGGGGCACACACTGATACACACAGAGGCACACACATAAAGACACACTGATATACACATAGAGGCACACACTGACTTATACAATTCAAATAATTAATTTTAATAGCAAAGAGTGAAAAATGAAAAACACAAAGAGGTTTTATCTTCAGCAGCACTTCTTGGTCCGTGCTATGCCCACACGCTGCTAAGCTCTGCACAGGAGACAGGAGGGAGGGAAAGGGAGACGGGGCTATTGCTGGGTGCTTTGCCCACAAGCTGCAGCATGGAAGGGAGGGAGATGGAGACTTGCTGATTGGTTGAAATTTAATCAGCATGTGCATGTGCTGCATATTGGGTTCCTCGTTAGAAATGTGGAGCCCAATATGCAAATCTCAGTTGCTGGAGGTGTCAACTTCACCCCCAGCACATTTTTTTTTTATTGCAAAAACGGTTGCATATTTTTATGCAAACGTTTTTGCTAGGTGGGCTATGTTGCATTCTACTGGATCCATTCATAACCCACCTCACTTTAATATGCATTTAAGAACATGTGAATATGTGAACATGTGTTTCAGTCTCCCTCTCTCTCTCTCTTAATGTGTATGTATCCCTCTATCTGCATGTGAGTCATATGAGAAGATTGTATATGTAGCTCATATGCATAAAATGTTTACTGGCACTTCATATTTTTGTAATGTATCTCTACTAATAGATTAACTCTGGAGCTTCTTGAAAGACATTGTTTGGCCCCTAGAAGATGTGCCTAGTTAATAAATATTATATTATACTAGCGACTTGCCCTTCAAAAAATGACGGCAATGAGCTGTGTATGTTAGGAAAGTTGTTTAGTTATTAATATATATATGTGACAGTTGTATTGTGATATTAAAAGATGTTTAGTTTTGTAAAATGTTCTCTTGGTGAACAATAATTTGTAAAGCATTTTGTATTAACATTTGAATGTAATAATAGTGGAACTTGAAATTAATCATTATTGCAAACTTTAGGCAATGGTTTTTTAACATGCAATTTGTATATGAAGAATTGTTAACTTCAATATACATGAAAATTGGGAGGAAAGCAAACAGTAAAAACCCTTGTTGAAACGTACATAATTTTAACCTGAACTTTGTAATATATGTAAGTAAGAAACTTGAACATTTATTTTTTTAACTTTGTAACTTTGTAACTTGAAAAAACATTTGTATAACTTTGAACATTATAAACAGTAACATAGTGAATACATTTTTTAACATAATTTTGTATTAAAAGTATTAACATTTGAATGTAAAAACATTTTAACTTTAAAGTAATCAATATTTTAAACTTGAGGCAATGGTTTTTTAACATGCAATTTCTATCCGAATAATTGTTAACTTCAATATGCATTGAATGCAGAGGAAGGCAAACAGTGAAAACTCTCTTTAAAATGTACCTAATGAAATAAATTCCTTCCTGACCACATGAACTGTCGACAAACATTAATACAGGGAGTAATCTTAACATAACAGACAATATTAACATTGTGTCTTAAAACGCGGTTGAGCTGTTAACATGAACTTTGTAATATGTTGAAGTAAAGATCGTTAAAATATTGTTTTCCCAACTTGTAACATTAGAAACAGTAACATAGTTAATTAACATTTTAACATAATTATCACATATGTAGTTGCAAGGCAAGTGTTTTGTGAGGTGAATCATCCATAAAGAGTCTTTCCATAAATTATGACTGAAATTGTTTCTTGTTTATTATTTTTGAATGTTATTTAATTTGTTTTCCTTGTGTTTTCTTTCTTTACTGAAAAGTTATAGTACTTCATAGTAGACAATGTTTTTAGTAAAAATACGTCCATCTTCTAATAAATCACCTTGACTTTCATTCTTTTCAATGTAAACTTTAATAGCCTATGGATTTTTGCACCGTGACAACGCAACGTACAATTGACCATGTGCAAATACTGTTTCTTCCATGAAAATACCCACAGATTTGAAAGTTTGACCTTGTGATTTATTGATGGTCATGGCAAATGCCATAATAATGGGAAATTGTCTTCTTTGAAGTATAAAAGGGAGACTACTTTCACTTGGTGCTAAATCTATTCTTGGTATGAAAACTCTCTCTCCTTTATGGGTCCCAGTTAAAATTTCAGCATCTATAAAATGGTCCTTTAATTGTTGAACAATTAATCTTGTCCCATTACATAGGCCTTTTTTGGGGTTCATATTTCGCAGTAACATAAAATTTGCACCTTTCTTTAGCTGCAAAATATGTGGTGGCATTCCAGAAGGAGTTAGTGAGTTTATGAA
Source organism: Discoglossus pictus (assembly GCA_027410445.1). NCBI lineage: Eukaryota > Metazoa > Chordata > Amphibia > Anura > Alytidae > Discoglossus > Discoglossus pictus. Next base: position 459,588,306 of record CM050163.1, on the reverse strand, counting down.
TTCAGTCGAAAAGTTGGCCTGACTTTCATTGTCATCAGCAAGTACAGAATCAGCACTGTGATAATTTCTTTGTGGTGCATTAATTTTTTTTAAGATTTCATTATTGAGGATTAATGCATCCTTATTTTTACACGTTAGTATGACTTGGTTGGCAAGCTCGGAATATTTCATGTTATTTATGCTCCCTTCAAATGTAGCGGATATAATATCTTGTTGACAAATCATATGAGGTGGGATCTCTACAGTGTCGTCAGGTAAATGTGGTATTTTTTCTGTTCTGCCTTCTCCAATTTTAATAAGCCATTCATTGAAATCAGTTTGGCCTTCTGATCTCATATTTTGTTTCAGTTGAAGATGGGTAAAATGTTTCCATAGTGTACTTGACTTTATACATGTTTCAATAATGTCAGTTCCATTTCCATGTACAACGACAGGTAATGTTTGTCTAAAATCGCCACCTAACAACATTATCTTTCCACCAAATGGAAAAGTATTATCCATGACTTCACGAAGCAAACGGTCAATACATTGGAGGGCATAGCATGACATCATTTTGGCCTCATCTATTATAATTAATTTACATTTGTTCAATTTCTTTGCTTGTAATGATGTCATGCGAATATCTGACACAGAAGTTTCTAAAATAGGCACTGGCAGTTTAAATCCACTATGAACAGTTCTTCCACCTTCTAACAAAAGTGCAGCAATTCCAGTAGTGGCAAACGCCATTGCTATTTGACCTTGTGCTCGTACTGAACTCATTAATAAATTATACAGATAGGTTTTTCCTGATCCGCCAGGTCCATCAAGATAGAAATAACGCTCTGTCACCATGTCATTTAATGTTTTTAATGGCATTAAATGCTTGCAATTGTAATGTATTTAAAGTTGCAAGTCTTTCTTGTGTTCTTTCTGCTTGTAGTTGAATGTCATAGTCTTCAAAGTTTATGTCATCTATAAGACCTGGATCAGGCAAATTGAAACTTGCACAACTTAATCCATGAGTTAAAAATACTTCTTGGATTTCCATTAACGCTTTTAAGTGTGCAATGGGTTCATTGTATCGTCGCATAAAGTCTTCAGCCATATTACTTTTAAAAGTCTCCCACAAAGCTAATGCATTTGGAGCATTTGAGAAGATACAAATAAAAGCAAATTGTTCTCTCATCTGTCGTGGCATTTGACATTGTGCTGCTTCTTCTAAACATCTTTCCCATTCTGTATCATCCGCTAGTAAGTTTCTATGTCTTGCAGCTAAATGGAAGGATTCATATACAATGTCATTAACAGTTCTTAAGTGTTCAAAACTTTGTGCTCCAGGAACATTTAAAAGTAATATCCGTAAGCAAAAACGTTCAACATCTCTTGGACTGACTGTGTAAATTCTTGGAATTATTTTATTGCCTCTGCTTTTTCTTGTTCTCCATAATCCATTCACAAAAACATAGTGATATGGAATTTCAATATATAAGTATTGTGTTGCTTCAGAATCAGTGGAATTTAATTCAAACCATGCAGTTAGTGTAGTGTGACGATCTTCACTTTGGGCCAATGCATTCATTTCATTTCCAGCATGGAAATAGACTAAATGTCGTTGTGGCAAATGTACTGCTAACCTATATACTGCATGTGATCTATCATGCATTTCAAATTTTAAAAGCCGCCACATAGCTTCTGGCGCACTGACATAGCGAGCATCTACATGAGATGCAAGTTCATCATGTACTAACTCACTACATTCAGGGTTGTCTGCACTTTTGACGACTACAGTAGCTGCATCGTAGCCTTTGTAAATATATTTGTAGATATATTTAATGGATTTGATGGAAGTGCAGGCTTCTACGTTGATGTGGGCATTGTACTTCATGAGTAAATGTGGATTGTAGGGTACTACATATCTATTGTCCACTTTTTTTCCACGAATAATGGCACTATTTCCTTCTCTTCTTTTATAAAGTGGATATCCATCACAATTGGCATAGGTTTTGTCTCTATAATCTTTTGGAAATTCTTTGGAACATTTATTATTTTCCATACATGGTGATTGTGGATTAAGGTCACCACAGGGTCCATGAATCATGCGATGAGTAACAATCTCATATAGTCTACCATATAGTTCTGGATCTGGTAGTTCAGCAACAATGACTGCATCCACTTTGTCCGAAGTATCTAACTTATCTTTTTCTTGAAGTATTATTAGAAGATGTGCATGTGGAAGGCCTCTTTTTTGAAATTCAATAGTATATACATAAGCAAGACATTTGCCAAATAACTGATTTATAGTGAAGTCACGTATTAATTCATTTAATTTAATCTTAAAAACTCTGGCTACTAAATCTGGTCGATCTGAAGCACTTTGTCCAAGAAGTAGATTTTGTGTAATTTCTGGCCATTGTGGATTACATGTAAATGTCAGAAATAAATCGGGTTTGCCAAAATTGGTGACAATAGCCATAGCATCATTGTATCTTTCTCTCATATTTCGAAGAGATCCTTGAAAGGAAGATGGTAAAATGATGGCTTTGCCAGCTGTCATGTCTCTGCTTGTAGCCACGTCAGCAACATAGTCCATGAGTACAGAATATTGTTCTACACTGAGTTTATCTTGTTGATATTTGATAAAGTTTAAATTATTTGCCTCAACTTGTAAATAAGAATCAATAATCCATTGTTGGGTTAGTTTTCCACCACATAAAATTGGATTAAATCCATGTCGAATGGCAATTTGAGCTACTTTAAATTCAAGCATAGAAACATTATTTCGGATTCTGGCTTTAGCATTTGGGTAACTGGGAAGTGTTAATTTTGGTTGCCAACCTGCTTCTCCATGTGGGAAAAAGATGGGATATGTCATTGGATCTAAATTTGGACTTAAGACACTCATATTAATGAACGGTTGCTCCTCATTTCTGGGATATATTCTAATGTCTTTTTTAAATGGTGGTTCTCCATCATTCTGAAACACCATTGCAACCTCATTTGATGTTGGCAAGTTATAACGACGTTTATCAGTATGTCTGTCTCTTTTAAGCACCATATTAACCTTGGGCATTGGTAATTGATGTCTTTGTGCATGAAGTAGTTGTTCATTTTCTACTTCTGCCAATTTTTTATAAGCTTTACTGTAGGGATTGTTGTCCATAATGTTATTTAGCTCTATAAAAACACTGTGTAAGCATTTTTTTTATTTTCTTCCATCTGCATACGTTGGTCAACAGCTTCCATTGTATCTAGGACATATAGTTGAGCAAATTTTCTTTGATCTCCTTCCTCTGGATGTAAATGGGAAGTGCGATGATAAATTTGTCCTTGAACTTTAAAACAGTAAGGACCATGTCCTGGTACATTAGCAGCTAATGTTGCCCCCATAGATGCAAAGGATATTGCACTATTGTAGGATCTTATGTTTGTTTTAAAATTTTTGTAGTTTGGAAAAGTAGGTTCAGTCATAATGTTTTGTAAATAGATAGGAAATTCTTTCCTTTCTGGAAGTTTGAACTTGCCTTTTTGACAGCAACTAATAAATTGGCCATCTCTGGGTCTCTCTTGTTTAAAATAATAAGCCTCACAAAACTGACATTGAGTAGTCATGTCCCCACAACTATGAACCTATGAACTGCTAAAGACTTGAGTAAAGGACAATTTGCAAAGCATATTGGATTTTGACTTTCATATTCATCAGGTGAAATGTCATATAATGTTTCAACAGGTTCTAAATATTTAGTTTTTTTCGTGGCTTTTCTTGGTATATGTTGTATTGTTTGAGGTAAAATGTCATGTAATGTTTCATGAACCGGTTCTAAATGCTTTGTTTTTTTCGTTGCTTTTTTTTGTATTCCTTGTATTTTTTCAGCTAAAATGTCATCTGATGTTTCAGCAACAGGTTGTAAATGCTTTATTTGCTTGTTGTTTTTTTGTTGTCATATCTTTAATTTCTGCAGATGACAGTCTTTTGCTTGCAATTCATTTACGTTCTTTTTCTCGTCGAATTTCCTTCTTCTCCGGTGTTTGCTGGCTGTCTGCTCTCTGTCGTCGTTCTCTAGCTTTGCGTCTTTTCTTTTCTTGTTTACTCTCGTTATTAGCCATGTTAATCTGTAAAAATAAAATAATGTATCTTTAGTTTATTTTGAGATGTTAAGTTTGTTTTCATCAAAAATTGTTATCAACAGTGTGTTTACATTTCATACGTAATGAATTTCAATTTGGTCAATTGAATAGAGATCTAAATAAGGTCATCATATAATTTTTTAAATAATTTTTTATTTAGTAAAATGTATCCAAAAGCAAGGTTTTCACTAACAAAAAAGTTTTTTAAACAAAATGTTATGGTTTTATTTACAGCACTATTCAATTTGTCAAATGGCAATTCAATGAGGGTGTAGGACTGGAAATGTCCAATGAGAAATTGTATAGAGTCTGTGTTTAGAGCCTTTTTTGGAGTATGCATAATTTTTTTCTGGCTACATTGAAGTTTGTATTTACTCTTAAAGATTATTGGCCCTAAAAGACAAAGAAGAGATAGCAGAAAAATGTGTTAGTTATATTTTTTTCAAAGTTATAGTTACTGGTGGGTTTAAAAAAAAAACAAATTCTGGTGACATAGATACAAAGATAAGATATTTATTTATTTTTCTCTTTTTTTACTTGTTATACTGTACCTTGGTTGAAGTTTGATTTCAAGCAGAATCTTTGTTGGTCCTGTGTTGAAAGCCTTCGTCCGATGGTCTGGTCCTGTGTTGAAAGTCCTCGTCCAATCGTCTGGTCCTCTGTTGAAAGTCCTCGTCCGATGGTGTAGTCCTCTGTTGAAAGTCCTCGTCCGATGGTCTGGTCCTGTGTTGAAAGTCCTGGTCCGATGGTGTAGTCCTCTGTTGAAAGTCCTCGCCTGCTGGTCTGGTCCTCAGTTGAAACTCCTGGTCCGATGTTCTTCACGCAGTATCTGTTGTAAAATAAAAATAAAAAATGTTATTTGATTTGAATGTATTTGTATTAACTAAAAAATGACATTATTTCTGTGTACTGTATCTGTTATGGTGAATTTTTCGACTATTTATTTGTTTGTGCAACCTTTTCAAAATACTTTAAATGTATTTTTATATTGCATAGATAATTTTTTTATACTGTAATTATTTTTTTGTGCAAACGTTTTTTGTGAAACGGTTGCATATTTTTATGCAAACGTTTTTGCTAGGTGGGCTATGTTGCATTCTACTGGATCCATTCATAACCCACCTCACTTTAATATGCATTTAAGAACATGTGAATATGTGAACATGTGTTTCAGTCTCCCTCTCTCTCTCTCTTAATGTGTATGTATCCCTCTATCTGCATGTGAGTCATATGAGAAGATTGTATATGTAGCTCATATGCATAAAATGTTTACTGGCACTTCATATTTTTGTAATGTATCTCTACTAATAGATTAACTCTGGAGCTTCTTGAAAGACATTGTTTGGCCCCTAGAAGATGTGCCTAGTTAATAAATATTATATTATACTAGCGACTTGCCCTTCAAAAAATGACGGCAATGAGCTGTGTATGTTAGGAAAGTTGTTTAGTTATTAATATATATATGTGACAGTTGTATTGTGATATTAAAAGATGTTTAGTTTTGTAAAATGTTCTCTTGGTGAACAATAATTTGTAAAGCATTTTGTATTAACATTTGAATGTAATAATAGTGGAACTTGAAATTAATCATTATTGCAAACTTTAGGCAATGGTTTTTTAACATGCAATTTGTATATGAAGAATTGTTAACTTCAATATACATGAAAATTGGGAGGAAAGCAAACAGTAAAAACCCTTGTTGAAACGTACATAATTTTAACCTGAACTTTGTAATATATGTAAGTAAGAAACTTGAACATTTATTTTTTTAACTTTGTAACTTTGTAACTTGAAAAAACATTTGTATAACTTTGAACATTATAAACAGTAACATAGTGAATACATTTTTTAACATAATTTTGTATTAAAAGTATTAACATTTGAATGTAAAAACATTTTAACTTTAAAGTAATCAATATTTTAAACTTGAGGCAATGGTTTTTTAACATGCAATTTCTATCCGAATAATTGTTAACTTCAATATGCATTGAATGCAGAGGAAGGCAAACAGTGAAAACTCTCTTTAAAATGTACCTAATGAAATAAATTCCTTCCTGACCACATGAACTGTCGACAAACATTAATACAGGGAGTAATCTTAACATAACAGACAATATTAACATTGTGTCTTAAAACGCGGTTGAGCTGTTAACATGAACTTTGTAATATGTTGAAGTAAAGATCGTTAAAATATTGTTTTCCCAACTTGTAACATTAGAAACAGTAACATAGTTAATTAACATTTTAACATAATTATCACATATGTAGTTGCAAGGCAAGTGTTTTGTGAGGTGAATCATCCATAAAGAGTCTTTCCATAAATTATGACTGAAATTGTTTCTTGTTTATTATTTTTGAATGTTATTTAATTTGTTTTCCTTGTGTTTTCTTTCTTTACTGAAAAGTTATAGTACTTCATAGTAGACAATGTTTTTAGTAAAAATACGTCCATCTTCTAATAAATCACCTTGACTTTCATTCTTTTCAATGTAAACTTTAATAGCCTATGGATTTTTGCACCGTGACAACGCAACGTACAATTGACCATGTGCAAATACTGTTTCTTCCATGAAAATACCAACAGATTTGAAAGTTTGACCTTGTGATTTATTGATGGTCATGGCAAATGCCATAATAATGGGAAATTGTCTTCTTTGAAGTATAAAAGGGAGACTACTTTCACTTGGTGCTAAATCTATTCTTGGTATGAAAACTCTCTCTCCTTTATGGGTCCCAGTTAAAATTTCAGCATCTATAAAATGGTCCTTTAATTGTTGAACAATTAATCTTGTCCCATTACATAGGCCTTTTTTGGGGTTCATATTTCGCAGTAACATAAAATTTGCACCTTTCTTTAGCTGCAAAATATGTGGTGGCATTCCAGAAGGAGTTAGTGAGTTTATGAATTCAGTCGAAAAGTTGGCCTGACTTTCATTGTCATCAGCAAGTACAGAATCAGCACTGTGATAATTTCTTTGTGGTGCATTAATTTTTTTTAAGATTTCATTATTGAGGATTAATGCATCCTTATTTTTACACGTTAGTATGACTTGGTTGGCAAGCTCGGAATATTTCATGTTATTTATGCTTACTTCAAATGTAGCGGATATAATATCTTGTTGACAAATCATATGAGGTGGGATCTCTACAGTGTCGTCAGGTAAATGTGGTATTTTTTCTGTTCTGCCTTCTCCAATTTTAATAAGCCATTCATTGAAATCAGTTTGGCCTTCTGATCTCATATTTTGTTTCAGTTGAAGATGGGTAAAATGTTTCCATAGTGTACTTGACTTTATACATGTTTCAATAATGTCAGTTCCATTTCCATGTACAACGACAGGTAATGTTTGTCTAAAATTGCCACCTAACAACATTACCTTTCCACCAAATGGAAAAGTATTATCCATGACTTCACGAAGCAAACGGTCAATACATTGGAGGGCATAGCATGACATCATTTTGGCCTCATCTATTATAATTAATTTACATTTGTTCAATTTCTTTGCTTGTAATGATGTCATGCGAATATCTGACACAGAAGTTTCTAAAATAGGCACTGGCAGTTTAAATCCACTATGAACAGTTCTTCCACCTTCTAACAAAAGTGCAGCAATTCCAGTAGTGGCAAACGCCATTGCTATTTGACCTTGTGCTCGTACTGAACTCATTAATAAATTATACAGATAGGTTTTTCCTGATCCGCCAGGTCCATCAAGATAGAAATAACGCTCTGTCACCATGTCATTTAATGTTTTTAATGGCATTAAATGCTTGCAATTGTAATGTATTTAAAGTTGCAAGTCTTTCTTGTGTTCTTTCTGCTTGTAGTTGAATGTCATAGTCTTCAAAGTTTATGTCATCTATAAGACCTGGATCAGGCAAATTGAAACTTGCACAACTTAATCCATGAGTTAAAAATACTTCTTGGATTTCCATTAACGCTTTTAAGTGTGCAATGGGTTCATTGTATCGTCGCATAAAGTCTTCAGCCATATTACTTTTAAAAGTCTCCCACAAAGCTAATGCATTTGGAGCATTTGAGAAGATACAAATAAAAGCAAATTGTTCTCTCATCTGTCGTGGCATTTGACATTGTGCTGCTTCTTCTAAACATCTTTCCCATTCTGTATCATCCGCTAGTACGGTAAGTTTCTATGTCTTGCAGCTAAATGGAAGGATTCATATACAATGTCATTAACAGTTCTTAAGTGTTCAAAACTTTGTGCTCCAGGAACATTTAAAAGTAATATCCGTAAGCAAAAACGTTCAACATCTCTTGGACTGACTGTGTAAATTCTTGGAATTATTTTATTGCCTCTGCTTTTTCTTGTTCTCCATAATCCATTCACAAAAACATAGTGATATGGAATTTCAATATATAAGTATTGTGTTGCTTCAGAATCAGTGGAATTTAATTCAAACCATGCAGTTAGTGTAGTGTGACGATCTTCACTTTGGGCCAATGCATTCATTTCATTTCCAGCATGGAAATAGACTAAATGTCGTTGTGGCAAATGTACTGCTAACCTATATACTGCATGTGATCTATCATGCATTTCAAATTTTAAAAGCCGCCACATAGCTTCTGGCGCACTGACATAGCGAGCATCTACATGAGATGCAAGTTCATCATGTACTAACTCACTACATTCAGGGTTGTCTGCACTTTTGACGACTACAGTAGCTGCATCGTAGCCTTTGTAAATATATTTGTAGATATATTTAATGGATTTGATGGAAGTGCAGGCTTCTACGTTGATGTGGGCATTGTACTTCATGAGTAAATGTGGATTGTAGGGTACTACATATCTATTGTCCACTTTTTTTCCACGAATAATGGCACTATTTCCTTCTCTTCTTTTATAAAGTGGATATCCATCACAATTGGCATAGGTTTTGTCTCTATAATCTTTTGGAAATTCTTTGGAACATTTATTATTTTCCATACATGGTGATTGTGGATTAAGGTCACCACAGGGTCCATGAATCATGCGATGAGTAACAATCTCATATAGTCTACCATATAGTTCTGGATCTGGTAGTTCAGCAACAATGACTGCATCCACTTTGTCCGAAGTATCTAACTTATCTTTTTCTTGAAGTATTATTAGAAGATGTGCATGTGGAAGGCCTCTTTTTTGAAATTCAATAGTATATACATAAGCAAGACATTTGCCAAATAACTGATTTATAGTGAAGTCACGTATTAATTCATTTAATTTAATCTTAAAAACTCTGGCTACTAAATCTGGTCGATCTGAAGCACTTTGTCCAAGAAGTAGATTTTGTGTAATTTCTGGCCATTGTGGATTACATGTAAATGTCAGAAATAAATCGGGTTTGCCAAAATTGGTGACAATAGCCATAGCATCATTGTATCTTTCTCTCATATTTCGAAGAGATCCTTGAAAGGAAGATGGTAAAATGATGGCTTTGCCAGCTGTCATGTCTCTGCTTGTAGCCACGTCAGCAACATAGTCCATGAGTACAGAATATTGTTCTACACTGAGTTTATCTTGTTGATATTTGATAAAGTTTAAATTATTTGCCTCAACTTGTAAATAAGAATCAATAATCCATTGTTGGGTTAGTTTTCCACCACATAAAATTGGATTAAATCCATGTCGAATGGCAATTTGAGCTACTTTAAATTCAAGCATAGAAACATTATTTCGGATTCTGGCTTTAGCATTTGGGTAACTGGGAAGTGTTAATTTTGGTTGCCAACCTGCTTCTCCATGTGGGAAAAAGATGGGATATGTCATTGGATCTAAATTTGGACTTAAGACACTCATATTAATGAACGGTTGCTCCTCATTTCTGGGATATATTCTAATGTCTCTTTTAAATGGTGGTTCTCCATCATTCTGAAACACCATTGCAACCTCATTTGATGTTGGCAAGTTATAACGACGTTTATCAGTATGTCTGTCTCTTTTAAGCACCATATTAACCTTGGGCATTGGTAATTGATGTCTTTGTGCATGAAGTAGTTGTTCATTTTCTACTTCTGCCAATTTTTTATAAGCTTTACTGTAGGGATTGTTGTCCATAATGTTATTTAGCTCTATAAAAACACTGTGTAAGCATTTTTTATTTTCTTCCATCTGCATACGTTGGTCAACAGCTTCCATTGTATCTAGGACATATAGTTGAGCAAATTTTCTTTGATCTCCTTCCTCTGGATGTAAATGGGAAGTGCGATGATAAATTTGTCCTTGAACTTTAAAACAGTAAGGACCATGTCCTGGTACATTAGCAGCTAATGTTGCCCCCATAGATGCAAAGGATATTGCACTATTGTAGGATCTTATGTTTGTTTTAAAATTTTTGTAGTTTGGAAAAGTAGGTTCAGTCATAATGTTTTGTAAATAGATAGGAAATTCTTTCCTTTCTGGAAGTTTGAACTTGCCTTTTTGACAGCAACTAATAAATTGGCCATCTCTGGGTCTCTCTTGTTTAAAATAATAAGCCTCACAAAACTGACATTGAGTAGTCATGTCCCCACAACTATGAACCTCTACTGCTAAAGACTTGAGTAAAGGACAATTTGCAAAGCATATTGGATTTTGACTTTCATATTCATCAGGTGAAATGTCATATAATGTTTCAACAGGTTCTAAATATTTAGTTTTTTTCGTGGCTTTTCTTGGTATATGTTGTATTGTTTGAGGTAAAATGTCATGTAATGTTTCATGAACCGGTTCTAAATGCTTTGTTTTTTTCGTTGCTTTTTTTTGTATTCCTTGTATTTTTTCAGCTAAAATGTCATCTGATGTTTCAGCAACAGGTTGTAAATGCTTTATTTGCTTGTTGTTTTTTTGTTGTCATATCTTTAATTTCTGCAGATGACAGTCTTTTGCTTGCAATTCTTTTACGTTCTTTTTCTCGTCGAATTTCCTTCTTCTCCGGTGTTTGCTGGCTGTCTGCTCTCTGTCGTCGTTCTCTAGCTTGGCGTCTTTTCTTTTCTTGTTTACTCTCGTTATCAGCCATGTTAATCTGTAAAAATAAAATAATGTATCTTTAGTTTATTTTGAGATGTTAAGTTTGTTTTCATCAAAAATTGTTATCAACAGTGTGTTTACATTTCATACGTAATAAATTTCAATTTGGTCAATTGAATAGAGATCTAAATAAGGTCATCATATAATTTTTTAAATAATTTTTTATTTAGTAAACATGTATCCAAAAGCAAGGTTTTCACTAACAAAAAAGTTTTTTAAACAAAATGTTATGGTTTTATTTACAGCACTATTCAATTTGTCAAATGGCAATTCAATGAGGGTGGAGGACTGGAAATGTCCAATGAGAAATTGTATAGAGTCTGTGTTTAGAGCCTTTTTTGGAGTATGCATAATTTTTTTCTGGCTACATTGAAGTTTGTATTTACTCTTAAAGATTATTGGCCCTAAAAGACAAAGAAGAGATAGCAGAAAAATGTGTTAGTTATATTTTTTTCAAAGTTATAGTTACTGGTGGGTTTAAAAAAAAAACAAATTCTGTTGACATAGATACAAAGATAAGATATTTATTTATTTTTCTCTTTTTTTACTTGTTATACTGTACCTTGGTTGAAGTTTGATTTCAAGCAGAATCTTTGTTGGTCCTGTGTTGAAAGCCTTCGTCCGATGGTCTGGTCCTGTGTTGAAAGTCCTCGTCCAATCGTCTGGTCCTCTGTTGAAAGTCCTCGTCCGATGGTGTAGTCCTCTGTTGAAAGTCCTCGTCCGATGGTCTGGTCCTGTGTTGAAAGTCCTGGTCCGATGGTGTAGTCCTCTGTTGAAAGTCCTCGCCTGCTGGTCTGGTCCTCAGTTGAAACTCCTGGTCCGATGTTCTTCACGCAGTATCTGTTGTAAAATAAAAATAAAAAATGTTATTTGATTTGAATGTATTTGTATTAACTAAAAAATGACATTATTTCTGTGTACTGTATCTGTTATGGTGAATTTTTCGACTATTTATTTGTTTGTGCAACCTTTTCAAAATACTTTAAATGTATTTTTATATTGCATAGATAATTTTTTTATACTGTAATTATTTTTTTGTGAATTATTTTGTATATGATTGCACTGGTTTTAGCATTATCCTATTTTCTGTTCCGTACTTTTGGTATACTTATTTAGGCATCTTTGTAAGGCTTATAGGTTGTTAAAGATTCTTAAATATTAAAGAAGAATATTAATTTAGTTTGCTATGTGTTTGTGTGATTTTTTTTAAAATCCTGTTTGGTGCGCACCAAAAGTGGTATGTTTATTTATGCTTCTTTCTAAGGCTTATACGTTCTTAAACATTAAATAAGAATCTTAATTTAGTTTCCTATGTGTTTGCGTGAGTTTTTCGACAATCCTGTTTAGTACACACAACTTTTGCTATGCTTATTTAGGCTTCTTTCTGAGGCTTATAGGTAGTTAAACATGAAATAAGAATATCAATGTAGTTTGCTATGTGTTTGTGAGAGTTTTTCTACAATCCTATTTGGTGCGCACCACTTTTGGTATGTTTATTTAGGCTTCTTTCTAAGGCTTATAGGTTGTTAAACATGAAATAAGAATATTAATTTACTTTGCTATGTATTTGTGTGAGTGTTTGTACAATCCGCTTTGGTGCGCACCACTTGTGGTATGCTTATTTATGCTTTTTTCTAAGGCTTATAGGTAGTTAAACATGAAATAAGAATATCCATTTAGTTTGCTATGTGTTTTTGAGAGTTTTTCTACAATCCTATTGGTGCGCACCACTTTTGGTATGCTTATTTAGGCTTCTTTGTAAGGCTTATAGGTTGTTAAACATGAAATAAGAATATTAATTTACTTTGCTATGTGTTTGTATGAGTTTTTGTCCAATCCTGTTTGGTGCGCACCACTTGTTTTTTTGACAAAAGTTTTTAGTTAGTGAAAACCTTGGTTTTGGATAGAGGTTCAGTAAGTAAAACAGTTTGTTTAAATTCTTTTCTATATGCTTATATAGAGCCCTATTCAATTGGGCAAATCAGAATTGAATGAGGCTTTAGGGGTCTAAATAAGCACATAACATATATTTTTTTTAAGAAGTTTTTAGTTCGTCAACATCTATCCAAAATCATGGTTTTCACTAACTAAAAACTTCTTTAAAAAAAATATGCTATATGCTTATTTAGACCGCTATTCAATTGGTCAAATAGAAATTGAATGAGGGCCTTTGGTTGCTGCATTTGTTATATTGTCAGGGCCTGATTCAATTGCGTTTTGGGCTATCGAATAGGGCTGAATATGACCACAGAGCATATTTTTTACAGAAGTTTTTAGTTAGTGAACTTGTATCCAAAAGCAAGGTCTTCACTAACTAAAAAGTTCAGTAAAAAAATATGCTCTGTGCTTATATATAGCCCTATTGAAATGGGCCAATCACATTTAAATGAGGCCCTCGGCCATTAAAGATATATAGGTCCTCATTCAATTGCAATTTTGCCAATTGAAGAGGGCTCTATATAAGCACATAACATATTTTTTGACGGGAGTATTTAGTTAGTGAAGACCTTGATTTTGGATAAAAGTTCAGTAACTAAAAAATTCTGTATAAAAAATATGTTATGTGCTTATATAGAGCCCTATTCAATTGGCCAACTTGCAATTGAATGAGGCTCATAGTTTGTTTCTTTTTTTATACTTAATACTTTACCTTGATTGAAGTGTCGAATGACAGAGGGTCCCCTCCTGCCAATCTTAATCCGCCGGTCTTCTTGTAGTGTCTGTTTGAAAAAGAAAGTGAAATGGTTAATTGTATATTTCTTATTTTTTATTTTGCAAAGCATGGCCTTTTCAGCATATAATGTCTTGTTCTATCTTACCTGTTCTTCTTTGTTGGTGTTCTTTAAAAGCGATTATGCTTTACAATGCACGGTGCAAATTGTTGAGTGACGCTGTTGATGCAGAGTCTGAATATTAAAAGAAGTAGAAAGATTGAGTTTTAGGTAATATATTGAATTGCACTAAATTAATGTCATTTAATTATACTTCTGTAATTATTTTAAATTAACATTATTTTTTTGGGGGGTCTACACACATATGTCACATACATGAAGCACATTTTCAGAGTTCCATGTAATTTTTTTCTGTGCGTGTGACATATCACTATACATGAATCATATTTTAATTGTAAAATGAACCTTATTTTTTGTTTTTGCCAACACACATAAATGTGTGTGTGACATGTGACTATAGATGATACATATATGTGCGTGTCACATATCAGTATACATGACTCATATTTTAATATTACAATTTTTTTTTTTTTGTAATGTCATTTAAATGTAGTTGTTTAATTAGTTTGTTTTAAGATCATTTTGTTGCAGGGGCAATACACATAAATGTGCAGGGGCAATACACATAAATGTGCGTGTCACATGTCACTATACATGATACACATATATGTGCGTGTTACATGTCACTACATAAATCACATATTTTTTTTGTTAAATGAACCTTATTTTTTTTGTGGGCCTACACACATAAATGTGTGTGTAACATGTGACTATACATAATAGACATAAATGTGCGTATGACATGTCACTACATAAATCACATTTTCATAGTTCTTTTTTTTTTTTTGTGGTGTCTTTATAATAAAATGTAATATATTATAGCTTACCTCTCAGTTGTAATTTGCACAATGTAAAGTAGTAAATTAGGAAACAATTCTCTTCTGAAGTAAGAGCAGCAGTTACCTCTGAATTCACTCTGTCCATCACCTGAGTAGAAATGTAGAACTTTCTGGAAAGTAGGCAGTATTTATAACCTTGTAGAAATTTCTGCAAAGTAGGCAGTATGTTTTTAAACTTTCAAGTGCCTCAGAACGTTATTACGCAATACGCATGCGCTATTTGCGTTCCAGCTTACAGTTTGCGTTCCATCCGCCATTTTGTGCGTAGTAGTGTTCAAAATGGTGTTTAACTGTGACTGTGGTACGTTCCGCATAGTATGTGTTTAATTTTTCCGAGTTACTGCAGTGTAGTTACGTCTGAAGCCTCGTTTTCGTTTTGTTTGTCGGCCATTTTTTCTCTCGCTTAGCAGATTTTCGGCCGTTTAAACTCATTTTTTTAACTTAAATGGACGTGTAAATGAACTTTTCGAGGTGCCTGATGCCCCCCTTGCTGTACGTAAGCTTTTTATGTGTTCGTTGTGTTTATTTCTTGTGTTTGTGATGTTTTGATGCGCGGCGTTTGTAATGGGTCTTTCGCGGCCGTATTTTTTTCCGATGCGGCCGTATTTTGTTGCGATGTTGCCGTATTTTTTTGCGATATACGCAGTTAGCTTTTACGTGTACGACGCAGTGTATTTGTTTCTAGGTTGTGCGTATGTGTGTTAAGAGCGTGTGAAGGGCCTTTTTTGCTGTTTTTTTGTTAAGTCTTGCTTGTGTGTGTCTGGGTGTAAGCGGGTGTGAGGGGCCTTTGAGTTTTTTTTCTTATAAAGTCGTTTATGTGTATGTGAACACAGCCGACGTTGGGATGCTCCCACCACCGCAAATGCGGACCCTCGCTTCGCGAGGATCCGCATTTGCTGGGACGTTGGGATGCTCCCACCACCGCAAATGCGGGCCCTCGCTTCGCGAGGGACGCAAGCGTGAGCAACGGCCCGTACGCTCACAACTATATATGTGATTATAGTTTCATAGATGGCGTGGCACAGAAGCAAGCTATAGTACATCTGTCTCACACTAGCATCATTAGACATTCTTATATTGTCAGGGCTACTGGGTGAAACTCTTCAGAGGCAAAGTACCAAAGGATGGCAAGTCCAAAGTAAAAAGTCTGAGGGCACAGGCAAAAAAATGGGGAGACAAGCCAAAGATCAGGGGCCGGCAGAAAACCAACAAGGTCAGTAACAATCCAGATGAGCAGCAAAAGACAAGTCCAAAAGGGAACTGTAACAAAACAGAACAGGAAGACACTGGAGCAAACAGAAGTACTCCCAATCTCAGGGACCTGCAAGAGGAATTGACAGAAGGCCAAATAAGCATTGAATAGTGGTAGATGAGGTGTGATTGGCTGGTAGAGAACCTGGGGCTTAACAACAACTAACCAGGAGAAACTGCAATCAAAGCTCGGAGTGGTACTTCTAACTGATCTGTCTCTAGAACACAAAGTTGTAGTTGCTGTGGCACATGTTGTGGAAAATCATACTCACATCATACCACTTCCCACTTAGACATGGCCCCAAGAAAAACAGAGTCCTCTGGTTCATCATTATTAGAGTTTATTTAGAAAAAGATCAGTAGCAAAACCCAACATGGCTGCTGCAGACCGGCTGGAAAAACTGACTGCCAGAAATATAACCAGACACAGCCTTTTATAATTGTTTACATAACAATCCCACTAACAGCCAATTATATTTTATTTATATATAATACCCAAACAGAATATAACACATACTTTGGTGATATATGTGCGTACATCTACTTTATATGATACACTTGTGCGCAGTACATAACACTTATTAGACCTTGATGACTGATTATTATGTATACAAATCTTTGTACAAGTCATGGGTCGGATGTAGTTAACTATTTCATAACTAGTGCCTTACAATGGAAAATTACTGGTTTAATGCTTATATCCCAGGCACATATCACACTAACTGGAAAGAGAGCTAATTGAATATATATATACGCTAAAAATTGAAAGATATTTGTATCATTTCTCCAACACTCCCCCCTATGACAATGAAAATTGGCATCAAAAGGAAATACTGTAATACAAATATAACAAGGTATAATCTTAACATAAATTTCACACATATAGCTAAACAAAAAAAAGCTAAACTTATGAGGAAGTATAGGTAAGATCTTGCAACTGATATTTAAAGAGACTCTGGTTCTTTTAACATTCAGTCTGATGAGTTTCCTTAAACATGGAGATATTAGATCTTATCTCACGGAGTCCTTTGCACCTTTTACCTTAATACATTCCAAACAAGAAAGTGTCAAAAGAAAACAAATTATACATAGAAACAATAAAATACATAATAATAATGCAATTTTAATAAACTGATATGACCCATGGAATAAAAATATAAAGTCTTTCAATAATGGAATCTTTAGCATAAAGTTTGCAGTCCAGATATTAAAGTATGCTGAATGAAAGCTTTACAATTTGATTATGAAGCAGAAGCAAGAAAAGATGAAATCTTGATGGTAAAACAATTGATCCAGGAAAACAAGTGAGCACGTGTTTGACGAAATTCATATAACAAGGAAAGAATCCAGTGGGGTGGATGAAAACATCCACATATTCTGTTATATGTTACCAAGAAGTAGTCCAGATAGAGGTGCCATAGATATAAAAGTCCAGATATGTAAAATAAAATACAATGGTTAATGCAGAGAAAATGGCCTTACTTAATTCTTCAACTAATTACCAATAACTAGGCCATAGAACCAATTTCCCTTTATACTTATTGTCTAATGAATCATTTAGATGATAGATGTAATTTAATAACCGATAACGTTTTCACTGATATGACTAATAACTCAGAGTGTATGCATAATAACTTCTTCTTTCCCTAATTACTATTCCTTATCAGATGTTAGTACATACTACATCCTGGCAAGTTGATAGAATAATGTGCAAAATGTTAGAAGCCAAACAATAGTATAAAGGAAGACAGGTATAGAAAAGAGTAGAACAATAGGAAAAAGACAACACAGAGAAAACATATGCTCAGACACTCTTCATGCAAGCCTAGTCTTAGGTAGGTTCTTCTTGGTCCATACGGTAAATGATAAACAGGTGTATCACTTTCTTCTGGATAGTGAGATTCTCTGGTCAAAGCATTTAAGCCATCATGTGCAGATCTTCAGGCAGAAGACAAAGAGTATGTGGTTTTCATACAGGTCTTTACATCGTTATTCTTTTGCAGCAGATATATGTATTAGTGTATTGTAATGTCAACGAGCAAGAGTTTGCATATGTCCTTTATGGGAATGGGCCATGATTTTAGGCATGATTCTCATATCCCTCTTCCTCCATGGAATTTTCTGCTAGTTCATTTGACAAGGCGGTCAATTCCTCCAGGGCTTTGGCAATTGTCATATCAGGAGCCATATTGTTAGGGATGAAGGTGCAGCAGGCAGTGACAAATATTTTACAAACACCTACTTCTTTTTCTAGAAGCATGTCAAGGGCCATGCGGTTTTGCCACATCATCAGACTTGTTTTATCTAGTTGTTCAGTCACACCTTGTACCGCATCTATTGTATAGGTCACAAATCTTTGTTGGTTATAGTAGATGGCATTTATCCAGTCAACATTCTTATTTATTGTCATCCACCAGGTGAACATGGATTGAAATCCTGCTGCAATTTGATTTCTGGCCTTGATTTCGTCTGGTAATGCACAGGGTACTCCAATGTAGTCGATGTAGACTCTGTCATCAAATCTGCCACTTGGGGTGGATCTCTTAGATCGGGTAAAGGCCTTTGTGGATTTGTCCCTTAATCTGTTTTTGTATTCTCCCAGATCAGGGTAGGCATCGCTATAACGGCAGTGATACGGATGAAGATTAATATGGACTTTCTCATCCCACACCATCCTGGACTTCTGAAGGGGTGACAAAGTCTCAATTATGGCAAAATTCTGGGGATCCCTTCCTGCTTCTCCAAGGCCCCTCTAATCTGTCTGAACACGGCAGTATCTTCACTGGGTTTGAAACGAGTGACCCCATTGGTTTCACTCCCCTTTGTAGCCAGACTTCATGTAGCAGACAGGTGCGGGGTTACTCGGGTTAGTAGTTCATTTCTCAGCAAGGTGCCAATAAAGGGACCATCTTGCAGTGGGTCAGATGTATCCACAATGTCTTTTCTGCAACTTTTACAGCTGTCGGGGTAGTCAACAAAACTTGGTGAAGATCTTCCCACTTAGCATCCATCCAGTTTTTCTTTTTGATTATTTTAACAGGTACTCATTCTCCTGGTTTTATCAGTGTAGGTAGTTCCTGGTGTTCCTGTATAAGGAGTCTCTTAGTCAGCAAACTCTGTATCTGTTGTTATTCGTTGTCATCACAATAGGTACTTGGTAGATACTTTCTCTCATCGTATATCAGGGCACGCTTGTCTTTTCGTTGTCTTTACAGGCACAGACTCGCTGTCATCGTCTTCAGGGGTAGGCAAGTGTGCCAAAATTCCAAACATACAAGATCTATCATACAAGAAACTTCCATACATCTTTCAACTAGATATCCTCGCATCTTATACACCTACCGTAAATTTTCCCTAACTGTAACATAAATTTAACATATGCATAACTATAATAAACAAGAGGTGATATAAACTAAAATTAATTGATGATGATGTAAATCATGCAAAGCTAATGCCTATATTAAATAATTGTAAAAGATATAATAAACCATTAATTTGTACTCCTGCTAAAGCAGCAAAAATTATCATTAGGACAGTTGCAATACTACTAAGTATGTCTCTATTAGTGATAACACATTACTTAATTTATCTTGCAACAGTTTGTATATTAAAAGGTAATTGCTAATGTATTACTGTCAATATACATTTACTAATACAGTTCTAAAATCTTTTCTTAACTCATAATGTAATCCACCTCTTATCATGTTTCTTTCTTAAAGGCTTCGAAATACCTTGAAAAGATTTTCATAATTGTTTACTCATTTGCACCATGGACATCATGTAAGGTGAGGATGGGCCTGGAAGAATAGATGTCACAATATTATAGTGTTTATCCAGCATGAATTAACAAAACATAACACATAAAATAATACAGAATTGGTATGATAAGTTTTTTTCACCAGATTAGATATCATACACTGACTAGTGATATGTGTACTTTCCCTGTGCATTAGTTAGTAGACAGGGACAGTGCACAAACCATATTTATACCGGCAGAGAGAAATGTCAACACGAAGATAGCTTTCATAGTTCTAAAAAAATCATAATTAATAAAAACTAATAATTTAATAAAAACTACTAGCAAATGCTAAAGAAAAATTATAAGGAAACACAACATCTTAAAAAAAATAATATATTCTTACTCTGATGACATCACTAACCATGCTGTACATTTATCATAACCCATAAAATAATTTTACCTTTTTAGACCTCAAAAATAATTAATTATATTGCACCTATATATTATTCTAAAAATCTACTGCACTACTACAATTATCTCAAAAGAGAAATATTGGGTATCTCAAGCTGTCCTTTGGTTAAAACGAAACAGTTTCATTTTTATCAAAAAAATTTTTCTATATATGTCCTTGAATTAAACAGTTTTGTAAACATTAGACCTTGGCAGTGTGTCAGTATGCTAGATATAATAATAGAACTTCAGTGAATGTAATATAATTTGCACATTATATGCTTTAAACAGTTTTTTACTTGTAATAAAACCTTACAAATATTTTATTTTTATTTTTTAATAACCCATTATTTTACCAATTATTGTTTTTACTTGCAACTAATTTTATCAAAGATCAACCTTTAAAAGAACATTTAATACAACTATGAACCAGCTTTTAATAAAACCCTAATTCTGATTATCCAAAATGGCCAACGGTAATAAAAATAAAAATATTAAAACACAAATATTAATCTGAAATTGATCAGATTTCAGATTATATATTTTCTATAAGCAATTTTATTATACTGTCGGTCAGATATAATGGACACTCTTTGCACAAAAATGCAATGATATAATTTGGACATATTTTCCTATATGAATACCAATATTCATCACACACCATTCCAGGAGATCAAGAGCAGATCTCTTTTTCAAACAGCACAAATTCACATAACAATCAGTACATAAATGATGTCCTCACACATAGACAGATCTCAATTTAGCTCACACACTTCAAAACACTGTAAACAAATGTTCAAACATACTCAACAATAACACAGAACAGATCATAACAATCTTCTTTTTTTTTTTATTTCTCACACAGCACTCACTGCATACGGTACTGACACTCAGTACTCACACACACATTCATGGCCCAATTTAATTCACAGTTTTTTGCCATGAGCCACTTGTCACTTCGGCATCTTGCGAATGAAGAGAGCAAGTCTACACTCTTATCTTTTCATCTAACAGCTTCGCTCTCAAAACTTTGTCTAGACATTCTCGCCATTAAAAGAAGGCAACTCATTGCTGATCTATATTCTCGCCATTAAAGGAAGGCAACTCCTATTTCGCCATTGAGGAAGGCAATTCCTCTGTTAAGCTATATCTACTTTAATTAAAATCTACAGCGCTTCTTAAAATAAAAGCTCATGAGGTACAATATCTCTTTAATATCTCTTCATCTAGTCTCAGTAACTAACATCTTTACATGTACAATATCTAAATCATTTTTACCTGTATTCACTTCAACCACAGTATCTGATCATATAAGAAAAAATCCATATTTAGAGACACACTGGACATCTCTGCTACCCCCTTTCTCTTTGCGGCAGATGACAATATGCAATCCAGTGCCCTCCTCTCTAATGTTAGCATAAGGCCCTGGCTTGCATTAAAAGAGGCTGGTTCCTTTGACATAAGCTGTGAGGTGTCAGAGGTGGAGTCGGAAGGAGTGGGTGGGGCATTAGGCATGACATTCTCCACATCACTAAGCTCCACCCACTTGGATGGGCTGGTTTGAACACTCTTTTTAATTTCAAACTGTGCCAACAGTTCAAGAGTACAGATACTCCCTTCACACTCTATTACTGACATCTGACACAGAGTTCTGAGGTTTTAAGCCCCCTCCTCTCTCCACTTGGAAAATATAATCTCTACAGAAAAACATTTCTTCCCGGCATAAAAATCTGCTGATAAATTTACATGAACTCAGGATGCAAAAACAAATACAGACAAGACAACACATAACATATAATTACATAATTGTGCGCTCACACAATTTACATGTGCATAAATGTTTTTAAATCACTTTGTAAGAACCAAAAAAATAAGAAGTAAAAATAAAATTAAAAAAATAAAAGCAACTAACTAGCAAACTCATATAGATATAGTAATCCAAATATAATTAAACCAAAAGGAATAGGAGCAAAACAAAAACAAGTGTATTTGGCAACCAAACCTTTAAAAAGATATAATATAAAATCAGCTTCTCAAATTACATATTACACTCTATGTGGATAAATACACAATGCTTGCTATAATTAAGTACTAAAAGAACTATTTCTTACCAAAATTTTCCAAGTATCACATTTGTAACATTACCCATTTAATTTCTGTCCATATTTTGGGCAATGTGCCAACTCAAACGACCATCTTAAATTTCTAGGGGAGGGGCAAGAGCATCTCAGATGCCATTTACAAAATTATCACTAAATCATAAAATACATATGCACTCGTAAAAAACAAAATGTAACACAACAAAATATTTAACGTGAGAAAAAAATCCTAATACTATCCTCACACTGAATAAGTTACTTATACATGAACATTTATACATTTTAGCAGTAAAATAACGCAACCTCCCGCGTGCAGGAACTAAAATAATCTGTTATTGTAATTTAATCAGCGCTTTGCCGGCCCTGTTTTCATTTCACAAACAATAATTAATTAATTAATTAATCATATTGGACCAGCATTCACATACACAGCCTTATTAAATTGCGATTTGATAACTTTAAAAGGGCTGTAATTAAGCACACAGCATATTTTTTTTACAGGAGTTTTTAGTTAGTGAACTTCTATCCAAAAGCAAGGTCTTCACTAACTAAAACCTTCTGTAAAAAAAATATGCTATGTCCTTAAATAGAGCCCTTTTAAATTTACCGAATCACAATTTAATATGGCTGACAATGTCTTTCCTTAATCACTTGCAACATTCCAGGTTTTTTTTTTCACAAAG
Source organism: Discoglossus pictus (assembly GCA_027410445.1). Lineage (NCBI taxonomy): Eukaryota > Metazoa > Chordata > Amphibia > Anura > Alytidae > Discoglossus > Discoglossus pictus. The sequence continues at coordinate 459,565,342 of CM050163.1, read as the reverse complement.
GAATCGCATTCCTTTCTCTCTCAAGTTCCAGACCAACTTGCAAATTTCCAAAATAACGTACACCTCTCATCTGAATCTCTTAATCACGTACATAAAAACCTACCTAAACAAAAATTCTTCTAACCTTCCAAAAAATAAAACACATAACACAGTCTTTCTCACAGATTATACAGGACAGCTAATCATAGGAATAATTTTGGTTTCTCTTTGCACTGCTCAGGAGAAAACCCTTGCCATGAGTGGGGGAGAGAGGGGTGGCCAGCGCTGCTCTGCAAAAGAACACAGTCAGTTTATTTCTGTATCTGTTTGCTTAAGAAGAAATATAATGGTACATCTCTTATTTCAACAGTATGCAAAGACAATATGTTTACTTAGCTATCATACCTTCATTTTAACCTATTTTTCTCACATATATCACACTAAGTTCTCGGAGTAAGAAGTCAGTCTGGGGGCAGGTAATTTTCGCGACTATGTTCATATCACTCCTTACAAGTCTGCAAGACTCCATAAAAGGGAAAGGATACACAACAAAACACTCCCACACACATTTAATGAATAGGCTCTGCAAACCTAATCAAAGGCGATGTGTTATAGATAGGGCTAATGTTATGTTGATAGGGTTAATGTTTTATAGATAGGAGGTAATGTTATATAGATAGGGTTAATATTTAATAGATAGTGGGTAATGTTTAGATTTAGTGGTTTATTGGGGGGGATTAGTGTAGTGTAGTGTTTGTACTTAATGTCATGAGGGTCCTGGAGGACCCTCATGGCACTTATGGGGTTAATATTAGCGTTCCAATTGTCCCATGAGGCCCCCCATAAGTGAAGGGGTTAGATGGAGGCTTTTGGGGTCTGTATAGACCCCCATAAGTGATGGGGTTAAATAGGCCCAGTTAGGGTTAATAGGTCCAGCTAGGGTTAAATAAGCCAAGTTGGGGTTAGATAGGCCCAGATAGGCTTAAATAGGTCCAGTTAGGGTTAAATAGGGTTAGAAGGGTTAAATAGGCCCAGTTAGGTTTAAATAGGTAAAGTTAGGGTTAAATAGGCCCAGTTTGGGTTAGATAGGCCCAGTTAGGGTTTAATAGGTCCAGTTAGGGTTAAATAAGCCCAGTTAGGGTTATATAGGACCAATTAGGGTTAAATAGGCCTAGAGGGATAAAATAGGCCCAGGTAGGTTTAAATAGGTCCAGTTAGGGTTAAATAAGCCAAGTTAGGGATATATATATATACAAGCTGACCAAACGCTCTGACTAGCCCTGGAGTCGCTTCTCGGCTCTCAGGTAAAACAAACCATTTCTTTGTATACAATTCACTTTCAAAATGTTTCTTTCTCAGGTATTTTTTAGATGGCGCTTTTAGCATTATTTCTCTCAAGTTGACAGGTGGGGCACGGCGCATCTATTTCTCCATATGCCCCACCACAGGGACTTTTAAAACACTTTTTTGGGCATCCTATTTGATTTTCACAAACAGGCATCTCCCCGGTGTAAAATAATACTGTATTTTTAATGGTACCTTTTCTGTTGGAGGTATCTTCAGGGATTTATGTTCCCCATAACTTCCTTTTGCTCCAAATATAGGGACTCCAGTACATTGCCTACATTGAAAGTACCGGAACTGCCTGTATGACTGTTGTAAAAACTCTGAAAATTTTAATATTTTTGTGTCTATACCATTAAGATTTTCAAAAAGCCCACCACATTAAATTTCTGAGCAATATACTTTAACCTCTGAGAGCATGTAAGCCCTCAGATTGTTTAAAAATCCCACATGTAAGTTAAACCACCCATAGAGAGCCAAAAAAAATTCCTCTGAGAAACAAAAAAGTGTCAGATCTGACGCTATTATCAAACTAATTGTGTCAGATATGAGTCTTGATTTCTCATGTCTGACACAATTAAGCAGTTCACAACACACAATATACTTACCTTCCAGCGATCCTGGGAACGCAAGCATTTCCCCCAACACCTACTCTACACCTGGCAAACCCCAAGGATTCCCTCTTCCAACATGCTGAGGGGAATTCCACCTTCTCATGTGTTGTGAGCAGGGAACCTCTGGGATTCCCACACACAATCCTATAACCATTGAGGTCTGCTAAGAATTAACTGCTACAACAGAGTTCCCTAATAGACACCTGTGGCATCTATATTAAACCCCTATGCCATGGAGGTCCTATAAGGACCTCACTACTATGACACTGAGTTCCAATAAGGACATCCATGGTATCTAATGTTAACCCCAACCACGGAGGACCCTAACAGATCCCCATGGCAACATGAGCATTCTGATTGGTTAACCCCTGTTTTTTCTTGGAAATGTTAAGCAGGGTGGAGTACTCATTTATAATTGGCTGAAATATATTTAACACATATTTCAGCCCATCAGAAGCTGCAAAAACCCTATTTCAGGCAGGAAAATACCCCAAAAGTCATTAAGAGGTGCAGGAGAAACTAGGAAGAGCAACATTAGAAACATTTTTTTTTTTCTTTAGAATAGCAGGTTTTTTAGGTAAAGACCCATTTCAGGTAAAGACCATATTCAATTGTCTAAATCGCAATTTAATAAGGCTGTATATATATATATATATATATATATATATATATATATATATATTTATATATATATATTTATACACACACAAACATTTAAAGATAATTTAACACTTACATTTAAGTTATATGATGTTACGTGTGTTACTTGTGGTGTTACTTGTGTTAAGAGTGTTGCCAAACACTGTGCCATTGAGAAAGCCTAATTAAGACAGGTGAAGCACGTCTGGATATTATATTTGGTTTGTTGGCTATTATATTTGGCATTTTACTGTGTTTCATTGATTTTAGGATTTTTAATAGTGCATGTCTATATAAGGTTTAAGTGGTAAACCATTAAGTAATAGAATTGGGTGCTAATTCCTGCAATAAGGCTATATGGTTAGTCATTAGACTAATATGGTGATATCAATATTGGAGAGGGGCTTGCCTTGGTCTAGATATGGCTTCCAGCTGTAACTTATAAATACCTGACAGAGACCATGGTGAGTAAGAGACCGGACCAGGTCTTAAAGGCAACATCACCTCCAGATAGAAACACATATATAGTTATCATCCTAGTGGTCAGGAAGAGCTTTAATTGTTTAAGTTTAAAGCAGACTTAGCTGTACAACTCCGGAGTGACCAAACCCAAAACTTGGAAAATGTACCAAAGGACATACCTGTGCATTGTAAATATATCCATTCTAGAGGTGATAAAGTGTGAGTGGACAACTATATGTATTATTATCTTTTATTGAATACAAAGTGTAGGTAGTGGTGCGCACTGTCTTTCCCCATCCCTATTTTTATCTTATAATTACTCTAAGGCTTTACTCTTAATTACTATTCATTATTTCTCTACATTAAAGAATGTTGATAAAATATAGAGAAATAATGGTTAAGTAACTAAACTCTTAGGAGGGAAAGTGTGTGGGATTCAGACAATGAATGTGATATAAGTGAGTATAAAAATGTAAAGGTAGTAGCTACCTGGGGTGTAGGAGCCAGAATAATTTTTTTTGGGGTGCGGGGGATACAGCTTATTGTATACACAGACCATAAAATAGCTTAGATATACATACATATAAACATAGAAAAATCGGGGGAAATTTGTTCCCCCATCCCCCCAGTTCCTATACCCATGTAGCTACGCCAATGAAAACCAGCACCTCCTTAAACTTCTATGTAATAAAAAAATGCTTAATTTAAACAGCCTCTAGCTCCAATCACTAATACAGGCAATAGCGTAGGAAATGGGGTGCAAGGGAGTCGGAGCGCCCCGAGTGTCACCTATTTGGGGGTGGCAAAAATGCCCCCACCTGCCTTCCACTGCACATTCCCCTTCCCTGATCCCCTGCTCATGCTCCCTCTGCTTGTGTCTGTTAACAGCAGAGGGAAGAGCCAGCAGACGGAGCAGGAGCAGAAGGTAAGAGAGAGGGGAGAGGCATGGAGGGAGGGAGGGAGAGAGAGGTATGAGAGGAGAGGAGGAGATATAGAGGGAGCGAGAGGCATAGGGGGGGAGGAGACATGGAGGGAGATGCATGGGGGGAGGGAGAGGCATGGGGAAAGAAGGAGACATGGAGGGAGAGGCATAGGGGAGAGAGGCAGAGGAGAAACAGGGAGACAGATGGAGGGAGAAAGGGAAATGGAGACATGGAGGGAGAGGGGGGAGACATAGGGGAGAGTGAAGCATGGGGGAGAGGGAGAGGCATGGGGGAGAGGCCTTTCTGGAGAGAAGGAGACATGGAGGAAGGGAGAGGCATGGGGAAGAGAGTCAAAGGGGGAAAAGAGAGACACATGTAGGGAGAAAGGGAAGGGGAGAATGGATAGAGAGGGGGAGACATGGGGAGGGAGAGGCATGGGGGGAGAGAAGGAGACATGGAGGGAGGGAGAGGCATGGGGGAGGGAGAGGCATGAAGGGAGAGGCATGGGGAAGAGAGGCGAAGGGGGAAGAGGGAGACACATGGAGGGAGAAAGGGAAGGGGCAGACATGGAGGGAGAGGGTGAGACATGGGGGAGAGGGAAGCATGGGGGAGAGGGGAAGACATGGGGGAGGGAGAGGCATGGGGGAGGGAGAGGCATTGGGAAGAGAGGCAAAGGGGAAAAGGGAGACACATGAGGGAGAAAGGGAAGGGGAAGACATGGAGGGAGAGGGGGAAACATGGGGACACAATAACAGAAAAAGTCAATGTGCATTGACCACTCAACCACTCAACCACTCAAGTGTTGCTCAAGCAGCGTGTTTCGGGTCATTTTCCTGCTCAAAGGTGAACCTCCGTCCTAGCTTCAAATCACACACAAAGTGGTACAGGTTTTGTTCAAGAATATCCCTGTATTTAGCACCATCCATCTTTTCCTCAACTCTGACCAGTTTCCCAGTCCCGGCTGCTGAAAAATAACCCCCCCACATGATGCTGCCACCACCATGTTACACTGTGGGGATGGTGTTCTTTGGGTGATGTGATGTGTTTGGTTTGCACCAGACAGAGCTTTTTCTTTGATGGCCAAAAAGTTACATTTTTGTCTCATCAGACCAGAGCACCTTCCTCCATACATTTTGGGTGTCTCCCACATGCCTTTTTGCAAACTCAAAACGTACCATTTTGTTTTTTGCTGAAAGTAATGACTTTCTTCTGGCCACTCTGCAATAAAGCCCAGCTCTATGTAGTGTACGGCTCATTGTCATCCTATGTACAGATACTCCAGTCTCTGCTGTGGAACTCTGCAGCTCCTCCAGGGTAACCTTAGGTCTATGTGCTGCCTCTCTGATTAATGCCCTCCTTGCCCGGTCCGTGAGTTTTGGTGGGCGGCCGTCTCTTGGCAGGTTTGCTGTTGTGCCACGTTCTTTCCATTTGGTTATGATAGATTTGATGGTGCTCCTGGGGATCATCAAAGATTTGTATGTTTTTTTAGACATTTGGATAACCCTGACTTTTACTTCTCAACAAAATTGTCCCTTACTTGTTTGGAGAGTTCCTTGGTCTTCATGGCAGTGTTTGGTCTGTGGTGCCTTTTGCTTAGGTGTTGCAGCCTCTGGGGCCTTTCAAAAAAGGTTTGTATATATAATGACAAATCATGTGACACTCAGATTGCACACAGGTGGACATAATTTCACTAATTATGTGACTTCTGAAGGTAATTGGTTGCACCAGAGCTTTTTATGGCCTTCATAATAAAGGGGGTGAATACATACAAACATGACAATTTTCTGTTTTCTATTTCCAAAAAATAGTTTTATGTACATATTTTTCTCATTTCACTTCACCAACTTAGACTATTGTGTTCTGATCCATCACATAAAATTCAGATTAACAAAACATTGAACTTAAGGCTGTAATGTAACAAAATAAGTAAAAAGTCAAGGGGGTGAATACTTTTGCAAGGCACTGTATAAAGTATATATATTTGCACTGCTGGGGGCGGCAGCAAACTCAGGGATAGTCCCAGGAGGCAAAAGCTCTATCTACGCCACTTAATACAGGTATAGCATTAATACAGGTATAGCATATGATAGATAGATAGATAGATAGATAGATAGATAGATAGATAGATAGATAGATAGATAGATAGATAGATAGATAGATAAAAGAGAGAACATGTCTATTTAAATTCTTTAAGATTTGGAAATCAGATACCCTGCTATCGCATCTTTGCATGTGCAGATATTTTCACATGGCTCATTTAAATATACTGCAAAGAGTTAAATGAAATGTATGTTTAAGTTTCAAATGTCTTTGGAATAGTTATAAAGTATTTAAATTTTATATTTCCTCTTCCTTATCATGGCCAAAAACATGTGCTGACAATGACTTCATCGAGAACATTTCCAGTAATATGGAAAACTGTTCCAGTTTAGCCATTTACTAAACATCTTTATTGCAAACATATGTGAAGGCAATTTTTTTTTTTTAAATTGAATTTCCAAGGTTCTTGTGTGCAAGCTAGTCAATACAAACATGATTATGGAACATTTTCTACCTCTGTCCATCAAAATAAATAGCACATTTATGGGAGTGTGAGCATGAAAGATAAATTTAACTAGCCAATCATGATATTTAATTCAAAAACAAATTAAACTTGATTGATGAGTTTTAGGACTGTTTAGCAGGTACACTAACATACTTAATGAATTGTAGAGCACATATTTAATTTGTCAATTTATGTTTTATTGTGGGGCTTGATTCAAGAGGAAATAAAAAGAAAATGTAAGACAGCTTATAACAAAACAGATTAAAATAATAGTTGAATAAAATATACAGTATTTAGAGGTCCAAAATTGTAAAAATAATATGTTAGCAGTATTTTCTTTTATAATGCATTGATTATGACTAAAAGACTCGCATATTATTATTAGACATATATATTTACATTTTTAATTATACCAATCAATCTAAATAGCTGTCAATACAATGTACTATAACTATACTGCAATAAACATGGTTTAAACAGAAACAAATATATGTCTGTCCTAATAATTAAACCCTATTAAATCACGTTTGTTTATTTCCATTTGCTTACCTCCTGGGAGTTGGCTCCATCAATCCTCCCAACACTGTAGTGCAACCCACAGAGCATGTCATTGTCTAAAGTATGAAATATTGGAAGTTATGTATTATGTGTGGACATACACCGGAGCATTAGGCAAGCTTTGACCTGGAAACACGGGAGGCAGAGCTAAAATGGATATTTGTAGTTCAAGCAGCCATGTTAAAGTTAATACAATCTTCCTCACTGGTTTTATGCCATTATGTGGCCCTTATAATTCTGTAGTATTAATTGGTACATAAGGTTGCATGGGCATCTGTATCCACATCTATTCCAAGCTGTGCGTGGCACCATTTTGATGCTGTTTGTCACTGATGGACATGTCAGAGTTGGAGCCATTAATGATGAACATTGTTGCTCACATCATGGTGCCTATTTAATCTGCCAGCAACTGAGCTCAGTTGTTTTGCCTTCATACTACATCAAAGTTTTATCTCAGTGATACTTGATCTGATTTCCCATCGTGATCTTCAAATTCTTCCTGAGGACTCTGCCTTCTGGTTTCCTGACCTCTGGCTTGGCTTACATTTATCTAATATTTGGCTTGTGTTTGTTAGCATACTTTTTCTAAATCTTGCCCTGACCCCTGGATTGATTACAATTATTTCCTGCCACTGGCCCCATTGTACCTATGCTCTATTGATCCTATGCTATCATATTCCATCCTGTTCTTTAACTGAGAGGGACCTGTACATTTAAACTCAAAAACTACACTGAAACTATTTTTGATTTTATAGCCAAGCACAGGCAATGTCATATACATATTTTTAAAGGAATAATAGATTTTGAAACCCAATATACTTTTGTAACAGTACTCATGGGATTTTTCAAGTTCTGTTAAAAAGTTGTAATTAGTGCTTCTTTAGAAAACAAATATAAATATCAGGCAGAAAAGGAAACATAAAAACACAAGAAAGGTCTTAATTTTCTGAAAAATGCACTATTTGCATATATCTTAATTGAAATCATTATGGTTAAATTAAAGAACATGCTAGTGTTGAGTACATATTAAAGCTATTGAGCTGTAATCATGCTTGAAACATCATACAATATTGTATATTTTTGATTGCAGAAACACAAATTAAAATTGAAAAATATATTTTTTTTATTATAAATAAGTTTTCAATGTATATTTATGTGTAAACATTTTAACCTGCCTTGTATTGCTAGAAGACCTCTGTATATCAGGTGATGTGCGCTGCTAAAGAACTTAGGAGCATGAATGTAACTTTCACAACTTGACCCAGTCAGGTCACACAGCATATCACGGGCTATACATGGTTGTGCAAAATTACCTGATTTTTATTTATCATTGAAGCAATGTTTTGCAATCCCAGAGTCCCTGTGTCTGGCCATCTAACAGGAGGTGAGACTGGTATAGTCTGTCACTTCCACAGTGGGGCTCTTAGGCAATCATTCAGCCAGTACAAGCCTTCACTGGAAATCCCCTATGAAATATCCCACATAAAATATACAGATATATAGATGTATGAAGTATGACCCTCACACCCTTATAAATAAATCTTGTAGTACAGATGCACATATGGGATATACATTGATAACTCACCTGCCCCAAAATAGGCATGTAGATTGAAGCTAGATTCTTTTTAGTTCAATTATTTATATTCACTTGTATATTCGTAATTAAACACTGAAATGCTTTGCAGCCTATAGACCTTATTCAATTGAGCAATTGTAAGTTACTGGAGCTCGTAATAGAGCTCGTAAACTAATTTGCTATTTAGTTGGAGTCTTTTAGAGAGCCACAAAGATCAACGGGTTACAGGCCTGCAGTTGCCAAAATCTTAACTTACAGCCCATCTAAGCATTTGATCCCTCAAGCCCGCAGAAGTTACCATCGCTAAAATTGCAAATCGCTATTCAATTGCTACAACTCCTCAAGCCCGCAAATGTTTTCAAACCTGTAAATGGCAAATATACCCAACTCGCCATGTTTGGAGGAGGAGGAATGCTGCCTATGACCCCAAGAACACCATTCCCACCGTCAAACATGGAGGTGGAAACATTATGCTTTGGGGGTGTTTTTCTGCTAAGGAGGCAGGATAACTTCACTGCATCAAAGGGACAATAGACAGGGCCATGCACTGTCAAATCTTGGGTGAGAGCCTCCTTCCCTCAGCCAGGGCATTGAAAATGGGTCATGGAGGGGTATTCCAGCATGACAATGACCCAAAACCTACAACCAAGGAAACAAAGGAGTGGCTCAAGAAGAAGCACATTAAGGTCCTGGAGTGGCCTAGTCAGTCTCCAGACCTTACTCTGTAAAGGGAGCTGAAGGTTTGAGTTGCCAAACAACAGCCTCAAAACCTTAATGACTTAGGGCCTCATTCTATTAGCGGCCGCAGCCGTTGCGGGGCCGCAAGGACCGGCCGCAAGCTATTCTGCTATTCTATTCCCCTCCGGCCGGGGATTCCGGCAGGCTTGCGGCCGGTGCCTTGCTATCTCTTGCGGCCGCTCGCGCAGGAGGAAATCCTTTGATCTAAAACGGCCGCAAGGAAATCGGCCGTAAGAAATTCCTATTTGCAATTCAATTGCTCCGGGAACCCTCTCTGCAAGGCTAAAAGCGAGCCGCAGCTTACTTGCAGGAAAGAGGTCCCGCTAGCACCAATTAAGCACGAAATATAGCCCAAATAAAGCCATCCTGCACTTTGTGAAGACTATAAAGGGATTTTCGGTGTTAGCAAAAATAGCACAAAATTCCCCTATACTCAAATCCGTAAAATATTTTTTTTTTAATATACGTCAAATATCCATGTAAAAAGTCCAGAGTGCTTGGAGCACCTCAGACCCGCCCACGCCGCAGCAAGAAAATAAACAGTTAATTTGAACTCGGGTTTGGGCTGATGTGTAAGCTTGAGAGTGGGTTACTTTTAATCCTCATGTCCCCCAATATGATCCCTAGCATTTACAGAGCTGTACAGTGCAGGCTTGAATTTATTTTTGAGTTTTAAGTTTTCAGAGCTTACGGCCGGTAGCAAGATTTACGGCCGGCCATAAGAGGAGATCCTTGCGGGCCGTTTAATTGAATTGCGAGGTAACGGGACCCCCGCAAGGAATCGCAGCCTTACGGCCAGTTTGCGGCCGATAATAGAATGAGGCCCTAAGAGAGGATCTGCAAAGAGGAGTGTGACAAAATCCCTCCTGAGATGTGTGCAAACCTGGTGGCCAACTACAAGAAACATCTGACCTCTGTGATTGCCAAAAAGGGTTTTGCCACCAAGTACTAAGTTGAAGGGGTCAAATACTTATTTCACTCATTGACCTGAAAATCAATTTATAACTTTTTTAACATGCGTTTTTCTTGTTTGTTTTTTTTTTGTTATTCTGTCTCTCACTGTTAAAATACACCTACCATTAAAATTATAGACTGATCATTCCTTTGTCAGTGGACAATCGTTCAAAATAAGCAGGGGATCAATTACTTTTTCCCCTCACTGTATGTGACCTCTAAACGCTAACTGATTGACATGTAACCTCCATGTTTTACTGACGTAATAATGACGGTCTCATTTACTATTGGCTGTTTCTAAATTGGTAGTTACGGCTTTGCTTAATTGATTATGATCACGCTCTGAAATGGTACTTATGATTGCATGGTTTATGCTGTAGACTTTCGGCCCGTAAGTTGCGGGCTTGTTCAATTGAATCGCTTGGTAATTGTAGCAAATGTCAAGCCCGCAGACATACAGCTTGTGTAATGTAATCTGTTGGCTTACAATGAAGTAGGGGCCTTTGTATGTAATCGGACATGGCAAAAGTCCACAGTTTAGACAAATGTCTGAAGGTCCACACCAAAAATACAATTTCTGTTTAACACTGCTATGGGGACAGTACTCTTATGCCAGGCTAGGATAAATACTGTTCTTGAAAAAGCTTGAGAGTTAATCCTACATTGTCTGTAACTAATGTTGAGACAAAACTGTCTTCTGTAGCCAGACAACATTAGTAACTGTCTTCTTTCAATCTGTTCTGACCGGACAATAACGTAATTTACAGATCAACTTCATTACTGAGGGAGAAAAGTAATTGTACATGCAGACTATCTAACTATCCTGCTGATATTCACCAATAAAGTAAATGTATTTAATCTTCTTGTTGTTATAAATTTACAAACGAGTGCAAATAACTGAACCAAAATGTCTCCGTTTTGGTAAAAAGGGATTAATGAAATTTAAAATAATTTAATGAGCTTGGCACTTAATTTATACAGCTACTCTAAAGTATATACTGTACGTTTCTCCAACGTTATAGCTCACCCCCAGTAAGACACCTACTGTTTCAATGTGCTTTTATATAAAACATAGAATCATAGTAATTGAGGTTGAAAAATACTTTTAGTCCATCAAGTTCAACCTTTGGAGATGACTTTTCCTGGACACTAAGTATCATTTGGCCTGTTTCACATTGTAAGGTTGCCATATTTTATTTCGTGGACTTCTTCCAATTGATAAATTTGAAAAACATGTTATGTTAGTCTTACTCTCCTTTGCTATTAACATTTAATATTCTATTTAGCCAGTCAAATAGCTTATTACAACATTTGTTATATTATTTATATACAAGAAAGACTGTCTGTGTTCTTTCTTTTTTTTTGTATAATGCATGTTTTTACTCCTTATCTTAATCTTTAAATCATTGTTAAGACACATTGGTTGTGATTTATTCCTGTTTTTACTTCCACATTGTATTTTATGATAAATATGTATATTTAGTAAAGCTTTAAATATTGTCCATTTACCTCCTTAGTCCTAGTCTATATGATGTATTGCTGCCCTTAGACCATAAAAATGTGCCCTTTTAAAATACAAAAAGACAAATAAACACTGTGACGATCTGTGAGTAGGGGCTATACAAGCCCAGGGCCACCTGCTATAGACTACAGGTTATTTACCCACAAGGACTGTTGGATTCTTTGAAATCTCTGAACCAGCACCCTGATATCTGGTTTCTGTATCAGTCAGAGTCACTCCATCAGTAATCAGCACTTCAAGGAGTCCCAGTAACCAAATTTGAATTAATGAGTTTTAAAATCTGAAAAAGCTTTTATTCATTTTATTTGTCTGTGGTGCTTTAATATAAAGTACTCTCAGAGCCAGCAAGCTTTGTTATAACAATGCTGTACTCTTTTATAGCTTGAAGTGGATAATATAGCAGCTTGTGATGTTTTCTACTGATCAGTAGTAGCTCTCATTAAAGAATTCGTTAGAGAGCCATTACACATATATTTATTCATTGTCTTATTAAATTTACATTGTAGGATACAAATATTGTGTTGCTTCTCATCTTGTGCGTGGTATGTCTGAATTTGTTGTTTTATCACAAAAACAGCACGCAAACATGCACTCCGTGATGTAGCCCCAAGCAGTGAATTGATGCTAGCCAGGGGCATTGCTATGTTCTAAAAAGATCTGGATCTTGGCCCCATGGCAAATCTAGGCATAACCTTTATGTGCACTCACGCACACACATAGAAAACATCTGTGGACACATGATTTATTGTGAGATTTTTTTCATGTAAATGAATCAACTATAGCTTCCTGGTCCATTCGTACATTTTGTGTATTAAAAAAGATTGTTTAAATAATTGCAAAATGTTGTTTTTTTGGTATTAAAAATAATTGTCGACAGTGTAGGAAAATAACATTGTGCTATTATGTCCACTCTTTTGAAAGTGAATTTAGATAAGAAAGCACAGGTACCAGTCTCTTCACAAGTCCTTGTTTACATATCTTTTCAAGTTTCTTTCAGTTCACTAGTAAGGCAAGTACAATTTATTTTCCATGCAAAGTCATGTGTAATAAATAAAATATTTTCTTTTAAATGATAAAAGCATTGGGAATACAGCAGTGGCGGCTGATGAACTTTCAAGTTGGAGGGGCGCCAGAGCCAAACTTGGCTCCTCCTCTTTGCACAGACCCCACCCTCCACAACTCCTCCCCCTGTTGTCATATTGACTTTTGTATGCCCCTCCCAATGACCTTATACTTGGCCCGCCCATTGAAATAGACTTCACCTACAGATTTTTTGATAATGTTAAATACATTCTAGAATCTTGGGATTCAGGCAAATAATAACATTTCTCTTCTGCAAGAAGGCAATGACATTCACCAACAGCTGACTCTCCTTCTCAGGGTGTCTTCAAGTGAAGTAGTCCAAAATAGTCTGCAGCCACAGAGTGCCACAAATCAGAAAGTGCAAGACCCCAACCATAACTAAAAACACTTATGAAACCAAGCGAGACTATCTAGGCCCCAACCATACCTAAAAACATATTATACAAAGCGGGACTATAAAGGCCTCAACTGTAACTAAAAAAAAAAACTATTATGTCAAGCGGGACTATATAGGCAACAATCATACCTTAAAAACCCAAATTATACCAGTTAGGACTACATAGGCCCAAACCGGACCTAGAAAAACATAAAATATCAAGCAGGACTATATAGGCTACAATCGGACCTTAAAAACCCACATTACATCAAGCAGGACTATATAGGCCCAAACCTACCTAAAAAACCTTAAAATACCAAATGGGACTATATAGGGCCCAACCGAACCTTAATAACCCACATTACACCAAGCAGGACTATATTGGCCCAAACCGTACCTAAAAAAACATAAAATACCATGCATGACTATATACAGTGCCTTGAAAAAGTATTCACGCCCCTTGGCATTTTTCGTATTTTGTTGTCTCACAACCTGGAATTAACATGGATTGTTTGAGGATTTGCATAATTTAATTTACAGAACGTGCCCACAACTTAGAAGATGTTTTGTTTTTTTATTGTGAAGCAAACAACAAATAGGACAAAATAACAGAAAAAGTCAATGTGCATAACTATTCACCCCCCTAAAGTCAATACTTTGTAGAGCCGCCTTTTGCTGCAATCACAGCTCCAAGTCGCTTTGGATAAGTCTCTATGAGCTTGCCACATCTTACCACTGGGATTTTTGCCCATTCCTCCTTGCAAAACTGCTCCAGCTCCTTCAAGTTGGATGGTTTGCGCTTCTGAACAGCAATCTTTAAGTCTGACCACAGATTTTCTATTGGATTGAGGTCTGGGCTTTGACTAGGCCATTCCAACACATTTACATGTTTCCCCTTAAACCAGGCAAGTGTTGCTTTAGCAGTGTGTTTGGGGTCATTGTCCTGCTGGAAGGTCCATCCTAGCCTCAAATCATGCACAGAGTGGTACAGGTTTTGCTCAAGAATATCCTTGTGTTTAGCACCATCCATCTTTCCCTCAACTCTTACCAGTTTCCCATTCTCGGCTGCTGAAAAACATCCCCACTGCATAATGCTGCAACCACCATGTTTCACTGTGGGGATGGTGTTCTTTGGGTGATGTGATGTGTTGGGTTTGCGCCAGACATAGCTTTTTCTTTAATGGCCGAAAAGTTCAATTTTAGTCTCATCAGACCAGAGCACCTTCCTCCATACATTTTGGAAGTCTTCCACATGCCTTTTCACAAACTCAAAACGTGCCATTTTGTTTTTTGCTGAAAGTAATGGCTTTCTTCTGGCCACTCTGCCATAAAGTCCAGCTCTATGGAGCATATAGCGTATTGTCATCCTATGTACAGATACTCCAGTCTCTGCTGTGGAACTCTGCAGCTCCTCCAGCGTTACTTTAGGTCTCTGTGCTGCCTCTCTGATTAATGCCGTCCTTGCCTGGTCCGTGAGTTTTGGTGGGTTGGGGTGTCTCTTGGCAGGTTTGCTGTTGTGCCATTTTCTATCCATGTGGTTATGATAGATTTGATGGTTCTCCTGGGGATCATCAAAGATTTGGATTTTTTTGGTAACCTAACCCCCCAACCAGACCTTTAGAACCTTAAAATACCAAGCGGAACCATATAGGCCCCAACAGGACCATTTAAAATACCAATGGGGACTGTATGGGCCAAAACCATACTTAAAAAACCTTAAAATACCAAGGTGGACTATATAGGTCAAACCAGACCTATAAAACAAATATTAAACCAAGTGGGACATCTAGGCCCAAACCGGACCTTAAAAACCCACATTACACCCAAAAGGACCATAAAGGTCCCAATCGGACCGTAAAAACCCACGTTACACCAAGCGGGACCATATGGGCCCCAACCAAACCTTAAAAACCCACATTACACCCAACAGGACCATATAGGCCACAACCGGACCTTAAAAACCCACATTACATCAAGTGGGACCATATAGGCCCCAACCGGACCATAAAAACCCACATTACACCAAGCGGGACCATATCGGCCCCAACCGGACCAATAAAACCTTTAAATACCAAGTGGGACTATATAGGCCCAAACCGGACCTTAAAAGCCCACATTATACCAAACGAAACTATATAGGCCCCAACCAGAAGTAAAAACCCACATTACACCAAATGGGGCCATATAGGAACAACCGCACCTTTAAAACTTTAAAATACCAAGCGGGACTATAAAAACTCACATTACAGCAAGCAGGACCATGTAGACCCCAACAGGACCTTTAAAACCTTAAAACCAAGCGGGACTATAAAGGCCCAAACCGGACCTAAAATACCCACCTTACACCAAGCGGGACCATTGCAAGCCTATCCCTCCCCCCCCCACTCTATCTCTCCCCCCCCCATACTCTAATTTACTGGCCTTGCAATGAGCACCTTTGGCTCTCATCACCGGCTTCGCAATGAGCGCCTTTGGTGCTCATTGCAAGCCTCCCCCCTCTACATTTCCCCCCCTCTACTTTACTGGCCAGGTGATAAACGCCTTCGTCGCTCATTGCGAGTCTCTCCCCCCTCTACTTCCTCTCCCTCCCCTGTGTCTCTTTGTCTCTCCCCCTCCTCTACCTTCACTGTGTCTCTTCCCTCTCCCTCCCTCATGTTTCCTTCCCCATCTCCTTCCCCTGTGACTCTTCCCCCTCCTGTGTCTTCCCCCCATCCCCCTCCCCTCTTCTCTCCCTCCCCTCTTCTCTCCCTCCCCTGTGTCTATAGGAATACCATTTAGTGTATGGTGAGGAACAAGAGCAAGAGAAGCCTCCATACATACAGAGTACATGCACAGCTATATATCACATATTATAATTGTCTAACTACGATTCGTCGTCACGCTGCGTTGCGTAGTGCGTATGACTTAGCGATGAGCGCCACAGGCGTTCATCGCCCGGCGAGCCTCGCACAGCGAGGCAAGCCGTTAAACCGCTCTGTTGCGTAGTGCGTACGACTTACCACAGCGAGGCGAGCCGTTAAATAGTAAGAACTTTGGCAATGAGGCGCTCATTGCAGGCGAGCCGTTAAATCATAGCACTTTGGCAAAGAGCGCCGCAGGCGCTCATTGCAGGCAAGCCTCGCGTAGCGAGGCGAGCCGTTAAACCGTAGCACTTAGAAAAAAAATACGAGATTAAAAAAATTACGAGATAAGCGGCGGAACCAAAACACTAAAAAAAACACTAAATGCACACTAAAAAATAAAATAAGGGTCACTTACAGCATGGGGAACCAGGCAGGACGTCTGGAAGTGAGTTGGAACTCCAATTTACAGCGATTTAGCCGAGTTACAAAGATCGAAAATCGGCTAAGCGAGAAAAAAATGGCCGCCTAAAAAAATGAAAACGAGGCTATACTACTACGAACTGCGTAAAACACAGCCACAGACGTATGTGTTTGAAAAACAACGAGATAAAGGATGCTGATTAATAGCGCAATGAGTAAAAAGACAGTAACGAGTACATTTTACGAAACCCAATTACAGATTTACGCATTAAGACAGATTTAACGCCTTTGTCTCGCGCAACATCGGATTTCCCGCCTAAACCAACGCATTTGATGAAATATAAGTTGCAAGTTACAAAAAAAATAAATAAATTGTATTTATTTTAAGAGAAAAAAAGGTACTTTAGCGGGCTTAGCGATGAGCGCCGCTGGCGATCATCGCCTGGCGAGCCTCGTGCAGTGAGGCGAGCCGTTAAACCGTACTACTTTGGCAATGAGCGCCGCAAATGCCGAACGAACAAAACGAAAACGAGGCTACAGCACTATAACCACGGAAAACTACCGATAGTTCGCTAAGACGCATACCACATACCGCCATTTTAGGATAATGCGGAAGTACACAGCTACGTTAACGGTTTCGGCTCGCGCACGCACACTATTACACTGCACACGTTCATCACGCTTACACGGCACCTCCACACCACTAATGCTGCAGCAACATCAACACAGATTGCCAGCTCTTCAACACAATGCATAAAAATACGTAAATTCATTTATTAATTTGAATTCTATATTTCAGTAGTACACAGAAAACAACATTAGCTACCTTACAATTCCATATGTATATTAATAACTAAACAAATTTTAAAACATACACATCTCATTGCCGTCATTTTTTGACGGGCAATACGCTAGTATATATATATACTAGCGACTTGCCCGCTACGGCAATAAAATTGTAAGGCAGGTAATGCTGTTTGGTGGAGACGCGCGGTGAATGGGTGTTGTATTTATTGTGTTTTTTTTTGTTTTTGTGTCTATTTGTTTGTGTATGGTAGTGAAATAATTAATACATTAATAAATGAATATACTTGACCTATTTGGAAGTAATATATGCAGGAAGCATTGTGCTGAAGAGCTGACAATCTGTTTTTCTGTTCCTGCAGCATATAATGTAGGTTTGCACTGTTGTGGAGCTGAGGTGTGTCAGCAATGTGTGCAGTGTGTAGTGTAAATAGGCTGCGTGCGCGAGGGAAAGCCGTTAGGGTAGCTGTTTACTTCCGCATTGTGTAAGTTAGTGTTGTAAAATGGCGACTAATGTTTATGTGCTAGGAAGCTGTGTATGATGTAGCGTCCTTGCTAATGGTGTATCTTGTACCTCGTACGGCTTTTTGGAAAAACCGTATGTGCTTGGTGGTTTTTTGCGTGTTTAGGGTCCTGTAGCCTCGTTTTCGTTTTTTTTTCGGCTGCCATTTTTTCTTTCGCTTCTGGGATTTTCGTGTGTCTAAACTCTTTAATTTGTACTTAAGGTGTAACTGCACTTGCAGAGTTCCTGGGTGCCCCCCCTTGTTGTGGGTAAGCTTTTTATGTATTTGCTGTGTGTATTTATTGTGTTTTAATGTATATAATGTCACTTAGGATGAGCATTGTAGCACAACGCTGTAAACTGCAGTACTAGGGAGAGACACCAGGCAAGGGAAAGGCACACAAAGGGTTAATTTAAAGTGATAGATGCATATTTTTAACAAAATCAAATTAAAGAAAACATGAAAGCTGATATAGACATAATTAAATTTATTATTATCTACATAAATGTAAAATACAATATTAAAGTGATTGATAATTTTTTGGGGGGTGCTTGCCCATTTGCCCCTATGCACCAGCTGCCCCTGGAATACAGTAAACATTTCAATTTCACCAGTAGTTAATTCTACAAACTACATGAACCCAGCTTATAGGTAAATTTAGGTATGGGGAAGAAGGTAAGTAAGGGTATACCAGGTGGCTGTGCATACAGTCATATCACAGCCCATTACTTTGCTTAGCCAATCCGAAACAGTTTGATTGAGGTGCAATCTAATAATATAAAGAGCAGTTTGTCTGTCACAGTCTGTGATGTCATTGAGCAGTGGGCCATGACATCATTGAACAGAGGGGCCTGGGAGCTGGCGTAACAGCCGCCATTACACACCTCAGAAAGAGAGAGACAGCACACAGACAGATAGCACAGAGAGAAAGACAGCAAAGAGTGAGAGAGAATGTGCCATACAACACAGGAAGCGGCATAACTGCTGCTATTACACACCTCAGAGAGAGAGAGACACAGCACACAGAGAGCCAGCACAGAGAGACACAACACAGAGAAAAAGCACACAGACAGCACACAGATAAACAGCACAGAGACAGCACAGCTAGAGACCACACAGAAAGAGACAGCACGGAAAGAGAGACAGACAGCAACAAGTGAGAGAGAACACACCACAGATTACAGCAAGCACCACCACACACAACAGGCGGCATAACAGTCATCATAACACCTCAGAGAGAGCAAGAGAGAGAACACACAGACACACAGCATACAGACAGAGGCACAGAGAGAGAGATAGACAGCAAAGATAGAAAGAGACAGCAAAGAGTGAGAGAGAACGCCCCAAACGACCCAACAAGTGCCACCATATGCCTCATAAAACAGCAAGAGGCATAACGGCTGCCATTACGCAACTCAGAGAGAGACCGCACACAGACAGACTGCAAAAAGCACACAGACAGCATAGAGGGAGAGTGACAGACAGCAAAGAAAGAGACAGAAAAGAGTGAGAGAGAAACCGCCACACACAACACAGCAACGGTCGCCACACGCCACAAACAGCAGCAGGCAGCATATCGGCTTCCATTAAAAACATCTGAGAGAAAGACACAGCACATAAAGAGACAGCACAGAGAGACAGCACAGAGACAGATAGCATACAGAGAGACAACACAGAGAGAGAGAGACAGTACAGAGAGAGATATCTCAGAGAGACTACATAGATAATTGAAGGTAATGTTCTATTATACCGTCATTTATGACAAACAAGTTACTAGTATTTTATATAAATAATGGAGGAAACTACATCATCACCCTATACACTTCTGTATGAAAACTTTGAGAGTGCAGGATATTAGATGGATACTTCTGTGACATACTTGGGCACATATGATGAAATCAGTTAGTGCATATGATTAAAAAATTGTGATCTAGGACATGATAGCTTCCCTTATAGGTAAACAAGCGCCCTCTGCCAAATATTGGTACACATATTATCACAATAACCAAACAGTACGCAAACATGCACTCGGTGATGTAGCTCCAAGCAGTCCGCCTGATGCTAGCCAGGGGCGTTGCTATGTTCTAGAGAGGTCCAGAACTTGAGCCTATGGCAAAACATAGCATACCCTTAATTATTTCGTTCACATGCACTCACGCTCACACATACAGCACAACTGTGGACACATGATTTATTAAAATACATTTGTGATATGAATCAATACACCAAACAAAGTGTCCTGGTCTGCTCATTCCAATCTTTCTTCTTCCATAGCTGCTCCATTACATATCAAGGTTCAGGCCGATGTAGTACATAATGTTTTATCATGATTCGGAAAGATTGTGTTCTAAACTCTAAGATTTGTTTTGTAGTAAACAAAGAGTTTATGATGTAAGAAAAATAAATTGTCCCTTCATCCCTATTCTTTTCAATGTGAATCTAAATAAGAACACAGAGATGATATTCTGTGCATTTGTGCTTATTTACACATCCTCTCAGGTTTCTTTAAAATCGCTGGTAATGCTAAGGGGAATCAACACATTGTGTTTTATTAATTTATGTGTTGCTTTAATGTTATTTTTTTAATACAATTTATTTTCCATACAACAGAAAGGTTATGTATAATTTGTGTTCTTTTGAATGCATGATGAAAACCTTTCACCCCCTTCTGGATCACTACCTTGTTGTGGTGAAGGGGCTTGTGTACCTCAATGAAGCTGTGAGCTACAATGTCACCCAAGATGGGCAGGTCATAGCAGAGAGGTCAGACAAATCATGGTCCACTGGAGTATCGATGTGGCTAGGCACAACCAGAATCTCCTGGCGTGCTGTCATCTATATGGTCACCTAGGCCCTCATTCTATTACCGGCCGTAAATCGTCCGTAAGGCTGCGATTCCTTGCGGGGGTTCAGTTAACTCGCAATTCTATTATACGGCCCCGCAAGGATCTCCTCTTACGGCCGGCCGCATATCTTGGAACCGGCCGTAAGCTCTGAAATATAAAAACACAAAAATAAATTCAAGCCTGCACTGTACAGCTCTGTAAATGCTAGGGATCATATTGGGGGACATGAGGATTAAAAGGAACCCACTCTCAAGCTTGCACATCAGCCCAAACCCGAGTTCAAATTAACTGTTTATTTTCCGGCTGCGGCGTGGGTGTGTCTGAGGTGCTCCAAGCACTCTGGACTTTTTACATGGATATTTTACGTATATTAAAAATAAAATATTTTACGGATTTGAGTATAGGGTAATTATGTGCTATTTTTTCTAACACCGAATATCATATCAATATGGCTTTATTTGAGCTATTTTATGTGCTTAATTGGTGCTAGCGGGACCTGTTTGCTGCAAGTAAGCTGCGGCTCGTTTTTAGCTTTGCAGACAGGGTTCCCGGTGCAATAGAATCGCAACCAGGCTTTTCTTACGGCCAATTTCCTTGCGGCCGTTTTAGATCAAAGGCTTTCCTCCGGCGCGATCGGCCGCAAGAGATAGCAAGGCGCCGGCCGCAAGCCTGCCGGAGTCCCCGGCCGGAGGGGAATAGAATAGCCGTAAAGCTTGCGGCCGGTCCTTACGGCCCCGCAGCAGCTGCGGCCGGTAATAGAATGAGGCCCCATGAGTCTGCCACGACTGAAGGACTCAACAACAACAAAACCTTTCACAGATACTTTACTCTTTCACATCCATGCTGGAGCATGTAAACCAGCTTGTCGGAATGTGGACTACATACTGCTGCCCACTGACAGGGATGTAGAGAAAGGGAAGGAAGTAGGGGAAGTTATACCAGATGGCTATATATATTCTATAATACCAAAACCCATGTTATTGCTTAGCCACTCAGTGTAAGACTAATTGAAGTGCACTATTCCATTTAAATAGCTGAGAAAACTAGTCCATCTCTCATTCCACTTCAATTTGAACACTATTTGTGAGGGTTCAGAAGGTTATATCAAATATTTGTGACGCACCAGGAAAGTTCTCATTGAATAAATGTGTGCATGTCGTAAAACAATTTGTGATCTATGGCATAACAGCATCCCTTAGCAGTAAACATGCACAACTTATAGGTATACATCCTCTGACAAAGCATTGGCCCAGGTTTTAAATCAATTGCATAGTATATTATCACCAAGTCTTATAATTATTCCAAGATCCTCAAATTTATATTTTACCTATTAATATATGTTGAATAATTGTATGTTAAAACTGGAATACTTGTTTTTACACAATAAGAATAAATCTTCAGGTTTTCTAAAACATGACTTAAAAACAACAAGCTTTTGCGGAACTGTGTTTTTAAATAAACACAATAATTGTATTAATCCCTAAACACAGAAAGCAATTTTCCAGAGAGACAATTATAACAAATAATGTGTTGTGATATCCAATAATTCGGGCACTGCAACAATAAATATCTATAGTATCACATATAATAGTTGGGGATATACGGGCAGTTGGTGATGCTTTGTGGCCCGTAAGGCTGCAACTGCGAGCCTTGCGAAGTGAGGCGAGCCGTTACGGGACGTAAAGAGACACAGGGGATGGATAGGGGGTGGAAGAGACACAGGGGTGGGAGAGGGGGAAGAGACACAGGGGGAGGGGAAGAGATACATGGGAGGGAGAGGGGGAAGTAAACAGGGAAGGGAGAAAGGAGACACAAGAGAGGGAGAGGAGGGGGAAAGGTGACACAAGGGAGGAAGTAGACAGAGTAGAGATATGCAATGACACAGGTGAGGGGGAACAGACATAGGGGAGGGAGAGTCACAGGGGAGGGAGAGACACAGGGGAGGGAGACACAGGGGAGAGAGGGGAAAGAGACACAGGGGAGGGAGAGGGGGAAAGAGACACAGGGGAGGGGGAATGAGACACGGGAGGGACGGGGGGGAAAGAAGACACAAAGGAGGGAGAGGAGGGTGGAAAGGAGACAGAAGGGAGGGAGGGGGGAATGGGACACCGGGTAGGAAGTAGAAAGGGTAGAGACATGCAATGACAAAGGGAAGGGGGGAAAAGACATAGGGGAGGGAGGGGGGAGAGACACAGGAGAGAGAGAGGGGGGAAGGGACACAGGGGAGGGATAGTGGGGGAGACACACAGTGGGGGAAGAGACACAGGGTGGGAGAGGGGGGAAAGAGACACAGGGGATGGATAGGGGGTGGAAGAGACACAGGGGTGGGAGAGGGGGGAAGAGACACAGGGGGAGGGGAAGAGATACAGGGGAGGGAGAGGGGGGAAGTAAACAGGGGAGGGAGAAAGGAGACACAAGAGAGGGAAAGGAGGGGGAAAGGAGACACAAGGGAGGAAGTAGACAGAGTAGAGATATGCAATGACACAGGGGAGGGGGGAACAGACATAGGGGAGGGAGAGTCATAGAGGAGGGGGAGACACAGGGGATGGAGACACAGGGGAGAGAGGGGAAAGAGACAAAGGGGAGGGAGAGGGGGAAAGAGACACAGGGGAGGGGGGAAGAGACACAGGAGGGACGGGGGGAAAGAAGACACAAAGGAGGGAGAGGAGAGGGCGCTCAGCGCGGGGCTTAGGATGAGCACCGAAGGTGCTCACATTAGTTGGCAAAAAGCATTGCCAGGCTTCAAATTTTATTCCCGTCATTTTTTTATGGGCAAGTAGCTAGTATAAATATAGCTAAGGAAATATTTGTAATACAGATAAAAACATCACATATATAGTGGGGGGGGGGGGGAGTATTTGATCCCCTGCTGATTTTGAATGTTTGTCCACTGACAAACAAATTATCAGTCTATAATTTTAATGGTAGGTGTATTTAAACAGTTAGAGACAGAATACCAAAAATAAAACAACAAGAAAAACATATGTAAATAAAGTTATAAATTGATTTGCAGATTAGAGAAGGGAAATAAGTATTTGATCTTCTATCAATCAGCAAGATTTCTGGCTCCTGGGTGTCTATTATACAGGTAACTAGCTGAGATTAGGAGCACTTTCTTAAAGGGAGTGCTCCTAATCTCAGATCGTTACCTGTATAAAAAACACTTGTCCACAGAAGCAATAAATCAGATTCCAAACTCTCTACCATGGCCAAGACCAAGGAGCTGTCCAAGGATGTCAGGGACAAGATTGTAGACCTACAAAAGGCTGAAATGGGCTACAAGACCATCGCCAAGCAGCCAGGTTGGTGAGAAGGTGATAATAGTTGGTGTGATTATTCGCAAATGGAAGAAACACAAAATAACTGCCAGTCTCCCTCGGTCTGATGCTCCAAGCAAGATCTCACCTCGTGGAGTTTCAATGATGATGAGAATGGTGAGGAATCAGCCCAGAACCACACAGGAGGATCTTGTTAATGATCTCAAGGCAGCTAGGACCATAGTCACCAAGAAAACAATTGGTCACACACTACGCAGTGAAGGACTGAAATCCTGCAGCGCCCGCAAAGTCCCCCTGCTCAAGAAAGCACATGTAGAGGCCCGTCTGAAGTTTGCCATGAACATCTGAATGATTCCGAGGAGAGCTGGGTGAAAGTGTTGTTGTCAGATGAGACCAAAATCTAGTTCTTTGGCATCAACTCAACTTGCCGTGTTTGGAGGAGAAGGAATGCTGTCTATAACCCCAAGAACACTGTGCCCATCGTCAAACATGGAGGTGGAAACATTATGCTTTGGGGGTGTTTTTCTGCTGAGGGGACTGTACAACTACACCACATCAAAGGGACAATGGACAGGGACATGTACCATCAAATCTTGGGTGAGAACCTCCTTCCCTCAGCCAGGGCATTGAAAATGGGTCATGGATGGGTATTGCAGCATGAAAATTACCCAAAACACAGAGCCAAGGTAACAAAGGAGTGGCTCAAGAAGAAGCACATTAAGATCCTGGAGTGGCCTAGCCAGTCTCCGGACCTTAATCCCATAGAAAATCTGTGGAGGGAGCTGAAGGTTCGCGTTGCCAAACATCAGCCTCAAAACCTTAATAACTTGGAGAGGATCTGCAAATAGGAGTGGGGCAAAATCCAACTTGAAATGTGTGCAAACCTGGTGGCCAACTACAAGAAACATCTAACCTCTGTGATTGCCAACAAGGTTTTGCCACCAAGTACTAAGTCAAAGGGGTCAAATACTTATTTCCCTCACTGACTTGCAAATCAATTTATAACTTTTTTCACATGCTTTTTTCTTGTTTTATTTGTGTTGCTATTCTGTCTCACTGTTAAAATACACCTACCATTAAAATTATAGACTGATCATTTCTTTGTCAGTGGAGAAACATTCAAAATCAGCAGGGGATCAAATACTTTTTCCCACCACTGTATAATTGTTAAATAATTGCGGCCCTCGCAAAGCGAGTTCCACGGGATTTAGGTGCAATGAGCACCAGAGGTGCTCATTCCAGGCCTCGCGATGAGCACTGCAGACGCTCATCGCGAGGCCTGTAGGACTTAGGACCAAAGCCTGTAGTTGCAACTGCGGGCTTCGCAAAGCGGGGCTGCACTAAATTACGAATTTAACAGCCGAACCACGGGACTGGAAAGACAAACAAAAATCCACAAATATGCCTAAAATTAACTTACACACTCACACACACCACAGGGGGAGAGCCAGGGACCTGTGAGTAAGGTTGCAATTTAATTTGTGGCATATTTGGCATTTTTCATCTATCAAAAATCACCTAACGAGAGAAAAAATGGCGGCCGAAAAAACGTAACAGGATGAAAACTAGGCTGAAGCCAGTAAAAACGAGCCCGAAGCCAGTAACACTCTGCCGAACAACGCAACCAAAGCCATGAAAAACTTGAGGAGACACAGAGGAGAAAGACACAGGTCTGAGAGACAAAGGAAAACAGACACAGGGGAGGGGAAAATAAAGAAAAACAAAAGACACAAGGCAGGGAGAGGATGGGGAGGGAGATATGGGGACCACAGAGAGTGGGGAAAGGCTTGCAATGACCACCGAAGGTGATCATTGCAAAGCACGAAAGTGACAGCCAGCCCAGGAAGAAGCAGCTACGCGAAACGTGTGCGTCTGCCGGATCTGGTCCCCCTATGATGACGTCACAGCCTACAATGTAGCGTGTTTGCAGGGAAGCACCCCTCTTCAATGCTTTTGTTTGTATTGCGCTTATATGCTCTTTCATCCTACTTTATTTAGTTAAGTGAGGGAGGATTAGTTAGTTCTTTTTGTTTATATAAAGATGTCGAGCGGGGTAAGTGGTGGATCCCCTGTACCACCCCACTAGCTCATAGACAAGGTACATTTATTTATCAGGGTTAGCATAGTCAGTGTAGGTTGTAGTGTGTGGGAGTCAGTGGTGGGCTCTGGTACCACCACACAGTATAGTGTTAGTTAGGTTTGTTATTTATTTATTTATTTTATTGTTCCTTTTTCTTTTTTTTGTAGCACTTTTTGGAATTATTATTAGATGTTTCATTATATGCATTATTATTTATACTAATTGCAGTTATTGGCTCACCTGCCAAACACTACATAATGAATGATTGCTATTGATATTAGACATATTTGTTGGTATATTTGTTAAATCACTTTATTGCTGCACAAAGCACTTTGGAAGATATCAGATATTTATCTGTATTCTCATTGGTTGAACTTTTGACTATGCGATATGAATTTGCAGACTAACTAATATTTACTGTATATACTATATATTCAACAGCTACATATATTCAGTCTAGCTTTATTATGATTGCTTTCCTTATAGCTGCTACATATGTATCTGCTTCAGATATGTGAGATGAGCCATCGGTTTTGATTTGACTCTATATTGAATCTTGTTCATTCATTTGGGGGAATTTTTCTATTTTAGAGTTTTATGCGACGAGATTGAGTTTGATGTATTTTAAAAAAAATGTCAATAAAGATTGTAATGCTTTTATTTTCTTGATTGAGTTTATTTGTTTCAATTTGTATTCAGTGGCATTCAGATCTGGTTGGATCTTGGAAGTTTCTGTTCTCTTTTTTCTGTTATGTATGCTAATATATACTTCTCTAATCCAATCTGGATTCAAGCATTAAAGGCCATTGTGGCTGATATACTTTAATTGGTATCCTTTCTTTTGATATGAATACAAATCAACCTATCTTTACTGTATAGATTCCTCAAGCCCGCAAATGTTCTCACAACTGTAAATGGCAAATGTAGAAGAAAATCCTACAGGTACCAGATAGGTTAACAAATAAAAATCAATACAAATAAAAAATCAATACTGCACTTTAAAAGATGGGGAAAGTGATGAAAGACATTAGAATTCATTGCACAACAGTCTCAAGCTTGAAAATCTGCAATCAAAAATTATTGTTTTTAATGTTTCATTTCCGTGTCATATCAATCTCAGGAATTAATAAATTACTACATATCAGGCCACCCACAAGGAATAAAACAGTATCACCATTCATTTTTATTATTTTGTACATTGACGGATTTCCAGTCTGATCGCATATCGGACCTCTAATCGCTAATTGGTTGACGTTAAACCTCCATGTTTTACTGACGTAATGATGTCTCATTTACTATTGGCTGTTTCTAAATCGGTAGTTATGGCCTTGCTTAATTATGATCATGCTCTTAAATACCCTTAAATTGTGGGCTTGTTCAAATGAATCTCTCTGTAATTGTAGCAAATTTCAAGCCCGCAGACTTACGGCCTGTATAACATAAACTGCGGTTGAATGGGGGCCAAAAACTGCAATTGAATAGGAGCCATAGTTTACATCCTAGCTCACAAACAAAAGTTTTATTGTCTGTTTTTGTGGCACCTCTTCTTCTCCACTAATGCTCCTTGTTGGCAAACTCCAAGGTTCAGTTCTAGGCCTCTAATATGATCTTTTAGATTTATGTATCATCTATATGCAGATGACACTCAAATCTGACTTCTGACACTAAACTTATCCCCCTCTCTTTTAGCACTGCCAAAGACTGACAGCCTTATTAAATTGTGATTCGGCCAATTGAAAAGGGCTCTATATAAGCACAGAGCATATTTTTTTTGCAGATGTTTTTAGTCAGTGAACTTCTATCCAAAAACAAGGTCTTCACTAACTAAAAACTTCTGTAAATAGATCTAACACGCAACCACTAAATACAGACTTACACAAAAAAATACGAACCGCGGGACTTAGAACTCAAAATGTACGGACATAACATAAAAACAAACATTACGACCTTGCAAAAATATGACCTTAACGGCCGAACCGCGAGCACCGGAGAACATTACAAACACAACAAATACACACAAAAAATACACAAAAAGCTTACCCACAGCAAGGGGATGCACCCAGGACGTCTGCAAGTGAACTTACACCTCAATTTAAGTCCAAATTCCTGAGTTTAGACACACGAAAATCCAGAGGCTATAGGACCCTAAACACGCAAACACCACCAAGCACATACAAAAAAGCTGTACGAAGTACAAGATACACTTTTAGCAATCATCCACAGCCGCGTACACAATGCGGAAGTATACAGCTACCCTAACGGCTTTCCCGCGTGCATGCAGCCTATTTACACTACACACTGCACACATTGCTGACACTTACACCTCAGCTTGTATGCTGCAGGAACATCAAAACAGATTGTCAGCTCTTCAGCACAATGCTTCCTACACATATTACTTCCAAATAGGTAAAATATATTCCTGTATTAATCTATTAATTATTTAATTACCATACAAAAATACATATACACAAAAAAAACACTCTCGCAATAAACACAAAAGCCATTCACTGCGCAACTCACAACAAGCGCCAACGCTGCTCATAGCACACAAAGCCTTACAATAAGCGCAAAAAGCAGATCAGCGCTGACCAAACAATAACAGCAAAAGCGCCTATCAGAAAAAAAAATACAACAACCAACAGCCTCGCAATAAGCGCCGAAGGATCTCGGACCAACAAAAAAAGTAATGTATGGGGCAAACAGCATTACCTGCCTTACAATTCGCTAGTAATAATAATAATTCACTGCACACACATTGTGGACTTTTTTAAATACAATGTAGTACAATATTGTAAAAGTTAGTCTACCTTCATGTAAAATGAATATCTTGTGAAGTCTTTTCCAAGTCATATGCTATATTTTTGCAGGGAAAAATATTTATACTTTTGACATTTTATACATATATTAACTAAGATATATTTATAATTTTCTGTGAAAGTCATATGTTGTGTTTTTCTGCAGTCATGAAGTATTCATGTGACACCATCGCCTACATTCACAATAGACTTCAAGGCCTTAAAAAAAAAACACTGAAACCTTTAATGTCTATTTACCCAAAGTCTCAGCAAAGCACTTCCTAGACCCTGTAAAGGTTAGTGAATCTAGGGACATATGTTGAGTAGACATATATTTTAATATGTCTAGAATGTTCCTCTTGGCCACTAATTCTCAGTGCTTAACACTAAATCAAACTTGAAATGAAAATAAATGTGAAACTTTATTAATTTAAACTACGCTGTACTTAGAAACACATTTGCAACACAATCAGGACTAAAAAGAGAATGAAAAGTTAAGGTAGAGACAGACCTCTGATCCTCAATGGGATGCCTCCTACCTGGAAGGCTCAGCTAATCATGTGCCCCATATTTGACTTATTTCCCTATCTATTCCCTAGTCCTTGAAAGGAGAAAGAGAAATTGAAGGAATCCTAAAAGAGCTAAAATCTGACATATCTTTAAAACCAATAAATTGGCATAGTTTGGCCATATGGTTAATTCCTCCCACTAAATAATCATAAATGATGTTCTTTTGTGAAAGGTAAATTGATTATGTAATGTAGAACATTAACACTTTTGATGAGAGATATAGAAGTACTCTAGTGATTGCCATCTTATTCCAATGTATTTCAAAACCAACTCCTGTCCCTATAGTGCCTATAGTTATATGGACTCTTAAACACGAAATATAACAAACTTATATTGAAGCAACTTATATTCCTGACATCACTTTTCTATAGTCAAGGGTCCATCCAATAGAATAACCTCCATTTAAAGTCTTTATCAGCTATTGGTACTATATTCAGACATTAGAGTAGTTGTATTGAGAGTTTCCCCTTCTGGATTGCTACCTTGTCGTGGTGAAGAGGCTTGTGTACATCAATGAAGCTGTGCACTATACCATATAGGGTCACCCAAGATGGGCAGGTCATTGCAGAGAAGTCAGACAAATTGTGGTCCCCTGGAGAAGGAACTAGCAACCCACTCCAGTAGCTTTGCCATGAGGACCAAATGGATAACCATATGGATAAGCACAACCAGAAATACAGATAGATGTGCCTGGACTGCTGCGTACATATGGTAACCAAGAGTGGGAAACAACTGAAGGACAGAACAACAACAATTGAGAGTTTAAGAGTGCAAATAACAAGGACACTATAGGGACAGAGTTGGTTTTAAAAGTGTGTGTTCTATCAGCCATTTAGAAATCAGAATGCAAAATAACTTTTTATACTAAATTTTAATAAGATGGCAATCAATAGGGTACTTTTATACCTATCATCAAAAGCGTTATTGTTCTACATTTAGAATCAATTTACCTTTCACGAAAGAACAGCATTTATGGTTATATATTTATGTTTCCCAATAAAAATCAACAACTAAAAAATGAAAGCAAAATGTTCTTTTTTACATCCGCTTGAACAGTTTTATACTGTATGCATAATATGGGCTAAGCAGGTATATTATCCAGTGGGTAGTAGTGCCACGAAATTGTACTGGCATGTCTATATACAGGTACATTTCTGTTTGTAGGTTCACTTGACATTAAGAGATGTAACTGTGGAGTGTGTCCATGATTGTATCTGTTCTCACATCACTCAACAAACTGGATTATTATAAACAATAAATTATCTATACTTTTTCAGATCAGTCATTTCATCCTAGTTTTTTCCATAAAGAATAAGGAGTAAGGAATAAGGTGACATGCAATTCTTACTTACACATTCCCTGTGTTTTGATGTCTTTGATTAAAACTTTAACTTTGACTTAATATAATATTTTGGCTACTCTCTTACTCTTTCTAGCGTGCATTATTCATACATGTATGCAAAACTTTATATTTATATCAGTTAACTCAGAAGGGACATGCTTTTTTAATGCCATCATTTCCAGTGACGACATTTGTTTTAATTGTATTATTAAGTACACACTTGTGTACATACATTATATTACATGTTTAACCTGATAATGTATTATTGGCCAGTGAAAGCAAAAATACTGAAAACAATATAACATTTTCCATAAAACGTGGAAGGTTGCTTGTATTTTCAAACCTAAACAGATAAATGTTGAAAATCTGATCTGCTGGCCCAAAATATTTCACCAAATCAATGCCACTTAAATGGTTAATTGATATAGAACTAGATTCAAAACATAAAACTTATTATTATAACATAATCTATTATTACTTCTACCAAGAGTTAGAATAGGTAGATGATAAGGAGCACCTGTCTGTACGAGGCACCATGTTTTGAAGGAGAAAATGTGTTAACATTTTATTAAAGGCTTACACTGTGCTCCGTGCAGGAAGTAAGGGGGGAAAGAGAATGAGGGGAGGGGGAAGGCAGAAGAAGCAGGGGAGGGGGTAAGAGAGAAGAAGAAGGGGAAGGGGAAGAGAGAAGAAGGAGAGAGGAGGAGGGAAGAGAGAAGACGGAGGGGGAGAGAGAAGGTGGGATGGAGAGACAGAAGGAGGGAGGGAGAAGGAGGGAGAGAGAAAGAGGGAGACAGAGCGGGCATAAAGACAGAGAGACGACGCACAGGAAGAGGGAGAGAGAGCATAGAGAGAGAGGGAGAGGGCACTCAGGAAGAGAGAGAGAGGGCGCAGAGAGAGAGAGAAAGACATAGTAGATCATATATCATACCGTCATTTTTGACCGGTAAATAACTAGTTATCTTATATTTATAATGTGCCAACCTATTCTGCAGCACCATACATAGGACAAACACAAGATAAGAACAATATAAATACAAATGAAATTAAAAGAGAGCCCTGTCTTTGAGCTTATATTCTTCCATATAGAGTACTTTCTCAAGCATTGTATTTGGTTAAAAACGCACCAACTTACCATCTAAGGGATTTGGAAGGTGATAGACACATTGGTCATATTAGTATGAATGTGATAAGCTTAGATGTGTTTTTAGTGATGTTTTGAAGTTCTTTAGACAGGAGGAAAGTCTAATGGAGCGAGGTAAGGAAAAGTCTTGAAGGCGGGAGGGAGGAGGAGGTGATAAGAGAGAAGGAAAGAAGAAGGTCATTGGCAGAATGAAGGGGGAGGGTGGACAAGTATTTTGAGATGAGAGTAGAGATATAAGCAGGTGAATTATTATTGAGGCTTTATATGTTAGGGTCATGATTTAAACATTTATTCTGGAGGTTCTAGGAAACCAGTGGAGTGACTGACAGAGATGTGATGCTGACATTGAGATTTGGGTATTGTCGATGAGTCTAGCGGATGCATTCATAATATTTTGACATGTTAAGTTTGAGATGGAGGGCAGACATCCAGCACAATATGCTAGAGAGACCGTTGAAAACTTGTGCTAGAAGTGAGGGGGATAGATCTGGTGTTGAGAGGTAAATTTGAGTTTTGTATTCCTGGAGAAAACTCACTTTAGTTTTTTTTAACATCAGTTAAAAAAAACTTGTGTTGGAGTGCAGGACATCGATGCAAACACAAGAAGCTTTTTGTCTCTCCTTTTGCATTGGCACATATATATGTGGAATAGATGCAGGAGGAGAAAATTGAGATAATAACCACAAATAAATATGTTAATTCTTATGTTATGGCAATAATAGCTTGTAAAGGGTTTCATATTTTTAAGCACTACACATGAACATTTGTATTTTAACAACACATTACAAGTAATGGACCTCTTTGTTGTTGCTTTTCATTGTGCCAGTGGCTATCCACTAAATTAAACGTTGTTTTTATTACTCATCAAAATGTTTCACTGACAACTCATAATAGAGGAATTACTTTCTTATGATGACTAAATCAAAGCAAAAAAGAGTTGCCTGACACTGTGTGGGCAGCATGTGAAGCAAAAAACTGCCCTCCTGAACCTAAAACAATGTACTGTTAAACAGAATATATGTCAATGATTTTATTCCAGTGATCACAATGTTGATTTCTACAATGTACTAATAAATATGCATAAAGAGACATGGAGGTCAGCAAAACCGCTGTGCACAATCACTTTGAAAATCACGTGGGAATTTTTTTATTTTTTATCTAGTCGTTTACCTATCATAAATGACGGTATAATATTACATGTGTCTCCCCCCCCCCGTGTCTCTTTCAAGTCTCTCCCTCCCCTCTGTCTATTTCCCCCCTCTCTTTGTATCTCCCCCTCCCCTATGTCTCTTCCCCCTCCCTTCCCTGTGTCTCTTTCCCCACTCCTTTCCTATGTCTTTTCCCCCTTTCTCTCCCCTGTGTCTCTTTCCCCTCTCCTCCCTCCCCTGTGTCTCTTTCCCCTTCTGTCTTTTTCCCCTTTCCCCTGTGTCTCTTTCCCCCTCATCCCTCCCCGGTGTCTCTTTCCCCCCTTTGTCTCTTTCCCCCTTTGCCCCTGTGTTTCTTTCGCCCCTCCTCCCTCACCTGTGTCTCTTCCCCCCGTTCCCCCTCTGTCGCTTTT
This sequence comes from Discoglossus pictus, assembly GCA_027410445.1. Taxonomy (NCBI): domain Eukaryota; kingdom Metazoa; phylum Chordata; class Amphibia; order Anura; family Alytidae; genus Discoglossus; species Discoglossus pictus. The sequence continues at coordinate 459,531,846 of CM050163.1, read as the reverse complement.
CCCCTTTCCCCCTCTCTGTCCCTCCCTTTCTTTTGTATAAGACAATGTGGTAAAGTTTGACAATAGCATGTAACAATAGAGGCCACTCGGCATAGTCACACACCTTCGAATCCATATGCAAAAAGAAGCCATAATTCAGGAAGCAATTAATAAATAATTTGTCAAATTAGTAATTGGTAAATTAGGTACTGATAATAAGGCCAGTCTAGTGGGAGGATACATTGAACTGACATCCAAAATTAGTAAATTCAAAAGTGTTTTTCTATTACTAGAACACATTTGTAATAGCTAACAAGTGCAGATAGTCATAATATTATAGGTTTAGTGTAACTAGAACCTTTGGTTTATTCTTTTAAATAATTAAACTTATTCATATTTGAAAGGGCATTTTAACACACAAATTGTTTGTAATCTTTCCTTGAGAGATTTCTATAAAGATATGTTTAAGTATCAGTTGTGAGCTCTCCACAAAACCTGGAAGATATGTATACAAAGCTATTGAATAGATATAGAAAATAACATTTCTTTATGTCCTTCACTGTTGCTATGGATGTTCAAGGCTAGCAGTTTCTTATATAATAAAAATGCATTTGTTTACTCCTATTTCTAGCGATCTCAAGATGCTGCACAGTATCTAAGAAAATTACAGCATGTGATAAATATTGCTGCTCTGATAGAGCATACTCTACTAAATCTCTCAAACAAGTACAGAAAGCAGCAATTTTCTAAAAAAGATCTGGAACAGATATTGACCTCAAATGGTTATTTTGACTATAGAAAGATATATTTGAGGTTAGATAAGAATTAATAAATCTTTGTGTCTGCCCATGCTATTTAAAATGATTATATTTTATAGTGTTATGCAGAGCACCTAGGAATCCATTATCACTTTATTAAACTGTCATCATACTGAGCCTTATGGACTACTGTCAGGTTAGTGTGCCATCATATACTGGTGGGCATTTATTTGTGCACAAGCAAATCAAATACCATGGCCCCTATTCAGTTGAGCAATTGTAAGTTACATGAGCCCGTAATGAAGCCCGTAAACTAATTTGCCATACAATTAGCGTCTTTTAGCTACCCACCAAGGAATTGAGGGGTTACAGGCTAAAAATCCCTGAGGTTGTAAAAATCGTAACTCCAACCCATCTAAGCCTGATCTTTCAAGCTCATAAATGTTACAATTGCAAATCGTTATTCAATTGCTACAATTCCTCATGCCCGCAATTGTTTTCACACCCATAAATGGCAAATGTAGAAGAAAATCCTACTGGTAGGACTTGCAAGGGGGTTAAACACCCGTTCGTCGCAATGTAAATGCAATAAATAATCAATACTGCACTTTAAAAGATGGGGAAAGGAGGGTGTGGCTAGCAGCAAACAGAGAGGAAGCAAAACAACATTGCTCCCAGCAATAAGGCTTTAAAAAGCATGAAAATTATATATAAATTATATATAAAGTAACTTCTCTATCACCAAATTAACAAATTTGCTCACAGGGGGACCCAGCTGGCTTTAAAAATCAAGTTTGGCAACTTTTTTCCTGAGATTTGCAGCTGAACCAGAACAAAGGAGTCTCTGAAACACTGATAAACAACATGCCTACTTAAGGTTGGTAATGACTCATATTGCCTGTCTGTTTCAAACCTATACAATTCTTTGCCTTATACTACTGGAGATCTAGTCTGTGTAATAATCTAAAGATATGATACACAATAAACTGTATTACTTTTTAAGAGAAGAAGACCCAGCAGCTTATCTCTCAAAGCTATAATATATGAAATAGGATGTGTGTTTCTGCTGAAAAAAACATTTAAGACCATATATAGAGTGACTTATCTATCACCAAATTGATATATATGACCAGGATTGTGCACAGGAGGACCCAGCTGGTTTTAAAAATCAAGTTTGGGGATCTAGAAGCTTCAAGTTGCACCCTAACAAGAAGAGACTGTGTGAGAGGCCCAGAAAAGATTAGGTTTGCAGTGTTTTTAGTAGCAGCAAGGCTGTAGAGGCACTAAAGGGAGGCTTTAATACTCTTGGCTCCCAAAAGCTCAAGGACCTGTACAGTTAAAAACACTCCAAAGGGACACTAAAGGGTGACCTCACTGCTCCCTGACTCAAGTAATCTAAGGGCTTGCTCAGGACTTTAAGATTCTAAGGCCTAGATACTGACCCTAAGGGGACAAAGACTTTGCACTGCTTATAAGACTGCAGAAGGGGGGATACAACCTCTTTATTTTCATCTTCATTACTACTGCCTCATTACTAACGGTAACAAGATTAACCTTTCCTTATATAACTGCTTCAGCCGTGGCCTGTGCTCAGTATTGGTACAACAACAAACCAAACATCCTATTATCACTGGAGGGAGCAGCACTGCCACCTACTGGTGCTCAGAAAATAGTGCAGTCCGGCACTCAACAAGATACTTCACCTGCATCAAACAGAGCATTGACGCAATCTAGGGGGACATTGATGAAAGCAGCTTGGGCCTACTGAGAGCACATGATTGACAGAACTCAACAATACATTGAGATGTAACTACAGCGGCCCTACATGGTTCTAGCCGGCAAGGACCAAAAAAAAACACCAAGACAACATTACAGAAACTGGGTGTATCCCGACAGCACCAAACACAGCAGACCTAATTAACTGAGAGGATATAACTGAAGCGGAGGGTTCTCATCAGAGCAACTGGCTAAATGCCTAGGCATCCAACAGCCAACCCGGAGACAATCAGCGGTGCAGAAATGGGGAAAAATAAAAAATCCTTACCGTCAAAAAAAATTGACGAGCATTTTAAAACTCTGGAAGCATTGGAAACACTGGCACAAGACCTCGCATCAGAGAAATCGGACATCTCAGATTTAGACTCTCAGGAGGTAACCTTACAGCCGGAGGTATCCATCAATAGTGCCTCAATGGCAAGAATTGAAGCGCTCCTGGCCTCCCATATCAACGGAGCAGTCATGGCACTGCAAAAAGACATACAAGAGATCGGACAGAGGACCCATCAACTTGAGGAAACCATGGACCAAGTGGTAGAGGCGCAGGAGAAGGACAGGGCCAACATTGCTGGCAATTCCTCCCGTATCTCGGATATAGAAGATAAGTTGGAGGACTTGGAGAATAGATCCAGAAGATTTAATTTGAGGATTAGAGGCGTCCCCACTGCTATAGTCGATCTACCATGCTACCTTAAGGGCACGATAGATGAGATCCTCTCAGGATACCCGGACCACGAGTGGGAGGTAGAGCGAGCGCACAGAGCCCTTGGGGGGAGCCGCAATCAAGACCTCCCTAAAGACATCATTGTCCGGCTTCTGCGCCAACAATCCAGAGACCTGATCCTCGCAGCTACCTGCAACAAGACCTCAATCAGTGGTCCTGACGGGGCTAAGCTCCAGTTTTTTGCGGATCTTTCTCCAACTACGCTACAAAGACGGAGGCTGATGAAGCCGGCCCTGGAAGTGCTACTACGCCATGGCATCAGATATCGCTGGGGATTCCCCTTTGCCCTGATCTTTTCTGTGGGAGGTATCCAATATACAACACGCTCCCTAGATGACTGCCAAGAGCTTTTTAAGCGTCTAGAACTAAATGGGGGGGACCCAGCCCCTATGGCATCTGCTTCAGCAACTTTGCCTCTTCCAAAGAGACAATGGTCTGAAGTGACCAGACAAAAGAGGCCTGCTGATCTCAAAAACTGCCAACAGACGCCCCAGCCAAAACATGGACACGCTGACACACTAGCACAATTGTCTTTATCCTCAGGACTGTTCAAAACGAGGGTTCGACTAAAGAGGCACCATGCTAACAAAAAGTCCTGTTTCCTTTTTGCTTTTTTTTTTGTTTGCTTTTTTGCTGCTACCTAGGGGAGACTCTCATGAAGGTTGCTCAGAACTGAGCTAACTGTTCTGTACTACCTTTCCCCCCTACTTCTTGCCTTTTGGGCTGGCTCCCGGAGGAACTCAGGACTTTTGCTACGAGTTGTACCCAGTTGACAAAAGACTTTTGAACTGTTATTAACCCATGCTTTGCTTTTCCTTCCTACCTAGCAGGTTGTAGTAGATTGTTAAAGAAACACCTACTGTTGCTAATTGAGGGAATAATACTTAGCCTGGCGAGACCCCTCTGGCTGGTCTAGGTTTAGCTGTTTCTACTGTTTATAATTTATGTAAAGAGTTTTGTTATTAATGTTAGCACAAATTATTTATAGATCTGGCTACTCTATTACGGTAACACTCCTTTTATCTCTTTTATAATTGTCCTTGCCGGCAGGACCTGAAGCGGAACCTGTTAGTACTTTAACGGATTGACAGGAATAGGTTAGGGCTAGAGGTCCTAAGAATGCTTGATTTTTCAATAACCACTCTATTTGTTCTTCTCACAACTTTCTGTATTTGTGCTCACCTACCATTTACTTACCAACCGGTGCTCAACCACCCTCTACTGGGTTCGGAACTAAGCAATTCACTCTCTGATTACTGTGTCCCTGCCAAAGCATACATTTTTAGAGTATATCTAAGCTGGGATCAGCTAATTACGCTGCTTACCCGACCTCCTAATGTCAATCACCATCCAAATAATTTAAACTACCCACATCCTTTGCCTAATCGCCCCCTGCGCCCCTTTAGCATTCCCGGGGTCTCAGGGCATAAGCGTAATGATCCTTATTTGGTGGAGGCTCTAGTGGCTGCCTGTTTGCAGGTTAACGGGCACAATCTAATCCCATCCATAATTACATTATCCAAGCCAAAATTAAGCCAACTGTTTTTTATGATAAGGCACCAGGGGGTGGCATCTAAACTCACGCACTTTTGCTTTTATAGTCTAACTAGAATCAAGCCTGCTAGAACTCGCTCACCCAGGGCTCAGCCACTTCCACACCTCCAGAAGGAGGAGCCGCTCCTTACTCCCTCCTCGACAGCTCGCCGGAGAGGTAAGGCTAATTCAGCATATCTGACAGACACCTTATTAATTTACCCATGTCCATAACAGTACTCACTCACAACGTGAAGGGCTTTAACTCTCCTTTCAAGTGGAGGAAGGCCTTTTTATACTATAAGACTTACAAACCAACTGTAATATTCCTACAGGAGACCCACTTCGCTAGGCATAAGACCCCTACATATCTTAATAAAGATTACCCTCAATTCTTCCATTCCACCCACACTTTAAAAAAAGAGGGAGTAGCAATATTGCTACATAGGAACCTCCAATTCCAGTTAACATCCAAACTGGTAGACCGTGAAGGGTACTTTATCATTATAGAAGGTACGATCTTGGGAAACACGATTTCTCTGGCTTCCTTTTATGCCCCCACAACGGCACCACATAAGGCCCTAATAAGAATTTTAAGGGCACTGGAAGGGGGGGACTGGGGGAACTTAGTGGTAGGAGGGGATTTCAATTTAGTCTTAGACCCAAAGGCGGACAAATCTAGGGCTCCAGTGAGTGACCGATTCTCCAACAAAATTAGACAAATTAAGAAACTCCTGCACTCTGTTAGCCTGGTAGATGCCTGGAGGGGACTTCACCCGAGAGGGAAAGAGTTTACTTTTTATTCACCCACACATGGCTCCTACTCGCGCATTGACACTATTTACATTAGCAGCTCACTTCATGACAGCTCACACAGAGCGACTATAGTGCCTTGCACTTGGTCCGACCATTCAGCAGTTTTATTGGAAGTGGACCTGGGAAGTCAATTCAGCATACCTTACACTTGGAGGCTGAATGAATACCAAATCTCACTGCCTTCAACTCAGGAGCAGGTAGAGAGAGAGTTGCTAGACATCTTTGGGTCCAATGCGGGCAGGGAGACGAGAGCGGGATGGGTTTGGATGGCACATAAAGCCTTTATAAGAGGAGTGTGCATCAAATTGGCTTCTCAGTTCAAAAAACAGAATCTACAAAGGGAGAGAGATCTTGCGAGCAAATTGGCACGACTGGAGCTTCGAAATCAGCTCTCCCCCTCCTCCTCCCTGAGAACAGAGATAGACAAGACGAGGATGGAGCTAGATAGCGTATTGTCCATAAAAACGGACAAGGCACTGACACGGACGCAGCATTTGTTTTACAATAAAGCGAATAAACCGGATAAATTGTTAGCCAGAAGCCTGAGAGCAAAGTACGCCCAATCCAGGATTTCCCAAATCAGGAATAAAGAGGGCGACCTCATATATAGCCAAAATGAAATACAAAAAGTTTTTAGGGAATATTACCAAAATATATACTCCACTAAACAGGTGGCCATGGAAAATAACATTGCTTCTTACTTAAACTCACTGGACCTTCCTCAGATTTCGCCCGCTGACTTACACTCTCTAAATAAGGAAGTTACTATCAAGGAAGTTCTAGAAGCGATTAAGGAACTAAAACTAGGAAAATCCCCGGGCCCGGATGGGTTCACCAATATCTACTATAAGAAATTCTCAACACTTCTGGCTCCTCATCTATGTAATCTCTTTAACTCGATACTGAGAGGGGAGATTACCCCCCCAGAACTAAACCATGCTGACTTAACAATATTCCCTAAAGAGGGTAGAGATCAGAGAGATGCCAAGAACTATAGACCTATCTCACTGCTTAATGGGGATGTCAAGTTGCTTGCCAAGATCTTCTCTCAAAGGATCTCAATATTCCTTCCCTCCTTGAATCACAAAGACCAGTCAGGGTTCATACCGCATAGACAAATTGGCGACAACATCAGGAGAACTCTAAATGTCATCCATTTGGCTAGGTCTAGGGGGTCCCCGGTCTGCCTGCTTGCATTGGACATAGAGAAAGCGTTTGACACCTTAGAGTGGCCCTTTCTATTTGCCACGTTAGCAAAGTTTGGGTTTGAAGGCAACTTCTTAAACTTATTACACACTTACTACACGCTACCCAAGGCCACTTTAAAATTACCAGGCTCCCAGACGGCTAGTATTAATATAGAGAGAGGCCCGAGACAGGGGTGCCCTCTGTCCCCGCTGCTCTTTGCTTTTCTCCATAGAGCCCTTGGCCCAGGCGATAAGAGCAAACTCCTCTATAGAGGGGGTGCGGGTGGGACATCAGCATCTAAAATGTTCTTTGTTTGCTGATGACCTACTGTGCACCCTCTCGAATCCTGGCTCCTCCATAGACGCCCTACTGGGCACAATCAATGAATATAGCACTCTCTCTGGACTGAGATTGAATCATAGCAAGACAGAAGCCTTAAGTGTGGGCATTCCTGGGGACATCTTGGACCAACTGAAAAGGGTACACAACTTTCTATGGCCTGCCTCTTACATTAACTATTTAGGGATAAAGTTGACTAACTCACTAGCGGATATTTATAAAACCAATTACCCACCCCTATTTAAGACTCTTTGAAGGGACTTAGACAGCTGGACAAAAAGGCAGATTTCGTGGACGGGCCAAATAGCCACGGTCAAGATGAACATCTTGCCGAGGCTGCTTTATCTGGCCAGGACTCTGCCGATCCAAATTATTAACAGGGAATTGGCACAGTTTCAAGCCCAGGTCTTTAGATTTGTTTGGAGGAATAGACCTCCTAGGATCGCCAGACATACTATGTATAAACATAAGTCTAGAGGAGGATTATCCTGCCTGAATTTCAGTACCTACTTTAAGGCAGCTCAAATTGCCTCTATACCGTTAATACATTCTACCACCCTACAGCCCAATTGGGTTTTTATTGAAGAGCTACAAATGGCCCCATTAAAATGGGAAATCATTTTATGGGCTCCGAGTTCGCACACGTTTGACTCCCTAATCCATAACCCTATAACTAAATTTACGCTGAAAATATGGAAATGGGCTAGGAAGGAACATAAACTGATTCACCCCGTATCACCTCTTACTTCAATCTTTACATCAACCTCTCTAGCGACCAGGCTCACAGCTGACTCCAAAGCATTCTGGACCACACACAATTTAGACAAACTTGAGGCATGGTTTGAGGGCGACAGAATTATTTCTTGGGCAGAAATGAACAGGAAAATAGGGATACCACACCAAGAAATGTTTAACTACATTAAAATTAGACATTGGGTTGAGGAGATACATAGGATTCATGGCCCGCCCAAAGAATCGTGGATGTCAATAATATGTAAAAACACAAACTTAACTAGAGGAACCTTAGGCTCACTGTACACTATGTTTAATGCCCCAAAGGCTTCGTGGAAGCCTGCTTACACATTGAAATGGGAGATAGACATGCAACAAAACTGGGAGGGGGACAAATGGGCGGAATCCTTTCTGAGCCTATCTAAAGGCTCATATAACTATAGCTTGCTAGAAACCTCGTTTAAAATCTTACACCGGGCATACATGACTCCTGCCAGGCTAAATAAGCTATCTCCAACAATTTCAGATAGGTGCTTTAGAGGATGCCAGGGAAGGGGAGACTTTATTCATACGTGGTGGAAATGTCCTAGAGTGGCTAATATTTGGATTGAGGCTACCAAATTAGCTTCACGGATTCTTAAATCTCCCCTAGAACTATCAATCTCGACTTGTCTGTTGGGAATTCATTACCAGGGGCTGGGTAATAAGGGGAACAAATTGGCCCAAATGATTTTTTTAGCCGCCAAAAATATAATTGCTAGAAGATGGAAAAGCAGTCATATCCAATTTCAGGAAGTCATAAACAAAATAAGTTATCTTTGCATTAACGATAGAATGACTCACACTTTGTTGGACACTCACCAAATTTCCCTAGAAATTTGGGGACCTTGGATTCAGTCTCCAGATAGCACATTGTAAGGTCTGGACAGGAAAGAGCATTACACTTTGGCTAACAGCGGTGGCTTGTCCGGGGAGCGGAGTGTGGAGCGGACTGGAACGGGTGGAGCTGGGAAGCGGAGAGGCAACTCATCTAGACGACAAAAGGTACTGAGGGTGGCACGGGAGATCATAGGAATGGATGTAGTGAGGAACATTTAGGAGTGGAACTTTAATTGTGTATTTACTTAAAACCATCACCAAAAAAAGAAAAAAATGTGAGATATCTGGCTGAATGATTGTTTATTGATATGAATACTATATTTTAATAACAATAGACACGATTATCTTAATAATTTCAGTTAACAGATGTTTGCAATGTAATTGTTTGTTATGTAACATAAAAGCTGTTGAATAAAAAATCTTTGAAACAAAAAAGACGGGGAAAGCGATGAAAGACAGAATTAATTGCACAACAGTCTCAAGATCTGAAATCTGCAATCAAAAATTATTTTTGTAATGTTCAGTTTCTGTGTTATATCAATCTCGGGAATCAAGGAGTTAATACATACCAGGCCACCTACATGGACTATAACATTTTCTTCATTTATTTTTATTAGTTTGTACATTTCCGGGATTGCGAGTCTAGTCGCATATAGGACTTCTAAACGCTAATTGATTGATATTTTACCTCCATGTTTTACTGACCTCATGATGACAGTCTGATTTACTATTGGCTGTTTTTAAATCAGAAGTTACGGGTTTGCTCTGAAATGCTACTTACGTTTGCATGGTTTATGGTTCAGGCTTTCGGACAGATATCTGCGGGTTTGATCAATTGAATCACTCTGTAACTGTTGCAAATTTCAAGCTGCAAACTTACGGCTGGTATGAAGACAACTGCGGGCTTGCAATTGAAGAGGAGCCTTTGTATGTTTCAACAAAAGCATCCTCCAACTTTGGAACTGCACATTTGTAATGTATACCATACACTAAAGTGGTATATCTTATACGTATTTACTAGCAACTGGAAGTAAATAACTGAGAGTTTTGCATCCATTCTAGTGGGAAAAACTTCACATGTTTAAAATGTATGTAAACACTAATAAAATGACTATCTATGAGCATAAAGTAATAATTAAAGAAAATCTTAATTTTAACAGAAGCTGCTAGTGCTTAGGCTAGGGCAGTGGAGGGCAACATGTTCCTATGAGGGCAACCAACAGACCAGGATTTCTTTATATCTCTGTATGAACATGGATGAAAAGGAGTAACGCAGGGGTGTTAAAACACAGAGACAGAAGACAGAAATCCTGGACTGTTGGAATGCCTCATAGGACCGAGTTGCCCATGACTGGTCTAAGGTGTGACATGCTTGTTGTTCTTCTAGTTTGGAGCAAGAGGGAGCAGGTTTGGATCATCGAACGCAGGATGGTAACTTTAAAGATTTCCAGTCCTGAGATAAGCTGTGCTGAAACGAGTTGTCAAATGCTGTTAAACTCACTCCAGTGAAGACATGAATAGAAAAAAATGGCACTTCCCCTGCAGTTTGTTAATCCACAAAAGGTTGTCCTCAGATCTTAAACACGGACAAACCTAGACACAAGCCAAGTCTACAGGTCATTTAAGTCTATTTCTGCCAGTGTAGTAAGTAGTATAAGAAATCCAACTTATATTAATTTCATCTAAACATAACAATCTATTCAAATGTCAAGCAATATATCATTATTAATTTACCCGTGTATTTTTATAGTATATTATTATCTTGATACACAATATATTATTTACTACATAATATAAAACCATAAATAGTTTGCTAACAAACAACATTCAAATTCACAGCCGCATGCCACTGAACAATATATTAAACAATTAATTGTTCAAGGATAAACACAAAACATACTGTTTTATGCCTTTCAGTGTTGGCAATGTGTCTCTGAATGTTCAAGGCTATCAGTGTTAGCTGCCTCTCTTATGATAAATAGACATTTGTTTTATTTCTATTTATATCTGCCTGCAGATGGTGAGCTGTAATGAAGACATACAACTACATGTTAAAAATATTTTCCATGCTGTGTTGCTGGAATATACCCTCCAAATGTACCTATATAGCAGATACACCAATGTAGCAGAATACTAAAGAAGGGAATGGCAGTCAACCTGTATACTGTCACACATATATTACTATTTGCACAACCAACCACAATAAATACTCACCTAGACCCCAATCAATCATTAAACTCCCATTGTCAGTAAAATATGTTTGCAGCAAAAGGTGACTAGGCGACAGATTGCAACCATATTTTGTGACTTGATCAGTCAATACTTATTCAGTACATAGCACACCTTTAGATGAGGTATATAACAACTAATCCTCAGTGTCTTATTTTAAAGGATAGCTGTAACAATATGTTTCTGTATAGTATTTAAAAGAACTTTACTTAATTATGGGTAAATGGGTTTTAGAGAACAAAAAATAAATAATTAAACACAACCCTCAAATAGTTTTTTTTACTTTTATATGCATTTTTTCTTTACTATAAGGTGGCAGTCTGTCTTCTGTGTTGGACCTGCCCTCTGCTTTCTCTGAAAAGTGTGTCCTTGTAAACTAATAGACATTAGTGTCACTATTTACAGATAACCCCAGCACCTAGGCTGAACTCTCCTTCGGTCTTCGGTTGTTCCGGGTTGTGAGCTGGGATTAAAGCTTTCCCCAAAGATTGTGTTAAAGGCTGTTTCAGTTGATTTGTGTATTAAAATGTGAAGTTTGGGTTACCAAAGGGGAGCGAATACTTCTGTCTGCCAAGCAGAAGCTGTCAGTCCCTCCTAAGGGCTAAATATGTGTTACTACAGCAGATGTTACAATGTCATAAGGATAGTAATACAATGTTGCATTTCACCAGGGAGAGGGATATGGGCTAATACAATTTATAAATGGAACCTAGTACAAGGGATAACAGCCTTAGAACTTAAAGTATCAGGGGTAAGTCCAGCATCCATAATAAAGCTCAGATGGCCCGTGCTCGCTGGACTATTACTCACAAGGCAATCTCAAAGTCGGCAATCTCGGATAGCCCACCTACTAAGTCTTTGTGTATACCTTGGCCAGCAGCCATTGTATTATTAATTGAGTTACTATTGATTATAAGGTTTGCTTGTCAATCCATTGAGGGGGAAAGACTGTATCCAACTATTCTTGTGAACTGCAGAAGAAGAAGACCTCTGGGGGCAGTGGCGGAGCTAGTACATTCAGGGCCTCGGTGCAAAAAAAAAATTGCCCCCCCTCGCCCCGCACTCACCAGGAGGGGACAGGCACAAGTTTTTTTGCACTTCATGAACCTTGCCAACATCAACGCAGAACATATATGAAATATATATTAAATATATAGAAAAATAAATAAATATATAAATATGTGGGTCTGTGTCTAAATATATAAGTGTACATATACATATAACATATACAGTGAGGGAAAAAAGTATTTGATCCTGCTGATTTTGAACGTTTGTCCACTGACAAAGAAATGATCAGTCTATAATTTTAATGGTAGGTGTATTTTAACAGTGAGAGACAGAATAAAAGCAAGAGAAACACGTGTCAAAAAAGTTATAAATTAATTTGCAGGTCAATGAGGGAAATAAGAATTTGACCCCTTCACCTTAGTACTTGGTGGCAAAACCCTTGTTGGCAATCACAGAGGTCAGATGTTTCTTGTAGTTGGCCACCAGGTTTGCACACATCTCAGGAGGGATTTTGTCCCACTCCGCTTTGCAGATCCTCAAAGTCATTAAGGTTTTGAGGTTGATGTTTGGCAACTCGAACCTTCCCTCCACAGATTTTCTATGAGATTAAGGTCTGGAGACTAGCTAGGTGACTCCAAGATCTTAATGTGCTTCTTCTTGATCCACTCCTTTGCTGCCTTGGCTGTGTGTTTTGGGTCATTGTCATGCTGGAATACCCATCCACCACCCATTTTTAATGGCCTGGCTGAGGGAAGGAGGTTTTCACCCAAAATTTGTGCCCATCTATCGTCCCTTTGATGCAGTGCAGTTGTCCTGTCCCCATAGCAGAAAAACAGCCTTAAAGCATAATGTTTCCACCTCCATGTTTGACAGTGGGGATGGTATTCTTGGGGTCATAGACAGCATTGCTCCTCCTCCAAACACTGAGAGTTGAGTTGATGCCAAAGAGTTCGCATTTGGTCACATCTGACCACAACACTTTCACCCAGTTCTCCTCTAAACCATTCAGATTCCATTCTAGCTTCAGACAAGCCTATACATGTGCTTTCTTGAGCAGGGGGACCTTGCGGGCACTGCAGGATTTGAGTCTTTCACGGCATAGTGTGTTACCAATTGTTTTCTTGGTGACTATGGTCCCAGCTGCCTTGAGATCATTAACAAGATCTTCCTGTGTAGTTCTGGGCTGATTCCTCACCGTTCTTATGATCCTGGATGGATTGGTCAATCAAAAATATCAATTGAGATGTACTCAGACCATTAGAAGCAAAATAAGTCTATACAAAGCAATCCCTGTGTCTCATTGAAGAGACCTCCTATCTGAGGGGCTATGGTGTGCCCCACAAGCTGGCTCATAGCCCTATAATAAAGGAGTATTGACTAAATCAAATTGCTCACATTCAAAACCAGGAGTATAGAGGTTTAAAAAAACTCATTCATACGACTAAAAACAGCAAACTTTAGCCAATTATAAACCACACTAGGTCCAAGAAATAATCTATCAGTACAATATGGGTATTTTATAACAACCCATCACATATCTTCCCAGTTGGGCAAAGAAAAGTGCTGAATCACTCAATACTGATAGAATGAAAATGCTGCCTGACGGGTTTCTTCCCCGTTTTGCCACATTGTCTTTTTTAAAAGCTAATGAGAGCTAAAACAGCAGGCACCACTAAGTGAGGGGTTTAAATACCTTGTGGGAGATTAAACATTGCTTCCAAATAAATGTTGCGGGTAAACACGCATACATGATGAGCTTTATCAAATTGACATGCCCATGAAGAGGACTGCTTCTCAGGATAGAAGTATAATTGAGAGAGACATGGACGTCGACGTGAGGATATCACGCGCACGTCTGCGCGTCGGCTTCATTTTGACAGACAATGTGTAAAGCTATAGACAATACAGTGCTGAATGAACAGCACAGAGAAACAAAGGACAAAGACTGTGTGATGCTAAATGCAAAAAAGCAATAAATGAAGTAAATTAACAATGTATACTAATTATAGTATGATTGAGCATAAAAAATAAATATTTATAATAATGAAAATTACAATTATATATAAAAATAACAGTAATTGACATATAATCCATTATTATTGTAACCAAGTGGATGGCTGAAAGTGAAAAATGATGAAGGTTACAATTACCGTAATTGAATACAAATTATATACCGTATTGGTCCGAATATAAGCCACACTTTTTTCCGATTTTTGAGCTTGCGAGTTACGGGTGCGGCTTATATTCGCGACCGTAAAAAAATCATTGACGGTTTGGAAACTTTGCTTGTTACGTGTGCGGCTTCTATTCGCGAACGCAAAATTACTGCAGATTGCGAGTTAAGGGTGCCGATTTTCGTGCTTTAGACTGCAGTATTGAATAGCGATTTACGGTTTTAGTGCTTCTAACATCCTGTAAAGCCTGTAACCTGCAAAAAAAGCTACAGTGCTAATTAGAAAGCCTGTGTCTTGCAATGGCTGATCACTTTGGGAGTCTTTTTCTCTCCAATTTTACGGGTGCGGCTTATATTTGAGAACTATCTTTTTTCTATTTTTTCCCCTTGAACTTTACGGGTGTGGCTTATATGCGGGTGCGGCTTATATTCGGACCAATACGCTATATATATATATATATATATATATATATATATATATATATGTGTGTGTGTGTGGTGATTGTGCAGAATGACAACATTGATGAAATTAACAATGCTTATGTGTTGTGAATGAAAGGACTGTAGATCTTTGTATACTCTGAATCAAAACAGGGAGGTTGAAGTATTTAAGTGTGTTGGGAATAAGGCCGGTGTAAACCAGTAGAATATATGATACCTAATATGATAAAAAAGATAATATGTTTAAATAAGTGTACAATTCAATATGTGAAAGTGAGACATGTTTTGCCAAATGTGACTTGGAGTAAATTATACAAAAAACCTTACTTAAATGTGAAAATAAGTGGTTGCATACGGTGAGAATTTGTAACAGTGAATTATTACGCACAACTAGTTAAGATATGTTCATTCCATAGCTGAATATCCATATCTGCGAATTAAACAATATATATGCGTAGATATTAAATCAGGATCTATGTCCATTGTGTAAAATAAAAATGCAAGGCTGCTAATAATAAATTATCTGGTCAAATGAATGGGGTAAAAGAAAACCCCTCATTCAAACCATTTGATAATTGATAGATCCATTTTGATTCTTTATGTAGTAGGATCCTGTCCAAAATCCCTTTTCTAGGACTTAGAACCACATTGTCTATAACACAGAACCTGATTACACTTACAAAATTTCTATGATGTATTTTTACATGCCTTGTCACGGGTGTGTATAATTCATTCTGTATAGAATAGACATGTTCTAGTATTCTCCTCCTTACTTGACATGTGGTTTTACCCACATATAACTTATTACAAGAACATGTAATTACATACACCACACCAGTTGAAAGACAATTGTAGAATGCACCACTTTTATATTTTTTGTCATCATTTGAATTGGTAAATTCCTTAGTGGGTTTGTATGTATTGGCAGACCTTGCATCTACCGCATCGAGATGTACCCTGTAGGGGGCGTAACCAGGATTTGAATGGTCTGTTAGTTTGAAACAAACTGTGTGTAATCTCATCTCTTATACTTTTGGCTCTTCTGTAGATAAACAGGGCCCTCTCAGGTTAGACTTCAGATAAATTTTGTCTGCTTTTAAAATGGGCCAGTGAGTATTTAGAATCTGTATTACATCCCGTGAATTCATAAGTTAAAATGTATCTGTCTTTTATAATGTTTACATCCTTCACTTCACATTTCTTATTTAAAAGTCAGCTTCATTCAGTTGTTAATGCCTTTTTATATGCATCTCTTAGACACCTGTTGGGGTATCCTTTGTTTTTAAACTTGGCTCTCAAAATGTTAGCCTGTTTTTTGAAAGCCATCTCTGTGGTACAGTTCCTTATAGCCTGTAGATATTGGCCAATAGGTATCACACGCTTTAGAAAATATGAATGCATACTGGACCATGTTAGAAATTAATTAGTGGCCATTGGCTTACTGTGAAGTTATTATTATTATCATTACTAGCTACTTGCCTGTCAAAAATGACGGGATTAAAATTGTAAAGCTGGCAACGCAGTTTGTCACACAATGTGAGGCTTTTGCTCCTCTGAGCACCTTTGGTGCTTATTGCAAGCCTCTCAACTTTGCTGCTTTGCACTGATGACCTTTGGCGCCGATCGTGAGCCCCACCTTTGGCGCTCATTGCATGCCTCTCCCGCTCGCAGTGCTCGTTGTGAGCCCCACGATGAGCACCTTTGTGCGCTTAACATATGGCTCACAATGAGCCTTTCCTCTCGCCTACTGTACGGGCCGCTCATTGCAGGTTTCGTTAACCTGCCAGTTTTGTGCTTGGGAATGTCATGTGTCTCTTTCCACCATATCCCCCCTGTGCCTTCCTTGTGTGTTTCTCCTCTGTGTGTCTACTGAATGTTTGCATGTTACGTGCGGAAGGACGTTTGTTTTATTTTCAGCGTGCCTGGCTTTGCTCAGTTTATTTTGGATTGACGAAAATCCCCAAATATGTCTCAAAATCGGGTGTAACCTCACTCCCAGGCTTCCTGGCTCTCCCCTTGTGCTGTCTGTGAGTGTGTTATTATATTTGTTACATTTTTGTTTTTAGTTTTTTTAGAGCTACACGCTTGGGTCGCAGTTGCGACCCTCACAATGCAACCTAAGTGCCGCGCGGCTGCTTCGCGAGGCTCAAATATGTGACTGCACCGCTGGCTCACCTCACTAAGCGAGGCTCGCGGTTGGGACCTTGCTTTACGAGGCCGCAACTGCGTTACCAACATAGCAAACGTCCCCAACACTGACAACTATATATGTGATCTTTTATTTATAACGCGCCAACATATTCCGTAGCGCTGTACATAATATAAGTTCCAGGCAAAGGTAAATACAAATTAACAAATAGCAAAGCAAGGAGGGCCCTGTCTTTGAGTCATGTATCCAGTGTCCATGGTGCTTTCCCCTATGCACATTGCAAGATTGAAACTCGCAGATTTACAACCTCAAGGTATTGTGTGTGGTAAAGGAGGGAGAGAGAGGTGTGTTAGTGTGGATAAAGATATGTGTTTTTAGTGAGGGTTTGAATGTTTTGAGTCAGGTGGACAATCTGGTGGAGCGAGGCAAGGAGTTCCAGAGAAAAGTCCTGAAGGCGAGAATGAGAGGAGGTGACAAGAGTTGTAGAAAGAAGAAGGTCATTAGCAGAACGACGAGGGTGGGTGGGGGAGGATTTGGAGATGAGAGCAGAACTGTACGGAGGTGCGCTATTGTTGAGGGCTTTGTAAGGCTTTGTAATAAAGTGTAATAATTTTGAGGGTATATTATTATGTATTTTTTACACTTTAAAACACATTGCTTATTTTCAAGTGTAGCTCTTCAAAATCCTTTCAGTGTCAAAAAAAAATTCTGTCTCTGGAGACAAGGCACATTTTTTTAATTTTGTTTATGATTCATTTTTGCTAGTTTCATGTATAAATCATAATCTATATAATTTTTTTTTCAGCATGAGGTCAGTAGTGGTTGTAGTTTATTTAATATTTTTATATAAATTTATATGAACTACCTACTCACAATGGGCCTTATTCTATTATCGGCCGCAGGAGATGCGGGGCCGCAAGGACCGGCCGCAAGCTATTCTGCTATTCTATTCCCCTCCGGCCGGGGATTCCGGCAGGCTTGCGGCCGGTGCCTTGCTATCTCTTGCAGCCGCTCGCGCCGGAGGAAAGCCTTTGATCTAAAACGGCCGCAAGGAAATCGGCCGTAAGAAATTCCTATTTGCAATTCAATTGCTCCGGGAACCCTCTCTGCAAGGCTAAAACCGAGCCGCAGCTTACTTGCAGGAAAGAGGTCCCGCTAGCACCAATTAAGCACGAAATATAGCCCAAATAAAGCCATCCTGCACTTTGAGAAGACTATAAAGTGATTTTCGGTGTTAGCAAAAATAGCACAAAATTCCCCTATACTCAAATCCGTAAAATATTTTTTTTTTTAATATACGTCAAATATCCATGTAAAAATTCCAGAGTGCTTGGAGCACCTCAGACACACCCACGCCACAGCCGGAAAATAAACTGTTAATTTAAACTCGGGTTTGGGCTGATGTGCAAGCTTGAGAGTGGGTTACTTTTAATCCTCATGTCCCCCAATATGATCCCTAGCATTTACAGAGCTTTACAGAGCTATCTTGAATTTATTTTTGACTTTTTAGATTTCTGAGCTTACGGCCGGTTGCAAGATTTACGGCCGGCCGTAAGAGGAGATCCTTGCGGGGCCGTTTAATTGAATTGCGAGGTAACGGGACCCCCGCAAGGAATCGCAGCCTTACGACCGGTTTACGGCCGATAATAGAATGAGGCCCAAAGTCCACAACACAAGCTGGGATCCTGGAAACGGCTATCCATGGGTAGGTTTTCCAGCTTGTGTATAATCCAACCTTGTCTTTGCATAAAAGCTGTGTAATGCATAGGGCATAAGCTTTAAGGAAGCCATGTTTAAAATGGTTATCGATTGAAGAATTAAGCATTTGTTGGCACATTTGCATGTCCCTGCTTAGCTTCCCAGAATGCAGTGTAATAACTGTATTTCTCAGAATTCTGAGAGGGAAGCAGTTTTTTTTTACTTGTTTTAGACATGTGAACACAAATGTACTATTTATTTGCTAGATATATATATATATTTTTTTTTAACTTTTACTTTACTTTTTTTCTATAATTTTTTTTGGGGGAGGGGTTAAAAAATACTTTTTCTTAATTTTATAGTATGCTGATACTAAATATATATAACTTTATATTTCTTTAACACCAAAACAGTAAAACCTAAATAGCTGACTATACAAAGTAATCTTTGATAAAAGTAAGAGTTCTTTCCGAGTCCTCACCACCCCCTTCCTTACTTCCCTGTCTCTTGTTTCCCAGTCTTTTTCTTCCCCATTTCTCTAGCCTGTCTCTACTTCTCTCTCCCTCAATGGGTTTGACTTCTGATGCTTAAGCATCCTAAAAAAATTAATTTAACGGAGAGGTGTAAAATATATTACTACTTTGGCCCTTTACATTTGACTTGACGTTTCCGTATCATTATTGAATTAATGAGTTAAACAGTCCCACTTCTCTAGATCTCATTCAATATATAAACCAACGTTTGGATGCTTTAATACTAAAATGTGTGTGTTCGCAACCATAAAAACATTGACTTCACTTTGATTAATATCTATGGAGGTCTAATCTTGGGAAATGGGTTGCCTGTGGTTAGGATTCAGTGCTTTCACTGCTGTAACCTGGGTTTGATTCCAAGTCAGGGAACCAAGAGGTGACACCACCGTGAAGCTGAGCAGGGTTAGGCCTGGTCAGTACTTTGATGGGAGACCACCTAGGAATATGCGGTGACCCGCTGGAGAAGGAACTGGCATCCCACTCCAGTATCTCTGCCATGAATACCTAGTGGTTTAGCATGACCATGGACATAAAGATGTCCTGGTCATGAGGTCACAAAGAGTAAAAAACGACTGAACAACGCAAAAAAAATAAAAAATCCTGGGAAACTCCCTTGACCCTCTCTCAACTTAAAGATTAATATTTCTGTGTAGAAACATACAGATCACTTACACCTGATCGGATAACAACAACTGCTAACATACTGTATTATTGGATTGTTATTGGCTTACCCAACATCGCTATTCAGAGAAAAGTTAGGTGCTCAGCAACCATAGTTGATGATATATGTAGACTGTTCATAACTTATAAGCAACAATAGACAGTTGTATGTTTTTGTTGTGTGTATCTTTTTAGTCCAGCATTATTAAAGGATCAGTCTTGTCCAATATTTTCTGTCATGCTTACAAAAAGATCAGTTAAAACATGATAAAGAAAAATTTGTATGAAGAATGAGTGACGTATGGTGCAGAAAAATATATGTTAAAATGAGATAAGGGTTGTATCTCCTCCTCTTGCTTTAATGTGTTACAGGAAACAGAGGGGCAGAGAACCTTGTGCATCTCTGAACTTGAGTTTTATTCCCAATCTTTAGAAAGTAAAACTAATCCAGATAACAGTCTGTTCGGTCCTTCTTTACTTTTCTGTTAAGTTTCTTTCAATTCACTGGCAAGGCTCTTGGGCTGCATTTTGATTTTTTCTGTGTTTTAGTGTTCCTTTTCCTAAAGTAACATACTTTTTGCATGAAAAAAAACTGTAATGTATAAACATTTTCTTTTAAAATCACAAAAGAAAGGTTGTGACCACAGTGGTCTTTTAATAATGAAAATGCAAAAACAATTTATAAAGTATGTTTATGAGGTGCAGTATTTTTGGTATTCCCTTTGTCGTGCTTGGCAAATGCCAAGTGAATGCCAAAACTTCTTGCAAAAAAAATGCACACACAGAATAGATACATTTTGCATTGATCTTGTTTTGAGATTGAATTAAAAAAGTTTCTACCTTGAGTCAACCTGTGAGTCAGCCTGTGAGCTGGAGTCATAGGGCCTCATTCAATTGAGAAGCCAATTGAATAGGGCTCTATATAAGCACAGAGCATATTTTTTTTAAAGAAGTTTTTAGTTAGTGAAAACCTTGCTTTTGGATAGATGTTTACTAACTAAAAACTTATTTAAAAAAAATATGCTATGTGCTTATTTAGAGCCCTATTCAATTGGCCAAATTGCAATTGAATGAGGGCCATAGGCTTTACAGAGTTTTGAATAAAACACTATGGGCCTCATTATGGCCAATTGCATAGGGCTCTATATAAGCACATAGCATATTTTTTTACAGAAGTTTTTAGTTAGTGAAGACCTTGCTTTTGTATAAAAGTTCACTAACTAAAAACTTCTGTAAAAAAAATATGCTGTGTGCTTAAATAGAGCCCTATTCAATTGGCCAAACTGCATTTGAATGAGGCCCTAAGTAGCCTAGACTGTTGCATGGTTACATTTATATTGTAATTAACCCTTCTACCAATGCCATCACAAACCTCAAATGTGTACTTTTGGCTGTGTTTTTTTTTCTTTTTCTATAAATGTTTAGATGTAGTCTATTGACTCCAGCTCACAAATTCTGACCACAAGGCTGAACTCATAAACCCTGACTTTTTAGGTCTGATTTCAGTAGGCCTGGTCATATGATCTGACAATATTTAAGCAAGCCCGTAATTTACTTCTTAGACACGCCAATAGTAAATGAGACCATCATCATGACGTCAGCAAAACATGGAAGTTACATGTAATCTGCAATCTGAAGCTAAGAATGAATCAGTGCCAATAAGTAATACTTGCTGATCAGGCTCGCTATCAAGTAATCTATCAAATGCATTAGAGCATCTGTTCTAGTCCATGTGGGTTTAATGATATGTATTAACCTCTTGAGTCCTGAGATCAATATTACTCAGAAATAACATTCAAAAATAATATTTTTCAATTGCATATTTGTGGGTTTGAGACTGTTGTGCAATTGATTTTAATGTGTTCCCTGCCGTCCCATGCTTTTACAGTACAGTATTCTGTGTTTAATTGCTGTTACAGCTCTAATAAGTGTTTGGAAAATGCCTTGCTAATATTCATAATATTTATGACGGAACCATGATACCTTTTTCACCTGCGTTTCAGACTTTATTTGCGAGCTAGATCTACGGGTCTAATAGAATATCGATTTTATGTAATTTTAATTATTTAGAGCTCGTAATATTCAAGCTGTGCAGTTCTAAGGCCAAATATGCGTTGTTGGCTGATTGTGGGCAGGTAACTTATAATCACATTGCGAGTAGCTAATAGAATTTGTGGCAATAATAAGAGGGATTTTAAGTGTGTATAAATTTACGAACTGGGCAATAGAATAGGGCCCTATGTTATCTAACAATTGAAAGCACTTTGGATAAAAGAGCTATACAAATGTAAATAAATAAATGTAGTATAATTGAAAACAAGAATATATCCATCAGCATATCAAATACATTTGCCACTCTTTATCTATCTCTCTTCTTGTATGAAAATTTAAGAACAATCTACATTTGAGTGTAACAATTGGGTAATCATAGGCAAAAAATAAATGGCATAAAACATGTTATGCATAAAGTGTATACCATATATGTTACATCTTTAATATTACATTACACTTTTTTTTATTTAAGTGTTGCATTTTCATTCTTGTGCTGGTGTTTTTGTTCTTTGAATCGTGGTGGCACACCCTAGTAGGCGCACAGCTGCTGTGCGCTTATCTAATCAATGCTACAGAAGTTACTGCTATTAAAAATTCCATGGGAGTCTCTGCTGTAGGCTGATCCATTCTGCAGGAGGACTCTAAATGAAGCCTAGTCTCTTGTCATAAAATATCTAAGAAAAAGGTTTCACAGAACGAGAGTATGTTGCAAACATAGACAAAAAGAGCATTCATTTATATCACACTCATGCATTCAAATGCTTGAAGAAATATGTTTAAATATATAAATTAATATACTGCATATGAAATAACTAAATATGTGATCATTTATATATAAGTGTTTAAAGTGCCCAAATATTTTATTTTAATAATGTAAGTTTTGTTAGCAAACTCTCCATAGCTGACAGTGGGCCACAGAAATCGGCTGGCAGAAAACAATGTATAGTGTGAGAACATTTCTGGCACAGTTCTGAGGCAATGAAAGCTAAAAGGGGAATTATCAAAAGCAACTTTATGGACACAAAAGAGGACAAGATCAGTATTCTTTTTATTGCTGTTGTTAGATATCATTCAAAAAGCACTCAAACGTTACCTATATTTTCAGATATTTAATAAGTTGCTGTAAACAGTGTTATGCATCATTTGGATTTAAGATGTGCAGATGTGACTTGGTGTTACTTTGTTCCAGGATGACTATAAAATTGATTGTAAGCTTTATCGTGAATGTCTAGTAATGTTAAAATGCTGTTGCCAATTAACAGTCTTATTAAACTGAGATTCAGCCAATTGAATAGGGCTCTATATAAGCACAGAGCATATTTTTTTACAGAAGTTTTTAGTTAGTGATCTTCTATCCAAAACTAAAAACTTATGTAAAAAAAAAAAATATATGTGCTTATATAGAGCCTTATTCAGATGGCTGAATCACAATTTAATAAGTCTGTAAGTCTTTATACAAACAAATAATAGGGTTCATAGGACCCAGTAATGGCCAAACACTTTGGGAAATTCAGGAGGTAGAACGTCTTTGTTTCGATTATGTCAAATGGGGTAACTGTACCATGGGTCTAAAAATTGCTTGTGATATGAGTGTCCCAGTATGGTAATCAAAATGTAACTGTGGTAAAAAAAGGCCATAATATAAGAGGTTTGCAGATTCGTGTGTACTGTCCTTAATAGAAAAAGGTTGCAGCTTGTCCTGTTTTTGGTCACTACAATGTCCTATAAACAAAAACAAGAGGAGATGGAGGGACAGCTCAAAATCCTGGTGTGGATTTCTATGGTCTTGGTGGTAACACACATAACACGTATGTACACAATGCTCACCTTGCTCAACCTCAAAGGCATGAGGAATCATAATTCTCCGTAGATTACCACATTTCTGTGTTCTCTCGTGTTCAATCGTAAAACTTCCTGGTAGCTACTGTCTTAGCAGTATATTGAAATGCATGTATGCTATATCCACACAATAGTAGTTTAATACAATATGGTTTATTTAAATAAGTCATATAAATACAAAAGATAAACTAAAATTAATCAAAATGGCAATGTCTCAGACACTATCAGCCTTATTAAATTGTGATTTGGCAAATTTAAAAGGGCTCCATTTAAGCACATAGTATATTTTTTGTACAGAAGTTTTTAGTTAGTGAACTTCTATCTAAAAGCAATGTCTTCACTAACTAAAAACTTCTGTAAAAAAATATACTATGTGCTTAAATAGAGCCCTTTTAAATTTGCCGAATTGCAATTTAATAAGGCTGTATGTTCTTTAATCATTTAGAAAGTATCAATGATGAAGCTGCATAACAGGCAGCAAAACGCGTTTGAGCTTATAGTTGATTGACTTTTTATAACTAAACATTGCCATTTTGATTCATTTTAGTTTATTATATTGTATTTATAAGACTTATTTAAATAAACAATATTTTATTAAACTACTACTGTATGCATATTGCATACATACATGTAAATATAATGCTAAGACAGAAGCTACCAGAAAGTTTCATGGTTGAACCTGAAACAACACAGAAACGTGATACTCTACGGAGGATGCCTTGAGAATACGTCATGGTTGAGCAAGGTGAGCACAGAGGATATACGTGTTATTGTGTGTGTTTCCACCAAGAAATCTACACCAGGAGATTTTGCGCTGTCCTTCCCTCCCCTCTTGGTTTTGCCAATAAATCTTTGTTTTGCATTGTACTGCTGAACCCATACTTTCTGATAAAGTTAAAATGGTAAACTGCTTGATAAAATCATAATCATCTTAAAAATAAACTGTATCATATGGTGATATTCACTAAGTACTGTAGTGGCTGTATTGTCCTTTGCTGAGAGTCATAATATCTGTTTCCTGTGTGGGAAATTGCAATAACATTCCTTTATACACCTTAGCGGTCCTTGCAATGGGTTAGTGACTCTATCCTAAAGTCCTGTATCTATTGTGTTCATTCTTCTAAACTGATTGCAAATACACTATGGGCTCGATTACATGGCTCTCATACAAACTCCCACAAGGCTGATACGTAGCCACAGCAGCTCTTACAAGATAATTTATGTAATTATTGCATGGCTCCCACGTGGCATTTCTCATAAGACCCTATTAATACATACACAGGGCATTGTCACGTAAGGGAAATTGCTTCTGAGTGCCAGAAACTATCCTTTCAAGTTGCATAAATAGCTGTGAATATGAAGTTGCGAGACACCTACAGCCTTATTAAATTGTGATTCGGTAAATTTAAAAGGGCTCTATTTAAGCACACGGCATATTTTTTTTACAAAAGTTTTTAGTTAGTGAACTTCTATCCAAAAGCAAGGTCTTCACTAACTAAAAACTTCTGTAAATAAATTATTCTGTGTGCTTAAATAGAGCCCTTTTAAATTTACCAAATTGCAATTTAATAAGGCTGATAGCAATTACAGTAAGACTACAACACAGCTACATGATTCCCACTCAAACATTGACAACACATTGTGGGTTTCTCATTATTGCACATGAACATTGCAGTTTGCACACATAATATTATATTTTAATTTCAATTTAATACATACTTATTACATGGTATCCCTAAGAGGAATGTTCACTTGTAAGATGTCCTATGCTAGTTATGTACTACTTGAGTTATATGCCCCTAAATTTCAATGAATGTTGTAACTACCTTCTAAGACTCCTGTATAATAAGTTGACCATACTACGAATTAATGTAGTTACACCAAAGCCCTTATACAGATGTATGTGAAAATAAAAACAATGCCTAATGCATATGAAAAATAGTACAATTATCATTTTTACATTTTCCCCAGATGTAATCAAAGTTGTCAAATGTGTCTTGGAAGTTGATGATTATATGCAACGTAGTTATTTCAAATGCAGATACGCCCCATATATTTGTTATTCAAATGCTGCTATAAATTACTTTCAATGGCTTACATTTATATTTTTTGTATCAAAGAGAAACCCTGTTTACACAAACTAATAGTTATTTTAAATAAAATGGTAATATTAAATTAATTATATTAATTGAATAGCAATGGATAAATGTGATGTGTATTAAATAATTTAGCAGAGTTCAATAAGGAGGCACATTGTAGAAAAAGGGGCATGAAAGAACAAGAGGTTGTGATCTGAAGTTAGAGTGTAGAATATTCAAAAGGGCAGGTGAACAAGAATTTTCCAAAAGTGTAATAGCTATGTGCAATCCCTGCAGTCCACTGGTGGATCTCATTGGCGAAGGTTGCGAGTGTAAGGCTTGGAAATGAACCTAGATTTTGACTTAGCCACTTACTGGTGGTAGTGGCAAAGTGGTAGTAGTGACACACACAGTACAATAATTCACATAAGCTTGTATATACAAAATACTATATCAAGATTGAATGTTTTACTACGATAACACTGTCATCAAATCCAAAATCGATGAATTTGGCTTTTTACTCAATCTCTAAACACCCTGGACCTAACCAATCATTTTATGATGAAATGAACAGAATAAGGCATAATATCTTCACACACCAAGCCACAGATATACTAACTAGTCCTGTTAAACAGCAACATGCAGCTGTCTTACTTAGTTACAACGAAAGTAGTATCTACATTTCTGTCATAATCTTATTTTACAAGTTGCTCACTTGACCTCATTCTTTCAGTACTTATTTCATCATTCATCATCACCCACCCTCTTTAACCTGTAATTTTCCTCTTGCACATTTCCATCTTTGGCCATAAATGAATTTACAACACCCACTTAAATTTGTCCTCTATAGATCCTTTATCACCTTCAAACTACAGCTCCATCTCTCTACTATAGCTTTTAATATACTCTACTGCCCTTAATATGATAGACCATCCACTCCTTGTGCAAATTCTCTAGTCACGAGGCTTCTGTGATGCACCCCTGTCTTGGTTTGAATTATATCTCTCTGATTGCTCCTTCAGTAACTTTACCTCATATCTATTATTTCTCTTGGTTGAGGTACCACAAGGCAAAGTCCTAGATGACCTGCTTTTCTCAATATATAGATCCTCACATGTTTTAATACCATTTTTATAATGCTGATATCCCAATGTATCTATTTTCTCCAGATCTTGCCACCACTATACTAATTATTGTCAAAACATAACATATACTCCTGGATCACTTTCTGGCATCTAAAAAATACCATTTCCAAAGCAGAGGTGACAGATGTCTGAACCTGATCATCTGGGGGGGCTCAATCTGGTGAGATAGCGAGAGAGAGGAGGGCTTTGTAAGTTAAGATCATGATTTTAAATGTTATTCTGGAGCCTACAGGAAGCCAGTGGAGTGAATGCTAGAGAGGTGCTGCAGACACTGAACGTTGAGTATGGTAGATGAGTCTAGCGGAAGTGAAGTGGGGATAGATGGTTGGCAGGTGGGCCAGCAAGAAGCGTGTTTCACTAGTCAAGATGAGGTATGATGAGAAAATGTATTAGAATCTAAGTTATGTATTTTGTAAGTACATATTTTGGAAATGTTTTTAGATGAAGAACGCAAGATTTTGTTAGTGACTGTATTTGGGTAATGAAACAGAGGGCGGGGTCCAGTAGAACCACAAGACAGCGGGCTTGGGAGGTGGGAGTGAAGATGCCATTGTTAACAGTGAGAGATGTGAGGTATTGAAGCTGTAGTTCGATCCATATTGAATGCCTCCGCTAGACTCATCTACCATACTAAATGCTCTGTGTCTGCAGCACCCTCTGTCAATCACTCCACTGGCTTCCCGTAGACTCCAGAATAAAATTTAAAATTATGACCCTAACTTACAAAGCCCTCAACAACACAGCACCCCCTTATATTTCTGCTCTCATGTCCAAAAATTCCACCACCCGCTCTCTTCGCTCTGCTAGAAACCTCTTTCCTCCTCTCTCATCAGCTCCTCCTTGCCTCGCAAACACCAGATTATCCTCCTGCTTCAAATCCTCACTAAAACACACCTGTTTAAAGAAGCCTTATCACCTGCCTCCTTAACATGCACACTGCATCTTCACCCTCCTGTACCACACTCAAAGTGAGTTTTCAATCTTGCACGGTGCTTTGGGGAAAGCTCTATGGATACCGGATTCTAAGCTCAAAAACAGGGCCCTCCATCTTTGTAATGTGTTAATATTGTTTTGCCTTGTTCACAACTTATGTAAAGAGCTACGGAATATGTTGGCACGTTACAAATAAACAGTAATAATAATAATAATGATAATAATAATAATAATAATAATAATATTGCTTATTCCTTGCAGTCAAAGCAATTATACTCATTGGTCACTATATAAGTGATCTCAATCATAAGCCATTGCTATGACAAATTCAAGGATATAACAGGGACCCAAGTCTTTTTTCCTTTTAATGGTTACTAGGGTAACTGGTGAGATAATTTGTTACATTCATGCAAACAAACAAGTATTCTCTAATTCCAATATAACCAATTAAATAAACCAGTTACCGAATGAGTAACTATTATCACAGCAGAAACATTGAATGGGATATAATAGTTCATGCTCTGCAAGCCCCGGTCAGTACCAAAACACTGCTGTAAACAATATAGTCTCACGGTCCCCTTGTCACTCAGTGGAGACCTCATATCTCACAGGGACACAGGGACTATGTGACTTGGTTACCGTATTGTCAGTATATTGATTACAGTAGTATTTTGGTACTGATTGTGTATCACAATTACATTGAAGAGGAAACAATTCATTAATAATGTAGTTAAATATTTATATAAAGCATTTTTTTACATAATGAGTTATTTTAACATAGTGGTATGCGTTGCAGAGTAGGACTTGTGGTACAAATAACCTCATAAAAATCTAACTGTACAATATAAAAACTTGGCAGACTAGAGAGACTATGAAGTAGTTATAATTTTGTTTGTGGCTATAGTTTAAATAATTAAGATATAGATTGGCATGAGGTTGATATCTATTATTAATTTTTTATTTTTTATTTTTGCTAAACCATAAGAGAAAAATCTCCACTTGCGACCTATACTATAGCTAAAGTCACATTGGTCTGATTATAAAATATGTTTTAGAACATAGTATGGATGTATTATTGCTATGGAAAGCAGTTAAATCAAATGATCTCCACTCTCTCGTCATCAGATACTTTCTTTCTGCTGTACGCTCATATTGTATTCAATCCACCCCCCCCCCCCCCCATGCATTGATGAACAAGAAGGGATACAATGCTGGCGATATAATTGTTATTATTACTCTACTAGCGACTTGCCCGTCAACAATGACGGGAATAAAACTGTAAGGCTGGCAATGCTTTTGGTCCTCTGAGCACCTTCGGCGCTCATCGCAAGCCCTGCGTTGATCGCCTTCCGAGCTCATTGCGAAATTGCCCGGCAAAAACGACGGGAGTAAAATTGTAAGGCTGGCAATGCTGCCACACAATGCGAGGCTATGGGCCCTCTGAGCACATTTACCCTCTCATGAGTGCCCATGTGTCTCTTTGCATCATCTGCCCCCCCCCCCCCCCTTTTTCTTTCTCCTCTGTGTGTGTGGTGAATGTTTGCGTGGAGCGGGGTGTCTGCCGTTGGTTTTATTTTCAAAATCCCACGTGCCTGGCATTGTTTGTGATAGTGTTACTGTCTTCAGCGTCGTGTTTTTTGTACGTTTTGCGAGCCTGGCATTACTAAGCCTCGTTTTCATGCTGTTTCGGAAATTTTGCGTTTTTCGTCCGCCATTTTTTGCCTTGCTTCCTCACTCCCAGTATTCCTGTGTCTCCCCCTGTGCTGTGTGTGATATCATTTTTTATGCATTTTTTTTTTTATTTTGTTGGGTTTTTAGAGTTAAGTGCTTGAACAATGCTGCGCCGCAGGCGAGCCTCCTAGGTACTGAGCCTCTGGCTGCAATAGCAATGAGCGCCAAACCTCTCTTTACTAAGCTCGCATGAGTGACGGCGCCACTCGCTGCAATGACCGCCTTCGGCGCTCATTGCAGCCCAAGTACTGCACCGCTGCTTCGCCTCGCTTTGCAAGGCTCACATGTGTGACGGTGCTGCGGGCTGCAATGAGTGCCTTTGGCGCCCATTGCAGCTTCTGCACCTCGCGAAGCTCGTATGTGTGACGGTGCTGCTTGCTGCAATGAGTGCCTTTGGCGCCCATTGCAGCTTCTGCACCTCGCGAGGCTCGCATGTGTGACGGCGCCGCTGGCTCGACTCGCTCCACGAGGCTCACAGTTGCGCCCACGCTTCGCGAGGGACACAACTGATTAAGCTTTATGGCTTTATGTTGGCTGGAATGAGCGCCTTTACGAGGCTTAAGCTTTATCACTGTGCTACAGTTTGAAATACATAGATATAAATATTATAATCATGGTTTGAAAACTAGCTATGTTAAGTGTAAGTGTTTTCGCAAAGGTATCTTTTAACAAATTTTTATCACAATAAATGGCAAAGTTGTTTATACTGATCTTTTTTGCTAACATATTATAAAAGCTGTACTATAACAGTGTCAATTTGAGAGCCTAATTAGTCCTGAAAATCAGCATTTCTTTTCATTTCCCTCTTGTCACCTCCAAGGGCTGCCATGTTGGCCTCTCTATAGGGGCGGAACTGCCAGTGGTACAGGGGGTGCAAAGCACCAGGGCCTCCTCTGAGAGGGCCCAGTGCTGTGTATTTTTTTTGGGGGGGAGGGGTGCTGTTATGGGTAAAAAAAATGTTTGCACCAGGGCCCACCATACTCTAGCTCTGCCACTGCCTCATCCAACAGATCTGTTAGAGCACGTCACTGTATGAAGTGGGCAGGTAGCAACCTGTGAATCTCCATAGTAGATTGTCTAATGCACACAACACAGCAGATTCCTATCGGTCTTGCACTAAAACGTGCATTGAGACGCCTGTCATGCCTCTGGAGGTGAAAGAGGCAAACTAATAAAATTGGATTCAATAACTTTCATTATGTTAGATGCAATTTAGACTTTTAAAGAGTTATGATTTGCTTGTCCCTTTAAAATAATTGGTATCAACATAGATCTGCCATTAGAGTAGGAGAATATCTTGCCAAAATCACATAATTCTTTGGGGCACAAAAGAATTTAACATTTGTATGCAGCTATAAATAAGACATACTTTATATCACTGTGCTGCAATGAATTGCAGAATAGTATCAATTAGTTTTGCATCTTTTGATAATGCTAATTCCCAATTTTGCAATATGTAATCTAAGAACTTGCATCAGCAAGAGTGATATAAAGAATCTATGGGATGCTGCAAAATATGCAGTTTAAAATATGGCTTTTTATATTGTTATGCTTTTTATTAGTATTATTGCTAGTAACTTGCCTGATATCAATTACATTATCATAAAATAAATATTCAATTGTTAATGCTGCCTCTCTCTCTGTGTCCTGTCACTGTGTTCTGCCCCTCTGTGACTTGCCTTTCTATCTCTCTCTCTCTCTCTCTGTGTCCTGCATCTCTCTCTCTATTCTGTGTCTATCTCTCTTTTTCTGTCCTATGTCTCTCTCACTCTGTCCTGGCTCTCTCTCTCTGACCTGTCTCTCTCTCTCTCCATATTGTCTCTCTCTGATCTGTCTCTCTCTCTCTCTCTCTGATCTGTTCCTCGCTCTGACCTGTCTCTCTCTATATCTGTCCTGTCTCTATCTCTGTGTCCTGTGTCTCTCTGACCTGTCTCTCTCTGTCCTGTCTCTCTCTCTCTCTCTGACCTGTCTCTCTCTTTTTCTGAACTGTCTCTCTGTCTGTCCATCCTGTGTCCCCCTCTCTGATGTGTTTCAGACCTGTCTCTCTGTCTATCCTATCTCTTTTCTCTGTCCTGTCTCTGTATGACCTGTCTCTCGCTCTACACCCTGTCTCTTTCTCTCATATGTTTCTCTCTCTGACCTCTCTCTCTCTCTCTCTCTCTCCATCCTGTCTCTCTCTCTGATTTGGTTCTCAATCTGATCTGTCTCTCTTTCTCTCTGACCTGTCTCTCTGTCCTGTCTCTCTCTCTGTACTGTGTCTCTGTCTCTCTGCTCTGTCTCTCTCTGTCCTGCAACTCTCTCTCTGACCTGTCTCTCTCTCACCATCCTGTCTCTCTCTCTCTCTCTCTCTCTGATTTGTTTCTCTCTCTGACCTGTCTCTCTATATCTGACCTGTCTCCCTCTCTCTTTCCTATCTCTTTTCTCTGTCCTCTCTCTCTATGCCCTGTATCTTTCTCTGATCTGTTTCTCTCTCTGACCTGTCTCTTTCTCCCTGTCCACTCTCTCTCTCTTTGACCTCACTCTCTCTCTGTCCTGTCTCTCTCTCTGACCTGTATCTCTACCTTGCCTGCCTCTCTGATCTGTCTCTCTCCCTTTGACCTCTCTCTAACTTTCTCTCTCTCTGTGTCCTGTCTCTCTCTCTCTGACCTGTATTTCTCCCTATCCTGCCTCTCTGACCTGTCTCTCTCACTCTGACCATCTCTCTCTCTCCTTCCTGTTTCTCTATCTGATCTGTTTCTCGCTCTGACCTGTCTCTCTGTATCTGACCTGTCTCTCTGTCGGTCCTATCTCTCTCTATGCTGTCTCTCTCTCTGATCTGTCTGTCTCTCTCTGATCTGTCTCACTCTCTGATCTGTTTCTCTGTTTCTCTGACCTGTCTCTCTCCCTGTCCTATCTCTCTCTTTGACCTCTCTCTCTCTCTGACCCATCTCTCGCTCTCTAACCTGACTCTCTCTGTCTCTCTGTCCTGTCTCTCACTCTCTGACCTGTATCACTCCCTGTCCTGTCTCTCTGACATCTCCCTCTCTCCTGTCTCTCTCTCTTTGACCTGACTCTCTCTCTCCGTGATCTGACTCTCTCTCTCCCTGTGACCTGTCTCTCTATCTCTCTGACCTGACCTGACTCTCTCTCCCTGTGACCTGTCTCTCTATCGCTCTCTCTCTGACCTGACTCTCTCTTCCTGTGACCTGTCTCTTTCTCTTTCTCTCTCTCTCTCTCTGTGACCTGTCTCTCTCTCTCACTGACCTGTGTCTCTCTCTGACCTGTCTTTCTCTCTGACCTGTGCCTCTCTCTGACATGACTCTCTCTCTGTGACCTGTCTCTCTCTCTCTGACCTGTCTCTCTCTCTCACTGACCTGTGTCTCTTTCTGTCCTGTCTCTCTCGCTCCTGGCAGTTAATGGCAGGTTCCTGGTTGGTTAATATACACTTCAGCGCATGCACAGAGTTTGTTATTTTTTTGTGACAGACATAAGGAACTGTCAATTATTATTGAAGATTATTATTATTATTCTCATTATTAATAATAATAGTGTATGTAATGTTATTTGTTAACCATAACAGTATAAATATCAATTGTGTTAAGCTATTATTCTGTATAAAACATCTAAGAGACAACTACAGTCACTGAAGACATAAGAGGTCAAATTTTCCCAAATCAAAGTGGTCATATTAGGTTGATTCTTTATTACATATGTTAACTAACATGCACCATTTGTTCTCTCTGTTCTTGTTCATTTCTTTCTAGCTTCTGATTCAGAGGCATACTCCATGCATGAGGCTATTTCTTCAGATAATTGATTGGATCATATAAATCTGCCATCCCACCATCCCTTGGGAGTAAGAAATATTAGATCCTATAGTGGTAGCAAGCCTTTTTCTCTACATTGAAGGCATCTCTGTTTGAAATAAATCTCATTTCTATTTTTCTCTGTCTCTTTCACATATTCCTCATCTAAATACTGATAGATATACAATCTTGCAGTGTTGATGAATGAAAAAGACAAGACAATAAACCCAGTTTATTGCAAATAACTGTAAAATGTCTGTATCCATTTACACCTTGTACCGCTCAGTATCTCTTTTCTTGACATGTAAATGGGTCAGTTTTCAATCTTGTAAGGTGCTTTGGGAAAATGCACTATGTACATAAGATTTTAAGCTTTTAAGACAGGGCCCTCCATTCTGTTGCAATGTGCTAATATTGTATTTTGCTATGCACTTAATTCAACAGGATTTGGACCATATCACAGTAAAGATCTCCTAAAAGCATGTTTAAATACTTTTTGAATTTTTGAAATATGTGCATTGTTCAATGAGAATTCAATCAAGCAAAGTCTGTGTTTACATGTGTTACTGACTACCCCCAGCCAGACACATGCTACAGCTCAGTGTAGTGAGCAAAGGAAAACATAGAGTTAACCCTCAACAAATCAATCCGTTCAGATCATGGAATGCTGGAATCACCTAAACAGGTCAGTTGTGGGTTAATTTTTGAGTATATTTCTGAGTTTAGGGAAAAACTGCTTTCTTCACTTCACATCTGTTATTTATCATGAAACTGGCAGTAGGTAGGATAGACTGTGTTTGTAAAACAAGTGTTGTTTAGCTGCTAGTGTAATTTAAAATAAAATAGATAATTTAAAAGGTAAACCCGTTTTTACCATTTTTCTAATCTAACACAGGCTGTTTATATCAGAAACACACATTGCATTGAATCATTCTATACACACAGATTTATTTCATTTAAAAACTAAACTTGTTTTCCACACCCCCAGGTTGCATACATAGGCACAGTGTACCTCCCAATAGAAAAACTGCCTTTGGGTACAGATTTTAACCCTTTACTAACCTTTAAGCCATCAGCAGCACAATGCGGGGATCTACAGAGCAGTTTCTGGGCTCCTCCCGCTTCCTTGTGCAAGGGACCACACATCCCATGATTCCTTCCTACAGAAATTGCTATCAAAGATTAAATGTATTGGCTGCCACTGATTGGACAAAATAAATTATGAATTCTATGCTAATTATAGCAGGGGTTTCCAGGGGTGTGAAAATCAACTGCTTGCATTAATGTTTATTTTTATATTTTTTCAGGCAAAAATGTTTTTATACATTGTTTATTCTCCTCTCAGATGCATCCACAATCCATGAAACTTAAATATTCCTTTAAAATACAATCCTGTGCACTCTCACACCATAATGAGCACTTTGTTATCGTTCACTTGTTCAGGTTATCCCACTCTCCGTGACTCTATGGACCCCAGCAGGCCAGGCACATCTTATATCTGGTTGTGCAAATCCATAAGGTTTTCATGGCAAAGATACTGGTTTGCCAGTTCCTTCTCTAGTTGATCGCAATTTATCTGACCTCTCTGCTATGACCTGCCCATCTTGGGTGTAGCTCACAGCTTCATTGAAGTACACAAGCCCCTTCACCACAACATGGTAGCGATTCAGAAGGGGAAGGAGGTAATTGGCCCTTTAACTTCTGTATAGTGCTTTGGAGTATGTTGGTACATTACAAATAAGGTTAATAATATTAATAATAATAATAATAATAATAATAATAATGTTCACATTTCAACTGAACAAATTGGACTGTTGCTGTGTTTAATTATCGATTTAATTTAGCCTTATGAATATAGTACAATATAACTGAAATAAAAATGAAAACAACCAGCATCTGATATGATTCATCCATTCCATTTTCTGAGAAGCAAAAAAAAATAAAAAAAATACCATCTTTTGTACTTTTTTTTCCTCTTACTTTCTTCTCTCCTGGGTTTTTTTCTCTGACATCCAGACCTCCTGTTGCGTCTATTCTTTGATGATAAAAGAAAACTGCATTTTTGACCTAAAGTCATATCTAGTTAGACTGCATTGGAGACAATTTACAGACTGGAAAGTGAATTTAAAATATTTTAAAGGGGTATGTTGTCATGTGTGATACAGTCAGTGCATTATTGCCACGTGTTCTTGTCCCCTTTCATGCAATGCATATGGAATATAATTTATGTGGTATGCAAATGGCACAGAAAAAAAAATCAGCCTGATCTGACTGGTCCCTTTGGCAATGCATAAGACTGCAAGTGCTGCATTAGATGAAGGAATACGGTAATGCAGGAGTGAACACATAGAGCAGCAAGTAGCAGCTAGTAGAGGTGTGTGGGGCAGTGGAGCTCTCACTCAGTGCCACTGCAACCTATTACAAGTACATGGACATGTCTGTGCTTCTCACAAGGGCTGCCTGGTGTTATAGGTGAACTTCAAGGCTTTGCACTTTTCCCTCCCTTGCTTTAGCTCAGCACAGTGACGCAGGCATTACTGGCCACTAGTCTGCAGCCCATTCCCTGTGCAGTTCTGTGGAGTTGATGGCACTGTGCAAACAGGGAGAGGAAAAAGAGGAGAGAGAAGGAGATCTGAGCAAGAAAATGTGGGCAAGCACTGGCTCAGACAGGGATGGGGACAAGCACCCTTTTTTGAAGCTCCCTTGAGTTGGATTGCAGCATGTCAGCCAAGTCTAAGGGGACATCCTCACCAACAGAGGGGCAAGGCTCCAAAGCCAAGGTGAAACAGCAGATCAAGATTATTGTGGATGATTTGGAATTAGTCCTGGGAGATCTGAAGGATGTAGCTAAAGAACTTAAGGAGGTAAGGACTCCAGACATGGGAGTGAGGAGAGAAAGGGGAGCAGCAATATTATTTCTGCCTAAAATAACTAGCTAAACTAAGCAAAAAGACTGCTGTCCTGTGTGCTTTTTCCCAGGCTGGCTTTTATGAATGGATATACTGCATGCTGATAGTTTCTTGCCTATATGCTATAGGAAGTGCTTATCATACTCATTTAATCACTAAGATAAGCATGTGCATGCATTAATATTTAATGGGTTAATGCAATGCTTGCAGATGTATTGGCTGTTTAGCTATGCCTTGGTACAGTATACAATGTGATTGTGCTGTAGGATTTACAGTGTGCTGCTGAGAGCAGTGATTTGATCTGGATACTGACATTACACATAGAGCTCTCCCAGTACACTACTTGCTTTCCATTGACCATAAGTTTTACTGGGTTTGCTCTTATTAACTATATGTTTTCCATGAAAAGAGGTTTCTTCTATTTGAAATCAAGTGACATTCTTATTAACCAGCCCAACTACTGTACTGTCACTGCCTTTAACACATTTTATTAATGGCATTCAGATCCCAGTCAGCCATTGCTCATGTTATTTCTGTCATATGTGATGCATTTCTTGTGACTAATATTTATAAAGCACTTTCTATCACTGCAATGCCCTGTGTTCAAATAATCCATATGTGATTTGTGTTAACACTTTATAGACAGTCACCCACCTGCAATATGATTGGATATTTAATTATATAAATGATATGCAATTATAGTGAAATGTTGTCTAGAGTTTACATTGCCCTTTTGTGGGTGGATTAATAACAATATTTAGAGGGTGAAACAGCCTACTCCTACAGTGTTGTCAGTGTAATGTCATTGGATCTCATACATAATGATATTTGTATATATATACTGACACACAGCATTGATGATCTAGAAATAGCCTGCACTGGTATATTTGTTAATAAATGTATATGGTTTGAATGTTGATGCATCACTTATGTGAACAAATACAATGTTGTTCATAAATAAATAACATCACACAAACTCACTTCTACAATATTATATGTTAATACCAAACAATCAATTTTAATTGTTGATTTATTGCTTGTGAGTTGGTAAGAAGAGTCATTATGGGAGTATAAAATAAATAATAGATTTAATAATAATTCCATGCAGTGATTACATTGAATAAAATGAAATTCTCAGTCTTGGGCACATTCATGTTTTCTTTTGCCAGTGGCAAGTGTCACATCCCTTATGGTTTTAAAGGAGACATAATGTAAGTCATAGGATAATGTAGCTAAGGATTTTTTTAAAGCAATTCCCTAAATCATAATTTTACAACACAACTGGTGGACAGATGGTTGGATTATGCATTGAAATTCTAGTCTAAAGTCTTTGTACTTTGCCTAGTAATCCTTTGTTTGCTATTTATATATGGCATTATTTTCATTCAGCTTTTAGTTTTTGGTCTTGACTGCTGGCAACAGGTTTTTATTTGACACAGTTATGTTTGTGAAATGAAATATAAAAGTAACTTGAAAGAAAACAAAATAGCTAAATGTTGAACACAAGGCACTCATTTAGAAGGTGTAAAATGAATTCAAAGTGTCTGCATATTGGATTTGTATTGAAATGTTTTTTTCTCTGTAAAAAGCCAATATATTTTTGCAGCCACATTTGTCCACTGGGATGGGGGGGGGGGGGGGGTCATGTATAATTATTCACATTATTATGATTACATGAAACATTAAAGATGACTAGATTGATTGAAATTGCAAATATATTATATCTAATAGTGATTCAGTCTCAAACTGTTTTCTACCATATTTATATCTTATGAATCCAAAACTGTGAATCACACATTGTCATTTTTGTAATAAAATGTACTTATTGTCCTTTTGTTCGGTGACCCATTATTATCACTCTGAAAGCATTAGCTGAGGATTTTGTCCCACTTTCTAATGCCAGTGGCAAATAATTCAGATAATAGGTTTTTTTTTTTAAACACTTTTAATAGATTTGAAAGGCTATTTATTCTCTTGTTGATTGGAGTATCACTTTTAGCTAAGATTAGAAAAACAGTCTATGAGTGAATGAATGCCTGAATCTGGAAGACAGATTGAAAGCACTAATCTTTTATTCCAATTTTCTAGCTTTACTTTGTAGAAGGCTACTGCGGGTGCTTTTAGATGCAATACATGATTATTTTGCAAATTATTTAAAACTCTGGATTTTTTTTGTTTTGTTAGCAATTCCCAGTTGCAACCTAAGTAAGGACTAATATACTGTATGTATAATATAATGTAGGGACTGATATATGTATAAAATGATAATATGCATGTTATTATTGGTAAAATAAATTGATATATATATATATATATATATATATATATATATATATATATAGCGCAAAATGTAATCATTTGGGTTTAGAAAGAAAGAGAGACAGGAGACTGAGGTTCAAGGGTCAAGATTATTTAGACAGACTCACTAAGTTTTGTAGAGGTGACAAATATGGCATGATGTGATGATGACATCAGAGAGACTAATTCTCCATAGGAATCATAGTCCCATAGCCACTTAGGAGAAGCTAACTGAATATCACTTTCCATACTTTACACCAGGACAGATCTCATGAGCCAGAGAGCTAAGGCTCCTAAAGTTTTACTGCTGGCTTTTTAGTTATTATACATATTATTGCTATATAGTATCCATACTCTGGATCCTAAAACGTGTTTGGTTGGCTCCTAATTAACCTGGCTGGCTCCTAAATGTCAGACAAATTTATTAACCCCTGCTCAACACACAAACATTGATGCTTCACAATGTCCATGATATAGTGCTTAATGTATTTACCAACACTTTTAGTATGTATGTGTGCAAATGCTTGAGATGCAGTATAATATACCCCAAATAAGACAAAAACATTTTGTAAATTTTACAGTAAAAGTAGGAACTCTACTTCTGCTCCCAGTACATTTAATGCGCTGGTGAAGGATAAGGACATATTTATATTTGTGCATCTGTCCTATTAGCTCAACACCAGACTGCATCCTCAACCAATCCTACCCATCTGCACATAGGACGGGAGGCCAGCACATCTTAACAACCAGATATTCCACTATACTAACTTTGTCTCAGGAGAGAACAGGCCCTCTAGTTCTGTGGATATTTAAGGGTGGGGTTCCGTAATATTTATAAGGACGTAGGGCTTGTCTTTGGCCATACATTTTGTAGGCAAATGGGAAGAACACTCTGTTAATGCTCTGGGGAATATGATGCTGCTCAAAGGTAGAGCCAATAGGGAACGTGACTGAGAGAGGGATACAGTCACAAGAGATATTCACTCTCTACCAAGTTAAATGAAGATGTAGTAGTTCCTGTGGTGAAGAGCTACAGAGCAATTGACTTACAATTCTCTGGAGTCTGGAAAAGCCCTGTGAGCCCCAAAATGTATTTCATTAACCGAGGATCTTTTTTGTGTATTTTATTATTTTTATATTTCTACTCTTTTATTTATATATATATATATATATATATATATATATATATATATATATATATATATATATATATATATAAACACATGTTAAAATATTAATACAACAAAAATACTGGAAATACTTTGGGGTGTTTGTTTTTTAATTATAGGATTTTATAGTAATATATCTTCATTGTGTTATTGACAAGCATATGAGCTTACATTTTTTATCAAATTAAGCAAATAAACTAAACTAATTTGTTGTACATATTAGAGACTTCTGGAAATTTGCTTTAAATTTGATAAATTGTTGAAAATTACCTAAATTATTTCCCCCTCCTCGCATATTTCATTCTATCTTGGTCACTGGATGCAGAATTCATTTCAGGCAATATGCCAATTGAAAGCTATTTTTTTCATTATTGATAACATGTCCAAGTAGGTGCAAAGTATTGAAATTGTCTGGACTGATTGAAATGTACTAGTTCTCCAAGTCATTGGTACTGATAAACTTAAGACCTGCCACTTATCTAGATGCTCAAAGAACAAGCCAAAGCAGTGACCTTGTTTGTTTGTTCCCAGGATCTCTGACTTCTGGCACTTGCATATGCAAATAATGACTGGGCATAGATACCTAAGGATTATAGATGGATCCTGACATGGATAGATAGGCCTAAATAGTGTATCTGTGGATGAGCAGTGGTCCAATCACATTAGAAGCAAGCCTTTTTACTTTATGTAACATACTATTATATTTTTTATTTATTTTTACATTTGTATATAACATTTATAGGCAAGACACTTTGCATCATTATTTACAAATTTAAAGCAGTTAATGTACTGAAAAAATAGAATATAAATTAAATCTGAATTTCCTACTGAGGCAAAGTCAAGGTCATGGGCACAATAGCTCAAGTTGTCTTCAAGGAGGTGTGACCAACTAAAGTTAAGTGGGAGTTTATTCTAGTGAAGGGGCCCAGGGGGACTACAGATAAAATCTAATCTTGTGTGCAGTCTACTACATGTAATACTGTTGCTTTATAAATAATACATTCATAGCCTTACGTAATGTAAGCATTTAGCCAAATAAGTTCAACGTTTCTTGGAAAGCTAAATACAAATACAAATCCTACTCATGTAAATGAAAACTGCACGATATATCGTAACTTAGAAAATTTTATATCTAATGGCATTATAACTATATGTCAATTTCTTGACATACTTTAAAATAACATAATAGTAATGTGTGTTCGTGACCTTTACCTTCACGGAAATCTGTGAATTGTGCTGTAATTGTCATACTCTAATTACTATGGGTTGGGGGAAAAGGACAAGTTTGAATGTGCAGTTCCATCATTCCATCTGTATAATTACTAAAACTTCCCTTTAAGAGTGAATGCACACTCGCCTTCGATAACCTTTGAAAATAAATAAAATTACATAGTAGCCGTATGGCTGTTTTATTAATTTCAGTAACTGGTATGGCATGGGTTAATGTAGATTGCATAAGAACACAAAGTGAATAAGTGCTTTTGAAAAGACCTTTAAAACGCAATGTCACTCTTGTTATCATATGCAAGAACATAAATACAATTTTATTAGATTTTATCAAAGGTATACAGAATTTTCCTGGTTTCAAATGCTTCCTAAAAAAACAGCTGCTGATTAGTAGAAAAATATGTATTATATTACAAAGTTGAATGTACTTACATATTTATATGTTGTGTACTGCTATCTTGAATGGCACGACCCTAGGCTTACATAACAGTGGGTACAGGTCTGGGTACTGTTTGTGACTTCCAGAGGAAGTGCTGCCACTCACATGGTTGCTGGGGTCACAGCTTATTTCTCTCTGCCAGTTCCTTGTGGGAAATGTAAACACCAGAAGCAGTGATGCAGGAGAACAGACAACTGCAGGTGTCATCTAATGTGAATGTGCTGCACAGATTGGCACGTTATAAAGTACTATTTATTTTCACATGAATCCAACTACATTTCCCAGGCTGCTTTGCAGCACAGACACCAACCACAAATGTTTCAGCCTCTGTTTTCTCCTGATTGGCCAAAACAATTTTTGAAATGAATGCTCGGATAGGGTGTTAATCCTGTTTTTCAACTGTCATAAATTACAAGATATTTTGCTAACTTAAAGGTAAGTGTTTAAATGCTTATTTTTGGTATTTTTTAATGCTAACAAATATTTGCATTCACTACTGATTCTCCTCCATCAGATGCATTCATAATCCATCTCACTTAGATATGCCTTTAATATAATCATTTAATACACTAACACATATTTTATCTGATCTAATTAAATGAGGCCCGTTCTCTTATGAATATATTTAACACATTAAAGGATTACTATTGTAAAACATTTTTGCCAAATCAGTTGCCAAAATGTTTTTGCAAGCAAAATAAAAGATAAACTTGTATATATTATTCTTTACTGTAGGCTTTTGTGTGTAAACTAATATGCTACCCTTTATTTCTGAGAGCACTGGCAGTTGTAAGTGCTACATTCCCATTGTTCAGACACAAGTATCCTCCCTCCATCAAGTTGTTCTGCTAGGACCAAAATGGCACATTACACAGAAGCATTGTTATATATAAACAAGGACATTATTTTATTTTACATTCTAACATGTTGCCTACTTTCAAGTGAAGTTCTTCAAAGGAAGTACAGTTTAAAAATATGACAACAATGGTCTTTTAAATTGACTCTGAATTACACATTTTCACATTTTAAGCAGTAATTTTGTTTTTCCATGAAAACCAACTAATTGGACATCTATGAAACATGCATGTACTTCTGTTCAGCTGGTATGTGTTTACTGTGTTATATCAAGTGTTGTTCCTTCCTCCTCCAATGTCTTAAAAGGTGCTTAGCATCACATGTACAGAACTGTATAAGTTCTTTTGGCAAGGCAAAAATAAACTATTTATCAAACTGAGGAAAATAAATATGGCATTTAAATGGCTTTAAAATATTCCACAATGTTTAAAAATACACTGTATCACAGATACGATAAAAACAAATTCTGTGTGTAGTTTTACATTTTTCATAATTTTCTGTAAAAAAGCAGAGTTTTTTTATACTGTTCCAGGCTGAAGTTTTGTGTCCTCACTAAAAGAAATCTTTTGTAGTTTGAAACAGTGTTTTTTGGCATAGAGATGCAAGTTCACACTGCCTCCTAAGGGCTATAACAAAATAGCACAAGGAAAATACTGAAATACAGTAGGGAGATTCTACCTTCCAAATGGCCAGTCGGAATCACACAACCATGTAACAAATTATTTACGGGAAGATGAAACAGAGACCTTGTTTTACAAAAGGCAATTCGATTAGATATAATAGAAAGCAAAACTTTGATAAAGGAAATTACGTTTATATCTAAAGATATTCAGCCTTATTAAATTGCAATTTGGCAAATTGAATAGGGCTCTATATATGCACAGAGCATATGTTTTACAGAAGTTTTTAGTTAGTGAACTTCTATCCAAAAGCAAGGTCTTTATTAACTAAAAACTTCTGTAAGTAAAATATGTTGTGTGCTTATATAGAGCCTTATTCAATTTGCTGAATCTGAATTTAATAAGGCTGATTGTATCTACTAAACCAAAAACAGGCAGATACAATCTAGAAAAATAAATGACGAACTATGTAAAACAATATGATTATGCACTATGTGGGCACATTTGCATGTACCAAGTTCCCAGAATGCAGTCCAATAACTGTATTTCTTGGAATTCTAAGGAAGTAACAAGTTTTTTTTAACATGTTTAGCCATTTATATATGTAGTGTGGGGCATATTCTGATCCCATATTATGGTAGATAAGTCTTCGCATTGTGCATAGAGTCTTTTTAAATGTAACTAGAAGTTATTTTCTTTTGTGTCTGCATATAATATTATTTTGTTATTTTATAGTTGTTCAGTCATGGCCAACTCTCCGTGTTCCTATGGACTGTAGCATGCCAGGCACGTCTATCATTATGTTTCTGGTTGTGCTGATCCATAAGATTATCTTGGCAAAGATACTGGAGTGGGTTGCCAGTTCCTTCTCCAGTGGGCTGCAATTTCTCTGACCTCTCTGCTATGACCTGCCCATCTTGGATGACCCTACATGATATAGCTCACATCTTCATTGAGGTACACAAGCCCCTTTACCATTACTAGGTAGCTATCCACATGGGGATTATTATTTGACATAGTGACAACAAATAATTGATCTGCCCTTTAGAGTTATGACCTTTGAAAGATAGAGAAGCCAAAATCAGATTCCCACTGTAAAGGAGTACTAATGGGGAGGAAAAAACATGTGTCCCTCGATTCGTTGTGGGGCAGCTATAAGGTAATTTCAGCACATCTTCAAATCATTTCAGTTTCTTAAGTAATATTAATGCTCTTTGTTTTTTGTGTTTGCTGATTCCATAGAGGAAAAAAAAAACATTAGAGACTCCATTTTAATGTAGAACTTTCCCTTTAAAAATAACTTTTTGGAGCCTGAGTGGGGCAGACAGATTTTCATTTAACATAGTACTACCCCTGTAGAAGTGAGACCTATTTTAGCCGTGATTATTCACACTACGCTGACAAACTTCAGGACAAATCTTAAGTGTAGAATTAATTTAGTTTGATAGATTGAATCTGGTTTGGTTTTGCTTTGTGTGTGAATAAATAGGCCTTTTTAGACTTTCAAACTAGCAACACCATGTTGGTCTGAAAATATAATCCATGAAAGGATCAGTTTAAATAATTGGGATAAGAGATCAGCACAGCTGACAAGTAATCTCACATCATGTGAAGGATTTAGGTCAAACTGGTAGGTTTTCAATATTAAAATGCATCAAGTTAATAGAATTCAGATATCATAGCCTCTAGGTCAGCATGTGGTTTAAGTTATATAATTGTTCTTTAATAACAGCCCATGTCATTTCCCTTACAATCATGCAAGGAGCAGCTTCTATCACAAGCAAATTGGGATGCCTTACTCAATCAACTAAAAAGTAAAAAAATGAATACCTCATTGTTTAAATGTACTGTAGCTTCATAAGTTATTTCTTGATTTTGAATCTCAAACACATGATGAGCCGTGACATTTTCAGTCCCTTGTTTCCATCTAATTTCAAACAAAATTACTTCCTTGCGCAGGGGCTTTTTATACAAACAAAATAACAAGAATCGCATCCTCTGAACTCGCACTCAGACAGCTGGCATACATAAATGAAGTATATTGTACCGTATTATATTTTTAATACAGTATATGTGCAGTTGAAAAATAACATATTGCTGTTTTATAAAAGGTAGGTAAAACACTGACATATAATTTCAGTCTCAGCTGTTTTTTTTACCATTATCTG
This sequence comes from Discoglossus pictus, assembly GCA_027410445.1. Lineage (NCBI taxonomy): Eukaryota > Metazoa > Chordata > Amphibia > Anura > Alytidae > Discoglossus > Discoglossus pictus. Next base: position 459,486,983 of record CM050163.1, on the reverse strand, counting down.
ATAAATTGGAGCATTTCAAATGCCTACATCTTATCATTTCCACATATATACTGTATATCCATTCCAGTAGAAATATATATCTTGCTATTTCTAAAGTTCTTCATTACAGTCCATTAATTTTGCTGACCACATATTATTTTTTGTATGAGCTGTCACATCAAGCATTTTTTTTTCTTACAACGAAGAACAAATTTAGCTGACATAAAGCAGCATTCTGAAAGAATAAAGACCTTAAGCTATATATTACAATGATGACCTTAAAGGGACTTTGCCACACCAAAATCAAGTTATTTATTTAAAGGACCACTGTCATACATTTCAAAATAAATATTGTATATTTTGGGCAGAGGTTATTAAAAACAGTATGCAGTTTAAAATCAATAAGAGTTGATTTGTTGGGGGGTCTACCCAGCTCTGCCAGGTGGCTGGACAATTATGGAGTTTGGAAGTAGCCTGGGCTATGATGTCACTATGATGGCCCAGCTCCGATACATCATTTGCTCCGATCCCTACTGCCTATACAGAGGTACCAGCTGTATTATAATAAAAAGAGTAGAGGTGCTCATCTGAAACCTCAGTGTTTTTTTTTTCTATAGGTCTGGTTACCTACTCAGAGAGCAGCCTATTTTAGCTCAGTTGTGCCCTTCACAGGGAGAAATATCCTGTAGTATATCAGTCTGGTCTCACCCAGAAGAGTGATCCAGTCCCAAAATACCAGGCAATTCTCCCTGAAGAGGAGAAACAGCAAATCCAGACATGTTTCGCGATCTTAGGGAGTGCAGCTGCACCTTACTGACGAGGCCCACAGAGGCCGAAACGCGTCTGGGGTTTGCTGTTTCTCCTGTTCAGGGTAGAATTGCCTGATATTTCAGGGTCACTCTTTTGAGTGAGACCAAACTGATATATTACAGGATATTTCTCCCTGTGAAGGGCACAAGTGGCTAAAAGAGGTTGCTCTCTAAGTAGGTAACCAGACCTATAAAGCAAGCCTACTTAGGTGTTGTTCGTTCTCGGAGCACTTCTACTCTTTTTGTTTAAACCAGCTGTATTATAACTTGCATGAGCTACCCATAAGCCCTGCCCAATGACTTCATAATCCTTTACTCCGCTTGCTCAGTTTGGACCAGTGGCTGACTGGTTAGACTTTATTTTTATTCTAGCTCCAGGCAGAACTGGCCACACTCCCTCATATGTACAGGGGGGTGGAGATAAGTAGCTTACACGTTGAAAACTGGCACATTCAAAAGTAAGAAAACATTTTAACAATTATTTTGAACTGCAAACAGTTTTTTATAGTCGCTGCCCAACAAACAAACTTATTAGCTTTACTTGTAAGTGCACTAAAGTGGTTCTTTAAATTAATTTTAAAGAGCATGAACAAATGCTGTATGTTGTACTATATATTTTTTTCTAGTGTAAATTGTTCATAAGAACTTCACTAAGGCGCCTGCTGTATTATTATGCAAATTAACATCTCTTGCATACTAGTTTGCTGTTTTGATTGGCTAATTAGTAACAGTCTGCTTGTAGTAGCAAAAAAACAATGAGCCTCATTCAATTTGGGTCTCGCAACTCGATCGCAGACAGCCAAAAGCCTGCAATTGAGTTGCAGGCTCCATTTGGTCTCCGATTGTGATGCTAGTAAATTGGGGGGGGGGGGGGGGGGCCCGCAAGGTAGATGCCGGTCCCAAAAAACGGAACACCATGCAGTTGGCATTTCCAGGATTGAACATGTTAGAGGAGCAAGCCTGTAACTTCCAATGCAGAAACAGCCAATGGAAAGATCGTCATCATGACCAACCTCCAAGCCCGTAACTCTTAGGACTTTGAAAAAAGATTTTTTACCGTGATTGATTGCCATGATCGATATAACATGAACATTTAACATGAAATAAAGTACTGGAGAATGTTGTGCTATTAATTATAAGACCTAACATCACTTTCACTCTTAATACAAGTACAGTATTGCATTTTTATTTGCTTTTAAAGTGCTCCGATTTGTCATTAAGCCCTTTGCGAGACCTCCTTGGTACCAGTAACTTGTGGTTAGATATTTGCCATTTGCGGGCTTGACGGAGTGGTTAGCGAGGGGGAATCGTAGCAATTTTGAAAAGAGATTTGCGATTTTAGACTTGCCTCTTTTGAAAGATCAAAGGCTTGGAGGGCATTAAGTGGCGATTTTTAAAATCGCTATAAATCGCAGCTCGGAGCCCCTAACTCAATCGGATCCCGCAAACTGACCCCAAATGAATAGCAAAATAACTTGCGACCACCACTTGCTAGCCTGGATCCCCGAAAGCCTCAAGTGAATGAGGCTCAAAGAGTTCCAGTGTTATCATGTAGTTACTGTGCTTCTGCCGCACCCACACAACACTATGAGCTACAAATTAGCATATGGAGTCCCATGTTAACATAGTGGAGCTGCACAAAAATGTTGAGGATTTACTGCAGAGAATTAGAAACCAAGATGAAACCAAACTATTGTTTGGGTGTCAGTGTTCCTTTAAATGTTGTCCTATGACTGTTTACATTTTTAGATGAAAATATTGGATGTAATATGAAACTATTGAGTGTAAAATGAAAATATATGAGATATAATATTATTTGCATAAATTTTTCTCTTGAATCTGTTATTATAATGTGTGTAAGTATATATTATATGAAATGCTTCTCTAGTTTCTAGCATACAAGAGTTACTTAAAGGACCACTACTGTGGCATGGCTGATTATTAGGCATTGATATTAAATGACAAATATTTTTCACGGATTTAAAAAGCAGTATTGATACTTTCAAATATCAGTTACTAATCCTCTAATTGAGCTGTCTGTCTTTAACCATATAAATTGACTTTGGCTGAGTTATAGTACTAAATGGTTAGACATTTGTTTATTTTTGCATACTTGGCAATAAGCAGTTTTTCCAGCTCTGGCTGAGAGGCAGCCAATAATGAGCATCGTCTAAACATAAACTTGACAAAAAAGTCTTGGAAATCTCCTCTTTCTACAGAAATTATATTTTGGAGGCACCATTGTGCTCTTCTGCTTTGAACTGTTCTGGAGATAGCAGTGTTCAGGACTTTGGTTCACAAAATAAGTGTGAGTCTGTGATTTATCTATGAAATATGAGATGTTAAAACTGGTGAATGGTCATGCTTGTCTTTGTGGAAACATTGGTTCTGTTTCTGGTGGATATGCTGTCTGAACATAGGCGGGTCTGCATACTTGATATAATGGACATTAAATATTGTTGCCTCAAGCAATGTATGCCTATTGATGTCCAGTTGTTCAGTCATGTCCGACTCTCTGTGATCCTATGGACTGTAAAATTGTAAATTGTGTCCCTGGTTGTGCTAATCCATAAGGTTTTCATAGAAAAGATACTGGAGTGGGTGTGTGTCTATTACTGAATCCAGTATTTGAAATGAATACCCATCTCATCTCAAGAAGAGACATGTGCAGGACATACTACTCAGAGGCCAATAAACATTAATGGAATCATCAAGTTCTGCTAGAAATTGTCATTGATATGTAGATGCAGTCATGAAACCAATTACTATAGTGATCTTGATCAAACTCTGTCAATATTGTTTAGATAAGGGGTTCCCAAACCTTTTTATTTCTTTGACCACTCCATCAAGACCACAGTTTTATTATTATTACTAGCGAATTGCCCGTCAAAAAATGACGGCAATGAAATTGTAAGGTAGCTAATGCTGTTTGGTGTCTAATAATGAAATATGTAATACATTACTTAATGAATATACTGTACCTATTTTGAAGCATTGTGATGAAGATCTGGCAATCTGTGTTGATGTTGCTGCAGCATTAGTGGTGTGGAGCTGCTGTGTAAGCATGCTGAATGTGTGCACTGTGTGGTATGAATATCCGTAGGTGGTTTGTGGCGTTTTGCGAGTTTCTTGTGGTGTTTTGCGAGTTTAGAGTGCTGTAGCCTCGTTTTCGTTTTGTTCGGCGGCCATTTTTTCTGTCGCTTAGTCTCAAAACTCTTTTATTTCGAGTAAAATCGAGGTCTAAGTTGCATTTTTGAGGTCCTCGGTGCTCCCTCTTGGTGTAGGTAAGGTTTTTATGTATGTGCTGTGTGTATGTATTGTGTTTTAAATGTTTGTATGTCGGCGTGTTGCGTCCGATGTTTGCGAGGTCGTAATGTGTGGTAACGTGTTTCGTAGGTTGTTTGCGTTCCTCGTAAAATTTAGCGAGTGTCGTAATTTGTGTGTCGTGTTTTTTGAGTAGCGACGTGAAGTTTGCGAGGGTTTGAGGCCCTTGCCCAGTGACCTCGCCAGCAACTGAGGCCCTCGCTTCGCGAGGGGCCTCAGTTGCTGGCATGGAGCCCGCAAGCGTGAGCAACGACCCGTACGCTCACAACTATATATGTGATTATAGTTCATTTTTAACGCACCAACATATTCCGTAGCGCTGTACATAAATTAAGTTCAGACAAGGATAAATACAAATTAATACATAGCAAAGCAAGGAGGGCCCCTGTCTTTGAGCTAGGAATCCAATGTCCAGGGTGAATTCCCAAAGTACTAAGGATAGAAACTCACAGACTTACAATCTAAGGTATAGGTGATACGCTTCTTTAAAGTTCCAGAGACTAGGGGCAGCACGATATAAGTCCTGGAGGCGGGAGTGAGAGGAGGTGACAAGAGTTGTAGAAAGAAGAAGGTTATTAGCAGAATGAAGAGGGCAGTTGGGGTATTATTTGGAGATGAGAGCAGAGATGTAAGGGGGAGAGTTATTGTTGAGGGCTTTGTAAGTTAGGGTCATGATTTTAAATGTTATTCTTGAGGCTAAGGGAAGCCAGTGGAGTGATTGACAGAGAGGTGATGCCGACACTAAATGTTGTGTACGGAATATGAGTCTAGCAGAGGCTTTCATAATGGATTGAAGTGGAGATAGTTTGTTGGTGGGTGGACCAACAAGAAGCGAGTTGCAGTAGTCTAGTCGAGAGGATTTTAGTTATGTTTTGTGCACATTTTAAGGGTCTTCGTGGACCACATACTGATTATTCTGTCTAATGCCATATCAATTATACTGATCTATGCTATACTGAAATACAGTTTTTACACATACAAACCATACCACCCAGATTTTTGGCACACTAAAATGCGTCACCCTGTATAATATTCTAGAGGCAATTTATTGACTTTAATATGTAGAGAATAAAAGCTGTATTTTTTACCTTTTACTCTCTGAAAACTGTCTTAAGAGTAGAATTATGACAGAAAAACTGTGTGTACAAATCAAGGAAAAGCCAATGCCAGCTGATTTCCTGACAACAGATGAACATTGTGTTATGAACTTGGACTCAGTGCACTTCCAAAAGAAGAAGTGATGTATCTACTGTTGGAGAAGCAGAACAGACAAATTTGGCACATCTCATGGTATTAGTTATATATACCCTGAAAAGGTAATGTATTTGCATTCACATAAGGATCATAAGAGTTAATGAAGCTCACTAATTCATTATAAGGGTCTTAGGTCCAGATTTTTATGGGTATCATGATTACCTCTTACCCAAACAACTGTCAAGGGCTAGAGCAGCATTTCTCAACCTGTGGGTTGCGACCCCTTCGTGGGTTGAATGACGATTTGCCAGAGGTCGCCTAAAGCCATCTGTAAAACTTGTAATTGTACACATTTTTTCCACTAGTAGTTAGTACTTTATTATATTAGTGTATATGTTGTCTTGTACAGTATAGGAATAAACCAACAGCACATTTTACAGTTCTTTCCATTGTTAACATCATTAATTATAATTCAAACATATTTTGCTGTATACAGAGTATATAATAAATGTACTCTAATATTTATTATGTTTTTGCTAAAACATATTCCATGAACAGACTTTAAAACATAGGCACTTTCTTAAATAAATACAGGTATACCCCGCTTAAAGCTACCCCGTTTAGAGCTGATTCACTATAGAGCTGTTTTTCCTGCCAGACCCTTTTCAAGCTAAACCTCACTATAATGCTGTTTTTGCCTGCCAGTTCCATTTTAACGCTCTGTTTTTTTTATAGCATTGCCCCACTATAGCTCTGTTTTTGCCTGTCGGACCCCTTTGAACGCTCTGATTCGCAATAAAAAAACAGAATCCAGGATGAGCCAGAAGCTTCAACATCAATAATTTAAAGTTTATATTTCTGCTAATGTTCAGTTTCTGTTAGTGTGATGTTTGCTGTTTCTTTGAAGTTCATATAAAACCAAAAAAGTTAAGATTTCAATCAAAATGGTGTGTTTTTTCATGAGTTTCCCTATCTTCTCTATGGTAAACTGCCCCTTTTAGAGCTGTTTCGCTTAGCACAGCTGTTAAGAACAGAAGGGCCCACTGGACTGTTTGGGGTTCATCAGTTATTATATGTGTGGTTAGAAGGTACTAACAACTTGCTTAACAGTGATATCATGGGTGTAATGCATACATGTAGTTATATCATGAATGTAATAAGTGCATATAGTGCTAAAATTGATTAACATTGGAATACTGTATCTGTGTTAGAAATAGGATAGTGGGCTCTGCTTAAATAATAAAGTGAATGCAGCAACTTTTGTGACAAAGGGTTAACGATTTTAAAGAATTTACATGGCCCTGCGATCAGCCATGTGGGACTGCTCTGGCTTTAGTCTGGAAGGGGGAAGTATAGTTTTGTAACCCTGTAAGTTGAGATCTGGCAACCGGAGGGAGGTATCATGGGATAGACATCTCCTAGGTGGTGAGAGTGTAACAAGCTATTGCCCACAAAAGGAGGGGTTAGGCATGTGGGGGGGGGGGGGGGATCTGTGTGTGTTTTTATATATCTCTTTAACAATAAAGAAGTGGCAGTCTGATTTTGGACACACTAAACAAAAGTGGTGTTGGAGTCTGCTTGTACTAATCAAAGGTACATGGTGTGTGATTCTGAGATCCTAAGAAGAGGGGTCTGATGATGCCTGTCTATTCAGAAATGATGCTGTCATCTGAAGTGTCTGCTGGTGTCGAGATCTGAACAAAAAGTTGTGACCCTCAGAGAGAGAGAACTGGGGTGAGCATAGTCCCCCAAAGCAAGGCGGGCGTGACAACGCCTATTGCCTGGAACCTATCTACAGCGTTAAACAAGGTATTCCTGTATCTCACAAAATTATAGTTCACCTGTAAATATTTTTTCTTCCCAGATTGAATATTTTCTAGACAGGCCATCTTTTATAAATTCCTCAATCAAATGAAAAAAGAAGTAGCTATTTCAAGTCCTTGCATTTGCTGCAGCTTGAAGCTGAGCATTTACAAGCATTGACAAAAACATTGTTATCTTCTTTAAACAGAATCAGTGTTTTCAAGCATATACTTTCCAAAAATAATAGTGCGTGCACTCGGAGGAAAGGTTACCTTTACCCATCTATCGGCTGCTCCAGCATGTGTCAGACTGCATAATGAATTTTAACAAAAAAGACTGCATGAAGAACTCATTCAAAAGAGTTGTAGATTAACTGTCCCTAGCAATTTCAATAGTGATGTCTTTAAAATGTTCTTAATTCTTTAAATTATTTTAGATATTTCTTGTACCATTGCTATTTGCTCTTTATTCTAATTTTCAAGTTTCCTCAGTATATACAATACATTAAGAACAGTACATAATGAAATTAAGCTGTGGTCCATATATGCAAACCATTAGTGCCTTACTAAATATATCTAAATATATCTATACTTACATGCATAGTAGCATTATCAAAGCCAAAGCCTATCCAAGGGCATTGAAGGGATTTGGATATGTTCTTGCTGCATTGTTACCTAAACTTTTTAATGAGTTATTAATGTCAGAGTAGTTTGCGATGACTGGAGAATTGGTAATATAGTACCATTAAACAAAAAGGGTAATATGGAAGACTCAAGTAAAGCAGTCCAATGGGTTTGGCATCAGTGATATGTAAACTAATGCAAACACTTTTGGAATAAATAATTATTTAATACCTAAAATATAATGATTTACAAAATCATGGGCATCATTGGTTTACTGCTGGGAGATCACGTCAGATTAACGTAATTAACTTTATGGATTGTCTAATCAAAGTTATAGACAAGGGTTCAGCAGTACATAAAGCTTATCTAGATTTTAGTAAAGTGTTCAACACTGTCCCACACAATAAACTTATTTGTAGACTTCATAGTCTGGGACTGAGTTGAAAGCTAGTTCAGTGGATAGGACATTGGCTGAAGGATAGACGTCAAAGAGCTATAGCTATAGGCAAACAATGCAGCAAAGCAGGAAATAGGATGCTTGGATGTATTGATAGAGGAATTAGTAACAGAACAAGATGGGTACCAATGCTACACTATAGATCCTTAGTAAGACCTCACCATTGTGTCCAATTTTGGACACTGGTTCTTCATGAAGACTATTAACAAATTAGAAACAATTCAAAGCAGCACAACTAAAATGGTCTACAAGACAAGACTTCATCACCTGAAGATTTAATAAAGTTCAGGAGTTATCTTCCAGGAAAAGAGGAAATGGTTTGAAAGGTGGAAAATGTAGGCATAAGGTAAGAAATGAGTAGTGCATGAACAAACTTACAGTGAAAGTGGTCAAACACAGTTAAGGAATTTAAACAATGTATGAGATAAGCATAAGACTATCCTGAGGCTTAATTAAGCTAAAATGTAGGTAAATATAATTGGCATGTTAGATGGGCCTTTCTGGTTCTTTTCTGCAGTCAAGTCTGTGTTTAAAATAAGCTTAAATAAAAAAGAAGATACTTTACACTACTATTGGGTTAGGTCTGCACACAACTCATTGAATATGTACAATTTAACAACTTTCTCAATTGATGAACAATGATGGAAAATTGGTGAACATAAAACAATTTATGGTTAATATGTGTCTTTAGACCCTTTTCAGTGAAAGTCAGATCTAACTTGCTCTGTGTTTCAAACAAGCAAACGAGCTAACTCAAATATAGGTAATGATGCATTTCTACCATGTCTGTGAGGAGTCTTTTTTCCTGTATTGTCTTTGTTCCAATGAACTGAAATATAAATAAATTACAAACTAATATATTTAAACTTATGTTCAATATGTTGGTCAGTATTTAACTACATAATACCTTCAAAGAAATTCCATATTATCAGTCCACTGGCATCCTTTATCACGGTACATTTTAGTATAAACAATGCCCTTACAGCCTTCTTACCGTTCAAGTTATTTAAGTACTATCAATAGATAATGTATTGATGAATGCATCCAAGTGCAGAGAGGAACCCTTTTCAACAACTGCTGAATATCTGTCTTCTTTCACCATTCTCTTTTGCATCATATTTTCTCTGAGCTCTAAACTGAGATACACATGCATGCACACATTGACTTTACCTAGTTAGAGCAGTGGTCCCCAAACCTCTCCTCAAGACCCATCAGACAGGCTATAATTTAGGTGAAACACTATGGGCCTCATTCTATTATCGGCCATAAAACGGCCGCAAAGCTGAGATTCCTTGCGGCCGTCTTACGGCCCAGTGTAGAGTTACCTTTACCTTGCAATTCAAATGGACGGCGCCGCAAGGATATCCCCCTTACGGCCGGCCGCAAGGTCAGAAAACTTTAAATGCAAATATAAATTCAAGATGGCACTGTAAAGCTCTGTAAATGATAGGCATCATAATGGGGGACATGAGGATTAATAACAACACCCGCTCAAGCTTGCACATCACCCAAATCCGCTATTTCATTAACTGTTTATTTTCCGGCCGCAGCGTGGGCGGGTCTGAGGTGCTCCAAGCCCTCTGGACTTTGTCCACGGATATTTGACATTAATTAAAATAAAAATTATTTTCAGATTTGAGTGTAGGGGAATGTTGTGCTATGAATGCTAACACCTCCAATCACTTTATCGTCTCATCAGAGTGCAGGATGGCTTTATTATGACTTTATTATGTGCTTAATTGTGTGCTTGCGGGACCTTTTTGGTGCAAGTAAGCTGCGGCTCAGTTTTAGCCTTGCCGAGAGGGTTCCCGGAGCAATTGAATAGCAACCGGGGCTTTCTTGTGGCCGGAACTGTTGCGGCCGTTTAAGATCAAAGGCTTTCCTGCTGCTCGTGCGGCCTCAAGGGATAACAGGGCGCCGGCCGCAAGCCTGCCGGAGCCCTCGGCCGGAAGGGAATAGAATAGGCAAATAGCCTGCGGCCGGTCCTTGCGGCCCCGCATCTCCTACGGCCCATAATAGAATGAGGCCCTATGAAATTACACAGATGAAGCAACATGAGCCTCCACGGCCTGTTGAATACTAGTTGCCTGACCTAAGTCATGGCCTGTCTGGTGGGTCTTGAGGAGGGAATTGAAAACCACTGAGTTAGGGGAATAGATGTTAAGTAATTAAGTAATTAGCTCTGTATTGCTAAATTCAATTTAGAGATAAAGTGGTTGTCTTACTGCACTCCATGTCTTGATCATATGATGAGAAAATATGATCTGAACTTTGCATATTTACAGAGGTTATAATGTTTTCACCAATTATTATTTTTTTATATTTGGTATTTTATATATCAGAACTTGATAAAGTGGAAAATGGTGTTAGAAGATAAAAAATAAAAAATAAACACAACCTTTAAAAATGTTTTGATTTTATAAGCAATTATCATTCAATGCAGACCTCCATTTTATATACTAAGCCTACTTCTAGCTTCTGACTCAGCAGGTTGTGTTGAAATTAATGTAAATTAATGAGCTTTCCATTAGAGCGGATCTTTCCATTGTGTAGATATAAACTTCCTGTATTTTTAAAGTCTACTCCCACGTCAGGAAGTGAGTAACTAGAAACTAAGCTGGAAGCCCCTCCCCTGTACCCCAGAATTGCTTAAGACATCAAAAACTCTACCAGGATTCCAATTCGGTCCAAAGACCTCAAAGCCCAAACACAGAACCTCATAATAGGTCTCTTTAAACTTTATCACATAGAGTGTAACATTTTAGAAAGTATTCATACAAACTGGAATCTCAGGTTTCTATAGAACACAGTTTGGTAAACACTGTTATAGAAAAACCTATACCCTCAATAATAAGTAATAATACATGGCAATATCTGTCATACATTATAATGTGATTTATAATAAAAAATATATTTGTCATCCACTAAGAAATAGTATTACATTTTCAAATTTGAAAACCCCCAAAATAATCATAATATGTTTTTGTGAAACTAATATGATAAATCTTTCGGTGCACTAAAGCACAATTACCATTAAGGAAAAGGTCACTAAAAAGAAAAGTAATTGGTAAAAGGCTTGCAAGCAAATACATTTGCTACATCAAACATAATACTAAAGAATCATGCAAAAATGTTGTAATGTGGCAATAATTTTGTAGTTGTGATAACCTGTAATGTTATATAATTAATTTGAAAAGCCGCAGCAGATTCTATTATGCCATACAGGGGTATATTAAATGCAAGAGATTTATATCAATACGCAATAAAATAAATTGATGTAAACAAAAAAAAGGCCACGCCCTTAAAGTGACATGGAAGGTTTCTGGATTTCCCTAAAAATATAATATACCTATGTATTGTGTTACTTTTGGGTACTTTATTTTATTAAGAAGTCCTTAAAAGCACTGTTTTTTTCTGCTTAAAATCCTTCAGATAGCTCCTATTTGGTTTTTCCCCTCTGTATATCATGAAGACAGTGTACTTCTAAGTATCGGATGTGCAGTGTCTCATAGTAACCAATCAGTGACAACATCCTGCAGCATCAAACACACTGTCTGAAGTTTTGCTGAAGTCTCTCCACTATCTGTCGGCCTCAGTCTCTGCTATCCCACTCTCTCTGGAACTACAATCAAACACACTGTCTGACGTTTTGCTGAAGTCTCTCCACTATCTGTAGGCCTTAGTCTCTGCTCTCCCATTCTCTCTGGAACTACAATCAAACAAACTGTCTGAAGTTTTGCTGAAGTTTTTCCACTATCTGTAGGCCTCAGTCTCTGTTCTCCTACTCTCTCTGGAACTACAATCAAACACACTGTCTGAAGTTTTGCTGAAGTCTCTCCACTATCTGTAGGCCTCAGTCTCTGCTCTCCCACTCTCTCTGGAACTACAATCACTCCCCCCCCCCCCCATCCCTTGTTTCTCTTGATTTATTGAGTCACTCAAATTTCCTACAGCTGATCAATTAGCAACACTTGCTAACTATACCTAATTAATCTATTACACAATGTTTCCTCATGCCTGATCCTTCATCATTACATCCTGTCTTTCCTCAAGCTCTTCTTCTCAACTTTTCCACATCATGTCTCCAACCTAACCATCTCACCTTACATGCTCCCGTCTCCTCTTTTATGCTCCCATGAGCTACTCTTATTCCTCCATCCACCATCTCCTCCCCCTTCTAAAGCTCATAAGCAGAAACACTTCTGCAAGTCCAAATCCCACTTCCTCTCCCTCTCTCTCTTTCTTCTGCTGGCTTCTTGGGACATACCTCCTAACACAGGCCTCTCACCTCCCACTCGCAGATTATAGTATCTGACCACTAGGGCCAGATAAGATATTAGATACTAGGATCGCTTACCAAATTACTTTCTCAGATGCTTTCCTTTTCCTTCTATTTGAAACAACATTCTAACTTTGCATACCCTCCTACCTAATGAAACTTCACTTTCTTCTTGACCCTTGCTATTTCTTATCTGCGTCTTCCATCCCCCTTAGGTTGTAAGTAGAAAGTTTTCAATCTTGTAGAGTGCTTTGGGAAGAAACACTTTCTACAAAGATTCTAAGCTCAAAACAGGGCCCTCCATTTTTTGCAGTTTGTTAAAATTATTTTTCTTAGTTCTTTTCCTCTGTATAGCGCTACGGAATATGTTGGCGCTTTACAAATAAAAGTAATAATAATAATAATAATGGTGCTTGAAAGAGGTTAACAATTGGCTCATTTTAAACACTGTATTTCACAGTCTGCATATTCATGAGCTGCAGATAGCAGACCAAACAGGTACACACTGTATATTATTAAGCAGGGGGAAAAAAGAGCTTCCAAGCACTTCTTAATGAAATAAAGTACATAAAAGTAAATAAATACATAAATATATTATAGTCCCAGTGAAATCCAGAAAACTTCTTTAAGCTAACAAAATGTTTTTACTGTAAAGGCTTGAAATCACACCTATAGTGGAGTACTTGTTAGGCCTTATTTGGAAGTTTATCAACTAGAGGACAATATAGACCTTAAAAAACAGATAAAATACAGAGGGAGAAGATCAGAGGTTAGGTGAGGGTTAAGGTATTACATTGTCCAGTTGGTAGGGAGGGGTTGAGGAACTAGGGAGGTTTGTTTTGATATCATCCTGCTATTAACTGTGAACAAACATCTATAGTGGTTAGCTGAGGAGAGGGAGAAAGGGTGGACTAGAGAGTTAGCTGTAGCAACAGGATAGCTGAGGCCTTATTAGAATTTGCAGCTCTGTGTGTAACTTGGATCTGTAAGAAGGATATGCAAAACCGCCTTCCTTTTATTGGGAAGAATTATACTCTGTTGTCAGGGCAAGCTGCTTTACTGATTGCTGTGCTCTAGATTAAGTTAAGAGATAAAGAGAGAATCTGTCCTTTCGGGTTATTTATTTAAACAAGAACAGAATTCCCTTGCACTACTTCCATAGAAAGGGTGAAAAGCAGTGGTTATATAGACTGGTTTGCAAAGCAGGAGGCTTTCACACAGTTATATAGTATGTGAATAAACTAAGGTTACTACAGCAAATTGTTATGATTCTGATTATAGATGTAAGTATTTTATATCCTCCAGAACACTTGTTTCCTGCATGTGCTATACCGTCCAGCTCTCTCTCCAGCAATCTTTCCTGTACAATAAATATCTATGTGACTTTCTTGCACTCTTTTTTCTTGTATGTACATACCGTATTTGCCGGCGTAGAAGACGACTTTTTTTGTCCGGAATAACATGCCTTCAAGTGTGTGTGTGTGGGGGGGGGGGGGGGTCGTCTTATACGCCCGGTGCACTTTGTTTGCGCAGAGCTCGTGCCTCCCCCTCCTCATCCTCAACCCCCCTTCTGATTCTAATCGCCCCTCCTCATTCTAAACCCACCTCCTCACTTTACCCCTCTAAATACCTCCCCCTCTCTCTTTCCCCTCACTTACCTTCATCTGCAGCTTCTCCTTTCGGCCTCCGCTCCTTTCTGCGTCGGCACCCGGTATATGCTAATGACGTGGCGAGCATGTGACGTCACGTCATTAGCATATACCGGGTGCCGACGCGACCCCCCCCCTTCCCCCTCCTCATCCTCAACCCCCTCTCCTCATTCTAATCCCCCCTCCTCATTCTAAACCCCCCTCCTCACTTTACCACTCTAAATACCTCCCCCTCTACCTTTCCCCTCACTTACCTTCATCTGCAGCTTTTCCTCCGGCTTCCGATCCTTCACCCGGTATATGCTAATGACGTGGCGCGCATGTGACGCCCAGTCGCCTTATACGCCGGCAAATACGGTATATAGAAGTATATACAGTAATGGGAATTTTCTGTGTATAATATATGGCCTGTCACTTAGGTTTCCTAATACTTTATAATGTAACTCTAGTAATTAACCAGAGTGTGGTTTCTTGTAGTGTGAGCTGGAGGTTATTAAGGACACAATAATTTTACTTTTCCTGCCCAGTCCATATAATATTCTGGCATATTCCTCTGGCAAAATTCACATCCCATTTATTAATTTCCAGATTCGACTATTATGACGTACACAAACACATATTGTTGGTACGCTGTAAATATGCATGGTTTGCAAACGGTAGCTATGTAACATGTATTTGATAAACTAACAGAGGTATTAATTTATAATATGCTAATTTATACTTTATAATTAATAGCTCTGCTTTTACATATTTAAGGGTAAATCAGCTGTAGCAGACTTCCTGTTTTGATTGGTGTAGATCTGAGGTATGATCTATACCAGTTTTTGTGTACAGCCAGACATTTAAACAGCTGGACGTCTGCTAAAGTTTGCCTGCCCCTAATTATGCAAAGGGATATAAGTAGCACAGCTTGTCGGGCAGAAATCTATATCAGTAAGAGCTTTAAAGTATGACAACTACCGTTACAAAGTTTAAACATTATAAATCAAGTATACTTATGCATATACCTTAATTTAAACAGACATTATTTTTACAGTAAAGTAGTCTTTTATGTGCATGAAAAAAATAATAGTGGTGCTCCTTTTTAAAATACACGTACAAAAGTGGATAATACCTTACTATGTTCATTACTGTGCCTTATGAAAACAGAGTCTATATAAATAAAATATTAGTAACGTGACATATAGAACAATATGGCAAAACATGTACATATCAACTATGAAATATTTTATGTTCATGAAATCTGAAGGGAAATGCAATGGTAAATTCCCTGCCAAATAAGAGAAGGGTAAGTGTTTCA
Source organism: Discoglossus pictus (assembly GCA_027410445.1). NCBI lineage: Eukaryota > Metazoa > Chordata > Amphibia > Anura > Alytidae > Discoglossus > Discoglossus pictus. Next base: position 459,471,566 of record CM050163.1, on the reverse strand, counting down.
CTGGCTCTTTTCCAAATAACAAATCCTATTGACTGAGGATTATACAATGAGGCATAATTTATTTATGGTGGATTGCCTAAACATATTTGTGGGTTGCACAGATTATACACACAAACACATTTCCCTCCTTCGTATTCTGTTGTCCATTATATGTTTAGTTATGTGTAATAGCCTCAATAATCATGAAGTGCAGTGTTGATACAGAACATTTATTTATTGCTTCATCATTTTGAAATATAATAGTTGCATATTTTTCCTTAGAAATATCACCTAATTAATATCTGCTTTGACCTTGTCATGGCAACACACATATACTAGTTGTTCTACACTTTTGCCCATTGTAATTTTATAATTAAAACCTCCAGCCTAGTCTATCACTTCAGACATCCTCAATAATGCTGTTATGCAGTCTGTCATCTAATTAGGAAATGCATTATCTGATTTAAGAAATGTGAGCATAAAATAACCCATGAGTTGTCCTGACTTCTCATGATATTTGTGTAGGGGAGCTAGTAAGATTGGTTGAAATTGCCACTTTCTTTATGATTCCACAAAGGGATGGTGGAGGAAAGCCGATGGATGGAGAGATCAGTGCAACATATGGCACATTTATCATTTTGACTAATTTCTGACAAGTACTGTAGTCACAAACATGGTGCTTTACATATAGCAGTGTAGGCATAAAAATACTCTGACCGAAAGTTGATAAATTTCTTGTGCATGCTTGAATTTTATTGCTCTGAATGCTAAAAATAATTTAAAAAAAAGCAAATATATATATATATATATATATATATATATATATATATATATATATATATATATGAGGTAGCCGTGAATGTCCAGTAATCCAGTTGAATAATCAGAGTATTGCAGTATCATCAAATGTAGTGTACATGATACAATGTACTGTATGTTAAAGGGGGTGCTACATTGGGGAAACATCCAGAAACTACACATGCGAATGAACCTCCACCGAAGCTCCATCAAAAAACACCAGGAAGACAGCTATTGTACTCCAGTGGGACACCATTTTACCCAGGAGAATCACTCCATCCAGAACCTCAAAATAAAAGTACTCAGAGGGAATTTCAGAACTATCCAACAGCGGCAAACTTTTGAATAAAAAAATGATTCAATTTTTTAATACAAAGAATTTGGGCATTAACATTGACTTAGGCTTTCTGGCCCACTAAACATTAACTGTTGGAGTTTTAGTGTGTTACACTATATTTAAGGTAAATATGGACTAAAGCTAAATTTAAAATTATATTTTAATAATTTATATATTAAAAACAGAAGAAAAAAAATGCTGCTATATGGTTAGACTTAGGTGAAGGGCAGATACAATGACTGTAATAGAGATGAAGATCTAATAATACTGAGAAAAAGATAAAGACTATACCTTATAACCTATGGTAAGTGCAAAGTATTGATAACTAGTGAATGGTCAATATGAATAAGAGACTCTAAAAGTCTAAGGAAGTAAATTAACTAAGTGAATATTAAAGAATTATATGAAAAATATATAAAGATAAAAATATGCTATGAAAAAAGTCTAAAGTGCTAATACTATATTATGTAATGATTGAAAGTGCTAAGTGATTTTAAAGTGCTAAATGATTCGACTTATGTCACTGGTTTCTGGCCCACTATCTTAATGTCTAAAAGCTAACACATTCCACTTACCCCCCCCCCCCCCTTCTATTGCTATTTTTGTAAGCTACATGCTATGCTGAAATGTATTGCTCTTTATTTCACTCTGCTGTGTTCTTATCTACAACCTGATCTATAGACTTACTGACCTATCAGGACATTATTCACAATGCTGGTCTGTTTCTTACTTAAATCTGGACAATTAATTTTGTCTTTCTTGTTTTTCCAATTTTTTTTTTCCATCTCTTTCTGTTTGCTGTTTTTAGTTCATACTTGTATCAGTATCGCTTTTTGATTTGATAAAGAGAGGCATTATCTCTCGAAAGCTCGTCGCTTTATTATGAATACGTGGCCTACCAAACATATAAAATACCTAGGGGTTAATATTACACCTAAAATCTCTGATTTTTATAGGGCTAACTATCCCCCTATGTACAGAAAGTTGAATACGATGCCACAGTTCTATAAAATCTGCAACCCCTGGTTAGAGTCATCATTTGGTTTTCCCTTGATCTGAGTGATCCAATGGTAATAAGATAGCAACAAGTTATCAGAATTGAGCTAGATGGAGGCTTGGATTGGAGGAGCTGGTCCTGGAGACTCTGGTTCGTCTGGAATGCGTCACAAGAGGTGAATGTATCTACAATAACTGTATAAGTTTAAGAATTGCAATGTCCTAGATGGCAGCTTACTGAAATAGTAGATTAACTAAGCAAATTGAGCTGAATAACTAAATGCACATAGCTTAGAAGTAATTATTTAGGAGGTGAAAAATGGCTAAGCATTGATTCATGCCTTGGTTAAGGACTCATTTAGATATAAATATAGAGATTCAACTTGGTCTATTGAACTTTCCCTTATCTCCATAGTTATTTATTTATTTAAAGTTTTAGTTATTATATAATTAAGTTTTGTTTGTTCAAGTTTCCCTTGTTTAAGTTAAAGGGTTGTTACAGTAACTACAGAATAATAGAAAAAGGAAAACTGAAAGGGTACACTATAGTTTTGATTATAAGGCATACGTGTCTATGTAAAATCTTATATGTCGATGTGCCTATTGCTTGTTGTTCTGGAAAAATGTATATTCCTTTCAATAAAAACTATAAAAAAAAAACCTGCTTCCAGCTCAGAGTTCTGAGAAAAACAGTTATTACACTGCATTCTGGGAAGTTGAGCTGGGACACACAAATGTGGCCACAAATGCCTCGCTCTTCATTCCGTAGCCATTATCAATCATGGCTTTCTTTAAGGTTATGCATGCTGTATTACACAGCTTTAATGCAATATATATGTGTGTGTATATGAAGAGTTAGGTAGCCTTGAGTATCCAGTAGATGATTAATCAGAGTATTACAGTATATAGGGATACCTTTTTTATTGGACAAACATTTTCATAATATAGCGACGAGCTTTCAAGAGATGATCCTCTCTTTATCAAGTCAAAAGCAGAGGAATTCATATACAAGGTATAAACTGTTACAACTGGAATCTAGTACCTACTCTTGTGAGCCTATAGTTTAGAAAATAAGGTCTCTATAAAACTAGATTCACATCTGCAGCCTTGGTTCATTTAAGTTCAAACCACTGGAGAATACATTATCTCAATCATAAAAACTGTACCATAAAAAAAACAAAAAATCATTACGCTAGTTGACTACTCTTGGTTTTTGTAACTTTTCCTGTGACCTTGATATATCTGAATGCAAATGTATTTTCATTTGCACCTTGTAATATTTTCTTGTTTTGTTAAATGTCCCATAGATAATCAGATATTACTTTCCATATTGAGTTAAACTTAAACTATGTTTTGTTTTATTGAGAGCATAGAGGAACAGTGTAATATGTATAGCACTACTACAGCCTGAATGTTTTTATTCCTCAGCTACATGAGGAATTATGACTTTATAATATTCCACACAAATAGGTTTAAAGTTTTAGAAATTTAAATTATTGGTTACATTTGCATAACATTAAAAATATTAATTTTTATGCACATTTCCGTCAACATTTAGCACCTACACCAAGCTGACGTAATAACAAATGAACAAACCTGTCTTTTTTTTAAAAATACCATTTTTTTTCCGTTTTTAATAATTTAACAGTACAGCAGCAAAACACTCTAAACCTAATCTTACAAAGTGAATAAGATAGAGAATAACATTATACAGCAAGCGTTGTTTAGCCGTCACAATTCATTTCTGGCAAAGGATGCATGTATTACCTTCACTGATCACATTGTAAGACTAATCGATTAGATACAGTTTCAAAATATAGGAATTAAAGCAATACTGACATTTTGATCAGATCAGTGTAGGTTTCGTAGCATTCCTAAACAGTACATATATTAGTGCTATGGATTATGTTGGGGCTTTATATTTGAATAAAATTATAATAAAAATAATAATAATAATAATAATTTTAACTGAATAAATTATTAAAACTCTCCCCTTTACTGCCTCACAACAAACCCCAGCTCTCGTACTGTGAATGCCTATGTTCACCCCAAACCTACAAAAATACTTACTTACAAGTCAGGTTATTTGTTATCAATGCCTCATAAATATATCTGTTTGATACATAATAATGGAGTGTTAATATATTTAAGCAGGTTTTTTACTTTGGATCCTAATTGTAATGGTAATAGCATAAGTTAGTTTCATTCACCATAATACTAGTATTATAATTACTTGGACCAGTCCTACATTGTCCAAAGAATCTAGAAAAGGCCCTTTCTGCAATATATTTGTAGTTTAGGACATGAGCATCACCTGCCTTGTCTTACATTTATTGCATATTTTAGATTTTGGGAGACTTATTCTACATGTTCTAAGCAACTAATTCATTTATAAGATCATGTTTTAAACTTTAAAAAAAAGTTATTTTCTTGAAAATAACTGATTCATAGCCTACAAAACTTACATTAAATATATACAGTATGGGTTTCTTTTTTCCTTCTCTGTCCTGATATGCTATAGAAAAGTAAGTATTAATTGGTGTCTGAACTGCAGCATGGTGTGCTTTTGTTTCCATTGCTTTTAATTTACATCAGATAGAAAATAAAATGACCAGTATATCCATGAGTTGTTTCCATTTAATTCTCTGGTAAATTAAAAGTGAACGAAACACATTGTTTTTTATCTGCCTGTCTGTTCTTTTAGTTTTATTCTTCAGTTAATATAATTTATTTTCAATGGGGGATATATTTTTTTAATGTATAAAACATTCCCTTTTTAAAGTATAACAGGAACTTTTAGACTATACTGGAGCTTTTAATGTACTCTCTGAGTTGAGTATATTATTGCAGAAAATTAGCTTTTAATCGATCTGCAAAAATGATTAATATTGTTAATGGGGTCATTGTTTCCTAAACCCAATATCTAACATTTTAACAAATTCTGAAAAGCACAATTTTTGCCACTGTGCATCGAGCAAGAGCAGATCTTTACATTTCAAGTAATTATTTTTAAAATGTAAAATATATGTGTAGTGTAGCTGTCTGGTCTAATATGAATTATCTCTTTGTAAGTTTTTTTATTTTAGTAAAAAATATTTCAGCCAATGCATGTAAATGATTCAGTTCAGAATGAATTAATGGAAAGATATGTTAGAATTAATTTGCTAGGCAATACAAAGACCAACTATCTGTGTAGATATATTTGCAATCTGTAATTATACACATTATATACTTACTTAAGTTCCTAAAAAAAGATATGAACATGGTCTCAAATGCTTTTGTGTTGTGCCACCATATGTACATATGAGTTATAATGTCCTCTTTGTTACAATGAAGCTGAATATGTTTAGCTATCTATATAGAAGGAAAAATTATTATTATAGTCATGTAAACACAATGATGTACTTGTAAAGTGTGTGCCTGAACATAACATTGGACCATAATATTTCAGGAAGTAACTTCTATAAGTATAAATGAAATGAAAATAGTACTGGTATGGTTTATGGAAGTTTCCGTGATTTGAACTTTTTCTAATCTAACATACTGTATACTGCTGATATCAAATACATGCATTACATTAATTCATTCTATACACATACAGATTTATTTAAATTTAAAAAAATGGTTTCCACACCCCCAGTGGTTCCTACATAGGCACCTGGTACCTACCAATAGAAACATTGCATTTGGGTACGTTTTATAACCCTAAACTAATCTTCCAGCAAGAAGCAGCATAATGCACAGATCCAGGGCAGTTGCATCATTCAAGGTAGGAGGAGAGAGGTGAGTGACGGGGGGAAAAGACTACAAATCCCATTATGCTTTTTGTCAGAGACTGATTTTCAACAAATTATGCATTTTTTGCTGATTTAGCTTGGATTTCCAGGGGCATTCCTTCTTAAATTCAACTGCCAGAAGGCTAAAGAAATTTAGCAAACTCTAGGATAAGTTTATTAATGTTTATTTTGGGATTTTTCCATGCAAAAATGTTTTGCATAAACTACTGACTCTCCTCTATCAGGTGCATTCATAATCCATGAAACTTCTATATGCCTTTAATATTTCTAGGTAGGCAGAGAGGCATTGAATAATAGATACTTTCCAAACTAATTTTCTTTTGACGTATAGTGTTCTGCATGCCTACGGTACATGCTCTTTTCTACTAGTCAAACCTGTCAATTCTTAGTAATTTCTTATGAGTCACAGTGATATAAAGCTGTGCTTGATAATTTTATATATTACTAATATTAGATAGAATCATAGATAAATATAAAACTGTGCCCATAAATTGTAAAATTAAATTTTAGTTCAGAAACACAAAATTGGAATAATGCAGTAATGTAACATGTACCAACCAATATTATAGATCTTTTATCTGAATGCAGTCTTCTTTATAGAATAAATGCTTCTTTTATTGTAGCTACAACAATAATATTTTTAATATCACAGCTAGTGATATATCACATTTTCAGTTTCATTAACTAGATATAGATGATGGCCATTCTGACATTTCTAGATTCCATGCACACGTTTTATAATACAGGGGTACCTTGGTTTTCAACCTTAATCTGTTCCAGAAAGCAGGTTGAGTACCAAAAAGGTTGAGTACCAAACTCTCATAAGGAATAATGTAAAGTGGTTAGAGCAAAAGCTATGAGTATCAAGGTATAGAGATGCGTACCAAGGTTTTTTGCTCATCCAGACAGGTTGAGTACTGAAAATGTTGAGTTCCAAGGAGGCTGCCTACCAATGTACCACTGTATTCTTTTTCTTTTTTTTTTTTAAAGGGCCACAGAAAATGTTCCTTGTATAGAAAAAAAGTAAGATTTCACCCCCTTGGCATTTTTCGTGTTTTGTTGCCTCACAACCTGGAATTAACATGGATTGTTTGAGGATTTGCATCATTTAATTTACAGAACATGCCCACAACTTTGAAGATGTATTTTTTTTATTGTGAAGCAAACAACAAATAGGACAAAATAACAGAAAAAGTCAATGTGCATAACTATTCACCCTCCTAAAGTCAATACTTTGTAGAGACACCTTTTGCGGTAATCACAGCTCCAAGTTGTTTTGGATAAGTCCCTATGAGCTTGCCACATCTTACCACTGGGATTTTTGCCCATTCCTCCTTGCAAAACTCCACCCGCTCCTTCAAGTTGAAAGATTTGCCCATGTGTTGCTTTAGCAGTGTGTTTGGGGTCATTGTCCTGCTGGAAGGTGAACCTCCGTCCTAGCTGCAAATCATGCACAGAGTGGTACAGGTTTTGCTCAAGAATATCCCTGTATTTATCACCATCTTTCCCTCAACTCTGACCAGTTTCCCAATCCCGGCTGCTGAAAAACATCCCCACAGCATGATGCGGCCACCACCATGTTTCACTGATGGTGTTCTTTGGGTGATGTGATATTTTGGGTTTGCGCCAGACATAGCAATTTCTTTGATGGCCGAAAGGTTACATTTTAGTCTCATCAGACCAGAGCACCTTCCTCCATACATTTTGGTAAATCTCCCACATGCCATTTCGAAAACTCAAACCATGCTATTTTGTTTTTTGCTGAAAGTCATGGCTTTCTTCTGGCCACTCTGCCATAAAGCCCAACTCTATGGAGCATACGGCTTATTTTCGTCCTATGTAAAGACACTCCAGTCTCTGCTGTGGAACTCTGCAGCTCCTCCAGGGTGACCTTAGGTCTCTGTGCTGCCTCTCTGATTAATGGCCTCCTTGAGTTTTGGTGGGCGGCCGTCTCTTGACAATGGTGCCATGTTCTTTCCATTTGGTTATGATAGATTTGATGGTGCTCCTGGGGATCATCAAAAATTTGGATATTTTTTTATAACCTAACCCTGACTTGTACTTCTCAACAACATTGTCCCTTACTTGTCTGGAGAGTTCCTTGGTGTTCATGGCAGTGTTTGGATAGTGGTGCCTCTTGCTTAGGTGTTGCAGCCTCTGGGGGCCTTTCAAAAAAGGTGTGTATATGTAATGGCAGATCATGTGACACTTAGATTGCACACAGGTGGACATCATTTCACTAATTATATGACTTCTGAAGGTAATTGGTTGCACCACAGCTTTTTATGGGCTTCATAACAAAGGGGGTGAATACATACGCACATGCCAATTTTCTGTTTTCTATTACTAAAAAATAGTTTTATGTATATATTTTTCTCATTTTACTTCACCAACTTAGACTATTGTGTTCTGATCCATCACATAAAATACAGATTAACAAAACATTGAACTTTAGGCTCTAATGTAACAAAATAGGTAAGAAGTCAAGGGGGTGAATACTTTTGCAAGACACTGTATGCCCTTATACCTTTAGCAGTCTGCAGCAGACACTAATAATAATGAAGATGATAGTAATGAGTACAGCACTTATATGCAAAGGTATATATTGTATGACATTGGTAACATAGTGTATGTTTAAACAAAGGGGTTTACATCTCATAATATTTTTAAAGATCATGGTTTCATTTGGAACTGTCCCTTTAAGTAAAAAAAGAGCCTCACACACCTTAAGTGTCCTTTATACACAATGATTTAAGGCTGCCTGACAAAGCTTATTGTTTATGCTGGTGCATTCAAGTATACATGCTACAAAGTAAAATGTCAGTCCAGATTGCACCCAGTGGAGTGTAAAGCATCTTGTATAAACTGATGTCAGCTACAAAAGTGTTGGCTGTCTATAAGCTATTATCCCAAATGGCCAGTTGGAGATCTCCCCATGACATACTCTTTCAAGATATAGTACACTTTTAGGCGACTGTACCTTTATTTTTTCTTATAACATTTAACCATGTAGCCTTTCAATCAACTGTACAACTATGATTGCTGAAAGGGCCAAGCAGGTCCACATGCTTCTGTAGGTCAAACCCTAAACAAGCTTAAGGGAGCACTATTTGGGTATTCTTTTTTGACAAACTTTACTTGATAATGTGTAAAATGTGTTTACAAAGTTTGAAATAAAACAGACTTTAATAGTTAACTATTAAGTTCAGTTTTGCTTTAAGGATGGCATACATTTGTCTTTGTTCCTAACAAAGGTTATAAACCTGGGAGGAACAATGGTTTCAGATACAATCTCTAAAGTTGTTGAGACTGCTACCTTAGAAAGCCCCTTGACAATATAACTCCATGAAAGAGTAGAGTAACCCTCCTCCTCAGGCTCCAACCAGATTAACAGAAAAATATGGAACCCCCTATGTCACAATCAGAGTCATCCAAATGTGAGATTTTATTTAAAAATGCTTTTATTTTCCTGTTTTGCATACCTGCTAACAATGTTTTTTTTTTGTTTCTCACTTCACACAATATGTATATTTTCTATATAATATTTCTTTATTAGTTAATGTTCAGAAAAGTCAAAATGTATTTATTAAGAATAAAAATAAAATATTCAACTTTGCATTGCATTTCTAAATATGAAAATGTATATTTAAACAAAATATTGCCATCACAAGGTTAAGTCCAACATGTGCATTACATATGTGGAATGTTCAATTTCTGAAACCAAATGTTTATTGTACCCTTTCCAAGTCAACTGAGGCAAGGATGTGGTCATCTGGATGAAGTATAGGGGAGGACAAAATAATGAAAACACCTAACAATATATAAAGAATGTGAGCAATATCCAGTTAAGCTTTACCAGATCGAATTATAGTAATTTGGTAATAAATACCCTGAAATATCATTGGATGGCAGTGGATTGTAAATGTATATACAATGTTATTGTACTATCCCTACATTAATACAGCCCGTTATTCCTTTACATAAGAAAATCATCTAGTACAACTCCAAGGTAATGGAACCACACATTGTAGAGAGGATTACCCCCTCATTGTCCTATTATAAAAGGTCAAAGTCATGAATTATGAGGTTGGGGCATATCACCAAAAGAAATAAGATGCCATTATCATTCCTTTTATAACTAACTGGTTACATTGTAACTTAGAAAAGTTGGGAACAAACATTTTTTTCTAATTCTTAGTAAACACTCCTTCAGATATATATTTACTAATTTAGGGCCATATTAAATTCCAGCCTCGTAAGTCCAACGTGTAGCACGTAAGGGCTGTGGGCTTGAAATTTGGACGAGTTACGTTGCTATTAAATTGGAAGGGGCTGCGAGCTACGGGTTTGAGTCAAAAAATCGTTGCTCGTTCGTAGAGTGATGGATTTGCGGCCATGCGGACGATCAATTAGTGTAGACCGTAGTTACGGGTTCAGAAGGATCCAATGGAAAAAGAGATTGTCAGCGTTACGTCACTGAAAAAGGGGAGGGTAGATTTCAAAGTCCTACGTGCTTCAATTACAGTTTGCGATCGGACCCACGTTCCAGATTAATGCAATATTAATAAAGCCGTAAATATGATATTGTATCACATGCGAGTTACAGTATATGTATTTACACATTGATTGCAGGGATCGATATAACACGAATGTTACAATCTGCTCTTCTTATGAGGCTTGAGAAGGCTTAGTAGAGCCGACCCGACCCCGCAATATCGTTTTTGGACCGTTTGGAATTTCCTCTGTAAGTCAACAGGCCCTTAGCCAGACTCTCCCCAGTAACCTCAGACCTTTTCGGCAAAAGGAATACAGTTAGAAAATAACTCAAGGATCCACATCATTATCTATGTGTTCCAGGAGCAACTGATTTATTTCTGAAATTCATATTTAAAGGGGATAGGACACAAGTGGTGTATATAATACAACAATGACAGGTGGTGACAGATAATTACAGGAAATTTACCCCACAGGGAGTCTTGCACGTCTAATAAAAATAATGCTGTCTAGACCTTGAATAGAGCACATGGGAGATGGGATCAACTCAAAAGGATAAAAACAGATAACAATACAATAAACGTTTTAGTCCTTCCTGCTTAGTCTGAAATGCAAGAGTAAATAGCAAAAAAGTCAGGTTAAGCCCAAAAGAGTCCAGCAAATAGTCCAAAGTCCAGGGCTACCATGGCAACGAAATATAAACATGAAATAAAGTATTTTTCGTGGCCGATTTGCAGGCTTGAGAATGTTGTGCTATTAATTCTAAGACCTAACATCACTTTCTCTTTTAAGAAATGTAAAGTAGTGTGTTCTTATTTGCATTACAAGTGCTACGTATTGTACTTTAGCACACGTTCTTTGGGCTCCATTTGCGTGTTACCGGTTTGCTCGCGTGTGACTTGTTAGCAATTTAATAGCTGAATTGCACAAGTAGCGGTAACGGGCTTGACAGATCAAAGGATGTTCAACGTTGCTCAGCACGTAGCCTATTCTCGGCCGTCCTGCATCTTAACACGCAAGTCCCCTGCGACCTACATTACATGGTTAATTTAATACCTGTAACGCATAAATTTGGAGTTACGGGCTATGTTTGGAAACGTAGCCCCAATTTAATAAGACATTTAATAATGTTAAAAGAAAGCAGTGGCTGAGAAGTTTTCAATAGTGTCATTAGGAGAAATTGTGTGGAATAGAGAAAGGTAATCTATGTATTGGTGATTATAAGATGGATGAAGGAAGAAGAGATACAAAAGAGAAGATCATGATGACGAGTTAAATGAAAAAAAATAAGAGCAGAAAAAGAAAAAAACCATGGTGCTTATTTCAAGAAGAAATTGAAGCTCTGAAAAAAATAGAGTAAAAAGCAGAAAATGAGGCAGCTCTCTGTTCACAGACCTCCCAATGTTATTATTATTATTATTATTATTATTATTATTAAATTTTATTTGTATTAAGCCAACATATTCCATAGTGCTATACAGGGGATGAAAACAAGAAAAAATACAATATTAACAAACTGCAGAAAATGTTGGTTGCAGTGTCAGAAAGAGAGCGAGGTATTGGCGAGACTGCAATAAAATATGAGAAGGATGGGCAGATGTTATTTCACAGATAGGAAGCAGTAAAACCAATCTTTGGGGGTCGGAATGCAGGCGAGAAAATGGGGGGGGGGGGGGTTTCAGACAAAAGCATGGGTACAATTTTGATTAGTGAAAATTTATATCTCCTAAAAAATGATATCAGAGAAATATTCATACAAATATTGATAGTAATTTCAGACAGTAAAAGTTGAGATGGCTCCACAGTGTCTTTAGATAACTTCAGCAAAGCTTCTAGGCAGTGTGTTTGCTTGCGGGATCAGAGAGAGATAGAGGCAATGCAATTGTATATTAGCATTAATTAAACCATTCCTCTCAAGGAAAATTCATACAAGAGGCAATGAAACTGTTAAAAATGAATTCAACAGAATAATAATAATTTGCTATGCCACTTTTTACCCTTATAATGTGAATTTTTGCTATTGTATTGCAGATTGATGCTTAGAGCTCAATAGGCTGTTATAGAGTATGCATGAGGAATATTACTTTACTTAGAAGCACAGGCAGTCAAAAAATGAGTAGTGTCAAGTGTTTCAACCCTCCTAATTCTCTACATGAGAATCAATTACAGTAACGTACCATAGCTTTAAGGGCACTTACAAATATTATGTCCTATACAACAAGTCATAGATAATGACCACCATGTCAGTCAGTTAAGTAATAGTCTACAAGGCAGCCCCTTTGGGGCTGAGGTGCCCTTTATATAACTGTCTTCAGTTTTCTTATCACGTAGAGTTCTTTGGAGCATAGATTTGTTTTTCAAATTGACTTGTTCATCTCTTCATTTTAGATGCACAAATTAGTAGAGTGAATTTGCAAAGGTTTACTGTTTTTAAATTAATATGTCCGTCTTTTTTAATTTTCCAACAATGACAGATGTTATAGAATCTGACAATGGTCCCATACAATATGCATCTAATTTGATGTGTAATGAAAATGTCAACATTACTGCTATTGCTCAGGATTGAATGATTTACTATTTTAAGACAGTAGAACTTTTTAACATTCATAACCTTCTGTAAGACAATCAGTGTCTTAAGTTGGCAATGCGTAAAAAACCCAGTATGATTGGTTCACATAAATGCATATAATGAATCAACCATTATAGAGTATTATCAAGCATTTTCAGTCTAATTATCATAATAGTGCAGGGCTTGACAAATTTGTTCCAAATCTAGAAGCCAGCCGCAAAATTTAGGAACCAGCAGCAAAAATGTTTGCTAGTAAAATGTGCATGTGTATTATTTAACATTTAACTTATGGTTATAGAAAAGTAACAAAGGTCTCCATTGTACAGAGTACAGTGCATGAAATATGTGTTATAACATCAGGCATATGCTACAGAGAGCCATGTATGAATTGGCATTGGATTAAATAGTGAAAATACATTGTGGATTAATTTGCATGTCCCCGCCCAGTTTCACATCGTGCCGTGCAAAAACTGTATGTGTTGAGACTCTGAGCAGGAAATAAGATGTTTCACTTATTTTTTTAATGTCCAAATGTGAACACAATGCTCCTTCTAACTATTAACCCTTGCTGGCATATAAAGATTAACCCAGTGTCTCCTAGGAGGAGCTCCCCCATCACAAATGGTCGTTGTTGTGCTTTCTGCTACTTAAATGTAGATTTTGAGTCATATTTCAACCAATCAGAATCATGTTTAAGTTGTCACCCTGCTCGGTATTATTTTTTTAATATTATGATCAATAAGCTTAGATTGTAGGACTTAAAATTAATAGAATATGTGCTGCGGGGATCCATTAGGGATCTCCTTGGCAGGGTTAATATTTAGGTGCCACGGAGGTCCTTTAAGACCTGTGTCACATTGAGTTAATGGTTTAGATGATTATGTAAATAGCTGATAGGGGGTGCTCGGGGAACAGGGTTTTTGTTTTGAGCAGGGAAGAGGGCGATCAGCAGTGTACGGGAATGGGGAAAGCAGGTGTAAAGGCATTTTAAGAAAAAAATCTGAACTATTACGAGTTGCGAGTAGCAAGAAATAGCCAATGGTGTACCGGATCGGCCATACCGCATTATGTGCATGGGGAGAAGTATGCGGTCAGATTGTGCTGGTACTCAGCAGTGCATCTGTATGCGGAGCTGCTCGAGAGGGGAGAGCGACTAAGAGCCCTATTAATTTCCAAGCCCGCAGTGGCCGTTGTACTTCCAAATTTGCCCGCAAAGAAATGGCCACAATTCAAATCCATAAACCATGCTTTAGCACGTAGCAAATTATTCAAACCCGTAGTTACGGGTTTAGACAGAGCCAGTAGTAAAAGAGACATCATTACGTCACTAAAACATGAACGTTAAATTTCAGTCACTTCCGGTTTTGAAGTCCAAGTTGCGATCGGACTCCGCATTTCAGAAATAATGCAATATGAGACAATCAATAAATATAATATTCTAGTCAATGCGAGTTCTATTATATGTATTAACACATTGATTGCCGGGATCGATATAATGAAAACTAAACATAAAAAAAATATTTTTTATTGCAGATTTGCGAGCTTGAAAATGTTGTGCTATTAATTTTAATACCTTTCATCGCTTTCCCTGTAACTTTAAATACAGTAGTATGTTTATATTTGCTCTTACAGTGCTACGGACAGGAGTTTAACCGCCTTGTGGGTCCTCTCTAGTACCCGTAGGATTTTGGGCTACATTTGCCATTTACGGGTCAGAAAACAGTTGTGGGCCTGAGGACTTGTAGCAATTTAATAGCGATTTGTGACTGTAGCTAAAAGAGGCCAATTTAATAGCCGTAACTTTTGCGACCTTCTTTTCGGTCTTCTAGAACTGCGATTTGGCGAATTTAAAAGGGCTGTAAGACTGAGGGACACTGAGAGACTGAGACTGACTCTGCATTCACTGGTTTGTTGTGAGATGAGAGCCTGCTACAATACATTGCTGCTTATTGTGATGTCACTGCTATGTAGGCACACACCCTCTTAGGAGGGGTAACAACACTCTGGCTTTGGCAGTGGGAAGTCTTGTACAAGTAAACCCATGGAAAACCCTACATTTTTTAAAATGCAATATCTTCTCCAAAAATTCTTGGATTTAAAAAATTCAAAAAGTATTTCAACTTGGCTTCATGAGATCTTCCCACTGGAGCCCTCCAAATTGTGCTGAAGTAACATTCCCTTTAAGCAGGGAAAAAGTGATAAAGCTAGATTTTTAACCAGAAAACAATAAGGTTTGATGCTTCATCTGAACCCGGTAGGTATCCATAATACTTTGGTGGAGGTGTTTTTGTGTGTGAATGTGTGAGAGAGGACCTTTCCAATTTATTCAGAGTAGGTCTTGCTTTTATTGAATTAATTAACTTTCTTAATGTATTGAAGTTATATGGAAGTTTTCCTGTTTTTAATATTGAAATTATACATTATTAAAATATAATTGTATTAACCAGTGATTATAGGCACAGAGCTGTAAGCACTTGTAAATAAAATGATGTTTAGATATACAAAAACGTAGTTTATTTTACTATAAAAAACAGAAACTTCCATATACCTTTAATTTCCTGCTTTTGGAAGTGGTGGGATATAATTTCAATCTTATCCAATTATTTACTGTCCATATTCCTTCCTCCCTAACCCCTGCCTAAACTGTTAGAGACAGAAAAAAACACTGTCATGATACAGCTCTCATGAAGTGGTGTAACTAACAGAAAATGGATTCCTGCAAACAGAATATTACAAAATTCTGATATTCTCGAAAAATTATTTTATGTACATGGCTTATATAGCTGCTAATGTTACTTTACTACATACATACAAAGATTTTTTTTTTCTTGAACTGCAGTGGTCCTTTAAATATTGGTGACTCTGAAAGGAGAATTGTTTAATGTATATACACATGATCAATGTGCCATATATTTACAAAAAGCTCATTCTGAAAAAGCTCTGGTAAACTAAGATAAAGTTTTCCTTCAGAACAGTGTTGACTAATGTGTGCATTCTGAAAAATGCATCTATTTTGTTAAGTATTATGTTATGTTCCACTTAATTCAGCAAGGATACATGCAAACTAGATAAGTTCAACAAAATGATGTGTTGTATTCAGTATGGCATATAGAAATAGATTTATTTCTTCATTTGGGGCGTTGATAGAACTTGGCACATTCTTTCTTTGGTTAGTGATTAAAATGCTTTTATATTATATGCTTGCACTGTGGTTTCCTTTTGAGTTATGTATAGTTTAGCCTTACGTTGAATTATTCTTGCATATGTAACACTGATGTACAGCTTTCCAGAATATCCTGGCTGGTCTAATTTGATTCAAAGTCTTGAAAGTGTCGTAGATTAAATATTGGGCTGCATGGGTAAAGTGGTAGTGACTAAGACATAGGCCAAAGACAAGGGGCGCAAACTCATTAATTTTCTAATTGCAGTCTATTAAAGCATAGCAAATTAAAACAGAAGACACGGTAGAAGCTTTCATGACTGAGAAATGATTCCTTTTTCCTCATTAAGTGAAACTGATCTCTTGTTTGTTTTGAACAAAATGCATGTAGCTAAATCATATTACCAATTTCAAGCATCTCTGATATATACGGTACTTAAATGGGAATATCAACAAAATGTTCTTATTTCTATATCCAAAATATTATTCAGTAATGTAGCCACCACTTTTATCATTGTCACGCAACAAAGTAAAGCAATTACTTTGGCATCTTCTAAATAACTTGGTATGTCAAAAGCTGTCAACATTGAACAAGTAAACATAAAAGCTTGACATCTTCTTTTTTAGATTCCATAAATTTTGGTGTGTATATTAGTTTATGTGTAGTATAATACAATGCTTGCATGGCTCTATGCAGGTTGCCCTCTAAATGCACATAGTATAGGCATAAAGCTGTATTATTATATTTTCATTATGCTATTGGAATTCACTTACAAAACAAACAGAAATCACAGGGTATCAAATGTTTGATGTATGATATCTGTTTATATATTCATTTCTAACAGGAAAAACATTTTCTAAAAGGAAAATTAGAAAAGAAAAAAAAATTATTTCTGTGACTCTGTGATGTATATCAGATGGTAATGGAGCATCCCTTCCAGATTTTGTGAATTCATTTCCTTTTCTGGTTTCTTGTGATTTTGGGCTGGTAGTATGGGGGATGCAGTTCTGTAATTATTCTTGGAAGTGAAACTGAGTTCCTCGGATCAGTCTTTTTGATAAGCATTGCTTTAGGTCAATACAATGATGCATTAAATACCCAATATTCTTTTTTTCTGAAATAGCAGAATTCTTAGTCAAAGAAACCAATCGTCAATAGATGTGCCTAAACTGAAATAGTATATTTGATATCTGCCTCTCTGATGTCAGCACATTCCCATTTCTGGATTTTCAGATGGTTGCAACTATTTACTGCTGCAAGCAATACTACACATCTCAACTCCTCTATGAAATGCAAGGCCAGATTGGTTCCATGGCTACTATGTCATTATATAGAGAATAGATTGCATACAGTGTGCCTCAAGGCACCATCCTCTTTCTTTTTCAGTTTAACTCTCTAGATATTGTTTGAATTAATGAGCCTAGCAGTACAGCTCAAGGCAACAGGTTCTTGAGATTGCTTGCAGACAACTGCTTGTCCTTATTAATAGCAGATCAAGAAAGAAACAGTATGGTATCTTATTTGACCAGACATTCCAAATAGCAGATACAGTGTTAAATATTGATATATTGGAGAGCTTGTGAACGTTTTTTGTTTACATACATTCATTTGTATGTTGAAGACATATATAAAAACATCTAATGAAATATTACATTTATTGTGTGGGTGAGTCTGTCATTTTATTGTTTTGTCATTACAGTAAAGTCACAGTCGTGCTATCCAAACAGGATCACTTTTATATTAATAGAGAAATTATTATTTCTAATGATAATAATAGATTTTTAGGTAATTCATTGTAATGAAAACCATGTTTTTTCAAATTTTACGTTATTTCTCCTCTAATATGTTACTATTTGCATATTAAGTAATTTTATTCATTATTGTATACTAACCCTACTTATGTAATGATTTAATCCACAGGGTTAATAGAGTATAAACTTAAAAGTAAGCATAATCATTACTATAATAGTTGTCAGTGTGGGTAACGTCTGCGATGTTGGTCACGCTGTTGCGGCTCTTACGTGAGATGAGCCGTTAACTAGCTTCCCCCAGCACTGCGAGGCCTGTGGGATGGCTCCCCCTGCTCCAGCCCCCCTGCCACCAGCTCCCCTTGACCCAGGCACTGCGAGGCCCGCACGGCTCCCCCTCTGCCCAGTCCCCAGCACCCCCTGCCCCAGCTCCCGCTACCCCAGCTCCCCCTATTCCAGGCTCCCAGGCCCTGCTAGGCCCGCACGGCTCCCCCTCTGCCCAGGCCCCACCACCCCCTGCCCCAGCTCCCCCTATTCCAGGCCCCCAGAGACACAGCAGGGAGGAGGGGGGAAGATACACAGAGGTAGGAGGAGGAAGAGACACAGGGAAGGAGTAGTGGGGGAAGAGACAGATGGAGAGAAGAGACACAGGAGGGAGAGGAGTGTGAAGACACATAGGGAGAGATATGGGGGAAGGAGACACAAGGGAGGGAGAGGGGGAAGGAGACACAAGGAAGGGAGCGGGGGGAGAGACACAGGGGAGGGAGTGGGGGGAAAGAGATACGTGGAGGGAGAGGAGGGGGAAATGAGACACAAGGGAGGGAGAGGAGTGGGGAAAAGGAGACACAAGGGAGGGAGAGGAGAGGAAAATGAGACATAAGAGAGGGAGAGGAGAGTAAAAAGGAGACACAAGGGAGGGAGAGGAGGGGGAAAAGGAGACACAAGGGAGGGAGAGGGGGAAAGGAGACACAAGGAAGGGGGAAAATGAGACACAAGGGAGGAAGTAGACAGGGGGAGGGGCTCACGATGAACAACGAAGGTGCTCACATTGGGTGGCAAACAGCATTGCTAGGCTTAATATTTTATTCCCGTCATTTTTGACGGGCAAGTAGCTAGTTTCCTTTATAATTTCCATTATAATAAAATGTTTACAAATAGGTTACCATTAGAAAGCTTTGTGCCAGCTTCATTAGCCAGTGGAGTATATTTATCAAATGGGAACTAAAGTAGATATAAAAAAGTGGAGTTACATGTTTCATATAGACTGTTTATTAAACAATTACATTTGATGCCTACTTGATTACTAGACTCCATAGAAGACATGTTAGATGGTGATTTTTTATGTTTTAACTTTGCTTATACTCCGATGTATTCCCAATTGATAAATATACCCCAGTATATAATTTCTCCCAATTTTTATATTTCATGGTAAATATTTAAACATGTTTTACTTATAAATGCACTCTATACATTTAACAGGTATATTTGTATTATTTACACAATTTCGGGTTTTATATATATATATATATATATATATATATATATATATATATATATATATATATATATATATTGATATATATATAGTATTTGTGTCTGTTTTTGTGTCTTCATGCAATTATTTTTCTATGAGTTTATAATTTATCCTTTATACATTTTGAATGTAGTATGAAAGCTTGTCTTATAATATTCATATTCCTATTTAAATGTCAAGAGAAATGTTTATTGAAAATACCTTTTATAAGCATATGGCCTAATAATCTGTTTTATATAGAAAAAGATATGCTCATTGAACAGCAATTTAAGCAGTATAATAAAACTGCATATGGAAGCTTGCATCTTTGCTGCCAAGACAATCATTTTTTTTGGCTGTATGAGTCAAATTAGTAGCATAATGCAAAATTTCAATACAATCTGTGCTTTTATAACAGCCCACCCCGGTTTTAATACTGTAGATGTACTGTAATAGCAAAATGTAACTGAAAGAGTGTCAGGGTACTTGCCCAAGATCAAGCTTAGCATAAGTTCAACATGTACTAAAGTCTTGTGCCACAGCTATGTGTTTTAGAGACAGATAAGTCAGATGTACCTCTCCTAGTTTGTGATGCTGTTTCTGGCACTATTTATTGCTTTTCCAGCCTTTTCTATGTGCCTGTTGTAGGTTCCTGTGACTGGGAGTACTTCTGGTTGCTCCTGTTTCTTCCTTCTCGATTGCTACCGTTCCTATTCCCTTTTGGAAGGATCTTTGCCACTGACCTGAATTGTTGCTGACCTTGTTAGAGTTCTTATGAGCCCTGGTCTGTGGCTTACATGAACATTCCTTTACCTTTGCCCTTTTACTTGTTATTTGGTCTTGCTACGCTTTGGTACTTCGTCCCTAAAGGGTTTTACCCGGGCAGCCCTGACAAAGAGTCATGGGGAAAAGGGGTTACAACCTACAAGGATAAATGGTGTGGTTAACGGGATGGAGAAAGGGAATTGAAGTATAAGAGATCTTTAAGAGTCCTAGGTGACAGAATAAAAGAAGAGCAATTGAATAAATTGGAAAAAAGGAGGGGAAATGTACAGAATTGGAGTATAAATTAGATAATAGTAAATGAGTGGAGCCCTGGGGAGCAGTAAGTGGTCAGGTAAAGAGGGGAGTAGTGGATCAGAGGAACATGTGGGATAGATGAGAGGAATAGGTACAAGAAGAGAGTTATAATGGGATGTGCAACTGAAAATGGGAGAGACAAATTGGAATATAAATATGTCCAATTAACTTAGGCATGCATGGAGCCGGAGTTCCTTCTTCCTGTACAGCACCACAGTACTAGCAGCTTACTCCCATGACCATGCTGCAGCTGGGTTTATTTTAGAAAATGTGAAAAATAATAGTAAATTGGCAGAAAACTGTTTGTTACTAAATGCCCCCAACCCACATAATCTCTTACTACCATAAGGTTATTTTCTGCTCATCTTTTTCAATTTTCAATATTTTTCACTGTTTTGCATTTCTATATCTTTCTTTTCTGTATTCATCTTTCTCTTTTCATCTAACACTTACTCTTCTTATGATATGGCCAAAATGTTGGAGCTTTAGCTTCATGGCCATACCTGCTAGTGAACAGTTTGGCTTGATTTCCTAAAGTATTGATTGATTGATTGATTGGATCTTCTTGCAGTCCAAAGAGCTATAATCAGTTTTCTCCAGCACCACACTTCAATGATATCCATTCTACAGGGCTCAGCTTTCTTTATGGTCCGGCTCTCACATCCTAATGTTACTACTGGGAATACCGTACTCCTAAGTATGTGGACCTTTGTTGGTATAGTATTATCTTTGTCATAAAATAGCTTGTTCACACTTGCCATAGCTTTCTCCCCCAGAAGCAAATGTATTTTAGTTTTATTGCTGCAGTCATGGTGACTGCAGGGATCTTGGAGCCTAGGAAAATAAAATCTGCCACTGCCACCACTTCTTCCCCCCTCGATTTGACAGTAACTTACATTTTTGTTTGCCATGATCTTTAGCATTTTAACACTGAGCAGCAGGCCAGCTTTTTACTCTTTTACCGTCTTCAAATGCCCTTCAGTTCCTTCTCACTTTCAGGCATCAGAGTAGTATAATCTGTGTATCTGAGGTTGTTGATGTTTCTACCAGCAATATTGATTCCTGCTTTGGATTTGTCTAGCTCGGCCTTACGCTTGATGTATTCCGTGTATAAGTTTATTAAATTAGGTGACCATGCATAACCTTGGATGTTTACTACGACCAGAGTATTATCTTGGTAAAATTCTGCTAATCCCTGTCCTGCTTCATTTCATGCTCTAAGGCCAGACCTGCCCATTATTCCAGGTATCTTTTGGTTCCCTTCTTTAGCATTCCAATCTCCTATGAGAAGAATAACATCCTTTATATATCGGAGGTATTGAATACCATCATAGGATTGGACAACTTCAGCCTCTTCAGCATGCATGACATATGTCTCTTGTTACCTCCCCAAACTGTTGTCTCCAAGACTTGTTATGTTCAGTACCCATCCTGTGAAATTCTCTACCCACCTCTGTCAGACTCTCCCCTACTCTTCATAGTATCACACACTCCCAGAACCATCTTTCCAAAAGTGCCTATTAAATTATTTCCTAATGTCAGGGATTTAAACAAAACCATGACCACCTCATTCACATGGATTTAGCTGCATCAATGGCCAACATACAATTCTTAGATTGTAAACTTTTACTAATATTATCCTCTATTTGTAAAGCTCCAACATATTCCTTAGCAGTATGCAGGGGTTAAGTAAAAGACAAAAATAATATTAACACACTGCAAAAGAATGGAGGGCCCTGTCTTTCAGCTTAAAATCAAGGTTACACAGTGCTTGTTTCCAAAGAATCTTAGAAGATTAAAAAGTAGCAAACTTACAATCTAAAGAGTTTAGATGTGGTGCAGGAGGGTGACAGGTGCAAGGTAGCAATAGGCTCAGGCCTTTGGAGGTGTTTGTGTGTGGATTGTGAGTGATATTATGCTGCAGAGTATGCAGTTGTTCATATTAATCAATATATGTCTTGTGTAAGATAGTGACATATTTTGGAGATGTTTTTTTGGTTAAAAAGACACGTTTGTGTGATTGATTGTATGTGAAGAATGAGAGGGCAGGGACTAGCAGAACCCCCAAGACCAGATGTGGGCAAGTTTGGTCCTGGAGGGCAACATACATGCCTGGATTTTATGATATCCCTGCTGCACACGGGTGAGTCAATCGCTTCTTCGGTCATCATAATTGACTCACCTGTGCACTGAAAGGACATCTTCAAATACAGGCTTATGTGCGGCCCTCCAGGACCAAACTTTCCAACCCCCGCCCAAGACAATAAGCATGAAAGGTGTGAGTGATGATGGCATTGTCAGCAGTGAGAGATATTTGAGGTGTGGAAGCTGTAATAGGGGGTGTGAAGATTATGAGCTCAGTCTGACATGTTGAGTTTGAGTTGATGAGCGGATATCTAGGAGGATATACTTGAGAGACAGTAGATGATACTGAAATCCATAAGATTGTGTTAGGGTGCCAAGGGAGGATGTATGGATATATAGATGGTGAACCTTGATGTATGCCAACTGTCTGAGGGCGAGGTGAAGAGGTGCCAGAGAAGGAAACATTAAATGTTCGATCTTTTAGGCATGATGTGAACCAGAGGGTGATCAGCTGTGTCAAAGGCAACACACTGACTTGGTGATAAGCGAGTCATTAGTGACTTTTGTGAATTATGGCCAAAAAACTGATTGGAAGGACTCAAGAAGGGAGTTAGAGGAAATTTTGTAAAACGATTGTAAACAAGTTTGATAGCTAGGGGAAGTAGAGAGAGGGTGATAATTAGATGCAGAAGCTGAGTCAGGTGAGGTTTTCTTAAGAATGGGTGTAATTATGGCATGTTTTAAAGATGATGGAAACTTGCCAGTGTTAAGGGAAATGTTGAATAGATGTGAGAGCTGGGATACGTGTGGCATGGAGGGGAGGGATTAGCTGGGATGGAATAGGATCACGTGGTTAAGTTGTAAGGCGAGAGAATGATAAAGATTAATTGTAGACCAGATATTTCAATTATAAGGTCAAAGGTGTCCATAGTGGATGAGGAATTCTGTACCACCTTTGTCAAATGTGTTTTATGCACTCTGTACATAGAGCTTTAGAAAATGATGGTGCTTTATAAAGAAAGAATACTAATTATGATAATATATATGAATGTTCAAAGCAATCACATAGACTTAACTAGCTCAGCCAGTTTCGCCATCTCCAGGGTACAACTGTCTAAAACTTTTTACAATAATTGATAGTATTATTTGGAGTTCCAGTGGTTAATCAGGCATCTATCTACAAAGCATGTAGTTAAGTATGACAGATAAATCAATAGTTCAAATAATATTCCCGAATAACAAAAAGCCCACCAATTTACCAGCTCAGGGTAAGGGGAATCTAAATTTAAAATAATCTTCAAATTGGGTTTAATTTTTGTATGAGTAACTTAATCGTTAAAATAAAACATCAGAAATACAGGCAGTCCCGGGGTTAAGGACGAGATATGTTCCTGAGAACATCTTTAAACCTGATTTGTATGTACCTCGGATCCCTTATGAATAATAATAAATATAATAACAATATTATAATGGCTCACATGGGATAATAATAATATAGTGTAATACTGTAATAGCAATAATAATATCCCTGTATTGTAATAATAAATTACAGAAACTACTGTGCTCTTTATTTTAATTCAAACAGAACATAAAAACAAACTCATACCAAAAGTCTTGGGAGCATGTTCTTAAGTAGGGGTTGTCTGTAAGTCGGGTCATCTGTAACTCATGGACCTCCTGTACTCTGTAAATAATTGGCTTAGGGCAATTCTTGTATGTGTTGACAAATACATTGTTTGGGAATTGATACATGTTACACCAGTAAGTTACTAAATAGATAGTTAAGCAAGTTCATTATGAATAGATTTTTGGATATTTTAACTGAAATCTGGATTTAATTTGATTTCTAATGATTCATTCAAATTAGGTCTGTTTTCCAGGTAATGTAATTTACAGACTTATTATTATTAAGTTTGTTCCTAATTCAAATTGATTACATTTTTCTTAGGCATTGCTCACCTGTTTGTATATTTGTAATTATCCTTTTTAATTTTCTTTAGCAATTTATATATTTTAATTGTTTTTTATAACGGAAACATAATTGATGTTCTTAAGCATATTTGCATTGGTTTAACCAGTGATTCATTTGTTTTATTGTACCCGTTCTATAACTGGGGCATGATGACTACAATTGTGCAGGTGCCCCTGTTATAACATAACAGGTATATAATAATGCTATTTGCCTCAATGAAACATACTTTATCATGTGTAAACAAATAAGGGTCTCACTTTATTTTTGAACTGTTTTGGCATTTATAATTATCTGTGGACTGGCATACAACAACGGAGTTCCAACTACTCCTGAGGCTAGGTAGGTGACTGCCAAAATAATTGAATTGTTTCTGGTACCTGAAATCCATCTGTCACACTCAAATCAATCTGTAGAATACTACAACATTCCAGTAGATGGGGTATCAGTGATGTGATTTATTAAATCATGTTAATATATTAAAAATAATTGCCAATGATACTATTTGTTTTATACAGGATCATATTAATCAGGCACATTGCAGCTTGAAACACCTTATTTTTACAATATTTCCCTAAGGTGCTTGGTTTCTCAATCTGCATAGAGTTTTTTGTTAGAGCTCAAGTGAAGCACAACTGCTCTTGCTGTCAATTTTAAAGGCATATTTAAGTTTCCTAGATTATGAATGCATCTGATAGAGGAGAATCACTTGTATGAAAAGGTTGATTTTTTTTTTGCATGACAAAATACCAAAATAAACATTATTAAACATACCCTAAAGTTTTCTAAATCTCTTGAGTTTTCTAGCAGTTGAATTCCTTAAACATTCCTTAAAATCTCTGCTAAAATTGGCATAAAATTCATATTTAGTTGTGGCCAATTAGAGGCAGCTCCAATCTCCCTCTCAGTGGCTTTTGCATTCTCAGTACAACAACTGAGGTCCGAAGGGCAGACCACTGACCACTTCCTTTGGTTCCACATTCTTACTTTTCATTCTTACTTTACAAACTGTCTCTACTTATTGATGATTGTGTGTGTATTTCATCTCTTTATACAATTACACAAGTGGAGTGGTACTATGTGATTGTTATATACATATATGAATAGCTGTAATATGGGAGCAAAGTGCTTGTAATAAAAGTACATCTGGTACCAATATTAAGAGTCAGTACTAGTACACCACCCTGACATCTCTGCTGCAAGCCAGTTTTATGTATCAATTATTGCAGTCACTCTTTCTCTCTCAGTCTCTATCTGTCTGTCTGTCTCTATCTGTCTCTCTATCTTTTCCCCTCCCTCCAGCATTTGTGCTGTGACAACTCCCGAGCATGTAATTTGATACAACAGGCAGATTAAGATGAACAGTTGTTTCGTGAGTAACTAACAGGTTAAAATCCGTACTTGAATGCTGTGCTGCTATAGGCTAGGATGGGCTGCTGACAAAGGCAGCTCTGGGGGTGTGCAAATCAAAATTTCAGTTTGCTGCAAATAAATCTGTAAGTACATTAGACTGAAATGTTCAATCTAATGCATATTTTTCTGTTAATCAGTGGCTGTGTGATCAGAAACATTTAAAACCCAGGAAACTTCTAAACTTAAGAGGCTCCTCTAAGGTTGCAGGTTTTGCAAGTGAGGAAAATTCTTTAAAAAGTAGGTAATCTCCTTATATTTATGTCAGTTTATTCAGGCCCTCAGATCCTTTCACTGCTCCCCTTGTGCAGGGTTATGTTTGCAGTCAGCTTTATGCAAGCAGTCATCAGGGAGAGAAAGGTATGGGTCCACTCCAGATGAAGCACAAGTGAAACCGTTTGAGTGATTAAACAGTTCCACCTGTGACACCCAAAGAAGGAAACAGAACCACAGCACGTGGAGTTCTGCTGCTGACCTGTGGAGATACAGACACAGAGGACTAAAGGAAGTTATTTTCCATTTGTGAACACTACTAAGCCTAATGTAAGCTTTTTATATTATTTTTTTTACTATTTATTAAAACTTTATTGACCATACCTTTCTATCCTTGATGATTGCATGCATAAAGCTGAGTGCACACATAACCCTGCACAAGGAGAGCAGTAATGCAAATAAGTGTATTTCATGCCCATTTACAGTTTGTTACAAGGACAAACCATGACATAGGATAGTCTGAACTTAATGGCACATTTTTGAGACAAAAACTGAGCCAGTAATTCTGCAAGTGATACAATTAAGACATCTGAAACCAGTTTTAGGTTCACACATATAACACTTTGATCAGGATTAGTCTTGACCAACATAAATAAATCCCCTTTTACAGTTCACTGTTTATTATGACAAATGTCTTTTAGAGTCATGTAAGTGGCTTGTATATTACAGTAACATCCCTAACGATTGAAATATGTGGATAGTAAAATCAATCTGTTGGGGATTTCATTGCTTGTCTTTCGGGATGTCTAAATCAAGTTAGTATGTGTATATGCAATGACTGTATCATAAACCAAATTCAACACAAAGTTGATTATATAGACCTTTCTTATCAACAATTGAGTGATTTAGGATCAATATTATTCCGAAAAATGTAAAACGGGTTTGGCAAAGACTTTATGTTGAGTGCCGGATGGTCATTGCGTTTATGAAGTAATCATGTGTAATAATTTTTTAGGCTTTGCAGTCTTTAAATGCTGCAAGATCTTAGCCTAATATGTACATTTATTGTTGCCGTTCAGTAGTGTCTGATCCTCTGTGACCCTATGGACTGCAGTATACCAGGCACAATTAAATCTCTGTGCTGATTCATAAGGTTATCTTGGCAGAGATACTGGAGTGGGTTGCAAGTGCCTTCTCCAATGGACTGCAATTTGTCTGACCTATCTGCTATAACCTGTCAATCTTTGGTGACTCTACATGGTATAGCTCACAGCTTTATTGAGGTACACAAGCCCGATAACCATGACAAGGTAGCGATCCATAAGGGGATGTACATTTAATAGGTTTCTTTAAAGAATTAAGGTGTTATATAAAGTCTATACATTTATTCATTAATCAATATACTTTATATACAGTGCAAGATGATAATTTCCAATTAACAAATTAAATTTACTATGGTCTTTTTATTACTGGCTACACAATCTTAAAATAAATGCCCCGGAACTACACCAGATAAAATCTTGTTCAGTTATACTATAATAATACTAAATAAAATGTCTGTTCCTCTCTATTATATTTATTATAAATTTTTTAATTAATGTCATTTTTTTTTTCTTCTCTGCAATGTATGAGG
The DNA here is from genome assembly GCA_027410445.1 of Discoglossus pictus. Classification (NCBI taxonomy): domain Eukaryota; kingdom Metazoa; phylum Chordata; class Amphibia; order Anura; family Alytidae; genus Discoglossus; species Discoglossus pictus. The sequence continues at coordinate 459,443,784 of CM050163.1, read as the reverse complement.
GAAATATGATAATGGTTAATTTTCAAAAGAAAGTGATCGCAACTCAAGAATATAATATGTTGTTGTATTAAACATATGGATCTAGGACTATTAGTATGCTACCAGCACTATGTTTTCCCCTCTACACATATTTTATTCACCATTGCTCTTATATTCTATAGTGGTGCCACCTCTCTCTCTGCCTCTCAACTATTTATACCTCTGCATGTTTATTTTAGTTTTTAGAGCATCTTCAGCTTCCTACTCAGATTGTTTGTTACTTAAGTCTAAATAAAATATACCACTATTCACGGAGAACTGTTTTTTTCTTACACTATAATATTTAAACTATAGTTAGTTGATTTTAACATTTGAGGAATCATTTATATATGTTGATGCATTTCATAATTATAGGATTAACTCAGTAATATTAGTGTCAGTACCAATTATACACTGGCATCTCAATTATGTATCTTGAAACTATTGGCATGTTTCTCTTTCCTTAATTCACTGCACTTTAAGAATCACTTTTTTAGTAGCACTTTGTGTTTATATTTCTCAAAATATAAAGTATATACATAGAGCATGCATTATGTGTAGCTCCTCATCTCTGTGCACTGCACCAGTGGCGGAGCTAGTAAATTGGAGACCCCGGAGCCCTCATTGTTAAGTGGGGCCATTTTAACATAGGGTAAATCTTGGTGTTTTTGAATGATGCACAAGCAAAGGATCAGTCGGTGACGTGTCGGCCCAAAACTGTTATATCGAATTTATATTAAATGAGTGTTAAACGGGTTACTGTTTAAACTGGGTGCACGTGTGTGTTTATATATGTATACGTGTTTATATATATATATATATATATATATATATATATATACAGTTGTGCTCAAACGTTTGCATACCCTTGGCGAATTGGTAATACATGTACCATTTTTAAAAAAAAAACATGAGTGAGCAGGCAAAACACATTTCTTTTATTTCTTGTGGGATTCATATTCAACTGCTTATTACAGAATGGCACAATCATAAAACAAAACATGACAACAAAGAAAAATAAATAAATGACCCTGTTCAATAGATTGCACACCCTTAGTTCTTATTACTGTGTATTGCCCCCTTTAGCATCAATGACAGCGTGCAGTCTTTTGTAATAGTTATCTATGAGGCCCCTAATTCTTGCAGGTGGTATAGCTGCCCATTCGTCTTGGCAAAATGCCTCCAGGTCATGCAAAGTCTTTGGTCGTCTTGCATGAACTGCACGTTTGAGATCCCCCCAGAGTGGCTTGATGTTATTAATGTCAGGAGACTGTGATGGCCACTTCACAACCTTCAGCTTTTTCTGCTGTAACCACTGCAGGGTCAACTTGGCCTTGTGCTAAGGTTTCATTATAATGCTGGAAAGTCCAAGAGTGTCCCATGCACAGCCTTTGTGCAGAAAAATGCAAATTGTCTTCCAGTATTTTCTGATAACATGCTGCATTCATCTTGCCATCAGATTTCAAAAGATTCCCAAAGCCTTTAGAGCTCCCTCCTCCCTCCCCCCCCAAAAAAAACAGTGAGTCACCACCATGATTCACAGTGGGGATGGTATTCTTTTCACTTTAGTTTTGTTGACCCCTCTACAAACATAGCGCTTAAGGTTGTGACCATAAAGTTCTATTTTGGTCTCGTCGCTCCAAATTACAGTGTGCCAGAAGTTGTGAGGCGTGTCACCTGGCACAGTAAAGGCTTCTTTCTAGCAACTCGATCATGCGGTTAATTTTTGTTCAAGAATCGGCATATTGTGCTCCTTGAAACAACCACACCATCTTTTTCCAGAGCAGCCTGTATTTCTCCTGAGGTTACCTGTGGGTTTTTCTTTGTATTCTGAACAATTCTACTGGCAGCTGTGGCTGAAATCTTTCTTGGTCTATCTGACCTTGGCTTGGTATTGAGAGATCCCTGAATTTTCCACTTCTTAATAAGTAATTGAACAGTAATGACTGGCATTTTCAAGGCTTTTATATCCTTTTCCATCTTTATGAATTTCCATTACCTTGCTACACAGATCTTTTGACAGTTCTTTTCTGCTCCCATGGCTCAATATCTAGCCTTCTCAGTGCATCCATGTGAGAGCTTAAAACTCATAGACTATTTATACACAGGCAATAATTACTAATTTACTTACACCCACAAGTGTGGGAAATTAACCTTTAATTGCTATTTTAACCTGTGTGTGTCACCTTGTGTGTATGTAACAAGAGCAAACATTCAAGGGTATGTAAACTTTTGATCAGGGCTGAGGTAGAAGGGACCTCCCCAGGGGCATTTGAAAAAATATAAATAACTAAAAAAAGTTTGGACAGCACTAGGGCCCCAATCTTAATGGGGAAAATGTTTTTAGGAAGTAAAACCATAAATACAGCATCTCCAGTTTTCTTCTTAATATGCAATTATCCTTCACTATTGGTTTTCAGTTTCTTTACTGGGCTGATTCTTGCAGCTTATGTTTCAATACTGTCTCAATAGGGTATGCCCATGTAAACTACTGAACTTTATTTCAATCATCATGAGAGCACTGGTAGTTGTAGCTGCCACATTCTTACTGCGTGCATAGAAACTTCCACTGTGCATTTATGTCTGTTTCCACCTCTTGAAGTAGATCAATGGAAACTGAGTGATAGATTCTACAGCAACTTCATTTAATAAATTAAAGATTACATATAATTTTGTTTAAACTCAAAAAACATTTTGCCCCTTTCCAAGTGTAGTTCTTCGGAAGATAATATTTTATGTTTCTGATCATAATGCTCTATTAAATTACAATAAAATATATTTTGTTCAAAGTAACGGTTTACATTTTACTACTTTACTAATATATTATTTAATAATATTGTTGACTTTGTCTTGTGTTTGCTTTGTAAGAGAAATGCCAGCAGGGAAGAGGTTAAAGACCAATGTGTTACATTTCCTATAGTGATATCATCTTTCATCAACTTATATTTTATAAGGGATATCAGTGATAAAAGTGCAGGAAGTTATATGTTTGTAAACAGTAATACTATTGTATTCAATATCTTTAATCCAATGAAATTCATCAGCAAATTAGTTATGAGCCACTAGATAGATAATTTGTAATGCAAAACATAATAAACCAGAAAACCAATTAATTAAAAAATGTATCCATTTTTTGTATAACTGATTAGTTTAATGAAAATATTTTCAATAACTCTGGATGTCAGTGGATCAGCTACAAAGACAGCAATAAGGAAGACTTTGATAGACTTGCTGCAAAGATAAGAACAACAAAGGGCATCATATGAGACTGAGACTAAGCCAATGTTCAGTATTATCTGTAAGTTATTATTTTGCAATGATTTGCTATAATCCTTGCTACGGAGCTCAGAAATGAAATGCTTATATTTATCTTTCAGAAAGAATTGTGCTTCATCTGAGGCCACGCCAATCATTTTAGATTTAGGCACAAAATAAATAATGTGTTTTCCATCAACTAATAGAAGTGATAGTTTGTACCAAGAAAATACTGACTTGTGTGCACATATTAACAATAAGAGCCTAAAAATTACCAGCTTTATCAAAGTATATACAGATGTAGTCAAAGTTATTTTATAGTACATATTGTTATCACCTGTGTAAAAATATGTTTTATGATATTTTTGAATTAGGCATAATAATCTATATAATATAAAAAATCTAATATACAAAATGTAAAACCTCTGATAATTAGCCGATATGAGAGGCAGTCTGGGCCTATATTGTTAGATAGATGGATAGTAAACCATATTGGACAGTTTGATTGTTTGTTATCAGTAATGATATTTTGAATGCAGAAATGATATGGTCTTAGAGTCAATACAGAATGCTAGTTCAGATTTATCAAATATATTAGTATTAGAACCCATTAAAGCTGTCAAATGATTCAAACACATCAGTTGGGGATAGGGCGGATTTACTGCTGTTTGGTGCCTAGTACCACCGAATAATGTAAAGTAGCATGTAAAAGCTATTTAAACCATATATGTTTTTTCTTGAATTGTGTCCTTATGTTGTGTTGATGATGTTAAAAAATGACATGCACAATCACAAATTGCTTGAGCCTTTGAATTTTGAAAATTGTTTAATTGGTCTGTGGAAACTGTGATGGTCAAGGTGGTGGCGTCCACATGAAATAGGCATGTGGGTATCAAGGTTAATCACAAAACAACCAATTATTATTATTATTATCATTTATTTGTAACGTGCCAACATATTCCGTAGCGCTATACATAAGTTAAGTTACAAGCAATGACAAGTTCAAGATTCATACATTGCAATGAATGGAGGGCCCTGTCTTTGAGCTTGGAATCCGGTGTCCATAGCGCTTTCCCTAAAGCACCTTGCAGGATTGAAACTCGCAGACTTACAATCTAAAGGTTAAAGTGTGTATGTGGTACAGTAGGGAGAGAGTAGTGCTGAGCATTTTAGGGAGGAAGGTTATAGGCTTCTTTAAAGAGGTGCATTTCTATTGAAGTTTTGAAGGATTTAAGGCAGGAGGATAGTCTGGTGAAGCGAGGCAAGGAGTTCCAGAAAATAGGGGCAGCACGAATAAAGTCCTGGAGGCTGGAGTGCGATGAGGTGACGAGTGGACATGGAACACAACTGATTTTTTTTTTCAAGCATTTAAAAGTGCAAGTTATATTTGAATGAACCTGTTAAAACGTCATTCAAACTAAAAGGAAATGCAGAGAGCATACTTTAGTCTGTAGATCTCATTGGATGACGGAGGCCAAGCCCCCCAAAGTAGTTAACCTCTTACAACTGAAAAAAAAAAACTTTCTGAAGCAACAAAGAAAAAAAATCTTTCCATGTCCATTTAAGAGCAGACATTCTTAAATACTGCTTTAATATGCAAATGGTGCAGTTCAGAACCTGATTTATATCTGTTGCATGGGGAACTAGCATAAACAATGCAGTAAACTATTATTATAATAAAAATGTATAAAAACAAATACATTTGTAATAATGCATTTATTTCCTAAAAGGATAAGATAATTCTAGAGAGCAGGCTTATTGTGGATTTATTCTCAGATAATATGTCTCAGATAACATCTCATGTCTTGAGGTATCCTAGTTCCTGAAGACCTTGATCAAGTCAAGTTCTTTATAGTAGATGATCTCTGCTTTACACTGACAGCAACCCACACATTATATTTTGGATAGTGATAAATCTCTCTCATAATAAAAATAACATAACATTGTATTTTATTGTGCAAGATAAAAGTTCACTTTCATATGTTGAAGCTTAAAATAAATACTTATACTTTTATACCCAATGGTGTGAGTAAGGACAAAGGTGATGCACAGGAAATGTGATATGTCTGAACTGTACTTGATTCGCTCTGTAAGAAATATAATACGTATTTCAACATTAAGCAAATATAGGAAATATCTAGTTTAAGGACACAACAAATATTATTCTGTCAACAAAATCAACATCATAATGTACTCAGTAATAAACAAATAGAAATTGCTGTAGCAATAAAAATGACATTTAGAAATTGTCTGTTAATACGTGTCCCTGAGGCCTGCAAATCCTATTTAAGAACTCTTTTAAGGAACAGCAAAAATAATCTTAGCTTAACTGTGATTGCTACTGTGATACTTATAAGAAATTATATTTTGTAAAGCTGTGCAATTCTTTGCAGAAACCATATATTAATATAAAATAGTGTGTGTGTTGTTTAGTACATTTTATACATTTGGTATTTAAATGGAAATAATAATTACCTGCTTGATTAGGCACAGTTTGAAACCCGGGGGTTACGGGAGGTGTGTCTGCATACAATAATGTTTTTTTTATTAGTGCAAATGAATAGCTATCATTAATGCAAATTAAGTATTGCATACACTATCATTTTCTATTTTTATCCACCGGAAATATTAATAGCATTTCATTTAATCACAGATTACTATAATATCATACATGTACAAAAGAAAAATCTTGCTGCTTATTTTAAGGCAAAGGGTGGGAGATTTCTGTAAATTTATATTTAAAAAAGTTAATAAGGATTATGGATTTGTTTGTTGCAAATCTGTAAAAGTGTGTTTAGTATGTTTCCTACTATTAACAGTATAAAATAAAAACATCATTTATACAACAAATGCTTAACATATAAATTGCAATATTCATCAGGAGCGGTGCAAAAATAGGAACATATTACATGTATAGAGAAAGTATTACATTGATATAATGCAGTGTCGCCCAACTTCTTTTGTATGGGAGCCAGATAATTATGGGCTAGTTACCTGGTGGATCATATTTAGATTAATAATTTTAACATGTATGTATGTATATATATATATATATATATATATATATATATATATATACAGTGAGGGGAAAAAGTATTTGATCCCCTGCTTATTTTGTCCACTGACAAAGAAGTGATCAGTCTATCATTTTAATGGTTGGTGTATTTTAACAGTGAGAGACAGAATACTAAAAACAAAACAAGAAAAAGGCATGAAAAAAAGTACGGTAATACATTTATTTGCAGGTCAATAAGTGAAATAAGTATTTGATCCCCTATCAATCAGTAAAGATTTCTGGCTCCCAGGTGTCTTTTATACAGGTAACGAGCTGAGATTAGGAGCACTCTCTTAAAGGGAATGCTCCTAATCTCAGGTTGTTACCTGTATAAAAGACACCTGTCCACAGAAGCAATCAATCAGATTGCAAACTCTCCACCATGGCCAAGACCAAAGAGCTGTCCAATGATGTCAGGGACAAGATTGTAGACCTACACAAGTCTGGAATGGGCTACAAGACCATCACCAAGCAGCTTGGTGAGAAGGTGACAATAGTTTGTGCGATTATTCTCAAATGGAAGAAACACAAAATAACTATCAGTCTCCCTTGGTCTGGTGCTCCATGCAAGATCTCACCTTGTGGAGTTTCAATGATCATAAGAACGGTGAAGAATCAGCACTGAACTACACAGGAGGATCTTGTTCATTATCTCAAGGCAGCTGGGACCATAGTCACCAAGAAAACAATTGGTAACACACTATGCCGTGAATGACTTAAATCCTGCAGCACCCGCAAGGTCCCCCTGTTCAAGAAAGCACATGTACAGGTCCGTCTGAAGTTTGCCAATGAACATCTGAATGATTCAGAGGAGAACTGGGTGAAAGTGTTGTGGTCAGATGAGACCAAAATCAAGCTCTTTGCCATCAACTCAACTCGCCATGTTTGGAGAAGGAGGAATGCTGCCTATGACCCCAAGAACACCATGCCCTCTGTCAAACATGGAGGTGGAAACATTATGCTTTGGGGGTGTTTTTCTGCTAAGGGGACAGGACAACTGCACCTCATCAAAGGGGCTATGGCCGGGCCATGTACCATTAGATCTTGGGTGAGAACCTCCTTCCCTCAGCCAGGGAATTGAAAATGGGTCGTGGATGGGTATTCCATCATGACAATGGCCCTAAACACACAGCCAAGGCAACAAAGGAGTTGCTCAACAAGAAGCACATTAAGGTCCTGGAGTGGCCTAGCCAGTCTCTAGACCTTAATCCCATAGAAAATATGTGGAGAGAGAAGAAGGTTCAAATTGCCAAACATCAGCCTCGAAACCTTAATCACTTGGAGAGGATCTGCAAAGAGGAGTGGTACAAAATTCCTTATGAGATGTGTGCAAACCTGGTGGCCAACTATAAGAAACTACAAGTACCAAGACAAAGGTGTCAAATACTTATGTCACTCATTGACCTGCAAATCACTTGATAACTTTTGACATGCGTTTTTCTTGTTTTTTATTTTGTTATTCTGTCTCTCATTGTTAAAATACACCTACCATTACAATTATAGACTGATCATTTCTTTGTCAGTGGACAAACGTTCAAAATCAGCAGGGGATCGAATACTTTCTTACCTCACTGTATATATATATATCTATATATATATATATAAATATATATATATATATATATATATATATATATATCTATATATATCTATATATATATATATATATATACTGTATATATATATATATATATATATATATATATATATATATATGAGTGTGCACATGGAGGTCCTCATACCCATGTCAAAATTAACCCTATATCATGGGGGTACTTAAAGGACTGTAAATGGGGGAATGCTACTGGAAACTGGGGAATCCTGGGCATCTAGGAACTCATAGGGGTAAGAGTACTAGAGGACGATCCATGAGATCCCCAAGTGTGTGTAGTGTTAGAGTGTTAGTGTGCACTTATTAAGCCCTCAATTGTGTTTGATAATAATCAAGCCTTATATGCAACTCAATTAAGGTATTATAGTGTTTTTAGCATCAGATCTGGCACTTGAATAACTTTTAGAGGCATTTTTCTGCAAGCAGTTGGTTTTGTGAGTTAACACACCTGGAAATCCCTGTTAAAATAAGCATAACATTCATATTTTAATTTGGCCAATCACAGGCCGCTAATACATTGTATCAATCTGTAAAGACTGTTTATGCACCAAAGAATCATAGGATATGTTGTCCTTTTTTAACCTGGGAACAGGAAGTAAGGAGGAGCCCAGACATTGCTGTGTAGATCTCTGCATTGAGATGCTGTTGGATTGAAGTTAAGTATAGGATTAGAATCCATACCCGAATGTAGTGTTTCTGTTGGTGGGTATACTGTGTCTATGTAAACAGCTCTGGGGGTGTTTTATTTTTAAATAAAATAAGTTTGTATGTGTATAGAATGACTCAATATAAGGTATATTTCTGATATAAGCAGCATGTGTTAGATTAGATAAAGATAAACACAGGGAAACTTAGATATACCTTTAAAAGCGATTGGAATGGCTTGGAGGGAAATTTGAATGTGACAGATCGTCGTAACTTGATAACACAGGTTATTTTAGTCTATTTTTGTGGTGCATTCACGCAGCACTGAACTTTAGGAAATGTGTTTGATAGTTTACTAATTTACTGTCCAACATGCGCCGTACCTGCCTGCGCAAGATCATTTTTAACACCAAAAATATGCAAAATGGAGTCAAGTAAAGTGTTTTATTATGTCATCTATACAAGAATAAAATATTTATTTCTACTTTTACACATATTCAACAGCTTAAAATCAACTTTATGTAAATGTAACTTTATAATTAGATTTTAGAATAATAAAATGCATATACCTCCCACACATTATACTTGACAGTGTAACACTTAGACATGTTTTTTTCCTGCTAATCTCCTATATTCCATTTACAAAATGTGACTTGAACATTCCAGTGTGGCTGACATGAGTGGCCTTAGTCTAATGCTGTAAACATAATCTGTTCTGTAGGAGTTGGAATCAAGCCAGTTTTAGGAAGACAAAATGGGTAAGTGTCTTCAAAGAGTGAATAACACTTTTCTTAAATTATGAATTGTTTATTAATTAGTAGATGAATGTGTTGGTCTATTCAGTATTAATAAGACAGAATTCTCATACATACAATCATTGCATTTCTACTGGTGGTAAGCCTAAAGAATTTACACTAAAAATGATCATATATATGACATTACCTCCAATATATTAAAAAAATAGACAATTTGCATGAACACAAATTAAAGGGATATGAAAGTTTAATGGATTAATACATTTCTGCGTACATAAATCCCAGTATATTATGCATGTAGTCTGAAAGAATAAATGATCCTTAACATTGTTAAAAAGAAAACATCAGCATTTTATTTTGAATGAAAATTATTTCTCTGCAAAGTTACTGAAATATGATGTATTATTCCTTTAAAATGAATACTTTAATATTTCCAGAAGTACAAACTACAGGCAACTTGTAACATATTTTTATACACACAGAAAGGGGTCCCTAGAAACAGACTACGAGCCTCATTCAATTGCAATTTGGCCAATTGAATAGGGCTCTATATAAGCACAGAGCATATTTTTTTACAGAAGTTTTTAGTTGGTGAAGACCTTGCTTTTCGATAGAAGTTCACTAACTAAAAACTTCTGTAAAGAAAATATGCTCTGTGCTTATATAGGTCCCTATTCAATTGGCCAAATCGAAATTGAATGAGGCCCTACCTGTTTTTGTACATACTATGGGCCTCATTCTATTATCGGCCGCAGCCGTTGCGGGGCCGTAAGGACCGGCCGCAAGCTATTCTGCTATTCTATTCCCTTACGGCCGGGGATTCCGGCAGGCTTGCGGCCGGTGCCTTGCTATCTCTTGCGGCCGCTCGCGCCGGAGGAAAGTCTTTGATCTAAAACGGCCGCAAGAGATTTGCAATTCAATTGCTCCGGGAAACCTCTCTGCAAGGCTAAAAACGAGCCGCAGCTTACTTGCAGGAAAGAGGTCTCGCTAGCACCAATTAAGCACATAAAATAGCTCAAATAAAGCCATCCTGCACTTTGAGAAGACTATAAAGGGATTTTAGGTGTTAGAAAAAATAGCACATAATTATCCTGTACTCAAATCCGTAAAATATTTTATTTTTAATATCCGTAAAATATCCATGTAAAAAGTCCAGAGTGCTTGGAGCACCTCAGACACGCCCACGCCGCAGCCGGAAAATAAACAGTTAATTTGAACTCGGGTTTGGGCTGATGTGCAAGCTTGAGAGTGGGTTTCTTTTAATCCTCATGTCCCCCAATATGATCCCTAGCATTTACAGAGCTGTACAGTGCAGGCTTGAATTTATTTTTCAGTTTTTATATTTCACAGATTACGGCCGGTTCCAAGATATGCGGCCGGCCGTAAAAGGAGATCCTTGCGGGGCCGTATAATAGAATCGCGAGTTAACTGAACCCTCGCAAGGAATCGCAGCCTTACGGCCGATTTACGGCCGATAATAGAATGAGGCCCTATTTATGTGACCTATATAGGTTCTTCATTATATGAATAAATATAGTACAAAACATTGCTATATCTGTAGCTTGTGAAAAAAATATTAAACAGAAGTAATTTATTTGGTGAAGACTACTAGAGTTATGGTGAAATATTTTGCAACCAACCAAAGCATTTGAGTACTTTCACTAAACCTCACTATTCTTCTGTTATCCTATGATTTGCCATATCCTCCAGCACTTCACCCCAAAGTACATTTTGCTCATGATGGCTCATAATGAGCACCTATATCTGGTCAGCTTCCTACAAATATAGTTTACTTGCAGTATGATTTTTCAAGTGCCTGGAATGTATTATTGTACTAAAAATTAGAATATAGTTGCATGTCTTGACAGGATTAATATAAAGGTTACGTGTATACTAGAATATTGCCCGTCAAAAAATGATGGCAATGAAATTGTAAGTGAGCTAAGGGTGTTTGGTGTATATAATGATGTAGCGTCGTTCGTTTTGTATGTCGTGCGAGTTTTAGCTAATATTACTTTTGTATGTCGTGCAAGTTTTTCAAAATATCCGTAGCTGTTTTGCGTGTTTATGGTAGTGTTTCGCGTGTTTAGGGACCTGTAGCCTCGTTTTGTTCGGCGGCCATTTTATATCTCGCTTAGAGAATTTTGGAGTTTGTAAACTGCTTTAATTTCATTTAAATTGAGGTGTAACTTTAGTTTTCGAGGTCCTGTATGCTTCCTCTTGCTGTAGGTAAGCTTTTTATGTATTTGTTGTGTGTATTTGTTGGATTTTTGATGTTTTCATGTGCACGTGTTGTGCCCGTTTTTTGCGAGGTCGTAATGTGTCGTAAGGTGTCTCGTATTTTGTTTGCATTAGGACGTAAAGTTTGCGACGCGCACCTTGCCAGCTTTGCGAGAGCCGCGGCTCGCTGCAACGGCTCGTATGCTCACAACTATATATGTGATTTATGCCTACCTTTTTTTTTTAATCAAAATAAGTTAAAATAAATAGGCTTCATACAAAACATGAATTAGGGATATTTTATGTTTTAACTCCACTTAACTCTGTAAGGGTTAACCACAAAATATAATACAATAGCAGCTATACATATTTAGAATGTCAATAAATAAAATGTCTCCTTTACATTCTATGTGCTGATATACACATATGGAAATAGTTATATAATATACATATTTCATCACATAGAAATTGTTAGCTCCCATTTAGTATTTTCTGTGATAACTGTAAATACATGTGCTTTTTTCTGAGGGAGTGCATCTGAGGAGTCCTTTGTCTCAGGTGTAAATCTGGCCATGAATATAACTTATTTTGTAAAATGTATCAATTCAATGAGGAGTGAATAGTGGTCTAAATGAAAACGGCATGAATAGCTAAAGAACAATCTTTTGAGAATTTAAAAGTTTCATCTTTTTTCATACATGAGGAATAAATATGTTTTAATACACTTTCAATGCAGTGCTGCCAGTTCTGAAACTGAAAGATTATATTATTTTTTTATACATTTGCCAAGAATATGATTTGGTTAATATAAAAATACATGAAAGGTTGAAAATGAACAGTTGTAACCATGGATATGTAAAAATAAATATAATATAATATATGAAGAGTACTTCTCAGTACAGATGTACAGTTTTGGCATGCCTAGGCTCATTTGGATGTGCGCCCTGTAGCACTGGTAGACTTCTCCATCTTGCTCCTCTTTTGATATTTTTGTTACTTCTGTAGCATGGATTTTCTTTCTTGCTTTCTTTCTTTCTTCCACTTTGCCCTTCCCATTTTCCCCATTTTCTGCTTAACTGTTCTCCTCTGTTGTCATAATCTTGAACTTTCATCCTATCCAGCTATTTCTCTCTATGTACCTCCCTTATTTTACATCGTACAATAGACAGGAAGCAACTTCTGCTTTCACTATATTATATATGCGAAAGCAGAGGTTACAACACCCCTATGTCTATCAGGGGCATGGCCAGCTCTTCCTGTGTGCTGGACTAAAAATAAAGCTTCACCAGTCTGCTTCAGACTGAGCATGCTCAGTAAAGAGCGGTAGGTCTGTGACGGCTTATGCACTCTCACTGGGCGGGCCTATGGGACAGCTGCAAACATGCTACAATAGAGCTGTTACCACTCTGGAGGCAGTGGGGTTGGCACTAATAAAGACACATGGAAGGGCAGTGACATCAGCCCAGCCTACTTCCAAGCTCCCTGATAGTCCATCCCACAGACATAGCTGATCAGTGGTTCTCAAATCTCTTCAAGACCCACCAGACACAGGTGAAGCAATTTTAGACTCCATCGTCTGTTGAATACTAGTTGCCTCACCTTTGTTCACACAATGTTTTACCTAAATCATGGCCTATCCGGTGGGTCTTGAGGAGAGGTTTGGGAACCACTGCACTAATTATGCCCAGTATGGCTTCCGATTCTGGTTATTCTCTCCAATAATAATAGGATGCAATACTATTATCATATTCTTCCTAACAATAAAAATATATATTCGTATTTGGATAAAATAATGTATTGTTTACACTTTGCAATGAAATCTAATGTAACAGAAATATTTGTTTGCCAAAAACTGCACAGCTAATTTCTGTTTCTGTGAAGCTCATTCAGAGGAAATCACCTGTGAAATTAGATATACAGCTACAGAAAATTTAAAAGAGCCATCGTTCAAACTAAAATGTACTTAATGAATGAAAGATGCAGTTCTGCATAGTCAGATAAACGTAATTCACACTTTTTTAAACAGTCCAAATAGTAAAGAATTTGAAGAGAACACAGAGGAATGAAATCATGAGAGAATATCAAATATTTTGTGCTAAAACAGATAATTTTGCAGGTTGTATACATTTGTGCAGTGTCACTATACTGACATAAATTGTGTTTATTAAACCAATTAATGTATCAGATAATTTAATGCTGTACAGATTGTCTGGTTCACATCAGCAATAAAATTATTCTGTCAAGGAGTGGATGGGAATGAAACATATAATGACACGTCATCTATTTAATTTTACTGACATGAAATATACTAACATGTTTTCTCAAATAAAAATGATAGTGACTGTATGTTAATATAATGTTTATTTCAACAATGAGGGGAATTCACTAAACATCTCAAGTGCATCTTAAGTTATCTCCTGATTTATTATGTATTGTTTCCTACAGCCCTTCTCTTTTTATCTCAGCCCTTCTGTCCTCATCTCAAGCGAGAAAGCTCTTAGTCATTGTCTCCCTATATGTAGGAAATAGTGTTACCAAAACAAGGGAAAAGGGAAAAAAGGACAATTTACAGAGAAAAATCACTTTACTACATGTCTTATATGTGACATGGGCATATTTAGGTTTTATTCTGCCATAGGCCCAGACCCCACATCCATTTCCCCCTTTCACCTTTATGTTAATATTACTGCATATATACATTTCTGTGCATATCAAAACATATTTCAATGTACTGCACTGTAGCTTTAAGCAGTCTGAAGCCACCTGAAAATGTGCTGTTCTAGGCCGGGGCCTCGTTGGCCTAGACAGAAACAAAAGCCTGGTATGTGATAAACCTCATTTATTTTTAGTGAGTGTCACCAATCAATGACATCATTAGGGCACGTCAAAGCCACAGTGCGCTGGACACTAGAAAACTAGCAAAAAATTATGTTTTCCTTCAAAACGCAAATTTAAGTTATTTAGGAACTATCTAGCTGATTACTTTTGAGAACCATGGCTTAGTTAATATAAGAAAACTGGATATATTAGGTTATTGCTCACTATGCAGTAAAAGAACCTCATATACAATTCTCATCATTATCAATTTAATTACTTTATACTTTAATTTCAGTACATTGGATTTCAAATATAAGGAAGCACATTGTATTATCAATAATCCACTATATAGTGAGGTGCTTTGACAACTATTTGAAATAAAAGATTTTCATGATAAGTTAATTCAATCACAGAGTTGATATTCTATGTGTTTCTAATACTTTTCACTGTGTGAGGTATCAATGGAACAAAGTCAATATTAGGTTATTTGCACTTTACTTTCAAAAATCACAGCATGATATAGTTTTATACATTGTGTTTTATGTCTGTTTATGTACTCGCTCTCTGTGTATCCTGCGTGTCTCTTTCTTTCCCCCCTCTCCCTCCCATGTGTCTCTTTGCCCCCTCTCCCTCCCCTGTGTCTCTTTGCCCCCTCTCCCTCCCATGTGTCTCTCCCCCTTTTCCTTTGTATCTTTCCCCCGCTGTGTCTATTCCCCCCTCACCCTCCTTTGTGTCTCTTCCCCTGCCTCTTCCTTCCCCCTTCTCCCTTCCCCTGTGTCTCTTCCCTTCTTTTCCTTTTTGAATCAAAATATAAGTTTTTGAAATATTCTCTTATTGGAGATCAGGAATTTAAGGTGTGCTCCTTAAAGAGATCTATTCTCTTCTCAGCTATTTATCACACACATAGAGCCTCATTCAGTTGGCCAAATCATAATTACTAGAACCCGCAATGGAGCCTGTAAATGTAACGGATATTCAATTGGATACATTCAGCTACTCGCATTCCAATTGCGAGTTACAGACTCAAAAGCTCTGCGGGGTATAAAAACGTCACTCCATCCTATCTCCACCTTCGATGTTTCAAGCCCGCAAAATGATACCAGTGCTAAATATGCAACATTTTTATTCAATTACAAAAATTAAAGAAGCCAGCAGTTGCCCTGAAACCTGTAAATGGCAAATGTATCCAAAAATGATAAGACTTAAACAGATGCTTTAATGTATTTCAAAATTGTTTGAGTGCAACCCGATCCGCAGACATTACTTATTTGCGTGTATTAATGCTTAGCCTACAATTGCAGGTTAATTGTGACCTCATAATGACCGTCTCATTTACTATTTGCTGACCCCCATTCGATTGGCCAAATTGTAATTACATGAGCCTGTAATGCAGCCAAAGAATGTTACTGATATTCAATTGGCTACATTTTGCTGCTCGCATTCCATTTGCGAGTCACAGACTCAAAATCACTGCGGTTCTAAAAACTCCTTTGACATTTCAAGCCTGCAAATGTTATCAGTGCTAATCCATATTCAACTGCAACAATTCAACAATTTCCTTCAAACCTGTAAATGGCAAATGTATCAAATATTTCTATGAGTATAGGACTCGCAAGGGGGTTAAACACCTGTTCGTAACACTGTACAAACAAATATAAACAAAATATTAGGAACGTAATGAAAGACATTTAGAATTAATTCCACAAACGTCTCAAGCTCACAAATCTGCAAAAAAAAATATTTTTTTACGTTTTATTTCCGTGTTATTTTAATCCTGGTAATCAAAGAGTTAATACACATCAGGCCACCCACATGCACAGTTTCTTCATTCATTTTTATTGATTTCTACATTGCTGGATTGCGAGTACGATCGCATATCGGACTTCTAAACACCAATTGATTGTAGTTTAAACTCCAAGGGCCTCATTCAAATGCTATGTTTTTGGCATAAGCTACTTAGCTATTCAATTTGCTACCTCTGCTTGGGTTACGGTTAGTTCAATCGCAGCTTACTTCCGTCAAAGCCTTTGGTCTTGCGCGGCCGCAAGAGTTGCGTCTGCAAGAAATCCCAAATCGCTATTCAAATGCTACGCTCACCCTTCCGTCAAGTCCGTAAATCTCTAAAATCGAACTGCAGCTTGCTTACACCCAAAAGGTCCCACAAGGCTCTTACTTACAAAACGCAGCACTAACTAAGCCATCCTGTACTAGAAGTGAGGGTGAGTGAGGGTGTCATGGGTGACATGAGAATTAAAGGCACAAAATTCACAAGCTGGCACATCGCCACATACAATACTTTATTTCACGTTTAATTTCCGTCCAAAATAACCTCCAAGCCGTAACACGTTATTCAAGCCAGTCGGACTTTGGACATAACTTAAACGTGAAATAAAGTATTGTATGTGGCGATGTGCCAGCTTGTGAATGTTGTGCCTTTAATCCTCATGTCAACCATTGTATACCCCATCATTTACAGTGCTGTCTTTAATTTATATTTGCATTTACATTTCACCAATGATTGCGGGCTTGAAACACGAGTTACGGCCTTGCTGTTCAAGCACACAAGTGCTTACTGCCGACAGCATGGTTTGCGATCGGCAGTAAGAGGGACCTCCTTGCGGCGGAGCCCAATTGAGCAGCAGCGCAAACATAGCGATATGCGGGGCCATATCCCGATTGCAAGGAATCGCAGGGTATTTCAGAGCTAAAATGGGAAACATAAACTGGCAAACTGCTCGCAGGAGCACAAGATTGTTAATAGTTGAAAGATTAGCTAAGGGATCAATTCATCAGGCTCATGGTAAAGCATTTATCATGGGTTATGTGTAGTCTGCATAGTTGGAAAACATGATCCCACTGCTAAAGCAGTGCAAAAAGGACCTACATTGCTTGTGTACAGATATGTGAGAAAACTCACACAGAAGCAGATAAATACACCCTGTAGAAAAACTGAGAAGCAAATCAAATAAAAAATATTTCAATGAAATTAATAATTTTTCTGATCTTCTATGATATGATCACTCTAATTTTATTCTGCTTTGGAGTTTGAGGGACGTTTATGGGGTGAAGCCATGGGAAAACATGAATTCAGATTTTTTTTTTATATATATATAAATGTATATATATATTTATATATAAATTGCATTTTACTCTGAAGCTACATTTGCAAGATTATTCTAAAGAAATCAAAATGATATGATAGTAGTTAAGGTTGAGAAGAGACTCACCCTTTTTAGATCTCTGATCTGCAATATGCAGTTTAATTGTTGATTGACAATAAAAAAAGTTAAATAGTAAGGTAAATTAGTTTTATTTATCATTTTTATTAGCAAGAGTTAACACAAGGCTGAGCATGCTGTTAAGGTTTGAGCATGCCCAGTTTTCGGTTCTGCAGATGACACCTGCTGAAAACAATGGGATAAACCAGGGGATAAATAGTCATTTTTGGTTAATTATAAATACATATGAATAATTGTTTACAACTAGGTCAGAAAGCCTGACTGACTTCTAAAATTGCAAATTTCAATGTTAATTTACTGTTGCAATAACATTCAATAGATAAAGTACTTGTTATTACCTATGCCATGTTTGGAACTTCAAATGTGTCACTGTAGGTGTATGCTTGTTTGAGTAAAGATGAGTCAACCAATGGCTTAGTAACTCATTAGTGCACTTTTCATTTATTCAGCCATTGTGATTAACATATCTTTTCTCAGGTAGGTATAGGCTTGAATTTTGACCTGTTCATAGTGAGTTGATGACTGGAGATTGCCACCCTGCTGAGGTGCATCACCAATACACACCTAATGAAGAGAGAGAGTAGGATTACAACTGTTATCATTATTGTTCTTTATTTATAAAGCACCCATGCAATAGCTTTGAGAGCACACTGTCTATTGAGTTCAATATTCATGTCACGTATGATAAAGCAGAGGTTCCAAATATGTTAAAATTGAAAACTTTAGTTAGTAACAAGTATATTATCACCTGAATGTTATTAAAATCCATTTTCCTGCAGTAAACGTACAATGAAGTCTGATATTTTTACAACCCATAAATAATCATTTCTAGTTAATGGTAAATCATTATCAATAATTGGTAATTATACACTGGGGCTCGGAATCTTTTGTCTTTAATGTTTCCCATATGTAAAAGAAAAGACTGAGCATGCTCAGACATCAGGGAGATAACTACATTTTAAAAGACGGTTTGCAGACTCCCAGGATTTTTCCAATCTTTTGTATAAATTATATATATATATAAATAGTATGCCCACCTAATTGGAAATCCAGACATGATAATTAAAATAAGATAACTCACAGCCATGGTAAGTCCTATAATGTTCTTAGTGTATGTTAGTAAACCAGTTTAGTGAACATTTCAAAGCTATCATTATAATAATTTCATAGAGAATATGTTTAGTACCTTAATCCAAAAAAAGAGAAAAAAATGTTTCCTTCTGTTCTTTTTCCAATAATTATGCATTAATAGCTACGTAAATATGAAGTGCTCAAAATCCTGGCTAGAGTCATATAAAACATTGGCAAGCATTCAGAGAGGCTTCCTATGCAGTCCTGCCAATGCCAACATACCTAATCCAGTCCTGCGTTAGTCATGCTATTGCAGATTAGGGATTTTCTATGTCAGACACTGCCAATTAACATAAACTGTCCAGTGTTGCTTAAAAATAAATATTCAATAGATGTACTTGCTCTAGCATTACTATGACTAAGCTTATATAGTAACTAGCGACTTGCCCATCAAAAATGACGGGGCAATAAAATTGTAAGGCAGGTAATGCTGTTTGGCACAGACATTAATTTTTTTGGTGGTCTGAGATCCTTCGGCACTCATTGCGAGGCTCTTGGTTGTTGTATTTTTTGTTATGAGAGGAGCTTTTGCTATCATTGTAAGGTCGGCGCTGATCTCCTTTTTGCGGTTACTGCTAGGCTGTCCCCTGGTGTAGTTTGTGTGCTATGAGCAGCGTTGGGGCTCATTTTGTTTATTGCAATGTTTTTTTTTTTTTTTTAAATTGTGTATATGTACTTTTGTATGCTAATTAAATAATTAATAAATTAATATACTTACATACATATACATATACCTATTTGTAAGTAATATATGCAGGAAGCATTGTGCTGAAGAGCTGACAATCTGCAGCATACAATGGGGAGCCTCCACCTCCGCAAATGTGGCCCATCGCTTTGTGGGTCCGCATTTGCGGCCTGTAATGAGCCTTCAGTTCATTACAGCCGACGTTGGAGCCTCCACCTTCCGCAAATGCGGCCCCTCGCTTAGCGAACTTGACGACGATTCGTAGTTTGACAACTATTATATGTGATATAAGGATAGTTTTTATTTATTTGTTTACAAAAATATGTTGATTTTTGTTTTGTATATTGGTACTGATCCCATTTATGCCATTTAAATGACTGCATCCACTCTCATCTCTATTGTAATTTATCAGATATCCCATAAGATTTAATTTTTTTTGCCCTCCCACCAAACATGTATGGCAGTGCCTAACTTCCCACATCCCTTCCAGCAAGTTGGGGGAGTATGTGTATCAAATTTGCTCATGATTCCTGGGACCCAATACCATTTTTGCGTTAATTTAAAATATAATTCCATATATGCTGTATTTTTGGAGGATTTTTTAACTAAACCTAATGCTTTGGACTATTTCTGTTCATCATATTTTAATTTAATGTCTGTCTACCATTCTTTTATATTGTTATATATTTTATAAAAGTAATGGATTTGTCTCTTATTTTGCTTATTTTCGAGATTAAATGAGAATCTGACCCCTTAATTATAAATTCTTCCATCTCAAACATTTTACCCATTTTTTCTTTTTTATATCCCTTTTGAATCAGGGTTTCCACTATTGATCTAAAATGTAACCATGTTAGTTTATCCAGCCTATATTTTCTGGAGAGCTCAGCATGTTCCATTAGGGTCCCTGAAATGTATAAGTCTGCTATATATCTTATCTGTCCCTTCTTTAATAGATCAATAATTGCTTCACTTAATTTTCCTCTTAGAATTTCTATGGGGGCAGTTAAGGAAGGTGCATGTGACATTTCGAATTTCACTTTATTTTTATCCCATTATTTAGTAGAGTTATTAACCCTCATGGGAGTTATTTCCTAATTTTCGAGTCTGGTATAGAAGTTCCTGTTAGGTATCCAATTATGCTGTCCCCTATTAGATCTTCTTCTATAGTTTTCCAAATAGTTACACTATGTTGTACATTTAGACTAACTATATGTACTATTACAATATTATCATATATCTATTTTATAGATGGAATACGAATCCCACCTAACAAAAATTTTCTACATGATATGTTTTTTTTAATTCAATTTTTTTTACCCAGAGTTGTATAGCTGTCTAATATTTTCAGGATTGATTTAATAATATAATTGGGAACTCTTTCTGGGATACATCTAAACAAGTTGGTAACCTTAAGAATAATACTCATTTTAATGGCAGCAATTCTAGCTGATCATGATAGCTTTAGACTTCGCCAATCATAAAGCAACAAATGATCTTTGATTACATGTTTTATCTGGAAAGAAAATTTGATTCCTAGGTGTGCAATAAAATTAGATCTAAAGTTGATTTTATAAGCTTCCTCTAAAGATCTTTTAACTTCCATACTCAGACATTTATGTATGGTATCTGTCTTTTGATAGTTGATCTTGAAGTATGAGACTTTGCTAAACTCTGATATTACATAACGTAAGTTAGCACAGGAAACCTCAGGATCCGTTAAAGTCAGTATAATGTCATTGACAAATAAATTTATTTTATATTCATGTTTGCCGATTTGTATTCCTTTGATTTTTTTCTGAACCTCTAATTAGCTTTGCCAGGGGTTCCATAAAGAGGAGAAATAACAGAGGGGATAGAGGACACCCTTGGCGTGTTCCGTTACCAATATCAAATCTCTCAGATTCAAGGCCCGAACCAGCTATGAGAGCTTTTGTTTTTTTATACAGGGCTTTAATTGCCTTTGATGCAAACTGAGCTAGACCAAACTTTTGCAGTACCACTTCAAGGAAATCCCAACTGACCCTGTCAAATGCCTTTCAAGCGTCAAGTGACAGGATCAGTGTGTGAAAATCTTTTTTTTTAGCATAATACATGAGATCGACAAGTCTTCTGGTATTATAAGCTGCCTGGCGACCCTTTACGAATCTTGACTGATCTAAATGTATTAATTTGGGAATTATACTGTTTAGTCTGTTAGCTAAGATTTTAGAATATATTTTTCATTTACATTTAGTAATGATATGGGGCTGTAGCTCCTGCAATCCTCAGGATCTTTACCCCGCTTTAAAATGTTTATGATTTTGGCTTCCACGAGTTCTGGTATTATTTTCCTGTATTTTTTATCTCATTGAACATATTGCACATATGCTCTCCTATTTCCCTAATGAAAAACTGGTAATATAAATGATCAAATCCATCTATGCCTGGGGCTTTGTTGCATTTTCCCATTTTAATAACCACATCTATTTCTTCATATGTAAAGTTTTTATTTAGATTGGTTAAATCCTCTTCTGTTATCATAGGGAGATTTATTTTCTCTAAAAATGTATCTATAGACTCTTTTCCAGGTTTAATGAAAGTGGTATCACTTTCCAAGTTCTATAAGGATTTATAAAACTCCATTAAATAGTTACAAATGTTATCAGGGTGGGTGTTTATCCTATTATCAGGTCCTCTTAGACTTATTATTTTGTTCTGGTTTCTTTGTTTTTTCAATTTGTTGGCTAAGTATTTACCTGTTTTGTTTCCTATTAAAAAATGGGATTGCTGATGTTTCCAGATTAAGGAGTCTGCTTGGTGTTGTAATATTTTGTTTATCTGGGCGTTGATTTCAGAAATTTGTATTCCGTTTTGTTTATTAGGTATCAATCTATTTTGCCTCTGCAATTTCCTCCAATTCAATGTACAGAAGTCTTAATGATTAGCATATCTGCATCTGTAGGTGAAAAGAAAGGCTACTGCTTTTCTTATCTGAACTTTAAATATGCTCCAAGACTTTAATATGTGATTCTGAAATACAAGTGTAACATTGAATTGTGTATAAACAGTGAAAGCTCAAGGAGTGTGATGTGTTTAGTGGCAAAAACATTTGCATCTTGAATGCACATGGGACACAAGTTTTTCCGTCATGTATTTGGAAGAACATGCTTTAAACATTACCAAAAACATGTTTTGCATGAAAAAAAAATATGTAAAAATTGTTTCAACCTCATTGAAACTAAAAGGAAATGCACAGAGCATAAGCACATCTGTATATTTCAATGGCAGACAAGTATGACTCATACATCCTAGATCAGTTACATATTTGAAGGAGCTTTTTCTGCTTTGAGGGTTTCATCTGCAAAAAGAAAACACACAGTGACAAATCATATAAATGTCCTCCAGATGAAACAAAGAAAATATTTTCAAAATTCTTTTAAATTTCAAAAAATATCTTCATTGATATACGGTTACTTGTTGACATGGGTGTAGGAACTGGGGGGATGGGGAGGGACAAATCTGCCGGGGGGAGGGACAAATCCCCGGGGAGGGGGGGACAAATCCCCCTCAGATGTTTTACTATGTTTGTATGTATGTATATATAAGCTATTTTATGGCCTGTGTATAATTTAGAATTATTTGTGCTCCTACACCCCTACTTGTTGATCTAACAATTCAGTTATTAATTTACAGTTTTAATTGGGATATCTAATAACTATCTTTCAAAATACAACAGTTGTGTGAAAAAAAAGTTTGGTTGCTTTTATTTGGAATCAAATAGAAAGACTGGTAAGGTTCCAAGATGGATTATGATCCAGCAGGCATTCTGTGAACAAATGGCAGTGATGGCTCATATAGAGTTGTGTATAAACATAGAATTTGGCAGCTGATAATTACTGAATAGTACATCTTTTCTAACTATATCTCTCTAAAATAGTCAAAGCAGCTCTATGACTATCCCATGCATGTTTGAATTGCCTTACTGGATTAGCTGCTAAGATATCGCATGACCCAGCCACCTTTCAACAAATAATTATTTTCTCATACCTCACTATTTTAAAATACATTTGCCTGGGGTGATTTTTTCCGCATTTGTAATGCTTTAGAATGTTTATGTCCTTTTCCCTCATATGTACTTTCCTTCACACCAGACGACATACCAAATCCTCTCATTCTTTTTTTTTGTATTACATATTATTCATTAATACCCTTCTGTAGCTGTAGTCTTCAGAGCTTTATACCATATGCTGCTTGAGAGTTTCTACAAATTCCTATCATTGTAGAAAGTAGTAACCTAAGTTAAAGTTACTTGAAATAATGGGCCAGCCAGGGATGGACAAAAATATTTAACATGGGAGCCAGAAAGGTTTTATAGGAACCAGGCATGCTGTTTCTAGGACCATTGAATGAAGCTCTTCATAGGGATACCTTTTAGTTTGGACACATATTTATGAGCCAGCAGTAAAATCATTTAAGAGACCTGGCTTCCAGTCTCCCAGAAAATTTCAACCCCTGAGGTAAGCCATGCTAAGATATGACATTTGGAGGGTAAAATTACTAATAGCTGACACTGGATGAGCTCTTTAGTTCTATATTATTCTATAGAGCAGAGTTACCTATGTTCTGACTAAGTGTTCTCCAAGAATCATATTTTAGCGTACATGGCCCATTATTTTTTCTTGTCAATTTTAGATTATTGTTTATTGATAATCTACCCTTGAATATTATTGACTGAATTTAATTATTTTACTTTCTTTTTATTAACCTTTTTCTGGCACACTCATCAAATTAAAGCAAATTGTTTATTAGTTGAACACCATCCTTGTTATAAAAACAGTTAAATTAATTAATTACAATATTATTATTCATAATTATATTAATTATGATTATAATAATTATTCTAATCTCATCCTGAGATCTTGCCTTCTACGGATAAACGAATAAATAAATATATATTCAAGAGGCGTTACAGATTTATGGTTACAAAATGTGCATTTATTAGAACATAATACTTAATACAAATACATTAATAATATATGATAATACTATGGAAACAACATCTCTTAACTTAGCAGAAAGGCATTCTAATCGCTACCAATTATGTCCATGTGTGTGTGTGAAGTATGATACTTTACCAGGCCTCCACAGTTTAGTGAAGAGAGCTCCAGAGAGTTGTGTATTGCACAGAGCCAGGAAGCCAAAGATACAGAGCATAACTCTGTATCTTACCTATATGCTGTATATTTCAATTCCACCCCCATACTCCTCCCTAGCTCCCATTGGTCAATTAGGTCACATGTCCTTCACAAAGTACTCTGACTGGTTAGCTGTCCACACAAAGGATACTTCTGGCCACATGTAAAACTAGACATATCCGGTTCTCAAAGTTACACACCCACCCATGCGTTCTCAAGAATACCATATAAGGTCTTCTGCTAATTCTCTGGTTAAAGCTGGGCTTAGTGAAGACCAGCGCCATCATGTGTTCATTCGGCAAATCCATCCACTATTCAGAGTGTACATCCAACGTAGTGGGGAAAAGAATGAATATAGACATCCCCCCTTTGGCAATGAAAGACACATGAACCTTTTCATTCCAATAGAAGCTTAAGAAGAGTATAAGAGTGAGTATATGATTCATTTGAAAAGTTTGCTATACCCTGCTATGTGTGTGTGTTTCTGCTATTTTACTAGAGCTGTTTCAATACGTATACCATAGTACAAATGATATATACGTGCTATCATGGATTTTAGATAGCAACACATGCATATCTGAACAATAATACATAATATAGACATAATAAAAATTATTATGAATGGATGTAGTAGAAGGTTTCCAAAAGCAGAACCCCATGACGAGTGTTTTGAAAAGGAATTAACTAATTTCTGCCACCAGGATGCACTTGACAGTTTAAAAAGTCTATGTTCAATCCTTTGGAGTTCTTGCTGTTGATGGTGGAAATTTATGTGTACCCTTTCTCCAAAATTGTGTAGGTGTTTGAGCAGTATATGATCATCTTTAAGTTGCATTACCCATTTCTGCCAAGGTGTGTTGCCTGATAAAATTGGTACAATCAGAGGAGACCCCAGGGTTTCATTGTAGGTTAATATCTGTGGCACTGTGAGATTAAACTGCTGGGAACTTATTCTCACTGGATAGTCTATGACACAGTAAATTCCCTGAGTAATCTGTTCCCTAGATATACAATGTTTAAACCATATGTTTATCTCATCCCTTAGTTTCAACGAAACAAAACATACCTTTCCCTGTCCTAAGGGGAATATCATATCTGGGGGTTTAACCTTTTCTACAAACCCTTGGCAGTATGAGTGGTTATGCAAGCATGAATCAAATACTGTTCTAACCTGATTGGGTAGACATAAGATTTTGGTGGGGAATCTCATGTAACCTTCCACATCTACTTGTTCTATGGTGGTACCATTTACTATGAAGTTCGGAAACTCTAACTCATGATGTAAAACATGTGATTCTGTTACTGGAGTGCCCAATGATGTCATATGGTAGATGTTTTGGTATGTTCCCCTGGTTGGTGCTAATGAATTAGCTCTACATATATTTCCCTTGCAACCGAGCCAACTGTTCACCCATAACTCTTTGTGGTCAGAAGCAAACCTGTTAATTTCAGCTTGCTGCCAACCTCCCAAAGAGGTATGGTTATTATCCATAGTTTGCGCCAGGATCTTAAAATCAGTTGATAGCTCGGTTTGCATGGAAAGACATACAAAATCCCAAGACACTTCCCTTAACCTCCAAATTACCCCAACCAATATCTCCTGAATATGCTGTACAGCAGCACCCTGTATATCTATAACTGCCTTTGTCAGTCCCTCTACAAGTGTGTTTATGGTTTGTTGTGTGTGTAAACCTTTGGAATTTAACAAACCCTCAGACTGTAAGGTTGTAGTCAGACTGGAAATATTGATAGAATTCACAAACCCTAGACCAGTTCCTACACCTCCCAACACTGTATCCACAATATCCCTCTTACTTCTTTTTCTGTTACCCATTACCCATCTAATTAAATACTTTTCCATAGTAGCTGTAATTGTGGAACAATTTTGAAAGTGTTTAGAAACTACCCAATCTGTCAAACTTATTCTCCATGAAATCAGCTGAAATGTAGCATCCCTCAATATTGGTGTGGGGTTCATAGCACTAATTTGAAATGGACCACTGGAAAGTACTTTCTTATCCCCACACATGGGATTGTCAGCATAGTTATCCACCCTTGGTGGAGCAAGTGTGGTAGAATAGGTCAGTGGAGGGGCTCTTGTTGTAGGTTCCCTCCCCTCATCTATTGTTAATGTTACCTTCACTTGTCCACCCCGGTTGGATCCCACTACCTCCAATTTTACACCTTCTTTGGTCATGTTCTCAGTGATCACTTTTGTTATGCTATACCCTTGCTGATTCATGGACATAACAGGGTTTTGAAAATTAAGGGAAAACCTAATACCTTCACCAATCAGACCTATTGTCCATTTTCACCAGTTTGTCCATTCACATTCCCAGTTCCTTTTATTGCCTAGATTGTCTGTCCAATACCGGTATAGCAGGCTGCAGGGGTAAGCTTTCCCACTGTGGTGTATAATACCCACATGCCCGGTGCTGAATTTATCCATTCACTACTACAAGGTAACAGCTTTATTTTTTATCTGTAAGCACATTTTGGTCTTATGGGATACTATATTGGTAATCAGTTTACCAGGTAATTCTATTTATCAGTGAGTGTGATAGCCGGGACAATGGAATTTTGATTACAGCATTGTGCTTCTTATCAAAACAACTAGGTGGCAATTATCTCTATGCTGACCAAGTAAAATCACATCTAAGTCCACAATTCTAGAGTGATTGGGTCAATTTTCTTTAGGGAACTCATAGAGATCCACTTCAACAAGCAACACTAGCAACTGCAAGCTGTCATCTGTCGAGTAAAAGCCTGCTATTGATATACTGTTAGTATATCTTTTAAATTTACAGTATTGCATATACACATTTTTTATATGTTTTTTCTGTAATAAAGTTATTTTTTAAGATTTTTCTTTATTTGTTGCTACAAATTTTCAAATAGTGTCTTGTGTGTTTCTATGGTGTGCTGGGGAAAGGCACTGTAGACCCAGTACACATGGGGACTCATTATTTACATTGACATTTTACTCTATTTCATTTAGAGAGTTGTTGTTCATCTTCTGTTAAAAGTTTGAATTTTAGATGACACTTTACAATCAGTTGAGGCCATATTAGAGGCAGCAAAATGTTGCAGTAATCTTAACTGCTCCTGAATTTGGGAGAGATATTGGTCTCTTGACACGGCTTCTCTCAGGGGAGTGGACAATTGAGGATCACCTGGGTGGCCTAGAGCCATCTGTCTCCCTGTCATGAGCTCATAGGGAGAACATTTAGTAGCAGTGGCAGGGGTAGCTCTAATAGCCATTAGAACTGCTGGTAAGTGTGTAACCCAAGAATTACCATATTGTGTAAGCATTTTGGCTAACCTAGACTTAATGGTTCGATTCATGCGTTCTACTATACCCGAGGATTGTGGGTGATACGGAACATGGAATCTCTGCTGTATTCCCAGTAGGGCACAGAGGCTTTGCATTATCTGTCCAGTAAAATGTGTACCTGTGTCTGACTCAATGAGTTCAGGAAAATCCCACCTTGAAAACACATGTTCCCATAATGCTTTTGCAGTAGCTTGTGCAGTGTCACGCCTAAGAGGAATAGCTTCAACCCATTTAGAAAAAATATCCACAATGACTAAGGCATATCTAAGACCCCCCTTTGATAGTGGAAGTGGGCCTATAAAATCAATCTGAATAGATTTCTAGGGACCATCAGCTACTGGTACCCTCTGGAGAATTGGTCTTTGTCCTTTAGGGTGTGGATTTATCTAAGCACAGATAAGGCATTCTTGAATACACTGTTGAGCTGATGTTGCTAACTCTGGCCAAAAATATTTCTGTCTAAGGTGGTATTCTAAGGCACTGTGACCAATGTGTCCCAAAGGAGAGTGAGTTTGCTGTGTAATTTGTCTCTGTAAATGCTTTGGGACTTCAAAAAGAAGTTTGGCCTGTGGCTCTGTAGGACTACTATAGCAAATTAACCCATCCTGAATAGAGTACCCACTAGGGAGACTTTGCTGGTTCTGTAATAAAAAAGAAATATTAGCCTACTCCCTCAGTATTCCACAGTCATTTTTATGTTGAGCCCACATGTCAGGGAAATCCACCAACAGATCAGAGTGGCTACCAGTGTCCGGCCACACCCTTTCTGAAGGAACTGATATAATGGATGCCAATGGACTCAGGGAAGACTCATCTAACATAACATGCTTCTTCCCTCTAGTATCCCTCCACAGTATATTATTACACAAATCAACTATCATCCCTTCTGCACTGATAACATCCTCACCCAATAAAATACTTTCTGCATTCCTACTCTGCCAAATTGTAATTTCCTTTGTCCACTCATGTCCTAATGTAAATTACTGTTGGGTTGGGAACAACCTGGGACTGGGATCCCCAAGTACCATAAAAAAATGTTTGTTTTGCCCCATATGGGGGACTTAGTGGCAAATCTGTTAAAGTCAGTGAAGCACCTGTGTCAGTTAGTGATTTTGTGTCATGAAATCACCCCATTAACACAGGGAAGTCCAGAATGATCCCTAAATGTACTGCAATTAGAAATCATGTCGAGCAGGGATGGTGTTAGTCAGTCAGATAAGGATATCAGAGAGGAATTATTCTCATACTGCCTCTCCTGATTCCTCTCCATGCCTGCCATCATCATTTTTAAAGCTTCCTGTGCTGGCCCATACAGATTATTCTCAGGCCTGGTCTTGGGGGCATACTCTTTTCCTGTTCTATCTGGAGGTTTAGGCTCCTTCTGTCTGAAAGCACCCTTCTTATCAATCATATCTTTTGGAGACCCTAATGTATGTTGGTGTGCCTGCCATCCCTCACCTTGCTTATGCTCCCTCATCCATCGCCTGCAATCTCTGAATCTGTGTCCAGGCTTATTACAATAATTACAAATCCCTCTGAAGGAAATTTCCAAGGGATTACGTTTTCCTTCATTAGTAGTCACAGCTGCAATTTTGTGTGACCATGTGACTCCTTTCCTTAGAATGTTTTGCCGTGCTTTACCAATAATACATAGCACAGCCTCCATTGAGTCTTTCTCTTCTGCCATCATTTGTATGCTAGGGTCCAAATAAGTAAATTTTCTTACTAGATATTGTAACATATCTGATGGGGTCTGATCTGGGGGCACTCTATGTGTGAGTCTGTACACTTGCTCAAATTTAAAAGCAAACACCCATGGGTCATCCTGTACAGTTACTCTCATCTCAGCAAGGGAATGGCTATCTAAGTCTCTGTTTCCTGTGACTAACCTAGATACAGCTCTCAGCCTGTCCCCTTCTGTACCCCATTTGTGTTCTTTAAACCAGTCTCTATTGCTATCATTTGGACCACTAACTGGGGCCTCTAATCTAGAAGCTAGACCTCCTGGAAGCCACAATTTTAACATAACACATGCCTCTTTAGGATAAAGCATGTATTGTTTCACAGATGACTCAAAATTAGACATATGGGACAATACATCTATCTTTTCATCATATTGTGGGAATAGTGGTTTAAACTTTATTAACTGTTTCACCATTTTATCTCGGTCTTGCTGTCTGATTATTGCAGATGCCTGTGATGTTACAGAATTCCTCTCTCTATTTCTCTCACATGGTGTTGAATGTGAAGCATCTGGTACTTGACTTAAACTTAGTGGGTGAGATCTTACTATGTGAGGGGTTAAGTCTGGTATAGTCCTACTAACATCAGAACTATCCCTTACATAATTTATTTCTCTTACTTGCTGCTCTTCTTCTACAAGATGTAATCCACCCTCTTCCTCTGATGTACAAGCTGGCTCAGAGAATATTAATTACTGCAATCTGATGTTGTTGATCAGATAAACATGCTCTGAGTGAGGCTACTAGTTGCCCCCTTGCATGATAATTATCCTCTAAAGTATCCACATAATCTGCACTTATGTTACATTTTGGACAACAGTCTGTTTCTTGACTAGTTTCTGTAACTGCTGCAACTGGAATACTCCCCATTATAGCCATATTCATCTGGTTCTTAATACACATTAACAATTTCATACAGTTCTGTAACTTATTTCTCTCTTTGGTTAAACACCATTTTTTCTTATCAATTTGCTTATTTTGCTTTTCACACTGTAACCATAAATCATGTATTCTGCTAAGCCTACATTCATTTTCAACAATCACTGGTTCAAAATCGCTACATTCAGCATATTTAGCAATTATCTCCATTACTTAAACTTTGATGTGTCTTCAGCACATTCCCTAATCAAAGAAGGTGTGCACCCCAAATTGATGTCTCTGCCTGGATAATAATGGATCCACAGAAATGACGTCCGTCTTACTTCAATTGCGTCTCACTCTGTTGCCTCTGGATCCCAAAAACCAAAAACGTTGTGGCCAATGACTTTCTTCGTAGAAAACGCTTGACAATATCACCAATTACCACCGGTTCAATTTTTCGTCCGCTAAGTTCACTTGTAACATCAAAGAGACTTTGGATTAAATCCCCACCAAATGCAAGTGAATGTACACGGTAAGAAAAATAGGCAGACTCGCCATTAACTGTTATAAAAACGGTTAAATTAATTAATTACAATGTTTTTTTCATAATCATATTAATTATGATTATAATAATTATTCTAATCTCATCCTGAGATCTTTCTACGGATAAACGAATAAATAAATATATATTCAAGAGGCGTTACAGATTTATGGTTACAAAATGTGCATTTATTAGAACATAATACTTAATACAAATACATTAATAATATATGATAATACTATGGAAACAACATCTCTTAACTTAGCAGAAAGGCATTCTAATCGCTACCAATTATGTCCATGTGTGTGTGTGTGAAGTATGATACTTTACCAGGCCTCCACAGTTTAGTGAAGAGAGCCCCAGAGAGTTGTGTATTGCACAGAGCCAGGAAGCCAAAGAGACAGAGCATAACTCTGTATCTTACCTATATCCTGTATATTTCAATTCCACCCCCATACTCCTCCCTAGCTCCCAGTGGTCAATTAGGTCACATGTCCTTCACAAAGTACTCTCACTGGTTAGCTGTTCACACAAAGGATACTTCTGGCCACATGTAAAACTAGACATATCCGGTTCTCAAAGTTACACACCCACCCATGCGTTCTCAAGAATACCATATAAGGTCTTCTGCTAATTCTCTGGATAAAGCTGGGCTTAGTGAAGACCAGCGCCATCATGTGTTCATTCGGCAAATCCATCCACTATTCAGAGTGTACATCCAACGTAGTGGGGAAAAGAACGAATATAGATAGCCTTACAGCCTTATATTAAAGCTGGTAATTATTCCCTATTTCAGACGCTAGGTGTGTGTTACAATCCTCACTTAATTAACTACATCCACATTTGTTACATGATATTAGATATTTTTGGAGTGTATACGCATTTTTATTGGGGTGTTTTTTTTTTGTTTGTTTTTTAACCCATTAGTAGTATTATTATTTTTTTTTTTCTTACTTTTTGGGTTGATAAAATATCTTGGCTATGATTGATTTGTAGTAGGTGGCAATATGAGAAGGAAGATTTTTAAAATATGTCAGTATAGCAGGATGTTATGCTGGTTGTTATTTGTCATATCTTTTTTCTATCTATAATGTATACAGGCGTATAGTTAGGAGATGCATACTTAATATGACTTGTTTACAACAAGCTTTTCATTTCCACCAAAGGTAGTTGAGTCATATCCCACTGCACCAGCAGATTTTTTTTTTGTATTTTTTCTTTTTTTAAAACAGTCTTTCCATTAAATAGAAACACAGAGAAAATCTCAAAGAGATGAGGAATGGATTTTATATTAAGCATTCCGAGAAAATACACAACCACAGTAGATTTTTTACAAGTTTTGAAAAATAATTGAATACATCTTAGTTTGAATCAATCTTAGGACCAGAAAAAAACAAAACAAAATAGGTGGTGAATAGTTATGCACATTTACTCTTTCAGTTATTTTGTCCTATTGAGTTTTTCTGTTATTTTGTCCTAATTAAATGATGCAAATCCTCAAACAATCCATGTTAATTCCAGGTTGTGAGGCAACAAAACACAAAAAAGGCCAAAGGGGTGAAGGCACTGTATATATATATATATATATATATATATATATATATATATATATATATATATACAGAGAGAGAGAGAGAGAGAGAGAGAGAGAGAAAGATGGTCAGGCGGTAACGCAGGCTTAGGGGAAGAGAAAATTAAACTGCATGCCTACTTTGCTAAGCTAGCCACATCAGCTCCTCCCCCACATCATCCTGCCCCACATCCCTGTCCATCATGGCTCCCTTTTGTTTTGACTGGCATCCAGGAAATACTACAGAACCCTCTAGACTTTATGTAGGATGCTAGTTACTAGAAAATATCATAGTTCTTTGCCTTGATGTATTTATACAAACGTGTCTTCAAAGCAAAACATCCTACAACTTAATAATGTAAGAATAAGACTGGTACTGCATCTTCTTGAAAAACATCTTGTTTCATACATTCACATACTGGATTTCAACAGCCACAGCAGCAGTGAATTGTAAAGATAATACCATAGGTAGAGTTATCTTCACCTGTGGACTCAAAAGTCACACACTGGTCTCAGAACAAACTGTAAATGTCCATAGTTAAACTTTCAAATGTTTGTGTTGGCCACTTTTGTTCAACACAACTTTATAAACATGACAACTAACTCACATTATACTATAATACAATGTTAGTTATTCTTCCCAGCTGTATATTATATCTCTAAAACAGTTACAGAAGCCAGAAGATGAATTTGCTTCATAATAAAAGAAAAAAACATCTTCAAAGTTGTGGGCATGTTCTGTAAATTAAATGATACAAATCCTCAAACAATCCATGTTAATTTCAGGTTGTGAGGATACAAAACACGAAAAATGCCAAGGAGGGCGAATGATGTATGCCTCTATATACATAGCACATGCAATCACATATATAGTTGTGAGCGTACGAGTTGTTGCTAACGCTGCGGGCTCGCGCAGCGAGCCGAGGCCCTCGCGAAGCGAGGGCACTGCCCGAGGGTCTCAGTTGCTGGCATGGAGCGCCGAAGGCGCTCCTTGCCAGCAACTGCGACCCTCGCAAACTTCACGTCGCAACCCAAACAGTACGACACACACATTACGACACTCGCAAACAACATACGACACACGTTCACACAAATTACGGACTCGCAACACTCGGACGCAACTCGCGAACATTACAAAATGTAAAACACAATACATACACACACCACATACATAAAAAACTTACCTACACCAAGAGGGAGCACCCAGCACCTCAAAAATACAACTTACACCTCGATTTTACTTCAAATAAAACAGTTTAGAGACTAAAAAAAAAACGAAGCGAGAGAAAAAATGGCCGCCGAACAAAACGAAAACGAGGCTACAGCACTCTAAACTCGCAAAACACCACAAGAAACTCGCAAAACACCACAAAACACCTACGGATATTCCGATACAAACGTATAACACACATTACTCGCCATTTGACGCCAATGCGGAAGTACACGACAACGGTTTGGGCTCGCGCACGCACAGTGTTACACTGCACACATTCAGCACGCTTACACAGCAGATCCACACCACTAATGCTGCAGCAACATCAAAACACATTCACAGCTCTTCCACACAATGCTTTAAAATAGGTAAAGTATATTCATTTATTAATGTATTATATATTTCATTATTACACACTAAACAGCATTAGCTACCTTACAATTTCATTGCCGTCATTTTTTGACGGGCAATTCGCTAGTACAATATATAAAGGTTTGTGTTTGATTGCATACTATAGGTAAGCAAATTAATCATGATAAGCAAAAGGCAATCATATTAATCAAATCTGTATTTACCAAGAAGAGCAGGGTAAATATTGTTTAATTGACTTTAGAATTTAAATTATATTTCAGGATTTGTAATACTAGCAATCTATATGATAAATTTTAAAGGACCTCTGAAGTCACTATATGGGCTCTGCACCAAAAAAAATATATGTGGAAATGTGTATTCCTTTTTAAAACTGATGCATAATTCATGGAGTTATGGTCACTAGAAGTTATATATATAAATATATGTAATAAATAGTAATGTAGTAAATACATAGACACATTAGTTAAACCATAAAAGGGCAATGCATGGAATTCAAACCAGTGACTAAACATTGAAAAAAAAAGATTTGGGATCTGCACATTTACCACAACACCACCATACAATACCTAGTAAGAAAGTATAGAAGTTGATATGCTTAGAATAGAATGTGTAAGACTTACAGCCTTAAACCTTATTATTATTATTATTATTGTTTTATTTTAATTGTAACGCACCAACATATTCCATAGCTCTATACATGGATTATGTTCAAAGCAAAACAATATCAACACATTGCAAAAAATGGAGGGTCCTGTCTTTGAGCTTAGTATTAGCTTTTCCAAAGCACCATGCAAGATTGAAGACTAGCAGCCATACAATCTAAAGGATTATTATTATCTATGAAGATTCTTGTGGGAGGGCTTCAAGAGGCTATATAAACAATAACTAAAATGGCAATATCTAAATAATTTTTGATGGATTTTAAATATGCAAACAATTTCTTCACATGCTTTTTACACCCTCCCTTTAAGCTATTTTGTGTGCCCCTATTTGTGAAACGAGAGTGCAAAATTCACTGTTGCCATGAACTTACCTGAGTATTTCCTCATTATAACGAGCATTGAGCAGAGAATCTTACTAAAACTATAGGGATTCCATAACAAAGCATATACCTAAACTGATACTCAAACTCCTTGAATGACCACTGATGTCCCCAGCACCGACTAATGGCACTGCACACTCCTGGAATATTCCTGAGCAGATGTTAATGGAAAAATGGACCTTGCTACCTAATATTTTTAGCAAAATAATTATTTTACATAAATATGAAAACAGTCAAGACAATGTATCAATAAACCAGTAAGCATGGTAGTATGCCAGACATATAGGTTCTATCTCTCCAATCAACCTGCATTTAAAGAGTACAAATTAATGATCATGCATCTGTAAAAGCACTGGACTAGTATGAAAGCAGTTAGAAAACTGAACATGCCAATGCATTAACACTGAAACCATTATAAACATCTTTATACAAAAGTGTGCTTATCTTAATTGTTTTCAATGTTTTTTTTCTAATTTAAACCAAGGAAATCTTTAGATTGTAAGTGGCGAGTGTCTAATCTTGTGGGGTGCTTTGGGCAAAAGCACTTCTTACAAGACTTGAAGCTCAAAACAGGGCCCTCCGTTTTCTGCTTGTTGTCATTATTGTATATTTCCTTGTTCTTCTCCCCTGTGCGGTGCTGCGGAGTATGTTGGCGCGATACAAATAAAAGTTAATAATAATAAAAGGAAATATATTTTGAACATTTTTGTTAGGTATGAGACTTGCCAAGATTTTGAACCTGGAGTGGAGTATGTATTGTGTTCATGGTTATTCATCAGTGTTAAATACATACAGTAAGGAGATGGCTATATGTTAACACTCTCACAACACAACCAAGACAGTCCCCATCTCTTGCAGTGAACGCATAATTTTTATTGTTTAATGCAAACCAGAATGCAACTATTCGCTGTTAAGCCATTGCTGCCCTTGTGCCACTAAATAGAGCCAAGTCACGCTAATACTTATGTTCATGATAACTTGTACAAAGTAAAATGATGCCGTATGTCACAAAAGAGAGAACTACTTTTAAATGTAATACATTTTATTTGTATATGGAATGCTAAGCCAGTGTAAACTGTTTTAACTATGCATATGAAAACAATATCTCTATATTAACTTTATTAATAGAGCTCATTTTTCCTTTAAAGTCATCAGAAAACTAAGTATAAAATTAGGTTTTATATGTTTCCACTTACTCTTTCTGTAATGTAATCATGATGCATTATCAGCACAGTAATAGACTCTATGTTTTTCCATTTAAAACATCCTTAGGTACAGTGTATATAAGATGCGCAGGCAGTGCCTCTTTGTGTAACTCAGATACAGATTGCTTCAGTTTATTAATGTCACAACAGGCTCCAGCACATGCAGCTAAATCCCTCAGGCTTCAGTAAGGAGCTGCTAAATGACACCACAATGAAATGTGTAGGCTTGAAAATCCCATTCAAAGCCTACATCTAGGAAGTTCTCTTCCAGGAAGCACGGGTACAATGAAGTGCAGTTTGGACTTAGATACCCCTAGTTCAGAGTCCTAGCTCCTTCGCAACAGTTTAAGCAAGGTCCATAATTCCTAAAACACCATTATAGATTTTCCACTCGCTCCTGTCACCCATGAGCCTACCATCTTGGAGTATGTAGTCAGGACCACCTATAGCTCTACCCCTGAAAAACTCTAGCATATCATTTAAGCTAAACTCTTTTAAATAATATGTTCTTTGACTCATGTTGAATACAATTATATTTATAGTTATCCTGTATGTGTCATAGTCCCCTGTCTTCAATACAGTACAATAGGGCAGTTGTTATACTTTTAAAATATTTGCTTTAATAAATAAGAACTTTTAATGTAAAAAAAAATGGAGAATAGTGGAATTCAAACCTAGCACCTACAGTTACAAAAATACTTTTACCCATTATTGCTACACTATGGGAATTAATAATCTCTGTTTAGGACCAGGCAATGTTGTTACATATTGTATATGTCCTTGATGACCTGCTATTCTATATTGTACTTTTGCAACCTTGTCTTTAATAAAAAAGATTTAAAAAAAAAAATACTTTTACCCGATGAGCCACATGTCTATATATGAAAAGAGGAGCATATAAATCAATAAAGCTTAAACAAGATCAAGATTACACAACCGGGACCTTATCATATATGTAGATTTTAAAAGTCTATTCTTGGTCAACTTAAAAATCAAGCGACTTTTCCATATAAATTCCATCCTCTGTGAAAAGTATATATAGTGGCTGCAGAGTGTCCTTTTAGGGTTCTTACATAGGTGATGAAGCTCTGTTCTCACCTCTGATCCCATGCATTGAAGAAAGGACATTTTATCAGTAGGAGAAGGAGGATTTATGTAACAAATACAAGAGAGAGGGTAAATTGAGTTACTGCGGCACCGGTGGGTGGTAAGGACATTTTACCATCAGAAGTGCTGTAGGTATTACAAGGTTGACGGACATTAATTTAATATATCAGTAGATGAATGGATGGGAAATGAGGCTTTCTTAATTAATTTGATCTTTTGGAATTTGATACTTTCAGCAGGGTTTAAAATGTATTGTTCCACAAAAACTAGCCTAATTATCAGCTTCATTAAATTGGGGCTTTGTTGTAGTAACTCCAAATTTATGGGTTACGAGTATTAAATTAGCCCTGTTATGTAGCACGCAGCAGACTTATGTGTTACGACGCAGGACTGCAGAGAATAGGTTACGTTTTGAGCAACATTGAACTCTACGGCCGTAAATCCTTTGATCCGTCGAGCTCGTAAGCTCTAGTTTTTCAAATCAGCAATTAAATTGCAATGTGGTCACTCGCGAGAAAGCGCGTAACAGACAAATGGAGCCCAAAGGCCAACATGTGCTCGAGAGCACCCGTTAGGGTGGTAAAGTCCAATACGTAGCACTTGTTAATCAAATAAAAACACACTACTGTACTAATATTAAAAGGGAAAGGGATGTTGGGTCTTAGAATTAATAGCACAACATTCACAAGCCCGCAATCGACCTCGAAAAATACTTTATTTCATGTTTATATTTTGTGTCATATCGATCCCTGCAATCAATGTGTTAAGACATATACTGTAAATCGCATGTGATAGAATATCATATTTGCGGCTTTATTAATATTGCATTACGACTGGAATGTGGGTTCGTTTGTAGCTCTTAATTGAACTTTGAAATCCCTCCTCCATTGTGAGGCAATGCTGACGATCACTGTTTCCATTGGCTCCATTTGAACCCGTATCTACGTATTTGCTTAATTGTTTGCGTTCGAGCACGCAACTCCGACGGAAGAACTGGTTTACGAAATAACGTCTCTCGCTCGTAGCTCACAGCACTTCTAATTTAATAGAGAAGTAAAAGGACCAAATTTCAAGCACGCAGCCCTTACCTGCTACACGTTGGAGGCTGCAATTTAATATGGCCCTATGCTCTTAGTCAGGGTCAAAGTTTTCAGACATATTTTTTGTTCATTTTGTGGTTCAATAAGCACTCTTCTTTATTTCCTTTATCTATTACAGCATTAATTAACCTTAGGATGTTGCAAATCATAGCATCTCTTTATTCTGTTTGTCTCCTGCATCTCCCTTGTACTGTTTTAGAATTTCTTTAAAGTTTTTATTTATTATTTCCTCTATTGTTTTTAAAAGTCCTATTCGAGTTAGTTTTTGGAGAACAATTTCATCATGACTAATTTACATGTTATAATCTTAGCAAGGTAATTAAATGGAGAATTAAATCTGCTCACTTATCCTAAAGCAACTCTGTGGCTCACTGCACACAGTTTTGAGAAATTTACACAGAAACGTATTATGGTTATCATTCTATATTTATTATCAGGTTTTTTTTTCCAACTCTAAGTGGTCTTAATTATGCCCTTGAGGTTTGAGTAGTTTAATGGAAGCAGTGTAAGACATATAATGTATTGTGTTTAGTAACATCAAAAGATGATTTTTAATATTAGCTTCTTATGTAGAAAAATAGATAAAGATGAAATCACAACGTTATAATAGAAATGCAGTATATTATTAAAATACAGATTTTGAATAGACATATTTCTTTAGAATGCAGAAAGGGATGTTCTTTATTATTAAGGCTGTTTCTATTTTTGCTCTTGTATCAGTCTATGTATTCTAACAGAGCCAATACTACATTTTCTATAATCCAATAAAAAAATCTACTTCATTAGAACAGATCAGCTTGCTTAATTCTACCCCATCATTAATTATGCATTTAAGAGCTCATTTATCAAGGTGCTTTTACTACAGTGGTGGTTTAAGCTTATTAATGTAAAGGATCTATTGTGTTACTGTAATTAATTGAATTCTGTTTTTCCAATACTGTATAGCGTTCTTTTAATCGTTACTCTGTTGGGACTCAAGCCATGAGGGTTAAAGATACTCTATCTCTGCTTACATCAAATGGCTATGTTGGACAAGCTCAAACAACAGAGTGCTATTTTGGTCTTGGAGGAAATTGGTTTTATTAAGAGATGTCTATTAGGGAACTGAAAGATTAGTGCTTCATGCATCAAGTAAAAAGATGAATTCCTTATTCTTGAAAACATAGCAACAATACCTTGGCTAGTAAAACAGAGCAGTGTATATTTTAATCACATACATAGTGGTGAGCAAGCGGGTTGTTGCTAACGCTGCAGGCTCACGTAGCGAGCCTCCGGCCCTTGCAAAGCGAGGGCCTCAGTTGCTGGCATGGAGCGCCGAAGGTGCTCCTTGCCAGCAACTGTCGCCCTTTACGAAGCGCTCCTTGCCAGCAACTGCGGACCTCGCAAAATTTACGGACTTACAAGAAACAAATATGAGACACAGAACTTAGAAAAAAAAACATTCCGACCTCGCAAAAATACAACCTTACCACCCGAAACCCAGTGGACATGAAAACATTAAAAACACAATAAATACACACAACAAATACATAAAAAGCTTACCTACAGCAAGGGGGGGCACCCAGGACCTCGAAAACTCAAGTTAGACCTCAATTTCACCCGAAAATCCCCTAAGCGAGAGAAAAAATGAACGCCGAAAAAACCCAAAAACGAGGCTACAGGACTCTTTAGACGCAAAACGCCACCAAACACCTACGGATTTTCAGAAAAAGCCAGACGCGATACAAGAGCAAGGACGCCAAATCAGCCACAGACGCGTACCACACATTAGGTGCCATTTTACAACACGAACTTACACAATGCGGAAGTACACAGCTACCCTAACGGATTTTCCTCGAACACGCACACTATTTACACTACACACTGCACACATTACTTACACAGCAGCTCAAAATATACATTGTATGCTGCAGCAACATCAAAACAGATTGCCAGCTCTTCTGCACAATGCTTCCTGCATATATTACTTCCAAATAGGTAAAGTATCGTGATGTATTATTTTATTAATTATTTCATTAGCATTAGCACAAAAAAAAACAATTCTCATAGCACACACACAACCAAAAACCTCGCAATGAGCGCCGAAGCATCTTGGAACACCAAATTACTGCCCTTACAATCTTATTGCCGTCATTTTTTGATGGGCAAGTCGCTAGTATGTATTATACTTCTGAATATTTTTTATAAAGAGATGCACTTTGTTACAAATTACCTGAAAGTATTTATAATTATGAATCAGTGATTCCTATATTTTATTCAGTATGTTGCTAAAATATTCTCCCAGTGCCTAGGAAAGAAAATGTATTCACATGAAAATGAGGAGGTTGGGTCACATTATATTGATTATGGACCTAGAATAGTTAATTATGATCAGCTCTTATACTGACATTGTAATAAGCTGAAATGTAAAATATAGATTCAAACTGACAGCCACAATACATTTGTTAGGAGAATACTGACTAATCCAGTGATTTTTATAAAATGAGAACACAACTGCAGAAATAATAATATGAGAAGAAAATGTTACACACCCATGTACCTTTTGTAATCATCAAAGTGTTTTTGTTTGACTGCTTTACATTTCCTATGTTAGGCATCGACTTTCCATAATTCAGTTTTATGGTTGTAAAAAAGCTTGTTCTGCCACTTTCCCACTAGAGCATTGTATTACTTTAGTGTTTGTCCAATCATGAAGCAGAATCAAACGCCAAATACATCACTATAAAATACATAGAAGAGACTTCTTGGTGAGCGTGCTTTATTTTAAAGAGAATGTAATTTTTTATTAGCAAGAGCTGACTTGTTGATACTACAAACAGTTCTGATAAAAAGATATTACACATTTCTAGTGATCATATATATAGTTGTCAGTGTGTGTATATTTTGTGTGTATATTTTGCGATATGGGTCACGCAGTTCGCAAGGGCGCAAACGCCAGCCTTGCAAAGCGAGGCTTGCCAGCGGCGCAGTCACACATGCGAGCCTCGCGAAGTGAGGCAAAGCAGCCGCGCAGCACTTTGGCTGCAATGAACGCTCAAGGGGCTCATTGCAGCCAGCTTCGCCGTCACACATGAGAGCCTCACACACAGTACAGTACATTGTAAGGGAATTACACTCATATTTGGGGGTTTTCGTCACTTGAAAATAACCTAAGCGAGGAACAAAATGGTAGACGAACAATGCAAA
The DNA here is from genome assembly GCA_027410445.1 of Discoglossus pictus. Lineage (NCBI taxonomy): Eukaryota > Metazoa > Chordata > Amphibia > Anura > Alytidae > Discoglossus > Discoglossus pictus. Next base: position 459,401,902 of record CM050163.1, on the reverse strand, counting down.
ACTTACGAAAATGCATGACGCTGAAGACAGTTACACTTACATGAACAAAGCCAGGCACGCAGGACTGTGAAAATAAAACCAACGGCAGTCACCTCACGCCACACAAATATTCAGCACACACACAGAGGTGAAGGCACAGGGAAGGGACAGGGGGGAGATGGTGGGAAGAGACACATGGCATTCCCAAGCACAAAACTTGCAGGTTAACGAACCCTGCAATGAGCGGCCAGGTACAGTAGGCAAGAGAAAAGGCTTGCAATGAGTTCGGGGCTCACGATGAGCACCATGAGCGGCTTGCAATGAGCGCAGGCGAGAGGAAAGGCTCGCAATGAGCGCCTTTGGTGCTCATTGCAAGCCACGAGATGAGTGCCAAAGGCGCTCATTGCGGGGCTCACGATAAGCACCGCGAGCGGGAGAGGCTTGCTCAGAAGGCGCTCAGCATGGGGCTCATGATGAGCACCGAAGGTGATCAGTGCAAAGCAGGAAACTTGAAGTACAAGAAGGGAGAAGCTCTAAATGAGCGCCGAAGGTGCTCAGAGGACCAAAAGCTTCAGCATTGCCAGCCTTTCAATTTTAATCCCTTTATTTTTGACGGGCAATTTCCTAGTTAATTAATAACTGTGACATTTTCAGACTTTACTTATTTCATTGTATAAGCATTTTGTGTTTCTTTTGCTATGCTCAAAATACAGTATATGCATTTTACTGAAGCACATCTTGCAAAATATAGCTATTCTTGTGAAAGCAGTAACATGCTCATAGGCAATTGTGAAGAAGCCCCATCGCAGCAAGAAGACAGGAATTGCTTGATGGCCTTTGCTTTTGGTGGTTTGCATGATTGCACTCCAATGTTAAATCAGTCCTGCAGGGATCAATTCAAGTGAAAACTACAGACTCATGACAAAGATATATTTTACAGCTTCCTCTTTTTGCGATAGCTATTAGGATTTTCTTTCCAATATCTTTTGCACCCCACTACATCAATGACTCTGTAGTGGTGGCAAAAGACAGATTGATTAATAACATCAATCTTTAGTTTGGACTTTTTTAGCCTTAATAAATTAACTGATGAGCTGTCAGCAGTTCCCATTCCATTAGCTTTTATTCTAAAATGAAAACTTTTCTGATTAAAGGCATTTTAAATAGAATTGTTATATTGCTTTTACAGTTCAGCATCCTATGCATTTTACAGGTATGCACCTAAACCAGTTTTAATTATTGCTGAGAAGTTTTCTTGACAAACATTGTGTTTCATGATGATACAGAGAATAATTTTGCTTTGCGCTTAGATGAGTGACAGTAATACCATTTGTTGAACATTTAATTTACCACATAGTATGCAGGAGAAGAACAATTAACTATAGTGTTTTAATTTACCTTTATTGTCACATCATACCTATCAATGAAACAATTATAACTATTTCTAATGTTTTACAGCTAAGTTTTAATATGCATGTTTGGCATATTTTAGCAAATAAAAGAATATTTTTGTTTAGTTGTTCAGTCGTGTCTGACTTTCTGTGACCCTATGGACGGCAGCACGTCAGGTACATCTGTCTGTCACTACCCCACTGAGCTCCATCAAGTCCATGTTCATTGCTTCAATTACCTCATCTATCCATCTCTGCCTCTTTTATCCCATTCTTTGTGTGCCTTCAATCTCTCCCAGCATTAGAGTCTTCTCTAGGGAATCCTGTCTTATTGTGATTTTGCCAAAATATTTGAGCTTTAGTCTTATGATTAAACTTTCCACTGAACAGATTGTCTTGATTTCCTGATGTACTGATTTGTTGAATGTTCTTGCAGTTCAAGGGACTCTAAGCAGTTTTCACCAACACCATAATTCAAAGGCGTCAATTCTCCGGCGGTCCGGCTTCTTTATGGTCCAGCTCTCGCATTCGTATGTTACTACTGGGAATACCATAGTTTTTACTATGTGGACCTTTGTTGATAGTGTAATATCTTTACGTTTTGCTAGACACTCCATACTTACCATAGATTTTCTCCCCAGAGAATTTCATGGCAACAGTCACCATCTGAAGAGATGTTGGATCACAGCAAAATAAAATAAAATCCCACACTGCCGCCACTTCTTCCCCATTTAAAATATAATGACACCACATTCATTTTGTGTACACTATTAATTCAAGTACATTTTCATTGTACCCAATAAATGAATGCAAACTCACAAGCTTATACAATATGTTCACTGTTCCTTCTTATTTTTAATGTATCTATCTGTAAATGTACCTATCTGTGTCTATATCTTCTTAACAAATTTCTTCTTAGGGAAACGTCAAAGTATTTTATACAAATTAAGACATTGTTATATTGTACTTTCAATGGGAGTAATATGTTATGAGGACTACCAAATTACAAAATTATTTTAAAAAAAATAAAGAAGCAGTAAATGATATGAAATATATGTTTATCAATAAATTATACCATGTTGTTACCATATTTTTCCGTGTATAAGAGTATACTTTTTTCCTAAATTATAAACGCTTAAATTGGGGGTCGTCTTATAAACGGGGGTAACCAATTGAGAGACCCAATGCTTGCCGTAGTGCTTGCTGTAGCGTAACTTCTGGTTCCTTGTCTCTGTGAACAAGTTTCCCCCAATCACTAGCCTGTTAACTCCTAGGCGGGGGTAGGGTTGTGGCGTTATTGCGCTGGATGAACTCAACAGTCTGTGTGTCAATCCTAACATTAATATTTTGAGCACTAACACTCAAAATGTGTGAAATTAAAAAAAAAAAACAATGGTCATATTCTTCCAATTACAAGTTACATTCATCAAATATGCAAAAGAATATGGAAATAAATAGACAGATAGACAGTTTGGACCTCCTCCCACTGAGTGCTCTATTTCATGTTACTGTACTAAATACACAGGGACTTTGAACATTTAAAAAGTGTCCTCTGTTTCATGTTTAAAATATTGATTTCTTAATTTTGGGTTTCAAAAAGTAGGGGTTGCCTTTTAAATGGGGGAGTCTTATACACAGAAAAATACTTATGAAGAGCTACTTTCCAATTATACAATAAAGTACAAAATGTAAAGATCAGTTTCTTGGATATTTCTTCATGTTACTTGGATAATATTCATCATATAAGTACACTGTCCAGGCAATATATGGACACTATTTTTCATTGTTGTGTGGTTTTAATTCCAACCCTCAGAAGTATAAATTAAATTAATATTTAATCTTACATAACAAGAATATGTGGACTAATTTATTTTCAAATATAGCTATCTCTATCTTCCTACCTACTTTTCAGTCTAAATCATTTTAGTAAATAATAATGTAATAATCTAATTATTATTATTATTATTATTATTATTAATAATAATAATAATAATAATAATAATAATAATATGCCCAAGTTTTAAGTCTTAAATTTAGAAATTTTAGAAGAACTAAATGGATGACATTTACAGCAAAAATAATGTTTCAGTGTTTGGCTACATCTCTGTGTGAAGCAGAGATTGTCAGTCTTGAGGAATTCAGCTATTTGCTTCCTGAGTGCTTGGATTTTTTAGTTGAATGCACACACATATCTTTGTGTGAACATAAAGCAGTGTATACAATAACCTGTATTCACCCTCCAGTCTAGTAAGAGATGTTCCTTCTTTACTTACGCTCACAATTTTATATTCCACTAAAAATAACTGGCTTGGAATAACTCTTCATTTCCTTCTCTATTTTGTATACTCTCTCCCCTGCTAGCTATTTCTTCTTACCCTAAAAAAGGATAAAATACATAAGATGAAATTAGATTTTATTTCCTTTTTTATTTAATATCAGTTGACCAGGGAGGAAAATTAGCCTCTATAAGCCTATCTTTTATTTACAGAACTATTGATCCTGGATTTTAGTATTTAGTGATTATAGATAGTTTGTGATAAAATAGTGAATATACCTTGATTTATCTCAATTGTAAAATATCTACTAAACCACAAATTTTAGTTAGTCTAGACTACAGAGTTATAGAGCTTGAATATAAAAGAAAGACAAGATAAACGAACATTGAAGTCATGGACATTGTTCAGCAGCATAATGCAGAGGAGTCAGAATCAAGTGGAGAAGCTTTTTTGACTATTTTATAATTATTTTTAAATCACTTTCATCCACTGAAATATTCCTAATTATCTTAGCGGTGTGTCCAATTTTCTGCTCCTTATGGGGCTGTCAATGACAGAAAAGCTCTGAGCTTCGCATGTGTTTAGAGGACTATAAATTGCAGATTCCCTACAAATGCACACTTACTTTGTTCCAATACATTTAAAAAAAATAAGATTTTTCCTTCATTGATATGCCTTGAAAAACAAACCAAAAATATTATGGCCCTCATTCAATTGCAATTTGCCTAATTGAATAGGGCCCTAAATAAGCACATAACATATAATTTTTAAAGAAGTTTTTTGTTAGCAAACATCTATCCAAAAGAAAGGTTTTCACTAACTAAAAACCTCTTTAATAAAAATATGCTATGTGCTTCTTTAGGGCCCTATTCAATTGTCCACATCGCAATTGAATGAGGCCCTATATGTGTTGCTGAAAAAATAGCCTAGATTTATTTTGAACTTGTGATTTATTGTCCTTTCATAACCTGCAGAGACACTGTCAGTGACACAGGGAGGGCTGTAAGAGGAATATGTTAAAAAAACAGTGACATATGCATCAATTGTAAAAAACTTGAAAACATTTACACTATTTACCAGTGCTCTGTTTAATGGGGGAAAGCAGTATTTTTGAAAAGGGCCAAGTTACTGTTATTTCTTTACCATGACAACATTATGGATTAGCAAAACCAGACAAGATGTGCCTGGCGTGCTGTGGTTTATAGGGTGAACGAGAGTCGAATTCAAAGGAACGACTGAACAACAACATTATTATAGCAACAATTGCTGAGTTTCAATCATAAAACATATATAAATTGACTGAACTAAATTATCTTAGACCATTCTCAGTGGAATGAACTAAATTGACTGAACTAAATTATCTTAGACCATTCTCAGTGGAATGAGAAGCCAGGGACACCAGGACATTGGACATTTAAAATGTAAACATATATTGGGGTAATCTGCCATGCTCTTCTCTCTTTATAACTGTGTTTCTGACCCTCTTAAAGCACTACACAAAAACACAGGAGGCTTCAATTACTTTTTCAAACTTTACTTTGTCTCCATCACGTGTTACAAAACATATGTCGAAATAAATACCTTTTTAAACTTATTTTTAGATATTCAAATGTGAGCACAAATGTACTATTGATTTACTGTACTCTGTACGGTATAAATCACATATATAGTTTTCAGCAGCGCGACCTTGCCAAAATCCATTGGTAACGCAACGTCTAAACTGCGGGCTCGCGAAGTGAGGGCTGCAGTTACGGGCTGCAACCGCATAACTCGTAAAGCGAGGGCCGCAGTTGCGGCCAGGCAAGGAGGGCCTGTGCTGGTGGAGATGAGCTCTGAAGGTGCTCATCCCTATGACCCCGCACGACTTGCACATCATACCTACAACCCGTGGAACTACACATCAACAAACATCCCAAATACACAATTCACAGTTCGAGACCCGTAGCACTTTGAAAAAATCGCCTTGTGCATCATACCTACAACCCGCGGAACTACACATCAACACAAAACTCAAATACACAATTCAAAGTGTGAGACCCAAAGAACTTTGAAAAAATCGTCTATAAAAAATTACAGCCCGTAACACATACAAAAGAAAGCCGCCACTTAGAAAAAAAAAATATGAGCTGCAAAAAATACGAACTTAACGGCCGGACCACCCACAGCGAAAAACACTCAAAATACAAACAAAAACAAAAATACACACACATCAAGGGCGGACAGCCAGAATGTCTGGGAATGAGGATACTTGCCAAATTAAATACAATGAAAATATACATTGTATGCTGCAGCAACATCAAAAAAGATTGTTAGCTCTTCAGCATATTGCTTCCTGCATATATTAATTACAAATAGGTAAAGTATATTAATTTATAACTTTACAAATTAATTAATTAACATTACAAAATACATAGACAGAAAAAAAAAAAACAGAATCACAATAAACGCTAAAGGAGCTCAGCGCGCGCCTCACAAGGAGCGCCAACGGTGTTTAGAGGAGCACAACTACACCAGGGGAGAGGCTCGCAATGCTCGCCAAAAGGCCATCTGCGCAAACCTTGCAATGAGCACCAAAGGAGCTCTCATAACCAAACATACACCAACCAAGAGGCTCGCAATGAGCGCCGAATGTACTCACACAACCAAAAGACTTACTTTGTGTACCAAACAGCATTACCTGCCTTACAATTCTATTGGCGTCATTTTTTGACGGGCAAGTCGCTAGTATATATATAAAGTGTGGAGTAGCGCTGAATGTCCAGTATTCCAGTCCCCATAAAAAAATAGTTCTCTGTAAATGAAAAGATGTTATGAGATTCACTTGAGATCCTACGTAAATTTTAACCTTTAATACAGTAAAATATATTAGGGAGCTTTTCGTCAGTCAACATGATTAAACAAACTATTTCATAAAATGCTATTAAATATCCCTACAAATTCCTACAAATGTCCCTTTATTTGATTGGATATTTCTATGCATTTGTAATTGTTTTTAGTTTTTTCATTCCATATTATTGTACCTTCTGAGTTACAGTGCTGTAGCTAGCAGTAGGCATATAATATTCTTGACTGCACAAGGCCATTCCTTACATATATTTCATTAAAAAAAAACAATGTAAAATACATATAATAAATTATACACAGCTAATGCAGTGCAGTCACTTTTAAAGGAAGCGCTTCAGTTCTCAGCAAGAGTATTTTAGGAGTAATTTATTGTCTGAAAAGACTAGAAGAAGAAGGTCAAAATTGCTGGTATTGAATCCCAATAACCTTTGACTTGTGAGACGCAAGTCTAATTTCATAGCTTTGAAATTTTCATTAAACTGCAGTATGAAATTAGTTTACTGTAAATGAATTTACAACACTACATTAACCTCATCACACTCTTGACATGTAATGTTCCCATGAAAAATACTGTATAGGAGTATTTCAGATAATTCATGGTGCCTCTCAAATCTTTCCAGTCACTCAATATTGTTTTAACCATACAATCTACTTGGCTGATTATCACAAATCTAGAATACAGAACCACTGGCTATATGTACAAATGTGTCACAACCTATTCATTTTACTGGTTATTAGATACACTAGCGACTTGCCTGTCAAACAATGACGGCAATATAATTGTAAGGCAGGTAATGCTGTTTGGTCCACAAAGTACCGTAAGTATTTTGGTTGTGTGAGTATCTTCGGCACTCATTGTGAGCCACGAGATGAGCGCCAAGGTCCGCAGAAGTGGCCCGCAACTGCGGCCATCGCTTTGCAACAATTTTTGGCAAGCTCGCGCTGCTGAGAACTATATACAGTGGATATAAAAAGCACTCATTGCTCTAAAGTTTACATATAAAACATAACTTTTATTAGTAGTTTTATTGAAACCAATTTTCTTTTTCATTTTTTTTCATCTCAAAAGTGAAAAAAGGGGAACGAGGGAATGAATATTTATTCTATTTTTCATTTGACTGTCCTTAATCATCATCACAGAATCTGCACCGACAACAAAATATTATTGTGTCAGTTGGTTATTTTTAATTACCTTTTGAATCTCTATGCAACCATATTTCTTTTTTCCTACACCCCTTTCCAAAGCCCTTCCCCTCAACAGTCTTTCAGTTGAAGTTGTAGAGTCAAAATTAAAGAGTTTAAGCATGCCTCTGATAAGTATCAGGCTATCCTGAGTATTAATTAAGCTAAACATAATGGACCCATCAGATGGGCCTTTTTGGTTCTTATCTGCCATCAAATCTATGTTTCTGTGTGTTCTTTAAATCATGAACGAGTAAAAGTGACATCCAGCATAATGGAAGTTCTTTTAGCGCAATTATATATACTGTATTGGTCCGAATATAAGCAGCACCTTTTTTCAGATTTTTGAGCTTGCGAGTTAAGGGTGCGGCTTATATTCGCGACCGTAAAAAAATCATTGACGATTTGCGAACTTTGATTGTAACGCGTGCGGCTTCTATTCGCGAATGCAAAATTACTGCCAAGTTAAGGGTGCGCGATTGCGAGTCAAGGGTGCCGATTTTAGTGCTTTAGACTGCGATATTGAATAGCGATTTATGGTTTTAGTGATTCTAACGTCCTGTAAAGCCTGTAACCTGCAAAAAAAGCTACAGTGCTAATTAGAAAGCCTGTTTCTTGCAATGGCTGATCACTTTGAGAGTCTTTTTCTCTCCAATTTTACGGGTGCGGCTTATATGTGAGTACTATCTTTTTTCAATTTTTTTCCCCTTGAACTTTACGGGTGCGGCTTATATGCGGGTGCGGCTTATATCCGGACCAATACGGTATATATTAATTGTTATTTTTTGGGGGGTTCTCTGTGCTCTCGTCTATTTATTTAAAACATACTGAACAATGGTTTACCATAAGCAGTAGTAAATGTTTGATAAAGGGGTCCCATGGGCTGTGCTTTTTACACAAAAACATGAACAGGGACGAGCCTAAAATCAGTTCATAAATTATTTGATATGTACTTGTATTCCTGTATTGAAATATTTGTTTTATTTAAGTGTTATTTATTCACTGTACAAGCATAAAACATATATGTGACTGCAAATAAGAACCAAAATACCAACCTAGTCTGCCCCTGTCTGCTAGAGATATTAGTACAAAAATGTTATGTCTAGGGTGCATTGCAGGAGAGAAAGATTGTGCTGCAGTTTTGTAATTACAGTATAATATGGTAATAGGTTTCTTAAGACTAAAAACACTGTCTAAGGTAAAACTTGAAAATAAATGTTTAGATCCCATACCAATCTCTAAACACAGGTTTGCAAAGTGTTCCTGCAAAGTGTCCTTTATTAACATTATAACTATACCAAGAAAATGGTGTGTAATTATATGGATTAATCCACACCTGATTCATGACCATACGGCAGAGTCACCAAAAATTAAGAAAAGCCATTGGTAGCTTAATTCTGAACACACAATTAGGTTCATAGTACTAATTTAATTTATTTCACATTGATTCTGTATTTTGACAGAAACTGTATTCCAGCCGATTTAGGTAAGAAAAAAACTGTTTTGTTTGCTGAAAAAATAGGACATTTCATGCATAAAATATACACAGTGTAGCCATAAAATCTATTTAGGGTAGTGCAGCTAAACATATGCAGACTTAGATTTTGTGAGTATAAAATAACTCTGGATTATAAATAATGGATGATGTTCTAAATATATAATAATTATACAAAAATAACTTAGTACTACTTATTCATACCTAAATAATTTCTCAGCAACTTCACATGTATACCTTATATCAGAAGCCCACTCATTGACAAATCCCATAGCATTATCATTCCATTGTTAAAGGAATATGTAAATTTGCTGGATTATGAATGCATCTGATAGAGAATAATTATTCGTGTATACAGTTGGAAATCAGGGTTAACATCCTCCAAACCCAAGCTAAAATAGCATCAAATTTAAAATAATTTGTTTTGGCCAATCAGGTTAAAGCTGAAACATTTGAATTAACTCTGGGTTACTGTTTGTGCTGTAAAGCAGCCTGGGATATGTAGTGTATCACTGATATGTGCTATGTATTGCTGCTGACATAGAGACCGAAAGCTGCAAGGAGATTGGCTGAGCAAGCAACTGCAGGTAAATAGTGGGTTAATATTGCTCCCCTGATGCTGCATGCTGAAATCAGATGCCTGTGTAGACACCCCCTGGAGGTGTCAACATAATCATTAGAAGGATTTTTACATATTGATAAAAATAAAATGTTTTATGCATACAAACAGGCTGCTTTTTGACTATAGAGTACAGAAATGTATTAATCCATGAAACTTAATATATCCCTTTAATTCATTTATTTCACATGTAGGTCCACATACATGGGCCCAGGGACCTCAGAAGGGTCACGTGGTATGTTTAAATACTCTGTAAACATATAAAGCAAAACTGAGAAAAGGGAGAGGTGGATTCAGGGGAGTAAAGAATATGAAAAAGGCTTACTAGGCCACTTGTGGCATAGGGCTGCTTGTAGTGAACCATATTCTATAGACCCAGGGCCTCATTCTATTATCGGCCGTAAATCGGCCGTAAGGCTGCGATTCCTTGCGAGGGTTCAGTTAACTCGCGATTCTATTATACGGCCCCGCAAGGATCTCCTTTTACGGCCGGCCGCATATCTTGGAACCGGCCGTAAGCTGTGAAATATAAAAAGTCAAAAATAAATTCAAGCCTGCACTGTACAGCTCTGTAAATGCTAGGGATCATATTGGGGGACATGAGGATTAAAAGGAACCCACTCTCAAGCTTGCACATCAGCCCAAACCCGAGTTCAAATTAACTGTTTATTTGCCGGCTGCGGCGGGGGTGTGTCTGAGGTGCTCCAAGCACTCTGGACTTTTTACATGTATATTTTACGGATATTAAAAATTAAATATTTTACGGATTTGAGTACAGGATAATTATGTGCTATTTTTTCTAACACCTAAAATCCCTTTATAGTCTTCTCAAAGTGCAGGATGGCTTTATTTGAGCTATTTTATGTGCTTAATTGGTGCTAGCGAGACCTTTTTCCTGCAAGTAACTGCGGCTCGTTTTTAGCCTTGCAGAGAGGTTTCCCGGAGCAATTGAATTGCAAATCTCTTGCGGCCGTTTTAGATCAAAGGCTTTCCTCCGGCGCGATCGGCCGCAAGAGATAGCAAGGCACCGGCCGCAAGCCTGCCGGAATCCCCGGCCGTAAGGGAATAGAATAGCCGAATAGCTTGCGGCCGGTCCTTGCGGCCCCGCAACGGCTGCGGCCGATAATAGAATGAGGCCCCCATTGTCCAGAGTATTTACGGCCATGGTGCTGCTTATCTAACAAAAAGTGTGTAGAGAAAATGTTGCTACTGATTATTCTTAACTTAATGTGGTTTGCTAGATTTTGATAATCTGCTTTAATTTCTCCACATATATATGTGTGTATAAACATGCGCTAGACTGCTATTGGCTCAGAATCTGTGAGCCACATAGTGCTGCATTGCAGCAAAAAAGACACCCTGTACCCTTGCAGCCGTCTCATAATTTTTCTTATGTCATGAGCCTTCCCATTGGACTGTAAGGGCATATTATATGTAAAAATGTAGCTGTGCTAACAATTCCAGTATCCACTAAGAATTTTGTTTTCTCTAAACTTGTTGCAAACCAATATCCAATTTCACCATCAGAAAGATGGAAAATTGCCTATTCCCATAGCTAATTATAAGTCTGTACATTCACTTCATATGCTGATAAAAATGTTTCAAAAATGCTTATTACCTTATTATATGCTATATTGAACTCTCAATTTCCATTATAATAGAAGCCACAAGGTATACTAGAAAAAAACAGAAATAATTCAGTGAATAGCAAATGTTATAAGATAATATTCATGGTCTGAACATTTTTATTCAAATGCAAGAGGAATAAACAGTTGTACACATTAGCTATTGTTCTTCATCTCCATTAACCACACATGTGCATTGGAAATGTATTTTATACAACGAAAGAGGCTGCTTCAAACTATCATGATCTATAGTGATCGTTCACATATGCACACATTCTGTGCTTATTTTTAGCATGCCCTTTTGTCTAGGACTGGCGCTGTTTGAACTTCTGTATCTGAAAGTCTGCACACCCTTTACTTCAGGAGTTACAATCTAAGTTTCACTCTAGAGCAGCGGTTCTAAACATATCTAGTGCCGTGACCCTTTGATAAAATTTCCCAGGTTGTGGCGACCCCTAACAGTAAAATTACAGTCAAATTACATACCCTTACAAATTCTGATGGTTTTAGGCGACCCCTGGCAAATTGTCATTTGATCCCTGAAGGGGTCGCGATGCACAGGTTGAGAACCACTGCTATAGAGAAAGAAATAATATTTCCACACAGTGGATGATGTACACCACAGCCACTGCAATGCTCAGATCCGTCCTCTTCATAGCTTTTGCAATAGCTTATTAAATATCGCTCAATATCATTACGTTTAAAAACATCATCAAATTTAAACTTGTGTGACAGAGCTTACTTACACAAAAAGTCTCATAACTGCAGTTTTATTTTTGTTTTAAATTTTATTTTGCAAGTTAAATGGTAGAGTAATTGAAATATCATACTTTCTTTAAAAAAAAAAAAAAAAACTAAAATAAACTGTAACTGCAGGTAATCTAGCAATTTTCTTTAATATTAAAACATAATGGAAAATAATACTTAAAAACCTAATTTATGTATCCTCTGCTGCATCCTATTGAGTATATTTTTTACTTCATTGGGTGGTAGATATTCATTAACACTGATCTTGATGTGATGCAGTGGGCATTATTTTAAACTGAAAACAAATCTTTAGTAAATCTCAGGTTGACCTGAGATGTGCGACCCCAGGTTATCACGGTCCATTGCAACCCATAGCAAGCACTAGTAATACTTTAGTAAATTGCCAATATTGTGTTAATGGGGGTTATGTTGCTAACTCTATTACTCTAGATACCAGCCTTACAATGATACTTGATACAATTACTCACAACTAGATGCTTAAACAAACACACCAACATTAAGATGTGGATAGAGGAAAGCTAGCAAGATGTAATATGGACATTTTTAATGCTTCGTATTTCACACAGTAATTTTTCATTTTTGCATTATTTCCTCATTACAGCATATTGTTAAAAAATAACTTTTCTGTGTCTTTTTAATTTGTATATATAAAGTAGTTGTGTTGGAACAGAATTCCTTTAAAAGATTCATTGATATACTTAATACTTTAATGAATATTGAAGAACCTTACATTAGTAGAATGATCAGTGATGCTCTAGGACCAAAAATTTTAATCCCTCAGATCTTTTAGATGTAGCCTGTGAAAGTATTTTAAAACCAATTTTTTATATTCAGATAAAATTTTCACTTCAGGCCAAATTCTTGTACTGCCTAAAATTACTAACTTTTTATGTTAACATTTTTTAAGGTGCTATGAAAAGGGAAACTAGAGAGATTGTATTGGCCATGAAGACAGAAAAATATAAGACATTGAAATTAATTATATTTAGTAAAATCTAATTAGTATTGTTACTAATCTAAAAGATAGGTAGACATTTTAAAAGCCCAATTTAAATAAAAAATAAATCTATATACTCCAATACTCTGTCATTTTGCATTTTTTTCCTATTCTTTTCCACAATTCACATATATTTTATGCAAATCTGTCATTTAACCTTGTGAAATAATAGCTATAAATAAAACTGCAAGCTTGAATGAAATCTGTGATAATGCTATCCATCATTTCCATACATTTCAAACCTTTAAATCTAAACTAGAGGCTATAATTGTATCTTGGGTAGTAAAATAGAAAAAGTAATTAGTTATTAGACATTCAATTATTTATTGACACAATTTCCTGCCAATTTTAAGAAATTAGTGTATGGTTGGAGATTGGCTTTTTCATGTGAAAAAAAGATGTCAAAATTACTCACAGGAAAGATACTGAAAATGATCTGAGATTGCACCACTCAATACTAATTGACATAACAATCAAGTTTACCTTATCAAGATATATAGGGCCTCATTCTATTATCGGCCGTAAATCGGCCGTAAGGCTGCGATTCCTTGCGGGGGTTTAGTTAACTCGCGATTCTATTATACGGCCCCGCAAGGATCTCCTTTTACGGCCGGCCGCATATCTTGGAACCGGCCGTAATCTCAGAAATATAAAAACGCAAAAATAAATTCAAGCCTGCACTGTACAGCTCTGTAAATGCTAGGGATCATATTGGGGGACATGAGGATTAAAAGGAACCCACTCTCAAGATTGCACATCTGCCCAAACCCGAGTTCAAATTAACTGTTTATTTTCCGGCTGCGGCGTGGGTGTGTCTGAGGTGCTCCAAGCACTCTGGACTTTTTACATGGATATTTTACGGATATTAAAATTAAAATATTTTACGGATTTGAGTACAGGATAATTATGTGCTATTTTTTCTAACACCTAAAATCCCTTTATAGTCTTCTCAAAGTGCAGGATGGCTTTATTTGAGCTATTTTATGTGCTTAATTGGTGCTAGCGGGACCTCTTTCCTGCAAGTAAGCTGCGGCTCGCTTTTAGCCTTGCAGAGAGGTTTCCCGGAGCAATTGAATTGCAAATCTCTTGCGGCCGTTTTAGATCAAAGGCTTTCCTCCGGCGCGAGCGGCCGCAAGAGATAGCAAGGCACCGGCCGCAAGCCTGCCGGAGCCCCCGGCCGTAAGGGAATAGAATAGCAGAATAGCTTGCGGCCGGTCCTTGCGGCCCCGCAACGGCTGCGGCCGCTAATAGAATGAGGCCCATATACAGTGGGCCTTATTCTATTATCGGCTGTAAATCGGCCGCAAAGCTGCGATTCCTTGCGGGGCTCCCGTTACCTTGCAATTCAAATAGACTGCGCCGCAAGTATATCCCCTTACGGCCGGCCGTATATCTTGCAACCGGCCGTAAGGTCTGAAATCTTTAAAAGCAAATATAAATTCAAGACGGCACTGTAAAGCTCTGTAAATGCTAGGGATCATATTGGGGGACATGAGGATTAATAGCAACCCCCTCTCAAGCTTGCACATCAGCCCAAATCCGAGATTTCATTAACTGTTTATTTTCCGGCCGCAGCGTGGGCGGGTCTGAGGTGCTCCAAGCCCCCTTTTTCCACGGATATTTGACATAAAATAAAATAAAAATTATTTACGGATTTAAGTGTAGGGGAATGTTGTGCTATGAATGCTAACACCTACAATCACTTTATAGTCTCCTCAGAATGCAGGATGGCTTTATTATGGCTTTATTATGTGCTTAATTGTGTGCCTGCGGGACCTTTTTGCTGCAAGTAAGCTGCGGCTCGGTTTTAGCCTTGCAAAGAGGGTTCCCGGAGCAATTGAATAGCAACCGGGATTTGCTTGCGGCCGAAACTCTTGCGGCCGTTTAAGATCAAAGGCTTGCCTCCGGTGCGTGCGGCCGCAAGGGATAACAAGGCGCCGGCCGCAAGCCTGCCGGAGTCCCCGGCCGGAAGGGAATAGAATAGGCAAATAGCTTGCAGCTGGTCCTTGCGGCCCCGCATCTCCTACGGCCGATAATAGAATGAGGCCCAGTATATATATATATATATATATATATATATATATATAATATTTTCTTACTTTGTATTTTATAATTGGAGCTGAGTAAAACATATTCTTTTTTTTTTTATTATTCCCTGAACCTCTGTGAGTAAAGGTAGGTATTTCAAGATAAGTAGCCTGGACATCATATTATTAAGAGATGTACTAGTCACTTCCACACTGTTTCTCAAAATTATTTTTTGAAATGCTGCTGAGAGGCAATCTGCAAGTGGCTAGTACATCTAGTACCAATACAATCATTCTATGCATGATCAGTGTGGGCAAATATTGTACCTGGTTTGACTAGGAAATGACCGGCAACCAGTCACTCACCCAGCCCCTGTTTTTATCTTTTTCAAACTTGACATATGCTGCATATATCGGAAATATACATTGCATGGAATCATTATATATGAACAGATTTATTTTATTTAAAAAAAATGGGTTTCCACACCCCCAGAGCTGTCTACATAGGCACTTGATACCTACCAATAGAAAGACTGCATTTGGGTATGTTTTTAACCCTATATTAATCTTCCAGCAAATAGCAGCACAGTGTAGAGATCTAGTGCAGTTTCATCATTCAAAATTGGAGAGAAAGGGAAAACTGACTACAATTCCTATGATGCTTTGCTGCAGGGACTGAATTCTCATCAGGCCATCTTATAGCTGCCTGTGAGGATGGCTACAACAAATTATTACTTTAGTTTGGAGCTTCAGGGGTAATCTTTCTCAAAACCAACTGCCAGCAAACTAAAAAACTAAAATAAACATTAATTAACTTAACCTTGAGAATGCATATTTTGGGATTTTTTTCATGCAAAAATGTTTCCATAAACTGCATTCATAATCCCGGAAACATATATCTTTACCTTTTGTATCCTGAAAGGATTACGGTAATAATTCAGAGAAGTACACAGTTCACATCCAGTCTGAATGACAAGAGTTCATTTCTGTTGGAAAACCCCAATAGTGTAGTTGTGCTGCATGAAAAATAGCCCCAGATTCACTAAGCTTCACAAGTAATGCAAAGCAGATGGCTTTGCAGGTGGTTGATCAGCGATGAAAATGTATTATTATCTGTAACACCTCTCTGCTCTGCTTATGTAGAGTTTTAACCCAGCTGGCTGCTATTGGGTTTCTGGCATTTTGGAAGCAACAATTCACGCAAATAAATATGGTGAAAACAGACATCAGTTGACGCAAGTAAGCAAAGTTGACATATTCAAAACTAATATATGGTGTTTCTAATGTAACTTTCAGCAAATGTTGTCTTTGGGTATAAGGTCAATAATTACAGAAATTTAAGGTTGAAAAGAAATACTACAAATCTGTCAACGTAAACAAAAAACACACATTTTCACAGTCAATTATAATAAAGGATATAATCTCTCCAGAAAGACATGTTTAAAGAGGCTGGGAAAATGTTTAATGCTGAATTGCATATCATTGTCATTTGTTGTAGGAGAAAGGGTACATATACTATATACCCTATGTCATGTACACTTTCTATACAACTGACTTCTAACTAACATTATTGGCAACTTCTAATTAAATATAAAAAAGTCAGGTAAGTTGTATCACAAACTGAACTTCTCTATTATTAGTCCCTCCAATTTATCGCTTGAACAGAACAATATACTAGATAAACTTGAACTTTAGCATAGAGAGCTTTCAACTGCAATCCTTACAAGAAATAGAGAAAAAATAAGCAATTCTTAATTTTTGTGCAAGTTTGCTTTGTTGTATGTTATTCATATATATAGAAAGATCAACAATTCCTTATCGTATTGTCCACTGAAACACCTGGACCAATATACACTCAATACTTACAATAAGAAGCTTCAAATTGTTAAAATATAACTTTTATTACAGGATTTATACAAAAAGAGAATAAAAAAAAAAAAAAATGATAGTTTGAAACATAAAATTACAGCAGTATGCCCGCCAGCGACTCTCGAGAGTAATTATTCTGGGTAAGGATTCTATAAACACCTTATCAGAATCCAATACTAAATCGCAACTGCAGTTTTAGTATATCTCAGTTCTCCTAGTTATACTGTGTCAGTGGGTCTATTTGTCTCTTAATCACTCTTATTCAATATTGTCTTAAAATAATATGGCATAAAGCTTGAAATCCATAAGAAAAAGGTTTCTTATAATACAATTTGTCACAGTGCAAATATGTGTTGTATATTTGCTTCTTTAAGCAACCAGTTGAGGTATCCTTATAGCGCCTCGGGATATGTTGGAGCGTTACAAATAAACGATAATAATAGTTTTTATCAATTGAATATTCTCTATAATTTGTGGATATCCTATATGCCAGTGTATTTTCACTCTATAAAGAAACTAATTATAAATATCCTTATACTATTTATTGTGTATTTTATATTCTCTATAGTTACCGGATGTTACTGGATCAATGATTACTCTCTGCATTAAAAAGGACTGAGGCAAAACTGCAGTTAGAATTTTGTATTGGACTCTGATAAGGATTCTGGTAAATATATTTTAACAATTTGAAGAGTCTTTTTACAAGTTTTCAGCGTTTATTGGTTCAGATATTTTAATGCACAGTATAATAAGTAATTGTTGGCCTTTTTGCATTCATGAATAATTTACAGTAAGTGTATGCATTAATACACAGAGTCTTAACCCTTATTGCACAAAAACTAAGAGTTATTTTTTTCTTTATTTCTTGTAATGGTTATTATGCAGTTTATTGTGCTTCCCCAGAAAGGATAATATCATAAAGCATGAGAGTATAATATTTGTCCACTCAGTGGGGATTCCTCAAGTCAAGCACAAACCTGATTTCAAAAATGTGTTTTGCACTAGTTCAAGATTTTTTATTTTTTTATGAATTCTACAAACCTACCGGTATATATTTCTAAAAGTGTCTCCAAGTATGCCCTAGACTACCCCCAAGGGCGTAGGAACAGTATGCAATCTTTTTGGGGATAGATTCATTAGTAACCAAATTGTATAAACAAATGATCTATCTATCTATCTATCTATCTATCTATCTATCTATCTATCTATCTATCTGGATTTATATAGATACACATTGTGATCTCTATCCAATATATATATATATATATATATATATATATATATATATATATATATAAATAGTACATATGTGTTCACATTTGAATTTCTAAAACAAGTTAAAAAAACTTGCTCCCTGCTCAGAATTCCAAGAAATACAGTTATTACACTGCATTCTGGGAAGCTGAGCAGGGACATGCAAATGTGCCCACAAATGCTACATTCTTTAATCCATAACTATTTTCAACATGGCTTCCATTAAGCGTATTCCTGCTGCATTACACAGTTTTTTTGCAAAGCCAAGATTGGATTATACACAAGCTGGGAATCCCACACACGGACAGCCGTTTCAAGGTTACTGCCTATCATCAGGGCGGGTGTGATATATATATATATATATATATATATATATATATATATATATATATTATATATGTACTTATAATCACATAATAATAAGGGGACAGGGGACGGGGCTGCCCCCCATCCCCCAGCTCCTACACTCATGACTACCCTTATCTCTTCAGACAGATCATTCTCCTTCCTCCTTTCTGATTATCTCCACTCACTCCACTTTCATTAACCATACATTAATGTAACAAGTACATTATTGCCATTAACTAAATTGATTAGAAAATGTAGTTATGTTGTTACTGGAAACACACCCAGTTCTAACTTTCTACTCAATGTGCTTTAGTTAATAGATCTGTGCTTTTCTGTATTCCTGTTCATTGATTTCACTTCTCACTGCTCATGGATGGAGATGTCAGTTTTGGTAGAAATCTATTAGTGATTCAGGCTTTTGGCAATGTGTTTGTGATGGAAGAGTACATGTAAAAACAAACTGCATTCTTGATAAACCTAATGATCTGTTAACATAAAAAAAACTAAATGATTAAAAACAGAGCAGGAGAGAAAACAAAATAATCTTGATTGATGTTTAATAAGTGGGGTGTATTGAATCAATCCAGTTTAGCTGGAGACATGGGGCACAGCAAATCCATCATTCTGAAATAAAGAAGTACAGTGTTTCCTGGAGGTATTGGAAGTATTGAATGCCATGTCTCTCCATTCACAACATAGCAATTAAATCCTATTAACTGGTAATTAAAAGAAACAAAGCCTCTGGGATCCATTGCACTTGGCAAAGAAAGGGATTTGTTAGATGAATTGCATTGCATGCTTTATAGTTTTTCTTGTTAAAATAAAAGGAGCAGTCATGTACTTTTTTTGCAAAAGTCATGAAAAACTTTTATGCTATAAATCATGGCTGACATTAGCTTTTTGGAATGGGGAGAAGCATTCATTATCAGTGACATTATTGAGAGATCAACTGGTGTACTTGGCAAGCCACCTGCATATCCCTACACACTACTTGTTCAACAGTGTAAGAATATTTGCTGCTATAAAGAGTGCACTGGTGTATGTTTATCAAAGTAGTTATAAGTTGGGTTAAAAAAAGTAAAGTTAAATATCCCGTTTTCCTACATTTTCTGCTGGGGCTATTTATCAGAGATATTTTCTATCCCTGCTTGATAAATAATTAATTTCACTTAACCCCCTAATCAGGGGCAGTGCATCTGCAGGCGCATCAGACCCTCCCGACCATGGGGTTATTTATATTTTTTCCATAGTCTACTCAGATATCTGTACCCCACGCCCTATTTTCAGCTCCTTGTTTCCTGTTTCTGTATCTCAAATTATAAATGTATGTGTGCTTATGTATATATATATATATATATATATGGTATGTCAGATGTCAAGTACAGTTACATATAGAAATATCATTGTATATAGACATTTCTGTACATTTACAAACAAGTTTCACTAAACTTCACTAGCATATTCAGACAGCCTCCTGCCCCCTGATAATGTGCTGCCCAAGGCCTGGGTCTATTGAGCCTAGGCAGAAACACACAACTGCCATCACTAGCTCTGCCACAGCCACTGCTTATCCTCACTTGATAAATAAACACCATGCATTCAATGAAGACAATGAAGGCTTCAAAACTCAATTTGAAGCTAGTGAATCTAAAGGTATGACCATTATGAAGTAATAGCTACACTTAGAAGCTTCCAGGGCACCCTCATTACTATTTAATGAATTAGTTAATTAATTCTTTACATTTTCTTATTTTCCCCAATTTCTGGCTTTGTATATTTCTATATCAATTTCTTGGGATTATTTACATTAAAATATTTATATTTTAAAAAAAGTGCATAATGTTGCTTTTATTAGCTTATTACATAATCCTAGTGTTTACTATGGTAATTTTTTTATAATTTTCTCCACAGATTTTTATATGTTTAGACATTTTTAATATAGCATTGTTTTGTTTTTTCTACACGTACAACTTAGGTTTTTATATAAATTGTACCTTAACATATGTATATATATATATATATATATATATATATATATATATATATATATATATATGTATGTGTGTGTGTTCTGTACGGTGGAAGTCTTCTATCACTCTTTTGCCCACCATATTATAAATGATTGTTGTGGTGAACTACCTACTCAAAGAGTCCACAACACAGGCTGAGATCCCGCTCCATGCTGATGATAGCCAGTAAGCTTGAAACAGCTGTACATGGATAGGATACTCAGCCTGTGCTTAATCCAACCTTGCCTTTGCATTAAAGCTGTGTAATACAGCATGCATAAGCTTAAAGGAAGCCATGTTTTATAATGGCTACAGAATGAAGAGCGAGGCATTTGTAGGCACATTTGTGTGTCCCAGCTCAACTTCCCATAATGCAGTGTAATAACTGTATTTCACGGAACTCTGAGCTGGAAGAAGGTTTTTAACTTGCTTTAGACATTCAAATGTGAACACAGATGTACTTTTTATTTACTATATATATATATATATATATATATATATATATATATATATATATATATATATAAAATGATGAGGACCAAAATAGGTATGAATACTAAAACGCGTTTCGCTGATGATTCTTCGGCTTCATCAGTTAGATATCCCCTGTATACATACCGTATTTATCGGCATATAACACGCACTTTTTCTCCCTGAAAATAGGGGGCAAATCATAGGTGCGTGTTATACACCGATATTCCCTCCCCCCTCCTCATCCTCAACCTCCCTCCTCAACCTAAACCCCCCTCCTCTTCAACCTAAACCCCCCTACTCAACCTAAACCCCCCCTAAATACACCCCCCTCACTTACCTGCTTCTGCTCCACTCCACTCCTTGACCCGGTGACGTCACATGCGCGCCAGCGCCCCACGTCATTAGCATATACCGGGTGCCGACACCCGGTATATGCTAATGACGTGGCGCGCTGGCGCACATGTGACGTCACCGGGTCAAGGAGCGGAGCGGAGGCCGGAGCAGAAGCAGGTAAGTGAGGGGGAGGTATTAAGGGGGGTTTAGGTTGAGGAAGAGGGGGGTTTAGGTTGAGGAGGAAGGGGGTTTATCCCAACTCATATCCCAACTCAAAGTACATCTGTCAGAGAAAGGTAGAATACATAGTGGCCTACTAGAGATGGTTCAGGCCCCCTCTCAGTCCAACAGTCCCCAAAAGTCCAGTGGGCCCTCCTGAACATGACAGAGACATATTGTGGTTTTTGGATTCCACATATGTTTGACTAATTTGCATGTATAACATACAAGTGTACACACAAGTGCTATTTTCTTACTATACTCTATATGGTGAAGGGCTTCCATGAATAATTTCTTCTCTGTAAGTGGAAAGAATATGTGGTTAGAATTCCAATTTAATCACATATATGGTTCTCAGCAGCCGGGCTTGCCAAAGTCCACTGGTAACGCAACGGGGAGCCCACAGCAACCGCGGACCTCGCAAAGCAAGGGCCGCAATTGCGGCCAGGCAAGGAGCACCCAAGGTGATTCTTATGCTGGTGGAGATGTTCCCTGCGACCCCGTACGACTTAGGCAGGGAGTGCTGAAGGCGCTCACTGCGCTGATGGAGATGAGCGCTGTAGGTGCTCATCCCTACGACTCTGTAGCACTTAGGCAGGGAGCGCCGAAGAGAGACCTTACCATCATACCTATGACCCGCGGGACTACACATCAACAGGAAACTCAAATACACTATTCACACTGCAAGACCCGTAGCATTTTGCAAAATTGCATGAAAAAAAAATATGGCCCATAACACATACAAATGGAAACTGCGACTTACGTAAAACAAATACGAGCCGCAAAAAATAAGAACTTAATGGCCAAACCGCGCACAGCGAAAAACACGAAAACCACACTAAATACAAAAAAAATGTAAAAAAACATCACACACAGCAAGAGGGGACACCCAGGACGTCTGGAAGTGATGTTACACGTCAATTTAAGTCCAATTTCCAGAGTTTAGCCACTCGAAAATCCCCTAAGCAAGAGAAAAAATGGCCACCCAAACACGCAAAACTCCACCACACACACTTTTACACAGGACCGTACGAAGGATAAAATACACTATTACGAAGGACTCAAAATGATCCAAACCCGCCTAACACATACACAATCACCGCCATTTTACACCACTATCTTGCCCACAGTAACATTCACATTACAAAGTGCGGAACAGCTACACAAACGGTTTCCCCTCGCGCACGCAGCCTATTTACACTACACACTGCAGACATTGCTGACACTTACACCTCAGCTCACCAAGAATTAAAATCTACATTGTATGCTACAGGAACATACAGATTGTTAGCTCTTCAGCACATTGATTGCTGCATAAATTCATTACAAATAGAAAAAGTATATTATTTTTTATGATTTAATTAATTATTCATCATAAAAAAATACATATACAGAAAACTTTAAAAAACACCACACCGCACGATCACAATAAACGCCAAAGGCCTCCACTGCACGCCTCACAAGGTGCACCAAGCGTGCTCACAGGAGCAAAACTACACTAGTGGAGAGACTTGCAATGAGCGCCAAAAGGCCATCAGCATGGACCTTGCAATCAGCGCCAAACGGGCTCTGAGAACCAAAAAAACACCAACCCAGAGGCTGAATCCAGAACCCAGTCAAAGGCGCTCACTGAGAGGCTCGCAATCAGCGCCGAAGGTACTCACACAACCAAAACACCAAACAGCATTCCTTGACTTACAATTCTATTGCCGTCATTTTTTGACGGGCAATTCGCTAGTATTGTTATATTTCTGAAACAAAATCTAAGTTAGAAAAGCTTGTATAATTCTATTTTGAATTGTACAGTTACTTGTAAGCTGCAATTTATAAAATACTGAAATGGTTATGTAGCTGAACTAGTTCCATCAGCAATGATATCTCAGAGCTGGTCATTAATATGATTGTGACTGAAGGCTGAATGGATTATTTCTTTCATTTTGTATAACAGGAGGTAGCCTACAGATTTTTGATCAGTTGAAATCTAGTTTTAATAAACGTTATGTAGCTGTCAAAATGGGCTTCTAATCTTTCCACTGCCATTCTAGACAGTGCTTTGCTTTGAAATGGATAAATGGTACTGACTACTCTTACTAATATTCAGTATTCAGGAGCACATTGTAACTGAGAATTTGTTACAATTAGTTTACAATCTCAAATTGAGTTTATATAATTATATCAGCTTTTTATAAGATATTTATTTATATGAAGAAAAAAATAGACCTATAGGTTGCAAAAATACCCTTTTTGTATATGAAATCTATGATGCATAGGTATAGCACATACTTTTACTGTTTATGTTCTCTCTTTATACTGCAATTTAGCTAAATATATATTGAAAGACAACAGTGGTGAGTCAATTATGTTATTACCTTTGAAATTGTAAATGTTTCCTTTACATAAAAGTGCAATTAAACTATATTATAACTGAATACCTTAGGTGGTATTATAAGTAAGAAATGAGAGTTTAACAATTAAATAAATTACTATTCTACAATAAAAGTGAATAGAAAACTTTGCAGGCTCTATGGGTCTACCAAAATGATCGGATAAATATAAAGAGCATAAGAAAGTTACATAGCAATCAAAAGGAAAGGGAAAATTGCAAGGTGATATCTACAAATAGAATAGACAAGGTTTTCTTCAAGGGTGCCATAATAATGTTTTAAATGATACAAAGAAAAAAGCAGATCCACTAACACTAAAGTATATTTAGTAACAATTATGCTTTTATCTTCTAAAGGATTATACAAAATTATCTTAACTGTATTAGATACAAGCACAGTCTTGGCCTAATCCTCTTGAACATATTTTTTTTACCAAAACTCTGTTCAATGAAATATTGTTATAATAGAATATAAGTTCTATTTGTCGTTATGAGGAGTTTAAGTGGAAACCTTTCCCAACAGGTTGTTTTACTATATGTACAAAAGTATAGATTTAAATTTTACTTGTGAGGTTCAAAGAAGTTTATATATGGGGGGTCATAAGGAACATATTCCATACTGCATAGATTGCATCATTCATACATAGGGCCCTATTCAATTGGCCAAGTTGCAATTGCATGAGCCTGTAAAGCAGCCCATAAATGTTACAGATATTCAATTAGACACATTCAGCTACTCGCATTCCACTTGCGAGTTACAGGCTCAAAAGCACTGCGGGTTGTCACAAACATAACTCTGTCCTATCTCCTACTTTGATGTTTCAAGGCCGCAAATGTTACCAGTGCTAAAGACGCAAAATCCATATTCAATTACAATTCAACAAGCCCCCAAATGGCAAATGTATCAACAAATTCTACGAGTGCTAGATAGGACTCGCAAGTCAGTTAAACACCTGTTTGTAAAACTGCAAAAGAAAATAAACACACACCACTGTACTTAAAAATACCGGGAAAGCAATGAAAGACATTAGAGTTAATTGCACAACACTCTCAAGATCTGCAATAAAAAATATTTTTTTTCGGATTATATCAATCCTGGGAATCAAGGAGTTAATACATATCATAGACTAGAACAGTTGCTTTATTATTTTTTATTGATTTCTACGTTTCTAGATTGCGAGTCTGATTGCAAATTGCACTTCTAAACACTAATTGATTGTTCTTTAAACCCATGTTTAACTGACATCATAATGACGGTCTCATTTACTATTGGCTCTGTCTAAAATGTAACTTACATAATTGATCATGATCATGCCCTGTAATTTAAGAGTTTATGGTTTTGCGTGTGTTGGGCTGTGAGCATGTAATTACAGGTTAGTGACAATTGAATACATCTACATGTTTAGAAAAATTATGCCCCACAGACAAAAGTTCAATTTGAAGGTAATTACGGGCTTGCAATTAAATAGGGCCTATAGTTTTTAAATTGCCAAAATAAGGAAATGTATGTGATTTTTATAAGCCCCCAGGATAGGAAACACTGGACATTAACATGAGCATTCAAATATTGTACATTTTAGTGCATAGGAAAGGTTAGCATTCAATAAATCTTTTAACTAGACACTTCTAATATCCAGCTTCACAAATACAAGACCACTGTTGCAAGTTGCTCTGTACCAGTCACAGAACCTTGACATGAAATTAGTGAGATGTTTAATACAATATTAATGCATGCAATAATCTGTAGTTTATGTTATTTTTCTATATTATTTTATACAATACATATTTAGTTACTTTGATTGAACTGCCTCCAGGGCTTCTTTGATTTTGTTTGATTTATTCTTTGTTTTTTGCTTTTGATCCAAGAACTTAAAGGAGTTGCACGAGCTACTGACTGCCTTTGGGTAAATTGGGGAAAGGTTTGTGCATGCAATAATATTCTCTATGGAAAGCAGGCTATTTTTGTTAAATATTATTTGAACAGAGCTTATATGCACAATTCCTGGTTTGAGTTCCCTCAATGAGATATATACACACTACAGTATAATAGTAAGTACTGTGTTAAGAATATTTGTGTTATATATAAACTATTATAGACTGAAATATGCATAAATTTTATGCATCAAGTTTTATTTCTACTTAGTCTTCAGTGTAGCCTTTGATAATGTAGAGTGGCATTGCCCATGTCTATTTAAAGAGGCAACAATATTGTTGCTTTCTTTGTTGCATCAGTCTGATAATGTGTCATAAAAATCTAAGGTCTTTATATTGTAAGTTTGTGAGTTTTCAATCTTGCTGAGTGCTTTCAGGAAAGCACTGTGAATGTTTGGTTTTAAGATCAAATAAAGGACCCTCTATTGTTATTTTGAATTGTGTAATATTGTTTTTGCCTTGTACCTATCCCCTAGATAGCGCTACGGAATATGTTTGCTCATTAAAAATAAAGGAAATATTAATAATAAAGTCACAAAAACCTGTTCAGACGTTTAACTGCTCTTGGTGTCTTGCCCTTTGCCAGCCAATGAGATATAAAGATTAAAGTATTTCCTCTGCATTTCCTGTTAGTTTCAATGACATTTAAACAGAATTGACTTAATATTTTTCATGCACAAAACAATTTAATAATGTTTAAAACATGTCCTTTTTAAAAAGCAGTTGTTTTTCACATCCGTTTTAGCATATTGAAACTGCTTTACATTTGCCACTGTAATATGACTGGCTTCCAAGACCAATAGACTGTTGGCTGCTGCTTTTATGCCTACTTCCCAACATGTCAAAGAGCCAAGTGGGACACCAATTCTTAAAAAAGTATGCATAAATTGTTAAAGTTTCTGTAATTTTGTGCAATGTTTAGACAGAATTTTAGAAATACAAACTCGTAATATCCGCTTAATTCTTCATCAGTGATGGAGCCAGTGAATTAAAGGCCCCCATGCAAAATAAGTTGGGTCCTCTCTCTTGCAATTTCTGTATAAAATGTAGGTGCCTGAATAAAACATCTAAAAATAGATGTGATTGGTCAAATTACCTTATGGGGATCAAATCCTCTTTCTATTATTTGCCCCTTTCTTCTAATAAATGAAAAATTCCACTTTACTACAGGCCACTGCCAGTTGTAGAGGACCCCTACCATGGTATGGAAACTTCTTTCTCATAGAATTTGAGAAAAAAACAAAAAAAAAGCATGGTACATGATCAGGGTTTTACTCGAACTGAGCCACGTATGGTTGTAGCGTTGACTCTAACATGAAAAGGACCTATTAGCTGGGAACAAGGTTAACTCCCTATGTCATTGTCACAGTATATTTCTCAGTCAGAAATGAAGAAAAGTGATACGAGATTAGTCTCCATGGAAACTAGCAGTTCAGTGAGTTTTGTTTCAGTTTATTGTGAGTTCAGGTAGTAATATTAAAGAATGAACGAGTTGAAAGGTGCAGGGCAGAGCCCCGGATCCGTAAGCTGTCTTGTGTCTTAAAGGACTTGATGGATTAAAGCCAATGACTTTATGTTACTGTTCTTTGATTAACATGTCTCAGCTATTTCACATATTTCCTTTTTTTCAAGTATTATATGCAGCATAAATAAACAGTTGCACTGTAAAGCATACATTTATTGGATGAGGTTTAAAATCTATGATAAAATCTGGGGGGGGGGGGTGTCTTTCCTAGAATGAGAACAGTAGCACAGTAAGAGGGCTCCTGTGCATGAGCCTGGAAATTGATTATAACACATCACTATATAGAGCAATTTCCATATAAATCAGATATTGGTCACCTGTACCATATAAGAAGTAGGCAGATATAAAATGTATGCATTTCTTTTTGTGGCTGATATCCGCACTCATCGCCAAGCTTTATTACAGACCCTGGCTTCCCCCTGGCCAGCATTTTACTCAAACCAATATATGGGAAACCTTAGAGGGGAAAATAGACTATTCACATTGCCCTTGCGGTCCTTGGACTTTGCTGAGTGATTTGGCCTAGTCCACTGCCCTGGCACTGCCTGTTCTCCCACTGAGGGACTCTGTGAGAACAAACTGAGAAATCCAAATATCTCTGCCTGCAGTTTCGGAGTGCCATAACCCATGTTGTCCCGTGGGATATTCGGTTTGCCCCAAAATCCAACACACTACTTGTAACACACTACTTGAAACCATGGATGTTGAATCCCTTTACAGCAATATCCCACACAAAGATGGTACTGAGGCATGCCTCAAGTTCCTCTCTACTCATGCTCAGAACCATAAATATATGACACCATTGTCAAACTACTGGAATACATCCTGACCCACAACTACTTCACCTTCAACCAACATGTTTACCTACAAATAATAGGGACCGCAATGGATACCAAAATGGCACCGCAATATGCCAACCTATTTATGGCCGACTTGGAAAATAAATCCCTGTCCACATACATCCACAAACCTTACAGATACTACTGTTACATAGATGACCTGTTCATCATATGGACAAAAGGGCAAGGAAAACTCAAAGACTTCTATAATTCGTTCAATACCTTTCACCCATCCATTACATTTAAAATAGATTCCTCCACAGAACAGGCTAAATTTCTGGACACCACAATCTACATTACAAATGGCAAACTTAACTCATCTGTGTATAGGAAATCTACAGACAGATGTAGTTACCTCCACAACTCTAGCTTCCAACCCTCCCATACTAAACAAGGGATAATTCATAGTCAAGCCATCAGATACCACCTCATATTTTCAAACACAGAGGACCATGATAAACACTTAAAATCACTGTCTGCCTCCTTCAGACAGAAGGGTTACAAACCCTGTATTTTCACTCAGAAAGTAACCTCTGCCATCAAACCCCCCCCCCCGCGAACACCTATTGCAATACAAAACCAAACAAAACAACTTCACGCACACCTCTGGTAACCACATACCATCCGGTTCTAAAAGCAATATGTAAAATATTTAAGGATTTACAACCACAACTCTCAGAGGACACAGAATTGAAACATATATTCCCCAAACCCCCCATTCTTGCATTTAGGCAGCCACCATACTTAAGACAAACATTGGTGAACAGAAGATTGCCAAATAAACAGCATAACCGAGAAAATGGCACCAAACCCTGCAATAAAAGTCACTGCAAACTATGCCAACACATCTACAAAGAGGACACAGCCACACATAACAACAAGAGCTATAACATCATAGGCTCATATTCATGTACATTATCCAATGTATTGTACAGGATACAATGTACTGTATGTGAAAGCAGGTGCTACATTGGAGAAACCAGCCAGATACTATACATGCGAATGAACCTCCACCAAAGCTCCATCAAAAAGCACCATGAAGACAGTTATTGTTCTCTATTTGGACACCACTTCACCCAGGTGAATCACTCCATCCAGAACCTCAAAATAAAAGTACTCAGAGAGAATTTCAAAACCAACAACAGAAAAATTTTGAATTAAAAATGATTAAATTTTTTAATACCAAGGATATGGGCATTAATATTGACTTAGGCTTTCTGGCCCACTATCTAAATGTCTTATAGCTCACACACATTCCACATACCTCCCCCCTTCTATTGCTGCTTTTGTAAGCTACATGCTATGTTGAAATGTATTGCTCTTTATTTTTACTTTGCTTTGTTCTTATCTACAACCTGATCTATAGACTTACATACTGACCTATCAGGGCATATTTGACAATGCTGGTCTGTTTCTCACTTAACTCTGCCCAATGAATGTTGTTTTTCTTGTTTTTCCAATTTGTTTTCCTTTCCTCTCTTTCTGTTTACT
This sequence comes from Discoglossus pictus, assembly GCA_027410445.1. Taxonomy (NCBI): domain Eukaryota; kingdom Metazoa; phylum Chordata; class Amphibia; order Anura; family Alytidae; genus Discoglossus; species Discoglossus pictus. Next base: position 459,372,023 of record CM050163.1, on the reverse strand, counting down.
GCTTTTAGTTTATATTGGTATCAGTTTTGCTTTTTGACTTGATAAAGAGAGGATCATCTCACGAAAGCTTGTTGCTATATATATATATATATATATATATATATATATATATTACATTTATATGGAGAAATAAGCCACCTAAAATTGCAAGGTCTACCATGTTCAGTCACAAATCCAACTTGGGGATTCTATTACCCTAATTTAAACTCTACTCTTTAAAGCAGACCAATTAGCTTTTTTAGAATAGGCCAACCAACTAATTTGGGTTTCTATTGAGAACTATTTATGCCACCCTACTCCTTGGTTACCTAGTCCTGCTGTCCTCTTACCAGCCACTACCAGTCCCGTTCACATTAAGACAGTGGACTTGGGCGGCCATCAACTAAAGCCAACACTATTCCCTTTAACTGCCATCATCACTCACACACAGTTCCCGCTAGGTTTAAAAGATAAAAGCTTACCTTGGTGGAGAAAAAACAAATATTGATGTATTAGTAAATGTGTTATACTTCCAAAATTAGCTCTGTGTTAATTAAATGGTTCTTTTCCACTGCTGTAATCTATATAAGCATATACAAGCAACTCTCGACAATCGGGGGCAGTCACAGCAAATGATTAAAAATTGCAAATAAATATTACATGGGTAAACTTTCACTTTTACCCATGTTTTCTCCCTCAGGAAGGGGGGGGGGGGAGTCGGGTAGAACTCACCCTGGGGGAAAAGGCTTCATTCTGGCTGTACACTAGGGCCCAAGCATCCTTTTCAGGCAAGGGTTGGGGTTTAGCCCCCTCCCAGTGCAGGGCTCTCCGGACAGATCTTGCGTGAAGACGCAATAAAAATTAGTTTTAAACCTGCAGATGTCGAGGGAGAGCTATTGTCCAGTGGGAAAGTGCCAGGACTGTGAAGTTGCTAATGTGCATTTTAATCCTAGCAGAACCTTTTTTTGTTGTTTTGTTTTCTAAATAGTACATTTTTATTTTGAACACATGTGGTGACTTCAGTGCCCCTCTTAACTCTTTCAGTGTGGCATACATTAATATAAATGATCTTCTATGCACAAAAACTTATGTAATATATAAAATCTTTTGTTAAATGATTCTCCAAATTTATACAGGAAAAACTATATAAAAAGTTAAAACATCAATATAAAATGTAAAAAAAAAATGCATTATTGTACCAGAAAGTGAGGCAACCCTAAATTCCAATCTGTGTAGATTTATGAGAAGTATATAGGCTTTCCAAAATGAAATAAAAAAAGAAAGTATTTTTTTAAATTGTAAAATGGTTATGGAAAGTTCACCAAGATGATATATAAGTCACTTTGTGAACAATACAGCAGGATTAGCATGGAGCTAAAACAACAGGTGGCATATCTGAATATTCATGTCTATACACAGAACTTGTAAAGCAATGATTGTCATCAGCTCCCAGCTGAGTGTGTCATAGGGAGGGCTGTGAGTGAGGGAACGTGATGTTCATGAAGTGGGTGAACATAATTCACAAAATACTGATTATATATATTTCTTAGTTCAGTTAATTGTCAGTTCGTAACACAGTTTTGCAATTTGTTGATTTTACTTTATCTAGTTACACTGAGGGACCTAAATGAGTCAGGTGTTTCAAACAAGTGAAAAGAAAACCATATGCTATACAATGCCCTTCACAATTATTGTCACCCTTGGTAAAGATGAGCAGAAAAGGCCATAAACATTGTTTTTGATTTTACACTGAAGCCTTTCAATTAGGTAAAATTATTCAAAGAAAAAAATTGTTATAAAAAAAGAAAAAATTTCCTCAGAAATATGTGTCACAGTTATGGTTACTCCTGCATGTAGTACTTTCTGCACCCTCTCTTTTTCAAGATAACAGTTATGAGTCTTATCTTAAAATATTGGATGAGGTGGGCGAATGGAGACCATTACTCCAAACAAAACTCTCCCAGATCCTTCAGGTTTTCACCCCACATTGTTTTTTTAATTGGTGCGGGTCAGGGTTCTGAAATGGCCACTGCAAATGCTTGATTCTCTGGTCAGTAATCCATTTTTGTATGGATTTGGAGATAAAACTTTGCATCGTTGCTCTGATGGAACATCCATCCATGATCTAGTTTTAGCCTCCTGGCAGAGGAAGACAGATTTTGATCTAAAATCTCATGGTATTTGATCATGCTGTGCATTTTACCACAATTCTCATGGTCTTTGGAAGAAAAGCAGCCCCACAACATCACAGATCCACAGATCTTTTTCATAATCATTTTAAGAGGCTTTAAAAATTGTGACATATTTTTATTTTTTGTAAGGATTGTTTCCTTTAAATAATTTAATCCCACAAAAAAGTTAAATTTATCTCATATTCTCAGTGTTAAGATCAAGCTGATAAACAGCAAAGTATTTTCAAATCTTTTTACTTATTTTTATAAATAATGCCAATAATTCTGGAAGGTAGGGTCAAACACAGTTAAAGGAATATCAACGTTTCCTGGATTATGAATGCATCTGATAGAGGAGAATCAGTAGTGTATGCAAACATTTTTTTGCATGAACAAATCCCCAAATAAACACCCAAAACCTACCTTGAAGTTAGCAAAATGTCTTATATTTTATGACAATTAGAATAAACACCCCCTCCAAACCCAGGCTAAAGTAGGATACAATTCATAATTCGTCTTGGATAATCAAGAGGAAGCAAAGGCTGAAACATTTGTACCAAGCTCTGGGTTTGGCAGAACTAAGCAGCAGCTGAGCCTACTTGTGTCACTACCGTCCCTGCAGATTGTCCATTCCCTGCATCATTTACTGCTGCTGGTGTTGTTTCCTTTCTTTCTTTGTTTGGCAGAGCTAAGCAGAAGCTGAGCCTACTTGTGTCATTACCACACAGAAGGCAGCAGGGCGGGCCACATCCCAGCAGACACTTTGCAGCTGACATCAGTGCTCTCCTATTGGCTGAGGAAGACACAGCAGGTGAATTATGGGTTACAATTGGTCCCCAAATGCTCCATGCTGTTTGGGGGGGCCAGGTGCTTTCCATGCTGATTGGGGGGGGGGGGGGGGCAGGTCCCTGTGTATACATCCCTGGGATGTCCCCATAATAATTAGAGAGATTTTTAGTTATAGGTAAAAAATTAAATGTTTTATGAAATGTACTTCATATATCAAGGATTCTTTTTGTTTAAGGGGTGCAGAAATGTATTAATCCAGCTAACTTAGATATGCCTTTAAGGAATTTAAGAGTGTCTTTGATAAGCATAAGACTATCCTGCGGTTAACTAAGCCAAACTTTTAGGAAGATCTGTTGGCCTTTTTGGTTCTTATCTGCCATTAAATCTGTTTCTATGTTTCTAGATTATGTTTTTCTGCCTGGAATGTTAAATTGAGTTTTGTGTATGTGATGTAATATCTACTTTGTGTGTATTTGTTCTCTCATATTCTTGGCCCAGCATAATTATAGGTTGTTGTTATAGGATTACTACCGTCACATTTTTTATATGGTCTTTGGAATGACTAAACAGGCTAAACTGAAGGTGTTTTTGTTTTGTTTTTTAACTTAATTATGTTTTTTTTACTTTCCCAGGAGAGCATTAGATCTGTTGAGAGCACTGGCAGTTATGTTCCCTTTGGTAAAGTTTTGTATTTCATTGTGCATTATTGGTGGTGTGTCACAGGTATTTAAAGATAAATTATGTAACAAAATAGAAAATGCTGATAGAAACTAGTTTGAATTATAACTATACTCTATATACTATACTATATAGTGGGATTTATATTATTATTATTATTGTTTATTTATAACGCGCCAACATATTCCGTAGATCTGTACATAAGATAAGTTCCAGGCAAAGGTGAATACAACTCAAAACATAACACAGCAAGCAGAGCCTTGTCTTTGAGCCTCGAACCCAGTGTCCATGGTGCTTTCCCCCCTGCAGGATTGAAACTCGCAGACTTACAACCTAAAGGTATTGTGTGTGGTAAAAGAAGGAGAGAGAGGAGATGAGCCTGTTAGGGTGGAAGGTGATACACTTCTTTAAAGAGATGTGTTTTTAGTGAGGTTTTGAATGTTTTGAGGCAGGAGGACAATCTGGTGGAGCGAGGCAAGGAGTTCCAGAGAATAGGGGCAGCACGAGAAAAGTCCTGAAGGACTTTATATTGTAGCAATTCATCTGAGTTAGATGTCATGTTTATAAAGTTGTGTTGAACAAAAGTGGCCGACACAAAAATGTGAAAGTTTAACCATGGACATTTACAGTTTGGTCTGAGACCAGTGTGTGACTTTTATTGGGATAAAAATGGAGTCCACAGGTGAAGATAACTCTACCTATGGTATTATCTTTACAATTCACTGCTGTGGCTGTTGAAATCCAGTATGTGAATGTATGAAACAAGATGTTTTTCAAGAAGATGCAGTACCAGTCTTATTCTTAAATTATGAAGTTGTAGGATGTTTTGCTTTGAAGACACGTTTGTATAAATACAACAGGACAAAGAACTATGATATTTTCTAGTAACTGTAGGATTTCCTGGATGCCAGTCAAAACAAAAGGGAGCCATGATGGACAGGGGTGTGGGGCAGGAAGATGTGGGGGAGGAGCTGATGTGGCTAGCTTAGCAAAGTAGGCATGCAGTTTCATTTTCTCTTTCCCTACTGTGCAAAGTGTGCGTTACCGCCTGCCCATCTTTCTCTCTCTCTCTCTCTCTCTCTCTCTCTCTCTCTCTCTCTATATATATATATATATATATATATATATATATATATATACAGTGCCTTCACCCCCTTTTTTGTTTTTTGTTGCCTCACAACCTGGAATTAACATGGATTGTTTGAGGATTTGCATCATTTAATTAGGACAAAATAACAGAGAAAGTCAATAGGACAAAATAACAGAAAAAGTCAATGTGCATAACTATTCACCCCCCTAAAGTCAATACTTTGTAGAGCCACCTTTTGCGGCAATCACAGCTCCAAGTCGCTTTGGATAAGTCTCTATGAACTTGCCACATCTTACCACTGGGATTTTTGCCCATTCCTCCATGCAAAACTGGATGGTTTGCTCTTGTGAACAGCAATATTTAAGTCTGCCCACAGGATTGAGGTCTGGGCTTTTACTAGGCCATTCCAACACATTTATATGTTTCCCCTTAAACCACTCACGTGTTGCTTTAGCAGTGTGTTTTGGGTCATTGTCCTGCTTGAAGGTGAACCTCCATCCTAGCCTCAAATCATGCACAAAGTGGTACAGGTTTTGCTCAAGAATATCCCTGTATTTAGCACCATCCATCAATCCCTCAACTCTGACCAGTTTACCAGTCCCGGCTGCTGAAAAACATCCACACGGCATGATGCTGCCACCACCATGTTTCACTGTGGGGATGGTGTTCTTTGGGTGATGTGATATGTTGGGTTTGCGCCAGACATAGCGTTTTCTTTGATGGCTGAAAAGTTCAATTTTAGTCTCATCAGACCAGAGCATATTCCTCCATACATTTTGTGAGTCTCCCACATACCTTTTCACAAACTCAAAATGTGCCATTTTGTTTTTTGGTGAAAGTAATGGCTTTCTTCTGGCCACTCTGCCATAAAGCCCAACTCTATGGAGCGTACTGCTTATTGTCGTTCTATGTACAGATACTCTAGTCTTTGCTGTGGAACTCCTGTGTGCTCCTCCAGGGTTACCTTAGTGCTGCCTCTCTGATTTATGCCCTCCTTGTGTGAGTTTTGGTGGGTGGCCATCTCTTGGCAGGTTTGCTGTTGTGCCATGTTCTTTTATTTTTTTCCTTTTGGTTATGATAGACTTGACGGTGCTCCTGGGGATCATCAAAGATTTGGATATTTTTTTATAACCTAACCCTGACTTGTACTTTTCAACAACATTGTCCCTTACTTGTTTGGAGAGTTCCTTGGTCTTCATGGCAGTGTTTGGTTAGTGGTGACTCTTGCTTTGGTGTTGCAACCTCTGAGGCCTTTCAAAAAAAGGTGTGTATATGTAATGACAGATCATGTGACACTTAGATTGCACACAGGTGAACATCATTTCACTAATTATGTGACTTCTGAAGGTAATTGGTTGCACCAGAGCTTTTTATGGGCTTCATAACAAAGGGGGTGAATAGATACGCACATGCCAATTTTCTGTTTTCTACTTCTAAAAAATAGTTTTATGTATATATTTTTCTCATTTCACTTCACCAACTTAGACTATTGTGTTCTGATCCATCACATAAAATTCAGATTAACAAAACATTGAATTTAAGGCTGTAATGTAACAAAAAAGGTAAAAAGTCAAGGGGGTGAATACTTTTGCAAAGCACTGTAAATAAATATATATATATATATATATATATATATATATATATATAAATATATATATATATATATATATATATATATATATATATAAACATAAATAAATATATAGGTTGTGTCTGGAAGTATATGTTCATTTAATATTGGGTACATTTTGATATAGTAGTCACCTGCTTAGCAGTGGAGTGAAGGCTAAGCCTCTCCTAATGGACGAGATTCAGGGTTAAGTGATTCTACAGTAGGTTGGCTTTTCCCCAGTTATATTATCCTGCTGTTGTTAATTGAAATATCCAATAAACTCTGTGGCCAGTTTTAACCCCAAAATTTAGGCTATTTGATTTATTGTTCAGTTATGGGTTCTATCATGGCATAAGTTGCTTTTGAGACTTTACAGACCGCGTTTAGGTCATGTCTTATGAGATGTTTTGATTAACCTTCTTGTTTGGCACTCGATAACAAACACCTAATTTCTGTTCAAAATGTTCATTTTTCTCATGTAACTATGCATTATGATTCAATAGCATACAGCTTTGCTTACCAGAGAGACTATTTTTCTATTACAAGATTCATGTTCTTTTAACTATTTCTTTTCAGCCATGAAAGTTCTCTTTCATATTCAAATATGTGCCCTTATATGCATATGAATTTATATTAGGGTATGGAATAAGGTTATGTTCTATTATTATTTAAATGAATGTATAACATTCAGCCTGTATAAATGATGTTATATGTACGGTATTTATCATTTGTTATGTTAATGTCTTGGTGTTAAAAATACATTTATCTTATACACTTAGCTTTCAGATTCATTTTTTCTGCTTTATTGTATGAGCCCAATTTTTATGATCTTTTCTTTTCTAAAGTTATGCAGCTTAGATATATTGTAAATCACATTTTCTGTTGCTATTCGTTAACTGAATATCCTAAACATATTTTACAGACTATCAGCCTTATTAAACTTGCTCAAAGTTGAAAACTGTAGCCCGTAACGAAGCCCGCAAGACTTACGGCTATTAATGGTCTTGTGAGGTAATGGAGAGAAAAGGCTACATGACGTGGTAATTTGAGCTGTGCGCCCGCAAATCCTTTGATCTGTTAAACCCATAACTGTTACGTTTCCAATCATGCTATTAAATTGCAACAAATTCACTTGCATTCAAGCACGTAACATGCAAATGGAGCAAAGAACAAATGGGTACTAGAAAGTCCTCTGTAAATGCAAATATACACACACTATTGTACTTACATTAATTGGGAAAGTAATGTTAGGTATTGAAATAAACAGCACAACATTCTGAAGCTCTCAAATCTGCAATATAAAATAATTTTTACTAATATTCGTATTATATCGATCCTGGTACTCGATGTGTTAATACATATAATGGAACTCGCATGGACTATAATATCATATTTACAGCTTTTTCAATATTGCACTTTTTCTTGAATGTGGGTCTGATCGCAACTCTTAATTGAAACCCGTAAGACTTTGAAATCCAACCTCCATTTTTCAGTGACGTAATAATGACAATCTCTGTTGCCATTGGCTCCATCTTAAGCCGTAACTACCGGTTTGACAAATTGATCATGTTCACAGCCCGCATCCAATGTTCGAAAAATGGTTTACGGGTTTGCGTCTCAAGCCCGTAACTCGCGGTATGTTCTAATTTAATAGCTATGTAACGCAAGCGAATTTCAACCCCGTAGCCCTTGTGAGCTTGCCAATGCCGCTAGGGGCTTCTATTTTAATATGGCTGTGTGTCAGTAGCTTTACTAGAAAAGAACCAACCAGCTATTAAGTACAAAGAGGAGACTAAATTCATTAAACTGTGTTATTATCAATTCAAATGTATTCATGCAAGATGATATACAATAAAACATATACAACATTAATTTCTTAAAATGAAAACTTGACACAATTTTACAATTGTACAAATGTATTGTGGGTACCAATTATAAATTTCATAATGTTATATAAGTTAACACAATTAAATTGTAGCAGTATTTTTTAGGCTTAAAACTGAATTTTAAAAAAATGGGTATAGTAATGTATTCAGATCATTTATTACTGTATCTTAAGATGTATATATATATATATATATATATATATATATATATATATATATATAAAAATGTGTAGCAATGAAATGATTGTAGATGAGCCACTACAAGGTGCAGCAGGGGAAAAGCACAAGGGCTACAAGCAATGGCGGCTGATGAATTTCCAAGTTAGTGGGGCGGAAGACAGAGACCTGGCTCCTCCCCTTACATTAACTCCACCTAACAGTATAAACCCCTCCCCTTCACAACACAGGGCCTGCCCACTGGCACAGACGCCATCCACTTACTTTTTTTTTTACTTACTTATTATCTTGATGAGGGTGAGGTGGTGCTGGTTCTGCTCACTTTTCTTTTGACTGGAAGTGCCTCCATTTTTGTGATGAGGGTGAGGTGGTCCAGCACCACTGCTGCTAACTTTTCTTATGCTGAGAAGTGCCTCCAGTTTTTTGATGACATGCAATAGCTAAATAGAATACATGTTAGATCAGGACATATCTTTGTGGCAGCTCATAGAAAGAGACAAAAGTGTTCCCATAGAGCCATAAACAGAGTGAGAGGGATATAGAGAGGGGGGGCGGCGGGTGGTAGAGTGAGTGAGAGAGAAAGAGAGAGAGATAGAGAGACAGGGAGAGAGAGATAGAGAGAGAGGTGGATAGAGAGAGAGAGGGATATAGTGTGAGAGGGATAGAGAGTGAGAGGAATAGAGAGTGAGGGATAGAGAGTGTGGGATAGAGAGCGAGAGGGGGATAAAGAGATGCCGGGAAGTGTTTGCACTTTCTTGATGACATGCAATAACTAAATAGAACACATGAATATATGTTAGGTCAGGACGTATGTTTGTGGAAGCTCAGAAAGAGAGAGATTTATATATATATATATATATATATATATATATATACATATATAGTATATATATATATATATATATATCAAAAGAGAGAGAGCAAGCGAGAGAGAGATAGAGAAAGAGCAAGAGAGAGAGAGAGGGATATATGTAGAGAGAGAGGTAGGGATATATATATATATATATATATATAGAGAGAGAGAGAGAGAGAGAGAGGGGAGATAGAGAGAGGGTGAAGAGAGAGGGCGATAAAGAGAGGGGGATAGAGAGACAGAGAGAGAGAAGGGGGTATAGAGAGAGGGGGAAAGGGATAGAAGGATGGAGAGAGGGGTAGGAGGAGAAAGGGATAGAAGGAGAGAGGGGGTAGGAGGAGAAAGGGGGAAAGAAGGAGAGAGGGGGAGAGGGATAGGGAAAAACACATGTCAAAAAAGTTATAATTTGATTTGCAGGTCAATAAGTGAAATAAGTATTGATCCCCTATCTATCAGCAAGATTTCTGGCTCCCAGGTGTCTTTTATACATGTAATGAGCTGAGATTAGGAGCACTCTCTTAAAGGGAGTGCTCCTAATCTCATCTTGTTACCTGCATAAAAGACACCTGTCCACAGAAGCAATCAATCAATCAGATTACAAACTCTCCACTATGGCCAAGACCGAAGAGCTGTCCAAGGATGTCAGGGACAAGATTGTAGACCTACACAAGACTGGAATGGGCTACAAGACCATTGCCAAGCAGCTTGGTGAGAAGGTGACAACAGTTGGTGCAATTATTCGCAAATGGAAGAGACACAAAATAACTGCCGGTCTCCCCCGGTCTGATGCTCCATGCAAGATCTCAACTCGTGGAGTTTCAATGATCATAAGAACGGTGAGGAATCAGCACAGAACTATACAGGAGGATCTTGTTAATGGTCTCAAGGCAGCAGGGACCATAGTCACCAAGAAAACAATTGGTAACACACTACGCCGTGGAGGACTGAAATCCTGCAGCACCCGCAAGATCCCCCTGCTCAAGAAAGCACATGTATAGGTTTGTCTGAAGTTTGCCAATGAACATCTGAATGATTCAGAGGAGAACTGGGTGAAAGTGTTGTGGTCAGATGAGGCCAAAATCGAGCTCTTTGCCATCAACTCAACTCGCCATGTTTGGAGAAGGTGGAATGCTGCCTATGACCCCAAGAACACCATCCCCTCTGTCAAACATGGAGGTGGAAACATTATGCTTTGGGGGTGTTCTTCTGCTAAGGGGACAGGACAACTGCACCTCATCAAAGGGATGATGGACTGGGCCATGTACCGTCAAATCTTGGAACCTCCTTCCCGTAGCTAGGGCATTGGAAATGCATTGCGGATAGGTATTCCAGCATGACAATAACCCAAAACACACAGCCAAGCAACCACAGAGTGGCTCAAGATGAAGCACATTAGGGTCCTGAAGTGGCCTAGCCAGTCTCCAGACCTTAATCCCATAGAAAATCTGTGAAGGGAGCTAAAGGTTCAAGTTGCCAAACATCAGACTCAAAACCTTAATGACTTGGAAAGGATCTGCAAAGAGGAGTGGGACAAAATCCCTCCTGAGATGAGTGCAAATCTGGTGGCCAACTACAAGAAACGTCTGACCTCTGTGATTGCCAACAAGGGTTTTGCCACCAAGTGCTAAGTCGAAGGGGTCAAATACTTATTTTACTCATTGACCTGTAAATGAATTTATGATTGTTTTTTGTTATTCTGTCTCTCACTGTTAAAATACACCTACCATTAAAATTATAGACTGATCTTCTCGTTAGTGGACAAACGTTAAAAATTAGCAGGGGATCAAATACTTTTTTCCCTCACTGTATGTACTTCTGAAAGAGAATTAAAACTACCCAATAATAGTTCTGATATATAGTTGTACAAATCATGGAACTCATCAATTTATTGTATTATGTAATAGGAAATTAACTAGGTTTCATAGGAGAAAAACATTAATGAATACATGATGTTGCTCATGGTATATGTTTGACATATTAAGTGCTCTAACAATTTGCTAAAAGCCAGGTAGGAAACAGATCTAAGTGAATACTGCTAAGGCTGTGAATGAGCTGTAGTGCCTGTTTTTGCTGCATTAGGACTATTCGTGGTCTGAAGGCTGATTGATTAATCCTGGTCCTTGTACTTTAGGTATATAATACTATATATATATATATATATATATATATATATATATATATATATATATATATATATATATATATATATATATATATAATTAAATAATACATCTGTATTCACATTTGAATCTCTAAAGCAGGTTAAAAAACCTGCTGCAGCTCAGAAGTCAGAGAAAAACAGTTATTACACTGCATTCTGGGAAGCCAAGCTGGGACATGCAAATGTGCCCACAAATATATATACTGTAATTCCATGTTTGTTTGGTGGGCTGATAGATGCTTTATGTTTTTTTTTTTTTACATAATTGGACCTTTATGTACTAATAATAAATAGGTTAAATGCTATGGTTTTGTTGTTTCTTGACCTAGAGGAACCAATAATATTTTAAATGATTTGTTCTCTGTCTATTACATTTTAATTATATTGATTTGTTTTTACTATAAACATGTTGCTATTCTTAGGTGTTAGATATTGCACAAAGCTTTCAAAACTTCAAAGGTGTCTTTTTCAAGATTTTTTTTTCATCAAGAAGTTTAAATGTATCATGAGTCACATGACCTAGATATAGTTGTAACATATTCAGCAATCTTTTTTTAAACATTGGAATTGTATAATAGTTTTATATAAACTACTGTGCTTATAATACTCTTGGATCTCCTGTTTTTACTAATAATAATTTTATGTACCGTAATTATCATTAGAAATATCATAATTTGTAATTCTATAGATATTTTGACCACCACAGTAATTGGCTATATTTGCTTTTGACTTGCTAATCCAAACTCCTCCATTCTCTAGACATAATAATAGTTTATCATTTATGTTTAGTAATATTCATACCAACCTTAAGTTTTGCACAACTGATTAACAGCAAGCAGATAAAAGTCTAGAACATGATTTTGTTGACCTTTTAAGCCTCGTCTAGATCATTGTATTCATGTGATTAGTATAGGCCCCAACTTGTTAAGAGCATATCATCAGATATAAAAATATTTGTATTAAAAGAATATAGGACGCAATTCTTTTTTCGTGAATTTGAAAAAAAAAGTGCTTAAACTATTGCCAAATTGTATTTTGCATGAAACATATTAAGTAAAAACTGTCTAAACTTCATTGAAATGAATAGGAAATGCACAGAATACACACATACCTGTAGATATAATTGGGAGATGACTCATACATCTTTATTACTGATTATTGGCTGACAGTCTTGAGAGCATTGTTAAAAAAAAAAGTACTCTTTTTCAGATGCAACAAAGAAAAATGCTTTCAATGTATCTTTCATGAAATATATAAGTAGCCCATTACATATTTTGTAATTCTAGACTACTAAAAAAGGTATAAAACCACACAAAATATAACTTGTGTAAAATATATTCCTCAAAGGAAAAAAAAATCTAAATGTTTAAATCTATATAATGTATTAATCACTTACCCATATATATATATATATATATATATATATATATATATATATATATATATATATATATATATATATATTCAATATCCCCAAGCATATGTATCTCAAGCTTTCATCTGTACAGTATAAAAAAAACTGTTTTCTTCTTTCTTTTCCAAATGAGAGGTAGATGTGGAATATTTAGGGAACTCTGGAAGTTACTCTGGAAACTATGGCCTCCATTCAATTGAGCAAATTGTAGTTACAAGAGCCGTAAAATAATTTGCTATTCAATTGGCGTCTTTTGGCTACCCGCAAACGATTTGCGGGTTACACGCTGAAATTCCCTGCGGTTATAAAAATCATAACTTCAACCCATCTAAGCTTTTGATCTTTCAAGCCCGCAGATGTTACAATTGCCAATTCGCTATTCAATTGCTGCAATTTCTCAAGCCAGCAATTGTTTTCACACCCGTAAATGGCAAATGTGGAAGAAAATCCTACGAGTACCAGATAGGACTCGCAAAGGGGTTAAACCGTAACTGTGAATAAAAAATCAACACAGCACTTTAAAAGAGGGGGAAAGCAATAAAGTACATTCAAATGAATTGCAAAACAGCCTCAAGCTCACAACTCTGCGATCAAAAATGTATATTTTTACATTTCATTTCCGTGTTATATCAATCTCAGTAATCAAGGAGTTAATACATATTAGGCCAGCCACATGGACTAGAACAGTATCGTCATTCATTTTTATTATTTTGTTTCCGGATTGCGAGTCTGATCGCATATCGGACTTCTAAACGCTAATTGATTGACATCTAACCTCCATGTTTTACTGACCTAATGATGTCTCATTTACTATTGGCTGTTTCTAAATCGGTAGTTAAAGCCTTGCTTAATTAATCATGACCATGCCAGTTACGGGTTAATGGTTTACCGTTTAGACTTTCGGCCAGGTAGCTGCGGGCTTGGTCAATTGAATCGCTCTGTTACTGTTGCAAAATTGGAATTTCCCACAGTAACAGAGCAATTCAATTGACCAAGCAATTGAATAGAGGCCTAAGTCTCACGAGCTCCTCTTTGTAAGACAAGTAGAGATCATCAATAAGTGCAGAGCCTCATTATACCCCTTCTTTCACAGAAGAGGGATTGTGAGATTTATTTTTGTATTTCCTGACTTTATAGATGCTGAAAAGTCAGGCAAATAGAGAAATATACCTAACTTGGTCCTCCTTTTCAGAGTCATGTTTACCCAATATTTGTATGAATGGTTTATAGATGGCTGAACAATGTTACAGGTATGATGTGCCTAAATACCACACCCACTTTACATTAGCCTCTTTCTACAGGACTGAAAGAATATGATACTGAATTTGACTTTAAAATAATCCTTTATCAGGGAAGTTTATATCACTAGTCCATCCATCCATATATCTAGAACAGCTTGCATTTCTCTGTGCACATAACCGTTGTCTCATACCTGACTAGAAATCCAATCAATATGCCAAACTTATTTGAAATAATCAGGAAAACTGACCAGGGAATGTTAGGTTTTTGCATAGATCTTATCATGGTATTTTCCTTTCATCACCCAAATCTTTATTTAATTACTTACAAAAAAGTACTTGATGGGTTCTAAGAAGTAATTTCTTTACTTATGCACCTTAGTAAATACCAGTGGATCTTGTCAATACTTTATAATTATAAAATATATAGATATGACAACCTTTGATTGAGTTTGACCTCGTTTTGTACTTACAAACCAAGTACATTTTAAAATATTACCTTTAAATGTTACTAGGTACAGTGACACAAAGCATAGGCGAATGTCAACACTGTAAAATAAAATGCACTCCACATTACTTTGAGCAGAAAAAGATGTACCCTTCTGATTTATAAGAATCATCTCCAGCCTGCCAAGTAAACTAAAAGCAATATGAAAGCTGATTTTACTGTGGATGAATTTTATTACTTTGAAATATAATGTTTATGCTGTCATTTCAGATAAATCCAAATGAAAAAGAATAATGGCTATTCCATTTTATAACTTGACTTACTGTGTTAACATAACAGTATGTCTCCTGTAGCATGTATATAATATATGTAGAAATGAAATAAGAATATATTTTCAGCTAAAAGTGTCAAATTACGGATACATGCTTTACTGTTTTATGTGAGAATAGAATATCTTTGAAAACATTTCCAAAGACTAAATTGATTAAACATTAATTTCCAAGAGTTCTCAAACCGACTTGAATGTCTTGAATGTGCCATTTTCCTGCCAGAGGACAGAAAATCATGCTCAAAAAGATGCGTTACTATGTGAATGATACCAGAATAAGACAATGACGCTGTATCCTTTAACCTTAATAAGCACAATATAAAGAATGTATTTGGCTGCAATGCAGTGCTATGCATAGTCTACTTAAAATGTAGTTGATGGTAAAATATTAAGAATATTTCAAAATACATCCAGTCATATGAGTCATTGGGAACATTATGTCAGAGAAGTCAACTTCAAAGCCATTAAAAACATACTTAAAAGAATCAATAAATAAGATAATTTAGCTTCCGATCGATTATATACCTGAGCAAACTACAAGAACATCTAATCTCTTCCTTTTATTTGGCAACATTAACCTTTACTTACATGGTGTTCAGTCATATACCAGTATATAAAATAAGTAATGCTATTATCAAAACTTTTTGATAGCGGAAAGGAAGGCAGAGAAACTTCACACTTTTGATGGAAGTTGAACGTTTTATGAAACTTCGATATTTTATCTGTAATAGACATTACTACCTATTTTGTTTGTTTGCTTTAATGATATTGGGCCTCATTCAATTGCGATTTGGCCAATTGAATAGGGGTCTAAATAAGCACATAACATATTTTTTTTACAGAAGTTTTTAGTCAGTGAACAACTATCCAAAAGCAAGGTCTTCACTAACTAAAAACTTCTGTAAAAAAAATATGTTATGTGCTTATTTAGACCCCTATTCAATTGGCCAAATCGCAATTGAATGAGGCCCATTGTGTTTTGTTTATGATGCAGCTGCTGTGCGGCAATCTCCTGAACAGATCACTGATTATTCACTCCTCGGTGGGTGAAACTTTGGACTGCTTCCTTGACAATAGTTTAATTTGCACAATAATCCTACTTATTTTGTTCATTTAAAATTACTTATTATTTGCAAAGGACTTATTATTAGCCTTGATGCTTATTATTAAATGAATTCCATTGGTAAACCTCCATTTGATAAACTAATTTTAAATATTTTTATCATATTTTTATCATTTTTATCATACATGCCAAGTCACAATTGTACAGCTTCTCAAAAATAAACATGCAGTATTAAAAGGAGGTCTAGTCTATGCTTGTGGACTACAAACACTGCATCTTTCAGTACAAAGGATAAGGGTTTACATTTTTTTTCAACCACACTTATGGCTTGATCAAAATCCTATAATTATTTATGCAAAAAAGACTGGCCACAACTATGGCAGCTGATTTGCTCAGATTACGTAGCAATCAAAATCCCAGGGACACTAAACCCCAAGCCTTAAATCCACCTCAAAAGAGGGGTTATGGTGTTTTCAGTATCAGATCAGACAATTGAATCATCTTCAGAGGCATTTTTCTGCCTCTACCAGTGGTGTTCAGTATAGGGGGGGGGGGGGGGTATTTAAATGGGACAGATCACTGTAACTTGCAAAAACTGATAATTTTTGTTCAGTGCTGTTTTCACACATCGCTAAAAAATTGTAACTCCCTGTGCAAAAGATTTCCATGGGGCCCTTATTATGTAGCTGTGTAAGAAGTCCACATCTTTATCTTCTATCTTCTAATCAGCACTAATAATAATGGGCTACATTTATTAACAGATCTGCCTCCAGTTTTAACCTTGTTCTATGGGGAGATTACGAAGGGTACTATGGGGGAGTGAAATATTATAAGGAATTCTGAGAGAGGGAATGGGGCAATGGGAAGGGAAAGAAATGATATGGGGGAAGCCAGAAAAGTGTCAGTAGCGGTTATAGAGGAAGAGTATAAGGGTATTTGAAAATAGATATTAACAAAATAGAATCAATTCAAAGAAGGGAAATGGTGCATGGTCTAAAAGACATACCTTATAAGGACAAGCTTCATTACACTAGTGGATAGAAGGGAGAGTGGGTGATACAAAAGAAACTTCAAAGTGCCTTTGAGAAAGAATGAATGCAAAAACAAGAGGTTATTATTTGAAGTTGGAAGATTTGTTGTAATAGAGAAAGAGTAGATAAGCGGAAGATCCTTCCAATAGAAGCTATCGGATCAAACACAGTTAAGGAATATAAGCATGCCTTCCGTAAGCCTATGGTTACCCTAACACTTAAATAAGCCAAACTTTTAGGTAGAATGAATAGGCAAACCAAATGGTTCTTTTTTGGCTCTTATCTACCTTCAAATCTGGTTCTATTGATTTTGACCTTGGATCAGAAATGCACTCTGGACAAAAGGCCATATGTACTGTATGTGAAGATCTGTTTCCTCTTAACTAACATACTTGCAGGTTTTAAAAACAATTGTATAAACTAAGCCATCCAGTGTTCACATATTTAGCGTTTCACTGCAGAAAGAACAAACAGTTCCATTTGTTATCCTGCAGTGACATCTTGTGGCCGTTTGCATGTATTATTTTTCCTTTGTTCATGTGTTCCCGCTCTTTCTCCCAGTAAGTTCCTCCCCTAGATCCACCTCAAGGAGGGAAAGCCAAGCCCCCGGTTTTCCCTGCCTCCTGATTGGCTCTTTTATTTACCTGGACATACATCTGTTAGAGGTTAGTTCTAATCTGGGCGGAGAGTTTGCATATGTTCAGCCCACAAACATGTAAATCCTTTGTCCTAAAATTGTATACGTACATGGCCTATAACCAGAAAAAAACATGCTCTTCTTGGGACACATAGACAATTGTGTGTTTTATTTAGAGGGAAGTCTACTGAGCTAAAATCACTTTGCTGTCCTGAAGCTCTACTCTTCCCTTGGGAGAAGGGATTGAATTTTGTTGGACTCTGCTGGGTAGGATTGGTCTCCTTGACCTTTTCAAGCCCACTAAAGAAGAAGCAGATGATACCGTTGACCCTGGGCTCCTGAGCTGATGCTGATGATGATGCTGATGATCCTGATCTGACTCCGAGCACCGAGAGGCCAATTCCTTCCAAAAAGATAGCCTTAGAGGGGGATGTCAATAAAGTTTATTCACAAAAAATAGATTTGAGTGGGTAGAGGCAATTACATAGTCAAGGAAATATAATACTTAATTTCATGTATAGAGGAGAGAGATAAGGCAGATATTTGTACCTGAATATTTTTTTTCACTCGGGGAACAATAGTCTGAAGTTTATGTAATTCTGTGACAGTCTGCATGTGTTATTTCAGATTTAGACAAAGTGTATTTGGAAACTTGCAGGTGGCTTTTATATCTAAAGTAGAGCAATTTCCTCACAGATTTGAAGATTTTTAGTGGGTGTGATGAGCCAGAAATAAAGTAAACACTTCAGATGCAATTCTGTTAACGGGTTTGGAAATTAGTAGTTTCACATAATTAATGGTTGCTGTGACATGGTAAGAGTGCATGGAAAATGTCAGCAATTTCTAAGTGAATTATAATCTCAGCCCTGTTTTTTGTGGAAGCATTGTAAATAATACAAATATTTACATTGATCCCTAGAGGGTATGGCAAAAAATAAAATTGAAGTAAGCTCTTCTGAAATAATTTATATTTACGTTTTTGCACATTTTAGTCTCTTTCAATCTGCAGGGCTGGAGAAATATAATTAGAGTCTAACCAGTATGGCAGGAAAATCATTATTTTACACAACGTTAAATGTTTATAACAGTATACGTTATACGTGTTTGCGTTCTTTTATGACTAGTTCTGCTTAAGCATTGTAGTTTGTAAAATCTTCCAGTTTGCGAAGTATATAATGAACTAACAACATGAACAGTTTTTATAATGCAGAAAATCATCACATTTTGCTGACACTACTTATGTCATGGGGAGGCCAACTATGAAGGCTAGTCTGTTTGTACCCTTATGGGTAGGGTTATCCTACTAGGATTTGCTCTTCTATTAAGTCCTATTATCAAGTGGCTACTGATAATTAAATTATTTTAATAGAACTAAAATAGATGTTATCTGAACATACATACCTAGGTGTCTAGTCTTGCTACCAGCATCCATTAAAGAAAATGTATGGATGTTAAATTTAAACACTGCATTTATTTATTTTAAAGTTTAAAAAAAAAGAATTCTTGGCCATTAGTCAAGTTCATAAGTGCATACTATAATAAGTAGTCCACTAGATTCGGAGGTTTTTTTACCTTTGCTGAACTCAAATGTGAATTACGTAAAGCTTAATATGTATCAACATCCTCCATCTATAATAATAAACATTAACCCTATAAGTCTAACACCCCTACCCATCATTATTTAACTGCCTGGTTAGCAAAATCTAGCTCAGAAAAGGTGATATGTCTAGAATGGAAAGGTTGGTTATTTCGAATGGGTTCTCTTCAGCTGTTGGGTGGTGAAACTGTGAGGATATGTCTTCAAAATGTAGAGAATCTTGTACAATATAAGTGTTAAATAATTTAGCACTGCGTTACTACAATCTTCTACAAAGATGGAGAGTGTGGATGTTACTAGATCATTGGAGTCCAATGCTTGTCCCAGAATCCTCAGCTCATTTACATACCAATACCTAGTATTAAAGTGCCCTGTTGACCTAAGTTTCCTGTTCCCTATCACTAGTCATGACTTCTACTCAATGTTGCTTTTACCAGTCGTTTAAAGTAACATGGCATATGACGTTACAAAAGGCTATCTACCCAGGAGCTAGATATTAAACATCAGAGCATTAGGATCTTCTTAACCCACACTTGGAAAACTTTTTTTTAAACTGAACAGAATTATTTGAAAATGTTCAGACATATTACAGTGATAAACAGTCATTTAACATTAGCTTTCCCAACACGGGGAGAACTGGAGGTTACAGCTCTACTTTTAATCAGTGCACCAAATATATCCTGAACTATCTTACTTCTGTGTAAGTATTTTAGAAGTAGATAGTGTGTTATCTGAATAAAGCTACTATCTGAAACCAATGCAATAACATCCAAATATGCAGTGAAATTAAATATGGTCCTTGGACAGAACATCGCAAAATATTCACATGGAGATTGCTAGAGATGAAGTAACCTGGCAACCAAATGAATATATAAAGTATATTAGGAAAGAAAGTACATTAGGAGAACACTCAGAACAGGTATTTAATACAGTGTGTGAGTATTGTATTGAAAGATGTGATTACAATGTGCATACCAAATACTCATTTGTTTTCTTCAGCAGTAAATAGAACTAACATTTTATATTACGACTTTAACTATATTGTGTGAATTTTTTTTTGTTCTTGATTTCTTTATTGCTATGTATATTGTTACTTATAGAGAAATGTATAAATATATTTATGATGTTAATTCTTCTTTGCACAGTACAGTGTGTGGTCTTCTCTGCAGCGGTTGTCAGCTCCTTTTTTTACTTCTTCAGACTGAACGCAGCATGTGGAATTATAAAAAAGCAACCTAAGGTATCAAACATTATCAGATATTCGCAGGATGCGCCTCAGACAATGCACCAAAAACGGTACATAGGAGAAAGGAAATACATATTTTATTACTTATTTTTCTCTTCTGCCTATTAATTTAATTGTATTATGAGCATAAACAACTCATTATTTTGACAAAAGAGAGTTTTTCAAGTACTTTCTAGTGAAATAAGAAATTATATATTATGTTCTTAAAGAATCACAGAAACAGTTCTTAAATTCAGAACAATGTAAAGGAAATGTTTACATAATTTCTCAATGAGCATGTTGAAATAAAATGTACAAATATTAATATTAATTAATATAATAAGTCAGTGGTGTGTTTCTGCCTTGGCTCACAATTTTCAGGCTCTCTTTGGAGTGCCATTGAATAATCTTTGCATATGTACAGAAATGTCCATATGCAGTCACCATTCTACCTGTAAAGCTATATATATATATATATATATACATATATATATATATATATATATATATATATATATATATATATATATATCTTAACTCTGGCCAATTAATTTAGTCTTTCTTGTTTTTCCAATTTTTTTTTCTTCTTTTTTTTTCTTTTCCCATCTCTTTCTGTTTGCTGTTTTTAGTTCATACTTGTATCAGTATTGCTTTTTGACTTGATAAAGAGAGGCATTATCTCTCGAAAGCTCGTTGCTTTATTATGAATAAGTTTGTCCAATAAAAAAGGTATCACTAATCACTGCAATACTCTGATTATTCAACTGGATTACTGGACATTCACGGCTACCTCACTCTTCATATATATATATATATATATATATATATATATATATATATCCACCTATACTTTTGCATACTTTAGATAATATGTAGCTAATTGGGGGAAAATAACTTTGCAAAGAACAAAAATAAACAAATGCAAAGGAGGAAGTGCAATTATCAGTGAATGCCTGGGATGTTCATAAGGCTTTTATACATTTAGGTATATAAATGTGTCAGCGAGATTGTCCTGTTGTTTAGGATAGATAAATATAGCAATAAACCATACTATGTAGAGAGGTAGTGGCCACGGTAATGAGTTTGGCACATTTTCCTCAAGTAGTACCAATACATTAAAATGATTATGCTCTTTAACGCTAATAACTCAGGCCTTGTAACCCAACATTCATGATTATAGACATATATATATATATTTTCTCTGCTTTATTTCTGTGTTTGGTTACAGCTTTATGATTCCTTAAGATGTGAAACTATTTACAACCCCAATTTATTTACTCCTTTCTCCCCTACATACTTGCACAGCTGACAGAACAGAGAAGTATTTGCGAATCTTGGAATTTTTTGCTTCATTCGGGAATCTATAATTAGTACTGCCTCTGACTTGACAAAGAGAGGTCCACTCTCGAAAGATCATCATGAAAACCATACATATTTTTGTTTGGCCAATATATATACATACATTCATCCACTTTAAGAAAGGTCTCTATAAGCAGTGGATTTAGAGGACAGCATTTTGTTTTACTGAATACTAGATGGTGATATGGTGATCAGCGCTACTGTTTTGCATACAACACGCCACAACATGTTCCTATTATGCACTGTGGATTAGAGATGAATAGAAGTAGCTTAGTGAATTATGTGAAGGTCTCAGAGTTCCTGAGACATCTAATTGCGGCCCTTCATGGCCCCAATGAATTTAAGTGAATAGTGGTCATTATGTATTTTTTCTGTATATCTAGACATTTTCTAAGAAATGGTATTCAAAAATGTTTTTATATACCACATATAACATTTAAGTAAAAAATGTAAAATTACTTTTATTCACATTCATGTTTGCTGATATTATCTAAATCTATTTTGTTTGTGTCAAGATTGGTATTTTTTTAGATGCTTCATTACTTTCTTGAAACATATATTAAAATGCAACTAATCAATTTTTTAGAGCTGTAGGTCTGTTGTTTATTTCTATGTGTAATAATCACACTAGTTATACCTCTTTGCAAACAGGCCACATTCTTGACTACCTACATACATTTGATGTCCGATGCAGTGATTTATATCTAGCATGTCTGTACATGACATGGAAAATAAATTGAAAAGTATTTGAAATGATAAAGACAGTGGTTGATAAACCGGAGACCCATTGTTTTAGTGAACTTCTGGCTCCAACATTCTTAAGCTAACTTAACTTCTTACCTTAATGACATAAATAATGCAAATATCTTGATTAGGTGCAAAGTATACACAGCAAAATAAACCTCACAATGGCATAATCTTTGACAAAAAATAATAATAATAAATAATAAGTCTTTACATGTCAATGTTAGAAATATGTTAAAAAAAAGTGGGAATTGATTGTCCCTTCAGTGTCTTCATTAATTATTGAGTCTATGAAAATCAGTAACAGGCTGGACTTTAAATGGTTTCAGTAAAAATTAAGAAGGCTTCTAAAATCAATTATTTCATATGAATTAGATGTACATAGAGGTCCAAAATTATGATTGCATATGTGATATGTGATTTTAACATTAGTTTACAACTAAAATAACTTGTATTTATCGGTAGTTTCATTTTTGCTGGTTCCTAATCCAACCAACCTTAAGCAGGAAAGTTGCTCATATGGCTCTTGAGCCTCTGGTAGGAAGTATATTGATATTGCTGTATACATATTTTTAAAATTTAAATATGTATATTAAAACAAACTTGTTTATTTCCCTTGGGAAAATGACTAATTTCACAAATATTCTTTACACTACTGTTAAAGTAATGTTTTAAGTAAGTCAGTAAATTTGACACCAGTTTTATACATACTAACTTTTAAAAAAAGAATTACATTTGAAAGAAAGAATTATTGTATGCTTAAAATGTAATGATTTACAAGATAATAGGCAGCATGGGCTTGATGCTGGGAGGTCACGACTAATATAATAGATTTTTTTGATTATGTAACTAAAGTTATCGACCAGGGTGGTGCCGTGTAGCTTATCTAGATTTTTTTGTTAAGCATGTTACATTGTCTCACTCAATAAACTAATTTATAAACTTCATAGCCTGAGACTATATTCAAACATATTCAGTGGATAGGTCACTGGCTGAAGGACAGACATCAGCGAGTCATAGTTAATGGAATAGAGTTAGAGGAAGGGATGGTTAGCAGTGGAGTGCCACTGGATTCAGTACAGGATCCTACTTTGTTTAATATATTTATTACTGATATTGCTAATGATATTACTTAATAATAAAATTATGACAGCAACTGATGAGGAAAGGGACTTGAGAGTCATTATATGTTATAAGTGGGTTTATTGGAATTGTTGGTAGTGAAATTAGCAGCAGAGAGATACTGTTGTCACTCTATAGATCCCTAGTTGGACCTAGAATACTATGTCCAGTTCTGGAAACCATATCTTCAAAATTATATCAACATATTAGAAGCAGTTCAAAAATTAGAACTAAAATGGTGCATAGTCTAAAAGACAAAATTTACAAGTACAGACTTCATGACTTTAATATGTATAGTTTAGATTACGTAAGGGAAAGGGTGAAATTATATAAACCTTCAAATAAATCAAGAAATGTTATAAATATCAAGAGAGAAGTGCCTTTGACAAAAAAAAGAAAAGAAATGCAACAACAACAGCAGGCTTTTGTTTTTGGAAGGTGGAAGATTTAGAGCTAATGTAAAAAAAAAATGCTACTTTATATTAAGAGCATAACATAAGTGGAGTAGCCTTTTAGGTGAAGTAGTAGAGTCAAACACAGTTAAGGAATTTAAGCATGTCTGGGATAAGCATAAGTCTATCCTGAGGCTTAATTAAGCCAAACGTTTCGGTAGATATAATGGGTGGATTAGATAGATCTTTTTTTTGTTCTTATCGGCCATCAAATCTATGTTTCTATCCCTGTTTCAATATGTAACAATTGTATATGCGTTTTAAACAAATCACTTTCTCTTCTATAAGTATTTAATATTAAGAAGTAAAAACATTTTTGTGCTTTTTTTTTTTATTTCACAATATTGTATTCACATGCAATAGTCTTGGCCACTATAACTATTTGCCAGAATTTGAGTACTTTATTAGCCTAAAAGTCTTCACTACTGCTTCATTAGAAAGTGATTGAAAATGGTAACATGCATAAATATAGTAGTATAGAATTAAATTATTTTGTATGATCAATATCTTTTGGATGTTTCTTATTCAGTAATGCATCAACATCTTTTAAGGATATGCAAATATTAAACAAATCTGTAGAGTCACAAAAATGCATATAAGGAGTGAGTAAACTATTTGTTAAGATATATGGTCAACATTTAATTTTAACTCCTTAAGTGAAAATATTAATTTTATTTGTGTGTATCTGTTTAGTTAAAGGACCACTGTAGTTTGGGAAAAACTTCACATGCTTGTGATGTATGTAACCAAATAACAATATTAGCAGGTATACAAGACAGGAACATAAAAGCATTTCAGAGAAAATGTTATATTTACACGACTCTTATTGTGTCATGGGTAGATCCTCTTAGACTGCTAGTCTGCCTATAATTTGAGGGGACGGGTTATTTTATGGATCCTTATTCTGACATTGACTGCTATTATGAAGGGGCTATTTTTTAAAATCTATGTCCAATGTTCATCCCACACCTCAATGGTTTATGATACCCAAGAAAACTAAATACAATAGTTAAAAAGTAAATGCTGTAATAATTTATTTAAAACCATGTACACATTTTGTCCATGAAGTCAAGTTTTTCAAAAGAGGAAACAAGAAATATTACACTGCAGTGGTACTATGATTTCATTCTAGATTGTTGTTATTATTTCCACAATGAATGACATATGTTTCAGTTATTACAAAGTAGCAACTAAATAATAACTATCTGTTTTTGTTGGGGTATTTAACTTGCAGGTCTCCATATTCAATTTACGCAAAAATAAAAAATGTACAGTTATGTTAGATACGTGTAATTTGTGGATTAATTGTATGTTTTAAACAAGCCTATATTAGTGGCATTAATAACAATACTATAAATATTGACTGTGATCATCACAGTAAAATCTTTTTTTATGGTGTTTTGACTGCTTTGTGTTGACAATCAAACCAGTTTATTCAAAATTAGTGTAATACTCCAGGTATATGATTATAACTCGCTGTCCCTTAATGCAGTTTTATAGACTTGGTGACTCCATGACTTGCCATATGTTCTTTCTCCATAGTATACACTAACAGCATAAACTTGAGATGAGTAAATCTATAGTATACATTTTCACTTTGTAAATTAAGTATTGTGGAAGTGTCATACACATTTTACGTGTTTCATCACTAAATGGCAGCTTCATCAGGGCCATCAATTAGAGACTTGAAAATCAAGTGGAAAAGACTTCCATACACTTCAATGGTCTTGTGTAACTCAGAAAATGTGTCTAATAAAATAAACAAGGTAATTTAACAATTTCAGTTTAGGGCCTTGGAAAGACTGAGTGCAAAGTTTAATTATGTATATAGCGTGAGAATTGAATTTAATGATTTTAATAAAGATTTTTGCTTTCCCACTTACAATTAATTTTGTTGCTGTCATCTACTGCTAATAACACTTGTTTCAAAAATGTAATTAATTAGTAAACAATGAGGCATTGATAAATTGACTGATTGCTGATTAAATTTAATTGTGACTAATTTTTAATTTACTCTTGTCGATTTATATTTTGTCACAGTCATAGTTTATGGCAGCTTGTAGAATTTTTAGGTGGCCACATGTTTCATAGTACTAACAGGGGCATTTTAATTCATTAAGCAAGAACCCATTAAGTAATGGGGCATAGCAAGCACATATTTTCTTAGCTGCATCTTTAAGAGGCTATTTGATTTTTTAATCCAAAGAACCCATTACTGATTAAAATGCATTAAAGGTTATATCTAAGTTTCCTGGATGATAAATGCATCTGATAGAGGAGCAAACATTTGTTTACATGAAAAAATACCCAAATAAATATTAGCAAACTCACCCTGATATCCGGAGTTTGCAAGCAGCAGCTTTTGAGAGTTAATACACCTGAAAATCCTTGCTACAATTAGTATACATTCATAATTTATTTTGGTCAATCATAGGCAGCTATACATTTTAATACAATGTAACAATAAGTGATGGCAGTTTGTGCAGGAAGGAATCATGGGATATGTAGTCCCCCTGTAGAAGGATTCAGACACTGATCTGTAGATCTCTGCATTGAGCTGCTGCTGGCTTGAAGGCAAGTAAAAGATTAACATCCATATTTGAATGCAGTGTTTCTATTGGTTGGTATCAGGTGCCTATGTAAGCTGTTGTGGGGTATGGAAAACAAGCTTTATTTTTAAATAAAAAAATTGTATGTGTATAGAATGACTCCATGTAATGTGTGTGTCTGATATAAGCAGCTTGTGTTAGAGTAGAACAAGTTAAGAACAGGGAAACTTAGATATACCTTTAAATGACCTTGAGTGCATGAATATGTGAGCCAATTAGCTATAATAGAACTACATGAGTCATCAGTATGGAATAACATACAGCATTATGATTTATAATAATAAGTATTTTCGTAATAGCTTACATTTGTTTATAGTCAAAACTAACAAGCAGTACATACACTTGCAATTGATGTTAATAAGATATTTAAAAATAATTTACTGTGTCATCTAAACTTTTAATTTTATCACAACATTATTTGAATCATCTGACTGGCCTAATCAAGTATTATTTTTGCAACTATTGGTGTCTGTTGTGCTCATAAATATTAAGATTCTATTCTGTAATAACATATTTGTTATGAATGTTAATTGACAACTAAATATATACACCATGTCATATTAAATTTGAAATGTTCAATTAATTTCTCAGCTTTATCATACTGTTTACACACCTGTGTACTTTTGATTGATTTGAGGTTATGCTTCTAAAATCTGTACAGCGTCTGAAGAATTTAATTAACTTTTATATATTTTGAAAACACAAAGCAGTACACAGCTGTGTTTGATGCATACAACATGTTCAAACTTGCATACATTTTCGCAACTAAAATATTAAGGATCACTGCAGCTTAAGAAAAAAGACATCTGTTTGTTTGTACCAAACTAAAAATATAAGCAGCTGTGCAACCATGGGTAAAACACATTTTGTTTTACGTCACTTCCTCAGGGCTGAATCTTGAGGTTGTTTGTTTTGTTCAGTGGAGAGAGGAATGGAGGAGGGTACAAAGCCTCTGTTAAGGTAATTAGATAAGACTGAAATCGATGCCACACCCCTTCCCTCTTCCTGGCCCAAAGGCAGACACTTTGCATCATTCACTACAATCATAGCTCTCCAGAAATGTAATCGTTCCTCTCACTCATACAGCTGCCACCAATGTATCATGGATCCCTCCAGGGTCCTGTAGCAGCATTGAAGTGTATTTATTTTTTTCTAATTTTAAACTTGCTGTATAACTTTTTCCCTGATTAATTATGCTCTTAGTCTGACTCAGAAGTTTTTAAACATATTTTAGCAGTAATGGTTGTACACATTAACAGCCTCATTAAATTGGGGCTACATTTTAAAATGTAGCCAGTAACTCCAAATTTACGTGTTATAGCTATTAAATCAGCCCTGTAATGTTGCTTGCTGCGGATATGCGTGTAAATACGCAGGACGGCCGACAACAGGCTACGTGCTGAGCAACATTGAACTTTGCGCACTTAAATCCTTTGATCCATCTTGCCCGTAACCGCATAGGCCAACATGTGCTCGAGATCACCCGCAAGGGGGGGGTAAAGTCCAATACATAGCACTTGTAATGCAAATAAAAGGGAAAGTGATGTTAGGTCTTAGAATTAACTAACTAACATTTGCTCAATTGAATGGAGGCCTAACAGCCTTATTAAATTACGATACAGCAAATTTAAAAGGGCTCTATTTAAGCACAGAGCATATTTTATTTACAGAAGTTCTTAGTTAGTGAACTTCTATCCAAAAGCAAGGTCTTCACTAATTAAAAACTTCTGTAAAAAAATATGCTCTGTGCTTAAATAGAGCTCTTTTAAATTTGCTGAATTGCAATTTAATAAGGCTGTTAGGCCCTCATGCAATTGCAATTCGGCCAATTGAATAGGGCCCTAAATAAGCACATAACATATTTTTTTTAAATACGTTTTTAGTTAGTACACATCTATCCAAAAGCAAGGTTTTCACTAACTAAAAACGTATTTAAAAAAAATATGTTATGTGCTTATTTAGGGCCCTATTCAATTGGCCGAATTGCAATAGAATGAGTCCCTTAGTGTTTAGTTTCTCAATAAATATTTATACTCTTTGTCATCTAGTTAAGAAACCATCATTTATAGTGAATTCTGTTCCAGAAAATTTCAATATGGAGTATCATTTTGTCACACAAACAGACATGTGGTATGAGATACTTACGTGTATTTAAAAGAAAAAGACCACACACTGGTGTTAATATATTACCATTTATTTAAAAAAATAACTTTTCCATATTACAAGAAAAATACTTTTTGCACTTTTGTGTATCTATATAGGAAAATTACATTGCTTTAAAGGGCTGAATTTATATTTCAGTAGTGTTAAATACATACTTATTTTCTCTCACAGTTAAACAAAGTCACAATTTAAATATGTGTGTATTTAGTTATTGATTTATCCATCTATACTAAATATTTATTAATTAGATAGTATAAAGTGCATTTTAACCTGTGGTACCAGATAGGAATAAGAGTGAATATTGACTATATTACACTAAACACTTGCCTAGGTGTAAATTGACCTATGGTACCAAAAAGGAACAAGAGAGTCCCAACAGTGGCTATTCAGATACTACTCACTTTTTATGACTAGGGGCAAGGCGAAATAAAGCAATTACTTATTTATTATCCATAGTTTATCACATTTTATTTTATCCTTTATCATATGAAACAGAAAGGTTCAACCTACCTGTTATTTGTTAAACTGTGAGAGTCACAACTGTGACCATTTATTTTCACATATAGTTAAACACAAGAATTTTTCTGTGTTCATCCTCTCATATTAGGAAGTATTTAACAACTAAATATTGGTCATAGACAGAAGTATTAACGATTATAACAGCATGTATTGATTGTGCAACAATCTACTATTATATAGTATTGCACATGATATAATACAGTTATCATTCACTGGTCATTTGAAATAAATTAAATAATACCTTAATATATTATTATATCTACCTGTGATACAAAGTAAATTCTCTTTTCCTACATTTCTTATGCATTTATTCTGCAGTGGAAGTTGTTGCTTTGGTTTCTACTGATCTTGGAGAGGACGTACAGCAGCAGCTTCCATCTACTGCAATGGAAATGTGGTAACTAAAAAGGACACATCTGGTTTAGAAAAAGGGAAAAAGAAACTGACGCTAAATAATATTTTTATTTCTAATAAACAATTTGTACTATAACAGAAGCCAGGACTTATGATTGTGCTAAGTGTAATTACAGGCTATTATGCAAAACAAAAACAAAAAATAACTTGTTTATTTTAATATCATGTCACTGATAGACCTTAATATGAAATATACATTAGGCTTATAAAGTTAATATGGAATGCCAGAGTTGTGATAATCGTCACTTGGGAAGCTGATACTATTGAAAGCTTATCTTATCTGCATCCAAGATTCTTCTCAGGTGACTAACCAAGTTTAGAAAAAAACATGCATGCCCCTAATAAAGAGTGTAAGTGAATAATTATTTTTGCCCCTTTCAGATTCTTTATTTTATTTAATAAAATGACTAGCATACATGTGAGCCTACATTGTAGCTCTAGGTCCCTGACAAAGCAGTAATAATAAAAATAATGTAGATGTTGGTGAAAATGTATTGTCTTGTAATCACTAATCAGTAAGGTTTAATATATAAGAAAAACATTTCTGTACATTTTCAAAATGTTCAAAACTTGATGGAGACATACTTGGTCAAAAACATTTGAAAAGAGGAACAATAGGAACATCTGAAGCATTTTATGAATGCAACCTCCTACTTGACTAGTTATGTTCAGAAAAGTAAAAGAAGAAAACCAGTCTGGTACTTTGGAGAGGTGGCAGGCATTTGTAAAAAGAAAAAACTGCTTGTAGATAGAACCAAACCGAGGCAGACAACAGGTTATCAGTTGTACCCACACAGAAGAGAAGATTGAACAATCAATAAAAAAAAAGGGCACAACTATCTTTAGCTATGTTAGTGAAAAGAGATGTATACTTCAGACATCACATCATAGCTATTCAGAGGAAGACAAGGACTTAGAAAACTGTCTAAACGACTGCTTCTATTCTGTATTTTAAGATCATTATGGGAAGGAGGGATAACATGTTTTGCTGACATTAAGTTCAAAGTAATTCATTAAGTTGATACAGATAATATATATCAAAGGGTATTGATGGAGCTTTGATATGTACTTATAGCACATTTAACTGAACTTTTTATTCAATCATTATCACAACTGGATCCAGATAACGGATAGAAATGTAATGCCGCTTTGACATCAAAAGTGTGCAACTTGATAGACACACTTTTGAAAGAAATAATTGTTGAATAATTAAGTCCCAGGTCCAAGGCAACATGGAGATCATATCAGACGAATCTAGTTGACTTATAAATTAATTGGGATGGGGCAGTATGCTTAACATCTGGAGCAGGGGTGTCCAAACTCGGTCCTGGAGGGCCACACACATGCCTGGATTTGATGAAAACCCTGCTGTGATCAGGTGAGTCAGTCACTTCTTCAGTCATCTAATCTAATCTGATCTAAAGTCTAGTAAAGCAGTTGACACAGTTCCACACAATAAACTGACCAAAGGATAAAGCTTTGGGATTATCACATATATAGTTGTGAGCAGGCGAGCATGGTTAAGCCGTTGCTCACGCTAGCGGGCTCTCGTAGAGAGGGACGCGGCGAGCCTGCGGCCCTCGCGAAGCAAGGGTCACAGTTGCTGGCAAGGAGCGCCGCAGGCGCTCCTTGCCAGCAACCGCGGCCCTCGGGAAGAGAGGGAGCTGTTGCTCATGCTTGCGGGTTTGAAGCGCGCTCCTTGCCAGCATTTGCGGCCTTTGCGAAGAGAGGGAGCTGTGCGTGCACGCCGCTGGAGAGAGGGAGCAGAACTCCATGCCCCATTAGACACATCAGACTACTTACATTCATTGGAGCATTTCAATTCACCTCCGCCATGTCTCCCCTGCCTGCACATTTTCTGCAGAGGCAGGGAGTTTCAGAATTACGTCACATGCATGCAAAGTCATTCAGGAAGTCCCTGCCTCTGCAGAAAAACGCACAGGCAGGAGATGCATAGTGGTGGATAATTGAACAGCTTCGATGAATGTAAGTAGTCTGATGGGTCTGACTGATAGTGATAGATCTAACTGATGGGTCTGATGGGGCCCATGGAGGCCTGACCTTGGGGGACATGAAGGCTTAGCCTGGGGGGACATGGCATCATGAGCTGGAGGCCATAAACTAATTAAAAAAAACAACATATATACAACAAAATGTGCACTGG
Source organism: Discoglossus pictus (assembly GCA_027410445.1). Taxonomy (NCBI): domain Eukaryota; kingdom Metazoa; phylum Chordata; class Amphibia; order Anura; family Alytidae; genus Discoglossus; species Discoglossus pictus. Next base: position 459,340,100 of record CM050163.1, on the reverse strand, counting down.
GACATTATATATATATATATATATATATATATATATATATATATATATGTATATATATATATATATATATATATATATATACAGTTGCAAGCAAAAGTATGTGAACCCTTTGGAATTATATGGATTTCTGCACAAATTGGTCATAAAATGTGATCTGATCTTCATCTAAGTCACAACAATAGTCAATCACACTCTGCTTAAACTAATAACACACAAAGACTTAAATGTTACCATGTTGTTATTGAACACACCATGTAAACATTCACAGTGCAGGTGGAAAAAGTATGTGAACACTTGGATTTAATAACTGGTTGAACCTCCTTTGGCAGCAATAGCTTCAACCAAACGTTTCCTGTAGTTGCAGATCAGATGTGCACAACGGTCAGTAGTAATTCTTGACCATTCCTCTTTACAGAACTGTTTCAGTTCAGCAATTTTCTTGGGATGTCTGGTGTGAATCGCTTTCTTGAGGTCATGCCATAGCATCTCAATCGGGTTGAGGTCAGGACTCTGACTGGGCCACTTCAGAAGGCATATTTTCTTCTGTTTAACCCATTCTGTTGTTGATTTGCTTCTATGCTTTGGGTCGTTGCCCTGATGTAACACCCATCTTCTGTTGAGCTTCAGCTGGTGGACAGATGGCCTTAAGTTCTCCTGCAAAATGTCTTCATAAACTTGGGAATTCATTTTTCCTTCGATGATAGCAATCCGTCCAGGCCCTGACGCAGCAAAGCAGCCCCAAACCATGATGCCCCCACCACCATACTTCGCAGTTGGGATGAGGTTTTGATGTTAATGTGCTGTGCCTCTTTTTCTCCACACATAGTGTTGTGTGTTTCTTCCAAACAACTCAACTTTTGTTTCATCTGTCCACAGAATATTTTGCCAGTACTGCTGTGGAACATCCAGGTGCTCTTGTGCAAACTGTAAACGTGCAGCAATGTTTTGCTTGGATAGCAGTGGCTTCCTCTGTGGTATCCTCCCATGAAATCCATTCTTGTTTAGTGTTTTACATATCGTAGATTCGCTAACAGGGATGTTAGCATATGCCAGAGACTTTTGTAAGTCTTTAGCTGACACTCTAGGATTCTTCTTCACCACATTGAGCAGTCTGCGCTGTGCTCTTGCAGTCATCTTTACAGGACGGCCACTCCTAGGGAGAGTAGCAGCAGTGCTGAACTTTCTCCATTTATAGACAATTTGTCTTACCGTGGACTGATGAACAGCAAGGCATTTGGAGATACTTTTATAACCCTTTCCAGCTTTATGCAAGTCAACAATTGTTAATCGTAGGTCTTCTGAGAGTTCTTTTGTGTGAGGCATCATTTACATCAGGCAATGCTTCTTGTGAAAAGCAAACCCAGAACTGGTGTGTGTTTTTTATAGGACAGGGCAGCTGTAACCAACACCTTCAATCTCATCTCATTGATTGGACTCCAGTTGGCTGACACCTCACTCCAATTTGCTTTTGGAGATGTCATTAGTCTAGGGGTTCACATACTTTTTCCACCTGCACTGTGAATGTTTACATGGTGTGTTCAATAACAACATGGTAACATTTAATTATTTGTGTGTTATTAGTTTAAGCAGAGTGTGATTGTCTATTGTTGTGACTTAGATGAAGATCAGATCACATTTTATGACCAATTTGTGCAGAAATCCATATCATTCCAAAGGGTTCACATACTTTTGCATGCAACTGTATATATATATATATATACTGTATATATTATAAATATATTATAGATTTTATACACACATATATTATACAGATTATAAGTATATTATATATTATATACACAAATATATATATATATATATATATATATATATATATATATATATATATAAAAGTATATATATAAAAGTATATATAGAAAGGGGTTGTCAGAATGTAATTTATCCCAACTCTTAACCCCATTAGCGCTTGGGCGATGTGTAGAGAAAAATAGATAATGTTGTTCAATTAGTATGGGGATGCTATTGCCGGTCTTCCGTTTTAGTGAAGAGACACAGGGGAGGGGTGAAGAGACACAGGGGAGGGGGGAAGAGACACAGGGAAGGGGGAAGAGACATAGGGGAAGGGAGAGAGAGGAAAGAGACTCAGGGGAGGGAGAGGGGGGAGAAACAGGAGTGCTACAGGGGGAGACACACAGGGGAGGGCGAGGGTGGTATGAGACACAGGGGAGGGCGAGGGTGGTATGAGACACAGGAGAGGGCGAGGGGGGAAGAGACACAGGGGAGGGTGATGGGTAAGGGACACAGGGCAGGGGGAGAGAGACACGGGAGGGTGGAAAGAGACACAGTAGAAGGGAGAGGAGGGAATGAGAGACAGATGAGGGAGAGGGGGGGAAGCGACAAGTGGAAGAGAGACATAGCGAGGGAGACATAGGGGAGTGAGGGGTGGGGGAGAAAATATATATAGAACTCCATCATGCCGTCATTTTTGACGGGCAAGTCGCTAGTTTATAATATCTATGAGCTACATAACATCAGATATTAGGAATGATTTGCTTGGATCACTACTGCAGGGTAGATTAACTGTTATGAACTTCTCCATTTGTAAGTTATGTTTCTTACTGTTTAATGATGGACCTCACATTGTTTGGAAATGTCTTTAGAACTCTACCCAGACTGATGAGCAGCTTCTATTCTTTCTCTGAGACCGTCACAGAAATATTTAGACTTAGGCATGATACGTTACCACAAACCTGAATGCTCCAGACCAAACTGATTTTATGATTACATATATAGGTGGTAGCACTTCCTGATAATCAGGTAACCATGTGCACGTGATATAGAAGTAGTAAGAGTAAACATACTTTCTCACATGGCTTCTGAATGTGGGTTGATTCTTTGTTTAAGAATAACAAAGTATCATTTGTATCTGTTATTTGTCATAAGTTTACATTTGTCTACTGTTGAACCTGGTTAGTACTAGGTGAAGATTAATTATGTCTTAATATGGAAAACCAAAGACTTGAGAATATTTACTTTCTTTTTCACTATGCATTCTGAAAAATAATTTTTCATTCGTCGATAATGGGTTATAGTATGTGGGTATTTCTGTAATGTATTAAAACCAAAAAAATTATTGTTCTTAACAATAAACCTGATTTGTTACGCCAGAATCCATTTGGGGGTAACCAGTATATTTTTCATTTGCTTCCTAATTTTGTGTCTTTTGAAGCTGGATCTTAGTAACACAAAAATTAAAGACAAGAATAATTATATGATGCAATTATAAGTTAAGTTACATGTTTAGGACTTTACCTTGGTTATTTCCATATACAAACATGAATTACTTATTGTGCAAACAAGCAAATTTTGCATTGTTAAATATTCATGGTGTATCATCTTAACTACAATTAGGTGCAGTGAAGCAAACATAAGCTTGAGTTAATTGGAAATACTTTAGTTATCATCTGCATGAAGGCAGCGATATGTGCTTGTCAGAGTGCTAAACAAGTGGTTTGCAATACTTTTGATGTCTGGGACACGTGGGTTACCATCCTAATCTGATGTGGACCACATTTCAAGATCCAAACTATACTATATTTGGCCCAAACTGAACAGTGTAGATGTTAACTACAAACCTGTTGTTTTATGATTTATATACAGTATATCTGAGACTAATAACCATGATGTCTTTGAGACTTCCATTTTTAATAATTAAGGGTAGGGACTTCCTATGTAAACCCAAGTGAGTTGGAGATCAAGTAACTGGCAATACAGGGATGCATGAAGAATTACCATAGTACATGAAAGCAAACGTCTACTTCATGCTTATCGTACACAATTCTTGGATGAAGTATGTGCTGTATTCTTTGTGCTCTATTTTCTCTTGTCCCTGTCATAGTTTAGTAAATATCACCCTTAATGCTAAATGTCCATGAAAACTTACAACATAGAGGTGTGTAGAGAAAATAGATCCACCCTTACAAAGAAAATGACAGACTTATTTTTGTAGGGACAGTGTAAAGGGCTTGGCATCCTAGGTATACAGCAAAGAGTTGCAGAGCTTTCTGTTAACATTTAGAATTGACCGAACAGACCTATGAAACCATGCTTCCCCTCTACTCTTCCTAGTACTCCAGCAGATTGTGGTCTACTATGTAAATATATCTTTCCAAATATGGTTGATTTTTGAGTTTTGCACATTTATAGTTTGGTTTCATTTGGACTTTAGTCTGTGTGCTTATCTCCTTAATTATAACCTTTGCTATCTTGCAGCTCAACATGCCTCATGTACATATCTTAATGATAAAATTATAAAGGTCTAACTTGAGGCTGAATCATTTAACTCTTTGAAATCAACAAGTTTGTTTTGGTTTTTAGATGCCGAAGACATGGCTCACTGGGCTAATCCCAGTTTTAGTGTGCAATGTGCTTTCCCCAAAGTACCGCGCAAGATTGAAAACTTACATTTTTTTTCAATGTACACTGGTCCGTTATGTGATAGCTTTCTCTTTGAATTTTAACCTAATTTATAACTTTTATCCTTACTATCTTAACCTTGTAAGTTTAAAAAAAGATTAAATACTGTGGTTTTAATTTATGAATAGGATGTAAATGAATCAATGTTGTGGTGTACAGTGCGTAATGAATGTAATATTTTGTAGTTGTAAATGTTAATGCGTTTAAAAATTAAAATGTAGTTTGGCATCATTTAAGGTAGCGTCGTTAACTTGGGGTCAGCTTGGACATAGAGTGTAGTTTTTATAGAGTCCCTACCATTTACGACTGCCATAAACCGTATTGGTCCAAATATAAGCCGCACCCGCATAAAAGCCGCACCTGTAAAATTCAAGGGGATAAAATAGAAAAAAGATAGTACTCAAATATAAGCCGCACCCTTAAAATTGGAGAGAAAAAGACTCTCCCAATGATCAGCCATTGCAAGAAACAGACTTTCTAATTAATACTGTAACAGGTTACAGGATTACAGGCCTTACAGGATGTTAGAATCACTAAAACCATAAATCGCTATTCAACTGCTACAATACCGCAGTCTCAAGCACGCAAATCAGCACCCTTTTTATGTTTGCGAATATAAGCCGCACACGTAACTCGCAAAGCTAGCAAATTGTCAGTAATTTTTTTATGGTCGTGAATATAAGCAGCACCCGTAACTCGCAAGCTCGAAAATCAGAAAAAAGGTACAGCTTATATTCAGACCATTACGGTATATTGCAGAGTATCTACAAGTGTTTGTCAGTGTGATTTAACATAAACTTTACTATGAATTTTTGCAGTCATAAAAACAGAAAAAAATGTAAAAAATGAAAAGCAAACACATTGATATTTGTAAAAAAAACTGTGTTTTAGTGAAGCAGATGTGATGAGAGTGTGAATATATAAATGATCTTTCATAGGCACAGGAAACAAAATGCTAAAAAACAGAAACATTCAGCATAAGTTCAAGTTACATGATTGATTGGATATTGTTTGATTTGAGTCATTTCCAGCAGTAATTACCAACATGTTTTATTTTAGTATTAAAGGTACTGATAGCATATTTATTTTTATACTATTTTTGTGCTATTGAATCCTTGGCATTAAGGATCTGAAACTGATTGCCTTGGCTTGGAATCAAATATTAAAAACATTTCTTTTTTTGCATAACATGATACATCAAAACTCAGGTACTTCATATTTGTTTTTGATTTTTTTCTTCGTATATTCAGACAGGAAAATGTGTAAGAGTAATATGTTACAATTTATACCTGGTATTTGGAAAATAATGTGGTTATTTTATTTTATAACACGTTAGAGTGTTATCTGTTATTCTATTTTTTTTTGGTATGATCAACTTGAATACAAAAAAAGTCAGTTTAAGAAAAAAATCTGTGCGCATAATATTTAAAGGGACATGGGACATTCAAGGATTTAAAAAGCAGTTTGTTTTACTGTTTTTTTGCATGAAATAATAAGTAAAACATGTAATTTCATTAATGCTAACAGGCCATGCAGAGAGCATACTTTAATCTGTAGATCTCATTGGCTGATAGGGCACAAGCCATCAAGACACATTTTCAAATATCTTCTTTTTGATGCAACAAAGAAAAAGAAAAAAAGATTTCCATGTCCCTTTAAGATCTGCTAGTTGATATACATATTATTATTGAGCTATTTTGCCGATAGTTGTCACCATTGATTTATGCCATCTTTATGCACAAAAAGAGGGTTTGGGTAGATGCACTGAAATGTATGATGCAAGCATTATTAAATTAATGATATATATTCCTATATGCTATGTTTTATGTTCATGCATTTTAGAATAAATAAGCTCTATTTTGAAAAAATGTGGTTGGTTTACTGAAGGAATATTGGCTTAGTCAATATGATAAAATAGTCAATTTTAGGGAAAGGGTGCATACAAAAATCAATGACAATTTTATAAATAACACATGTCCAGAGTTATATAGGGCCTCATTCAATTGCGATTTGGCCAATTGAATAGGGCTCTAAATAAGCACATAGCATATTTTTTTAAAATAAGTTTTTAGTTAGTGAAAATCTTGCTTTTGGATAGATATTTACTAACTAAAAACTTCTTTAAAAAAAATATGTTATGTGCTTATTTAGACCCCTATTCAATTGGCCAAGTTGCAATTGAATGAGGGCCTGAGAGAGCATAACAAAGTATTTAAAATATGCCATGATACATTTTGATTGTTCTAATCTTTAGTTTTGAGTGACAAGCTCTGGATATCATCTTTATGCATCTTGAAGGAATGTCACATTAAATTGATTGGTGGTCCAGCAATAAGATATTATTATAATATTCTGTTAGTTTGTATCTGCAACATTGAATGAATACCACTGATGTAATTTTCATATATTTACTGTCTAGTGTTAAACTATTTCTTTATACCCTTGCTAGTGAACTAAATTTTGCTCAGCAAATTAGATTTTTGACACTTTTATGTATGTGTAGGTGGTACAGTATATATAATGATTGAAAAATAAGTCCATTGGTGGCTTGTGGGAATTAAAGGTACATGGAAATAATGTTTTCTTTGTTGCAGAATGCCTGAAAACCTTATCCTTTTGTGTATTTGCAATGGTTTCACTAACATATGACTTTTGTACTTTACAAGGGTATTTAGCCTGGTATATTTAGTAAATATACCAAACACTTTCCATCTATTTAGGAATTAGTTGTTCCTGAATATGAGTTATTTACCCCTTTTGCATGGATTATGGTGCCACATGTGACCACCACCAAAAAATTCCCTCCCCTCTGTCTCTATATTCTGAGCCTACTTAGATTGTGAGCTCTTGTGAGTGCAGGGCCCTGTACACCTTCTCTACTAAATATACCAGGCTAAATACCCTTGTATCCTTTTGTCAAATTTGTCTTGTGAATTACAGTAACTGTATCTCCTATATGTAGCACTACAGAACATGTTGGTGTTTTATAATTAAATGATAATTTATATAAAACAACTGACATGCATCTTTGTGGGAAATGAAGTACATCAAAGAAGAGCTGACCATTTTCATTAAATATATTAGCTCAGATTAGGTAAAATTGAGGTTTAGACTGTTTTAATATTTAGATGGTACTTTCCACCTAAAAAACTTGCTACTGTCAACATTTCTTTAATTGATATGTGCTAAACCCAAACACTTCCACTAATATCGAATTCATAGAAATGCAAATCTCCTTTTCCAGCTAAGCTATCAAATATTTGTTATTCAGTGACACTAGCAAAAAATAAATATCTGCTACAAGTAATTTCTCAAATGTGTAATTAAAATGTCAAGCAATAAAAAAAAAAAAAATATGAATCCCTTTGCTAAGTTTTCCACATAACATAGTAGCGCTATAATTTTTTTCATTGTAATTTTACTGTCTAGACCAGGTGTTTGCGAGATGTTATAATTAAAGAGTCCCATTTTGCTGAAATTAGACAGCATATTCTCTTTTTACGAATAAGAGATCATTTACATAAATGAAAATATAAAACTTAACATTTTACTGGTTAATAGTGTAACTGATTTTGTACAGAGGCAGTCATGTTCAGATAATGGCGTGCTTTCCCTCCAAGGGGATTTACATAATATTGAGGAATGGGCATCTAAATGGCAGATGAGATTTAATACGAATAAATGTAAGGTTATGCATCTGGGAAGGAAAAATAGCCATGCAATTTATAATCTTAATTGAGCAAATCTTGGTGTATCAGATATTGAAAGGGATTTGGGAGTACTTGTGGACAACCACCTAGGTAACAGTGCTCAAAGCCAAGCAGCAGCTGCAAAGGCAAATAAAATATTAGCATGTATTAAGAAGGGTATAGAAGCCAGGGAAGCAAATATAATTCTGCCACTATACAAATCCCTAGTAGGCCATCATTTGGAATATGGAGTCCAATTTTGGGCACCACTTTATAAAAAGGACATTTTAGAGCTGGAAAAGGTACAGAGAAGGGCAACAAAACTAATAAGGGGAATGGAGGGGCTAAGTTATGAAGAAAGACTAACCAAATTAAACTTATTTTCTCTAGAAAAAAGGCGTCTAAGAGGAGATATGATTACCTTATATAAATACATCCAGGGTCAGTATAAAGATTTGTCAAGGGAGCTTTATGTGCCAAGAGGTTTTCAACTGACAAGAGGACATCCCTTGAGGTTAGAAGTAAAAAGATTCCACCTCAAAGAAAGAAAAGGGTTCTTCACAGTAAGGGTGGTTAATCTGTGGAATTCTCTACCAGAGGAGGTGGTGACAGAGGATTCGATAGATAACTTTAAAAGGGGACTAGATTTATTTCTAATTAAAAAGGGAATTCAGGGTTATCATGGATAATTAGAGAGACAGTATTGATCCAAATTTTTTACATTTCCCTTTGAGACAATTGGATAAGTCTCGCTTGTGTTTTTTTTTTTTTTTTTTTCTATTTGCCTTCCTCTGGACTAATTAATAATAAAAAAAAAACATTAAATAATTGATTAATAATTAATTAACAACTAATGAATTAATAGATAATCCGCATATTGCAGATCAGAGGAGATCTTAAAAGGTTGAACTTGATGGACTGAAAGTCTTTTTTCAACCTTAAATACTATGGCCCTCATTCTATTATCGGGCGTAAATCGGCCGCAAATCTGCGATTCCTTGCGGGGCTCCTGTTACCTTGCAATTCAATTATACGGCGCCGCAAGGATATCCCCTTACGGCCGTCCGTATATCTTGCAATCGGCCGTAAGCTCAGAAATCTTTAAATGCAAAAATAAATTTAAGACGGCACTGTACAGCTCTGTAAATGCTAGGGATCATTATGGGGGACATGAGGATTAATAGCAACCCCCTCTCAAGCTTGCACATCATCCCAAATCCGAGATTACATTAACTGTTTATTTTCCGGCCGCAGCGTGGGCGGGTCTGAGGTGCTCCAAGCCCTCTGGACTTTTTACATGGATATGTGACATAAATAAAATAAAAAATTATTTACGGATTTGAGTGTAGGGGAATGTTGTGCTATTAATGCTAACACCTACAATCACTTTATAGTCTCATAAGAGTGCAGGATGGCTTTATTATGGCTTTAAAATGTGCTTAATTGTGTGCCGGCGGGACCTTTTTGCTGCGGCTTTGTTTTAGCCTTGCAGAGAGATTTCCCGGAGCAATTGAATAGCAACCAGGATTTTCTTACGGCCGAAACTCTTGCGGCCGTTTAAGATCAAAGGCTTTCCTCCGGCACGTGCGGCCGCAAGGGATAGCAAGGCGCCGGCCGCAAGCCTGCCGGAGTCCCCGGCCGGAAGGGAATAGAATAGGCGAATAGCTTGCGGCCGGTCCTTGCGGCCCCGCATCTCCTACGGCCGATAATAGAATGAGGGCCTATGTAACTATGTAACTATGTTTAGATTGCAGTTTCTACTATATGAAATAACTGATGGTTCAGGTTGGAGTAGAATTCACAGGGTAGGAATGATACTATTACAGTGGGGGAATAGAGTATTTGATCCCCTGCTGATTTTGAACGCTTCTCCACTGACAAAGAAATGATCAGTCTATAATTTTAATGGTAGGTGTATTTTAACAGTGAGAGACAGAATATCAAAAAAACAAAACAAGAAAAATGCATGTCAAAAAAATTATGAATTGATTTGCAAGTCAATGAGGGAAATAAGTATTTGACCCCTTCATCTTAGTACTTGGTGGCAAAAGCCCTGTTGGCAATCACAGAGGTCAGACGTTTCTTGTAGTTGGCCACCAGGTTTGCACATATCTCAGGAGGATTTTGTCCCACTCCTCTTTGCAGATCCTCTCCAAGTCATTAAAGTTTTGAGGCTGATGTTTGGTAACTTGAACCTTCAGCTCCCTCCACAGATTTTCTATGGGAGTAAGGTCTGGAGACTGGCTAGGCCACTCCAGGACCTTAATGTGCTTCTTCTTGAGCCACTCCTTTGTTGCCTTGGCTCTGTGTTTTGGGTCATTGTCATGCTGGAATACCCATCCACGACCCATTTTTAATGCCCTGGCTGAGGCAAGGAGGTTCTCACCCAAGATTTGATGGTACATGGCCCTGTTCATCTTCCCTTTGATGCGGTGCAGTTGTCCTGTCCCCTTAACAGAAACGCACCCCAAAGCATAATGTTTCCCATCTCCATGTTTGACGGTGGGGATGGTGTTCTCGGGGTTTCGGCAGCATTCCTCTCCTCCAAACATGGCGAGTTGAGTTGACGCCAAAGAGCTCCATTTCGGTCTCATCTGACCACAACACTTTCACCCAGGTTTCTTCTGAATCATTCAGATGCTCATTGGCAAACTTCAGACGGGCCTGTACACATGCTTTCTTGAGCAGGGGGGCTTGCGGTCTCTGCAGGATTTCAGTCCTTCATGGCGTAGTGTGTTACCAATTGTTTTCTTGGTGACTATGGTCCCAGCTGCCTTGAGATCATTAACAAGATCCTCCCATGTAGTTCTGTGCTGATTCCTCACTGTTCTCATGATAATTGAAACTCCATGAGGTGAGATCTTGCAGGGAGCATGAGACTGAGAGAGACTGGCAGTTATTTTGTGTTTCTTCCATTTGCAAATAATCACACCAACTGTTATCACGTTCTCACCAGGCTGCTTGGCGATGGTCTTGTAGCCCATTCCAGCCTTGTGTAGGTCTACAATCTTGTCCATGACATCCTTGGACAACTCTTTGGTCTTGGCCATGGTAAAGAGTTTGGAATCTGATTGATTGCTTCTGTGGACAGAGGTCTTTTATACAGGTAACGAGCTCAGATATGGGGCACTCCCTTTAAGAGATTGCTCCTAATCTCAGCTCGTTACCTGTATAAAAGACACCCGGGAGCCAGAAATCTTGCTGATCAAATTCTTATTTCCTTCACTGACCTGCAAATCAATTTTTTACTTTTTTTTAACATGAGTTTTTCTTCTTTTTTTTGTTATTCTGTCTCTCACTGTTAAAATACACCAACCATTAAAATAATAGACTGATCATAATAAGTAATAAGGGTTTAGGTTTGACAGAAAAATACAACAGGGGTTAATTGAAGAGACCGGTCTTCCTTGGACTAGGTGGGAATTCATTGTTAGACTTCACAGTAGTATTGAAAGTAGTTAAGATCTCAGCAGCTTCTGGTAGTCCAGAGATATGCATGGAATAGATACTGAGTCTACAGAGCGAGACAGGCATATGATGGAAGCATGCAATACTGGGAATTCATAGGAACCAGTGCAATAAAGCAAAGGAATGTTCCAAAGCAGATAAATCTTTAGTGTTAATTTGATGCCAATCAGGCCCCAATGAGGACAATGTGAAAATGGTGCACAACTGCTGGGAGTTGAGTGTATCATAATGGACTAACATGGCAGGTCTATGGGGATATACAGACAAGATTAGATCATAAATAATTTTACAAATAATGTGTGTAGCTGAGCATAGGCATTAGTCGAGGTATGCAGGAATACAAATAAAGTTATACTGCTTTAGTTTTATTTCATGCTCACATACTAAAGGAAAGCAAGAATGCCAGTCGTGTGTATAAAATGAATTATGCAATATTAAATTTTTTAAATCTGCACTGGTCCTTTAATGTTCTGTTTTAGCTCTGGGTTTTGATAAGTATTTGAGGTCAGGCCTTATTATCTTCTATCATTGTGGATATTTTGTATCACACTTAACATTATATAGTTATCTTTTAACTGTACGTAAGTATGTTGCCATGGTAACGTTCAATCCGCAGCTAATCCACAGCTAATCCATTCAATTTGCATTTGCCTTATTAATCAATTCAATGTCTTTTTTTTCTGTTTCAACTCCACTAAAAAAAAGTATTATTCTAGGAAGTAAAGAAAAGTACCTTATTGTCACTGCACATTCCATTAATGTAAATGTATACTAAAGAGTATTTCTGGGGGAACTATTTATTTTGTTGTGCAATTGATATATTTCATAATGAATTGTGTTATTGGAAAATTATGCAGAAATGTTTGTGGAAAATGATACTTTGTAATATTAATGCAGGTTTGTTACTAAAATATGTAATGTAAAGGTATTGCAGTATTCATATTTATGCAAAACAAAATCCACATGTGATTTAATACTGGTTAGAATGCAGACTTCCCTTATAATGTACAAATCAGAGAATCAGGCATTGAATTCTTTCGCTAAAATATGATTTTCTAGGGTCTGTGCCTATCATTTTATTTAGGATAAGGGTTTGCAAAGATAAAAAAGTAGGGAGGGTGGCATAGATCCATCAAATATGTTTTGAATGGATCGAAATCCATTTCTACTCTGTCTATGGAAGGAGAGGAGAACTGTATAACACCATTACAAATAATCATGTAAAACAAATATTGAACCTTGTTCAATCATTTCGTTGTAGAATTTATATTAACATTCAATGTTATTCGAATTCACTTTTAAAAACTGAGTGAGTGCGCCATACTTTTAAAACATCTATGATCATGGATGCAGTGTCTGTGCTTGACTAGGATGTGGATCATGGACATTATTCCAGTATACAACAACAGTATCTCTGTTTTTAAAGTAATAAACATGATTTTAGTTGAAACCCAGAAATGAAAGTTTGTATGGTTCTGCATGTTTCTGGAGTCTTTTGAATCAAAACAAACATGGGAATGTGTTCTTTTGCTCCCTTGCTTGGTTACACCTAATAAGATATGGAAGGTTCCTGGGTTATACTAGGTATGTAATATATCTATCTATTTATTTAAAATCAAACAAATAGTCCATGTATGAGTCTTCTCTCTGCAGCATATTCAGACACAAAGGGCCTCATTCAATTGCGATTTGGCCAATTGAATAGGGCTCTAAATAAGCACAGAGCATATTTTTTTTACAGAAGTTTTTAGTTAGTGAACTTCTATCCAAAAGCAAGGTCTTCACTAACTAAAAACTAAAAAATATCATTGTGTTTATATAGAGCCCTATTCAATTTACCAAATCGCAATGGAATGAGGCCCACACTCTGTAGTGCTGGATGTGCAGTGTAGTGTCATAATCTATCAGAGACCACATCTCAGCAGCATTTTGTGTCATATTGCTCAGAGATGGTTACTAATTGGTTAGTTTCAGATAGCACAGCAGAATCCATAGCTCCTATTTAATTGTCCAAATCGCAAATGCATGGGCCAGTAAAGGAGCCTGTAAATGTTACGGATATTTTAATGCTACTTTTATCTACTTGCATTCCAATTGCGATTTACTGACTCAAAAGCAGCGCAGTTGTCAATAACATAACTCTGTCCTGTCTCCTCCTTTGATGTTTCAAGCCTGCAAAGAAGAACATTTTTATTTAATTGCAACAATTCAACAAGCCTGCAATTGCCTTCAAACCTGTAAATGGCAAATGTATAAAAAAAATCTACGAGTACTAGATAGGACTTGTAAGTGGATTAAACACCTGTTCATAATACTGTAAAAAACACACACTACTGTACTAATAATAATGGGAAAACAATTAAAGTCATTAGAATTAATTGCACAACAGTCTCAAGCTTGCAAATCTGCAATAAAAATATATATTGTTTTATGTTTTATTTCTGTGTTATATCAATCCCGGGGATCAAGGAGTTAATAGTTATCATGGAACCCGCATTGTCTAGAACAGTTGCTTTATTGATTTTTAAATTTCTGGAGTGTGAGTCCGATTGCAAATTGTACTTCTAAACACTAATTGATTGTAGTCTAAACTCCATGTTTTACTGACATCATGATGGATTTACTTTTGGCTCTGTCTAAAATTCAACTTATGGGTTGCTTAATTGATTATGATCATGCCCTGAAATGCTGCGTACAGATTCATGGTTTGCGTGTTGGGGCTGTGAGCATGTAATTGCGGGCTTGAGATAATTGAATACCTCTAAACATATGTAAAAAAAATTGTAACCCACAGCCAAAATGTCAGGTTACTTGTAATTACAGGCTTGGAGTTAAGTAGGGCTGCATGCGCTGTAAAAGGCAAAACCATACAGCGACTATTAACAGCAATAAATATAGCCCTGTTTTAATAGAATGTTTTCTACATATAATATGTTTTAAAAGTACAAAAGTACAATTGTGCAATAAAATTGTGTATAATATTAACTAATTAATCAAAATGTAATTTATATTTGCATTAATTACACTGTGAAAAGGGTGCACCGTAATTTAGATTAATAAAATAACTTAAAAAATAGAGCTATAAAGTGATCTAAAGGGAGACTACTTGAAATTAAACTAAACGGGATTTTCCCAGACTACCACAGTAATGCATATTGCAAAATGTCTGCCTGCAAAAAATATAGTTTAAATATGCATTTTATTTGCTGTAACTGCAATATTTGACGAGATAATTGAATTAAATATTGTTATTTTTTTATTTTGAAACTTAAATGCAGTAATGTGCAAACTTGATAACTTATTGCAAAGAAGTATTGAAAATGTTTTGTAAATACTCTGAATTAAATTAAATTTCTGTCTAAACAGATATTTTTAAAGAGCACTGTAAAGTGGAAAACAGAGCATGACAAACTCAAAACAAACAAACTTAATGGAAAATGTAATTGGTAATAAATATCAAACATGTTACGTGCGTCATGATTAATAGCATATTTGTAACAAAAAAACACCTGTCTGTGGATAATTTTTAAAGTAATCAACTGATCATAACCATAACTATGAATAAATAAATAAATGTTGTTGAATATTTTAATATAACAATATGCATACATGGAAAGACATTGCAAACCTTTTTACAATGGTATTGTTTTCTTCAAAATTGACTGGAAAATATATATATGCAGGAAGTAGTCTATACTAAAGAGAGATAATAGTGGTAAAACCTGCTATAAATGGTCATATAAAACTATACATGCATATAGCATAATAAATGCCTCTTAAAGGCATATTTAAGTGAGCTGGGTTATAAATCTGATAGAGGAGAATTAGTAGTTTATGAAAAAAATGCTTGCATGAAAAAATACCAAAATAATCATTTAAACAGTTACCCTAAAGTTTGCTGAATTTCTTGCATTTGCAAACTGTTTTCTATCAATGTTGACACCCCCTGAAATTCCCAGGGAAAATTAGCATAACTAATACATTGTATTTTTTTTGCCCTGGGGATTGAGCTGGCAGCTTTCCTTTAGATTTCTGTAATACCCAGAACAAGTTCTGTGTACCTTCATTCACTGATTGTTTTACCTACATCCCAGGTAAAATTTCCCCCAGCCCTAGTCATTTGTCCCTGTAACCCCACTCAGCCCCAGTGATTTACACTATCACCTCCCCCAGCCCCAGTGCATTGCACCTGTGATCTCTCCCAGCCCCAGTGAATTGCCACATTAGCGCCCAGAGCCCTAGTAAATTGCATGCACTCACTCACAGAGAGACACATGAACAGAGACCATTAGCCATCTTTAATTAGCCCTCGTAGTTCCTTCGGTCCTCGCAAAATACATTTTTTTGCTGTTTGCAAGGACCGAGCCCACAATATGTCCCTCGCAGCCTCCTTTGAGAGATGATGCACATATAAATCTATGGGGTGAACCTCATACCTCAGACAAAAAATCCCTACTGGCACAAAAAAGTGCCCGCAAGGGATACTAAAGCCCATCCGTGCTGCCTCGGAGCAGCCCGACATGGGCACCTGATGTTCCCCACTGCTCCCTGAACACATCCCCATGCTGCAGGGGTCCCAATTGTGACCTGCTGCAGCCTCCCCACATTAACCCCTTGCAGCAGGGGTCTCCAATCGGCATCGATCAGGCCCTCAGCTGCATTTAAAAAGTTTACATTTCCCGCCGCAGGTCCTTAAAGGGCAGCAGCACACTATCAACCAATCCTGTCCGCAGGGGTACTGCAAGTAACCCTACGGCACCTAACATTAACCCTACCAGTGCCATGAGGGTCCTCCATGACCCTTATGAATAAGTCTAAGCACTACACTACACTATTAACCCTAACAATTCCCCATTAACCCCTTAACCATAACTATACCCCATTAACCCATACTAAACCCTATCTAACCCTAACTGGGCCTATCAAACCCTATCTGGGTCTAAAAATCCCTTTCTGGGACTATCTACCCCTTACTGGGCCAATCTAACCCTAACTGGGCCTTTTTAAACCTATCTAAACCTAATAACCCTAACTGGGCCTATGTAACTCCATCTAGCCCTATTCAATCCCATCACTTATGGGGGGCTATACAGACCTTCATAAGCCTCCATCTAACCCCATCCCTTATGGGGGTCTATACAGACCTTGTAATCAGTCCCATAAGGGTATACGAAGACCCTCATAGGACAATGCAATCCCTATTATTAACCCCAAAAGTGCCATGAGGGTCCTCCAGGACCCTCATGACAATAAGTACAAACACTACACTACACTATTCTCCCCCCCCAATAGACCACTATATCTAAACTAACACCTCTACCCTAACCTATAACCCCCTACCTACCAAACACTATTTACCTAAACCTCTATTAAACCCCCTACCCCACTAATTACACAAAATAAAAAAAGCTATGGTACAAAAAAATTAAAAAAGGACATTACAAACCCCCCCTCACTACAAAAAAAAAAGTAAAGGACATCACAACCACCCACTACTAAAAATAAAAAGATAATGACACTCCTGCAAAGAAAAGGTATACACAAAGATACATAACATTACAGTAATAAATACATTATAAATATACCCCTAACTACAATACATTTCCCCCTATTTATATATTACCCACTATCTATACATAAACGCATATCTAGACATAAACCCCTATCTAGGCATTACCCCCTAAATCTAATCTAAAATTGAATAAATAAAACCAGTTACCTTTGCAGATGTCCCTTCAGATCGCACCCCCTAGGAAAAAAAGAAACATCAAATTAGTACATAATTAAATAGTACATATAAAAAATAAACATTACAAATACAGTATTGAACTCACCTTTCCACCATGTCCCCGTCCATCTTCTTCTGTTCTCCGGCTCGGTCCCTGGAAAAAAGAAGCATCACATTAGTATAACACATACACAAATACACACAACATAAATAAATAATCAACATTATACATTTAAAACTTACCTGTCCGTGATGTCCATGGCCTTCTCCTCTTCTGCCCTGACTGGGCCCTCGAAAATTTTATATTTTTAAACTAACGGAGCTCCGCATTCGTGGGACTTCCCAAAGCTAATGAGGCCTCCAGAGCCTCTCCCAGTAGAAAATTGTCAATGGTGCCTTCTGGTTGGCTGAAAAGTCTGGCAATCAAATTTCACCCCATCAGACGGTGCCAAGGTGTGAGCCAATCAAAATGGGATACACTCCTATATCCCATTCTGATTGGATGATCGACCTGTCAATCTTTTGCCTTCAGGCAATCACTATGGGATACACCCCCATGGGGTGATTGGCTGAAGGCACTTGTGCCTTCTGATTGGCGGCAGTCTGACTAACAGTGACATTTTCTGACAAAAAACTTACATTGGGATTTGCATTTTTATCTGTCAATATATTGTATTGCATCTAGATATAGGGATATTCTTGAGCAAAACCTGTACCACTCTGTGCGTGATTTGAGGCTAGGATGGAGGTTCACCTTCCAGCAGGACAATGACCCCAAACACCCTACTAAAGCAACACTTGAGTGGTTTAAGGTGAAACATAAATGTGTTGGAATGGCCTAGTCAAAGCCCAGACCTCAATCCAATAGAAAATCTGTGGTCAGACTTAAAGATTGCTGTTCACAAGCGCAAACCATCAAACTTGCAAGGAGGAATGGGCAAAAATTCCAGTGGTAGGATGTGGCAAGCTCATAGAGCCTTATCCAAAGCGACTTGGGGCTGTGATTGCCGCAAAAGGTGGCTCTACAAAGTATTGACTTTAGGGGGGTGAATAGTTATGCACATTGACTTTTTCTGTTATTTTGTCCTATTCGTTGTTTGTTTCACAATAATAAAAAAAAAACATCTTCAAAGTAGTGGGTATGTTCTGCAAATCCTCAAACAATCCATGTTAATTCCAGGTTGTGAGGCAACAAAACATGAAAAATGCCAAGGGGGGTGAATACTTTTGCAAGGCACTGTATAAAGTTAAGAAAGTTAAGAAATATTACTACTTTATGTAATTTCCTTGGCTCCTTTCTATGTGACATTAGCTTCTCTCATACCTCTGTGTCCTCAGACCATGTCCATGTGTGAGGTGGACAGAGTGCGAACTGTGAATATCCATATTGCACTCTAGAATGCATGCAGCATCGCACATGACTTCTTACTGGTCGTGTGGCACAGCTTCTATTGCAGGTAGAACCAAATGATCATGAAGTCTGGTAGCAAGCCACTGGCCATGAGGATTTGCAGCTTGGTGCTTACCTATTTCTAAACGTGATATGCTCCAAAGAATGGTAAGAGAAAAGCCAACATGGCAGCCTTCTAGAGGCAAGCAAAGGGAAATTTTAAAAAGTAATAATTTCTAAGTTTAAATAATTGGACTAATAAGGGTTTCATGATGTTAGATTCAACTTATGTGTTTAAAGAGACATGACTTATTTTACCATTTTAGTTTCCATTTAAAAACTCATGTTTATATACAGTATTTTTTATCTTAATAATAAAAACTATTCTGAATTTTTGCTGTCACTACTCTTGTTCATAGCTAATATATTTAGTACTTAGTAGTTGTTAATAGTACTTTTCAAGCAGTGTCTTTATGTCAGCATCGCTCCAAATGGAAATATTACCCATTTTGACGGCAATGCCTTAGGTGACCATTATACTCCTATGGTCGCTCTCTACTATGAACTACGTCATGCCTCCTCTATCTAGCACTAGTAAGACGCATTATCACGCGATCGTGTGATTGCGTCATTATGCACCCAACGTTATTGCGTACGATACGTCATGACGACATTGCGTAAATGCCATTACGAGGAGCACTGGCTATAAATATGGCACTGCCAGTCCTCCCTACTTTCCCCTGAGGAATCTGCTCCAAGGCAGCAGGGAAACGCGCGTTGGGGAGCAGTGGAGGCGGGACGTGAACTGCCTCTCTTGTCCTGCTTAGCAGCAATACTGGTCAGTTTAATTCTAACTTATAATCACTTTGCAAATCGTGTTTTCATACTAGGATTGACTATTATTATTATTATTATTATCGTTTATTTGTAACGCGCCAACATATTCCGTAGCGCTATACATAAGTTAAGTTACAGGCAATGACAAGTTAAAGATTCATACATTGCAAAGAGTGGATGGCCCTGTCTTTGAGCTTGGAATCCAGTGTCCATAGCGCATTTCCCTAAAGCACTGCGCAGGATTGAAACTCGCAGACTTACAATCTAAAGGTTAAAGTTTGTATGTGGTACAGTAGGGAGAGAGTAGTGCTGAGCATGTTAGGGAGGAAGGTTATAGGCTTCTTTAAAGAGGTGCGTTTTTATTGATGTTTTGAAGGATTTAAGGCAGGAGGATAGTCTGGTGAAGCAAGGCAGGGAGTTCCAGAGAATAGGGGCAGCGCGACAAAAGTCCTGGAGGCGGGAGTGAGAGGAGGTGACAAGAGTGGTAGAAAGAAGAAGGTCGTTAGCAGAACGAAGAGGGCGTGTGGGGGAGTATTTGGATATGAGAGCAGAGATGTATGGGGGTGTGCTGTTGTTGAGGGCTTTATAAGTTAGGGTCAAGATTTTAAACTTTATTCTGGAGGCTAAGGGAAGCCAGTGAAGTGATTGACAAAGAGGAGCTGCCGACACTGAACGATGTGTACTGAAGATGAGTCTGGCGGAGGCATTTATTATGGATTGAAGTGGGGAGAGGCGAGTGATGGGCAGGCCAACAAGGAGCGAGTTGCAATAGTCAAGACGAGAAATGATGAGAGAGTGTATTAGAATCTTAGTAGTGTCTTGTGTAAGGTAATGGCGTATTTTGGATATGTTTTTTAGATGGAAAAGACAGGATTTGGTTAGAGACTGTATGTGTGGGATAAAAGAGAGGGCAGGGTCCAGTAGAACCCCGAGACAACGGGCTTGGGAGGTGGGAGTGATGATGGCGTTGTTGACAGAGAGAGAGATGTGAAAAATTGAAGCTGTAGTAGAGGGTGGGAAGATTAAGAGTTCAGTCTTAGACATGTTGAGTTTCAGATGGTGGGCGGACATCCAAGAGGATATACTAGAGAGGCAGTCGGAGACGTGTGCTAGAAGAGAGAGGGATAGATCTGGTGCTGAGAGATAGATTTGGGTGTCATCTGCATAGAGATGGTACTGGAACCCAAAAGAGTTTATTAGGGTGCCGAGTGAGGATGTGTAGATGGAGAAGAGGAGGGGGCCTAGGACTGATCCTTGGGGTACGCCAATAGACAGGGGGTGAGGAGAAGAAGATGTGCCGGAGAAGGAGACGCTAAATGATCGTTCTTGGAGATATGATGAGAACCACAAGAGCGCAGTGTCTCGAATGCCGAGGGAGGAGAGAATGTGGAGTAGAATTAAATGGTCAACTGTGTCAAAGGCGGCAGAGAGATCCAGGAGAATCAAAATAGAAAAGTGGCCTTTAGACTTGGCGGTGAGCAGGTCATTGGTGACTTTTATGAGGGCTGTCTCAGTGGAGTGTTGGGGCCGAAAGCCGGATTGGAAAGTGTCCAGAAGAGAGTTAGAGGAGATGAAACTGGTAAGGCGGTTATAGACGAGCCGCTCCAGCAGTTTGGAAGCCAGGGGAAGTAGAGAGATAGGGCGATAGTTAGATGCAACGTCAGAATCGGATGAGGGTTTCTTGAGAGTGGCTGACTAAAACCATTGTGTTGCTGCTGAGGACTGATTACCATGGAGCTCACATCTGATTAACTATTAAAGGGCATAACAAGTACATGCAACCTATTATGAGTATGTGTTCTTTCAACTGGACAAATGCTCATTTAAAATTACACTTAGTTAAGTCCTATTACATGTTACATGTAATTGTTGAATAGCCTTTACAGTTTCGACATTTATTATAGTATCCCTACAATTAAAAATAGAGTACTTTTTGGCAACGATATATATCCGGTTCCCAATAACCTGTTCCTCTTATCTGTCAGCTCCAATAGTGTTTATAATCTAAATAATAACAATTTTAAAGGGGACGAAGTGTAGAATAAATAAATGTGTAAATGTTACCCGTCATGTTTAGTTTAAGTGATTTGAGCTGCTGAGAGCACAGAAACAAAACAGCTGTCAGAGCTTAGAACACAGTTTGCCCTTTAAGATAAACACTGAGCAAACAACACATTTCCTGATACAATTACATGAGAGATACCTTACACCACATAAACATATTCAAGCATTGTGAAGAATGTTTGCCAAATATGTATTTGCAGGTCAGGTGACCAGTCTTCCAACTAAACGCGCACTATTAATCCCAATGTTTCTAACAAATCATGCAATGCAAGGTTTAGGTAGTGGAATCAAAAGGAAAATTCTACCTTACCATTCCTACTCATTGATGCACTTAGATGTTGGTACCTTGATTTATTGCCAGCCAAATACCTTTAAATATAAATCAGAATAAATCATAATCACTTTTTGTTTTAGAATCCCTTTCATAAATAAACTTGTAAGATCATCTTCACTTATTGATGTTTTTAGATAAAGGGAAATGTTTAGGGAGAATGGGATTATCAAAATCGCAGTATTGAGAAGGCATGAGTCAACTGACTATGGGGAAGATTCACTAAAATATTACTGGGCTGAAAAAGGCTGCAACGCCAATTGTCCCCATAGGCAATAGAGCACATTGAGCAACGTTCATTTCAATTCCTGCATTTCTTACTGAGGCACGATGGAAATACTAGAGACAAAGGTGTGTTTTATCTGAAAATTCACATTAGTTTAATGTGAATCTCATTGAATCTTCACATAAAAATAATGTGAATCTCAGTGAATCTTCAGATAAGTTTTTATCTGTGTTTTCAATTAACAATATTGGGCTACAATGGCATTTACCCCCATAGGCAACCTTCAGCGATCTGCCTCACAGCCCATGTGAAGCTTAGTGAATGAAGGGGTTTAAAGACACCATTCATTTTTTATATTTGTAAAAAAACAACCTAAATCATGTTTCACTTACACAACTGCGATATTTCACTTTATTTATTCATGCACTAGTTTGTACACCTTGTTTTTGACTAGGCTTTTTATACTGAATAATTCATGAAACCTGGGCAACAATGTAGAGGAAAA
This sequence comes from Discoglossus pictus, assembly GCA_027410445.1. Taxonomy (NCBI): domain Eukaryota; kingdom Metazoa; phylum Chordata; class Amphibia; order Anura; family Alytidae; genus Discoglossus; species Discoglossus pictus. Next base: position 459,317,425 of record CM050163.1, on the reverse strand, counting down.
GGCCATGAAAATGTCATCCCTCTAGCATTATAACCAAGAGAATTTAATTTCCTTCACATTTTTAATAAAAACAAGAGATGGACAGGGCAGAACTTTACAGAGGGATTGTCCAAGATAATTTGCTACTGATGCAAACATTATTTTAGAGGACAGAAAGACTACATATTACGCTTACAACTGAGTCAACAAAAATTGAATCCTCTTCAGATTTCCATTTACCAAAGCAGTGAGATCTTAAAATGTCTATACTGCAGGCCAGAAGCATATCATTGTTTTGTGATAGGATGGATTGAAATGACTTTTGTTTGATCAAATGCATGGAAATAGCCTCAGAATATAGGAGAATCCCAATGACATTTACACACTGATGGACAAGAGACTCATCATTTTCTCTGCCAAGGGTATTTGCTACAAGACCAAGTATTTCATAAAATTTGCTTTATGATCTTTTAAACATTATTCTCTCAGTATCATTTTTTATGATAAACTTCTAATTAAAGCTACATAATTTGTGTGTTTTTTTATTACTAACATTTTTGTTAGAATCTGTATTTTGTGATTGAGGATATAATAAGCAGGCTTGTTACAGTCAACAAAAATATATTATACTTTATATGACAAAATGCAAACTTGTAATTTATCCCCTGATGATGCCACTAATATAATATATTACTAAGAAAATGTATCTTTATATTTGTGTTTTAATGCCTACTTTAATTAATGTAATTTCATAGTAACATAGTGATTGAGGTTTTAGAAATATTATTGGTCCATACAATTATTTGTATTATATAAAGTGTTAATTGACCCAGAGAAAGGCAAATAAAACATTGAAACATTACCAATTGTCTCATTAGGGGGGAAAACCCATCCTGATCCCCAAAATCTTACAAACTCTTAGAATAAGCCACCCTTCAATGTGCACATGTAAATCTATATACACAGATTAATAGGGTGTAATATTAGCTAAGTTAAAACAAAAACTTCGTGTAAAAATTCCCCACAAAAATTGAAGTGTTGTGAAAGTATATTATCAAATGACAAAGATCATTTCTTTACCAATGTCAACTGACTGAAAAGGAGATTTAAAGGTAGCTAGGTGCACATAGGAGTTTGTGTTACATGGCAGTCCAATGTTGGAGCTAGGTGCACATAGGAGTTTGTGTTACATGGCAGTCCAATGTTGGAGCTAGGTGCACATAGGAGTTTGTGTTACATAGCAGTCCAATGTTGGAGCTAGGTGCACATAGGAGTTTGTGTTACATGGCAGTCCAATGTTGGAGCTAGGTGCACATAGGAGTTTGTGTTACATGGCAGTCCAATGTTGGAGCTAGGTGCACATAGGAGTTTGTGTTACATAGCAGTCCAATGTTGGAGCTAGGTTCACATAGGAGTTTGTGTTACATAGCAGTCCAATGTTGGAGCTAGGGGCACATAAGAGTTTGTGTTACCACCTCCCCTAGCAGTCCAATGTTGGAGCTAGGTGCACATAGGAGTTTGTGTTACCACCTCCCCTAGCAGTCCAATGTTGGAGCTAGGTGCACATAGGAGTTTGTGTTACCACCTCCCCTAGCAGTCCAATGTTGGAGCTAGGTGCACACAGACATTTGTGTTACCACCTTCCCTAACAGTCCAATGTTGGAGCTAGGGGCACAAAGACGTTTGTGTTACCACATTGCTATTGCTTTACATTATATTCCCTGATCTGTAAAATGTGCAACATATTCAATTCATCTGTTTCTTTTTGGATGGTTACTAAAAATCCATTTATATATTTTGTCATATTTTATTTGTCTACTTTAGTGGTCACATTAGGGTGCTGTGAATTCTAAAAATGACTTTGTAGAGTGAAACTAAGCACTATTCATGAAAAACATCTTCGGGAATGATTCCAAAATGTCTTCAGTGCCGGAGAAGAAATGTTATAGGTTATTTTATGTACTCCTAAATCTTTGTAGAAATATCTTCCTGAGTTCAGTAGCAAATGTGATATCATAAAAAATATGCAGTATTATATTTAGTGATGTTTACATGTTTTCAGGTTCTTATCTCAAAGGCAAATATGACATTAGAAAGATAAAGATTAACTGCTATGATTTCTTCTATGGCTGGTTTCCTTCTAGTTTTCATTGCATTTAATATTATGATCTTTTGGGATATGTTCTTCTAAAAACTGACAAAGTTAAAGGACTTCTGTTGTCATACTTTTTATATGTCCTCATTTAAAAAAATAAATTTAAAAAGGAAACCTATTTTTAGAATATAAAAAAAATAACATAACCTCTATTTTTCACCTTTTTTATGAATTTACTCTTAGTCTTAGCAGATTAGATTCGTGAGGTGAGTGGAAACTTTGAATGCACAGGAAGTTTATGTCTGCACAGTGGGAATTTGATAGGATTGTCAGTGCTCTTAGTTTACAAAATCGTACCCCTCTGAAAAACCCTTCTGGATCGCTACATGGTCATGGTAAAGGGGCTTGTGTACCTCAGTGAAGCTATAGGCTATACCATGTAGGGTCACCCAAGATTGGCAGGTCATAGGAATCACAAATCGCTATTCAATTGCTACAATTCCTCAAGCCAAATGTAGGAGAAAATCCCCGACTACCAGATGGGACTCGCAAGGGGGTTTAACCCCTGTCCGTATCACTATAAATGCAAATAAAAAATCAATACTGCACTGTAAATGATGGGGAAAGCGATGAAAGACATTAGCAGCCTTGTTAAATTGCGATTTGGCCAATTGAAAAGGGCCCTGTATAACCACATAGCATATTTTTTTTACAGAAGTTTTTAGTTAGTGAACCTCTATCCAAAAGCAAGGTCTTCACTAACTAAAAATGTCTGTTAAAAAATATGCTCTGTGCTTATATAGAGCCCTTTTAAATTGGCCAAATCACAATTTAATAAGGCTGTAGATTTAATTGCACAAAGTCTCAAGCTTGCAAATCGGCAATAAAAAAATATTTTTTTTAGGTGTAATTTCTGTGTTATATCGATCTCTGGAATCAATGAGTTAATACATATCAGGCCACCCACATGGACTAGAACAGTATTGGCATTTATTTTTATTATATTGTATTTTGCGAGTCAGATCACATATCAGACCATTAAATGCTAATTGATTGATGTGTAACCTCCATGTTTTACTGATGTAATGACAACGGTCCCATTTTCGATTGGCTGTTTCTAAATGGGTAGTTACGACCTTGCTTAATTGATCATGTTCCTGCACTAAAATGCTACATGGTTTACGGTTCAGACTTTTGGCCCCTAACTTGCAGGCTTGTTCAATTGAATAGCACCAGAATTGTGAATTTAGTTCAAGCCCGCGGCAGGCCCGCAGCCATACAGCCTGTATACCTCAAGATGGGGGCTTCAAATTGAATCAGGCTCCTTACTCTTTGTGTTTTTGAAATACTCCACTTCTCTTTTTATTGGAGCGGTCATGTATTTTCTACTTTTCTTTGCTTTTCAAAAAAAATGTTCACTATTACATTAGTCCTGCTCTCGAAGCTTTGTGTTTGTAGTTTGAAGATCTAGCTTCTAGCATTTGAATTTAGATTTAAGCTGTTTGTGTTAGCAAGTACATTGTATACTAAGTGGATGACATACTTATCCTTTATTTATAGCTACATTATATTGACACAAGGATTTATTTGCCAATTAGGGGGGTCCATTTTTCAAACTGTGATAATAGCATTTCTATGCACAAATAGCTATTTCTGCATGAACTTGATCTTTCTATATTCAGTAAACACATATTTTATGTCTAAACTGTGCAAATCAGCTTTTTTAATATGTAATTTGTTTCTGGCTGCACATTTCCAAGCAATATGCAAATTCTCTGTGCAAATGAAATAAATGTTCAGGGGCTATGTATTAAAGTGTGAGATTGCAAAGAGCTCAGTAAACCACATCCACTCCTTGAGGCACAAGGGTTTTGGCATTTAAAAGAGCAAAATGCTTAATTTAAGAAGGTGAGATTTTTGTTTGTTAGTATTCAACCGATATTGAATTACAGTTTTGAAAACATCTTTAAGATTTCAGTTTGTTCTTTCGTTAAACCATCTGCCTGTAATTATCTATTTCATTGAACATTTCTGCCTAAACAAGTAATATGTATATTCCTTCACCTAGTCAGATGTATGAATGCTCAGTTACAATGGTATAAACATCCTTCTGCAAATTTGGGCAGAGTTCTTGAGATAACAACATTTTTGGCAGGGATTAGTAAATGCAATGAATAATATATTTCAACAGGTCTTTAATGTTAGACCCTGTCATCTCTTTCAGTGCCAATCACTACAAGGAGTATAGCATAAAAAATAATCACATATCCTCTCAAGATAAATGGATAATAGTAACCACCATGATATACTTTCTTGATCTAAACATATAAAATATAAAGATACATAAGACACCCTGCAAATGAAAGAAAGCATAGACTTTTAAATAGGACAGTAAAGATACCAAGATATGGGATATAGTGAAGTCTTAATGTTGATCTGTGCCAGATAGAAGGCATTTTAATAAAATATATAAAGATGGTAGGTAAGAAGAAAGCAACCACACCAAGGTATGTGAGGATCCAAAGAATGGTGAGGGTAAGTCAGTTAGTGATAAGAAAGATGGTATTTGGAACAACATGTTTTGCGTCTCTCTACACACCTCTTCTGGATCGCTACCTTGTCATGGTGAAGGGGCTTGTGTACTTCAATGAAGCTGTGAGCTATACCATATAGGCTCACCCAAGATGGGCAGGTCATAGCAGAGAGATCAGACAAATTGCCATCCACTAGAGAAGGAACTGGCAGGCCAATCCAATATTTAATGAAGAAAACCTTATGGATAAGCACGACCAGAATGATAATTATAGATGTGCCTGGCGTGCAGCAGTTCATAGGGTCACGGAGAGTCAGACAAGACTGAATGACTAAACTACAACAACAACACACCACATATACACCTGACAAAGCTCCTAACATTTAGTCTTGTATTATGAAAGGACATTTTCTTTAAGAATGCTTAATTTGTTTACCCCCAGACTGACCAGAAACAAGTAAATACTGTGTAATGGCTGTTCATTTGGTCTTCATTTTCTTTAGGCTTATTTACTTTCTTAGATGTGGGCATAAAGATCAAAGCTTTGAAGAGGGACCATGAGCCTCCTTTATTATCCTTTATTTATAACGCGCCAACATATTCCGCAGCGCAAATTGCAACATAAAGGGGTTCAGTCACCGGGTGGTGGAACCAACACAGAGTGACACACAGATTTCCCAAGATCAGGGCTAGACTGACACATTCTGAGGTTGGGGGAAGCTATGCATTGTTAAGTGCTAAAACTAAGATGTGCTACCTTCAGATGCAAAGTGTTTCCTTATGTAAACTTACAAAAAAAAAAAAATCTATTAACAGAAGAGATGCTCCCTTAATTGCTTTGTTCACATAAACTAAAATCAATTAAATAATGATAATAATAATAATACAGTATAAATATGACAATTCTTTAAAATTACAAATATATATTTTGATGATTAATAGTGCATGTAATAGAAACAATATATATAAGTCTCTATTAGCAGAACAGTACAAATAATGACTCTTTTATTGGTACTTGACAACAAAACAATTAAGAAGAAACTACATCTTTCAGTGTAGTTCTAGTTCGTTTGTTGGTGGATTTCAATTCCCATAGAGCATTGTCAAAGAGAAAAAAGAAAAACAAAACAACCAAGTAAAAACTAAAGGTGTAGATTGTTTTTATCAATAATTCACATATACCCTGTACACATTTCATAGATTGAGATTATATTCACCATTTGCTGCCTGATTCCTATTAGGAGGTGAGTGATATATATTTTTACCTTGCATATTCTAAATAAATTAGGAACCAGCAGTGGAAAGCTGACACATACATAACTGTGGAGTAGAAATCTGTTGAGGGTGGCATATATAATTGTAGTAATGCATTTATAAATACAGAATTGCTACTTTACCATTCTTTCGGTATGCTGCATAGCTGCAGTGTGGTGGGTAATACACAATGCCATTGCCATCGTAGTGGTTGCAATAACCTGTGGTGGGCAGAAATGCATCACAAGCATGCATGGCAGCCATTGAAGATATTCCTCTAAGCTGTGTTAACCACCCAGTAACTTATCATCCCATTCCACTGAGGCCAGATAAGCATTAGGCAAATATTGTATATAAAACACTAGCAACAACCACTATCACTTCTCTTTTCTCCACCAAATGCACCGACTGTGAAGTAGATCCATCTTCTTCAGGTCAATAGTGAAATATGTAAAAATGTGGGTGAAGACTTAGTGCATGCATGGGGGACCTCATGTAATGAGAGGAGAGATTTGCCAAATGATTGCTGTGGATGTTCTGGGATGGCAATTTTTTGGTTTAGAAGATATATCTTACTGAATATTGTGATACGCATGGCAACCATCGGGATCTTATGTGAATCTCCCTATAAGTAAATACCCCAAATGTCAGTGAATAGTGTGAAGGTGGCTGCTGTGGAGTACTGTAATGCACTGAGATATATCACATTTCGTTCCACCCTTCTTACTGAATCTACCCATATATGCTGTACTAGTCTGATGGACTTATATGTGTATAGCCATTGAGATGTAATGTCAGGTAGAGGTTACGCATTTAAAGCTTTCTAGTAAAAAACAATAGTATAATATATTCACTACTTCTGATGCAGATTGTAATAATGGCCCTTATGTCATTTAATGGGAAAGGATCTTCTACTCTTTTTCAAATGCAATTACTTTTCTCAGTAACAAACGGTTAACAAAAATTAAATATTTATTAAATGTTTGTACATCAAAAATGCATCAAATTAAGCCTCGTTTACAACATAATTTGTATTTTCAATAGTACTTTAATGCTATTTATATTAACTATTGCAAAGTTGCTTTTTTCATAAATAATTCATTTGTACTAAAAGTAAAGATGCCAGTGTGAATTCTATTCAAGTTAAATGAACTGTTATCAAATGCACAAGCTTTTTTTATGACAGAAGACTTTTGTGAGAAAAACAGTGACTTGAACAGGAGAGGTGAACTGATATTCTTGTGACTTTGGGACACCAGTCTAGTCACTGACCTGGCTTGTCAACATCTCTATGGTTAGGCACCTTTGGGCATTTAAGTTATAAAAAAGAATGGTGTTTTTTTTTTTTTTTTGGTTTGCATGTATTCTTGCTAAATCACCCACCTACACTCCCAGTAGCTAACCCTCATGCAGCACTCTCCCAGCCCATCCACATCCTTGTTTATATTACCCACCCACCTCACACATGCTCTACCCAGATCACCCACCACGGCTCCCTTACCTCCTAATCGCCCCTCCTGCTCCATGATCTCACTCATCTGACTGTCCATAGCTACCTCTCTCCTTTACCTAGAGGACACCACACTCTCTCACCATCTCCCATGCTCTCTCTCTCTCTCTCTCAACAGCCCTCTTCCTGCCTGATGCTCTCTCTCCCTATTCTCCTTGTCAGCCCCCATGCTTGCTTCCACCCAACCCACATGATCACTCTCCCATGCCACATCATGCTCTCACTCCCCAGCCCTCCATCCCTTCTCCAATCCCTCCTATATCTTCCCTTCCTCATATCCCTCCCTCCCTTCTACTGCCCCTTCCTCTCTCTCCATTCCACCTACATCTCAATCCCCCCTTTCCTCTTGCTATTTTCCTGTGTCTCTGTTACCCCTTACCCCACTTTCCCACTTTCCATTCCCCAACCTCCTCCCTCTCTTTCCCTTTCACTTCACTCTCCCCCTATTTATTCTTCCCCTCTCTCCCAAATCTTCCCATCATCCTCTATCACTTATTTTATCTCAAATTGGCACAGCAGTGGATCCAAACATCATATAATTTAAAACTATAATTAATGATAACTATATTATCAGTTGAATGATATTTTAAAAATAGTGTTTATTCTCTAACAGAAAACTTACATTGGGATTTGCATTTGTATCTGTCAATATATTGTATTATGTCTAAATTAATGTGCAAGTGAAAAGACACAGCATTCCCAAACCCCAGAGTAAGCTAGGCTGCTAAGTTTAATTATCCATTGTGGTTTGGGCATGCTCAGTCTTTACATCTGCAAATAGATTTAGAGTGAACACAAGCCACAGAGCACAATTTGCAAGTAATGGCAAAAATTACTAATTTGAAGATTTTAATCTAGTGGGTAGATCAGTAAAACTGGTTTACAGATATAAATTGCAAACTTTAATGTAAATTTAAGTACTGTATAAAGTTTCCAAACTTCCTAGAAATCTATATGTTACAGTTAGGGATACTAGGGGATTGTGCTTATGAAAAAATTAAATGAAAAAAAAAACAAATTACATTTTAATAATAAAGTGTTATAGTTTTAAATCATAAATAACAGTAAAACTTAAAATATTGTATGTTTCCATAAATATGTATTTTGCTTTCTAAAATAATTTGCCTATTACCAAGCTTTAATATTTAACATACTGTATAGAACATTTTTGACCTCAGTGATCCCTTAAATACACACATAACAGAACTGTGATAGCCTCTTCAAAGTAATGGAATATAGGCCTTTTTGACATTGCGTTTTCCCATAAACCGACTACAGGAAATCACATTTCTAAAGTGATTTACCATACGGTAGCTTTTGAAGCTGGAAGTCAAATTACACTCCCATTAAACTGAATGGGCTGGAATATGTGCTCAGCTTCAGAAGTTTTCCCATAGAAATGAGAATGCTTAGTAAATATGATGCACAGCCTGTACTCTACAACTAATCAACTACCATAAAATAACCTCAAGATATATCTAGCTTATTTCATGCAATCAAAGCAAAGCAAGAGCCTTCTGCCTTGTTGTAATACTGGTTTATGATTGTGTATATGATTGTAGATCAACAGCACATATATGTGGATAACAACAATATTGTAAAGTGCAATAAATCATAGGATTGTGTGTGCTTTAAAAAGTATAGTATAGTCGAGATCTAAGATCTCATGCCCTGATGGAAACTCCTAATTTGATAGCACACAACTTTCTTCAGTCGTGGTCCTTTTTTGTGTTTAACTACTGTGCTTATCTACATCAAACAGCTCTGAAAATCAAGATTTTTTAAAATGTTTAAAATTGATGTATAAATATTTGATGCTTTATAAGTTATTTCTTCAGCTGCCTGCCACTTGTGTGGGTCCAGATTCTGCAAGGACCAATATTAAAAAGTAGCATGCAAATTGCATTGCAATTATAATTATTGCAACCAAAAAATGTAATCTTACTTATTGCTACTTTAGACGTTCTAATCTCAATAGGAAAAATGGAGAATTTATTATTGCAGTCAAGACAAACAAAGTATTTCCAAAATGTTGGGTTTTAACTATAGTTAAATAAAAATACATTTGCTTCAGGGGAGGAAAGCTATGGCAAGCTTGGACAAGCTAGTAAAAAGTAAAGATATTAAACTATCAATAAAGGTCTGCATAGTTAGAACTATGGTATTCCCAGTAATAGCATATAGATGTGAGAGTAGGACCATAAAGAAGTCTGAGCACTGTAGAATTGACGCCTTTAAATTGTGGTGTTGGCGAAAACTATTTCCCTTGGACTACAAGAAGATCCAAAAAATCAGTACTTCAGGAACTCAAAACAAACTGTTCACTAGAAGATATGACCATGAGGCTGAAGAGGATTGAAGACTAGAACACATATCAAGGCCATTAGATGGGACAATACTATAAATTACCACCTAATAAAATATAGCATACACCTTTACTCAATTCTATGCCAAACTTTGCAATTTACACAGCAATAATCCTATTCTTAAAATTTCAACCCAAGCTATCCAGTTTTTTTTAGCTAAAGCTAACGCCTGACCTAGAGACATTAAATAAAGATTTTACACTACCAGAACTTCAAAAAGTTATTCAAGCTATGAAACCCTCCAAAAATCCAGACATGAAGGACTTCTCTAACCTGTATTACAAAATATCTTACTGGGACCAAGGTTTTTAGAAATGTGCAACTGTATACTACTTGAAGAGGCCTTTCCTCCATCCATGTATTCTTCACGGCCCACTTTAATCCCAAAGGAAGACCATAAACCCTTTAATTGTGGGAGTCACTACATTACTACAACATGTAATTAACCCAGATCAAGTAGATTTTACAATGGGAAGCCAGGCTGGGGATTAAATGACCAGATCATAGACCTTATCCAACATACAGTGGATATAAAAAGTCTACACACCCCTGTTAAACTGTCAGGTTTCTGTTCGGTACACTTCTTCTTCTGAGTTTATATATTGAAAAAACTTCCGCCCCCGTTTGTAAAGGATATGCTGAGTAGAGACAATTTTTCAGAGCCCATTCTACATGCAATCCTATCCCTATATTAATCTCTTACTATGATAATCTGGCTTCCATGTTCCTAATCTAAAACTTTCCCTATTGTATAAGCAAGGCTATCCCCTATCCCCCTTTTGTCTGCTCTAAAGATGGAGAAAACTTGCAGCTACCATTTGAAAACAACATGATGTTTCAGATATTTGAGGCGGCTCAAAAAAGCTGCAAATATCTTTACCTCATTTACTCTTTAGATTAGAGCTTTAGTAACATATCTAATTCCAATATAAACGCTACCAAGACCGAAGAGCTCCCAATTAACATAGCACAGGATCAAGTTATCGGCCTTCACACTAAGTTCCCATACAATTGGAGAACAGACTCAATCAGATACCTTGATATTTTGATCACCAACCCATATCACACCTTATATAAACATAACATACCACAGCTGGTGTAAAAATTTTTTTACATACTAGTAACTTGCCAGTCATAAATGACGGTATCTTATATATTATCTTTAATTGTCTGTGCTATCTCTATTTGCCCTCTCCCTTTCTGTGTGCACCGTCTGCCCCTGAGCCCTCTGTCTGTCTCTGTGCACTCTCTCTGAACACGTTCTCTCTCTCTGCGCTCCCTGTCTCTCCCTCCCTCCTCTCTCTCTCTCTCTCTCTCCCTCCCTCCTCTCTCTCTGTCCCCCTCCCTCTCTCACTGCCCCTCCTTCTCTATTCCTCTCTCTCCCTCCCTCTCTCTCCCACTCCCTTTCTCTCTCCCTCTCTGTCTCTCCCATCCCTCTCTTTCTCTTTCTCCCCTCTGTCCCCTCCCTCCCTATCCCTCGCTATAGCTCCTGACTATAACTACTGACCAGATAGTAACTTAAAACCACTCTGAAAATTGCCACAAATTTTATTAGCAACTCACTTTCCACTTATGAGTTACCCGCCAACAATCAATAAGGGCCAGCCAAAGACGCAAATTCTAGCTTAGAACTCCACAGCTCAAACATTACGAGTGCTGAATAATTATAGCTACACAAAATCAATATTCTATTAGACCCGTAGCTATAGAGTGCAAATTAAGTCTGATAAAATGTATCAAGTTTCTGTCAAAAATGTTACGAATACTGAATAGGACTCACAAGTATTTTTTTCAAACACACACACACATATAAAGAAATATACTGTATATATATTTATATATATATATATATATATATATATATATATATATATATATATATATATATATGGAATTATGGAGGCAAGAAGTATTTATGTGTAGATAGAGGACTGTGAAACATTTAAATAGATGAGTTGGAAACCAAATTATGATACTTTTGAATATATGTATCTCCAACACATTTTTCAAGTGTTATATTATTCCCTTGTTGTGCTTAAAGGCCTTGTGATCCATTATTTATAAGTCTGGATATGTATAAATATTTCCATAAACCTGTTTCGGAATTTAAAGAAGAAATGTTTGATTATGATAGCTATCAAGACATTTTCAGCCAGCCCTCTAAAGGTTATCATGAGCTAAATACAACAATGTGCTCTTCTCAAGGACTGCCATGCACTTGTTTAAAATAATACTGATTTTGCTGTTTTTATTTTTTATGTACCATACATTAAATATGTCATTGTGAAAATACTTATTCTAGAAACAATATACATTAATGCACTGGAATGAAACTGTATTATGTTAAAACTCTGTGTTCAGTGGATCCTTGTTTCCACAGATATATGAAAAAGTCACACCCACCTGTATCTTGCAAAAGTATTCACCCCCCTTGACTTTTTAACTATTTTGTTACATTACAGCCTTAAGTTCAATGTTTTGTTAATCTGTATTTTATGTGATGGATCAGAACACAATAGTCTAAGTTGGTGAAGTGAAATGTGAAAAATATATACATAAAACATTTTTTTAGAAATAGAAAACAGAAAATTGTCATGTGCGTATGTATTTACCCCCTTTCTTATGAAGCCCATAAAAAGCTCTGGTGCAACCAATTACCTTCAGAAGTCACATAATTAGTGAAATGATGTCCACCTGTGTGCAATCTAAGTGTCACATGATCTGTCATTACATATACACACCTTTTTTGAAAGGCCCCAGAGGCTGCAACACCTAAGCAAGAGCCACCACTAACCAAACACTGCGATGAAGACCAAGGAACTTTCCAAACAAGTAAGGGACAATGTTGTTGAGAAGTACAAGTCAGGGTTACAGTAAGTTATAGAAAAATATCCAAATCTTTGATAATCCCAAGGAGCACCATCAAATCTATCATAACCAAATGGAAAGAACATGGCACAACAGCAAACCTGCCAAGAGACGGCCGCCCACCAAAACTCACTGACCGGACAAGTAGGTTATTAATCAGAGAGGCAGCACAGAGACCTAAGGTAACCCTGAAGGAGCTGCAGAGCTCCACAGCAGAGACTGGAGTATCTGTACATATGACGACAATAAGCTGTACGCTCCATAGAGTTGGGCTTTATGGCAGAGTGGCCAGAAGAAAGCCATTACTTTCAGCAAAAAAAAAACAAAATGGCACGTTTTAAGTTTGCAAAAAGGCATGTGGGAGACTCCCAAAATGTATGGAGGAAGGTGCTCTGGTCTGATGACTTTTTGGCCATCAAAGAAACACTATGTCTGGCCAAACCCAACACATCACATCACCCATAGAACACCATCCCCACAGTGAAACGTGGTGATGGCAGCATCATGCTGTGGGATATTTTTCAGCAGCCGCGACTGGGAAACTGGTCAGAGTTGAGGGAAAGATGGATGCTGCTAAATACAGGGATATTCTTGAGCAAAACCTGTACCACTCTGTGCGTGATTTGAGGCTAGGATGGAGCAGCAGGGCAATGACCCCAAATACACTGCTAAAGTCACACTTGAGTGGTTTAAGGGGAAACATGTAAATGTGTTGGAATGGCCTCGTCAAAGCCCAGACCTCAATCCAATAGAACATCTGTGGTCAGACTTAAAATCCCAGTGGTAAGATATGGCAAGCTCATAGAGACTTATCCAAAATGACTTGGAGCTTATTGCTGCAAAAGGTAGCTCTACAAAGTATTGACTTTAGGGGGGTGAATAGTTATGCATATTGACTTTTTATGTTATTTTGTCCTATTTTTTGTATGCTTCACAATAAAAATAAAAAAAATCTTAAAAGTTGTGGGCATGTTCTGTAGATTAAATGATGCAAATCCTTAAACAATCCATGTTAATTCCAGACTGTGAGGCAACAAAACATGAAAAATGCCAAGGGGGTGAATACTTTTGCAAGGCACTATATATATAGATATATATATATATATATATATATATATATATATATATATATATATATATATATAGATGAATAATCAGAGTATTGCGGTACATTGTATCATGTAGACTACATTAGATGACGTACAAGAATATGATCCTCTGATGTTATAGGTCTTCTTGTTGTGCGTGGCTGTGTCCTCTTTGCAGATGTGTTGACACAATTTGACCGATTTTTATTGCAAGGTTTTGTGCCATTTTTTGCTGTATTTGTGAATCTATAATCAGTATTGACTCTGACTCGACAAAGAGAGGAACGCTCTCGAAAGCTCGTCATGAAACCTATGAATATGTTTGTCCAATAAAAAAGGTATCACTATATACTGCAATACTCTGATTATTCATCTGGATTACTGGACATTCACGGCTACCTCACTCTTCATATATATATATATATATATATATATATATATATATATATATATGTATATATATATATATATATATATATATATATATATATATATATATATAAAATCAGCTGCATGTTAATCTTTAGCACCCCCACATTACGGCACTAAGCCCACATCCATAACTCAAAGCTTTATCCACAAGAGATTTCGGTGTAGAATGTACTCAAGCCAACCTTTATGAATGATAAACGGGTCTAGGAACCAATAGAAAATGAGAACGTCATGAATATTAGAGTGAGAAAGCGCTGGAACTGCAGCAAGAAACCATTATAATTATATATGTATGTATTCATTTTTTATTTATTTAAATGTAATAGATGTAACAATTGTAGTTATAGAGTCAATATATAAAAAAATATGTTTATATAGACAATGCATTAGAGCATTTCTTCTTAGGCAACATGGTTTCTTGACATGTATTAACCCCTATGAAGTTGTGTGTTACCCTTGATGTATAATAAAACAGACATAATAATACAATATCATATTTTTTAATTACACACACAGTGGACCCTTGGTACTCGTCATTAATTGGTTCACAGCGAGTGACAAAAAGAATGAGTACCAAGTTCTCACAAGGAGTAATGTAATTTGACTCATACAAGCACACAAGTACTGAGGTAAACGAATGCCGGGGTATTTTTCCTTATCAAAATGCACAGACTACCTGATTCGAGGTACCTGAGTACCAAGGGGCCACTGTACGTTGATCTAGGATTGTTAATTTTTCAAATATTATTGGAATGTCATTGTTTTTATTACTTTTTGGGTGTTATGCAGTCTCTTTAACTGCTGCTGTGGTACTAAGCAATGGTTTTAAAACAATTTGTGAGTGGTCTTTTGTACATAACATTTCTTTAATTTATTTTTTAGTTATGGCACTGCTTTGTTTTGCAAGTGATCTATAAAACCCTATTATCATCATAGGGTTTTGGTGTAAAAGTCTTATGGAGTAACTCGTAAATCTTTTCGCAGTGCAAAAATAATTGGAGATGTGTGCCGCGCTTTTTGGCTTTGTCATACTCGCAGCAGTTCTCTTGCAAGTTTTCCGGGAAGGATGATTAACATAGCTAGTGGGATTTACTTTGGCTTTAAACATGATATAAACTGTGATATAGGGGATTAACATAAGGCCCTTAGTGCTTTTGTTTAAAGTACCTTATAGGATTGAAAGGCTTGCAAATTTACAGTCTAAGAGGAGTGGAGATAGAAACGAGGAAGATAATAAGGTCTTTGCTATGTCAAAGAGTGAGAGGAAGTTCACAGACTCAAAGAGGATGAAAGTGTTACTTGCATAAACATATATAATAGGGCATGTTTATGTTGTACTGGTGCTGTATTAAGCTGTACTCTGTTAAGTACTTATTCTGTATATCTACAGGGAGTGCAGAATTATTAGGCAAGTTGCATTTTAGAGGATTAATTTTATTATTGAACAACAACCATGTTCTCAATGAACCCAAAATACTCATTAATATCAAAGCTGAATATTTTTGGAAGTAGTTTTTAGTTTGTTTTTAGTTTTAGTTATTTTAGGGGGATATCTGTGTGTGCAGGTGACTATTACTGTGCATAATTATTAGGCAACTTAACAAAAAACAAATATATACCCATTTCAATTATTTATTTTTACCAGTGAAACCAATATAACATCTCAAAATTCACAAATATACATTTCTGACATTCAAAAACAAAACAAATCAAATCAGTGACCAATATAGCCACCTTTCTTTGCAAGGACACTCAAAAGCCTGCCATCCATGGATTCTGTCAGTGTTTTGATCTGTTCACCATCAACATTGCGTGCAGCAGCAACCACAGCCTCCCAGACACTGTTCAGAGAGGTGTACTGTTTTCCCTCCTTGTAAATCTCACATTTGATGATGGACCACAGGTTCTCAATGGGGTTCAGATCAGGTGAACAAGGAGGCCATGTCATTAGATTTTCTTCTTTTATACCCTTTCTTGCCAGCCACGCTGTGGAGTACTTGGACGCGTGTGATGGAGCATTGTCCTGCATGAAAATCATGTTTTTATTGAAGGATGCAGACTTCTTCCTGTACCACTGCTTGAAGAATGTGTCTTCCAGGAACTGGCAGTAGGACTGGGAGTTGAGCTTGACTCCATCCTCAACCCGAAAAGGCCCCACAAGCTCATCTTTGATGATACCAGCCCAAACCAGTACTCCACCTCCACCTTGCTGGCGTCTGAGTCGGACTGGAGCTCTCTGCCCTTTACCAATCCAGCCACGGGCCCATCCATCTGGCCCATCAAGACTCACTCTCATTTCATCAGTCCATAAAACCTTAGAAAAATCAGTCTTGAGATATTTCTTGGCCCAGTCTTGACGTTTCAGCTTGTGTGTCTTGTTCAGTGGTGGTCGTCTTTCAGCCTTTCTTACCTTGGCCATGTCTCTGAGTATTGCACACCTTGTGCTTTTGGGCACTCCAGTGATGTTGCAGCTCTGAAATATGGCCAAACTGGTGGCAAGTGGCATCGTGGCAGCTGCACGCTTGACTTTTCTCAGTTCATGGGCAGTTATTTTGCGCCTTGGTTTTTCCACACGCTTCTTGCGACCCTGTTGACTATTTTGAATGAAACGCTTGATTGTTCGATGATCACGCTTCAGAAGCTTTGCAATTTTAAGAGTGCTGCATCCCTCTGCAAGATATCTCACTATTTTTGACTTTTCTGAGCCTGTCAAGTCCTTCTTTTGACCCATTTTGCCAAAGGAAAGGAAGTTGCCTAATAATTATGCGCACCTGATATAGGGTGTTGATGTCATTAGACCACACCCCTTCTCATTACAGAGATGCACATCACCTAATATGCTTAATTGGTAGTAGGCTTTCGAGCCTATACAGCTTGGGGTAAGACAACATGCATAAAGAGGATGATGTGGTCAAAATACTCATTTGCCTAATAATTCTGCACTCCCTGTATATAGTATATGCAGAATAATATCACAGTCTTGTACTGCTTTTTCCACTTAAAAGCCAACAGAAACAAAAGACATTCTCAAAATACATTATTATTTTTACAGTGCAAAAAAGGATACTATGATAAATCAAATCATGGCCCTTTAAAATAGCAAATTGTATCCATTGTAACAAAATTATATAGGGTTAAGAATTATTGCTATTTGTTTGTTTATTTCTCTCTTTTTACATCTATAGAGTTAAAATGCTGGTCTCCCCCATCTCCCCGTTCCTTGTATCATGTCACAGGACAGTGAGCTGAAGACTATTCTATGTAAAGATGTTATAGCGGATGATATTTTTATTGTATTAAAGTTAATTAAATAAATACAAAAATGACCTGAATGACCTAAGAACACCCAGGAAAAACTATATGAAATACTTGTGGAGCATAATTTCTCTTATGCCTTAGAGGTAGAGAGTATTACCCCACACATTCATTCTGGGGCGTTGCACCATTTAAATAATCCTAGAATGCCCGAAAAGGACATAGAGACCATGGAACATCTTCTCATAGATGACTGTTTCACTTAGTGTATGTCATAAAGTAGCTGCCTTCAAGAGCTTGAGACCCAAACGTAGTATCAAATTGTAAATGAAATTATCTCCAGCTCTTAAACCTCATGTAATCCAGACATCATGAGATTATTTAATGCGGAGGTTATATCTCACCTCTAAACAGCCAGATCATAGCTTTCTATACATAAAAATAGTGATGAAAAGTGGAAGAACAGTGTGTCAAAGATTTAAAGGTATATCTAAGTTTTCCTGTTTTTACCTTTCTCTAATCTATCACCTGCTGCTTATATCAGAAACACACATTACATGGAGTCATTCTATACACATACAGATTTATTTTATTTTAAAAATAAAAACTTGTTTCCCAGACCCTAGAGCTGCTTATATAGGCACAGTGAAACTACCAATAGAAACACTGCATTTGGGTATGGATTTTAACCCTTTACTAACCTTCATGCCAGCAGTAGCTCAATGCAGAGATCGGTGTCTGGCTCCTCCTACTTCATTCTACACATCCAATGATTCCTTCATGCACAAACTGCCATCATTGCTTTTTACATTGTATTAAATATATTAGCTGCCTGTGATTGGCCAAAACAAATTATGAATGTTATGCAAATTTTAACAGGGAGGGTCAACTCACAAAACCTGTTGCTTGCAAACGCAAGATATTAAACAAACATCAGAGTGAGATTGTTAATGCTTATTTTGGTATTTTTTCCTGCAAATTATTTTTTCACACTACTGATTCTCCTCGATCAGATGCATTCATAATCCAGGAAACTTAGATATGTTTTTAATGGTTATATAAATAAAGATACATTCAAATGCTGGGGCTGCATTGTTAAAGTCAATTTTAATAGAAACTCTAGCACTTTTTTTTATTCAAATTGTTGTGAATTTTACACAAATAAATCTCCTCAGACGACTGTATGCAGGCAAGTAACAGATCTCCATATCGAAGATCTTGTGCACGCAGCCAACTGCTGTATATTGGTTAAGTATAAACTGCAACATGGAGATTTACAGCTTGCTGGCTGACAGGTGCTCACAGTGACTATCTCTGAGGAATGGTAAAATAAAGAAAAAACAACAATGCAACCCCAAGACCCAAATAGATAGGAATCGACCAGGGGATGGATTTTGCTGAAGCCACCTACACTATTAAATGGCTATGATTTGGTTTACCACTAAAGTGTACCTATAATACTCCTGGTAATCTCATTAGATCATTTCTTTTACAGCAATATTTTGTTATGTAATATGACATTTATGTTATCTGTTGATATGTATGAAATCTGCTCATTCAATCTCTAGATTTCATTCACCAAATATGATCATCTTAAAATAAAGCATATGTAAATATATTCTGTTTATTTTAGGAAGCAATGTTTAAAGTCTTTCAGAATATTCCCAGGACAACAAAAACAACTCAAACTATTTTATAATTAGTTCATAGATTATTGCAATGGTTAAAACTCTGCATTTTAAAAGGGCCTCTGGGTGACATTATAAACAGTTCAGCTCTGGGGACCATAGCTTTCAGTTACTATAAAAAAATAAAATGTGCTTTGGGGTTCCTTGCTTTAAATGTATACCTTAGAAATAATATTGTTTACAACAAGGGCTGAATAATTGTAGGAGAGGGTGTGATAAAAGTCTCATATATGTTTTCACGCTTTACATCATACAAGCAGGAAGCATATTTTACAAACACTATAAATTGACTAAATGGCTATTCTCAGGTACTACAGAGCAAAATGCCTAAGAATGTATTTAAAATGTACATCCTTACAGAAGTGTTATATTGCACAGCTATTCAATAGAAGTACTAGAGTTTAGGAAGACAGGTGAAATATAGAGATAAGACTACTGAACTGCTATGAAAATGATTATTTCGGCAATACCAATCACTCATATATGGCATTAAAAAAAATAAAAAAAAAAAAAATATATATATATATATATATATATATATAATATACACTTAAATTAATGAAACACAACATGTTTTTTCAAGTAATAAAAAGAGCATGTTTTAACCATAACAAAAATTGTTTTTGCATGAAAAAATATTCCGTAAAATCTTTTTTGGAAATAGAAAACAGACTGTGGCACATTATAAAATACCATCATGCAACAAAGACAAGAATATTTTTATATCCCTTTAATATATACAAATTATTCTGTAGTGGCCTAGTAAATGCTTCATTGTTAAAATCAGATATTAAATCCATTATATGAACAGCTTTTAATATTATCTTTGTTTATTTGCAGGTGGTTGACCAAATTGACACTCTAACTTCGGATCTACAACTGGAAGATGAGATGACAGACAGCTCAAAAACAGATACACTGAACAGTAGCTCAAGTAGCACAACAGCTTCCAGCTTAGACAAAATTAAAGAGCGTGCTAATGCACCATTGATAAATCCTCCTGTTCATCCATCTGCTATACTTACAGTACTCAGAAAACCTAAACCGCCACCTCCACCCCCGCGATTGACACCTGTGAAGTTTGAAGATACCCATAGGTTAAATACCTCATTAAATACTGGAAAGAATAATGGAGCATTACTTCGTAATGGGGGTTTACCTGGAGTCACTTTCAACGTTCCCAATGGAGACAGATGTTGTATTCATAACATTAAAATGGATAAAGTGCAAGCACCACCTATGACACATAGACCAGAAAAGGACCGTTGTTCTCAGGCTTCAACTAGAGAACGTGTGCGCTTTAGTGAAAATGTGCTATATCATGGCTACTGTCCTGACTGTGATGTACGATCTGAAATAAAAAATAGGGAAGTACTTTTACATGGTGAGCCCATGCAATTAGCAGGAAAGCTTCCACATCATTGTCCTCCTGTACCACCACCACCACTCCCATCATATCCCATTGAAAATGGAGGACTAAATATTAGTAGTAGTCACCCTCCTCAAAAAACTGGACCTATGCCACCACAGACTACACCAAAACCTCAAAAAACTATTCTGAGGAAATCAACTACTACAACGGTGTGATATTTTCAAATTAGAATATATTTCAATGAACCTAAAAAAAGAATTTGATATGAGCACTTTCAAGCAATAAAAATCCCAAATATAGCACTCCTATCTTCAAAAGTGGCATAAAATCACTTGGTAAGTACACATGTGATTTTACATTTGTATATGATTTACATATGTTTTGATATATGCTCATATTCTGATTTTTTTTTAAATACCTACTCAAAATTTTGTTTATCAAAGATGATTTTTGACATTTTTATAGGATATTTAGATAACTATTTTGCATTTTTACAAGGAAAAATCTGACCTCAAAATATCAAGAATTTTAAAAAAAAACACCTTTTTTGTCTTATGTATTATTTTTAAGAATTACTAAATAAAATATTTACACAATGGAATAACATATGAATTTACAAACAAGTTTTGTCCTTTTATGGACAACTAACAAAATTCCATAAAGTCTTGAATCAATCAATGGTAAAAGCAGTTGTACTTTATTTTAATTATTTATTTGATCTATCTATATGGTGAACCTCTCCTGATTTATGTTAGCTCCAGACAATCCCTATTATTACTGTATGTATGAAGCACCACTTATATATGGACTGACACTTTCTGTTAGAATGCACCTTCTGGAAAAGTATCATTGTTAGTCAGGTTTCTTATAGTATAACCAATTAAACAAAGGAGACTTAAGAACAATGTAAAATGTTCAATAGACACATTGTTGTATTAATATAAACCTATCAATCGAGGAATTACTAAGCATCTCAAATGACTGAGATGTATATCACCTATATTTACTAAGAATTTCTTCCTATTTGGAAACATTTAGCTCAAAGACCTTTTATCCTCATTTTAGCCACTTGATAATATCTAATATCAAAAGTTGACATATTATTTAGTTATATATATTGATCATAATTATTATGCAGCGTACTTATAAACTCCATGTTAGATATGAAATGTATTATTTGCTTTAGCACAGTAGTTGGATCTAAATCTGGATTGTTCCAAATCTGTCCCATATAGTTAACTTTCTTAGTAGTCCTTTACTATCTCACTAAAACTTTGTAGGCATGCTCTCTGATCTAGAAGTAAGCTAACCCTTTTTAATACTATATCAGATAATTTTAGCAATCTGTTCTGGTATTACTTGCTCTAAATCTTATACCCTGTATTTATCTATATTGCACATTTCAAAAGAAAGCCATACACAACCAATGCCATATGTTTTGCGTGTACATCATTATGTCCTTCTAGATGGCAAGTTTTTCAATGGTAGTTGCTTTAATTGACTTTAGGAGTAATCAATCTTACAAGTTGAATGGAGATAAATGTATCATTATTTCTTAATATATTTTTTTTGTGGAGACTAAAATGTCTCAGTTGAAGGAGGTTAAACTTTGAGGTTAATCAAACTTGAATAATAGTATGAGAATTGGAAGACCAATCATTACCTAAATGTATAACATTTTTCAGAAATATTGAATTAGATCCATTAATAAAATGACTAATAATGCATCTGCTACTTTGAGAAGTCCACACTAGCTCAGAAAAAAAAAACACCCAACTTCCAGATTTATATAATATATGCCAAGAGCCTATCTGTGCAAGCTTCACAACCCAGGAATATTTTGGAAAATTAGGGACACCCATGCCTACTTTTTTTTACCATTTTTTGTCCATAGGAATTTCTGAACATGCTTTTGAAGGTCTGTTAAGTCTTTCTGTTTGAGTATATGAAATAGATATAGAGTTCTTGGTAAAAGACATCTCTATGTTAGCTGCTATTTCTTTTTTTTTTATTGTTTTTATTGATGTATGGTACAATAACAACATATACTGTGTTTAAATGACATCAGAAAAGACTTGTGTCTACTTTTTCCCATTTTTTTTTTAAGTTTTGTTGCTTAAATTACAATTACATTTGTCATATGATGCCAATACAAATTAAAAGATAATAAAAAAATATAGAAAAGACAAAGAAAAAGGAGGGTGGGGGAAGATGGGATGAGGGGAAGCTTAGTATAATATCATTCCTGAGTCCTGTATATATTTTTTTTATGCTACCATCCAATTCGTAGTTCCCAGACGTCCCAACTGGAAGCTCACTTTTTATAGTTGTCATCTAGTTTGGCAGAGATCAAGCTCATTGAATGTATGTATTTAAGTTTTTTCAGTACATCCCCAAACACAGGAATGGTCGTCTTCCAAGTTTTAGCAATAGTGTTCCTGACTGCTAAAAAGATTTGGTTTGAAAGAAGTTGAGCCTCTTTAGTAAGTACGGTGATAGGGAGACCTAATAAGGCTTCCTCTGGTTTTTGAGGCATTCTGGTATTCTAGGCTTCTCTAGGGTTTCATAGGTTTCTGACCAGAGGTGGGCTATTTTAGGGCAGTCCCATAGTATGTGCCTTAGTGTACCGGTGGAATTACAAACTCTAAAACAGTTGCCATCTAATGAATGATTTGAGAGCTTTAGCCTAGCAGGGGTCAGGTACCACTTCATGATGGTTTTGAAGCAATTCTCTCTCAAGATTATGTTAAGGGAGGAGTTTGTTGCATTTTTATGGATTTTACTCCATTGAAAGTTCTGTTTCTCATGAGGACTGATGACGAAGCTTAGGTGGTGTAGCCTGGTCTAACAGGTAATTGTAGATGATGGAAACATTTTTATTACCATTTGAGTTATATATGCAGCATTTTTCAAATGGGGTTTTGCTGGCCGATTTGTTAATTCAAATCTATCCAGCATACTAAAAATTGATTTGTGCTAGATTGAGCCATTCTTTAAGAGGTAGGTGGTTCTGTTCACTAAAAGTCGAGGGGGACCAATGTTGATTTACACTTAATATGTCAGCGGTGATAGTCATTTTTTTATTTATCCACCATACTAGCTTGGAAATTCTGTTAATTGAAGTGTCTCTTTGGGGTAACCATAAGGAGTGAGCTATGATCCTGTCTCTACTAGAGACGTCCTCTTATTTATTTGAGTCCATTAGGGTTAGAGAATTAGCCACATTGCTAGGAAGTAGGGAATGGTTGATTTTATGGTGCAGGCTTAGACAAAGCAGCTGACTAGTCCCTTAAGGATGCAGTTTTCAATTTCCACCCACACAGGTGGGTGTTCTTTAATGAACCATTTGGACAGATGCGTCAGTCTGGAAACTTTAAAGTATTCTACTAAGTCTGGTAGGGCTAGGTCCCCTTTACTTTTAGGGG
Source organism: Discoglossus pictus (assembly GCA_027410445.1). NCBI lineage: Eukaryota > Metazoa > Chordata > Amphibia > Anura > Alytidae > Discoglossus > Discoglossus pictus. Next base: position 459,293,560 of record CM050163.1, on the reverse strand, counting down.
CCATCATGGTGGTTTTATTTATTCTCATCTTTTTGTGGTCCCAGACAGAGCGGGAGATTGCCCTTTGGAGAATTTGTATTATTTTTTTGTAATTAAAAACTAGCTGTATGACTTTTTTGTGTTCAATTATGCTCCAAGTTAGACCAAAGTTTTCAAGCAATTTTTTTCATTCTACAGTGGCCCTTTAATTGAAAAGTACCCCAATTGGTTATAATCTGAGGAAGTGAACCTTGAGCCAAAATTAGGCAACAACATAAACCCGTTTATTGAAATAACATTTTAGGCAGCTAGTTTATTGCTTCAGACATATTTTCTTCAAAACCTATTAGGTTTAATTTATGGCAAGCTCACCTAAAGAAATAGCACTTACTCCATATTAACATTAACTTGAGTGCAGTTGGATTATGACCAAAAAAGCTAAAAGCTAACAGAAGAAGATTAAAGCACCATCTTCAAAATGTATTTCCTTAACATACATTTTTTGTTTATATATGGCTTTTTTTAACACTGTTTCTATCCAGAATTATTGTTGTATTTTGTGGTTCTGAAGTCAATTAATTGCAGCAGAATTAATTAGAACTGAGTGATGCTGTGAACTTGCGAACATTTTTCAGTATGAGGTGCAGTTCTAGTGAAGTGTAGGAGTTTAAATAGGGGTAGGGACTTCAAAGAAAAGGGGGGGCAGATTTATAGGACAAAGGAGGAAAACTTTATACAAATATATTATTTTATATTCTTTATTTTTCCCACTGACATTTTGTAGACAATAATAATAATTGAGTCAGTCCAGTGGCAACCTCACTCAGTGTACATCCTGTCATATGTATGCAATACTGGAACAGATGATCCAGGGTCCATACCTCTGTGACAGGTGTGAGCATGTTGTCTCTCTGGAAGCTCAAATTGGAGATCTGGAGCGGAGAATTGCAGCACTTTGAGATATTGCTCCACTGGAAGGGGGGTTGGTGCTCACTGAGCACAGTTTAGCTGGGCCTAGCATGGAGGGCGGAGCTGGGGCTAGTGAGGATTTCCAGGGAGGTAGCTGGGTTACAGTTACAAGGGGAAGCAGGGGCAACAGGAGGAGGCAGGCCAGTTCTGAGTTGGCAAACACCAACAGATTTGCCAGATTGAGTGAAACTGTTAGGGATGTCCATTCAGGAATGCCAATGCCAGATAGAGCTGTTCCCTCTAACAGCCGGGAGAACAGCTCTACTGGAGGAGTGGGAGGGCAGCATAGGCAGAGAAACAGACAGGTTTTGGTTGTAGGGGACTCTATTATTAGCAAGGTAGACAGGAAGATTTGTCACCCAGATCCCAGCAATCTAACAGTTTGCTGTCTCCCGGTTGTTCGGGTTCGTCATGTTGTGGATCGGGTAGACAAATTATTGGGAGGGGCTGGAAATGAACCGGCAGTCTTGGTACATATTGGTACCAATGACAAAGTTAGTGGAAGATGGAGTGTCCTAAAGAATGATTTTAGAGAACTAGGTAAGGACCTCCAAGGTATTATTTTCTGAGATACAACCAGTGCCACGTGATAGCCCAGGGAGGCAGAAGGAGCTTAGGGAGGTTAATGCATGGCTAAAGATGTGGTGGACTAAGGAGGGGTTTGGGTTTTTAGAGCACTGGGCTGACTTCTCACTTCGGTACAATCTCTACAGCAGGGATGGATTGCACCTTAATGATGAGGGAGCTTTTGTACTAGGGGATAGGATGCTAGAAAGGCTGGAGGAGTTTTTAAACTAGTAGTTGGGGGGGGGGGACTAGATATAAGTAATGGGGTAGAAAGTGTAGAGGGTATAAGGGATGAATTAACAACTCATAGGGGAGGAAATGGGGGGAGGGGTAGTATAGTCAATAGGGAGGTAGTACTAAGTAATTCAAGTACAGTGGCAGGCACTTCAGAACTACAGACTCATAACATAAGGTGTATGCTTGCTAATGCCAGAAGCTTGCCAGGAAAAATGGGAGAGTTAGAAATATTAGCAATTAATGAAAAATGGGATTTAATCTGCATTACTGAAACGTGGTAGGACGAATCTCATGACTGGAATGTTAGCCTGGATGGTTATAACCTATTTAGGAAAGATAGAGGCAATGGTAAACGAGGAGGAGGGATTTGTCTGTATGTTAAGCCTGAATTTAAGGCCTATAGTCAGAGAAGATATTTATGGTGGACCTAGTGATAAAGCTGAATGTTTGTGGCTAGAGTTAAATAGTGGAGCAGCAAATTCCAAAAGAATATTAGTAGGAGTATGCTCTAAACCCCCAAATATAGCTGAAAGTGAGGAAATACAATTATTGTTACAGATTGAAAATGCAGCTAGGCATGGTCAAGTTCTAATAATGGGAGATTTTAATTACACTGAAATAAACTGGATAAATGAGACCAGCTGTTCATCTAAGGGGAGCAGGTTCTTGAGTACACTCAGGGATCATTATCTGGCCCAGGTTGTACAAGAGCCTACTAGAAATGAAGCTATCTTAGATTTACTCATCACAAATAATATTGATATAGTATCTAATGTTGGAATAGGGCAACCTTTGGGAAACAGTGATCACAACACAGTCTCGTTTGAGATTGATTTAAAAAAACTAAATTTTAAGGGGCCAACAAAAACTCTTAATTTTAAAAGGTCAGATTTTAACTGTCTAAGGGCAGCAATACAAAGTATAGACTGGGACAGAGAACTGGCAGGTAAAAACACTGACCACAAGTGGACAACATTTAAATCCTTACTAAATATACATACACATTGGCATATGCTGTGTGGGATTAAAAGTAAAAGGAGTAAATCCCATCCAATGTGGCTTAACAATGATTTAAGGTTCAAGATAAGGAGTAAAAAACAGGCATTTAAATTATACAAACAAGAGGGGACAGAGACTGCTTTACAGGAATACAAGGAAATCAACAAGGCTTGCAAAAGGGCGATTAGACTGGCTAAAATAGAAAATGAAAAATGAATTGCAAAAGAGAGTAAGACTAACCCTAAAATATTTTTTAAGTATATTAATGGGAAGAAGGAGAGGATGGAAGCTAAAGGAACATTACAATGTGACACAGGCCGTCTGATAAATAGTGACCAAGAAAAGGCAGATGAGCTAAATAGGTTCTTTTCTTCGGTGTACACAAGGGAGGTACCAGTGGTTGGGACACGGCAACATAATGGGGCTACACTACCTTTGCCAAATAATTGGTTAACACAGGAAGTAATCCAAAAGAGGTTGGAAAAAATAAATGTTAATAAAGCCCTGGGTCCTGATGGAATACATCCAAGGCTACTAAGGGAACTGGGTTCTGTAATAGCCAAACCATTTTATTTAATTTTTCAAGATTCACTCAACACAGGGTCTCTACCAGATGACTGGAGAAAAGCTGATGTGATACCTATATTTAAAAAGGGAGCAAGAGCAAATCCGGGGAATTATAGACCAGTGAGCCTCACTTCTGTAGTGGGGAAGCTTTTAGAAGGGTTAATAAGGGATAATATACAGAATATGTCTATTTGAACAGGATTATAAGTAGGAGTCAACATGGATTTATGAGGGATAGGTCATGTCAAACAAATCTAATTAGTTTCTTTGAGGAGGTTAGTAGGAACCTGGATCAAGGCAACTCAGTAGATGTAGTCTTTTTGGATTTTGCAAAGGCTTTTGATACAGTGCCACATGGGAGACTATTGTGCAAACTAAGAGATACAGGAGTTGCAGTAAATATCTGCTCATGGATTGAGAGCTGGCTAAAAGACAGGAAGCAAAGGGTTGTTGTAAATGGAACATACTCCGATTGGACTAATGTGGTAAGTGGGGTTCCTCAGGGTTCAGTATTAGGTCCTCTCCTTTTTAACATATTTATTAATGACTTAGAGGTAGGATTGGAGTGTGGTGTCTCCATTTTTGCTGATGACACGAAGTTTTGCAAGGTAATTAAATCAGATAGTGATGTGCTTTCCCTCCAAAGGGATTTACATAAAATTGAGGAATGGGCATCTAAATGGCAGATGAGATTTAATACGAATAAATGTAAAGTTATGCATCTGGGAAGGAAAAATAGCCATGCAATTTATAATTTTAATGGAGCAAATCTAGGTGTATCGGATATTGAAAGGGATTTGGGAGTGCTTGTGGACAACCACCTAGGTAACAGTGCTCAAAGCCAAGCAGCAGCTGCAAAGGCAAATCAAATATTAACATGTATTAAGAAGGGTATAGAAGCCAGGGAAGCAAATATAATTCTGCCACTATACAAATCTCTAGTACGCCCTCATTTGGAATATGGAGTACAATTTTGGGGCACCACTTCATAAAAAGGACATTTTAGAGCTGGAAAAGGTACAGAGGAGGGCAACAAAACTAATAAGGGGAATGGAGGGGCTAAGTTATGAAGAAAGACTAACCAAATTAAACTTATTTTCTCTAGAAAAAAGGCATCTAAGAGGAGATATGATTACCTTATATAAATACATCCAGGGTCAGTATAAAGATTTGTCAAGGGAGCTTTTTGTGCCAAGAGGTTTTCAACTGACAAGAGGACATCCCTTGAGGTTAGAAGTAAAAAGATTCCACCTTAAAGAAAGAAAAGGGTTCTTCACAGTAAGGGTGGTTAATCTGTGGAATTCTCTACCAGAGGAGGTGGTGACAGCGGATTCGATAGATAACTTTAAAAGGGGACTGGATTTATTTCAAATTGAAAAGGGAATTCAGGGTTATCATGGATAATTAGAGAGGCAGTATTGATCCAGGGAGAAGTCCGGTCCCCAGTGTCAGTGATCAGGAGGGAATTGATTATTTATTTATTTATTATTTTTATATACAGCTAATTAATTAATAGTTAATCTTCATATTGCAGAACAGAGGAGATCTTAAAAGGTTGAACTTGATGGACTGAAAGCCTTTTTTCAACCTTAAATACTATGGGCCTCATTCTATTATCGGCCGTAGGAGATGCAGGGCCGCAAGGACCGTCCGCAGGCTATTTGCCTATTCTATTGCCTTCCGGACGGCGGCTCCGGCAGGCTTGCGGCCGGCGCCTTGTTAGCACGCGCCGCAGATCTTAAATGGCCGCAAGAGTTTCGGCCGCAAGAAACCCCGGTTGCTATTCTATTGCTCCGGGAACCCTCTCGGCAAGGCTAAAACCGAGCCGCAGCTTACTTGCACCAAAAAGGTCCCGCAAGCACACAATTAAGCACATAATAAAGCCATCCTGCACTCTGATGAGACGATAAAGTGATTGGGGGTGTTAGCATTCATAGCACAACATTCCCCTACACTCAAATCCAAAAATAATTTTTATTTTAATTCATGTCAAATATCCGTGGACAAAGTCCCGATGGCTTGGAGCACCTCAGACCCGCCCAGGCTGCAGGACAGAAAATATACCGAATTTGGGCTGATGTGCAAGCTTGCTATTAATCCTCATATCTCCCATTAAGATCCCTAGCATTTACAGAGCTTTACAGTGCCATCTTGAATTTATATTTGCATTTAAAGTTTTATGACCTTGCCGCCGGTTGCATGATATGCGGACGGCCGTAAGGGGGATATGTAACTATGTAACTATGTTTATTTTTCTATTGGTGCAAATTAATCAAGATACATTCTCACTAACACTATTAAAAAATATTTAATTAGAGATTCTATAAAGCGCAAAACTATTTTACAAAATAAAAGGTGATTATCTGGCTTCTTTCCTTACAGGTTAATATTCATATTTTAGCTAGGATTTGGTTTACTCTTTGATTTTTTTACCACATTAAACTGCATCCCCTTTTCCCATTATAAATCATGTATATTATAATTATATGGAATATAATTTGACTATGAAAATTCAATAAATATGTAAATAAACCATACCATTATTAATTATTACCTGTTTGCAACAACTTTACTGTAATTTAAAAGATTATAGTAAAGGGCCAGTTATAATTAACAACCTATACATTTTCTATACTCTGCATCAAATTTATTTTTTTATGTATTTTGAAATATGTTTTCCTTTTAAACACATTGATTTTTGTAGTTTCCATATATTTTGAGGATAATCTTAATTGTATTACTCCAAGAAACACAGCACAGATCTGTTATATTTTGGAACTTGCCATTTGTACTTTACTTCATTGCACCTTTCTAAACAGTGCTAGATAAACTGTTGGTGTTTTATAAATAAAGAGTAAATTTAATAACAATAATGATAATAGCATTAAATATGCTTTGGAATAATCTGATGGTTTGAAGCTGAACTATTGATTTATTTCTTTAATCTGCCGGATAGTGTGATGAAACAAGCACAGTTATTAGTATTCTCAGATTAGTGACAGCGGATTTGATAGTTAACTTTAAAAAGGGATTGGATATTTTGCAAAATAAAAAGGGTATTGATCCATCGACAGTATCTGGGGTCAGGAAGGAATTATTTTTTTTCCCTTTTGAGATGATTGGCTAAGTTTCACTTGGGTTTTTGTCAGGTTGCCTTTGGATCAATTAACAACTAATCCGCATATTGCAGATCAGAGGAGATCTTAAAAGGTTGAACTTGATGGACTAAAAGTCCTTTTTCAACCTCAACTACTATGTAACCATCATGTGGTTGCTGTGAGGACCAATAGGAAATTTATCATAGATCCTATTTTGGGAGGATAATTTCCCCAACATTTGAATGAGCAACAGTTTATAAGGTGATATGTTTTGGTGAATCCCTAATAAAGAAAAACAGGACTTCGCTATTTAGGAAACACGCGACCCATTAGGCTCTAATACCCTGTCTAAAGGTATTTTACAGCGCCATATCAATTCTCATATAATTAAACTAACACTATATTGGACTCTACTCTGTTTCTTGCTTTTATCTTTCGGTTAGTATCAAGTTATGAGTTGTGTTTCTTTTTTCTTCTTTGTTGTGAGGATCACTCAAATATTCTTCACCCAGGCTTAAAATTCATAAGAACAGAAGAGTTTCCCAAGACTAATAAGATAGATATATGTTTACATTTTACATTTGTTTTATATAAACTATGTAATTCCAGCTTCAAAATATATATATTGTGTCCATACACATATTGGTGTGTTTCTTGATAACTATTTACATGAATGTTTCCTAATTGTTCTTATTTTGGACTAAGTCTATAAACCATTATGTCCTTCTGAGCTTCCCAAATGTCAGATAAATGTCTGTCATGTATAGCTATAGCAAAAGTCTGTGAATCTTTGCTAAATCCATGTTTTTTCGGTTTAATCCATTCTAAAGGGCATCATTGCAATTTTTCTTACAACCTGATTAATATTATAATCCACATAATTAATGTTTAGGTGCACCCTCGCTGTCAAACAGCTTTACATTATCATCATGATAAACAAACACTTTGTATTTGAAAATATGTATACAGGGTGAACATAATTTCACATGTTTTGTTACTATTATATGTGCCTTAGGGTTGCAACATTTTTATCTGATATTTCAACTAATTTATGTTTATTTACCCTTGAAAAGACTAAACAATCTTATAACAATACAATCTGCCTATATACTATTCCTTCTCTTCCCAAAGCACATGGAAGTTTTTGTGGCTGCTGCTTGATTTAAACAAATCAAAATGTTTGTCAGGGATTTGTAAATTCGCAATATTCATAAGTATCTTAAATTATCTAATAATATTTTTTCACAGGGAAGCAATATCCGCAAAAGAGCGCAGCATTTTATATTGAGCTGTGCTGCACACAAATACAGCTGCTCTTTTTCTTGTGTCAGTTTCTGTGTTTCTCTGTATAAATATTTACATCTTCTATACAGTTTTTCTAATGTCTTTCAAATGTATCTCTTTGTGCACCTATTCTTGCTTTGTTCCTTTCTCCTCCATTGTGTAGAGGGCAAGAGAAATCACTCTTTTTTTCATGAAAATTGCTTCGGGATTCTTTTATTAATTCCCTATTGTTATCATTGGTACCAGGGAGTCAGAAAATATGCATATAGCTTTCACAGACTGGATCAAATTTCAGTTTTATACCATCACACGTGGATAAGAATGAAATAACTTGATTCCTCTACTGGGTTAATTATCTTAACAAAGGCTCTTTGTTCCCTCCTGCCACTGATAGCCAAAACACACACACTCATGACTCTGAGGAAATTATGTAATAAACAGAAAATGTATTTAAAAAAATCAGATTATCCCAAAACATGTTTATTCTCTTTTACTTGAACTGTAGTAGTCCTTTAAATGTTTGTTCAAAAAAAATGTTTTTATATTGTATTTGTTTTATTCTTAACACATTGCCACATTGGTCCCTTAAGAGTATTAGTGTTCCTGCACTTCAGTGCATGCCAGTATTGTTCTCTGTTCCAAAGATCTGACATAGTTGCACTTTATACACCTGGCCAGGCTTCCTGGAATATGTCAACTGGAATTAATGTCTAGAATACCCAACCTGTGCATATTTAACTAGCGTTGAAAATAAAAGAACATTGCTAAAATGTTTTACTAACAAATGCAAACAACTGTCAGTATAATACTATATATCCACGAGCTGTTTATTTATTGTAACAACTTTCATATTTGGCTATTAAAGGACCACTGCTGTCATATTCTTCTATATGGTCTTTGAAATAACTAAATTTGATAATGGTCAAAACATTTATAAAATAAACACAAACAATACATTTTCAACATTTAGATGCAGTTTTTCTGTACTGCTGGGTTTCTGTCCTTTACTTTCTCATGAGGTTGTGTGTGTGCTTTCCATTAGCACTGCTGAAGGCATTGGCACTTGTAGATGGCACTTTCACATTTTGATTATAAACTTCCTGTGCATTCAAAGTCTGTTCCTACTTAAGAACATCAATCAGCTGCAGAAGACAAAATAGTAGGTTATACTGCATCATAAATTAATGCTAAATGTAATAACATACAGGCTGTATTATTGATACTTTGTTTATGAATTCTAAAAAAAATATGTTATGGTTTACTTTTAGGTGTAGTTTTTAAAACAGTATATTTTAAATATGGTTGTCATCTAATATGAAAATTATATACGTTAAAATCCTAAGCCATTAATAAATGTTAAAAAGCAGAAGACCTAATACTGAACCCTGAGGAACCCCACTTACCACTTAGTCCAATCTGAGTATGTTCCATTTACAACAACCCTTTGCTTCCTGTCTTTTAGCCAGCAATTCCTTAGTTTGCACACTATTCTTCTATGTGGCACTGAATGCTTATGAAGTAAAAACTAACACAATTATAAGCTATGTAAACCAAGCTATATAAACATTTTTTGATAGTGTGTAGAGGCTGACATGGTTGTGATTCTTCTTATCCAATGCAAGAGAGTCAGATGCAGAGCAAGAAAAGCAGGAAGTATAATTGTTACCATAACTACCTGTGAGGTAGGTGTCCGATATTGATTATTTTGAAAAACTAGATGTTAAAGCCTCTAAATTACATTTTTTTATGTGTAATTAAGTTGCTACTGTATTTACCATTTTGGCTTCTGCATATCAAGAGCCCTATTCAATTGCAAGTCTGCATCTCTCAGGATCCAGGCCTGTGGGTATGTCTGCAGGTGTGTCGCGAGCTCCCATTTGTCCCATTCCGATGCTATTCAATTAAAGGAGCCCGCAAGTCACGGGCCTTAAGCCGACTCCATAAACCATGCCATCATTACGGCAGTAAAACATGAAGGTTACATGTCAATCAATTAGGTTTGTGGTCCAATATGCAATGGGAATCGCAAACCCTCAAAATACGAAATTATAAAAATAAATGCCCATACTGTTCTAGTCCATATGGGTGGCCTGATATATATTAACTCCTTGATTCCCAAGATCGATATAACCCTGAAATGAAACATTAACATACATTTCTTTTTACTGCTGATTTGCGAGCTTGAGATTGTTGAACAATACATTCTACTGCCTTTCATCGCTTTCCCCATCATTTAAAGTGCAGTATTGATTTTTTATTTGCATTTACAGTGCTATGATCAAGTGTTTAACCGCTTTGCGGGTCCTCTTTACCCCCTACATTTGCCGTTTTCCGGGTGGGAAACCATTTGCGGCCTTAGGGAATTGGAGCATTTGAATAGCAATATGTGATTTTAGTAATCGTAACCTTTGCAGAATTGAAAGATTTCAAGGCATTGTGAGTCTTGCCTTGCCGAGTTTAACCATTGCAGAGTTTTCAAGCCTGTATCCCATAAACCACCCGGAGCCCGCAAAAAGACGCTAATTGAATAGCAAATGAACTTCAACCTCACTTATGGGCTCCAAGTTCCTGAGGTCGGAATAGACTATGTCTACACTAAACGTTTATGTCTGCTAGGGCTTGCAGCAGGGCTAAATAAACGTTTATTATTTTAGAGCCTACGGAAAATAAGATTTTTCTCCAACAAGGATTTTATACTTATGGCTCACATGTATTTACATGTATTTAATTTTGTTAATTCTTTACAAACATGTTACTCTTTCCTGTACTTTTGTCATCCTTAAATTAATTTTTTTGCATTAGGGCATTGTAGAATACATTCTGGCAAGTAAAACACACAATATTTTGCTATTTGTATATTTTTAACTCTCACACAATATTCTTTTGGCTACAGTTATTAATTTGGTCATGAAAAACATTCTAGTTTTATTTCAAAAGTGCATGTTTGTAAGGGTCCATGTTAAGTAATAGGAAAAGTAAAGTGCGCTTTTATTAGAATACATTCTTCATGAGTACTGTTTCTTTCATAGATACATAAATCCTTATAGTTTTTTTTTCTAAATTTCCATTTCACTGAACAATAATAATGCGATGCAATTACTATAACCATGGTAACAATCTGTTTAGATGCATCAATCACTTAGCTTTTGAATTTCAACTCTGTACTACTAACTGCAGACAGAATCAAAAAAGGTGATCGTTTTCAACACAGTGTGTTCCTATTCTAGCAAATTCTTCTTTATTTTCCTTCCCTGTTGGTAATGCACCTAAAGCATGTCAGGTATTGTTGAATGCATATGGCTTTTCTTCATAAATTAAAATTACAGGGTTTATCCTTTGTAGAACTAGAGATCTATTTTCTCGGTCGATAATGGCTTACATAAAAAATATTCTATTTTGGATGGCAGGTCTATTAGTATTACACTAATGCCAGGATATAATTATTTAACAATGCTTCCTTCATGCCTATAAATGTGCTAAAAAATGAGTTAGTTCTCTTTTTCAACGTAATTGATTCCTACTGGTTAGAAACATAGATTTTGAGAAGAACTAAAAAGACCTGTCTATTTACCTACAAGTTTGACTTACTGAATCACATATTATAATTGTCCAACTATGAGACATCGTCACGCTGTTTGCGTGGTGCGTATGACTTAGCGATGAGCACAGCAGGCGCGAGGCGAACCGTTAAACTCGGAGCACGTAGGCAATGAGACACGGAACTTAGAAAAAAAAGATACAAGACGCAAAAAATTATGAGATTAACCGCCGAACCAAAAACTTGAATAACACACTAACTACACCTAAACAAATTACAAAAACATCACAGACAGCATGGGGGACAGACAGGAAGTCTGTGAGTGAGCTGGAGCGCAAATTTAACTTGATTTAGACGATTTTCGCCACACGAAAATCGCCTAAGCGAGAAAAAAAATGGTCGTTGCCAAAAATGAAAATGAGGCTACACAACCCTGGGCCGCGCAAAACACTGCAAAACGCGTAGCACTTTACACATCACACTACGACCTACAGAATACACTATTACAAAAGCTGGAAAATGTTCACGAGCCATGTAACACATTAATAACATTACGAATATACAATGCCGCTTTGCACAATAAACCAACAGCTTTACCTTGCGCACGCAGTCTATTTAGAATGCACTCTTGGAACATTCATTACATTTTATAAGCAGGGCACTAACACTCACAATGTATATTCTATACAGACGGAAAATATAAACAGATTGTTAGCTCTTCAACCTATTGCTCGCTGCATATATCAAATATAAATAAATAAAGTATATAAATTTATTGAATAAATCATTAATTATTACTTAACTACATATACATAGAAATATATATCTCTCTCAGACGACCAAAAGTACACGACAGGAGAGGCTCGCAATGAGCGCCGAAGTCGCTCATTGTGAGGCTCGCAATGAGCACCGAAGGTCCTCACAGTAGAAAACGTTTTCAATTATGTCTCAAACAGCATTCCCATGGCTTCAAATTTTATTGCCCCGTCATTTTTGACGGGCAAGTCACTAGTCCTCATTATGTTTATCATGGGCATGCTTGGTTCTGAGCTATTTAACATGTCTCTCAGCATGTTTACATATGTTCTAATAATGCATATCAGCACCATTTATACTCGTACTCTGAATACATTAAAACTGTACAAATTAAGATTTATTTTCTGTATTATACTTTTACAATGTTTGCCAACATACTTATATAGGAATTTGCTGAAGCATACCCTGTGATTATACACATAATAGGCAGAGGCTTAATACAGAAGGCTAGACCCATCTGTAAAATATAACTTGTGGACCCCTCAATACTAGAATATTTGACATGTTTAAACTGGACCAACTGTTGATACTATTTCTTTGTCTAACTCCCATCATCTCCTCAGTTTTTCTCTCACTTTCTCTATATCCACTCTCTGATCTCTTATCACTACTCTTGTTTCATACTAACTAATTAAAGTTCTTTCTCCCACAGTCAAAAGCTTTAGAAAAGTTTATAAAGCAGAAGTTAATGTTTTTTTTCTGTAATGTTCTTGCTTTCTCTATTATTCAGCAAACATTAGCAATTTAACCTCTTGTGTCTGCCTCTTTGAAACCCGGCTTTCACATCTGGTAGTTCTCGGCCCATATATTGTTGCAGCCAAACTTGCTGGATCTTAAGCTTTACCTTGCTGACATGTGAAATGAGGGCAATTGTTTGATAATTGAGCACTGTTTGGCACTTCCATTTTTAGGGTTTGGGAAATAGAGTGACCTAAACCAGTCTATTGGCCATCGTTGAGTTTTACAAATTTGTTGACCTAATGCAAGCAACACTTTTCCAGCATTTAGGATTTTGAAAGGTTCAGCTGAGATTCCAACTCCTGCAGCCTTGTTATGAGCTAGGGTCCATCACACTTCACTCTCCAAGATGTTTAGCTCTGGCTCATTGGAGAAACTTATTGAGGTTAGCTATTAAGATCCTTCCTTTCTGTAGCGATATTTTGTGTATTCCTGCAACCTCTTTTTTACCTGACTTGTCTCTCTTAAATCCATACCTGTTAAGGCAGGAAACACACTGCAAGGGATAGAGTGACCCAGGGACCTTTAGAACCACTCCTCCTGAGTTTGAGTCAACTTAGGAGACATAGTAGATTTAAAAGTCTCAATTTATTACACTCAGGGCCTAAGATTATAAAGGTCATAATCCTACCCATTCTTTACTTAATTTTTGGTGTATGTGCAGAATTACACACACCACAGCTGTCTTAGAGAATAAGCAAAGGTCACAGGCCACAAACAGGTTGTTAATCACAAATATTTTATCTTGAGGTTCGTACACAAAGCGAGTAAATAACAAATATAAGATGTGTGGTTACAAAATTCAAACTGGCGCAATCTTATGCAATGAACATCACATAATAATCCTTTGTGCAAGGCAGTCAGAATTTAACTCATTATATCATTTAGCCCCTTACAATCCTGAAAGAATAACTACATATGAATGATACGCATGAGTGGAAAATCCAGGGAAAACCTCTGGAGAACCATGATCATTCTAATTCACCTGTTCCTTCCTCAGGTGATTTCTGAATCAAGTTTTAGAATTCTGAGAAAGTGTTTATGGAGTTTTCTGTATATATTACTTAGTATATTATACAAGTCATGGCAGTTTCTGTTTTTGCAACATTATGAGAACAGGCTAAAACAGTGGGTATATATTATGCTTTGAAGGTGGAAAAACTAATTTAAGGAACAATGTTGAAAATACACAAAATACAAAATGGAGTATATTTTCCCCTACATTTTACCCCTATGACACTGAGAAGTGTTGCAAATGCTAGAGAAATGCAACTGGTCATTACAAGTATTGCAATTAGAAAATAAAAATTCAAGAGTCATAAAAGAAAGGCAAGGTGTCAATTTCAAACTGACTCCAAAAGAGACTCGTCTCCCAACAGGAGAAAGAGCAAAGGAAAACAGAATATGGCAGGGATAATTGTGCCCGTAGAGCCACAAAGTAGTTAATCTAGTATGGTCTATGTTCTATGTGATGAAAAGTTTTCAATAATGGAGTCTTTTGTACAAAGTTCACAGTGCAGATGTTAAAAGCACATTGGATGAGAACCTTACAACCAGTGATTATAACATATAAGATTCCTGTGATCATGGCAATACCATTTTAGTATTTTATCAGGCCCACTTTGGCATGAAAGATTACTTTGAGATTCCCAATTTTCTTGAATAGGTCTCTTGACTTTACCATAATATATATACAATACATGTCTGTGTATGTTCACTATGAACAGATTTGGTCAGTAAGTTGTGTTGTCTATACGGAACAATATTTGTAATACATTTTCTTGAGAATTACATGGTATTAATTCAGAGGACCTTGAAAAAACTGTTTTCATAACTTAATAGGCCCATTTAATCATTCTTTCTCTTTTTATATATAAGGTTTAACTTTTATTTGCTACTCAGGGTGTCCCAAGCATTGTGGAATGCCTTTACTTTATTTCCCATACTACTTATGCTAGAAAGCTATTCCACTTACCCTCTAACCATTCTATAAAATAAAATACCTTTGCAATTAATTCTGAACATATAAGCCTCCAACATCAAATAATCTTCTTGATTTCCTCTGTCTCTGAAAGATGATCTTTTCTCCTCAAAGTCATTTATATTGTAGGTTACCCTGGCGTGTGGTGTAATCATTCATTTACCAAAGCCTCTATTCAGTTGAGTAATTGCTAGTTACTGGAGCCCATAATGTAGCTGTAAACAAATTTGCTATTCAATTGGCTTCTTTTAACTACCCGCAAACAATTTGCGGATTACAGTCTGAAAATCCCTGCAGTTATAATCATAACTCTTACCCAGCTAAGCCTTTGATCTTTCAAGCCCGTAAATGTTACAATTGCAAATCGCTATTCAATTGCTACAATTCCTCAAACCCACAATTGTTTTGGCACCCCAAAATGGCAAATATAGAAGAAAATCCTACGAGTGACAGATAGGTCTTGCAAGGGGCTTAAACACTTGATCGGAGCACTGTAAATGCAAAAATGAAGAATCAGTACTGAACTTTAAAAGACGGGGAATGCGATGAAAGAACGTCTCAGGTTCGCAAATCTGCGAGAATTTTTTTTATCCACGACTCATTTCTGTGATATATCAATCTCAGAAATCAAGGAGTTAATACATATCAGGTCACCCACATGGACTTACGGTTTAGGCTTTAGACCAGGTAGCTGGGGGCTTGAGCAATTGAATCGCTCTGTAACTGTTGCAATCAAATAGGGGCCCAAGAGTAGGAGCTGAGCAACAGTGACCTCTAATACTGTGATCACTGTTGTCCTGCCTAGCCTCCTATGCACAGGCATGAACTATGCTTACATTTATTTAGGGTTATTTTCAGGGTGTATTAGACATTTCTGTCTGTTTTTTTCAATCTCTCAGTGATAGTGCATGCAGCACTGAACAAATTATTTAGAATTTCTCTTAAAGGGCTAAAGCAAAAGCTTCAATTATGACATAATTTAAAACTATAGTGACAAGTACTATCAGTTTAATGTTATTTCAAAAAATTAATGTTCTAATTCTTGTTCATTATTCTGATCCCCCAGCTATATATATTGCAATTGCCATAGACAGTCTAATAAAATGCTTTAGCACTCTTTGCCTCTCTTTTCACGCCTTGAGTTCAGAACAGACACACTTGAACACTGTGTCTCTTTGCATGTTTATTGTAGAACAGCAGTGCTACTGCTACTCATGTACTGCTATTACTCTTGTTCTTTCGGTCACGGCTTGGACCTTCACCTATTTTTTATTTCTACGCCCTTGTTTCACTGTACCTAACAAGAAATACACAGAAAACATTTTAGTCTTTCGATCTCATTGGCAGACGAGTATGCGTCATACATCTCTTTGCCTGACAAGGGAAAACATCCCCATAGCAATTAAACATGTGTATCAATTTTTGGTACTGTGAGGCCTTCATTTGAAATAAAAACATAACAAGAAACACACTGTGACAAATATACATTGTTCCCTTGTTTAGAGGCAACAGAGGCAACAAAAATTTTTTACAAATTCACAAGATGGCCCTTTTGCTTGTCTCTGGACTGGAAGGCTTTTCCATGTATAATCCACTTTTCATCTTCTTTCTAAAATAATACTTTTACATTTAGGTGAGAATTTACTAAGGATCACAAGCTGCTCAGATGTGCATTCCTGTATTTACTTTGCACTTTTTCAGCCTTTCTCACCTCATCTCGGCCACTTGTTATGCTTAGTAAATCCCACTCATTTATCCCCACATCTTGCATTCCTCTTATCCTGACACATACTACCCTCCTGAACCATATATATCCTTTGATATATTTGAAGGTTTCGAACTGGTCAAACCTCTCCCATGTTTCTCCTAAAATATAAATATTAAAGTGCAACTGTAGTATATTTATATATAGCTAATGAGGTTATTAAAAACAGTATGCAGCTTAAATGAGCTGTGTATCTCTCCCTACACTGGCACCGCCCCATAACATCTTTAGCTTGGCCCCAACTGTCTGTACAGGGGTAACAGTTGTATTGAAAGATGCTTGCAGCTGCTCCACAGGCCCCACCTGGTGACAGTGCATGAGCTATTGCAGCGCCACATCCCTTTTCTGCGCATGCTTAGTCTAAAGCAGAACCTACACTGGTCAAACTTTATTTTTAGTCCAGCAAACAGGAAGAGCTGGTCAGGAGATATGCAAATCTGATTGAGGAGAAAATACAGTTTAAAAGCTAAGGTTAACTTGCACAGCAAAGACAAATATAAGCTTTACTTGCAATTGCCCTATAGGGGTTCTTTAAGGTGATACAATCTTTCCTTAAAGGTTTCATCTTTCAGTCATCGTCCTTTAAGTTTGTTTCTAATTTATTAATATAGTTTTAGATATACTAAAGGAGCTCACTAAGCACTGTCTGTGATGAGTTGAGATGAGCTGCAATGGCAATTTACCCCATATGAAATAGTGCATAGTAAATACAGGGATGTGCACAACAGTCACTTGCTATGCCTAGTAAATAACCCCCACCATCTCCAGCACTGTATACATGTTTGCCTGGTTTTAAATAATTTATTTGAATAACTCCCAAGTTCTTGTCCTATTTTCTTGCTCTTAGCAAAATATTATTAAGTATATGTTTTACATTATTTTATTTTGCCATAAGTACATACATGTGAATCACCTTTAAACTGTAGAGCTCACATACTTAACCATTCCTCTGTCTTTTTGTGTCATCTGCAAAGAAGCAATCCTTCTCATTTGTAATGTCACTAATAAATATATATAATATATATAACCACCATTTCCTATGAATGTATTCTGTAAACTATGAGTCTGTAGCACAAATTCTTCACTCATTGTCTAATCCATTCTACAATTGAATCAAATACTAGATTATGCATAATCAATATATTTCGCGGGACAGTGTCAAATGCTTTTTCTTAAATCTGTTATTTTAAAGAATAAATTGCTTTTCGATATACATCCTTGTGGATCTCTTGTCTATTAAGTCATTAATAAACACTCCTAGGGTGTGAGGAAGGGACATGCAGGAAGAACATAGCTAGTTGATTGAAAATTAAATCTCAGATTTTTAGAACACCTATAAGATTTAGCATTTAGACTTCAACTGGGCTTGTTAATTAATAACCTGTGATAAGTTTGAGAGCCAAGGGGAAGTATCTTAAACACTTAATTTCTCTTTTAAAATGTCAACATTCAAGGTCAATTATCTAAAATTAATTTAGATTTTTATAACTACAAATTACCAATGCGTTATTAATAGGTAAAGTTATTAATAGGTAAAGTTTTAATATCAACATCAACCTTTGTTGAACTCTTTTAGCTTATGTTCCATATAGTACACATTTACAAACCGGTTCCTCAGCTGATATTCAAACTCCCTGGATGCCTCTCTTAGGGTATACACTTACAATCTCAACAGAAGGAAAACAGACTGGATTTTAGTATGTTGTTAGGGATCTATTTGAAAAATGTGCCCCTTGCATTCATGCCACCAAATGTTGAGTCTCACTAGCTAAGATCATATGGCAGAAATGTTTTTCCCTGGGGGAATCCATGACACACAGGTATAAGTTGTGTCTGAGGGGACGCTTACATTTCTGGATATGGTTCAGTTATCTGAAGCAAAGAGTCTGCTTCTGGGCCAGTGAAAGGGAAGGGGAGTGGTGTCAATTTCAATCATATTTAACTATCTTAGCGATCGTGGGATGACAAAGATTAGAGGATTCTTTACTGTGCTTGCCCCTGCCACTTATGAGATATCTATGTATATACCTACCAGCATTTTAAATGGATAAAGATAGACATTTTGGAGTTTTACCACCATTTTTGTATGTTCTTAAAAATTTAAGTTTTAGAGATACACACACTTAAAATACGCACAATGCTCCATACAGAAGTATATTCTGTAGAACTAACACTTCTTGTGAGTCACAGTTGACAAGATAATTATAAAATGTATCAATAGAATTCTTGTAAAAAAAAAAAAGAAAAAAAATGTGACAAGGAAACGAAGAATGTTTTCACTTTAAATTGCCAATTGTTAGTTCATTCAAGATGTGAATTTAATTTATCAATGTATGGATGTGAATATTTCTATTCTAATAATAAAAATTATTTAAATAAAAAGAACTAACACTTCTTTATCTTAGACCTTGAGAGAAAATAGGAGAAACCAGAGAATGCTGGACATGGTAAGGACTGGAAAATAGGATTTTGTGTTTAAAGGTTAGACTTCACTTCAAATTAGGGACATTTGGGCGACTAAGAGGGACAAGGAAATTTGTAAAGTGCTACTATCCCTCCAAAAGAGCAACAGTTGGGAGGTATGTATTTGATCCTATTAATTACTACAAAGTGTGAAGGATCCCAACACAAAATTCAATGTATTTTCTAACACGCCACCGTACACAAGACCATGATATTAGATCTACATGCAGCCAAAATATGCATAAGTAGGAAATTCCAACAAAACCTATTATCTATGGGAATTATACATACATTAAAACATTTATGGGTGGACAAAATACTCTGTCAGTCACCCTAAAGAAATCACAAATGATGGGGCTGCCATAGATCCACTATCAGAGGGCACAATCTTGGCTTCTGTGCATCTAAAATCATTATATATAAGTATACCTAACTAACATGGTCCAATAGCATGCCAGGGATGTGTAAGTCATTTTAATGACATAACATACATGATGATACTAAAAAATCTCTTCCGGCAGGCATTATTCCTGGCTATTTTATTTTTATTTAATTTTTATTTATTTTAAAGACATTTGGGTGTAAACACCTGTCTGTAGTAATTGATAAAATATGTTTACAACATTGTCATCATTTAAAGATCAAGATGAGGAGTAAAAAAAGGCATTTAAATTATACAAACAAGAGGAGACAGAGACTGCTTTACGTGAGTACAAGGAAATTAACAAGGCTTGCAAAATAACTATTAGACTGGCGATAATAGAAAATGAAAAATTTGTTGCAAAAGAGAGTATGACTAACCCTAAAATATTTTTTAAATATATTAATGGGAAGAAGGCGAGGAAGGAAGCTATAGGAGCATTACAATGTGAAACCGTCTGATAATTAGTGACCAGGAAAAAGCAGATGAGCTAAATAGGTTCTTTACTTCGGTATACACAAGGGAGGTACCAGTGGTTGGGACACAGCAACATAATGGGGCTCTACTACCTTCACCAAATAATTGGTTAATACAGGAATAAATCCAAAAGAGGTTTGAAAAAATAAATGTTAATAAAGCCCCAGCATCTAATTTAATACATCCAAGGGTACGGAGGGAACTGGGTTCTGTAATACCAGATGACTGAAGAAAAGCAGATGTGATAGCTATATTCAAGAAGGGAACAAGAGCAAATCTGGGGAATTATAGACCAGTGAGCCTCACTTCTCTAGTGGGAAAGCTTTTAGAAGGATTAATAAGGGATAATAAACAAGAATATGTCTATTTGAACAGAATTAAGTAGGAGTCAACATGGATTTATGAGGGATAGGTCATGTCAAACAAATCTAATTAGTTTCTATGAGAAGGTTAGTAGGAACCTGGATCAAGGCAACTTAGGGGATGTAGTATTTTTGGATTTTGCAAAGGCTTTTGATACAGTGCCACATGGAAGACTATTGTGCAAACTAAGGGATACAGGAATTGCAGTAAATATCTGCTCATGGATTGGCTAAAAGTCAGGAAGCAAATGGTTGTGGTAAATGGAACATACTCTGATTGGACTAATGTAGTAAGTGAGGTTCCTCAGGGTTCAGTATTAGGTCCTCTCCTTTTTTAACATATTTATTAAAGATTTAGAAGTGGGACTGGAAAGTAGCATCTCTCTTTCCCCCCTGTGTCTCTCTTTCCCCCCGTGTCTCTCGTTCTCCCCCGTGGCACTTACCCTCCCCCTCCCTTATCATCCTCAACCCCCCATCCTCATCCTCAACTCCCCATCCTCAACCCCCCATTCTTATCCTAAACCCCCCATCCTCATCCTAAACCCCCCATCCTCATTATAAACCCCCTCATCCTAAACCCTCCTGCTCACTTTACCCCTCTAATTACCTTCCCCTTCCATCTGCAGCTGCTCCTCTGCTCCTCCGTGCTCCTTGCGGCTATGTCGGGACCCGGCAGCTGGAAGGAGTGCGGAGGAGCAGCTGTAAGTGGAAGGTAAGTGAGGGGAAAGGGAGAGGGGGAGGTAGTTAGAGGTGTAAAGTGAGGAGAAGATGGGGGTTTAGGATGAGGAAAGTGAGGATGAGGAAGGGGGTTTAGGATGAGGAAGGGGGTTTAGGATGAGGATGGGGGGTTAGGATGAGGATGGGGGTTAGGATGAGGGTGAGGGGTTAGGATGAGGAGAGGGGTTGAGGAGGGTGATAAGGGAGGGGGAGGGAAAGACACACAGGGAAGGGAGGGAAAGAGACACAGGGAAGGGAGAGGGGGAAAAGACACAGGGAAGGGAGAGGGGGAAGAGACAAAGGGGAGAGAGGGGGGGGACACAAGAAAGAGGCACATAGGTCACACAAGAGGGCACCATAGGGACACAGGGGCAGCACATTTCCCACCCTCGGCTTATACTGGAGTCACCACGTTTTCCCAGTATTTTGTGGTAAAATAGGTGCCTCGGCTTATACTCGGGTCGGCTTATACTCGAGTATATACGAGTATGTACTTTTCCTCCAAAGGGATTTACATAAATTAGAGGAATGGCATCTAAATGGCAGATGAAATTTAATACGAATAAATGTAAAGTCATGCTTCTGGAAAGGAAAAATAGCCGTGCAATTTATAATCTTAATGGAGTAAATCTAGGGGTATCTGATATTGAAAGGGATTTGAGGTACTTGTGGACAACCACCTAGGTAACAGGACTCAATGCCAAGCAGCAGCTGCAAAGGCAAATCAAATATTAACATGTATTAAGAATGGTATAGAAGCATCGGAAGCAAATATAATTCTGCTACTATACAAATCCCTAGTACGCCCTCATTTGGAATATGGAGTACAATTTTGGGCACCACTTCATAAAAAGGACATTTTAGAGCTGGAAAAGGTACAGAAAAGGGCAACAAAACTAATAAGGGGAATGGAGGGGCTAAGTTATGAAGAAAGACTAACCAAATTAAATGTAATTTTCTTTAGAAAATGGTGTCGAAGAGGAGATATGATTACCCTATATAAATACATCCATGGTCAATATAAAGCTTTTTTCAAGAGGTCATCATTTGAAGTTAAAAGTAAAATGATTCCACCTTAAAGAAAGAAAAGTGTTCTTCACAGTAAAGATGGTTAATCTGTGGAATTCTCTACCAAAGGAGGTGGTGACAGCAGATTCAATAGATAACTTTAAAAAAGGACTGGATATATATTTTAATTGAAAGGGGCATTCAGGGTTATCCTGGTTAATTGGAGATGGAGTATTCATCCACGGAGGAATCTGATCGCCAGTATATGCGGTCAGGATGGAATTCATTCTTTTCCCACTTGAGACAATTGGCTAAATTGTACTTGGGTTTTTTCTGTTTGCCTTCCTCTGGATCAATTAAAAACTAATCCGCATATTGCAGATCAGAGGAGGTCTTAAAAGGTTGAACTTGATGGGCTGAAAATCTTTTTTTCAACCTCAATTACTATGTAAGTATGTAACTATCATTATTAATTTTAACAATTTTAAAACACACCACCTAACTCACACTCTTCTTTAAAATACTGATATGTGATATTTATAGAATATTCATATGCAGTACTTAACAAAATGTTTTTACAAAGTTTAAAATAAATAAATATGGTCTTCACTTCACTAAACTGTTGCATTCAATCTTGCTTTAACAGCGGCCCACATTTTGCATTTGTTTCTACTGGGGAATTACTAAGCATCTCAAGTGGATGACATAAGAAGGCTGTAATCTCAATTGTCTTAACAGGAAATAGTATACTACATATTTGTATGCACATCTCAGACACTTGAGATGCTTAATACATTCCCCTTCAATTAGAAACCTAGGAGGAATTGAAGGAATATTTTTATTATTATTATTATTATTATTATTATTTTATTAGTACAATAATAATAATAATTATTATAATAATATTATTGTATTTGTACAGCTCCAACCTATTCCATATATTTTGGGGTACAATAAATCCAAACAATGACTGTACACCTTAAACATGCTGATACAATAGGTGTTTTAGGCCTTTTCCCGGAGCAATCATTCCAGTTTTATAAAGTTTCCATACATTTCACTGTGCCCAACTGATAGTTCTCAAGCTTGCAGACCGAAGGATTTTATGAAACAAAAAGGTTAGTTGAGGGGGAGGGAATGAAAAATGACATTTATTGCTGGGTTGTATGAGCAAAGTAACAGAATATTCTTTTTGTGGAAAGTGGTTAGAAGGTGAATGGTTGTTTGATGGCTGGGTGTGCTGCGATGGCAGAAGATGATTGTGCTAGATAAAACAAGTAATTGGAGGTGTAGACAGTGGGTGCATTAAGAGCCATGGTGTTGATGTGAGGGGTGATGTGGGATAATCTATACTTCACCTAGTAGCCAGATGTTATAATATGCTAATGGGGATTTGAGCTGAGTTTTGTAGAATTATTTTTTTTAAATAGCATTTATTGGGGGTGGGGGTGGGGGGTGGGGGTTATGGTTGGAAGATTAGAGCAACACAGAGCAAAGAATATTTGAACAAAAGTAATGGTGGTGCAGTGAGGCTCTAAATCTTAATAAAACACTGTTCAGCTCTCTTGAAAAAATGACCACTGTAAATCATCACGTGATAACACAACTAAATAGTAAACTCCAGTAGGATCACTCCAACCTCAACCTAAGGCAGGTTACAGATTGGAAACACATGTTTTTATGTTAATGGAGAACACAGCTGCTAATTTTACATATTTTACAAACATGTTTATCCCAAACTACAGTGTTTCCTCTAACCTCATAAGTACCTTAAAGATATATGGAAATTTCATACATATTCTAAGTACATCTGATAGAGGCAAATCAGTAGTTTATGCAAACTTTTTTTTACATGAAAAATCCCCAAATAGATATTAATAAAATTACCCTAGAATTTGCAATATTTCTTCAACTTGCTGGCAGTTGATTTTACTAATCAATTCCCCATAAAAAAACATGCTAAATTAGCATAAAATTCATAATTAATTGTGGTCAATCAGAGGCAGCTACAACATTGTAGCAGTATGGGAATTCAGTCTCTGCAGTAAAGCATCATGGGATTTGTAGTCTTTTGTTCCCACTAAACACCTCTCTTTTCTCCCTTGAATGATTCAACACAGGCAATGCTGATCTGGATCTCTGCCCTCTGCTTCTACTCGCTGGAAGGTTAGTATAGGGTTGAAAAACATACTTGAATGCAATTTTCCTATTGATTAGTACAGGGTGCCTATGTAAATGAATCTGTATGTTCAAATAACAAATCATTGTAATGTATGTTTCTGATATAAGTAGTATGCGTATGTTGTTTTTTTTTTCATCTGTCAGACGTGTCTGACTCTCTGTGACCGTATGGGCGCAGCATGCCAGGCACATTTGTCTATACTGGAGTGGGCTCTCAGTCACTTCTTCAGTGGACCGCGATTTGTCTCACCTCTCTGCTATGAGCTGCCCATCTTGGGTGACCCTACATGGTATAGTTCACAGCTCCATTGAGGTGCACAAGCCCCTTCACCATAACAAGGTAGTGATCCCAATTAGAAAAAGTTAAAAACTCTTTTGTAGGGAGAGTTTCTTAATTTAGTGCTCAAGTCCAGTTGTTTCTGGAGTGCATATGTGTATATATGTGTTTTAGACCAATGTGCATATATTAAAGGCATACCTAAGTTTGCTGGATCATGAATGCATCTAATAGAAGAGAATCAGTAGTGTATGCAAACATTTTGTTGCATGAGAAAATACCACAATAAACATTTAAATGCTTACTTTGAGGTTAGCAAAATATCTTGTAATTTGTGACAGTTGAAAATCAGGGTTAACGCCCTGTCCAAACCCTGGCCAAATTAGCATTAAATTCAAAAATTGTTTTGGCCAATCAGGAAGAAGCAGAGGCTGAAACATTTGCGTCTGTGGGGTTGTTGTTTTTGCTGCAAAGCAGCCTGGGATATGTAGTCAGACTCTTATATGAAAATAGATAGTACCTTCTAACATGTGCCAATCTCTGCCTGTCCCCTTGTGGAGGTCACAAACTGTACCCAACATGCTGTGCAGTGGGTACACTGTTATATAAGCGTCCTAGGGGTGTGCAAATCCAGATAGCAGTATCCAGCATATAAATATGTGAGTACATTCAACTTTTCAATATAATACATATTTTTCTACTAATCGGTGGCTGTTTTTAGGAAACATTTGAAACATAGAAAACCTCTGTATACATATTTAAGAAACTGCATTGTTAGAGAATTACATTAACAGTAATTCTTTTGATTTCATAAAATGTTGAAAATCACTGCTGTAAAGCAAAGCTCATTTGAATAGAATGTATCTGTAGATTTAAGAGAGAATTATGGAGGAAATGAAATAATGTTTTTTTTTCACAAGTTCCAGAGAGCAGAAATGTATAGAAATAATTTATAAGCAATAACACTTTTCAAACAAGCATGCGTTGCCATGCAAAGTGATGTCTATTGTAAATTACAACACATGAACCACTTTCTACTTTATTTAATCTGAAAATAAGTGTACTGCAGTGGTAAAACTGCATTGAATTTTATGAAGCAATTCACATTATGCAACAGCACACAAGGCCATTACTTTTCAGGATACATTACAATCTTATGTGTAAGTGCATATTTTGTGTTTAGTTCTGCTTATATAATTATTCATGAACTCAAGACTATAGAATAGATTAACTGCTACACAGTAATGGTGGCATATTATTGAGCAAAAATGATATAACGTATGCTATGTAAGACATAAAGGGACATATTTGCTATTTAGGTCATAGATTTATGTAGTGCCAATTTTTGCTTTTAAAATATGTATTGTATGCAATGTTACTATTACATGTTTAATATAGAAAACACAGCTGCTTGATTCTCAAAGATGGTGCAATAACAAATGTATTAATAATATTGCAGCTGCTATGGAATGATGGTCCTTTATTTAGCGTAACAGAAAGCTATTTTACATATTTTTTTATTCCATTGATAAAGGTATCTGTTTGGTGGATAGAATTCAGTGCTTTCACTGCTGCAACCTGGGTTTGATTTCAGTCAGGGAACCAAGAGTTCTCACCACCCTAAAGCCATGCCGGGTTGGGCCTGGCCAGTACCTGGATGGGAGACCTCCTAGGAATCCCAGGAGCTGTATGCTGTGGCCCACTGGAGAAGGAACATGACCGAATGACGCAACCGCAAACATTGTAGTTTCCGTCATACTTTTTTAGTTCTAAAGGAAGGGCAGTCTCACCTAAACTCAGGTTGTTTAAGCAAGCATGATGAGTAGCAAGAAAGCATTGAGTGGTCCACTGTATAAGTTATAGAATTTATTTAATAAAAAAAATGCGCCGTTCAGTCTAGCTGACACTCAGTAACCTCATGGACCATAACACACCACGCACATCTTTATTCACCAGTGGGCCTCATCATACAGCTCCTTGCATTCCTAGGAGGTCTCCCATCCCATCCTGAGTGGAATTGAACCCAAGTTGCAGAGGTGAAAGCACCAAATCCTAACCACTGGACCACCATTTGATAAACATATATCATCTGGACTATTTTATCAATGAATATTAAAAAAAAAATAGAGTTAATAACTCCACTTAATATGCCATCCCATGAAATGTGTTTCTCAAGGTGCACTCAGTTTCACATATTTTGTTCAAATCATTCTATAGTAAAAAGGAAAGTGGACCTTTCCTGTTTCTGCCCTCCACTTCAATTTCTGCCATCCACTGTTATCTGCCCTGGTTAGAGTATTGGTGGCAAGAAAGATAACAGGAAAGATCGAAGAACTGGACCATCAGGGAACCCATTACATAATGAGCCGTAAATTAGTGGCAAATGTCCTTCTGCCATTTTAGCAAGAAGGTTATTGTACATACTCTTCATCCATTCAGTAAATAATAATTTAGCACATCCATTCTGTAATGTATTTATATCCTTGTGAATATGATGTCTTAATACTATAAAGTGCTCCTAATACCTTTCCCTATATTTTTATTACTTTGATTGTCATCTTAAATAATTATGATTCCCTCTGCTGTGAGTACAGTACCATGACTTGCATATCATATTCCTGAACATTGCACATAAAACATTTGCTCAACAAAATTCACCTGTATTGACTCATGAGCAGCGAGTGACGTGGGAATATATCTTTTTTTTTTTCTAGCAACATACACACATCAAGAACATCTCTAAATATATGCATTGCTAGACTCTTATCTCCTGTAATCTATGATGATATAAGTAAGGTAAGGTGGGAGATTTTTCAAAATGTATACTGCAGTGCTGCCAAGATTAGTGAAAATCTTGAATTATGATCCAGTCTTGCAGTATGTAGTTATCTTAAGAATCCTTAAAGGAACACTGCAGATATTACCAGTGTGGTATAGTTTTAAACATTAGGTAGTAACAACAACTTTCCTATTTTTTGTATTATTTAATATGCTTTTTCTTGTGATAATCTACATAATTTGTATTTTTTATCTGTCAATCACCTACCAATGCTTTAGTTTAATCTCTGTGCTTTAGTGTAACTCATCATTGCTCCGTACACCCTGAAGGTCTGCACAGAGTGTGGAAGTGACTGCACAATCTTACTCTAGGGAATAATGAGCAATGATTAGCTGGGATTACACTACTCATTGATAACTACTTACTGTGGCTTTCACATGCTCATGATCACTTTCAGGCTGAGAAAAATCATGTAGATTCCAACAATTAAACGACCACTTAATTCAGCATAATTTGGACCACATCTCAGTAAAGATCTCCTTAAAACACGTTCAAATACTTTTAGATATTTTTCAAATGAGTGCATTTTTACTGAGAGTTCAATAAAGTAATGTCTATGTGCCTCATTCAATTGCAAGCACGCAAGTCGCGCACAGATGGTCGCATGTCTGAGAGTGAGTTGTGGTCTCACGTTAGTCTCTGTTTGTGAGGCTATTTAATTGATCCAGGTCGCGAGTTGCGATCCTGAAGCCAGCTCCGTAAACCATGCACTAGTTCGGAGCAGTTGTGGGCAGGAACTGTATCAATTCATTAAGCCTGTAACCTCCCATTTTTAATCGGCCAATAGAAAATCAATCAGGTTCGGCGGTTTGAGACGCGATAAGACTTGCACAACATTTAAAATGAAGAATTATGAAAATGAATGCCAATACTGTTCTTGTCCATATCGGTGGCCTGATATGTATTAACTCTTTGATACCCAAGATCATTTAACCCCCAAAATGACACATACAAACAAAACGTATTTCCTGCAATTGTGCGGGCTTGAGCCTGTTGTGCAATTCATTATATTGCTCTGCTTGTAATTTACAGTGCAGTATTACTGTTTTACGAGGGTGGATACGTTTGCGTGATTGGGGATTTGGTGCAATTGAATAGCGATTTGCGATTTTAGTCCTGCAAAAGTGACACATTAAAGGCTTCTGGAAGTTATGAGTTGGACGGCCGACATTTTTTCAAGCTAGTAAATCGTAATCCGGTCGGAGCACGCAAAAAGACGCCAATTGAATCTGGATCTCAAATTCGGCCAATTGAATGAGGCTCCATGTTTACATGTGTCACTGACTGCCCACTCCCAGACCCACACATACAGCACTGTGTAGTGAGCAAAAGAAGAAAGAAAAAGATTTAACCCTCAACAAATCAATCTGTGCAGATCATGGAATGCTAGAAACACTTAGGTCACTTAGGGGTTAACTTTCAGTGCATTACTCAGTTCAGGGAAAAACTGCTATCAATTATTGACATTACTCAGTTCAGGGAAAAACTGCTGTCAATTATTGACTCCAGTAGGCAGGAGAGACTGTGTTTGTATACAGGACTATAACTTTAGTTTGTTTAGCTGTTATTGTAATAAAAAACAGATCATTTTAACATACAATGTTGTGATCTTTCACATCATGAAGAGCATTTACAGTGGGGTAAATGGCCCTTTAATTATCAGTTATTAGCACCAATTATGTTTTAATACACAGATAAAGCCATAGGTCAAATATTCAAACCGCATTGTAAACGTACTGTTAGCATGTGCATTTTTTTTAGCAACAATTAATTAAGGAAGTGCCTGTTACATGTTGTTTTAAATAAGAATATATTTAGAACCTTTAAAATAGGAGGAGTGGTCACCCAACCATAGCACATACCCAGATCCTTTCCTATTATGAGTACTCAAGCACACATGCCAGCACAGGCGGCAGCAGTGGTGTTGAGCATCCACTAGATGTTACTACCAATATTTTGCTACCAATGCCATAGCTTTATGGTTAGGGTACAGGTTAGGGTGCTAGGGTAAGGGTTAGGAATTTAGGGTAATGGTTTAAGCTTGTCAATTGTGCACAATCTTAGTAGCGCTGACAAACTGTGTACAATTTCGGTAGCACCACCTAGCAGTTCCTTGCTGCAACTGCTGGAGTACTCAAACAGGAAAGATCCCATACCGACAGCCAATACTAAAAATACCATAAGACAATTAATAAATAGATGTGTTTTAGTACATTTCCATGTACAGTATGTTCCCGTCTGTGTTCTGCATGCTATCTGCAATCAAATAAATTCCTAGGTTTTTATATGAAAGTGAAAGTATGTTCCTTGTTAGGAAATACATCTTCTTATATCTCTGCCTATAAGATAATGTTTAATGTGTGCATTGACATCGTATGGACAGTTGCTTGAGGAAAAACAAATCTGCAGTTCTTTTGGTTAAAGGAAAAGCAGTGACAGCATGATATGCATTAGAGAGATGCAGTTGACGTGTAGTTGTACACTTGAGGGCCTATTTATTAAACAGCGAGAATGGTAAAAGACATCTTGGTGTATTCATTCAACACATTGCCAGACTGTGTATTTTAGATCTCTAATTTATGCAAACTGTTTATATAATTCCAGATTCATCTCTGTGCTAATTAATGGCATTCTACAGCATTTAATAGGTTGTAAAATGGCATTTTATACCCAAGGCAAGTAAGGTCTTGCATTTTATAGAGATGAGAGAGAATTCTATTACAGTAACCTCTTTCTATACATACCATTAAAATACCAATTATCTGTCTTAGCCATTGTAAATATTTTAGTATATAATCTTATAAAAAATCTATACAGAGATAGTAATATATTATCAACATACGTAAAGTAAAACATTGGGCACTTAAAAGAACTGAGATTTGAACAACTTGTACATTATTTTATGGCATAAAAAGAAATCATATGAAATATTTAAAGGCATATCTAAGTTTCCTGGATTATGAATGCATGTGGAAGAGGAGAATCAGTAGTATATGCAAACATTTTCTTTGCATGAAAAATACCAAAATGACCATTTACAAACTCACCCTGATGTTTGCTAAATCTTTTCAGTTTGCAAGCTGAGGCTTTTGTCAGTTGACACCTCTGAAAATCCCTGCTAAGATTAGCATAAAATTCATAGTTTGTTTTGGCCAAGCAGGAGAAAGCAGAGGTTAGCTGACATATTTGTATCATATTCTAGGGTTCCTGTGTTGCAAAGCAGGCTAGAATATGTAGTATGTATCTCTCTCTATCCTTGTGCTCTTATTCAACTGTGAGCTCTGACCCCATCCAACCATGTGATTCCATCCTGCAGCAAGTACTTAATTTAAAAGGTCAAACTCTGTACCTGGCTGCTTTCCTGTGTATACTTGGTTATCTAAGCTATCTATGGGTGTGCAAAGCTGGATTTTACTTTCCTGCCCATAACTTTGTAAGTACACTGAACTTATCTATATAACACATGTTTTACTAATAATCACTGCCTGTTTCTTACCAAACATTTGAAATCCAGGAAACGTATATAAACCTTTAAGAGCAGTTTCAAGCAGTATCTTTACTCTCCGGAAACATGATTACTGAAAGGACTTAACCCATTCACCTCTTAAAGAAGTAGAAATGCTGCTACATTGTAATGTGAATTTTGCAATATTGGCATCAAAATGTAATCTGCATCAGAATTTTTTTTATATTTAAAATAAAATACACGTTTTAATTATTCTTCAGTCATGCTTGCTCAAAGAAAATATAAGAATGTTTAGAAAGCAGAATAAAGCTAAAAAAATATTTCCTAATTAAGCAGATCTTATTGCATGGGGTGAGCAACAAGCAATGAAGTTACATACCAGACTTCCTATTTCACAATGAGGGATGGCTTGCTCGATTTACTTTGCTCTTAAACAATACAATACATGGGGAATTAGCATAGAGGCCTTTGTTTGCAACCCTTAAATACACATTGGGGCTGAAATATTACCATATTTATTAGTCTCCCTCATAAATGGGGTCACTATATATTTGAAAGAAGAATGTTTTCCCTTTAGTATTAAGATTCCTTTTAAGACAGGAACATAGTGCAAGGGATTAACGTGACCTTCGGGACCTTTACAACCACTCTTCCTTACAGCACTCTCTCATCCTGATTTTATAATTATAATATATATTAAAAATGTCTCAATTTATTACATGCAGGGCCTGACATTATATAGGCCATAACAAATACAAATACATTTGGTCTAGCAGTGCTGCCAGCATAGCAAGAAAAATGCAGCATAGTGAAACTTTAACTTTTAAAGGGCTATATATAAAACTTCTCTTAGTGAGAAAAATGTAGCAGTTAGCAAAAACCTTCAACAAAATTATTCTGACTCTCCAAACTTAAGAACTTATCTGTTTTTCTCTTTTTGCTTTTTCTTCACTTTCTAACAGATACTTATGGGCTGCATTACCCTGTCATTCTTAAGTAAGCAAACAGTGATTTTACCCCAGCGTTCATTTTGGCCAGAAGGAGAAAGGTGGTGAAATCTTACAACTAGGGCCTTTATACCCATAAATATCTGGGGACTTGAACTCATAAACAACTAGGGACTTGAACCTGTTGTGGTTACAGTCCAAGGTAGTTGTAGACTGTAACCACAACAAAAAAAACTAGTTGCGGACTCTAAACCACCAAAAAAAACAGGCTTCTCTTTATAATAATTTATATACCATACAGACAGGTGCAGACACATAAAACATCTACTCACTGTTCTGGAGGAAATCCCACTTCTGACACCAAAATTGTTAAGGCAGAACACACTGCAAGGGATTAGCGTTACCCAGGGACCTTTATGACCACTATTCCTTACAGGACTCTCTCTTCCTGAGTTTGAGTTGACTCCAGAGACAAGGTAGATTCAAAATGTTTCAATTTGTTAAATGCAGGGCCTGGCATTATATAGTCCATACCTCCACCCATTCATTACATAATTTTTTTGTGTATGTGCAGAATTGCACCCACGTTAACCCATTATACCAATGAATCCCTTACTATGCCCATAAACATCATATATTTTAAATCCTTTAAAGGTATGTGTGTCTGAGGTTATTTTTGTTTGAAGAACACATTAATGAGACGTACTGAGGAGATCTCTCACATATCTTTGGCACTTGATAAAAAAAAAACTTTGTTTCCAAAAAATTAGATTGAACTACAAAATTTGCCAGTACAATTTTTTTTTTTGCATATCCTAGTTTAACCAGCAAGAGTGTAATTTGCAAACTTTCTGGTTGGATGTTGGAAAGTCCATTTTTTATGGAATAGTATCTGTAATTTGAGCAATTGTGTGAAACAGTGTAAGAACTGGAGTAGGGGCTGATGGTGCTGGGAATAATTCTCAAATCTGGACATTTTCATAATGTGATCACTCTCTGTCCCTTACCTCTTTGGGTGCAGCAGCATAGCGTAATAGCTCATATGTTGCATGTTCTCATGCATCCTCATGCCCCCTTGTATTTAACATGGTCATCAGTCAGTCTTTTGACTTGCGCTGTGCCTTGCTGATATATGAGAAGTTCCAGCATACTGTTTTCAATATACATGTTATATGTTTACTTGTTTTTTATCTACTGCCTGCCATGATTTTTTGCTTGCTTCCTGACTCTCTCTTTGCTTCTTGCCCTTCTTGATTTATTTTATTCACTCAAGCCATGAGCACCATCAGCAATCATTTTATACTTAAAATGCAATTTCCTTTCTTTATTATTATTCCTTATGCATTTTCTACGGTTATATCTACAGACCTACATAAAACCTAAAGTCACTTCAAAGAACAAAGTGATTTAATGATTTTTGTACTTTTCCAACCAAATTTTGCTGTGTTCATCAGCTTAATATTTCAGTGGTATTAACTTTTGGATCCAATTTACTATTGTTTAAATGAGTGTGAAGAACAGAGGCTGGTTTAAGTCCTCTGGAGTCTCACAAATGAACAACTACATATGAAAAGACTGACTAGCTAAAACATTACCCAATGTTCTTTACAGAAGTAAGACATGGACATAATTATTTTTATAGCAACCTGAAAGCTCTGCTGCTTCTACGTTTACTCCTTTCTGGTATGTGAAATAAAACAACCGGAAATATGTTGTTGGTTAAAATGCATATCTAGTAATATTTTCAATGTATTTTCATAAAAAGAAAGTAAAGGGAATGCTCTGTTGTAAGCAGTGCAGGCAAACTTTAAGACTTTTTTGCTCAGAAGCATTCACCAGTGGCAAGCTATATCACCACCAAAAATATACTAAAATTATAGTAGGGCGGAAGAATATCTTCATAGAACGTGAGAGTCAATATAAGAGATAAATTAGTGATTACTGTATTTGCCACCATCTAAAATATACTTTTTTATAGCATCATGTAACAAATGTTGCCATTGTAATATAAGTCAGATGTATTTACTTCATATACTTGTATAGCTTTAACATATTATGTAGAGGCATAACTTTAGTACATCTCAGATATCAATTAGAAAAATTCCAGACTTTTTTTTCTTTCATTTATACCAGGGTAAACCTTTTTATGTAGTCTATATATATGAATATACATGGAGATAAATAAGTTAAGTCACAGAATGAATTTTATTGGGAAGTTCCAAAGTATGAAAACATTATAAACACCTACAGTGGTACCTTGGTACCTGCCTGCCTCGGAACTTGACTAATTTGGTATTCAACGCGTTTACATGAGCAGAAATTGCTTTGACACGCAGCGCTTTTTTGGTATTTGTTGAGCATGCTATATTTTCTATGAGTAAATTTACATTACTCCTTATGGAACTTGGTACGCGTTGTGGTTTGCACTTGGGTACCAGGTTCCCTGGTGGTCCAGTGGTTAGGATTTGGTGCTTTCACCACTGCAACCTGGGTTTGATTCAGTCAGGGAACCAAGAGGTCACACCTCCCTGAAGCCATGCATGGTTGGGCCTGGTCAGTACTTGGATGGAAGACCACCTAGGAAAACCAGGACCTGTATGCTGTGGCCCATTGGAGAAGGAACTGGTAACCCACTCATATGTCTGTCATGAATACCAAGTGGATCAGCATGGTGTTACGGTTCATGAGGTCACAAAGAGTCAGACATGACTGAATGACGCAAACACACACACCAAGGTACCACTGTATTTCTTAAAACAAAGGCAAAATGTTGTGGAAAAGAAGTGTTGATGTTTTCACACTTTTCTGTTTTGGTCTGTATTTGTGCTTGTGTTTTTCATTGCTTACCTATTGTTGGAATGTATAATACGTGTATTTCAGTGAGTTTAAAAAACAAAACCAAAAAAACATGGGAAAACATGCAGATGATTTCTCAGATGAAAAATAAATAAAAATGCAAATATGTTTGGGTTAGGGAGTAATTGTTTAATTTTTTTTACATTTTAACATAAACATTATACAATATACAGCATTTTTTGATAATAAATGCAAATTTCTCAACATGTTTTCTTTTAAGTATCCCAACACAGTCCTCTCCATATAAAAGTCAAGACCTACTCTGTGTGGTTGTCGTCAGGTTTACAATATACACAATCTGAGCAATGTAATCGGCTTATCTAGGTAACCAAACCAGCCATTATAGGAGGTCTCATTCAATTTCGGACCCAATGTTGATAGCTAGGCTGTATGGAGGAGATTAATGTCTCTGAGTTAGCTTGGATTAAGGGATGTCTACCCTGCCCTGGGTCATCCGATCTCTATTAGATAGAGAGTTTGATGAGAAATGTTGAGGACTGAGTGGAGTGGGTAGTTATGGGAGCATCTGGATATTATAGAATAACCCTTTTCTTCCTCAAATGTGTCAGGGAAGGGTTGAAAAATATATATCAAATAAGGAGGATCCTTGGGATCCTGCCTGAAATCCTCACTTGCTGTGCTTCAACACACAACATTAATCCTTAAAATAAAAATGAAAAAAATAAAAATAAGTTGTCTAATAATGTTACATTCCATTCTGTAAAATTAACATATTTTAGTTAAATGCATATTCAAGTGAGTTATGAATGCGTTATGAATGCATCCTGTAGAGGAGCATTATAACGCACCTAACAAAAATTTTGCATGAACAAAAGCAAACAATTTTTGCAAAAAAATGTTTTTTTGTGCCGGATTGATGAAGACACCCCCAGAAACGGCCGCTGCGCTATAGGGTACAGGTGTGTAAAACTCGCTTTTCAGACAATCGGCAAAGAGTGTTGACGTCAGCTGTGATGTCACCACTGCTTTCCGATTATCTCCGAGCACAGCTAAGAGGTTTCGGAAGCCATCATGGGAGGGAGGAGAGAGAAGGTGTGTGTCTGTGTGAGTAAAAGTGTGTTTGTGAGTGTCTTTGTTAGTGTGAGTGTCTGTGTGAGTGAGTGTATGTGTCTGTGTGAGTGAGTGTATGTGTCTGTGTGAGAGTGTATCTGAGTGTGCATGTCTGAGTGTACATGTCTGAGTGAGTGTCTGCGTGAGTGTGTGTCTGCGTGAGTGTGTGTCTGCGTGAGGGTGTGTCTGCGTGAGTGACTGTGTCTGTAAGTGAGAGTGTGTCTGTGTAAGTGTGGGCGTCTGTGTGAGTGAGTGCGTCTATGTTGGTGAAGTGAAATGAGAAAAATATATACATAAAACTATTTTTAAAATCTGAAAATTGGCATGTGCTTATATATTCACCCCCAAAAAAGGTCTTCTGCAACCAATTACCTTCAGAAGTCAGATCATTAGTGAAATGATGTCCACCTGTGTGCAATCTAAGTGTCACATGATCTGTCATTACATATACATACCTTTTTCGAAAGGCCCCAGAGGCTGCAACACCTAAGCAAGAGGCACCACTAACCAAACAATGCCATGAAGACCAAGGAGCTCTCCAAACAAGTAAGGGACAATATTGTTGAGAAGTACAAGTCAGGGTTAGGTTATAAAAAAATATCCAAATCTTTGATAATCCCCAGGAGCACCATCAAATCTATCATAACCAAATGGAAAGAACATGGCACAGCAGCAAACCTGCCAAACCTGACATTTAAATAGAAAGGCAGCACAGAGACCTAAGGTAACCCTGAAGGAGCTGCAGAGTTCCACAGCAGAGACTGGAGTATCTGTACATAGGACGACAATAAGCCGTACGCTCCATAGAGTTGGGCTTTATGGCAGAGTGGCCAGAAGAAAGCCATTACTTTCAGCAAAAAACAAAATGGCACATTTTGAGTTTGCGAAAAGGCATGTGGGAGACTCCCAAAATGTATGGAGGAAGGTGCTCTGGTCTGATGAGACTAAAATTTAACTTTTTGGCCATCAAAGAAAACGTTATGTCTGGTGCAAACCCAACACATCATATCACTCAAAGAACACCATCCCCACAGTGAAACATAGTGGTGGCAGCATCATGCTGTGGGGTTATTTTTCAGCAGCTGGGACTGGGAAACTGGTCAGAGTTGAGGGAAAGATGGATGGTGCTAAATACAGGGATATTCTTGAACAAAACCTGTACCACTCTGTGTGTGATTTGAGGCTAGCATGGAGGTTCACCTTCCAGCAGGACAATGATGCCAAGGAGGAAAGGGCAAAAATCCCAGTGGTAAGATGTGGCAAGCTCATAGAGACTTATCCAAAGCGACTTGGAGCCGGGATTGCCGCAAAAGGTGGCTCTACAAAGTATTGACTTTAGGGGGGTGAATAGTTATGCACATTGACTTTTTCTGTTATTTTGTCCTATTTGTTGTTTGCTTCACAACAAAAAATAAAAACATCTTTAACGTTGTGGGCATGTTCTGTAAATTGAATTATGCAAATGCTCAAACAATACATGCTAATTCCAGGTGGTGAGGCAACAAAACACAAAAAATGCCAAGGTGGGTGAATACTTTTGCAAGCACTGTATATGTTTTTAGTCTTTGTAACATGCATTGTTTAGGTAAAATGTTTTTGTTTTGGACATAAAGGTAATGATATAAGTAACTGACATGTTGATTCATAGACATGACAAGTTAAAACTATTATTCATAATATTTTTTTAACATGTATAATGATAAAGTAATTTACAGGAAATCTACAATGATATCCATTAAAAACTCAGCACTTTAATAGACATTTTGTGAAACACCCTGTTTTCATTACAGTTTGTAAAAAAATAGTGGCATAAGTTATGAAGGGTGATATATTTTCCTTATTGCTAGATATCTAAAGGAATTACACTGAAAGAAGAATCAACACTGGAAATGTACCTTTTACTTATATCATTATGATATGATAAATATGATCTAAAATTATAAGAATGTATTATATTTCTGTAGATGATCATTCTAAACATGTAAAAGCATTTTACTTAAATTACTATGATTTTAACAAGTTAGCTTTTATTTTTTTAACAGGTCATTTTGGAGAGGTTAATGCAATAACAAGAAAACTTTTATTATAAGACGTATAGTTTTGTAATTTTAGTTTAATATAGATTAATATACTGGAGTATTTGGATGATAATTTATTTCTTGGGGCTACTTACACTCAGCTTATCCATATAACTACCTATTGTACATGAAGATGAACTTGACAGATAGTCTATCAATTTGATGTGAAGCATGTTTTGTAATTTCAGTAAGAATGTAAAAGGGTTATTACTGACCTTCATGTCAGTGACACTTTCATTAATAGCAAGTGACATTCTATTAAATACAGATCCAGAATATTAAAGAGTCTATGCAATTCATTTCCACCAAAATGTAAACTGGAATAATGGACTATAGATTATACATTTTGTATGTCTCTAAATCTGTTGAATAGGTTAAAATCATATTAATATATTTTTTTAATTGAATAAACTTTTTCCTCAACTGAATGATTATTGGTATTAGGATAGCTCACCTTTTCTATTGAAATACTAAAATCAAAAATTTTTGAGTAGATTTAAATAATCACAATGTTATGCAGGACCACCCCCAGAAAAATTTGGGCCCAGTATCTCAAATGTAATATCCAGCGTCCCCAATCCAATTCACACCAATTTCTGCATCTCCCATAGCCAGCCTTTAAGTTTTCTTCACATATAATGGTTTAGTTAAATATCTTAATTTGTTTCCTTTATTAAATGAGTACATTTCAAAGACTGGGAAATGATCGCTCATCCCGGAATCTCTCTGTTCCTTCCTCCCCTGACTAAAGGCATCTCAGCATATAATATCACTATAATAGATGTCAGTGTTCGTCCCGTTGCGATGTTGGTCACGCAATGTTGAATAATTGCAGCCTTCGCTATGCGAGGGCCGTAACTGCAAGCATTGCAAAGCGAGCAGTTGACGCCAACTGCGAGGCCCGTGGCCGAAGGCGCTCATTGCAGGCCTCGCGATGAGCACCGCAGGCGCTCATTGCGTGGCCAGCGGGACTTAGGCTGCAATGTGCTCCAAAGGCACTCATGCAGAGCTCTCGATGAGCACCACAGGCGCTCTTCGTGAGGCCCCTGGGACTTAGGCTCATTGCAGGGCCTTAAAGGCGCTCATTGCAGGCCCGCGGGACTTAGACTGCAATGAGCACAGAAGGCACTCGTCGCAAGGCCCTTGGGACTTAGCGAGGGCCGCAAAATTATGGCCCGTAGAACTTGGGACCCGAAGCACGTAGATGAACTGTGGGCCTTACAAAATTACGACTTTAACAGTTGAACCACAGAATTGACAAGACCACCAAAAAACTTCAAATATGCCTCAAATTTACTTACACGCACAGCACAGGGGGAGAGCCAGGGAGCCTGTGAGTGGGGTTGCAAGATAATTTGAGGCATATTTGCTGTTTTTTCACAATCGGAAATCGCCTAAGCAAGAAAGAAAATGGCTGCCGGAAAAACGTAAAGACGACGAAAACGAGGCCGAAGGGTGTAAAAACGAGCCCTAAACAGTAACATTTAATGCAAGCCAGTAACACTTAATCCAATCCAGTAACATTTAACCAAAGGCAATAACACTTAACGCAAGCCAGTAACACTTAAACCAAGGCAGTAACACAACCCAGGGCAGTAACACTTATCACAAGGCACCTAAACTACATGGGGGGCCAACCAAAGGAACTCATCGCAGGACTCGCGATGAGCACAGAAGGCACCCAAGTGCGAGGCCTATAAAGTACACAGGCGGAGAGGCTTGCAATGAGCGCCAAAGGTTATCATTGTAAAGCAGGAAAGTTTTGGCTTTCAATGATCGCTGAAGGTGCTCAGAGAGGCCATAGCCACGCATTGTTGGAAAACAGAATTGCCAGCCTTACAATTTTATTCCGTCTTTTTTGACGGGCAAGTTTCTAGTATAATATAAATGACAGTTACCAGGACAGTGGCTCCCTCACAATAGTATCTCCTCTCCCTCCCTGTCAATGGCCCTCATGCTATACATATGACAAGTAAAGTAAAAGTGCTTTATATTAAATTATTAAGACTGATTGTATTTTGACTAGGATTAATCTGTTTGTTCATAAATATATAATATACATTGAAATCTTTTTTTTTTTTTTTGTATTAGCTGTGTTGTTGTTCTGCATAGCCCAAATAACTATACATGTTTTTGGATGTGACTGACAAGATTCAAAGGGAAGGAATCAAAGGGAAGGTGGTCGCTATCCAATGCAGCTTATACTGATAATGAACATGTACAAGTAGTACCAACAGCTGCTTACAATGCAACCTGTGATTCTGTTTCACTGAAAAAATATGTGACTTAATTAAAGTAACTCTTATACATGCAAAGTACTTTCCTATTTGAAGGAAGCATCGTTTGGCACCCGAACCAAAAACTTGCTCAGAAATCAGTAGGCGGATCAAGAGCAGAGCTGTCATATTTGTTTTCAGGGTTTATCAAGTTTTCCCATGAAGAGGAGCTTAGGGGTCCTGTTTGTAGGCAGATAAGAATGTCAGTTAATGGAGGCATACCTCCCAAATGCTTGTGAATTAAAAGATGTTACCCATTAAAAGGTACAAGAAACAATATAAATGTACATTCTATTTATTAACACATGTAAATACAGTCAGTGTTGTAGCAGATGGTGATGTATTTGACAAGACTCATTATATACCAACATGCTATACACTGAGGCCTGTGGCTCGCAGTGGCTCTTTTAATCAATGTATTGGATCAAACATGGTTTCAATTACATTGTTTTGTTGCTCACAATGGCCTATATTTATCAAAAGGGCAAAACTCGTGGTTAACTGGGATAATCAATTATAAGTGGGGATAAATTTAGTTAATAAATAAACTACCCCACTTACTGTGTTTTACTGAAGCGTAAATGAGTTAGATAGATATTCCAGTCTCACCATTTACAGCCATAACTAAATGAAATTCCGCAGCAAACATTTTTGATCAGCCTAGACAGTATGATTTTTAGTTAATTTGTAATTAGTATTCATATATCCAAGGGCTTCATTCCAATCTTTCATTTAGCTGCAAAAAAAGCTCTCTTATATCTACGGTAGCTTTGTAGGTATTCCAATATATCACTGCATAAGTTCGGGAACACGCATTAAGCCTAACATGTGCACGCAGCATGCTGCAAGAGACTTTGAGCCTGAAGCAGTAGTCTCCGTAGCAGTGCTGCACCACCCTACACTAGACCTGAACAAATTCCCTCCCCGTATCTATATATAGAAACCTCTTCCCATGGCAGGGAAGTTGGTTAATAATAGAAATACATAGACAGGTTTTTTTTACCCTCTCTGAGCCCAGGGAACCCAAGGGATTGCCTGTTCTCACACACTGAAGGGAAACCTAGGAATTATCTCCTCGCTAACACCTGATCTGCACATATCAGTAACCATGGGGGTCTATATAGACCCAAATGGCACTTAAATGTTAACTCATTTCTACGGAGGTCCTTCAATCGGAACATTATGATTGGTTCAAACTATTAGCAGGAGCTCATCCAATACTCAATTCTAACTGGTTGAAATATGATGAAACGCATTTTAACCAATCAAAAGCTGCAAAAAAATTGAATTTAAGTTGCAAAAGCTCAGCAAAAATTTGCGGTGGTGGAGCTGCTGAAAGTGGAAACGTTGTACAATTTTAAATACGCCTGATTAGTATAAAAATAATAATAATAAACGGCTCTATTCATAACAACCGTTTTGTA
This sequence comes from Discoglossus pictus, assembly GCA_027410445.1. Lineage (NCBI taxonomy): Eukaryota > Metazoa > Chordata > Amphibia > Anura > Alytidae > Discoglossus > Discoglossus pictus. The sequence continues at coordinate 459,252,159 of CM050163.1, read as the reverse complement.
AATCAGTCTGTGTGACCATTTTTATGTTTATTACAATATGACCAAAGGAAATTAGTAGAAGTTACTGCCATTTACCCAATGCTGGCCTAAAATAAAAAGGTATGTTATGATAAAGGCAAACGTATTTGTTATTAAATAAATATGTATGTATATATATATATATATATATATATATATATATACATACAGTGGATATAAAAAGTCTACACACCCCTGTTAAAATGTCAGGTTTCTGTACTGTTTTTCCACCTTTAATGTGACCTATAAACTGTACAACTCAATTGAAAAACAAACTGAAATCTTTTAGGTAGAGGGAAGAAAAAATAAATAAATAAATAATATGGTTGCATAAGTATGCACACTCTTAAACTAATACTTTGTAGAAGCACCTTTTGATTTTATTACAGCACAAATTTTTTTGGGGTATGAGTCTATCAGCATGGCACATTTTGACTTGGCACACTTTGCCCACTCTTCTTTGCAAAAACACTCCAAATCTGTCAGATTGCGAGGGCATCTCCTGTGCACAGCCCTCTTCAGATCACCCCACAGATTTTCAATCGGATTCAGGTCTGGGCTCTGGCTGGGCCATTCCAAAACTTTTATCTTCTTCTGGTGAAGCCATAACTTTGTTGATTTGGATGTATGCTTTGGGTCATGGTCATGCTGAAAGATGAAGTTCCTCTTCATATTCAGCTTTCCTAGCAGATGCCTGACGGTTTTGTGCCAATATTGACTGGTATTTGGAACTGTTCATAATTCCCTCTATCTTGACTAAGGCCCCAGTTCCAGCTGAAGAAAAACAGCCCCAAAGCATGATGCTGCCACCACCATGCTTCACTGTGGGTATGGTGTTCTTTTGGTGATGTGCAGTGTTGTTTTTGCGCCAAACATATCTTTTGGAATTATGGCCAAAATGTTCAACCTTGGTTTCATTACACCATAACACCTTTTCCCACATGCTTTTGGGAGACTTAAGATGTGTTTTGCAAAATGTAGCCTGGCTTGGATGTTTTTCTTCGTAGGAAAAGGCTTTCATCTTGCCACTCTACCCCATAGCCCAGACATATGAAGAATACTGGAGATTGTTGTCACATGTACCACACAGCCAGTACTTGCCAGATATTCCTGCAGCTCCTTTAATGTTGCTGTAGGCCTCTTGGTAGCCTCCCAGGCCAGTTTTCTTCTCGTCTTTTCATAAATTTTGGAGGGAGCTCCAGTTCTTGGTAATGTCACTGTTGTGCCATATTTTCTCCACTTGATGTCTTCACTGTGTTCCATGGTATATCTAATGCCTTGGAAATTCTTTTGCACCCTTCTCCTGACTGATACCTTTTAACAATAAGATCCCTCTGATGCTTTGGAAGCTCCATGGCTTTTTCTGTGGGATGCGACTAAAAAAATTTCAGGAAAGACCAATTAGAGCAGCTGAACTTTATTTGGGGTTAATCAGAGGCACATTAAATGATGGCAGGTGTATGCTGACTCCTATTTAACACGATTTGGAATGTGATTGCTTAATTCTGGACACAGCTACATCCCCAGTTATAAGAGGGAGTGCAGACTTATGCAACCACATTATTTTTATTTTTTATTTTTCTTCCCTCCACCTAAAAGATTTAAGTTTGTTTTTCAATTGAGTTGTACAGTTTGTAGGTCACATTAAAGGTGGAAAAAGTTCTGAAATGATTTATCTTTGTCTCATTTTTTTTACAGCACAGAAACCTGACATTTTAACAGGGGAGTGTAGACTTTTTATATCGACTCTAGAAATAAGAAATAAATCCAGTCCCCTTTTAAAGTTATCTATCGAATCCACTGTCACTACGTCCTCTGGTAGAGAATTCCACAGATTAACCACCCTTACTGTGAAGAACCCTTTTCTTTCTTTAAGGTGGAATCTTTTTACTTCTAACCTCAAGGGATGTCCTCTTGTCAGTTGAAAACCGCTTGGCACAAAAAGCACCCTTGGCAAATCTTTATACTGACCCTGAATGTATTTATATAAGGTTATCATATCTTCTCTTAGACGCATTTTTTCTAGAGAAGATAAGTTTAATTTGGCTAGTTTTTCTTCATAACTTAGCCCCTCCATTAGTTTTAGAAGGTGTATCGCGTTATTGATGAAGAATGTACTTTCTATATATGTTTATCTGCCATTGATTTGAGAAAGAGTAGCAAGGGTTAACCTAAGGGTTTAAAAGCCTTCCCTCTGCTGGCCCGCGTTGGCTCCTGTAGAAGCAGGATGTGAAACGCATGTAGGTCCATCATTTGCATGCTCGTCGCTCTGTAGTGACATCACACGCCATCCGCGAGTACAGTGAGACAGACACTGAGTCCGTTTGCTGTTCCTAGATCATCTAGCAACATTTAAGCTTAGGACCACATGGCATATAAATTAAGCTGGTCCATAAATTACAGGAGTACAGGGACATAGGAGTGTTAGGATCCTGCCTAAACTACTGGCTGTTCTCTAGCTTCCCTAGCACAGTGTCCCTATCCACTTCATTTGAATTGATAAGTGCACATTGGAAATACACTGATACTAAGTGCTGGTTACATCCAAGTATCCCTAGGGGGAACAGAAGATTTGTAAGATATAGATACCAGAAATAATATAGTATGTAAGGCATGTGGGGAATTAACTTGACATTGGTCTATGATTGAGACACAGGTATAGGCTACTGTATATAAGAACTGTTCTCATGGTGTAGCACAGATACACCCAGATATTGGTGAGATCTGTGTTCATGGTGGAGTGGAGTACATGACTTTATGTCTGGTCTACTCAATTAAAATTATATTGGGCATTATTTTTGGTCCTCATAGTCTCTCCCTGTATAGGATGTGGTTTATTTAATGTTTTTAATCGTCGGTTTTGGATGTTTCTTTTAACCCATGACACTAATAAAGGTTATATTTTATTGGTTCCTATCTATGGCCAAAGTCTAAAATATTGGGGACTATATGTGTTCTCTTTGTTTCTGTATATATTATAAGTAAATTTATTGCAACGCATAGAAGTTGGGTATATTTACTCCTCCTGTGAGACATATTTATTCCTCACAACATTGATATTTATAACTTCAGACTTCTGCTAATTATACTTTTACATGGCCCTGTTCAGAATTGATAATTTTTAGTGTATATTGAGGTAATATCCCTGGAGTTATTCTTTCCTCTCTCATTTCTCTCTCACTTAAAATTCATTCTTTCAATATGAGGCTTTAGTAAAACTCCCCCTTTGAGAAAAGTACTCAAGATTTTTATGATCAGTTAGAACATGGGCAGAATATTGAACATAATTTTGAAGATTGCACAACTCTTAAACTACAATATATGTATTGCGGGTACATTATGTATTCCGTGTTTCACAATTGATGGTGACAGAAGGGAGCGATGAATTCTGGCTGATTATGATGCTTGATGTTTTTGTGATACTGAGATATTACTGCAGAATGAATGCAGAGATTGATTTAAATAGGCAAGGTCGCAAAATGGAAAACACGTGTATATGACTGCAAAGCAAGAGTAACATTGAGAAGAGTTAGAGAAAGCAACAATTGTATACAGGTGATTAGGTCGTTAGAAATATTATGCATGTACAAAGACAAAAATACCAGTGTTGTTCAATACAAAATTAGTACTTTGTGAATTTTGAAAATCTAATTCCATCTGGTCTTTGTTGCAACTGAAGCATAATTGGTGTCTTTTTTATGTATCAGTACAGTCAAGGCATGACAGGGGAGGAGGGAAGATGGAGAAGTCTGGAGAGCTTGTTGCATTATTGGATCTGATTAAATTGACACGACAAACTAAATCCTCACATGCCACGTTTTCATCAACAGATACACAGAAATGCAAAGTCACTCTTACACATTCAACTTCCAGTAAAGAATAATGGGTGCCTCCAGGTCATGGGTGTAGGAACTGGGAGGGATAGGGGGACAAATCCCCTCTAGATTTGTGTATGTTTGTATGTATGTATAAATAAGCTGTTTTATGGCCTGTGTATACAATGAGCTTTATAACCCCCAGAATTATTCTGGCTCTTACACCCCTGCTCCAGGTTCCAACAGAGGCATAAAAAACATTGTTTTCTCATTACAAACTATCTTTTTGACTTTTTTTGCACATTTATGCTCTTAGACAGATATTTTTCATGCCTATATTTGTATTTAATTGCAGAGTGGCCCTTTATGCAAATGAAAGACATTAAGCAGAGAGGATATAAATAAAAAACAAAAACAAATGGAGTGCAGATGTAAGAATAGTTTGACGACCACCCAAGTTTGTCCAGGGTATTGGATTGTTAAAGCTGTCTACATAGTACATATTGGGTTTATATTAAATAGTATTAGAACATGCCTTTATATCGTATTAGACATTTTTGTTCTATGGTAATTCCGGAAACATTATAGTGGCAAGGTATGATATATATGCTTCATCTATAATGGCTTAAGTATACAAAGCATAATGTTGTCAATCTTTTAATAAGTAATTTATGTTTATAACAGTTCTTTTTGCCTGGGTATATGCATTATATTTTCAATTTACAGTATTTAATATGTTTTAAACTGTAGTATTGATAAACAGCCTTATTAAATTGCTATTCGGCCAATTGAAAAGGGCTCTATATAAGCACAGAGCATATTTTTTTACAAAAGTTTTTACAGGGACAGTTTGAAAGGTTTTGGGGGTAAAAAGAGCTTTTAATTATGTTTAAATATGCAGATCAGCTGTTAGGAAGTTTTTTTTTTATATTAAGACATGGAGCCTTACATGTCCCCTTAAGGAGCCCATTTATCAAAAAGTGTTAAGCTGTAAAAACTACATTTGAATAACATGAAGAATAATATTATTAACCACAATTTCTTCCCATGGATTTTAATTCATTTTGATAAGTATGTCCCACTGTGGGATCATATGACAATGATTCAATTTAATTACAAATACTAACAGCCTTATAAAATTGTGATTTGGACAATTGAATAGGGCTCTACATAAGCGCAGACCTTATTCCCTAACTAAAAACTTTTGTAAAAAAAAATGCTCTGTGCTAATATAGACCCCTATTCAATTTGCCAAATTGCAATTTAATAAGGCTGATCATATGTATTACATTCTTATATCCTTAAATACATTTATGAAGAAATGAATAACAATAAATACATTATGTCGCTTTCATTGTTGCTTTACCATCAAGACAAAGCAAAAGTTACAGAAAAAATCAAACTTGCTAAGCTACTTATAGGCAAAGTTCAAATCTCTAAAGTGTAATTGACTATTTCATCAGAACACCAAAAGTCTAAAGGCCATCTCTATTTTGATTAATGTAGCAGAGGGAGCTTATATGTATAATTACACAATGGTACATATTTTTTTTGATACTTCTCTGATGGCTGAAAGTGAGGAGGAACTAAAGGACTTCTTGATGAGGGTAAAAGAAGAGAGTGCAAAAGTTGGCCTGCTGCTCAACATTAAAAAGATGAAGATCATAGCAAACAGCAATATCACTTCCTGGCAAATAGACAGGGAAGAAGTGGAGGCAGTGACAGATTTTATTTTACTTGCATCCAGGATCTCTGCAGATGGTGACTGTAGTCATGAAATAAAAGACGTTTGCTTCTGGGGAGGAACGTTATGGCAAGCTTGGACAAGCTAGTAAGAAGTAAATAATTAAACTATAAACAAAGGTCTACCATAGTTTGAACTATGGTATTCTCAGTAGTAACATATGGATGTGAGAGCTGGATCAGAAATTTGAGCACATAAAATTGTTGCCTTTGAATTGTGGCAAAAGAGAAGACTGCTTAGAGTCCCTTGGACTGCAAGAAGATCCAATAAATCAATACTTCAGGAAATCAAGACAAACTGTTCACTAGAAGGTATGATCATGAGGCTGAAGTTCAAATATTTTCTCCATATTATGAGATGGCAGGATTCCCTAGAAAAGACTCTGATGCTGGGAAAGATTGAAGGCACAAGAAGAAGAGGATGACGGAGGCGGAGATGGATAGATGAGGTCACTGAAGCAATGAACATGAACTTGATGGAGCTCAGAGGGGCAGTGACATAGAGATGCACCTGGCGTGCTGTGGTCCATAGAGTCCTGGAGAGTCAGGTGCGACTGAACGACTAAACAACAACATCATCATTTTTAACCACCACATATCTAAGCACACTCCTATTATGGTATTAGTAATTGCATACTCTCACTAACACTAGTATTCATCGTAACGTGGATTCATGCAGACAATAATACGAATTAGAGACTCAAGACACAGTGTGCAACAGCTATCGTACATTCAAGTCAATGCATGCATGTATTTATATAATGCAGAAAACTGCAAAAAAACTATGTAAAAGTTTTTAGCTATCCCACATAGCCAAAGAAAATGTCTAAAATATAGACAAAATCTTACTAAAGTTAATAGCCATAACCAATCTGCGAGAAGAAATTGAGCAATTAGTATAATATGCTTCACAGATAGAGCATTAAGTATTATCTGTATGAATATCTCTAGAGAACATACTGAGATATTCATGTGAATCTTAATTTAATTTATAGAAGAAATTTGAGACAGAGAAATGGAAAATTTCCATAACATTAAAAACTTTTTTCTGCTTCAGTAGTAAAAGTTTGTAAAAATAAGACAGAAAATCTAAAAGAGTTTTAATATTTGTCAGCTATTAGATGTATCTTATAAGAATTGTTGCCTATTTACAATTTTAATGAGTAAAGTAAATAAGCAAATATTATAGCCTATCTTTTTTTAATAAATGTTCCAAAATACTATGCTAAGATAAACAAAACTTAACTAATATTAATGAGTCAAAAACTGATATTGTTAAGTATTTACCTTAATTATTATTATTAATATCATATGATAATAACATACTGTCATAACAGTATATTTGTATGAAAATTTCAGTGAAAGAGTCCTATGACCAAAAATATCATGCAGACTTGAAGAGTGAAACTTCAATCTTTTGCTGGTGCAGCAATTTTAAATATATATAGGGTTAAAGTTTCACAGTCAGAGGAGGAAAGTTGTCAAACCAATCTTGGGCCTCCGTGTAAATATGATATATTTATAGACCATGCAATAGAGCATTTGTTCCTAGACAACGTGGTCCTTGAGTACTGGCCATTGGTCTTTGGTACTAGTAAATCTTTCTTCTGCTTTTTGCAGTTACCACAGTGCCCTTACTTGCGAGTGATCCATAAAGTCTTATTAGCATAGGGTTTGGGTGTCAAAGTGTAAGGGAGTACCGTATATACTCGAGTATAAGCCGACCGAGTATAAGCCGAGGCACCCATTTTACCACAAAATACTGGATAAAATGAGTGGCTCGAGTATAAGCCGAGGGTGGGAAATGTGCTGCCCCCTGTGTGACTCTTGTGCCCTCTGTGTCCCCCTCTCTCTCTGTGTCTCTTCCAACCTCTCCCTTCCCTGTGTCTCTTCCCCCCTCCCTTATCACCCTTCTCAACCCCACTCCTCAACCTCCCTCCTCATCCTCAACCACCCTCCTCATCCTCAACCTCCCTCCTCATCCTCAACCTCCCTCCTCAACCTCAACCTCCCTCCTCATCCTCAACCTCCCTCCTCATCCTCAACCCCCTCCTCAACCTCCCTCCTCATCCTCAACCCCCTCCTCATCCTCCCTCCTCATCCTCCCTCCTCAACCCCCCATCCTAATCCTCCCTCCTCAACCCCCCCATCCTCATCCTCAACCCCCTCCTCATCCTCAACCCCCTCCTCAACCCCCCCATCCTCATCCTCTCTCTTCAACCCCCCTCCTCAACCCCTCCTCCTCATCCTCAACCTCCCTCCTCAACCTCCCTCCTCAACCCCCCTCCTCAACCCCCTCCTCAACCTCCCTCCTCAACCCCCCCTTCATCAACCCCCATCCTCATCCTCAACCCCCCATCCTCAACCTCCCTCCTCAACCTCCCTCAAGCCCCCTCCTCAACCTCAACCCCCCTCAACCCCAACCCACCTCCTCAACCTCAACCCCTCTCAACCTCCCCCCTCAATCCCCCTCAACCCCAACCCCCCTCCTCAACTTAAACCCCCCTCAACCCCCCTCCTCTACCTAAACCCCCCTAAATACCTCCCCCCTCTCCCCACACTTACCTGCTTGTGCTCCGGCCTCCGCTCCTTGACCCGGCGCGCATGTGACGTCACATGCTCGCAACGTCATTAGCATATACCGGGGGCCGGCGCCCGTATATGCTAATGACGCGGCGCGCATGTGACGTCACATGCGCGCCGGCCCCGGGTCAAGGAGAGGAGGCCGGAGCACAAGCAGGTAAGTTAGTGGAGAGGGGGGAGGTATTTAGGGGGGTTTAGGTGGAGGAGGGGGGTTGAGAGGGGTTTAGGTTGAGGAGGGGGGAGGGAAAGAGACACGGGGGATAGAGAGACACACGGGGGATAGAGAGACACACGGGGGGGTAGAGAGACACACGGGGGTGTAGAGAGACACACGGGGGGGGTAGAGAGACACACGGGGGGTAGAGAGACACAAGGGGGGGTAGAGAGACACACGGGGGGTTAGAGACACGGGGGGGTTAGAGACACACGGGGGGTTAGAGAGACACGGGGGGAGAGTGACTCGAGTATAAGCCGAGGGGGCCCTTTTTTGCCTTAAAAAAAGGGCTGAAAAACTTGGCTTATACTCGAGTATATACAGTAACTTGTAATTTATTGTCAGGTCAAGAATCAGTGGAGATGTTTCCTTGATTTTCGTCTTTGAAGTGAAGTTCACTCTTAGCAGTGACTCGTAGCAGTTCTCTCGCAATGTTTTAGGAATAGGGGATTATCATAGCTAAGTAGGATGTACTGTGCTGCTACTTCACTCGTAATTGCTCTTGCAGAGATTCACATAGGGTCCTTGGACTGTCATACATTGTATACGCGATTTTTCTTTAAAATAATCTTATTGGGTGTCAAAATTTAAAGGAGATGTGTACTGCATACATTGAGCACTTTTATTGGTTTGTATGCAATGATTTAGAAAAGCAATATTCAATATAAACTTCCTTTCAAACATAAGCTTTAAAGCCTCCATTTAAGCTGCTTGTCACCATAATCATGAGTTCATAAAGGGGTTAGGAGAGTCTCTAGCTAGAGGGCAGTTATTATTATTATTTTTATTTGTTATGCGCTAACAAATTCTGTAGCGTTATACATGGGTAAGTTCAAAGCAAAAACAATAGCAATTTTAACACATTGCAAAGGATGGAGAGCCCTGCCTTTCAGCTTAGAATCCAGTGTCCATAGTGCTTTTCCCATGCAAGATTAAAAACTCTCAAACTTACAATCTAAAGGTATTGGGTGTGGAACAGGAAGGTGAGAGAAGTGTTGTAAATGTTGCAGTGGATGGTGATAGGCTTCTTTAAACAGATGTGTTTTTAGTAATGTTTTGAAGGTGTTAAGGATTGGAGATAGTCTGGTGGAGCGAGGCAAGGCGTCCCAGAGAATCAAAACAGCACAAGAAAAGTCCTGAAAGTGGAATCAGAGAAGGTGATGAGAGTGGCAGAAAGAAGAACATCATTAGCAGAATGTAGATATAAGGGGGTGCATCGTTGTTGAGGGCTTTGTAAGTTAGGGTCATTTTCTTTTGGAGGCTACGGGAAGCCAGTGGAGGGATTGACAGAGAGGTACTGCAGACACTGAACGTTGTGTATGGTAGATGAGTCTAGTGGAGGAATTAATTATTGATTGAAGTGAGGATATACGGGTGGTGGACAGGCCAGCAAGAAGCAAGTTGTAGTAGTCAAGATGAGAATGATGAGAGAATGTTTTAGAATCTTGTGTAAGGTAGTGACATATTTTGGAAATGTTTTGTAAATGGAGAAGGCAAGATTCGGTTAGTGGCTGTATGTGAGGGATGAAAGAGAGGGCAGGGTCCACTAGAACCCCAAGACAACGGCCTTGGGAGGTAGGAGTGATGATAGCATTGTTGACAGTGAGAGAGATGTGAGGAATTGAAGCTGTTGTAGACGGTGGGAAGATTAGGAGTTCAGTCTTAGACATGTTTAATTTGAGGTGATGGGCAGACATCCAGGTGGATATACTTGAGAAGCAGTTGGATGCATGTGCTTGAAGAAAGGGGGATAGATCTAGTTCTGAGAGATACGTTTGAGTGCCATCCACATAGACATGATCCTGAAATCCAAAAGAGTTTATTAGGGTACCAAGTGAGGATGTGTAGATGGAGAAAAGGAGGGGGCCTATGACTGAACCTTGGGGTACGCCAACAGACGGAGAGTGAAGAGAAGAAGAGGGGCCAGAGAAGGAGGCGCTAAATGTTCCATCTTGTAGGTATGATGTGAACCACGAGAGAGCAGTGTCTTGAATGCCAAGGGAGTTGAGGATTTGAAGAAGAAGAGGGTGGTCGACTGTGTCAAAGGCAGCAGAGGGATCCAGAAGAAGAAGAATAGAAAAGTGACCTTTTGACTTGGCAGTAAGGAAGTCATTAGTGATTTTTGTGAGAGCTGTCTCAGTGGAGTGTTGGGGCCAGAAGCCAGAAGGGAGTTAGAGGAAATAATTTGAGTAAGGAGATGAGCTGCTCGAGTAGTTTTGAAGCTAGGGAAAATAGAAAGATAGGACAGGGTGATAGATGCAGCATCAGAGTCAGATGAGAGTTTCTTAAGAATGGGTGTAATTGTGGCATGTTTTAGGGAGGATGAAAACATGCTAGTATAAAGGTTGAAGACGTGTGAGAGAGCTGAGATTAGTGTGGTAGAGAAGGGAGGGATAAGCTGTGGCAGTTAACAAATGCTCACCAATCAAGCTGCTGTTAGGCTATTACAGTAGTCATGCCTCAAAACAGTAGAACTATATGAGAGCCATATAAAATGTAATTATTGTATATCATACTTTTATATGAGGATCTCTGTTTCCTTTTCTAGCTATCAGTTGGTGAGCTTTCCAGGAAGGAGGGCCCGTCAGAGGTCCTAGGTCTGCACTTCATTATATCCCTTTTTCTATGTTCTTGTAAATATTACTCTACACTAACATATACCCTAACTATTATTACTAGAAATTACATTGTCTACTATTTTTAATAACAGCACTGTTTAGATTACCGTAAAGTTAAATCTACTATGTTGAGGTTTTTACTAAGAGTTGGTGTTTTTAGCTTAGCTTTTACATATATATTACAGAGGTCATGTGCAAACAATTGTATAAAATTGTACCAAAAGCAAAAGCATTTTATTGACTGCATTGACCTTGGCACTCTGAGTACATTTTACTTCTAATACTTTGCCTTTAGCAAAGGTATTACGATTTTTGCTCAAATTGCTTTAGTACAGAAGTCAAATTAAATTCTGTCAAGTTTGTTTTTCATTTTTTCTATAAGTATTTCTTCCGGTAAGGAAATTATTGGAAATTTACATTTAAGTCTAGCTCGCTTTTTTAGTTAACTATAGTGAAATATCAGCCTTTTGGGCACTAGCTGTGTCTCTTTAAATTTATTAACTCAATTTCATACTTGCAAAACAAAAATGTTTTTGTAGTAAAGAAGCCATAATCGCAGTCAGAGTTTATATATGTAACTATAAATGCCAAAGGCAATTTGAAAATAGAAAACGGTAGTGCTATGAAGGAAAAAAAGAAATTATTTTGTTTTTATGTTAAAAAATATCTCCACAACACTAAATGGGAAAAGCACTGCTACTTAGTTTTGTATGTATTAGAAAACTATTAAACCATATGGAAATAGTACAAAAAACTAAGTTTAAATACTCAGGCCCTCATTCAATTGCGATTTGGCCAATTGAGTAGGGGTCTAAATAAGCACATAACATATATTTTTTTAAATAAGTTTTTAGTTAGTGAAAACCTTGTTATTGGATAGATGTTTACTAACTAAAAACTTCATTAGACCCCTATTCAATTGGCCAAATTGCAATTGAATACGGGCCTCAGAATATAAAGTCATCAATGACAAATAAATACTTACAGCCTTATTAAATTGCAATTCGGCCAATTGAATAGGGCTCTATATAAGCACAGAGCATATTTTTTTTACAAAAGTTTTTAGTTAGTAAACTTCTATCCAAAAGCAAGGTCTTCACTAACTAAAAACTTTTGTAAAAAAATATGCTGTGTGCTTATATAGAGCCCTATTCAATTTTCCGAATCGCAATTTAATAAGGCTGTTAGTATTTGTAATTAAATTGAATCATTGTCATATGATCACACTGTGGGGCATACTTAGCAAAAAAAATAAAATCCATGGTAAGAAATTGTGTTTAATAATATTATTTTTCATGTTATTCAAATGTAGTTTTTACTCACTTTTTGATAAATGGGCTCCTTTAGGGGACATGGAAGGTTCCATGTTTTTAATACTAAAATAAACTACAGCTGATCTGCATATTTAAACATAATTAAAAGCTCTTTTTACCCCCAAAACCTTTCAAACTGTCCTTGTAAAGGTCTGCCTATGTAGCTAATGCATCTTTAGTATTAGATGTACTTGCCAAGACTATCAGCCCTTTTAAATTCCCTCAACGTGTAAAACCGTAGCCCGTAACATAGCCAGTAAGACTTACGGCTATTAAATTGGCCCCGTAAAGCAACCTGCAAACGACTTGCGGGGTAAGGGCGAAAAAACCCTACCGGATGTCCAAAATTAAACTCTGCAGCCGCAATTCCTTTGTTCTGTCAAGCCCGTAACTGTTTCGTTCCAATCACGCTATTAAATTGAAACATATCCACTGGCGCTCAAACCTGTATCCTGCAAATGGAGCCAAAAAGCTAAAGGGTACTAGAGAGGACCCGCAAGGGGGTTAAAGTCCTTTCCGTAGCTGTAAATCAAATATAAACACACTACTGTACTTATAATGAAAGGGAAAGTGATGTTAGGTATTAAAATGCATAGCACAACATTCTCTGATGCTCGCAAATCTGCAATATAAAATACATTACTTCCTGTTTAATTTCCGTGTTATATCGATCCCGGCAATCAATGTGTTAATACATATAATGGAACTCGCATGGACTAGAATATCATATTTACTGATTTATTAATTAACATTTGAAATTGTTTTTTAGTCTTAGCTAAAACCCAATGTCTTATATATATATATATATATATATATATATATATATATATATATATATAAATGTGTGTGTGTGTATACAACTGATGTTGAGAGGAAAAATTACTTTGAAGAAAAGATCATTTAACAAGTACTAAGTACCGTATTGGTCCGAATATAAGCCGCACCTTTTTTCTGATTTTTAAGCTTGCGAGTTACGGGTGCAGCTTATATTCGTGACTGTCAAAAATTAATTGCCGATTTGCGAACTTTGCTTGTAATGCTTGCGACTTCTATTCGCGAATGCAAAATTACTGCTGATTTGCACGATTGCGAGTTAAGGGTGACGATTTTAGACTGCAGTATTGAATAGCGATTTACGGTTTTATTGATTCTAACATCCTGTAAAGCCTGTAACCTGCAAAAGAAGCTATAGTGCTAATTAGAAAGCCTGTTTCTTGCAATGGCTGATCCATTGAAGAGAGTCTTTTTCGCTTCAATTTTACGGGTCCGGCTTATATTTGAGTACTATATTTTTTCAATTTTTTCCCCTTGAACTTTACGGGTGCGGCTTATATGCGGGTGCGGCTTATATTCGGACCAATACAGTAAATAAGGGGATCATATTTATATTTATTTTTGGAATAGTTCAGGAAGCTTTTTTTGCTAACCAGATGTGCTCTACTTTTCTAAACTCTTCAAATGTGTTTCTAAATCGGTTAGTTTGCTTACATTTTCCAGGTCCTGGGAAAGATATTTATAAGCATCCAAGGAACTACAGTACAGTTACTTCATAGTCTGATATGTACTGGGCATAAAGTATATTCTGTGTAACTGTTTTGATCATGAATAATGTCTGCTCTGAGCAGTGTATTTGCTTGTATCTTCGTATTTATAGGTATTGTTATATCACTCAATTTTCTAGCTTTATTTAAAAAATATGAACATATATGTTTATAATTTACATATGTAACTGAAAGGGTTCAGTCTATAGATTATGAGTTGCTTGGCATAGTAATATATTGCTTCAGGTAATTATTGATCATACTTAATCAAGCTATTATTTACATAAAAGGTAATTTTATTTTAAGGAAAAAATAATAAAATCCAGAAAAAAAGCAGATGGTGATATAAAAAAAAAGTGCAGTCCTTAACACTATAAATCGTAGGCTATATATAAATAGCACTTAATTAGGAAGGGACTATGTATATGCATATATAAAATCCTAGATGATGTCAGAATCCCAATACTCTATAGAGTTGATCTAATAGCATAATAGAAACCAAGCAGAAGCATAAACACAGTCCTAAATAATATAGGTCACAGGTAATCGTCATATACAATATTATTGCTAATCCTAGGATTACTGGGTGTAAAGGTAGCACTGTTTAAAAAGCACACAGATAAAAACAAAAAAAACAAACAAAAAAAAACTTGCTATACAGGGATCTATTAATCCAGGTGTATATAGGAGGAGACAAAAAATTAATGAATCTAGTTTGCATCAAAAAGGATAGCAGCTGGCGGAAAATAGACATCTGCTTATCAATTTAGCCATCATAATCGCAATGCTTGCTTTTCATTGTAGCAGCCTCCATATAAACTAGATGTATCAATCCTCTAGCTGGAGAAACCCTGTATAGTGGTTGCAAAAAGTTCTGACGGTCCGTTTCACCCAATTCGTGGGCGTACTCATGGGCTGATTGGTTTAGTGTAATACGGGCTATTTAAAGCCCTGTTACTTCAGAGATTGTACTCTGGAATGTAGAGTCAAGTAATCATGTGACGCAATGTGATGTATTACGTCTTTACGCATTGGCATAGCTTAAATACTCTGGGAGGATTGCATATGTGTGGCCAGACACAGGTTGTCAAAAGAGGCCAACTGTATTGATAAAACTTTGTCCCTCTCTGCTCAACTGTCTTTAAAGATATCAATGTGCATATATATGAATATACATACAGCGTAGCTTCTATGTTGTGCAGTGGGATTATCAATACCCTAACAAATTTAGATTGAATAGCGGGATATAATTATAATAGATTGTGTTAAATAAATAAACGTTGACCATGTAAATAAATCATTAAATAAATAAACAGAAAATAAAAAGAGTGCATTGTGAATTAGACACTTAGGGTCTCATTGTAATCCTACGTTTTTCAAATAAGTAGCCGCAAGGGGAGACGGTAAGCTACTTAGCTATTCTATTTGCGGCCTCAGACGGCTTACGGCCGTCGAGCTGCGATCCCTTGCGATTTGATCAATTGTGGTTACTTCCGTCAAAACCTCTAATCTTACGCGGCCGCAAGAAATCCCAAATCGCTATTCAAATGCTACGCTCACCCTTCCGTCAAGCCCGTAAATCTCTAAAACCGAGCCGCAGCTTACTTACACCGAAGAGGTCCCGCAACGCTCTTACTTGCAAAACATAGAACCAATTAAGCAAAATATAAAAGCCATCCTGTACTTTTATGAGAGGTGAAAGTAATTTTAGGTCTTAATAGCACAACATTCTCCTACTCTCAAATTGTCAAATAAAAAAAGTTTATTTCATGCAAAATCTTCGTTATTAAGTTCGACGCGCTTCAACATCAAAGCCCCTAGGACGTTTGAATCCAACCTCCGGGCTTGAAGGTTGAAGCCCGTCAGACTTCATGACGGAAATTCAACATGAAATAAAGTAGTTATTTATGCCGATTTGAAAGTTTGAGAATGTTGTGCTATTAATCCTTAGACTTAACATCACTTTGTCTTTTAATAAAATACAAGATGGCTTTTTTATTTGCTTATGAAGTGCTACGTTTTGACACTAAGACCTACAGGCTTGAATGACCTCCAAGACCGTAACTCGTGGTTCAAGCCTGCAAACTCAGAGCACTGTAAATGCAAATATAAATTCAAGACAGAACTGTAAAGCACTGTAAATGATGGGGAACACAATGGGTGACATGAAGATTAAAGGGACAACATTTTTAAGCTGGCACATTGCCACAATACAATACTTGATTTCACTTTTAATTTATGTCCAAAGTCCGACGGGCTTGAATAACCGCCAAGCCTGTAACTCGTTATTCAAGGCCGTCGGACTTTGGGCAAAAATGAAACGTGAAATCAAGTATTGTATTGTGGAGATGTGCCAGCTTGAGAATGTTGTACCTTTAATCCTCATGTCACTCATTGTGTACCCCATCATTTACAGTGCTGTGTTGAATTTATATTTGCATTTACATTTCTCCGAGATTGCGGCTTTGAAAACAAGAGTTACGGCCTTGCGGCCATGGTCCTGTTCAAGCACGGAAGTGCCTACGGCCGATTGCATGGTTTGGGACCTCCATGCCATTTTACGCCCCTGATTAGAATGATGCACAAAATGCATAATGTGGATATATAAATGAGATGATTGATTGAAAGTGATGGTGCTAGTAAATTAGTTGTGAATGAAGTTAAATTAGTATGGATTATGCTAAATTAGGTGCTGAATGTAAATAAAAGGCATAAATGAATTAAAGATGAAGATTAATTAGCAATTATTGATTAAATATATATAGAAATTATTATAATAAATGGTTAAAATAAAAATAAATAGATTGTCAAGAAGGACCTACCTTGTTTTTATCTGTGTGCTTTTTAAACAGTGCTACCTTTACACCCAGTAATCCTAGGATTAGGAATAATATTGCATATGAGGATTACCTGTGACCTATATTATTTAGGACTGTGTTTATGCATCTGCTTGGGTTTTATTATGCTATAAGAGCAACTCTATAGAGTTATGGGATTCTGACATCATCTAGGATTTTATATATGCATATACATAGTCCCTTTCTAATTAGGTGTTATTTATATATGCCCTACGATTTATAGTGTTAAGGCTGCACTTTTTCTTTTTTTTTTTTGAAGTCCAGTTAGTCAGTGCAAGGTTGTGATTCTTCTCCTCCATGTTGATTACTTAAATAGTATAATTTATTATAATATGGAATCCAAGCTGAGGTAAGACCATGTTACGACCTCTTCTTCCACAGAAATGACCTAAACCTCAGAAATAATTATCTATATAATAAGGATCATGGAAGGTTTCTGGATTTACTAGGAGTAAAATATACCTATATATCTGTTTAGTTTTATGTACTTTTTTGTATTAATGAGTGCTTATAAGCTCTGCTTTTTCTACCTAAAATCATCCAATTTGTACCTGTTCGCCCTCTGTAGCTCATGAAGTGTTATGAAATTAGCCAGTCAGTGACCTCTCAAACAGCATGTTGCACAAGGTTCCCACTGATTGGTTAATATGAGACACTGCACACTCTGTACTTAAAAGTACACTGTCTTCATCAACTGCAGAGGGGAAAAATCAATTAGGAGCTATTTTATAAAGCACTTCTTAATAAAAATAGATTCAATGATGAGTTATATTTCTAGTTAAATCCAGAAACCTTCCATGTCCCTTTAAGGCTGTAGGCTTCTACTTTTTCTGTTTTGGAGCTTTGGTTAAAAACCTATTTTTATTATAAATTGATTTGTTCTACTATATCTATATATATCAGCATCACAAAAATGACAATTATGCTGTGCATGTACTTATAATCCTGCATCTGCCCATTAGTATTAAGCCTTAGTATAATATGAAAAGTGAAATAAATAAATTACAATAACAATGAAGACTTTAATTTGTGTTAGTGTTATCTTAACACCTGATATAACATCTCCTCCAAATATTGTTACATACATTGGAACTCTGGTTAATCCCCCCTTTCAATGTGGACCAGTATTTCCTCTACTCTGTTTGGTGGATATTCATTTTTATGTTGAGTAACGTGATATACTTAAAGAAAATTTCCCCACAAGGTTATGTTTATGTGACAAAGTAAGGCCCCGTGGCCCTCATTCAATTGCGATTTGGCCAATTGAATAGTGCTCTAAATAAGCACATAACATATTTTTTTAAAATAAGTTTTTAGTTAGTGAAAACCTTGCTTTTGGATAGATGTTTACTAACTAAAAACTTCTATAAAAAAATATGTTATGTGCTTATTTAGACCCCTATTCAATTGGCCAAATTGCAATTGAATGAGGGCCCTATTCAATTGCTTGACATTTGCATCTGTTACAGAGTGATTCAATTGATCAAGCCCACAGCTACCGACCAAAAGCCTAAACCGTAAACCATGCACCCGTAAGTAGCATTATCGTGATAAATTAAGCAAGGCCGTAACTACCAATGTAGAAACAGCCAATAGTAAATGAGACCCTCATCATGACGTCAGTAAAACATGGAGGTTAAATGTCATTTAATTAGCGGTTAGAAGTCTGATATGCGATCGGACTTGCAATCCGGAGATGTACAAAATAATAAAAATGAATGGCGATACTGATCTAGTCCATGTGGGTGGCCTGATCTGTATTAACTCCTTTTTTTACAAGAAATGAAACATTACAAAAATAATTATTTGGGGACGATTTGCTAGCTTGAGACTTTTGTGCAATTATATCTAGTGTCTTTCATCGCTTTCTCTGTCTTTTAAAGTGCAATATTGAATATTTATTTACATTTACAGTGCTACGATCTGGTGTTAAACTCCCTTGCATGTAACGTTTACGGGCTTGAAAGATCAAAGGCGTAGCTGGGGCAGAGTTATGATTTTGACAACCGAGATTTTCAGCCTGTAACACGCAAATCGTTTGCGAGTAGCTAAAAGATGCCAATTGAATAGCAAATTAGTTTAGAGGCTATATTACGGGCTCCAGTAACGTACAAATACTCAATTAAATAAAGGCCTATAGTGCCTTTCAAAAGTAATCACCCCCCTTGACGTTTTCCCTATTTTGTGACATTACAGCCTTAAGTTCAATGTTTTGTTAATCTGAATTTTATGTGATGGATCAGAACACAATAGTCTAAGTTAGTGAAGTGAAATGAGAAAAATATATACATTAAACTGTTTTTTAGAAATAGAAAACAGAAAATTGGCATGTTCGTTTGTATTCACCCCCTTTTTATGAAGCCCATAAAAAACTCTGGTGTCACATAATTAGTGAAAAGATGTCCACCTGTGTGCAATGTAAGTGTTACATGAACTGTCATTACATATACACACCTTTTTTGAAAGGCCCCAGAGGCTGCAACACCTAAGCAAGAGGCACCACTAATCAAACACTGCCATGAAGACCAAGGAACTCTCCAAACAAGTAAGGGACAATGTTGTTGAGAAGTACAAGTCAGGGTTAGGTTATAAAAAAATATCCAAATCTTTGATGATCCCCAGGAGCAGCATCAAATCTATCATACCCAACTGCAAAGAACATTGCACAACAGCAAAACTGCCAAGAGACGGCCACCCACCAAAACTCACGGACCGGGCAAGGAGGGCATTAGTCAAAGAGGCAGCACAGAGTCCAGAAGAAAGCTATTACTTTCAGCAAAAAACCAAATGGCAATTTTTGAATTTGCAAAAAGGCATGTCTGGCGCAAACTCAACTCATCACATCACCCAAAGAACACCATCCCCACAGTAAAACATGGTGCTGGCAGCATCATACTGTGGGGATGTTTTTCAGCAGCCGGGACTGGGAAACTGGTCATAGTTGAGGGAAAGATGGATGTTGCTAAATACAGGGATATTCTTGAGCAAAACCTGTACCACTCTGTGTGCGATTTGAGCCTAGTACAGAGGTTCACCTTCCAGCAGGACAATGACCCCAAACACACTGCTAAAGCAACACTTGAGTGGTTTAAGGGGAAACATGTAAATGTGTTGGAATGGCCTAGTCAAAGCCCAGACCTCAATCCAATAGAAAATCTGAGGTCAGACTTAACAATTGCTGTTCACAAGTGCAAACCATCCAACTTGAAGGAGCTGGAGCAGTTTTGCAAGGAGGAATGGGCAAAAATCCCAGTGGTAAGATGTGGCAAGCTCATAGAGACTTATCCAAAGCGACTTGGAGCTGTGATTGCCGCAAAAGGTGGCTCTACAAAGTATTGACTTTAGGGGGGTGAATAGTTATGCACATTGACTTTTTCTGTTATTTTGTCCTATTTGTTGTATGCTTCACAATAAAAATAAATAAACATCTTCAAAGTTGTGGGCATGTTCTGCAAATTAAATGATGTAAATCCACAAACAATCCATGTTAATTCCAGGTTGTGAGAAAACAAAACACGAAATATGGGGTGAATACTTTTGCAAGGCACTGTATGTGCAGGTAAAAAAATAGGGCTGTGTGGTATTGGGGAATTTATGTTTTTCTAAAGAGCTACTTTTCAATATTGTGGAGTGGTTGTGGAATTCTGTGATTTGATTATGGAATGTTAAAAATATGTTTTGGGGGAGGACTGTGTGTTTCATGTAACAGAATTATTTGTGTTTGCCACATCCCTTCACAGTAAAACGCTAATGAGTGGCATCAATTACATTATACAGTTTATCAACCAGCAATAATTAAGCTATTTATTATGATTATGCATAATTATAACAGGGAGACATGTTATAAATCAAAATGTTTGCTGAAGAACATGGGACATAATTATTACTATTTACATGATCACATTGTTAGTTAATTATGATGGTTGTTCATTATGAGGATACTGATTTTGCTCTTCAAAAGTATAGGTTGTGTGCTCAGCTTGCTTGTATTTGGAACAAATATTATTAATAGATATTACTATAGCTGACACTTTCTTCTGTATTTAAGTTTTTTCATGACCAATTGCATATATTGTGTTAGGAACCCCCTCACTAACTTTATTTTGCATTGTTTAAATTTTAGACCATATGCTTTTTGTATTTTGACAAAGTATCAGATATATTAAAATGCCAAGATGTTGATAAGATTCACCTTTTCTACAGGCATAATTTGCACACTGTTCTTGGTTGTGTTCATGACCAACATGACCACTGTTCACCATTCCCCTTTTTGTTCATCCTGCATTTGTCTTCCTTATCAAACCTCTCTACTTTTCTCACATACATGGACTTAGAATACATTTACATATAAGTTGGTTTTGTAAGAACCACATTTATGATGGGTCAAAAATACTAATTGATTACACAGGTTAGTAACAAATATACCATGTGAGTAAGTAATAAGTAGTAAGACTTGTCTCAAGGGGCTCAAGTATATTGGTCCTTGAAACAAAGGAATATCCAACCTTATAGGCAATGACACTCTTTCAATTGAGCCGTTTTGGAGATCCGGGCTCGCATTTGGAGGTCGCAGGTTATTTTGCTATTCAATGGGCAACTTCCTGCGGGCTCCAATCGAGTTACTGGATCCGAGCTGCAATTCATAGCAATTTTTTAAATTGAAAGTTACTGCCTTCCAAGCCTTTGATCTTTCAAATTCTCAAGGCTAAAATCGCTATTCAATTACTCTGATTGCCCCTCGCTCACCACTCCGTCAGGCCCGCAAATGGCAAATATCTAACCACAAGTTAATGGTACCAAGGAGGTCTCGCAAAGGGCTTAATGACAAATTGGAGCACTTTAAAAGGAAATAAAAATGCAATAATATACTTTTATTAAGAGTGAAAGTGATGTTAGGTCTTAGAATTAATAGCACAACATTCTCCAATATAGGTATACCCCGCTTACAGCTACCCTGCTTAGAGCTGATTCACTATAGAGCTGTTTTTCCTTCCAGACCCCTTTTAATACTAAACCCTGCTATAATGCTGTTTTTGCCTGCCAGGTCCCTTTTTACACTCTGATTTTCTATAGCACTGCCCTGATATAACAATGTTATTTTCCTGCCGGACCCCTTTGAACGCTCTGATTTGCTATAACACTGAAGAAAACAGAATCCAGGGTGACCCAGAAGCTTCAACATCAATAATTTAAAGTTTATATTTCTGCTAATGTTCACTTTGTGTTAGTGTTGTGTTTGCTGTTTCTTTGAAGTTCAAAAAAACCCCAAAAAGTTAAAATTTCAATTGAAATTGTGTTTTTTTTCATGAATTCCCCATCCCTATCTTTCCCATGTTACACTGCCCCATTTAGCGCTGTTTCGCTTAGCACTCCTATTTCATGGAACCTATCTACAGTGTTAAACAAGGTATAGCTGTACATGTTCAGTTCTGGTGTTATATCGATCGCGGAAATCAATGTTAAGTCCTACTGGCTTCAACCTCCCAGACCGTAGGACTTGAGAAATGCTTACGAGTTACAGGCTTACAAGTTACGGGCTTGGAGGTTGGTCATGATGATTATCTCTGTTTCCATTGGCTGTTTCTGCATCGGGAGTTACGAACTTGCTCCATTAACATATTCAAGCCCGCAAATGCTATGTCCGACGGCAATGATTTCTGGTTTTCGGTATAGGCCCGGAACTTGCTGGCTAGGCCAATTGAATAGCATCGCAAAAGTAGAGCAACGTGAGCCCGCATCTCAATCGCAGGCATTTGGCTGTTTACGATTGATTTGCAAGCCCCGAATTTAATGAGTCTAAATGAGTCCCGGATATAATGTAATATCATGAAGTCCTTTGTGGAGGTAAATCAAAAGTTCAGCTCTATCTGAATAGAGTAATCAGCTTGGGGATGCTGCATCCTCATAAAGCACCGTTCATTTCATGCTCATGTGATGAACCAAAAAATGAGATTGGAGAAAAACAAGAAGGGATGGAGGAGAAAAAGTGCAACTACTAGAATCCAATTGTAAGATGTCATCTTAGAGATTGTGTTTCGGTTGATAACATGGGCAGTCTAGATTGACCTATTCATTCTTATTTGCCATCAAAATCTTTTTTAGAATATTTCAATATTTATTAACAAATCCAATCACATCTTTCTTTCATATGTAATCCATTTTACTGTTTCATCTCTTTCTTTTACGTTTGAGTTTAACAATTATTTTCTCTGGGTTTATAGTAAGATTTTTTTTAAATCAATCTATTATTGCAACCATATCCATGTGTATCTATATAAGACATAATAACAGAATAACAATGGTCCTAATAATACTATTTATTTTTATTGATTTTAGTGGTCAAATAAATATAACATTTAATCTAAATATTACATAATATTTAGTGCTTGAACTATGGTAGTTTGTTACTTTGCAGACATGTGAAGTTTTCCCCAAACTATAGTGATAAACATGCTAAATAGATACGTAAAAAATAGACTGAAAAAATACTTTTTAACTTTCTTTAAGAAATAACTCCCATAGTATATTCATCTTTAAAAATACATACTATTTGGTAATCTAGAGAATATATTTCGGTGTGCCGACGGCAATGATTTCCGGTTTTCTGTATAGACTGAAAAAATACTTTTTAACTTTCTTTAAGAAATAACTCCCATAGTATATTCATCTTTAAAAATACATACTATTTGGTAATCTAGAGAATATATTTCGGTGTGCCGACGGCAATGATTTCCGGTTTTCTGTATAGACTGAAAAAATACTTTTTAACTTTCTTTAAGAAATAACTCCCATAGTATATTCATCTTTAAAAATACATACTATTTGGTAATCTAGATAATATATTTCGGTGTGCCGCAGAGATATGTTTGCTTTTCTTCTTAAACAATGTACAATGTAACCCAAATGTAGCATAAACGATTAGTTGACAAGGGATTACAAAGCATTCCTCCTATAAAGGCCACATCTGTGTACCTAACCTTTATTTGTTCTGTATAGTCATCTGCCTCATCTAGTGGAAAACGTATTTGATGCTAATTAATTTTTCTCAGTTACCAGAGTCCCTGGGGAATGGAAAGCACTGTAACAATAAAAAGATACAAGTGATTAAATAGCTTTCCGCCTTATGGAGATAATAATTTTTATCCTTCATAAAATAAATAATCATTGTACATAATCAGTGTACCATTGATCGACCGAAAATAAAAATACAAACATACAATGAATTAAAATAAAGCACTTGACAGTTTGATTAATTTTAAAATGGCATACAAATGTATTATTAGAGAAGAATATAATGACAATTTATTATTAGGGATATTATATATTTTATTGTCTGGAATTAGACACTGCTTTGCTATATGTTTAGGATATGAATCATAAGGATAAGGACAAAGTTTATTTCGAATCCAATGCTATTTTTGTGCCTTTTTCATTTGTAAACAAGGGAGTCACAAAGTTATAAGTAGAACAAAATTATTTTGTTATGAAGACTTACACCATATTACTCATAAATAAATATATAGATAAATATATCATTTTTAAACAAGCAATTTAAGATGCAGTCTTTAGAAATAATGATCACATATATAGTTGTGAGCATGCGAGTTGTTGCTAACGCTTGCGGGCTCGCGTAGGTGCTCCTTGCCAGCAACTACGACCCTCGCAAACTTTAGGCCGTAACGCAAACAACATACGAGACACTTTACCACTCATTACGACCTCGCAAAAATCGTCCGCAACCTGCAGACAGGAAAAAATGAAAAACACAATAAATACACACAACACATACATAAAAAGCTTACCTACAGCAAGAGGGAGCATCCAGGACCTCAAAAAATGAAGTTACACCTTCATTTAACTCAAAATAAAAGAGTTTAGACACTCAAAAATTCTCTAAGCGAGAGAAAAAATGGCCGCGAACAAAACGAAAATGAGGCTACAGCACTCTAAACATGCAAAACACCACAAGAAACTCGCAAAACACCACAAAACACCTACGGATATTCCGCTAAGACGCATACCACACATTAGCCGCCATTTTAGAACAATGCGGAAGTACACCACTACGCTAACGGATTTGCCTCGCGCACGCACACTATTACACTCCACACATTCATCACGCTTACACAGCAGCTCCACACCACTAATGCTCCAGCAACATCAAAACAGATTGCCAGCTCTTCAACACAATGCTTCCTGCATATATTACTTCAAAATAGGTAAAGTACATTACTTTATTAATCTATTAGTTATTTTATTATTATACACCAAATAGCATTAGCTCACTTACAATTTCATTGCCGTCATTTTTTGAAGGGCAATTCGCTAGTATATATAAATTTATATAATCACATATTATAATTGTCAAACTTCGATTCTTCGTCACGCTTGCGAGGTGAGCCATTGACACATAGAAGCCTTCCGAGCACACACTCATTGTCCTGTGAGCCAGCAGTTGAGGCATTGAGCTTGGGGGACTTAGGCGATGAGCGCCGAAAGTGCTCATTGTCCTGCAAGGCGAGCAATTTAGGCATTGAATGAAGCACGCGGGACTTAGCCTGCAAACAGTTAAGAGACGCTGTAATTACTCTGGAAAACAAATTCCTACCTCGGAATCTCGCAGGCAAAAAAATATGACCTTGCAAAAATACGACTTTAACGTCCGAAAATCGAAATACGCAAAATAAAAATAAAAAAAACACTCACACACAGCATGGGGGGGGGGGGGGGGGGGGGGGCGCTGGGACACCTGGGAGTGAGGTTGCACGCGAATGTAAGCTGAATTTGCAGAGTTTCGGCACTCAAAAATTGGCTAAGCGAGTAAAAAAAATGGTGGCCGAAAAAAATGAAAACGAGGCTAAAGGAGACCGAAGCTCACAAATCACCACCAGGCACGTACATGTTAGACAGGAACGACCTCGGAATCTTGGGGGCTAAAAAAACAACTTTGCAAAGATACTAATTTAACGGCCGAACCGCGGAAATCGAAAAACACAAAAAAAAAACACACTCACGCACAGCATGGGGGGGAACACCAGGATGCCCGGAAGTGAGGTTGCACGCACATTTAAGCTGAATTTGACGAGTTTCGGCACTTGAAAATCAGCTAAGTGAGAAAAAAACTGGCCGGTCGAAAAAAATGAAAATGAGGCTAAAGGAGATCGAGGCGCGCAAATCACCACCAGGCAAGTACGAGTTAGCCAGGAACGTAAGAGATACAAAATATACCATTACAACGGACGGAAAATGCTCGCGAAAAAAGTTTCCATTTTACAACACTAACTTGTAAATAGGAATATTACGATTCTAAAATGGAGATTTACAAGCCTACACAAATGGTTAGGCCTCGCGCACACAACCTATTGGCACTGCACACTTGGCACATTGCTGACACTTTATTCTCAGGTGATTAACAGTCCAACTGTACATTTTCTGATGCATAAAAATTCAAACAGATTGTTAGCTCTTCAGGATATTGATAGCTGCATATTAAATATAAAAAGGTAAAGTATATTAATTTATTAATTCATATTAATTTATTAATTCACTGTCCAAAAAAAAATATATATTTTACACTGTACTTATATATCTGTCTTTGCGAAGGTGATCGTTGCAAAGGAGGAAACTTGAAGTACACGAAGGGTGAGGCTTGCAATGAGCGCCAAAGGTGCTCATTGCGAGCCACGTGATGACCGCCGAAGGCGCTCAGCGCGGGACTTTCAATGAGCGCCGAAAGTCCTCAGAGGAACAAAATCCTTACATTGTGTGGCAAACAGCATTGCCATTGCTTCAAATTTTATTGCTGTCATTTTTGACGGGCAAGTCGCTAGTCTATTTATATTTCTAGTGGTTGTTTTTTGAGAGGAAACATGTATTGTAAATATTAATGAAAAGCGCAGCAGAATCTTCAGCTTCTCATGTAGATCCAAGTGACCATTGAACTCATTTTGTTCAGACTTGTTACCAGACTTGTTTCAATTAATTACTGTCGCTTCATACTGTGCTTGCTGAGTATCCAACATAAAACATATCTAAGAAGCATTTAGAAAGATCTATTGTGTACATTCATTTTTGTTAATTTTGTTTTACTATTCAACTGGTATAACAATTATCAAATCAAGAGCAAATGAAGAGAACAACAAATAAGTCTAACAATGTTCACATTTTTCTGCATATGTGTTGTACCTGTATTAGGAGAAGGATCTAAGAAACTAGTTTGGAAGATAAACCATTATACTTATCCCCAGTCTTCGTCAATACTATATGCTCTATAATAGCTTTATCAATAACGGTTATTCAATACTAAATGAACATTAACCCAATGTAGAGAGCGCTAAGCTTAAACACTGCTAAATAACTTAGGCCCTCATTCAATTGCAATTTGGCCAATTGAATAGGCCTCTAAATAAGCACATAACATATTTTTTTTAAAGAAGTTTTTAGTTAGTAAGCATCTATCCAAAAGCAAGGTTTTCACAAACTAAAAACTTCTTTAAAAAAAATATGCTCTGTGCTTATTTAGACCCCTATTCAATTGGCCAAATCGCAATTGAATGAGGCCCTTAGACTGTACTTGTTAGAATGTTCTGATTCATATATCATGATCCAAAGAAAGAGAAGAAGCTTATAGAGATTGGTATTGAATATGCCATGTTTCTAACTAAATTGTTTCTATAAAAAAAAATAGTAGCCATTTTTTACTTATTACTAAATGTACTTTATTTACATTGTACAACAATATTAAATGCATTCATAATACCAAACAGTGCTAACCTTTCATTTCCAAACCTTTTTTTTTGGTTGAAAGACCATAGTGGTTATGGGATATGTGATTTTTTTAACATGCAGCTACAGTGCCTTGCAAAAGTATTCACCCCCTTGGCATTTTTCGTGTTTTTGTTGCCTCACAACCTGGAATTAACATGGATTGTTTGAGGATTTGCATCATTTAATATACAGAACATGCCCACAACGTTAAAGATGTTTGTTTTCTTTTATTGTGAAGCAAACAACAAATAGGACAAAATAATTGAAAAAGTCAATGTGCATAACTATTCTCTCCCCTAAAGTCAATACTTTGTAGAGCCACCTTTGCGGAAATAACAGCTCCAAGTCGCTTTGGATAAGTCTCTATGAGCTTACCACATCTTACCACTGGGATTTTTGCCCATTCATCCTTGCAAAACTGCTCCAGCTCCTTCATGTTGGAAGGTTTGCGCTTGTGAACAGCAATCTTTAAGTCTGAAGTCTGATTTTTTTATTGGATTGAGGTCTGCGTACTGTTATTCTCGTCCTATGTACAGATACTCCAGTCTCTGCTGTTGAACTCTGCAGCTCCTCCAGGGTTACCTCAGGTCTCTGTGATTAATGCCCTCCTTGCCCGGTCCGTGAGTTTTGGTGGGTGGACGACTCTTGGCAGATTTGCTGTTGTGCCATGTTCTTTCCATTTGGTTATGATAGATTTGATGGTGCTCCTGGGGATTATCAAAGATTTGGATATTTTTTTTGGAACCTAACCCTGACTGGTACTTCTCAACAACATTGTCCCTTACTTGTTTGGAGAGTTCCTTGGTTTTCATGGCAGTGTTTGGTGCCTCTTGCTTAGGTGTTGTAGCCTCTGGGGCCTTTCAAAAAAGCTGTGTATATGTAATGACAGATCATGTGACACTTAGATTGCACACAGGTGGACATCATTTAACTAATTATGTGACTTCTGAAGGTAATTGGTTATGGGCTTCATAACAAAGGGGGTGAATACATACATACGCACATGCCAATTTTCTGTTTTCTATTTCTAAAAACATGTTTTATGTATATATTTTTCTCATTTCACTTCACCAGCTTAGACTATTGTGTTCTGATCCATCACATAAAATTCAGATTAACAAAACAATGAACTTAAGACTGTAATGTAACAAAATAGGTAAAAAGTCAAGGGTGGGTAAATACTCAGAAATACCATAAATTATTTTTTAATTGCATATTTGTGGGTTTTAGACTGCTCTGCAATGAATTCTAATGTGTTTCCATACCATGCTTTTTCATGCTTTTAAAGTACAGTATTGTGTGTTTAAACAGGGGGTTTGCTACCAAGTACTAAGACAAAGGGGTCAAATACTTATTTCCAGCATTGACCTGCAAATCAATTCATAACTTTTTTGACATGCGTTTTTCTGTTTTTTTTTTTTTTGTGGTTATTCTGTCCCTCACTGTGAAAATACACCTACCATTAAAATTATAGACTGATCATTTCTTTGTCAGTGAAGAAACGTTCAAAATCAGCAGGGGATCAAATCCTCCCCCCCCCCCCCCCTGTAGCTTTCCATACTTGAAACCTTTTGGACACATCGGCCTTGTAGGGATCCATCCTACTGCTTGCTTCTGCAGTTGCTGTCTTAGATTATTGATGAAGTGATCCAACCACATGCCACCAGTTGTTACAGTCTGCTTCTTCTTCAGTTGGTCTTGATAAGACTGTTTTGGCCAAACCTACCCAGCAAATCCACCAGGTTCTTTTGATCCCTTCACCAAGACAGCTGGTGTCTCTAAAATGCCCTTACTCTTTATGCAGCATTTAAATGAACACAGGCTCAGCATTAAAAAAAGGTTGATTGTCAACTGGAAGGAGACCATGTAGTGTGATAAGCAGAGGTTCCTGAAGCGGCAATGCAGTAAATTGAAATATGTTGTATATGCTATAATTCTGTCTATATGTCTGTATATGTCTATATGCACAAAACTGAATGGCTTAGGACAGAAACCCCAATAACTCCTATGCTGATAAGGTTTAAATTGATCACATTGAAATCAGTAACAACTTTTCAATAGATGCAAATGAATATACAAAGCCTCCTTTGACTTCACTAATAATTGATTGCTTCCTCTAGAGCTTCATTGCATGTAATAGATAAATAATAAATAAAAAGTCTGTATATATTTTTTCTAAAACCATTATAAAGTGTACTTATTCTAAAGGCTTCGCTTCACAAATGAAGATTTAAGAGGGGTGACCACATCTATGGGCTCTTGGGTGGCTGAGGAGGCCCATGCGGGACAGGCACACTCGACTACAGTGGTTGCACAGGAAGGTTTGTTCTTTGTTGGGTGCTGTAGTGACAACATTTTTTCTACGTTTCCTCTTGTCCTCAAGACCAGCCCTGTGTGTGGTCTTGAAAGAGCAGACAGCCTGGTGAATGGTACTTCTCCATGCCTTTCAGTCTGAAGCTAAGTCGGACCAAGCGACTGTTTCAGTGAGTCCATGTACCTCTTCTTTGGCCGTCCTCTGTCATGATTGCCAGTGGAAAGCTCGTCATATAACACAATCTTTGGAATCGATCATCCTCCATCCTAGAGATGTGTCCTGCCCAGCGTAACTGCTTCTTCAAGAGTATGGCCTGTTCTAGGACTTTAGTGTTGGGGATGTGGTAATTCTAGTGAATGTTGAGGATGCTGCAGAGGCAGCATTGATGAAAGTGCTCAAGAAGTTGTAGGGGGGGATGGTAGGTAACCCAAGACTCTGAACCGTATACAAGGGTGGTCAGCACAACAGCTCTGTACATGTTGACCTTTGTGCACTTGTTCAGCTTGTTTTTCCAAACTCTCTTATTTGCCTTTCCAAGTCTGTTGTCAATTTCCTTGTCAACCTTTGCGTCCAAGGAGATTATGCAACACAGGTAGGTAAACTGTTGGACTGTTTTCAGCTTAGACTCGCCAATAGTGATGCGAGGAGGACAGTAATCTTCCTTACGTGCGGGCTGTTGGAGAACTTCAGTCTTCTTCAAACTGACTTCCAGACCAAAGAGCTCGGCAGCCTTGGCGAAGCAAGATGTAATTTGCTGTAAAGCTGTCACCGTATGGGAAACGAGGGCAGCATCGTCAGCGAAGAGTAGCTCTCGAACGAGTCGTTCCACTATCTTGGTGTGGGCCTTTAGTCGCCTCAGGATGAACAGACTGCCGTCTGTGCAGAATCTGATGTAGTGTCCATCCTCAACATCAAGGTCTGTTGTGGCCCTTTGCAGCATCATACTGAAGAATAGCATGAATTGAGAGGGTGCAAGAACACAGCCCTGCTTCATGGCATTGCTTTTTGGGAAGGGCTCAGATAGGTCATTGTTGTGCCTAACTTGGCCACGCTGGTCTTCGTATAGCTGGATGATCATGTTGAGGAACTTGGGAGGACATCCTATACGTTCCAGGATTTGCCATAAACCCATCGAACTCTTTGGTAAGGTTGATAAATGTCACATAAAGTCCCTTGTTCTGTTCTCTGTATTTTTCTTGGAGCTACCTGAGAACAAAAACCATGTCAGTGGTGCTTCTGTTGGCTATAAAGCCACACTGACTCTCAGGAGGAGTTCTTCTGCGATAGTGGGCACCAGTCTGTTGAGGAGTACTCTTGCATGGATTTTCCCTGTGATGGAGAGCAGAGTTTTCCCCCAGTAATTGTAGCAGTCTGACTTTTCTCCCTTCTTATACAGGGTGATGATGATTGCATCACCATGGTCCTGTGGCAGTTTGCCTTGGTGCCAGCAGCAAAGAGAGAGCTCCTGGAGTTTAGCGTGAATTGCTGGGCCCCCATGTTTCCAGATCTCAGCTGGGATTCTATCAACTCCTTCAGTCTTACCATTTTTTAGCTGCTCAATGGCTCTTACAGTTTCTTCGAGAGTAAGGATTTTATCCAGTTCTGTTTTCATTGTTTGTTGTGAAATGCAATGGAGCAATGAGACTGAAACTATGTGGTTGGCACAGAATAGAGTCTGAAAGTGGTCAGACCATCGGTTCAGGATCAACACCTTCTCTGTAAGGATTGTTTGACAGTCTGCACTGCGCAATGGGCTTTGAACAAGGTGTGAAGGGCCATACACAGCTTTCAGGGCTTCATAAAACCCTCTGTAGTCACCGACATCTGTGCAACGCTGAGTTCTTTCAGAGAGGTTGGTCCACCACTGGTTCGGAATTTCTCAAAGCTTTCTTCGGAAGTTGCTGCAAGACTGACAGCTGGCTGCTTTCTTGTTAGGGCAAGATGGCTGAGCGAGATGTGCTTGAAGGGCGGATCTCTTTTCCAAAAGTAATTCATGGATCTCCGTACTGTTTTCGTCAAACCAGGCTTGGTTTTTCTTTGTGGAGAAAACTAGGACCTCTTCAGAGATCTTCAGGATTCTGGTTTTGAGATGTTCCCATAGAGCATCTAAGGAGGGATCTGTGAAGCATCTGCGATCTTCTAGTCTTGACAGGCGATTCGCCTGGAAGGTGGACTGGAGGTTACCGATCTGTAAGTTCTTCTTTGGGGCTCCTTTCCTCTTTGGCTTAGCATTGAAGTGGAGTCGAAGTTTGCAGCGCACCAGGAGGTGGTCCGTATTACATTCTGCTCTTGGTATCACTCGGGTGAGCAGGACATCTTGAAGGTCTTGCTGGCGCACCAGAATATAGTCTATAAGATTCTAGTGCTTGGACTGAGGATGCATCCAGGTTGTCTTTAGTCTGTCTTTCTGCTGGAAAACTGTATTGGTGATGGTGAGTTTCTGCTCAGTGCAAAACTCTAGCAGAGGTCTCCCGTTGTCATTGTAGTTTTCAACACCGTGATTGCCAAGTACACCTCTCCAAGCTTCCGAATCCTTGCCTACTCTGGCATTGAAATCGCTGAGGATTATGACCTTGTCGTCTGCAGGTACGTTTCGTACAATATGCGCAGGTAAATGTAAAACCTGTCGTTTTCTGCAGGATCCGCTTGAAGAGTTGGGGCATATACACTAATGCCTGTTCCTGTAGGCTTTCTTCCTCTGGAAGGCGGACTTCACTGAGGACAGCAACATCAATAGCCAGCCTTGATAGTTTGTGGGCTACTAGAGCAGTGCATTGTTCTGAGCAAAAGTTGTCTGTTGTGTCAAGCATAGTTCTGATGTTCCAACATGCGAGTTTCAGTCCAAGTGTCACCTTACTAGGGTGAAGTAGAGACGAGCTTTCTTTAGGCCACCTTTTCTAAGCACCTCTCCATGTGGAGCAAGCAGTGCTGTCTCTAGAGAAGGCTGCTTGGTCGTTCAGGGTGCTGCCGAATGATGCTGTTGTCTCCTGGGTCAGCATCAGGCGACCCATACACCTGAACCGCTTCCATGCAGGACTGTACATAATACAACCCTTTAAGATTATTACATTGCCTTCTAGTTCTGCAATGTTTACAGATTTTTTTATATTCAAAGCAGTAATTAAAAATATTGCAAAATACTATATAATCATTTGCTACAGGAAGGAAAAAATAGAATGTTTAAAATGTCACACCACTAAGCCCCCAATCAAACTAACAAATTAACTAACAATAAAAGCACTAACTTTCATTATTGATACTGAACAGAATGGAGCACTGCAGTAATGAAATAATAACACAATGTATTAAAGGCATATTTATTTTTCCTGGATTATGAATGCATCTGATAGAGGAGAATCAGTAGTGTAAGAGAACAGTTTTTTGCAAAAAAAATACCAAAATAAATAAACTCACCTTGATGTTTGCTTAATATCTTAGGTTTGTAAGCAGTTGTTTTTGGTAACACCCTTGGATATCCCTACTAAAATTAGCACAGAAATTCATAATTCATTTTGACTAATTACAGGCAACTAATACATTTTAATACATTGTAACGACAGTGATAGCAGTTTGAGCAACAATGGCATCATGCGATGTGTAGTCCCCTGCAGTAAGGAAGCAGGAAGACCCCTGCACTGTGCTACTGCTGGCTTGAAGGTTAGTAAAGGGTTCAAATCTATACCCAAATGCAGTGTTTCTATTGGGAGGTTCACTGTGCCTAATCAGCTCAGGGGGTGTGGAAAACCAGTTTTATTTTTAAATAAAATAAATCTGTATGTGTACAGAATTACACCATGTAATGTGTGTGTCTGATATAAGCAGCATGTGTTACATTAGATAAAGGTAAAGACAGGGAAACATTTATTGGTGCTTTTCATTGATGACTGTTTTACTGATATTCTAATTACTAAACATTAAAATGTAATCATATTAATGCAACTTCATTAAAGGACCACTGAACCCTGTTATTTTTACGTTGAACCTAAATTCGTATTTTTATAAACATTTTAGCAAATGATATAAACATTTTTGGCTTACTTGCTTTGTTTTGCAAATATATTATATTGCATGGTATAAGAGTTGATATATGCCTTTACTCACCGTAATATTCCTCTATGCTAGTTTGCAACAGAATATGCATAGATTATATCACTGATGGCGGTGGAGCCACCCACACAGCTGCACTGGGTCCAGTTACAAAATGACAGTGAGATCCATCCTCGTAGCAGGAAATGGGCACTTTATGAAACAAATAATGTATAATACATACTATACTTACATAATATTTTTACATATGCATATAATTAACAGGAACACATAATGTGTGTATATACACAGTTTTCATCCCAACTGTTTATATTCATTTGAGGTTTGTGGCTGCATTGCCTTTTTCTGCTAGGGCTGAATCACACTAACAGCTTCCCCTGTCATGTTGTAAGTTGAGCCTACTCAGCTGTGTGTATAGCTCTTCTTGACCAGTAACTAACATCCTTATTAAATTGCTATTCGGCCAATTGAATAGGGCTCTATGGGCCTCATTCTATTAGCGGCCGCAGCCGTTGCGGGGCCGCAAGGACCGGCCGCAAGCTATTCTGCTATTCTATTCCCTTACGGCCGGAGGCTCCGGCAGGCTTGCGGCCGGTGCCTTGCTATCTCTTGCGGCCGCTCGCGCCGGAGGAAAGCCTTTGATCTAAAACGTCCGCAAGAGATTTGCAATTCAATTGCTCCGGGAAACCTCTCTGCAAGGCTAAAACCGAGCCGCAGCTTACTTGCAGGAAAGAGGTCTCGCTAGCACCAATTAAGCACATAAAATAGCTCAAATAAAGCCATCCTGCACTTTGAGAAGACTATAAAGGGATTTTAGGTGTTAGAAAAAATAGCACATAATTATCCTGTACTCAAATCCGTAAAATATTTTATTTTTAATATCCGTAAAATATCCATGTAAAAAGTCCAGAGTGCTTGGAGCACCTCAGACACACCCACGCCGCAGCCGGAAAATAAACAGTTAATTTGAACTCGGGTTTGGGCAGATGTGCAAGCTTGAGAGTGGGTTCCTTTTAATCCTCATGTCCCCCAATATGATCCCTAGCATTTACAGAGCTGTACAGTGCAGGCTTGAATTTATTTTTGAGTTTTTATATTTCTGAGATTACGGCCGGTTCCAAGATATGCGGCCGGCCGTAAAAGGAGATCCTTGCGGGGCCGTATAATAGAATCGCGAGTTAACTGAACCCCCGCAAGGAATCGCAGCCTTACGGCCGATTTACGGCCGATAATAGAATGAGGCCCTATATAAGCACAGAGCATATTTTTTTTTACAGAAGTTTTTAGTTAGTGACCTTTTATTCAAAAGCAAGGTCTTCAGTAACTACAAAATATGCTCTGTGCTTAAATAGAGCCCTATTAAATTGGCTGAATCGCAATTTAACCAAGGCTGATGATTTCTTCAACTACAAAAGGTGCAGGAATATAATAGCAAGGGAGAATGTAAGGGGCAAAATGGCAGCTTTACTACAAAGTAATAAGAGTGGTAAAATAAAACAACTAGAATGTTTATAAAAAGTATAGAAGAGATGAATTTTCATTTAAAGTAAAATAAATAGGACCTCATTCAATTGCGATTTGGCCAATTTAATAGGGCTCTAAATAAGCATAATCATATTTTTTTTAAAGAAGTTTTTAGTTAGTAAAGACCTTGCTTTTGGATAGAAGTTCACTAACTAAAAACTTCTTTAAAAATTATATGCTACGTGCTTATTTAGAGCCCTATTCAATTGGCCAAATCGCAATTGAATGAGGCCCTCAGAGTTCAGTGGCCCTTTTAGTGTAGAAACTGTTAATCTGCGTAAAGGTATTGGATTATCTACTTTTATTATTCCTATCTCTATAATGGCAAAGTATCCTCTGTACTGAATCACTTAATACTCTGAATGCAATGCAGTGTTCAGTGTCTAATGAGAAGTGACTGCTGCATTGTGCATTCAGAATGTGCACTGCTTCAGCATTGATTTATCTTTGCAGCTCAAGTCTAGGAATGTCTCTGCAAGACAGGTGCAAACCATCTTACTACAACACATCATTGAGAATCTTGATAGAGATATTTCAGTTTCTTACTTTCAGAATATTATGCCATTTTAGAACTATCATATGAAAACTCTGTTTGATTTTTTGTCTATCAAGATAGAAATTATGATTATATTTACTTAAAGCAGAATGTTGCATTTCTATATATTTGAGAGATGAATAGATGGTGCTTACAAAATAAAATAAAAACAAATCTTACCAAATATCTGTTACCAGTTGAATAATATATTTCTCCCCCCAGTTTAAAAAGATGTAACAATCTAGCCATGGGTGTAGGAGCCAAAGAAAATCTGGGGGGATATCTCATATAGTTTAAAAATACCACACAGCTGCTCCTCTACTTGTAAACACACACATTGAAGAATTTGGGAGGGATTTGTGCCCTAGCCGTCCTCGCCCCAGTTCCTACACCCATGAATGTCGTCCCCCCCAGTTCCTACACCCATGAATCTAGCAATAAAAATAATTTCTCCCATGCTCATTTCTTGTATCTTGTAATAGACTATAAACTGCACAACAAATTATTTCCAGATATACAATCAAATCATACTAAGTCTTTAGTTTGTCTGTTAATGCTACTGAATCAACAGAAACAGCAGTTGTCTTGCATGAACAGTTAAAAAAAGATTAAATAAAAAGAAGGAGCAATAGTAAACGCAAGTACTTGAGTGCAGTAAATAAGACGGGTTCAGGCACAACACAATAAAAGAAAGCAATATAAGCAGAAATAGCAGGAATAACTATATGTTTCATGCAGTGTTTATTTCAGCTCCTCCTTTTTGTTTATATGCATATTTGGCACATTTTATGTGTTGCTTTTGATTCAGTATCATATACTGATCCTTTTGGCTTATTTCACTTTTGCTTCTCACTCTGTGGTCTATGCCTTCACTATCTGTGATAGCTAGAGAGGTCTCTCTCAGCATGTGATGCTTTCAAGTGTTACAGAAGTCGAAGGGGGCTGACTAACAAAGGAACTGTGCCATGTGACATGCACAAGATGTTCACTGCAGGCTGCAAAACTACTCTGAAATAAGGAAAAATAAGCTTTCAATACCAACATCAAGGCAAATGTATTAATCTTTAGAAGCAACTTGTTGATCTTTAACACTTTCGTTTATCACATATATATTGGAGAAGGAAATAAATAGTAATCCACTCCAGTATCTTTGCGAAGAAAACCTTATGGATAAGCACGACCAGAGACTTCATTATTGATGTGCCTGGCGTCCTGATGTTCATGGGGTCACCGAGAGTTGGACACAACTAAACGACTAATTAACAAAAATATATTTAGTATATAAATAGTACATTTGTGTTCACATTTGAATGTCTAAAACAAGTTAAACGTGTTTCATGCTCAGAATTCCAAGAAATACAGTTATTACGCTGCATTCTGGGAACCTTGGTAGGGACATGCAAATCTGCCCACAAAGGCTTCGCTCTTATAATCCATAAGCATATCAAACATGCCTTCCCTTAAGCATATGCTTGCTGTATCAAACAGCTTTGAGTAATGCTAGGGTTGGATTATACACAAGCTAGGAATCACACCAAGGCACAGCCGTTTCAAGGTTACTGCCTCTCATCAGCGTGGGGTCGGTTCCTCAGATTGTGAGGTAGTTCACCACAACAGTCATTTAATATATGGTGGGCAAAAGAGCGATAGAAGACCTCCACCATACAGTAGTACAGTAACTAAATATTACATTTGTTTTCGCATTTGAATATCTAAAACAAGTTAAAAAAGTTAAGTAAAATTTTGGCTATATATATATATATATATATATATATATATATATATATACACATATCAGAAAGTGTCATCTGTCGTGCACAAATCACTGCACATAGACATTTCTGTGCAAATACGAACTGTGCATATGCATCTTTAGGCAGCTTGCTGCAACCTGATAATTTGCTGCTCTAGGTCTAGGCCTCTATTCCTAGGCAGGAACACATCCCTTATATGTTCATTCCACATGTAACTGCATATCTATGAGTTTAAAGATACCTTCTGCCCAACAATTGTTTTGAAATGCCAGAGCTGTTGATAAGCAAACATACGTGTGGAATCAGTGGACTAAAGGGATGGCGCAGATCCCAATATCCACTAACCCTTAAAGGTATATGCAAGTGAGCTGGGTTATTAATGCA
Source organism: Discoglossus pictus (assembly GCA_027410445.1). Lineage (NCBI taxonomy): Eukaryota > Metazoa > Chordata > Amphibia > Anura > Alytidae > Discoglossus > Discoglossus pictus. The sequence continues at coordinate 459,214,131 of CM050163.1, read as the reverse complement.
TCTAAAAGAGGAGAATTTATAGTGTCTGAAAAAAATGTATTGCATGAAAAAAGTAAACAGTTAAACTGTTAGCCTGAAGTTTGCTGATTTTCTTGCTTTTGCAAACTGTTTTCTCTCAATGTTGAAACCCCCAGAAATTCCCAGGAAAAACTAGCATATCTTATACAATGTTTCTTTTTTGCCTGGGGATTTTGCAGACATGCTCAGTTAGCACCTAAATTCTGCCCTACTGTGGGAAGTCAGAGAGAATTGCCTCCCAGCCCCAGATAATTGTCCCATCTCCTCCCCTAACCCCAGTGAATTGCCCCCAGCTCCAGAGAATTGCCCCATCACCCCCCCAGCCACAAAGAATTGCTCACCAACCCCAGAGAATTGTCCCCCTGCCCCAGAGAATTGCTCCATCACCTCCCCCAGCCACCGAGAATTGACCCACAGCCCCAGAGAATTTCCCCAACACCTCTCCCAGCCCCAGAGAATTGTTCCCTAACCCCAGAGCATTTCCCCCACATCCCCAGAGAATTGCCCCTGTGACCTTCCCTAACCCCAGTGAATTGCCCCCCAGCCCCAGTGAATTGCCCCAGCCCCTGAGAATTGCCCCACAGCCCAAGAAAATTGCCCCGTGACCTCCCCAACCTCATTTTTTTGCCCACAGCCCCAGAGAATTGACCTACAGCCCCAGAGAATTGCTCCGTGACCTCCCCCAACCCCAGTGAATTGCCCTGTGTCCTCCCCAACCCCAGTGAATTGCCCCAGAGAATTACCACGTGACCTCCCCCAACCACCAGAGAATTGCCCCCCAGTACCAGAGAATTGCCCCCAGCCCTAGAGAATTGCCCTGTGACCTCCTCCAACCCCCGATAATTGCCCCCCAGCCCCAAGGAATTGCCCTGTGACCTCCCCCAATCCCAGAGAACTGTCCCCCAGCTCCAGATAATTGGTCACAGACATTTTCACTCACAGACATTTTCACTCACAGACACTCTCACTCACAGACACTCTCACTCACAAACACACTCTCACTCACTCACACACACTCACAGACACTCTAACTCACACAGACACACACACACACTCAGACACTCTCACACAGACACTCTCACTCACAGACACGCTCACTTACACAGACACACTATCACTCACTCACACAGACACACTCACAGACACTCACTCTGTGACACACAATCATCCTGTCACACAGACTCATCCTGTCGCACACTCACTCTGGGTTGAGGTGTGCTGAGCCTAGGATGGGCAGCCTGTGAGCAGATCAGTTCTCTCCCTGGCTCCTCCATGTGCTCGGAGGCTTGTTCCTGCACTTATCTGATCCCACCCCCTAGCAGGCTGTTAACTCCCTGGTTCCCAGTGCCTGAAAAGCCAATCAGCAGCACATGCTCTGTGTGCAAGGGTAGACATGAGAGATTGGTGTACCCATCATGGCTGCTTACAGCAGCTACTGCACCAGTATTTTTCCATGCAAACCTTTTTGCTAGGTGGGTTATGATTGCATTCTACAAGTTGCATTCATAACCCACCTCACTTTAATATGCCTATAAATACCAATATTACCAATTTGATAGACATTCTCCTGGACCATGCACTGTTGACAAAGCTGCCACATGGCTTCTACATAACCACAATCTCTTTCAAAATATTGTCTATAACTGGAAAGGTGCAAGTAACTTCTACAAATATATCACTGGTAGAAAGTGTGTGAGTAGGTATATCTGATGGAGACAATAAGTGAGTAAACGAGGGAAGCATCAGGGAGATACTGTAAGAATTTGTGTGGGCTAGTGGCGTGCAAGACTTACTGCTCGGCTGCATTTATCCCTTTACAGTAATACCACAAACTCTTAACATATGAATGAACATCTCAATAAACTGGCATATAATTAGCAGTTTCAGCAACACCTTCCTAGAAGTTTCTGCTAAAATAAGTGGTGGGAATATTAATACTAGTACTTTTATCTCTTACTTAACAAAATGACAAGCACTGTACAAAGTAGTGTTAAGAATATATAAGATGGTGCATATTATCCACATGTATAAGGAAGATATAAGGATCCCCCATTGCATTCATTTCTGCTCTAACTCTATTTTATGGGGGAATTTAATAAGTACTTTCTCACCAGAGATGATGTGAGAAGGGCTGTTTCCCCCATAGGAAATAGTGTATAGTAAATCAAAGGGTGACATGAGATACACTTGAGATGCTAATCCCCCATGTCTTCCTTGTTCTTTCACTCCCTGTTCTCTCATTTTTCACTTCCACTGACATTGTAATCAAAAGTATCATCTGTAACATTTGGTAAATAGGACTTTTTGAAAGCTTGGTTGTAAATTATAAGTAACGTACATTATGCTGCTACGGATTCAAGAATTAATTTCTTACCGCAAACTAGGTGCCGTGATTGACATGGATTTTAGAATTCTAGGTAAAATGGTCTAATGCAGTGTTCTTGTGTCAAAATGTAAAATGTGCTTTTTTGTTTTTAAATGGTGCTTGAATGATAGAAATGTTCAGATGAAAGTGCTGAAGCTGTATCTTGTTCTATTAATTATTATATTCCAATAAGACATTTTCCAAGAATAATAACAGCCGCAACCTCAAAGCTTGATCCTCAGCTGAACTAAAATGATGACTGATTTTTTTTCTATTGGTAGTATCCAGATTAATGTTCCTGACACTTCCCAAATATGAGATTGATTGACCAGCTAGAATATGAGAGCAAAGAATATTCCAAATTGTCAGTAATATATATATACTAGCGAATTGCCTGTCAAAAAATGACGGCAATGAAATTGTAAGGTAGCTAATGCTGTTTGGTGTATAATAATGAAATATGTAATACATTACTAAATGAATATACTTTACCTATTTTGAAGCATTGTGTTGAAGAGCTGACAATCTGTTTTGATGTTGCTGCAGCATTAGTGCTGTGGAGCTGCTGTGTAAGCATGCTGAATGTGTGCACTGTGTGGTATGAATATCCGTAGGTCGTTTGTGGCGTTTTGCGAGTTTCTTGTGGTGTTTTGCGAGTTTAGAGTGCTGTAGCCTCGTTTTTGTTTTGTTCGGCGGCCATTTTTTCTCTCGCTTACAGTTTTTTTTAGTCTCTAAACTCTTTTATTTCGAGTAAAATCGAGGTGTAAGTTGCATTTTTGAGGTCCTGGATGCTCCCTCTTGGTGTAGGTAAGGTTTTTATGTATGTGCTGTGTGTATGTATTGTGTTTTACATTTTGTAATGTTCGCGAGTTGCGTCCGAGTGTTGCGAGGCCGTAATGTGTGTGAACGTGTGTCGTATGTTGTTTGCGAGTGTTGTAATGTGTGTGTCATGCTCTTTGGGTTGCGACGTGAACTTTGCGAGGGCCTACGGCGCTCCATGCCAGCAACTGAGACCCTCGCCCAGTGCCCTCGCTTTGCGAGGGCCGCGGGCTCGCTACGCGAGCCCGCAGCGTTAGCAACAACTCGTACGCTCACAACTATATATGTGATATAGGCAGGCATAAGCCTAAAGAAAGCCATATTTGATAATGGCTATGGATTGAAGAGCAAGGCATTTGTGGACACATTTGCATGTCCACGCTCAGCTTCCCAGAATGCAGTTTAATAATGTTTTTTTCTCAGAATTCTGAGCTGGAATCAGATTTTCTATCGCCCTTTTGCCCACCATATTATAAATGATTGTTCTGGGGAACTACCTACTCATAATTTCCACAACACAGGCTGAGATCCCGCTCCATGCTGATGATAGCCAGTAAGCTTGAAACATGTACATGGAAAGGATTCTCAAGTTGTGTAAAATCCAGCATTGGCTTTGCATTAAAGCTGTGTAATACAGCATGCTTAAGCTTAAGGGAAGACATATTTGATAATAATTATGGATTGAAGAGCGAGGCATTTGTGGGCACATTTGCATGTCCCAGCTCAGCTTCCCAGAATGCAGTGTAATAACAGTTTTTTCTTGGATTTCTGCGCTGGCAGCAGGTTTTTTTTAACTTGTTTTAGATGTTCAAATGTGAACACAGATGTACTATTTATTTACTATATATATATATATATATATATATATATATATATATATATATATATATATATATATATATAATCTACATTCCTTAAATATTTTGTGAAGATTAGTCATTTGTAAGTAAACTAGGAGATTTCATTACGTGAGTTCTTTGGTTTAATCAATCTGAATAACGTGTTGTTTTATGGATGCAGTAAATTTTCAGCTGCCTGACAACACTAATTTAGAAAATGCATAATGGAAGTGGAAGTTATTTGTTAGAAGGAAGCAAGACTGTAATATTACAGATGAGTTATATTCCCTTTATGTTTGATAAACAGTGGGGAAACATGCTTTGAATCTACATTTTATTTTTGTCTTTGGTGCTACTGTTGTTTTATTTGATGTTACTTGTGATTTAATACTACCAAGTATTACTGATTGAATAATAATGGCCAGAAACATAATGAAGCTTTACATTTCATTCTTATAATGAAAAATGTATTTCTCCAGGTAAACTACATTTATATTATATTATTATATAATTTATATTAATTAAAATACTTAAAATCATTGTAAAGATCTAACATTCTACAACAAAAAGGCAATGACTTTGCAGTATTCTTTGTTTAGAAAAGGCAGTTTTCTGCCTGAAAAAAATCAGTTTTAACCTCATACAGAATCCTACCATTTCTTTGGGAATATCAGTGTTGGATAATACCATAGAATTCTAAAATCTCCATTATAATTATCACTCTATGACTAATCAAAGTTGGTCATATTATTTAGTGACATCCTTTTGATTAGGAATTTTAAAACATTTGAAAACAATCAAGGAGCATCAGAGGAAACTGCAAAACTGTGGGAAAAAAGTTCCATTCAGTTTGGCTAATATAACACCATCCTTATCATATGTGCACTGGTATAAGCTTGTATTCTGGAGGGGTAAATAAGACCTCTGATCAGAGGCTCAGAATGCAATATTATAATTAAGATTTCAATAAAATGAAAAAGTATTTTGCACAGTAATTTGCATTATTGGAGATTATAGCATTATGTTGAATATCAACGTTTAACAATAGTACTTGCTTATGTTGCTTATATTTTTTAACAAATTGTTGCATTTATACTATGAAGCAGTAACATTATATTATATTGTGTTTTTATTGCATTATATCTTTACTTTGTATTTTGTGTTAATCCTCATCAGATTACATAATACACCAGAATTTGACAGTTTTATTTTAGTTACTCCCTGGAGTGCATCTACGGTTGCTTCTTCTTCTTCTTCTATTCTATATTCTGTATGTCCCTTGTTAATATTACACATAGTTTATGCATTACATGTTTTTAGAGAACATGCACAACTCTTTTCATGTACAATTAATTTTGTATTGGGAATATATTATACTAGCAACTTGCCCATCAAAAATGAAGGGGCATTAAAACTTGAAGCCATGGGAATGCTGTTTGACACCTAATGTAAACCTTTTGTACTGTGAGGACCTTCGGCGCTCATCGTGAGCCTTTTGTCTCATCTATTTTTACTCCTCTGTGCACCTTCGTCACTCATTATAAAGAGAGATATATATTTATCAATATTTGCTTAATCAATAATGAATTAATGAGTTCTTGAATAAATTAATATACTTTACCTCTTTCTAATTAATATATCCAGCATTCAATAGCCTGAAGAGCTAACAATCTGTTTATATTTTCCATCAGCATACAATGTACAGTTTGAGTGTTGGTGCTGTGATGCTAAAGTGTAGAAATAGGCTGTGTGCGTGAGGGAAATCCGTTGGTGTAGTTGTTTAAAGCGCCATTGTAGATTCGTAATTTTATTAATGTGTTACGCAGCTCGCAAGCATTTTCCGTAATTTGTAATAGTGTATTTTGTATTTTGTTTGCTCCTGTGTGAAAGTGCTACGCGTTTGGCAGTGTTTTGCCCAGTCCGGGGTCATGGAGCCCCTTTTTCATTTTTTTCGGTGCCCTTTTAGGCGATTTTCGTGTTGGGAAAGTCGTCAAAATCGCCTTAAATTCTCGTTCCACCTCATTCCCAGACGTCCTGGTTGCTGTGGGTGATGTTTTTGTTGTATTTATTTTTATTTTCTTCGTGGTTTTTTTTTTTTTTTTTTTTGCGGTTCGGCCGTTAACCTCGTATTTAAGTCCCGCGTCTTCTATTTTTTTTTTCCAAGTGCTGTATCTTGTAATTACTTTTTTTCTAAGTGCCGCATTTGTCAAGCTTCTAGTCCCGTGTGTTTCATTGCCTTCATTGCTCGCTTCGCGAGGCGAGGCAAGCAGGCAATGAGCGCATTTGGCGCTCATTTTCTTTGTGCTGCAAGTTTAGTTGCCTTAACAGCGCGCCACGCAGGCGTAGCAGTGCTACGTGTTAACTGCTACAGGAAGCTTGCAGCAATGAGCACCTTTGGCGCTCATTGCCTAAGTGCTACGCGTTAATGGCTGGCCCCCCCTAAGTCGTATGCACAACGAAAAGCGTGACAACGTCTCGTAGTTCGACAATTATTAAAAGGCAGAAATCACTGAAGAAACATACTGGTTTCTATTAGTCTTCAAGGCACAAGGAGGGTTTCTGCGTTTTTCAACGAATATAAAATTCTTATCTATCTAGTTACGTTTATGTATATAATTTTTTAAGAAATGCTCATAAGCTGTTTTACTGCCTAAAATCATGTAAATAGTACCTACTTGGGTCTGCCCACTGCAGCTCATGCAGAGACAGACTCTGCTGTACCGAAAGTGCAGTGCCTCATACTAGCCAATTAGTGACCATGTCTCAGCAGTATGTTACAGCATGTTACTGAGACTTTGTCCCTAATTGGCAAGTATGAGACACTGCACAGAAATGTATAGACAGTGTCAATAAACCATCAGAAATGTTGACAGTAGAAGAATTCTTAATATACCAATAAAATGTATAGATTAGTGATGGACAACAGGAGATTGTGTAGTCTCAATGACCATGACCATGCAATACCTTACATTCTAATTGCAATACCTTGCATTCTCATTCTAAAGACCATGCAATGGACTTTAGAATGAGAAATGTCTGTATTCAACAACGCACAATGAATGATCTGCCTCTAAAATGTGCAATACATTTCTCTGCACATCAGTTGTAGCCTACTCACTCATACAATGGCTTCCAACAGTCCAGAATTGCTCTTTGATTGTGTATTCAAGTTCTCTATTGATTTAACACATGCTGACTGATCTACCTTTGTTCAGGCAGAGAGAAAAATAAATAATGTACCACTGATGTATACTATACCCCCATCGCCCATTAATCTATCCCTCCCACAGCATTTTACAAGTTCCTACATAAGCAAAAACATTGTTAAATACATTGTGCATACATTATAAGGATTTACAGTAAAATAGTAGAGAGTGCCATTGATTTAGATCTCTGCTCTTGTCTCAAAATATTCTCCCAACTGTCCTCTTCGCTCTGCTAATGACCTTCTTCTATCCACCTCACTTATCACCTGCTCTCATTCCCGCCTTCTGGACTTTTCTTGTGCTGCCCCTATTCTTTGGAACTCCTTGCCTCGCTCCACTAGACTATCCTCCTGCCTCAAATCCTTCAAAACCTTACTAAAAACGTGTCTGTTTAAAGAAGCTTATAACCTTCCGCCTTAATATATGCAACACATATAGTATCCTTCTATACCTCACCCATACCCTTTAGAATGTAAGTTTGCAAATTTTCAATCTTGTTACATGCTTCATGGAAAGCACTGTGTATGTTTGATTTTAAACTCAATAACATGTCCCTCCATTATTTTGCAATGTGTTAGGCCTGTGTTTATTGGTACTTTACCCCTGTATAGCCCTGCAGAATATGTTGGTGAGCTACAAATAAATAATAATAATAATAATAATAATAATAATAATAAAAATAATAATAATAATAATAATAATAATTTAGATGCTACTTCACACATATATTCTAGTCTTAATGTGGTTTATTTATTTACTCTACTCTAATTTGGCAATGTTGGTTAAGACAAAGGACTACATTTCTGTAATGCTATGTGTGACTTGCTATATATATTAAGTATAAAGCAATGCGAAAAAGTGAAATGAATACATTTTCTACCTCTAAACTACCAGGCATACATGGTAAAGCTTCACAAGTGCAAAACAGGAAAATAAAGGGATGTTTTTACAATTGATTTCATATATTTCCCAGAGCCTATTGGCCAGCTGCCAAACATGTTGTGAAAATGTAGGGAGGCATAAATAACATAACATTCATAAATATTGAAGAGCATGTCACTCGAGCAGCTCAGGTAATGAAGAACTGGATTTAAAATGACTTTCTAATAATGATAACTCGAAAAATTAAATCAGAAGTTTACAGTAAATAATTTTTAATATCCTCAAAATAAAAAAAAATACTATTTTCAGTAACTGTTATCATAATGACTATTTTTTAAAATATTTTAACAGTTTACAAGTACCGCATATACAGACACTTGTGCTGGAAAAATATTACCAATATTTTTGGTAGAGCTGTACAATTTTCGGAAACTTGCATTTGCAAATGATGTGCTACATAAATAGCAACGATGTGCACATGGTGAGTGTTCGCTAGGAAAGTGTAAAGACCACTACCTTCTCTGTAAAGCAGGACATGACTAAATATCATATTCTACTGCAGGGTTTGTCAGTGTATTTTATCAGAATCCACAGAGGTCCATATATTTTTTTTAAATGGAATTATGATATAGTCCATATGTATTTTTACTTATACATAGAGAATTGATTAGTATACCAACACTAAAAAGCATTGAGGAAGAAAAACTACATAAGGTATGATAAAAAAAGGATGTCCTTCTATTAATATATTATTTAAGGCTATGAAAGCTTCAGGGTGGATATATAGCATCTTAATAATGTTTTGGCAGTCCAGAAGCCATGGGCCTAAGATCCTGATTCAAACCCAAGTCTACCTATTGACTACGCCAATCTACTTACGCCTAGCACCTAAATATAATATGCTGCCCCTATAAGGTGCTGGGTTTATTATACTGTACTTAAGCTGAAATTTAATTTTATTTAAAAATATTCATGTATGCCAAGTTTTGAAACTCTCCTCATCCAATAGAACTGCAACTCAGGATTTTGGATTTCAACCATTTTCAGCTGAAAAGATTTATATACAGTAAATGTGCTATTCTCTTGCAGTCACTTGGCATTTGCAGTAGTTCAGAATTGTATGCTCATATTGCTTGTTGGAGAAGGTTATTAATACTAGAGATGTTCATTAAAAAGCTTGCTGTAGGCTGTATCTCCTCTCTAAATTGATTAAGACGGGTTAATTGCAATTATTATTGTAGTTAGAGACTATTTTGAATGTTGTAAGAGAATCATCACTATAATAGTTGTCAGTGGGGGAACTCTTACGATGTTGGTCATCATTAAGGCCTCCCGGGCTCACATCACCCCACAGTACCTGGTTCCTGCCAGTGGAGGGCTCGCGATGAGTTGCGTTTTTTCGGCATCCATTTTTTTTCTTGCTTAGGAAATTTTCAATTGGGAAAAAATGGCATATTGGGGAAAAAAGGCATTTGCCTTGTTTACCTAATTATAAATACAGCCTTGGTTGCATGAAGACATAGAGCCTCATTCAATTCAAGGCTCGCAACTCAATGGCAAATGACCGCAATTGAGTTGCGTGCTCCCGTTCGTCTCTGCGATGCTATTCAATTCGCTGGGACTGCAAATTAGGGGCCTATTGCAAAAATCGGAACACCATGACATCGGACGTTGCGTATCCGGGCATGAACATGTTAGGGGAGCAAGCCGTAACTCCCAATGCAGAAACAGAGATTGTCATCATGACCAACCTCCAAGCCTGTAACTCGTAAGTGAAGCTCCAAGCCCCTAGGACTTTGAAAAATGGAGGTTGGATTTCAAAGTCCTACGGTCTTGGAGGTTGAAGCCAGTTGGACTTCACATTAATTGCCATGATCGATATAACATGACAATTGAACATTTGCGGAGGTGGAGGCACCCACGTCAGCTGCAATGTGCCACAGGCTCATTGCAGGCCAGAAATGCAGACCATCGCAAAGCGAGGGGCTGCATTTGCGGAGGTGGAGGCTCTACTGCGCCCCACACACCGTTACAAACACCCACACAAGTGGTACTTTACCAAAATACAAAAAAAAAGAAATGCGGGACTTACAACAGAAAATTTACGGACTTAGCATCAAAAAATACGACATGCGGGCCATTACGACCTCACAAAAATACAACCTTAATGCCCGAACCGCGCGCTTATGAAAACATTAAAAACACAATGAATACACACAACAAATACATAAAAAGCTTACCCACAGCAAGGGGGGGCACCCAGGACCTCTGCAAGTGAAGTTACACCTCCATTTAAGTCCAAATTCCTGAGTTCAGACACACACGAAAATCCCCAAAACGAGAGAAAAAATTGCCGCCGGAAAAAAAACGAAAACTAGGCAACAGGACCCTAAACACGCAAAACACCACCAAGCACATACAGATTTTCCAGAAACCCATACAAGGTACATGATACACTATTAACAAGGACGCTACATCATACACAGCCGTTTACCACATACACATTAGCCGCCACTAACTTACACAATGCGGAAGTACACTGCTACCCTAAGGGCTTCCCCTCACGCACGCAGCCTATTTACACTACACACTGCACACATTGCTGACACTTACACCTCAGCTCCACAACAGTGCAAACCTACATTATATGCTGCAGGAACAACAAAACCGATTGTCAGCTCTTCAGCACAATGCTTCCTGCATAACAGCAAAAGCGCCTATCCGAAGAAAAAAAAATACAACAGCCTCGCAATGAGCGCCGAAGGATCTCGGACCACCAACACAATTAATGTCTCCACCAAACAGCATTACCTGCCTTACAATTTTATTGCCGTAATTTTTTGATGGGCAAGTCGCTAGTCAACATATATATTTATATAATTAAAATGTTTCTAATTTATGACTTTTTCTCTGCATAATTATGCTCTTAGTCATAGTTTTCAGAAAAAAAATATATTTACATATATATTTTTGCACAGTGATCCTTTAAACAGAAAATTGTTGGGTCCATGCTCAGTTGTTTTTCGACTAAAAAAGTTTAATTGGTATGTGAGAAAAAATGTATTAAGTAGAGGTCTTTATATCACTTGCTTTAAGTGCAAATACAGGAAATGTTATATTTACTTAATAAGCTAAGCCTTTTGTCAGTATTTATTCTACTAGTAATCTGTTCACACTAGGAAATATATCACAATTGCCTTTGCAAACTGAAATTAAATATTATCATTAATTAATGTATTGTTAGGCTGCTTAAATGTACTTATTTATCATAAAAATAATAATATCATATCTAGTGTATGTGTACTACTGTATTTGTACAGTAGTGCTATTTTTACTACACAATTTTACATACAGTTATTGTGTTTTACAATTATGTGCTCTGCAAGCATCAACCATTTTACAGAAAGCAAATCTAGTTTAATAATATCCTACAGTAGGTGGTACAGAGCAAAATCCACTAGTAGTGAATATTTTAAGATACATATAATTTAAAACAGCAGCTCTGGAAATTTTGTCTTAATTCTAAGCTATCTGAAAAGCAGTAGTTTTAAATTAGGAATTTCTCGGTGAGAGAAAGTTCTCCTGAACATTTTTAATTATTAAAGTACTTTACAGTAATGACCCAATATGAAGCACTTTACCAATTATTCAGCCCTTTACCTTCAACATGAGGAATGGGTGGGCACAACTGCTGTTTTAGAATAAGATTGCCCCATGCGAGCTAAACCTATGAAACTTATTCTGCCCAGATGCAGCGATGTTCAAGTGCAATAGACCACAGATCTTATGTAGGGAGCATAATTATGTAAGGGTGGAATTGCCTACATGGGGAATTGTAGACAATTGTGTGTGTGTATCTATGTCTACCTATACATGGCAATTGAGTCAGTTTAGCAGAGGGGTCTTAACCCCTTCCACACACACTTTTCTGTCTTTAACTCTCCAGCACAGACTGACTGTTCACTGTTCATTAGCAACCTTTTAAAGGCCAAACTCAGCTTGGGCCAAACAACTGCTGCAGTAGTTAACTCTTGAGCCCTCCTGAGAAAAAAGACCATTGCAGAGTTTGTGTTTAAATAAGCCCTGTGTATAACTGTCGCACACATCCCCCTTCCCAGCTAGACAGTATGGGGTTGAGCAATCAACACAGTGAGGCAATGTATGCAGGATAATGCATCTGCAATTACCATGCTGACTGCCTGCTCTTTAGAGGTCTTCAAAGATGAAAGGTTGTAGAGTTACCATCTTGTATCTGCTGCTTCTAATTCAGTAGAGAATGGTCAGATACCAGCGTGAACTTTCTTCTTAATAAGGAATTTTGGAGAGCTTCAGTTGCCCATTTTATGGCCATGCATTCTTTCTCCAACACTGAGTATCTCTGCTCCTGAGGAATCAGTTTCCAGCTGGGAAACAGAATAGGATGTTCCTCATTTTCCACCATCTGTGATAATATAGCTCCTAGGCCCACCCTAGAAGCATCACTTTTTAGGCTGAACCCTTTTTCAAAATCTTGGGCTATTAAAACTGGATCTCAGCAAAGTGCAGGCTTTAGATCCTTTAAATCTTCCCTCTGCCTCTTTGTTCCACTTTACCATATTGGGAGCTCTGGTTTCCGTAATATCTGTCAATGGGGCGGCTCTTCTGGAAAAATGGGGATTAAACCTTTGGTAATACTCCACAGTGCTCAACAAAGCCCTCACTTGTATTTTCCCCAGGGGTTGCTGCCAGTTTTGAACTGCCTCCACTTGTTGAGTTAACCCTCTTCCTACAATATAACCTAGATATTTAGCTTTATTCAGTCCTACTGCTTCCACTTTTCAATCTTCCTGTGGTGTTTTGTAGTGGATATCTCCAACATTCTGAATTCACATTTCCTTGTCTGAATCCTGTCCAATATAATAATAATAGGTCAAACATTTGTGTGCAAAAGGATCTTGTTGTCCACAAATTTCCATAAGTGGAATCTCTGTGCTCTGACACTTCTGGTAACTCCAGCTCTAGCCAGGATCTCTGCTTTTAGATTAGCATAATTATTTGCTGGTTCTGTAACCTGGTCAAAGTAGACTTTTTTTTTTTAACCATTGCTATCCCTTTAATTGTAAATATGTCACAAATAAAGGTCTTGAATAACAAAGATGTCATTATTCATATTCAGCAACTTAATTATACATTAATTGTATCTGTAATAATTATTGAGACATTAGAAATGATGATACCATTTTTTGTCTTGGAAGCAGTTTGAATAATAAACCACATATTAGCCATATCTATACAGAAATATTAATTTCAATTAACACAAGTTCATTAAAGTAGAAATTACAGGTCTAACTATATTTGTAATTTAATCACTTAATCACTATAAATAGAATCAATCCTTTAATAAATAGGAAATAACCTTATTTTAGCATTGTTATGGTAGAGTTCATTTTACAAGATTCCTAAAATTTCACAGTCTCTTATTACTGTATAATCACTGGAAAGTATACGATATATTAGAGATGAAAGTGAAAGGATCACAATCCCTCTACAAACATTGGCCAAGATCTACTAAGCTTCCCTGAGGCTGGAAAGTAGTGGAGCGAGGATTCTGGGTGGAGATCTGGAAGATAAGACTTACAGATAAGACTGAGATATCAGGCAAAGGGTTCTACTGCTACAGAATTAAAGGGACATGGATTTCACCAGGTACCTAACATCCCCGTGTATATATAATAGATATTAACTGTTACGTACCTCACTCCATTAAGAAGTGCCTATAAGATCTGCCCCCACTGTCTGAAATCAAATAAACAGTCCCCGCATGGGTCCGCCCACCGCAGCCCACGAACACACATACTCTGCTGTACTTGTATCTTATACCAACCAATCAGTGACCATCTCTCAGCAAAGTAGGCTTTTTGAGCTTCACCACATAAGTAAGGAGCAATTATACTGACTTTGGGGTCAAGCTTCCCTGATGGGAATTATTTCAAAGGTCCTAAAATATGTGTCCACAACATCTTCACTATTAATTTTCTGTAGGAAGAGATTAGGTTTAATGCTTACACTGGTCTCTGGAGTCACGGTAGTTTCTTCAGGTATCAAGTGCTACAGCTGGTCCAAAAGTAGTTGGTGATGCTGGTATACAGTGGCTTGTATTATCTGGGCTCTGTCCTTTGCTCTTGCTGGAATGCAGTGGTTTGCACAAGAGTTGTCAATAGTTCCTCCATATTTAACCCACTTCTGACAGCTCATGTGACAAGGCAAGTCTCTACTGGATTTGTGCCCTTGTATCCAGTACATTCAATGGAGGAGCACAATTACTGGAGGCTTTAATATATAGAACATATTTGTTCTATATATTAGAACAAATATATACCAAAACAAAGAAATGAACAGCCTAGCTCCCATTAGTGCACTAACTTCACTGTTATATCGATCCAATAGTCCAATAGTTACTTTCAAGCTTTACAGAAACACCTTTCTCTCTGTCTTAATCTCTTCATCACAGACTGACTGTTCACTCAGTTCATCAGCAACCTTTTAAAATCCAAACTCAGCTAGGCCAATCCACTGCTGCAGGAGTTAACTCTTTAATTCTTCCCCGGTAAAAAGAGTATTGCATATTATGTGGCTCACATAAACCTTGTGTATAACTCTGTCACACACCCCTATATATATATATATATATATATATATATATATATATATATATATAGCAATTATTTCATGTATATATATATATATATATATATATATATATATATATATATATATATATATATAAATGGATTGGAATGTGGAGGAGAGGATATTTTGGTGCTGGTTTATAGCTTTTTCATGATAATGGGTTGAGTTACTATGGAAACCTTAGACGTGTATCATGTTTTAGAAAAACAGACTTTAGAGACAAGATTCAAGTTGGGCTATTCATTTATGGTTAATAAGGTGAGTAGCAGATACCCAGGACTCTAATGGTAACAGGGAGGGTCATGGGGCCACCATCACACAGGGCCTTGTTGTGGTGATGTGGGGGTGCAAATATATCAATAAATAAAAGTAACCCTAAGTAACTAGATGCACCATAAACCTGACTGGTTGACTGAAATTTAGCTATTGCTTCTAACCCACTTCAAGCAAACCCTGTGTACCCCCTTTGTTAGCCCAGTGGATAGATTGCATCACCTCACACTTAATCTTAAAATATCCCCCACTGTTAGACACATCAGTAGACTAGCTATTAGTTTAGTTATTTATCTTAACCTTTCGCTGTTTGGATCAGTTAGGATGAATAAACACATCTCTCAAAACCTGTGATTGTCCCAGAGAAAAATATGTTGGTTCCTTAAAATGGAGCCATAATAATCTGGTCTGCTGTAAAATCATTCAGGATTACTTTTAATGTGTGTAAACCAGTAATGGGCAACCTATTTCACTTGAAGCTCCCCATGTGCAGTGCAGAGTCCTTAAAAGGGCCTCACTGTGCTTTAAACCTTTCATAGCAAAATGGTTCAATCACTATAGGAATGAAATTGAAGTGAATTGGGTTAACAATTAGGTTTTAGGTGTTTTAAATAGATAAAATAAACTGTGTATTGTTTCGAACTCCTTAATATTTCTCAAAGGCATAGTGGATCTCTTTTTAAACAGACATCCTCTTTGACACCTAGAAAAAACATGGCCCCTATTCAATTTACTATTTAGGCTTTCGGCCCTTAAATTGCGGTCTAGTTCAATTGAATTGCTCTGTAACTTTAGCAAATGTCAAGCCTGCAGACTTACGGCCTGTATAATGCTACAGTTACAGAGCAATTCAACTGAACAAGCCCGCAATTTAGGGGCCAAAAGCCTAAACCATAAATTATGCAAGTAGCATTACAGAGCGTGATCATGATCAATTAAGCAAGGCCGTAACTACCAATTTAGAAACAGCCAATAATAAATGAGACCGTCATCATGACATCATTAAAACATGGAGGGTAAACGTTAATCAATTAGCATTTAGAAGTCCGATATTCGACTAGACTTGCAATACAGCAAAGTACAAAAAAATAAAAATTAATGAAAGAAATGTTCCATGTGGGTGGCCTTATATGTATTAACTCCTTATAACATGACAATAAAACGTAAAAAAAAATTCATTGCAGATTTGTGAGCTTGAAACTGTTGTGCAATTAATTTGAATGTCTATTATCGTTTTCCCAGTCTTTTAAAGTACAGTATTGATTTTTTATTTGCATTTACCGTGCTACGATCAGGTGTTTAAAACCTTTGCGAGTCCTATCTGGTACTCGTAGGATTTTTGGCTACATTTGCCATTTACAGGTGTGAAAACATTTGTGGGCTTGAGGAATTGTAGCAATTGAATAGCGATTTGAAATTTTAACATTTACGGGCTGAAAGATCAAAGGCTTAGCTGGGTCTGATTTTAACAATTGCAGGGATTTTCGGCCTGTAACCCTCATATCGTTTGCTGGTAGCTAAAAGATGCCAATTGAATATCAAATTAGTTTACGGGCAACATTACGGGCTGTAGTGACCAACAATTGATCAATTGAATAGGGGCCTAAGTCTACCTGGCTTATAAGTATTAAATATTTTTCCATACCTGATTGTTTTATGTGAAGAATGTATTAAAATTATATTATAAAAAAACATATGCACACATGAATCTCAAATTTAGTTATATATTTTAAATATGATTGTTCAACAATGTACAAGTAATTGTTTGTTATATATATTTTATAAATGTTGTAAAATATTTATTTTGCAAAACTTTAAATTACTAAGGGCCTCATTCTATTGCGATTTGGCCAATTGAATAGGGCTCTAAATAAGCACAGAGCATATTTTTTTTACAGAAGTTTTTAATTAGTAAAGACCTTGGTTTTTGATAGAAGTTCACTAACTAAAAACTTCTTTAAAAAAAATATGCTATGTGCTTTTTTAGAGCCCTATTCAATTGGCCAAATCGCAATAGAATGAGGCCCTTAAAGGGAGCAGAAGAATGTTAGAACTGTTTCCTCATAATGTATAATATTTTTTTCTCTAATCACAATTCCTATTTTCCCAAAAGAATAAAAAAAAACAGTTGAACACATTCAAATACACACTATTTTATAGTTTAAAACAAGTCTGTGCATGAGAACAAAAAGAAATGCACTAATAGGTTTTTAAACAAGTGCATTTAATAGTCAGGCTTTGTCATGATAAAGATGGGACACAATCTGTAAATATGTGTGAAGGTGGAAGGCAGAACAAAATTGAGAGAAAATCTGCAATGGGAATACACTGATTGCAGAATAAGAAATCATTAAAATAATGCACAAATCTCTAAGGCTATATACAGTATAACAGGAACACATGTACTGTTGATGGTTATAGGACATGTGTGCAAGATATCTCATGACTTTGGTAGTAGTTAGGATCTCTATTCAGTTCTGCTACATTATTATGGAATTTAACAATAAGATTAAATGGAAGTACAACTCACAGCAGGTTAACCCTACCACTCAAGAAGTCCAAAACAAAAAAGAACAATTAACAATAAATCGGCATATTGCAGATCAGTGGAGGTCTAAAATGTTGAACTTGATGGACTAAAAGTCTTTTTCAACCTGAATTACTATGTAACTATATGTAACTATGTAAAACTGAAGCGAGCGGATTCAAGCAGTCTGCTATAATTAAGAATTTCTCTAAACTGCTTTAATGTTCATGGCTGATATTATTGGTTTTTGTTACATACTTTACAAATGTGATTTTTTCCCCAGGATACATAGGTTATTTAATACTAATTAATTATCTTCTATAGGCTATTACAACAATTGCTATAAGACTGCCCTAAATACACACATTGTGAAATATCTGCAGATTAACAGCCTTCTTAAATTGTAATTCAGCCAATTGAATAGGGCTCTATATAAGCACAGACCATATTTTGTTTACAGAAGTTTTTAGTTGGTGAACTTCTATCCAAAAGCAAGGTCTTTGCTAACTAAAAACTTCTGTAAAAAAAGTATGCTCTGTGCTTATATAGAGCCCTATTCAATTGGCCAAATCGCAATTTAATAAGGCTGATATTGTTATTGGACAAGTAATCGGTTAGAAAGTTTAAACCGCAAACAAATACAAAAGAGTTTTAGCTGTTTCAGAATATAAGTGACCAAACATATACAGCCCCTTACAATCTGCACTGGTATGATACCATTATAAACAGCATTGGGTACAAAAGGGACTGTTAACAACTTTGATTCTAAAAAAACATGCAAGTCATGTGTGTTGTGCTTTTCTCCAGTAGGTTTGTCTTTCTAACTTCTACCTTCAGAGTTTGTTGTCAGAAAATGCATTAGGTTGTATTTTCAAATTAAGGAACAGTTGGAACATCTTGGCAGAGGTGAAGGAGTATTTTTACATGTAGGTCAAGTATATAAAATGACAGTTCTCAATTCTTGGCATCTACAACACCAGCTGGAAAATCAGCCTTATCACAACATATCATTAATTAGCACTGCCAATTAACATATTAATATGCATGACTGGGCTCCCTTTAACTGTAATGCCAATACTCATAAACCATTTTGTAAACACTTTCTAATATTTTAGTTTATTCAATACAGAATGGCATTATTATCCCCTTTATACCTCTTATGGTCATAGAGAATTATAAACATCAAGACTAGATAATTCCCTGTTTAAAATCCGTACTTTCACCGAAATGTCAGTTCATACTGCAAATAAATGTGGGTTTACAAGCAAAATTGTCTGAGTGTAGCAGTAGCTAAAAGAAAACAAAAATATGTTTAGAGACTGTCAAGATCCGAGACATTTGCTTGCAAATGGACAATAATACAAATAAGGAATCAGAACAGCATTCATGTCATGTTTAGTTATATTCAGGGGTAAAACCAACCAATGGAAATCCAGAGGCCATTAAATCACAAAAAATATGTCAGAACAGAGGTGTTAATTGGCATCTGTCCCGTCAGTGATAAGAGGTGAAGTGGTGTTGGCAATGTATCTCCAGGATCCATAGTTCCCCCAATGAGAAAAGAAGCTGATGAGCTAGAAACATTTTAGCAGTAATGGCCGTCCTTCCACTGGGAAGTTCTACACAGTATTGCAAATACTGTAAACAGTAACTCTCTTTCCAGTCTAGTTGCTCTGCCATTATAACTGGTTAAAAGAAACAGACCACATATCAAAACATAAAAGAGGTCTGTTTTACTTTTTTTTTTTGTATATTTGTGATATATTATGCATGACAATGAAATACATTTAATTTACATATACTAAAACTGAAACATCTAGTTATGAGGTAAAGCAAACTTGACATATAAATTAGATTTTTAGTTTGACATTCTAAATATGTAGTTTGTTGCTCAGTATAAAGTTCTCATTTACAGATAAATAAATGAAAAAGGAGTCAACTTTCTAAAACTATATGGAAAAAATATAAAAACTACTAACAGAATGAAGTAATCAGTATTATTGCCTGCTGACAAAATGTACTTTTATATATATAACAATATCTTATTACACATCGCAAAAAGGAAACCATATTGATCTCTCTACTGACTCTGACACAGTTGACCATCCACTCTCTCTCTATAGTACAACCCTCTCATGGTTTGAGTCCTATTTCTCGATTCTTCAACATCTGCTACCATGGCACCTCTTCCATTCCTCTACCATTCCATTGTAATACCCTAAGATTCTATGTTGGGGCCATTGCTTTTCTTTCTTTTTAATTCATTTCTTGTCAAAATCATCAGCCCCTATGGGTTTCAGTACTATTTTTATACTAATGATATACAAATCACTCTCTCCTTTTCAGATCTATCCCCAATCTACTAATGCATGTCACTTGTGTCAACACACATCTTTCACGCATCATCATATAGATGTCCTCTTGTCATCTGAAAATTAACATATACAACACAGAGCTGTTACTTGTTCCCCCTTCCTCCTCTACATCTATACCTAAAATCTGTCTTACGTTGATAAGTACAAAATCACCCCCACTTCTCAATTTAGATGCCTTGGTGTCACATGTGACTGAGATTTCCCCTTTATTTTTACAGTCTATCCCTCATCAAATAAATTATCTTGCGATGTCAAGCCTTACTATTGAAACTCCATCCTAATTTGCCCTCTACTGAACTCTATTATGAATGCTTCTGCCAGGCTCATCCACCTGCCCCAGTGCTCATCATCTGCTGTCCCCTTTTCTAGTTCCTACAATGGCTCCCAATTTCTTCTTACAAAGCCCTCAACACCACTTGTTTCCTTACATCTGAAATCTCCAGATACACTGCAAATGGCACCCTTCACTTTGCCTCTTATCCTCTGCCTTTACTTCCTGGCCTGCATGCCTACAGGACTTCTCAAGAATATCCTTCATTCATTAGAATGATCTACCTCACTCTATAAGACTCTCCCATTCAAATATTCAAATATTCTCTGAAAACCCATCTGTTTAGAGAAGTATATCATCTGCCTTCTAAATGTATTAATCTACAACTTCATATAAGGTAATACATTTTGGTTTGCTAACTTCAATCCATCCAGCAGTCACCTTACCTTATGTTTCTTTCCCCTATTACCTTTTAGATTGTTATCTCTCCTGAGAGCATGGTCCTCGCCTCCTCATTTAACATTGTGCATGTATAACTGTGTTGTCTTGTTTTGTCTGTCTTCTAATATAAATAATTGTATATCCATTGTTTATTGTACCCCCATTGCTACTGAAACTGATTACACTCTATTTATTAAAGTTATTATTATCATATTTCATTAGGATAATAATAAAATAGCTGTTTAAGAATCAGACACATCTGGACTGCCCATTCTACCTAATTAAAAAGCTGGAAAAATATAAATGTTTAGTCCTACTAAGAGCACATTTAGACAGGAAAAAAACGCCAAGCTAGTTGTTAATTAGAAAATAATGTGATTCCTCTATTATACATTGGAAGCAAAAATAATACTTTGGTGAAGGTTGTATATATAAAAGGGGCGGTTACATTTTTGGAGAGCATAGCTGGCATTTATTAATGCAAGCTATCTGCTTCTGTGCATGTTTGGAAGAAGAGGGATGGTGTCAAGTTCAGTGAGATTCAATTATCTAAGAAATCCTCCTCACCTCTCTTTCTTCCTGCCTCACTCACCACTCCCACTAATAGATAAAAAAAACATATTCATCATGCTCAAGCTGTTAGGAAGTGATTAAACAAAAACAAGGCTTACAATGCTGCTAATATTTTTAGCTTGTTACATGCTTCACAAATTTTACAGTGGTCCTTTAATTAAACCTCTTTAAGATAGGAATGTTTTTTCAGGCACGCTTGAATTATTTTAGCGTTTGTCCTTAAACCTTCCACTGTAAGTATTTATACCATAATACTTCTGCACATTATTTTTATTAAGTCTGCCACCCTCCAAATTTAAATCATGGCCTTTTTATTAAACCAGACTGAATAAATCAAATATAATAACAGAATCTTCACTCCATAACTCTAATGACATGGAGGAAAAAGACACATCCTTTGAAATGCCTTTTTTATTTACTGTTATCCGGCTCCACGGCTATTCACTTTCAATATAATCTGTAACTGTAATAAGATCACTTTTTGTCCGATCTCAAATATTTAGTTGAATAAAGACCAGTGTGACAGAGGCAAGGCTTTCTTCTGAGGAATACTACACAACATGTGACTTATAGTTACAGGAAGTAATTGAGTTGCTGAAAAATAGTTTGTTATTGGTTAAAATTGCTTTATTAATTCTTATGTCTATTTTTTATCTTTTTGTTAATATCATATTAAACTGTACTGTGAGCTATGTACTTTATCTTTCTTTTGTGCAGCAACAGGAATAATAAGCCAAATGTATTAAAGCTGTAATTGTTTTAGGAAATTTGGAAAGCTGCTGTATTCCAATGGGAAAAATGTACGGAAATTTACATATTCAGTAATTCAACCTTTTTATTCAAATGTCTTAGGAGGAGAGCCACATTTATCTGATAGCCAGAAAGTTAAATGGCTTAAAATAAATAAAACATGAATTGAAGTGAGATTATTGCTTACAAATTTGTGTGCCAAAAAGAGAAATAATGATTTTATTTGGCTTGGCTGTTCATGTACATCAGGTTGTTATTATATTCAATCTGCATTGGCCTTTGATAGTTCAATTTGGAATAAAAGATGCTTTAAAGCATAACTTTTGCAATGGCAATTTTGCAATTAATGTACTAAGTGTTAGATTTATACAGTACACACTTGGGGCCTCATCAAGTTTGAGATTTGTAACTCTCAAAGTTATGTTTTCTCAACTGCAGAAGCATTTATCAGTGATGTAACACATGTATTCAATTTCCCTCAGCCATTGGTTAACATGACGTTGCTCAATCTCCACTGTCACCAATGAGAAGCCCCTTCCCAGATCACATCCGATCGGCCCCTTGCCTACTCACAACCGATTGCCGCTATACCCCCATGGCACCTAAAATATACAACCCATGTCATTATTTTTTTGGGGGGGTAATATACAGCCTTATTAAATTGTGATTCGGCCAATTGAATAGGGCTCTATATAAGCACATAGCATATATTTTTTACAGAAGTTTTTAGTTAGTGAAGACCTTGCTTTTGGATAGAAGTTTACTAACTAAAAACTTCTGTAAATAAAATATGCTGTGTGCCATTTTGAATTAGCAGAAACTCAATTTAATAAGGCTGTTAGTTTTTATTATTTTATGTAACTTAGTGGGTTTTTTAAGTTTATGTGATTTAGTTGTGTTTGTATTTTTTGTGGGATAGAGCCAATAGTGGTCCTTCAAGGATTTCCATGGCATATATCAATTTTTGATTATATGCCATGGAAGTCCCCTTGTGGCAGTAAACTGTTTGTTTCATGGGGTCCGTTAGTGTGGTGGAGATTAACATTTAGGTGCCACAGGGGTTCTTTTTACTTTCCATCTGATTACGAAGAATGCATATGGTGACTACACTGTTCCTTTAAAGTGTAAATCCATTATTCTACTAATATGATCAGAAACATACAGATAGACTATTACATCACTTGAGCCTGCTAGATGAGTAGAATTTGAGACCAAGATCACAAAAAGGAAAATAGAAATTCCTAAATTTGTAAGTAAAATCATCTGTAGTGATTTCTAGGTCAATCTGACGTGACTTCCAGAGCTACAGACAATAAGGTCATATTCCCACTGATGTTTTCTACGCATAGGCTCATTTCCCAATGGCCTTCTTCTTCTCCAATTTTTTCTTCAATAGAACATATTAATGTAAGAGAAAGAGTGGTTATTTTAGAATAAGAAAATGTTTGTTAATTGTGGAGCCTTTTTTGTCAAAGTTGATTCATGAAGATGAGTGTACATAGAATTAGCAGATCATAATGCCTTTTGTGAAATTCTGTAGAGAAATGATTTGCTTCAACATTTTCCATGCAGTAGAGATAACATGAACAATGTACCGTATTTTTCGCCGTATAAGACGCACTTTTTCTTCCCCAAAACTGGGGGAGGAAAGTTGGTGCGTCTTATACGGCGAATATAACTTTTCAGACTGCCTCTGTCCTCTTGATTTCACCCCAGCGCTTCCTACCAGCATCGCGTCGGCCGGTGCGTCCTAGTGACGTCACACACGCAACGCTGCAGTAGGAAGCTGGTAGGAAGCGCTGGGGTGAGATCAAGATGGCAGAGATCAGAAGGAAGGTGAGGATCAGGGGGATCAGGGGGGTCAGGGAGGATCAGGAGGGTCAGGGAGGGTCAAGGGCTCCCAAATGCTGCAGTATATGGATGTGTGTGTGTATGTATGTGTGTATGTATGTGTGTGTGTGTGTGTATATATGTATGTATGTGTATGTATATTTATGTGTGTATGTATATGTATGTATGTGTCTCTATAAAGGTGAGGATCAGGGGGGTCAGGGAGGATCAGGACGGTCAGGGAGGATCAGGAGGGTCAGGGAGGATCAGGAGGGTCAGGGAGGGTCAATGGCTCCCAAATGCTGCAGTATATGGATATGTATGTGTATGTGTGTGTGTGTGTGTGTATGTATGTGTGTGTATATATGTATGTATGTGTATGTATATTTATGTGTGTATGTATATGTATGTATGTGTATCTATATATATATATATATATATATATATATATATATATATATATATATTTGTGTGTAATGTAGGTGTGTATCTGTGTGTAAAGTGTATTTGTGTTTGAGTGTATTTGTGTTTGATTCAGATTTTTTTTTTTCTTGTTTTCCTCCTCTAAAAACTAGGTGCGTCTTATCTGCCGGTGCGTCTTATATGGCGAAAAATACGGTATGTCTGTTTTAGTAGGAAGTGTGAACTAGGTGAAAAATTATACATGGCAGGACTGAAAATGTCACCGGTTTTGTGCCCATTGTTTTAGATATTGGCAGTAAAATGAACTATTTGAATATCACTTATTCTAGCATGTCTGGAAATGTTACCAGCTTTGTGCCCATTGTTTTAGATACTGGCATTTGAATGTCACAGTCACAAAGCAGAGGTTCCTGCTACTTTATCAGCTGAATGTTATTAAATAAATACCTAATAATGATTACCCTCAGGGGATTTGGGTTCATTGTCTTGTTTAACTCAATGGAACCCCAGTGGGTATATAGTAATTATTGATAATGATTTCTCAACAAGAGATATGAATCTTTATGTTTAAAATAGAGTATAGAAATAAAGCTGAAATATAATCAGTGTGATAGTTCCAGCCTAAATCTTATTATATACAGTAATACCCCGGTTTGCACTACCCCCCTGAGTGCTGATTTGTGATAGCTCTCTTTTAGGTTCCAGTCCCTGGAAAGAGCTAAATCTCCCGATAGCGCCTAAAATCGGAACTAAATTCACCATAGCGATGTTTAGAGATATGGCGCTAAAATGCCCCTCTTAGTGTGGTTTTTGTATAGCGCTCCTCCATGCAGGAATGCATATGACGCGCTAAACGGGGTATTCCTGTGTGTGGAGGGCTTATGAGGTTATAGATGGTAAGTAAAAATGGCCATACCAGCGTCAGTTCTTGATCGGTTAAAAAATTCAACAACTTAGAAAATGCAAACCTTGATCTTAATTTACTGTAGCAAAATGCATTTCTTTAATAATGTTCATCTGATAAAGAATTTGTGATTACTTATATTTGGAACCACCACTGAGCCACATCAGTAAAGAAAGAAATATGTGCCTATATCTTTCTATCAAAGGTTCAGTTAACTATTACTATTTGATATTCAAAAATTGTCAGGTGTGACATACTCTTTGTGTTGGATTTACATTTTTTTGTGATCTAGAACATAATGTAACCCTAGGGCTTTGATTATACTGAAAACAGAGAATAATGTATGACTCTGTTCTCCTATATGTATTTTTCATAGCATTTACAATCATATATTTCTGTGTTCTGGGATTATCATTAGGAACAATTTCTGTAATGTCAAGGAAGAGGTAGCTTTTTCTCGATAACCCCCTATCCTTTCAAGTTTGTCATAGTTCAACTTAAACTATTACATGCATATCATTAAAAGTATGTATGAATCAAGCTTGTGTGCCACCTAGTGTTCTTCCCTGGTATCTTACAATGCAGCAAATATTAACATAGATGTAAATGGTAAATTAATACTATCAGTTTTTCAGCTTACTATTCACAATTTATAGGCAACATTTAAAAAGCATACATATTAAAATATATGCATTAAAATATAGACTTATCAATCCATTCACTTAGAATAACAAACTTGCATACATCAGACCTGAAATGTCCAACTCTGGGAATCTATGGAGTAGATTCTGAATCAGCTATTGCAATGTTCTTCCTAGGAAATTGGTATTGCAGCCTTAAACAATCAGTCATTCAGCTTACTGTGGGGTGTGTATGTATATATATGTACACAGGTATAACCCGTTTAACGCTACCCCTTATAGTGTTGATTCGCTATAGCCCTCTTTTTCCTGTAATTCTCTGCTTAGCAATGAACCCTGCTATATCGTTTTTTTTGGGCCACTGTTCCGTGTTTAACCCTGTACCCCTTTTAACACCGCAAACCATCTGCAATTT
Source organism: Discoglossus pictus (assembly GCA_027410445.1). Taxonomy (NCBI): domain Eukaryota; kingdom Metazoa; phylum Chordata; class Amphibia; order Anura; family Alytidae; genus Discoglossus; species Discoglossus pictus. The sequence goes on along the minus strand of CM050163.1, from coordinate 459,187,910 downwards.
CAATTACTTTTGTGTATTTTTTTCCATGAGTTCCCTTATCTTTTATCTACTCAATGTTTAAAATGACCCTGTTTAGCCCTGTTTTGCTTAGCACTCCTATTGGCTAGAACCTACAGCGTTAAACAGAGTATTATATATGTACTAGGAAATTGCCCGTCAAAAATGACGTGAATTAAATTGTAAGGCTGGCAATACTGTTTGCCAAACAATGTGAGGGTTGATTTTATTTTTATTTTAAAAGTCCTGCGTGCCTGGCGTTGTTGGTGTAAGTGTTACTGTGTTCGCAGTTGTGTATTTTCTAAGTCCCACGTGCCTGTTGTTGCTCGTGTAAGTGTTACTGTCTTTGGTCTCTTGTATTTTCTAAGTTCTGCGTGCATTTCAGAGCCTCATTTTCATCCTGTTTCAGAATTTTTATAGTTTTCAGCAGCCATTTCTTTGCCGCTTCAGCAATTTTTGTTTGTTAAAAAAGACAAAATATGCCTTAAATTAACTTGCAACCTCACTCAAGGCTCCCTGGCTGGTAACTAATTTGAGGCATATTTGTGTGGTTTTGCAGGTTTTTCCAGTTCAGTGGTTTGGTCGTTAAAGTCGTATTTTTCCGAGCCACGCAGTCCATCAATGTCCTTCGGGACGTAATTTTGTGGCCGTTGCAAAGTCCAGGGGCTTTGCGATGAGCTCTCATTGCAGTTAAGTCCAGCGTGTCTCGTGATGAGTGCCAGCTAAGTCCTGTGTGTCTCGGGATGAGCTCCAGCTAAGTCCCGCATGTCCACCCCTGCAATGAGTGCCTTCACCGCTCATTGCAGCCTAAGTCCTGCATGCCTCAACTGCTCGCCTCGCTTTGCGAGGCTCGTGGTCGTCGGCTCACAAAGCATGACTACAACTTGCAGTACGACAACTATATATGTGAATCCTTAGGAGTTTATGCAGAGTAGATTTCCTATTGGGTAGAATTGTCCATGGAGATAGGGGTATAGTTTCAAAGTTAAAGGGCCATTTTCATAGTGTGAAAGAGCACAGGATTGTATGATAAAATTATTTATTTTTAATGACACTAATAACAGCTAAAAATCTGAGGTCTTAGCTCTTTTTACAAACACACTCCTGACTGTTCCATGATTAACAACATCTGCCGACGCCAAACAGTGAAGATTCCATGAGTACAAAGATTTATACAGTAGGGTTTCTCTGAACTTCAGGAATGCAGCGGGAGATGTTAACCTCAACTGTTTAGTTGATTACAGCATTCATTTCTCTGTGCAGATGAAATAGTGAAGGGTTAACTCTCTTTCTGCTTCAGCTCTCTGCACAAAGCAGTTGCTGTGGGTCTGTCTGGGGGCTTAACAGTGGCACATGTAAACAGAGATATAATTTATTCAAAAAGTATTTCAACATGATTTTAAGATATCTTTACTGTGATGTGATCCAAATTGTGCTGTATTAAGTGGCCTTTTAAGTTGGACCTAGAAACCAAGAGAAGACTTTAAGACAGAGGAGGGAGGGGAACAGGTGGGTTGCTAACCTGAGGCACAACTGGAGCTGTTGTTAGGCATTCATAAATTAAGCTAGAGCCAACAGCAATGTGTGCTGTCAGATATCTTCAAGGAAAATATTCTACCAAGATAGAAAACGTATCAGCATTGTTATTCATCTCAAAATGACTTTTGCTGGTCAGCTAGTAAAAAATCTTAACATTAAAAAGGTTTATTTTTTATTACAGAAAGCTCTAGTGGTAGCCCAAGAGTAACCATGGTAAATTGTAAAAGAAGAAACCAACCTCTAATCTCAACTCAAATATACTATTTTTTATTAACTAATCTATTTCTGTAATAGCCAAACCATTATATCTAATCTTTCAAGACTCACTCACTACAGGGTCTCTACCGGATGACTCGAAAAGCAGAGGTGATACCTATATTTAAGAAGGGATCAAGAGCAAATCCGGGGAATTATAGACCAGTGAGCCTCACATCTGTAGTTGGGAAGTTTTTGGAAGGGTTAATAAGGGACAGAATACAAGAATATGTCTATTTGAACAAGATCATAGGTAGCAGTCAACACGGATTTATGAAGGATAGGTTGTGTCAGAACAATCTAATTATTTTCTATAAGAAGGTTAGTAGGAACTTGGATCAGGGCAACTCAGTGGATGTAGACTTTTTGGATTTTTCAAAGGCATTTGATACAGTGCCACATGGAAGACTAGTGAGCAAACTAAGGGGTACAGGAATTGCAGTAAATATCTGCTCAATGGACCAAGAGCTGGCTAAAAGACAGGAAGCAAAGGGTTGTTGTAAATGGAACATACTCCAATTGGACTAATGTTGTAAGTGGGGTTCCTCAAGGTTCAGTATTAGGTCCTCTCCTTTTTAACATATTTATTAATGACGTAGAAGTAGGACTCGAAAGTAGTGTCTCAATTTTTGCTGATGACACTAAGTTGTGCAAGGTAATAAAATCAGATAATGATGTACTTTCCCTACAAAGGGATTTGCATAAATTAGAGAAATGGGCGGCAAAATGGCAGATGAGATTTAATACAAATAAATGTAAGGAAATGGGAAGGAAAAATAGCCATGCAATTTATAATCTTAAAGGAGCAAATCTAGGGGTATCAGATATTGAAAGGGATTTGCGAGTACTAGTGGACAACCACCTAGGTAGCAGTGTTCAATGCCTAGCAGCAGCTGCAAAGGCAAGTAAAATATTAGCATGTATTAGCAAGGGTATAGAAGCAAGGGAAGCAAATATAATTCTGCCACTATACAAATCCCCAGTATGCCCTCATGTGGAATATGGAGTACAATTTTGGGCACCACTTCATAAAAAGGACATTTTAGAGCTGGAAAAAGTACCGAGAAGGGCTACAAAACTAAGGGGAATGGAAGGGCTAAGTTATGAAGAAAGACTAACCAAACTAAACTTATTTTCGCTGGAAAAAAGGCGTCTACGAGTGGAGATGATTACCTTATTTAAATACATCCAGAGTCAATATAAGGCTTTGGCAAGAAAACTTTTTGTAGCAAGAGATTTTCAACTGAAAAGAGGACACCCTTTCAGTTTAGAGGAAAAAAGGTTTCACCTTAAACAAAGAAAAGGGTTCTTTACAGTTAGGGTGGTTAAACTGTGGAATTCTCTGCCAAAGGAGGTGGTGACAGCGAATTCGATAGACAACTTCAAAAAGTGGTTAGATATATTTTTGAATAAAGAGGGCACTCAAGGCTATCCTAGTTAACTAGCAAAGGAATATTGATCCAGGGAGAAATTTGATCGCCAGTTTCTGGGGTCGGGAAGGAATTTTGCTTTTTTTCCTCTTATGAGACAATTGGCAAAGTTTCAATGTTTTTTTTTTTTCTGTTTGCCTTCCTCTGGATCAATTAATAATTAATAATAAATAGTCCACATATTAAAAAGATCAATAGAGATCTAAATGGTTGAACTTGATGGACTAACTCTTTATTCATCCTCAAATACTATACTATTAATAATTATTTAACAACTAATTAATTAATAACTAATCCACATATTGCAGAACAGAGGATATCTTAACAGGTTGAACTTGATGGACTGAAAGTCTTTTTTCAACCTTAATTACTATGTAACTATGTAACTATATAAGTGTAAAGCTAAACTTTCAAGATAATATCTCAAATTAATTACAATTAGTTGTTTGAGTTGTTGAGAAACCTAGACAGACAACATTCTTCTCCAAACCATTACTCAAAGGGTTAGAGTGATTGTAGGACAAATTAATCTTCTATATGGAATAAATCATTTCAAAATACTGAATTTCCCATTGGAAACTTTAAAACTTACGGTATCTACATGAAATTTGTAAAATATGGCTCACAGTACTGCAAAATCATTTCTTAATAGTGATTTTCTAAGTAAGTAGTAAAATATGTTCATTAATTTTGATTAATTATTTCAAGCTGTATGTAATATTTTAAAATTAAAATTTGACAGTGGTAGCCTAATGGGAAACATAGGTGTCAGAATTTCTCCTGGGATCATTACACACTTGTATAATTATATTTCATTTAAATTATGTATTATGTCAGCATATTACTGGAACCTATGAAAGCATTTTTAAAATCTGATAAAGTTCTTGAACTTCTTGATACTTTTATGAGAATAACAGCTTTACATCCAAAAAGTAATACACGTGTGGCTAGTAAAATTTTCCAATACCTGCCCAGCTAAATTTATTGTTATTTATATCAGCACTACTTATAGACGTAATTATATGAAATGAACTGCAAAACATACACTTTTATTAGTACAATTAAACTAGAAATTTCCACCACATTTATAAGGAAGGAAAAACAAAAATACTGCATTTTATTCAGATTTGGTTTTTAGTACAATATTTAGAGCTGAAATGTTACCTTATTTCATATTTTGACTGTTTCTATTCCTTACAAGGTGTAGTTTCTCATGACCTAAATGTAGGAAGCTACAAATGTAATTGAGTAATCATTAATTGTTATTAGCACAGCAAAAACCTCTTGGTTATTCACAGCACTCAATTCTCATCATATTTTAGACAGTATATGAATAGAACTGTACAAAATGAACATTCTTCACAAGTAATCATCAAAGGAGACAAACAGTCATCAAGCATATCATCTTTATTGTAAAGCAGATCACTGCATTTACATTGCATTTCATTTTTACTGAAGCCAGAGTATGGCAGGATTATGTAGACAAACCTTAGAGATCTTGGACAATATTCACTTTAGTAAATACTTAGCTTTTCCCAAAACTACAGCCACTGTTTGTAATAGCTGTTTGCTGTATTTAATGTGTGCTGGTCAGAAAGTGTGAGAGCCTTACCTAAGTTCTTGTCAAGATGAAAATTAATTTGTTTTGATAGTTTATGTTTTACTTTTATTTGTTTTAGTAATGTTGCAACTCAGATTAGCTATCATCTTAGCTATTATCTATTCTTTCGTTCTTGGTCTTGATTGTTCTTGGCTCCTAACACTATCTTGATTACGGCTGTGGCTGGGCAAACCAATACATAGACTCTCCATTGGTTGATTACTGTGGTTGTGCCCAGGAATGACAGTGATTTGTCAGCTTCATGGATTTAATGACACATCCACCTATGTCATTTTTACCTGACATGGAAGCTGGCTCCTGCTGGGCCACCAGGCCTGAAGCTCCAGCAGCGGGCACCTGTCTCAGAAGGTCCTTGGCCACCCTCTCACACTCACTATATCGCACAGTAACATTCTTTTCTTCCTCCTCAACTTGGCCATGATGTCGCCAAAACGGTGCTTGACGGACTTCACATCCCTTTGCGCTGTGCCCACTGCTATTACTTCAGCCACTACCTCCTTCCATGCCTGGTCCCTAGGCCCTGGCCTGATTTCCCTCCCCCTGCAAGGATGGGCAGCCATGGATAGCACCAAGGAGGACCACATTTTCCTGGTGCATGTAATTGTGGGCTCTGTGCTTGCCCTTAGCCTCTTGCCCTCCCAACTCTGGACGAGGATCCTTTCCTCCCTGACATGTTCCAGAGGCCTGTCCCTCCCCCAAACTACCACCCCCTGGGACCTCTGTCCCTCCTCTATATGTGCCTGGTGCTAAGGCCACCCAGCCACCACCCACCTCCTCCTCTCCACTCTCCTCCTCCACCACTTAGATAACCTCCTGCTCCTCCTACTCCTCCTGCTCTTCCTACTCCACCTCCTCCACTTCCTCCTCCTCCACCTCTTCCTCCTCCTCTCCTCCGACACTCCAAGCTTCCTCCTCCTCTCCTCCACTCCTCTCCTCCTCTTCTCCTTCACTCCTCTCCTCCTATCCCCACCTCTCTCTCCTCTCTCTCCTCATCACCTCTCCTCATTTCCTCATCCCAACTCTCCCCTCCTCTCTCCTCCCTCCATTACAATCCCAAAAATAATAAATATATATATATATATAAATCACATTTTTTTTACTGTATGGGGAAAAAAAAGGGCTTATTATGTGTATTTAAAAACTATTGGGGGATGGGTGTGTAGTCTGTAAATATGTGTAAACAAGGATTAAGTGTAAAATTGTAAATAGTATAATTGAAATCAACAAAAAAAACACAAATCACTGCTCTTAAAACTTTCCTACTCTCTCTCTCTCACTGAAAAACCTCCAACTCCGGGACCTTCGTGCTACTTCGGAAAATAGTACAACACAGTGGGTGGAAGGCAAATTTATAATCTCCCTCTGTCAATCATCTGCGGCTAGACCACTTTATATTGGCTGAGAGGCCTGTGTCGCACTACGTTTTACCGTGATTGGATTGTAATAGCCAATTGCATCTCGGCCAGCCCATTAACAGTTTGAGGCAGCAGGAGGGCTTTACGGGCTTGAAGCTTCGTGCCCTTGCTCAATGGAATAGCTCTGGATTCGGAGACGAACAGGAGCCCACAGACATACGGCCTACATCCCACGGCTTGCAATTTAATCGGGCCTATAGTTTTCAAACAACAGTTTTCAGTGATATAAACAATAGCATAATAACTGAAAAGTAAGCAACCTCCTAGAAAAAGCTCATTTTATTTCAGAGCTATCATTAAGAAAATCGCAAAGCATTATGCAATTGTCACTCTCAGCAAAGGGTATTCAGTGGCTCCACATTTTATCCCACATGGCTGGAAGCATTTTGCATGTAAAGCTGTTTAGTTTTGGATCAGATCCCATGCTAGGAAGGTTTTCATTTACTGTATCTTAGTATTATAAACAGATTGTAACATAGCCTTAGGCAGGTTTTACATTCAAAACCTATTTTGAATCAAAATCAGTTAGCCATGCAGACTTCTTGTGGTTTGACATTTACAGTGCCACTTTGACAATGCAGACATTAACTTTACACATGACCAACCTGAACAGAGTCCATGCAAAATATAGTCAAATATAAGCAACAATTGATAGGGCTTGTTAAATTATCTTTGCAAGATAATGCAAGATAGGACTTTAATGTTTTCTTCATTGAAATATTCCATCAGACACTATTCCCTAGATCAATGATGGGAAAATTAAATCTTTTGCGGGCCATTTTGCTTTCCCCAAGTCATTGATAGGGTCACACAATGCATTTGACTCTTTGTTGTACACAAATGTAAAATCACTGTGGATAGATATACAAGAGAATTGTTGGGCCTGAGAGGTGTACACAGTGAGGAGACTTTTTTGTACTGTAAGAGAGAGAGAAACAGTGTGTTATACTGCGTATATTTTATGATGGAGCATGTTTGCCAAACTGGTGTAAAGTCTAAACCCTGTTTCATAAATTGCTGTAAAGATTAAATATAGCTATGGACAAACAAAATAGTTATACAAATAATGTAAACAATATTTTGATTGTAGTTATAGTACATATGATGAGATTAATTGTACAATCCTTTCGTTACTAAGACTTTTTAATTACCCAATTATATTTATTCATGTAGCACAAATACTTCTTCAAGTATCCAGCTTGTTTGGGACAGATGTTTATTTATTAAGTAGTTTTGTGGGATATCATTAATTTCCTTGTAACGAGAAAAAGCATCAGTGTTTATAATTCTTCATGCAATCTTGAATCTGTAGTTTGTCATGGTTTAATGATTTTATGCATGCAAATCTGTAAGGAAGGAACATTTGCAGTAAGACAAATAAATTGCTGTAGAAACCTGGTCATTTTCTGGTCCTTAACAACCAATTTTGTTTCTTCCTCAAAAATTGCAGCATATGCCCCATTATGTTTGTAATTACATTTCTGAAAACATTTTCCTGTTAATGACTTTGTATCTGTCCAGTTATAATTATATTTTCCTGTTAAATTGTCTTTAGAAAAAACATTTAGTACATTTACACCTGTAAAGTTAGGGTTTGTTTTTGTTTGTTTTTTCCCGTAATAGTCATATGTTTCTAAGTGAATCTGTTTTTGCATACTAATGGCCTCATTCAAATGCGAATTGGCCAATTGAATAGGGCTCTATATAAGCACATAGCGTATTTTTTACAGAAGTTTTTAGTTAGTGAAGACCTCGCTTTTGGATAGAAGCTCACTAACTAAACACTTCTGTAAAAAATATGCTTATATAGAGCCCTATTCAATTGGACAAATCGCATTTGAATGAGGCCCTAAGTTATTTGAATGCTCAAGCCATACCAGCTGTGATTCTTTAAAATGTGAAGATTTCTATCCAGCAAAAACATGCTCTTCTTATAATAAAAAATCAAAATGAAAGTGGTGAGTGACTTCTATAATACTTGATATTTAATTTGAAATTCAAGGAGACAGTACATCCTGATTTTCTGCCTCTGTGTGGAATATACTCACAGCAACTTAAAATGATAAAGGATATTGAGTTGATTTCTGTGGCAATGTCTCAGTGCAGGTCTATTTTTTAGGTTTTAAATCAATTATTTAATATAGAAATGCCCTCATAAGAATTGTGATAGACGTGGCATGCATGATTCTTACTTTTTCTAATACAAAATAAGATTATATCCAATAAATCCACTAAGTACAACACATGAGGTTTGACATTTTTAATATCTTAAGTCTGACAATGGAAATGTTATTCTATGAATATAATTTGTACGTGCAATTTTATCATCAATTAATGTGAAATAGTGTAAACTGGAACAAAACTGACTGTTGGCAAGTTGTTTTGGCGACTATTTGCCTCCACACCCCACTTACAACTCCTAATTTGCTCGTAATATATCCCGAATAATATGTGTATGTATACATAATTGTTGTTGTATAGTCCCTTCAGTCATGTCTGACTCTCCATTACCCTATGGACTGCAGGTCATCTGTGAGCCACTGCATCTCTGAGCTTCATCAAGTTCATGCTCATTGCTTCAATAACCTCTTCTATCCATCTCCCCCTCTGCTGTCTTCTTCTTTGAGTGCCTTCACTCTTTGTGTAACAACGAAGGATAAAAAATGGAAATACTTTATTAGGTCAGTGGAAATCGCTGCAATACAAAAAAAGAACCACTAATAAAGGAAGGAAGGCTCAGGGATCAGTTCACCTTAGCAATGAACAAATAGTGGATTAACAACACCCTATATATCCATGTGCCCAAGATCATTCACAAAACTGCTAGATTGAAAGAAGGAACCCTCCAAGGATCCTCCTAGGTGAAAGGCTCTACTTCTTAGATGCCCAAAACTGGCTACGTTCCCTACGATAACAACAAAAGCTTATCTTTGGTTGGAGCAAACATCTATGGTTATATTCCTATAACAAGCTGAAAGGTCCTTTTGTAGTTACAAATTATTATAATAAAAACATGTATGAGAATCAATATGGGACCAAAAAGAAAGTCTATCCCGAAATGATTGATATATATATATATATATATATATATATATATATATATATGTGTGTGTGTATATATATATATATATATATATATATATATATATTTTATGCACTGCAGGTTGTGAACTATACTTATCTAATAACTACGCTACATCTATGGAGAGCCCCTAAATCAGGAGGCCTCACAGTAACACTATCAGTGACACAAAAATATCCCTGTGAATGTAAGCCAGAGGAACTTTTCACTACACAACTGCAGCTTTGTCAAATGCAAAAATAATATTAACAGAATACCTCAGCAAAATGCGGGTTTAAGTAGCCCACTTCCACTTACTCAATTACCTCAGCATTATGCCGATTGGCTGAAGAGAGGAAGCAGAGGGTTGAGGGGCTGAGATGTACCACGTTGATTCAGGCCAGAGTGATGACTACCATTATATGTATGACATTGTTATATGTCTAAATTTGTACTGTACTCATACAATCAAACATGGATAGCATCTTGTCTCAATCAGAGAATGATTGTATCCATAACTTACTGATTGCATATAGTGATTGGGCTAGTTCAATAGGTATATCCTAATGTCTTAAGATATAACTTATTGTGTACAAAGACATGTATCCCTCATATCAAATCAGAAAATGTGTGGTTGTTAAATGGTGGGAGAGGCGTAACATGCTTAATAGTGTAGAGTAGAGTAATAAAGACTACAATGTATATAAAATGTAATCAACTTCAAAAATGAATGTGAGTGATAAAATGTGTTCCTTCAGTCTTTCCCAGTATGCTCTCTAGGGAATCCTGTCTCCTCATGATATGAACAAAATATTTAGGTTACAGCCTCATGATTATACTTTCTAGTGAACACTTTGTCTTGATTTCCTGTAGTACTGATTTAGTGGATCTTCTTGCAATATAAGGGACTCTAAGCAGTTTTCTCCAACACCACAATTCAAAGGTGTCAATTCTACTGTGCTCAGTCTTCTTTATGGTTTTGCTCTCACATCCAAATATTATTACTGGGAATACCATAGTTCTAACTGCGCTGACCTTTGTTGATAGTGATATATTGTTACTTTTTACTACATTGTCCAAGCTTGCCATAACTTTCCTCCCCAGAAGCAATCTTCTTTTAATTTCATGTATACAGTACATATAGTTTGTTAGAAAGAGTCATGGACACTCACAGACAACATCACTATATATAGACATTTCTTTGCAAATGCACATATTATTCCATAACACTTCAGCAGCCTTCTTTTCCCCTGAAAATGCACTGCCCTAGGCCTTGGCTTCACAGGTCTAGGCAGAAACAAACACTTAATCAAATATAAATATACACACCAGGATAGAAGTGTTCGGCAACTGCAGTGAAGTGTTCACAACCTGGAATTAACATGGATTGTTTGAGGATTTGCATCATTTAATTTACAGAACATGCCTACAACTTTGTAGATGTTTTTTTTTTATTGTGAAGCAAACAACAAATAGGACAAAATAACAGAAAAATACAATGTGTATAACTATTCACCCCCCTAAAGTCAATACTTTGTAGAGCCACCTTTTGTGGCAATCAGCTCCAAGTCGCTTTGGATAAGTCTCTATGAGCTTGCCAAGTTGGATGGTTTGCACTTGTGAACAGCAATCTTTAAGTCTGACCACAGATTTTCTATTGGATTGAGGTCTGGGCTTTGACTAGGCCATTCCAGCACATTTACATGTTTCCCCTTAAACCACTCAAGTGTTGCTTTAGCAGTGTGTTTGGGGTCATTGTCCTGCTGGAAGGTGAACCTCCGTCCTAGCCTCAAATCACACACAGAGTGGTACAGGTTTTGCTCAATAATATCCCTGTATTTAGCACCATCCATCTTTCCCTCAACTCTGACCAGTTTCCCAGTCCCGGCTGCTGAAAAACATTGCCACCTTCCACCACCATGTTTCACTGTGGGGATGATGTTCTTTTGGTGATGTGATGTGTTGGGTTTGCGCCAGGCACATCGTTTTCTTTGATGGCCGAAAAGTTCAATTTTAGTCTCATAAGACCAGAGCACCTTCCTCCATACATTTTGGGAGTCCCCCACATGCCTTTTTTCAAACTCAAAATGTGCCATTAAATTTTTTGCTGAAAATGGATTTCTTCTGGCCACTCTGCCATAAAGCCCAACTCTATGGAGCGTACGGCTTATTGTCATCCTATGTACAGATACTCTAGTCTCTGCTGTGGAACTATGCAGCTCCTCCAGGGTTACCTTAGGTCTCTGTGCTGCCTCTCTGATTAATGCCCTCCTTGCCCGGGCCGGGAGTTTTGGTGGGCAGCCGTCTCTTGGCAGGTTTGCTGTTGTGCCATGTTCTTTCCATTTGGTTATGATAGATTTGATGGTGCTCCTGGGGATCATCAACGATATGGATATTTTTTTTATAAACAAACCCTGACTGGTACTTCTCAACAACATTGTCCCTTACTTGTTTGGAGAGTTCCTTGGCCTTCATGGCAGTGTTTGGTTAGTGGTGCCTCTTGCTTAGGTGTTGCAGCCTCTGGGGCCTTTCAAAAAAGGTGTGTATATATAATGACAGATCATGTGACACTTAGATTGCACACAGGTGGACATCATTTCACTAATTATGTGACTTCTGAAGGTAATTGGTTGCTCCAGAGCTTTTTATGGGCTTCATAACAAAGGGGGTGAATACATACGCACATGCCAATTTTCTGTTTTCTATTTCTAAAAAATAGTTTTATGTATAGATTTTTCTCATTTCACTTCACCAACTTAGACTATTGTGTTCTGGTCCATCAGATAAAATTCAGATTAACAAAACATTGAACTTAAGGCTCTAATGTAACCAAATAGGTAAAAGTCATGGGGGTGAATACTTTTGCAAGGCACTGTATGTGAAATATGAAATCATCAGACACAAGCCCTATAACATACAAATAGTGATGTTTTCCAAGTGTACTCCAACACATCACTCTTTAGTACATATCTGAGAACTGCATACACACCAGCAGTGCTAATTCACCCCTGCACCTAGGCCTACTAAGTTTGTGAGATTCTGAGAGTTGCATACACACCAGCAGGTGGAGCCAATATCTTGGCACAGAGCTCAACCCCACTGTTCAGACGGGAAAAGGATCTGAAATAGAAAAGGACCAACCAATGGAGTTCTAAGACCAAATTTGTGTTTATGGCTGGCTCGTAACTATTGTGGGCGGGTAACTCGTATACAGATTTTCCTAAATGATATTGGTCAAGCACACTAAATAGCTGACAATATTTATGACATAAATATTTACAGCTATATTCAACTGGTAAGAGTAATACTGTATAACTGTATGAAAAAGTTGATGTTTGTTTCCTATTTTTATATAACACTAAGTAGTCCAATGACTTATCTCATAAGGAATGCAAACTAATTTGAAAATATTACACAGCTGTTTTCCAATGACATTATAAGACAGACCACTTATTCTGATAACCTTTCTTACAAAATGACTGTTAACTGTTTCACTTCATTCTTAAATATTTCTACTGGTCTATAAATAGTTTTAAACCACAGCTTCATACATACACTTACACACTTGGGGCCTAATTGTAATGTTGGCCTCAAAACGGCCACAACGCAGCAAATCCTTGCGAGGGTGCTGCGGCCCCTTGTGTCCCTACAGCTATTTGATATTCAAAGCAATGGGGCTGCAGCACATCCCTTCCTACAGCCGATCGAAGGACAGGCAATTCCCATGTAGCTTTGCCGGGCTTGTACCTAATCTCGGGCGTTAGCCCGCAGATCAGGCTTCAAAACCCGCCAAACTAAAAATTCTAAAATAAATTCAGTGAAGCACTCTACAGCACTATAAATAATGGGGGACACATTGTGGGACATGTACTACATTGGCTAGCTGGCACATCGCCGATAGCCAATACTGTCATTTGTGGCCGCAGTCCACCGGGCTTGAAGATCGAGTCTCCAGGCTTGAATGATCCCCAAGGCAGTAACCCATTCTCCAAGGCCTGCGGACTTTGTGGCCACAAATTACAGTATTGGCTAGTGGCGATGTTCCAATATAGACCCCCATGTGATTAAAATGAACCTCCTCAGTCCAATAGGGGTCTATATAGACCCCTATAGGACACTATTAACCCATAGGTCAATCCTATAAGTGCAATGAGGGTCTTCCAGGACCCTCATTACAAAGTCTAAGCACTTTACTAAACTATTAACCCTAACTATACACCATTAACACCTTAACTCTAACTATTCCCCATTAACTCATACTAAAAACTATTTAACCCTAACTGGGCCTATTTAGCCCCTTCTAGACATATTTAACCCTAACTAGGCCTATTTAACCCCTTCTTAGACCTATTAAACCCCATCTCTTTCCAGACCCCCATAAGTTTTCATCTAACCCCATCACTTATGGGGGTCTATAAGGACCCCCATAAGCCTCCATGTAACTCCATCAGTGCCATAAGGCCCTATGAAGACCCTCATGGGACAATTAGAACCCCAATATTAACCGCATATGTGCCATAAGGGTCCTCCAGGACCCTTATGACACTAAGTACAAACACTACACTACTCTATTCCCCCCGATAAACCACTAAATCTAAACCAACCCCCCTTTACCCTAACCTATTAACACCTAAACTACCTACCTAACCCCCTATTAACACAACCCTACTACTACAGAAAATAAAAAAGATAAGTTACAAGAAACAAAAAACCTATGTGACAGAAAATAAAAAAGAACATTACACAAACCCAATACAAAAAATAAAAAAAGAATTACGCACCTGCAAAGAAAATACATACACAAATATACATACCATTACAGTACATCAATAAATACAGTACCAATATACCCCTAACTACATACTATTACCCCCTAACTACAATGCATTACCCCATCTATAAAACATTACCCGCTAACTAAAACACATGTAACCCTTTCTATAATACATGAAACCCTATCTACCATACATTTAACTCTATCTACAATGCATTAACCCTATCTACAATGCATTAACACTATCTACAATACATTAACCCTATCTACAATACATTAACCCTATCTACAATACATTTACCCAATCTACATTACATTAAACTCTATCTACATGCATTAAAATCCCTAGATCTAACCTAAAATAGAATAAATAAGACCACTTACCTTTGCAGATGTCCCCTCAGTGATAACAGTGTACCTAGTACAAGTCACACCCCCTAAAAACAAAAACAAAAATCACATTAGTAAAAAATAAACACAACATGAAAAAAATAAACATTCTAAATATTAAACTTACCTTTTTGCGATGGGAGGGTGATTGTAGGATTTAAATAGGGATGGGTGGTTTCATGCGGCTGAATCTCTTGCGGCCAAGTGAGATCAACGGCTTTCCCTGCAGTGAGCAGCAGCGAGGTTGCCGCAAGGGAACACAGGGGATTAGAATAGCATAGAAGCTTGTAGCCAGCATTAGAATGAGGCCCTTAGGACCTCATTCAAATGCAATTTGGCCAATTGAATAGGGCTCTATATAAGCACACAGCATATTTTTTACAGAAGTTTTTAGTTAGTGAAGACATTGCTTTTGGATAGAAGTTCACTAACTAAAAACTTCTGTAAAAAATATGCTGTGTGCTTATATAAATCCCTATTCAATTGGCCAAATCACATTTGAATGAGGCCCATGGTCTATTCCCTCTATATGGCCCAGATGCAGAATGCTGCATCATTTACTACAACAATAGCTAACCATACATGTAAACATCCTTCTGACACACACAACTTCCACCAATGTATCATGGATCTCTCCAGGGTTCTGCAGAGGCATCAACATGAATTGTTTTCTAATTCTCAATGTATGTTTTTCCTGTTTAATTATGCTCTGAGTCAGACATAACGTTTTCAAATATTTTTTTCATAGTGCAGTGGTCCTTAATGTTCCTAAATGTCCACACCAGTAGGTTTGCTTAGTCCAACATTTGTCTATGCTTTCTACCTGATACTAGTTTGCCAATGTTCCACTGATCACAACAGCTTGCCAGTGTGCCTGACTTGCTCCTACTTATTACAGCATGTGCCAGCCTTCCTGTGGATCCTGTATTTTGTCCTCCACTGGGCCTTTTACTCATAAAGGCTTGTCAGCTATGCCTATCTTGCTGCTTGTTTCTGAGTGTAGCTGTCTGCTGCACATTCAGCATCCTATCAACCACTGTGCCCATAATACATACCAGCCTTGCAGTATCTTTGTATGTTGCAGATTCAGTATCCTGTCAATGGCATTAGCTCAATCTATGCCAGCCAATGAGCCTGCCTGTGTGTGCCTTTCCTGACTCTTGCGTTTTCAGGTGTATTGCACTCTATTTCTTATAAGGCAGAGTTCACTAGATCTGACTTTTAGTTTGAGCTTGTACTTCCATGAACTCTGATGGTCCTGAAATCTTCCCCTTCTTGATTAGTTTTTTGGTTAACACCTTTGTACCTTGTCTGGATTTTGGCCACATGGCTCCTTCTGACAACAAGTAGACTGAACCACACATCTTCTAAGATGTACCCATTAATGATTATTAAAGGTTCTAGAGAACACTTTTGGGGAACTGTCTCCTATTCAGTGTTCTTAGACCATTATTTGCGAAACCCAATGATAAACTTTTAGATTTATGACCCAGATTTCTTTTTAGTGTCTGGATTTCTGCAAGACCTTGCCAACTACATATAATTGTGATATTACATAGAAGCTTAGAATTGATGGCAAATAAGAACTAAAAAGACCCACCTGGTCTGCCATTCTTTAAATCTATAAGGTTGGCTTAGTTAAGCCCCAGGATAGCCTTATGCTTATCCCAGGCACACTTAAATTCCTTAACTGCATTTGACCACTTTCTGTAGAGTTATACTCTCTAAAACTACACATGACAGATAAAAGTAGAAATGTACTTGTTTTGGAATATTCTTTTTTGATCTTGTTAAATTTGTAGCCTCTTTCACTTAAGGTTAAAAAGTGTATTCATAGCTATTAAGGGAGCTATTCAAGTCCAAATTTGTAAAGTAACTTTTCTCACATTATAATGATTGGCGTTTTGGAAGCTATTACATTCCTGCTGTAAATTTCCAAGCAATTTGGCATTTTGATGTTCAGAAACTTTTACAGTCTTTCAAATAAACAAACAGTGTTTTTACTGGTATATAAACTGTGATTTAAAAAGCAGGTCAGAAAAACTTTCCTCCAGAATGGAGTAAAAGTATTTAATCAAGTTAATACTGTATATGATTTAACAAACCAAAAAAACCTCTTTAAGATTACATTGAGAGTACAAATTGCACTAAATAATTTGTAGACAATCTTATACCATCTGAAATAGATACTCAGTCTTGCAGTCTACTTACATGTAAAAATAAATACAGAAGCTAAATCATTTTTATTAAAAGTTTAGAACATATGCATTTTAATAAGAGATGAAGGTAAACGTGGAAATAAATTAAACAAGTAAGTCTTAATGAAAAATTGATTTATTTAAAAAAAGTGGTCTTTAAAAAAAAAAGAAAAAAAAAGAAGAGGCTTATGCAGAATATAAAGTTAATCCTATTACTCTTTAATAAATAATAGACCAGTCTGAAACAAAAAGGGGAAACTTGCTTTTGAGATTGCGATCTTTTTCATCTAAAAGAAAATTCCCTCTGGAATTGAGACTTTATCACCTTCCAATCCTTTTTTCACTTTCATGCTCTGTTAGCTGTAAATGTTTGATTGCTAAAAGTAACAAAATATCTACTATTGTTGAGTTAGTTCTTAAAATCAATTAGAGGGCAAAAAAAATAAATCACAGAGCAATACAAGACAAAAAATATTACCATGACATTGTGTTAAAGAAGTATTTGCGTTAACACACTTACAAAGAAGAAGCAGATAAGATAAATGGTGGTTATGGAAGGAGAGTTTGGCTTATTTAAAGACAACTGCAGTTCAAGAAAAAAAAGACACTTGTTTGTCAAGTATGTACCAAACACGCAAATGCTAATATTGTTAAAGTCATGGACATAAAACACTTTTTGGGAAAATCTGAATGTTTAAAAACGATTGCCTCCATTCAAATGCGTAAGACTGTGGGCTTGAAAATTGCAATGGTTACAGATCGATTCAATTGAACAAGCCCGCAAGTACATGGCCAAAAGCCTAAACTGTAAACCATGCAGCCATAAGTAGCATTTCCATGTATGATCATGATCTATTAAGCAAGGCCGTAACTAGCGATGTAGAAACAGCCAATAGTAAATGAGACCATAATCATAATGTCAATTAGCGTTTAAAAGTCCAGTATGCGATTGGACTCGCAATAGGGCAATGTACAAAATAATATAAATAAATGACAATACTGTTCTAGTCCATGTGGGTGACCTGATATGTATTAACTCCTTGATTACCTAGATTGATATGACATGGAAATAAAAAATTAAATAATAAAATAAGTAATATTTGATTGTAGATTTGCGAGCTTGAGACTGTTGTGCAGTTAATTCTAATGTCTTTCATTTATTTCACCATCTTTTAAAGTGCAGTATTGATTTTTTATTTGAATTTACAGTGCTGCGAACAGGTGTTTAACCCCCTTGCGACTCCTATCTGGTACTCGTAGGATTTTCTGCCATTTATGGGTTTGAAGGCAATTGCGTTCTTGAGTAATTGTAGCAATGGAATAGCGATTTGCGATGTTTGCCATTATAACATTTGCAGGCTTGAAGGATCAAAGGCTTAGATGGGTTTGAGCTTCTAACCCGCAAACCGATTGCGTGTAGCTAAAAGACGCCGATTGAATAGCACATTATTTTACGGGCTCCATTACGGGCTCTTGTAACTACAATTTGCTCAATTGAATGGAGGCCTATGTCCTCTATTCCATGGATTCACTTAACTGCGATAAAAGCCTCCCTCATAAACGTGGGAGCTTTTTTCTTTAGCTACAGAGCCATTCTACAGATGTTGTCAGATCCCGTTCCCCATAAAGCTAACTGGCTTGCACCAAGCCATAACATGTGCATGCACAGACTGTCTGCAGGCGGCTCTACGTTTGAAGCTCAGTAATCACACTAGCCCATGCATCCTCCCTTATCCCTATCTATATAAACCCCTTCCCGATACATGTAATGGGTTAAAAAATAAAAATAATGCCGGGAGTTTATGACCTCTCTGCCTATTACCTACTCTCACCTATGAGCCCCAGGAGATCATCTGAGATTGCCGCCACTTAAGTCCTATGAGGCAGGGGATACCCTAAAATTAGGCCCTATGACCCCAGATTTCCCCAACTAAAGTATAACCATGGAATCCTTATAGACCCCCATGGTACCTATTGTTAACACCTATACCATGGGAGCCTCTATGGACCCCGTGGTATATTTAACTAAAACAATGGTGGTCAAAGGGATAGGAACAGGCAGAAGTCCAGAGCCTTTGGATAAAATTTAAATGGACACCACATCCCTTCAACCTCAGGGGCCCAAAAGCAGGATGTTGCATCGAAGGATGCAACAATAGCTCTGCAGAAATGTAAATGCTCCTCTCATAAACAACTTCCACATATGTATCATTGATCCCTCGAGGGTCCTTCAGAAGCATCAACACTTATATTGTTCAAATTATAAAACTGTTTCACTTTTTCCTGCTTAATTATGCATTAAGTCCAAAAATATGTATTTTTTTATTATGCAGTGGTCTTTTGAATGTATGAACTGTGTATTGTTTACAGTCTTATTGTAAAGATAGGTTGCCCCTTGAAGGAGCAGCAGTTGTACTTTATATTCGAAATTTTAATTGAGATTGTGGGAAGGAACCAGTTAGAGGCAAT
Source organism: Discoglossus pictus (assembly GCA_027410445.1). Lineage (NCBI taxonomy): Eukaryota > Metazoa > Chordata > Amphibia > Anura > Alytidae > Discoglossus > Discoglossus pictus. The sequence goes on along the minus strand of CM050163.1, from coordinate 459,168,761 downwards.
GGGGTATAATTATCAAATAGTAGACAATCTGTGGTAAAAATGTATAGTTAAAGAATCCTATGTTTTCTATAAGGGCTATTTAACAAATAGAGTTAATGTGTATCCACCTTGATAAATTGACTCCGTATATACATAGAAATGTTGTAACTCTTCTTAAAGGCATATTTAAGTATCATGGATTATTAATGCATCTGATAGAGGAGAATCAGTAGTGTTTGAAAACATATTTTTGCATGAAAAAAAATCCCAAAATAAACATTTATAAACTTACCATGGAATTAGCCAAATTTCTTTAGTGGCAGTTGAATTTGAGAGTAAACACTCCCTAAAATTAGCATAATATTCATAAGTCATTTTAGCCCATTGGAGACAGCTGCAACAGAAGAAATATGGGTATTCTGTCTGCAGCCAAGCATCATGGGATTTGTAGTTTGGCACTTATCCATGTAAGGTGCTATGTATTTTCATAGAAGAGTTTCTCTCTTTGCAGCACATTCCAACCCAAGTCTCTGCAGCTTATTTCAATTCTCACATTCACTCTGCAGTTTATTCCACCTTGGTATCTGCAGCACATTCTCACAGTCTCTTCAGCAAAGAATAACATAGAGTTTAAATGTAAAATACAATAATACTGCTACAGGTTTTTTTCATTTGAATTACTGATGGTGGGAGGGGCTGATGGGGTTTGACATAGCTAACAATACTCCAGCTGAGCACAATTATAATTAACTGTTAGCTCTGAGCTCTTCAGATAGATTCTCCCTCTCCCTCCCACTGTAGCAAAGAATAACACAGAGTTTACATATAAAATACAATCATATTGCTATACCAAACACTGTCTGCACTGTGAGTTCAGCCTTGGGAACTTCTCTGCACATTATACCATCTCTGCTGAAAGTCAATTCTATGTATCAACTACTACTGCTGCATCTCTCTCTTCCTCTATCTCTCTCTTCTTGACGAGTGTTTGCCCGGTGACAGCGCCCAATCAAGTAATTGGATACAATAGGCACATCTGTTCAGCGAGTAACCGGTTCAAATCCATACTTGAATGCTATGCTTCTATAGGATAGTACAGGTTGCCATCAGAGGCAACTCTGTGAGTGTGTGTGTGTGTGGGGGCGGTGTGTTCGGGTAGAAATCCAGATATCTGTGTAATACATTTTTCTGTTAATCAGTAGCTGATTGGTTAAAAATAAGTTAAAACCAGGGGAACTTCAATATATCTTTAACTCTGTTTATGTTTATCCATCATAATCCCAGTTTATAAAAAGTAATAAAGATGTCAGTGATACATACAATGTGACTAACAATGTAACAATTTGTAAATATTATAAAACAATAATCTAATTCTATGTTTCTAAACAATGGCCCTCATTTAACTGGTGAAATCGCAATTACAGATGTTCAATTGGCTACAATTAGCCACAAAACCCGCCTTAGAACTCCATTGGTTTTAGCACAGCTCAAGATTTACGAGTGCTAAATAAATAAGTTTCACAAAATAAATATTCTATTAGACCTGTAGCCAATAGCTTACAAATTAAGGGCCTCATTAAAATGTGATTTGGTCAATTGAATAGGGCTCTATATAAGCACATGGCATATTTTTTTTTACAGAAGTTTTTAGCTAGTGAACACCTTTCTTTTGGCTAGAAGTTCACTAACTAAAAACGTCTGTAATAAAATGCTCTTTGCTTTTATAGAGCCCTATTCAATTGGCAAAATCACATTTGAATGAGGCCCACAGTGCTGGTATTACAAGTACCCCAGACAACACCCAGTAATCGATGTAATTTGAGCAGACCACTTTGCTATAAGAACTGCAAATAAAAAATTGCAAGGGGTTAAAATTAATCCTTCTCCTCCGTGCATGCTGCTCTCCACCTTTGGGCTTCTTGCACTATCAAGAGTGCACTGATCACTTTTGGTTATATGCTCAGGATCTCTTCTGAGAGCACCGGTTCGAACTCGGTATTGCTCCACTGGAATATCTAGCATGGAACAACATACAAACTAAAAAAACAGAGAGTTACTGAGTATATGTATTCATGGAAATGCAAGATGACTGACAGCTAAAACTGAGGAGCTAAATTACATAGTCATGAATAAGATATCTGATGTAATCATTACTGACACTTTATGAGGTTATATACATGACAAGGCTGGTAACTAATAGGACTGATTTTGTTTTATTTAGGAACAGTAAAGCTACGGAATATGTTGGTGCGTTACAAATATCACATGTAATAGTTGTTAAACTACGAATCGTCGTCACGCTTTGCAAGCTCGCAAAGCGAGCTCGCAAGAACTGCGAGGGACGCAGTTTGTTCCGCAAATGTCCACGAGCAGCGGGACTTAGAACAAAAAATTTACGGACTTACACTACAAAAATACGAGTCGCGGGACTTTACAAACTTTACGGCCGAATCGTGCACATCGGAAAACATTAAAAAAGCAATAAATTCACAAAAAACTGACATAAAAAACTTACCCACAGCAAGGGGGGGCACCCAGGACCTCTGCAAGTCAAGTTACACCTTAATTTAAGTCGAAATTACCGAATTTAGACACACGAAAATCCCCTAAGCGAGAGAAAAAATGGCAGCCGAAAAATAACAAAAATTTAGGCTACAGGACTCTAAAGCCGCAAAACACCACCAATCAAATATGGCTTTTCCAAAAAGCTGTACGAGGTACAAGATACACTTTTAGCAAGGACGCTAAATCATCCACAACTGCGTACCACATACACATTCACCGCCATTTTACAACAAAAACGTACACAATGCGGAAGTACACAGCTACACTAACGCCCTCGCGCACGCAGCCTATTTACACTACACGCTGCACACATTGCTGACACTTACACCTCAGCTCCACAACAGTGCAAACCCACATTGTATGCTGCAGAAACATCAAAACAGATTGTCAGCTCTTCAGCACAATGCTTCCTACATATATTACTTACAAATAGGTAAAGTATATTCATTTATTAATGTATTTATTATTTAATTAGCATACAAAAAGACATATACACAAAAAAATAATATCGCAATAAACACAAAAGCCATTCACTGTGCGCCTCACAACGAGCGTCAACGCTGCTCATAGCACACAAAGGCTTGCAATAAGAGCAAAAAGCAGATCAGCGCTGACCTTACAATAACACCAAAAGCGCCTCTGATAAAAAAAAAACAACCAAGAGCCTCGCAATGAGGGCCGAAAGATCTCAGACCACCTAAAAAATTTATGTCTGTAGCAAACAGCATTACCTGCCTTACAATTTTATTGCCCCGTCATTTTTGATTAATTCCTTTTATCAATTAATAAAGGAAATAGAGGAGAGGAGAGATTTGAATTTATGCTAAGACTAAGTTAAAAAGTTATTGTAATGTAAGACAGTCATTCGAATAATAGCCCAGAATCCCTGGTGTTAAGATTATTGGCAAAGGTCATACTGTAGAAAATATGAAAGAAATTGAAGGTGTCCAATTATAATTACAAATGGAGAAGCAATAAAATGTAAGTGGACAGTATAATTCCAATATAACCCCCATAATGTGTGGAATTCTTTTTAAAGATCATTGAGCATAACAAAGCTAAAAGTTAATTGCAAGGAAATTAATACTATTTCTAAACAAATTTCACATTTGGAAAGTAGATTTCTTTTTCTCCAAAACCAGCGGTAAAAATACTGCAAAAACATGTCAGAAGTCAGAATGAGACTTGTTTTAATTAGGATAAATAAGGCTCCCAACTTTTCCAAATTGTGACGGATTGTGTAATACATTTCCTTGTAGCTTCCTCATGGCTGCACAGCTTTGGTAGCAAAGTGTCAATTCAGTTGTGCTGCACTGGAAAATTTGGGAGCAGTTCCCATGTAAAAAGTATAGGAGTCAATGTTAAGATATTAAAGACTTTGAAAGATGGAATTTTCCTTTAAGGATAACAATTGTTTATTATTATTCAAGAATTTACTTATGAAAAAGGTAGTTTCCTATTCAGTCATCGTTCTGTCGTTTTTGGCTCTCTGTGATATCAGGGACCGTAACACACCAGATCGTAGCCATTGAATAGCGGACGCGAAAGATCAAAGGCTTTGAGGGATGTAAGTTGCGATTTAACAAATCGATTGGAATCACGGCTCGTAGGCCGTAACTCAATCGAAGGCCTCAAGTCTTTGCCAATTGAATAGCAAAGTAACCTGCGACCTCCACTTGCAAGCCCGGATCCCAAAATCGCAACAATTGAATGAGGCTGACTTTTTGTAATGTATAACTTTCAAGCATAAAAATGTGTGTCATGTAAACAAGGCCTAAGAGTGACTTCCCATTAGTGTTAATATGGATATTTGGTCTCATGTAGGACATGTTCATTAATTGTGATGAAGCCTAATGTCTATTAATGCCTGTGAAATAATATTCAACCTATTAGGTTGGACCTTCTGTTTGTTATCAGTTTCTTTTGAATATAAAGCTGAGATTAAACATCATCTTTCACTTTTTTAGGGCTACCTAAATCAAGTCTTTTTTTATAGAATTTCATTGGGGCTTTCTTATGTACTATTCATTATATTTCTTTCACAGTGTTATGTGTCAATCTTCCCTCATGAAACCTGTAACAAACACATGCCATCCTCTTTTATATGTGTTGTGGAAATGGAAAACAATGTTGTTATTCACTGGGAGCAGTTTTATAATATCACATTTACTCCGAAATATGTATTATAAATCTATACTAAATGAAAAAGACAGCCTATAGAAACACTGTTAGAAAGATTTTCATTTTATGAAAAAGAGGAACTGCTCTCCTATGGCTTTATTTTTCAGAGATTAAGGATAATCTGCGTTTAATATGGTTCCCGAATTTTTCATGTAGATGCAAATCTCTCTAAGTAATTATTAATTGCTTATTATAAAGAGAAAAGATAGGACCAAAAGTAAAATTAATAATTTATATGCAAAAATAAGCACATATAAAATTTAACAACTTCGTAAAATGTCTGTGTAATAAAATGCAAGTTGTTAAAAATTAATTACTAAAGCACTGATTTGAAAACCAATTAAACAAAAGTATTGAATGTATAATATTTAAAACGTACCTAAAGGAATTCAAGAGCATTCACTTCACACTTTGATTCAGTTGTTGAATTATTCAAAAAATATGTTTTGAACAAAACAACTATACTGTACACATTAACGTCTACCTGTTGTCTAAATATAATTTACTTTTAGTAACACTGATTCATTTAATTGAAATTGTCCATTAAGTGAACATATATGTTACTCTACTTTTACAGCTCAACAGCATTTGAAGAAGTGGGTTCCTTTTCTGTATATGCAGTATTGTATCTATATTTTATTTTTTATATTTCAGCAATATGGATATACTTACTGTGTTGCAGGTTTACAAATGCTACTAAGATTTACCTGTACTAAAAAAATCTGTAACTACTTTGCTGCCTCATCTGTATTCACTAAGCTATTTTTTCTACAAACTTCTTATTTCCAACTCAAGGCTTTTGGGAGTTGTACATAGAACATATGGATAAGTGCATATTCCCGTAATAGAAGTATTAACTTCTTTTAAAACTGTACATCTGCTATGAATTCTAATCACCATATGCAGTAAATGCTTATTATGCTATTATATTCTTTATGATTCATTATAATAAAAAAAAAAGTGTTAGGGACTCATTCAAATGTGATTTGGCCAATTGAATAGGGCTCTATATACGCACATAGCATATTTTTTTTATTATAAGTTTTTAGTTAGTGAAGACCTTGCTTTTGGATAGAAGTTCATTAACTAAAGGCCTCATTTAATTGCGATTTGGCCAATTGAATAGGGCTCTATACAAGCACATAACATATTTGTTCACATTAGTTTTTAGTTAGTGAACATCTATCCAAAAGCAAAGTCTTCACTAACTAAAAACTGCAAAAAATGTTACCAGTGCTAAAGATGCAAAGTTGATATTCAATTACAACAATTTAACAAGCCCGTAATTGCGTTGTAACCGTAAATGGCAAATGTATAAAATAATTATATGAGTACTAGATAGGACTCGCAAGTGGGTTAAATACCTGTTCGTAACACTGCAAGAGCAAATAAACACACAAAACTGTACTTAAAAATACTGGGATAACCTTGCAAGCTTGCAAATCTGCAATAAAAAAATAGTGTTTTTATATTATATTTCCATGTTATATCGATCCTGGGAATGAAGGAGTTAATACATATCATGGAACCTGCATGGACTAGAACAGTTGCTTTATTGATTTTTATTGATTTCTACATTTCTCGTAAATGGCAAATGAAGCCAAAAATCCTTCGGGTACTAGAGAGGACCCGCAAGGGAGTAAAATTTCTGTCCGTTGCACTGTACCAAATAGAAACACAATACTGTATTTTAAATTACAGGGAAAGCGATGAAAGGTATTAGTAGCACAACATTCTCAAGCTCGCATATCTGCAATAACAAATAATTTTGTTATTTTTCATTTCCATGTTATATCGATCCCGGCAATCAATGTGTTAATACATATAATAGCACTCGCATGGACTAGAATATTATATTTATTGATGTTTTCATATTGCTTTATTTCTTGAATGCGGGTCCGATCGCAACTCAGACTTCAAAACCGTAAGTGATTGAAATTTAACCTCCATGTTTTAGTGACATAATGATGATGGTCTCTTTTACTCTTGGCTCTGTCTAAACCCATAGCTACGGGTTTGAATAATTTGCTACGTGCCAAAGCATGGTTTACAGATTTGGATTCCGGCCATGTCCTTGCAGGCTTTTCTAATTTAATCGCTCTATAACTCCAGCAAATTTCAAGCCCGCAGACATACGGGCTGTACAACGGCCACTGATCGGGATTTAATTTAATCCTATATCTTGTAGAATCAGTGCATTCGGTATCTTACCAGTTTTAAATCTATAAAGATAACAAATTAGTATTCATGTATTCCATATGAAGGAATATTTAGGTCTTTAAAGTTTGTAACAATTAATGGCAGGATTCAAATAAACTCTGCTTTGCTGGTTGTCTGCAATATCCCTAAAAGTTAACCATCGTTGAGTACATTAGTGAAGTGCTTTGTCTATTATATGTTAATCCACTCTGAACAAAACAGACCCCTTTACACATTCACGACATTCAACACATGGTGAGGCTGTGGCTATGGACAATCTTAATTTTACCAGACTTCTTCTTTTTCATCTATCAGCCTGTAAATTCATCAAATTCATAATGTCAGCTGGTACAAATCTGATTTGCTGTTAAGCTTTGGCGCTGTCACTATGATTGAGTAATGTAAAAAAGGCCTTTAGAAACCTGTGGTATTTATCCTGAACCATACTGGTAGGAACGTCATCTCAGATCCACTGAGATTTCGGCGTCTACCTATTAGTCAACACTATTTCTTAAATGGACTGTTCAGTCAAATACAAACTATATACTAATATATACTATATTAAAAAAGTGATTTAATATCTAACAGAGTAAAAACAAGTTTAAAATTAATAAGATATGTAACATTTTTTGGGTACAACAGGCATGTCGGGGACAGTGCACCAGTTTGGAAAAAACTAGGAAAAACTTTGTGATGTATGTTACAGATTAACAACATTAGTCGATGGCTTTTTTACATCTTAGTTTTAATTGGCTCTACTTTGATTGTAGACTTATTATTATTATTATTATCCTTTATTTGTAAAGTGCCAACATATTCTGCCATACATGGGTAAAAACAGTTATAACATTGGGCAGTCAAATAGAGGGCACTGCATTTTCCACAGAGTTTGGCTGTGAAACCGAAGGGATATAGAGCACTTAAGGAGGAATGTGATAAGCTTCATTAAACAGATTTGTTTTTAGTGAGGGTTTGAAGGACTTGAGGCAGAGGATAGTCTAGTGGAGCAAGGCAAGGAGTTCCAAATAATTGGGGTAGCTTTAGAAAAGTCCTGAAGGCGGGAGTAATAGGAGATGATAAGAGGAGAGGGAAGAAGAACGTTGCTAGCAGAACCGAGTGGAAGGGTGGGGGAGTATTTGTAAGGTAGGGATATGATTTTCAATTTTATTATGGAGGCTATAGGAAGCAAGTGAAGTGACTGAAAGATAAGTCTACAGGAGGCATTCATTATGGATTGGAGTGGTGATAAGTGGGTGATGGGGAGGCCAGCAAGGAGTAAGTTGCAGTAGTTGAGGAGATATATGATGAGAGAATGTTTTATAATTTTAGTTGTGTCTTGTGTTAGCTAATAACATATTTTAGAGATATTTTTAGTTGAAAAAGACACAATTTTATTAGTGAATGTATATGAGGAATGAAGGAGAGGGCAGGGTCCAGTAGAGGTGAGAGGGATAATGGCTTTGTCAATGATGAGAAGACAAGGAGCTAAGTCTCTGACATGTTGAGTTTGAGATGGGCGGACATCCAGGAGAATATGCTTGAGAGGCAGTTGGAAACTCGTGCTAGAAGAGGGGGGATCGATCTAGTGCTGAGAGATTAAATTTGATTGTCGTCTGCATAGAGATTTCAAGTGAGCATGTGTAGTTGCAGAAGATGAGTGGGCTTAGGACTGAACCTTAGGGTATGCCAACAGACAGAGGTCAAGGTGAAGAAGTGGTGCCAGAGAAGGAGACACTAAATGTTTGACCGTGTAGGTATGATGAGAGAGATCAGTGCTATGGATGCCAAGAGAGTAGATAATCTGGATTAGGAAAGGGTGCCAACTGTGTCAGCTGCAGCAGAGAGACCCAGAATAATTAGAATAGAGAAATAACCCTTTGGTTTTGCGGTAAGTCATTAGTGACTTTTGTGAGATCTGTATCGGTAGTGTGACGGAGTGAAACCAGATAGTAAAGTGTAAAGAAGAGACTTGAAGGAAACGAGCCGCTCAAGCAGTTTTGAAGTCAAGGGAAGTAGTGATGTAGGGCAATAATTACATGCAGTAGCTGGATCAGTTGAGTGTATGTTTAGAATGGGTGTATGTATTGCGTGTTTTGAAGAGGATGGAAACTAAATAGTGTTTAGGGAAAGGTTGAATATATGTGTGAGAGCTGGAATATGTGTGGGGGAGAGAGGAGGGATTAGCGATGATGGATTAGGATCCTGTGGACAGGTTGTAAGGTGAGGGGTTGATAGTAAACTAGAGAACTCATTGTAAGTTACAAGGTCAAAGGAGTCCATAATGCATGTGGTAATGTGGAACAGAGAAGGCTGGGTGTTGTTGGTTTGAAGAGAGGAGGGAGGATGCGAGCCACCTCGAGAGGAGAATTTATTTTGAATGTTTTCAATCTTACGTTTAAACGGCTACGGCTGGCAAAGTCCTCAGCTGTGAGACAGAAAGGAGCAGGAGGTGGGGGAGGGCGGAGGAGAGTGTTGAATGTGGTGAACAAAGGTTTGGGGTTGGAGGACAGATTCGTAGTGGATGAGGTCTGTTGAAGTGCTAGATTCCCTCCACAATTGTTTAGCAGTGCAGGGGGGTTTGTGTAGTCTGCCATGGTTGTTGATGTGAATGAGGGTAGTTTGCAAGTGGTTATGGGGGTAAGAGTGTCAATGGTGGAAGTAAGAGTTGTGTTGTACTGTGAGGTGGCAGTGTCTGGGCAGGTGTGCGATAGATCACAGCAACAGAAGAGAGATAGGTGAGTTAGAGGGAAGGAAGAGGGGGAATGGGGCAAAAAGTGCAACGAGAGGAAATTAAACTACCCACACCACCATCCTTCTTTGTTCCCAGGTCGTGGTGCGTGACTGAAGTGAAAGCCACCATGTGAGAGTGCTGCAGGACACGCATTGTCTGGTCAACAGAGCCAGGTTTCAATGATAACCAGTAGATTGAGGGAATTGGAAATAAATAGGTCATGAATGAAAGTGAGTTTATTGCAAATAGACCTTGCTTTCCAGAAGGCACAGGAGAAGGCGTCCACGTTGTTCATCTACAGCACTTCTTGCTAGCTTGAAGACTTATGGATAAATTATTTTTTTTGTTGATGTTTGATTTGTGCTTATATAGAGCCCTATTCAGTTGGCCAAATTGCAATTAAATGAGGCCCTATGTGTGTACTAATAGGGAAAAATGGAGTTTCCATTGACTTTCATGTGATTTTTGCTGAAGATGCGATATTGTGATTTATTCACTGGTTCTTGGCTTGGTATAAACTAAGAGACATTACTAAATTGGGGCAATGCTTTTGTTTAAATATATAAAAAAATATTTACCAATACTAATTGCTGGCTAGTGCACCCTACCACAAATCACTAGACTTTATATTTGTCTAGCTGAACATTTATACATAATATCTTCACATTTACAAACCTGCCTAATCTTTATATGTGTAAAATCTACTTCCACTGCATTCAACACAATTAAAATAATTTTCAATTGTCTGTGTTCTTTTACAAAATGTCAGGGACTGCTTAGGCCAGAGAATTGTTGGCTTGTTAAGGTATGAAAGGTTCTGATATACTCCTGAGAATGACTCATACATTTTTGGTTGTGGCACAAAACATCAAGATCTGCTGCTTGAATACAAATAGTGTGCTTATGGTTTCATATTGAAATGAATTTAGGTATAAAATAGATTAAATGTCATGCAAGAGAGAAAATGTTTTTGTAATATTTGTCCCTCGGGATCTAATTCCTCTTCAAGTGTAATTTTAGTTACGAAGTAGTATTATCCATAGTGACAGAAAGATTAAATATGTGCATTGTTATTTTGGCTTAATGGACCTTTGACAGTTGCATAATGTAGGTAATAAAATAGTGGTGAGATAAATAACAAAATGCCTTGACAAATATGACTTGCAATATTTGTGCATTAACCCTTTGGCTATGATTTTGAAGAACACTAGAGAGCATCCAAATTTTTAGTAAATGATCGAACAATTGTTCACACTTATGGTGAAAAGTTTAATGTTATTGTGGGAAAATACTACTTTACAAACAAGGGGCATGTGCATGGAGTAACTATGCAAAAAGTATGGCTTTCCTCATCTTAAGAGACTTTGTGGTCCTAGATTTTTTGTGTTCTTTTAAGGAACTAGTTTTTATTACTGACTTCTAGAACATAAGCTTAGCAAGTGGGTTATTTTGGGGAAGTGATAAAGAAGAATAAAAAAAAAAACACGTCCTTAACACCAAAAAAAATATTGTAAGTAGAAAGATACCAAAAATTTGGGCAGAATAAAAAATTACTTTTTTAATTACCATAAAAAAATAGCACATGCCATTTAGAAAAACCATAGTCTAGCACCAGCACTGACCAAAAAAAAGAAATAAATAAACCAGAACTTACTGTATTGTGACCCTTGAAGGGTACCTACAATATGGGCTACAATGAAGCTTAGTAAAATACTAAAGTCCCAACTAGGTTGAGACCTGTTATAAGCTGTAGATGAGGGAGCTCTGCTTACAGGGAAGAAATAGATTTAAGGTTTAATTAATTTAACATGTTTTTCTTTCCACTGAAATACTTTGCAAGGATATTGTAAAACATATATAAATGCATATGGCACTGTTCCCTGTAATCAAAAGTTTTTTTTATAAAAACTGTTTAACATATTTGTGCGGATCTACTAAGTTCATAATGTATATGTTTTTTTTTTTTTATTACAGCTCTTTGAGGCGGGAAAGATAATCTACAATCAGCGGCTCCTCCATATGTAGCTTAGGTTTACATGATTCATTGTGACTCTTGTAGGGTGAATAGAATAAACACAAAGGACACCCTTCGAAGCCACTGGAGTCACCGCACAATGACTGGAATATTATGAACATCACCCAAAAAAAGTCACAGCCTTAAAAATCATTCATCAAAAATGAACACCTGGAAAGCAATGTAGAGCTAAGTAAACTAAAATGACACTTTTCAAGAACTTTAGTGAAACGGCGCTAATGAAGCAATGAAGAAGGACAGCTAGCAATATCAAATTTGACTAGCATCACCAAACTAATTGTTTTGGTCACATAGATCATGGAGATTATACCTGACTGGATAGGTTTTACATGGTCTGGATGCAAAATACTTTACACCATTTAAAGCCATACGAAGAACGTAGCAGGAGTGCTGACACAGAGAAAGCGCAGTCTTTCTTTCTCTCTGAATAATTTAATAGCTGTATTTTTGTGGACTAAATTGATGCATGTCATCTATATTTGCACTGTTAAATCCATTCAGGGTAATGATACATGTCATCATTTGCACAGATGGACAGGAAGACCCCCGATCATTTCATAGTGCATCTATCAGGGGCTTGCAAGACAACGTGGAATTTCTTAACATGGACGCCTCATCCTCCAACCCCAAAGAGAATAAATGATTCCTTAGTCCCTGCAAAAAAATATATAGTTATATTGTATACAAACACAATATATATATATATATATATATATATATATATATATATATATATTTGCATATATATATAAATATATATATATATATATAAATATATATACACATACAGATGTACGTGTTTGCATATATATATATATATATATATATATATATATATGCTTAGTAATGGATTTATTCAGCAAGCGCTATTTACTAATTCAAGTTGTAATATGTTTTTGTTAAGTAGCTTGAATTCTGCACTTTCGCACATGTTTAAATATTTAAATAATCTTCATAGATGCATACCGTGTTAAAGTTTTGTCTTTATACTTTATACAATTTTGCCAAGGAGTCAAATTACAAAACTGTACTCAAGTATTAGCGAAATTTCTGTTAGTCTTTACTTTTCACTTTTAGAAAATATTTGTACATTTTTTGTTCTTGTCAGTATTCATGTGTCGTTGAGCTAAGTAAGAAACAGATCCTTTCTCTGCTATTTAATTTTTTTTTAACAAATGTGTTTTTTGTATGACTTACTGCCATCTAGCTTATGTTACAAAACAAATGAAAAATGTTTATTTTTTTAAAATGCAAAAAAAGCCTTTTGTCATGTCAGGTCATTGCAGTTTTCAGGCTGAAAGCTTTAATATAAATACTGTGTACTATATTGTAAAATTTTAGAATATATTTCTACTCGCATACATGTATAAATTTAAACAAAAAGTATTTTTCACTATAAATTTCAGTAAAAAAAGTTATTTTGATATTAAAAATATGATGGATTAAAGATTGCAGGATATAAAGAATTGTACGGGTGTCTTTATGATAGGGTAGGTTGAACCCAACAAAGTTAATACTAGTAACACATTTTATTTCTGCAAACATACTAACAGCTTTTTATTTATATATTTTATCTGTTTAATATTTTTTTGAATCCTGGCTGTGTATGGTGTACTTTAATGGCTACAGTTTACCTCAAAGGAAAGAAAGCCTCAAAACAAACCATGTTACATGTATAAATATAGTTTTACATTCAGTTTCCATTAATTAGAAGTTTATTAACCATTAGGATCTATTTTTCAAGTGTCATCTGAAAGCCCAAAGCCCACAACTAAATTAAGAATTTGGACTTTTTACAAGCAATGGGAATTCAATGTGTGTGCACTATGACTTCTGTGCTGTGATTATACTGTATATGTAGAAAGCAACTATGCCCATGCTTACCAAGACATTTTTTTAAAAAGGCAACTGGTTTCCTAAAAGGGCAACAGGCTTCCAGATAGCAATGAACTATTTCATCCTATGCATGTAAGAGTAAAATGAAGACAAGTAAAAGTTAAGTAACTGAGGAGCAGGAAATGAAGAAAAGTAAAGAAAAGAGAAAAGAAATTGGGTAGAGAGAGACAAATAAAAGGAGACAGAAAATGTAGGAAGGAGTGGAATGAGGATCATATCTGTGTGGGCCTAGTGCAGTATAAAACACTAATAAATATAAGTACAATTTGTACTAATTATGGTTCAAAATTGTAATGTGAAGTTTGTACTAATTGTGGTGCTATACTACTGCATCATAAAGAAAAAGTCCCATGAAAAACAATATTTTTTTCTTTGATATATATGGTACAGCTGTATAAACCTGAATAACTCCAAGTGCACCTCTGTATATGTGATCAAAGTTATATATTCACTGAAAAAAAGTTGAGTAATTGAGAAATAATTGAGAAATAACAAAACATAACTTCCCTAGCTATTAAAGGTTAGTACAGTAAATGCATTTATTTTATTGAAAAGAAAGTATCCTAAATATGATGGGGGCAATATGTTGAATATTAAGGTCTACAAAGGTTTTCAATTTACTTTTTTACTCATTAATTTTGTTTCTCTACATATGCAGTTTTGTTTTGTTTTTATATTTATATAACAGTGATATTACCATTCCTCATAGCAGCATAGTGCAACATTTCTTATTTACAATATTTTTTATATTTGCTATAGCTATGAAAGTATGATTGGTCGATTGATTCTGACGATTTCTGTCACAGTAAATACCTGTGATGAGTTATTCATTTTGACAACCTGATACTGAATCTCATGGATCTTGATACATGGTATTACAACCTACATATGATGAATTAAAATAATTGTATGACTAGATTGTGTATAATGAGGCGATGAGTATATAATTGTGTAATTTAAAAAAATATTTTGGAATAAAACTGAATTTTAACTTTTTAATAAAAATGTGTCATTATTTTCACATGATCTCAGGGATATATATATATATATATATATATATATATATATATATATATATATATACAGTAAAATCCTGGTTATCCGGCACCTAACCAACCCGCACTCTCAAGCAGCCGGCACCGGCATTGATTCCCCATTTGAAAAAAAAAGTCAAGCTAAACCGGCATAACCGGCACTATCTTGCATTATCTGGCAGTTCGAGACTGCAAACGAAAAATACTAACTTTTTTTCTAATTATTTTTTCTGGGCCTAAATGGCCCAGTTTAGGTGCTAATGCCTTTTAAAGGCATTTTGAGTTTTTTTGGGGGGGTTTAAGGGTCGTTTAGAACCTTTTTTTCCCGCAGACTCACGATTAACCAGTAAATACACTTATCCGGCAATAGGAAGTCCCTGTGGGTGCCGGATAACGGGGAGTTTACTGTATATATATATATATATATATATATATATATATATATATATATATACCAAAATGTAGGCAAGCACAAACGTTAAATTACCTTAATACGTTTATACACAATACCATACAAGGACATGTTAAAATATTGTAGAAGAAATTTGATGTGAGTAAAATTAAATTTAAGCAATACCCTAATACATTGTAACTATACTGTATTGTATGCAAACATATCCTAATTAGTTTCAGGTATCTCTTATTGATCTGAAGGCTAAACACGTCAAGTTTTAAACATATTTTTTTGTATGAAAAATGTATGGTCTATGGTATATACCAATTAAATATAAGATTATTTTCTCATCACTGCAGATAAAGATGTATATATGGACAGCCTCCCTGAGGATAAATCTAGAACGGTCAGAAAAAAAGTAGGACAGCCTCCTTGAAAGATCCCTCATCCACCCACGAGACTCCTAACAGGTGCTAGATACAGTATAAGCAGTTATATTAGTCACTGAAAACTAATGTTCAAATGTAAGTTTTAAAAGATGCGTTCAATTCTTTTGTACTGCTAATAAACCTATAAAGAAAACACTTAGGCCCTCATTCAATTGCGATTTGGCCAATTGAATAGGGCTCTAAATAAGCACATAACATATTTTTTAAAGGAAGTTTTTAGTTAGTAAACATCTATCCAAATGCAAGGTTTTCACTAACTAAAAACTTCTTTAAAAAAAAAATATGTTGTGTGCTTATTTAGAGCCCTATTCAATTGGCCAAATCGCAATTGAATGAGGGCCTTAGACCATTTCTCTATTTTGGGGAAAGTGACTTGAGTCAATGTGTTTAACAAATTCTAACTTATATCAGACTTAAAAACAAAACATGATTGAAAAAAGTATAGGAGAACAATGCCAACAGAAGACAGCTGCCAGCAAGACCCTACCAAATACTCCAGCATGAAGAAGAACCAGAAGTGACATCATGGATGTGACATAACCAGAACATCCTGCTAAATGCCTGAAAGAAAATAAGCAAAAAAGGAGTAAAATATTACTCAACATTGTATATATGATTTACTTATTTTATTGTTGGCAAAGGAAAAAATATTTTTCTTTCACCTTGTGAGAATACACCCAAATTAAGACAGTATATTGTGGTTCTTCATGTGTTAAAATCTGAGTAGCAAAAAGGAGAAAACCATACTCCGGAACCCTTCTACATTCATACATCTCTGTGGGCCTCTCTTCACAGCACACTGCCTCCTGTGCCACAGTTTCAATGGAAAAAGTTACAGAAACCGTTTCTTTCTTTCAAACAAACAGAACAAAAAGCAAAATTATACAAAAAGCTTTGGAAGCCTGTTTTTAAATAGGGGTTGGTTGTAAGTCGAGTCTTTTGTAACCTGTGGATCACCTGTGGTACTTTCTGTAAGTTTATCTTCCAAAATATTCTTTCACCACCTTTTTGAATAGAAGAAATATAGCCATTAGTTAAATGGGTGAGTAGTTTGCCTGTCTTATTCCCATGTCTCATTCAATATATCATTTGCCATTTGCACCATTCGCAAATTGTACATATCAAGTTCATCTTTTGCAGAAATATATTCCAATCTTGCATGATTATTATACTGTGCCTTCATTAAAAAATAAGATTGCATTAATATAGATTTTAGATTTAAATAGTTTAATCTTTTTAATTATATATTTTGTTATATATTCTATGATCACTGCTTTTGAAATAATAAAGAATTTGATAATATGTATTGTGTATTATTGTCCAGTATTCCTACATACATTACCGATTTAATGTCTGTTTCACAGGGAACTGTCACCTTCTAATTGCATTTCTACACCTACAGATACATGGTAAGATATATTGATATCATCTATACTAGAATTAATGATCCTGTGTACTAAATAATGTGATATTAAAAAGTAATCATTTCCTGAAAAACATTGTAATGTAATTAAAAATGAATTTAAAAATGTTAATTATTGTGTTTTCACATTAAATAGCCTAGTATCCAATGCAGAATTTTTATTTTGCATGAAGGAATTGTTTTTTTATTTTGTCAGAACTATCCCTTAACCCATCTAAACATACCATAAGGAGCCACATTAAAATCTCCTCCTAACATCATAGAAACATTCCATTGCTGAATTAAACAAGAATTGAACAAGGACTGAACACACAATGATACTTCACCTCGGCAAAGAGCAATTCAGGCAAGCAAATGTTATTTTTACATGTACTGCTACTTTTCTCCAGATATTGTCACTATTACTGTTTCCTCACACTTTCTTCACCTTCACAATCTCCTGCCTCTGTCTCAGTGCTTATTTGTTGACATAATGGGCCTGGTGAGATATTAAGGCCTCTTTTTAATAGCCCCTCAAACAGCTGCATCACTAATATTATAGGACCCCTAAGCCGTACTTTTGTTACATAACCGTGTCACTACTACTACAAAGACTCTAGGCCTTACCTTTCTTCCATAAGTGGCACCTTTCTGGGCTTACAGTAAAAATAAAAACCCATGGAGATACATAACATGCAGCTGCATCTTTTGAGTATAACCACAAGATATTATTGAGAAAAAACGAATTGCAACTCCACTCCACTATTGACTTGAGAGAAAAGGTATGGGAGCCAGACTGATGGCTGGAACTCACATTTCTCATCCAACAAAAAGACTACAATTCATTTAAACTGCAAAGTCTTCCTTTATAAAGATACAAACAGATACATACCCCACTAGATTACCTACACTATACACTGGCCTTTTCAAAAGCCTCTAGGCGTTACCTCTAGGCGTTGTTATGTAAGCGATACCGTTCTGGGCTTACAGGAAAAATAAGAATCAGTAGGACCTACATAACATAATTGCAACTATACTCTAATGACACGTTCAAACATATAGATTATTGCATTTTCCAATAGTTTTAGGTGTAATTACATTCGTACGCAAAAAGGTTGGGATCTTCTTATCACTGGTATGATAATAATAGCCCAATAGAATATACATGACCACATACTATAACTTTGTAACTATTACATAATACTTACCTTATTACTCAAACTTATCCACCTGAACTAACACTGCCTATCTTGGCAAATACATAATCAAAACAATGGGAAAATCAAGAAAGAGCATCTCAATGAAGAACATCCCAGAACTTTTCAAAAACATTTCCTCAAGTATGATTACCTCACAAAGATCTATGACATTCTCATTAGATGAATCAGACACTAAAAAAAGACCGGGAAGAAGCTTTTAAAATCAGAACTCTGCCCAGCAGTAGATGAGATTAAAAAAGGAGATTCAAGAACTTGGTCACCTTGCACAAGCCCTAGAACCATCACAAAGCAAATAATCAAGACTTAAACTAATGACAGCTCTCTGATCTCTCATAACTCCACACATCTTATAGAACTAAAAGAGAAACTGGAAGTCCTTGAAAATGAGTCTCGCTGAAACACAATAAGATTTAGGGGGTACCTAAGATGATTGTAGATATACTACCATATTTAAAGACTCTTATTAATTAAATTATCCCAAAAGCACCTGACAATTTTCTAGAAATGGAAAGAGCTCATAGACAGGGGCAGATCTACTAGTGGTACAGCTTGCTGGGGATGTATTTCAGGGAAGACAAAGTACAGGAGGATGGATTCTGTGAGGGCCGGAAGAAAGGAGCTGGGTGGAGATGGATTCTAAGAGGGGTGGGTGCTGTCTGGGGGTGATGTTTATATATATATATATATATATATATATATATTGGAAAGGGGTCTTGAGGGTGGAGCAGAAATGGTTAAGGGTCTTGATAATGTTAGCTTTTATGTGCAGTGGTCATCAGGAGGGCAACAGTTATGGGAAGGAGTCTGGGGAAGGAGAATAAGTGATTCGGTTCTGGTGGGGCCCCACCCCAAACATTTTTTATAACCACCACATTTTTTATAACCACCAAAGAGGGGCCCAATTTTTTTTTTTTTTTACTATGGCCGTCCATACTCTTGCTCCGCCACTGCTCACAGACCTCTGGGCTCTTCAGCAGCCCAAAGATATAATTGTTCGTTTCCTAAGACAAAACACCAGAGACATGACTTTAGCCTCTTCTAGACCTTGAAATGATCTCTGGACCAGATGAATCTCACCTACAAATATTTGCGGACATTAACCCTGCCACACTGCTTAAAACAGGACTTCTAAAACCAGCCCTAACTATATTAACAAAAAGAAAAACATAAAATACATATGGGGATTCCCATTTAATCTATCCTTCCAATTTGAATCATGTTCTTTCACTGCCCACAATCTAGAGAAATACTGCAAACCCTTACTCACCCTGAATCACATTATGGCTGATGAACTCGATACTCAAACTAATATAACCTCATAATTAGGACTTAGAACCTCTAATTATTATGTTGACACCACCAGAGGTGCCTACATAGGCACCTGATACCCACCATTCAGCATGGAGCATTTGGGAATTGATTTTAACTCTTTACTAACCTGCTGTGTCTTCCTCAGCCAATAGGCGAGCACTTATGTGAGAAAGAGAGTGAGTGGAGAGTGAGAGATTGATTAAGAGAGAGTGAGTAAGTGAGTGAGAGTGAGTGAGACAGTGAGAGAGAGTGAGTGGTGGGTGAGTGAGAGAGCATGAGTGAGAGAAAAAATAAGTGAGAGAGAGAGAGAGAATGAGAAAGGTGAGTGAGAGGTGAGTGAGAGGTGGGTGAGAGAGTGAGTGCGAGAGAGCAAGTGAGAGTAAGTGACTGAGTGAGTGAGAGAGACTGAGTCCTAAGTAAGTGAGTGAGAGAGAGCATGAGAGTGAGGAAGTGAGAGTATGTTGTGATCACTGTTTGCCAACGGGTTGCCCTATTTCAACATTTGATACTATATCAATATTATTTGTGATGACTAAATCTAAGATAGCTTCATTTCTAGTAGGCTCTTGTATAACCTGGGCCAGATAATGATCTCTGAGTGAACTCAAGAACCTGCTCCCCTTAGCCTAACTGCTGGTCTCATTTATCCAGTTTATTTCAGGGTAATTAAGTCTCCCATTATTAGAACTTGCCCATGCTTAGCTGCATTTCCAATATGTAACAATAATTGTATTCCCTTACTTTCAGCTATATTTTGGGGTTTATAACCTACTCCTACTAATATTCTTTTGGAATTTGCTGCTCCGCTATTTAACTCTACCCACAAACATTCAACTTTATCACTAGGCCACCATAAATATCTTCTCTGACTATAGGCTTAAATTCAGGCTTAACATATGCACAAATCCCCCCTCCTCTTTTACCAATGCCTCTATCTTTCCTAAATAGGTTATAACCATCTAGATTAACAGTCCAGTCATGAGATTCATCCCACCACCTTTCGGTAATGCCTAATTGCTAATAATTCTAACTCTCCCATTTTTCCTGGCAAGCTTCTGGCATTAGCAAGCATACACCTTATGTTATGAGTCTGTAGTTCTGAAGTGCATGCCACTGTACTTGAGTTACTTAGTACTACCTCCCTATTGACTATACTTCCCCTCCCCCATCTCCTCCACTATGAGTTGTTAATTCATCCCTTATACCCACTACACTTTCTACCCCATTACTTATATCTAGTCCCCCCCCCCCCACATACTAGTTTAAAAACACCTCGAGACGTTCTACCATCCTATCTCCTAGCACAAAAGCTCCCTCATCATTAAGGTGCAATCCATCCCTGCTGTAGAGATTGTACCGAAGTGAGAAGTCAATCCAGTGCTCTTAAAACCCAAACCCCTCTTTGTGCACCACATCTTTAGCCATGCATTAACCTCCCTAAGCTCCTTCTGCCTCCCTAGGCTAGCACATGGCACTGGTAGTATCTCAGAAAATATTACCTTGCCTTCAGCTTATTACCTAGTTTTCTAAAATCATTCTTTAGGACACTCCATCTTCCACTAACTTTGTCATTGGTACCAATATGTACCAAGACTGCCGGTTCATTTCCAGCCCCTCCCAATAATTTTTCTACCCGATCCACAACATGATGAACCCGAGCAACCGGGAGACAGCAAACTGTTCGATTGCTGGGATCTGGGTAACAAATCACCCCCTCTACCTTCCTTATAATAGAGTCATCTACCACCAAAACCTGTCTGTTGCTCTGCCTATTCTGCCCTCCTACTCCTCCAGTAGAAATGTTCTCCTGGCTGTTAGAGGGAACAGCTCTATCTGGCATTGCCATTCCTTAATGGACATCCCCAACAGTTTCACTCAATCTGTCAAATTTGTTGGTGTTTGCCAACTCAGAACTGGCCTGCCTCCTCCTGTTCCCCCTGATTCCCCTAACTGTAACCCAGCTACCTCCCTGGACATCATCACTAGCCCCAGCTCCACCCTCCATGCAAGGCCCAGATAAACTGTGCTCTGTGAGCACCAACCCCCTTTCCAGTGGAGCAATATCACTAAGTGCTGGAGTTCTCCTCTCCAGTTCTCCAATTTGAGCTTCCAGAGAGACAACATGCTCACACCTCTCACAGAGGTATGGACCCTGGATAATCTGTTCCAGTATTGCATACATATGACAGGATGTACACTGAGGGAGGTTGCCACTGGACTGACTAATAATTATTATTGTTGTCTACAAAAATTCAGTGGGAAAAATAAAGAATATAAAATAATATATTTGTATAAAGTTTTATAAAAAAATAAATATATATATATATCTTTTTTTATTCTTCCTCCTTTGCACTATAAATCTGCCATCCCTTTTCTTTGAACTCCCTCACTTTTGTTAGAATTACATTTTTGTTAGAAATGTTCGTAAGGTCACAAGTTCGCCCCTTCTCCTGTTTATATTGACTTCTACTTTCTCACCGGGGCACAATTAGCGTATTCTGCAATTTATCAGTCTTTACTTGAAAAGGAAAAGCTACTTGCTAAAACCATGTTGATACTAGTAACTTCTCTCTGCGCCCTTTGTCTCTCTACCTCTGCACCCTCTCCCTCTGAGCACCCTCTCCCTCTCTCTCTTTGAGCTGTCTCTATTTCTATATGCCCTCTCTCTCTCTGTGTCCTATCTCTTTCTCTCCCTCCCTCCTTTTCTCTCTCCTTCTCTCCCTCCCTCCTTCTCTCTCTCCCTCCCTCCTTCTCTTTCTCTCTCTCTCTCCCTCCCTCTCTCTCCCACCCTCTTTCTCTCTCCCTCCCTCTTTTTCTCTCCCTCCCTCCCTCTTTCTTCCTCTCTCCCTCCTTCTTCTCTCCCTCCTTCTTCTCTCCCTCCTTCTTCTCACCCTCCTTCTGTCTCTCTTCCCCCCTCCCCTCCATCTTTGTCTCTACCCCCTCCCCTCCTTCTCTCTACCCCCTCCCCTCCTTCTCTCTACCCCCTCCCTTGTCTCTCTCCCACCCTTGAAATAAGTCATTGAAAAATTGATCATACATACAGTTAGTAAAAACTCCAGCATTCTCCAGGATCCTAAAGGCAAAACACAAAGAATTACGAAAGAAATAGCTGATGCTATGGTTATTCTAATTTTGTTCAGTGGTGCCATTACAGAGAGGACATTTCCGGTAGCATTTGCATCTATGGACAGATCCAAAATACAGAGTCAAGTATCTTCTGCACACAAAAATCTGCAAATTCCAGGCATACACTTAAGCTCTGCTTTGTTTTTAGTCAGTGAGATACTACTGATCTCCCTAAGCTCAGTAAGCAAAGAGTCCATAACTAGGTTAACAAGGTAACCCAAAAACAAATAAATGAGAGATGCCCAATTTAGAATGGATTATGAATTTGGCCCAAAGATTCACCAAACACAGTTTTCATTTAATTGCTAACCTTTATTTATAAAATACCAACATTTTATTCAATGCAATTCTAAACACAGAAAGTAGTACATACCGTATATACTCGAGTATAAGCTGATCCGAGTATAAACCGAGGCACCTATTTTACCACAAAATACTGGGAAAACTTAGTGACTCGAGTATAAGCCGAAGGTAGGATATGTGCTGCCCCCTGTGTCCATATTGTGCCCTCTGTGTCCCCTTCTTGTGTGCCCCTTTCTTGTGTCCCCCTCTCTCTCCCCTGTGTCTCTTCCCCTCCTCTCTCCCC
This sequence comes from Discoglossus pictus, assembly GCA_027410445.1. NCBI lineage: Eukaryota > Metazoa > Chordata > Amphibia > Anura > Alytidae > Discoglossus > Discoglossus pictus. The sequence goes on along the minus strand of CM050163.1, from coordinate 459,145,653 downwards.
TGTGTCTCTTCCCCCCTCTCCTTCCCCTGTGTCTCTTACCCCCTCTCCCTCCCCTGTGTCTCATCCCCCCTCTCCCTTCCCTGTATCTCTTCCCCCCTCTCCCTTCCCTGTGTCTCTTTCCCTCCCCCTCCCTTCCCTGTGTCTCGTTCTTTCCCCTCCCTTATCCCCCTCCTCAAAACCCCTCCTCAACCTCCCTTCTCAACCTCCCTCCTCATCCTCAACCCCCCACTTCAACCCCCCTCCTCAACCTCCCTCCTCAACCCCCCTCCTCAATCCCCCTCCTCAACCTCCCTCCTCAACCCCCCTCCTCAACCCCCTCCTCATCCTCAACCTCCCTCCTCAACCCACCTCCTCATTCTCAACCCCCCTCCTCAACCTCTCTCCTCAACCCCCCTCCTCAACCTCCCTCCTCAAACCGCTCCTCAACCTCTCTCCTCAACCCCCTCCTCAATCCCCTCCTCATCCTCAACCTCCCTCCTCAACCCCCCTTCTCATCCTCAACCTCCCTCCTCGACCCCCCTCCTCATCCTCAACCCACCTCCTCAACCTCTCTCCTCAACCCCCATCCTCATTCTCAACGCCCCCATCCTCATACCCCCATCCTCAACCCCCGTCCTCATCCTCAACCCCATCCTCAACCCCCCACCCTCAACCCCCCTCCTCAACCTCAACCCACCTCCTCATCCTCAACCCCCCTCCTCAACACCCCACCTCAACCTCCCTCCTCAAACCCCTCATCAACCTCTCTCCTCAACCCCCTCCTCAATCCCCTCCTCATCCTCAACCTCCCTCCTCAACCCCCCTCCTCATCCTCAACCCGCCTCCTCAACCTCTCTCCTCAACACCCCATCCTCATCCTCAACCCCCATCCTCAAACCCCCCATCCTCAACCCCCCTCCTCATCCTCAACACCCCTCCTCAACCCCCCATCCTCAACCTCCCCATCCTCAACCCCCCTCCTCAATCTCAACCCCCATCCTCATCTTAAACCCCCATCCTTAACCCCCCATCCTCATCCTCAACCCCCCATCCTCAACCCCCCGAACCTCAACCCTCCATCCTCAACCCCTCTCCTCAACCCACCTCCTCAACTCCCCTCCTCATCCTCAACCCCCCTCCTCAATCTCAACCCCCCTTCCTCATCCTCAACCCCCATCCTTAACCCCCATCCTCATCCTCAACCCCCCATCCTCAACCCCCCCATCCTCAACCCCCCATCCTCAACTCCCATCCTCAACCTCCATCCTAATTCTCCCTCCTCAACCCCATCCTCATTCTCAACCCCCCACCCTCAACCCCTTCATTCTCAAAGCCCCCATCCTCAACCCCCATCCTCATTCTCAATCCCCCCATCCTCAACCCCTCCGTCCTCATCCTCAACCCCCCATCCTCAACCCCCCTCCTCATCCTCAACCCCCCTCCTCCACCTCCCTCCTCAACCACCATCCTCATCCTCAACCCCCCATCCTCAACCCCCCATACTCATCCTAAACCCCCTCCTCATCCTAAAGCCCTCTCCTCACTTTACCCATCTAATTACCTCCCCCTCTCCCTTTCCCTTCACTTACCTTACATCTGCAGCAGCTGCGGACAATGACGTGACGCTCATGTGACGTCACGTCATTAGCATATGCTGGGGTTGAGGATGAGGATGGGGGTTGAGGATGAGGATGGAGGGGGGGTGAGGATGGGAGGGGTTGAGGATGGGGGGTTGAGGATGAGGATGGGGTGGATGAGGATCGGGGGGATGAGGATGATAAGGGTTGGGGGGGAAAGAGAGACACAGGGGGAAAGAGAGACACGGGGCTGGAAAGAGAGACATGGGGGGAAAGAGAGACATGTGGGGGAAAGAGAGACATGAGGGGGCAAAGAGAGACACAGGGGAAAGACAGACACAGGGGAAAGAGAGACATGGGGTGGTGACTCGAATATAAGCCGAGGGGTCCTTTTCAGCCTTAAAAAAGGGCTGAAAAACTTGGCTTATGTTCGAGTATATACTGTACTTAATAATACCTATTTTCAAACAGGAGTAGAGATCTCTGTTCCTGAATGCTTAAATTCTGAAGGAGAAGGTTTAATAAGTGTTCTGGAGAAGGGGATTGTGTGTTGCAATGAAGCTGTGAGCTATACCATGTAGGGTCACCTAATATGAGTAGCTCATAGTAGAGAAGGCCCACAAATCACAGTCCAGTGTAGGAGGAATCACTGCAGTATATTTGCAAGATAACCTCATGGATAAGCACACTAGAGATATGGCCCTGATAGATGAAACTCTAGAGTCATAAAGTGCATATAACATTACTGGGGAAGAGAAGAGGGTGAGTATGAGTAGCACAAGATTTAATGAAGTGGTTGGGCCAAAATCAAGAGGACGCCCTGCTGCACATGTGTTGGGAGGGAAAAGGAAAAGCTGCTACTGCAAGGAACCTGGAACATTAGAATTATGACCGGGGCAAACTTCAGTGGTCAAACATAGGTTGACAAGACTAAACATTGATATTTTGTAAATTAATAAACTCAGATGAACTTAAACACAACTGGACTTAATGGGATATTTCATATCAGACACATACCAGATATTCTACTATGGTCAAGAATACCACAGAAGAAATGGAGTAGCCTTTATAATCAATCATAGGATGGCCAAAGCAGTTCTTGGTTACAACCCATAAAATTACAGAATTATTTAAATCTGAATTCAAGGCAAGCCCTTTAATATAACAGTGATCCAAGTATTTGGGCCAACTAAGGATGCCGATGAGGCTGAAGTTGTCCAGTTCTATGTGGATATTCAGCACCTCATGGATATAACACCCAGAAAATATATTACTCTCATTATAGGAGATTGGAATGCTAAAGTAGGGAAACAAACAATACTTGGAATATATGGCAAGTTTGGCCTTGGAGAACAAAATGAAGCAGGTCATATATTAGTAGAATTCTGCAAAGATTATTCTCTGGTCATAGTTGTGGTGTATCACCAAATTAATATTACACAAGGTTCGTCTACATTAAAAGGTATTTATTAAAAGGCAGATAACACAATACTATAAATGTATTAAAAACACAACAGCCCAGACCCACGGAGCAACACCCCCTTTTAAATCTATCTACCTATATATATATATATAGTAATTCCCTTCCCCAAACGCTTGATCTTACCCACGGTCAGACCATTGAAATCACCTCCTCACCCTCACCACCAAGGAAGAAAACAGGAAACAGCACCAGTTTCCTGCCTGGATATATCCTTAGTTGAGATGATGTAATTTACATCACATCCTGTCCATGAGCAATTGTGGGAGGGAAGTAAAGATTCTCAGCCCTCCTACAAAGGCCTGTTTAAATTACCATTCAAGGAAGACAAGTTACCACATTCCCTCACTTTTTCTTCTTCTATGTTGCTCAGTTTTCTAGTTATCCCTCTATTACAGGAGAACCTAGTGGGAGCAAAAACCTGATATACAGGAGAAATTCAACCCACCGTCCCTCCGGAATAGTTCCCTCAGCGACATAAGTTCTCCTGTACTTTCCTATGGCTGTAAATCCACATATTACACAAAAAATAGAATTTATAGAATTTAGGTGAGAGTGTGTGATAAATGTTTATGTATGTGCAATGTAAAACTTTATTGAAGAATGTTTGAGAGAGAGAAAGAAGAGGAAAAAGACACATTATTATATATCCTCCTTGCAAGTTTGATTGCCACACAAAAGTATATTATTATAATTGTCGTTAATACTTGAATGAACATGAGTACCAGCGACAGTGTTCGTAGGACTGGATGTGTCTCTGACTCATGAAGTTCCAAGGTAAAAAGCTTCATTGTCAAATTTGTCCAATCTGCATTTGCAGTAAAATTGATCATTTCAGTGGTAAGGTTTCTTGATGGAAATACCATGATACAAGACCCTTCTTCCACCAAACATATTTCATCAACTGTCCTATATTCAGAGTGGCCGATAAAGCATGCAATGTCCCCTATGCGGATCACCTCTTGCACCAGGTTTTCTTTTATCAACTGCACCCAGCCATCCTCCTCAGCTCCTTTCTCCCAAACACAACTGCACAGCCATCGGTGTTGAGATTTCCTGCAACAGCTTTCATCCATCTCCAATCCTGTAATAGTGGCCAGTCTTTTTGATGGGAAGTGTTGCCTGTAGATTCCATCACTTAACGTGCCAATGCTATGTATGAAGTTCAGTTGCTCTGCCTGCCCCTCCCAGCGGGGAATTGCCAGGATTAGTCCTATTGTCCCAGATTGTAGTCCATGTGGCATCCATTGATCTGGGCCTTCAATATAGCTGTATTTAAGATTGTCCTCAGTGATGTCCACTCCTTTTCTTTTCAATGACGTGATAATCCTTGCCTGGATGTCTTTAATAGTTTCCTTTAAATCTGCCAACAGCTTTCCTCCAATCATAGAACAGAAAATGGCAGTTCCCACTATTTCATTCTTAATGCTGTTAGCAATGGAAGCAATATTTTCCTCAACTAGATGCAGGTTGTTGGCAATGGTGTGTATGTCATCAACATTGTCTGTCAGTCTACTCACTGTAAGGGAGTCAGCTACTCCACCTGTTTTCATAGCATGTCCCATGCCATCAGTAAGGGAGTTTATCCGGCTGTTCACTCCAATGATGTCTGCTGAATTCCATACTCCCAATCCAGTTCCGACTTCTCCTAAAAGGGCTGCAAGTGTGTCCCGTTTTTCTCGACTCCCTGCTCCGGTCCACTCAATGATGGTCTCTTGTATACTTTGCTTAAACCACTGCCGCTGTGATTCCGGGCACTTTGGAGGAATAGAAAAATCATTAAAATTTAGAATTATTGGGTAGTAAGTCCACCCAACCCCTTGCACAACTGTTTCATGTGTTGGTACCACCACCAATCCGCCTATTGGCCATGGTACCTTCTTCTGATCTTTACAACGTTGCAGCTCCTTTACAGAGACAAATACTTCATCTATTGTTAGAACACACCCCTTTCCAGTATCAAAATTGCAGAATTCCTCTAGGTCAGGCTGGGCAGGTATAACTGCAGCGTCCCATTCTCCACCTTCTTCTAATGGTAAGTTACTCACTACTACTGTAATATTTGTAAACCTCCCTTGTATTGGAGCTCTAAGAGCTAATCCCCTGGTACTATTATGTGGCAAAATAATGTTTACTTGTAACCCTCCACCCTCTTTTACTTCCAATTCCCTGGGCCAAATAAATCTATCTGCTTGAACATAATGTAACTCCAATCTTTTCAAACTCTCTCCCTTATTTGCGGTATCTTCTGCCCTTATTGCCTGTCTCCCCATTCCTACTGTGATACAGCTTATACTTATCCATCCTGGAACAAGAATCCACCACAATCTTCTGTTGACACGCATCTTCATTCTTATACAGCCTTGCTCTGTGGGAACACTAGATTCCATCATTAGAAACATATACATAACAAAAACAACAGGGGACATTCTTTTTGCAAGTTTGTTCACGGCCCTGTAATCAATGGTAAGTCTCCATGATGAGGCTGCTTTTTCATCTCTATTCCCTTTTAACACAGCTTTTCTCACAGGCCAACATGGTGAGTTACATGCATACCCATTTCCAGATTTAATTATTCCACGTCTCTCCAGCATTTCTATCATCTCGGTAATTGCCCAAACAGGTATGTCTTGGATTAGCTTCTGCAGCCATTCTGGTTGTCCGTCTAGTTTCAGTTTGTCTTTTTCCAGACTTTTTATCGGAGAGACAATATATGCCATTGGGAGCACAACCCCTTTCGTCAACTCTGTACTTACCTGATTCACCTTTTCTGTCTTCCACAAACAAAAATTGGCAAGATCTACAATGAAATTTCCTTTTTTTAAAACTTCTATTCCCAATATTTTCTCTGGCCAACCCACTATTGCTTCTACTTGTATTGTTTTTTCTCCAACTGCTACATCAATTGGACCTGCTCTAACCTCCTGTGGATTCCCAGTAACTCCCATACTACTTACTGAAGAATCCCCATTTTTGACCCTGTTGGTCATTGTAACTGCTGCTCCTGTATCTACCAACATATTTTTCCCTACCCCTGCGATGACTGTATAACTGGTAGGCTGACCTGCCTCATCCATGGTTAAATTAGCTGAGTGAATGAGATGCTGAGGCGCAGGGGTTGGGATTTGTCATTGTGACTCACTTCTACTCCGTCCCTCTTTTATAACACTATATTGCATCTTTGCCTCACTTTCCTTCAATTTCTTCTCTGACTCAGCTACCTTGTTTTTAAGTATGTGATTTTCCTCTTCTATCCTATCCTTCTGTCTCCTGAGTTCCCAATAGCCCATGTTACCATTTCTCTCTCCCTCCTGATTAGCCCTCCAGTTGCTGCCATCCCTATTCCTATAGTCCCTAGGTGGATCTCTCCATCTTTTGTCAAAGTTCTGTTTTGGTCTCCAGTTTTGATCATCCTTCTTGTTCTGGGGTACATCCCACGTCTGGTTTCTCCAATTACCATCTATATCTCTACCAGACTCGACCTTAAATGTTCTTACAGCTGAAACAGAGCAGGCCTGTTCTGTGAAAGGATGCTTGATCCACCACGTATCAGCTCTAGTTAGTACCATTTCCAAGTCTGTTGGTGTTGGATCAAAAAGCCTGATAAATTCTTGACACTCCCGGGGAAGGGCTTCCATTACTTTTGCTATATGTTCTGGTGAGCCCAGCACTAGAGGCTGTTGCGGTTGTCGTAGAGTATACCAAAAAAATATCCTTTGAGCTACCTCTCTAGGACCATCTATTGGCCTCATGGTAATATTTGCTATTTCTTTTTCTATGCTAAGTAGATAGAAATTAGTTGCAGCAATTCTTCCTGCCTGATCAGACACACTGTTATTAAATCCCAATAGTCTACTAGCCAAAGGACCCATAGCGTATTCTAACAGTTCTGTCCATTCCTCTAAGTTAAGACCTCCTTTTTTAGCTCTATCTGCTCCCCTCATAAACCAATGTGTAAACGTATTAAAGTTGTTAGTTGGCATACTTCCCCACCATTTCTGGAAATTGTCTTTATCTGCCATAGACATCGGTCGAGTCTGCATAGAAAATCCTGTAGGTGTTTGCCTTGCATTAAATAATTCTGAAACAATAACTGGTGCTTGTGGTATGGTATCTACTTGTGGAACAGAATAACATAAGAAATCTTTTCTATCTTGGTTCATTTTCGGCACTGGTTCTTTATTTTGTGCCACAAACATATCCAGATCTGGATATATTTTGGCAATGTCTCTGACTCCTTTTATCCCTTCTAACTTTGTTTTATTTTTATAGTCCATTATTATGTTTTGAAGTTCTGTTATTTTTACTCCATAAACATCCCTCTGCTTTTCTATTTCCCTTAACTCCCTTTCTAGTTCCCCAACAATTGTAGTTGTTCTCAAAGCTGCAATTTTTAAACAATCCCTTTTGTCCATTGCTTCCTCCATTTTATTTGTTGTTTCCAAATTATGCTGCCGTAATTCTACAACTAAGTCTATTAGGCCTCCTATTGTGGCTACAACAGCTTGTGTGACCAAACTTTTTCTCTTCTTTGTTCTATACTTTTTGTTATTTACAATTTGTTTTAGAACATCCATTAATCTCTTCTCTTTTCCACTGTCTGGGTTTGCTGGCTCTGGAAGCTCATATGGACCATCATGTTTTTGAATATGTTTCCTAAAGTACTCACGCACTTCTGTGGGAAAGTATTTGGCCCCTTGAAAAGACATTTCTACTCTTTTACTCACCCAAGTAAGAATCCAAATCAATTTGCGACTAAAGTAGCATGCTTCTGAGTAGCCAACAATAGTTGATGACTATTCAGTAGGCCAGGTGTAATATGTAGAAAAATAGATTAGTACCCACAATGCAAATTATACTTACCTTAGTATGGTGAAGGTAATACTTGCTAATTAACTTAAAATATAATAGCAAGGCCTGCAGGGTAGGAGATAAACCCGAACGAGGATATGCAAGACACCCAAAATGTATAAGGTATGGAAGCCTATAGTGTATTAAAATGCACGCCTGAAATAATATATATATATATATATATATATATAATATTTAAAATGGTTTATTTATTATTATTATTTTTTTTTTTTTTTTTCTTTTTCTTTTTTTTTTTTCCCAGACCTGTACTATGATAAAGGACTAGAGAAAGAAAAAGAAAGAAGAGAAAAAAAACAAAAAAAAAACAAAAACAAAACAAACCCAAACTTGTATATTAAAATGTAGGCCCAAACTAGGATACAAAGGAAATCAGCATTCAAATACAACAAAAAGCCGCATGGAGCCTACCATATTGTATTCAAATGCAGGGCTAGGCCTGTACTCTGATATTCAACTCACTCAGATATTTGAAACCCACAAAAACAAACTGTATGATATCTTTGTTTTATGTAGCAAAATAAGCTAATACGATATAAAGGATTAAAAATAATAATAATTGAGGCCTATGCTGGTAGTCTATTACAATAAAATAAAAATGAAGGCCTGAAAAACTACTAGGCCTGCTAATATATTCAAAATTGAGGCCTGATGCCCAAACTTGTATATTAAAATGTAGGCCCAAACTAGGATACAAAGGAAATCAGCATTCAAATACAACAAAAAGCCGCATGGAGCCTACCATATTGTATTCAAATGCAGGGCTAGGCCTGTACTCTGATATTCAACTCACTCAGATATTTGAAACCCACAAAAACAAACTGTATGATATCTTTGTTTTATGTAGCAAAATAAGCTAATACGATATAAAGGATTAAAAATAATAATAATTGAGGCCTATGCTGGTAGTCTATTACAATAAAATAAAAATGAAGGCCTGAAAAACTACTAGGCCTGCTAATATATTCAAAATTGAGGCCTGATGCCCAAACTTGTATATTAAAATGTAGGCCCAAACTAGGATACAAAGGAAATCAGCATTCAAATACAACAAAAAGCCGCATGGAGCCTACCATATTGTATTCAAATGCAGGGCTAGGCCTGTACTCTGATATTCAACTCACTCAGATATTTGAAACCCACAAAAACAAACTGTATGATATCTTTGTTTTATGTAGCAAAATAAGCTAATACGATATAAAGGATTAAAAATAATAATAATTGAGGCCTATGCTGGTAGTCTATTACAATAAAATAAAAATGAAGGCCTGAAAAACTACTAGGCCTGCTAATATATTCAAAATTGAGGCCTGATGCCCAAACTTGTATATTAAAATGTAGGCCCAAACTAGACTCCACACACAATCAGCACTTGATTTCCCATGCAGAGGATAATTAGACAAAGTAATTTTTTTTCCTTCCCCACAAAAAAAATAATAAAATAAAATAAAATAAATAAATCTGACTATCTATTAATGTGATATTACCTCATAAATAACCTTTGTAGAAGTCTAAAATTCGTGGTCGCCAAATGTGGTGTATCACCAAATTAATATTACACAAGGTTCGTCTACATTAAAAGGTATTTATTAAAAGGCAGATAACACAATACTATAAATGTATTAAAAACACAACAGCCCAGACCCACGGAGCAACACCCCCTTTTAAATCTATCTACCTATATATATATATATAGTAATTCCCTTCCCCAAACGCTTGATCTTACCCACGGTCAGACCATTGAAATCACCTCCTCACCCTCACCACCAAGGAAGAAAACAGGAAACAGCACCAGTTTCCTGCCTGGATATATCCTTAGTTGAGATGATGTAATTTACATCACATCCTGTCCATGAGCAATTGTGGGAGGGAAGTAAAGATTCTCAGCCCTCCTACAAAGGCCTGTTTAAATTACCATTCAAGGAAGACAAGTTACCACAATAGTAAACACCCTCTTCAAACAGCCTCAGAGACAACGCTATACACGAACATCACCAGATGAACAGTATAAAAATCAGACTTTGTAACCAAAGATTGAGACGCTCTTTTCAGTCAGCAGGAACAAGACCTGGTGCTGACTGCATGAGCTTCTTATTGCAAAGTTGAGAAAAGAGGGAAATATGCAGTGATGGTAAAGAATAGATTTGAGGAATTAGACATGTTAGATAGAATGACTGAAGAACTTTTGTCAGATGTTTGTGGCAATGTCCAGAAAATACCCACAAAGAATATATCCAAAAGAAAGAAATGGAGGAGATGTAGATGGATTGAGGGCTTTGTATGTAATGGTCAAGATTTTACATTTTATTTGGTAGGATATGGAGAGCCAATGAAGAGACCATCAGAGAGGTGTAGTAGAGGAGAAATGCCAATTATGGTAGTTTTGCGGAGGCATTCATGTTGTGTGTGTGCAGTACTGTAGAAGAGATCAGTGTTGAGCTAAATAATAACAACAAAAATAAAGGTACTCAATCAGAGAACAAACTAACCTTAATAGGTTTGTTCTAGTGACATAATAATCCACTCTGAGAGCAACCTCTTTTAGCTCACTTCTGCCATTCATGGGGAGAAATATCCTGTAGTATATCAGTCTGGTCTCTTTCAGTAGAGTGATATAGTCCCACAATACCAGGCAATTCTACTCTGAAAAGCAGAAACAGCAAACCCTAGCTAAACATTTCAGCCTTAGTTGGGTGTAGCTGAGCTAAGGAACAGTGAGTAAGGAGTCCATGTCTGGAGTCTCCTATCACCCTTAGGTAAACTAGGCCCTAAGGATCATTTGCATAAGCAAAAACAAAAATAGAGGTACTAAATCAGAAAATAAACTACCCATAATAGGTTAGTTCTATAGGCATGATAATTCACTCTGAGAGTAGCCTCTTTTAGTTCAATTGTGCCCTTCACAAGCAGAAATATACCAGTTAATTCAACCCTGAACAGGAAAATAAGCAAATCCCAGACATATGTTTCAGCCTTACTTGGCCCTTGTAAGTAAATACCCTATTACTAAATTTTTCATTTTACAGAGTCACAGGTATTCTAGTCTTTTTTTTTTTTTGATTTATAAAGCTGTTACCTTTTCTGTTCATTGACTCATTCGCTGGTTCATTCAGTATCAGTATTGTGGACCCCTACTCCTTTAAAAATGTGCCTAATTTGCAAATAATAATAATAATCCCAGACAGAATTTGCCCAAGAATTGCTCAGTGATATAAGAATGCATTCACATTTTATTTTCACATTTCTAGCTTAAAGGTTATGTAGGGACCAAGGGACATAATTTGCTAAAATTGTTTCACAAATTCTAAAAATTGTAAATCAAACCTTAATTATAGATGTCAGATTGTCAATTCTCTGAGCACCTCATTTCTTGTTAACTGGCACTAAGCATCAAGAGAGCAGAGTCAAGCAGATAATACATGTGTCAGTACATTGAATGGAAAAATGTTCACTAAATATGATGGCTCTTATAAAACTATTACAGTAGCCATAGCTGAACATTTATTTTTTTCTACTCATGGTTTAATACTATTAATTTACTTGCACTTTTCTTAATGTTACTGTTATTTTTCCTTGAAATTAAGGGATTTAGCACAAAAATTTTGTTAAACTCAAACATCAAGGTAGCCAAATTTTTTCTTGGGAAAGTAATTGGTGATTTATTTAATCTGAAACGTCTAAATTCTAAGATGTTATATTATTTAAACAATGTATACAATATAAATTATATGCATAAACTATTAAATATCATTATGTTACTATTAGTGAAATATATTTTTGTATTATATATTATGACTGAGCAACACACAAATCTTGAATGCTTCCCATTTGTCCTGCAGCCCATTTTCCACACCATTCTATCTCTGTGTATATCATTCAAGTAACCAAGAAATCATTATGTGCACTACATGTAATAGGTAACACTGTAAAGCTCACAAGTACTTTTTTAGTATACATTAAAGCTATGATTAGTATGCTTAGTCAATGTGCAAGAGTAAGGTAAAAATAAGGGTAATAAAAAAACAAAACAAAAAAAAACCCTAAATACTGCTGTTCACAGACGGGAGTGTTATCATCCACAAACTCCATGCTATATAATGTAATTCTATGTCTATGCGTGTTATTGTGTATTTATAAATCTTTATTAGAAGGTCTGACTATCGCAGTAGTGCGTATGTATATATTGTGTATGAGGGAACTTTCTGTATATATCTGCAGTGTTGGTTGGCTGTGTATCACATATATAGTTGTGAGCAATATAGGTTGTTGCTGATGCTCCTGTAGCGAGCTCGCTGCAACTGCTGCCCTTGCGAAGCGAGGGCCGCAGTTGTTGGCAAGGAGTGCCGAAAGCGCTCCTTGCGCTGGTGGTGATAAGCACCATAGGAACTACACATCAACAGAAATCTCAATTACACCATTTACAATGCGAGACCCGTAGCAGCTTGAAAAAAAAAACGTGTTGAAAAATTTTGGCCCGGAAAGCGGAACTTACCCAAAAAAATATGACCAGCGGCACTTAGAGAAAAAAATAATACAAGGTCAAAAAAATGCGAAGTTAAAGGCCGAACTGCGCACATACTAAAACAACAATAACACCACCGAAATTAACAAACATAAAACAAAAAACACCACTCACAGCACAGGGGGACAGGAACGACATCTGGGAGTCAGGTTGCACGACAAATTAACCAAATTTGGCGAGTTTCCACACGCGAAAATCAAGAAGAAAACGGAAACGAGGCTACACCACCCCTGAACACGCATAACCACCACCAAGCACATAAGACTTTTACACAGGCACATAGGAGGTATAAAATACACTATTAGGGATAACGGAAAATGCTCCACACCTGTGTAACGCATAGACAAATCACCGCCATTTTACAACACTAACTTACAACTAATAACATTACCATTACAAAATGCCCAATTATACAGCTAGGCCGTAGGACTTTGGTGCTGATTGCGAGACACGCAAGACTTTAAAATTACGACTTTAACTGCCAATATTTTTTTCAAGCACGTAACTTGGAAAACCACCAAAAAACTACAATAAATTTTAACAAAGCATACAAACTGACACACAGCACAAGGGGAGAGGCAGGGAGCCTGTAAGTGAGGTTGCAAGTGAATTTGAGGCTTAATTGGCATTTTTCAGAGATCGAAAACCGGCTAAGCGAGGAAAAAAATGGCGGCCGTAAAAACTAAACTGTCTGAAAAAAGGATCAAAACGAGGCTGAAGCCCATAACACTTAGCCGATCAACGCATTCAACCTCCATGTTTCAGTGACGTAATGATTACAATCTCTTTTACTATTGGCTCCATCTAAACCCGTAACCACGGGTTTGACTAATTGATCATGTTCATGCCCGCAAATGGAACGTTCGTAAGCATAGTTTATGGATTTGGATGTCGGCCACGTATGTTACAGGTTTTGCTTCAGTCACTGCAGGCTTCAAATTTAATAGGGCCCATTGTGTGATAAATATCCCCAGTCAATATGAATTCCAGTATATTTTGCGTTAAAGATTTTATTCATCTTCATTTCAAAAGTTTTGCTCTCCTGGGTGTGCTTGAAATTTCCTTTAAATATTTTGATTTTAAGGTTTTGGATGGAGTGATTATTCTGTGTACAAAGTGGGTACAAAAACTGTTTTCAGTTGGATCATGAGAATGTGCTTTCAGTGGAGGGAGGATTGAAGAAGGAGGGAACAGAAAGCATTTCTTAATTGTAGAAGAATCGCCCAGAAGCAGACTCCTTGCTTCAGGGAATGTAACCATACCTCTCCAGAAATGTAATTGCCCATCTCACACACATTTTACCTATATATCATGGATTTCCCAAGAGCCCAGCAGAGGCATCAATGTTTAATTTTTCTATCTAAAAAACAGCTTTATAGTTTTCTCTTATTAATTATGCTCTTACTTAAGGCTGTTTTTTTATACAATTTCTGTTTTCATTGCGCAGTGACCCTTTAAATCTAATAATTACTATAATTACTTATTTTTATTTGTGATACATGTGATCATGATTTGTGTATGAGTAACAGTTGCTTGCTGTCTTTCCCATAGAAAAATATAAATAATGGTTTTGTGCATTATTATGACCCACCATAAAATGCATTTAGACAACAAGTAATTGCTCAGTGTGTGTATGAGTAGCTGTATTGTAAAAAATGGCTGTTATGGGGAAGAGTCTGTGATTCCGTCACACAGCCATTAAAGTCAGAGGAGAGAGCAATATACACACACCGAAAAGGCAAAAAATAGAGTGTACATACCTTGCGCACATACTTGCAGGTGCTCCTCCACTTCACTGCCTAGGGGCTCCAAAAAGGTAAATCTGGCACTGGCATGGCTGAATTTGTATTTGTATTAGGCATTAATCTTTATATTGATGTCTTACTAGGGGAAACTCTGGCTGCCATGTCTGGGAAGCTCCTTGAGTTATGCTATGTTCCTGTTCCTCTACCACACCATGCCCATCCTTGGTCGCTTTTTATTCTTATTTAAACCCTTTCCATCTATTCTGCCCTCCACTATTATTATTTAACCCCTCTGTCTATCCTACCCCCTCTATTCTCATTTAACCCCCCATTTATCCTACTTACCTCTTTGCCCTCTATTCTTATTTATCCCCTCTGTCTATTATGACCCTTCTGTTCTCATATAGCCCTTCTGTCTGTCTATACTGCCCCTTTTGTTTTCATATAAACCCGCTGTTTGCCTATCCTGTCCCTTCTGTTCTCATGTAAAACCTCTGTCCGTCTAACCTGCCCCTTTTGTTCTCATATAAACCCTCTGCCTGTCTAACCTCACCCATCCATTCTCATTTGACCCCTTTGTCTGTTATCCTGCACCTTCTCTTCTCATGTAAACCTGTCTACCCTGCTCTCTTCCTTCTGCTCAATTTTTATTTAATCCCCTGTCCTCATCTTCATCCCCCTCTATTGCTATTTAACCCCACTGTCCCCCTCAAACCTATATGCTTTAACATATTCTCTGGGATTTCCTTTTACCTAAACTATCCCCTACTACTCTAAGATATAACCTCTTGCTCTTTATACAGCATTTAGATGTTGTTCACTAACTTAAATTAATTTATATTAAGGTCAAGTTGCAGACTCTAGACATTTACCATTGTTTACTCATCATGGCTCTCTGTTATGTCACTCTTTGTGCCACGTCTACCCTATGTTACTCCTTTTTTCTAGATTTTAATTTTATTACTTCCCCTATATTTATTTCGGCCTTACACTTCACTGTGCCTTCTACCTAGACTTTGCTCTATCATTCAATTTCTACCCATATTTATTTATTCTATTCAGTTGTGCCTTTGTTGCCTGTCCTGGGCTTCTCTACTCCCAACCAACTGTCCTGATACACCCTATCCTAGAACTAAATTCTGGTCTGATTGTCAAAATGCTCCTTATCCTTCTATTTTCTCTCTTCAGTCTTCTGTTGTTCACTGCCTTACATTGCCTATCATTCACTTCAAATTCAAATTGCAGACTCTAGACATTTACCTGTGTTTACGCACTATTGAGTCACAATTTTATATAGTATTTGATGGAATCATAATGGTGAGTGGACTTCCGTTAATAAGGATTGTTGCTAACGCTTGCAGGCTCACGCAGCGAGCAGGCCGCAAATGCGGCACTTGCAACGACTTAGGCAGGGAGATCCGAAGGCGCTCACTGCGCTTGTGGAGATGAGCACCATCCTCTCCTTCCCCTGGGTCTCTCTTCCCCATTTCCTCTCCTTCCCCTGTGTGTCTCTTCCCCTTCTCCTCTCCTTCCCCTGTGTCTCACTTCCTCTCCTCCTGTATTTCCCCTGTGTCTCTCTTCCCCTGTGTCTCTATTTCCCTCCTCCTCTCCTTCCCCTGTATCTCTCTCCCCTCCTCCTGTCCTTCCCCTGTGTCTCTCTTCCCCTTTGTCTCTCTTCCCCTTCTCCTCTCCATCATTGCCTGCGACCCAAAATTACGACCCGCGGGACTTAGAAAAAGAAAATACACAAGGTTGTAAAACAAACACGTAACCATGCAAATCCAAAAACAAAAAAACACACACAAAAACACAATAATAATTAAAAAAAAACTCACCCACAGCAGGGGGGGTGGTTGGGGTCAGACAGCTAGGACATCTGGAAGTGATGTTGAACGCAAATTTAACCCCAATTTCCACAGTTTCGTCACTCGAAAATCGCCTAAGCGAGAAAATGACGGCAGAAAAAAATGAAGACGAGGCTCCACGACCCAGGACCGAGAAAAAGACAACTCAACACGTACAACTTTCCCAGGGGATCCATGATAAGCTTGAGACTCCGCATTAACCCCTTGCAGCGGGGGTCCGATTGTGCCCACGAAGTGTGCCCACATTAAGCCCACGTGACCCTTGCAGTGGGGGTCACGATCGTGTCCCCACCTGCATTTAAAAACTCTAAATTCCCTGTCGCGGCTCCTTAAAGGGCCCGCGGCACACAAACACTTAAGGCCGGGAGCGGGGGTACTGTAAGTACCCCCACCGGAATCGAACATTAACCCCTCCAGTGCTCAGGGTCCCCATTAGGACCCACGTAGGGTCCCCACATTAACCACACATAAACCCTCACAGTGGGGGCCCCGATCGCTTGAAATCAAATTTCCCGCCTTACGGGTAACCCTATAACTCATGGGGCTCTATAAAGAGTCCCATGAGCCCCTAAATAACCATGTCTCTAATAAGGGTCAATACAGACCCCCATAATCCCTTAATTAACCCTCTCACTCATGGGGGTCAATACAGACCCTTATCAGCCCTTAATTAACCCTGTCACTCATGGGGATCAATGCAGACACCCATCAGCCCTTAATTAACCCTGTCACTCATGGGGGTCAATACAGACCCCAATAATCGCTTAATTAACCCTGTCACTCATCGAGGTCAATACAGACCCCATAATCCCTTAATTAACCCTTTCACTCATGGGGCTCAATACAGATACCTATAAGCCCTTAATTAACCCTGTCACTCATGGCGGTCAATACAGAACCCCATAAGCCCTTAATTAACACTGTCACTCATAGGGGGCAATACAGACCCCCATAAGCCCTTAATTAACCCTGTCACTCATGGGGGTCATTACACACCCCTATAGACCCCTATAGGACACTAATTAACACATGTCATCCAGGACCCTCATGACACAAAGTGTAAGCACTACACTATTAACCCTAACTATACCCCATTAACTATTTAATCCTAACAATACACATTTTACCCTAACAGTACCTACGTAACCCTAACTGGGCCTACTGAACTGTAACTGGGCCTATTTAACCCCATCAAAGCCTATTTAACACTGGCTCTTATGGGGGTCTATACAGACCCTCATAAGCCTCTATTTAACCCCATCAGTCCCATACAGGCATATAGAGACCCTTATAGGGCAATTACAACCCTAACATTAACCATAAAAGTTCCATGACGGTCCTCAAGGATCCTCATGACACTAACTACAAACACTACACTGCACTATAACCCCTAATAAACCATTACATCTAAACTAACACCCCTCTACACTAACCTATTAACACCTACACTACCTGCCTACACTACCTACATACCCCCTAATAAACCTCCCACCCCACTAATTACAGAAAATAATAAAACCTAACTCACGAAAAATAATAAAACCAAAGTGACAGAAAATAAAAAATCTACATTACAGAAAATAAAAAAACCTAATTAACAAAAAAAAAAAAACAACATTACAGAAAATAAAAAAAAACTACATTACAACCCCCCTTCACACTACAGCAAATAAAAAAAAATACACACCTGAAAAGGATATAAATACACAATATATACAGTACATTACAATACAATAAAAATAAAATAAAAAGCAATACCCCCATTTAAAATATATTAAATGCTATCTAAAATACACATACCCCACTATCTAAAACACATTAAATCCTATCTAAAATACACACATATCCCACTATCTAAGATATATTAAATCCTATCTAACATACATACCCCACCATCTAATATACAATAAATCCTGTCTAACATACATACATACCCCACTATCTAACATACAATAAATCCTATCTACATACACAAACATTAATTCTAACCTAAAATAAAATAATTAAGACCACTTACCTTTGCAGATGTCCCTTTAGATCGCCACCCTAGGAAAAAAAAACAAAAAAAAACCGAATTAGTACATAACACTACATACAATAAATAAACATTCTAAATATTCAAAATATTTTACTCACCTTTCCAGCATGTCCCTATCCTTCTTATTTTCTTCTCTGGCGTGGCCATTGTTAAAAATAAACATTAGATTAGTACTAAATACATACACACAAAATAAAATAAAAATAATATACATTGAACTTACCTTTGCGCGATGTCTCCATGCTCCTCTGCTTCTGCCCTCTAAAAAAAAAAAACTAACAGAGGTCCTCATTCGCTGACCTCAGCGACACTAATGAGCCTCTTAGAGCTTTTTCTGGAAAAAAATTGGCAATGGCGCCTTCTGATTGGCTAAAACGCTATCAATAAAATTTCAGCAAATCAGAAATTAGAAGGTACCAATGTGTAAGCCAATCAGAATGGGATACACCCTCATATCCCATTCTAATTGGCTAATGCACCTTTTTTAATCCAAGTCAAAAACTTTATTGCCTTCAGCCAATCACAATGGGATACACCCCCACAGGATGGTTGGCTGGAGGCATCTGCACATTCTGATTGGCTGCAGTCTAATTGACGGTGACAACAGCCAATCAGAAGGTACTATTCCCTTCAGCCTATCCCAATGGGATACAGGGTGATTGGCTGAAGACACGTGCACCTTCTGATTGGCTATAATCTGATTGACAATGACAACAGCCAATCAGAATGCGCAGATGCCTCCAGCCAATCACCCTGTATAGGTGTATCCCATTGCAATTGAGCCTTCTGATTGGTTTAAAAAAAGATTGACAGGTGCATTGCCAATCAGAATTGGATATGGGGGTGTATCCCACTCTGATTGGCTCACACCTTGGTGCCTTCTGTTTGTCTGAAATTTGATTGACCGATTTTTCAGCCAACCAAAAGGCGCCATTGCCAATTTTCTTCCCGAAAAGGCTCTAGGAGGCTCTGTTAGTTTTTTTTACAGCGCAGATTCTTCCAGGGCCCAGCCGGGGCAGAAGAGGAGGAGGCCGGGCACATCGCTCCAAGGTAAGTGGAATGTATATTATGTTTATTTAATTTTGTGTGTATACATTGTAATAATGTAATGTTTATTTTTAACAGGGGCCGCACCAGATAATAATAAGAAGGACGAGGACATGCTGGAAAGGTGAGTAGAACATTTACAATATTTAGAATGTTTATTTATTCTATGTACTGTGTTGTACTTGTTTCTTTGGGTTTATTTTCTAGGTTGGTGATCTGAAGGGACATCTGCAAAGGTAAGTGTCTATTTTAGGTTAGATTTAGGGTTTGTTTATGTAGATAGCATTTATTGTATTTTAGATCGAGGGGTATGTATGTATTTTAGATAGGATTTAATGTATTTTGGATAGCAGGGTATATATGTATTTTAGATAGGGGCTATTGTATTTAATTTTATTTGTATTGTAATGTAATGTATATATTTTGTATGTATTTCCTTTTCAGGTGTGTAATATTTTTTTTTTCTGTATTGGGGGGGGCGGGGTTGTAATGTACCTTTTTTTGTAATGTAGATTTTTTTAATTTTCTGTAATGTAGCTTTTTTTAATTTTTTGTAATGTCAAATTTTTCATTTTCTGTAATGTCGTTTTTTTATTTTTTGGAATGTAGCTTTTTTCATTTTTTGGAATGTAGTTTTTTTTTCTGTAATGTGGCTTTTTTATTTTCTGAGGATTAGGCTTTTTTATTTTATGTGACTTAGGTTTTATTATTTTTTGTGAGTTAGTTTTTATTATTTTATGTAATTAGTGGGTTGGGGGGTTTATTAGCGGGTAAGTAGGTAGTGTAGGTAGGTAGTGTAGGTGTTAATAGGTTAGTGTAGAGGGGGTTAGTTTAGCAATGTTTCTGTTAGCAAAGAGTGCCGAAGGTACTCAGAGGACTAAAAGCCTTACAATTTTATTGACCATCATTTTTTGACGGGCAAGTCGCTAGTCACATATATAGTTCTCCGCAATATGAGTTGTTGTTAATGCTTGCAGGCGCGAGTAGTGAGCCAAAGGCGCTCCTTGCCCCTGTGGAGATGAGCGCCACATGACTTAGGCAGGGAGCACCAAATGTGCTCACTGCGCCGGTGGAGATGAGCATCGCAGACGCTCATCCCTACGACCCGCGGTATTACACATCAACACAAAACTCAATTACATAATTCAGAATGCGAGATCCGTAGCAGTTTGAAAAAATCGCCTTAAAAAATTACGTCCTGTAACACTTGCAACAAGGAAAGCGAGACTTACAAAAAAAAATACGACCTGCGGCACTTAGAAAAAAAGAATACAAGGTCCAAAAAATACGAAGTTAACCGCCGAACCGCGCACATACAAAAACAACAATAACATCACCAAAATTAACAAAAATATTAATAAAAATCCCTCACAGCTCGGGGGGACAGCCACGAAGTCTGGGAGTCAGGTTACACGCCAATGAACCACAATTTGCTTTGTTTCTACACACAAAAATCGCCCAAGTGATAACAAAAATGGCGGACGACACCATTTTACAACACTAACTTGCAACTAATAACATTACCATTCCAAAATGCAGAATTACACACCTAAACAAACACTTTGCTCTCGCGCACGCAGCCTACTTATACGACACAGGCTACACAAACAATAAACGCAAAAACACGCCAGACACATAAGACTTATACACAAGCCTGTACGAGGTATAAAATACACTATTAGGGAGGGCGCAAAATGTTCCATTATTATTATTATTATAGTTTATTTATAACACTCCAACATATTCCGTAGCGCTGTACATAAATTAAGTTCAGACAAAGATAAGTACAGATTAACATATAGCAAAGGAAGGAGGGCCCTGTCTTTGATCTAGGAATCCAATGTCCATGGTGAATTCCCAAAGTACTTAGGATAGAAACTCGAAGACTTACAATCTAAGGAATACACATACACAATTGCCGTCATTTTACAACACTAACTTGCAACTAATAACATTACCATTAAAAACTGCACAATTATACATCTAAACAAATGGTTTGTGCTCGCGCCCGCAGCCTACTTACTTACACTACACACTTCACACATTGCTGACACTTACACCTTAGCTCAGCAAGAGTGCAAATGTACATTGTATGCTGCAGGAACATCAAAAAATATTGTTAGCTCTTCATGATATTGCTTGATGCATATATTAAATACAAAAAGGTAAAGTATATTCATTTATGATTTTATTAATTCATTATTTATCATAAAAAAATACATATAGAGAAGAAAAGGAAAACTGGCGACAGGATCACAATAATCGGTTCAGTGCGCGGCTAACAATCATCGACGAAGGTGCTCAGAGGAGCAAAAGTACACCAGGGGAGAGGCTCACAATGAGCGCCAAAGGCACTCAGCGCGGCCCTTTCAATGAGCGCCAAAGGGGCTCACATGACCAAAAATACACCAAACGAGAGGCTCGCAATGAGCGCCAAAGGCACTCAGCGCTGCCCTTTCAATGAGCGCCGAAGGGGCTCACATGACCAAAAATACACTAAACGAGAGGCTCGCAATGAGCACCGAAGGTACTCAGACGACCAAAAGACTTTGTGTGGCAAACAACATTACCTGCCTTACAATTTTATGACTGTCGTTTTTTTGACGGGCAATTCGCTAGTCTCTTATGAATAAAACCCAGTGTCAATAATGCATGAAAACAATGCTTTGCAGAGGCGCATGCGACTTAAGATGACATCGCAGTATACAACCCGCAGAGCACGCGTGTATCACAAGTGTTTATACTTAAATATTTTAGTAGGCATATCATTTACTTTTCAACATTCATCATTATGCAAATCTTTTATAGGAATACATTTTTAAAGATACTAAAAAAGATATTTTAAAATACTGTAATTCAAAATTTCACAGGATAGAAGAATACACAGTAAATGAGACAAAGTGATCGGACACCGTTTACTTTCTTTTTTAAGGAGTGTGAAACTTTAGGATGGATAAATAGCAAATGTAGTGAAGTCTAGAAAGAAAGGACTTGGGCCCCTATTCAATTGAGCATTTTTTTTTACTGTAGCCCGTAATATAGCCCGTAAAGTAATTGGTATCTTTTAGCTACCTGCAATCCTTGCGGTTGTCAAAATCGTAACTCCAAACCATCTAAGCCTTTGATCTTTCAAGTCTGTAAATGTTACAGACTCAATATGCTATTCAATTGCTACAATTCCTCAAGCCAATTTCACACCCATAAATGGCAAATGTAGATGAAAATCCTACGAGTACCAGATAGGACTTGCAAGGGGGTTAAACAAATTAGTCCATCAAGTTCAACCTATTTAGATCTCCTCTGATTTGCAATATGCAGATGAATTGTTAATTGTTAATTAATCCAGAGGAAGGCAAACAGAAATAAACCCAAGTGAAACTATGCCAATTGTCTCAAAAGGGGAAAATACATTTAAAATTCCTTCCTGACCCCTGATACTGGCGATCAGACTCCTCCCTAGATCAGGACTCGCTCTCTAATTATCCAGGATATCCCTGAAAGCCCTTTTTATTTAAAAATATTTATCAAATCAGCTGTCACCACCTCCCTTGATAGAGAATTCCACATATTAACCACCCTTACAGTGAAGAACCTTTTTCTTTCTTTCTTTCTTTTACTTTTAATCTCAAAGGAAGCCCCCCTTGTCAGTCGAAAACCTCTTGGCACAAAAGGTTCACTTGACAAAGCCTTGTATTGACCCTGGATAAATTTATATAAGGTAATCATATCCCCTTTTAGACAACAAATGAGTGGGTTCTTTGGATTTGTATAATGCAATACTTTCCAATCCTACTTCTAATCCCTTAATAAATATGTAAAAAAGGAGAGGACCTAATACTGAACCCTGAGGAACTCCACTTACTACATTAGTCCAATCGGAGTATGTTCCATTTACAACAACCCTTTGCTTCCTGTCTTTTAGCCAGCTCTCAATCCATGAGCAGATATTTAATGAAATTCCTGTATCCCTTAGTTTGTTCAATAGTCTCCCATATGGCACTGTACCAAAAGCCTTTGCAAAATCCAAAAATACTACATACCCTGAGTTGCCTTGATCCAAGTTCCTACTCACCTCTTCATAGAAACTAATTTTTTTTTACATGACCTATCCTTCATAAATCCATGTTGTCTCCTACTTATAATATTGTTTAAATAGACATGTTCTTGTATAGTATGCCTTATTAACCCTTCTAAAAGCTTTCCCACTGCAGAATTTAGGCTCATTAATCCATAATTCCCCGGATTTGCTCTTGCTCCCTTCCTAAATATAGGTATCACCTCTGCCTTTCTCCAGTCATCTGGTAGAGTCCTTGTTTTTCGTGAATCTTGAAAAATTAGATATAATGGTTTTGCTATTACAGAGCCCAGTTCCCATGGTACCCTTAGATGTTTTCCATCAGGACCTGGGGCTTTTTTAACATTTATTTTTTCCAACCTCTTTTGGATTTCTTCCTGCGTTAACCTATTATTAGGTGAAGGTAGTGTAGCCCCATTATGTTGCAGTGTCCCAACCACTGGTACCTCCCTTGTGTATACCGAAAAAAAGATCCTATGTAACTCAACTACCTTTTCCTGGTCACTAATTTTAATACGGTTTGTGTCAAATTGTAATTAATTAAAAAATATTGGTATATGGTGATAAGTATGTATATTTAGTAAGGATTTAAATGTTGTTAATTTATGTTTAGTATTTTTACCCATCAGTTCTCTGTCCCAGTCTATACTTTATATTGCTGCCCTTAGATTGCTGCCCTTAGACTGCCCTTAAAATCTGCCCTTTTAAAATTGAGAGTTTTTGTTGGCCCCTTACAGTTATGTTTTTTTTAATTTAATCTTGAAGCTGTAAATGCAAATAAAAAAATCAAAACTGCACTTTAAAAGATGGGGAAAGCGATGAAAGACATTAGAATTACCGTATTTTTCGCCGTATAAGACGCACTTTTTCTTCCCCAAAACTGGGGGAGGAAAGTTGGTGCGTCTTATACGGCGAATATACCTTTTGAAACTGCCTCTGTCCTCTTGATTTCACCCCAGCGCTTCCTACCAGCATCGCGTCGGCCGGTGCGTCCTAGTGACGTCACACACGCAACGCTGCAGTACACGTGGAGTGCTGGTAGGAAGCGCTGAGGTGAGATCAAGATGGCAGAGATCAGAAGGAAGGTGAGGGTCAGGGGGATCAGGGGGGTCAGGAAGGATCAGGAGGGTCAGGGAGGGTCAAGGGCTCCCAAATGCTGCAGTATATGGATATGTATGTGTATGTGTGTGTGTATGTATGTGTGTGTGTGTGTGTGTGTATACATATTTATGTATGAGTATGTATATTTATGTGTGTATGTATATTTATGTGTGTATGTATATGTATGTATGTGTATCTATAAAGGTGAGGATCAGGACGGTCAGGGAGGATCAGGAGGGTCAGGGAGGATCAGGAGGGTCAGGGAGGGTCAATGGCTCCCAAATGCTGCAGTATATGGATATGGATATGTATGTGTATGTATGTATGTGTGTGTGTGTGTGTATGTGTGTGTATGTGTGTGTATATATGTATGTATGTGTATGTATATTTATGTGTGTATGTATGTATGTGTATCTATATATATATATATATATATATATATATATATATATATATTTGTGTGTAATGTAGGTGTGTATCTGTGTGTAAAGTGTATTTGTGTTTGAGTGTATTTGTGTTTGATTCAGATTTTTTTTTTCTTGTTTTCCTCCTCTAAAAACTAGGTGCGTCTTATCTGCCGGTGCGTCTTATAGGGCAAAAAATACGGTAATTGCACAACAGTCTCAAGCTCGCACATTTGCAGTAAAAAACATTTTTTTTATGTTTCATTTCCATGTTATATCAATCTCAGTAATCAAGGAGTTATATCAGGCCAACCACATGGACTATAATATTTTCTTCATTAATTTTTATTATTTTGTACATTGCTGGATTGCGAGTCCACTCGCATATCGGACTTCTAAACACTCATTGATTGATGTTTAACCTCCATGTTTTACTGACATCATGATGACGGTCTCATTTACTATCGGTAGTTAAGTTCTTGCTTAATTGATCATGATCATACTCTGAAATGCTACTTACTGGTGTATGGTTTAAGGTTTAGGCTTTCGGCCAGGTAGCTGCGGGCTTGATCAATTGAATTGCTCTGTAACTGTTGCAAATTTCAATTGAATGGAGGCCTTGGTGTACATATTCTGACCTGGGTCTTTGTTCTAGACTTGTATTTACAATAATTTTAGCCTTTCTGATACATAACTATGACGTGAATGCAAAATGTTTAATATGTCGCATTAAATTGCTTTGAGTACTACAGTGCCAACAAATTATAGAAAGTAAACATTTTACAAATAAGAAGACAAAGTTAAAAATCTTGGCTTTGAACTTTTTCTTTGCGATGTTAATATATATCCCCAAACTCCTCAGCCAGTTGTGAAATCTAATTTGAATGAGTCATATTTCATAAAAGTCAAGAATCTCCAATGAAAAGGCTTCCAGTGAAGATAAAAAGTGCTCCATTAAGAACAATTTCTATATTTGATGTCAGATTGACATGTTTTGCCTAATTAAGAAAAAACACTCACAATTTGATTATAATTATAAATATATTAATATATGATTAAATGTTCACTATTTTTATATCATAATTCATAATTTCAGCTTATATTTTAACTAAAAACAAAAAACTAGATCCCTAACTTCACTTTTTTTTTTTTTTTTTTTAAATAGTTTTTATTGAAAGGAATATACAGTGTTCCAGCATAACAAAGCAATAGGTAACATTTACATACTAGATTTTCAATAAATTTGAATGCCTAATAAACAGAACTTTAGTATACCCTTTCAGTTTTATCTTTTCTATTATTATGTAGCTACAATAACAACCTTTAAACTAAACAAGGGAAACTTTGAACAAAACAAAAATTAAATATGTAGAAACTAAAGATTTAAATAAATAAATAACTATGGAGATAAGGGAAAGGCCAAGGGACCAAGATATATCTGTATATTCATATCTAAATGGTTCCTTAACCGAGCCAGGAATCGAAACTATTTCACATAACGATTAATTACTCTTTGGCCAATTAATTAGTCAGGTCAAATTACTTAGTTAATCTATTATTTCAGTGCACTATCATCCAGAACATTTAAATTCTTAACTTATAGAACTAAGTAATATACAATCACCTCTTGTGCAGCAGCTCACACGAACCAGAGTTTTCAGGACCCCCTCTCAAGCCTCCTCCTCTCCAGGCCTTCATCTGGCTCAATTCTGATAGCTTTTTGCAATCTCAATCCAATTAGATCAGATCAAATCAAGGGCAAACTAAAAGACGACTCCAACCAGGGGTTCCAGATTTCATAGAACTGTGGCATAGTATCTAATATAGCATACGTTAACTTCTCATTTATTGCTATATAATTAATTTTCCTAATAACCTCCTGCAAATCTAAATTCCCCAGCTTCCACTGACTGGCAATGTGTACTTTGGTAGCGTTTGCCATCTGGAACAACCTATTCTGATTTGTTGATAAATTTGGAAGTTTAATACCCAGCAAGCAGGACTCCATGGTTGCCAAAACAGTAGTCTCAAATAATGACGCCGCCATTAGTGCTAAGCTTTCCCATAGCTTATGGACCACCGGACACAGCCACCAAGTATGAATATGATCTCCTATTTGTTGACAGCCCCTAAAACAGTTACTGTTTACTCTAGGGTCATATTTGTTAAGTTTATCGGGAGTGCAATATATCCTCTGGAGTACTTTGATAGATGTTTCTATGTGTGTGGAATTACAGGTTGCCCTACTTAGATTCAAGAACGATTTCTGCCACTTTTCCCATTCCCATTCCCCCCCAAGCTCTTTCTCCCATTAACAAATATATGCTGGTTTGTCTGTATTTTTTGACTTAGCAAATATGTCATATAATGAGCCTATTATTCCTTTTGCAAGTGGGACAGTTTTGCATATTACCGAGACCCAGGAGGTCCGAATGTTTTAAACATTTCACTGACCCAGCTCCTTATCTTCAAATAATTGTAATACTCCTTGGGAGGAAGGGCATATTTCTCAAGAGTCATCAAGTGACCCCCCCCCCTTGTACCAGGAACCTGACTTGTCTAAACCCCTAGAAGCCCACCAGTGTTTTAAAGCTGTACTCAGGGTCGCCCAAATCTCTGGGGAGGAAAGAACTGACAAAAGGGGGGATGCACCTACATTGAGCCTGTTCTTGGTCCTGGCCCACCTCAACGATGTTATAGTTAGTTTTATTATGTGATTAAATCAGGCTCAGTACTTCAGGCACCCATATTAGTGTTTCCCAGCCATGAGGTTGCATTTGCTGTTGTTCTAAAAATACCAAGCCTGGCTGATGCTTGACTGAGTGTGCTTGTGGTAATTGAGCAAGTCTAGCCGCCTTAAAGTAGTCCCACAGATTAGGGTATGATAGACCCCCTCCTTCTTATGTCTGAACATTATTTTTCTAGATATGCGAGATTTCTTGCTTTTCCAGATATATCTAAAAATACTGGATTTGAACCAGTCCAGTTCCATCATAGAGATCGGCATGGGTTCTAAAGAGATATAGAATCTTTGGCAGTATGTTCATTTTGACTGCTGCAATTCGGCCAGTCCATGAAAGAGGGTTTCTCCATCTTAGCAAGGCCTCATTCAATTTTTTATACATGGGGGGGGGGGGGGGGGTAGTTAGCCCTATACAGATCAAACAGTTTAGGTGTAATATTAACCCCTAGGTATTTTATATGTCTGGCAGGCCATTAGAAGGTATATAGAGATTTCAGGAGGTCTATATCGCCCTGGTTCATGCCTAGACTTAGAGCCTCTGATTTCCCCAAGTTCAGCCTAAGTCCTGACATTTTGCTAAACCTATCAAGAGTCAACATCAGTGCTGGTATGGAGGACCCGGGATTTGTTAGGGTACATAAAATATCATCAGCAAAGAATTAGCACTTATAGTGTTGCAGCCCCACTTGGAATCCTTGAATTTCTTTGTCCGATTTAATGAGTTGTGCTAGGGCAAATAATAGGGGCGAGAGTGGGCATCCCTGCCTTGTACCACTCTGTTTGCTAATTTGGGCTCTATGTTCACCTGGCAACATCAGGTTAGCTATCGGCGATTCGTAATATGTGTGGAGTAGGGTAACAAAAGGACCCTTGAGGTCAAACCTGTCCAGCACCTTAAACAGATACGGCCACACAACCGTGTCGAAGGCTTTCTCAATGTCGAGGGCCAGCAGGCACATCAGGGAGCTCGCTTTGTGAGCCAGATATTGAATATTGAGGATACATCTGACATTGTACCCTGCCTGTCTATGAGGTACAAACCCTGCTTGATCTTTATGGATAATCTCTGGCAGGAATCTGGAGATCCGTACTGCCATCATTTTAGCCAACAATTCGACGTCCCCATTCAATAGAGATATGGGTCGATAGTTCTTAACCTCACAAAGATTATCCCTACCTTCATTCGGGAACACCACCAGTTCCGCCTGATTCAGCTCTGGGTGCATTTTTTCCCTTTCAAAATAGCATTAAAGAGGGATGTAAGATGAGGGTTTAGTAGGGTTTCAAATTTCTTATAATATAAATTGGTGTAACCGTCCGGTCCCGGGGATTTGCCTATCTTGAGACTCTGGATTGCTGCCCTCACTTCCTCCGGTGAGATGTCTATGTTCAGATTAGCTAGTTGCTGCTCGTTTATGGAGGGAAGATCTATAGTTCTTAAAAAGGAGTCAAGATCCAGCCCTTCGGTCTGCAATCTAGATGAGTATATCCTCTTGTAAAAGGACTGGAACTCCTTCTGTATGTCCCTCGGACTACAGGAAATTTTGCCATCTAACTTCCTAATCTGGGTTACCCTAGACTGGACCTCCTTAGCCTTCAATCTCCTGCTAGCATCCTGTCTGGTTTGTTCGCTTTCCAGTAGTATAATTGCTTAGTTTTCCTCATAGCCTTCTCCGTATAGTAAGACAGTACCCCATCTAGTTCTAACCTGACTTTGTTGATTTGACTACGAAGCTTCAGGGTAGGACACTGCTGATTAAGCTTTTCTAGGTTGTTAAGGGTAGCAGTTAGCTCCTCCTCCTTTCGCATAAGCGACTTACGGTTCTGAGCAGTTAGCTGAATACAACAGCCTCTTATAAAAGCCTTATGGGCTACCCAAAGCCAGCCCCCCCTCTTCTCGGGGGAGTCATTGAATTCAAACTACCTCTTAATATCCTCCGCCAATGTTACTAAGCGGTTGGGGTCTGACAGTAGGTGCTTGTCAATCTTCCAGCTCCTAAATGGGGATAGGCTAGGTCCTAAAGTCATTCTGATGACCACTATAGCATGATCAGACCAGGGGCAAGGGACAATGTCAGATTCTCGGACGTTATCAAAGAGTAGGTAGTTCATAAGAAAAGTGTCAATCCTTGAATAAGTGCCATGAGTGGTTGAATAAAATGTATATTCCCTGCTATCTTTATGTAGGCCCCTCCAAGCGTCTACTAAGTTCATCTTTGCCATTATCTGCTTAATTTGACCCTGTTTTTGGAAAATGTAGTGTCCCGGGTGTTTCCTGATCTGTCTATTGTCAAATCTAAGTCCCCCCCGATCACCAGCCTACCTAAATCTCGCCATTCCAGCTCTCTCAGCAGTTTAATCAGTGTTTTGTGGGATGAATTTGTGGGGGCATATAGAGAGACCAATGAAATTCTATGGCCCGAGACTACTCCGGTAACCAAGACATAATGCCCCTCTTTATCTATTCTGCTGTGCTCCAAGCTGAACGCGAAGTCCTTGTGTATCAGAATAGCTGCCTGAGTCTTTTGTGGTACCTAAAGGCTTTCCTCCTATTGAAAGGCCAATTAAACCCCTTCACATTATGGGTTATAAACATAAATTCTGACCCACTCATCCTATTTCAGAGTCTAAGTGTGCATGCATTCCCTGTCTACCTGCTATTCCTCGCTCGACGCCAGTTCCTGAGAGTCCAAGGGTGAGTGGAGGCCCGGAGGGAGTTTGCTGGTGCTGGAAACTCTGGTCTCAGTCAAGCCAAAGAAAATCAGAAAAACATAGCATTAGAGATACATTTTGTAAAATCCCATCTTTCATCTGAACCGCTATAGCCTCTGCTGACCTAACTCCTGAAGCTAGATTCTGCTGGCTGCCTAAACCCTTGCTACCTTCATTTACAAGAACATAGAAGGCTGCATATTTCTCTATCGGCTGGGGCAACTCCGCTACTGGAGTTGCTATAGTTGCTGCTACCTGATAACTGGCTTGTTGCTCTAGCCTACATAGTTCATCCCCTTCTCCATAACTAGTAGTACAAAAACTAAACAACATTTCAACTTGTCGAAGTGAACTGAGAATTTGTATGTCTATCTCGAGTATCTACTTCTAACTGACCCCACATCTAAGGCCTTGACCAGCCTACGTTTTAACCAAGTTATTCTATGCGAATTCTCCTTCCGCTAAGATGTAGCAAAAAGTCCAGGAACTGAGTAAGTTCTCGATGTTACTTCCAGCTATTGTGCCGGCTTTCACTCCGATATTGCTATTGTCAGGCTTTCAGTAGCGAGACCAGGATCTCCTCTGTGTTGAGAGCTGTAAACAGCCTGGCTTTTGCGAGTTAAGTTCTTGTCTCTGGAGTTTCTAGGAGGGAGTGGATCCTCTTTTGGAAGCTGCAGGCCCACTAGGGTCCATTGTCTTTTCGGGATAGGAGGAGGTGGAGGGCGACCATGTTCTTCTACTGGTAAATCTGCTTGGCAAAGGCGAAGCTGGCGCAGTACTGCAAGACAGTCCTCCAGAGTGCGGGTGGTGTGTGCAGTGCCCTGGTAGCTAAAGGTAAGAGCGAAGGGAAAGTTCCACCGATACTGCAGTTTCTGCTGCTGAAGGATCGTCAGTGAAGGTTTCATCTGCCTCCTCCTGTCAAGCGTGTTGGGAGACAGGTCCACGTAGACTTGTAGATTAGAATTGTCAGGGCCTTTGACCATCTGCATCTTCCTAGTTTCTTCCAGTAAGAGATCTCTGGCCTCCTGCCTGAGGAATCGCACAATAACATCTTTGGGGGCCTCCGGATTTCTCGCCCCTCCAGCATCTCTGAGCTCGCTCTATCTCAAGGACCATCTCTGCTTGGTCGGGGAGTATTGCCGCAAAGGTCTCCTTCACATACGCCGCCAAATCCTGTGTAGCCCTTGGCACTCCACGTATCCTGATGGTTTTCTAGGTCTTCGATCTTGTCTGTCAATTCCATGATGTTGTACGAATTTTGATCAATGGCGGACCGATCATGTTGTTGCAGCTCTCCAATTTGATCCACTATCTCTTCCAGCATTTGGGTCCTCTGCCCCAGCTCCTTCAGATCATTCCTCAAAGGCTCTATCGCCTTAATTAAGAGCTGCTCGATAGTTGCTATGGATCTAGGCGAGAGATCAATGTGCTGCCATGCTTTCTTAGAGGCCTCCTGGTCTGATGAGTCTGAGCGATCTGAAGCCGAGTCTAGTGGAGACACGGGCTTGGCCACGTTGGGTGAGAAATGCTCTCGGATGCCCTTAGCTGAGGGGGCCATTTTACTCTTCTTCATGTCTGTAAAGTGGTGCTTCGCGTGCTCCAGAGAGCTGTAGATTTCCTCCTCCTATCCCCCCTGTGTGCAAACAGCTCAGGAGCATATCATTGTAGATACTACTTCACATCAAGCTGGTCAAATCTTGCTGTGATCTTGCACAGAATAGATCGTGGCTGCCAGCTAGTCAAAACCTCTTGTCGGGTGGCTTTTAAATCTCGTGGTTCAATAAATCATATTGGCCTTTGTAGCTTCTTACAGGATTTGTTGAATAGGAATAAGCTAGCCAATCTCTCATGCTGCATAGCAACTGTAATTTTGCTGTGTAACCACAGGGTGGAGGTGTGGATCTACAGTAGCCTTAAACAGATACCACTCAGTGAACTTTAGTGCCTGCAAGGCTGCAGGGCTTTCAGTGCCAGTAAGGTTGCAATATCTTCTGGTAAAGTTGAGCGCACAGCCTCTGGGCCTGGTGTTATTAAAATAAGAGTTTAGGTGGGGAAATGTGCAACTGTATTGCTTTGGTGAGGCTGCCCCTTCTTTCAGGTGCCTCTATGTCAGCCTCCTTCTGCTAGAGGACAGCTTGCAGGGCTTGAGTGAGGATGAGGTTAGATATGTCCCAGCACAGTAACCCCAGAGAAATTAACTCCTCTTGAGGTTTAGGCCCTCTTGATGGGGTATTAATAAAGGATGGCCTATCCAGGCTCAGACTCAGGCCCCAAGCACACATCGTGGTGCCGCAAGATGTCAGCCGCCTCTTCGCTGGCTTTTCTATCCGCCCCAACTTCTCCTCCTTTGGCCCCTTTGGCTCTCAGCCTCTGGCCCTGTCGGGCTCTCTAGTGCCTTCCTGGCTTCCCCCTGCCCCTTGCCTCTGAACTGCTGCTCAGTGTGCCTGATTGTCCTTGGGGAGCCCGATGTCCCTCTCCGCCAGCCTCCCAAGATGGCAGCCTCTTCTGCACCGCTGGCTCCCGCCGTTTCCTCCGTTCTCGGGATCTCAGCGTCTGGGGCCTCATCTCCCCGCCTCCTGCGACTTTCCGGTTGCTCGTCTGGGCTGGCACAACCCCGGGCTGGGGGTCTCCTTCCTGCCCCGGAGCCTCTCCACCGGGCCTGCAGCCTCCCCCGACGGCGTCTCTCTTCCGCAGGTCTGGGGTGTCCTGTGGGGGTTTGGGTCGGCCGTTCCTGATGTCCCCCGATGTTGCTGGAGATTCTGCAGGGCGTTTTGGGGACAATTAAGCTCAAAAACTCAGCCAATGTTACAGAGCTCTCCCCTAACACGTCCTGCTGCTCTGGACGCTAGCTCCGCCCCCTAACTTCACTTTAATGTAGAAATTTGTCAGATACAGGTACTCTCGTAGTTTGTTATAAATTATGGTAGAGTAGCAGAGAACAAACAAAGCATGGAAGTACCTCTCCAAATCTATGCAAGTGGTTTCACCTGAACAATCACAAAGCCTACTCGATAGTCTAAGGGTAATGTGTTATGGGTAAAATAAACCAATTAGCAAAAATTTGTAAAGAACCCATTATATAAAAATATAACTTTTAGTTTAACAGTTTAATAACAAAATGTACAAAGCCCAAATGGAGGTTATACCCATATATTAGTAAAGGAAATAATGCTCTAAACTCCAAATTCCTTAAAAATATATATTTTTTTGTATATAATTATACAAATTACCCAATAGTTATTTGGAGAAAAAATGTCCCTTAATCACATTATTGTGAAAAGGAAGAGGACTAATAACTCAGAAATTGAAACAGAATAAACCTTCTACAAAAGATATATTGTCCTGCCCCCAAAAGATAAAATTTATAATTTATGATGACTACTTCCCAGACACCAATACAGTGTTTAGGCATAGATCAGAAGAGACTCTTTATTGTTCATTTTTTTTCCACTCATGGGGGTCAATAAAGACCCCCATAAGCCCATAAATAACCCTGGCACTCATGGGGGTTAATACAGACCCCCATAAACCCTTAATTAACCCCATCACTCAGGAGGGTCAATACAGCCCCCCATAAGCACTTAATTAACCCTGTCACTCATGGGAGTCAATATAGACCCCCATAAGCCCTTAATTAACCCTGTCACTCATGGGGGTCAATACAGACACCCATAAGCCCTTAATTAACCCTGTCACCCATGGGGGTCAAAACAGACCCCCATAAGCACTTAATTAACCCCCTCACTCATGGGGGTCAATACAGACCCCCATAATACATATCATTAACTCTGTCACTCAATACAGAACCCCATAAGCACTTAGTTAACCCCCTCACTCATGGGGGTCAATACAGACCCCCATAAATCCCTAATTAACCCTGTCACTCATGGGGGCCTACCTACACTACCTACCCCAATCGATCAAAATAAATACCACAATCTAATATACAATACATGCTATGTATATAAAACACATACCCCTAGCTAACATACAATAAATGCTATCTATATATATAAAATAATCAAATTCTAAGCTAAAATAAAATAATTAAGACCACTTACCTTTGCAGATGTCCCTTCAGATCAGCAACCTAGGGTAAAAAAGATAAAAATAATTACTACAACACGTTTACATAAAATAAATAAAATAGTACATATTCTAAATATTCTACTCACCTTTCCAGCATGTCCCCATCCTTCTTCTTTTCCTCTTCACCGGCGCGGCCCCTGTTAAAAAAAAAACATTACATTATTACACATACATAAACATAAAACAATAATATACAGTGTACTTACCTCCCCACGATGTCCCCGGCCTCCTCGTCTTCTGCCCCGGATGGGCCCTGGAACAATATGCGCTGTAGAAGAAAAAATAGAAAAAAAAATAACAGAGATCCGCACTCGCAGATGTCCCCGACGCTAATGAGCCTTCTACAGAGTTTTCTCGAAGAAAATTGGCAATGGCGGCTTCTGATTGGCTGAAAACGCTGTCTATCAGATTCAGGCAATCAGAAGACGCCAATTGCGAGTCTATGAGAAAGGGATAAACCCCAAAATTCCACTCTGATTGCATAGCGCGCCTGTAACCGAGGCTACAAGAACCCGAAGCACAGAATACACTGACAAGGACGTATGACTTTTACAAACAACAATTACGTCCAGCGGAACTAATAAAAAAAAATACAAGGTTGCAAAAATATGAAGTTAACGGCGGAACCGTGCACATCCAAAAACACAAAAAGCACAACATCTAAAAGATACCACATAAAACAATTATCACACACAGCACGAGGGGACAGCCAGGACATCTGGGCGTGAGGTTGCATGCTAATTTAACTTGCATTTAAGAAGTTTTGAAAATAACCGCCAGGCACGTACGAGTTACCCAGGCACGTAGCAGATTCAAAATATACCATTATAACGGACGGAAAATGCTTGCGAGACAAGTAACACATAGAAAAAATACGTCATTTTACAACACTAAATTACAACTCATAACATTAGGATTGTAAAATGCCGCTTTACCCGCCTAAACACAAGGTTTGCCCTCACGCACGCAGCCTATTTACACTGCACACTTGCCACATTGTTGACACTTTCTCCTCAGATGATCAACAGTCCAACTGTACATTTTCACATGCAGGAAAATGCAAATAGATTGTTAGCTCTTCAGGATATTGATTGCTGCATATTAAATATAAATATTTAAAGTATATTAATTTATTAATGCATATTACGTACTTTATTAATTCACCGTCCTCACATTTTTTGCCCATTTTACACTGTACTTACATATCTGTGTTCGCGATGAGCGTCAAAGTTGATCGGTGCAAAGCCGGACACCTGAAGTACATGAGGGGATAGGCTCACAATGAGCGCTGTAGGTCCACAGAGGAGCAAAAGCCTTACATTGTGTGCAGCATTGCCTTGGCTTAAAATTATATTGCCCCATCATTTTTGACGTGCAAGTCGCTAGTATATATATAAATGTATAGTATATATATTTTTTTCTTCTGTGGGCATAATGTTGAATATATATATATATATATATATATATATATATATATACATACATATATAAATATATATTTATATATTTGGAGTCCCAAATTGTATTTCTGTGCTGGGCCCATACATATATGTATAATGTTGGCACCAGAGGGAATGTTTTTAACTTGTTTTAGACATTTAAATGAAATGAACACAATTGTACTATTTATTTACTGTACTACTGTACGGTGGAGGGCTTCTATCGTTCTTTTGCCTATCATAAATTAAATTATTGTTGTGGTAAACTACCTCCTCAAAATATCCTCTACACAAGCTAGAAACTGGCCCAAGCTGATGAGAGGCAGAAACCTTGAAATAGCTGTACGTGGGTGGGATTCCTAGCTTGTGTATAATCCAACCCTTGCTTTGCTCAAAGCTGTTTGACCCAGCAGGCATATGCTTAAGGGAAGCAATGTTTGAAAAGGTTATGGATTGCAAGAGCAAAGCCTTTATGGTCACATTTGCATGTCCCTGCCGTAATAACTGTATTTCTTGGAATTCTTGTTTTAGACATTCAAATGTGAACACAAATGTATTATATATACTGTATATATATATATATATATATATATATATATATATATATATACATATATATATATTCTCACCTGGGGGGGGCGGTAGACTCGGGGATAGCCCCAAGCGGCCAAGGCTCTAGCTATACCACTGCCCACAAATTGATTTGGTAAGATTTTTCTTTTGCTCTGGAAGGTGCAGTCAGTGATGTAAACAGACATGTAAACATAGACTTATCTGAGTTCTCAGTGAAAAATGCACGTTTTTCAAAAATGTAAAAAGTATTTCAACATGCTTTACTGTGCTGATTTAAGTAGCCCTTACTAAACCTAGAATAGGGTATATAAGACTACTTACCTTGCCCAAATGCCCCTCCAGTGACGATGGTCTTCTGTGCTTCGTACCTAGAGTTGAACTAATAATATAAATACCACTATGGAACAACAAGTCAAAATGCATTATTTTCTCACATTTCAGCTTTGAACTTGAGAAAAAAAAAACTTGTACTGCAGAAAGTTGCTTTGTCTCTTTGCATCGAGCAATGAATACATTTAATTGCATTTTCATCAGCGCTGAAATCTACTTTTACTTGTGGACTTCTGTTGTTTGGAACAATGTAGTTATTTTTGAAGCCTTTATAAATGTAGCCACATATGTAGCTATTGCATGTACTATACATGGAATATCTATCAATAGCCAATCAAAACAAGTTTCAGTATTTTTTCCCTTTTTTTCACATGAAGGTCCAGTGCTAAATAAATTTCTTTAAATTAATAGGTACAGTGATGTGCATCCCAACCATCCAATAAACTGTATTAGTAGTGTCTCAATACAATACTCTCCATCCATGCACAGGGTTCCTTTCTACTCCTCACCAGCTGGAGCAGACAGCAGTCATTTGGCAGTTTTTCATCAGATCAGACAGCCACAAACATAGAGCCACATTCAATTGATTGAATTTAAGATCTGAGAGCCCGTAAGTGAGCTTGCAAGCTACTTTGCTATTCAATTGGCGTCTTCTTGCAGGCTCGGATCGGCTTCCGAGTTACGGCCTTGAAAAAATTGCGCAGATCCAACTCCTAACTTACAGCCTCCAGAAGCCTTTGATCTGTCACTTTCGCAAGGCTAAAATAAAAAAACTTTATTCAATTGTTCAATTTCCCCAAGCTCACAAATGTATTCACACCCGTAAACGTCAAATGAAGGAGAAAATCAAACGAGTGCTAGAGAGGACCTGCAAGGGGGTTAAAAACCTATTCATAGCACTGTAAATGCAAATATAAAATCAATTCTGCACTGTAACTAACGTAAAGCGATGACAGACATTAGAATTAATTGCACAACAGTTTCAAACTCGCAAATCAGCAGTAAATAATATTTATTTATTATGTTTCATATGAGGGTTAAATCGATCTCCGGTATCAACGAGTTAATACATATCAGGTCACCCATATGGACTAGAACAGTATTGGCATTATATTTCATAATTCTTTATTTTAAGGGTTTGCGAGTCTGATCGCATATCGGAAACCCAAACCTTATTGAATGACATGTAACCTCCATGTTTTACTGTCGTAATTATGACAGTCTCATTTCCTATTGGCTGATTCGAAATGGGAGGTTACGGGCTTGCTTAATTGATCATATTCCCACCCTCAACTGCTCCGAACCAGTGCATGGTGACAGGTTTTTGCTTCGGGCCCGCAACTTGTGGCCTTGAGCATTTGGCTGTCTGTGATCGAGTTACAGGCTTCGAATTGAATGTGGCCCATAGCATGGAAATTACAGCTTTCAGAACCAAATTCTACCACATATGTCTTAATCTGAAGAACTCTTTATTGAGCAAGGTACAGCATATTTACAGGAAAAGTACAATGGTGAATTTAGACAGTAACCCAAAGTAATTAAATTAAACAGTGGTGCCATTAAACAATATTACTTGGTAACATAATTAAGTTATACATATTGTTTCAAAATATGTGACTGTTTAGTAAGCTAGTTGTTTGCATTTCTCTGCAGGGGGTCTTCATTGATAAACTGTCCCATCTAAGACATTGTATTGGCTCCACAAGGAACCTCTTAGATATGCTTTTAAAAGCAATAATTGATTTCACCGCCATAGACCAGGTCACACAGTATCACTTGAATTACCGCAAAACTATTAATAAACCAATACATACTAATAGCAGCATGTGCAACATGACTATAATTACTTTAGCAAATTGCAGCACACAAGTATAATGCACCCAGTATTCCAATACAGTGAAACAACTTCACTATAGCATAGTGAATATATCCAGAGCTTAATATGACACCACCAATACAGTGAATCACTTAGCCTAGAGGCCCAGTGCAAAGAGAGTACTTCACACAGCCCTGACTGGTACATGGTGGTTTGTGACAAGTAAAATATAACAATAACAAATGGTGGCAGTACAAAGTAAACAGGGGTCTATTGTACTCCTTTATTAAATAGAGTGATCTTAGAACCCCGCACATATCCCCAGACTCTGGTGCATGGGAGACAATGAAAAAAAAGAAAAATAAATAAAATAAATATATGAAAATAAACAAAACAACCCCATAATCCCACCCTCTAAAAATAAAGATTACCCCACCCAATAAATAACACATCTGCAAAGGCAAGTAAAATATTAGCATGTATTAAGAAGGGTATAGAAGCCACGGTAGCAAATATAATTCTGCTACTATACAAATCCCTAGTACGCCCTCATTTGGAATATGGAGTACAATTTTGGGCGCCACTTCATAAA
This sequence comes from Discoglossus pictus, assembly GCA_027410445.1. Lineage (NCBI taxonomy): Eukaryota > Metazoa > Chordata > Amphibia > Anura > Alytidae > Discoglossus > Discoglossus pictus. The sequence goes on along the minus strand of CM050163.1, from coordinate 459,106,657 downwards.
AAGGACATTTTAGAACTGGAAAAAGTACAGAGAAGGGCTAGAAAACTAATAAAGGGGAATGGAGGGGCTAAGTTATGATGAAAAGACTAACCAAATTAAACTTATTTTCTCTATAAAAAAGGCATCTTTGTCAAGTGAACCTTTTGTGCCAAAAAGGTTTTCAACTGACAAGAGGACATCCTTTGAGGTTAGAAGTAAAAAGATTCCACCTTAGAGAAAGAAAAGGGTTCTTCACAGTAAGGGTGGTTAAATTGTGGAATTCTCTGCCAAAGGAGGTGGTGACAACGGATTTGATAAATAACTTTAAAAAGGGGTTGGATACATTTTTTAATTAAAAAAAAGGGTTATCCTAAACAATTAGAGAGTGAGTATTTATCCAGTGAGGATTTTTTCCCCCTTTTGAGACAATTGGCAAAGTATCAATTTTTTTTAAATTCTGTTTGCCTTTCTTTGGATCTATTAACAACTAATCAGCATAAGTATTTTTAAAACTTTAATTACTATGGGCCTCATTCAATTGTGATTTGGTAAATTTTTAGTTAGTGAACTTCTATCCAAAAGCAAGGTCTTCACTAACTAAAAACTTCTGTAAAAAATTTGCTCTCTGCTTATATAGAGCCCTCTTCAATTGGCCAAATCGCAATTGAATGAGGCGCTATGTAACTATTTAACTATATAACATATTCCCCATCAATGTTCTCAAGTATTGAGGGCTTATAACCTAGAGGTGTCTAGTTGCCACGTCTGCTGGGTCAGGGCTATCTACTCCCCAAAACTCATGTATTCAAAAAGATGATTCTATGGGCCTCATTTTATTAATGGCTGTAAAATGGCTGCAAAGCTGCGATTCCTTGTGTGGGTAAATAATACCTTATCTATGCCTATTTCTTCAATAGTTTTAACAGCCTCCAACCTTAAAGAGTTTATTTTGATCTTAATAATATTAATTCTGTATGTATTTTCACTTTACTGCTCTGTACGCTGCTATTCAAATGAAAGGGGCCGCAGCACACCCCTTCCTACGGTCGATCGCAAGCCATGAAATCGGCTGTTAGCTTTGGCGGGCTTGGACCTGATCGTAGAGTGCAAGCCTGCCAAACTAATCATGAAAAATGATACAGTGCTGTAATTTATAGGGGACACATTGGGGGACATGAGGATAACATGTAGTACATTGGCTAGCTAACACATCACCGCTAGCCAATACTGTCATTTGTGGCCGCAGTCCGCTGGGCTTGAAGATCGAGTTGCTGTCTTGGAGGTCATCCAAGACAGGACCCCAAGGCAGTAACCCGTTCTCCAAGCCACAAACCATAGTATTGGCTAGCGGCGATGCGCCAGCTTTGCGGCCATTTTACGGACAATAAAGAGGCCCATAGGATCATCTTTTTGAATACATGAGTTTTGGGGAGTAGAGTGAATATCTATTTACCCCTAAAGATATCCAAGCCCGTCCGTATGGGCTTTGATTTAAATCTCCTGCGGCACACTAATTATTACCCCAAGCCGCGGGAGTACTGTAAGTACTCCCATGGCAACTAATATTAACCCCCCATGCTGCGGGGTCCCCATCAATACCCCCAGAGGGTAACCACAATAACCCTTGCACCCATCGGAACTCCCGATGCATTCAAAATTCAAATTTTGGGCCCTGTGCGGGTCCTGAAAGGACTTTAAAGGTCCTTAAAGGACACGCAAGAAATAAAGAATTAACCTCTGCCGCGGGGGTACTAGAAGTCCCCCCTGGTACCTCAAATTAACCCCATCACTCACAGGGGTCAATGTAGACCCACATGAGACTAAAATGAACCCCCTCACTCCAATATAGGTCTACATAGACACCTATAGGACACTATTAACCCCTAGGTTAACCCCATAAGTGCCATGAGGGTCCTCCAGGATCCTCATGACAAAGTCTAAGCACTACACTACACTATTAACTCTAACTTTACCCCATTAATACCTTAACCCTAACTATAGCACATTAACCCATACTAAAGCCTATTTAACCCTAATTTGGCCTATTTAACCCTAACTGTACCTATTTAACCCTAACTGGGTCTATCAAACTTAAACTGGGCCTATTTAACCGTAACTGGACCTACTAACCCTAACTGGGCCTATCTAACCCTAACTGGGCCTATTTTACCATAACTGGACCTAATAACCCTAACTGGGCCTATCTAATTCTAACTGGGCCTATTTAACCCTAAATGGACCTAATAACCGTAACGGGGCCTATTTAACCCCCATCACTTATGGGGGTCTATAAAGACCCCCATAAGCCTCCATCTAACCCCATCACTAATGGGGGTCATACAGATACCCAATCCGTCCCATAAGGGTCTATGAAGATCCTCATGGGACAATAAGAACCCTAATATTAACCCATAAGTGCCATGAGGGTCCTCCAGGACCCTTATGACACTAAGTACAAACACTACACTACACTATAACCCCCAATAAACCACTAAATCTAAACTAACCCCCCTCTACCCCAACCTATTAACACCTACACTACCGACCTACCCCCTATTAAATCCCCTCACCCCACTAATTACACAAAATAAAAAAGCTGTTACAAAAAAAACATTACAATACTCCACTACAAAAAATTAAAAAAGAACATTACAACTCCCCACTACAAAAAATAAAAAAAGAATTACATGCCTGCAAAGAAAATACATACACATGTATTCATAACATTACAGTACAGTAATATATACATTACAAACATATACTACTAACCCCCTAACTACAATACATTTCCCCCTATCTACATTACATATCCCCCTGACTACAAAATATTACCCCTATCTATAAAACATTACCCCTATCTACATAACATTACCCCCTATCAGTTAAATATTACCCCTATCTACATAACATTACCCCCTTTCTATAATACATTTCCCCCTATCTATAATACATTAAACCCTAAATCTAAGCTAAAATAGAATAAATAAGACCACTTACCTTTGCAGATGTGCCTTTAGATCGCACCCCTAGGAAAAAAGAAACATGAAATTAGTACATAATTAAACACTACATAGAATAAATAAACATTCTAAATACAGTATAAAACTTACCTTTCCAGCATGTCCCGATCCATTTTCTCGTCTTCTCCGGCTCGGCCCCTGGAAAAAAGCATCACATTAGTCACACATACACAAATAAACACAACATAAATAAACAATAAACATTCTAGATTTAAAACTTACCTATCTGTGATGTCCCCGTCCTCCTCCTCTTCTGCCCCGGCTGGGCCCTTGAAGAATCCGAGCTCTAAAAAAAGAAATAAAAAAAAAGTAACAGAGACTTCTTCAGGTAAAAAAAAACGTAATGGCGCCTTCTGATTGACTAACATTTAATTGACAGCCATTTCAGCCAATCAGAAGGCACCAAGGTGTGAGAAAATCTGAATGGGATACACCATTATACCTCATTCTGACTGGCTGATGGACCTGTCAATCTTTTTCAAACCAATCAGAAGGCACTATTGCCTTCAGCCAAACACAATGGGATACACCCCTGATTGGTTTAAAATTGATTGAGAGGTCCATCAGCCAATCAGAATGGAATATAGCGGTGTATCCCATGCTGATTGGCTCACACCTTGGCGCCTTCTGATTGGCTGAAATTTGATTTTCAGCTATTTCAGCCAATCATTTTTTTTAGAAGCCTCATTAGTGTCGGGGGGGCTCCTCCAGGGAGGAGCTCCGTTAGTTTTTTTTGTTTTTTTTTTAAAGTGCGGATCAAGGGCCTAGCCGGGGAAGAAGAGGAGGAGGACGGAGACATAGCGGACAGGTACGTTTGAAATTTAGAATGTTTATTGTTTATTTATGTTGTGTTTGTGTGACTAATGTGATGCTTCTTTTTTCCAGGGGCCGAGCCGAAGAAGACAAAAAGATGGACGGGGACATGCTGGAAAGGTAAGTTTAATACTGTATTTAGAATGTGTATTTATTCTATGTAGTGCTTAATCCTGTACAAATTTGATGTTTCTTTTTTCCTAGGGGTGCGATCTGAAGGGACATCTGCAAACCTAAGTGGTCTTATTTATTCTATTTTAGCTTAGATTTAGGGTTTAATGTATTATAGATAGGGGGAAATGTATTATAGATAGGGGTTATGTGTTATAGACAGAGGGTTATGTGTCATAGATAGAGGGTAATATATTATAGATAGGTATTATTTGTTATAGATAGAGGGTAATGTTATGTAGATAGGGTTAATGTTTTATAGATAGGGGGTAATGTTATGCAGATAGGGCTAATATTTAATAGATAGGGGTTAATATTTTATAGATGGGGTAATATTTTGTAGTCAGGGGGATATGTAATGTAGATAGGGGAAATGTATTGTAGTTAGGGGGTTAATAGTATATACTTGTAATGTATATATTGCTGTACTGTAATGTTATGAAAATATGTGTATGTATTTTCTTTTCAGATGTGTAATAATTTTTTTATTTTTTTGTAGTGGGGGGTGTAATGTTTTTTTTTCTTTTTTGATATGGCGTGGTTTGTAATGTTTTTTTTTTTTGTAACAGCTTTTTTATTTTTCTGTAATTAGTGGGAGGGGGGTTTAATAGGGGGTAGGTAGGTAGTGTAGGTGTTAATAGGTTGGGGTAGTGGGGGTTTAGATTTAGTGGTTTATTCGGGAAGGGAATAGTGTTTGTACTTAGTGTCATGAGGGTCCTGGAGGACCCTCATGGCGCTTATGTGGTTGATATTAGGGTTCTAATTGTCCCATGAGGGTCTTCATAGACCCTTATGGGACTGATTGGGTTAAAGTGAGGGTTACAGGGATCTGTATGGACCCCCATAAATGAACTGGTAAGATGGAGTCTTATAGGGGTCTGTATGGCCCCCATAAATTATGGGGCTAAATAGGCCCAGTTAGAGTTATTAAGTCCAGTTAGGGTTAAATAGGCCCAGTTTGGGTTAGATAGGCCCAGTTAGGGTTAAATAGGTCTAGAGGAGTTAAATATGCCCATTTAGATTTACATAGGTGCAGTTAAGGTTAAATATGCTCCCATGAGCTACTCTCATTCCTCCATTCACTATCTCCTCCCCTTCTAAAGCTCATAAGCAGAAACACTTCTTCTGCTGGCTTCTTGGGACATACCTCCTAACACAGGCCCCTCACCTCCCACTCACAGATTATACTATCTGACCACTAGGGGCAGATAACATATTACATACTAGGATCACTTACCAAATTACTTTCACAGATGCTTTCCTTTTCCTTCTATATGAAAAAACATTCTAACTTTGCATACCCTCCTACCTAATGAAACTTCACTTTCATCCTGAACCTTGCTATTTCTTATCTGCCTCTTCCATCCCCTTTAGATTGTAAGTAGAGAATTTTCAATCTTGTAGAGTGCTTTGGGAAAAAAAACACTTTCTACAAAGATTCTAAGCTCAAAACAGGGCCCTCCATTTTTTGCAGTTTGTTAACATTTATATTTTTCCTTGTTCTTTTCCTCTATATAGCGCTACGGAATATGTTGGCGCGTTACAAATAAAAGTACTAATAATAATAATAATAATAATAATAATAATATGCCAAGTTAGGTTTAAATAGGTACAGTTAGGGTTAGAGAGGCCCAGTTAGGGTTAAATAGGTAAAGGTGGGTTAAATAGCACTAGTTAGGTTTAAATAGGTCCAGTTAGGGTTAAATAGGCTCAGTAAGAGTTTGATAGGCCCAGTTAGGGTTAAATAGGCCTAGTTAGGGGTAGATAGGCCCTGTTAGGGTTAAATAGGTCTAGAGGGGTTTAATAGGCCCAGTTAGGTTTAAATAGGTCCAGTTAGGGTTAAATAGGCACAGTTAGGGTATGATAGGCCCAGTTAGGGTTAAATAGGTATAGGGGTTTAAATAGGCCCAGTTAGGTTTAAATAGGTACAGTCAGGGTGAAATAGGGTTTAGTTAGGGTCAAGGGGTTAATGGGGTATAGTTAGAGTTAAAAGTGTAGTGCTAAGACTTTGTCATGAGGGTCCTGGACCCTCGTGACACTTGTACGGTTAACCTAGAGGTTAATAGTGTCCTATAGGGGTCTATATAGAACCCTATTGGACTGATGGGGTTAATTTTAGTATCATGGTGTCTATATTGACCCCCATGAGTGATGGGGTTAATTTTAGGTACCGGGTGGGTGCATAATAGGGTTAATGTGTGCACCCATGCAGGGGTCCCTTTCGGAACCCTGAATTATAGTGTTAATGTTAGGACACTGCATCGGTCTTGATCGGACCCCTGCATTATAGGGTTAATGTGTGCACCCTGTTTGGGACTCCTGCATTATAGGGCTGATGTAGGGACACTGCAGGGGTCCCAATCGAGTCACGATCGGCCCACCTGCAGCCAGTGGGGGGCTTAATTGGAGCAGCCTCAAGGGCTTCACAGCCCTTGCAACTGCTCCAAGGTGGAAGTAAGCTGCGGCCATTTTTGTCCGTTTTGTGGGCTTTGTGGAGGAGTGGCCAGTGCATTTGAATAGGGTCGTAAGGTTTCATGCTGACAAATCTCCCTCGGCATTGTGGGATCAAAGGCTTTCCCTACAGTAAGCTGAGGCGGGGGTGGCCGCAAGGTATAGCAGGGCGCAGGCTGCAGGCCGCAAGCCGCCCGGAGCCCTCGGCCACAAGGGACTAGAATAGCTAAATAGCTTGCGGCCGCCACCCTTTGCGGCCACGCAGTTCCTACGGCCATTAATAGAATGAGGCCCTATATCTTTAAACAGCAAATTAGAAAAAAGTGTTAAAACAACCACTGAACATATCCACCTTTCTCTGATGACTTCAGCTAATTAAATATCAGATTATTTTTAATTCTTACTTCCTGACAGTCAGTAAGTGCTAATACAATGAGCCTGATTCAATTGCAAGCCCGCAAGTCTATAGTAGGCCGTATGTCTGCGGGCCTGCTGCTGGCCCTCGTAGCTTGCAAGTTATGGTACTATTTAATTGCTCAAGGCTGCAAGTTATGGGCTGATAGCGAAATTCGGAAAACATGCCGTTGTATGTAGCATTTGCGAGCTTGAACATGAAGGCCGTAACTCCCGCGATAGAAACAGCCAATGGAAACACAGATGGAGTTTTGAGTTCAAAGTCCTACGGGCTTGAATTATGAGTTACGATCGGACCCACATTCCAGATATAATGCAAAATTGATAAAACCGTAAATATGATATTCTATCACATGCGAGTTCCATTATATGTATTAACACATGATACCGTGATCGATATAACAAAGAAAATAAACATGAAATAAAGTATTTTTGTGGACCGATTTGCGAGCTTGAGAATGTTGTGCTATTAATTCTAAGACCTAACATCACTTTCCCTTTTAATAAAAGTACAGTATTGCTTTATTATTTGCTTTTAAAGTTCTCCGTACATGCCATTAAGCCCTTTGCGAGTCCTCCTTGGTACCATTACCTTGTCGGTTAAGTTTTGCCATTTGCAGGTTAGCAAGGGTGAATTGGAGCAATTGAATAGCGATTTGCGATTTTAGAGTTCGCAACTCTTGCGGCCATGAAAGATCAAAGGCTTGGAGGGGCATTAACTTGCGATGAGAACCCTCGCATCGAATCGGAGGCCATAGCCCATAACTCGATCTGAGCCCACAAAAAGACGCCAATTGAATAGCAAAATAACTTGCGGACTCTCTTTCCAAAGCCCAGATCTCCTGAAAGCTCAATTGAATGAGGCTCAATGTTTCTAAATTAAATCCTCTTAAAACTTTTAATTTGGTGCTAGATGGATTATCTATGTGTTTTTTTGTTGTGCAGATGAGATGCATTTTTATTTACATATATTTTTAAGTTATAACTATTTTGGTATGGGATTTAACTGGACTCGAGTCCCTTATCTGATTAATTAGATATATTACTTCATCAGTTGTCTAACAGAAAATCATTCAATGATTGCTTAATTTCTACAAAAAATATATACAATGTTATGTTAAGAAAATATTTCTTTATACATGTAAGGTTGTATATTAATATAGAATCCGTGCCATTATATTATATATACTGAACTGTAAGGGCATGTTTATGCATTGATCAGTAGCGTAAGTCTAAAACATTTTTACATTTTAAGCTAGTTTTAAGTCTGCTACATTATTTTATGCCACAATGACATGTTTTAGTAAATTATATTTCCATGTGTCTTTTAAAATTATAAATATAAAAAGACTGCATAACCTAAGTTAGATGTGAGGGTATCCAAAATTTATTTTCATTAAACAATCTGGCTAGTTGAAATTTTTTAGCTCATACTGTGATGGAGTATGTTAAATCAGTAATGAAAAACAAGCTTCAAGCATTGGGATGAATACAAATTAGAAAATTTAATAAAAATGCAGAAATATCAGATATCTACAGTTCTACAGAGGTTCATACTAAAGGAAACCCTTTGTCACAGAAATGATCATTTGTATAATTAGATATAATCTATAATGTAGCATATGAAAGTGGACAGAGATTATGAATATTTTGTTCTGGTAATCTCTCATAATACTGTATTCCATTATTATTCTGTTTCCATCATTTTTCTTAAAATAAGGCAATGTGTCATTTTCTGATACAATAGATAATATTACATTATTATTTGTTATATGTTATTATAGTATTATTTATCTGTAATCTTTAAGAATATTTGTTACAGGTTTATGATGCAGTAAATATTATGTTTAAATCAGAGGCTTAAAGGACCACTGTTGTCAGTTTTTTCTGTATGTGGTCGTTTGAATAACTAAAATTGATAATGGACAAAATGTTTCAAAAAAGTAAAATAATTAGCACAGCCTTTAATTTATTTTCTTTGCTCATTTGATTCTGTTACTCTCATTAGCATGTGCTAAATGATAGAAAAAATAATGATATCACATATACAAATAAACCCTACTAGCAATGGCCCCTATTCAATTAAGCAATTGTGGTTTACGGGAGCCCATAATGTAGCCCGTAAACTTATTTGCTATTCAATTGGTATCTTTTAGCAAATCTCAAACAATCTATCGGTTAGAGGCTAAAAATCACTGCGGTTGTCAAAATCATAACTTACAACCCATCTAAGCCTTTGATCTTTCAAGCCTGCAAGAGTTACGAATTTGTAAAATCGCAAATTGCTATTTAATTGCTACAATACCTCAAGCCCACAAAAGTTTTCACACCAGTAAGTGGCAAATGTAGAAGAAAATCCTTTGGGTACCAGGAAGAGCTCGAAAGGGGGTTAAACCCCTGTTCATAGCACTGTAAATGCAAATAAAAAATTTAATTAATTGCAAAATAGTCTCAAGCTCACAAACCTGCATTAAAATATTTTTTTTGTATGTTTCATTTTGCTGTCATATCAATCTCAGGAATCAATGAGTTTAATACATATCAGCCCACCCACATGGACTAAAACAGTATCACCATTCAGTTTTATTATTTTGTACATTGCTGAATTGTGAGTCTGATCACATATCAGACCTCTAAACGCTAATTGATTGATGTGTAAACTCCAAGTTTTACTGACGTAAGGAGGTCTACTTGACTGTTTCTAAATCAGTAGTAACACCCTTGCTTAATTGATCACGATCATGCTCTGAAATGCTACTGATGATTGCATGGTTTACGGTTTCGGCCTGTAATTTGCGGGCTTGTTCAATTGAATTGCTCTGTAATTGTAGCAAATTTCCAGCCCGCAGCCATTCAGTCTGCATAACTTAATCTGCGGGCATGCAATTGAATAGGGGCCAATGTTTGTAGTTGAGTTATTCACAGATCATCAAAATATGGAGCCTCATTCACTTGAGGCTTCGGGAAATGCGGGCTTTGGAAATGGAGGCCGTAAGTTATTTTGCTATTAAAGTGGCATCTTTTTGCAGGCTCCAATTGGGTTACGCGCTCCAACCTCCAATTCGTTGCAATGGTTAACATTGCATGTTAATGCCACTCCAAGCCTTTGATCTTTCAAGGCCGCAAGAGTTCCGAACGCTAAAATTGCAAATCACTATTCAATTGCTTCAATTCCCCCTCACATTGGGCCTCATTCTATTATCGGCCGTAAATCGGCCGTAAGGCTGCGATTCCTTGCGAGGGTTCAGTTAACTCGCGATTCTATTATACGGCCCCGCAAGGATCTCCTTTTACGGCCGGCCGCATATCTTGGAACCGGCCGTAAACTGTGAAATAGAAAAACTCAAAAATAAATTCAAGCCTGCACTGTACAGCTCTGTAAATGCTAGGGATCATATTGGGGGACATGAGGATTAAAAGTAACCCACTCTCAAGCTTGCACATCTGCCCAAACCCGAGTTCAAATTAACTGTTTATTTGCCGGCTGCGGCGTGGGCGTGTCTGAGGTGCTCCAAGCACTCTGGACTTTTTACATGTATATTTTACGGATATTAAAAAAGAAATATTTTACGGATTTGAGTACAGGATAATTATGTGCTATTTTTTCTAACACCTAAAATCCCTTTATAGTCTTCTCAAAGTGCAGGATGGCTTTATTTGAGCTATTTTATGTGCTTAATTGGTGCTAGCGAGACCTTTTTCCTGCAAGTAACTGCGGCTCGTTTTTAGCCTTGCAGAGAGGTTTCCCGGAGCAATTGAATTGCAAATCTCTTGCGGCCGTTTTAGATCAAAGGCTTTCCTCCGGCGCGAGCGGCCGCAAGAGATAGCAAGGCACCGGCCGCAAGCCTGCCGGAGCATCCGGCCGTAAGGGAATAGAATAGCAGAATAGCTTGCGGCCGGTCCTTGCGGCCCCGCAGCGGCTGCGGCCGATAATAGAATGAGGCCCTAAGCGAGCCGCCAGGGCCGCAAATGGCAAAAGTCGAACCACAAGTTATGGGTTCCAAGAAGGACTTGCAAAGGGCTTAAAGACATGTCCTTTAAATGCACATATTCACACAATACTGTATTTTTAATTAAAGGGAAAGTGATGTTAGGTCTTAGAATTACTAGCACAGCATTCTGAAGGTCGCAAATCAGCAATATAAAATACTCTATTTAGTTTACGTGTTATTTCTATCCCAGGAATCATTGTGTTAATACATATAATGGAACTTGTATGTAGTAGAATATCATATTTACGGCTTTATCAATATTGCAATATTTCAGGAATGTGGGTCCGATCGTAACTCGTAATTGAAGCAAGTAGGACTTTGAAATCCAACCTCCATTTTTCATTGACGTTGTGATGACGATCTTTGTTTCCATTGACTGTTTCTAACTTAGGAGTTACCGCCTTGCTCAATTGATCATATTCAAGCTAGCAAATGCTACATACGATAGCATTATTTACGATGTGCACTATTGGGCCGGGACTTGCGGGCTTGGCCAATTGAATAGCACCGTAAGTCACAGACGATGTGGGCCTACATCCCAGATACCATGGCTATCAGATAACAAATGATAATAATAAAAAAATTACAATTATATTTATTTTTAAACTGCTTTGCCCCCCACCCCCCATCCCTTGTGCAGACCATGCAATTGATCAATATTTGGGTGTAATTAACCCAGACTAATTTATATTTTTTTATTATTTAACCCCTTCCTGCCATGGGAAGCGTTTTTAATAGAAGCTAAATTGATATGTGTTCATGGTATGTAGTGTGTAGTGATCAATAGCATTGCTATGGGGACTACTGAGATTCAGACTCAGAGTCTACTATGGGTGTACATACGGAAAGTTGCAAGCAGATGGTTAAGCTGGAGAGCTATGTGCAAACCCCCCTGGGTGCAACTCAGTAAATCTTATGAAAGTTTTTTTTTGTGGAAGCCATGTAATAGCTCTGCAAAGTTGCTTCTAAGAACTCTTATAGCGATATGTAAGAATTGCAGGAGTTCCTACAGAAGCTATGTAATTAAGCTCACGGTCATTAAATTCCGATTGAATAATATGATAAGCTGCAAATATTTAAATAATGATGTACACCATTCATTTAATATTCACATTTGAAAGTCATACACAGTTATATCTAAAATGGTCAGAACGTCCCTATTGATGGATGACCCATCAATATGATTTTTTGATTCACAACTGACTGATTAAAGAAACCCATATATTTTTTCTTGTTCTAATTACTTAATTAAATAAAACGATGTCTAACTCCAGGTCCTCTCTTTGATATTAAAGGCATATATGTTTCCTGGATTATGAATGCATCTTACAGAGGATAATAGGTAGTGTATGCCAATAATTGTTTGCATGAAAAAATACCAAAATAAACATTAACAAACTCACCCTGATGTTTGCTAAATCTCTTGAGTTTGCAAGTAGTTGATTTTGAGTTAACACTCCTCAAAATCCCTGCTAAAATTGACATAAAAATGACAGACAGCTAATACATTTTCATACAATGTAACAATCAGTGATGGCAGTTTGTGCGGTACGGAATCATGGGATGTGTAGTCCCCCTTGCAGAAAGAAGCATGAAGAGTCAGACACTGATCTGTAGATCTCTGCACTGAGCTGCTGCTGGCTTGAAGTTTAGTAAATAGGTACTTGAAAGCAGTGATTCTATTGGTAGGTACACCATGCATATGTAAGCAGCTCTGGGGTGTGAAAAACAAGTTTAATTTATATTATGTATTTGTATAGAATTAATCAATGTAATGTGTGTTGCTGATACATGGAGCATATGTTACATTAGATAAAGGTAAAAACAGGGAAACTTAGATATACCTTTAAACTCTGCTGTTTTAATGACAAACCTCTCTTTTTTGCGAGAGGTTTGTGAAACAACATACTTATTATACTATAGAGTAATAGCTGTGATTCTTATTTTACGTGTAATGTACAACTAACTACTACAATAAGTTTATAAGTTTGAAGCATTTTTTATTTTTATGACTTAAACAACCTTCATGATAAATGCCCTTCAGGTTAGAAAGTGTTTGTTTCTGCATTCTACTTCTCACATTCCTTTTCTGTATTCAATACATTAATCTTCAGAAAAGCAATAAAAATGAAATGATAAAAGCATTCACAGAAACAGTCAGCAGTCATAGAGGAAGTTAGGTTGATAGGAATTATTTGCTAGAATATAGTATTGTATTTTAAAACAAACTGACATGTGTAGTGTTTCTCAGGAACTAGACATAACTATTAATTTTTAAGCAAGCCGCTGGGCAATTCTTGTTTTTTTTTCAAGATATTAATGGTTCCTCTTATTTTAATATTTATGACCACAAATGGCAATATATCTTTTAACTTACATGAATCAATCAAAATCGGTTATTATGAACAATACTAGCGACTTGCCCATCGAAAATGACGGAGGCTGGCAATGTTGTTTGCCATACAATGTAAGGCTCTCCCACCTCTAACTTGCGGGCCTCATCGCGTGCCTGTCTCACAGTCTACTTAACGGTCCTCACGATGAGTGACTTCGGCGCTCATTGCAGGCCTCGCCGAACCTGCTACTTTTTGAGAGTCCTGCGATGAGTGCCTTTGGTGCTCATTGTGAGCCTCTCCCACCGTACTTTATGGGCCCCGCAATGAGCGGCTTTCCCTCTCATTGCAGGCTTGGGACCACCCGCTACTTTCATGCCTCACAAAAAAAGCACCTTCGGCGCGCATCGCGAGCCCTGCAATTGCAGACGTCTCTCTCCACTCTCTGACCTCTGTGTCTGTTTCCCCTCTTTCCCTCCTCCCCTCTCCCTGCCCTGTTTTTCCCCTTATTTCCCTCTCTTGTGTCTCTTTCCACCCTCTTCCCCCCCTCTCCCTCCCCTGTGTCTTTCTCCTCTCTGTCTCTGTTCAAGTCTTGTATGCATCGCCATGAATGCCGTTGTTTGTATTTTCCAAGTTTTTCAGGGCTCGCGTTGATGGGTTAGATGTTACTGGCTTCGGCCTCGTATCGATCCTTTTTGAAAAAATGTACGTCTTTACGCAGGGCCATTTTTTTCCTAGCTTAGCCAGGCAAATAACAACTATGATTGGACAGTGTACCCTTAGAGAGATCCTGAAAGTCCACAAATGCAAGGGCAAAGTTATAATGAGGCACACAGTCAAGTATAATTAATAAACCTGTAAACATAGCCCTTGAAACACTTGTTTCAATAAACAGAATTCAAGTGACATCCAGTACTTGACACGCAAATGACACTCTTTGATAATTTGTTTCATGGTTTACCACCAGCTGAGATATACCTAACTTTATTATTTGTTCATAAACCTCATTAAATCTAATGAGCACATAAATATCTAAAATTATGTGGAAGCCCTGGTCGGTCCTACAAGAGTGAGTTCCCCATGTCTCATCCCTTGACTACTAGCTGCATTCCCTCTGACCCCTGAACAAGTTTAGATACGAGGGAGAGTCGGTATAGGTGCCGATACTCAGAGTAACCTGACCCCAGCCATGTCTGAAGACCCACCAAACACTGCCTTCACATGACAGTCCTATGAGGGGTGCCCCATGCATAGTACTGTTGTCCACTTATGTCTGCTAGCAACTAGTGGACCCTAAGTCTTTCTACCTAGTTTAAAGGAACACATGCCCATTCAGACCTGCTGTCTCTGCCCCTACTGCAGCTAACTGCCCCCTCACCCTTACCTCTATAGACCTATAGACTGTAGTAAAATGGATTATTCTATTAGACACCCACGCTCCTTGCCTGGAGAGGATGTGACCTCACGTGGGATAGGTAATACACTGCTGTGAGTGGTCAATGTTTTATTTTCCCAAGGTGTGGGTTCCACAGGATTGATTACTGAAATGCACCAATATGCTGTGTCTGTGCCAGTAAAGAGTGCTCTGTTTTAAATGTGCATAATCAGTGTGTGTCTTTCATTCAAGAGGAAAAGCTTTTTTGTATTTTGTAACCTGAAACTCTGCTGGGTCCTAAAGGAAGGGGCTAAGATCCAGATGGCATTGGCTGGGCTAATCCTGGCCCCTAGGATTTCCTGACTGGTGTTGGTGATTGGCATGCTGTGCACTGAGAAAACCCTCCCACAATCCTGGGGGAATTCCTATAGATGGAGGTTTTGGGGTAAATGTTTTACTGTAGTTGGGGGATACCCAGCTCATAGAGGGCAGTTGGAATTGAGGGAGGAGGATCCCTGGGACTCCTGGCTCATAGGGGGTAGCAGTTATTGAGAAAGATCCAAGGGATCCCCTGGCTTTTAGGGAGTATCAGGTATTGAGGGAGGATCTCCTGGGTTGAAGGGTGTAGTGGGTGTTAAAGAATCACAGAAGACACCATATGTGGTCTGCATCATTATATATAGTGTAAAAAAGGCTTGTGGAAAGATTGTTGGTGTTATGATCAATAGAAGTCAGTGTCTGTTGCTTATACCTGAATGAGTAAAAAGCTCTGTACTATCAGCCCTATTAAATTAGCACAACGTGTAAAACCGTAGCCCATAACGTAGCCTGCAAGACTTACGGCTATTAAATTAGACCTGTAAAGCAACCCGTCAAGGACTTGAGGGTTAAGAGCGAGAAAAGGCTACGGGACGTGAAACTTTGAACTGCGTGCCCGCAAATCCTTTGATCTGTCAAGCCCGCAACTGTTACGTT
This sequence comes from Discoglossus pictus, assembly GCA_027410445.1. Classification (NCBI taxonomy): domain Eukaryota; kingdom Metazoa; phylum Chordata; class Amphibia; order Anura; family Alytidae; genus Discoglossus; species Discoglossus pictus. Next base: position 459,091,134 of record CM050163.1, on the reverse strand, counting down.
TCCAATCAAGCTATTAAATTGCAACAAATTCACTGGCGTTCAAGCCCGTAACCCGCAAATGGAGTCAAGAAGCCAACGGGTACCGGAGAGGGGTAGTCCAATCCATAGCACTTTAAATGCAAATATACACACACTGCTGTACTTATATGAAAAGGGAGATTGGTGTTAGGTATTAAAATAAATAGCACAACATTCTGAAGCTCGCAAATCGGCAATCTAAAATCATTTATTTAATGTTTAAATTGCGTTTTATATCAATCCCGAAAATCAATGTGTTAATACATATAATGGAACTTGCATGGACTAGAATATCATATTTACGGCTTTATCAAAATTGCATTATTTGTGGAATGTGGGTCTGAGCGTAACTCGTAATTGAAGTATGTAAGACTTTGAAATCCAACCTCCATTTTTCAGTGATGTAATGATGACGATCTCAGTTGCCATTGGCTCCATCTAAACCCGTTACTACGGGTTTGACTAATTGATCATCTTCACGGCCGCGCATTCAATGTTCGAAAAATGGTTTATGGGTTTGCATCTCAAGCCCGTAACTCACTCAGCATGTTCTATTTTAATTGCTATGTAACGCGGCCGGATTTCAAGCCTGCAGCCCTTGCGGGTCTCTATCAGGACCCCTGCAGCACCCCCACATTAACCCCTTGCAGCGGGGGTCCCTGATCTGCATAGATCAGGCCCCCCGCTGCATTTAAAACTTTTAAATTCCCCGCCACGGCTCCTTAAAGGGGCCGCGGCACACTATTACCCAATCCCGGCCGCGGCACTTAAAATTAACCCCCCTCTATGCTGGGGGTCCCCATCGGGACACCCGAAGTGTCCCCACATAAACCCATTGCAGGGGGGGTCCCCGATCTGCATAGATTAGGCCCCCCGCTGCATTTAAAACTTTTAAATTCCCCGCCGCGGCTCCTTAAAGGGCCCGCGGCACACTATTACCCAATCCCGGCCGCGGCACTTAAAATTAACCCCGCTCTATGCTGGGGGTCCCCATCGGGACCCCCGAAGTGTCCCCATATAAACCCCCTGCAGCGGGGGTCCCCAATCGGCATCGATCGTGACCCTGCTGCAATTCAATTTTAAATTTCCCGCCTCGCGGGTCCTCAAAGGACCGTAAAGGTCTTGAAAGGACTCGCACTAAAAATATTAACCCCAGGCAACTATAATTACCCCATTAACTCATGGTGGTCAATACAGACCACCATAAGGCCTAAATTAACCCATTAACTCATGATGGTCAATACAGACCACCATAAGGCATAAATTAACCCATAAACTCATGATGGTCAATACAGACCACCATAAGGCCTAAATTAACCCATTAACTCATGGTGGTCAATACAGACCACCATAAGGCCTAAATTAACCCATTAACTCATGATGGTCAATACAGACCACCATAAGGCCTAAATTAACCCATAAACTCATGATGGTCAATACAGACCACCATAAGGCCTAAATTAACCCATTAACTCATGGTGGTCAATACAGACCACCATAAGGCCTAAATTAACCCATTAACTCATGGTGGTCAATACAGACCACCATAAGGCCTAAATTAACCCATTAACTCATGATGGTCAATACAGACCACCATAAGGCCTAAATTAACCCATTAACTCATGATGGTCAATACAGACCACCATAAGGCCTAAATTAACCCATTAACTCATGGTGGTCAATACAGACCACCATAAGGCCTAAATTAACCCATTAACTCATGGTGGTCAATACAGACCACCATAAGGCTCTATTTAACCCCATCAGTCCCATAAGGGTATATTATTACCATTATGGGCCTGTTACAACCCAACATTAACCACATAAGTGCCATGATGGTCCTCAAGGACCATCATGACACTAACTACAAACACTATACTATAACCCCCAATAAACCATTTAATCTAAACTAACCCCCCTCTACAATAATCTATTAACACTTACACTACCTACCTACCCTACCTACCCCCTAATAAACCTCCCCAACACTCTAATTACAAAAAACAAAAAACCTACAGTACAGAAAACAAAAAAACCTACAGTACAGAAAAAAAAACTAATTACAACCCCACCCCCCACTACAGAAAACAAAAAAATACATTACAACCCCACCCCCCACTACAGAAAATAAAAAAATTACACACCTGAAAAGGAAAGACAGATAAACACAATACAATACATACATATAATACATTACATACATTACATACAATACATGACATTACATACATTACATATAATATATGTAATATATTATATGTAATGTATAAAGCCAAGCAGCAGCTGCAAAGGCAAATAAAATATTAGCATGTATTAGGAAGTGTATAGAAGCCAGGGAAGAAGATATAATTCTGCCACTATACAAATCTCTAGTACGCCCTCATTTGGAATATGGAGTACAATTTTGGGCACCACCTCATAAAAAAGACATTTTAGAGCTGGAAAAAGTACAGAGAAGGGCTACAAAACTAATAAGGGGAATGGAGGGGCTAAGTTATGAAGAAAGACTAACAAAATCAAACTTATTTTCGCTAGAAAAAAGGCATCTAAGAGGAGATATGATTACGTTATATAAATACATCCAGGGTCAATATAAGGCTTTGTCAAGTGAACTTTTTGTAGCAAGAGATTATCAACTGACAAGAGGACATCCTTTGAGGTTAGAGGAAAAAAGATTTCACCTTAAACAAAGAAAAGGGTTCTTCACAGTTAGGGTGGTTAAACTGTGGAATTCTCTACCAAAGCAGGTGGTGACAGCGAATTCGATAGACAACTTCAAAAAGGGGTTAGATATATTTTTGAATAAAGAGGGCATTCAAGGCTATCCTAGATAACCAGCAAGGAATATTGATCCAGGGAGAAATTTGATCGCCAGTTTCTGGGGTCAGGAAGGAATTTTGCTTTTTTTTCCCCTTATGAGACAATTGGCAAAGTTTCAATGTTTTTTTTTTTTTCTGTTTGCCTTCCTCTGGATCAAATAACAATTAACAATAATAATAAATAGTCCACATTAAAAAGATCAATAGAGATCTAAAAAGGTTGAACTTGATGGACTAACTCTTTATTCATCCTCTAATACTATACTATTAATAATTATTTAATCAATAATTTAATTAATAACTAATCCTCATATTGCAGATCAGAGGAGATCTTAACAGGTTGAACTTGATGGACTGAAAGTCTTTTTTCAACCTTAATTACCATGGGCCTCATGCTATTATCGGCCGTAAATCGGCCATAAGGCTGCGATTCCTTGCGGGGGTTCAGTTAACTTGCGATTCGATTATACGGCCCCGCAAGGATCTCCTCTTACGGCCGGCCGCACATTTTGAAACCGGCCGTAAGATCTGAAATCTAAAAACGCAAAAATAATTTCAAGCCTGCACTGTACAGCTCTGTAAATGTTAGGGATCATATTGGGGGACATGAGGATTAAAAGTAACCCACTCTCAAGCTTGCACATCTGCCCAAACCCGAGTTCAAATTAACTGTTTATTTTCCGGCTGCGGCGTGGGCGTGTCTGAGGTGCTCCAAGCACTCTGGACTTTTTACATGGATATTTTACGGATATTAAAAATAAAATATTTTACACATTTGAGTATAGGATAATTATGTGCTATTTTTTCTAACACCGAATATCACTTTATAGTCTTCTCAAAGTGCAGGATGGCTTTATTTGAGCTATTTTATGTGCTTAATTGGTGCTAGCGAGACCTGTTTGCTGCAAGTAAGCTGCGGCTGGTTTTTAGCCTTGCAGACAGGGTTCCCGGTGCAATAGAATCGCAACCAGGCTTTTCTTACGGACGATTTCCTTGCGGCCGTTTTAGATCAAAGGATTTCCTCCGGCGCGATCGGCCGCAAGGGATAGCAAGGCGCCGGCCGCAAGCCTGCCGGAGTCCCCGGCCGGAGGGGAATAGAATAGCCGTAAAGCTTGCGGCCGGTCCTTACGGCCCCGCAGCGGCTGCGGCCGTAATAGAATGAGGCCCTATGTAACTATGTAATTATATAATATATTAAATATAATATATTACATATAATATATTACATATAATATATTAAATATAATACATTACATATAATATATTAAATATAATATATTAAATATAATACATTACATACATTACATACAATACATGACATTACATATAATATATTAAATATAATATATTACATATAATATATTAAATATAATATATTACATATAATATATTACATATAGTCCAAATCAAATACCCCCTATCTATCTAACATACAATCTATTTAATTTAAAATAAATCCTAACTATATCAAATACATCCCCCTATCTATCTAATATACAAAAAATCCTACCTACATACACAGACCCTAATTCTAAAATAAAATAAAATAATTACAATCCTAACTACATACACAGACCCTTATTCTAAAATAAAATAAAATAATTACAGTCCTAACTACATACACAGACCCTTATTCTAAAATAAAATAAAATAATTACAGTCCTAACTACACAGACCCTAATTCTAAGCTAAAATCAATAAATTAAGACCACTTACCTTTAAGATGTTGCTTCAGATCACTAACCTATGGGTCAAAAAAAAAAAAAAATTAGTACAAAACATTAACATCCAATAAATAAACATTCTATACATTCTAAATAATATACTCACCTTTACAGCATGTCCCGTCATTGTTTAGCTCTTCCGGCGCGGCCCTGTTAAAAAAAAAACACAATACATGAATACATTAATACAATATATAAACAATAAATTAAATACACATATAAACATCTAAATATACATTTAACTTACCTTCCCGCGATGTCCCCGGCTTTCTCTCCTTCAGCCCCGGCTGGGCCGCGGAACCATCCGCGCTCTAAAAAAAAAATAAAAAAAATAACGGAGGTCTGCACTGGCAGACCTCCCCGATGCTAATGAACCTCCCGGAGTCGTTTCCAGGAGGAAATTGGCATTGGCGGCTTGTGATTGGCTGAAAAAGCTGTCTATCAATTTCAGCCAATCAAAAGTCGTCAATGTGTGAGCCAATCAGGATGGGATACACCCCAATATCCCACCCTGATTGGCTAAAACACTTGTCTATCTTTCTGGGAACCAATCACAAGGCTCAGATGCCTTCAGCCAATCACTATGGGATACACCCCCACGGAGTGATTGGTAGAAGACATCTGCGCATCCTGATTGGCTCCTACATTGACGACTTTTGATTGGCTGACAGCTTTTTCAGCCAATCACAAGCCGTCAATGCCAATTTCCTCCCGGAAACGACTCCGGGAGGTTCATTAGCGTCGGGGAGGTCTGCCAGTGCAGACCTCCGTTTGTTTTTTTTTTGTTTTTTTTTAGAGCGTGGATGGTTCCGCGGCCCAGCGGGGCTGAAGGAGAGAAGGCCGGGGACATCGCGGGGAGGTAAGTTAAATGTATATTTAGATGTTTATATGTGTATTTTATTTATTGTTTATATATTGTATTAATGTATTCATTTATTGTGGTTTTTTTTTAACAGGGCCGCCCCGGAAGAGCTAAACAGTGACGGGACATGCTGTAAAGGTGAGTATATTATTTAGAATGTATAGAATGTTTATTTATTGGATGTTAATGTTTTGTACTATTTTTTTTTTTGTTTGACCCATAGGTTAGTGATCTGAAGCAACATCTTAAAGGTAAGTGGTCTTAATTTATTGATTTTAGCTTAGAATTAGGGTCTGTGTAGTTAGGACTGTAATTATTTTATTTTATTTTAGAATAAGGGTCTGTGTATGTAGTTAGGACTGTAATTATTTTATTTTATTTTAGAATAAGGGTCTGTGTATGTAGTTAGGACTGTAATTATTTTATTTTATTTTAGAATTAGGGTCTGTGTATGTAGTTAGGATTTTTTGTATATTAGATAGATAGGGGGATGTATTTGATATAGTTAGGATTTATTTTAAATTAAATAGATTGTATGTTAGATAGATAGGGGGTATTTGATTTGGACTATATGTAATATATTATATGTAATATATTATATTTAATATATTATATGTAATATATTATATTTAATATATTATATGTAATGTCATGTATTGTATGTAATGTATGTAATGTATTATATTTAATATATTATTTTTAATATATTATATGTAATATATTATATTTAATATATTATATGTAATGTCATTTATTGTATGTAATGTATGTAATGTATTATATTTAATATATTATATTTAATATATTATATGTAATATATGATATTTAATATATTATATGTAATGTCATGTATTGTATGTAATGTATGTAATGTATTATATGTATGTATTGTATTGTGTTTATCTGTCTTTCCTTTTCAGGTGTGTAATTTTTTTATTTTCTGTAGTGGGGAGTGGGGTTGTAATGTATTTTTTTTTTTTCTGTAGTGGGGGGTGGGGTTGTAATTATTTTTTTTTTTTTCTGTACTGTAGGTTTTTTTGTTTTCTGTACTGTAGGTTTTTTGTTTTTTGTAATTAGAGTGTTGGGGAGGTTTATTAGGGGGTAGGTAGTGTAGGTAGGTAGTGTAAGTGTTAATAGATTAGTGTAGAGGGGGGTTAGTTTAGATTAAATGGTTTATTGGGGGTTATAGTGTAGTGTTTGTAGTTAGTGTCATGATGGTCCTTGAGGACCATCATGGCACTTATGTGGTTAATGTTGGGTTGTAACAGGCCCATAATGGTAATAATATACCCTTATGGGACTGATGGGGTTAAATAGAGCCTTATGGTGGTCTGTATTGACCACCATGAGTTAATGGGTTAATTTAGGCCTTATGGTGGTCTGTATTGACCATCATGAGTTAATGGGTTAATTTAGGCCTTATGGTGGTCTATATTGACCACCATGAGTTAATGGGTTAATTTAGGCCTTATGGTGGTCTGTATTGACCATCATGAGTTAATGGGTTAATTTAGGACTTATGGTGGTCTGTATTGACCATCATGAGTTAATGGGTTAATTTAGGCCTTATGGTGGTCCGTATTAACCATCATGAGTTAATGGGTTAATTTAGGCCTTATGGTGGGGTGTATTGACCACCATGAGTTAATGGGTTAATTTAGGCCTTATGGTGGTCTGTATTGACCACCATGAGTTAATGGGGTAATTATAGTTGCCTGGGGTTAATATTTTTAGTGCGAGTCCTTTCAGGACCTTTACGGTCCTTTGAGGACCCGCGAGGCGGGAAATTAAAAATTGAATTGCAGCAGGGTCACGATCGGTGCCGATCGGGGACCCCCGCTGCAGGGGGTTTATATGGGGACACATTGGGGGTCCCGATGGGGACCCCCAGCATAGAGGGGGGTTAATTTTAAGTGCCGCGGCCGGGATTGGGTAATAGTGTGCCGCGGCCCCTTTAAGGAGCCGCGGCAGGGAATTTAAAAGTTTTAAATGTAGCGGGGGGCCTGATCTATGCAGATCGGGGACCCCCCCTGCAATGGGTTTATGTGGGAACACTTCGGGGGTCCCGATGGGGACCCCCAGCATAGAGGGGGGTTAATTTTAAGTGCCGCGACCGGGATTGGGTAATAGTGTGCCGCGGGCCCTTTAAGGAGCCGCGGCGGGGAATTTAAAAGTTTTAAATGCAGCGGAGGCCTGATCTATGCAGATCGGGGACCCCCCCTGCAATGGGTTTATGTTGGGACACTTCGGGGGTCCCGATGGGGACCCCCAGCATAGAGGGGGGGGTAATTTTAAGTGCCTCGGCCAGGATTGGGTAATAGTGTGCCGCGGACCCTTTCAGGAGCCGCGGCGGGGAATTTAAAAGTTTTAAATGCAGCGGAGGCCTGATCGGTGCCGATCGGGGACCCCCGCTGCAAGGGGTTAATGTGTGGGGGCTGCGGGGGTTCCTATGGACCCCTGCAGCAAGGTGTTCATGTGAGGACACTTCAGGGGTCCCGACGGGGACCCCCGCATTGAGGGGGGGTTAATTTTAGGTGCCTGGGGGGGTTTTGGAGTACCCCCCACGGCAGGGCTTATGTGGAGGACTGCCGCGGAGGTCCCTTTTAGGACCCCCGCAGCACTTGATGAGGAGTGGGAGCCTGCAATATCATCTCGCAGGCTGTCACTCCTCATGTACATTTACGCAGTGTAGATACGTACGGCCCTGCTGCGTAGCTCATACGTTGCTCGCAGCAGGGCTAATTTAATAGCATTGTAAGTTAGAGAAACTGTGCAGTATGTAGGGCTTAAGTAGAAGCCTCTTATTTACGAGGCTGGAATTTAATGAGGCCCATTGTGTTCTCTGTCTAAAAATAAAAATTATTGGAAAAGAAGTGACAGATTACTACCCCCAGGTGTTATCTTTATGGTCTATATGGGACTCACAAACCAGAAGATAAATAAAAAAATCTATAAGATCTAATGGTCATAACAATGATTACTGAATATTGAATATCTACAGCATATATATTGAAAAGGAAAGCAGGTTTTAGTTTAAAGATGTATCAATGAACTCATATGGCACAAACCACTGAGATAGCAATAGGCTAGGCTGTGTGCAAAAATAGGTGGCTATGCAGACATTAAAGCCATATGGATTTGAATAAGGCTGATATAAGCTTAAGTCATCGCCTCTGAAGTATACCAAAGAGATCAAAAAGGACACATTCTGTTCTCCTTCCTAAGAATGTGGAATATAATAAGGAGTCATTGACTATTACCTCCAGATCAATTGAAATCTGAGTTCTTATCAACCATAAAGAGCAGAAAATAGAACTTGGGCATTGACACTGACTTTGAGCAAGCCCAGGAGAATGTGTAAAATTCTAGTTCCATATACCCATAAATAGCCTTATTAACACATATAAAGTCTTGAATATATACATAAACTTCTAAATAAAGCTTGCAATTATGTCTAATAGAGCTAAAAATAGAGATAAGAAAGGGGCAACACAAAGAACAACACCCCCCCCCCCCCCCCTAAAAAAGAGACCTCTTCAATTTCCTCACAATCAGAATCATTTTTAAGTGACAACAGTGGTTTGAATGTGACAGATCCAAGTATTCCAGGAGATGCCATCATACAACAAGAGGAACAGATAACATTATCTAAAATGAAATCCCTATTTGAAGAATTTCAACAATAAAATAACCGAGGATTTAAACCAACAGATATTGGAAAACACTAAGGCTATTACTATAACTCATCAAAAGATAGATTAAATTGAAAATAAATTTGACAAATTGATAAAATATCATCTCACTTTAATATCCTATACGAAATCGTTGGAGGCTAAAATATCAGAAACAAATAATAAACAGACAAATTTAGAGACCCTCTCCAGAAGACAAAATTTAAGACTGAGAGGGATTACAGAGACAGTCTCTAAAGAGGATCTAGGTAATTAGATCATCACCCTTTTGAAGAGCTTGGACCCCTTAATACTCTTGGAGGATAAAATCATAGATATATGTCATAGACTGCCTCTTCCAGGTTACCTAGAAAAATCCATCACTAGAGATACTATTGTTAGGCTTTTGTCATTTAAGGATATTATAATCATTGCAAGTTATAAAGAAAAAATACTACCTCCTCCTTATGGATATTTCTCCAAATACCCTGTTAAAGAGAAGGGAATACAGAAGCATTACAATGCCTTTGAGGAAAAATTACATAACTTACAAATGGGCCCAACCGATAGGATTGAAGATTTTGAGGCAGTCTAAATGGTATAAAATAAACTCGGTAAAGGAAGGAATAATGCTTGCAACCTGGAAAATGCAAGTTGAAGACCAGCCTAATTTAAGAGCAGATGTTGATTTGCAGCTCAAAAAAACTGAGTGGCAATTAACTGGAAATGTCACTGAAAAAGCCACTCTTGAAGAAAAAAAAAAAAAAGAGCTGAAGAATGGATTGTTAACTGTCCAGTATATAAATGTCTGCCCTCCCTTTTAGGGAAGGTAATATGGGATTATATTTAAAATGAAAGTCTGTTTGTAATGTTTAAGAGAAATTTCAGGAAATTATTAGTGGGAAATGGGCTAGAGCACAGATTTATGTGGTTAGGTCTGTAATGCCATTTTTGACCTTCCCCTTCTTTCCTCTCCCTTTCTCCTTTTTTTCTTTTTTCCCCTCATGTTGAGTTATATTCTTCATCCTTCTTCCTTTTTTCCTTTTTTCTTTTCTTCCATAAATCTTAGTTGGATTGATTCTTTCCCATTGGTGTAAAGAGAGAATATTTTACTGAAAGGTAGTTCACAGGATTGTTTAGTAATTAATTAAGAAATAACACATTTAACACATGGACTTAACATATTGTTATAATTTAAAATCACATGAATACCTATGGCAGGAAATATTAACAAGTTTGGAGTGATATTTTATATACAAACAAATTCTAAGGCCTAAATTACACAATTGGTCAAGCACATTTATAGGAATTTATATTTTAGAGGAAAAATATATATATACAGTACTAAGTTAATTTATAGCACGCTAGTATTGGACCCCTTCTGACAATGGACTAAATAAATAAAAATATGGACCAAATGGTTGGAGGAAAATACTGCATGGGTGTAAAAGCATAAGTAGTATGAAACATAGTTTAGATTATACACCCAAGCAAAGAGGATTTGAAGTAGATTAGAGTTTAATATAGTAAAATTACATTTAGCACTTTAAGCACTTTAACACTTTATTGGATTGGAAGAATGATATGTAAAATTGGGAACATTTGCTCATTAAGTTAGAGGAAAATAAAGTAAAGCAATGTTTGAAGATTAAAATAAAGAAAAGATACATAGGAACTGCTGGTTATGAAAAGCTCTCTTACGTTATAATAATTTATTTTCTCTTGTTCTGAGTATATGGTAATTTATATAAAAATGGGTAAAGACTTAATTAAATGAGAGGTTTATTAGTATTCATGGGACTAATGAGCTAACTTGGGAAATTTGAGAAAGGGAGGGAAAGGGAATGATATGAGAAATTATTGCAAGTTAGAAGATAAATAGCAACTAAGTTAAGGAATATAATTTAAGGAGCAGTTAAGATGGTAAGCATCTACCCCCTCCCTAATAGGGAGGTCAGGATTATAGACCCCCCTGAAAAGACCTAGCATTTTTGCAAATATCTAGATAGCCCTGTTAGTGTGAGCCTGGAGGATGACAACTGGAAGGCTCAAAATGAATGAAAGGAAAGGTAGTATATGATAGTGTTAATCAATATGGTATGAATCAGTATGGATTCCATAAAAGAAAGAAGAGGGAAAGACTTTAATTTAGTTATTTCCTGAATGACAATTAAACTCATAACACACAACTCTAAAGGACTTAATACGCAGTTTAAAAGGAAAACTGCTATGATAAACTATGCTAAGCTCAAAGCAGATGTGATTTGTTTACAGGAGATGCATTGGAGGAAAAACACATTGTATTAGTTGAAGAATAAACTCTATATGGATTGCATTGATTCTACCTATTCATCTAAAGCTAGAGGAGTATCAATTAGTTTTAAAAAGGATTTAATAATATAAAAAAAGTTTCAGAAAATTGATCAACAGGGCAGATATATAATTTGGTCAGGCACAATACATCAATCCCAAATTACAATAGTTAAAATATATGCACCAAACACAAAACAAATATCCTTTTTTAATAGAGTTGTTAAAATGTCCCAAAAATGTACTAAAGGACCCAGGGTTATTTGTGGAGACTTTGATGTGACTATGAACATCTCAATGGATAGAACTTCTGTAAACAAATTAAAATCTGAAAAGGTGGTAAAAAATCTGGCTCAAAAATTCACTCAGATAGTTTTGGATAATGAACTTTTCGACGTCTGGAGAGTGTTCCATCCGCAACAGAAAGATCATACCTTTTACTCCAACCATCACTCCTCACACACAAGAATTGATTATGTTTTGGCAGATTCACATATTTTTAATATAACCCAATCATCAGAAATAATAACATCACCATGGTCTGATCATTCCATGGTGTGCATCTCCCTATTTGACAAGGGAGGAGGTCCAATCAGAAGTCAATGGAAAATGGATAGTAATCTACTTAAAAATCAGGATCAAATAAAAAATATAATAGAAGAGATAGAAATAAATCAAGTAAATGCTGAGATTAAGATAACTATCCAGTTTAAAATTGATAGACAAAACTGGTGGTTCCAGGAAACCCATTACTTTTTAAAAGTTAAAACTGGGAAATATATGGCCAATAAAATAAAAAACAGAATATGCAGAATAGGATAGATATAATGAAATGTCTGGACAAAATTAATTATTTGCATCCTAAAGAAATTTGCTGAATATTTACAGATTTCTATAGTAAACTGTATAATTTGGAATTAGAAGAAGGCTTTAATAAACCATCAAAAGTGGCCATATATTTTTTTTTGAAAGGGATAGAACTTCCGCGGATATCTAAAGAAGAATTGTCAGTATTAAATAGCCCCTTTACCAGGAAAGAGATTGAAACAGTTATCGATAACCTTAAACTAGAAAAGCCACCGGATTGGATGGCTTTAATAATTTATACTATAGTTGTTTCTCATCGACTTTAAACAAACATTTATGCTCAATGTTTAATTCGATAATGAAAAATGGAACAATAATGTCGGCAATGTCAGAGATTAAAATACTGAATATACCTAAACAGTGGAAAAATCAGGAGGACTATAAAAACTACAGGCCAATTTCGCTTATAAACTCAGACATTAAAATATATTCAAAAATGTTGGCATACAGGCTTAATATCAAAATGTCTAATTTAATACACCCAGACCAATCCGGTTTCATTAAAGGACGTCAGGGTCCGGACAATATAAGAAGGTTGATGGATATACTATCATATTCAAATAGAAGGAATATTCCCATGCTGACTCTTTTGCTGCAAAATCAATAGTAGCATTACATGTGATTCCCAGTACTAAAATTTCCAAATGTGGATTTGAATCTGAGAAATTTGTAATTAAAAATGGCACCCAACAAGGGTGCCCTCTATCTCCACTTTTATATTTGGAGCCCTTAACGGAACAATTAAGATCCTCACAGGGAGTGGGGAGAGTGACGTTTGGAGATAAGGAATATAAGATCCTTATTTTTGCGGATGATGTTATGCTAACATTATCCAATCCTGAACAATCCTTACAGAAATTGCATCAAATTTTGGATGAATTTACTTATATATCATACTTGCGAATAAACTATTCTAAATCAGATGTAATTTATAGGGGTTTAAAAAAATAACTAATTTTGAAACAGAAACAGATTTATCCCTATAATTGGGACTCAGGATTTATAACTCATTTAGGATTTAATATATCCTTTCAGATGGACAAAATAATGAAAGAAAACTTGAAGTTAATTTCTAGTCAAATTAGATTGAAATTCCAGGATTGGAAGAGTATAAGGTTGTCATGGATGGCAAGGATTGCCATTATAAAAATGAATATTATCCCTAGAATTTCTTAAGTTTTTAGGTCAATCCCGGAAACAGTACTAAAATACATTCTGAAGGACCTTTAGAGTATGTTGGACAATTTTGTATTAAACGGGGAAAAAGCTATAATTAATGTTAATATTACATCAAGGAAATTTCAAAAAGGAGCACTGGCCTATCCTAGGTTAATAGATATACATGACAATATTATTCTCTCTCATATATTAGGATGGAATTTTGAAAGTTCTAAAACCATATGGATAGAGATTGAAGAGGCTTTGATTGAAACAATTGAGCCTGCTGAAAGGAATAACATCTTTAATTAAATTTTGGTATAATTTGGTAGAATTTTGGTAGAATTAAGAGAAACTTTTCAAACTATCCTTCCCTAGGGGGACCAATAGAGATACTGAATTATGGAGAAAAATCTTTAAATTGGCCTTTTTTGATAAAGCATGGAATCAACAGAATAGGTGATTTATTCTATAATGCAGTTCTTTTGAGGCATGAACAGATAATTAATACATTTAACATTAGAAATCTCACGTGGCTGAGCTATATATCATGGAGGAAAGCTTTGAAACATTTGCCTGCAAAATCTTCCTTCAAATAAGAAATGTTATATATGGATTTTATGAAAACCATGAGGTAAAATGAGGATTGTAATTTGTATGTATTTTTGTATGAGATATGATGTCTTATAGCCTGTGAATTTTTCCTCAAATAAGAAATTATATCTATGGATTTTATGGAAATTGTGAGGTAAAAAGTGGATTGTAATTTGTATGTATTTTTTGTATGATGTATGATAAAAAAAATGGATTGATTGACTCTTCATCCAATCAGAATGGGATATAGGGGTGTATCCCATTTGATTGGCTCACACCTTGGTGTCTTCCAATTGACTGAAATATGATTGACAGGGTTTTCAGCCAATCAGAAAGCGCCATTTTGAAATTTTAGCGGAGCAGGCAAGAGAAGCCTCATTTGGAGGAGCTCCGTTAGTTTATTAATTTATATAATGTTTTAGACCAAGTGCTTTTTTTTTTGGAGGGGTCCTGTCTGCGAAGATTTCAAGGAGGATGGGCACATCGCTGGATGGGCATTTCGGACAGGTAAGTGTACTATTTAGAATGTGTATTTATTTATTTAATAATTGTAATGTTTCTTTTTTTGTAGGTGTGCCGACCTGGGGACATTTATGGATGGGCCCTTCTCTAGGTACGAAGCACAGAAGACCATCGTCGCTGGAGGGGCATTTGGGCAAGGTAAGTAGTTTTATTTACCCTATTCTTGGTTTAGTAAGGCGGGTTGTTTTAGGTGTAGTTATTTGCTTTTCTATTGTATGCAATTATAGGCTTTATTATTGTATGTAATGTATTTATTTTTCTTCTGTAATTATAGTTTTTTTTTGCTGTAATGTAGGTTTTTTATTAGGGGTGATTCCAGGTCTTTTATTTTATGTAAAGAAGGTTTTTTTATTTTATGTAAGTTATGTTTTATATTTTCTGTAATTCTAGGTTTTTTTATTTTCTGTAATTCTAGTTTTTTATTTTGAGTAATTAATGGGGTACAGTTAGGGTTAATGGGTATAGTTATGGGTAATGGGTTAAAGGGGTATAGTTAGGGTTAATGGGGTTTAGTTAGGGTTAATGGGTTAATGGGGTATAGTTAGGATTAATGGAGTTTAGTTAGGCTAAATGGGGTATAGTTAGGGTTAATGGGGTTTAGTTAGGGTTAATTGGGTATAGTTAGGGTCAATAGTGTAGTCTTGATCATCTTTAAAACCCCAGAGCCAGAGTTCTCCAACCAGTCCATAATATTCCCTCCCCGGAGTCCTTGACAATTTATGTGGCCTTCTCAGGTCAAGTCCTCTGTATAGTCTTGCAAACGTTCAATTTCCTCCCCCTCTGTGGCAAGTCTCCAGATACTCAAATAAAATACGAGGCAATCTGGGGCAGGCTCTCTTCCACAGGACTGATTTGGGCAGTCCCTCTTCAAATGGCCGAGCTACTGGCATCTATAGCAATGGGGTCTGAATCTCACCTTCTGTCCTGATGACCGACTGACAGTTCCTGTAGAAGTTGGAGGTACCTGAGCACCAGAGCGGAAGGATGCATATTTTCCTGTCACCTTTCTTCTCTTCATCCTGGCTGCTGGATTTTCTGATGAAGGGATTCCGGTTCTGACACCAGTTGTGGAGAACTGCTTTCTTCTTTCAGGCTTGATAAGGCTGTTATGGCCAAACCTACTCAGCAGATACACCAGGTTATTTTGATCCCTTCACCAAGACAGATGATGTCTCTAAAATGCGCTTACACTTTATGCAGTATTTAATAAAATATGAACGCAGGCTCAGCATTATAAAACTCAAGAACTGCTGTTATTGTTGTGGAAACTTCAGCTTCAATAGATTGACCTAATGGACCTAAACTTGAACTGATAACATTCTGTATCATCTGCAAAGCATCATAACATCTTTACATCCATTTCATTATTATCTTCTCTAGTAATGTTGACATACACATATATACTTTAATAATTCTCTGACACATATATATATCTTACAGATATCTTTTCCCATATATATATATATATATATATATATATATATATATATATATATATATATATATATATATTATCTACTTGCCCATCAAAAATTACGGGAATAAAATGTTAAGGCTGGGAATGCTGTACCTTCGCCATTCATCGCGAGCATCGAGCTGAGCGCCTTTGGCGCTCATTGCAAGCCTCTCCCCCTGTGTAGTTTATAGGCCTGGAGCTTGAGTGTTACTGTCTTGGGTTGTGTTACTGCCTTGGGTTAAGTGTTACTGCCTTGTGTTAAATGTTAGTGGCTTGGATTAAGTGTTACTGGCTTCTGCTAAATGTTACTACTTAGGGCTATTTTTTATGTCCTTCAAGCTACTTTTATGTCCTTCAGGCTAGTTTTATGTCCTTGGGCCTCGTTTCTGTTGTTTTGCGTTTTTTCGGCATCCATTTTTATTCTCGCTTAGGCATCCAATTAACTTGCAACCTGACTCAAAGGCTCCCTGCCTCTCCCACTATGGTGTGTGTATTAATTTTAGGCATATTTATTGTTTTCTTCATGTCTTTTCAGTTTTTTGTAATTTTGCGAGGCGCACAGTGCATCTACGGGTTTTGGTCGTAAGTTGTATGGGTCGTAAGTTCTTGCGTGCCTCACCTGCTCGTCTCGCTAAATCCCCCATTCCTCAACTGCTTATTGCAGGCTAAGTTTTGCATGCCTCAACTGCTCTCCTCGCTTTGCGAGGCTCGCAGTGCAATGAGCACCTTTGGCGCTCAATGCAGGCTAGGTCCCGCGTGCCTCAACTGCCCGCCTCGCTTTGCAAGGCTCGCAGTGCAATGAGCCCCTTTGGCGATCATTGCAGCCTAAGTCCAGCGTGTCTCAACCGCTCGCCTCGCCTTGCGAGGCTCGCAATGAACATTTGGCACTCATTGCAGCCCAAGTCCTGCGTGCCTTAACTGCTCACCTCGCTTGCAGTTGCAATCGGGCTCGCAAAGTGTGGCCAACTTCGTAAGCGTTCCCCACACTGACAACTATATATGTGATATATATATAGCCGTGAGGTAGCCGTGCATCTCCAGTAATCCCATTGAAAAATCAGAGTATTGCAGTGATACCTTTTTTATTGGACAAATGTATTCATAATAAAGCGACAAGCTTTCGTGAGATATTGCCTCTCTTTATCAGGTCAAAAAGCGATACTGATACAAATATGAACTAAAAACAGTAAACTGAAAGAGATGAATTTTTTTTGGGGAAAAACAAGAAAAACTAAATTAATTGGCCAGAGTTAAGTGAGTAATAGACCAGCATTGTGAATAATGTCCTAATAGGTCAGTAAGTAAGTCTATAGATCAGGTTGTAGATAAGAACACAGCAGAGTTCTGGATGGAGTGATTCTCCTCGGTGAAATGGTGTCCAACTGGCGTACAATAACTGTCTTCATGGTGCTTTTTGATGGAGCTTCGGTGGAGGTTAATTTGCATGTGTAATTTCTGGCTGGTTTCCCCAATGTATCACCCCCTTTCACATACAGTACATTGTACTGTGCTTTCGTGCCCACTATCTTAATGTCTTATAGCTCACACATTCCACTTATCTCCCCAATTCTATTACTGTTTTTGTAAGCTACATGCTATGCTGAAATGTATTGCTCTTTATTTTACTCTGCTGTGCTCTTATCTACAACCTTCACAGGTTGCCACTGGAGTCCTCTTCCACTCCTCCATGATGACATCACAATGCTGGTGGACGTTAGAGACCTTCTACTCCCCACCTTCCATTTCAGGATGCCCCACAGATCCTCAATAGGGTTTAGGTCTGGCGACATGATTGGCCAGTCCATCACCTTTACCTTCAGCTTCTTTAGCAAGGCAGTGGTCATCCTTGAGGTGTGTTTGGGGTCATTATCGTGTTGGAATACTGCCCTGCGGCCCAGTCTCTAAAGGCAGGGTATCATGCTCTGCTTCAGTATGTCACAGTACATGTTGGCATTCATGGTTCCCTCAATGAACTGAAGCTCCCCAGTGCCGGCAGCACTCAAGCACACTTTGGGCCCAATTTGGACACTTCCACTTAGGGTGTACTCACTTTTGTTGCTAACAGTTTAGACATTTATCGCTGTGTGTTGAGTTATTTTCAGGGGACAGCAAATTTACACTGTTATACAGGCTGTACACTTACTACTTTACATTGTAGCAGAGTGTAATTTCTTCAGTGTTGTCACATGAAAAGATATAATAAAATATTTACAAAAATGTGAAGGTGTACTCACTTTTGCGAGATACTGTATATTAATCCTATCTTCACTATAGATTCTGATAGCTATGTATCTTCCAGATATCTTATTCCATGTATATATATATTAAGCTTCTCAGGGTCACTGATAGCTGGGTTACCTCACTTCTCTCCTGTCAGATTCATCACAGACAGCCTAAGGACTGGCTTGTTCTCAGAGACACCATTATATGACAAACTGATTTTATCCCTCTCTCAACTGTCAGTTACTGGCTACCTCATCATTCTAACTGCCAGTTAGCCCTTTATACACTGGACACAATTAAACATACAGTAATCAACATAACATAACACAGCATAACATAGCATATAGTCTTTAACATACATATGGTAATCAACGTAATATAACATTAAATAATAAAAACAGACTTAGCCCAGTCCCACACCACATATTCCCAGGAGGCAGTCCTGATATGAGTCTTTAAGCAGCAAGGGTAATGGCATCCTCAATATCCTAATCATTCTGGGTGGATCATATGAGTTCCAAGGACTGGTGGTCAGGAGGATCATGACAGTACCTCTCCTTACCTTATTGCACATTGGGATACTTAATTTCCCCTCTTTCTAACACAGAAACTTGTAAGAGAAATGGAATCTGTTCTGGAGCAGTTACAAGAGGTGCTATCAGTGTGTTATTAAAGATTTAGGGATGTTGTAAGCAGTCTGCAAACCTGATGTCAGAGAGGTGAACATGTTGCGGAATGAGGGAGGAGACTATGTTAGGTTAGGTGAGAACAATCATGGGGTTGGAGGTCTTACATTTTAAAACCAATCGAAAGCATGTAAACCTTTTATATTAGCACAGTTCTGTACAGTGGGGTTTCAGCAGCCTCAATGATTTACAGAGAGACAGTGTCAATTTGGGGCAAGTCACTCAGGTATATATTTTAGTGGTGGGAAGTATAATTACTTTCTCATGGTGCGTAACACCTACTTCACATACATTCAATAGAGGATTGGAGAGAGCAAAACAAAAATAATAAAGTTTTATTCACATTTTTAGGAGACAACGTCGATTAAAAACTCTTTAAAACCAAGGGAAATAGGAAGTAATTCCTTAAAAACATTTTAATATTGAATCCCTTCTTTTACACACTTTTGATAAGTAAAATATTAGTGTTTGGGGGATCAGTACATGATCTTATTTCCCCTTATCTTATCTTATTAAGTGTTTAATTATGTTAGGTTTGGCTTCCAGACTCTTAGGAAATATATCTCTTTAATCAATATTAGAGATATTATATTTATATCCTGTTGTTCTGTCACTTTCAAACATTCAAGATGTTGTTATATGATCCGAATGTCATTTAAATCACTATGTCACTTTTATTTATCCTGGTATATATTCCATTTTTATAGTGACTTACTATTGTAGAATCATTGTGTATAATATAGAGTTTTCAGACTGGTCAGAGGGTCTTTTTAGCTGTATTCCCCATATTTTCATCCCTCTATTTTGTCTCAAACATTTCTTATGTGCTCCATTTCGGGTGTCACATAAATATCAAATATTAGCATTAATTCCACATTTTAAGATGCGTACGTTATCGCATATATACAGATATTCCTTCTCTGTAGTACCAGGCTCTCCCGTGTACTACAAATCAGGGCACAAGAAAGTGACTTTATGCTCCCAATTCACGGAGCTTAAGCTGGAAGCTCTGCCTGTTCACAGTGTGAGCGTCTGACGTCAGACGCAACCCTGACGCACGTTTCGTCACTTAGACGTGACTTTTTCAAAGGGAGGGGCGAGGACCTCAACGGAGCCTCCTATTTATAATGTATAAGTTGCTATGGTTACCCTTTAACTCTCACCAAGTGAGAAGGGTAAATATAGACATAGAATGGCAAGCTTAATTTAAATCCTTTACATTATTTCGGATTAGCAAGTCCAAATTCATTCCCTTATTATAAAATGAAAACAAAGGAAGATGGAGTAGTTGTACTTTTTATGGACATCTTGTATTTCACAATTATTGCATTTTATTCTGAGTATGTGTTGAAACACATGTATATCTACACAAAAGCATATATATGAGCACACATATATGCACATGTCTTCTATTTACAATAAACAGTATTAATAATCAGCATGATAATAAAGATATGGTTACACAGCCTGAATTCAATAATATATATTTAGTAGGTGTAATATATCTTTGAAAATTAATATGTGCAAGAGTTATAATAAGATATTTAAATAACTGCAATCTATAAGAGGATAAAAACCCTATAATGTGCTATAAAATGGTATTCATATCTATATACATCAATAGTGATTTTAAAAAAGGGAACTACTTAAAGTGCTAAAAGTGCTTTGAAACATTTATAGCATAATTCTTATATAATCAAACACAATGAATTATAGTGCTTGGTATAATAGTGGTGAATAAACCTTATGTGTACTTTTATCATAAAATTCATTTTTAAAAATTGAAAATCAATTCACTGTGTTCATATTTATATACAGAAATAAAGAAAACTTCTGTGATAAAGTAATAACAACACAAAAGTGCTCATATTATATATAAATGGTGATTTTTAATTTCTGCTGTGTCAAATTATTAGTGATACTTTATGATGTTCTTAATGTTAAGCTCTATCATGATTATCAATATAGATGCTCATAGTGCCTTTACGTGATAGTTTTCTAAGTCTATCCTTCCATATCTTGATTTTTCTATTTATTGAAGAGAAGTTTTAAAATCTATTTTTTTTTTTTTTTTTATTGATTTTTATTAGACAGGTCAGACATATAACATAGTACACCAAAAACATTAGAAGTGATAAATAGGAATTAACAATAAACATATTTCACATATTTGGTTTCCAGTGTGTCCTCTGCCTGTCCAAAACTCCTCTCCCTTTTCCGTTTTTCTGGTATTATAATAGCTGATATTAGCTTTTAAATAACTTAAGGCTAATGAGAAAACTATATTTAATGAAGTCCCATAACTATGGGAAAAATATGATGAACTTGGATTCCTGACCAACTGTTGTTTTGAGCTTGGTTGGTAGCATCTAATAGAAAGATTATTCTGTGTTTAGGTTACTGTGTGGGCTAATGATGTTGGGTAAATTAAGACCACTACTACTATGGATCCCCTAATAGCTCCTTTGTAGGGAGAAGTGTCACTCACCCTATTCATCTGCCGCGTCTTGTCTCCCAGGCGGCCCAGCAGGAGGCCCAGCGCTTGTAGTTATGGTCAACCTCTGCGGACAAAACGCTCATGGATCGAACGAACTCAATTTTGTTTAAGACTACTTCAAATGTTGGGGTGGGTGATTTCCAATGGGCGGCTACTACTATCCTAACTGCTAGGAAAATTTGGTTAGTTAGGAATTGTTCTGAGTTGGACATCCCTTCTACCGGTAATCCTAGGATGGCCTCTTCTGGTCTCATGGGATAGCATTGACCCCATAGTTTCTCCAGGGTTTTGTAGGTGTCCACCCATGTGTGTCTAATCATAGGGCATTCCCATAATTTATGGATTAGAGTCCCTTTTTGGTTGCAGCCCCTTTCGCATATGTCACTAATTGTCTGGTTCCCTATGTGCATTCTTACTGGGGTTAGGTACCACCTCATAATAACTTTATAGGAGTTTTCTTTCATAATTACGTTAAGTGATGTGTGTTTGGCTTGTTTCCGAATACTATTCCATTGGTCTCTGTCTAAATTTATGTTGAGGTCAGCTTCCCATGCTGATTCATAGTGTAATTTAGGGGGAGTGACTAAATCGCTTAAATGGTTATATATTGTGGAGATGTTTCCTTTCCCTCCCGGGAATTTAATGCAACATTTTTCGAATAAGGATATATTTTGCCCTCCTTTATTCTTAGTGATGTGATTTAATCTTTGGTTTATAGCGATTAGGTTAAGCCATTCCCCCGGAGGAAGGGGTTTGTCTTCTAGGAATGCGGTGGTGGACCATTTTTGATTAACAACCGGTAAATCTGCCGCAATTGAGCAATTATTATCAATCCACCATCTGTATTGAGCATTAGAGTTTATTTTGGGGTTAGTTGAAAGTGGCCATAGAGGGCTGAGCCCTGACTCCTGGCCCAGCAGTCTGTTCCTCTTATTTATATCTTTCCATAGGGAAATTGAATTCCTCACACTTGATGGAATTGATTGGGGTAACTTGAAGCCCTGCTGGGTTGAGAGCCATAGTAACTGACGCATGATTAAATCATTGGACCCTAGTATGTGTTTTTCTAATTGAACCCATACCGGGGGGGAGTCCCTGACATACCACTTAACTAGTTGTGCTAATCTAGCAGCTTTAAAGTACCTGGAAATGTCTGGAAATCCGAGCCCACCATCCTTCTTAGTCGCAGTAGTTGTTTCTCTGTTTATTCTAGGTTTTTTATTGTTCCACAGAAAACTCATTAGTAATTTCTGTATTTTTTTCAAGTCTATCGCTAAAATCGAGATAGGTAAGGTCCGAAAAAGGTAGAGCAGTTTGGGGAGTACGTTCATTTTGACAGCATGTAGCTTTCCTAACCACGAAATCTTTAGTTCTGACCACCTGTGCAGGTCCCTAGTTAGTTGTTTAAAGAGGGTTGGGTAGTTTGCTTCATATAGGGTCTTAGTTGATTTTGTAATTTGTACGCCTAGGTAGTTGATAGAATTCGGGGCCCATTTTATTGGGAAGTTATTGGCTAGTAGTTTTTCCGTGGTGGGAGGAAGTGATATATTAAGGGCTATGCTTTTACTTGCGTTAATTTTGAATCCTGACAGTGGGCCAAATTGAGACAAAAGTTTGAATAGATTAGGTAGACTAACCAGGGGGTTTGATATTGTTAGTAGGATATCATCGGCAAAAAGGCTAATTTTATGATCTGTCGGGCCGACCCGTATACCCGATATGTCAGTGTGCTGACGAATGGCAATTGCTAGGGGCTCTATACTGAGGGCGAACAGCAATGGTGATAGAGGGCACCCCTGTCTTGTCCCCCTTGTGATGTTGAATTTTAGTGAATTGTGTCCTTGGTATGTAACTTGTGCGGTTGGTTCCGAGTATAATGTCGCGATGCTTCGCAGAAAACCTTCCGGAATTCCGAATTTGTTCAGTGTGGCGTTCATAAATGTCCAATCTAACCTATCAAATGCCTTCTCGGCATCAAGCGCCAACAACATAGCGCGGCCTTCATTACTTTTGGTTATGTCAATAAGGTCAACAATTTTTCTGGTATTGTCTGGCGCTTCTCTCCCCTTAATGAACCCTACTTGGTCTGGATGTACCACTTCAGGTAACAGATTCGCTAGTCTTGACGCTAAGATTTTGGTGTATATTTTTAAATCTGTGTTGATCAGAGATATTGGTCTATAGCTAGCACATTGGGATGGGTCTTTCCCCGGTTTAGGAATCAGTATTATTTTAGCTTCTAAGAATTCCGGTTTAATTTTTTCACCAGCTAAGAAGCTGTTAAATAGCTTATGTAAGGTGGGGCTAAGTAGATCGCTCATATGTTTGTAGTAGAGGTTGGAATAGCCATCTGGCCCTGGGGCCCCGTGTGCCTTTGTGGATTTGATCGCATCCTGTATTTCTTCGACCGAGATGGGCTCTAAGAGTGATTTAGCTTTGATAGAGTCTAATTGGGGTATATTTAAGTTATTTAGTGTATTTTCAATTTCTAGTTTGTGGGTTGGGGTGCCTGATTCGGGTGTTTTGCTGTAAAGGTCCGCATAAAATTGTCTGAATTCGTTTACTATTTGATCTGGTTTAAAAACTGTCTGCCTATTTTTGGTGATTATTTTGGCTATGAATGAGTTTGCTCTTTTTTCTTTTAGTCTCGTGGCCAGCATTCTATCGGGCTTGTTTGCGTATCTGAAGAATTTAGCTTCAGTTCGCTGTAGGATATTGACCATTTTCCCTCTTAAAATAGTGTTTAGTTCTTGTTTGTAACTTAGTATCTTCTCATGGGTATGTCGTGATTTATCTTTAACAAATAGTTTCTGTGCTTCAGCAATTTTCTGGTTTAGGAGTAAGATTTGTGCTTGGTCTTTTTTCTTTTTGATTGAACTAATTTGTATACAGACTCCCCTGATCACTGCCTTGTGAGCTGCCCAAATTCCATCTATGTCTATCTCCCCTACTGTATTGAGGTCAAGATAATCTACGATTGCAGTTCTGACCTTATCTCGTGTGATAGGGTCGTTCAGTATACTGGGATTTAATGACCACCTTGGGTTATTTCCTTTCGGTAGGAGATTATTCATGGAGATTTTGACTAGATCGTGGTCCGACCATGCTATGGGGCAGATAGAGGCCTCAGTTAGGTTCCCTGTAACGTTCTGTGGGATCAGGATATAGTCTATTCTGGAGAGCGAACCATGTCTGGCGGAAAAAAATGTGTATTCCCTTTCTGTGGGGTTCATGTTTCTCCAGGTATCAATCATGCAGTTTGATTTTAGGAGTTTTTTGAGAGCTTTGGTCGCTGTGGGGATTTTTTGTGAACCTAAATCGTTTGACTTGTCTTTGAGCGGGTCTAAGACCGCGTTCATGTCTCCTCCTATTATCTTAAGTCCGTCTTCCCAGCTATCTGTGAGTTTCTGTATTTTTTGAAAGAATGGCGTTTGATCTGTGTTCGGGGCGTAAATGTTCAAGAATGAAACCTTACGTTCGTGTATGGTCCCATGTACTGCTAAAAACCTGCCATCTTTATCTGTTTGAATTTTACTTAACTGAAAGTTGAGTCTTCTGTGGAACAAAATCGTGACTCCCTTTTGTTTGGTATCTGCGGTCGAATGGAATGCCTGAGTAAAGACTCCCCCCCAGTATTTTGGTAGTGCTTGTTTTCTAAAGTGAGTTTCCTGAATCATTACGATATCAAGATTTAGTTTTTGGTAATTTCTCAAGGCTACCCCCCTCTTGATTGGTTCGTTCAGACCATGAGCGTTGTGTGACGCAATGACAATGTCCATATTTCTTATTGAGGTGTATGACCCTTTGGTGTGTCTAAATGGCTATCTCACCTTTCTGGAAGCCTGTTACTTCGTTATCCTGTGCCTCCTGCTGGTTTCCGCCCGAAGACTGCTCAGCAGCTGGCTGTGTGGGAGAGTATCTGTACTCAAAGGAAAAAAGACAACAGAGTATGAGCCAAATTGCTTATACTTAAACTTTCGGAATTATAAAAACCTGGCTCAGTAATTAAGCAAGTTCCTACTTTTCCTCTAGTGGGGAACCCTAAGGTAATCCTGGGTAAGAAGTCTAAGTACTTGAGTCTGTTTGTGTATCTTACTGTTGGTCAGGAAGGCTCTTAGTATGTTTGAACTTAATTGTGTTCCTTACTGAAATAAAGTGTGGTAATTTAAACTACTATGAGGAGAGCGTTTGCTGTCCTCTTCGTATTTTACTGGTAGGCCAGTTAGTGTCTCTAAACTGACACTGAATTGCTCCGCCTAACCTTTCCCTACTGTAGGGGTTTTTGGAAGTCTACGTGTTAGCGCCCGTAGGGACGCCTTCTAGGTGTGTGTTGCTTTTGCCTTTACGGCCTGGGTTAACTGTCTATAGTGTGTATTAGAACTTTCACTGGTGTGGGTGCTACCTTATTGGATCTACTCGTTTTTAGATTCAACTAGCTTTGGTTGTCAGAGTAGCATGAAAACAAGGAGAGAGAGAGAAGAAGAGAGAGGAAGATGAAGCAAAAAAAGACAAAAAAAACAGAGAAACAAAATAAGTGACAACTCATTGTAGTAAGTCTTTTTCTCCGTTCATGGGAGGACTCCTTCCTCTCTGGTTTTCTGTTGGTTGTAACTGCTCTCCGACAGTGACCTTGATGTTCCATTCCGCCAGCAAGTTAATGCCTTCCTCCAGTGTTCTGATGGTGAAGAATTTTCCCTCTTTGGATATATTGAGGCGAAAAGGGAAACCCCATGTATACCTCCATCCTTGAGCCAGGATACAGTCCAGAACCGGTTTCAGTTGTCTCCTTTTGGCAAGGGTAGTCGGGGCTAGATCAGAAAAAAGCAGCGGTGTGTGCCCCTCGATGGGAGGGATGCCTTTTCTTGCGGCCTTCATGAACAGTTCTTTGGTGGAGTAGTAGTGGAATCTGGCAATGATGTCTCTTGGGCGCTCCTGTGGAGATGAACGGAATCCTAGGGCTCTGTGAAACCGATCCATTCTCAAGTTTTCTGGATGTATGTTTGGGAGGAGAAATTCACATAGATCGTTTAGGTATGCGTGTAGGTCCTTGACAGACTCCGGCACATTCCTCAGCCTTATGTTCTGTCGTCTAGATCTGTTTTCTAGATCTTCCTGTTGCAACTGTTGTCTAGATTGTTCCTCCTTCAAAGCCAAGATCTCCTCTGTTAGCTTGTTGTTATGTTGCATTATTTCCGAAATTTTAGTTTCCAGTTTTGTTGTTTTATCGTCCACCTTTTTAATTTCTGTGGTTAGTTCTGTTGTCACCTTCCGGATGTCTGATTTGACCTCCTCTCTGAAGTTGGATATTAGGTCTTTAAGGTCCTGGATGTCACTTTTAGTGCTAGGCGCTGACATTTCAGAGCTTGTTGCTGCGTGGACTGCGGCTGTGGGTGTTTTATTGGTGGGAGAACTTGCTGAAGATTTGGGTAGGCAGTAAGATTGGATCCCTTTATTGTTCTTTCTCGTGGCAACACCTGCCATCTCAGTGAGAGTATTGTAGATCAAGTTGTTGCCAGAGACCTGGTTTCACTTGGTTTGTCCCAGAGCAATTGTTAGCGTCCCTATATTGCTGGGCTTTTTGCTAGTTACATCTTTTTGGATTTATTAAAAGTTCTTGAACCGAAGTGGTCATAGCTTAAATGCTTATAGTTGAAAATTGAACTTTGGTTGTCTCTTTTTACTTGCTTGGTGCTTTTGAACTTTGTCCACTAGGTGGTAGTAGAGTTCCACTAGTACAGTCTGTTACACAAGCAGGGATTCAGCCTGGAAACTAGCCTTGAAAAACAAATGGTTTTGTAATCCTGTTTGGTTGGTAAGTGAGCCCTGTGCAGTGTACTTTTAATGTTCTGAGTCTAAGTAGACAGGTTGGGCTGGGTTGCTTGGACCCAGGGTATGGGGAGAGCTTTGATGGGGATATGTGGGTAAGGGGCCCTGGATTGCTTAATTTTCCTGGGGCTAATTTGCTTCTGATGCCCCCCTGGGTACCCCTTCCTTGGATCAGGGCTATCCTTTCCCCCCACAGCTCTATAGCCTCTCCCCTGTACCTGCTTATATATGTCCTCAGCAGTGCAGCTCCACACTCTCTCCCTCCAGGCTTCCAAGGGGAAAAGTTCAGCTGGGTAGGGATTCCATGCAGGGGACTCTTCCGATTTTATTGTTTTTTTTTTTAAGGTAATTTTGGGATCAATTTGTTCCCCTAGGTCTTCTGAGTTTAGTGATATTGTTTGTTGGTCACTCAGGGCATCTATAGGGGTCGATTGTCCCAGATTAACCCAGGCCTTAGCTGGAGCTCTTGCAGGACATGTCTTTCCGTTTTAAAATCTATTTTAAGATAATCAGTACTATATAGCCATTTCTCTGCTGCTTTTATGAGTGGCTATAGATATATCCAGGATAATACTTGAATATATTTTAAAAAGGGCCAAATCTGACATCATCATGTTTAGTATTGTGCACACCTCTACAAAGATTAGAGAAATGCACTGAATGAGAATGCCTCATTGAGTGCTTTTGGTGTTTGTGCCTGTAGCTCATAGATCCATTTTGATTCCTTTTTGAGTAGCATCAAATCTAGATCTCCCTTTCTTGGGCCCAGCTTGACTCCATCTATTGCACAAAATTTTAACACAGATGTGTCTTTTTTATGTTTTAATTTTACATGTCGTGCAATTGGTGTGTCATATTCATTTATGATTGAGCAGATATGTTCTCCCATTCTACGTCTCAGCTCCCTACTCGTTTTACCGACGTAGATCTTCGTACAAATACATTGCACTACATATATGACTCCCTTTGTTTTACAGTTATAAAAATCTTTTATAGGATATTTTTTATTTGTTATTGGATGAATAAATTCCTTGCTTGGTTTTATGAAATTGCAGTATTTGCATCGTCCACATTTGTAACATCCTATTAGGGGCTTCAACCACATTTTTTATTTTTGTTTGTCTTGTTGGAAGTGGCTATGTACTAGTAAATCCTTTAAATTGGGGCTCCGTCTGTATGTTATGGAGCTATTTTGAGTAACTTTAGTTCTCAGATCTTCATCTGCAGTCAATAAATACCAGAACTTAGAGAAAATATCTTTAATTTGCTCTGAGTTATGTCCATACGTCAGTATACATCGTATTATCTCACTTTCCTCACTTGAGCTTGTTTCTTTTTGTATATTTGGACGTTCCTGATCTTTTGTTGTATTTAATAAATCTGTTCTTTTTATGTTCTTTGCATATTCATATGCTCTTTTTAGGCATTTATTCGGATACCCTCTATTTTTAAATCGTTTCCTTAGTTTATCAGCCTCAATTTTAAAGGAGATGTCGTCGCTACAGTTCCTACGGATACGTAGGTATTGGCCTTTGGGTATACCTTTTTTTTGGGGTCCATAGTGTTGGCTTGACCATTCTAATAAACTATTAGACGCTGTTTCTTTCCTATACGTTGTAGTGCTAATATTTCCCATCTCATCCTTTGTTATTTTCAGGTCCAAAAAGGCCAATTCAGTTTGATTTATTTCATACGTAAATTTTAGGCCTAGGGTGTTTTTATTAAGGGTGTCTATAAAGAGAGACAGTTGTCCTTTTGTGCCAGTCCAGAAGATGATAATGTCGTCTATGAACCGTCTCCACATTAATATATTATCCGTGATGTTGTTCATAGATTCTTCAAAGACACATCTCTCTTCCCACCACCCTAGGAAAAGATTGGCATAGTTGGGGGCACATGACGTCCCCATTGCTGTGCCTCTGATCTGATGTATCCATTTGTCAGTAAAGATGAAATAGTTTTTGGTTAGTATGAATTCCAATAGAGTTAGTAGGAACTCATTAAATTGTTCTGCTTTTGTTCCTCTTGTTCTGAGGAAAAAAACCACTGCCTCAATACCCTGTATATGGGGTATGGAGCTGTAGAGGGCTTCCACATCTATGCTAACAAGCCAGGTTCCAGCAGGTACTACAGTGTCTTCCAATTGTCTCAATATATCTGTAGTATCTTTGATATATGAGGGAAGACCTGTGACCAGATTGCTAAGATGGTGATCAAGGAACTTACTGATGTTTTCAGATAGATTATTATTCCTGGATACAATCGGTCTACCCGGTATAGGGAGTATCTTTTTATGCACTTTTGGGAGGGCATATAATGTTGGAATAGTTGGATTCTTTGGTAACAGGAAATCATGTGTATTATTATTTATTAATCCTTCAATCAGAGCTTTATCCAGGATTAGTTTAAGTTCCTGTTTATAAGTACAGGTAGGGTCTCCCCTCAATACTTCATAAGTTGTTTTGTCTTTTAGGATCCTTTCACACATTTTCTTATAATCATCATTGTTCATTATCACTATGTTCCCCCCTTTGTCTGCTGGTTTTATTTGTATATTCTTACAATCTTGGAGCTCCCTCAGAGCTCTATTTTCCTTCATACTCAAATTGTAAACTGATCTTTGTTCTTGTGTGTATAGTTTTTCAAGTTCTTTAGTTACCTGCTGTACAAACACACTTATATTTGGGTAGTCATTAATTTGGGGAGTGAATTTGCTCTTTTTTTTCCATATTTTCGGGGCCCCCTGTTCTGTTAGGGTATGATCCTGATTTTCATTCTCTTCTATCAGTGCCATCATATCCATAAATGTATCATAATCTTCCTTATCAATATTTAAATGGACATATTCTTTCATTGTTTTCATTTTGTAAAACTTATAAAGAGCCAATTTTCTACCAAAGAGGTTCAGATCTTTTATATTAGTAAATAAGTCCACTCTAGATGAGGGGACAAATGAAAGACCCTTCTCTAAGACAGACTTGTGTGCATCATTTAGTGCAAAAGTTGACAGGTTCATTATTTGTAGTTGGTTTTCTAGTCTTGGATTATCAGGGTTTATCCCTAATTTTGAGGGCTTTGATATCGATTTGGTCTTGTTTGTGTATTTGTTGCTTTCCTTTTGCCTCTCTTTATGTACCGGACCTTGTCTAAAAAACCTTTCTCCTGTCCATGTTCATATTCTTGTTCTTGAGCTAACCTAGTTCTTATTTCCCTTTGTGTCAGGTTCATGTTTCCCCTCGCTCTTGATCTTATAGTGGGATCCTCTATATCTGAGGTCTCATATTCCGATGAGCTTATATCAGATGATATTTTAGTTGTTCTAGTCTTTTTTGTGGGGAATCTATATATCCGATTATTTTTGTAATTATCTTGATCTCTCAAGAATTTCTTCTGTTTTCTAGTTCTAATTTCATTCTTGAACCTTTCCAAGTTTTCATTGAGCTTTTGACAGTTTAGTTCATAATCTGTTTTGTCTTTAAAAGCTTCAACTAATTTTTGACTCTCTTCTAGGTTAGCACTAAATGTTTCCAAGTGATTTTTTTCAGTTTGCACTATTAATTCCATTAAATCTAATGAACATTGTGATAAGATGTCTGTCCATTTCTTTAAGAAGACTTCATTTATTAAATTGGTTGCCGGCATTATCTTGATCCTTAAACCTCTTGGTATTATTTTTTGCTTAATGTAATTTTCTAAGCTTGTCAATTCCCATACTATTCTCACTTGTTTTTTTAAATTATTATTCAGGTCTTTAAAAGCAGATCTTATATTAGTATCCTCATCTTTCCTTTCTATCGTTGTCTGATTGAAGCTTTCTGCTGCTTCATTATGTAAGCTTGCAAATTTCCAGCTGTCTATATTCAGACTTGCCATCTTCTTTCTTATTTAGAAGGGAGTAATGTTTCTAGGGGAATAAGATAAGGTACCTGACAATTTGAATTAAATACCCAAGGTTTGTGGATTAAACCACTGATAAATATATATTTTAGTGGTGGGAAGTATAATTACTTTCTCATGGTGCGTAACACCTACTTCACATACATTCAATAGAGGATTGGAGAGAGCAAAACAAAAATAATAAAGTTTTATTCACATTTTTAGGAGACAACGTCGATTAAAAACTCTTTAAAACCAAGGGAAATAGGAAGTAATTCCTTAAAAACATTTTAATATTGAATCCCTTCTTTTACACACTTTTGATAAGTAAAATATTAGTGTTTGGGGGATCAGTACATGATCTTATTTCCCCTTATCTTATCTTATTAAGTGTTTAATTATGTTAGGTTTGGCTTCCAGACTCTTAGGAAATATATCTCTTTAATCAATATTAGAGATATTATATTTATATCCTGTTGTTCTGTCACTTTCAAACATTCAAGATGTTGTTATATGATCCGAATGTCATTTAAATCACTATGTCACTTTTATTTATCCTGGTATATATTCCATTTTTATAGTGACTTACTATTGTAGAATCATTGTGTATAATATAGAGTTTTCAGACTGGTCAGAGGGTCTTTTTAGCTGTATTCCCCATATTTTCATCCCTCTATTTTGTCTCAAACATTTCTTATGTGCTCCATTTCGGGTGTCACATAAATATCAAATATTAGCATTAATTCCACATTTTAAGATGCGTACGTTATCGCATATATACAGATATTCCTTCTCTGTAGTACCAGGCTCTCCCGTGTACTACAAATCAGGGCACAAGAAATTGACTTTATGCTCCCAATTCACGGAGCTTAAGCTGGAAGCTCTGCCTGTTCACAGTGTGAGCGTCTGACGTCAGACGCAACCCTGACGCACGTTTCGTCACTTAGACGTGACTTTTTCAAAGGGAGGGGCGAGGACCTCAACGGAGCCTCCTATTTATAATGTATAAGTTGCTATGGTTACCCTTTAACTCTCACCAAGTGAGAAGGGTAAATATAGACATAGAATGGCAAGCTTAATTTAAATCCTTTACATTATTTCGGATTAGCAAGTCCAAATTCATTCCCTTATTATAAAATGAAAACAAAGGAAGATGGAGTAGTTGTACTTTTTATGGACATCTTGTATTTCACAATTATTGCATTTTATTCTATGAGTATGTGTTGAAACACATGTATATCTACACAAAAGCATATATATGAGCACACATATATGCACATGTCTTCTATTTACAATAAACAGTATTAATAATCAGCATGATAATAAAGATATGGTTACACAGCCTGAATTCAATAATATATATTTAGTAGGTGGAATATATCTTTGAAAATTAATATGTGCAAGAGTTATAATAAGATATTTAAATAACTGCAATCTATAAGAGGATAAAAACCCTATAATGTGCTATAAAATGGTATTCATATCTATATACATCAATAGTGATTT
Source organism: Discoglossus pictus (assembly GCA_027410445.1). Lineage (NCBI taxonomy): Eukaryota > Metazoa > Chordata > Amphibia > Anura > Alytidae > Discoglossus > Discoglossus pictus. The sequence continues at coordinate 459,058,519 of CM050163.1, read as the reverse complement.
TAAAAAAGGGAACTACTTAAAGTGCTAAAAGTGCTTTGAAACATTTATAACATAATTCTTATATAATCAAACACAATGAATTATAGTGCTTGGTATAATAGTGGTGAATAAACCTTATGTGTTCTTTTATCATAAAATTCATTTTTAAAAATTGAAAATCAATTCACTGTGTTCATATTTATATACAGAAATAAAGAAAACTTCTGTGATAAAGTAATAACAACACAAAAGTGCTCATATTATATATAAATGGTGATTTTTAATTTCTGCTGTGTCAAATTATTAGTGATACTTTATGATGTTCTTAATGTTAAGCTCTATCATGATTATCAATATAGATGCTCATAGTGCCTTTACGTGATAGTTTTCTAAGTCTATCCTTCCATATCTTGATTTTTCTATTTATTGAAGAGAAGTTTTAAAATCTATTTTAAGATAATCAGTACTATATATTCTTAAAGAAATGGACAGACATCTTATCATCTTATTACTATATATTCTTAAAGAAATGGACAGACATCTTATCACAATGTTCATTAGATTTAATGGAATTAATAGTGCAAACTGAAAAAAATCACTTGGAAACATTTAGTGCTAACCTAGAAGAGAGTCAAAAATTAGTTGAAGCTTTTAAAGACAAAACAGATTATGAACTAAACTGTCAAAAGCTCAATGAAAACTTGGAAAGGTTCAAGAATGAAATTAGAACTAGAAAACAGAAGAAATTCTTGAGAGATCAAGATAATTACAAAAATAATCGGATATATAGATTCCCCACAAAAAAGACTAGAACAACTAAAATATCATCTGATATAAGCTCATCGGAATATGAGACCTCAGATATAGAGGATCCCACTATAAGATCAAGAGCGAGGGGAAACATGAACCTGACACAAAGGGAAATAAGAACTAGGTTAGCTCAAGAACAAGAATATGAACATGGACAGGAGAAAGGTTTTTTAGACAAGGTCCGGTACATAAAGAGAGGCAAAAGGAAAGCAACAAATACACAAACAAGACCAAATCGATATCAAAGCCCTCAAAATTAGGGATAAACCCTGATAATCCAAGACTAGAAAACCAACTACAAATAATGAACCTGTCAACTTTTGCACTAAATGATGCACACAAGTCTGTCTTAGAGAAGGGTCTTTCATTTGTCCCCTCATCTAGAGTGGACTTATTTACTAATATAAAAGATCTGAACCTCTTTGGTAGAAAATTGGCTCTTTATAAGTTTTACAAAATGAAAACAATGAAAGAATATGTCCATTTAAATATTGATAAGGAAGATTATGATACATTTATGGATATGATAGCACTGATAGAAGAGAATGAAAATCAGGATCATACCCTAACAGAACAGGGGGCCCCGAAAATATGGAAAAAAAAGAGCAAATTCACTCCCCAAATTAATGACTACCCAAATATAAGTGTGTTTGTACAGCAGGTAACTAAAGAACTTGAAAAACTATACACACAAGAACAAAGATCAGTTTACAATTTGAGTATGAAGGAAAATAGAGCTCTGAGGGAGCTCCAAGATTGTAAGAATATACAAATAAAACCAGCAGACAAAGGGGGGAACATAGTGATAATGAACAATGATGATTATAAGAAAATGTGTGAAAGGATCCTAAAAGACAAAACAACTTATGAAGTATTGAGGGGAGACCCTACCTGTACTTATAAACAGGAACTTAAACTAATCCTGGATAAAGCCCTGATTGAAGGATTAATAAATAATAATACACATGATTTCCTGTTACCAAAGAATCCAACTATTCCAACATTCTATGCCCTCCCAAAAGTGCATAAAAAGATACTCCCTATACCGGGTAGACCGATTGTATCCGGGAATAATAATCTATCTGAAAACATCAGTAAGTTCCTTGATCACCATCTTAGCAATCTGGTCACAGGTCTTCCCTCATATATCAAAGATACGACAGATATATTGAGACAATTGGAAGACACTGTAGTACCTGCTGGAACCTGGCTTGTTAGCATAGATGTGGAAGCCCTCTACAGCTCCATACCCCATATACAGGGTATTGAGGCAGTGGGTTTTTTCCTAAGAACAAGAGGAACAAAAGCAGAACAATTTAATGAGTTCCTACTAACTCTATTGGAATTCATACTAACCAAAAACTATTTCATCTTTACTGACAAATGGATACATCAGATCAGAGGCACAGCAATGGGGACGTCATGTGCCCCCAACTATGCCAATCTTTTCCTAGGGTGGTGGGAAGAGAGATGTGTCTTTGAAGAATCTATGAACAACATCACGGATAATATATTAATGTGGAGACGGTTCATAGACGACATTATCATCTTCTGGACTGGCACAAAAGGACAACTGTCTCTCTTTATAGACACCCTTAATAAAAACACCCTAGGCCTAAAATTTACGTATGAAATAAATCAAACTGAATTGGCCTTTTTGGACCTGAAAATAACAAAGGATGAGATGGGAAATATTAGCACTACAACGTATAGGAAAGAAACAGCGTCTAATAGTTTATTAGAATGGTCAAGCCAACACTATGGACCCCAAAAAAAAGGTATACCCAAAGGCCAATACCTACGTATCCGTAGGAACTGTAGCGACGACATCTCCTTTAAAATTGAGGCTGATAAACTAAGGAAACGATTTAAAAATAGAGGGTATCCGAATAAATGCCTAAAAAGAGCATATGAATATGCAAAGAACATAAAAAGAACAGATTTATTAAATACAACAAAAGATCAGGAACGTCCAAATATACAAAAAGAAACAAGCTCAAGTGAGGAAAGTGAGATAATACGATGTATACTGACGTATGGACATAACTCAGAGCAAATTAAAGATATTTTCTCTAAGTTCTGGTATTTATTGACTGCAGATGAAGATCTGAGAACTAAAGTTACTCAAAATAGCTCCATAACATACAGACGGAGCCCCAATTTAAAGGATTTACTAGTACATAGCCACTTCCAACAAGACAAACAAAAATAAAAAATGTGGTTGAAGCCCCTAATAGGATGTTACAAATGTGGACGATGCAAATACTGCAATTTCATAAAACCAAGCAAGGAATTTATTCATCCAATAACAAATAAAAAATATCCTATAAAAGATTTTTATAACTGTAAAACAAAGGGAGTCATATATGTAGTGCAATGTATTTGTACGAAGATCTACGTCGGTAAAACGAGTAGGGAGCTGAGACGTAGAATGGGAGAACATATCTGCTCAATCATAAATGAATATGACACACCAATTGCACGACATGTAAAACTAAAACATAAAAAAGACACATCTGTGTTAAAATTTTGTGCAATAGATGGAGTCAAGCTGGGCCCAAGAAAGGGAGATCTAGATTTGATGCTACTCAAAAAGGAATCAAAATGGATCTATGAGCTACAGGCACAAACACCAAAAGGACTCAATGAGGGATTCTCATTCAGTGCATTTCTCTAATCTTTGTAGAGGTGTGCACAATACTAAACATGATGATGTCAGATTTGGCCCTTTTTAAAATATATTCAAGTATTATCCTGGATATATCTATAGCCACTCATAAAAGCAGCAGAGAAATGGCTATATAGTACTGATTATCTTAAAATAGATTTTAAAACTTCTCTTCAATAAATAGAAAAATCAAGATATGGAAGGATAGACTTAGAAAACTATCACGTAAAGGCACTATGAGCATCTATATTGATAATCATGATAGAGCTTAACATTAAGAACATCATAAAGTATCACTAATAATTTGACACAGCAGAAATTAAAAATCACCATTTATATATAATATGAGCACTTTTGTGTTGTTATTACTTTATCACAGAAGTTTTCTTTATTTCTGTATATAAATATGAACACAGTGAATTGATTTTCAATTTTTAAAAATGAATTTTATGATAAAAGTACACATAAGGTTTATTCACCACTATTATACCAAGCACTATAATTCATTGTGTTTGATTATATAAGAATTATGTTATAAATGTTTCAAAGCACTTTTAGCACTTTAAGTAGTTCCCTTTTTTAAAATCACTATTGATGTATATAGATATGAATACCATTTTATAGCACATTATAGGGTTTTTATCCTCTTATAGATTGCAGTTATTTAAATATCTTATTATAACTCTTGCACATATTAATTTTCAAAGATATATTCCACCTACTAAATATATATTGTTGAATTCAGGCTGTGTAACCATATCTTTATTATCATGCTGATTATTAATACTGTTTATTGTAAATAGAAGACATGTGCATATATGTGTGCTCATATATATGCTTTTGTGTAGATATACATGTGTTTCAACACATACTCAGAATAAAATGCAATAATTGTGAAATACAAGATGTCCATAAAAAGTACAACTACTCCATCTTCCTTTGTTTTCATTTTATAATAAGGGAATGAATTTGGACTTGCTAATCCGAAATAATGTAAAGGATTTAAATTAAGCTTGCCATTCTATGTCTATATTTACCCTTCTCACTTGGTGAGAGTTAAAGGGTAACCATAGCAACTTATACATTATAAATAGGAGGCTCCGTTGAGGTCCTCGCCCCTCCCTTTGAAAAAGTCACGTCTAAGTGACGAAACGTGCGTCAGGGTTGCGTCTGACGTCAGACGCTCACACTGTGAACAGGCAGAGCTTCCAGCTTAAGCTCCGTGAATTGGGAGCATAAAGTCACTTTCTTGTGCCCTGATTTGTAGTACACGGGAGAGCCTGGTACTACAGAGAAGGAATATCTGTATATATGCGATAACGTACGCATCTTAAAATGTGGAATTAATGCTAATATTTGATATTTATGTGACACCCGAAATGGAGCACATAAGAAATGTTTGAGACAAAATAGAGGGATGAAAATATGGGGAATACAGCTAAAAAGACCCTCTGACCAGTCTGAAAACTCTATATTATACACAATGATTCTACAATAGTAAGTCACTATAAAAATGGAATATATACCAGGATAAATAAAAGTGACATAGTGATTTAAATGAAATTCGGATCATATAACAACATCTTGAATGTTTGAAAGTGACAGAACAACAGGATATAAATATAATATCTCTAATATTGATTAAATAGATATATTTCCTAAGAGTCTGGAAGCCAAACCTAACATAATTAAACACTTAATAAGATAAGATAAGGGGAAATAAGATCATGTACTGATCCCCCAAACACTAATATTTTACTTATCAAAAGTGTGTAAAAGAAGGGATTCAATATTAAAATGTTTTTAAGGAATTACTTCCTATTTCCCTTGGTTTTAAAGAGTTTTTAATCGACGTTGTCTCCTAAAAATGTGAATAAAACTTTATTATTTTTGTTTTGCTCTCTCCAATCCTCTATTGAATGTATGTGAAGTAGGTGTTACGCACCATGAGAAAGTAATTATACTTCCCACCACTAAAATATATATTTATCAGTGGTTTAATCCACAAACCTTGGGTATTTAATTCAAATTGTCAGGTACCTTATCTTATTCCCCTAGAAACATTACTCCCTTCTAAATAAGAAAGAAGATGGCAAGTCTGAATATAGACAGCTGGAAATTTGCAAGCTTACATAATGAAGCAGCAGAAAGCTTCAATCAGACAACGATAGAAAGGAAAGATGAGGATACTAATATAAGATCTGCTTTTAAAGACCTGAATAATAATTTAAAAAAACAAGTGAGAATAGTATGGGAATTGACAAGCTTAGAAAATTACATTAAGCAAAAAATAATACCAAGAGGTTTAAGGATCAAGATAATGCCGGCAACCAATTTAATAAATGAAGTCTTCTTAAAGAAATGGACAGACATCTTATCACAATGTTCATTAGATTTAATGGAATTAATAGTGCAAACTGAAAAAAATCACTTGGAAACATTTAGTGCTAACCTAGAAGAGAGTCAAAAATTAGTTGAAGCTTTTAAAGACAAAACAGATTATGAACTAAACTGTCAAAAGCTCAATGAAAACTTGGAAAGGTTCAAGAATGAAATTAGAACTAGAAAACAGAAGAAATTCTTGAGAGATCAAGATGATTACAAAAATAATCGTATATATAGATTCCCCACAAAAAAGACTAGAACAACTAAAATATCATCTGATATAAGCTCATCGGAATATGAGACCTCAGATATAGAGGATCCCACTATAAGATCAAGAGCGAGGGGAAACATGAACCTGACACAAAGGGAAATAAGAACTAGGTTAGCTCAAGAACAAGAATATGAACATGGACAGGAGAAAGGTTTTTTAGACAAGGTCCGGTACATAAAGAGAGGCAAAAGGAAAGCAACAAATACACAAACAAGACCAAATCGATATCAAAGCCCTCAAAATTAGGGATAAACCCTGATAATCCAAGACTAGAAAACCAACTACAAATAATGAACCTGTCAACTTTTGCACTAAATGATGCACACAAGTCTGTCTTAGAGAAGGGTCTTTCATTTGTCCCCTCATCTAGAGTGGACTTATTTACTAATATAAAAGATCTGAACCTCTTTGGTAGAAAATTGGCTCTTTATAAGTTTTACAAAATGAAAACTATGAAAGAATATGTCCATTTAAATATTGATAAGGAAGATTATGATACATTTATGGATATGATGGCACTGATAGAAGAGAATGAAAATCAGGATCATACCCTAACAGAACAGGGGGCCCCAAAAATATGGAAAAAAAAGAGCAAATTCACTCCCCAAATTAATGACTACCCAAATATAAGTGTGTTTGTACAGCAGGTAACTAAAGAACTTGAAAAACTATACACACAAGAACAAAGATCAGTTTACAATTTGAGTATGAAGGAAAATAGAGCTCTGAGGGAGCTCCAAGATTGTACGAATATACAAATAAAACCAGCAGACAAAGGGGGGAACATAGTGATAATGAACAATGATGATTATAAGAAAATGTGTGAAAGGATCCTAAAAGACAAAACAACTTATGAAGTATTGAGGGGAGACCCTACCTGTACTTATAAACAGGAACTTAAACTAATCCTGGATAAAGCTCTGATTGAAGGATTAATAAATAATAATACACATGATTTCCTGTTACCAAAGAATCCAACTATTCCAACATTCTATGCCCTCCCAAAAGTGCATAAAAAGATACTCCCTATACCGGGTAGACCGATTGTATCTGGGAATAATAATCTATCTGAAAACATCAGTAAGTTCCTTGATCACCATCTTAGCAATCTGGTCACAGGTCTTCCCTCATATATCAAAGATACTACAGATATATTGAGACAATTGGAAGACACTGTAGTACCTGCTGGAACCTGGCTTGTTAGCATAGATGTGGAAGCCCTCTACAGCTCCATACCCCATATACAGGGTATTGAGGCAGTGGGTTTTTTCCTAAGAACAAGAGGAACAAAAGCAGAACAATTTAATGAGTTCCTACTAACTCTATTGGAATTCATACTAACCAAAAACTATTTCATCTTTACTGACAAATGGATACATCAGATCAGAGGCACAGCAATGGGGACGTCATGTGCCCCCAACTATGCCAATCTTTTCCTAGGGTGGTGGGAAGAGAGATGTGTCTTTGAAGAATCTATGAACAACATTACGGATAATATATTAATGTGGAGACGGTTCATAGACGACATTATCATCTTCTGGACTGGCACAAAAGGACAACTGTCTCTCTTTATAGACACCCTTAATAAAAACACCCTAGACCTAAAATTTACGTATGAAATAAATCAAACTGAATTGGCCTTTTTGGACCTGAAAATAACAAAGGATGAGATGGGAAATATTAGCACTACAACGTATAGGAAAGAAACAGCGTCTAATAGTTTATTAGAATGGTCAAGCCAACACTATGGACCCCAAAAAAAAGGTATACCCAAAGGCCAATACCTACGTATCCGTAGGAACTGTAGCGACGACATCTCCTTTAAAATTGAGGCTGATAAACTAAGGAAACAATTTAAAAATAGAGGGTATCCGAATAAATGCCTAAAAGAGCATATGAATATGCAAAGAACATAAAAAGAACAGATTTATTAAATACAACAAAAGATCAGGAACGTCCAAATATACAAAAAGAAACAAGCTCAAGTGAGGAAAGTGAGATAATACGATGTATACTGACGTATGGACATAACTCAGAGCAAATTAAAGATATTTTCTCTAAGTTCTGGTATTTATTGACTGCAGATGAAGATCTGAGAACTAAAGTTACTCAAAATAGCTCCATAACATACAGACGGAGCCCCAATTTAAAGGATTTACTAGTACATAGCCACTTCCAACAAGACAAACAAAAATAAAAAATGTGGTTGAAGCCCCTAATAGGATGTTACAAATGTGGACGATGCAAATACTGCAATTTCATAAAACCAAGCAAGGAATTTATTCATCCAATAACAAATAAAAAATATCCTATAAAAGATTTTTATAACTGTAAAACAAAGGGAGTCATATATGTAGTGCAATGTATTTGTACGAAGATCTACGTCGGTAAAACGAGTAGGGAGCTGAGACGTAGAATGGGAGAACATATCTGCTCAATCATAAATGAATATGACACACCAATTGCACGACATGTAAAATTAAAACATAAAAAAGACACATCTGTGTTAAAATTTTGTGCAATAGATGGAGTCAAGCTGGGCCCAAGAAAGGGAGATCTAGATTTGATGCTACTCAAAAAGGAATCAAAACGGATCTATGAGCTACAGGCACAAACACCAAAAGGACTCAATGAGGGATTCTCATTCAGTGCATTTCTCTAATCTTTGTAGAGGTGTGCACAATACTAAACATGATGATGTCAGATTTGGCCCTTTTTAAAATATATTCAAGTATTATCCTGGATATATCTATAGCCACTCATAAAAGCAGCAGAGAAATGGCTATATAGTACTGATTATCTTAAAATAGATTTTAAAACTTCTCTTCAATAAATAGAAAAATCAAGATATGGAAGGATAGACTTAGAAAACTATCACGTAAAGGCACTATGAGCATCTATATTGATAATCATGATAGAGCTTAACATTAAGAACATCATAAAGTATCACTAATAATTTGACACAGCAGAAATTAAAAATCACCATTTATATATAATATGAGCACTTTTGTGTTGTTATTACTTTATCACAGAAGTTTTCTTTATTTCTGTATATAAATATGAACACAGTGAATTGATTTTCAATTTTTAAAAATGAATTTTATGATAAAAGTACACATAAGGTTTATTCACCACTATTATACCAAGCACTATAATTCATTGTGTTTGATTATATAAGAATTATGTTATAAATGTTTCAAAGCACTTTTAGCACTTTAAGTAGTTCCCTTTTTTTAAATCACTATTGATGTATATAGATATGAATACCATTTTATAGCACATTATAGGGTTTTTATCCTCTTATAGATTGCAGTTATTTAAATATCTTATTATAACTCTTGCACATATTAATTTTCAAAGATATATTCCACCTACTAAATATATATTATTGAATTCAGGCTGTGTAACCATATCTTTATTATCATGCTGATTATTAATACTGTTTATTATAAATAGAAGACATGTGCATATATGTGTGCTCATATATATGCTTTTGTGTAGATATACATGTGTTTCAACACATACTCATAGAATAAAATGCAATAATTGTGAAATACAAGATGTCCATAAAAAGTACAACTACTCCATCTTCCTTTGTTTTCATTTTATAATAAGGGAATGAATTTGGACTTGCTAATCCGAAATAATGTAAAGGATTTAAATTAAGCTTGCCATTCTATGTCTATATTTACCCTTCTCACTTGGTGAGAGTTAAAGGGTAACCATAGCAACTTATACATTATAAATAGGAGGCTCCGTTGAGGTCCTCGCCCCTCCCTTTGAAAAAGTCACGTCTAAGTGACGAAACGTGCGTCAGGGTTGCGTCTGACGTCAGACGCTCACACTGTGAACAGGCAGAGCTTCCAGCTTAAGCTCCGTGAATTGGGAGCATAAAGTCACTTTCTTGTGCCCTGATTTGTAGTACACGGGAGAGCCTGGTACTACAGAGAAGGAATATCTGTATATATGCGATAACGTACGCATCTTAAAATGTGGAATTAATGCTAATATTTGATATTTATGTGACACCCGAAATGGAGCACATAAGAAATGTTTGAGACAAAATAGAGGGATGAAAATATGGGGAATACAGCTAAAAAGACCCTCTGACCAGTCTGAAAACTCTATATTATACACAATGATTCTACAATAGTAAGTCACTATAAAAATGGAATATATACCAGGATAAATAAAAGTGACATAGTGATTTAAATGACATTCGGATCATATAACAACATCTTGAATGTTTGAAAGTGTAAGAACAACAGGATATAAATATAATATCTCTAATATTGATTTAAGAGATATATTTCCTAAGAGTCTGGAAGCCAAACCTAACATAATTAAACACTTAATAAGATAAGATAAGGGGAAATAAGATCATGTACTGATCCCCCAAACACTAATATTTTACTTATCAAAAGTGTGTAAAAGAAGGGATTCAATATTAAAATGTTTTTAAGGAATTACTTTCTATTTCCCTTGGTTTTAAAGAGTTTTTAATCGACGTTGTCTCCTAAAAATTTGAATAAAACTTTATTATTTTTGTTTTGCTCTCTCCAATCCTCTATTGAATGCAAGTCACTCAGGTCCACATTTCTGTAAACGTTATCTCTCCCTGGAATTTGTTCGGCTCCTATGCCCCTGGTTGCCTGCATGCCTACTAGTTCCCATCTCCAGATATATCTTCTAGATTTAGTATATTATTATTTTCATTTATTTAATCACGCCAACATATTCACGCTAGAATATCCACCTGTCTTACAGGATATTTGGAAGTAAGCACTGCTTGAAGACCAGTTAGTTGGGTTTTAGTTAAAATTGGATTTATAGGTGAATTCTTTAATTCTACAAGATTCTGATTAAAGTTTTTTTAAACCAAATATATTGAACATGTACTAAATCCAGTGAGATGAGCTGGTAGGTTTTAATTACTTTTCAAACGCGAGACCTTTTAGATCTTTAAAATAGAAATAAGGAGCTAAAAGTTTTAAACGATTACATATTAAGTTCTCTTCAGTTTAGAACTTTATGATATGACTTAGAACTTGACAATAGCATATCAGCAGTTGTGGGTTCTACCATAAAGTACCGCCATAGAGTATCATAAAATATATTGGAATTTCTTTATTATATGAAGTATAGTGTTTCTATATAATGTATTAATAAAGGGGTCCCAGGTCTTTAAACATTTTCTGTTGTTTTTACTTTGTAAATTTGTGTCTCTGTCCAGTCCAGTTAGAATAGTATATTTAATGTATTAATTATCATATGAAGTACCCAAGCTTTTTTTGTATCCAGACTGATAATATTGTTTTACTCGTGAAAACAGCAAACTCTTGGAAACATTTTTATGACATTTAGGTACTGTTTTAACCTCTTTTTAGTTAAAATGCCAAAAATTACCAGATCTCATCAATTGGGTAAAGTTTGAGTGAGGAGAACCTTTCTGAAAAGCTGCATTGTATGCCAGCAATAAGAATATTGAAATATGTTCATTGACCTTTTTACGTTTTCTAACTCTATGCCAAGCTTTATTTGTGGACCATATTAAAATATTTGATTAAAGATTATCGGAAATATGTTTTGGTTTGAGATATAGCAAGGCCAATAAAGCTAGGTTAGGGCAAAATTGCTCTTCAGTGGCTGGTGGAGTAAAGATAGAATGTCCACTTCCACAATCTGTAGCAGATAAGATAAATTATAATATAAAATGTTTGCTAACTTGCCCTTACTTCAGAGGGTGGTACTTGCAGTGTCGCCAAAGCCATTCTAGGCCTTTCATTTTGCAAGATTATTTTTTTATGTGTTCATCAAATGAATGTTTTGAATCTTTGTGTTTAGAGACCAGTGGTAACATTTGTAAGTGATATAGCAATCTCTGCAAATCATTTTGGTGAGAAACATCTATTTAAAAATTTAACTGAAAAATGTTTGCCAATCTTGATGTTCTTGAATTAATGTTTTCATAATAACTGAAACATTTTATATAAGTAATTGATTTGACTTGTTAGATATGGTTCAGGCCAAATGTTTTATAGATGTTTTAGAACATTGTTGTTTAACTGCTAGACTGAAACTTTTAAATCCATCACTGGATGGAAATTATTTTAGAGGTTGCAATTCTACAGGTACATTAAGACACATACTTTGGGACTGCCCCAAAATTGCTCACATTTAGTCAGGAATATATGACACTTTAGAGAAAATATAGGGCACTAGATTACCTCTGAACCCAGTGGAGGCCCTGTTAGGTCTCCCTATCACTGGTCTCTCTAAGGAAGCTCAACTCCTTACCAATCAAGTTTTTTTAGCAGCTAGGAACACTATTACTAAAACTTGGAGGTCGTGCTGAACTAGATGATAACTACAAAAAATGGTCTTCATGCTGGGACATGTGGGAACTTGGTTGGTAGTATAGAAGGACGGTAACTCAAATACAGTCTTCAAAGACAATATAATGCAATGCTTCACCCCTCCATCTCCCCCTTCTTAATGTCAATTGATTTTAATTGCTTTCTTGTTTTTGTTCATTTACCCTGTGATCAAGTGGCATTAGAAGGCACAAAACATGTCAGCGAACCAACAGCCTTATTAAATTGCGATTTGGTAAATTTAAAAGGGCTCTATTTAAGCACACAGCATATTTTTTTTACAGAAGTTTTTAGTTAGTGAAGACCTTGCTTTTGGAAAGAAGTTCACTAACTAAAAACTTCTATAAAAAAATATGCTGTGTGCTTAAATAGAGCCCTTTTAAATTTACCGAAACACAATTTAATAAGGCTGTAAAAAAATCTTCATCATAAGTGGTCCATCTTAATAATCTAATTGCTATGCACAAGCAATAAGGCAAGTCGGACACTGTAGCAAACAGAATTTTCACTTGTGGACATCACTACAGAATGACTGACGAACAAACTACTAATCTTTCTTTCTGCATCTTCAGAAATCAGTACAGTGATTTTAAATAGTGTATATAATTATTAGATTGTTTTCTTAATTAATTGTTTTTTTTTAACTCGATCGATACTAGATATTTTATGATGAAGCACATCAAAGTAACTTAAATACATTTTTAAAGCACTAGTTACAAACATTTTGTATTTAATATTATGTCCTTAGTCTTTTCATAGTTACATAGTTACATACAGCCTTATTAAATTGTGATTCGGTAAATTTAAAAGGGCTCTATTTAAGCACACAGCATATTTTTTTTACAGAAGTTTTTAGTTAGTGAAGACCTTGCTTTTGGATAGAAGTTCACTAACTAAAAACTTCTGTAAAAAATATGCTGTGTGCTTATATAAAGTCAATTTAAATTTACTGAATTTAATAAGGCTGATAGTAATTAAGGTTGAAAAAAGACTTTCAGTCCATCAAGTTCAACCTTTTAAGATCTCCTGTGATCTGCAATATGCGGATTAGTTATTAATTAATTAGTTGTCAATTAATTGTTAATTCCTTATTAATCAACTATTTATTTATTTACATTTTTTTAATTATTAATTAATCCAGAGGAAGGCAAACAGAAAAAAAAAACAAGTGAAGTGAAAACAATCGTCTCAAAAGAAAAAAAAAAAAATTCCTGACCACAGATACTGCCGATCGTATTTCTCCCTGGATTAATGCTCTCTCTCTCTAATTATCCAGGATAACCCTGAATTCCCTTTTTAATTAGAAATAAATCCAGTCCCCTTTTAAAGTTATCTATCGAATCCACTGTCACCACATTCTCTGGTAGAGAACTCCACAGATTAACCACCCTTACTGTGAAGAGCCCTTTTCTTTCTTTAAGGTTGAAATCAATTAATTTTCATATAAGTTTATTATTGAGCATCCACTCAATAACCAAGATTCCCATTTTCAATGATGAAATAACATTGCCTTGATTAATTGATTAGCCTCTGGAGCATTGGGTCCATTGATTTACGTGCGGCCGCTTGCACTCAAGACAATGGACCTAATGCCTCAGGCGCTAATCAAGTAATCAAAGCAATGTGCCTTCATCATCGAAACATTTGAATCTGGTTTGATCTTTTCAGCAGTAATATATTAAAACCTTGGTTTGTGGAAGGATCAGAATGGCTGACTGACAGCTAAACAGTGCAAACTCCAATATTAGTTAAGTGTAGGAAAATGCATATTTCATAAAATTCAGTTGACAAAGTACTTGTCATTATAAATTTTACCATATTTGGAAACTCTGTTGTGTTCATTGGTAAAATACATCAATAACATACAAGAATTCCCAATATACCATATATAGAGAATAATAGTTCTAAATAAAGGTGCTAGATATATATGTGTTCACGACTTCACTTGCTATGTAACATAATTGTTATTTACACTAAAGCCATTCTATTTAAAAGGAATAGAAAAATAAGTCATTGAAGGGTCATTGAAGGCATTTTTCCTTTGTTGCATTTGCAATTTGAAAATGAAAGTGAAACTCCAAGAACAGAATAAACAATTTTTAATGTATAGATGTCCCTTGGGGTTGTCCCTGTTGTGCAAGGATAATGTGCAGCAATATCACATATTATAATTGTCTAACTACGATTCGTCGTCACGCTGCGTTGCGTAGTGTGTACGACTTTGCGATGAGCGCTGTAGGCGCTCATTGCCCGGCGAGCCTCGCGCAGCGCGGCGAGCCGTTAAATCGTAGCACTTTGGCAATGAGCGCCGCAGGCGCTCAGTGCAGGCGAGCCTTGCGTAGCAAGGCGAGCCGTTAAACCGTAGCACTTAGAAAAAAAATACGAGATGAAAAAAATTACGAGATAAGCGGCGGAACCAAAACAATTAAAAAAACACTAAATACACACAAAAAAATAAAAAAAGGTCACTTACAGCATGGGGAACCAGGCAGGACGTCTGGGAGTGAGTTGGAACTCCAATTTACATCGATTTAGACGAGTTACAAAGATCGAAAATCGGCTAAGCGAGAAAAAAATGGGCGCCGAAAAAAATGAAAACGAAGCTATACTACTACGAACTGCGTAAAACACAGCCACAGACGTATGTGTTTGAAAAACAACGAGATAAAGGATGCGGATTAACCGCGCAATGAGTAAAAAGACAGTAGCGAGTACATTTTACGAAACGCAATTACAGATTTACGCATTAACACAGATTTAATGCCTTTGTCTCGCGCAACATCGGATTTCCCGCCTAAAACAAAGCATTTGATGAAATATAAGTTGAAAGTTACAAAAATAAAAAGTTCAAAAAAAAAAATGTGTATTTATTTTAAGAAAAAAAAAGGGACAAAGGAGTCATGTTGTGTGGCAAACAAATTTCACAACATTTCATTTTTATTGACCGTCATTTGACCATTTTACCATATGTACTGTTAAACCGTAGTACTTTAGCAGGTTTAGCGATGAGAGCCGCAGGCGATCATCGTCTGGCGAGCCTCGCGCAGCGAGGCAAGCTGTTAAACCGTAGTACTTTGGCAATGAGCGCCGCAGAAAAAATGGCGGATGAACAAAACGAAAACGAGGCTACAGCACTATAACCACGGAAAACACGTACCGATAATCCGCTAAGACGCATACCACACATTACCCACCATTAAACGACGGACGGATCATCCGCTAAGACGCATACCACACATTATCCGCCATTTTAGGATAATGCGGAAGTACACAGCTACGTTAACGGTTTCGGCTCACGCACGCACACTATTACACTGCACACGTTCATCACGCTTACACAGCACCTCCACACCACTAATGCTGCAGCAACATCAACACAGATTGCCAGCTCTTCAACACAATGCATAAAAATATGTATATTCATTTATTAATTTGAATTCTGTATTTCAGTAGTATACAGAAAACAACATTAGCTACCTTACAATTCCATATGCGTATTAATAACTAACAACTTTAAAAACATACACATCTCATTGCCGTCATTTTTTTACGGGTAATACGCTAGTATATATATAATTAACTAGCGACTTGCCCGTCAAAAAATGACGGCAATGTGATGTATATGTTTGTGAAGTTGTTTAGTTATTTAAATATATTTTTGACCCTTGTAAGTATTGTGATATGAACATGTATTTTTGTAAAATGTTGATGTAATGGTTTTTTAACATGAAATTTGTATCTGAAGAATTGTTCACTTTAATATACATAGAATCCAGAGGAAAGTAAAAAGTAAAAAGACTTTTTGAAACGTCCCGAATTTTAACATGAAGTTTAAAATATATGTAAGCAATAACCTTGAAAGTATATATTTTTAAAATTGAGCTTTATTTTTTATGTAACTTTTTTAGTTTTCAAAACATTTGTATAATTTTGAACATTATAAACAGGAACATAGTGAATACATTTTGTAACGTAATTTTGTATTAAAAGTATTAACATTTGAATGTAAAAACAGTTTAACTTTAAATTAATCAGTATTAACATGCAATTTGTATCAGAATAATTGTTAAGTTTAATATACATTGAATATAGAGTAAGGCATACAGTAAAAACTCTCCCTAAACCGTAACTAATGAAAGTAATTCCTTACTGACCACATAAACTGGCGATAAACATTAATGTAGGTAGTAATCTTAAGATAACAGACAATATTTACATTGTGACTTAAAAGGTGCTTGAGCTCTTAACATGAACTTTGTAATATGTTGAATGAAATAACTTGAAAATATTGTTTTAAAACTTGTAACATTAGAAAAATTAACATAGTGACTTAACATTTTAACATAATTTTTCATAGAAATGCAAGGCAAGTATTTTGTGAGGCGAATTATCCATAAACATGACTTCCATTAATTATGACTGAATTAAACAACAAATTGTTATGTATTTTTGAATGTTTTTCCAAAATGTTTGCATGGCTTTAGTTTGTACTGGTTATAGGTTGTTAAACATTAAAGAAGAATGTTAATGTAGTTTCCTATGTGTTTGTGTGATTTTTTGTACAATGCTATTAGGTGCGCAACACTTTTGTTATTCTTATTTAGGCTTCTTTGTAAGGCTTATAGGTAGTTAAACATTGAATAAGAAAGTTAATTTATTTTGCTATGTGTTTGTGTGAGTTTGTTCCAATTCTGTTTTGTGTGTAGCACTTTGGGTCTCATTCAATTGCGATTTGGCTAATTGAATCGTGCCCTAAATAAGCACATAGCATATTTTTTTAAAGAAGTTTTTAGTCAGTGAAAAACTTTCTTTTGGATAGATTTTTACTAACTACAAACTTCTTTAAAAAAAATGTTATGTTCCTATTTAGAGCCCTATTCAATTGGGCAAATTGCAATTGAATGAGGGCCTTTGTGTGTACCATATGTTGCATAGTTTGCCCCTCATTGAATTGCATTTTTTACAATGTAATAGTACTCTAAGGCCCTCATTGAATTGCAATTGTGAAAATTGAATAGAGTTCTAAATAAGCACATCACATATATTTGTTAAAGAAGTTTTTAGTTATTAAGCATCTATCCAAAAGCAAGGTTTTCACTAACGAAAAAGTTCTTTAAAAAATATATGTTATGTGATTATTTGGATCCCTATAGAATTAGCAAAATGGCAATTGAATAAGGGCCTAAAAGTGCTTATTTATAGCCATATTAAATTGTCCAAAATAGCAATTGAATGAGGGCCTTTGGTTGCTGCATTTGTTATATTGTCAGCTCCTCATTCAATTGTGTTTTGGCCAATGGAATAGACCTCAATATCAGCACAGAGCATATTTTTTTACCGAATTTTGTATTTAGTGAACTTGTATCCAAAAGCAACGTGTTCACTAAATAAAAAGTTCCTTTAAAAAATATGCTCTGTGCTTATATAGAGCCCTATTGAAATGGGCAAATCACATTTAAATGTGAGGCCCTCCACCATTAAAGATATATAGGTCCTCATTGAATTGCAATTTTGCCAATTGAAGAGGGCTCTATATAAGCACATAACATATTTATTGAGCGAAGTTTTTAGTTATTGAAGACCTTGATTGTGGTTAGAAGTTCAGTAACTAAAAAGTTCTGTATAAAAAATATGTTATATGCTTATATAGAGCCCTATTCAATTGAGCAACTCGCAATTGAATGAGGCTCATGGTTCTTTCTTTTTTATACTTAATACTTTACCTTGATTGAAGTGTCGAATGACAGAGGGTCCCCTCCTGCCAATCTTAATCCGCCGGTCTTCTTGTAGTGTCTGTTTGAAAAAGAAATTAAAATATTTATTTGTATATTTATAATTTTTCATCTAGCAAAGCATGGCCTTTTGAGCATGTAATGTCTTGTTGTATCTTACCTGTTGTTCTTTGTTGGTGTTCTTTAAAAGGGATTGTGCTTCACAATGCACGGTGCAAATTGTTGAGTGACGCTGTTGATGCAGAGTCTGTTTGAATATTAAAAGAAATAGAAAGATTCAGCTTTATATGATCTATTGAATTGCAGTAAATTAATGTCATTTAAATATACTTCTGTAATTATTTTCAATTGACCTTATTTTGTGGTGGGGGCTACACACATATGTCACATACATGAAGCACATTCCATAGTTTAATGTAATTATTTTGTGTGCGTGTGACATATCACTATACATGAATCATATTTAAATTGTTAAATTAACCTTATATTTTTTTTTCCAACACATAAATGTCTGTGTGTGAGATGTAACTATAGATGATACATATATGTGCGTGTCACATATCAGTATACATGACATATAATGTCATTTAAATGTAGTTGTTTAATGATTTTGTTTTAAGCTAATTTTGTTGCAGTGGCAGCAATACACATAAATGTGCGTGTCACATGTCACTATACATTATACACATATATGTCCGTGTCACATGTCACTATGAAGGGGCAATACACATAAATGTGTGTGTCACATGTCAATATACATGATACACATATATGTCCGTGTCACATGTCACTATGCAGGGGCAATACACATAAATGTGCGTGTCACATGTCACTATACATTATAGACATATATGTGCGTGTCAGATGTCACTATACATTATAGACATATATGTGCGTGTCACATGTCACTATACATAAACCTCTGTTTAATATTGAATTATGTTTTTTTGTTGTTTTGTTAAATGAACCGTATTTTTTTTGTGGGCCTATACACATAAATGTGCCATATATGTCACTACATAAATCCTAGTTTATTTTTTTATTTTTTTGACCTGTCCTGATAATAAAATGTAATATATTATAGCTTACCTCTCAGTTGTAATTTGCACAATGTAAAGTAGTAAATTAGTAAAGAATTGTCTTCTCAAGTAAAAGCAGCAGTTATCTCAGAAGTCACTCCGTTCATCACCTGAGGAGAAATGTATTTTTTTGTGTGAAATAGGCAGTATTTATAAACTTGTAGAAAGTTCTGGAAAGTGAGACCGTTAGAACGCAATACGCATGCGCTATTTGCGTTCCAGCTTACAATTTGCGTTCCATCCGCCATTTTCTGCGTATTACTGTTCAAAATGGTGTTTAATATGATTGTGATACGTTCCGCATAGTATGTGTTTCATTATTGCGAGTAGTATAGTTACGTCTGAAGCCTCGTTTTCGTTTTGTTCGTCGGCCATTTTTTCTCTCGCTTAGCGATGGTATTAGTGTCTAAAGTGTTTTATTTTGATTTAAATGTAGATGTAACTTGTTTTTTTGAGGTGCTGGATGGTTCCTCTTGCTGTAGGTAAGCTTTTTATGGGTTTGTTGTGTGTATTTCTTAAGTTTTAAATGTTTGTATGTCGGCGTGTTGCATCCGATGTTTGCGAGGTCGTAATATGTGGTAACGTGTCTCGTATGGTGTTTGCGTGTGTAGCCTCGTTTTCGTTTTATTCGTCGGCCATTTTTTGTGTCGCTTAGCAAATTATTTAGTGTCTAAACTTTTTTATTTTGAGTGCAATTAAGTTGTAAGTTGCATTTTTGAAGTCGTGGGTGCTCCCTCTTGGTGTAGGTAAGCTTTTTATGTATGTGCTGTGTGTATGTATTGTGTTTTTAATTTTGTAATGTTCGCGAGTTGCGACCGAGTGTTGCGAGGCCGTAATGTGTGTGAACGTGTGTCGTATGTTGTTTGCGAGTGTCGTAATGTGTGTGTCGTGCTCTTTGGATTGCGACGTGAACTTTGCAATGTTCGCAGTTCTTTGGGTTGGGAATTTGTGTTGTGAATTTTGCAAGGGTCGCAGTTGCTGCAACTGAAGCCCTCGCTTTGCGAGGTCCTCAGGTGCTGGCAAGGAGCGCCTGCGGCGCTCCATGCCAGCAACTGAGAACCTGGCGCAGTGCCCTGGCTTTGCGAGGGCCGCGCAGTGGAAGATAACATAGTAATAGCATTTTCTTCAAACCAAAGCTACTTGTATCTATGCAGATGTTGTAAACAATTGTTTAAATTGCAATAAATATGCATGTGAGTTACAAAATGTATTATACAGTAGTGAGGCAAAATAATCACTGTTTATGGTAAGGAGCATGATGTAATTGGTGTATTGCAACCAGGAACATTGGAAGAACATAATGAAATTGAGGGACATAATATTATTCAGGAAGAAAATGAAATGTCATCTACACAGTCCTATATAACTTATGAACTCTCAGAGATTGAAACAGATTTGGTACAGGAACAAAACAGCTTTAATAAGAAATACATGGATGCATTATATAGTATTGAAAGAAATGTAACCGAGATCTGGAACTGTTCAGAAGAGAAATGAAAGTCTATTTAATATTTTACACACACCTCGGCATTCCAGTTAAAATATTGTAATGCATGGAAAAAAAGCCAATTGTAAATTACACAATTCAACAAAAAATTGTAAAGAAAAATGTTCCAAGGCAACATAATACAATATATTTTGCTATAAAATTATTGATTATTTTCTTTCCTATAGTAACAGATTTCAACCAATGTCCAAAGGGGAATACAAAATGAAGAGTGATTTTAAAAAATAGTTTTCTGGTATAATGAAAGATAAAATATTATACTTATGGACTATTAGTATTTCAAATGTATTTTTAGTGAGTTAAGTAATGGGCAAGGAGTCTTTAGTTTTTCTAAGGAGAGGAAAAATATACTTGGCCCACAGATTAATTTAGCTTAGTTAAATATCCCTTTGTTCAATACATGTTTTTCCTTGGTGAGTTTGCTGGGATTTTCAGTTATTATTCCCTCTTTCTTTCCCGCAGCAGGAAAAATCAATATGCCACTTTAGGACTGGGAATACCTGACTTAAATTATCACAATAGTTAGGGATACATTAATAGCATAGAAACTCTTGGCAATCCAGAATCTTAAAAAAGGAGACATACCCCAGATACGACCTAATGGGCTAACCAAGGCAGAACATATGTCACAGGAATGTAGCTTGCAGTAGGGAGTCTAAGCAAGTATCCAGACAGTGGACAGGTGTCACAAGCAGGCATGAGGTCAGCAGCAGGATACTGTTCAGTAGTCCAACCAGAATCACATTAGTAATACACTAGTATTTCCAAACAGGGTCTTAAATCCAAATAACTGGTGTCTGGGCACTATTGGGCTAGGCATGGGGGTCACTGACTAAGATTCAGTTGAGCCTAACAAACGAGATAGTGGTGGAGCTAGAGAGTGGAGCTCCAGAACATACACTTTCCAGTAACATCCTTTAAACATATATACTGCCATGCAATTTAAAGGGATACAATTGATATTTTAAATGCAATTATTTATTATATTTGTATGTTGACTATTCTATCACTATTCCATGTGAAATCTTTGTTTCACATAACGTTAACAGTCTGGTATGTTTAAACAAAAAAACTTTTGGTTCTGGCTTTTTTTTGAATATATATATATTTATGAGTAGATAATCAGAGACATACATGTAGTCAAGAGGCCAGGCAGATAACCAAGACATTCCCTGATACCTTTGTGTCATTGTAAAATATTTTTTACGGTTTCACATACTAAAAATAAACATACATATTAAATTAATTTGGTACAAAATGCTGTAATCTCATAGTGCCCCCTACTGATTGTATGAAAAATTGTGGAAAGCATTGTAAGGCAATTCAAATATCTGCACCCTTAGAAAGGAAGAATAAATACTCTGGGCTGGCACTTCTTGCTGCTCTCTTACTTTAACTTACTTATGGTAGTTACTGGACTTTCTAAATGCTTTCAGACTTACTTCATGCTTTCATTTCAATCTTAATTTACTTTACCTAAATTATTTTTACATAATCTACACATACTTAATGCAGAGAAGCTTAAATAACAATTTCTTTAAATCTCAAACTAACTTCTTAAAATAATTTCTCTAAACTTGATACACACCTCTGATATTACATCAAAACCATTGAAGTACAAGACATTGGAATTTCATATTGTATCAGTTTTTATTTTTCTCTATATTTCTTTTCATTACAATGATATTGAAATATTGAGCATATTTTGCTAATTTACCAAAAATTTGTTTGCTGTATCAATATCAATCCGAACAGAACATATCACCATAATTGTGTAACTTGTAAGTCAACATAAAACTTACAGAATAATTTTAGAAATATTATAAATATCAGATGTTATAGCAATATACAAAATTTATATCATTTTAAAATGGTATGGTACCTTATGTACCTAATGTAAGCGATCCCAAAAATGATCAACCCATCTCTGATACCATAATTACCATATCAATTATAAAAAGCATATTGGGCATGTTTTATGTATGATTATGTGGACAATGTGATAATAACTGATTCTTCTTCATTTGGTATACCTTGATATTATATCTGAGTATTGCAGTATATAGTGATCCTATTTTATTGGACAAAAATATTCATAGGTTTCATGACAAGCTTTCAAGAGCGTTACTCTCGTTACTCTCGAAAGCTCGTCATGAAACCTATGAATATGTTTATCCAATAAAAAAGGTATCTCTATATACTGCAATACAGAGATATTGCAGTCATCTGGATTACTGGACATTCACGGCTACCTAACTCTTTATATATATATATATATATATATATATATATATATATATATATATATACAACATATACTATCGAAACATAGCAGCTAGTCCTACTCAGCAGCCAGCCATCTTCACATAGCACTCAGTCCCTTTCAACATGTACCACCAAACAACAACCATGCTTTTTAGCATGCCTTTTAGCATCACTACAGAATGCTCAGTCCTTATTAGCAGCCATACCCCCTCAGCATCCATCCCTACACAGCACTCACCTCACATAGCAACCATGTCTATGTCTTTTGCTCTCCCCTCACATAACCCATCCCCTCTGTACTGTACTATCATCGAGCCCCTCTCTCACCTGTTCCCTGTTGACACATACCCAGTGTGCAGAACTGCTCCACCTTACCACCTCTTGGAGCTTCAGTAAAAATTTCCTTTTTTTAAATACAGATCAATTTCCAACCAGGAGGTGTGTGGCCTAGGAGGTCCAAGGGGGGGGGGGGGGGGGGGGGGGCTGGGATGCTGTAGCAGGTCACTTAAGACACATTTAAAGAGCCATATGTTGTTTACCCATGTTATAACAAAATAATAAGAGAATAAATAATATATAGTATTATAATCAGAGGAATCATCTAGTAAATTGCCATTAGAAATTGAAGAGCAAATTAGATTTGTCAGTGTTATTTATGGATTTTGTAAGGCCAATTCATACAGTTATGAAATGTCTGAACTGGCATAAATGCATGTATTAATTCTAAAGGAACCTTAACTGGAACTTCATATGTCTCCATCACTTTTTCTGACAATCCACAAACTGCCAACAAAGTAGGATTACAATTTTGAATACAAAAAAGAAGTCATATCCAGCAATTTGTGTTATCAACGCTCAGCTGCATACAAGCTAAACTAATGTAATACAAAGTACAGAAAGACAGATATTACTTTTCGTCTCTTCCAGGATCATTCTTTCACTTAATACTCAGAAGTTTATCAAAATATTCATTAAATATTATTCCTAAGAGATAAACTCTGTTGCTATGCATAAATATATCAGTGGTTTCTCCCATAAGGCTACTATGGTGTCCCTGCGAAATCCTTCCCTGCAAATTTGAAAATGCACAAAACACGCAAAACTGTGTGACTGTATTTAAAGATAAATAGATATAACAGCCTGGTCATTATTAAAGAATGATATGGGATAAATCCCCCCAGATTATATGAAAAGGGGACATAAAAAATAGCAAAATTAAACTTCATGCATTACCCGATTTGGCCATTAGATGGAGCAGTATGTCTTTCCCATGAAAGCTTTGACCCTTCAGGGGAGGTTCCCTGAGCAGTACTTGCCGCAATCACATTGTTCAGGAACATGTGTGCTGCAATAGGGATGTGCCAGCTGCTCTCTGCTACCTGTTGTAGCAGTTTGGCGCAGTGTGTGTTGTGATCACTATATTTGGGGATAGGTGTCCTGTGACACTAACACTTGGTCTTTCAGCAGGAAATACTTCTGTATTTATTCGTTACCAAGGTAACGGTTGATGTTTACGTTGTTTAGCCTTTGCATCTATAAGTATCACATCATACACTTTAGCAATGGTGGTATTAGGAGGCCCTCCCACTTTTCCGTATCATGTGACATATTTTAACCAATAAAAATTGGTGCAGTGATGCACAACTAGTGAGCCTGTGTAGTTTGGATCAACACTGGTGACATATGCACTTATTATATGGGCCATTTAAACCCATGAGACGCCAGAGTTCATCATTGACACTTCAGTCTTTGAGAAAGCTGATGTTTTAGTGAAATGGCCATTAGGCGTGGGGGAGAGGGTTAGATTTTCTGTTTTTCTGTTTTCTGGAGATTGTGGTAAGGTGATGTGGGGTTCCCTATGTTAGGGCCACATGTTATAATACAGTGGGTACAGCCTACAACATTAATGCAGTGTTATTAGACAATTTTTTTAGGACTCTCCAAACATTTATTTGAGAGCTTATATTATATCATTTAAAGAGGTATATCAGTTTTCCAGAGAGTAACAGTTAACCTCTAATGGGCTAAGCCCATGTTTATGCCTATATTGTTTACTGACTTGGCTACTCCTAGTAATTAATCCTTATTGCACCTCTGATCCGAATTGAATTTATTATTGTCTTATTATAGTTGTATCTATATTTTAACTTGTATTGTATGTAGCTCTCCTTACTTGTAGTTGTCAATCTTTTTATCATTATTTTTAATTATTGGTTTCTTCTGATGGTAGTACCCTAAGCAAGTCGAGTGGTATTCTAGGAACGTTTTGTTTTCCTTCTGTTAGGGAGCATGTGGCAACTAGCTTTAGGGTGTTTAGCCAGAAAGTGGGATATCAACATAGGTTGTATTCTTCAGGTTGGAGGCATTCTTTGAGATCATAGGGTTCTTCTTATCTTACCTGTGGTGTGGGGGCTTGTTTCCACATTTATATTGTCACGTTGCCCCCCACCCTTTATAGTTGTGTTATACCACTCTTATTCTTGTCTGTTTTATTATCAGCATAATTTTGTGTGCAATAAAGTTTCTTCTTTTTCTATCTTTGTATATTCAGAATTGCTAGTGTTATGCACTAAGGAAACTACGTATGACTTTATTGTTAATATATATGTATACTATACTACAACTTCTAATTCACTACATTGGGGGGGCAGGTATATTGGTTGGGGCCCAGGGTGTAGAGTTGAATTCCACCACTCAGGGGCCAGGAACAAATAGGCCAACATATATATATATATATATATATATATATATATATATATATATATACTAGCGACTTGCCCATCAAAAAATGACGGCAATAAGATTGTAAGGCAGGTAATGCTGTTTGGTGGTCCGAGATCCTTTGGTGCTCATTGCGAACCTCGCGCTGTGCGCCTTCGGCTCTCATTGCGAGGCTGTTGGTTGTTGTATTTTTTTTTCTGATAGGCTCTTTTGGTGTTATTGTTTGGTCGGCGGTGATGTGTTATTTGCGCTTATTGCAAGGCTTTGTGTGCTATGAGCAGCGTTGGCAGTCGTTGTGAGTGGCGCAGTGAATGGCTTTCATGTTTATTGTGAGAGGTTTTTTTTTGTGTATATGTTTTTTTTTATGCTAATGAAATAATTAATAAATGACTACATTAATATACTTCCCTATTTTGAAGTAATATAGGCAGGAAGTATTGTGTTGAAGAGCTGACAATCTGTTTTGATGTTCCTGCAGCATACAATGTCGGTTTGCACTGTTGTGGAGCTGATGTGTAAGTGTCAGCAATGTGAGCAGTGTGTAGTGTAAATAGTGTGCAAGGAAAATCCGTTAGGGTAGCTGTGTACTTCCGCATTGTGTAAGTTAGTGTTGTAAAATGGCGGCTAATGTGTATGTGGTACGCCGCTGTGGATGATTTAGCGTCCTTGTTAATAGTGTATCTTGGTCCTCGTACGGCTTTTTTGGAAAATCTGTATGTGCTCGTGGTGTTTTGCGTGTTTAGGGTCCTGTAGCCTCGTTTTCGTTTTTTTCTGCAGCCATTTTTTCTTTCACTTAGGGGATTTTCGTGTGTCTAAACTCTGGAATTTGGACTTAATTTGATGTGTAACTTCACTTGCACAGGTCCTGAGTGCCCCCCTTGCTGTGGGTAAGCTTTTTATGTATTTGTTGTGTGTATTTATTGTGTTTTTAATGTTTTCATGCGTGCATGGTTCGGGCCTTAAGGTTGTATTTTTGCGAGCTCTTAATGTTTTTTTTTCTAAGTCCCACGGCTCGTATTTGTAGATGCTAAGGGCCTCATTCAATTATCGGCCGTAAAACGGCCGCAAAGCTGCGATTCCTTGCGGCCGTCTTACGGCCCCGTGTAGAGCTACTTTTACCTTGCAATTCAATTATACGGCGCCGCAAGGATATCCCCTTCCGGCCGGCCGCATATCATGCAAACGGCCGGAAGCTTTTTCCTAGCGCCCGTAAATCTTGTTTTCCGGCCGCAAAGTCCTAAAACTGAAAATGCTAATATAAAATCGAGAATGCACTGTAAAGCTCCGTAAATGCTAGGCATCATAATGGGGGACACGAGGATTAATAGCAACACCCTTTCAAGCTTGCACATCAGCCCAAATCAGATATATTATTTACGGATTACTTTACGTCCCGTAGTTCTGCGGGCTGGTCCTTGTTCAAACCCGTACGGGTTCGGAGATGAAGGACCGCAAACCCAGCATTGTAATAGCCAATATTTATTCAATCCAGCACTGCAAAGCACTGTAAATGATGGTGAACATAATGGGGGGGCATGAGGATTACTAGCCAAACATTCTCAAGCTTGCACATCGTCAAATTGTATTTTAATTTTAAAATCCGTACAAGTCCCACGGACTTCACTGACCAAGCCCGTAGCTCCGTATTCAAACCCGTGCGGGCTTGCATGATAGATGAAGTTAAATATCTTTATTTGCGCATTTGAGAGTAGGGGAATGTTGAGCTATTAATTCTGAAACAAACATCACTTTCACTTTTAATAAAAGCACAGAATGGCTTTTCGATGCTACGACTTGTAAGTTAGCCCTTTACGACCCGTAGGTCTATTTTACCCATTTCCGGACTTGACGGAGGCTAATCCCACAGCCTTTGCGGGTCTGAGGTGCTCCAAGCCCTCGGGACTTTGTCCACGGATATTTGACAAGATTTTGAAAATACAAAAATTACGGATTTGAGTATAGGGGAATGTTGTGCTATTTTTGCTAACACCTACAATCACTTTATAGTCTCCTCAGAGTGCAGGATGGCTTTATTTGGGCTT
This sequence comes from Discoglossus pictus, assembly GCA_027410445.1. Lineage (NCBI taxonomy): Eukaryota > Metazoa > Chordata > Amphibia > Anura > Alytidae > Discoglossus > Discoglossus pictus. The sequence goes on along the minus strand of CM050163.1, from coordinate 459,030,686 downwards.
TATTATGTGCTTAATTGGTGCTAGCGGGACCTTTTTGCTGCAAGTAAGCTGCGGCTCGCTTTTAGCCTTGCAGAGAGGTTTCCCGTAGCAATTGAATAGCAACCGGGGCTTTCTTGCGGCCGAAACTCTTGCGGCCGTTTTAGATCAAAGGCTTACCTCCGGCGCGAGCGGCCGCAAGGGATAACAAGGCGCCGGCCGCAAGCCTGCCGGAGCCCCCGGCCGGAAGGGAATAGAATAGCCGAATAGCTTGCGGCCGGTCCTTGCGGCCCCGCAACAGCTGCGGCCGCTAATAGAATGAGGCCCTAAGTCCGTAAATTTTGCGGTGTAAGTCCCGCCTGCGGCTCATTGCAGCCGACGTGGGAGCCTCCACGTCCGGAAATGCGTCCCCTTGCTTTGCGAGGGTCCGTATTTGCGTGCCTACAAACCATGAACACATACGTAGCATTTCAGGTAATGATCATGGTCAATTAAGCAGCACCTGAAGTGGTGGGGGCATTGAGGGAGGGGAGGAGTGGCTATGCTATGGGTGTGCGATGACTTAAGCAGCCTGGCCAGATAGGACTCCACCATGAGGTTTTACCTCCTCCTCTCCCTATAGAGCCTCCAGAGGTTGCTGTTTGTGAATGCCCATTTGGAGGAGACACTGGTTTAGAGTAGCATCCATCTGCTGCCGCATTAGGAGCAGCATCTCCCCAATGGCAGCTTGAAATTGTTGGACCTTGGCATGGAGGTCTGCTCTTTGTGGGCATGGCTGGATGAGGAGGCAGTGTTGGTGGTGGCCCAGTGGGGAGACCTCCCTGTAGAGCCTCCGCAAGGTGCTGTTCATGAAGGCCTGGTTGGAGGAGACACTGGTTTGGAGTCCCCGAGTAACATCCACCTGCTGCCGCATTAGGACCATTATCTCCCTAATGGCAGCCTCCAATTGGAGCCTGGCTTGGTTGTTGTGGTGTTGGGCATGGTGGTGGTGAGAGACAGTTTGTGGCACTGCAGGGAGGATTTGGTAGTGGGGATGGTGGAGGAAAACCTTGGTTGTCCATTCAGTAGAAGGGTCCGGGTGGTGAATTCAGTTGCTGGAGGACAGTGGGGTCCAATGACAAGGTCCAGCAGGTGACCCCACTGACCAGATGAATCAGTTCTCCTCCTATCTCAGGCCCTTGGATTCTCTCCTTGCCTCCTCCTTCGCCGCGTCCTGTTGGGCAGGGGCACGGTCCAGCACATCCGGCTCCGATGGAGCCAAGCCCCCACCTCTGGCTCACCAACAGACACGGTCCTAATGCCAGCTGGAAAATAGATAAGAATGGTATATGTGTAAATTATGTTGAATGTTACATTGGCAGTTGATTTTCCTAACTATCTGACATCTTGTTGTCTTGAACTTGAATGTTTCACTTAACTTCAGTGCTCAGTCTCTCCTCTCCCATTCTCTCTGGAACTAAAATCAAATACACTTTCTAAAGCTTTGCTGAAGTCTCTCCACTACCTATAGGCCTCAGTCTCTCCTCTCTCACTCTCTCTGGAACTACAATCAAATACACTTTCTGAAGCTTTGCTGAAGACTATCCACTACCTATAGGCCTCAGTCTCTCCTCTCTCACTCTCTCTGAAACTACAATCAAATACACTGTCTGAAGCTTTGCTAAAGGTATCTAAAGACACTGTGGAGCCAATTCAGCTTGTACTATATGTAATATTATCAATATTTGTATAAATGTTTCTGTGATATAATATCTGATGAGATAGAAACTTTCACTAAGCAAATCTATACCTATGCATTTGTCTGAAACCCTTGCCGGCTCCCCCACCCCCAAAGCCTGATTTATTGCTTCTTCTCTGTGAAATAACATTTGTCTATCCTTCTCATATTCTGTTGCAGTCTCTCCACTACCTATAGGCCTCAGTCTCTCCTCTCTCAATCTCTCTGGAACTACAATCACTTCCCACCCGACCTGCCCCTCACCCACCCGCCTCTTGTTTCTCTTTCTTTATTGAGTCACTCAAATTTCCTACAGCTGATCAATTAGCAACACCTGCTAACTATACCTAATTAATCTAATACACAATGTTCCCTCATGCCTGTTCATTCCTCATTACATCCTGTCTTTTCCTCAAGCTCCTCTTCTCAACTTTTCCACATCATGTCTACAACATAACCATCTCACCTTTCATGCTCTCCTCTCCTCTTTTATGCTCCCATGAGCTACTCTCATTCCTCCATTCACTATCTCCTCCCCCTTCTAAAGCTCATAAGCAGAAACACTTCTGCAAGTCCAAATCCCACCTCCTCTCCCTCTCTCTCTTTCTTCTGCTGGCTTCTTGGGATATACCTCCTAACACAGGCCCCTCACCTCCCACTCGCAGATTATACTATCTGACCACTAGGGGCAGATAACATATTACATACTAGAATCCCTTACCAAATTACTTTCTCAGATGCTTTCCTTTTCCTTCTATATAAAAAAAAACATTCTAACTTTGCATACCCTCCTACCTAATGAAACTTCACTTTCTTCCTGACCCTTGCTATTTCTTATCTGCCTCTTCCATCCCCTTTAGATTGTAAGTAGAGAGTTTTTATTCTTGTACAGTGCTTTGGGAAAAAACACTTTCTACAAAGATTCTAAGCTCAAAACAGGGCCCTCCATTTTTTGCAGTTTGTTAAAATTATATTTTTCCTTGTTCTTTTCCCCTGTATATCGCTGCGGAATATGTTGGAGCGTTACAAATAAAAGTAATAATAATAATAATAATAATAACTTCTACTATGTGTAGCTATAATTTGCTAGATGTGACCAATCCTTTGGATTATGAGCTTGGTTGTTATTGGCTCATAAGAATATCCTGATTCCTGCTGAAGTCCATACATGGACTCTCTATTGGATGATAACACATGATGTGCTCAATAATGAAATAAAATTGTCAGCTTCATGGATTTAATGATGCATGAATGATCCATCTATTGCTTGGTAAATCCAGGGAACTGACATGTCAGTGTCATTGGTGGTCAACATTTACATGGGTTGTATGTTTTCTATGTGTGTGTTATGTACATGTGGTGGCATGTTGGTGTTCACCTAACATGAAGGCTAGATCCTGTTGAGTCACCAGGCCTGTAGCTCCAGTGATGGCCACCTGGCTCAGCATCTCCTGGGGCACCCTTTCCCACTCATTGTACTTGATAGTTACTTGGGGGGGGTGGGCACCACTTGGTGCTGTCGCCATCATCCTATTCACCTTGGCTCGGATGTCATCAAATCGATGTTTCAAAGAGCTCACGTCCCTTTCTGCCAAGCCCACTGCTGTCACACCGGCTGCTATTTCCTTCCAGGCCTGGGTCCAAGGACAGCGGGATGGTCACGGATGGCACTGAGGAGGACCACCATCTCCTTGTGCCCATAGTTATGGTGTCTGCCCCCAGTCTCTTGCCCTCCTGACTGTGGATGGGGATCCTGTGCTCCCTTCCCTGACCCTGAGGCCTGTCCCTCCTCCGCACTATCACCCCCTCTGGGATCAGACCCTGTGCGCGGAGTGCCTATCACTATGGGTGACTCAGTCACTCTACCTCTCCTTCACTCCCCTCACCTCCACTCACCTCCACTCACCTCTCCTCCACTCCCCTCACATCCAGTCCCCTCATCTCCACTCCCCTCATCTCCACTACTTTCACCTCCACTCCTCTCTCCTCCACTCCCCCCTACTCCACTCCCCTCACCTCAACTCCCCATGGCCACCTCTCTCCCCTCCTCTGTTCTCACCCTAGTCTCCTCCCCACTTCTCCCCTCCTTAACTACTTCCTTTCTTCACCCTCCATAATAATCCCAAAAGTAAAACACGGATAAATAAAAACAAGTGTATATATATAAGTAGATCATATGATATATTCGAAGTTGGTGCTTAACACCTGGTAAGTATGATAATATAATTTATTAAATAAAAGACGTTCTGTGCTATTTTTAATGAGAGCTGCCTACCCGGCTTGCTCTAAAGTGATTAAAAGAAAGTTAAAAATAAAAGTAGTAAGAAAATAAACCCTACTAGTAAAGAATATATATGAGGGGCACAACCTGCTGGCTAAATTGCCTGTGAGTAGTGTAATTGACTGTGAATGAAATAGCCTTGAGTGTGGGGGCAAAATAGTTAGATATATACGTGAAAAAAAAAAAAGAAGGGGGCGGAAGTAAGGGGTTGTATTACTTGAAAAAAGAAGAAGTGAAGGGATATCCCTATAATTGTCTATAATGGTCAAAAGGTGAAATAATGCCAGGATCTTGCTGCTCCAAGTGCCGGCTAATAAATGTGTGTAGTGTGTGGTGTGCTAATGAAGATAAATGTTGAATTATCTGTGAGTATATGGTACTATTAAGCACCTCTACAAGTGGCAAAAAATGGCAAAAAGAACCTAGTGATAAAGGATAGCCAGAAAAAAAAAATATATATAGTGCAGTTTATCCTCATATAAACAAAAAATATTTGTAAATCATTGGATAAACAAAAAAAGTAGTATTGATTACTATGGGTTTATATTAAAAACTTTTATATTAAAAAGTATCAACCAGTGTCCAAAGACGATATAATATATATGGGTAGGACCAATATAATGAGGACTTATAGTTGCAGGTATATCAGTGGGTATAGAGACATATATAATTCACTTTGATAAAGAGGCCACTTAATCTATGTTTGGTCATTGATAAACCCCTTGATTTACACCAAAATTGTGCAAATAAAGTTGGTCATGGGGGTATTTCCCTTAATAGGGTGACCACCCTTGCTAGTTTCTTTTTAGATTAACTATATAACAGTTTTCCTATCAAAAGAGGAAAAGAAAGCAAAACAAAAGTGACTACGCTATGCACATTCCAGTGGCATTTTGATATCCGAGGAGACCCCAGCCCTATTCCGTACACCCCTGATAAGTTTCTCTTTAAGTCTGGAATATTATGTCCCAGTGTAGTCTTAGGACCGTTATTCTGTATCTTGTCTTAATGTTGATCATGGTAGAGAGACTTCACATTAAAAGCTTATCACTGTGGGCCTCATTCTATTACCGGCCGTAAATCGGCCGTAAGGCTGCGATTCCTTGCGGGGGTTCTGTTAACTCGCGATTCTATTATACGGCCCCGCAAGGATCTCATCTTACGGCCGGCCGCATATCTTGGAACCGGCCGTAAGCGCAGAAATGTAAAAACGCAAAAATAAATTCAAGCCTGCACTGTACAGCTCTGTAAATGCTAGGGATCATATTGGGGGACATGAGGATTAAAAGAAACCCACTCTCAAGCTTGCACATCAGCCCAAACCCGAGTTTAAATTAACTGTTTATTTTCCGGCTGCGGCGTGGGCGGGTCTGAAGTGCTCCAAGCACTCTGGACTTTTTACATGGATATTTTACGGATATTAAAAATAAAATATTTTACGGATTTGAGTATAGGATAATTATGTGCTATTTTTTCTAACACCTAAAATCCCTTTATAGTCTTCTCAAAGTGCAGGATGGCTTTATTTGAGCTATTTTATGTACTTAATTGGTGCTAGCGGGACCTCTTTCCTGCAAGTAAGCTGCGGCTCGCTTTTAGCCTTGCAGAGAGGTTTCCCGGAGCAATTGAATTGCAAAACTCTTGCGGCCGTTTTAGATCAAAGGCTTTCCTCTGGCGCGAGCGGCCGCAAGAGATAGCAAGGCACCGGCCGCAAGCCTGCCGGAGCCTCCGGCCGTAAGGGAATAGAATAGCAGAATAGCTTGCGGCCGGTCCTTGCGGCCCCGCAACGGCTGCGGCCGCTAATAGAATGAGGCCCTGTGTGTTTGCTAATATAGCAGTTAGTAAGGTTAAAACAGTGAACCCTATGGTGGAAAGAGGTGTGGATGCAGTGGAGGGAGATGAGAGCACAGGAAAGGTATTTCCAGTCGGAAGACAGATTGGATATGTCCTAGAAAAAGGTTTGTTTGTAGAGTTTCCAGGCCGGGGTATGTGATTGTAGAGGATGTCTCCATGAACTGTGTGATTCTTTCCAGAGATGCTCCGCTGCCAAATATATCACAGAGGGCAAAATGATGGGCAAGCATTAAAGGCTTTGAACAACATGCTCCATATTTATCTCTCTAGCTGCAGTACTTTAACACTCTTAGTCCTCATCATGGGTATATAGACATAAGTATTTTCATTCCTTTACCTCACCTCTTTCAGTCATGTTAGTTGTCTGTTTTCTCTCACTGTCATATATCTGTGTTTCTATAAACAACAAGACTTCCCTTATTCCTTATCATATACCTCTGTTAAAGGCCATGTTACTTGTACAATTTTTCGTTTAAGGTCAGTTTAAAGCAGCACTGTGGTAACATTTTTTAAATTTACTTTTTTTGAAGAGCTTCGTTTGAAAATGTGCAACATGTTTTTAGAATGTAAAATAAAAATCATACACCCTCTAATTTATATTTTTTTATATGCATTTATACTGCTGTGCAATCTGCCAGAGGAGACTTTGAATAAATAGGGGGGTTGTATCTGCACCTTGAGAAAGTTGCAGTAACTACTGCCAGTGCTCTCTTATTCTTGTTTCACATTGACAATATGCCTAAGGTTTTATTTGGGGGATCTTTGTTAATTCTGATTGAATTATAGTATATTATAGCAGATAGTTTTGTTTTCTCTGGTTCAGTTGTGTCTTTTCCTCCACTCGTTTACATTTGTATGCTGCCTTATTAAATTGCAATTCGGCCAATTGAATAGGGCTCTATATAAGCACAGAGCATTTTTTTTTTTACAGCAGTTTTTAGTTAGTGAAGACCTTGCTTTTGGATAGAAGTTCACTAACTAAAAACTTCTGTAAAAAATATATGCTGTGTGCTTAAATAGAGCCCTATTCAATTGGCCGAATCACAATTTAATAAGGCCGATAGTGTCCGAGAGCTCAATATAGTAGTTATTGCAATAACAAAAATTGCATTAGAATTATTAAGACTCCTTTTGAGTATTTGATCAAAAGGTTATATTTGATTCAATATGGGTGATAGACGTTTTTGTCACTACTCATGGGACTTCTTCAGCATTAAAAACACCTTTCTATGTGCGTTCCAGAGCTCATTTGTGGTGTATGGCGTTTTATTTATGCTAATGCAATTTTTTATGTAATACTGGCATCTTTTTCACAATAACAGACAATTTGAATGTGTCTTGCATTTTTGAAATAGGGTCCTATTGCTTGCACTAGGACCTTATGGGCAAAATCTTCTGAATCACTACTAGGGCATCTAAGCAAAAAAGCACTGGAATAGACACCTCAGTGGGCACTTCTATGCCTGATTGACCTTCAGGCTCACTTTTAGGGAGAAAATATCTGCTAACAGAGACATTTTATTAACATTTTATTATTTTCCTCTGCTGCAGCAAAGGGAAACATATATTTTTCAGTCTGGGGTGGTTATACTCACTATCAGAGGAGGAGTGGATCATGGCTCTTATTTTAGATACAGCTTCAGAATGACAGCCTCACAAAGGCCTCCATTCTATGCCTCCTGTAAGTAGCTGACTCAGAGTTATGGGAGTTTTGAAAAGCAAATATTCTATGGATCTCGCAAAAACAAATCCCATAAAATTTAATTACTTGCACCCAGGGTGATTTGCGTGGAATTCTCTAGCTCTATAATGTGCTTGTAGCCTGCTAGCATCAGACTCTGAGTCTGAGCCTAAGTAGTCTCTATAGTAATGCTACAGAATGGTACCCATTAAAATGAGCAAACTACAAAAGCTCTAACTTCCTCACTTATCCCTATCCCATAGCACCAAATATTAACCTTTTACTAGAGGGTTCCTGTAATATGATCCCAGTAGACCTCCATTTGATGATGATATTAAGATTCAGATGATTACTATGTTTACAAATGCAGTATGTATTAAAACATGAGTGGTATGCAAAAGTATGATCATTATACACATATAAGGTTATAACCTAACTGTAATCAATGTTTATGTCCCAAATGATTAACTATGAAAATTACGCTGGCACACTCATAGATACACACGCACTCACCACCCACTCAGGTGTACAAGATAGAAAAAGGTGTTTTATGTAGTTAAGTTTAAATAAAATATCTATGTGCTATGTTTATTAATACGTGTGTAAGGATAATGGTATGGGGTAGGTAGCAGAAGGTGTATGTGTTGGTGCGTATGTTAAATTAAATCTGTCAATGCATGTTGGATGCAATATAGGGTATGTTACAAGGGAATATGGGTGGGGCGTATGTTTATACAGATTTTATATATATATATATATATATATATATATATATATATATATATATATATATAAAATAATGTATAACCATAAACTCTTAAACTTGCAATCTATCTCCTGAACTCCCTCTTGCAAAATAAGTAACCACCATTACAGGAGTTTCCTCATTAGATGTGAGCCAATATTGAATGGCCCACGGTGACATATCACTAGACATGCCGTTGCGTTTACTTGTTAGCTATTTGTACAACTAGTGAAAACCTCTAAATATGAGCATATGAGTGAAACATTACAGGACACATAGAATATATGCTTAACTGGCGGAGATAAAGCTCCCAGAGTTCTGGGGGAAATCGAATGGAGGCCAATGTCTGTTTGACGTATGCAGTTTATTTTTAAAGCAATCAAATTAGCAATTTTTAAATCATAATGTGAGGAATGTTGCTCCACACTGTGTCTTTGTTGATGAAATATAATTGTTTTGTATGTGAGGTATCTTAACCATTAAAGAAGCAAACATATGTTGTTGTCTTCAAGATGAAAGCTCCAAATAAAACAATTCAAAAACTTTTCAAAAATGATGAGAGTAACTTCATTGTGAGTTAAACATGATATCATGATTTCTAGACAAAAATAATGATTTGTACAATGCATTTGAAGTAAATAAGTGTCAGCAAATGCCTCTCTTTGTCATCATTTGTTGTTGTCAGTGTGAAAATCAAAAATTCTATGATGCTTTTAAAGTAATAAGTTCACAGATAATTTGTATTTCCTTTACATTATGTACTGTTAGAAATTAGAGAGATTGACGTGATGTTGCACCAAAGTGTCAAAAGGGCAGACTATGGAGTTGAATATAGATCCAGTGTAGAAACAGTTAATGAAAGTCTTTTCCATATTCAAAGAACATAAAAGTTTACTTCTGCATCACAGGGGTGTCTGATATTGCTTAAATAATTATTTTAAAGTTTGTTCATGTGTTATATTCTTTTGAATATATTTGGAAACAAAAATTAAATTGATGGAAACGTATGTTGTTATGAACAGTTTGGTTACACTAGTATATTGATCAATATGCACGCTCCATTTAATCTCTACCCTGACAAGCTGTCAAAAACCATTATGCACGCTGGATGTAATGATCTAATTGTTTTTTGTGGCAAAAAACAAAAATTCAAATCTCCCTTTATATCAAAATGTCTTGTGCCTGAAGCTGTTAAACTATACCTAAACTAACGTATACAAACCAGGAAAAATCCTTTCTAGAATAAATTCCATTTTTCATTTCTATCTCTGTTCTCAGTAATCAATACATTCTAGCCAATACTTATAAAAGCATACACAGAAAGTAGCTTATATAAATAACTGGTTATTAAATAGGTACACAATTTCTATAAAAAATAGTATTGCTAATATGAAGCTATGAAAACAGAATGTTTCATACACTGTGGGCTGGATATCTAAACTTGTAATATATATATATATTTTTTATTTTGTTGCAAAAGATACAGCGAGGTACAGTAATCTGCCGAAGGTCATGTCCTGCTGATTGCAATGTATCCATGCTTCACTGAATAAGCTAAACCAGTGTTGTAGATCAGTGTATTTACTAACTGAGTCACTCCTCTTTAAAACGTATAATTTAGATATACTTTATTTGGCACCTTAAAATGATTCAATAACTCTGATATTAAAGACTATTTGCATGTAAAAGCTTCTCCAAATATCAAACATTGTTGTTTAGTTGTACAGTCATGTCTGACTCTACATGAACCTCAGCACACCAGATACATTTGTCAACCACTGCCCCACTGAACTCCATAAAGCTTAAATGAAAATAAAATCTGCCACTGCCTCCTCTTCCCAATCCATTTGCCAGAAAATGAGATTGCAACTTGCCATGATCATAATCTTTTTTTAACACTGAGCAGCAGACCAGCTGTTCTCTTCTTGCACTCATCAATAGGCCCTTTAGTTCTCCTCACTTTCAGTCATCAGAGTAGTATCACCTGCACATCTGAGGTTTTGTTATTTCTTCCAGCAATATTGATCCCGGCTTTGGATTCATCAAACGCAGCCTTACTCATGATGCATCTTGTATATAAGTTAAATAAATAAGGTAACAGTATACAAAGTTGTCACACTCCTTTCCCGATTTTTAATCATTCTGTTGCATAATGTTGTGTTCTCACCAAGGCTTCTTGGTCCACATTTATATTTTTCAGGAGGAGGATGATATGATCTGGTACTCCCATCTCTTTAAGAACATGCCACATTTAGTATTGAGCCACACAGTCACAGGCTTTAAAATAGTCTATAAAGCAGAATTGTTTTTTTTCTGGAACTATTTTCTCTTTTATCCAGCAGTCATTGGCAATTTGATCTTAAGAGCCTCTTCCTCTGGGGAACCCAGCTTGCACATCTGGTAGTTCTTAGTACATATATTGTTGGAGCGGAGCTTGTAATATCTTAAGCATTTCCTTGTTGGTATGTGAAATTAGTGTGATTGTTCGATAACTGGAGCACTCTTTGGGATTACCTTTTTTTGGATTGGTTTATAGACTGACCTTTTCCAGTGTTGACCACTGTTAAGTTCCAAAGTTGTTGGCATAATTCAAGCAACACATTCATACGTGTAATCTTGTAGGATTGTGAAAGGTTCAGAGAGGTTCCATCAACTTCTGCAGCCTTATTATCATCAAGGCTTCCTAGGGCCCATCTCACTCCACTCTCCAATATATCTGGCTCCAGCTGATTGAGCAAACTATTGGGGTCATCACTGCTGTTAAAATTATTCCTGTATAGATCTTCAGTGTATGAGATTGCTGATTTTCTTGAAGAGATGGCTGCTATGTGTGCTTCACACAGGCAGGCACAAGTAAGGAAAGAGTCTTGGAGATGGATGCTATCATGGGAAGGGATCCTAGGAAGTGGAATGTTATAGGAAGGGGTCTTTTGGGAGGGGCTCTAAGTGCCTTGGAACCTTGGAGGCCAGCACAAAAATATTTTTTATAACTTCCCCTTGGGGTGCCCAAAATAATATTTTGCCCTTCATGCTCTAGCTCCGCCACTGGTGAGGCATCCTGTGCATAACTCCATCTAAAGTACTGGAATACAGGGCACTGACCCAGCCAGAGACAGTCACACTTCGTAGAATTGAACAGCTTCAGCCTCTTCAGCATGGAGCATAGACTTGGATCACTGTGATGTTAAATGGCTTGCCTTGAATTCGAATTGAAATCATTCTGGGCCTCATTCTATTAGAGGCCTTAAGGACCGGCCGCAAGCTATTCGGCTATTCTATTCCCTTACGGCCGGGGGCTCCGGCAGGCTTGCGCCCGGCGCCTTGCTATCTCTTGCGGCCGCTCGCGCCGGAGGAAAGCCTTTGATCTAAAACGGCCGCAAGAGTTTCGGCCGTAAGAAATTCCTATTTGCAATTCAATTGCTCCGTGAACCCTCTCTGCAAGGCTAAAAACGAGCCGCAGCTTACTTGCAGGAAAGAGGTCCCGCTAGCACCAATTAAGCACATAAAATAGCTTAAATAAAGCCATCCTGCACTTTGAGAAGACTATAAAGGGATTTTAGGTGTTAGAAAAAATAGCACATAATTATCCTATACTCAAATCCGTAAAATATTTTATTTTTATTATCCGTAAAATATCCATGTAAAAAGTCCAGAGTGCTTGGAGCACCTCAGACCCGCCCACGCCGCAGCCGGAAAATAAACAGTTAATTTGAACTTTGGTTTGGGCTGATGTGCAAGCTTGAGAGTGGGTTACTTTTAATCCTCATGTCCCCCAATATGATCCCTAGCATTTACAGAGCTGTACAGTGCAGGCTTGAATTTATTTTTGCGTTTTTATATTTCAAAGCTTACGGCCGGTTCCAAGATATGCGGCCGGCCGTAAGAGGAGATCCGTATAATAGAATCGCGAGTTAACAGAACCCCCGCAAGGAATCGCAGCCTTACGGCCGATTTACGGCCGGTAATAGAATGAGGCCCTCTGTCATTATTGTTATTGGGTTGCAATCTTCACGAGTTCTCATAAATGAACATATAATTCCTAAAACTGATTCTATGCAATATTAGGTTTTAGTAATTTAATTATTTATTTTATTAATACTGTATTTTCCTGAGTTTTTCATGATAACGTTTGCTAGTTTCATGTGCTGGTTTGTTTTCTATATCCATAAAAGGACAAGTGCAATCCCCAATTTTTAAAACTATTTTTCTTTTTTACTAAAATGCAGATTCCAATGTAAACTAGTTATGTCTGTGTGGAATAGTTATGTTCTTTAGTTTAAGTACATTTTTAATTGTATAGAACGTAAGCATTCTAAACTTCACATTTCTAGAAGGCAGATGCTATTTAGTATTTACCTGTAACCATGAAATTAAAAGACATTTCCTTCTGGGGAGGAAAGCTATGGCAAGCTTTGACAAGCTAGTAAAAAGTAAAGATTTTATACAAAGGCCTGCGATGTTGGAGAAAAATGTACTGCAAGAAGATCAACAAATCAGTACTTCAGAAATCAAGACAAACTGTTCACTGGAAGGTATGTTCATGAGACTGCAGCTCAAATATTTTGGCCATATCATGAGAAGACAGGATTCCCTAGAGAAGACAGTGATGCTGAAAAAATGTAAGGCACTCGAAGAAAAGGATGACAGAGGTCGAAATGGATAGAGTAGGCTATTGAAGCAATGAACTTGAACTTGATGGAGCTGAGAGGGACAGTGGCTGAGAGATGTGCCTGGCATGCTGTGGTGTATAGGGTCACCGAAAGTCACATGACAACGACTAGCTTAGTCAGACTGAGGGAAGATCTCCATATTCTGCAGGTAAGGCTAGTCTCCCCCTTGCTGTTTGCTGTTTTTAATTATTCTGGACAAATTTCTGGAAAATAGGGTAGACTGAAAAAATTTGTGCACTCTGATTGGATATAGGTTTAACCAATCAGATATGGGGCAGGAGTAATTCAAATACTGAATGATTGACACAGAGAATCCACAAAAATAGTACATAAGGCTAATGCTCTAAAAATGTTAAGTCGTCATAGTGTTCCTTGGAGGAGGAGCTCCGTTAGGTGCAGTGATTTTTTTAGCAGGGTTGAGGAAAAAGGGCTTCAATCAAGAAAGGAGAGGATGTATTCTTCCATCAACATGGAAAAGCCCAATTATACAGGGCAGAAGAATAAGGAACCAGGGTATTGTTGATCATCATCTGTGGAAGACATCAAAAGGATGGTTAATGTATATTTTCCCCCCACACAGGTTAGTTTTTGTATTTTATTTATTTTTTCTATTTATTTATTTAGTGTTAGGGTCCATGTGGGGCCAATCCTCTCTGGTGGTAGGAAGGGTGTCCTTGACCCCAATGTTCATAGTTTAGTAAAACATGAGGGTCTGGTGTGACCCCCGTGTGATAGGGCATCTCAACAGCTTGTCTCTCTAACTAAAATCTTGTCCAATAAAAAAGGTATCATTACATACTGCAAAACTCAGATTATTCATCTACATAACTGGATTTTCACTGTAACCCTAATCTTTATATATGTTCTAGCTACTTGCCCGTCAACAATGATGGGTTTAAAGTATAAGGCTAGCAATGCTGCTTGCAACACAATGTGAGGCTTTTGCTCCTCTGAGCACCTTTGGTGCTCATCGGGAGCCCTACGCTGAGCGGCGAAAGTGCTCATTGCGAACCTCTAACCCTGTGTACTTGAACTTTCCTGCTTTGCACTGATCACCTTCGGCACTCATCGCAGGATACGCACTGATAGCCTTTGGCACTCATTGGAAGCCTGTCCCGCTCACTGTGCTCATCGCTAGCCCCGCGATCAGAGGCTTTGGAGCTGATCTTGTGGCTTACAAGGAGCACATTCAGAGCTTATTGCGAGCCTTTCCTCCCGTCTCCTGTACGGGCTGCTCTTTGCAGGTTTTGTTAATGTGTAAGTTTTGTGCTTGGGAATGCCATGTGTCTCTTTCCACCATCTGTGTGTCAGCTGCATGTTTGCGTGTTATGCGCTGAAGGACGTTCGTTTTATTTTGTCCCGCATGCCTAGTGTTGTTGGTGTTACTGTCTTTGCCGTTGTGTATTTTCTAAGTCTGGCATGCCTGGCTTTGCTGAGCCTCGTTTTCATCCAGTTTCAGAACTTTTCACGTTTTTCGTCCGCCATTTCTTTCCTTGCTTAGCCAATTTTGGATTCACAAAAACCCACAAATATGTCAAAATCACTTGCAGCCACACTCCCAGGCTTCCTGGCTCTCCCCCTGTGCTGCTGTGAGTGTATTATTATATTTGTTAAATTTATTGTTTTGAGGGTTTTTAGAGTTACGCGCTTGGCTTTCAGTTGCGACGCTTCACTTCCTTTGGCGCTCATACAGCCTAAGTCCTACACTCATACAGCCTATGCCATTTCGCAAGGCTTTGCAGATGAGCTCCTTTGGCGCTTATCGAGGCTAAGTCCTGCACCATACACAACTCGCCTCGCTTTTCAAGGCTTCACAGATAAGCACCTTTGGAGCTCATCCAGTCTAAGTGGTGCGTTGTACATGGCTCGCCTCGCTTTGTGAGGCTCGAAAATTGTGACCAACATCGTAAGCGTTCCCAACACTGACAACTATATACAGTGGATATAAAAAGTCTACACATCCCTGTTAAAATGTCAGGTTTCTGTGCTGTAAAAAAATGAGACAAAGATAAATAATTTCAGAACTTTTTACACCTTTAATGTGACCTATAAACTGTACAACTCAATTGAAAAACAAACTGAAATCTTTTAGGTGGAGGGAAGAAAAAAAAAAAAGAAAAATAATGTGGTTGCATAAGTCTGCACACCCTCTTATAACTGGGGATTTAGCTGTGTTCAGAATTAAGCAATCACATTCCAAATCGTGTTAAATAGGAGTCAGAAAAAACCTGCCATCATTTAAAGTGCCTCTGATTAACCCCAAATAAAGTTCAGCTGCTCTAGTTGGTCTTTCCTGAAATGTTCTTAGTTGCATCCAACAGCAAAAGCCATGGTCCGCAGAGAGCTTCCAAAGCATCAGAGGGATCTCATTGTTAAAAGGTATCAGTCAGGAGGAGGGTACAAAATAATTTCCAAGGCATTAGATATACCATGGAACACAGTGAAGACAGTCATCCTCAAGTGGTGAAAATATGGCACAACCGTGACATTACCAAGAACTGGAGCTCCCTCCAAAATTGATGAAAAGAAGAAAACTGGTCTGGGAGGCTACCAAGAGGCCTACAGCAACATTACAGGAGCTGCAGGAATATCTGGCAAGTACTGGCTGTGTGGTACATGTGACAACAATCTCCCGTATTCTTCATATGTCTGGGCTATGGGGTAGAGTGGCAAGATGAAAGCCTTTTCTTATGATGAAACACATCCAAGCCAGGCTACATTTTGCAAAAACAGATCTGAAGTCTCCCAAAAGCATGTGGGAAAAGGTGTTATGGTCTGATGAAACCAAGGTTCAACTTTTTGGCCATAACTGCAAAAGATATGTTTGGCTCAAAAACAACACTGCACATCACCAAAAGAACGCCATACCCACAGTGAAGCATGGTGGTGGCAGCATCATGCTTTGGGGCTGTTTTTCTTCAGCTGGAACTGGGGCCTTAGTTAAGATAGAGGGAATTATGAACAGTTCTAAATACCAGTCAATATTGGCACAAAACCTTCAGGCTTCTGCTAGAAAGCTGAACATGAAGAGGAACTTCATCTTTCAGCATGACAACGACCCAAAGCATACATCCAAATCAACAAAGGAATGGCTTCACCCGAAGAAGATTAAAGTTTTGGAATGGCCCAGCCAGGGCCCAGACCTGAATCCGATTTAAAATCTGTGGGGTGATCTGAAGAGGGCTGTGCACAGGAGATGCCCTCGCAATCTGACAGATTTGGAGTCTTTTTTCAAAGAAGAGTGGGCAAATCTTGCCAAGTCAAAATGTGCCATGCTGATAGACTCATACCCCAAAAGACTGAGTGCTGTAATAAAATCAAAAGGTGCTTCAACAAAGTATTAGTTTAGGGTGTGCATACTTATGCAACCATATTATTTTATTTTTATATTTTTTCTTTCCTCTACCTAAAAGATTTCAGTTTGTTTTTCAATTGAGTTGTACAGTTTATAGGTCACATTAAAGGTGGAAAAAGTTCTGAAATTATTTATCTTTGTCTCATTTTTTACAGCACAGAAACCTGACATTTTAACAGGGGTGTGTAGACTTTTTATTTCCACTTGTATGTGATATATATGCATGTCCCAGTTCAGCTTCCCAAAATGCAGCGTAATAACGTTTTTTCTCAGAATTCTGAGCTGTTAGCAGGTTTTTTAACTTGTTTTAGACATTCAAATGTGAAAGAAGAAGGTTTTTAACAAAATGGAGAGGGAGGGGGGGATATTTTCAGAAGTGAGCAGTGATATAAGGGGCTGCACTGTTGTTGAGGGCGTTATATGTTAGGGTATATATATAGTCAGACCCTGCAACTGGAACCTAGCCACCATATTGTCTGGAGAGTTCATTTTGGGCCATAGCCACGTTCAAGTAATATGCATTATGTTAAACATTTGTGACTGTGCTGACTGGTTTCCTTGGCATCTCAACTGATGGAACCTTTGAGCACTTACTGCTGGGTTCACACGTGCTTTAAATAGAATTTCAGACCTTAGGAAAGTATCATTACAGGTATGTTCTGCTGTCAGGACATAGTGTAGTTAGTGGGCATAGCTGTGCTGCTCCACTCAGAAATGGTGCCAGTATATCAGCCAACTGGTTTTGATGTCAAGCATCACAAGTTTTTCTACATTACTTTCATTAGTCACCTTGGGTGTGTGATGACTGGTCCTTATTCCTTCCACAGTTTCTCTTGTTCCAGCATTTTTTTCTAAGGCAACTTGAATCTGATGCACCTGTGTAGCTACAATGTATTTGACTCCAGTTGTTGTCAGTTGCTCTCCTGCTGTTGTCTGTTATTCTTCTGCTGAGCTGTTCGATCTCCTCCATGTTGAGACTTCGAAATTTGGGGGGGTCTTGAAATACAGTGATCCCCCTTCTTACATAGTTACATAGTTACATAGTAATTAAGGTTGAAAAAAGACTTTCAGTCAATCAAGTTCAACCTTTTAAGATCTCCTCTGGTCTGCAATATGCAGATTAGTTATTAATTAGTTGTTAATTAATTATTAATCAACTATTTAATTATTTATTTTTTATTAAATTATTTTTTAATTATTACTTAATCCAGAGGAAGGCAAACAGAAAGCAAAACACAAGTGAAACTTAGCCAATCGTCTCAAAGGGAAAAAATAATAATTCCTTCCTGACACCATATCCCGGCGATTGGATTTCTCCCTGGATCAATACTCTCTCTCTAATTATCCAGGATAACCCTGAATTCCCTTTTTAATTATAAATAAATCCAGTCCCCTTTTAAAGTTATCTATCAAATCCGCTGTCACCACCTCCTCTGGTAGAGAATTCCCCAGATTAACCACCCTTACTGTGAAGAACACTTTTCTTTCTTTAAGGTGGAATCTTATTACTTCTAACCTCAAGGGATGTCTTCTTGTCAGTTGAAAACCTCTTGGCACAAAAGCTCCCTTGACAAATCTTTATACTGGCCCTGGATGTATTCATATAAGGTAATCATATCTCCTCTTAGCCAGCTTTTTTCTAGAGAAAATCCTTGAATTTGGTTAGTCTTTCTTCATAACTTAGCTTCTCCATTTACCTTATTAGTTTTGTTGCCCTCCTCTGTACCTTTTCCAGCTCTAAAATGTCCTTTTTACGAAGTGGTGCCCAAAATTGTACTCTATATTCCAAATGAGGGCGTACTAGAGATTTGTATGGTGGCAGAATTATATTTGCTTCCCTTGCTTCTATACCCTTCTTAATACATGCTAATATTTTATTTGCCTTTGCAGCTGCTACTTGGCTTTGAGCACTGTTACCTAGGTGGTTGTCCAGAAGAAATCCCAAATCCCTTTCAATATTGGACACCCCTAGATTTTCTGCATTAAGATTATAAATTGCATGGCTATTTTTCCCTCCCAGATGCATAACTTTACATTTATTCGTTTTAAATCTCATCTGCCATTTAGATGCCCATTCCTCAATTTTCTGTAAATCCCTTTGGAGGGAAAGCACATCATTATCTGAAATAATTACATTGCACAGCTTTGTGTCATCAGCGAAAATGGAGACACTACTTTCCAGTCCCACCTCTAAGTCATTAATAAATATGTTAAAAAGGAGAGGACCTAATACTGAACCCTGAGGAACCCCACTTACCACATTAGTCCAATCGGAGTATGCTCCATTTACAACAACCCTTTGCTTCCTGTCTTTTAGCCCCCTCTCAATCCATGAGCAGATATTTACTGCAAATCCTGTATCTCTTAGTTTGCACACTAGTCTCCCATGTGGCACTGTATCAAAAACCTTTGCAAAATCCAAAAAGACTACATCCACTGATTTGCCTTGATCCAGGTTCCTACTAACCTCCTCATAGAAACAAATTAGATTTGTTTGACATGACCTATCCCTCATAAATCCATGTTGACTTCTTCTTATAATCATGTTTAAATAGACATATTATTGTATATTATCCCTTATTAACCCTTCTAAAAGCTTCCCCACTACAGAAGTGAGGCTCACTGGTCTATAATACCCCGAATTTGCTCTTGCTCTCTTTTTAAATATAGGTATCACATCTGCTTTTCTCCAGTCATCTGGTAGAGACCCTGTGTTGAGTGAATCTTGAAAAATTAAATATAATGGTTTGGCTATAACAGAACCCAGTTCCCTCAGTACCCGTGGATGTATTCCATCAGGACCTGGGGCTTTATTAACATATATTTTTACCAACCACTTTTGGATAGCCCCATTTTGTTGCAGTGTCCCAACCACTGGTACCTCTCTTGTGTATACCGAAGAAAATAACCTATTTAGCTCATCTGCCTTTTCATGGTTATTAATTTTCAGATGGCCTGTGTCACATTGTAATTTTGCTATAGCTTCCTTCCTCGCCTTCTTCCCATTAATATACTTAAAAAATATTTTAGGGTTACTTACTCTCTATTTCAATTAATTTTTCATTTTCTATTTTAGCCAGTCTAATAGCCCTTTTGCAAGCCTTGTTGATTTCCTTGTACTCCCGTAAAGCGGTCTCTGTCCCTTCTTATTTGTATAATTTAAATGCCTGCCTGTTTTTTACTCCATATCTTGATCTTTAAATCATTGTTAAGCCACATTGGATGTGATTTATTTGTTTTACTTTTATTCCCACTTGGTATATGGTGATAAGTATGTATATTTAGTAAGGATTTAAATGTTGTCCATTTATGTTCAGTGTTTTTACCTATCAGTTCTCTGTCCCAGTCTATACTTTGTATTGCTGCCCTTAGACCGTTAAAATCTGCCCTTTTAAAATTAAGAGTTTTTGTTATCCCCTTAAAATGTAGTTTTTTTAATTAAATCTCAAATGAGAGTGTGTTGTGATCACTGTTTCCCAAAGGTTGCCCTATTTCCACATTTGATACTATATAATTATTATTTGTGATAACTAAATCTAAGATAGCCTAATTTCTAGTAGGTTCTTGTATAACCTGGGCCAGATAATGATCTCTGAGTGGACTCAAGAACCTGCTCCCCTTAGCTGAGCTGCTGGTCTCATTTATCCAGTTTATTTCAGGGTAATTCAAATCTCCCATTATTAGAACTTGCCCATGCTTAGCTGCATTTCCAATCTGTAACAATAATTGTGTTTCCTCACTTTCATCTATATTTGGGGTGTTATAGTATACTCCTACTAATATTATTTTGGAATTTGCTGCCCCGCTATTTAACTCTACCCACAAAAATTCAACTTTATCACAAATTCTGCCATAAATATCTTGTCTGACTGTAGGCTTAAATTCAGGCTTAGCATACAGACAAAACCCTCCTCCTCTTTTGCCATTGCCTCTATCTTTCCTAAATAGATTATAACCATCCAAATTAACAGTCCAGGCATGAGATTCATCCCATCACGTTTCAGTAATGCCTATTAAATCCCATTTCTCAATAACTGCTTATAATTCTAACTCTCCCCTTTTTCCTGGCAAGCTTCTGGCATTAGCGAGCATACACCGTATGTAATGAGTATGTAGTTCTGAAGTGACTGCCACTGTACTGGAGTTGCTTATCAATATCTCCATATTGACTGTACTAATCCTACCCCCATCTCCTCCCCCATGACTAATTAATGCGTTCTTACCCCCTATACACTTTCTACCCCATTACTTCTATCTCGTCCCTACCGCCCACTACTAGTTTAAAACTCCTCCAGCCTTTGTATCATGCTATCCCCTTGCACAAAAGCTCCCTCATTATTAAGTTGCAATCTATCCCTGCTGTAGAGATTGCAACAAAGTAAGAAGTTAGCCCAGTGCTGTAAAAACCCAAACCCCTCCTTAGTGCACCACATCTTTAGCTACTCATTAACCTCCCTAAGCTCCTCTGCCTCCCTGGGCTAGCATGTGCCACTGGTAGTATCTCAGAAAATACTACCTTGGAGGTCCTTGCCTTCAGCGTATTACCTAGTTCTCTACAATCATACTTTAGGACACTCCATCTTCCACTAACTTTGTCATTAATACCAATATGTACCAAGACCGACGGTTCATTTCCAGCCCCTCTCAATAATTTTTCTACACAATCCACAACATGACGAATCCAAGCATCCGGGAGACAGCAAACTGTTTGAATGCTGGCATCTGGGTGACAAATAACCCTGTATACCTTATTATAACAATAGAGTCCCCAACCACCAGAGCCTGTCTGTTGCTCTGTCTATTCTGTCCTTCCACTCCTCCAGTAGAACTGATCCCCTGGCTGTTAGAGAGAACAGTTATATCTGGCATTGCCATTTCTGAATGGACATCCCCCAACAGTTTCACTCAATCTGGCAAATCTGTTGGTGTTTGCCAACTCAGAACTGGCCTGCCTCCTCCTCCTGATCCCCCTGCTTCACCTTCTAACTGTAACCCAGCTACCTCCCTGGACATCCTCACTAGCCCCAGCTCCACCCTCCATGCTAGGCCCAGCTAAACTGTCCTCAGTGAGCACCAACCCCCTTTCCAGTGGAGCAATATCACTAAGTGCTGCAATTCTCTTCTCCAGTTCTCCAATTTGAGCTTCCAGAGAAGCAACATGCTCACACCTCTCACAGAGGTATGGGCTCTGGATCATCTGTTCCAGTATTGCATACATATGACAGGATGTACACTGAGGGAGGTTGCCACTGGACTGACTATTATTATTGTCTACAAAAATTCAGTGGGAAAAATAAAGAATATAAAATAATATATTTGTATAACATTTTGAAAAAAAAAATATAATATATATATATTTTTATTCTTCCCCCTTTGCACTATAAATCTGCCCCTCTTTTCTTTGAACTTCTGACACGAATATGACAAGGTGACTTTTCAGAGCCAACTTCGCCTAACCAGTAATACTTTTTATGAGAATTTATAAAATAAACATATTTTAGGCCAGAGCAGTTTTAATTACATAAGTCATTGAGGCAGAAATTAAAATAAACATCTACATTAACAATTTAGCTTTTTCAGGAACACCGTCTGTGCAACTTGTCTGCTACAGGTAACAAAAATACCACAGTTACAGTTCTTTCTGTATTTGTAGGAATTTTATAATCAGAGTCCAAACTCCCGCCTGTAGCAGTAATTTCCGCATAAAATAGAATGGATCACTACCCCCCCCCCAAATTCTTCACCCAGGAACCCTATGAGCCTATTCATATGCACTAATACAGTATGAGCCTATTTACATGCACTAATACACAGTGTTTTTTTTTACTCCTAAATATTTCACAGGTATTTTTTTAATTCAACTATCTCAGTTAGACTCCTGAAGGGAAGATCTCCATATCCTGCAGGTACGGGTTGTCTCTCTCTTGCTGCTTGCTGTTTTTATATATTCTGAACAAATTTCTCTCCTGAATACCTCCATATCTCTATCACAAAGGGTAAAACATAATTTTTGTTTCTGAAGTCTAACGCTAACCCATGAAGGGACTTAAAGTACCACAAATATATATTTGCAAACAAAATCTGTATTATTTGGTGCAATCCGTAGGTTTCATTCAGTGCTTTTGCAATGTCTCAATCCAATAAGCTTTCCTTTGAAGGAGTAGTAAATAAATTGTTTTGCTTTGAACAACTCAGGCCTAAATAAATTGTATTCCTTGCTTTGCTACAAGTCATTCATTTTAAGATCATGTGTTGCTTTCAAATCTTATACACAATTGTTGACAGCTCATTCTAAGAGGGTCTGAATTCTGTAAAGGTCAAAGTCAACATGCAGTAGGCAAAAGTGCAAGTGCCAATTCTCATTATTGAGTACTTGGTCATTTTGCTGGCTTGTTCCATGTATAATAGTGTCATTGAACAACTGTCAATCACATATAATATTTTCGT
The DNA here is from genome assembly GCA_027410445.1 of Discoglossus pictus. Classification (NCBI taxonomy): domain Eukaryota; kingdom Metazoa; phylum Chordata; class Amphibia; order Anura; family Alytidae; genus Discoglossus; species Discoglossus pictus. Next base: position 459,007,960 of record CM050163.1, on the reverse strand, counting down.
AGTGTGTAACGCTCCAGGCCGGGTGCGCATGCACACTACAAAAAATGTTGTTGAGGATACGCTTTAGACGCACATGGCAATGCGCTCCAATGCATGGCATAAGACTCGCATGCGCATTGCGCGTCAATGTGCAGCGCTAGACACAGGGGAGAGGAGAAGAGACATGGGGGAAAGAGGCATGGGGCAAAGAGACACAAAGTACAATAGCACCTATATAAAATACATCCCCCTATCTAACATACATAAAACCCTATCAAAATACACAAACCCTAAATCTAACCTAAAATAGAATAAATAAGACCACTTACCCTTGCAGATATCCCTTCAGGTCGCCCCCCTAGGGGAAAAAAACAAATCAAATTAGTACATAAAACTACATAGAATAAATAAACATTCTAAATATTCTAAATATTCAACCAACCTTTCCAGCATGTCCCCATCCTTCTTACTGTCTTCTCCGGCTCGGCCCCTGTTAAAAATACACATTAGATTAGTACACATGAATACACACACAAAATAAAATAAACATAATATACATTTAACTTACCTCAGCACGATATCCCTGTGCTCCTCCTCTTCTGCCCCGGGGGAGCTCCCGATGCTAATTAGGTCCCTCTCCGGCAAGAAAATTGGCGATGGAGCCTTCTGATTGGCTGAAAAGGCACCAAGGTGTGAGCCAATCAGAATGTGATACACCCTTTTATCCCATTCTGATTGGCCAATGGACCTGTCAATCTGTTTTAAACCAATCAGAAGGCTCTATTGCCTTCAGCCAATCACAATGTGATACACCCCCATGGGGTGATTAGCTGAAGGCATATGCACCTTCTGATTGTTTGCAGTCTGATTGACAGTGCCAACAATCAATCAGAAGGTGCTATTCCCTTCAGCCAAACACAATGGGATGCACCCCACAGGGTGATTGGCTGAAGGCATCTGCACCTTCTGATTGGCAGTTGTCACTGACATTCAGACTGCAGCCAATCAGAAAGCTCTATTGCCTTCAGTCAATCCCAATGGGATAAACCCCCCATGGGATGATTGGCTGAAGGCATCTGTGCCATTAGCCAATCAGAAGATGCTGATTGGCTAATGGCACAGATGCCTTCGGAAGACGCTCTAGGGGCCTCTTTAGAGGTGCGCTGCTCTCCAAGTACAGGGCTGAGTTCGTTTTTTTTGTTGGAGTGCGGATACTTCAAGGGCCCAGCCGCGGCAGAAGAGGAGGAGCACAGGGACATGTATATTATGTTTATTCTATTTTATTTTGTGTACTAATCTAATGTTTATTTTTAACAGGGGCAGAGCAGACAATAAGAAGGACTGGGACATGCCGGAAAGGCAAGTTAAATATTTAGAATATTTATAATGTTTATTTATTCTATGTAGTGTTATGTACTAATTTGATGTTTTGTTTTTTTCCTAGGGGCGATCTGAATGGACATCTGCAAAGGTAAGTGGTCTTAATTATTCTATTTTAGGTTAGATTTAGGGTTTGTGTATGTAGATAGGGTTTAATGTATGTTAGATGGGGGATGCATTTTTGGTGGTATTGTATTTTAGATAGAGAGTATTGTATTTAGATAGAGGATATTGTATTTTATTTGTATTGTATTGCAATTTGATGTATTTCCATTTTAGGTGAGTAATACTTTTTTATTTTCTGTAGTGGGGGGTTGTAATGTAGTTTTGTAAAAAATGTTTGTAATGTAGCTTTTTTTATTTTTTGTAATGTAGCTTTTTTTGTGACTTAGGTTTTATTATTTTCTGTGACTTAGGTTTTATTATTTTTTGTGAGTTAGGTTTTATTATTTTCTGTGGAGGGGTTTAATAGGGGGTAGGTAGGTAGTGTAGGTGTTAATTAGTTAGGGTAGAGGGGGTAAGTTTAGATTTTATGTTTTTTTGGGGGGGATAGTGCAGTGTAGTGTTTGTACTTAGTGTCATGAGAGTCCTGGAGGACCCTCTCTGCACTTATGGGGTTAATGATAGGTTTCTAACTGCCACATGAGGTATATCCCTTATGGAAATGATGGGGTTAAATTGAGGCTTATGAGGGTCTGTATAGACCCCCATAAGAGACATGGTTAAATAGGCTTAGAAGGGGTTAAATAGGCCCAGTTAGGCTTAAATAGGTACTTTGCTCCAGGCCCTTTAAGGACTACTGCAGCAAGGGGTTAATGCGGGGGTCCCGAGCTCGAAATTGAATGAGGCTGTGTATTTGTAAGTTGTACGTATCTGTCAGTGTTTTGCATGGTTCGGGGTCGTGGAGCCTAGTTTTCACTATTTCGGCTGGTATTTTTTTTCTTGTTGAGCCGATTTTCAAGTGCCGAAACTGTGGAACTTGGGTTTAAATTTGCGTGTAACCTCACTTCCAGGCATACTGGCTGTACCCCCCCATGCTATGTGTTAGTGTTTTTAAAAATGTTATTGTGTTTTTGTGTGTGCTTTTGGGTTTGCGTGGTTTGGGCTGTCACTGCGTTGTTTTGCGACCTCTGGTGTTTTTTTTCTAAGTCACATGGCTTGTTATTTTGGCTTGCGGGCAATGAGAGGGAGTAGGAGGAGAGGAGAGACACAGGGGAGAGAGAGGAAGAGGGGAAGAGAGACACAGGGTATGGAGAGGAGGAGGGGAAGAGAGACACAGTGGAGGGAGAGGAGGAGGGGAAGAGAGACACACAGGGGAGGGAGAGGAGGAAGGGAAGAGAGACACAGGGTAAGGAGAGGAGGAGGGGAAGAGACCCAGGGAAGGGAAGATTTTTTTTCTTAGTCCCGGGTGTTTCTTTGGCTCCACTGCTCGCCTCGTAATCGCCTAAGTGATGAGAGTTTTAGTGCCTCAACAACTCGCCTTCGGCGCTTATCACCTAAGTGCTACAAGTTAACGGTTCGCCTCGCGAGGCTCGCAGGAGATGAGCGCCAAAGATGCCCATCACCTAAGTCGTACGCACAACGCAAAGCTTGACGACGTCTCACAGTTTGACAATTATAATATGTGATATATATATATATTAGCGAATTGCCCGTCAAAAATGACGGGGCAATACAATTTGAAGCCATGGGAATGCTGTTTGACACACAATGTAAACCTTTTTGTACTGTGAGGACCTTCAGCGCTCATTGCGATCCTCTTGTCTCGTCTATTTTTACTCCTCTGAGCACCTTCGTCAGTAATTATAGAGATATATATTTATCTATCTTTACTTAATTAATAATGAATGAATTAGTTATTGAGTCAATTAATATACTTTAGCTATTTGTAATTAATATATCCGGCAATCAATAGCCTGAAGAGCTAACAATCTGTTTATATTTTCCGTCACCATACAATGTACAGTGAGAGTTGGTGCTCTGATGATAAAGTGTAATGAATGGCCCAACTGTGCATTCAAAATTGTTTGTGTGCGCGAGGGAAATTCATTGGTGTAGTTGCGTAAAGCGGCATTGCAGATTCATAATGTTATTAATCCGTTATGCGGATTTCCCGTTATTTGTAACAGTGTATTTTGTAGTTCATTCGTTCCTGTGTGAAAGTGCTATGCGTTTGGCAGTGTTTTGCACGGTCTAGTGTAGCCTGGTTTTGTTTTTTTACGGCGGCCATTTTTTTTCTCGCTTAGCCTATTTTCAGGTTGTGAAAGTCGGCAAAATGAGCTTAAATTTGTGTTCAACCTCGCTCCCAGACATCCTGCCTGTTCCCCCGTGCTGTGGGTGATGTTTTTGTTGTATTTATTTACATTTTCTCAGTTTTTTTGTGTTTTTTAGATGTTCGCGGGTTCGTCCGTTAACCTTGTCTTTATGCTATCTCGTATTTTTTTTCAAAGTCCTGCGTCTCGTATTTTTTTATCTAAGGCCCGCGTTTGTCAAGTGCTTGAAGGCTAATGCAATTGCGCGTTTACTAAGTGTTTTGTGGCTAAATCCTGCATGTTTAATTGCCTTCACTGCTCGCCTCGCTTTCCGAGGTGAGCAGGCAATGAGCGCCTTCTGCACTCATTGCCTTTGTGCTGTGAGTTTAATTGCCTTAACAGCTTGCCTCACACTCATCGCCTCAGCGCTACGGGTTAAGGGCTTGCCTCGCTTTGCTAGACTCTCAGCGATGAGCGCCTAAGTGCTACAGGTGTAACGATTCACCTCGCTTTGCGAGGCTAGCAGCGATGAGCACCCTCGGCGCTCCTCACCTAAGTACTACAGGTTATTGGCTCGCCTCACAAAGCTTGACGACGTCTTGCAGTTTGACAACTATTATATGTGATATATATATATATATATATATATATATTGTGGCCGTTTGCCCCTTAGAGGACGATGACAAGCAAGTGGAGTAAAGAGTTCTTGACAGGAGTGACAAAGTTAAAACTTCTGAAGAACTCCTAATTGGTGCAACTCCCCTTTAAAAGCCTAGAAAGCAGACATGGAAGGTGGGTGTGGCTGGCTAGGCTCTGGGCAGGCTGTGTGCTGCCAGAGCAAGTCAGAGAGTGAAGCTGACAGAGGATCCTGTGGGGAGTTACAGTGAGAGCTTTGGAAGCAAGCCTGTAAGTGTTCACCTGATTTACTGTGGCTGCGAGTACTGAGACAACAGCAGGAAGTGTGGGCTGTTTGAAGGCGCAGGACGCATAGCGCTGGAAGAGTGAATACAGCCTCAGGAAGCCAAGTAAGTGAAGGGATTAGTGAGGATCCCCAGGCAGAGTTGCCTTAAAGGCCTAAGCATGTGTGTAGCTGACAGAGGCCTCTGAATAAAGGTACCCAGACGTATTATGCCCCAGGTAAGAGGCTGAGTTTGGAAGACGGAAGTTAATACAAGTTAGTGTTGTGATATGCAAGGGTCCCTGGGGTGAAGCATACGGGAGAGACGGGCGGGCCCTATGCTTCATCCACGGCTAAAAAATATAAAGACGTGGAAAAGACTTCTGGCACTCTCACAAGCATTAGAGACTGTTTGTATCCTGGCCACAAGGTGGCACTCTCACAAGAATAAGAGACTGTTTGTTTGTATCATGGCCACAAGGTGGCACTCTCACAAGCATAAGAGACTGTTTGTATCCTGGCCACAAGGTGGCACTCTCACAAGAATAAGAGACTGTTTGTATCCTGGCCACAAGGTGGCACTCTCACAAGAATAAGAGACTGTTTGTATCCTGGCCACAAGGTGGCACTCTCACAAGAATAAGAGACTGTTTGTATACTGGCCACAAGGTGGCACTCTCACAAGAATAAGAGACTATTTGTATCCTGGACACAAGGTGGCACTCTCACAAGAATAAGAGACTGTTTGTATCCTGGCCACATGGTGGCACTCTCCGGAGCAGAGAAGCTGCCCGGGTATAGTCAGGGTGTTCCTGCATGTCAGTAAGGACGTTAATGTAGATTTTTATTTTCATTTATTTTCCTTCTACTCACAACTTGTTTATGAGCCATATATAATAAACAAGTCTCCTGCACCAAACATCTGTGTTTCGGAACCTCCTTGGTCTAGAAAAATCCTGTGGTAAACAGCTATGAGCCGTGAGTGCGGATGTGTGTTGCTTTTTTTTACTTTTTTTTTTAGAGCGCGGATGCTTCCAGGGCCCAGCCGGGGCAGAATCCGAGGAGGCTGGAAACTTCGCGGGGAGGTAAGTACAATGTAGATTATGTTTATTTTACTTGGTTTTATGTTTATGTATGTGTGCTAATGTAATGTTTTTTTTAACAGGCACCGGAGAAGAAGAAAAGAAGGACGGGGACACGCTTGAAAGTTGAGTAGAATATTTAGAATGTTTAGAATGTTTATTTATTTTATGTATACGTGTTGTTGTAATTTTTTTAATCTTTTTTTACCCTAGGTTGCTGATAAGAATTATTTTATTTTAGCTTAGAATTAGGTTTGCTATATAGAGATAGCATGTATTGTATATTAAATAGATAGAGGATGTATATTACATAGATAGTATTTATTGTGTATTAGGTAGGGGGTGTATATTAGATAGATAGTATTGTATATTAGATAGGGGGATGTATATTAGATACGGGTGTATTGTATTTAATTGTATTGCGTTTAATTGTATTGTATGTATTGTATGTATTGTATTGTATGTATTGTATTGTATTGTATGTATTATATGTATTTCCTTTTCAGGTGTGTAATTTTTTTATCTGTAGTGGGGCGGTTATAATGTATTTTTTTATTTTTTGTAATGTTCCTTTTTTATTTTTTTTACTTAGGTTTTATTTTTGTAATGTACATTTTTTATTTTTTGTGATTTAGTTTTTTTTATTTTATGTAATGTAGATTTTTGATGACTAGTTTTTTTTATTTCTGTAATTACAGTGGTGGGGAGAGGGTTATTAGGGGGTTGTGTAGTGTAGTGTAGGTAGGTAGTGTATGTGTTAATAGGTTAGTGTAGAGGGTGTTTAGTTGATATTTAATGTTTTATTGGGGGGGTATAGTGCACTTTAGTGTTTATACTTAGTGTCATGATTGTCCTTGAGGACCATCATGGCACTTATGTGGTTAATGTTGGGTTGTAATAGGCCCATAATGGTCATAATATACCCTTATGGGACTGATGGGGTTAAATTGAGGCTTATGAGGTTCTGGATAGACCGCCATAGGTAACTGGGTTAAAATGGTGTAGTGCTTACACTTTGGGTCATGAGGGTCCTGGATGACGCTAATGGCACTTTTAGTGTTATTACATGCGTTCATTAGTGTGTTAGAGGGGTCTATATAGTTGAGGCACACAGTACACTCACATTGTGTGACAAGCAGCATTTCAACACTTTCTTTTATTGACCGTCATTTTTTGACAGGCAAGTCGCTAGTAATTTATAATTATATTGGGGAACACTCAGAATTGAAACAAAGTAATAAAAAAAAAGTTTTTGAAGGGCACTGCAGCAATGTCCCCCACCCCAGCAGGGCTCTAATACACTGGTGGTAGATCTGCCCCTGCTTCCTGGCCTGGGAGTAGAGTTGAATAACCCCCCAGATTTGTTTGAGCTCCTACGTTGCTAAGTTGCTAAGGTATGTAGTCCTCGATAGTAGCCTAGAGCAGTTATTGGAGGGGTTGGCGGTGGCAGATATGAGTTTGCCCATAGACTCCTGGTAGTGGTTGGTCAATTGTCCAGCCAACTCGCCCGTGACAGGTTGTTGGTCCTGAATCCAAGCCTGCATGTTGCCTGGATACAGATGGAAAGATCGCTCTAGAAACACCACTTGCAAGGCTTTATCCAGGAGGCATACCCCCAGTCCCCTCCTACAAACTTTGCATGGGGTAAATTGCTAGCAATCTCAGAGAAAGTATTACCAGTTATTTTGGTTGACTTTTGTAGCTTCCAGAGGTAATTCTCTGGGGTAACCGCATATCGTATCTGAGGAACAGCTTTTACACTTGATTTGTCTGACTGGCTTGGACACTAACATCCTAGGAATCACTTCTATGCAGCTCTCATTTGCACTCAGAGTCTTACAGAAACCTATCAATATCCTTAGTAGCTTCCTCAAATGTCTTTAAGCTATTTAAGCTTTTTGCAAGTGGATTTTACTTTTTACAAGTAAAGGCTGATAAACTGCAGAGTTCACTAATTGTGCACAGGAGAGAAGGCAGAAGTTAATATAAACAGGGGCGAACTTGTGAGCTTGCAAACATTTTTAGTATAAGTGCAATTCTAGTAAAAGTGTGAGTGTTTAAAGAAAAGAGGGGGAAGAAAAAAAAAATATATACATATATTTTTTTTAAATAAAACTTTATAAAATCATATTATGTTTTATTCTTGTATATTTTTCAGTCCAGTGCAATACTGGAACAGATGTATCAGGGTCCATACCTCTGTGGCAGGTGTGAGCATGTTGCCTCTCTGGAAGCTCAAATTGGAGAGCTGGAGAGGAGAATTGCAGCACTTAGTGATATTGCTCCACTGGAAAGAGAGTTGGTGCTCACTGAGCACAGTTTGGCTGGGCCTAGCATGGAGGGTGGAGCTGGGGCTAGTGAGGATGTCCAGGGAGTTAGCTAGGTTACAGTTAGAAGGGGAATCAGGGGGAACAGGAGGAGGCAGGCCAGTTCTGAATTGGCAAACACCAACAGATTTGCAAGATTGAGGGAAACTGTTGGGGATGTCCATTCAGGAATTGCAATGCCAGATAGAACTGTTCCCTCTAACAGCCGGGGGAACAGTTCTACTGGAGGAGTGGGAGGGGAGAATAGGCAGAGCAACAGGCAGGCTCTGGTGGTTTGGAACTCTATTATTAGGAAAGCAGACATTGTGATTTGTCACCCAGATCCCAGCAATAAAACAGTTTGCTGTCTCCCGGGTGCTCGGATTCGTACACATTGGTACCAATGACAAAGTTAGTGGAAGATGGTGTGTCCTAAAGAATGGTTATAGAGAACTAGGTAATAAGATGAAGCAAGGACCTCCAAGGTAGTATTTTATTTTATGAGATACTACCAGTGCCACGTGCTAGCCCAGGGAGGCAGAAGGAGCTTAGGGAGATTTATGCATGGCTAAAGATTTGGTGCACTAAGGAGGGGTTTGGGTTTTTACAGCACTGAGCTGACTTCTCACTTCGGTACAATCTCTACAGCAGGGATGGATTGCACCTTAATGATGAGGGAGCTTTTGTGCTAGGGGATAGGATGGTAGAAAGGCTGGAGGAGTTTTTAAACTAGTACGGGGGGGGACTAGATGGGTAATGGGTAGAAAGTGTAGAGGGTATAAGGGATGAATAAACAACTCATAGGGGAGGAGATGGGGGGCGGGGAAGTATAGTCAATAGGGAGGTAGTACTAAGTAATTCAAGTACAGTGGCAGGCACTTCAGAACTACAGACTCATAACATAAGGTGTATGCTTGCTAATGCCAGAAGCTTGCCAGGAAAAATGGGAGAGTTAGAATTATTAGCAATTAAAGAAAAATGGGATTTAATATGCATTACCGAAACATGGTGGGATGAATCTCATGACTGGACTGTTAATCTGGATGGTTATAACCTATTTAGGAAAGATAGAGGCAATGGTAAACGAGGAGGAGGGATTTGTCTGTATGTTAAGCCTGAATTTAAGGCTATAGTCAGAGAAGATATTTATGGTGGACCTAGTGATAAAGTTGAATGTTTGTGGGTAGAGTTAAATAGCGGAGCAGCAAATTCCAAAAGAATATTAGTAGGAGTATGCTATAAACCCCCAAATATAGCTGAACGTGAGGAAATACAATTATCGTTACAGATTGGAAATGCAGCTAAGCACGGGCAAGTTCTAATAATGGGAGATTTTAATTACCCTGAAATAAACTGGATAAATGAGACCAGCAGTTCAGCTAAGGGGAGCAGGTTCTTGAGTACACTCAGGGATCATTATCTGGACCAGGTTATACAGGAGCCTACTAGAAATGAAGCTACCTTAGATTTACTCATCACAAATAATATCAATTTAGTATAAAATGTTGAAATAGGGCAACCTTTGGGAAACAGTGATCACAACACAGTCTCATTTGAGATTGAATATAAAAAAAAAAACATTTTAAGGGGCCAACAAAAACTCTTAATTTTAAAAGGGCAGATTTTAACGGTCTAAGGGCAGCAATGCAAAATATAGACTGGGACAAAGAACCGGCAGGTAAAAATACTAAACATAGATGGACAACATTTAAATCCTTACTAAATATACATACTTATCACCATATACCAAGTGGGAAATGTAAAAGGAGTAAATCACATCCAATGTGGCTTAACAATGATTTACAGATCAAGATAAGGAGTAAAAAACAGGCATTTCAAGAGGGTACAGAGACTGCTTTACGGGAGTACAAGGAAATCAACAAGGCTTGCAAAATGGCTATTTGACTGGCTAAAATAGAAAATGAAAAATAAATTGCAAACGAGAGTAAGACTAACCCTAAAATATTTTTTAAGTATATTAATGGGAAGAAGGCAAGAAAGGAAGCAATAATAACATTACAATGTGACACTGACGTTCTGAAAATCTGTGACCAGGAAAAGGCAGATGATCTAAATAGGTTATTTTCTTTGGTATACATAAGGGAGGTACCAGTGGTTGGGACACTGCAACATAATGGGGCTACACTACCTTCACCAAATAACTGGTTAATGCAAGAAGAAATCCAAAAGAGGTTAGAAAAGATAAATGTTAATAAAGCCCCGGGTCCTGATGGAATACATCCAAGGTTACTGAGGCAACTCGGTTCTGTAATAGCCAAACAATTATATTTAATTTTTCAAGATTCACTGATTCAAGATTTATGAGGGATAGGTCATGTCAAACAAATATAGTTTCTATGAGGAGATTCGTAGGAACCTCGATCAAGGCAACTCAGTGGATGTAGTCTTTTTGGATTTTGCAAAGGCTTTTGATACAGTGCCACATGGGAGACTATTGTGCAAACTAAGAGATACAGGAATTGCAACAAATATCTGCTCATGGATTGAGAGCTGGGTAAAAGACAGGAAGCAAAGGGTTTTTATCAATGGAACATACTTGGATTGGACTAATGTGGTAAGTGGGGTTCCTCGGGGTTCAGTATTAGGTCCTCTCCTTTTTAACATATGTATTAATGACTTAGAGGTGGGACTTGAAAGTAGTGTCTCCATTTTTGCTGATGACACAACGTTGTGCAAGGTAATTAAATCAGATAATGATGTGCTTTCCCTTCAAAGGGATTTACATAAAATTGAGGAATGGGCATCTAAATGGCAGATGAGATTTAATATGAATAAATGTAAAGTTATGCATCTGGGAAGGAAAAATAACCATGCAATATATAATCTTAATGGAGCAAATATATATCAGATATTGAAAGGGATTTGGGAGTACTTATAGTCAACCACCTAGGTAACAGTTTTTAAAGCCAAGCAGCAGCTGCAAAGGCAAATACAATATTAGCATGTATTAGGCAAGGTATAGAAGCAAGAGAAGCAAATATAATTCTGCCACTATACAAATCTCTAGTATGACCTCATTTGGAATATGGAGTACAATGTTGGGCACCACTTCATAAAATGGACATTTTAGAGCTGGAAAAGGTACAGAGGAGGGCATCAAAACTAATTAGGGGAATGGAGGGGCTAAGTTATGAAGAAAGACTAACCGAATTAAGCTTATTTTCTCTAGAAAAAGGCCTATAAGAGGAGCTATGATTACATTATATAAATACATCCAGGATCTGTATAAAGAATTGTCAAGGGATCTTTTGTACCAAGAGGTTTTCAACTGACAAGAGGACACCCCTTGAGGTTAGAAGTGAAAATATTCCACCTTATAGAAAGAAAAGGGTTCTTCACAGTAAGGGTGGTTAATCTGTCGAATTCTCTACCAGAGGAGGTGGTGAGAGCGGATTCGTTAGATAACTTTAAAAGGGGACTGGATTTATGTCTAATTAAGAAGGGAATTCAGGGTTATCCTGGATAATTAGAGAGAGTGTATTGATCCAGAGAGAAATCTGATCGGCAGTATCTGGGGTCAGTAAGGAATTATTATTTTTTTCCCTTTGAGGCGATGGGCTAGGTTAATTAATAATTTAAAAATAAAATAAATAAATAAATAGTTGATTAATAATTATTTAACATTTAACAACTAACTAATTAATAACTAATCCTCATATTGCAGATCAGAGGAGATCTTAAAAGGTTGAATATGATGGACTGAAAGTCTTTTTTCAACCTTAATTACTATGTAACTATGTAACTATGTAACTATTATACTACATTGTTAGCCCAATGCTGGTATCTTCACTGATCATAGAGGCTGGAGAATTCTCTTGAGCTACTCACTGATTCCACTCATGCTGCACCTCATCAATGATTCTCTCCATGAATTGTAGGTGATTTTGTCCGGTTAGACCGTGCAACACCCCAAACTGACATTGTTATCAGTGCAGAGTCTCATCTTGTATCCCACCTTCCGGAAAGTCGGATCTGGGACTAAAGTGCTCAATTCTTGGAGATTGCTGTACACCCCCAGGCACTTATAGCTGTGGTCCAACCTCGTCCATGCAACTCAGTTCTTGGATCATGGCTGCTTAGGTATAGGATCCCAATATCTCCACTTCACAAGTCTGTGCAAACTCCCTCAGGTCCACCATGGAATAATTATTATACTAAGTCATGCCAAGCGAATACCTGTCCGGTGTCAAGCCAACCATTGCCACCAGTTTGTCCAGATACAGGACCAACTGGACTGACCACAATCGGGAACTGCTGCTGGTTAGGTCATCGGGGGTGGATTGCTTAGTCTTGACACTCGGGCCAATTGTCGTAGAATATAATTCAGATATTGCCAATGGTAGCCTATGATAAGCTTACAAAATCCCTTAAGGAAGAATCACAGCGATATACCTTGTCATTTAACCAGAAGGGAATATGTATTAATGGGCAAACAGTCATGTTTTTTTTTAGGACAACACACAAAAGAGCTTGGCATAAACATTAACTGGTAGGTAAAAAATGTACATCATGTTTGTGATTCTGAACTCTTCCTTATAACATGTACAACTCGTCCGGTCGGCACCTAGACATATTGTAAAATCGTCATGTGTGTGGCTGGTCATTATGCTAATATTGAGGTTTATTGCTAGCCAGTCATGCTGGTATAATCACACCGTCCCCAACTAACCATAAAGTACAATAACATAGAAATAACATGGCAGCCAGCATGCATAAGAATACTAATCAGAAAATGTCCTTGACAGGCATAGTGTGCAAACTGAGCATCACCCACAGAAATGTCATCCTTTCAAAGGTTTTAGAAAATGATGCAAATTATCCACCTCTGTTGCATCCTCATGCCAATTATATTTTTTGTTTCTTAAGGTCTCTTACTTTAGGTGTTATAATAGTATTATGGTTTGGATTCTTCCTACATATACATTTATACTAATGTGGTAGAATTTCCCAATATTCCTTACAATCTCTTGAACGTAAGCCTATTGTTGTAAATCATCAGACCCTATTATATTATTTACCTTTAAATCAATTCCAATCCCAATATCCTCATTTATTTATACATTACAATTCATGAGTAATTATAAGAGTCAGTTTTCTGAAAGTATTTAAAAGTCTTGTATTTAATGAACATTTGAACATCAAATCTTCAACCCAAAAGATAACTAGAATAGCAGAAAGATTTTATTGTGTAAGGAGAGTGAGCAATAAAGAAGGAAGGATAGTGATTCAAAATAATATGGCCCACACCAATTATTATGGCTGATAGCTATTTTTAAAAAAAAGGAATTCTCTTCTACCAAATATAAGTAAGAAATACTTATATTTATACAGACAGAATTGTGAGTTATTAAAATTCCTTCTCTTGCAGCTTGATTATCCAAGAATTTTCTCCAGCTGATGTCTTCAAACAGAATAAATGGAATATTAAAATGATTATAGATTTGTATGAAAAAGGTTCTTTTTAGGACCTTTAGTAGTCTTAACACTAAATATGAATCGCCAGATAAACACTGGTAAAATTACAGGCCTTCAAAATGCAGCTTTAATTGCTGCACAGTATAAACTTAAAAGCATGAATCATCTTACAAAATGTAAACAACTAAATGGTTTGATGCTTTCTTTTTAACATATGTTTCATCTAATGGTCTTTCTTACTGAGAAATATATTTTTAAATAATTCTGAAATGGCATTTTGTACTAGCCCTGCGGGCCAAGATGAATCTGAACTATGCAGATGGATGCTGGAGAGGCAGAGGGGACGCACTTTCATATGATGGGAGTGTGAAAAATTCAGGCTTTTTAGAATTTATGTACTTAAAATATTTCAGAATTCATAAATTCCATTAATGGATAAATGTCTGGTACACATTTTAGAAATTGTGGATAGAAATTGAAACTTGAAAAACAAAATATTTTAGAATTCATATTAAGAAATTGTGATAATAGCTCCAGAAGTAATTGTTTTTCACATCTTCCTTAGAGGTTATAAATATTTATCTAAATATATGATAGTGTATATTCCATTAGTGGCTAAATGACTGGTACAAATTTTTAAAATTGTGGATAGAAATCGAAACTTGGAAATGGATTTTCAGCACTTGGACAAAATGACAAGAAAAAAAGAGAATTAGATCCTCTTGTAGGACACACCTGATATTTCAAATCTCAAGAGAGAATAGACATAATTTTAAAACTTAACTTTTAATATTAAGTGTATCTAAAATGTATGATTAAAATAGTATTGACGCAGGATGCAGTGGGTGAGGGAATCTTTCTGATCACAGTATTCGTTAGAGGCACTATTGTCATCAATTGATTGCCATATGTAAAGTCTCCACTATGATAGAATCACATATAATAGTTGTGAAACTGAGATTCGTCGGCACGCTTGCGACAAATCGCAGTTTGACAACTATGATCCGCAAAACTCCAGAGCATGCGCAATGGGGAGTCAGAGGGGGAGTCAGAGGAGGGGGGAGAGACACAGGTGAGTGAGAGGAGGGGGGAAGAGACACAGGGGAGTGAGAGGAGGGGAAGAGACACACAGGAGGGGGAGAGATACAGGGGAGTGAGAGGAGGGGGAGAGACATGGGTGCGGGAGGAGGGGGGAGACACAGAGGAGGGAGAGGAGGGGGGACACACAGGAGGAGGAGAGACACAGGGGAGAGAGAGGAGGGGGAAGAGACACAGGGGAGGGAGAGGAGTGGGGAAGAGACACAGGGGAGGGGGGAAAGACACCGGGGAGGGAAATGGGGGAAGAGACATGATGGAGGGTGGGAAGAGACACAGGGGATGAAAGAGACACAGGGGAGGGAAAGGAGGGGGAGACCGACACAGGGGAGGGAGAGGGGGGGGAGACATGAGTGGGGGAGGGACAGGGGGGAAAAAGACACAGGGGTCGGGGAAATAGACACAGGGGAGGGAGGGAGGGTATAAACCCGGGGGGGGGAGGGAAAGGACACACAAGGGAGAGAGAGGAGGGGGGAAATTAGAAAAAAGGGAGGAAGTAGATAATTAAATGTCACTGTATTTGCATGCTATGTTTTTGGAAGAAAATATATTTATATTATTTAGTAGACACCAATAACATTTTGACTAAAACTTTTTTTTACCAATTCTGATTAATCCTAGTGTGCTTCTAATTTGTTGAGGAAACTCTGCTTTGGATGATGGATGAAGAAAATAAGGAAGAATTTAATTTTATTTGCATAAAGGAGCCATGTACATGTTGTCACTTGTTCAGTATCCACTGGACCATTCTCCTGAGTTAAATATAATCACTGGAAGTGGGTCCATGTCATCTCATTTGTCATTTTACCTGGATCTCTTACCTCAGGTTATATTTCCTCAAATTCTCTCATATCTAAAAGATACAATGGACTTTTAAGATATTTTAAGTGGAAAGAATAGTTTGTTTTAATTACTTTTGGTGTTATATCATCAGTGCCATGTTCAGAACATTCAATTTATTAAGAATAATATCTATTTTATTGAAAAATATTACCTACAAGATCAGGGTATGTTGATAAAGACTTGATTGCCCTGAGTTTTTTTATTATTTTTATTTTATTTTATTTTTTTATATTTATTATTTTGAAAAATCAATACAAATACAAAATACAATACAATCAAATGATCAGTTTACAGTAACAAAGTACCAGATCCCCAATGACTACTAGACAAATTTGTAAATGACAAAAATAATTAGAAACTAATTTTCTTCTCTTGAAATTACCAATACAAATAATGGGTGCCAAAACATGTTATAGCTCCACTCTGTAACATATATAACTTGCAACTGTCCTGTTATGTCCTTCCAAACTGGGTCCTGTTATTTAAACAAATTATTGTAGACATTTGAATAAAGCACTCATTCCAGAACCTCTGGATTACTGGGCAGTCCCACCAAACATGTGAGTAGGTTCCTATTTGATTACAATCTCGCCAAAAGTATTTGTGTTTTTCGTCTTTACTTATTTGGAACATCTTAATTGGATCTATATGCCATCTATTAATAATTTTAAAGTGTGTTTCTCTGTACAAAGCATTGTTAAAAAAAAAATCCGTAAAGTAAAAGCAGTATTCAAAGTTTCCAGGGACCACAAGGTTTTTAAGTCCTCTTCCCAAAATATCAAATTGGGGGATTTTGTACCCTCAAACCTATCACATATAATAGTTGTCAAACTATGAATCGTCCTCATGCTTTGCGAGCTCGCGGAGCAAGCTCGCAAGAACTGCATCCCTCGTCCCAATGCGGACCCTCGCGAAGGTGCAGGCTCCAACGTCGACTGCAATGAGCCGAAGGTGGAGGCTCTACCCGCGTACCACATACACATTCACCGCTATTTTACAACACTAACTTACAGAATGTGGAACTACACAGCTACACTAACGGCTTCCCCTCGCTCACGCAGCCTATTTACACTACACACTGCCCACATTGCTGACACTTACACCTCAGCTCCACAACACTGCAAACCTACATTGTATGCTGCAGGAACAAAACAGATTGTCAGCTCTTCAGCACAATGCTTCCTGCATATATTACTTACAAATACGTAAAGTATATTAATTTATTAATTTAATTAATATTTTATTAGCATTCAAAAATACATATACACACAACAACAACAGTATCGCAATAAACACAAAAGACATTCACTGCGCCTCTCACAACGAGCGCCAATGCTGCTCATAGCACACAAACTACACCAGGGGAGAGCCTTGCAATAAGCGCAAAAAGCAGATCAGTGCCGACCTTACAATGACAGCAAAATCGCATCTGATAAAAAAGATAAGAGCCTCGCAATGAGCGCCTTGACATTCAATTAACATTACATATCATTATAGAAAAGTTGTAGACAACACCCAATATAAAATTTTAAATCCATATTCATTCAAAAATAAAAATATAAAAAGTGTATAAAGTCAAACATATTATCATCAGCTGCTAACCAAGATTAGTATAGACATCCCATATCTGAAATTGTAATGCTTCCTTTTTATTCCTTTTGTCCAAGTCATAGGCGTATTGATAGCAGCAAGTGTAAGCAGCGCGAAGAATCGTAATTGAGCCTAGTAGGCCCCTAGTTAAAGCCCCTCTCCCCACAACCAATAATCAGAGTTACAAGAGGAGACATTTAAGAGGGGCACTAGTGGTACAGTGAAAGATTTGGGTATCTGACTCAGCAGCCTAGTGATAGTGTATACATAGGATATACTGTAAATAGAAGGGTTACTAACAACCTGTACACTACTTCTACTTTTCAGAAGGCACTATATTTACCCTACTTTTATGTTTAAATCTTCCACAAGAATTACGTTCCTATAATATCAAAGAACATAATTCCCTATAATTTAATATTGTTTATTATAGAATATAAATTGTATTTTACACTTAATCAGTCTGGCTATATAGACTGTCTCAACATATTGGTGCAAAAAGAATCCTAGCACCATTAACTACAGATTATTAAGTGTATTATACACTCATTCAATACCTTTCATGAGATTGTCTTCAATATTGTTTGCACCCTGACTGATCCCGGTGGAAGCAGAATATGCGAAACGCTCGTTTCGGATCAGCTGTTCTTTCCATCCCCCGCAGATGACGTCAGCTAACAGCTACATGCTGTCGGAGACAAACGCATAGACTGTTCTGAGTATTAGAATGCTTTCTGGTCTGATTCAGACAAGGTAAGTGGAGTGGAGGGGACTAGTCCCAGGTAGTTTAGAGAAGGGATTAGATATTCAACAGGGACAGGGGATAAATAGCGGGTCCCCCGAGATTACTCTTATTATAGGGTCAATCCGCTATATACTATCTAGATAGGGCCACAGAGGTAGCATTTCTGTCCCCTCTATCTCCACTTCAGCTTATATTTATTTACTTTACAATGACGACAGTTATGATGTTACTTTAATTATTAAGTCATATATTGGGGTGACTGAATGTTATATGTGTCTCACTTATTTCCAATTACTGCTGGGACTTATTGATTGTTATATTTATAACAGTGACAAGTAAATATAAGATATTATTAGATTTGATAAATACAAGTGCGATGGATTATTAATAATGCACTATTATTATCTCTATTTGTCCTTTTTTGATTACATTTTTGGAGGCAGATATTGTGATTTTAGATAATCAAATATTCTTTTTAACTATACATGTTTGTATATACATAATTTTATTTTATTTTATTTAATAAAAGTTATATTTTAACTATACACGGAGTAGGTCCTCATTTCATTCATGGTATACATAGTATGTTACTTTGTGTGGCTTGTGGGTTGTAAACTAGTGATCAGAATTAAAAGGTGTCTGTACTTTCCTCTCCCATAAATTATTTCTGATAATAAATACACTGCTGATCGCATAAGTTGTTCCATGATGTTGTAAATAGGACAATAAAGCTATATTATAGTGAGTCCTTGTCAACCTTAGGAAATTCCTAATATTGTTGTTCACCTAAAAAACTATTTTCTATTAAACTATGAGACATCGTCACTCTTTGCGTGGCGCATACGACCTAGGCGATGAACACCAAAGGCGATCATCGCTTGCGAGCCGTTAACTCGGAGCATTTAGGCGATGACCACTTTCACACAGGAATGTACGAGGTACAAAATACACTATTACAAAGGGAAAAAAATACAAGATACGAAAAATACAAAATTAACGGCCGAACCGCGCAAACCAAAAAAATGTAAATACAACAAAAACATCACATACAGCACGGGGGAACAGCCAGGATGTATTTGAGTGAGGTGAAACACGAATTTAAGTTAATTTGGTTGAGTTTCAGCACTCGAAAATAGCTGAAGTGAGAAAAAAAATGGCCTCCCCAAAAAATGAAAATGAGTCTACACGACCCTTGACCACGCAAAACAATGGTAACCGCGTAGCACTTTCACATAGGAACGTACGAAGTACAAAAAACACTAAAGGAAAAATGCTTGCGAGCCGTGCAACACATAGACAAACAACGCAAGTTTATAACACTAACTTGCAACTAATAGCATTACGAATCTAAAATGGAGCTTTACACAACTAAATCAACAGTTTGCCCTCGCGCACAGTTGGGACATTCATTACACTTTCTCCTCAGGGCAGCAACACTCCAACTGTACATTGTATGCTGCAGGAAAATAAAAAACGATCGTTAGCTCTTCAGGCTATTAATTGCTGGATATATTAATAAAAAATAGGTAAAGTATATTCATTTATTAAATAACTAATTAATTTGTATCTGTTTTTGTGATGAGCAAAAGTAGACGAGAGGAGAGGCTCGCAATGAGCGCCGAAGGTCCTCAGAGTAAAAAAAGCTTTACATTGTGTGGCAAACAGCATTGCCATGGCTTCAAATTTTATTGCCCAGTGATTTTTGACGGGCAAGACGCTAGTTCTTTATAATGTTGTAACTCGATATGAGGTGGGACTTATTTTTTGACAACATTAATTTCACAAAATCCGTTATTTGTCTGTTAAATGAAACCTGGTTGCTATAAATAACCTTTGTTATGTATTGTATTCTAACAACTTGTTTGGTGAAAATTTGTATTTATTACATAAATCATCAAATGAAATGTGTACATTGTTTGGGTACAGATCTCTAAGGTAGCATAAACCAAGTTTCACCAAACTCTTTAAAAACAATGAATCAAAGAGTTTGGCTAATGACTCAATAGGGGTTATAGCGCTTGGAAATGGAATTAATACGTATTTAGATTTACCTCTTGAGAAATAACTTTTAACTGTGCTTTATCCTGAAATAACATAAAAGCTATCAGCCTTATTAAATTGCGATTCAGTAAATTTATAAGCACACCGCATATTTTTTTTACAGAAGTTTTTAGTTGGTGAACTTCTATCCAAAAGCAAGGTCTTCACTAACTAAAAACTTCTGTAAAAAAAATATGTGGTGTGCTTATATAGAGCCCTTTTAAATTTACCGAATCGCAATTTAATAAGGCTGATTATCTCCTTCTGAAATTATCTCATTTTCCATTTGAAGCCAGTGATTTGAGTCCATTGGATCAAGCCATTTGATCATATGGGCAATGCTAATGGCATCAATATAGTTCTTGATTATCAGGTATAACATCCCTCCTCTAAATTTAAGGGCCATATAGTTTTTTTTAATTCAAATTTTTTTGTAGTTATGAATAAATTTGTCTATAAGGTTTTGAAACTGGTTAATTATGTAAGAAGGAACCTGATATGGGATACAATGCATTATAGAGGTAATCTTCGGCAAAAGGGTGCTTTTAACCACCATTATCCTGCCTTACCAAGATATGTGCAAGTGCTTCCATGAGGAAATAATCTTATTCAATTTCTTATATACTATATCAAAGTTAAATTGTATTACCTGCTTCAAAACTGAAGAATAATCCCTAGGTGTTTTATACTAGATTGCCAATTGTATGTGTAGAGGTCCTTCATTTATTTTTCTTCAAATGAAGTATTCAGAGTCATGGCCTACGATTTTGAAAGGTTCAATCTGTAGTTTGAGACATGACTATATTCAACTCCTGAAAGCCCCTCAGTGAATTTAAGGGATCTTCTATCGCCATGATAATATAATCTGTGAACAAGGACAATCTGTGTTCAGATTTGTCTATGCTTAGTCTTCTAATCTCTTATGAAGCTCTAAATGCAGCGGCCAGGGGCTCAAGAGCAAAAATTATAGGTGATAAAGGGCAGCCCTGCCTGGTCCCATTTGAGATTGTGAATTTGTCACATCTGAACTCCAGGCCTATGACAGAGGCGGATGGGGCCACATAGAGAGCTTGTACAGCGAATCAATATTCCTCTTTTGATCGGTCCATAACGTTACATTGGATTGAACAGAGCACCTATTTATATTAGGGAACCCTTTGATCTTTCACTTTTGCAAGAGTTACATTGGCTAAAATCACAAATCGCTATTCAATTGATCAATTTCCCCAAGCCTGCAAGTGTTTTCACACCCGTTAATTGCAAAAGAAGAAGAAAATCCTTTGAGTGCTAGAGAGGACCCGTAAGGGGGTTAAACACCTATTTGTAGCATTGTAAATGCAAATAAAAAATCAATAATGCACTGTAAATAACGGGCAAAGCATGAAACACATTAGAATTACATTACATTATTGCACAACAGTCTCAAGCTCGCAAATTGGCAGGAAATTAAATTTATTTTTATGGATCATTTCGGGGTTCAATCAATCTTGGGTATCAATGAGTTAATACATATCAGGCCACCCATATGGACTAGAACAGTATTGGCATTAATTTTTATAATTCTTTATTTTGAGGGTTTACGAGTTTGATCGCATATTGGACCCCCGAACCTAATTGATTGACATGTAACCTCCATTTTTTACTGCCGTAATAATGACAGTATAATTTTCTATTGGCTGATTTGAAATGGGAGGTTACAGGCTTGCTTAATTGATCATGTTCACGTCCTGTACTGCTACAAACCAGTGCATGGTTTACAGTTTTGGCTTTGGGACAGTAACTTGCGGCTTGAGCAATTGAATAGCATCGCAACCGGAGACAAACGGGAGTCCTCAACACACCAGCAGACATTGCAATTGAATGTGACTCTTGGTCTTTAAGAAAAGCCCCCAATTTCAATGGTGGACAAGTAATGGGTTTTTACCTGAGTTCAAAATAATTGAGACCAGACCATGGTCTACTCTTATAATTGGGTCTATATCTGCTTTTAGAAGATTTTTATCGTAGCTTCATTAACTAAGATATAGTCAAGTCTAACAAAGGTGTTGTGTCTATAAGAGTAGAAGGAGTAGTCTCTTTCTACAGGATGGAGACATCTCCATGAGTCGTATAAGCCATTTTCGGCAAAATATTATCAAAGTTCTTCGATTTTTGTATTGGGTCAGGGTCCAACTCCGAACATTTACTATTTTTGGACAATTCTGGGTTTAAACATAGGTTAAAATCGTCCACAGATTATGACAAAACCAGATAAATGTTTTTTCATCTGTTTTATTGTGTGGTTATTAAATTCAATTTGTCCCTTATTTGGGGCGTAAATATTGAGGATTGTGTATTTATCATTATTTATCCAACCTGTCCATCGTCCAAAACGACCATCCATGTCTGTCTCAATTAATTCCTCTTTCAAAATCAGATTTTTATTAAAGAAAATAGAAGTGTCTCAAGCTTTTTTCTTAAAAGTAGAGCTACACCCTTGGTTTAAATGGTTATCAAAGTATTTGGGAGATTTGTCTGTCTGTCAGTGTGTTTCCTGTAAGCAGGTAATGTCTGCTTTCACTTTGTAAAATGACTTAAAAAACATATGTCTCTTGCCAGGAGCATTTAAATCCTGGACAATTTGACTAATTATTTTTAATGGCATATAACCATACTAGCTTATTGAAAAACTTGGAGTAATCACAACCCCCTCCTCCACCACCCCTCAACCAGTGCTACACACATACAAGACAAACACAAAATCAACACTATACATAGAAACAGTAGAGGGTACATTTCGCACCCCCTCTGTAAAAGAGAATGACCCTGTGCGGGAGCAAACTTAATTAAGTTCAAAGAACCAAAACTATGCAGCATTTTGGACACAGTGTTATGTTTCAACTGAAGATTAAAAAAAACTCCAAACCAGTCAGCTTGTTTCTTAAAGCGTAATTACATAATCTCAACAACAATGAAATTAATATAGGGTTCAATCTAAAGCTAGAGGAACTACCTCTCAATATTGAAGCTCCTATAAGGAACCTAAAATGGCTATCTTAGGATAAATATCTAAGCATTACATAGTATGAAAAGCAATACTAAGTTGCTAGATAATGGGTAACTTCCTGAGCTTTAGCTTATCTGTAACGTTATTTAAAGGCTGAACCAGCCTCTTTAAACAAAGTTTTACTGAACCAAACTTGGCTCAGGAAAAGGTTTCATAGCAAACAAGACTGTGGCTTTCCAAAATCCACTCTGTTGTAACAATATTTTTTCCACCTTTCCTATTCTCCCCTCTCTAACTTGATAAATTGGGTGAACCAAAACTTTTCTAAAATCCCATTATTTACCAGTGACACCGTGTTTAGGTCTCCAAGCTATATCTACTGTGTGTGTTTAGGTAATCCAACAATGTTTAACTCTTTATCAACACATGTACAACCATTCCTAGGTTAATATTATTGCTGCTCACAAATACAAGAAATAGTGCATTCATTTGTCTCATTTGTTACATAGTTGCATAGGGCCTCATTAAATTCCAGCCTCGTAAATAAGAGGCTCCTACTTAAGCCCTACGTACTGCAAAGTTTCTCCAACTTACAATGCTATTAAATTAGCCCTGATGCGAGCAACGTATGAGCTACGCAGCAGGGCCGTACGTATCTACACTGCGTAAATGTACATGAGGAGTGACAGCCTGCGAGATGATATCGCAGGCTCCCACTCCTCATCAATTGCTGAGGGGGTCCTAAAAGGGACCTCCGCGGCAGTCCCCCACATAAGCCCTGCCGTGGGGGGTACTCCAAATACCCCCCCGGCACCTAAAATTAACCCCCCCCTCAATGCGGGGGTCCCCGTCGGGACCCCCGAAGTGTCTTCACATGAACTCCTTGCTTCAGGGGTCCATAGGAACCCCCGCAGCCCCCACACATTAACCCCTTGCAGCGGGGGTCCCCGATCGGCACCGATCAGGCCCCCGCTGCATTTAAAATTTTAAAATTCCCCGCCGCGGCTACTTAAAGGGGCCGCGGCACACTATTACCCAATCCCGGCCGCGGCACCTAAAATTAACCCCCCTCTATGCTGGGGGTGCCCATCGGGACCCCCGAAGTGTCCCCACATTAACCCCCTGCAGCGGGGGTCCCCGATCGGCACCGATCATGACCCTGCTGCAATTCAATTTTAAATTTCCCGCCTCGCGGGTCCTTAAAGGACCGTAAAGGTCCTGAAAGGACTCACACTAAAAATATTAACCCCAGGCAACTATAATTACCCCATTAACTCATGGTGGTCAATCCAGACCACCATAAGGCCTAAATTAACCCATTAACTCATGGTGGTCAATACAGACCATTATAAGGCCTAAATTAACCCATTAACTCATGGTGGTCAATACAGACCACCATAAGGCCTAAATTAACCCATTAACTCATGGTGGTCAATACAGACCACCATAAGGCTCTATTTAACCCCATCAGTCCCATAAGGGTATATTATTACCATTATGGGCCTGTTACAACCCAACATTAACCACATAAGTGCCATGACGGTCCCCACTAACTACAAACACTACACTATAACCCCCAATAAACCATTTAATCTAAACTAACCCCCCTCTACACTAATCTATTAACACTTACACTACCTACCTACACTACCTACCCCCTAATAAACCTCCCCAACACTCTAATTACAAAAAATAAAAAAACCTACCTTACAGAAAACAAAAAAACCTACAGTACAGAAAACAAAAAAACCTACAGTACAGAAAACAAAAAAATACATTAAAACCCCACTCCCCACTACAGAAAATAAAAAAATTACACACCTGAAAAGGAAAGACAGATAAACACAATACAATACATACATATAATACATATAATACATTACATACAATACATAACATTACATACATTACATATAATATATTAAATATAATATATTACATATAATATATTACATACAATACATGACATTACATACATTACATATAATATATTACATATAATATATTAAATATAATATATTACATATAATATATTACATATAATATATTAAATATAATATATTACATATAGTCCAAATCAAATACCCCCTATCTATCTAACATACAATCTATTTAATTGAAAAAAAAATCCTAACTATATCAAATACATCCCCCTATCTATCTAATATACAATAAATCCTAACTACATACACAGACCCTTATTCTAAAATAAAATAATTACAGTCCTAACTACACAGACCCTAATTCTAAGCTTAAATAAAATAATTAAGACCACTTACCTTTAAGATGTTGCTTCAGATCACTAACCTATGGGTTAAACAAAACAAAATAATTTGTACAAAACATTAACATCAAATAAATAAACATTATATACATTCTAAATAATATACTCACCTTTACATCATGTCCCATCATTGTTTAGCTCTTCCGGCGCGGCCCTGTTAAAAAAAAACACAATACATGAATACATTAATACAATATATAAACAATAAATAAAATAAACATATAAACATCTAAATATACATTTAACTTACCTCCCCGCGATGTCCCCGGCCTTCTCTCCTTCAGCCCCGGCTGGGCCGCGGAACCATCCGCGCTCTAAAAAAAATAAAAAATAAAAATAACGGAGGTCTGCACTGGCAGACCTCCCCGACGCTAATGAGCCTCCCGGAGTCCTTTCCGGGAGGAAATTGGCATTGGCGGCTTGTGATTGGCTAAAAAAGCTGTCAGCCAATCAAAAGTCGTCAATGTAGGAGCCAATCAGGATGCGCAGATGTCTTCTACCAATCACTCCGTGGGGGTGTATCCCATAATGATTGGCTGAAGGCATCTGAGCCTTGTGATTGGTTCCCAGAAAGATAGAAAAGTGTTTTAGCCAATCAGGGTGGGATATTGGGGTGTATCCCATCCTGATTGGCTCACACATTGACGACTTTTGATTGGCTGAAATTGATAGACAGCTTTTTTAGCCAATCACAAGCCGACAATGCCAATTTCCTCCCGGAAAGGACTCGGGGAGGCTCATTAGCGTCGGGGAGGTCTGCCAGTGCAGACCTCCGTTAGCTTTTTTTTTTTTTTTTTTTTTAGAGCGCGGATGGTTCCGCGGCCCAGCCGGGGCTGAAGGAGAGAAGGCCGGGGACATCGCGGGGAGGTACGTTAAATGTATATTTAGATGTTTATATGTTTATTTTATTTATTGTTTATATATTGTATTAATGTATTAATGTATTGTGTTTTTTTTTAACAGGGCCGCGCCGGAAGAGCTAAACAATGACGGGACATGATGTAAAGGTGAGTATATTAGTTAGAATGTATATAATGTTTATTTATTTGATGTTAATGTTTTGTACTAATTATTTTGTTTTGTTTGACCCATAGGTTAGTGATCTGAAGCAACATCTTAAAGGTAAGTGGTCTTAATTATTTTATTTAAGCTTAGAATTAGGGTCTGTGTAGTTAGAACTGTAATTATTTAATTTTATTTTAGAATAAGGGTCTGTGTATGTAGTTAGGATTTATTGTATATTAGATAGATAGGGGGATGTATTTGATATAGTTAGGATTTATTTTAAATTAAATAGATTGTATGTTAGATAGATAGGGGGTATTTGATTTGTATTATATGTAATATAGTATATGTAATGTGTGTAATGTAATGTAATGTATGTAATGTATTATGTGTAATATATTATATGTAATATATTATATGTAATATATTGTCATGTATTGTATGTAATGTCATGTATTGTATGTAATATATTATATGTAATATATTATATGTAATATATTGTCATGTATTGTATGTAATGTCATGTATTGTATGTAATATATTATATGTAATATATTATATGTAATATATTGTCATGTATTGTATGTAATGTCATGTATTGTATGTAATATATTATATGTAATATATTATATGTAATGTATGTAATGTCATGTATTGTATGTAATGTATTATATGTATTATATGTATGTATTGTATTGTGTTTATCTGTCTTTCCTTTTCAGGTGTGTAATTTTTTTATTTTCTGTAGTGGGGAGTGGGGTTGTAATGTTTTTTTTTCTGTACTGTAGGTTTTTTTGTTTTCTGTACTGTAGGTTTTTTTTGTTTTTTGTACTGTAGGTTTTTTGTTTTATGTATTTAGAGTGTTGGGGAGGTTTATTAGGGGGTAGGTAGTGTAGGTAGGTAGTGTAAGTGTTAATAGATTAGTGTAGAGGGGGGTTAGTTTAGATTAAATGGTTTATTGGGGGTTATAGTGTAGTGTTTGTAGTTATGTGGTTAATGTTGGGTTGTAACAGGCCCATAATGGTAATAATATACCCTTATGGGACTGATGGGGTTAAATAGAGCCTTATGGTGGTCTGTATTGACTACCATGAGTTAATGGGTTAAATAGAGCCTTATGGTGGTCTGGATTGACCACCATGAGTTAATGGGTTAAATAGAGCCTTACGGTGGTCTGGATTGACTACCATGAGTTAATGGGTTAATTAAGGCCTTATGGTGGTCTGGATTGACCACCATGAGTTAATGGGTTAAATAGAGCCTTATGGTGGTCTGGATTGACCACCATGAGTTAATGGGTTAATTAAGGCCTTATGGTGGTCTGTATTGACCACCATGAGTTAATGGGTTAAATAGAGCCTTATGGTGGTCTGGATTGACCACCATGAGTTATAGGGTTAATTATAGTTGGGGTTAATATTTTTAGTGCGAGTCCTTTCAGGACCTTTACGGTCCTTTAAGGACCTGCGAAGCGGGAAATTTAAAATTGAATTGCAGCAGGGTCACGATCGGTGCCGATCGATGACCCCCGCTGCAGGGGGTTTATATGGGGACACTTCGGGGGTCCCGATGGGGACCCCCAGCATAGAGGGGGTTTAATTTTAGGTGCCGCGGCCGGGATTGGGTAATAGTGTGCCGCGGCCCCTTTAAGGAGCCGCGGCGGGGAATTTAAAAGTTTTAAATGCAGCGGGGTCCCTGATCTATGCAGATCGGGCCCCCCCCCTGCAATGGGTTTATGTGGGGACACTTCGGGGGTCCCGATGGGGACCCCCAGCATAGAGGGGGGTTAATTTTAGGTGCCGCGGCCGGGATTGGGTAATAGTGTGCCTCAGCCCCTTTAAAGAGCTGCGACGGGGAATTTAAAAGTTTTAAATGCAGCGGGGGGCCTGATCTATGCCGATCGGGGACCCCTGCTGCTAGGGGTTAATGTGGGGGTGCTGCAGGGGTCCTGATAGAGACCCCTGCAGCATGGGGATGTGTATAGGGTGCAGGGGGGAGCCTCACACTGCTGTCTCTGGCTGTTCCTCGGGCTGTGGACAAAAAGTGCACGCAGGGATTCTTACGATATGTGAGAATCATGCGTAGATTTAAGGCTACGTAGCTCTCTCGGAGCCTATTCTCTGCCATTTTCTCGCAGTCATATCGCAAAGCAGGCTGCGAGAGATTCGGTACTCGCAAACAGCAGTAAAACTGCCTTTTGCGAGCACCGAGAGAACTACGAGGGATAATTTAATAGGGCCCATAGTATTTAAGGTTAAAAAAAGACTTTCAGTCCATCAAGTTCAACCTTTTAAGATCTCCTCTGATCTGCAATATGAGGATTAACTATTAATTCATTAGTTGTTAATTAATTATTAATCAATTATTATTTTTTTTATTTTTTATTATTAATTAGTCCAGAGGAAGGAAAATAGAAAAAAAAAAAAAACGCAAGCGAGACTTAGCCAATTGTTTTAAAGGGAAATGTAAAAAATTTGGATCAATACTGTCTCTCTAATTATCCATGATAACCCTGAATTCCCTTTTTAATTAGAAATAAATCTAGTCCCCTTTTAAAGTTATCTATCGAATCCGCTGTCACCACCTCCTCTGCTAGAGAATTCCACAGATTAACCACCCTTACTGTGAAGAACTCTTTTCTTTCTTTGAGGTGGAATCTTTTTACTTCTAACCTCAAGAGATGTCCTCTTGTCAGTTGGAAACCTCTTGGCACAAAAAGCTCCCCTGACAAATCTTTATACTGACCCTGGATGTATTTATATAAGGTAATCATATCTCCTCATAGACGCCTTTTTTCTAGAGAAAATAAGTTTAATTTGGTTAGTCTTTCTTCATAACTTAGCCCCTCCATTCCCCTTATTAGTTTTGTTGCCCTTCTCTGTACCTTTTCCAGCTCTAAAATGTCCTTTTTATGAAGTGGTGCCCAAAATTGTACTCCATATTCCAAATGAGGGCGTACTAGAGATTTGTATAGTGGCAGAATTATATTTGCTTCCCTGGCTTCTATACCCGTCTTAATACATGCTAATATTTTATTGGCCTTTGCAGCTGCTGCTTGGCTTTGAGCACTGTTACCTAGGTGGTTGTCCACAAGCACTCCCAAATCCCTTTCAATATCTGATACACCTAGATTTGCTCTATTAAGATTATAAATTGCATGGCTATTTTTCCTTCCCAGATGCATAACCTTACATTTATTCGTATTAAATCTCATCTGCCATTTAGATGCCCATTCCTCAATTTTATGTAAATCCCCTTGGAGGGCTAAGCACATCATTATCTGATTTAATTACCTTGCACAACTTTATGTCATCAGCAAAAATGGAGACCCCACACTCCAAACCTACCTCTAAGTCATTAATAAATATGTTAAAAAGGAGAGGACCTAATACTGAACCCTGAGGTACCTCACTTACCACATTAGTCCAATCGGAGTATGTTCCATTTACAACAACCCTTTGCTTCCTGTCTTTTAGCCAGCTCTCAATCCATGAGCAGATATTTACTGCAATTCCTGTATCCCTTAGTTTGCCCAATAGTCTCCCATGTGGCACTGTATCAAAAGCTTTTGCAAAATCCAAAAAGACTACATCCACTGAGTTGCCTTGATCCAGGTTCCTACTAACCTCCTCATAGAAACTAATTAGATTTGTTTGACATGACCTATCCCTCATAAATCCATGTTGACTCCTACTTATAATCCTGTTCATATAGACATATTCTTGTATATTATCCCTTATTAACCCTTCTAATAGCTTCCCCACTACAGAAGTGAGGCTCACTGGTCTATAATTCCCCGGATTTGCTCTTGCTCCCTTCTTAAATATAGGTATCACATCAGCTTTTCTCCAGTTATCTGGTAGAGACCCTGTGTTGAGTGAATCTTGAAAAATTAAATATAATGGTTTGGCTATTACAGAACCCAGTTCCCTTAGTACCCTTGGATGTATTCCATCAGGACCCGGGGCTTAAATAACATTTATTTTTTCCAACCTCTTTTGGATTACTTCCTGTGTTAACCAATTATTTGGCAAAGGTAGTGTAGCCTTATTATGTTGCAGTGTCCCAACCACTTGTACCTCCCTTGTGTATACCTAAGAAAAGAACCTATTTAGCTCATCTGCCTTTTCCTGGTCACTAATTTTCAGACAGCCTGTTTCACATTCTAATTTTCCTATAGCTTCCTTCCTCGCCTTCTTCCCATTAATATACTTAAAAAATATTTTAGGGTTAGTCTTACTCTCTTTTGCAATACATTTTTCATTTTCTATTTTAGCCAGTCTAATCGCGCTTTTGCAAGCCTTGTTGATTTCCTTGTATTCCCGTAAAGCAGTCTCTGTCCCCTCTTGTTTGTATAATTTAAATGCCTGTTTTTTACTCCGTATCTTGATCTTTAAATCATTGTTAAGCCACATTGGATGGGATTTACTCCTTTTACTTTTATTCCCACACGGTATATGCCGATGTGTATGTATATTTAGTAAGGATTTAAATGTTCATTTATGTTCAGTGTTTTTACCTATCAGTTCTCTGTCCCAGTCTATACTTTGTATTGCTGCCCTTAGACCGTTAAAATCCGCCCTTTTAAAATTAAGAGTTTTTGTTGGCCCCTTAAAATTTGTGTAGCTATGAGAGTTGAACTTATTCTAATCCTAGTTAAATCTTACTGTCACTTGTGTTAAGTCTCTAATCAATCTAGTGAGCTTACCAGTTAAACATCTGGTTAACTAGTGAAAAAACTATTCAAAAAGTTAAGTTTGTATGCATGGAAAATAAACCATAATTATTAAGTGCTACCTCCATAATGTTGTTCTCAAAATTACCATTTCTTCAAAGTAAAATAATTAGCTCAGTCAGTCATAACACCTTTGAATTCCTCTCTCTTGATTACCTAACTTTTATTACTATAAACCTATGTATAGATAAGCAAAAAGCCCTAGGTTCATTCTTAACAATATTTATCACTTTTTGCACTAAGGTTCCAGTTGTTAATCCATTTTTCAGCTTCCAAAGGTGAATTAACTGTCGTCTTATTAGATTCATCTGTGATTATTAGTTTTGTGGAAAAGCCCCTTTTATAGCTTATCTTATTATCACGTAAACATTTTGTAATGTCCCTAAATTCTTTCCGGTTACCAATAGTTTCACCTGAAAGATCTTTTCGTAGGGAGCCTACATTTTTTTCATTTCCAATGATTTTCTTACAATCGCCTCTTTGTATGTAAAATAGTGCAATTTGATTATTACATCTCACTACAGCTATCATTAGCTCAGATAAAAATTGTGGTTTAATCAAGGAGGATAAAAAGGTAATTACAAATTTGGCTAGATCCATATAGGAAATGTTCTCTGTTATACCCCTTATTAGGATGTTAGTTCTCCTTGAAAAATCTTTACATTTAGTGTATTTCCTTTTTAAGTCCTGTACTTCACCACTAAGCCTAAGTGTTTCTGCTCTTATATTTTGTTGTTCCTTTAATACATTTTTTTGTTTCAAGTCCATTTCTTCCCATTTTTTTAAAATTGCATTAATGGCCTTAGAGTTGGTAGTTATTTCTATTGTTAATTCAGAAACTATGTAAGTTTCAAACTCTGACAATAAAGATTTCCTAGCCAAAACAGTTAAGCTATCATCATCTAAACTCATACACCCTAAAGTTTCATCTGCCCTTTCTCCTTCCCCACTGTCTATCTGGCTCTGGCAGTTTCAGACTTATTTAGTTCCTTCGCTTTACTCCCCGGGGAAAAAAAATCCTGAAGATTTTTAACTCACATTTTTTTTATCCTTTCGTTTGGATTTAGTAGATTGGCTATCTGTATTGTTCCTTTTTGGGACACTTGGAGTAAATTACTAGGGTGTCTAAAGAATGGATACTTGCTACTGCAACAATTCTTTGTCACAGTAAATTGACCCCGATACGATGAAGGGAAAATGTAATGTACTGCTCGATAGGTACTAATAAGTCCCCATTAGGTTTTAAGGCTCATTACCACCCTACAAGCATTCAGAATTAGAGCCCACTATGAGACCATATGCCACCTCAATGGGTTAGGCAAGAAACACTATAGAGTAAGCCACCCTCTACCACTATAGAGTAAGCCATCCCAACCCCCAAAAACTAGCATATATTACCGCATTGGGTAGAATGTGATATCAGTGCTGTAGAATATGGGCAAAAACCCTAATTACGGGTATTTTTATAGTGCTTCTAAACCATGAATTTAAACCTTCAGGTATAAGGAAACATAATACCAGCTCTTGTCGGGGGCTAATAGACATAACACAGTTCTTTTTGAGGGAGTAATTCTTCCAGAGCTGGACCTAAAGTAGTCCCTCAAAGACCACAAAAGTCCACGCAGGGCCTCCAGATCTACAAATCACACTTATGAGTAAAAAACATTAGAATAAATTCTAGCTTCACACAAAGTCAATGTATGCCCTGTCATGCGATAGAGTTCTTCCAGACCTGCATTTACTCGAAGATAGGGTTAATTCATATTTCAAGGTTCAGAAACGTAATATGCGATTATACAATATCCTAATCTTCACAATAAAGAAAACCTCTTTTGTGTGACCATAAAAGCCAGTCCAAGGTTTCATTAACTTTAGAAGGGAGCTCTCTCTGTGCCTTAATTAAAAGGTAATAGAGCAGGCACATTTGGCATATTAACCAAATGTGCCCTCCAACAGTTTTCTCTTCCATGTAACTGTCCACAGAGAAGGTTAAAGTAAGCCTGTGAGAGCTTTTACTTTACTCCAGTTTGTTCAGCTGAGAATTCATCATGTGCATCAGTTTACCACATCAGTTTACCACGAAGTGGATCTTATTATACTTCACAGTGAAATGTATATATTAAATTAAATTCCTTAGCTCCAGCCGCAATTATAGTCACCTTAGGATACTAGTGGGACTCCACTCAACCCTTTTACCTCATATAGCGCCAGGGAAGCAGGGAATCTCCTCCTCTCCTTTGGATCTCTCCAGGTTTATTTAGATCAACGGGTCGCCTTATCTCACAAGATCTTCCGAAAATTTTACCTTAGCTCAGCTACCCCTCAACTATGGTGTGCGCAGAGTTTAAAGACTATGCAGACCCATCTATTTGGGAAAGGAGTATTATGCCTGAGTGCCTCTCAGCTGTACAACCCCTCACTCTCACCATAGGCATTTATTTTGTTTCCGGGCGCAGAAAAAAACACAGCAAGATCTCTCATTGACCTCTTCCTGTCAAGAAATCTCCGCCTATCATCCACCGGAATGCTCAATTCCCATCCGGAACCACAGGGAGTCTAGGATTCAACTCTCTCCCGCATGTCCCACAATACGGGATCTCTCACCTTCCGGGCTTCCAGGACCACAAGGTGCCAGAGCTACGGGCTTACATATGTGGGGACACCGCAATTCCGGTACCACATCTCTCTGCTAGATATATCTATATATTCAAGGATTGGTCAAATCCAACTCATAGCTTTGCTGTGCAGGTTGTGTCAGTTTAGACGAGTATCCCTACGTTCATGCGACCATTGCACAGCTAGCACGGCATGCCAGCAACTTCCTGGGCGTGGTTTTCCTTCCGCTTTGCCCCAAGGTTTGTGAATTTATTGTTAGCCAACTGTGAAGAACAGTCCCCTGAATACCATTAATATGTTCATATTTCATCGGGTATTTTGATGATTTCATTTTTATTTAGTCAGCAAGTATAGAAGAATTGAAAGTTTATATGGATTTTTAAATCAGAATGAGTTAGGTATAGTTCTGGATTTTATACACCTTGGGCCTCATTCAATTCGTGGCTGCTACATGCAAGTAAATTCCTGTTTTGCTACTTTTGGGCTTCTTACACAAGTAGCTTGACTTTTACCGGCATCACAAGTTAGCCCCCCTTCCTGATAATCGCGACATCAATGATTCCAACCTCCAAGCTTGGTACAATAAAACCCTGTTGCAAGGTCCCCACATTACCCCCATGATGCGCGGGTCCCGGTCAGGGCCCTCACAGTGTCCCCACATCACTCCCATGCTGCGGGGGTCCAAATTGGGATCCTTGCAGTGTCCCCACATCAACCTCTTGCTGCAGGGGTCACCGCCGCGGGTCCTTAAAGGGCCCGCGGCACACTAATGGTTACCCCCATGCCGCAAGGGTACAGTAAGTACCCCCGTGGCAACTAACAATAATCCCTCCATGCTGCCAGGTCCCCAGAGGGTCCCCACATTAACCCTTGCAGCAGGGGGGCCCGCTGCATTAAAATCAGTTACATCAGCCAATCAGAAGAAGCAGATGCTTGTAGCCAATCCCAAGGGGATGCACCCCATGAGGGTGCATCCCATTCTGATTGACTGAAGACAATAGTGCCTTCTGATTGGATTACTAATGATTGACAGGTAAATCAGTCAATCAGAATGGGATATAGGGGTGTATCCCATTCTGATTGGCTCACACCTTTGCGTCTTCTGATTGGCTGCAATATGACTGAGGTTTTCAGCCAATCAGAAGGCGCCATTTCTAAATTTTAATGGAGCATGCAAGAGAAGCTTAATTTGCATTAGATTTTTTTTATTTTTTAGCCTGTCTGTTTTTTTTGGAGGGGCCATGCTGCCGAAGACTGCGAGGAGGACGGGGGCATTGCTGGATGGGCATTTGGGACAGGTAAGTGTTATAATTTAAACTTTATTTAATTGCTAGGTGTGTGTTTTGGGTTTAATGTGATAGAGATGTGTTTATTTTTGGTTGCAGTTCTTTAATTTTATGTAAGTATTTGTTTTTTATTTTTCTGTAAGTAGTAGGGTATTTTTTTTTCTGTAATGGTGCTTTTTTACTTTATGCAATGTTCTTTTTTTATTTTCTGTGATGTTCTATTTTTATTTTATAGTATTTTTTATTTTCTGTAATCTATGTTTATTCATTTTTTTTAATTAGTGGGGGTTTATTGTGTTTTGTAATTAGTGTGGTGTTAGGGATTTACTAGGGGGTTAGGTAAGTAGTGTATGGGTTAATAGGTTAGGGTAGGAGTTGGGTAGGTGGTGTAGGGGTTAATAGATTAGTGTAGATGTTAGGTAGTGTAGGGATTAATTGGTTAGGGTAGAAGTTGGGAAGGTAGTGTAGAGGTTAATAGGTTAGGGTAAGAATTGGGTCAGTAGTGTAGGGGTTAATAGGCTAGGGTAAGAGGGGGTTTATAAGATAGGGGTTTACTGGGCACATTTGTGGTTAAATAGTTCCAGTTAGGGTTAAATAGGACTAGATATGTTAAAATAGGACTATATGGGGTTAAATAGCACTAGATGCGGTTAGATAGGACTAGATGGGGTTAAATAGGACTAGACGGGGTTAAATAGGACTAGACTGTGTTAAATAGGACTATATGTGTTATATAGGCCCAGTTATGGTTAAAGGGTCACAGTTGGGGTTAATGGGGTATACTTAGGGTTAATGGGGTACAGTTAGTGTTTATCGATTAATGGGTATAGCGTTAAAGGGTTAATAGTGTAGTCTAGTGATTAGACTTTGTGTCATGAGGGTCCTGGAGGACCCTCATGGCACTTAATGTGTTAACATAGGGGTTAATGGTGCAGTATAGTGGTCTAAATAGAGCCCTATTGGACTTAAAGGGTTTATTTTAGTCTCATGAGGGTCTATATTGACCCCCATGAGGGATGGGGTTAATTTTAGGTGTTGGGAAAGATCAATGTCTTTGAGGGAAGTAAGCTGCTGTAAAAAATCAAAGGCTTTGAAGGAAGTAAGCTGCGATTAGGCGGATCGCAATGGAAACTAGCACGCTGCATGTAATCCGATCGGAGCACACAAACGGAAGGCAATTGAATAGGGAAGTAGCTTGCGATCACCTCTTGAGAGCCCGGATCTCAAAAAAGTAGCAATTGAATGAGGCCCGTTGTGTTGTAAATACTGATATTTTAGATGTAGTTATAGAGTTGGACAAGGAAGAGCATAGGCTAATCACTAAAATGTTTTTTAAACAGTTTAACAACATCTATATCTGTGCCACATTTTTCACAATAAGGTTTGTATGAATATATTCCTAAAGACATATTTGTCCTCTGAAAAGGAAGGGTACTTGTGAAATTGATTTCTTAGATCAGGTTACTTAGTTAATGCGTTGATATGCCAAATTCTACTTTGATGGAGGTTATGAAAATAGAGTTAAATTATTAATTGGTACAATTAATAATGTCAGTTGAACTGTTCATTCAGCAAACGAAAATAATTTACATCAGCTGTTAAAAATATATTTGTATTTTTGTTTTTTTAAATATATTTATGTCAAGGATCATTATCTTTTCAAACATATTGTGAGTTGTATATTTAGATGTAAAAAGCCATCATTTATGTTCCATTTTCCAATTATTTAAAAGGGATATAGTTGAGGGAACAAGTGGTGTCATAATTAAACTGCCCCTGACGATGAGCAACAGATATTTCATGAAATAAGTTGAGCTTATACTTAACTTTCATTAGTGTCCTTGAGTTATGAAGTGTTTGTACCCAGCCAAACATCCTTTGTTGTAGCCATCTGGACTCTTTTGTACACTTATTCCTCTGCCAATTACCATGCTAAATACAGTATTTAAACAGACTTGGAACACAACAGTTTTTTTCATTTATTTAAAAAAGAGTGATTGAAAGTTGTTTTAGATGCAAAATAGTCAAGGAAAAACTCTTTAAACTTAATTTAAACTAACAGGAAATCCACAGAGCACACTTCAGCATGTATATCTCATTGGCTAAAATAGGGCAAGCAGTGGAAGAGCTGAATAATTTTTATTTTCTGTGACCATCATTTACTTGTTATTCTCTTTCTGATGCAAAAAAAATATATATATTTCCATGCACTTTATTATTTATGCTTATTATTTATATTTATTATTTACTTATATATTTATATATATATATACACAGTGCCTTGCAAAAGTATTAACCCCCCTTGGCATTTTTCATGTTTTGTTGCCTCACAACCTGGAATTAACATGGATTATTTGAGGATTTGCATCATTTAATTTACAGAACATGCCCACAACTTTGAGGATGTTTTTTTGTTATTGTGAAGCAAACAACAAATAGGACAAAATAACAGAAATAGTCAATGGGCATGACTATTCACCCCCCTAAAGTCAATACTTTACAGAGCCACCTTTTGCAGCAATCACGGCTCCAAGTCACTTTGGATAAGTCTCTATGAGCCTGCCACATCTTACCACTGGGATTTTTGCTCATTCCTCCTTGCAAAAATGATCCAGCTCCTTAAAGTTGGATGGTTTGAGCTTGTGAACCACAGATTTTCTATTGGATTGAGGTCTGGGCTTTGACTAGACCATTCCAACACATTTACATGCTTCCCCTTAAACCACTCAAGTGTTGCTTTAGCAGTGTGTTTGGGGTCATTGTCCTGCTGGAAGGTGAACCTCTGTCCTAGCCTCACATCACGCACAGAGTGGTACAGGTTTTGCTCAAGAATATCCCTGTATTTAGCACCATCCATATTTCCCTCAACTCTGACCAGTTTCCCAGTCCCGGCTGCTGAAAAACATCCCCACAGCATGATGCTGACACCACTATGTTTCACTGTGGGGATGGTGTTCTTCGGGTGACGTGATGTGTTGGGTTTGCGCCAGACATAGCATTTTCTTTGATGGCTGAAAAGTTCAGTTTTAGTCTCATCAGACCAGAGCACCTTCCTCCATACATTTTGGGAGTTTCCCCCATGCCTTTTCGCAAACTCAAAATGTGACATTTAGTTTTATGCTGAAAGTAATGGCTTTCTTCTGGCCACTTCGCCATAAAGCCCAACTCTATGGAGCGTACAGCTTTTTGTCGTCCTATGTACAGATACTCCAGTCTCTGCTGTGGAACTCTGCAGCTACTCCAGGGTTACCTTAGGTCTCTGTGCTGCCTCTCTGATTAATGCCCTCCTTGCCCGGTACGTGAGTTTTGGTGGGTGGCCATCTCTTGGCAGGTTTGCTGTTGTGCCATGTTCTTTCCATTTGGTTATGATAGATTTGATGTTGCATCTGGTGATCATCAAAGATTTTAATATTTTTGTATAGTTAGGGTAGAAGTTGGGTAGGTAGTGTAGAGTTTAATAGGTTAGGGTAAGAATTGGGTCAGTAGTGTAGGGGTTAATAGGCTAGGGTAAGAGGGGGTTTATAAGATAGGGGTTTACTGGGCAACCCTGACTTGTACTTCTCAACAACTTTGTCCCTTACTTGTTTGGAGAATTCCTTGGTCTTCATGGCAGTGTTTGGTTAGTGGTGCCTCTTGCTTAGGTGTTGCAGCCTCTGGGGCCTTTCAAAAAAGGTGTGTATATGTAAGGACAGATCATGTGACACTTAGATTGCACACAGGTGGACATCATTTCACTAATTATGTGACTTTTGAAGGTAATTGGTTGCACCACAGCTTTATATGGGCTTCATGGCAAAGGGGGTGTATACATACGCACATGCCAATTTTCTGTTTTCTATTTCTAAAAAATAGTTTTATGTATATATTTTTCTCATCTCACTTCACCAGCTTAGAATATTGTGTTCTGATCCATCACATAACATTCAGATTAACAAAACATTGAACTTAAGGCTGTAATGTAACAAAATAGGTAAAAGTCAATGGGGGTGAATACTTTTGCAAGGTATATATATTTCTAAGCACTGATGTAAAGATGTGATTTTAAATAAAGAATTATATTATTTCTCTATTTTATTTGTTTGGTGACTAGGGTTGTACTTACTTTGTGGTCTTTATATGTTTCAATCGCTCAATATTATTGTAAAACATATGTCTACATTTAAATTTGATGTGAGTCACCAAATTCCCAAGTAACTATAGCATGAATAGTTACAGAGACTAAAACTCTCCTGCTTCTTCTTTTTTATTATTGTTTGTATATTAACATATTTTATTTTATATCTATATAGATTTCCAGGAGCTTTTGTTCAATTTTATTATGATATACCGTATATACTCGAGTACAAGCCGACCGGAGTATAAGCCGAGGCACCTATTTTACCACAAAATACTGGGTAAAATGAGTGACTCGAGTATAAGCCGAGGGTGGGAAATGTGTGTCCCTTTTGTGCCTTCTGTGTCCCCCTCTCTCTCCCGTGTCTCTTCTCCCCTCTCCCTTCCCTGTGTCTCTTGCCCCCCTCTCCCTTCCCTGTGTCTCTTCCCCCCTCTCCCTTCCCTGTGTCTCTTCCCCCCCTCTCCCTCCCCTGTGTCTCTTCCCCCCTCTCCCTTCCCTGTGTCTCTTCCCCCCTCTCCCTTCCCTGTGTCTCTTCCCCCGCTCTCCCTTCCCTGTGTCTCTTCCCCCCCTCTCCCTTCCCTATGTTTCTTCCCCCCTCTCCCTTCCCTGTGTTTTTCCCCCCTCTCCCTTCCCTGTGTCTCTTCTCCCCTCTCCATTCCCTGTGTCTCTTCCCCCCTCTCCCTTCCCTTTGTATCTTCCCCCTCTTCCTTCCCTGTGTCTCTTCCCCCCTCTCCCTTCCCTGTGTCTCTTCCCCCCTCTCCCTTCCCTGTGTCTCTTCCCCCCCTCTCCCTTCCCTGTGTCTCTTCCCCCCCTCCTCATTCTCAACCTCACTCCTCAACCCCACTCCTCATCCTCAACCTCCCTCCTCATCAACCCTCCATCCTCAACTCCCTCCTCAACCTCAACCCCCCTCCTCATCCTCAACCCCCTCCTCAACCTCCCTCCTCAACCTCAACCCCCCTCCACAACCTCAACCTAAAAATACTTTGTATTGAGTTCTTTACTGAAAAGAAATCCAATATACTAAGGGCATCAATCAAATGCCATTTGGCAAATTAAATAGGGCTCTATATAAGCACATAGCATATTTTTTTACAAACGTTTTTAGTTAGTGAACTCCTATCCAAAAGCAAGGTCTTTACTAACTA
This sequence comes from Discoglossus pictus, assembly GCA_027410445.1. NCBI lineage: Eukaryota > Metazoa > Chordata > Amphibia > Anura > Alytidae > Discoglossus > Discoglossus pictus. The sequence goes on along the minus strand of CM050163.1, from coordinate 458,968,140 downwards.
AAAACTTGTGTAAAAAATATGCTCTGTGCATATAGAGCCCCATTCAACTGGCCAAACCGCATTTGAATGAGGCCCTAACACTATTACTGATTGTTCAACATGTTAGAATTGGGTGAATCTGAATGACCCAAAATATGATATTAGTAATCTGAGGGGAGGTAGTATGAAAAAAACTATATAAATCTGTTGAAATAGTAAATAATAATTCCATTTATTTAACTTATCGGAATGAAAAGGTGTAAATAAGTTACTAAACAAAAGAAGAGAAAAAAACACCTATATATCCAAACCGATTTAGCCTCCTAAGGTAGAATAGTAATGAATTAATTATAATTCAAACATTTTTATCTGGATAAGTAAAATTTCTCAATTTATTCAATACATATACAAGTACGACATGTTAAAAACAATTAAAATTAACATATAACAGCAATGAACACACACCAGAACACTGAAAGAAAGTAAGTATAATAATGTAATTGCTATAGAGACACTGCAAAAAAATGACATTTTAATATAACCTAAATAAAAATATAAGGTGATGATTCAATGACATTTTGTTATACTATTCTGATTTGGTGGTAGCGGAGCCCACCATTTACTCCTTTAAACTAATTCTAAATATACTATCTATACAAAACCTAAAAAAACTAAATAAACTAATCCTGATGGTGGTACTGGGGATCCACCAATTACCCCCTAATCTAACATACCAAGGAAAGCTAACCTACTCTAAAAGTGACTGTGCAAACTTTAAATTTACATAGTAAGCAAATATTTTAAAGCAAAACTATAGTAATAATTGTGTTAAGTAGATATAATAATAATAATATAAATATGTAGCAGTATACTCTAAATTTAAGCAGTTTTAATAATCTATCTTAATTATCATACAGGAATATATTCTTATATCAGAATCTCTACAGTATAATTGTCTCCTTATATATTATATAGATCTAAATATCATTATTATCCAATCTCTTAATATTTGGAGATAGTGTTCAACACTTCTCTATATATATTTTCATAACAATTATACAAGGACATGATCAAAAGGTTACAATTGACAAAGAAATATAATTACGACTTATCCTGTATGTTGATGTTTGCTTTCTTTTATATATGTGAGTTCTGTGACTTCATCGCTGTCAATTTGGTGCCTATAAACACTGAACTCCTCTCTAGGTCCTGGTGACGTCACTGCTGCGAGACAAGTCCGACGCGCACGTTTTGCATCACTTCCGCTTCCTCAGGGACATATTGGAAGTGGGCAAATGCCAGTCTTTTATAGTAAAGCTTATAATTAGATAGGGAAGTGTCAGCCTTTAACCCTATAGTATCCAAATGATTCTCACAATATATATTTCCATTGTTGTCCATCAAACATGATATAGTAACAATAATACCAATCAACTAGAAAGAAAGAAAAAATAAGCATCATTATTTAATTCATATATAAATGTTCAAAGCATAAAACATGTTTAATGAATATATATCGATGAGTTAATTTACATCTTATTGCACATTCTATCATTGGATTGGACTTCATATATTTTTACTAATATAAGTATAACTAAGTTATGTCCTATTTACTATGTAATGATTATTAAATACACCTTTCATGGAATCGAGACAAACCTTACTTTTGGTCCAAATGTAGTATTATATATCTTCTTTTATATCTTATGTTTCAACCTGAAAATTACAGTTCTAATTTCTTATGTATGGAATTATTATAATATTCGATTTTATAATAATTTAGTTTGAGCAAATATTAAATTACAATAAGGAAATTTGTACATTTATATTTTCATACTTTTATTTTCAAAATATGTAGATATCCTCCACAGCTTAGATTATAAAATTATTAACAAATGGTTATCTCAGTTATTAACCTGATTAATACATTTATATCACAAATAGATCTATTCCATCACCTGAACCTAAGATCATATCCTGCTGTTTACTAGGAAGAGTGATACATTGTAATATAATTTTTTTCTATCTAAAGATAAGATGTAAAACTATTATTCTCATTCAAGCCATATGGGACTGTAGAGTTCATTAATGTAATCCATTTTGTTTCTGTTTTGAGGAGTTCTTGTTCTAAATTGCCTCGTCTTATTCCTAATCTGGTTCTGTGAAGAACTCTGCATTCCAATATAGGTTTACTATCATGACATGATAGAAAATGTCTCGCTACGGATGTAGGAACTTTATGTTTAGCAACGTCTGACTTGGCATTTTTTATATTAGACAAATGCTCGCCAAGCCTTTTTCTCAAGGTTCTAGTGGTCATTCCCACATATTTTAATCCACAAAAACAAATCACACAATAAACAACAGCTCTTGTGCTGCAGTTGAAAAATCCCCTGATTTGTATCTATTCAATCTATCATATATTTTAGATTTTGATTTTACATATTTGCACATTTTACATCTGCCACATGCATATGTGCCATCAAGTAATGAGCCAAATAGTTGTTTTTTGTTGTCAAAATGGCTATTTACCAAAAGGTCATGTCGATTTTTGGGACGTCTCCAATACATAGTGATTTTATCACCTATTAACTCTTTCACTACAGGATCAGCTCTAAGAACTGCTGTATGCTTATTCAATATGCTGTTGAGATGTTTCCACTGTTGATTGTACGTACTATTAAATCTTATTGGTTGTTGTATTTCAGATCGTTGTTTCCGATTCAATAATTGTTGTCTCGTGTACTGAGAGCTCGATAATATGCTCTGTATAATATTGTATTTGACTATCCTCTCGCCTTAAATCTGTTTTTCAATTCCAAAGCTTGTATTTTAAATTCCTCATCTTGAGAACAATTTATTTTTAAACGAAGAAATTCCCCTATGGGGATAGCCTTTATTGTGCACTGTCACTACATAATGTGGTATTGGTCGCTGTGGGTTTTCTGTATCCCATTGTGCTTAATTTACCATCAAGTTCATTTTTGATCATTATATCTAAGAAGTTTATTGCTTTTTCACTTATTTCATAAGTTAATTTCAGATTGAAATCATTAAGATTTAAATGACCAATGAATTCCTGGAATAATTTCTTTTCACCATCCCATATTATAAAGATATCATCGATGTATCTCAGCCACATTAAGACTTTGCTAGTGTACATTTTGTTCCGCTCATTGAACACATGCTCACGCTCCCACCTGGACAGATATACATTTGCATATGTGGGAGTGCAAGCAGAACCTATGGCCGTTACTCTAAGTTGTAAATAAAATCTGCCATCAAAGACAAAGAAATTGTGTTCTAATACAAAACGAAGCAATTCTAAGATGAAATGCTTATTTTCTACATTGTCTTCAGCTTCTATCTGTAAAAAGTAGGAGGCAGCATTTATACCAATGGTATGATCTATTAAAGGATACAGTGATTCAACATCACATGTTACAATGAGTGTAGACTTTCTTACCACAATGTCTTCCAACCTATTCAACACTTCAGTAGTATCTTGTACAAAAGAAGGCAACCCTTTTACAAAGGAGCATAGCCTTTGATCTATAAATTTACTGGCCATCTCACATAGGCTATTATTGCCCAATATTATCAGACAGCCTGGAGGCCTATTTAGACATTTATGTATCTTTGGTAACATGTAATATGTGGCTATACGTGGGAATTTTACTTGTAAAAAGATCTTCTCTTTCTCTGATAACAATGCCTTATCGGATGCGATCATTTTTTCATACAAGTTCAAATATTTATCGGTTGGGTCACTACTTAGTTATTTATAACATTCTCTATTGTCCAATTGTTTATGGGCTTCTACCAAATACATAGTCTTTGGCCATATAACAATATTGCCTCCCTTATCAGACGGCTTTAGGATGACATCATCCCATTTTTTTATTTCTTTCCACACATCATTTTCTTCTTTGGATAAATTATACAAGGGTTTAGGAGAGAATTTTTCTAGATCTTTGGTTACCAGCCAAACAAAAATGTCCACAGCTGAACAGCTATTCAAAAGAGGATTAAACACGGATTTGAATTGCAACCCTTTCATCCAGTCTTAATTGGAGTTATCCAAACTCCTATTGATATTATCTTTATCCATACTTAAATCCACCACATTCAAGATGGGATTGACAATTTAATCTGTGATATTAGCATTGGTCCGCTTCTCCATTTCTTTTTTATCAAAGAAAAAAGAAATCAAACTTAGGTGAAGGGACAAAGGATAAGCCTTTCTTTAAAACAGATATTTGCATGAAAGTTAGAATTCGTTCTGACAAATTTTATAATCTGAATGACAGATGTTCATTATCACCATCTGAATGGAGATGTTCATTATAACCATTTAGGGCAAATCATGATGGCTATGTAAAGCTAGTGGCAAAATTATAACATTTTAATATACTATTTGATTGCTTAGGGCCTCATTCAATTGCGATTTGGCCAATTGAATAGGGCTCTATGTAAGCACAGAGCATATTTTTTTACAGAAGTTTTTAGTTAGTGAATTTCTATCCAAAAAGAAGTTCTTCACTAACTAAAAACTTCTGGAAAAAAAAATGTGTCCCTATTCAATTGGCCAAATCACAATTGAATGAGGCCCTTAGACTTTCAATTTGAAGAAAGACATTTAATGAGTTTAAACTCCTCAAATGGAAGTTTATTATATTGCTCCCAAAACAGGCAATAGTTTGCTGTATTCAATAATAAACATTCTTGCAGTTTGACAGATAGCAGGACAAATGTTTAATACTTCTTTTGCTAATTTTCAATAAAAAAGATGAAATTGTATCCCTTTACGTCTTCAAGACAGATATGACAACATACAATATTTAGATAAACAGCAGATCAGAAACTTGTCCTTTTTGCAATTTGTTGCTGATGAAAAAAAGTCTGGTGGAGTTATAGCTTCTCCAGGAGCAAAGGCCGGCAGCAGTAAGAAGAGATCTTCCGGGGCTACCTAGCAAAGGGATCTAATTCTTTTATAATTATGTATGTATTTATCAATTAAGATTTGGAATTTATTGATAATGTATGCTGGAACCCACAGCGGAAAACTGCATAACAAATAAGTAATTTTTGGAAGAATGCCCATTTTTACCGCCTCTAAGCGTCCAGACCAAGACCTAATATAATTTCCTCAATCTTGTAGAGTTTTTTTTTATCTTTGAATAAAGTTGTTTTAAAGTTTTACACGATAACTTGTTTTAAATTGACATAAAGATCAATACCCAAATGCTGAATCTTATTCTGCCATTCCATTCAGTATCTCCTGCCTATTATAAAGCTCATAAGCAGAAACACTTCTGTAAGTAATATTCACATCTTCCCTCTCTCTCTCACCTTCTTCTTCTGGCTTCCGGAGATATACCTCCTAACCCAGGGCCTGATCTCACATTTCCAGTAGCAGGTTACATTAGCTGACCACTAGAGGCAGATGCCATTTTACACACTAGAGCCATCCACCTCACAATGTCGTTCTATCAAATCCCATCTCTAACCTAGTAAATGAAAAACCTTTCTAACTTTCCATAACTACCTAAATAAACTTTCACTCTCTTCCTGACCTTTGCTATTCCCTATCTGTTATTCTTGTCCAGGTTTCTGCCTCTTCCATTCCCTTTAGATTAAGTAACTAGTTTCCAATCATGTAGGGTGCTTTGGAAAAAAAACACTTTCTACAAAGATTCTAAGCTTAAAACAGGCCCTCCATCTTATACAGCTTGTTAACATTGTAATTGTCCTTGATCTTGTCCCCGTACACACTACTGAATATGTTGTCGTGTTACAAGTAAAGGTTAATAATAAAATGTTATTAATAACAATTTCTCTTTTACAGTAAATCAAAAATGTAATAATTTTGTGGGACACTTCATCATCATTCTGACTTGGCATCTTATGGACACTAGACTCTCATTTATCTCATTATATTCCGCTACTACCTCATCTCTTGACACAATGTCACGTTTGCTACAAAGTCTAGAGACAATGGACTTAGTAAATGTAATATGATAGAATCCCAGCTGAGCTATTCTACAAGATGACGCTTTGAAAGTGTTGCTTTCCTTATGCCAACAACTTTTGAAAACTCAACAGTGGCCATAAACTGGAAAAGGTTAGTTTACATCCCAATTCCAAAAAAGGCAGTGCCAAAGAGGGCTCCAATTATTGAACAATTGCACTCATTTCATTCCATAAAGTTAGTACTTAAAATCTTACATGCTTAGCTCTACAAATATACGGACAGGGAACTACCAGATGTGCAAGCTAGGTTTCACAGAGGCAAAGGCACAAAAGATCAGTGCTCGCTAGTGATGTCCCGAACAGTTCGGCGGAGAACTATTTGCGGCGATTTTCGCATGTTCGCGTTCGCCGTGAACGGCGAACACATGCGCTTTTCGGTTCGCCCCCTATACTTTATCATTGAGGAAACTTTGAACATCATTTATTTTATTTTATAATTTTTTTTGTGTAATCTATGCCTGCCTGCCAGCGTGTGTGTGTGACAGGCTAACACCTAACAGCTTATATTGTGCTTATCTTCACTACTCATACCTGGTGGTGTAACATACATTAATTTCAGTTGCCTGCCTGTGTCAGGCTCACAGCTTATATTGTGCTCAGTGACATAAAACAACACTTTTTTGACTGTAATAGATTGAAAAGCAATTGCCTGCCTACAGGCGTGTGTGTGAAGCCTATTGTATCTACTCTGCCAACTTTTGCCACTGAACAGTGATACGTCATATCTGGTGCAACCGTAGTGTACAGTGACATAAAACAACACTTTTTTTACTGTAATCGATTGACTATCAGTTGCCTGCCTACAGGTGTGTGTGTGAAGCCTATTGCATCGACTCTGCCAACTTTTGCCAGTGCACAGTGACACTCATATCTGGTGTCATAATAGCTTGCACGCATAGTACCACTAATCGAAAAAAAAATGACAGGCAGAGGCAGGCCACCACGCAGGAGCCGTCGTGGTCGTGGTGCTGTGATTCCCTTTGGCCCTAGAATAATGCCCAGTTTTCAGAGGCAACGTACCCTGAACTTGAAAAGTTCTGAGGACATGGTTGACTGTCTAACACAGGACACCCAATCTTCTACAGCGTCCGCTCAGAACCTAGACGCACCATCCTCCTCCAGCTTAGCTTCGGGCACCTCTCCAGTTACCACTCGCCCGCCTGCCGCCACCACCAACACTAGCACCACAGCCGCTTCACTTGATCCGTCAGCAGAGTTATTTACACATCCGTTGTAAGAAATGAGTGATGCGCAAACATTAGTGCCAGAGGATGTAGATAACAGGGATATGTCCCAGTCAGGCAGCATTACACACATGGACGTACGGTCTGATGATGATGATGTTGTACCCGGTGCTGCTTCCTTTTTTGAGTTGTCAGATACAAGTGAAGCCGTTGATGATGACGATGCGTCCGTGGATGTCACGTGGGTGCCCGCTATAAGAGAAGAAGAACAGGAGGAAAGTTCAGATGGGGAGACAGAGAGGAGGAGAAGACGAGTTGGAAGCAGGGGGAGGTCGTCGCAAGTAGCTAGTGGCACAGTCAGACAACATGCATCGACACCCGGGGTCAGCCAGACAGCACACCAGTCAACGCATGCTGTTGCCACCACCAGAATGCCGTCATTGCAGAGCTCAGCAGTGTGGCAATTTTTTGGTGTGTCTGCCTGTGACAACAGTGATGCCATTTGCAACCTGTGCGAAAAGAAACTGAATCGTGGGAAGTCCAACACCCACCTAGGTACAACTTCTTTGCGAAGGCACATGATGTCACATCACAAACGCCTATGGGATCAACACATGAGTACAAAGTCAAAGCCGCCATGCTCCTCCTGGTCCAGCATCTTCAGCCACGTCAACCACTGCTTCCCTGCTTGCCCCCTCTCAACCATCCGCCACTCCGTGTCTTGCCCTGAGCAGTCCCTGCTCATCTGCCCACAGTCAGGTGTCTGTCAAGGACATGTTTGAGCGTAAGAAGCCAATGTCACAAAGTCACCCCCTTGCCCGGCAACTGACAGCTGGCTTGTGTGAACTCTTAGCCCGCTAGCTTTTACCATACAAGCTGGTGGAGTCTGAGGCGTTCAAAAAAATTGTAGCTATTGGGACACCGCAATGGAAGGTACCCAGCCGAAATTTCTTTGCACAAAAGGCAATCCCCAACCTGTACTCGATTGTGCAAAATGAAGTAATGGCATCTCTGGCACACAGTGTTGGGGCAAGGGTCCATCTGACCACTGATACCTGGTCTGCAAAGCATGGTCAGGGCAGGTATATCATCTACACTGCGCATTGGGTAAACCTGGTCTCCAAGCATGGAATACGTGGCTCAAATTTGAAGTGGGAGGACCGACCAAACATCTTTTTCCATCTCCCGCTTCCAAAAATCCATGCCATATACATGTCCCCTAATAGTGGACGTAACAGGGATTAAACCGATAGGAATAGTACTACTTAACAGTACACACTTTATAATAACGCAGACAGAGGCAACGCAGAGAGAGGAGTCTGAAGAAGAGGAGTCAGAGGAGGAAGGTGGCTTTGAGGAGGTGGAAGACCAAACACAGCAGGCGTACCAGGGGGCTTGTTCTCACCTTTCGGGGACCCTTGGTGGCTGGGTGGAGGAAGAGACCTTCAATGACATCAGTGAGGACAAGGAACGGGACATGCCTAGCTTGGTATCTAACTTTGAGCAAATGGGGAGTTTGCGGTCGTGCAAAGGGACTGTTTGCGGTTGTTTGCGGTGCATTAAACGGGGAGATTGGTCTGTTACTGTGAAGCGGGTGTAACCCTTACACTACCTGATTGATACAACATCATACCTGATGTTTTAAAGCATGTTATTAGGTGATTTATGCCCTTTATGGCTTAAAACCAGACTCTGCATCAACTATGTAATTTTCCGTGGGAGTTTTGCAATGGATCCCCCTCCGGCATGCCATAGTCCAGGTGTTAGTCCCCTTGAAACAACTTTCCCATCACTATTGTGGCCAGAAAGAGTCCCTGTGGGTTTTGAAATTCGCCTGCCCATTGAAGTCTATGGGGTTTGCTGATGTTCGCCAGTTCGCGAACATTTGGTAAAGTTTGCGTTCGCTGTTCGTGAACCCAAAATGTGATGTTCGCGACATCACTAGTGCTCGCTGGATAATAGAGAAAACAAAAGCAAGAAAATGTTTTACTTCTGCTAGATAGACTATTCTAAAGCATTGTTTCTTCAGTTAATAACAATTGCTATGCTTTAGTTTGATCCTTGGTATTTAGTTGCACAGTGCTTTTCTTAATTTAATTTGCCCTTCTACAGATATTGATCTGCTTCTGGATCTGGTCTCAATGCCCTTGGGATATATCTAGAACAATGAATGTTTACATTATGTACTATTCATATGTACCTCATAAATGTTGAAGATTTGATTACTGTATATAATAAAACGGAATCAATTGCTTATTTCATTTTTCTTTATTGAAATAATTGAACGTGTGTTTGCTTTATAAGCAATGTAGCAGTGGTTTTATATAAAATCAGAGATATAATACACAATTATTAAGATTGTGAAACTGCTTGACTGAGAAATGGAATGGAAGAGTATATAGAACTCTTCATTATCATCATCAACTGAGAAGAAGAAATGAAGAATGAGAACTAGATCACAATCACATTTTTTTAATTAAAACTGAGCAATGCAGTCTGCACACTATTACTCTTACAAAATGTCTCTGCACAGTAACAAAAGACAATACACTATATATATATATATATATATATATATAAATATATATATATATAAACTAGGAAATTGCCCATCAAAAATGCCGGGAATAAAATTTGAAAGCTGGCAATGCTGTTTGCCAGACAATGCTGGGCTCTCCCCCCTGTAACTTGCGAGCCCCTCCCAGTGTCTAGTTTACGGGCCTTGCGATGATCGTCTTTTGGCACTCATCGCAAGCTGGACAATGAGCGTCTTTGCCGCTCATTAATGGCTTTGTCCAACCCGCCACTTGTATTGGCCAACCCAGGCCACCCCGGCCCCCTCATGCACAGCAGCCTCATGGGCCTTACGGGCCTTGTGATAAGCGCCTTCTCATTACGGGTGGTTGCTCCCTGCATGCGGAGTCACTGTGCACTGGAAGACTGCACTGCCGGTTCCTCTTCCGCTTGTTCCTCCGGGCCATGGACGCTGGTTACTGCGCTCATTGCAGCCCTAATAGTTGTGGATCTACCCGGGTGTGACCATCATGGCAAACGTCACCAAGATTTGGAGATGCACAACTATATATAGGATAGCATTTTATTATAATGTGTCAACATGTATTATCTATTTAGTTCAGCTATTGCAAATCTTGTATACATTGTATCATAGGTTTTAAGAATTAAGGGGAAAAAAATAGAAAATTCAAAAAGAGACTCATTTTGATATCAGTAAAAACTTGGCTTCAGCTTAAAGTTATACTAACAAAATATCATTAGGACAAATTTATACTTGATTCTTAAAGTGTCTGTATTTTGATGTGTGGAGTTTATAAAAATATATATTTTATAGTGGATCACTTAAAAATGTATAGTGAAAATTTTGAAAGATTTTTGTGATAAATTAAAAAAAATTCAACAATATTGAAACACAAACAGGTTTTCTGTTGATTCAGTTTGGAAGGAGAAATGTTAAGTGGAGGATATGACCTCACCTCTCTACAAGCATATTACTTATGTTCTTATTATGTAAACACCTATTTAATGACAGGCATAGGGGTTTCTGGATTTGCAGGACAGTTCAACTAGAAGTTTAATTAAACCAGTTCCCACTATGCTTCTTTTAAATTCTTACAGCCCTCATAATGAATCGGACATACAATACTCACTACAAATACATTGTATAGATCACTCCTTAAATAGGAAGTCATGTCATAATAGAGAATTCCATATGGATGAATGTGAGAATATTTGAAGACAAACTCTGAAAACTCAGTATCTGTTTAAAGGACTTTAACAGATATAACTGGCAGCTCTATTTTGCCACTTAAGAAAGAATTGAGGGGTCATTCAAGGACAGTGTTTCTCCTTTATGGAAACATATTGCACCTCCTTAATTGTTAAGGTACCTTTAATTAATTATGGACAAACCAAAAGGCAAAATGTTTTCTTGTCTTGCTGACTCTACTATGGCCAATACTATTTCCTATTACATTTCCAAGAAAAAATATATAATGTATATGATTACACTGTCACAGTACACTATATATATATATATATATATATATATATATATATATATATATATATATATATATGTTACATTTTTACTATTGTTTTACTAGTAATGTATTGGTTAGTATATGGAACATGTATTACTCTATGCAGCTTACTATATTAATATTTTACTTTCTGTCAGAAATATTGTCGGGTTTAAGCATTATTATCATGCTATATAGAACTATGGGTGAGAGGTTATTCTTGTTGTGAAGACTCAGATGATCAGTGTGAAGACCTTACTGGATGTGATTGTAATGGATTTAAATTATTAAGATTTAAAATACATTTGAAACAGCATATAATAGAGATGAACTTTCATCATACTCTTTAATGCAGAGATGAAGTGCTCTTTTGGAGCAAAGATGATATGGTCTTATTGGAATGCATTATAGAATCCTTACATGTGATCAGTCCAGAGTTCATCAGACAACTCTTTTTGCACTGTAAATTAAATTATATTATGAATATGTATAGCTTATGATATTTTTATGTAAAGATTCCCGGGCAGAGATGTTATGCATTTAATTAACCCAAGAAAATATACAGCCTTATTAAATTGTGATTCAGTAAATTTAAAAGGGCTCTATTTAAGCACAGAGCATATTTTTTTTACAGAAGTTTTTAGTTAGTGAATAGGTCTTCACTAACTAAAAACTTTTGTAAATAAAATATGCTGTGTGCTTAAATAGAGCCCTTTTAAATTTACTGAATCGCAATTTAATAAGGCTGATAGTCTTTATAGATCCTTATTTTAAATGAGTCAAAGTACAGAGACAAAATATAAAATAAAGTATTCTATACTGTATTGGTATATACACTAAAATAATAAACAGTCATATAATATGTTGCTTTAAAGGATTATTATCCCATGATCCTTTAAACCAACATATTATTTGACTAGTTATCATCATCCTATGTTGATTTAAAGGACCATTATAGGACCATTATTGTCCCCTACCAAGACTTCACATATTTGTCCCATGTGGTGGCCTGTAAATGAGAAGGTACATTTTTATAAATTAATATTTTGTGTATGCTCACTGTATATTTTTGTGCAGTATTTCATAAACCCATTTTGCATTTGCTGAATGGAGTCAGCAGCGAAGATGCACCCTATAGAAATGACACAATACAGCATTGGATCGCCCCTGGTATTGATGATATCCTGAGGAGATGACAAGACACATTCAATTGAGCAATTGTTGTTTATGGGAGCCCGTTATGTAATTTGCTATTCAATTGGCGTCTTTTAGCGATCCACAGACGTTCTACGGGTTACAGGCAAAAAATAACTGCAGTTGTCAAAATCGTAACTTACAACCCATCCAAGCCCACAAAAGTTACGATCGCTAAAATCACAAATCAATATCAATTGCTACAATTCCTCAAACCTGCAAATGTTTTCACACCTGTAAATGGCAAATGTGTAGGAAAATCCTACTGGTACCAGATAGGACTCGCAAGGGGGTTAAACACCTGTTTGTAGCACTGTAAATGCAAATAAAAAATCAACACTGCACTTTTAAAGATAGGGAAAGCGATGAAAGACATTAAAATTAATTGCACAACAGTCTCAAGCTTGCAAATCTGCAATAGGAATTTTTTTTTTTTTATGTTTCATTTCATTGTTATATCAATCTTGGGAATCAATGAGTTAATACATATCAGGCCACCCACATAGACTAAAACAGTATCGTCATTCATCGCCATTAGCGTTTAGAAGTCTGATATGCGATCAGACTCGAATTGCGAGTCTGATCGCACATCGGACTTCTAAACGCTAATTGATTGACGTGTAACCTCCATGTTTTACTGACGTAATGATGACGATCTCATTTGCTATTGGCTGTTTATAAATCAGTAGTTACGACCTTGCTTAATTGATCATGATCCAGCTCTGAAATGCTTCATACGATTGCATGGTTTACAGTTTCAGATTTCAACCCTGTAAATTGCGGGATTGTAGCAAATTTCAAGCCTGCAGACATACAGCCTGTATAATGTAACTTCGGGCTTGCAATTGAATTAGGCTCATAGACTCAATCACTGCAATACACATTGGATAACAATTAGGTACAGTTAATGACCAACTCCTTTGATTGGTGTCAAACTTCCCTAGCTTCCCTCATTGCTTGTATTTTTAAATCCCTTTTTAGGTGCTTGATTGACATATATGCATTTCCCATTGTTTGACTGCATCAAAAAGCATGCAGAGAACTAAACACATTTGATGAAGTTACAAGTTTGCAGACTCTCCTTAACTGACAAAGATTCCCCCTTCAATCCTGTTGAAAAGCTGTGTTCCATTACTCCTATTGTATTTATGTTATATTTGGCTGCAGCCTTCACATTCGTGGAACTAAAAAAATAGATTTATAGATAAAAGAGTTGGTTTTAATAAACAGTTCTATTTTTTTTTAAACGTTAGTAAAGCATGTTTAACCTTGCTTTTGGAACTTGCAAGAAATAGACCACTAATGCTGTATATTATTTCAGTGGTTGAAGGTGATGAATCATGCTGTTCAACTAATGTTAACTGGTTGACATGGACATGCCTCCCTGGGTAATAAGTCATTTGTGATCAGATGGTGTCAGGTAGATATATGTGTGTCTATATATAATAGATAATAGATAGATAATATATATAATACAGAATATATACATATATATATATATATATATATATATATATATATATATATATATATATATATATAGATGTTTATATATAAAGAATATGGGCCTCATTCAATTGCAATTTGGCCAATTGAAAAGGGGTCTAAATAAGCACATAACATATTTTTTTAAAGAAGTTTTTACTTAGTAAACATCTATCCAAAAGTAAGGTTTTCACTAACTAAAAACTTATTTAAAAAAAATATGTTATGTGCTTATTTAGAGCACTATTCAATTGGCCAAATCGCAATTGAATGAGGGCCTATATATTTAGATAGAGAGAGAGAGATAATGTATAAATGTGTGTATATGCAGTGTAATAAGTGTATTTCTCTGAATTCTGAGCTGGAACCAGGTTTTTTAACTTGTTTTAGACATTTAAATGTACACAAATGTATTATTTATTTACTGTACTACTGTACGGTGGAGGGCTTCTATCGGTCTTTGGCCAACCATATATTAAATGATTGTTGTGGTAAACTACCTAATGATAAGCTCCATGCTGATCATATCCAGTAAGCTTGAAACTCATGTACGGGGGTAGGATTCCCAGCTTGTGTATAATCCAATGGTTTATTGTTTGAAGAGCAAGGCATTTGTGTGCACATTCCCATGTCCCTGCTCAGCTTCCCAGAATGCAATGTAATAGCTTTATTTCTCTGAATTCTGAGTGGGAAATAGTTTTTTTAACTTGTTTTAGACATTCAAATGTGAACACAAAGTTACTATTTATTTATATATATATATATATGTGTGTGTGTGTGTATGTAGGGAGGAGCAAAATAGCAAAATACTCTTATACCAGCTGTAAACCATGCTCTTCAGCGCAATCCAAGACAAAGTAATGTTAATCTCAGGAATTAAATATGTTTTTAGTTGGTACCTGTACTAACTTTTTTTTTTTAATAAACCTGATAAATCAGGTTTATCTAATCTATTCTGGCCACAGGTGTATCCAATTTTTTCTGTATTTTTCTTTCACATTTCGATGAACAGATTTTTAATATAGTCAAATTCTAATTTGACACAAATGAGCCATGATAAAAAGTTTGCTTCCATTAGCTACATTTCCCTAAAAAAATAAATGTTCTTTTTTTAAGAAAACTGGAATTGATGATTTAATATATGCAGTAACCTGAAAGGTACTTTTTTGTATATGTATTAAATATGTATAAAAAATTATCAGAAAAGATATAAAGACATCAACATAAAAGCAATCATATGACTGTCTTTAAAGAAACAATTAAAGCCTAAAATATTTTTTTTTATAGATCAAATAAAAAAGATGATAATGAAAAGTGAAATCTAAACCTAAAATCAAAATGTTTTCCTTTTTCTTCATAGAAATTTCCTACAGAAAACATTCCTTAACAGAAAAAAATGTTCAAATATGATCCAACCTCCTGAGTCTGAAATGATTCCTGAACCTCTAGACTTTAAAGGGTTGTGAACAAAGGGATGTCACATGTACATCTGAACTGTCCTACTAACCCTGTCTTACAAAAAGCTTGCAAAATGTGTTGTTTGATGTTTTCATTGAAAACAATCATTCTTTGGAAATGGGTTTTAAAAGATAGTATTATGTATACGAAAGAAACTAAAATGACAATTTTATCTTTTCTAACTTTTTTTTACCAAGAACTAGATGTACAGTATTTTCTATTCTGTTTAGACACTGTGGTGCCATTTTCATTTTTTATTAATTTACAACTACCTACACCGTAGAAACCACATATAACAAACAGCTTATGTCAAGATGCAACATTATAAACACCATCAATGACACAGCAAACTATAATGTTGGGGGGAGGGGGTTATTATACAGTGATGAGGAATATCTATGTCTCATTATTTTTTAATTGTTTCCTCTTTTCTGTTTTAAAAAGAGAGAAAAAGAAAAAAATATAAGTATACCAAACTAAATACATGCAATAAACCATAATACACAGGTCATTATATAACTTTAAGATACAATTAAACCCTTTATAGTTCGGAAAACTCAAGTTATAAAAAGGAAAAAAGAGAATAAGAAAGAATGAGAGCAAGTGACAGGCTATTTGCAAGTTTACTGGATGAACTCTATATATGTGGGCGGGTGGGGGCATATACTGAGGAAATCAAATAATATAGTAACAAAAAGGCATGTGTTCCATTAATTAGAGAATGGTAGTGCAAACATGTTTATTTTCTCAGAACACAATGCAGGTTTTCATAAATTTAGATATAATCAATCTTATCAACTAATCCCTTTTAGAAATCAATTTGCTTTTACAATAACAGGTTATACATAATTTTCCTGTATTAAATATGCATCTGGCAAGCAAGTGGCCATCCTAGGAAGCTTTTTATAACTGTAAGTGCCTCACTAGGGATGGGTACAATTGTTTTTTGAAATAGGAGTAGAATACAGATATTATTAGTGATGGAACATTCCCAATGAATGTGGTAGTTCTCCTCTATGTTTCTTTCTAGCCATTATGTTTTTTTGATTATCTAGGGTGTTTTTTAGGGTAAATTGAACCTTAACTTCCATTAAATGCTTGAGTGTTTTGTACAGGAGATGATAGTTGATTTTTTTAAGAGATATAAAGACAGAGGTCAGTGTGATACCCAATTAAGGTAATGAGGCTGCATGCCAATGATTTTCAATGACTTAATACATATCAGGCCACCCACATGGATTAAAATAGTATCACCATTCATTAATTATTATTTTGTACATTGTCTGATAGCAAGTCTGAACGCATATTGGACCTCCAAACACTGACTGATTGGCATTTTACCTCCATGTTTTACTGACGTAATGATGACGGTCTTATTTAATACTGGCTGTTTCTAAATATGTAGTTATGACCTTGCTTAATTAATCTTGATCATGCTCTGAAATGCTACTTACTATTGCATGGTTTACGGTTTGGGCTTTCGTCCCTTAAACTGCGGGCTTGTTCAATTGAATCGCTCTGTAATTGTAGCACATTTCAAGCCCACAGATGTACGGCCTGTATAATGTAATCTGCTGCCTTGCAATTGAATAAGGCCCAATGTTATCAAAAGTTATTTGAATTGAAACAGTCACATGTAAGGCAAGTGATGGGCAACCAATCCCACTAAAAGGGATGCATATTTAAAAGTGCATAAAGAAAAAGTGCTTAAACACAAGGTTGCAATGGAACCTAAAGGAGCACAACTAACATAAAAGGAGTGATTTCTGCACCAAATGCACACAAATAGCATTCGTTTCTTACTACTACTCAAACAGTGGTCATTTAAACAGGACAATTTAATTGGAAATCGAAACTAAACATTTGTATCAAAAGTCACTGGTATGACGAACATAGGTTAACCTATCCAGGGTAATCATTCATAGCTTATTGACATACTCTTGCTACTAAAAAGTGAAGTGCTGGAGAATTATTGCAGATGTCAAATCTTAGTACAAATACCCTGCATGATAACATAGGGATCACAAGTACATCAGGCCACATGTGTGCAACATCTCTAGCTTGGAAAAATATGTTTTACTTCAGCATTATGTATCTGTAATTTATTTGAAACTTGTACGATTCTCTGCATCAGAACATCAGCATTAATCAATTCATCTACTCATTTTCAATTGGTTTAGAGAGTCTTTCACAAGTATTACCTACATGAAGAAAGGGCTAAAACAAAATGTCACAAACATAAATATTTAAATATATGTATTTATATTTATTTAACTACTATGCATGTATGCATGCTTATTTAATGGCTGTTTCTTTATATTACAACATATCATCACAAATAAGAACACTCCTTAACAAGGGGTTTACTATTTATGGTCCTTTAGGTTTCATCCTCAGAACTTCCTCAAATTGGCAGTATATAAGATTTATTTTAAGATTTAAGATTTTATGTTTCATTTTGGGTTAAATCAATCTTGGGAATCAATGAGTTAATACATATCATGCCACCCAGATGGACTAGAACACTTTTGGCATTCATTTTCATAGTTCTGTATT
Source organism: Discoglossus pictus (assembly GCA_027410445.1). Taxonomy (NCBI): domain Eukaryota; kingdom Metazoa; phylum Chordata; class Amphibia; order Anura; family Alytidae; genus Discoglossus; species Discoglossus pictus. Next base: position 458,950,214 of record CM050163.1, on the reverse strand, counting down.
TTGCGGTTTTGTGATTCTGATCGCATACCGACCGCCGAACCTAATTGATTAACATATAAACTCCATGTTTTACTGCCGTAATAATGACGGTCTCATTTTCGATTGGTTGATTCGAAATGGGAGGTTACAGTCTTGCTTAATTGATCATGTTCCCACCCTGAACTGCTACGAACCAGTGCAAGTGTGAGGAATTGACTCTGCTGGGTTTTGAACCCTGGTCCCCAGGCTGCTGATCCTCTTCCCTACCACTGCACCAACCTGCAATTGTGAAATTCCTGGAGATCTGATAACCTTGACTCTGCTAGCAATAGCATCAGTGACTAAGTCTCTTCAGCTGTGTCTGGTCAGGTGTCTGGTCCTTGGCCTATATAAGGCACTTCCTGTCAATGTACCTTGCCAGATTATTGTGGTTCCTGATTCCTTCAATAAAGCTTGTTCCTGTTTCACCTACACAGTTGCTGAATTGGATTATTGCTGACCTAGGCTGCTGGTCTCCAAAACCTTGTGATACCTATATCATTACAGCAAGGTTTACGGAGTCGGCTTTGGGCCAGTAACTCGATCAATTGAATAGCACCGAAATTGGAGACGAACGGGAGCCCGCAGCACACCCACAGACATACAGCCTACATCCTGCAAGATGCGGGCTTGGAATTTAATCGGGCTCTGTGTACCTTTTGGCAAGTTGAATTATCCTTAAACACATAACTTCTGACTAATCATTACAACTAAATAGTATTTTCCACTGTTTATTTTCTGCTCTTTTTTTACAGCTGAATATTGTTGGCTAAAACACAAGATAAAATCATAGCATGTGATATCCATTGTGGCATCACCTATAATAACAAAATTATGAAAAATGTAAGACTTTGAAGATATAACAGGAAAATGGAAAATTCCTTTCTAATCTCTAAGCAAACTCAAAATATAAGGACTATGTGACCTACAGAATGCCTAAAGCATGGCTGAGGGCAATATAGCAGTCAGGCATATTTATTTACAAAGCTAGCATCAGAAACCTTAAATCGTACAATTGTACAACTAGTTTGACAACAAGGGATTATGAAAACTTTCATGAGAGTACCTTGCTTACTTATCTGAGAAAAATGCCAAAGGGAAGATTAGTAAATGTTAGAATGTCCCTCTGCTATATCTTAAAAAAAATGCTGAGCTCAACAAAATAAAACTATAACGAGAAAAATGTCAAGTTAAGCATGGACCATGAGAATATAGTCATAGTTGATTTTCTACATGAATTTAATTTGTGTTGCAAATATTTACAGCCTTATTAAATTGCAAATCTGTAAATTTAAAAGGGCTCTATTTAAGCACACAGCATATTTTATTTACAGAAGTTTTTACTTAGGGAAGACCTTGCTTTTGGATAGAAGTTCACGAACTAAAAACTTCTGTAAAAAAAAATATGCTGCATGCTTAAATAGAGCCCTTTTAAATTTACTGAATCTCAATTTAATAAGGCTGCTGGTTCTTAACTGTACATGCAATAAACTGTATACTAAATCAGGGTAAATTGCACGATTAATTAAATTAAATTTAAAGCAATTAAGCATAAATGATTCAATCAGTTTAAATTATATTTTAGTTAGAGAGATTTTTAAAATAAGACTACAAAATGTGATTTTGCATGTTAATTTATAATTGCATACTAAGATTCAGCTGGTGCTGGTCTATCGTACATGCAAGTTTTTAGTGTTGCCCACCATTCTTGACTCCATTTTGGACAAGGATGAAGGCAAAAAATAAAAAGCAGGGAAGTGAAGCAGCGCATAACCAAGTACAGTATATACTCGAGTATAAGGCAAGTTTTTCAGCCCTTTTTTTAAGGCTAAAAAGGACCCCTCGGCTTATACTCGAGTTACTCACCCCCCCGTGTGTCTCTATCCCCCCTGTGTGTCTCTATCCCCCCTGTGTGTCTCTATCCCCCCTGTGTGTCTCTATCCCCCCTGTGTGTCTCTATCCCCCCTGTGTGTCTCTATCCCCCCCTTGTGTCTCTATCCCCCCCTTGTGTCTCTATCCCCCCCTTGTGTCTCTATCCCCCCCTTGTGTCTCTATCCCCCCCTTGTGTCTCTAACCCCCCCTTGTGTCTCTATCCCCCCCTTGTGTCTCTCTACCCCCCCCGTGTCTCTCTAACCCCCCCGTGTCTCTTTCCCTCCCCCCTCCTCACCCCCACTCTCTCCCCTCACTTACCTGCTCCTGCCTCCGCTCCTTCCGGGTCTTGATGTGGCGCGCATGTGACGTTACATGCGCGCCACGTCATTAGCATATACCGGGTGCCGGTATATGCTAATGCCCCATCCTCAACCTCCCTCCTCAACCCCCCCATCCTCAACCTCAACCCCCACCATCCTCACCCCACCTCCTCATCCTCCCTTCTCATCCTCAACCTCCCTCCTCAACCCCCTTCCTCAACCCCCTTCCTCAACCCCCCTCCTCATCCTCAACCCCCTCCTCAACCCCCTCCTAAACCTCCCTCCTAAACCTCCCTCCTTAACCTCCCTCCTTATCCTCAACCCCCCTCATTCTAACCCCCCCCTCTCCTCACTTACCTGCTCTGGCCTCCACTCCTTCCTGGTCTTGATGTGGCGCGCATGTGACGTCACATACGCACCACGTCATTAGCATATACTGGGTGCCGGCATATGAGGGGGGGTTGAGGTTGAGGAGGGAGGTTGAGGAGGGAGGATTAGGAGGGGGTTGATGATGGGGGGTTGTGGTTGAGAAGGGGGTTGAGGATGGGGAGTTGTGGTTGAGGAGGGAAGTTGAGGTTGAGGAGGGAGGTTGAGGATGGGGAGGTTGAGGATGGGGGGATTGAGGTTGAGGATGGGGGGTTGAGGATGAGGAGGGGGTTGAGGATGAGAAGGGAGGCTGAGGAGGGGGTTGAGGATGAAGAGGGGGGTTGAGGAGGGGGATGAGGAGGGGGTTGAGAATGGGGGGTTGAGGGGCAGGGGGTTGAGGATAAGGGGATGAGGAGGGAGGTTTAAGATGAGGAGGGATGATGAGGAGGGAGGTTGAGGATGAGGAGTGGGGTTGAGGAGGGAGGTTGAGAATGAGGAGGGGGAAAAGACACAGGGATGGGAGAGGGGGAAGAGACACAGGGAAGGTAGAGGGAGGAAGAGACACGGGAGAGAGAGGGGGACACAGAAGGCACAAAAGGGACATAGGGGCAGCACATTTCACACCCTTGAGTCACTCATTTTTCCCAGTATTTTGTGGTAAAATAGGTGCCTTGGCTTATACTCGAGTCGGCTTATACTCGAGTATATACGGTAATTACTTTCATAGAGTTCAGTTTTCAAAAAAGTGGTCAGTTAGTTAATTTTGGACCCCTTACAACATCTCCCTAAATATTTATATATATATATATATATATATATATACATATATATATATATATATATATATATATATATATATATATATAATCTCACAAAAGTGAGTACAACCCTCACATTTTTGTAAATATTTTATAGTATGTTTTCATGTGACAACACTGAAGAAATGACACTCTGCTACAATGTAAAGTAGTAAGTGTACAGCCTGTATAACAGAGTAAATTTGCTGTCCTCTCAAATTAACTCAACACTGAATGTCTAATCCGTTGCCAACAAAAGTGGGTACAACCCTAAGTGGAAATGTCCAAATTGGGCCAAAAGTGTCAATATTTTGTGTGACCACCATTAATTTCCAGCACTTCCTTAACCCTCATGGGCATGGAGTTCACCAGAGCTTCACAGGTTGCCACTGGAGTCCTCTTCCAAGCCTCCATAATGACATCACAGAGCTGGTGGATGTTAGAGACCTTGCACTCCCCCGACTTCAATTTGAGGATGCCCCACATGCTTGACCAGTCTATCACCTTTACCTTCAACTTCTTTAGCAAGGCAGTGGTCGTCTTGGAGGTGTGTTTGGGGTCTTTATCATGTTGGAATACTGTCCTGTTGCAGAGTCTCCGAAGGAGTGGATCATGCTCTGCTTTAGTATGTCAAAGTACATGTTGGCATTCATGGTTCCTTCAATGAACTGTAGCTCTCTAGTGCCGGCAGAGAGTACCCACAATGGCCTGGTATTTTGGGGCTGGATCACTCTTCTGAGTGAGACCAGACTGCTATACTACAGGTTATTTTTCCCTGTGAAGGGTACAAGTGAGCTAAAAGAGGTTGCTCTCTGAGTAGGTAACTAGACCTATAGGAAAAACCTACTTCAGGTATTGTCCGTTCTCAGATGGACTTCAATTTTGTTGTTGTATTCTATATAATGAATACTTTTGTTTACCACGGAGGAAGCTACCGTAGGTACAAAGCATTTGGGCCCACTAGAATATAGTAGCAAGCTATCTAGAATAAAGGAGGACTTTTAATTTATAAGAGAAGCAGAGAGGGTTTTTTTATTTGTAGACTTTTTTTATTGACCTTCATAGTCAAAGACAATGCATACAGATATGCATAGCAACCCTCCAGTTGAGTCCCTCTGTGTGTAAGGTGCCATTTTGCCCCCACATACTATATTTACATACATAGGGCCTCATTCAATTGCGATTTGGCCAAATAAATAGGGCTCTATATAAGCACAGAGCATATTTTTTTACAGCAGTTTTTAGTTAGTGAAGACCTTGCTTTTGGATAGAAGTTCACTAACTAAACACTTCTGTAAAAAAATATGTTCTGTGCTTATATAGAGCCCTATTCAATTGGCCGAATCGCAATTGAATGAGGCCCATAGACTCTAAGGTCATAGGCAAGTGTTCTGTTTTTTTGTGTTGTTCAGTCGTTTCTGACTCTCTTTGACTTTATGGACTGTAGCACACCATTCACATCTGTATGTCATGCTGATCCACTTGGTTTTCATGTCAAAGATACTGGAGTGGGTTCCAAGTTCCTTCTCCAGTGGGCCACAGCATACAGCTCCTGGTATTCCTAGACGGTCTCCCATCTCAATACTGACCAGGCCCAACCCTACTCTGCTTCAGGGTGGTGTGACCCTGACTGTAATCTAACCCAGGTTGCAGTGTTCAAAACATTGAATCTTAGCCACTTGACCCCCAAGGAACCCTAAGTGTTCTATAGTATATAGCTAGATAAAAAAAATGTGTTTGTTATTTTTCCTTTATACAAAGGAGATTTACCAGACATTTATTTTGTTTTAAACAACTGTGAGGCTGGATACAGAGGGTGAAAAATCTCTTAGAAAAAAAGTGTTTTTCTTTTTACAATTAATGCTAAATACATGGAGTTATGACAATAGAAGTTTGGGTTTTATCATCTCTCGACTAGTCAACAGCAACTCGCTTCTTGTTGGCCTACCGACCACCCGACTGTCTCAACTTCAATCCATTATGAATGCCTCTGCTAGACTCATCTTCCGTACACAACGTTCAGTGTCGGCATCACCTCTCTGTCAATCACTCCACTGGTTTTCCTTAGCCTCAAGAACAACATTTAACATCATGACCCTAATTTACAAATCCCTCAACGATAATGCTCCCCCTTAAATCTCTGCTCTCATCTCCAAATACTGCCCCACCCGTCCTCTTCGTTCTGCTAATGACCTTCTTCTTTCTACAACTCTTGTCACCTCCTCTCACTCCCGCCTCCAATACTTTTCTCGTGCTGTCCCAAGTCTCTGGAACTCCTTGCCTCGCTCCACCAGATTATCCTCTTGCCTCAAAACATTTAGAACCTCACTTAAAATGCATCTCTTTAAAGAAGCGTATTACCTTCCACCCTAACACACTTATCACCTCTCTCTCCCTCTTTTACCACTCACTATCCCTTAGATTGTAAGTCTGCGAGTTTCTATTCTAAGTACTTTGGGAATTCACCATGGGCATTGGATTCCTAGCTCAAAGACAGGGCCGACCTTCCTTTCCTTGTTCATCTGTATTTATCATTGTCTGAACCTAATTTATGTAAAGCGTTATAAATGAACTATAATAATAATAATAATAATATTATTTAATTAAAATATACGTTAATTAATCAATAACTGTCATCAATTCAAAATAAAAAGACTTAATCCTTTTTTGTTCCATAAGAACATAATTAAATGATATACCTGTAAAGGTGATCTTTAGGCTGTTCAAAGGCTGCAAATGTCACTCTCTGTGTTCAGTCAGCTGCAGAGACTATGAAACTGTCAAATAAGATGCAAAGCATTTGTAATGTTTGGATTCATCCCTATCAGGCAATCGTCAGCAAAACGGATATATCAGTGCATAGTAAAATATATATATTGTTTGTGGTCCTTTTTTTTATTTTGATAATATTACTAATTAATATTTAATAAAATCATGTACATTAATAATCAATTAATCAATGACTAAATGTATTCTAAAGATCTAAGCATTAATATATTAATAAACTAAACGCATTGTAAAATATAGAATATGTTGTTCCTAATGATTATGAATTATTATTTAATAAAATAATGTACATTAATAATGAATGAATCAATGTCTAAATATATTAGAAAGAGGTAAGCATTAAAGTATTAATAAACATTAGGCAGTTTAAAATTGTATAAATTTTTTTTCTTAATGATTACTAATTACTAATTAAAAAATTAATGTACATTACTAATTAATTATTCAATTAATTAATATATTACAGCTAAGCATGAAAGTATTGCTAAACTAAAGCAAGTGTAAATTATAAGTTTGTTGCTTAATTTTTTTAATTACTTATATATACCTTTTTTTAAGAATAATTAATGTATTAATTATCTATTAATGATTATTAATATACTTTACCTATTTGTATTTAATATTCAGTTTCCTGAGGAGCTAACAATCTCTTTGGATTTTCCGGCAGCAGAAAATGTCCACTCAGACTGTCATCACCTGAGGAGAAAGTGTCAGTTCTGTGGCAAGAGTGCCCTATATATAGGCTGCGTGCGCGAGACAAAATCTTTGGTTTAGGCAGGAAATCCACCATTTCAGAATCTTAATGTGTAAGTTAGTGTTGTAAAATGGTGGTGTTAGTCTATGTTTTACTCGTTTCGCAAGCTTTTTGCGTCCTTCCTATTAGCATTTTTCTACCGTGTACGTTGCTGGCTGTGTTTTTTTGCCCGGTTCAGGGTCGTGTAGCCTCGTTTTCCTTTTTTTTCGGCTGCAATTTTTTATCTGGTTTAGCCAAAAATTCAACATAAACTCGAGTTTCACCTCACTTCCAGACGTCCTGGCTGTTCTCCCGTGCTATTTTTCCTATGTCATATTTTTCTAAGTCCCGTGTCTCTTTAACTGCTTGCAGCCTAAGGTGATCCTGCGTGTGCTATGCGTTATAGTGGTTTAACGGCTCGCCTCGCTTCACAAGGCTCTCAGGCCTAAGTGCTTCAAGTTAACGGCTCGTCTTGCTACGCGATGCTTGCCGGCAATGAGCGCCTTCGTCGCTCATCGCTAAGTCTTACGCACTATGCAAAGAGTGATAACGTCTTGTAGTTTGACAATTATAATATGTGATTCAACTATATATATGTTCAGAGAAAGACTCTTACTCTGCAAACTGTCTCACTTGGGATGTAACTGTACTTATTACTAAAGGCTGCAAATAATGAAATAGTCTTTTCTCACTCACCTCTCACATCACTAACCTTTCACTCACTACTCAATCACTCGCTCACTCATCTACCTCTCACTCACCACTCAATCATCATTCACTCACTCATCACTCACCTACCCACCTCTCACTCACCTCTTACTCAGCCCACCTCTCACTCTGACACCCACTCACTCATTTACCACCACTTACTCTCTCTCTCTCACTCATACTCTCTCTCACTCACTCGCTCACCTACCAGTCACTCACTCACTTATCCTGCACTCACTCTCCCTCTCTCTCACTCACTCTGTCACTTGCCCACCATTGACTCTCTCACTCACTCACCTACCTCTCACCCAGCTCTCCCTCACCCACCTCTCACTCAGCTACTTCTCTCACCCACCCACCAGTTTCTTACTCACTCTCTCACAAATCGCTCACTCACTCTCACACACTACTCACTCACATACCCACCCACCCACCACTCACTCTCCTACTTACTCACTCACCACTCACTCACTGAACTACCTCTCACTCACCTCTTCTCTCTCTCTCTCTCTCTCTCTCTCACACACACACTCACCCTGCACTCACCCACTCTCTCTCTCTCTCTCTCTCTCTCTCTCTCTCTATCTCTATCTGTCTCTCTCTCACACACTCTCTATCACTTACTCTCTCTATCACTCTCTCATGCACTCACTCACCCACTATTCATTCACTCATCCACCATTCACTCTCTCACTCATTCACTCATTCACTCTCACATTCTCTCTCACTCTGTCTCTCTGGTGGCAGCTTCAGGTCTCTCACACACACACACAGCAGCTCTGTCTGTGCTTATATCTGGTAGGCAATGACACCCATGGGGGTGTCAATGTATTAATTAGAGGGAGTTTTAGATATTAATAAAAATAAAATGTTTTATGAAATGTGCTGCATATATAAAGGATGATTTTTGCCTAATGATTGCAGAAATATAATAATCCAGCTAGCTTAGATATGCCATTAAGTGAAATGACTGAGTTGGTGTAATAAACTGAGTGAACACATGATTCCTACACTGAAATGTTTTTCGGACAAGACAGGATTTATGGATGTTGGCTGAGCACTGTAATATTGTGAGCAAAATGCTTTGAATAGACATGTAACGTATGGCAAAAAAGCTCCCGCAGAAGATTTTACTTTATAATGCAATTTATGTTGCTTGAATAGAATAGGGCTCTCAGTCAAGGTAGTTATCTTACAATGATTCTAAGATGGGTTAATAGAATAGTTAGGGAGATTTACTTTATACTTAAAGATGGTGTAATATGCTATATAAGGGAATAGAGTGAGTGTGGTACAGACTTGACAAAAAAAAATACTTTTGTCTCGAACTGCAGTAGTCTTTTAAAATACATTACATGCTATCACATATAATAGTTGTCGTAATTGCGAGTTGTCATCACGCAATGTAAAAAAATACGGGCTTGCGCATGCGCAATGAGTGCAGGACTTTGCCGCAATGACTGAAAAAAAGGTGCTCATTGCCAGGCCCAGGATGAGAGCTGAAGGCGCTCATCTTGAGGTCCACAAAACTTTAAAATAGCCTGGTAATAAGCGTCGATGGACATAGACCTTTGGCGCGAGGCAGGCAAGACTTTAAAAACGGCTGGAAATGAGCGCCAAAGGTGCTCATTGACAAGCAAACGATGAGCGCTCATGGTGAAGCCTGTACGACTTTAAAAAAGGCTGGCAATGAGCACTGCAGGAGCTCATTGCCAGGCACATTAGGAGCATGAGACACGCAACACTTTGAAAAAATACGACTTTAACGGCCACCATTTTTTTAACCCTGTAAATTGGAACCTGTCGGAAGACCCTCTAAAGACACCAATTACTTCAAAAGTTAACTTACAACCTAATTTGATGTTTAATTGGCGTTTTCAGAAGATATAAATTGGATAAGCGAGGAAGAAAATGGCATCATAAACCCATAATTGTTTTGAAAAAAACTCAAAACGTGGCCAAAAACAGTAACACTTAGGCGCTAATTTCGAGTCACGCAAGACTTTGAACAAAATGAACCAACAGCGCTCAAATGGTTTCAGACACGCTGTAAGGCTGAAAATTGCAGCTACAACGCAAAATAGAGTGTAAACTCTGCTTTTTACCACCAAAACCAACAGTTTTGTCTCACGACTGTGGCTATATATGCTGAAAATTTTCCAGATCTTTCTCACTTTCTCCTCAGGTGATGAACAGTGTCACTGGACATTTATCTGCTGGTGTACTTTATGAAGGGAAATTGAAAGCTCTTTGGAATTTGGATTAAACAAAATAAAACAGAATAGGTAAAGTATAATTCATTTCAAATTAATTAATTTTTAAATTTACAACAAAAAGATGGGAAAATTATAGAATCTAATTAACAGTTAAAACAAAAAAGGGTGGTAACAACGTTAATCATGTATAGCAATATTTAAAAGAAAAAAATTGTTGCTTGATTAAGAAAAATATACAATTAAATCACATATATTTATAACGGATAAAGTAATAATGTAAAAAACAAAAAGGAGACATTAAAGAAATGTAGGATGCTATTATTAAAATAAATATATATATATATATTTTTATTTTACAGTTTGAGGCTTTCTGTAAATTTGAAAAGACTTTTGCTGAAGACAGTTTCAGAGAATTGCTTCACTACAGTGGATGTGGATGAAGAGAGACTGTCGGCTCTGCATCATTTAACCTGCAACTACTTAGAGATCAGAGGTATACCATATTCATTTATTTAATAGTTATAGAACTGAATAAATAATTTTAAGATAATGCAATAAATAAATAGGCCAGAGCAAGTTAATTAATAACTACATAGATTTAAACATTTGAAGAGCATCAATTCATGTTGTGGAATCATAGAATCATGATAGTGAATATGCGGCAGAGATTGGATTAATTAAAGTATATATATTAATAGTGCATAAAATTATGATAGTGAATATGCAGTAGAGATTATTAATGTAATACTTTGGGATAGCATGAATTAGCTAATAATTGAAAACAAACTAATTGAAAACAAACTAAATGCCATTTCAAGACCATCAGAAGTGGAAAAGAAGTTCATTGATTATAACTTCAGGTAAGCAAAATAAACATATTAATAATGTCATGTTTGCCTTTGTTTGCTATCAAATAAAAGTTTGAAAGAAATAAAAAATAAAATAAGGATGAAAAAAAAATGTACATTTACAATTACAGATTACAATGGCGGACAACACAGAAAACATCAAAGAAGAAAAAAAAGTACGGCAAGGGAGCGTAAGCAAAGATGGAGGGATCGACAGTCACCCGTGACTTTTAGAAGATTAAGAGAAGAAGACCAGGAGAGACTTGCAAAGAAAAGAAAAATGCCTGCAAAAGGGAAAAAAAAATCAGAGTGAGGGAGCTAACAATAAAAAAGACACTGAAAAACTTAATGCATGTGAAAAAGATGGTAATGAGAGTAATGTAGATATACAAAGTAGTAATGATATATGTTCTCATGATAGTCCATTATTTACATGTCTAACAGTAGAGACTCACAATTGTGGTTTCTTAAATGTCGTTTGTCAGTATTTTGGGGCGTATCATTTTCAAAAGGAAAGTCCAAGAGATGGTGAGTTTAATAGTTGCTCTCAGAAAGGAAACGTAAGACTGCCATAAAAACAATATTTAAGTGCTGGAATATAAAGTGGCACAAACTGCTCATTTAAATCAATTTTATACGGTGGAAAACTCACACAACAATGGATCATTGACTTATATCTACAAGTTGAAGCAAATAATTTAAATTTTATCAAATTTCAACAAAATAAGCTTTGTGTAGAACAATATTGTGGACTGATGGATTATGTTGCTGAATTGACTACAAACAGAGAACTTCCAGCTGGCAGAGTCATCATTTTGCCATCATCTTTCCAAGGATCTCCTCACAATGTGCAAGAAAGATACAATGATGCAATGGCTATTGTTACTAAATTTGGGAAAACAGATTTATTTATTACATTTACATGTAATCCACAATGGCCAGAGATAGTGCAAAATTAGAAAGTTGGACAAAATGCTTCTGATCGACCAGTTGCTAGAGTTTTCAAAATAAAACTCACAGCATTAATACATGACATAACCATCGCACATTTATTTGGGAAATGTGTGGCTTATGTATACTAAGGAATTTCCAAAAAACAGGACACATACTTTTGATACTACAAGAAAAAGATAAATTGAATATGGCTGAAAAAATGGATTCAGTGAATATTGATGAACTACCAGATCCGGAAAAACATTTCAAACTTTATGAAATTGTAACAAATCGCATGATTGATTCATGGATCATGTGGAGATATGAGTCCACAATCACCATGCATGAAAAATAAGAAATGCACCAAAGAATTACCCAAATAATTTAGAGTGCAAACTTATGCAAATTGTGATGGTTACCCTTTGTATAGAAGAAGAGAAGGACAAACTGCAATTATTAGGGACAAAATTGTAGATATGTGGTTACATATAATCCACATTTGATGAAGTAAAAGGCACACATAATATATGTGTAAAAATATATTTACATGATACATTAATATTATACAGCAACTGTGGTTGTGCAAGGTGCACAAAACGAACCAGAAAATCCAATTTTACATGATAAACTTTCATGTTATCTAGATGCTCGGTATGTAAGTGCTCCAGAAGCAACGGGGCGTCCTCTGAAATTTGAAATGCATGATGGATCACATGCCGTCTTTTGATTAGCTGTACATTTTCCACAAAGGCAATTAGTTTATTTCCATAGTGGCAATGAACAAAATGCTCTGGCCCAAAATGGAAATAGAGAAACAACACTTACTGCTTGGTTTATATTAAATTGTAACGACATTGAAGCAAGGGAATTCTTATACACTGAGATTCTATATCATTACGTTTTCATCAATAGTGCATGGTGAAAAAGAAAAAGGACTGGTATTAAGATTATCCCAATAATGTATACTGTTAGTCCAAGAGACATTGGAAGATAATTTGTATGACCTAATATTTTCCTAGTGGTTAACAAAATTTTGTATAAAATTATTTAATTTTAATGAGGGAATTGGGATAATAAAAGATGAAAAGACGCTGTAGCGTGTAATAATCATGATGATTAGAATATCCTCCGAGTCAAAAGTATTGATATGAATATGAATATAAACAAGAGTATAAATGTAGTTACAAGAGGGGTGCAATACTGCACCAATTCAATTATATTGTCTTGTAATCCTCATATGTCAGTAAAATCACAGGATCACTCCAGAATAACTTCGGATAGTACTAGGATGAAAAAGATAAAAAAATGAATCACACTATATCAATTAAAGACAAAAAGAAGGAGGAGGATGATATGCAGGGTTAGAATATAAATAAATTGACTGGATTACCAACTGTGTATAGCAAACAAGCTAATGGTAGCAAAAAAAGCTGATAATAATACTCACATGAAATGAACAATCAACATTTGATACATCATTAAACCTATAATGGAGGTTTTGCTGAGTAGTGAAGTACACATGTGTATATATATATATATAGTTACATAGTTACATAGTAATTAAGGTTGAAAAAAGACTTTCAGTCCATCAAGTTCAACCTGTTCAGATCTCCTCTAATCTGCAATATGCGGATTAGTTATTAATTAAATTATTGATTACATAATTATTAATAGTATTGGAGGATGAATAAAGAGTTAGTTCATCAAGTTCAACCTTTTTAGATCTCTATTGATCTTTTTAATGTGGACTATTTATTATTATTTGTTAATTGTTATTTGATCCAGAGGAAGGCAAATAGAAAGAAAAAAAAACATTGAAACTTTGCCAATTGTCACATAAGGGGGAAAAAAAAGCAAAATTCCTTCCTGACCCCAGAAACTGGCGATCAAATTTCTCCCTGGATCAATATTCCTTTGCTAGTTATCTAGGATAGCCTTGAATGTCCTCTTTATTCAAAAATATATCTAACCCCTTTTTGAAGTTGTCTATCGAATTCGCTGTCACCACCTCCTTTGGTAGAGAATTCCACAGAGAACCCTTTTCTTTGTTTAAGGTGAAATCTTTTTTCCTCTAACCTCAAGGGATGTCCTCTTGTCAGTTGAAAATCTCTTGCTACAAAAATTTCACTTGACAAAGCCTTATACTGACCCTGGATGTATTTATATAATATCTCCTCTTAGACACCTTTTTTCTAGCGAAAATAAGTTTAATTTTGTTAGTCTTTCTTCATAACTTAGCCCCTCCATTCCCCTTATTAGTTTTGTAGCCCTTCTCTGTACTTTTTCCAGCTCTAAAATGTCTTTTTTATGAGGTGGTGCCCAAAATTGTACTCCATATTCCAAATGAGGACGTACTAGAGATTTGTATAGTGGCAGAATTATATCTTCTTCCCTGGCTTCTATACCCTTCCTAATACATGCTAATATTCTATTTGCCTTTGTAGCCGCTGCTTGGCTTTGAGCGCTGTTACCTAGGTGGTTGTCCACTAGTGCTCCCAAATCCCTTTCAATATCTGATACCCCTAGATTTGCTCCATTAACATTATAGATTGCTTGGCTATTGTTCCTTCCCAAATGCATAACCTTACAATTATTTGTATTAAATCTCATCTGCCATTTAGCCGCCCTCTAATTTATGCAAATCCTTTTGTAGGGAAAGTACATCATTATCTGATTTTATTACCTTGCACAACTTAGTGTCATCAGCAAAAATGGAGACACTACATTCGAGTCCTACTTCAATGTCATTAATAAATATGTTAAAAAGGAGAGGACCTAATACTGAACCTTGAGGAACCCCACTTATCACATTAGACCAATCGGAGTATGTTCCATTCACAACAACCCTTTGCTTCCTGTCTTTTAGCCAGCTCTCGATCCATGAGCAGATATTTACTGCAATTCCTGTATCCCTTAGTTTGCTCACTAGTCTTCCATGTGGCACTGTATCAAATGCCTTTGAAAAATCTAAAAAGACTACATCCACTGAGTTGCCCTGATCCAAGTTCCTACTAACCTCCTCATAAAAACTAATTAGATTGGTCAGACACAACCTATCCTTCATAAATCCGTTTTGACTGCTACCTATGATCCTGTTCAAATAGACATATTCTTGTATTGTGTCGCTTATTAACCCTTCTAAAAGCTTCTCAACTACAGAAGTGAGGCTCACTGGTCTATAATTCCCCGGATTTGCTCTAGATCCCTTCTTAAATATAGGTATCACCTCTGCTTTTCTCCAGTCATCTGGTAGAGACCCTGTAGTGAGTGAGTCTTGAAAGATTAGATATAATGGTTTGACTATTACAGAACCCAGCTCCCTCAGTACCCTTGGATGTATTCCATCATGACCTGGGGCTTAATTAACATTTATTTTCTCCAACCTCTTTTGTATTACTTCCTGCGTTAACCAATTATTTAGTAAAGGTAGTGTAGCCCCATTATGTTGCGGTGTCCCAACCACTGGTACCTCCCTTGTGTAAACCGACGAAAAGAACCTATTTAGCTCATCTGCCTTTTCCTGGTCACTAATTATCAGATGGCCTGTGTCACATTGTAATGGTCCTATCGATTCCTTCCTGGCCTTCTTCCCATTAATATATTTAAAAAATATTTTCGGTTTAGTCTTACTTTCCATTGCAACTGACTTCTCATTTTCTATTTTAGCCAGTCTAATAGCCCTTGCAAGACTTGTTGATTTCCTTATAGTCACATAAAGCTGCCTCTGTTCCCTCCTTCTTGTATAATTTTATTTTATTTCCACATGGTACATGCTGATGAGTATGTTTATTTAGTAAGGATTTGAATGTTGTCCATTTATTTTCAGTATTCTTCCCTGTAAGTTCTTTGTCCCAGTCTATATGTAGTATTGCTGCCCGTAGCCCATTAAAGTTAGCCCTTTTAAAATTTAGAGTTTTTGTTGGCCCCTTACTTTGTATTCAATCTCAAATGAGACTGTGTTGTGATCACTGTTCCCCAAGGGTTCCCCTATTTTTACATTTGATATTATATCAATATTACTTGTGATGACTAAATCCAAGATGGCCCCATTTCTAGTAGGTTCTTGTATTACCTGGGCCAGATAATGATCCCTGAGTGTGCTCAAGAACCTGCTCCCCTTAGCTGAGCTGCTGGTCTCATTTATCCAGTTTATTTCAGGGTAATTAAAGTCTCCCATTATTAGAACTTGCCCATGCTTAGCTGCATTTCCAATCTGTAACAATAATTGTATTTCCTCACTTTCAGCTATATTTGGGGGTTTATAGCATACTCCCACCAATATGCATTTAGAATTAGCTCCTCCACTATTTAGCTCAACCCACAAAGATTCAATGATGCCGTTAGTGCCAGCATAAATATCTTCTCTGACTATAGGCTTAAATTCAGGCTTAACATAAAGACAGATCCCTCCTCATCTTTTACCATTTCCCCTATCTTTCCTAAATAGGTTATAACCATCCAGATTAACAGTCCAGTCATGAGATTCATCCCACCATGTTTCCGTAATGCCTATTAAGCCCCTTTTTCTTGTACTGCTAATATTTCTAGCTCATCCATTTTCCCAGGCAAACTTCTTGCGTTAGCAATCATACACTTTATGTTGCTATGGCTCTGCTGTTGTGAAGTGCCTGCCACTGTATTTGAGGCCCCTATTAATACCTCACTACTTTCTATTGTAACCCTCCCCCTTCTCCTCCCCCATGGGTAACTAATTCATCCCTTTCCCTCTCCACCCTATTTACCCCAATACTTCTATATAGCCCCTCCCCCCCACCTACAAGTTTAAAAACTCCCCCAGCCGTTCTACCATCCTATCCCCTAGCACAAAAGCGCCCTCATCATTAAGGTGCAATCCATCCCTGCTATAGAGATTGTACCCAAGTGAGAAGTCAGCCCAGTGCTCTAAAAATCCAAAACCCTCTGCACTGCACCACTTTTTTAGCCACGCATTAACCTCCCTAAGCTCCTCTGCCTCCCTGGGCTAGCACGTGACACTGGTAGTATCTCAGAAAATACTACCTTGGAGGTCCTTGCTTTAAGCTTATTCCCTAATTCTCTAAAATCATTCTATAGGACGCTCCATCTTCCACTAACTTTGTCATTGGTACCAATGTGTACCAAGACCGCCGGCTCATTACCAGCCCCTCCCAATAATTTATCCACCCGATCCACAACATGCCGAACCCGAGCACCCGGGAGACAGCAAACTGTTCGATTGCTGGGATCTGGGTGACAAATTACCCTGTCTACCTTCCTAATAAGTCCCCTAGCACCAAAACATGTCTGTTGCTCTGCTTATTCTGCCCCCTCTCCTCCAGTAGAACTGTTCTCCCGGCTGTTAGAGGGAACAGCTCTATCTGGCATTGCCATTCCTGAATGGACATCCCCAACAGTTTCACTCAATCTGGCAAATCTGTTGGTGTTTGCCAACTCAGAACTGGCCTGCCTCCTCCTGTTCCCCCTGATTCCCCTTCTAACTGTAACCCAGCTACCTCCCTGGCCTTCCTCACTAGCCCCAGCTCCTCCCTCCATACTAGGCCCAGCTAAACTGTGCTCCGTGAGCACCAACTTCCTTTCCAGTGTGACAATATCATGAAGTGTTGCAATTCTCCTCTCCAGATCTTCAATTTGAGCTTCCAGAGAGGCAACATGCTCACACCTGTCACAGAGGTATGGACCCTGGATCATCTGTTCCAGTAGTGCATACATTTGGCAGGATGTACACTGAGTGAGGTTTCCACTGGACTAACTCATGATTATCAGTTACAAAAATACAGTGAGAAAACAAATCAATGTATTTGTATAAAGATTTCTTTTCCACACCTTAAACCAAACAAAACAGAAACAATATATACGTTTGTTTTCTGTTTTTTCTTATAATACCCCTTTTCTTTGGATTTCCTCCTTTTATTTAATCTCCTACACACCAACTACACTTACACTAGAAATGATTGCAAGCTCCCAAGCTCTCCCTTCCCTTGTTAAAATAGACCCCGCCTACTCGCCTGTACAATGATAAATGAGCACAGGATAGAAAACACTGTCCTGCCCCACAGAACCGATTCAACAGAAAACAACAAAATGCACACAGATATAACTTACACAGGCCAAACCACACCCACTCTCACCTGTACTCTGATTACTGCAACAGACAGAAAACTCTGCACTGACTTACAGAGTGGATTCAAACCAGACCTCACACAAATGCACCCAGATATAACTTACACAGACCAAGCCACATCCACTCTCACCTGTACACTGATTACTGCAACAGACAGAAAACTGTGCACTGACTTACATAGCGGATTCAAACCAGACCTCACACAAATGCACCCAGATATAATTTACACAGGCCAAGCCACACCCACTCTCAGCTGTACACTGATTACTGCAACAGACAGAAAACTGTGCACTGACTTACAGAGTGGATTCAAACCAGACCTCACACGAATGCACCCAGATATAACTTACACAGGCCAAGCCACACCCACTCTCACCTGTACACTGATTACTGCAACAGACAGAAAACTGTGCACTGATTTACAGAGCGGATTCAAAAGGCAACTGAATGCCCAATGCTTGCAGTTGGATTCAAAAAGCCAGTGCAGTTAGATCCATTGGGTCAGAAATGCATATCTAGCTCTCCTGGTCCCGATGGTCCGTTTCACTCTCTGTAACAGCTTCCCATGGGGTAAGTACACTTCCTCGTTTCATGGAAAAGGGGGCGTGTCATGTCATGTAACGTGACGCTAGCGTGATGACGTCATTGCGCCTTTCCTAATTGGTGCAGAATACAGGGAAAGGTGATTGAATGATGTAACTTTATGTATATATGTACATAAACATTAGGCATATACTCCGTTGGCCATCTTGGATTGAATGGACAAACTTTATCAGTACACAGTGCTTAACAAGGTCGCTGACTATAGACAAAAACATTATACTGCTGATGTAGGATTTGTGCAAAATGTACTAAATCAATTATAAAAATGATTAAACCACTTCAAAATGGAAAGATATATAATGTAAATTACAAGAAATAAATAGATGATTAATTAATGTGAAGTAGTGTAGCACTGAATCGTGATATATAGAGAGGAGATAAAGATTCATCTCCTATTGAAAAGAATAGGCTGAACTGATAAGTGAAAAAACAATAGATGAGTGTGTTGGAAGTGGTGTATCATTGATGAATGTGGTCACAGTAAGTGACAATAAGTATTGAATGGTAAGAAGGAACTTGGTGTGAGAAAAAAGTGAGTATAACACCAGATTAGGACAAGTGAATGTGAATGGTACTAATAAGATATGTGTGGTCAGTGAAAATAAAATAATGTGAGGAGGAGGATGTGTGAAGTAGTTGTGATGCAGCACAAGTGAATGTGAAAGGAACTAATGAGATATGTGTGGTCAGTGAAAATAAAAAAAAATTGAGGAGGAGGATGTGTGGAGGAGGTGTGATGCAGACTGTGGGTGTAATGAGTGGAAAAATGAAATAAGGTGTTGGAAAAAGGTTTGGAGTGAAGTATGGATGTAATGTGTACTAGAGTAAAAAAAGTGTGAAAAATCAACATATATGAAGCTGGTATAAAGAAAAAGAAAAAACCTAAATGTTGCTTTATAATTGCTAATAAATATAAAAATATGAGAAAAATATATATGAAATAATAAAAAAATGTATAAGCTGGAAAAGCTAAATACATTGTGGTATCATGAGTACTATTGTTGTATGGCCAAACTCTTAAGATGAAATTTTAGAGGAAGGCTGAATACGAAAATCATTTGTTAATGCCATTGGGATGTTGTGAGTTTAAAGTAAATATCCACTTGCTTTCTAGTTGAAGAAGTTGTCTGTCCATATCGCCGCCACATGGTTCCTGCAAATATGATTCACAACAAAAAATTTCATGGATTCAAGTTTGTTAGCATGGAATGTTAAAATGTGACGTGAAACTGGAGTGACCATTTGATTAAGCACGGTATATGTGTTCAAGCACTCTCCGTCGGAGTTGAAGTATTGTTTTACCGACGTATATCACCGAACAAGGACAAATCAGAACATACAGTATATACTCGAGTATAAGCCGACCCGAGTATAAGCCGAGGCACCCATTTTACGACAAAATACTGGGAAAACTTAGTGACTTGAGTATAAGCCGAGGATGGGAAATGTGCTGCCCCCGGTGTCCCCATCTTGTGTGCCCCTTTATTGTGTCTCCCCTCTCTCTCCCCCTCTCCCTCCCCTGAGTCTCGTCCCCCTCTCCCTTCCCTGTGTCTCTTTCCCCCTCTCCCTTCCTTGTGACTCATTCCCCCCTCTCCCTTGTGTCTCTTTCCCTCCCCCTTCCTTATCACCCTCCTCAATCTCCTCAATCCCCCTCCTCATCACCCCTCTCCCTCTTTATTATCTCCATCCATCATTACCTCCCTCCCTCCTCATTACATCCCTCCCTCATGCTCATTACCTTCCTCCCTCTTCCTCATTAACTCCCTCCCTCCTTCCTCCTCATTAACTCCATCCCTCCTCCTCATAACCTCTCTCCCTCCTCATTACCTCACTCCTCCACATTACCGCCCTCCCTCCTCATTACCTCTCTCCCTCCTCATTACCTCCCTCCTCCTCATTACATCAGTCCTCCACATTACCTCCCTCCCTCCTCATTACCTCCCCCTCTCCCTTTCACCTCACTTACCTTCCATACGCAGCTGCTCCTCCGCTCCTCTGCACGTCTTCCGGTCGCGTCTGTACCCGGCCAATGCTAATGATGTGACGCGTATGTGACGTCACGTCATTAGCATATGCCAGGTGGGGCGATGGAAAGACACGAGAGAGGGAGAGGGGGTGAAGAGACACGGGAGAGGAGGGATGGAGAGACACGGGAGAGGAGGGATAGAGAGACACAGGAGAGGGAGAGGGGGGTGGAGAGACATGGGAGAGGAAGAAGGGGTGGAGAGACAGGGGGCTGAAAAACTTGGATTATACTCGAGTATATACGGTAGATGACATGAGTTGTGTTGCAATTTATAAATCTTCTTAAAGGGTATTTCTTCAGAGTGATTGGATTGACAAATTCATATGTATGGACAGGCCTTACAATGTCCATATCTGAAGAGTCCTTTAGTAGAGGTAAGCCAAATGGTTGTAAAGGAATTGACTCTGCTGGGTTTTGAACCCTGGTCCCCAGGCTGCTGAACCTCTTCCCTACCACTGCGCCAGCCTGCCTTTGTGAATTTCCTTGAGATCTGATAAACCTTGACTCTGCTAGCAATAGTATCAGTGACTAGTCTCTTCAGCTTTGTCTGGTCATGTGTCTGGTCCTTGGCCTAAATAAGGCACTTCCTGTCTATCTACCTTACCAGATTATTGTGGTTCCTTTTCCCTTCAATAAAGCTTGTTCCTGTTTCACCTACAAGTTGCTGAATTGGATCATTGCTGACCTAGGCTGCTGGTCTCCAAAATCTTGGGATTCCTATATCATTACAGTGGTCTTTATTGCAATTTTTGGTTTATAAAAGTTCTATACGATGTTCTCACCAATGCTTTACGGTATGTAATAGATGGTTTGGTAGTTAAATGTATCTTCAAAGTGGAGTCGTTCAGGAGTATGTGCCAATGTTCATTTAAGATGTTTCTGATATATTTCCAATTAGAGATGTCCGGAACAGTTTGCCCGCTGACTATTAGCGGGGATTTTGGCATGTTCGCGTTCGCAGCAGACGGCGAACACATGCGCTTTTCGGTTCGTCCCCTATACTTTATCATTGAGGAAACTTTGACCCTGCACCTCACAGTCAGCAGACACATTACAGCCAATCAGCAGCATACACTCCCTTCCAGAGCCTTCCATCTGAAGGACAGGCTAATATTCTGCTCTGTTTCAGTAGTTGTAGTTGGTGTACCATACATTGAAAAAAAACAACCCTTTTTTCCTTTAATCTAATTTCAGTTGCCTGCCTGTGTCAGGCTCACAGCTTATATTGTGCTCAGTGACATAAAGCAACACTTTTTTGACTGTAATAGATTGAATAGCAATTGCCTGCCTACAGGCGTGTGTGTGAAGCCTATTGCATCTATTCTGCCAACTTTTGCCAGTGCACAGTGATACGTCATATCTGGTGGCACCTTAGATTGCATGCGCAGTGCCCCAAATTTGAAGTAGGAGGTCCGACCAAGCATCTTTTTCCATCTCCCTGTTCCAAAAATCAATGCCATATACACGTCCCCTAATAGTGGACGTAACAGGGATTAAACCAATAGGAATAGTACTACTTAACAGTACACACCTTATAATAATGCAGACAGAGGCAACGCAGAGAGAGGAGTCTGAAGAAGAGGAGTTAGAGGAGGAAGGTGGCTTTGAGGGGGTGGAAGACCAAACACAGCAGGTGTCCCAGGGGGCTTGTTGTCACCTTTCGGGGACCCTTGGTGGCTGGGTGGAGGAAGAGACCTTCAATGACATCAGTGAGGACAAGGAATAGGACATGGCTAGCTTGGTATCCAACCTTGTGCAAATGGGGAGTTTGCGGTTGTGCAAAGGGACTATTTGCGGTTATTTGCGGTGCATTAAACGGGGAGATTGGTCTGTTACTGTGAAGCGGGTGTAACCCTTACACTACCTGATCGATACAACATCATACCTGATTTTTTAAAGCATGTTATTCCAAACAATTTAAGAATGTTAGGTGATTTATGCCCTTTATGGCTTAAAACCAGACTCTGCATCAACTATGTAATTTTCCGTGGGAGTTTTGCCATGGATCCCCCTCCGGCATGCCACAGTCCAGTTGTTAGTCCCCTTGAAACAACTTTCCCATACCTATTTTAGCCAGAAAGAGTCCCTGTGGGTTTTGAAATTCGCCTGCCCTTTGAAGTCTATGGCGGTTCGCCGGGTTCGCCAGTTTGCAAACATTTGCTGGAAGTTCGCGTCCGCTGTTCGCGAACCCACAATTTGATGTTCGCTACATCACTATTTCCAATCACATCCATACGTCATAATGCAACGTATGGGTCATTTTGATAATTGTTTTGTTTAATATTTTGGCTATTTTGACCAAATAGCAGTTCTGTCCTATCTGCTTGCAGGGTTCGTTGGTAGGCTCTTTTTATCACCCTATTTGGGTAGCCGCGCTCTTTGAATCTGAGCCTTAGTTCCTTTGCCTGTCTTTCAAACACCAAGAGGGTGTCACAATTTCTCCTTAGGTGCAAGTATTGGCCAAAGGAGATATTGGATTTTAAGGCCAGGGGATGTTGGCTTGACCAATTCAGTAATACATTTGAAGCTGTAGATTTTGTGTGCACAGATGTATGTATTACTCCAGTTTCATCTTTAGTCAGATGTAGATGTAAAAAATCAATTTGATCTCTGTCTGTGTTGAAGGTAAAGCTCAGGCCCAGGTTATACAAATTGAGATTTCTAACAAACTGCTGGAATTCCTGGTTTGTACCATCCCAAATGGCAATTTCTCAGAAAGGGGGAAATGGTGCTCATAGCTGATCCCCGAATTTGATGGTAATCTATCTTGTTAAACAGGAAAAAAAATTGTTAGAATAAATTTTAAAAGCTTTAAAATTAAGCCATTAAACTCTGTGAAGTTGTTCCCTTTTTCCACAAGAAAGTATCTGCTGATAATCCACAATCATGGGGAATACTTGAGTAGAGTTGCTCTCCATTGATTGTTGCAAGTAGAGCATCATGAGGAACATGCATTCCATCAACCTGTTTCAAGACATCTAACATGTCTGGACCAGGAGAGGGAGATTTTCATTTCTGACCCTATGTGGGATCTAACTGCACTGGCTTTTTGAATCCAACCGCAAGTATTGTGCATTCAGTTGCCTATATGTATATATATATATATATATATATATATATATATATATATATATATATATATATATATATACATGTGCACTTCACTACTCAGCAAAACCTGCATTATAGGTTTAATGATGTATCAAATGTAGATTATGCATTTCATGTGAGTATTATTATCTGCTTTTATTTGCTACGATTAGCTTGTTTGCTTACACAGTTGGTAATCCAGCCACTTTATTTATATTCTAAACCTGCATACCATCCTTCTCATTCTTTTTGTTTTTAATTGATATAGTGTGATTCATTTTTTTATCTTTTTCATCCTAGTCCTATCCCAAGTTATTCTGGAGTGATCCTGTGATTAATAGTTTTACTGACATATGAGGATTACAAGACAATATAATTGAATTGGTGCAGTATTGCACCCTCTTGTAACTACATTTATACTCTTGTTTATATTCATATTCATATCAATATTTTTGACTAGGATGATATTCTAATCATCATGAATAATACACGCTACAGCGTCTTTTCTTAAGATTACTTCTTTTACATTTTCCCGTTGCACAAAGTTATGAACATTTACACACAGTAAATGACATAGTTTATGATACATTTCAGTTAGCTGCGCAACATAGAAACTACCTTGCAGATTATACTGAATAGGAAAGATGTCTAGAAGAAGCAGCACTATGTCAAATGCCAAGGCAGATGAGGGAACAGTTCACTTTCATTTACATATTTTGTAATGTACCAAGTCCATTGCAGAATTAAAAAGCTTAATGCAAATTCAAGAGATATTTCTTTGTCATGGATTAAGTTGTGCAACTTTTAATCTTCCAGATCCAAGAATTATAGACGACATAAACTTTGAAGAGTATGACTGTGATGTGGAAAAAAAAGCAGAAGAAAAAATAGCCACTTTAACTACATTGCAATTGGAAGCATTTAATGCCATACAAAAAGCACTAGATGATGATATGCTCAAAGAGCATTATTTCTATCTAGATGGGCCCGGTGGATCTGGGAAAACGTATCTATATAATTTATTTATGAATTTAATTAGAAGTCAAGGTGACATAGTAGTTCCCTTTGTAACTACTAGAATTGCTGCCCTTTTGTTGGAAGGTGGTAGAACCGTTCATAGTGGATTTAAACTTCCAGTTCCCATTTTGGAAACAACAGTATGGGATATTAGAATGACATCATTTCAAGCAAAAAAACTTAAAATAAGTAAACTCATTATAACTGATGAGGCAACAATGATCTTTTGCCATGCTCTCAAATGTATTGATCGGTTATGGCTAATGATTTGCCTTTTGGAGGCAAGGTGATGTTGTTAGGTGGCGATTTTAGACAGTAGCTTTTGTATATGAAAATCGCACAGACATTGTGGTGACATGTATAAAGTCCAGTCCACTATGGAAACTATTTACACACCTTAAATTGGAGAAAAATATGAGATTAGAAAGCCAAAATGATTTCAATGGTTGGTTAATTAAAATTGGCAAAGGCAAAACACAGGTCATAAGTAATTTGCCTGAGGATAATGTTCAAATTCCGCTGGACATGATTTGTAAATATTCACTAATAGCAGCTATATTCCAAAATGGAATAAGTAACAATGATTACTTAGAGCTTGCACACAAAGTAATATTAACATCTAAATATAAAGATGCATTGCATCTGAATAATGAAATCACAAAATTAATATATGGCACCCAAAAAAATTATTGCAGTGCATATTCTGTTCTGGCTGATGACAGAGTGAAGCAAACTTCACAATTGAATTTATATATTCATTAACACCATCTGGAATGCCATCACATATTTTGTAGCTCTAAAAAGGGCTAATTGTGATGTTACTGAGAAATATGAACCCAAAAAAAGGACTTGGTAATAGGACCAGATTAATTATTAAGGATTTAAGAGAGAATTTCATACATGCTGAAATTCTGAATGGTACCCATAAAGGAGAGAGTGTTCATTCCAAGAATAGGTTTGGCTCCAAGTGACAGGGGTTTACCTTTTGTCCTTCAAAGAAGACAACTTCCAATCATAATGGCATTTTCCATGACCATCAATAAATCACAAGGTCAAACTTTCAAGTCTGTTGGCCTGTTATTGGAGGAACCAGTATTTGCCCATTGACAACTCTATGTGGCATTCTCAAGATGCAAAAATTAATTAGAATTTAAAGTCTTGTTTAAAGAACCAGAAAGTCAAGGTGAGTTATTAGAGGATTTCAGAGTATTTAAAAAACACATTGTATATGATGAGGTGTTGTTAAAAAAAAAAAAGGAAAGGATAAAATGTTATGGACATGTAAATAATATGTGTAATGGACAGAAATAGTATATATGTATATACTTAACATGCGTTATTAGTATTGGGGAGATTAAATGATCTTTATTCAAGTGTAAATTATTATTTAGTAATTTAGCAGATACGACATTTTCAGTATTATTGTATAACAAAAAAAATGTAATATGACATGTAAAAATATTAGTTGTACATTGTAGTATCTTCATGTTTAGTAAAAAAATTAAATGGATGTAGTTTAATATGAAGTGTTCAGTTTTTGTTTAAAGATAAAAAAAAATATTTGGATTTAATCAAAATATTTATAGTTTAAGGGATTCTATCAAGTATTCCACTTGGAACATCACATGTTAAAGTAGTAGTTGTACATTGTTAGGATGATTCATGTATATTACATAAAATAAATGTTTACGTTTTCATATACAGATATTGTCCATTATTGGTTTATAAAAAAAAAATTGATTTACCGTATATACTCGAGTATAAGCCGAGTTTTTCAGCTCTTTTTTTAAGGCTAAAAAGGGCCCCCTCAGCTTATACTCGAGTCACTCTCCCCCCCCCCCCCCGTTTCTCTCTACCCACCCGTGTCTCTCTACCCCCCCTCGTGTCTCTTTCCCTCCCCCCTCCTCATCCTCAACTCCCCCTCATTCTAAACCCCCCTCCTCATTATACCCCTCTAAATACCTACCCCTCTCTCTTTCCCCTCACTTACTTGCATCTGAAGCTTCTGCTCCGGCCTCCGCTCCTTCCAGAGTCTTCACGTGGCGCGCATGTAACGTCACGTCATTAGCATATACCGGGTGCCGGTTGAGGATGGGGTTGAGGATGGGGAGGTTGAGGAGGGAGGTTGAGGAGGGGTTGAGGATGGGGAGGTTGAGGTTGAGGAGGGGGGTTGAGGAAGGAGGTTAAGGAGGGAGGTTGAGGATGAGGAGGGAGGTTGAGGAGGGGGGTTGAGGAGGGGGTTGAGGTTGAAGAGAGGGTTACGGATGGGTGGTTGAGGTTGAGGAGGGAGTTTGGGGAGGGGGTTGAGGATGGGGGGGTTGAGGAGGGAGGCTGAGGATGGAGGTTGAGGAGGGAGGTTGAGGATGAGGAGGGAGGTTGAGGATGAGGAGGGAGGTTGAGGATGAGGAGGGAGGATGAGGAGGGGGTTGAGGATGGGGGGGGTTGAGGTTTGAGGACGGAGGTTAAGGAGGGGGTTGAGGATGAGGAGGGGGTTGAGGATGAGGAGGGGGGTTGAGGAAGGAGGTTAAGGAGGGAGGTTGAGGTTGAGGATGAGGAGGGAGGTTGAGGAGAGAGGTTGAGGTTGAGGATGAGGAGGGAGGTTGAGGAGGGAGGTTGAGGTTGAGGAGGGGGTTGCGGATGGGGGGTTGAGGTTGAGAAGGGAGGTTAGGGAGGGGGTTGAGGATGGGGGGGTTGAGGTTAAGGAGGGGGGTTGAGGAGGGAGGTTGAGGATGAGCAGGGAGGTTGAGGATGAGGAGGGAGATTGAGGATAAAGGTTGAGGAGGGAGGTTGAGGATGAGGAGGGAGGTTGAGGATGAGGAGGTAGGTTGAGGATGGGGAGGGAGGTTAAAGAGAGGGTTGAGGATGAGGAGGGGGTTGAGGATGAGGAGGGGGGTTGAGGTTAAGGAGGGGGTTGAGGATGAGGAGGGGGGTTGAGGTTAAGGAGGGGGTTTAGGATGGGGGTTGAGGATGAGGATGGGGGGTTGAGGAGGGGGTTGAGGAGTGGGGGTTGAGGATGAGGGGGTTGAGAAGGGAGTTTGAGGATGAGGAGTGGGGTTGAGGAGGGAGGTTGAGAATGAGGAGGAGGTGAAGAGACACAGTGAAGGGAGAAGGGGGAAGAGACACAGGGAAGAAAGAGGGGGACACAAGAAAAGGGCACACAAGAGGTTGATACAGAGGGCACAAGAGGGACACAGGGGGCAGCACATTTCCCACCCTCGGCTCGAGTCACTCATTTTACCCAGTAATTTGTGGTAAAATAGGTACCTCGGCCTATACTCGGTTTGGCATATACTCGAGTATATACGGTAATAAAAAATGATGTTTTTTAAGGGTTGACAGCAGCTGTGCAGAAAAAGACATATGGTACATAGAGACATAGTACAAAAACAAACAGAAAACACAACGTATAGAACAAAATCATACCATAATTTTTGACGGGCAAGTCGCTAGTTTATTTATAATCCCAATATGCAAAAGATTGCCACCAGCAATCCAACTTATATAAGTAAATATTACATTGTTTATGTAATTTTATCAGTTTCTGATCTGACAAATATGATCTTGTGTTACTATGCATTTATACTTCCACATGGTAAATGTCAGAGGGGAAAATGTTTCCACTGCACTTCATCTTTCCACAGCTTTTATGATACTATGTAAATTGATTTATTTAAGAATGACTAAATATAGCAAAAGATGGTTGACATTTTTTAAAGCACTCTATTCAATAGAAAAAAGGCAAGAGATATAATTTGTATATTAGAGTACAGATACAGTGCTGGCCCCATCAGTCCATCTAATATGTTGTTATAGGTAAAGTGTCTTCATGATTTTCTCAATTTAATTCCTTTAATCCATGTATGTTTAATGCATTTGTTTTAAAAAAGCAACATTCTCTGTGTGTACATCTTTAATCTCTTTTAGGCTGCCTGAAGATGCAGTGCAGTACATTGCAAGATATTTGTATATGCATAGAAATGTCTGTAAGTGTACTGAGTGTACAATATATATATACCGTATTGGTTCAAATATAAGCTGCACCTTTTTTCCGATTTTTGCGTTTGCGAGTTATATTCGCGACCGTAAAAAATTACTGCTGATTTGCGAGCTTGCGAGTTACGTGTGTGCGGCTTATATTCGGGAACGCAAAATCACTGCCGATTTGCGAGTTAAGGGTGGCGATTTGCATGCTTGAGACTACATTGTAGCAATTGAATAGCGATTTCGGGTTTTAGTGATTCTAGCATCCTGTAAGGCGTGTAACCTGCAAAAGAAGTTGCAGTACATGTTAGAAAGCCTGTTTCTTGCAATGACTGATCACTTGGAGAGAAAAGCATCAACAAGCCTATGAATGAGGCGTAGTTATGATGCAAGTTTCAAACTTGCAGTTGTTAATTATGCAAAAACAACAAGCAAAAGAGAGGCTGGAAAAAAATATGGATTGGATGAATCTATTGTGCGACGTTGGTTTGCCTCAGAGCAGAAATTGAAAAATTCAGTTTCCACCAGAAAATCTTTCAGGGACCCAAAACAAGGCAAATATCCAGAACTTGAAGCTGGGGTATAATGTTTTCCAAATACTGGATACCGTATATGGTACAGTATATGGTAAAATAAAATAACTATTTTATTCCCTAAATCTAATTGACTTTTGTCTTTTTCTCTCCAATTTTAAGGGTGCGGCTTATATTTGAGTACTTTCTTTTTTCAGTTTTTTCCCCTTGAATTTTACAGGTGCGGCTTATATGCGGGTGCGGCTTATATTCGGACCAATACGGTACACAAATCTGAATGGCCAACAACAGCATAAAACAAAAATATGCCCATTAACTAACCTACACATTTTAATATTGTAAATTGTACATACACATACTTTAATATATTATCCTTCCCATGTACAGCCACATAAGAACACAAATAAAATACACAAAACAAATATATATATATATTCTCTGTATATACATGCCGGTATATAAATATGCATATATAAATATATAGGCCCCTATTAAATTGCAAGGCCAGAGCTTTCATTATACAGGCCGTAAGTCTGCAGGCTTGAAATTTGCTACAGTTACAGAGCGATTCAATTGAACAAGCCCACAATTTAAGGGCCGAAAGTCGAAACGTAAGCCATGCAATCGTAAGGAGCATTTCAGAGATTCATGATCAACTACCAATTTAGAAACAGCCAATAGTAAATGAGACCATCATCATGACATCAGTAAAACATGGAGGTCAAACATCAATCAATTAGCATTTAGAAATCAGATATGCGATCAAACTCACAATCCGGCAATTTACAAAATGATAAAAATTAATGAATGAGAGCAAGAATAAGGGATCTGTGAAGTGCTTGGGGCAGTGTCCTTATCTATAATAACAAAAAAGGACTATAAATTGCTTCTTGTCACAGAATCTGGAAAAGAGGTTCATGGGTACTGTCGCACAATAAGAAGTATAGAGCACAAGAGCACAGTTCATCTCCAGCAGCACTGTTGTGATCTGATTGTCTACATTCAGAATAACACTTATATTGGTACATTCACAGTACAACATTGCAGAAAGGTAAACAGGCAAACAGCCAAACCACCTTAAAAAAGGGCACAATCCCTAAGAACAAACAGCAGCTATTGCAACTTGAGACTGCTTCACTGTGCAGTAGAGGCACTGCTTCCAAGTGTCCCATACTGTTTTGTAGGCACCTTGAGAGGGATCAAAAATACCCATTTGCAGAAGTACAGAACTGCAGAAATCAAAATCTACCTACCGCGGGACAAGCACAGGTACAAACTTTTGTGCAGCAAATCCAAATGGAAAAGTGTGAGTAATACCTCACCATTCAGACAAACTATATTGTAAAGTAAGACTCCTGGCTTTCAACCAAAATCTCTCCACTACATAGCCCTCTGAGGACACCAAGTGGTCAATTAAGGAACTCACATATCCCTACTGAACTCCAGCTTCACCATCTCAGGTCATATATATCTCAAACCTGCCCTCATCTACCGTCAAAAACCCAGCAGAAGCTATATATTGCAAGATCTACTTTCTGATGCTAAACATTAAAACCACTCTCACTATGTAAGCGCATCCCATACCCCATATATGGGGCACAACCTAGAGCAAGGCGACAAAACTGACAAAAAAAGCTGAATCTCCTGAAAAAAGTCAACAAAAGAGGAATAGACAGTATCTCAACAAGGAAATCATCTAAAAACATACAGAACTACCGCACGCCAAAAACAAGTGAACAGTCTTTCCCACAGCCACCCTTAGCACCTAAACACCTACCGACGTTAGCGATGGAGGCCACAGCCCCAAGCACGATGGCAGACATCCAGGAACTGAAGGATCTGATTTCTTCCTTCAGAACAGAGATTAAAGGGAAAATCCAGAAAGTGGATGCAGAGCTCACAGGGGAAATCAAAGCAGTTGACACTAGGGTGACATAAATGGAGGAAAAATACAACAACCTACTGCAGGGGTACACCCAATTGGAGGAAGAGATGCATACCCTGAGAGAAGAGCAGAGGCAGCTCCAATATACACAAGAGGTCTGGGAAAAAACGGTCTCACAGACAAAACATCCGCATTTGCAACCTCCCAGAAATGTTAAAAGATCTCCACCAGTACCTACTAGACCTCTGCAAAACACTCTTGCCGAACCTAGAAGAAGAAGCTTTCATAATAGATTGCAGACATAGAGCCTTGGTGGGCCGCCCTTCCCCTGGAAAAAGACTGAGGGATGTGATAACGAAATTTTACTGTTACACAACTAAAGACCTCTTTATGAACGCGGCAAGACCAGAAATCCCGGAAATTGAAGGAGGACAGCCAAGCATATATGCTGACCTCTCCCCAACCACTGTGTACAAAAGGAGACTGCTAAAACCCATTTTGGAGATTATCTTAGCCCCGTGGTGGAAATATCATCAAAGTATTTTAGCAACAAGATAACTGTGTACTGAAAGATTGTTTTATTAAATTGCAAAGTACATTGTTATTGCCGTTCCTTACTCTAATACCCTATATATTTTACTTCTGCTTGCTTTTAGCTGTCTCCTCCCTTTTCTCTCTTTCCCTGCCTGCACCACTTACCACACCCCCTACATGGAGTCGTTCATCCCAAAAAATAGCAGCTAGGTCCCTTTTTCTAATCTGTCGACCCTTCGTGAACAGCTCATACCAGAGTCCCTACCCTAAGTCCTGCAAGTGGGAAAGGTGGTGAGTAAGGGCCTTAAAAATAGCCTCACATAATGTTCAAGGGTTACATGAACCAAAAAAAGGGGTATTGCCCTGGGAGAACACAGTCGTATGGATATAGAAATTGTCCTAATGCAAGAGACCATTTAAAAAAAAAATACTATCCCAAAATATTGGGGTAAACACTACACACAAACATACCACTCGACTGCCTCTGATAAAAAAAGAAGGGTGTCAATACTGATACATAAGATACTTTCAGCATAAATCCACCCAAAGAGATCAAGATGGGAGATACTTCCTGACAGAAGGTATTATTTATGAATGTAATATCTCATTGTTAAAAGTATACGCCCCGAATACTGGGCAAGCAGCCTTCTTCTATAGAATAACAGATCTAACGACTGATTGGCACCATTCAGCTTAGATCCTGGTGGGGCGACATGAATTCAGTACTAGACCCAGCAAAAGATAGATAAGGTTCCACAACCTCATCCATGATTCCTACAGCCACCAAATCTTTCCTATCATTGCTCAAAAGCCAAGGTATGCTCGATACGTGCAGGATTTTACATCCTAATGATAGGAAATATACACACTATTCAACTAGACCCAATTCACACTCCAGCATTGACTACATCTTAATCCAACAACACCTAACCCCAAACCTATCAGATGCAGAGATCCAACCCGTTGCCTGGTCAGACCATGATATAACTAGTATCTCTTTGAGTGACCTACTACTCAAGGGACGCTCTCCCACATGGGCTTTAAACCCAGCTTTCCTTAATGATGTAGAGTCAAGGGAAAATTACATAGAACTCTGGTAGAATTCTTTAATTTGAACAGTGGCAGGAAAGTGGACCACGCAGGATTGTGGGTCGCACACAACACAATACTAAGAGGCAAATGGATCCAAATTGGCTCCCTCTCCAAAAAAAATAGAGCTAGCCAAAATAAAAACATTAAATGCTAACATCTCAGCCCTCCAAGCCACCTCACCCCCTTTAAGACGCCTGTGGTCCAAGCAGAAATTCATAAACTAAAACAAGAATTGTATGAGATTCTATGAAGGAAGGTTGTAACCGTGCTGCAGAGAACGCAGTCTCAGTATTTCACATACACAAATAAAGCATACAAAATGCTAGCCAAAAAGCTCAATCAGCAAAGAGCAAACTCATTTATCCCCAAACTAAAGGTGGAGAATGATAAGGACATTTAGGGTGCCAAATGAAATCACAGAGGCATGACTTTCTTCTTTCCAAATAATAACAGTGAACAATCTGACCTGCTTGATATCCCAATATTAACTGCCAAAATCAAAAGAGCTGTAAAAGAGATTAAGTCACACAAAGCCCCTGGTCCAGACATGTTCACCAATTACTACTGCAAACAATGTATAGACACTTTATCACCACACCTACAAACTCTGTTCAACAATTTCCTGTCAGGTAAACAGATGAGAACAGAATTCATGGAAGCCAAGGCAATTGTCCTACACAAAGAAGACAAAGACCTATACTACCAAGTTTAATACATCCGGATCAGGTAGAGTTCATCCAGGGCTTAGAAGCTCCAGATAATACCAGAAGAATCTTAGATCTGCAAGATGTGACATCGGTAAAAAAAACTCTGATGATGCTGCTTTCACTGGATGCAGAAGATTGGCAAGGGTGACATACTAGTGAATGGTATTCTAGCACTTTATTCAGCTCCAAAAGCATGCATTGCATACCAGGGTTTCAAATCCCAACCTTTTAAAATAGCAAGAGGGACATGACAGGGATGTCCCCTATCCCCTTTTCTTTTCACGTTGTATATTGAAACCCTGGCTATTGCAATAAGAGAAAACCAACATATAAAGGGAATACAGATGGCAGATGCAGAACACAAACTGAGCCTTTTTGCAGATGACATCATGCTTACAGTCACTGAACCATTGACAAGCTTCCCTAACTTATTTCATTTTGGCAGCATTTCTGTTTTCAAAATATATCCTAGCAAAATTGAAGCTCTAAATGTCTCATTACCAAAGCACCTGGAATCTCAACTATCAGGAACTTTTCCTTTAAATGGGTCCAACACCAACTTAAATATTTGGGAATTTTCATCCCCAGACAATCTGGCCTAACGTACAATGCAAATTATCCCACACTTATAAAAAAAAAACACTAAATGTCATAAACACGTAGTTTTCCTACTGCATTTTTTTAACAAGAAAGGATTCATGCCATAAAAATGAATGTCCTGCCCATGCTTTTGTATCTCCTTTGCACTATTCCAATAGCGGTCCAAACACAGTAAATTGTGTTTTTTTCAGTGGGCAATCTCCCACTTTGTCTGGGATCTCAGAAAGCCAAGGATAAATGAAACAGCAATTATGGCACCCAAAAATAAGGTGGGTTTAGTCCTTCTAGACTTACTAAAATACTATAAAGCTTCCAGACTGGCTCAAATAACCAAATGGTTTGTGAAAAAGCAGGTGCCAGTGTGGGTAGAGATTGAAAAACGTGTCCTTAGGGAACGGAACCTTTTCATTAGCCAGGTATTATGGCTTAGCCTACATCACAAACTAAACATCTCCTCCCTTCCCAAAACTGTGGTTCAATCATTAGCTGTTTGGAATCAAACAAACAAAAGAACACCATTAATAGAATCAGGCTTGTGGCTCAGCCCCCTATGCTTATATCAGAAGAATACACCAATTAATAGTCTCTCACAATTAAAATGGTGGATAGACAACAAATATACTATAGTTGCAGATCTTTTAAGAGGAAATCAGCAGTGGTCCCTCACGACATTCAGAGACCAACACCACTTACCATCAAAGGAATGACTTAACCTATCTCAAGTAAACGCTAATATTACCAAGGTACTTAAACTTAATGCTTTAATAGCCAGGAAAACTAACTTTGAAAAATGCTGCATAGATAATCCCAATGGCAAAAAAATATATCAATTATATACAATTACCCCATCTAAACTTCACCATCAATATTCCTGGGAATCGTAACTTGCCATCACCCTGACCGACATGCAACAGAACAAAATACATAAACAGGCTCAAAGCTCCTCCCTCAACACAATCCTTAGAGAAAACTCACGCAAGACTATCATGAGATGGTACCTGACTCCAGCCAGGCTGAAACTTTCTGATCCATCGCTAGATGGCAACTGCTTCAGAAGATGTGATTCCCTGGCACCCTAAAACATGTCCTCTGGGACTGCCCAAAGATTGGTCATATATGGTTAGAGACATATAATATATTAGAGAGACTGTGGGGTCATAGGATCTCCCTATAACCAGAAGAAGCTTTGTTA
Organism: Discoglossus pictus; assembly: GCA_027410445.1. Taxonomy (NCBI): domain Eukaryota; kingdom Metazoa; phylum Chordata; class Amphibia; order Anura; family Alytidae; genus Discoglossus; species Discoglossus pictus. The sequence continues at coordinate 458,915,235 of CM050163.1, read as the reverse complement.
GGCCTTCCCATAGAGGGTCTATATAAAGAAGCTCAACTTTTATCAAGTCAACTATTTTTAGCAGTTAGGATTACAATAGCTAAAATCTTGAAGTCTGCAATACCCAAATATAGTGCAATCTTGAAAAACTTGAAAAACTTACATTTATACATTCTATGATCACTATCTTAGCTGACCTAGATACTTCCCACAGGAAGTGGGCTTCGTGTTGGGATACTTGGACCCTACCGCATTGGGTGGTAACACAGCATGAAAGGACAATGAGAAATATATAACTTCCAGTGAACCCACTACAATATACTACACCCCTTGTTTCCCTTCTCTCCCCTTCCCCTTTATCTATCCTTTCTGCTTCCTTCTACATTCTATCTATTATTACAACGGTGCTTAAGAAGTACATAAATGTGAAAAATGCTTTAAGAAAAAAAAAAACGAGTTAAATGGAAATAAGTGTATTTTGTTCATCTAACACTGTTATAACCGTTTCCTTCAAAAATAAAATAAAATGACTGAATGATCGAAGGAAGGAAATGTTCTAGTCCATGGGGGTGGCCTGATTTGTATTAACTCCTTAATTCCTGGGATCAAAATAACACGAAAATAAAACTTTTAAAAAAATAGAGTGAGACTGTTGTGCAATTAATTATAATGTCTTTCATTGCTTTCCCTGTCTTTTAAAATGCAGTATTGCTTTTTTATTTGCATTTACAGTGCTATGATAGGGTGTTTAACTCCCTTGTGAGTCCCATCTGGTACTCATATAATTTTTTTATATATTTGCCATTTACAGATGTAGTAACATTTGCGGGCTTGAGGAATTGTAGCAATTGAATAGCGATTTGCGATTGTTACATTTACGGCTTGAAAGATCAAAGGCTTAGCTGGGTTGGAGTTACGATTTTGACAATCGCAGGGATTTTCAGACTGTAACCCGCAAATTTTTGCGTGTAGCTAAAAGACGCCAATTGAATAGCAAATTAGTTTACATTATGGGCTCCAGTAACCAACAATTGCTTAATTGAATAGGGGCCATAGAAATGTACATAAATTAGTTTTCCTATAAACAGTATATACAAAGGGCTGTTTCTAAACAACCTGGTCCTAAGGGTGAAAAAAAAAACATCAACCCTTGGCAGCCTTATTAAATTGTGATTCAACCAATTGAATAGGGCTCTATATAAGCACAGAGCATATTTTTTTTCACAGAAGTTTTTAGTTAGTGAATTTCTATCCAAAAGCAAGGTCTCCAGTAACTAAAAACTTCTGTAAAAAAATATGCTCTGTGCTTATATAGAGCCCTATTCAATTGGCCGAATTGCAATTTAATAAGGCTGTGGGTGTCTGGACTTCGTTAAGTGACACAGTATAGCCAACATTTGCCTAGCAAATTAAGTACATTTTGTGTACCTAATCAGAACTAAAGTGTTTTATAAACAAATGAATAATATATGAATCTAAAACATGAAAGTTAACATATTTTATATGGCTCATTAAACAAGTCTTTAAATTGAAGAGCTGTGATCATATTTTGGTTCATAATTTCCCAGACTAATTTATGTCTATTTTAAATGTCTACATATCTTTTAAATATTTTGACATCAACTTGTGCTTTTAGGGGATTCAGAAGCTATGCTGAGGCATTAATTAGTTTCATTTAAATTAACTACTTATGTTATCATGTTTCATTGGTTAGAACCAATATCCAAATATTTGGTAGGAAAATCACGATTTTTCAACATACAAACAAAACATACTTATGTCTCAGAGAGTTTTTATCAAATACATTTGAATTAACAATAAAATAAACATATTACTAAACATCAAAGTTTTCTTTGCAGGAGACCAGAGATGGTAAAATAATTGTGATTTGTATATATATCCAGAAGCGATTAGGAAAGTATATGTACCACTGTGCCAGGATCCAAATGAGAAATGAGAATGCCTGACTGATTGCATACAGGACACAATGTCAACTTGATATAAATTGCACTAACACTTAGGATGAACATTTTCAATGCTCATAGTGTTTAGCTTTGAAAATCAAATCAAGTATATTTTTCACAATCTTAGCATTCACCAGACCAAGGCCCCTATTCAATTGAAGTCGGCCTTTACCTTCATACCGGCAGTAAGTATGCAGGCTTGAAATTTCCTACAGTTACGGAGAGATTTAATTGATCAAGCCCGCAACTACCTGGTCGAAAGTCTATACTGTAAACTAAGCACCCGTAAGTGGCATTTCAGGGCATGATCATGATCAATTAATCAAGGCCGTAACTACTAATTTAGAAATGGCCAACAGTAAATGAGACCGTCATCCTGACATCAGTAAAATATGGAGGTTAAACGTCAGTCAATTAGCATTTAGAAGTCCGATATTCAATCAGACTCGCAATCCATCAATCTACAAAATAATAAAAATGAATGAAGGAAATGTTCTAGTCCATGTACTAAATCCTTGATTACGGAGATTGATATAACATGTAAATAAAACGTTAAAAGAATATTTTTTTACTGCATGTTTGCGAGCTTGAGACTGTTATGCAATTAATTCTAATCTCATCGCCATCCCTGTCTCTTAAAGTGCAGTATTGCTTTTTTATTTGAAGTTACAGTGCTATCATCGGGTGTTTAACCACCTTGTGCGTCCTATCTACTACTCGTAGGATTTTCTTCTATAATTGCGTTTTACAGGTGTTAAAACATTTGCAGGCTTGAGGAGTTGTAGTAATTGAATAGCGATTTGCAATTGTAACATTTACAGGCTTGAAAGATCAAAGGCTTAGCTAATGGGAGTTCGAATTTTAACAACTGCAGGGATTTTCAGCCTGTAACCCGCAACAATTGCTCAATTGGATATGGGCCCATGTGAGGAGGGAGTATTTCCTTAGCTAGCAACACCAGATGAAAAGATGTTAAAAGTACCCGTTATGGTGAGAAATGGGTGAAATACTGTATGTATTCTGGCGTTGCTGATAGTATCCAGTTGACCAGAGGTGGAGTTCATCACTGTGCACAATCTATACTTTATATTGTTGGGGTGATCATATGTGAGTGAAAACACTTCTATTTCGTCATGCTACTTTAAAATATACTTGCACAATAACCCCCTCCAAAAATAAAATGCTTGTACATCTCTATTTTTTTATGATATTTTGGAATGGTCATGCATATGCCAATATGAAAAGCCATGCTGCAACATGCAGAAAGCAATTAAAGACACACTACCTGATTAAATAGCAACACAAAAACATGAAACTCATGCCATATTAACCCTTTCTCACTCACAGAGGCTCTAATGTGGACCCTAAAATATAAATATAATTGCATATACATCTCTCTCATCACATCTACATTTGGGAACACAAACAGTGACCATATTTCCCTGCCACAACGCATATATCAAGTACCCAGTGAACATTTGATTATTTGTTGTTCAGTCCTTCAGCCTTGTCCGACTCTCTGTGACCCTATGGACTGCAGCACATTTAGCTAAGTATCTGCCAGTGCTGTTCTACAAAGTTTGCATGCCAAAGATAATGGAGTGGATTGCCAGTTCCTTCTCAAGTGGACTGGGATTTGTCTGATCTCTCTGCTATCACCTGCCAACCTACACAGGCCCTGCATCGTTTAGCTCACAGCTTCATTGAGGTACACAAACCCCTTCTTCACTTAGCAATCCACACTTATGTAAATTGATGAATAGCAGAACATAATGGGAGGTCCCCAAATTGGACACCAAATCTTGGCACATGGCCACCAGCCATGGCATTGGACCTTCCAGGATGGGCGTAGCAGAGGTTACCCCTGATAGAGGTGAGTTGGCTGTTAAGGTCCGTGCCTCTGAAAAGCATCCATATGATTTTGCTGCCCCTTCTGATGGGTTCCAATAGATTTGTGTGGTGTATGTTTCCCTGGTCCCCTTCAGTAGTGCTAAGTGGTGGTGGTGAAGGGGCTTGTGTACTGCAATGAAGCTGTGAGCTACACCATGTAGGGTCACTCTAGGTGGGCACGTCATAGCAGAGTGGTCAGACAAATCACACTCCACTAGAGAAGTAACTGGCAACCCACTCCAGTATCACCTTTCATTTTCATTTTAGGCTCTTAGGGGAATCTTCCTACTGCACAGTATCACTAATTGGACTTGACCCGTGTATAAACCTTTTGTTATTATTAAATATGATATTTAGTATTATATGATATCTAATGCTAATATGACTATTATTCTATTTATATGTATTTATCTATTGCATGATAACTAGGACTCATTAGTTTACATCTATAGGAATGTGACACTAATGTGATGCATTTGGCTGTCCCAAAACCCCAACCATTGAAAACACACTGACATGGTTAGAACGGTATAAAAAAGCTTTATTATATATACAAACCACAATCAGAAACGGTCAAGACTGTGCACATTAATATCATGGATGTGGTGTGGGTGCGTCCCAAGAGAGCAAGAGGCTATTATTGGGAAAAAGGGGATACCTGCAGGGGGTAATGTGATAGTCTAGAATAAGCATGATGCATAGCACCTACCAGGGTCACATGTGGTCGCCACACCACTGCAACCAGAATCTGATGAAAAAAAAAGGATCATCAGAAATCACTTAATTTAATTGAAGAAACCATTAATGTGCATAGCACTTACAACTTGTCTAGATCTGCTCATTGAAACAGAAGATTCAACCTCTGGACTGTGTAATCCAATCCAGTTTCACACATACAGTGTGGTGACAAAACAAAAATCTGAAAAAGAGTGGTCAACTAAAAAAAGGCAGAGGAGGATAAAAAACAATCAACATGCATGTACGAATCAACATGCAACAGTGCTAGATACTGTCACTGTAATATACCAAGTCACCTGATTCCTATATGCAAGCATTACTAACTATTAGATAGTTCTCTGGATAATCAGCAATATGGGAAAATACCCATTAATACAGAGAGGACACAAAGGTCAGAAGCCGGATTAATTATTACTTACCGATATTGAGGTCAGGATCATATGCTTCACTAGTGCATATATCAATGCTGGCTGTCATTAACATACCTTTGTGAGACTTTGCAAATCCACTGCTATAGCAGTATTAGTCTACATTTAAGCTAACAACAATCATGTCTGAGATGTCTGGCTGTATTATAGCTTTAAGATTGTTGGAGCTACATTTTAAGGGGGCTGTCATTGACGGAATATCTACCTGAGAGGCACTGGGAAAACCTTACACCTTATACATTTTTTCCACAATGCTTGCAGATGCAGAAGATACCTTCATGGACCTGAAATGTACCTAAAACAAAAAAAAAGAGAAAAAAAAAAACTACAAAATAAGGCCTGAAAAAATCATAGGGACTGTAGCATCTCTTCTCAACAGCATTCCTCAGTGACCATCAATTGGTGACATGTTAAACAGAACCCTATGTGTCCACAGAGAAGAGGATCATGGTCCATGTGATGAGAGGTAGCCATCTGCATACAAAATATCACCATCACATAGGCCAAGTTCCAAGACTCTGTAGCCAGTCTAGATTAGGTTAACATTATGACCAATAGATTATCATTGAGGAGTGCTGTTGAAAGGCACAAACATGTCTGCAGCCCCTATGTTCTCCCCCACCTAGCCACAGGGAATCACATGCTCCCCGGCTGGCCGCCGCAGCAGTACCACTAGTGGCAGGGGCGGAGGCATGGTGGAAGGAGAGGAGGCCAGATAGGACCCACTAGATGATGCCTCCTCTCCTCCCTAGAGCGCCTCGCCATAACCTCCACATGATTGGCAGAGTTGCTGCCTGGACCCCCCGGAGACAGTCTAGTTGCTGGTGCATGAGGGCCAGCATCCCTGCCTCGGCAGCCTGGCTTGGTCGTGACAGTGGTGTGTATTGCAAATATGTGTAATCTGTAAATATGTTTAAGTATTAAGTGTAAATCCGTATGAGATAGAATATAAATCAATAAAAATGCAAACTACCTCTCTCAACTAGCTCCTACTCTCACTCCAAAAGACTCTAACCTCCAACTCCGGGACCTGCGTCCTACTTTGAATGAAAAATACAACACAGTTAATGTATGGGCATGTGGAACTCAAACTGATAAGCTCCCACTGTCAATCATATTTGTCTAGACCACTTTTGATTGGCTGAAAGGCCTATGTCGCACTACGTTATTACTCAATTGGATGGCTACGGGCAACCGCGGCTCGTCCGTCCCCTTAACAGCTTGCATGTGTGGAAAGGGTTTACGGGCTTGTGTCTCAAGCCCGTAACTCGCGCCGAGCTCGAAATGAAATGCTCTGTAACTCGGCCAAATGTCAAGCCTACAGCCGTTGCGTGTCTCATGTTGCACTTACGGACTTGGAATTTAATAGGGCTATTAGAGTGTCTGTGCTTGTTTTGTACCTACCCTCCTTTTATCTTTAATATCTTTACAAGCACCCTGTAGATGGTGTACCCTTTAAGAAGCTGCTATTAAACTGCTATTCCAACTGACAACCACTCAAAGAAAGAGGCACAAAGTATGTATACCTGAGAGGACTGTGATATGAGACAGCATTGAACAATGTCTAAGCCATAGACGAATACACATACTCAGTACCAGTATTTATAACTTTTATGTCCTGGTCTCCTATATAGCAATGGTCTACATCTATGTGTGTATGTTTTAATAGCCTTTGTGTGGTGGATAAACTATTTTTTAGCAAGAATGCTGTGAACTCCATCCATTTGGAACTGCTTTATAGCGCTACAGTATTTAAGTTAGAATTGAATTGTTCTAGCTACTATATTCTATTCCTTTCTCTTATTCACATTGTGCTTAGCTGGCTGAACTCATTTACTGACGTAGACTGTAGTTTCTCTTTTGCTGAGGTTACAAATGTGACATTTATATTCAGCCAATTAGTTAATTTGGAGTTACACATAGAATTAAAGTTTACAGTTAAGAGATAACTTTTTCTAAAATGAAATATTATCTCCAGTGTCTGCAGCACCTCTCCTGATCCTAACGTATAAAGTCCTCAATAGCAGTGCACCCCCTTATATCTCTGCTCTCTCACAAAATACCTCTTTGCTTTGCTTCTTCTTTCCTCCTCTCTTATCACCACCTCTCACTCCACCTTATCTTGTGCTGCCCCTACTCTATGGAATTCCTTGCATCACTCTACTAGACTATCATCTTCCCCCCCAAAAACTTAAAAAACTCACAAAAAATGCATCTGTGTGAATTTTTGTATGCTTACCATGTTCAGTCTTAATATGCACATCTGCACACTATACAGCATAATGTCGCTTACACCCCCAATACACAGTGCAACACAAAGTCAGATCTGAGAGGGGGGAAAATATGCTTTGTAAGAATTATATGACCAAATTTATTACAAAATAATATTAGAAGATATTGCGTATTACACTTTTTACTACTTCTTATATGGTACTTTTCATTCAGTTTCATCAGTTTTAATAAATTTTAAGTCATTTTCATTAACTAAGACACTTCTAATTTTTAGTGTTCTTATTAACTGAAATAATAATGGAATTTTTACACAATCTGCTTTCAAGATAATGTTTGTTGTTTCATTATAGTACATTAAGGGCCCTATTGAACAGAGCAAATAAATTAGAAAATGCCGCAACGACAGAATCCAAATCTGTAAACCATGCTTCGGCATGTAACGTTACTGGGTGTGAACATGATAAATTATTCAAAAATATTTGTCACTAAAACACCAAGGTTACATTTTAATCCCTTATTGTTTTGAAGTCTGAGTTGCGATTGGGCCCACACTCCAGAAATAAGGTAGTATGAAAAAATCTCTAAATATAATATTCTAGTCTATGCGAGTTTTATTATATGTATTAACATATTGATTGTCGGGATCGATATAATACGGAAAATAACCATAAAAAATATATTTTTTATTGAAAATTTGTGAGCTTGAGAATGTTGTGCTATTAATTTTAATACCTTCAGTTTTCCTGTAATTTAAAATACAGTAGTGTGTTTATATCTGTGCTACGGACAGGAGTTTAACCCCCTTGTGGGTCACCTCTAGTACCCGTAGGATTTTTGGCTACATTTGTCATTTACGCATGTGAAAACAACTGCGGTCTTGAGGACTTGTAGCAATTTAAAAGTTATTGTAACATTTATGGGCTTGAAATAACAAAGGCTTAGCTGGGTTGGAGTTCTGATTTCGCAACCGCTGTTGGTTTTCAGCCTGTAACCCGCAGATCATTTGCGAGTAGCTAAAAGAGGCCAATTTAATAGCTGTAACTTTTACGGGCTCCTTCACGGGCTTCAGGAACTACAAATAGGCGACTTTAATAGGACCCCATGCTTTTAACATTTTATGTACATTAAGTAAATTCACCATGAGGACTGAGTTGTCAGCTGGCGATTGTTTCTACTTAGCTGGATGGTATGATGGTATTAAGATGTGTTTTAAAGAAAATGTTTTTACCCATTTAAATATATTATTTTCATATTTAGCTTCATTTAAAAATGTTTAAACCTCCACAGTTAACTTAAGTTAACTTAAGTAAGCTTACAATAATAAATGCATTAAGTGACCTCATAGGGGGTATAATGTCATGTCATCAGTAATATCACAGATAATTTTACTTTTCATATTATATGTGCTGTCATGAGTGATGTCATAGCTTCTGTCGTTATTTCTATCATATATGATGTAATATGAAAAATATTTGCAATTTACTATTTTTTTCCAGTCTTGAATTTCCTGTGATGCAACCTTAACTAAAGATTAATGCCGTTTTTGCCATTACATTTCTAATGTTTTTTTCTCAATTTTATTATACTGAAAATATTTTTAATTAACTAATTTATTCTCTTTATTTAAAATTAAAAAAAAACTACACAGCTTTTTTTAATCAATGTATTGTTATATTATTTGAAGAAAAGTTAAAATAACGTTTACACTTTTTAAACAACTAACACATCAAAATTTACACATATAGGTTGATGATATAACATACTTAAAATAACATAAACAGGTTCATGCATAAAACAGCACTGTATTTGCTCTTTTTAACAAAATTGAATTTATTAATACTTAGTAAATATGTCTGGCTACCAAGAATAGGAAAAGGAAATGTTACATTAGATAAAAACAATTCTACCATACCAAAAACAACCAATATTTCTGTATATGTACACATATATATATATATATATATATATATATATATATATATATATATAAATAAATATATATATATATATATATATATATATATATATATATATATATATATACTAAACACATGATAGTTAATAAATATATAAAGTAGGGGTAGTCAGTTATGTTTTTTGTGGTTTACTCCAATTTATTTTGATTTAGTGTTAAATACTATACCAAGGGCCTGATTCAATTGCCCAATTCGTAAATTTATACACACTTAAAATCACTCTTAAGATTGCTACATATTCAGCAAATATTACTTATTGGCACAAATGAATTATTAAGTCACTAGAATGCATATACACATTTATTAAAAAAATCTTCCGAAGCCAAATTTATGAGTTCAAGGCATTTGCAAGTAGCTAATAGAATAGGGCCCCAGGCATATACAACTTCACTTAATTGGAATAAAACATAAAAGAGCCAGGAGACAATCATTTTCTGTTGCAAGGGCCACAGGAGGCCCTCAGGCCACCAGTTTGACACGTCTGAGCTAGATTATGAAATATTGTGATACATCTTTAAAATCAGAGGAGTAACTGCAAATAATTAAAATGAGTAATGAAAGCTCATCATTCAATATATAATTAAAATTGTGTGTGATCTCATGAAATCAATTAAGGAATAGAGTGACTGTGATTGCAATTGCTGGTTATCATTAATAACATACAGGCCAGTAGGAAAATAAGACAATGATCAATTTTGTTACCAGATGTTCTCTTGAAATCCCAATATGTTCAATGAGAAATTCAGTATTTCATTTCTGTACTTGCTTTATAGGAAATGTATTATACATTCCAGAGCAGTGGAGGATGAAAACTATTTCAATGACAAATAGATTCATAGAAGGAAATGAAATAAACTGAAATGGATCTGCTTAGGTCATGAATTGAATAATTGAATCAATCTGCAAAATCTTCCATGATTTTATACACCTGTCTAGTACATGTACTGCAATGGATTATGAATTTGCAATGGACGAAGATCCACAAATAATCACTTTAATATTTACTTGAACAATATGGGCACATTAACTGGCAAAAGCTGTTTTTTTTTGTGCCATAAAAGTCTATGTTTCCATAACAGTTTAAAATTGACTGCTTCCTTTCCATTTAAATTGAAGTTATATAAAAGAGAAATTTTTGTGCTCATTCAGGACAAACATAAACCCAGCAGTTTATATGTCAATGTACAGCACATCAGTAACATCATGTTCAGACATAAATCACAAGCGAGATCAAATTTTGTGTATGAGTAATAAAATATCTTAGGTATCTGATACATTGTACTTGTGAAAAACTATTCTAACTTCAGAGAATATCTATTGGGGATAATATGAACCTGACTACCTATGTATGTTTATGTTCACTGCATATTTAAAAAAATATTATAACCAAAGTTATATACATGTGAGCCCACACTTATACACAATGAAGGCCTGGAACTGAATCCACAAATATTAATATAGGAGAAAAAGGAAAATTGGAATACCGTGTAGTAGTGAACTGTATAGAGGGCAGTGCCACAAAAAGATTACTGAAACCAAGTGTAATAAAACATAACTTTTAATGAGAGTATTTCATAAAAACCAAAATAAAGTGACAAATGATAATTTGATATCTACTAAAATCTTTAGCTCTAGCTGGGTGCTTGTTTTCTCAATTCAGCAGATATGTGAGAATTGCTATGGAGTCCAATGATGCTAATAGTTCCTATAATTTGGAGGTAATAGCCCCCAACATGAGGGGAACAGCGCTATTCCCTTTGTGATCAGTGCTGCGATGGTGTTGGCTCAGGCTCAAGTTGGCACAAACAAGGCTGTTACTGAGTAATCACCAGAACTTTATATACATAGGATCCCCTAACAAATGTATAAATATAGTCAGATAGATAAGAGTCACTATCAAATCATATCCCAATCCCTATGTTAGTAATATTTGAGTCACGTATGACTAGCAAGGGTCAGTGTTGATGGAGGCATCTGTAGTCAATCAGCGTCGGCTAAGTGTTACGTGCTTCGGCCTCGTTTTGAGCCTTTTAGAAAACATTTACATTTTACGGCCACCATTTTTTTCCTCGCTTTGACGATTTTCGGTCTTTCGATCACACCCCTCACATTTTTGTAAATATTTTATTATATCTTTTCATGTGACGACACTGAAGAAATTAAACTCTGCTACAATGTGAAGTAGTAAGTGTACAGCCTGTATAACAGTGTAATTTTGCTGTCCCCTCAAAATAACTCAACAGAAACAGAGAGCCATTAATGTCTAAACCGTAGGCAACATAAGTGAGTACAACCTTAAGTGGAAATGTCCAAATTGGGCCTAAAGTGTCAATATTTTGTGTGGCCACGATTATTTTCCAACACATATTTGTGTATATATATATATATATATATATATATATATATATATATATATATATATATATATATATATATATCATTGCATCTAAACATCTCTGCATCTCTGACCTGTAGGTCTGCTCATGCTAGATAATGTGGGAGTCAGACATACACTAAAATGAGTTGTGGAATGTCCCCCCAAGTCACCTACAGAGATTTGCATGAACCCTCAGCCGAAACGAATGATGATAGACCAAAATTTTAAGTGGTGATATTACCAAAAAATAAAAAAGCAGAAACAAAAATTATTTTTGACCCATAAGTGCACATACGCTGAATAATTTTAGCCATAAAACATTTATTTATGTAGAAGATAAAAAATTATATAGGACTTGATTTTCTAGTGAGTTAGTTGACTAGTAAAAACTGGAATAATCACTGACAGTTAGTAACAACTTAGCTTAGTAATGATCTAGCAAAATATGACCCAAAAATCTCTTAAGTAGAATACTTAAAAAATATACTCTCAAATATACTCACAAGAATTAGGTCTTGATTACTTGTAAAAGTTGTTTGTTTGAAAATCATGTTATAAATAATGTTGCTATTACAACAGAACTTTAATGTATTTGCGAGCTCTAGCTATGTGTAACTTCTCATAGCTTATGTGTACATTAGTCTACACTGCTATTATATGACACTGACTAATATTTAGCACATGCTCACAAAGGTCTATGATCACCTACTGTGGGACAGTAGCCTTTTCAATGTGTGAGTGCATGTAAATTGTCTTCGACTAAATGTGTACCCTGCAAGTCACTGGGAGTTAGGACATCTGCCTATCCACCTCCACCTTTATTTAAAAAAATAATAATTGTGGGAGCCACCTTCCCCCACCCTCTTATGTTTTGGGGTGGGGGCCTTAGCCTTTATCACATATAATAGTTGTCAAACTACGAAGCGTACAAAGCGAGGGGCTGCACTTGCGGAGGTGGAGGCTCTAATGCACCTCACAAGCGGTTACAAACACCCACAGAAGCGGGACTTTGAAAAAAAACATCTAACACGCAATGACTACATCTAACAAGCAATGACTAAATACGGACTTTCACAAAAAAATACGAGCCGCTGGACTTAGAACGAAAACATTATGGACTTACACTAGAATAATACGAGCCGCAGGACTTAGAAAGAAAAACATTACGAACTCGCAAAAATATGACCTTAACGGCCGAACCGCGCACAGATGAAAACATTAGAAAAACAATAAATACACACAAAAATTACATAAAAAACCTTACCTACACCGCCAACCCTGCTCATAGCGCACAAACTACACCAGGGGACAGCCTTGGATAAGCGCAAAAAGAAGATCAGCGCAGACCTTACAATGACATCAAAAGCGCCTCTGATAAAAAAATATACAACAACCAAGAGGCTCGCAATGAGCGCTGAAGGCGCTCATTGCAAACCACGCGATGAGCGCCAAAGGCACGAGGCTCGCAATGAGCGCCGAAGGATCTCAGTCGCTAGTAAATATATAAATAATATATAGCCACTAGCTCCCAAGAACCCATGTGGGCAAGGGAGAATCATCAACCTACCATGCATACCTCCCCATGTGGGTCCCTAATGACCACCATAGTCTGCTACACTTCCTCCAAAGGTACATAAGGATCCCCACAGGCCCTTTCACCCGTGAGGCCCATACTGGCTTCCAAGGGCCCAATATCTACCCCCTTGGTGGCTTATGTGGTCCCCCATGGTCACTTACTCCTGGGGATTCATAAAGTCCCTTATAGTCAATATGGCATTATGTGAGTCTCATGGAATCCCATGGTCCCTATGTACACCGCCCTCCATGTGCGTCCATACTGCCCGCCATAGTACATATTACTACCCCGCAATACTAAACTAACACTACAAATTCTAAACTACAAAATACATAAAAATACTATTACAATAAAAAGGCAATTAAACCTTTAAATATAATTTAATTAATATGTTACCTTTCGTGATTCCAGCACTGTCAACTGGTGCCCTAGACTTCAGTCCTGGTGTGTTGGCACATCTTTATTGATGAAGACTTGATTGAAAACAATTATTTCTCTTTTCAGCTAATTGGAAACGATTTCTAGTTCCTTCCTTCAAAACTATGATTCTCTCTTTAAGGGTGGTAAAACAAATAAGAAAACGGGTGTGCTAAAAAATCAATCAATATGGATGTACCCACATACCAGTGGTGGAGAGGATCCAGGGCATTACTTGACAATGGATCCATGCAGTGTAAAGTATTAATTAACTAATTATTTTTAACTGATTTCATTGCTTTTTTCTAAAAGTGTATTTTATTTTCATGGTAATTCTTTGTTTAAGTAACTTTTTTTAAAATATTATTGTAATGTTTCATGTTTATTTTACAGTAGTGTTTTAAAGTACTTTTATATTAAGTGTGTTTAGCATTGGAGGATAATGTTGGGGACTATGGGGATCCCATGAGGGGGGCAGGGACAATGGGTATCCTTATGGATCCCCTTGTGGGGAAGGTAGGGTTTGGGAATATGGGCATCCACATGAACCCCCATGAAAGTAGGTTAGAGCCCTTGAACATCAGTGTTGACTCCCAGGAGTGATAGGGACCATGGGGTCATTAGGGATATGGGATGCCCTTGCGCATTGTGTAGCAGACAATGAGGCTCCTTAAGAGAGGTCCTCATACATAGTGGTAATGTAAGGTTTGAGGGTTGATGGAAATCCCCTAGCCTACAGAGGCTCTTTTGAGCTAGGCTGTGCCTACTTATGGAAATAATTAGGAGCTAAGGACCCCTACCCTAAACAAAAGGGGGCCTCATGGACAACCCATTTATTGAGGGGATCCCAGGCCCCCAAAACAAGTGTTATTAGGGGAAGGGGGAGATGGGGGGGGGGGCGGCAGAAAACCCTCCTGCATGCACTTTTTAATTTGGATTAACCCTTACCCTGCTGAGGAAGGGGTTATTTGCATATAGATATTCCATAGCAACTTATGTTGTTTTACTCATCCAGCCTGTGCAGGAACAGACTTTTCCTCCCTATATAATGCCCCTCTTTCATCTGTAGGTCAATCTAATTCCTTTCCTATAGAGATGTCGTGAATAGTTCGCCGGCGGACAGTTCCCGGCGAACATAGCATGTTCGCGTTCTCGGCGAATCGCGAACATATGCGATGTTCGATCCGCCCCCTTTACTTTATCATTGAGCAAACTTTGACCCTGCAACTCACAGTCAGCAGACACATTCCAGCCAATCAGCATCATACCCTGCCTTTCAGACCCTTTAACCTCATGGACAGCAGCCATTTTGGAATCATAACTAACTTGTAGTCTTACTGAGAGGAGGCTGAGTGTAGGTGATACTGCATCAATAGGGAAAACCATAGCTAGGCTACTGTACACAGTGTGCAATACAGTCCTGAAGGACTCTTTTGATCTCTGCTGCAAGGACACCCCTGTGTCTCTTCCCCCCCTTATCATCATCCTCCCCTCACCTTAGCACCCAACCCTAACACCCCTCACACTTATCCATAACACCCATCAACCTAACACCTAACCCTAACACCCCTCACACTTATCCCTAAGACCAAACACCCCTCACACTTATTCCTAACATGCCTCACCC
This sequence comes from Discoglossus pictus, assembly GCA_027410445.1. Classification (NCBI taxonomy): domain Eukaryota; kingdom Metazoa; phylum Chordata; class Amphibia; order Anura; family Alytidae; genus Discoglossus; species Discoglossus pictus. The sequence goes on along the minus strand of CM050163.1, from coordinate 458,900,031 downwards.
TAACACCCCTTACACTTATCCTTAACACCCCTCACCCTAACACCTAACCCTAATACCCCCTCACAATTAGCCCTAACACCCCTTACCCTAACACCTAACCCTAACATCCCTTACCCTAACACCCATCACACTTACCCGTAACACCCCTCACCCTAAAACCTAACCCTAACACCCCTCACACTTATCCCTAACACCCCTCACCCTAACCCTAACACCCCTCACACTTATCCCTAACACCTAACCCTAACATCCCTCACCCTAACACCCCCAACACTTATCCCTAACACCCCTCACCCTAACACCTAACCCTAACACCCCTCACACTTATCCCTAACACCCCTTACACTAACACCCCTCACACTTATCCCTAACACCCCTCACCCTAACACCTACCCCTAACACCCCCCACACTTATCCCTAACACCCCTTACACTAACACCCCTCACACTTATCCCTAACACCTAACCCTAACATCCCTCACCCTAACACCCCCGACACTTATCCCTAACACCCCTCACCCTAACACCTAACCCTAACACCCCTCACCCTAACCCTAACACCCCTCACACTTATCCCTAACACCCCTTACCCTAACCCTAACACCCCTCACACTTATCCCTAACACCTAACCCTCACATCCCTCACCCTAACACCCCCCACACTTATCCCTAACACCTCTCACCCTAACACCTAACCCTAACACCCCTCACACTTATCCCTAACACCCCTTACCCTAACCCTAACACCCCTCACACTTATGCCTAACACCTAACCCTAACATCCCTCACCCTAACACCCCCCACACTTATCCCTAACACCCCTCACCCTAACACCTAACCCTAACACCCCTCACCCTAACCCTAACACCCCTCACACATATCCCTAACACCCCTTACCCTAACCCTATCACCCCTCACACTTATCTCTAACACCTAAGCCTAACATCCCTCACCCTAACACCCCCCACACTTATCCCTAACACCCCTTACCCTAACCCTAACACCCCTCACACTTATCCCTAACACCTAACCCTAACATCCCTTACCCTAACACCCATCGCACTTATCCCTAACACCCCTCATCCTAACACCTAACCCTAACAACCCTCACACTTATCCCTAACACCCCTTACACTAACATCCCTCACACTTATCCCTAACACCACTCACCCTAACACCTAACCCTAATACCCCCTCACACTTATCCCTAACAGCCCTTACCCTAACACCTAACCCTAACATCCCTTACCCTAACGCCCATCACACTTATCCCTAACACCCCTCACCCTAACACCTAACCCTAACACCCCTCACACTTATCCCTAACACCCCTTACCCTAACCCTAACACCCCTCACACTTATCCCTAACACCTAACCCTCACATCCCTCACCCTAACACCCCCCACACTTATCCCTAACACCTCTCACCCTAACACCTAACCCTAACACCCCTCACACTTATCCCTAACACCCCTTACCCTAACCCGAACACCCCTCACACTTATCCCTAACACCTAACCCTAACATCCCTCACCCTAACACCCCCCACACTTATCCCTAACACCCCGCACCCTAACCCTAACACCCCTCACACTTATCCCTAACACCCCTAACCCTAACACCCCTCACACTTATCCCTAACACCTAACCCTAACATCCCTCACCCTAACACCCACCACACTTATCCCTAACACCCCTCACCCTAACACCAAACCCTAACACCCCTCACACTTATCCCTAACACCCCTCACCCTAACACCTAACCCTAATACCACCTTACACTTATCCCTAACAGCCCTTACCCTAACACCTAACCCTAACATCCCTTACCCTAACACCCATCACACTTATCCCTAACACCCCTTACCCTAACCCTAACACCCCTCACACTTATCCATAACACCCATCAACCTAACCCTAACATTCTCACACTTATCCCTAAGACCTAACACCCCTCACACTTATTCCTAACATGCCTCACCCTAACACCCCTTACACTTATCCCTAACACCCCTCACCCTAACACCCCTCACACTTAGCCCTAACACCCCTTACCCTAACACCTAACCCCCTCACCCTTATCCCTACCACCCCTTACCCTAACACCCCTCACACTTATCTCTGTGTCTCTTCCACCCCTTATCATCAAGGGAGGGTAGGATGATGAGGGAGGGGGGAAGAGACACAGGGGAGGATGATGAGGGAGGGGGGAAACAGACACAGGGGAGGATGATGAGGTAGGGGGTAAAGAGATACAGGGGAGGGTGATGAGGAAGGGGGAAAGAGACACAGGGGAGGATGATGAGGGAGGGGGAAAAGAGACACAGGGGAGGATGATGAGGGAGGGGGAAAGATACACTGGGGAGGATGATGATGGAGGGGGGAAGAGACACAGGGGAGGATGATGAGGGAGGGGGTAAAGAGATACAGGGGAGGATGATGAGGGAGGTGGGAGGATGATGAGGGAGGGGGGATGAGACACAGGGGAGGATGATGAGGGAGGGGGTAAAGAGATACAGGGGAGGATGATGATGGAGGGGGATGTTAGGTTATTTATGCCCTTTATGGATTAAAACCAGACTCTGCATCAACTATGTAATTTTCCGTGGGAGTTTTGACATGGATCCCCCTCTGGCATGCCACAGTCCAGGTGTTAGTCCCCTTAAAACAACTTTTCCATCACTATTGTGGCCAGAAAGAGTCCCTGTGGGTTTTAAAATCTGCCTGCCTATTGAAGTCTATGGCGGTTTGCCGGGATCGCCGGTTCGCGAACATTTGAGGCGGTTCGCGTTCGTGGTTCGCGAATCAAAAATTTTATGTTTGCGACATCACTACTGTCCTACTTTGAATACTATGTACTTTAAGGAACTGATTTGGTCTTTCGACTCACCTGGTTAGGGAACTACAATAGATCTCTGATTGAGCTTTTCACAGTACTTTTTCTGTTAGCAACAAGGAGAGAATTTATAAGGTATGGCTAACCCTAACATCCCTTACCCTAACACCCATCGCACTTATCCCTAACACCCCTCACCCTAACACCTACCCCTAACACCCCCTACACTTATCCCTAACACCCCTTACACTAACACCCCTCACACTTATCCCTAACACCTAACCCTAACATCCCTCACCCTAACACCCCCCACACTTATCCCTAACACCCCTCACCCTAACACCTAACCCTAACACCCCTCACCCTAACCCTAACACCCCTCCCACTTATCCCTAACACCCCTTACCCTAACCCTAACACCCCTCACACTTATCCCTAACACCTAACCCTCACATCCCTCACCCTAACACCCCCCACACTTATCCCTAACACCCCTCACCCTAACACCTAACCCTAACACCCCTCACACTTATCCCTAACACCCCTTACCCTAACCCTAACACCCCTCACACTTATCCCTAACACCTAACCCTAACATCCCTCACCCTAACACCCCCCACACTTATCCCTAACACCCCTCACCCTAACACCTAACCCTAACACCCCTCACCCTAACCCTAACACCCCTCACACATATCCCTAACACCCCTTACCCTAACCCTATCACCCCTCACACTTATCTCTAACACCTAAGCCTAACATCCCTCACCCTAACACCCCCCACACTTATCCCTAACACCCCTTACCCTAACCCTAACACCCCTCACACTTATCCCTAACACCTAACCCTAACATCCCTTACCCTAACACCCATCGCACTTATCCCTAACACCCCTCATCCTAACACCTAACCCTAACAACCCTCACACTTATCCCTAACACCCCTTACACTAACATCCCTCACACTTATCCCTAACACCACTCACCCTAACACCTAACCCTAATACCCCCTCACACTTATCCCTAACAGCCCTTACCCTAACACCTAACCCTAACATCCCTTACCCTAACGCCCATCACACTTATCCCTAACACCCCTCACCCTAACACCTAACCCTAACACCCCTCACACTTATCCCTAACACCCCTTACCCTAACCCTAACACCCCTCACACTTATCCCTAACACCTAACCCTCACATCCCTCACCCTAACACCCCCCACACTTATCCCTAACACCCCTCACCCTAACACCTAACCCTAACACCCCTCACACTTATCCCTAACACCCCTTACCCTAACCCTAACACCCCTCACACTTATGCCTAACACCTAACCCTAACATCCCTCACCCTAACACCCCCCACACTTATCCCTAACACCCCTCACCCTAACACCTAACCCTAACACCCCTCACCCTAACCCTAACACCCCTCACACATATCCCTAACACCCCTTACCCTAACCCTATCACCCCTCACACTTATCTCTAACACCTAAGCCTAACATCCCTCGCCCTAACACCCCCCACACTTATCCCTAACACCCCTTACCCTAACCCTAACACCCCTCACACTTATCCCTAACACCTAACCCTAACATCCCTTACCCTAACACCCATCGCACTTATCCCTAACACCCCTCATCCTAACACCTAACCCTAACAACCCTCACACTTATCCCTAACACCCCTTACACTAACATCCCTCACACTTATCCCTAACACCACTCACCCTAACACCTAACCCTAATACCCCCTCCCACTTATCCCTAACAGCCCTTACCCTAACACCTAACCCTAACATCCCTTACCCTATCACCCCTCACACTTATCTCTAACACCTAAGCCTAACATCCCTCGCCCTAACACCCCCCACACTTATCCCTAACACCCCTTACCCTAACCCTAACACCCCTCACACTTATCCCTAACACCTAACCCTAACATCCCTTACCCTAACACCCATCGCACTTATCCCTAACACCCCTCATCCTAACACCTAACCCTAACAACCCTCACACTTATCCCTAACACCCCTTACACTAACATCCCTCACACTTATCCCTAACACCACTCACCCTAACACCTAACCCTAACACCCCTCACACTTATCCCTAACACCCCTTACCCTAACCCTAACACCCCTCACACTTATCCCTAACACCTAACCCTCACATCCCTCACCCTAACAACCCCACACTTATCCCTAACACCTCTCACCCTAACACCTAACCCTAACACCCCTCACACTTATCCCTAACACCCCTTACCCTAACCCTAACACCCCTCACACTTATCCCTAACACCTAACCCTAACATCCCTCACCCTAACACCCCCCACACTTATCCCTAACACCCCGCACCCTAACCCTAACACCCCTCACACTTATCCCTAACACCCCTAACCCTAACACCCCTCACACTTATCCCTAACACCTAACCCTAACATCCCTCACCTTAACACCCACCACACTTATCCCTAACACCCCTCACCCTAACACCAAACCCTAACACCCCTCACACTTATCCCTAACACCCCTCACCCTAACACCTAACCCTAATACCACCTTACACTTATCCCTAACAGCCCTTACCCTAACACCTAACCCTAACATCCATTACCCTAACACCCATCACACTTATCCCTAACACCCCTTACCCTAACCCTAACACCCCTCACACTTATCCATAACACCCATCAACCTAACCCTAACATTCTCACACTTATCCCTAAGACCTAACACCCCTCACACTTATTCCTAACATGCCTCACCCTAACACCCCTTACACTTATCCCTAACACCCCTCACCCTAACACCCCTCACACTTAGCCCTAACACCCCTTACCCTAACACCTAACCCCCTCACCCTTATCCCTACCACCCCTTACCCTAACACCCCTCACACTTATCTCTGTGTCTCTTCCACCCCTTATCATCAAGGGAGGGGGAGGATGATGAGGGAGGGGGGAAGAGACACAGGGGAGGATGATGAGGGAGGGGGGAAACAGACACAGGGGAGGATGATGAGGTAGGGGGTAAAGAGATAAAGGGGAGGGTGATGAGGAAGGGGGAAAGAGACACAGGGGAGGATGATGAGGGAGGGGGAAAAGAGACACAGGTGAGGATGATGAGGGAGGGGGAAAGATACACTGGGGAGGATGATGATGGAGGGGGTAAGAGACACAGGGGAGGATGATGAGGGAGGGGGTAAAGAGATACAGGGGAGGATGATGAGGGAGGTGGGAGGATGATGAGGGAGGGGGGATGAGACACAGGGGAGGATGATGAGGGAGGGGGTAAAGAGATACAGGGGAGGATGATGATGGAGGGGGATGTTAGGTTATTTATGCCCTTTATGGATTAAAACCAGACTCTGCATCAACTATGTAATTTTCCGTGGGAGTTTTGACATGGATCCCCCTCTGGCATGCCACAGTCCAGGTGTTAGTTCCCTTAAAACAACTTTTCCATCACTATTGTGGCCAGAAAGAGTCCCTGTGGGTTTTAAAATCTGCCTGCCTATTGAAGTCTATGGCGGTTCGCCGGGATCGCCGGTTCGCGAACATTTGAGGCGGTTCGCGTTCGTGGTTCGCGAATCAAAAATTTTATGTTTGCGACATCACTACTGTCCTACTTTGAATACTATGTACTTTAAGGAACTGATTTGGTCTTTCGACTCACCTGGTTAGGGAACTACAATAGATCTCTGATTGAGCTTTTCACAGTACTTTTTCTGTTAGCAACAAGGAGAGAATTTATAAGGTATGGCTCTATGGGGTTATAGGTAGATGTTTATAACCCTCCATATCTTTACATTATTATTGCATTATAATGTATTAATTTGCTTAAAATGTATAAGAATGAGGGCCAAACTACCATGATAACAATTATCATTGGAACATTTAGCAGATCTCCTTATACCTGCATGCATATTATGTGTATTTATAAATGGATTGCCACCTGGTCTCCTAAAACTCATATCAACAAATTCAAACTTTTCCAAGAAGATACATAGAAACATTTGGGATACCTATAAATAAATATCTGTTCTTTTCTTTTTTAAAGTACAGAAGAGCATGTGCTATCCAGGATGCTGTTCCAGGAATGAACTGTTCATTTATCACTAGTATGTGTATATTTCAAGCCATAACTGATGATTTTTTGCACAGCAGCCAAAAACTTTGTCTTTTCAGCAAAGTCCTTTTCAAAATGTTCAATATTGAAAATGTTTTAAACTGAAGCACTGTGAAAGAACAAGTCACTGCTTAGTAACTTTGACATAAGGATTGTAATGCTATTAAGACTTTCAGCAACATACAGATTCTGAAATACAATCAGAAGTGGAACATGATATAGTACGAAATGTTGCAACCTAAGCAGTAGCAGAGCTAGTGCATGGGGGGCCCCGATGCAAAAAGAAAATTTGGGCCCCTGCCCCAGAACAGGGCCGTTCACCATTTTTTTTTTAGCCTCCCGGACCCACTCCAACATCAGCTCATACAGTACATATATATACATATCTGCACTTATATATATATATATAGAAACAAACTCGGGTGCTTCAGAGGGCCACGGTAGTCGCAGGAGGCCCACAGATGGCCTCAGTGACCGGTGGAAGGTTCGAGGGGGCCACAGAAAAGGCCACAGGTGGCTGCGAGAGGGTCCTGGGTTCCATGGAAGGCCGCAGGAGGGCAGCAGCAGGCCCTGGCAGGGCCCAGGGTCTTTGCACTGGCTGCTCCGGCGGTATCTCCACCTCTGAACCTAAGGTTCAGCCTTTATCTTTCATTGTTTCAGTCCTGTCTGGTTATAGCAACACAAACAAAAAAAAGATGTATATGTAATGACAAAGCATATGTGTTTATGTTCTCCCAAGACTGAAAACAAAAGGTCTCTGTTGAAGGCACATTGATACTTGTAATTATTTAAAATGCCTAACTCTGAATAGCAAATTTATCCCAGTGAGATTTTAGACTGAATGATTATAGCAGTCAAAATGTGAATAAGTAGTCTCCCAAGTTCATATGATGTGCAGAGTTTCTAGTGAACGTACTCATCTGATTCTACAGGAAACAGTATCATATCCATACCCTATAGAGATTATTTTCTGAAGCAAAAGATGGTGATTACTCATGCATAATTCTCCTATCAACTGGTAGAATCCTTGTTCTTGGCAATAGCAAAAGCACTGAAATACATGATAAAGAGATCAACTAAAAAAGAGGATGGTCACATTTCAAAAACTGGACTTTGTTTTTCTTCCACTAGATGGTAAAATGCTTTTGTCAGTAATCTTCATCAAACCATAAATAGTGAAATCACTATTTGTCAAAAAATACTTCCAATTAATTATAACTCCAGAAGACATTCTGTTCATGTAGTACACAATCAAAATTAAGCTAATTTCCTTTTCTCAATGGAGAGGCCAAATATATGTTCAATACTAACAAGATTTATTACTTTAAAAGTTCAAGAATGGTTGGTCATTTCAAAAAGCATAATTAAGCATTGAATACCCAAGCTAATGGGTAACATCTTCTAAAGATGTTCAGAAGAGGCAGCCTTATTATGTATATAAAGAAGTTCACAAGGCATTATTCAAGAGGCAGTCTTATAAGAACACTTTCTGTTCTTGACACAATTTTAAAAGGTAAGTGAAGAAAGGATCCATACAGAAATGTAAATATGAGTAAATGTATATTTATTCAATGGGATAATGGCAGGTTACATAAATAAGTCTGGTCAGTTATTATAATAATTTTAAAATTAAAACAAATTAAACACATGCAATATTCATGGATCAAACCAAAATATGAAATATATTCTTTATTTGCTATAATCATTAATATTTTTATAATTTATTTGTAAGGCTCCAACATATTCTGCAGCGCTATACATAAGTTGTAATCAAGGCAAAACAATATTAACACTTTACAAAAGATGGAGGGCCCTGACTTTGAGCTTAGAATGCAGTGTCCATAGAGCTTTCCCCAAAGCACATTGCAAGATAGAAAATTTGCAGACTTACAATCTAAAGATTTTGGGTGTGGTACAGGAGGGTAAAGATGCAGTGTGCATGTTAAGGAGGCAGGTGATAGGCTTCTTTAAACAGATGTGTTTTTAGTGAAGTTTTGAAGGATTTGAGGCAGGAGGATAGTCTGGTGGAGCGAGGCAAGGAGTTCCAGAGAATAGAGGCAGCGTGAGAAAAGTCCTGAAGGCGGGAGTGAGAGGAGGTGATGAGAGAAGAGGAAAGAAGAAGGTCATAAGCAGAGCGAAGAGGGAGTTGGGGTAATATTTGGATATGAGAGCAGAGTTATAAGGGCTTTGTAAGTTAGGGTCATGTTTTTAAATGTTATTCTGAATGCTACGGGAAGCCAGTGGAGTGATTGACAGAGAGGTGCTGCAGACACTGAATGTCTAGTACGGTAGATGAGTCTGGCAGAGGTGGGTAGGCCAGCCAGTAATGAGTTGCAGTAGTCAAGATGGAATATGATGAGGAAATGTATTAGAATCTTAGTTGTAGTTATGTATTTTGGAAATGTTTTTTAAATTGAAAAGACAAGATTTTGTTAGTGACTGTATATGAGGAATGAAAGAGAGGACATGGTCCAGTAAAACCCCAAGACAACAGGCTTGGAAGTTGGGAGTAATGGTGGCATTGTTGAGAGATGTGAGGAATTGATGCTGTAGTAGATGGTGGGAAGATTAGGAGTTCGGTCTAAGACATGTTGAGTTTGAGATGATGGGCGGACATCCAGGAGGATATTCTTGAGAGGCATTTGGAAACACTGGTGCTAGAAGAGAGGGGGATAGATCAGGTGCTGAGAGGTAGATTTGAGTGCCATCTGCATAGAGATGATACTGAAATCCAAAATAATTTTATTAGGGTGCCAAGTGATGATGTATAGATGGAGAATAGGAGGGGGGCAAGGACTGAACCTTTGGTTAAGCCAACAGAGGGAGGGGAGAAGAAGAGGTGCCAAAAAGGAGACACTAAATGTTCCATCTTGTAGGTATGATGAGAGAGCAGTATCTCTGATTCCAAGGGAGCAGAGAATTTGGATTAGTAGAGGGTGATCAACTGTATTAAAGGCAGCAGAGAGATCCAGGAGAAGTAGAATAGAAAAGTGACCCTATGACCTGGCAGTGAGCAAGTCAATTTTGTGAGAGTGTAGGGGTCGGAAGCCAAATTGGAAAGTGTCAAGAAGGGGGGTTTGGAAGAGATACATTGGGTAAGGTGAATGTAGACAAACCTCTCAAACAGTTTGGAAGTAAGGGGAAGTAAAGAGATAGGGCAGTAGTTAGTTGCAGAATCAGTGTCAGATGAGGGTTTTTTAAGAATGGGTGAAATTATGGCATATTTTAGAGATGAGGGAAACATGCCAGTGTTTAGGGAAAGGGTGAAGAGATGTGTGAGAGCAGGGATAAGTGTGGTAGAGAGAGGAGGGATTAGCTGTGATGGAATAGGATCTAGAGGACAGGTAGTAAGGTGTAGGCAGGATACTTCATCCTCTGTTACAAGGTCAAAGGAATGCATAATGGCTGTGGGATTAGGGAAGGCTGGGTGTTATCAGTTAGTTGAGATGAGAGAGAGTGTAATCCATGTTGAGAGAAGAATTAATTACAAATATTTTAATTTTTTTGCTTAAAATGTCCGTCTTCAGCTGTGAGAGAGAAAAGGACGGGAAGTGGTGGTGGGCGGAGGAGAGTATTGAAAGTAGCAAACAAACGTTTGAGGTTAGAGGACAGCATAGATATTAAAGATGTAAAATAGTGCTGTTTAGCAAGGTTGAAGGCATAGGAATAGGAGCGCAACATAAACTTGTAGTGGAGGAAATTTGCTTAAGTGCGAAATTTCCTCTATAGTCGTTCAGCAGTGCGGGAGCAGTACTTGGATGTATCGTTTCTGTAGTGTGCCATGGTTGTGAAGGAGAGCGAGGGCATCTGTGATTGGTTATGGGGGCCAGCGTGTCAAGGATGGAAGTAAGATTCTTGTTGTAGTGTGAGGTGGCAGTGTCAGTGAGATTGGTGATAATAATTAAAGTAATGCCTTATATGAAACATATGTTTTATATGTTAATAGGGAAAACATGTGATGGATAAACCTAGTTGCACTGTATATCTGTATTATTTAGAATCATTTTTTGAGTGTTAAATTGGTACATTATACATACCTCCATACATTTCAAACTGTTAAACTCTTTTATATTTTTGACAATTAGGTATTATTACCACTATTGTGTACAATGTTTACACTTATTTTTAAAGATATTATGTGCACAGTGTTCCATAAATACATTTATTCTGTTAGACTAGTCTTTCACAATTCTTTTAGACTTTAAGAAAAAACAACACAAGGAATTGGAGATATCAGATACAGAAAAGGACTCACGGTGCAATAAAATATTGCATCTAGCACCCAAAAACTATCCAACGGATCTATTGGAACAGTATGAAAGGGATGTGGAGTGTTCCCTGTTCTTAACATTAAAATAAACTCCATAGGTGTTTATTTGCATATGTAAACATAATTTTGTTAATAAGTGCTTAAAAGCTCTGGTTTTACTCAAACAGTCCCTGCAAAGTTCCACCCACTGTAGCTCCTTTGAAAAGCATTGCTTTCTCTGAACTTGATGGTACAGCCCATGAGTGTCAATTTCAACTTCAGCTTTCACTGCCGGTTTTCCTTCCACTCTGGCCTTCCTGGTCCTCCTTGTCCGTATTGGACTATGCTGTAGTTTTCGATTCTTCTGCTTTTGGGAGATGTTCTCTAGTTTGTTGCAAATTCCTATCTTTCTCAGCACTTTTCTCAGCATCCTAGCATTCTATTTTCTTTATCTCTGACTTCATCCAGCTTCCTCCTTTTCACTAGTCTCTGGAGGAAGGCTGCTTCTTGCTGTTTGTTTAATTACTCTTGTCTTCTCAGTTGCTTTTTTTATTTAGCATTTATGTTATGCCCAGGGGGACCACTAGATTTTTGAGACCCTAGCCCATGTGATTTCCAAAACCAGGGGCTTTACCAGGACTCTGACATGGTAGGCAGTATGTGAGTATGTGGCCTTAACAAGCAGGAATTATTATAATGTCCATCACAACTTCCTGGACATTGGGACTTTGTGGCTATCTCAATTTCATGGACTTCAGGTTTGTGAGGTTTAAGACTGTGTGTTTTTTGTTTATTGCAATGTAATTTCCAACATTTATTTGTTGTATAAAATGTTATTATGTTGGGGAAACAATGGAATGGGGACCACAGGTCAGACTATATCACGTTGGAGCTCCTGTTCATGGGTTTACTAGTGGCAGTGTGATTAATCAAAGATATTGCAACAATGTTTTAAAAGTATCTGACAGGGGTACAATGTTACTAGGAACTAACCAGAGTCGGTAGAGGAAGAAAGCTTTATATTTTCCTGTTTCTGCCATTATTGAGCCAGTCCACCATTTTGTTAGGTGACTCCATTTACTGTTGCTGGACACATAACGGCCCCCCTCTCATTTAAACAGTCTGTCTCCAGGAAGTTATGCTTTGAACATTACCATTGGAAACTCCTGCCATGGGACTTTCCTGGCAAAAGGGAAACCAGATAGCGTGTTAATTACCCCCCCCCCAGGAAAGGGAATGTCCAGCTTGTAAGTAGGGAACACAGACCTGAAAAAAATAGAAGTATGCACAAGGGGATGCTAAAGAGAGTGTGCGGGGAAGGTGGTAATTTAGTCTCAGTAATCACTCGAGTTGCGGCATAATGTATTACCCCTCTTTTATGTTCATAGAAGAATAAAAGTATGAATAATTAAGTGGTGTGGTGGGACTGGGGAGGGGGTTAATAATCATTCTCTAGTAAGATACTGAGAAGGATTTTTATGCATATTATATATATGTATATATATATATATATATATATATATATATATATATATATATATATATGTTTTAATACCCTGTTTGAACTTATTTGCTGCCCTTAATGATTACAATGGAATCATCCTGTACCCTCACATTAGATGGGTTAGCAAGGTGACACAGGGCTACCCCCCCCCCCCCCCCCCACCACCACCACCACCAGATCCCAAGGGCTGGTATCATATTTAAGCACATATCACTAAGGGACTGTACACATTTATTCATCATATTTTATGTCAACTATACCATTTAGTCAGGAAGGATATCCCTTTGTACCACCTCTCACCAGAATACACTGGTCTTCTTTGGTGTGAATAATACTTTTACCATTAACCTATACTTGTAAACCCTTATGAGTAAGACAAATTCCCCTCTGCCTTGAGAGGTGGCATCAAAGGGCTGACCTAAGTCCCTACAAGTTAAGATGGCCATTTTGCCATTCAGGCTCGCTGTCTCTGCCCATTCATAGAGAGGAGGAAGAAAATTTCTGATATGAGCCTCGGACTGACCCTTGCCTTATGGTTTGAATTGTTCATGCCACATGTAAGAAATTAACTAATAATTAAATTAATAATGTATAATTTCTACAAATAATAAGTTATTTTGGACAAATTAATAAATGAACATATGAATAAGTTAAGTAAAAAGGATATATTTTGCATACATCAATATACGTTTACACAATGGGTTTTAGACAAACAAATAGACAGTAGGGATAACATTATTTACAAAAAGATACTTATATGAATATTATACTACATTATTACTAGATACTACACCAAAGGTCAGCAATATCTTCAGAATCCATGTGTGTAGGCCTCAGGTCACACCATGGCATGGCTTCTGCTCAGCTGGGCACTCCTCTGGATGGCTCTTCTGGACACCTCCTCATGCACACACACACACACCCCCCTAGACTTCCAGACCTAGACTTCCAGACTTAGACTGAACTCTCTGGGCTTTTGTATATTTTTCTTGGGCACTCCCCCTTGATATGTGACTGTTCATCTCACTGAAATTATCTCAACTTCCCCCAAACTCCATAAAAACTCCATAGATGGGAATCTCACATACACAGATGTTTCCTTGTTTACATATAAACACTCTAGGCCAAGAGACCCCCTATTATGCTGTCTATATGATAGATGCAACAGTCCACCACGCCCAACTGTTCTTTTGTTTACCCATAATCAACCCCAGGCATAAGCCTTTTGTTACAGTATGAATGGAATAGATAGTCACACCTCAAGTTTCTCAGGGAACGGTTTCTCAAAAGATGGGGTTAGATGAACACAATCTATATATCATAAATAAAGATTTTTACAACTACATTTTTTTATGAGATACACTTTTTAAAGACACACGTTTAACAATGATCACTGTATGAGCCATATCTTTCACCCAGCTACGTTAATGTTTTACTGTGCCTATAAATATGTTGTGTTTTACCAATAAAGGAGTTCCAGTTTGTACTTACATAATCTATGTGTGAGTGTCATTCTGGGGGAGAAAAATAATCATTGCTTGAATTATGTTTGTTGAACCCGCCTGGGGCAATAACTACTACAGGTACTGCCTCACTGTGCCTTTGGTGCTCCTGGAAGGTTATTACCTTGGTTCTGGTCCTATTCTTGCTAACAGGTATACCCATAGACCACACAATTCTATTGGGTAGGATTGAGCTCTGATCTTTTAAAGCCCAACCAATCAGTAGATCATGACAATTTAGCTCCATGAGTTGTTTCTCATGGACCTTTTGTTCCAACAAGTACTTTGCTTTGCATTTTAGCTAAACTGGTATGAGGGATCCTTTTTGTCTTGGGTTTGGAGCTGTTTGCTTTGGTTGAGTATCTTCTTCTTGTGGTTGTGCATTTCCTTGGTATAGATCTGTTTTATGCAATTTTTAGCAATATGACCCTTACTCAAACACCATGTACAAATGTGATTTTTACAGAATATGTTTATATCCATATTTTGCACATTGAATACAGGTCAGCATTAAAATGTTTCCTGGTTAGACACCAGCTGGATGTCTCCTCGCCCCTGCACTGCAAATTGCACCTTCTAAAAATACAACTTTAAATTTCCATTTTGACAGATAATTTTTTTGCTTGCGGTATATTTGGGGAGAACATTTTAACTACTACCAATGCTTCATTGCAATAGTGTGGAGTCATCACATCACCTTTTGGTCTCTCGTTTTCTTCTTTTTCTCTTATGGCTATGCCTATGAAACCTGAAAGCTGTTTCCCAATGGATAGGTTGTGTCAAACAAAGTTTCTATAAGGAAGTTAGTAGGAACTTGGATCAAGGCAACACAGTGGATGTAGTCTTTTTTGGATTTTGAAAAGGATTTTGATACTGTACCACATGGAAGACTACTGTGTAAAGGGATACAGGAATTGCAGTAAATATCTGCTCATGGATTGAGAGCTGGCTAAAAGACACAAAGCAAAGGGTTGTTGTAGATGGAACATACTCAGATTGGACGAATGTGGCAAGTGGGACTCCTCATGCTTAAGTATTAGGTCCTCTCCTTTTTAACATATCTATTAATGACTTTGAAGTAGGACTGGAAAGTATTGTCTCCATTCATGACACTAATTTGTGCAATGTAATTAAATCAGAAAATTACGTACTTGCGCTCCAAAGGGATTTGCATAAATTAGAGAAATGGGCAACTAAATGGCATATTAGATTTAATACAAATAAATGTAAAGGTATGCATTTGGGAAAGAAACATGGCCATGCATTTTTTAATCAAAATGGAGAAAATCTAGGGGTATCAGATATTGAAAGGGATTTGGAAGTGCTTGTGGACAACCACCTAGGTAACACTGCTCCATTCCAAGCAGCATCTGCAAAGTCAAATAAAATATTAGCTTGTATTAAAGGGACAGTTAGTTCAGCATAACTTGGAGCACACCACTGTAACATACTCATAAAAACATGTTGAAATACTTTTAGAATTTTTGAAACAGGTGCATCTTTCACATAAAAAATTCTAAAAGAAGTGTATGTTTACTTGAGCTCTGGTAAGTCCCCCAGGCAGAGTGTCAGCAAGAGCTTCGTGCAAAAAACAGAAACAGAGAGTGATTTAACCCTTCTCAAATAAATCTGTGCAGAGAAATGACTGCTTCACCCTGCTAAATATGAGCCTCATTCAATTTGGAGTTCGTAACTTGCGGGATGTAGGCCGTAAGCCTGTGGGTCTGCTGCCGGCCCGCAGCGTGCTAGACTTACAGTGCTATTCAATAGGACAAGACCGCAAGTACTTGCTCAATAGCGCAAATCGTAAAACATGCATGCAGTCTCTTTAATTTTGCAGATTTCCCAGTCAAATTAATTTATATTTAAATTGCTCTGCAGACAAAATTGACTTATTTGAATTGGTTGCTTAAATATCACATCAATTGCTGCGAAATATAGTTGTAAATAACTTTGATGGTGAATAAAATGGATGTTAAACTCAAACTCCATGTTCATTGACATTAGAACATTCCATGTTATGATAACTTACAGAAGATATTGTTTTATTTTGAATTAGAACGTTTACTGTTTCAGCAAGGCTATATGCAGAAAATATACAACTTCTTTCATTAGCACCAAAGCACAACATTTAGATGCATATAAGTATTTTATTTAATGACGCAACAAACCTAAACAGACCTCTGGATTCACATATGGATACACATCCAAGATACTGGCCTTGTATCTGTATTTCAGGCATACACTTAGAGCTAAGAGCCAAGAACCTTATTATTGGAGGTCAATATCCAGTTGTTCTTAACATCTTGGTTCGTTAACGTGCTGAATGTATATGCTAATTAAAAGTCACTGTACTAGGCTTGGTTACTGAACCCTAGAGGACATCCTGAGTCTGATCCATTGGAGTTTGGAGACCTTGGTTCCTGAGGTGCCTATGTAGTTGTCACAACTACAATGGATACTTACTAAGAGGAAAGCTGTCATCACAGCAACAGTGATGCATTTACCAGCACCTGCAAAACCGGTGAAAGGGAAAAAGTGCAATTGTTACTGATTGATATATACAGTTGTATTATGTGTATTTGCTAATGAATGACCTTTACATTTTGTTTATCAGAACAAAAGGTTCATATAATGCAAATAGAAAATATTAATGTATTCCTTTCCTATCTTTATATGCTTAATATATAAATATAAATCACTGTAAGTGCTATCAAAAGAGCTACATATTGTTTTAATGACGCGTCAATGCAAAATATGTTTCTCTCAAAGTCTAATATTAAAACTAATGCTTGAATGAATATGTAGAGGCAATATTTTCAATTATGGCAATGTTCTTTTCTGCCTCCCATGCTTATTTTTAGATGTGCTATCAGTTTGACCATTATCCTGAAATGACGCACAGGAACAAATTTATTTTCTTTGCTTTGCTTATTTAACATTTTACTTCTGACCATTCCTGATTTTTTTCCAATTTACATGCACTTCGGTTAAGTTGCAAGCCACTGACTTAATGCTATGAACTGCATAGATGTTATAGGCTTCTTAAAAAATAAACTTTAAAACAAAAATCATTATTGTGATTCTGTTTCTCTTACCTTAGTTTATATGCACTCACTATCACAAAACTGAAAACTTATAATTAATTTTATTTCAAAACTATGTCTGTGTTTGGTGTAAGCATTCTACTGTGGATTAGAGTTGAGTTAATTAATTTAATAGTGTTTTAGTGATGGAGAGATGCATAGGACTGATATAGATTTGTGGTGTAGCTGCAGAATGTTTTTTTTTTCACAAATGTAAGTGACGAAAAATTGACAATGATAAAAAGATATCATTGAACCCACAGAGGCTGAACTAATAATATTTTAGATGATAAAATTATGTTAGAGCTAAATTCTTAAACCGTGCAGATTTTGTATGGTTTGAAAATTTCTATTATGGATGAAATCAACTTATTTTGCAGTTATTCACTATTATGAAAATATGATAAGGTTGAGAAACAATTACAAATGCATTTATCTATATATGAATCAAAATGTGTACATTTATGATGAATATCAACCATTTAGTGAATATTTGTGATTTTTTTTCTTGTTTAGAGCATATGTATTTGATCTTTTTATTGCATGCATACATGACCACTGGCCTGGACATTATAGTATGGCACCCTCTGCACCCACAGTTCCTGCAAAATAGTCACTAATATGTATTATCAGAATGTAATTTTCCCTCTGTGCTTTGGAGACCTTCTGAAGGTTGCTCTGCAGAGAACCTGAAACCTGCCAAAATACACAAAGTTACAAAGGTTCTCTACACTGGCAGTAGCATGAACTAGCTTTGTTGTTGCTCTATGGCAGGGGTATGTACCGTCAATCCTCAAGAGGAAAACACAAGCCTTGATTTGAATATTTCCTTTCTGTGCTCAGGTGAATCAGGATGACTTAAGAAGTGATAATCTCACCTGTATGCAACAGGGATATCCTCAAATTCTGGCATGTATGTGGCTATCCAGAATGCCTGCCCCTGCTCTATGGTAAAATTAGTTTCTTGAAAGCGTATGGGATAATGAGATGTGAAATGAGGGAAGAGCAAGAGATGATCAGCAAATTACTGTATTTATGTATCTCACTAGAGACTTGCCCGTCAAAAATGACAATGTGATATAGTACATACATTTTGTCTCCCCCCCCCCATCTGTCCGTCAGTTGGTGGGGGGATATTAAAAACCTCAAGTTGCATGGGCATCCCTGTACTTACTATTCACAATATGTGTCTTCTCTCACTAAAGAAATACTGGAAGTTTTAACAAATCAGTGATATACAGAGACGTGATTTGATAATTTAATTTTTCATTAATAACTTGCTGTAATTCTGAACACATATTTTCACTGTTTTGCTTTAACTATTTATTTTTGTTCACTTTATGTCCGTTTACAAATGAGAACCCTACAGATTAACTATTTTTTGGTTGTAAGCTTAGATTAATTTTACTTCCATTTTAAATCCCTGCCATTTTATGCAAATTGTTTTGATTGTGGTAGAGGGCAAAGGAGTCTGTCTATCTATCTACCTATGTATTATTATTATTATTATTATCGTTAAATTATAATGCGCTGTCATATTCCGTAGCACTGTACATAAGATAAGTTCCAGGCAAAGGAAAAAAACAAATCAACACATAGCAAAGCAAGGAGGGCCCTGTCTTTGAGTCTCAAATCCAGTGTCCATGGTGCTTTCCCTCAAAGCACCCTGCAGAATTAAAACTCTCAGACTTACAATCTAAAGGTATTATGTGTGGTAAACGAGGGAGAGAGTAGTGCTGAGTGTGTTAGGGTGGAAGGTGATACGCTTCTTTAAAGAGATGCCGTTTTTCATGAGGTTTTGAATGTTTTGAGGCAGGAGGATAATCTGGTGGAGTGAGGCAAGGAGTTCCAGAGAATAGGAGCATAACGAGAAATGTCCTGAAGGCAAGAGTGAGAGTTATTGACAAGAGTTGTAGAAAGAAGAAGGTCATTAGCAGATCGAAGAAGGCAGTTGGGGGAATATTTGGCGATGAGAGCAGAGATGTATATGGGTGCACTATTGTTGAGGGCTTAGTAAGTTAGGGTCATGATTTTAAAGGAGGCTTAGGGAAACTAGTGGAGGGATTGACAGAGAGGTGATGCTGACACTGAACGTTGTGTACGGAAGATGAGTCTAGCAGAGGCGTTCATAATGGATTGAAGTGCTGATAGTCGGGTGGTGGGTAGGCCAGCAAGAAGCGAGTTGCAGTAGTCGAGTCGTGTGACAATGAGAGAGTGTATTAGGATAGTGGCGATTACTGAAGATGTTTTTTAGATAGAGAAGGCAAGATTTTGTTAGCGACTGTATGTGAGGGGTGAAAGACAGGGCAGGATCCAGTAGAATCCCAAGGCAACAGGCTTGGGAGGTGGGAGTTATGATGTCGTTGTTGAAAGTGAGAGAGATGTGAAGAATTGACGCCGTGGTAGAGGGAGAGAATATTAGGAGTTCCGTCTTAGACATGTTGAGTTTAAGATGGTGGATGGACATCCAAGAGTATATATTAGAAAGGCAGTTGGAGACGTGTGTTAAAAGAGAAGGGGATAGATCTGGTGATGAGAGGTAGATTTGAGTGGCATCTGCATAGAGATGATACTGAAGCCCAAAAGAGTACCAAGTGAGGATGTGTAGATGGAGAAGAGGAGGGGGCCTAGGACTGAACCTTGGGGTATGCAAACAGGCAATGGGTGAGTAGAAGAAGAGATGTCAGAGAAGGAGACAATGAATGATCGATTTTGTAGGTATGATGAGAAGAACGAGAGAGCAGTGTCTTGAATACCGAGGGTAGAGTGGTAATGGAGTAGAAGTGGATGGTCGACTGTGTCAAAGGCAGGAGAGTGATCGAGAAGAAGTAGAATGGAAAAGTGACCCTTTTGACTTGGTGGATAGCAGGCCATTAGTGACTTTACTGAGAGCTGTCTCAGTGGAATGTTGGGGCCGTAAGCCGGATTGGAAGGTGTCAAGAAGGGAGTTAGAGGAAATAAAGCTGGTAAGGTGATTATAGACAAGCCGCTCCAGCAGTTTGGAAGCCAGGGGAAGTGGAGAGATAGGGCAGTAGTTAGGTGTGACATCAGAGTCAGATGAGGGTTTTTTGAGGATGAGTGTAATTATGGCATGTTTTAGAGAAGATGGAAACATACCAGTATTTAGGGAAAGGTTGAAGAGGTGTGTGAGAGCTGGGATTAGTGTGGTTGAGAGGGGAGGGATAAGCTGGAATAGGATCTAGAGGAAAGGAAGTGAGGCAGGTGGATGATAGAAGGCTGTAGAGCTTGTCCTCTGTAGCCGGGTCAAAGCAGTTCATCTATGCACAATCGGGATAGTATGCAGTAATTTATAATTATATTATGTGCATGTATATTAATGTTAATAATAATACTTCATAACAGACATTTCATCTGTTTCAAATATTGGTTTGTATGGTTATAGTATGGGAGAAGAGAATCTTTATTCATGAATGACAAAAATTAAAAGTTATTATCTCACTCTTTAATAGAACTTATTTAGAATTGGTAACATGCATTTAATATGTATTTTCTTCTGGATCTTTAGCTTGTTGTGTTGAAGAGGCTTGTGTACTTCAATTAAGCTGTGAGCTATACCATGTAGAGTCACCTTGGATGGGCAGGTCATGGCACAGAGGTCAGATAAATTGCGGCCCACTGGAGAAGGAACCTGCAACCCACTCTAGTAACATTGCTAAGATAACTTTAATGATAAGCACAACCAGAGACATAAATATATGACTTCAGAAGACGAGCCCCTCAGGTCAGAAGGTGCCTACCACATTACTTAGGAAAAGCACATGGCAAGTACAAGTAGCACTAGATCTAATGAAGTGGTAGGGCCATAGCCGAACAGACAACTAAGGTGCGATTTGGCCCAGAGAGGAAAGTAAAGTCAGCTGTTGCAAAGAACAATTCAGCATAGGGAGCTGGAATGTTAGAACTATGAACCAAGGCACACTAGCTGTGGTCAAACATTGATATCCTGGGAATTAGGGAACTTAAATGGACTGGAATTGGACATTTCACATCAGACATTCACCAGATCTTCTACTGTGGTCAAGAATCCCTCAGATGAAATGGAGTACACTTCAAAGTCAATCAAAGGGTGGCCAAAGCAGTGCTTAGTTACAACCCAATAAATGACAGAATGATTTCAATTTGAAGTCAAGGCAAGTCATTTAACATCACAGTACACCAAGTCAATGCTCCAACCATGGATGCTGAAAAGTCTAAAGTTGTCCAGTTCTATGAAGATATTCAATATCGCATAGATATAACACCAAGAAAAGATGTCACTATAATCATTGGAGATTGTAATGCTAAAGTAGGGAACCAAAAGGCACCTGTAATAACAGCAGGTTTTACCTTGGAGTACATAATGAAGCAGGTCAGAGAATAATATAATTCTGTCAAGATAATTCTCTGATCATAGAAAACACCCTCTTCAAACAGCCTCTGAGATGACTCTTCACATGGACATCACCAGACAATATAGAAACCAGATTGACTATATAGTTTGCAGCCAAAGATGGAGGAGCTCTGCCACATTTTGTTGTGATTCACACAGTCAATAGCTTTCAAATAGTCTATGAAGACGTAGTAAATGAGTAAAATAAATAGTAAATGAGTAAAACATGACATCAGTAAAAATGGAAGTTACACGTAATCTGCAATTTGTGGCTAAGAATTAATTAGTGCCAATAAGTAATATTTGATGATCAGGCTTGCAATTAAGCAATCGATAAAATGCATTGGATCATCTATTTTAATCCATGTGGGTTTCATTTTATGTATTAATCCCTTGAGTCCTAAGGTAAATATTAATCAAAAATAACATTTTACAAATATATTTTTAGTTTAGCATTTATTTGCGAGATAGAGCTACAGGTCTAATAGATTATTAACTTTGTGTAACTTTAATTATTTAGAGCTTGTAATATTTGAGCTGTGCTAAAGCCAATGTTGTTCTAAAGTCGGTTTGGCAGGTTTGGCTGGCCCGTAGTGATTGTGGGCAGATAACTCGTAATTGGATTGTGAATAGGTAATAGAATATGTGGCAATATTAAGAGCAGTTTTAACGGTCTGTAAATGTACAAATTGATCAATAGAACAGGGCCCATATTCTTTTTAAAAAAAATAATATTAAATAATATTAGTAAGCGTAGATACTTAACAAAATATATTCTGTGATTTCATGTTTTTGTGTAATGTAGATACTTTAATAAATGTGGAGCTAGGATTTAAATTCCCAAGAAAATATTCTGTCTTCATAAAGCAGGTTCATAATATCAGTTCATAAAGGGTTTTACTGCCAATTTCCTTTTTCCATTTGATCCATTAACCTAATTATGTTAATGTCATTTGTCACCTGTCATGATTATACTTTATTGCAGATTCAGTACTTTTTCAGTAACTATCTAACTGATATTACAGGATTTAAGTGACAGCGAAATGCATTCAAGTATGCTTCCTTGAAAAGCTTAGTATTATATGAGAATGTGGCACAATGGAAATGGTATAGGGCTGCTATGTCCTTGAAACCAGTATTTGAAGACACAGTGATTTATTTGGGAAAATATTTCAACCATTCTAAACAGAGTTTAGAAGATTCCTGCTAAAAAAAAAAAAAATTCATCCTCCTGATAAAACATTACTTTTAATCTTAGCATTCATAAAAGCGAGGCATCTCCAAAGTCAGAGTATCTTTCTGGACCATTCAATTGAGCGAATGTTAGTTACTGTAGCCCATAATGTAGCCCTTAAAATAATTTGCTATTCAATTGGGGTCTTTTAGCAACCCATAATCGGTTTGCAGGTTAGAAACTCAAAATTCCTGCGGTTGTCAAAATCGTAAGACCGACCCATCTAAGTCTTTAATCTTTCAAGCCTGTAAATGTTACAATCGCAAATTGTTATTCAATTGCTACAATTCCTCAAGCTCGCAATAATTTTCACACCAGTAAATTGCAAATGTAGAAGAAAATCCAGTACTGACTCGCAAGGGGGTTAAACACCTGATCGTAGCACTGTAAATGCAAATAAAAAATCAATACTGCACTTTAAAAGTCAGGGAAAGCAATGAAAGACATTAGAATTAATTGCACCACAGTCTCAAGCTCACAAATCTGCAATAAAAAAAAATTATGATTAATTTTCATGTTATATCAATCTCGGTAATCAAGGAGTTAATACATATCAGGCCACCCACATGGCCTAGAACAGCATTGTCATTCATTTTTTTTGCCGGATTGCGTGTTTGATTGCATATCGGACTTCTAAACGCTAATTGATTGAGGTTTAACCTCCATGTTTTATTGACATCACGGTCTCATTTACTATTGGCTGTTTCTAAATCGGTAGTTACACCCTTGCTTAAATGAGCATGATCATGCTCTGAAATGCTACTTACGGATGCATGATTTACGTTTTAGGCTTTCGGCAGGGTAGCTGCAGGCTTGTTCAATTTAATCACTCTGTAACTTGCAAATTTCAAAATTGCCCGCAGCTTCCTGGCTGAAAGCCTAAACCATAAACCATGCACGCGTAAGTAGCATTGAATGGAGGCAATATTGTCTTGAGAGCTTGGAGTAGTCAAGACAAAATGGAATGGGATAGTTGGTGGTCAGGTGAGACTACCAATAAATACATTGGGCCTCATTAAATTCCAGCCTCGTAAATAAGAGGCTTCTACTTAAGCCCTACGTACTGCAAAGTTTCTCTAACTTACAATGCTATTAAATTAGCCCTGCTGCGAGCAACGTATGAGCTACGCAGCAGGGCCGTACGTATCTACACTGCGTAAATGTACATGAGGAGTGACAGCCTGCGAGATGAAATCGCAGGCTCCCACTCCTCATCAAGTGCTGCGGGGGTCCTAAAAGGGACCTCCGCGGCAGTCCCCAACATAAGCCCTGCCGTGGGGGGTACTCCAAAAAAAACCCAGGCACCTAAAAGTAAACCCCCCTCAATGCGGGGGTCCCCGTCGGGACCACCGAAGTGTCCTCACATGAACACCTTGCTGCAGGGGTCCATAGGAACCCCCGCAGCCCCCACACATTAACCCCTTGCAGCGGGGGGCCCCGATCGGCATAGATCAGGCCCCCCGCTGCATTTCAAACTTTTAAATTCCCTGCCGCGGCTCCTTAAAGGGCCCGCGGCACACTATTACCCAATCCCGGCCGCTGCACCTAAAATTAACCCCCCTCTATGCTGGGGGTCCCCATCGGGACCCCCGAAGTGTCCCCACATAAACCCATTGCAGGGGGGGGTCCGATCTGCATAGATCAGGCCCCCTGCTGCATTTGTACATTTTTAAATTCCCCGCCGTGGCTCCTTAAAGGGCCCTCGGCACACTATTACCCAATCCCGGCCGCGGCACCTAAAATTAACCCCCCTCTATGCTGGGGGTCCCCATCGGGACCCCCGAAGTGTCCCCACATAAACACCCTGCAGCGGGGGGCCCCGATCGTCACCGATCGTGACCCTGCTGCAATTCAATTTTAAATTTCCCGCCTCGCAGGTCCTTAAAGGACCGTAAAGGTCCTGAAAGGACTCGCACTAAAAATATTAACCCCAGGCAACTATAATTACCCCATTAACTCATGGTGGTCAATCCAGACCACCATAAGGCCTAAATTAACCCATTAACTCATGGTGGTCAATACAGACCACCATAAGGCCTAAATTAACCCATTAACTCATGGTGGTCAATCCAGACCACCATAAGGCTCTATTTAACCCATTAACTCATGGTGGTCAATACAGACCACCATAAGGCCTTAATTAACCCATTAACTCTGGTGGTCAATCCAGACCACCATAAGGCCTAAATTAACCCATTAACTCATGGTGGTCAATACAGACCACCATAAGGCCTAAATTAACCCATTAACTCATGGTGGTCAATCCAGACCACCATAAGGCTCTATTTAACCCATTAACTCATGGTGGTCAATACAGACCACCATAAGGCCTTAATTAACCCATTAACTCAAGGTGGTCAATCCAGACCACCATAAGGCTCTATTTAACCCATTAACTCATGGTGGTCAATACAGACCACCATAAGGCCTAAATTAACCCATTAACTCATGGTGGTCAATCCAGACCACCATAAGGCTCTATTTAACCCATTAACTCATGGTGGTCAATACAGACCACCATAAGGCCTAAATTAACCCATTAACTCATGGTGGTCAATCCAGACCACCATAAGGCTCTATTTAACCCATTAACTCATGGTGGTCAATACAGACCACCATAAGGCTCTATTTAACCCCATCAGTCCCATAAGGGTATATTATTACCATTATGGGCCTGTTACAACCCAACATTAACCACATAAGTGCCATGATGGTCCTCAAGGACCATCATGACACTAACTACAAACACTACACTATAACCCCCAATAAACCATTTAATCTAAACTAACCCCCCTCTACACTAATCTATTAACACTTACACTACCTACCTACAGTACCTACCCCCTAATAAACCTCCCCAACACTCTAATAAAAAAAAAAAAACTGCACTGGCAGACCTCCCCGACGCTAATGAACTTCCCGGAGTCGTTTCCGGGAGGAAATTGGCATTGGCGGCTTGTAATGTATTTTTTTGTTTTCTGTAGTGGGGGGTGGGGTTGTAATGTATTTTTTGTTTTTCTGTACTGTAGGTTTTTTTGCTTTCTGTAAGGTAGGGTTTTTTTTTTTTTTTATTAGAGTGTTGGGGAGGTTTATTAGGGGGTAAGTAGTGTAGGTAGGTAGTGTAAGTGTTAATAGATTAGTGTAGAGGGGGGTTAGTTTAGATTAAATGGTTTATTGGGGGTTATAGTGTAGTGTTTGTAGTTAGTGTCATGATGGTCCTTGAGGACCATCATGGCACTTATGTGGTTAATGTTGGGTTGTAAAAGGCCCATAATGGTAATAATATACCCTTATGGGACTGATGGGGTTAAATAGAGCCTTATGGTGGTCTGGATTGACCACCATGAGTTAATGGGTTAATTAAGGCCTTATGGTGGTCTGTATTGACCACCATGAGTTAATGGGTTAATTTAGGCCTTATGGTGGTCTGTATTGACAACAATGAGTTAATGGGTTAATTTAGGCCTTATGGTGGTCTGTATTGACCACCATGAGTTAATGGGTTAATTTAGGCCTTATGGTGGTCTGTATTGACCACCATGAGTTAATGGGTTAATTATAGTTGGGGTTAATATTTTTAGTGCGAGCCCTTTCAGGACCTTTACGGTCCTTTAAGGACCTGCGAGGCGGGAAATTTAAAATTGAATTGCAGCAGGGTCACGATCGGTGCAGATCGGGGACCCCCGCTGCAGGGGGTTTATATGGGGACACTTCGGGGGTCCCGATGGGGACCCCTAGCATAGAGGGGGGTTAATTTTAAGTGCCGCAGCCGGGATTGGGTAATAGTGTGCCGCGGACCCTTTAAAGAGCCGCGGCGGGGAATTTAAACATTTGAAATGCAGCGGGGGGCCTGATCTATGCAGATCGGGGACCCCCGCTGCAAGGGGTTAATGTGGGGGTGCTGCAGGGGTCCTGATAGATACCCCTGCAGCATGGGGATGTGTATAGGGTGCAGGGGGGAGCCTCACACTGCTGTCTCGGGCTGTTCCGAGGCAGCACGTAGAGGCTTTTGGATCCCTTGCGTGGACTTTTTGTCCACGTAGGGATTCTTACGATATGCGAGAATCATGCATAGATTTAAGGCTACGTAGCTCTCTCGGAGCCTATTCTCGGCCATTTTCTCGCAGTCATATCGCAAAGCAGGCTGCGAGAGATTCGGTACTCGCAAACAGCAGGAAAACTGCCTTTGCGAGCACCGAGAGAACTACCAGGGATAATTTAATAGGGCCCATTGTGTTCACTATCTTGTTTGATTAATTGACACTATGCAACATGTTGGTATGCTTTGATTAATAGCTGCATTTTTAGAGAGCATTTGAATCTGTGAAGAGTGGGAAGGAAGCGTGACAGGTAAATAATTCTATAGGGTGATGACCTATAGAGTATGACAATGTGATTATGTGTGAAGAAATGTACATTTGGAAACAGTCACAAACAGTAATATGCAGGTCCTTATACACAGAGTCCTCTATATAAAGCATGCACAAGCTATATAAGTCACAAGCAGTAATATGCAGATTTGTATACACAGAGTCCTCTATATAAAGTGTGCAACTATTTAGGACAATATTTGAAGATCAGATATGAGATGTAGAATTGTGTGTTATTTTTGAGGGGATTTTTAGGTGAGTACCACTATTTTGAATTTAATTCTATAGGATATAGAAAGCTTGTGAAAGGGAAGACAAAATGGAGCAGCACATGAAATACAAGGGAGCCTAGAAATGGGAAGTCAAATGAGGAGTGAGTCAAGGTAGGACATTATAATTTTATGCATTAACAATTATTTCAGAGAGTTCTACAACACTTCATCATTATGGCACACAATGTTGTATACAAATTAAAGTAGGAAAAGTTGGTAAAGTTATGAAATCTGCCTTATAGGATGCCATGCATTGGAACTGAGAAGTCTTGCAAGATTTCTATAACACTTTACACAATACTACACCTGACCTGTGTTCCCATGCTAATCGAGCAGTGTAATTTGCTGTATTCACGTAAATCGGCTGCCAGAGCTTTTTTCTCTACATTATATGTTTATGTTAATCTCGCGATATAACGGCACTCAGCCCACATCCGTAAATCCAGCCTTATCTGCAAGAGATTTCAGTGTAGGTAGTACCCAAACCAAGCTTTATGGATGAGAAAGAGTTTTAGGAACCAATAGAAAAAGAGAATGTCATGATTATTTTATTTATTTTTTTATTACATTTTTTTCATTTTATACATCATATATAAAAAAACAAACACAAAAATTGCATAAGAAAAACATCATGAACATACATACATTACAACCCATTATCATTTGTCCACTAGACATTCATAGACTGTTTAAAAGTTTATATTGGAATCAACCCAAATTGGTATTTTAGACACTTTAAAATATGACTGGAGTATTTCACTTTTTGTACTACCCCAAGATATTTCCATATAAGGCTATCTCAATTGTGTTTCATATGGGCATCCAAAAAATATCATTACAAAGTTTAATTCCAAATTCAAATAACGGGAAAGTAAAGACATTCACACATCTTGCACACCTGGCTATAATTCTACATATCTGTATTTAGGGAAGTGGATGACCAGGTATCCCAAAGCCTGATGGCTCAAGAAAAAAGGGGCTATTGTTGTGGCAGACATTCTCTTGTTCATTCAGAAAAGAAAATAATTTAGTTATCTGTGCCATCCTTAGTGGAGTAAAGTGCCATTTTAAAATATAATTCCCTATGGGCAGCATTTTTTATGAATCTCTCAGTAATAGCAAATTAATATTATAATGAGTTAGAACAAGTGCCATAACTGCAGCAAGGAACCATTATTTTTATATATATAAAAATATTATTTTTATTTATTTATATTTTTTTAAATGCAATAGGTGTGACAGTTGTCAATACATATATATATATATATATATATTTTATATATTATGTAGACAATGCATCAGAACATTTGTTCCCAGGCAACGTGGTTTCCTGATATATATTAACCCCTTGAGTAGTGGGTTGTGTGTTACCCTTGATGTTATATTATGAAACGGACATAATAATACATTATCATATTTTTATGAGTTGACATGTTTATATTGGACTGTAAAGTGTCAAATATTGTTGACATTTCTATTATTTTGTGGTGTTATACTGTAGTTTTAACTACTGCTGCGGCACTCTGCAATGATTTTAAAACCATTTGCAAGTGGTACCTGTAATATTTTCTTCAGCTTTTGTAGATCCGGCTCTACCCTATTTTGCTAATAATCCGTAAAATCTTATTAGCAAAGGGTTTTGGTGTAAAAGTCTAACAGAGTAACTCGTAAGCTATTGTCAGTGCAGAAATCACTGGGACAGTTTACCCTTAATTATAGGCTCCGGCTTGCCGCAGTCACTCATAGCAGTTCCTAGCAATGTTTCCGGTATGGATGATTAACATAACATTAGCTAGGAGGCTAAACTGTGATATAGAGGATTAGCATAGAATTCCTAGGGCCTCAATCAATTTGGCAAATTGAATAAGGCTCAATATAAGCACATAGCATATTTTTTTACAGAAGTTTTTAGTTAGTGAACATCTACCCAAAAGCAAGTTCTTCACTAACTAAAAACTTCTGTAAAAAAATAAACAATGTGTTTATATAGAGCTTTATTCAATTGGCCAAATCGCAATTGAATGAGGCCCCAGGTCTTCAAAACCAGATTAATCAGGCTATCCATGTAGCTACCAATACCACTGTTTCTTCCTTAATACATCACTTTTTCATCAGTGATGTGAAGGTCGACCACTAGCTCATTGAATGCTGGTTCATAGAAATGTATGTAACCAGGGGTTTATATAACTGTGTATTGCTGCAGATCAATTGCATATGATTTTTATGAATAAAAGTGATTTTGAAGAACTCATGCTCAATTCTTATTAATTTCACAATTAGCATGCCTCTCCCTTTCCAGTTCCAATCTAGAAAAGTGTCCTACTTTTCACGTTGTTTCTGCCTAGTGCTTACACACAAATATCAGCCTCCACTGCATTATTTCATCTACTATTTAAACAGCATAAATAATTATCTGCTTCTTGAATTTGTTATTTTTACGAGCCTTATAATATGGATATAGGACTTAAAGGACCACTGAGATGGCAAATGTATTCTGTTATGAAGAATAAGATTTGATAATAGGCAAATCTTTTTAGAAAGTTTCAAATAAATACAGTCTTTGATTTTCCTTTAGTGACTGGACACATTTTATTTGTCTCTCACAGGTTTAAACATCTCAGGTGAATGGGATGGATCTTTCTCAAATGTATGGTTTTCTCTAAAAAGGCATTTTTGCTCCCTGCTTACAAAGCTAATAATGTTGTCTATTTAATAAATACTTCAAAAACAAGTTTAATTCATAAGTACAAAGTTTTTGTTCAGATGTTCTACAGAAAAATAAATAAAATTAATGGTTAAAAAACATTTCAAAGTCAAGCCTTCATAGCAGCCATCTCTAGGCCCTGCTAAGAGCATTTCACTGTTCTTCTCTGAACCTCCTTTGAGGTAGCAGACTTCAGCTTTTATAAGTGAGATAGGCTTTTAAATTTCACTGTTATTGTATGTTTGGCCTTCATAATGTACACAGAACAATAGCACACAGAAGAATAAAAAGAAATAATGTTACATTATGCAACTGTAAAGAAAAGTGTTCAGGTCTGAATTACATAATCAAGTCCAGAGTCTAAAAGTGCTACGTAACTAGCAAATACGAAATATTTATTGCACATTATATCGTGTTTTCTGATTACTGGTGTTGGACAGGTTTTGTGATAGTAGTGTATGCTCTTCAAGGTAGATTGGATGGCAGACATCCCCAAAGTGGTGTTTTGTTCCTTACTGGGATATGAAGACTGGCATTATTCTTTTCCATTTAGATTTGATGGCAGCCATTTCCTGACTTGTGTTCATTTGAACGTATATTTTCCCTATTCTGTAGTTCTGCCTTTAGGTGCCACTGATGGTAAGACATTTTCCAATTTCCTGTGTTGCTGTTTAACCACTATAATCCTTACTATACCAGAATATATGGAAACCTCCATGGATACAATGTGTTTCACTTCTTAATATGTTAACTATAAAAAGTCTACTTGCTACAAGATTGATGTTTAGTTAATCTAAGCCAAATAATAAATTATGTAAATGTAAAGCATGTAAATGACATTTAAATGTCAGTTTTACCAGCCTTGTAAAACTCTAAACTTTGATTTGTTATTTCTTTAGTTTTTAATCAAAATAAAGGATTTATATGTAGTACTTAGTGAAAAGTGAAGAGAGAAAATTGTCCAATGCTATAGGATCCCTTCTCTACCTCTCGCTTCTCTTTTTTTCTCTCAGTCATATATTTAACCTAGGCATTAGTGACTTACAGTCCCATTAAATTAGTCCTCGTAGGTCCCTCGGTCCTTGCAAAAGACATTTTATTTTATTTGTTTGCAAGGACCAATTCCACAATATGTCCATCGCAGCCTCCTTTGCGAGATGACAAAATGGCAGAGAATATGCTCAGAGAGAGCTACATAGTAACACTCAGCCATAAATCTATGGGGTGAACCTCGCACCTCGTAAATCATATACATGCTTCATCGTAGCAGCCCGACACCACATCTGATGCTCCCCCCTGCTCCCTAAACATATCCCCATGCTGTAGGGGTTCCTATCGAGACCCCTGCACCCTCTCCTCATTAACCCCCTACAGCGGAGTCCCCGACCGGCATCGAACAGGCCCCCCCCGCTGCATTTAAAAAACGTCAAATACCCCATTGCGGGTCCTTAAAGGGCCCGCGGCACACCATTAGCAAATCCCCACCATAAGTACCCCTGTGGCACCTAACATTAACCCCCTCTATGCTGGGGGTCCCCATTGGTACCTTTAGATTGTAAGTCTGCGAGTTTCAATCCTGCGCAGTGCTTAAGGGAAAGCGCTATGGACACTGGATTCCAAGCTCAAAGACAGGGCCATCCAGTCTTTGCAATGTATGAATCTTTAACTTGTCATTGCCTGTAACTTAACTTATGTATAGCGCTACGGAATATGTTGGCGAGTTACAAATAAACGATAATAATAATAAATAATAAAATTGGGACCCCCAAAATGTCCCCACATTAACCCCTTGCTGCAGGGGTCGATAGGGACTCCCACAGCTCCTCACATTAACCCCTTGAGGGTGTCCCCGATCGGCATCGATCAGGCCCCCTCTGCATTAAAAAAAATCAAATTCCCCGCACGGGTCCTTAAAGGGCCCAAGGCACACCATTAGCCAATCCCTGCCACGGGGGTACTGTAAGTACTCCCACGGCACCTAAAATTAAACCCCCTCTATGCTGGATTTGTCACTGTCAATCAGACTGCAGCCAGTCAGAAGGCGCAGATGCCTTCAGCCAATCACCCCGTGGTGATGTACCCATTGGGGATTTACTGAAGGCAATAGTGCCTTCTGATTGGTTCAAAAGCAGATTGACAGGTCCATCAGCCAATCAGATTTGGATATAGGAGGTGAAATTCCACTCTGATTGGATGAAATTTGATTGACAGCCTTTTCAGCCAATCAGAAGGCGCCATTGCCAATTTTCTACCAAAAGAGGTTCTGGGGGCCTCATTAGCGTCGGGGAGCTCCGCAAGAATGCTTTTTATAAAAAAAAAATGCGCAGATTCTTCAAGGGCCCAGCCGGGTCAGAAGGGAAGAAGGCCGGGGACATCGCAGACAGGTACGTTTTGCATTTATAATGTTTATTGTTTATTTATGTTGTGTGTATTTGTTTATGTGTTATACTAATGTGATGCTTCTTTTTTCCAGCCGAGCCAGAGAACAGAAGAAGATGGACTGGGACATGGTGGACAGGTGAGTATTTGTAATGTTTATTTTTCATATGTACTGTTTAATTATGTACTAATTTGACGTTTCTTTTTTTACCTAGGGGGTGCTATCTGAAGGGCCATAGGCAAAGGTAAGTGGTGTATTCTCGTTAAGCTTAGATTAAGGGAGAATTGTATAGATAGCGGGTAATGTCTAGATAGGGGGTAATGTATCGATAGGAGGTTATGTATAGATATGGGGTTATTTATTGATAGGGGGTAATGTATAGATAGGGGATTATGTATAGATAGGGGTAATGTCTAGTAAGGGGGAAATGTATTGTAGTTAGGGGTATATTTATAATGTATTTATTAATGTAATGTTATGTATATTTGCGTATGCCTTTTCTTTTGCAGGTGTGTAATAATTTGTTTTATTTTGTGTTGTGGGTGGGGTTTGTTATGTTCTTTTTTGTAGTGAGGGGGTTGTAATGTCCTTTTTTATTTTCTGTACCTTAGGTTTTTTATTTTTGGTAACAGTTTTTTTTATTTTTGTTTGCCTGAGCTTTTTTATTTTGTGTAGTTAGTGGGGTGGTGGTTTAATATGGGGTTAGGTAGGTAGTGTTAGGTAGGTAGGGGTTAATAGGTTAGGGTAGAGGGGGGGTTTGTTTAGTGTTTTATTGGGGGGAGACTAGTGTAGTGTAGTGTAGTGTAGTGTTTGTACTTAGTGTCATGAGGGTCCCGGAGGACCCTCATGGCACTTATGGAGTTAATAATAGGGTTCTCATTGTCCTATGAGGGTCTTCATAGACCCATATGGCATTGATTGGGTTAAACAGAGGCTTACAGGGGTCTGTATAGACACCCATAAGGGATGGGGTTAGAAGAAGGCTTATGGGTGTCTGTATAGATCCCCCATACGTGATGGGATTAAATAAGGCTAGATGGAGTTAAATAGGCCCAGTTAGGGTTAGATTGGGCCAGTAATGGTTATATAGGCCCAGTAAGGGTTATTAGGTCCAGATAGGGTTAGATAGGCCCAGTTAGGGTTAGATAGGGTTTAGTATGGGTTAATGGAGTATAGTTAGGGTTAATAGGGTAGTGTAGTCTTAGACTTTGTCGTTAGGGTCCTGGAGGACCCTCATGGCACTTGTAGGGTTAACCTAGGGGTTAATAGTGTCCTATAGGGGTCTATATAGACTACTATTGGACTGAGGGGGTTAATTTTAGTCTCATGGGTCTCTGTATAGAGCCCCATGAGTTATCGGGTTAATTAAGGGCTCATAAGGCTCTGTTTAGAGCCCCATGAGTGACAAGGTTAATTAAGTGCATATGGGGGTCTGTATTGACAACTATGAGTGACAGGGTTAATTAAGGGCTTAAGGGCTTATGGGGGTCTGTATTGACCCCTATGAGTGACAGGGTTAATTAAGGGCTCATGGGGCTCTGTTTAGAAAAAAAAAATTGCAAGGGTTAATATGAGGACACTTTGGGGGACCCTAAGGGTACCCCCAACATAGAGGGGGGTTAATGTTAGGTGCAGCAGGGGTACAAATGGTGGGGATTTGCTAATGGTGTGCCGCAGGCCCTTTAAGGACCTGTGGTGGGGAATTTGACGTAAGTACCCCCGTGGCCAGGATAATTTGAAATTATTAATGCAGCGGGGTCCTGATCAATGCTGATCGGGGTCCCCCGCTGCAAGGGGTTAATGTGTGGGGGCTGCGTGGGTCCTCGTGGACCCCTGCAGCAAGGAGTTAATGTGGGGTCACTTCAGGGGTCCCGATGGGGACCTCCAGCATAGAGGGGGGTTAATTTTAGATTCCGGGGAGTTATTTGGAGTACCCCCCACGGCAGGGCTTGTTTGTAGAACTGCTGCGGAAGTCCCGTTCAGGACCCCCGCAGCAAGTGATGAGGTGTGAAGCCTGCAAGATCATCTTGCAGACTGTCACTCCTCCTGCACTGTTGCTCCGTGTTTGACACGTACGGCTCTGTTTCGTAGCTCACATGTTTCTCGCAGCAGGGCTAATTTAATAGCGTCGTAACTTTTTCAAATTTGAAGCACGTAGGGCTTACGTTCTAACCTCGTATCTACGAGGCTGCAATTTAATAGGGCTGTTAGTCCGGTAATGGACAACCCAAAGTAAATAAAGACAAATACACTCCAACTTGGGTATAAACAGACCACAGCTTTATTTGGCAAATATCACATATATAGTTGTGAGCATGCAAGCTGTTGCTAACGCTTGCGGGCTCGAAGCAAAGCTCCTTGCCAGCAACTGCGCACCTCGCAAAATTTACGTCGGGACGAAAGGAAAATACGAGACACGTTACGACCCATTACGACCTCGCAAAAATCGTCCGCAACACGCGCACATCAAAACATGAAAAATACAACAAATACACACAACAAATAAATAAAAAGCTTAGTTACAGGAAGAGGGGGCATCCAGGACCTCGAAAACTAAAGTTACACCTCAATTTAACTCAAAATAAAAGAGTTTAGACACTGAAAAATTCTCTAAGCGAGAGAAAAAATGGCAGCCGAAAAAAACGAAAATGAGGCTACAGCAGTCTAAAGACGCAAAACAACTCCAAACATCTACGTCTTTACTGAAAAACACCTACGAAATTAAAAAACAAGGACGCAACCCGCGCAACCCCAAAAACATTACAAACACAAAAAATACAAACACATAAAAAGCTTACCCACAGCAAGGGGGGCACCCAGGACCTCTGCAAGTCAAGTTACACCTCGATTTAAGTACAAATTTTTAAGTTTAGACACCCGAAAATCATTTAAGCGACAGAAAAAACGAGGCTAAAGGACCCTAAACACGCAAAACACCACCATAAACACGCAAAACACCACCAAACAGCTACGGATATTCCGAAAAAGTTGTACGACATAGAAAACGAAGGACGCTAAATCAGCTACAGCCACATACCACACATTAGCCGCCATTTTAGAACAATAGCTTATACAATGCGGAAGTACACAGCTACGCTAACGGATTTGTCTCGCGCACGTACACTATTACACTGCACACATTCATCACGCTTACACAGCAGCTCCACACCACTAATGCTGCAGTAACATCAAAACAGATTGTCAGCTCTTCAACAGAATGCTTCCTGCATATATTACTTCAAATAACACTCATACATATGTAACCTGCAGCTCAATCTTTCCCTTTTTTTCACTATTCAAACAGACTCTGCATCAACAGCGTCACTCAAGAATTTGCAGCGTGGACTGTGAAAGGGAATTACTTTTCAACAACAGAAAGAAAGAAGAAGAGGTAAGAGACAAAAATACATTACATGCAGAAAAAGACCATGCTTTTCCAAAACCAAAACAAGGAATATACAATTAACCATTTTCCTTTCTCTTTCAAACAGACACTACAAGAAGACTACCGGATTTACATTGGCCGTAGGGGCCCCTCTGTCATTCATACAACAAAAAGACTTCAATCAAGGTATAGTATAACAAATCAAAAAATACACACAATCCCATGTTTACTGACCACCAATATCACAAGTCAAACAAAAATATTAAATCCTCTTAAAGCCTCAATACAAATTACAGTAAACCAAGAACACCACAGTTCAAGAAAGTTGCCAAACAAATATACAATTCACTAATAAACACACTTCCATAGCAAAAAGGATTGTTAACAGAATGCATTAATAAAATATAGGTGGCGGACACAAAACAGGATAGCATCCAAAACATTAGCAACAGACACAAAAAATAGATATTCTTCCTGTTTACTCTACAAGAACCTATAACCATCACCCAGAAGCCAAATGCAGCATCCCACAAGTGGTGGACACAAAACAGGATAGTACAAAAAATCCCCACAACATATAGAAAAAAAAGACACATTCCTGTTTACTCTCCAACACTCTGTAACGCTCACAAAGAACCAAAATTAAACATACTAAAAGTGGGGGACAGGATAGTACAAAAAAAAACACCAACATATAGAAAACAAAATTCACATTCACATTTACTCTCCAACAACCTCTAACCTTCACAAACAACCCAAAATAAGCATACCAAAAGTGATGGACGCTAAACAGGATAGTACTGCAAATACTTCCAACATACGGAAAATACAATTCACAGCCATGTTTACTCTACAACAACTTAAACTCTGACCCACAAGCCAAAAACAACATCCCAAAAGGGCTGCAAACAAAATATAATAGTCCAACAAACATTCCTAAGATATAGAAAAAGCAACTAACATTAATGATTACTGGACGAAGAAATAGAACTAGAACTGAGAAATACAATACAACCCTTTTCAAGTGGCGCAAAAAAAAACAGTATAGCAGAACAAATCAGGATAATAGATACAATTAAAACAAATACTAAATCCTGTTTCATGCCCAACAAACTACTACACTAAAAGAAGAATACAATTACAACAGTAGTCCACACAAAACACCATACTATTGAAATACACCCACCGCTGTATGCTGTCACACACTAAAATGAATACCACAACACATTGCTTTCAAAATAAATAAACCATGCTATTCATGAAAAAAATATTACAATAAACTAACATTTATCTTTTTCTTTTACAACAGACACTGCGTGAAGACTCTCGGACGAAGATTTACATCAGTGGATCCAAGGATATTCATCTTCAAATCACACTTCCAACAAGGAACAGTATAACAAGTAAAAAAATAGAAAACAAAAATGGACATGTTTGCTGTACAGCCATTTCAACAGCAAATATCAAATAAAACAACAACACACCAACAACAATAAGCCCTACAAATCACCATCCTTCAAGAAATATTGGTGACCCTTTTCTAATTTAGCTACTAATTACCTTTTACCTACAATCATGAACAGTAAACCCTGACTTCAATGTATGAAACTAAATGTGCACAAGATAAAACAGCATAGTACTAGAAATAGTCAAAACACATCAAAGATTCTACTCTAAATTCTCTCTTCAGCTCCTTAACCTACAACATTAACCACCAAACCCAAACACGCACCCAAATTAAAATACCACATCAAAAACTACAACAACCTACCAAACAACAATACAAACCTGCTTTTCACACCAACACCCTATAAGGCTGTAATAAAAATATAACGCTACTATTACAAAAATCACCTACAGAAAAAATTGCAAACATCAATATATTACTCACATTTTGCCCCTCTACTATGCCTATAAGCCAAACCTACAAGATTAAAAATAGCTAAGAAGCCAAAAAAAATAAAAAAAATAACACATACTCCTTTAACACCATAAAAATGTTACATATAAAATTACCTCAAATGCTATTACCTTCGCTCTGCTATGCCTCTAACCCAAAAATTAAAAACCACAATAAAAAAAAATAACAACTACAAAATAAGACATAGTAATTTCACTCTAGAAAATAACTTCATGTACTATGACCTATAATGACATACAAATAAACTACATGTTGAAGCACAACAGTGTTGCAACAAAAACATTACAGTAAAAATAAAAAATAATATATACTTAAAAAATAATTGCACATCAGAAAATAAACTAATAATACATAATTTTCTTTTACAGATAAAGATGCCTAATAACGATAACAAACAGGAAAATATAAGACGTCAAGCTAGAGAACGACAACAAAGATGGGCAAACCAACAGACGCCGGAGCAGAAGGAAATTCGACGAGAAAAAGAACAGAAAAGACTTGCAAGCAAAAGAATATCACCTGAAAATATTCAAGATACACCAAAAAAAGCCACCAAAAAACAAAGCATTTAGAACCTGTTCCTGAACCATCACATAACATTTCAAATGATGATTCCGAAAATGAAAATACTATATGCTCTTCAAATTGTCCTTTACTTAAGTCTTTACAAGTAGAGGTTCATAATTGTGGTTACATGAATATTCTCACTTTTGTGAGGCTTATCATTTTAAAGAGGAAAGACCCAAAGAAGGACAGTTCATTAGTTGCTGTCAAAAAGGCAAGGTCAAACTTCCAGAAAGACAATTCCCACCATATTTAAAAGACATTATGACCGAACCGACTTTTCCAAACTACAAAAATTTCAAGACAAACATATGATCATACAATAGTGCCATATCCTTTACATCTATGGGCGCAACATTAGCTGATAATGTACCAGGACATGGTCCTTACTGCTTTAAAGTCCAAGGCCAAATCTACCATCGTACTTCCCATTTACATCCAAAGCAAGAAGAGCAAAGAAAATTTGCTCAACTATATGTCCTAGATACACAGGAAGCTGTTGACCAACGTATGCAGCTGCAAGAAAATAAAAAAAATGCTTACCTAGTGTTTTTATAGAGCTAGATAAAATTATGACAAATAACCCCTATACTCAAGCGTATAAAAAATTGGCAGAAGTAGAAAAGGAACAACAACTTCATGCAGAAAGACATCAATTACCAATTCCAAAGGTCAATATGGTGCTTAAAAGAGATAGACATACTGATAAACGCCGTTATAATTTACCAACATCAAATGAGGTTGCAATGGTGTTTCAAAATGATGAAGGAGAACTACCATTTCAAAGAGACACTAGAATATATCCCAGAAATGAGGAGCAACCATTCATTAATATAAGTATCTTAAGTACTAATTTAGATCCAATGACATATCCCATTTTTTTCCCATACGGAGAAGTAGGTTGGCAACCAAAATTACAACTTCCAAGTTACCTAAATTCTAAAGTAAGAATAAGAAATAATATTTCCATGCTGGAATTTAAAGTAGCTCAAATTGCCATTATTATTATTATTATTATCTTTATTTATATCGCGCCAACATATTCCGTAGCGCTGTACAGGGGTTGAGTACATAGCAGAAAACAAATTAAACACCTTGTAAAGAATGGAGGGCCCTGTTTTTGAGCATAAAATCAAATGTACATAGAGCTTGTTTCCAAGGCCTGACACAAGATTGAAAACTCGCAAACTTACAATCTAAGGGTTTAGGTGTGATACAAGAGGGTGACAAATACAATTGAAAGCAATTGGTTCAGTAAAGTGGAGGGGTCTGTGTGTTGTACTGTAGATTGTGGTTGTGAGTGTTATTAAGCTGTGGAATGTTCAGTTGTACATGTTAAGGCTGAAGATGATAAGATTTTTTAAACAGGTGTGTTTTTAATAATTTCTTAAAGGTTTTGAGGCAGGAAGATAATCTAATGGAGCGGGGCAAGGAGTTCCAAATGGATGGGGAAGCACGAGAAAAGTCTTGAAGACGGGAGTGAGAGGAGGTGATGAGAGAGGAGGAAAGAAGAAGGTCGTTAGCTGAACGAAGGGGCCGGTTGGGAGAGTATTTTGAAACAAGAGCAGAGATATAAGGGGGTGCACTGTTGTTGAGGGCCTTATGTGTTAGGGTCATGATTTTAAATTTGATTCGGGAAGCTATGGGAAGCCAGTGGAGTGATTGACAGAGAGGGGCTGCAGCACACTGATCGTTTGGTATTGAAGATGAGTCTAGCGGAGGCGTTCATTATGGATTGGAGGGGAGACAGACGAGAGATGGGGAGGCCAGCAAGGAGGGAATTGCAGTAGTCGAGTCGAGAGATGATGAGAGAGTGAATTAGAATTTTAGCTGTGTCTTCTGTAAGATAATGACGAATTTTGGAGAT
Source organism: Discoglossus pictus (assembly GCA_027410445.1). Lineage (NCBI taxonomy): Eukaryota > Metazoa > Chordata > Amphibia > Anura > Alytidae > Discoglossus > Discoglossus pictus. The sequence goes on along the minus strand of CM050163.1, from coordinate 458,859,631 downwards.
GTTTTTTAGGTGAAACTGACATGATTTTGTTATTGCTTGGATGTGAGGAATAAAAGAGAGGGCGGGATCCAGTAGAACCCCAAGACAACGGGCCTGGGAGGTAGGGGCGATAATGGTGTTGTCAACAGTTAGAGATATTTGAGGTGTGGAAGCTGTATTAGAGGGTGGAAAGATTAGAAGTTCAGTTTTAGACATGTTGAGTTTGAGTTGACGGGTGGACATCCAGGAGGATATGCTAGAGAGGCAGTTGGAAACTTGAGCTAAAAGAGAGGGGGATAGATCGGGTGCAGAGAGGTAGATTTGAGTATCATCTGCATAGAGATGATACTGAAATCCAAAGGATTTTATAAGGGTGCCAAGGGAGGAGGTGTTGATGGAGAAGAGGAGGGGGCCTAGGACAGAACCTTGGGGAACGCCAACAGACAGAGGGAGAGGTGAAGAAGAGGTGCCAGAGAAGGAGACACTAAATGTACGATCTTTAAGATAGGATGTGAACCATGAAAGAGCTGTGTCCTGGATGCCAAAAGAGCGGAGCGTTTGGATTAGAAGAGGGTGGTCAACTGTATCGAAGGCAGCAGAGAGATCCAGGAGAATTAGAACAGAGTAGTGACCCTTTGATTTGGCGGTTAGCAAGTCATTAGTGACTTTTGTAAGGGCTGTTTCTGTAGAGTGTTGGGACCGGAAGCCAGATTGGAAGGGGTCAAGTAGGGAATTGGAGGAAATAAATTGAGTAAGGCGATTGTAAACAAGCCGCTCAAGGAGTTTAGACGCAAGGGGAAGTAGTGAGATAGGGCGATAGTTGGAGGCAGAAGCTGGGTCAGAAGAGGGCTTCTTGAGAATGGGTGTAACTGTGGCATGTTTTAAGGAGGATGGAAACTTGCCAGTGTTTAGGGAGAGGTTGAATAGATGTGTGAGAGCTGGGATAAGTGTGGTGGATAGGGGAGGGATTAGCTGTGATGGAATAGGATCATGAGGATCATTCAAAATACATTCAATCCAATTTTATGTGGTGGTAAACTAACACAACAATGGATTAGTGATTCCTATTTGCAAGTTGAGGCCAATAATTTAAACTAACATCAAATATCAGCAAGATAAACTATGTGTAGAACAGTATTGTGGATTAATGGATTATGTTGCTGCGGTTGCTACAAGCAGAGACATGACAGCTGGTAAAGCCATCATTTTACCATCTTCTTTCCAGGGATCTCCTCGCAATATGCGAGAAAGATACACTGATGCCATGGCTATTGTCACCAAATTTGCATGTAATCCCCAATTGCCAGAGATCACACAAAATTTACTTCTTGGACAAAGTGCTTCTGATAAACCAGATTTAGTAGCCAGAGTTTTCAAAATTAAATTAAATTAATTAATCCGTGACATCACTATAACTCACTTATTTGGAAAATGTCTTGCATATGTTTATACAATTGAATTTCAAAAAAGAGGCCTTCCACATGCACATCTTCTTATAATCAGTGTCAGATATCCAGATGACCTCAATACAAGCAAAAAAAATGAAAAAAAGTAAATTAATTATAATAGATGAGGCTACAATGATGTCATGCTATGCTCTACAATGTATTGACCGTTTGCTTCGTGAAGTCATGGATAATACTTTTTCATTTGGTGGAATGGTAATGTTGTTAGGTGGCGATTTTAGACAAACATTACCTGTCGTTTTACATGGAAATCGAACGGACATTATCGAAACATGTATGAAGTCAAAATGATTTCAATGATTGGCTTCTTAAAATTGGAGAAGGAAAAACTGAAAAAATACCACATTTACCTGACGACACTGGGCACATCCCACCTCATATGATTTGCCACCAAGATCTTATATCTACTATATTCGCAAGTACAATAAATAACCAGGAATATTCGGAATTTGCCAACCAAGTCATACTCACATGCAAAAATAAGGATGCATTAATCCTCAATAATGAAATCTTTAAAAAAATTTATGCACCACAAAGAAATTATTACAGTGCTGATTCTGTACTTGCTGATGACAATGAAAGTCAGGCAAACTTTTCCACTGAATTCCTAAACTCACTAACTCCTTCTGGAATGCCACCACATTTTATGCAGCTAAAGAAAGGTGCAATTGTCATGTTACTGAGAAATATGAACCCCAAAAAAGGCCTATGCAATGGGACAAGACTAATTGTTCAACAATTAAAGGACCATTTCATAGATGCTGAAATTTTAACTGGTACCCATAAAGGAGAGAGAGTTTTCATTCCAAGGATAGATTTAGCACCAAGTGAAAGTAGCGTCCCTTTTATACTTCAAAGAAGACAATTTCCCATCATTATGGCATTTGCCATGACCATTAATAAATCACAAGGGCAAACTTTCAGATATTGGGGGTATATTCTTAGAACAACCAGTATTTGCACATGGCCAATTGTACGTTGCCTTATCACGGTGCAAAAATCCACAGGCTATTAAAGTTTACATTGAAAACAATGAAAGTCAAGGTGATTTATTAGAGGACGGACGCATTTTTACTAAAAACATTGTCTACTATGAAGTACTGTAAATTTCCATCAAAGAAACAAAAGCAATGACAAACCAATGTGAAAACCAAATCAAAAATCTATCAAACTACAATATAACCACAACAAAATCCGAAACAATTACAGCCAACCATCCATTTCTTTAAAATCATCATTATTATGCCACACAAATTAAGGGCCTCATTAAATTCCAGCCTCGTAAATAAGAGGCTTCTACTTAAGCCCTACGTACTGCAAAGTTTCTCTAACTTACAATGCTATTAAATTACCCCTGCTGCGAGCAACGTATGAGCTACGCAGCAGGCCCGTACGTATCTACACTGCGTAAATGTACATGAGGAGTGACAGCCTGCGAGATGATATCGCAGGCTCCCACTCCTCATCAAGTGCTGCGGGGGTCCTAAAAGGGACCTCCGCGGCAGTCCCCCACAAAAGCCCTGACGTGGGGGGTACTCCAAACCCCCCCCTAGGCACCTAAAATGAACCCCCCCTCAATGCGGGGGTCCCTGTCGGGACCCCCGAAGTGTCCTCACATGAACACCTTGCTGCAGGGGTCCATAGGAACCCCCGCAGCCCCCACACATTAACCCCTTGCAGCGGGGGTCCCCGATCGGCACCGATCAGGCCCCCGCTGCATTTAACACTTTTAAATTCCCCGCCGCGGCTCCTTAAAGGGACCGCGGCACACTATTACCCAATCCCGGCCGCGGCACTTAAAATTAACCCCCCTCTATGCTGGGGGTCCCCATCGGGACCCCCGAAGTGTCCCCATATAAAACCCCTGCTGCGGGGGGCCCCGATCGGCACCGATCGTGACCCTGCTGCAATTCAATTTTAAATTTCCCGCCTCGCGGGTCCTCAAAGGACCGTAAAGGTCCTGAAAGGACTCGCACTAAAAATATTAACCCCAGGCAACTATAATTACCCCATTAACTCATGATGGTCAATCCAGACCACCATAAGGCCTAAATTAACCCATTAAGTCATGGTGGTCAATACAGACCACCATAAGGCTCTAATTAATCCATTAACTCATGGTGGTCAATACAGACCACCATAAGGCTCTAATTAACCCATTAACTCATGGTGGTCAATACAGACCACCATAAGGCCTAAATTAACCCATTAACTCATGATGGTCAATCCAGACCACCATAAGGCTCTAATTAACCCATTAACTCATGGTGGTCAATACAGACCACCATAAGGCCTAAATTAACCCATTAACTCATGGTGGTCAATACAGACCACCATAAGGCCTAAATTAACCCATTAACTCATGATGGTCAATACAGACCACCATAAGGCTCTATTTAACCCCATCAGTCCCATAAGGGTATATTATTACCATTATGGGCCTGTTACAACCCAACATTAACCACATAAGTGCCATGATGGTCCTCAAGGACCATCATGACACTAACTACAAACACTACACTATAACCCCCAATAAACCATTTAATCTAAACTAACCCCCCTCTACACTAATCTATTAACACTTACACTACCTACCTACACTACCTACCCCCTAATAAACCTCCCCAACACTCTAATTACAAAAAACAATAAACCTACAGCACAGAAAACAAAAAACCTACAGTACAGAAAAAATAAAAATTACAACCCCACCCCCCACTACAGAAAACAAAAAAATACATTACAACCCCACCCCCCACTACAGAAAATAAAAAAATTACACACCTGAAAAGGAAAGACAGATAAACACAATACAATACATACATATAATACATTACATACATTACATACAATACATGACATTACATACATTAAATATAATATATTAAATATAATATATTACATATAATACATTACATACATTACATACAATACATGACATTACATACATTAAATATAATATATTAAATATAATATATTACATATAATATATTACATATAATACATTACATACATTACATACAATACATGACATTACATACATTACATATAATGTATTACATATAATATATTACATATAATATATTACATATAATATATTACATATAGTCCTAATCAAATACCCCCTATCTATCTAACATACAATCTATTTAATTTAAAATAAATCCTAACTATATCAAATACATCCCCCTATCTATCTAATATACAAAAAATCCTAACTACATACACAGACCCTAATTCTAAGCTAAAATCAATAAATTAAGACCACTTACCTTTAAGATGTTGCTTCAGATCACTAACCTATGGGTCAAACAAAATAAAAATTAGTACAAAACATTAACATCAAATAAATAAACATTCTATACATTCTAAATATTCAACTCACCTTTACAGCATGTCCAGTCACTGTTTAGCTCTTCCGGCGCGGCCCTGTTAAAAAAAAAAACACAATACATGAATACATGAATACAATATATAAACAATAAATAAAATACACAAATAAACATCTAAATATACATTTAACTTACCTCCCCGCGATGTCCCCGGCCTTCTCTCCTTCAGCCCCGGCTGGGCCGCGGAACCATCCGCGCTCTAAAAAAAAAAAAAAAAAAAAAACTACCGGAGGTCTGCACTGGCAGACCTCCCCGACGCTACTGAACCTCCCGGAGTCGTTTCCGGGAGGAAATTGGCATTGTCGGCTTGTGATTGGCTGAAAAAGCTGTCAGCCAATCAAAAGTCGTCAATGTAGGAGCCAATCAGGATGCGCAGATGTCTTCTACCAATCACTCCGTGGGGGTGTATCCCATAGTGATTGGCTGAAGGCATCTGAGCGTTGTGATTGGTTCCCAGAAAGATAGACAAGTGTTTAAGCCAATCAGGGTGGGATATTGGGGTGTATCCCATCCTGATTGGCTCACACATTGACGACTTTTGATTGGCTGAAATTGATAGACAGCTTTTTCAGCCAATCACAAGCCGCCAATGCCAATTTCCTCCCGGAAACGACTCCGGGAGGTTCAGTAGCGTCGGGGAGGTCTGCCAGTGCAGACCTCCGTTAGTTTTTTTTCTTTTTTTTTTTTAGAGCGCGAATGGTTCCGCGGCCCAGCCGGGGCTGAAGGAGAGAAGGCCGGGGACATCGCGGGTAGGTAAGTGAAATGTATATTTAGATGTTTATTTGTGTATTTTATTTATTGTTTATATATTGTATTCATGTATTCATGTATTGTGTTTTTTTTTTAACAGGGCCGCGCCGGAAGAGCTAAACAGTGACTGGACATGCTGTAAAGGTGAGTTGAATATTTAGAATGTATAGAATGTTTATTTATTTGATGTTAATGTTTTGTACTAATTTTTATTTTTTGTTTGACCCATAGGTTAGTGATCTGAAGCAACATCTTAAAGGTAAGTGGTCTTAATTTATTGATTTTAGCTTAGAATTAGGGTCTGTGTATGTAGTTAGGACTGTAATTATTTTATTTTACTTTAGAATAATGGTCTGTGTATGTAGTTAGGATTTTTTGTATATTAGATAGATAGGGGGATGTATTTGATATAGTTAGGATTTATTTTAAATTAAATAGATTGTATGTTAGATAGATAGGGGGTATTTGATTAGGACTATATGTAATATATTATATGTAATATATTATATGTAATATATTATATTTAATATATTATATGTAATGTATGTAATGTCATGTATTGTATGTAATGTATGTAATGTATTATATGTAATATATTATATGTAATATATTATATTTAATATATTATATGTAATGTCATGTATTGTATGTAATGTATGTAATGTATTATATGTATGTATTGTATTGTGTTTATCTGTCTTTCCTTTTCAGGTGTGTAATTTTTTTATTTTCTGTAGTGGGGGGTGGGGTTGTAATGTATTTTTTTGTTTTCTGTAGTGGGGGGTGGGGTTGTAATTGTTTTTTGTTTTCTGTACTGTAGGTTTTTTTGTTTTTTGTACTGTAGGTTTTTTGTTTTCTGTGCTGTAGGTTTTTTATTTTTTGTAATTAGAGTAGTGGGAAGGTTTATTAGGGGGTAGGTAGTGTAGGTAGGTAGTGTAAGTGTTAATAGATTAGTGTAGAGGGGGGTTAGTTTAGATTAAATGGTTTATTGGGGGTTATAGTGTAGTGTTTGTAGTTAGTGTCATGATGGTCCTTGAGGACCATCATGGCACTTATGTGGTTAATGTTGGGTTGTAACAGGCCCATAATGGTAATAATATACCCTTATGGGACTGATGGGGTTAAATAGAGCCTTATGGTGGTCTGGATTGACCACCATGAGTTAATGGGTTAAATAGAGCCTTATGGTGGTCTGGATTGACCATCATGAGTTAATGGGTTAATTTAGGCCTTATGGTGGTCTGTATAGACCACCATGAGTTAATGGGTTAATTAGAGCCTTATGGTGGTCTGGATTGACCATCATGAGTTAATGGGTTAATTTAGGCCTTATGGTGGTCTGTATTGACCACCATGAGTTAATGGGTTAAATAGAGCCTTATGGTGGTCTGTATTGACCATCATGAGTTAATGGGTTAATTTAGGCCTTATGGTGGTCTGTATAGACCACCATGAGTTAATGGGTTAATTAGAGCCTTATGGTGGTCTGGATTGACCACCATGAGTTAATGGGTTAATTAGAGCCTTATGGTGGTCTGGATTGACCACCATGAGTTAATGGGGTAATTATAGTTGCCTGGGGTTAATATTTTTAGTGCGAGTCCTTTCAGGACCTTTACGGTCCTTTGAGGACCCGCGAGGCGGGGAATTTAAAATTGAATTGCAGCAGGGTCACGATCGGTGCCGATCGGGGCCCCCCGCTGCAGGGGGTTTATGTGGGGACACTTCGGGGGTCCCGATGGGGACCCCCAGCATAGAGGGGGGTTAATTTTAAGTGCCGCGGCCGGGATTGGGTAATAGTGTGCCGCGGTCCCTTTAAGGAGCCGCGGCGGGGAATTTAAAAGTTTTAAATGCAGCGGGGGGCCTGATCTATGCAGATCGGGGCCCCTCCCTGCAATGGGTTTATGTGGGGACACTTCGGGGGTCCCGATGGGGACCCCCAGCATAGAGGGGGGTTAATTTTAAGTGCCGCGGCCGGGATTGGGTAATAGTGTGCCGCGGTCCCTTTAAGGAGCCGCGGCGGGGAATTTAAAAGTTTTAAATGCAGCGGGGGGCCTGATCTATGCAGATCGGGGCCCCCCCCTGCAATGGGTTTATGTGGGGACACTTCGGGGGTCCCGATGGGGACCCCCAGCATAGAGGGGGGTTAATTTTAAGTGCCGCGGCCGGGATTGGGTAATAGTGTGCCGCGGTCCCTTTAAGGAGCCGCGGCGGGGAATTTAAAAGTTTTAAATGCAGCGGGGGGCCTGATCTATGCAGATCGGGGACCCCCGCTGCAAGGGGTTAATGTGGGGGTGCTGCAGGGGTCCCGATAGAGACCCCTGCAGCATGGGGATGTGTATAGGGTGCAGGGGGGAGCCTCACACTGCTGTCTCGGGCTGTTCCGAGGCAGCGCGTAGAGGCTTTCGGATCCCTTGCGTGGACTTTTTGTCCACGTAGGGATTCTTACGATATGCGAGACTCGTGCATAGATTTAAGGCTACGTAGCTCTCTCGGAGCCTATTCTCGGCCATTTTCTCGCAGTCATATCGTAAAGCAGGCTGCGAGAGATTCGGTTCTCGCAAACAGCAGGAAAACTGCCTTTTGCGAGCACCGAGAGAACTACGAGGGAGAATTTAATAGGGCCCTAAGTTTACAACAACTAAATTTCAATATTAAACTACATACAATTGTAAAACACATAGAGAACAGTGCTTACACATAGCGGACCAACTTTAAGGTCTTGCCTTCTCTTTTTAGAGAACAAAGAAAACTCTATGTGCCATTTCAAACAATTACTACACCAAGAAACAAAGGTCAACCATTAAAGACTACCAATAAATAAAGATTTCAGTCATAATTCATGGAACTATTGTTTATGCATGATTAGCCCCACAAAACACTTGCCTTCCATGCCTTCATCAATTCTCTTGAAATGTTAATTACCTACGTTACTGTTTATAACTTTACAAGTTTCTAAAACAAACCTTTAAAGTTAATTACTTATATAGATAAGAAAGTTCAAGTTTACCAAAATATACTTTCAAGTTCCTTGCTTAGACATATTACAAAGTTCATCTTAACAGCACAAGCACCTTTTCAGACACAATGTAAATTTTCAACTTCAGATTAAACATTAATCAAGGGAGTAATCATCCGATCGACACTTAATGACCTCAGTAAGGAATTCATTTTTTTTCCACTTTCATACAATTGCCTATGTTTCAAAAAGGCTTTTTACTGTTTGCCTTCCTCTCCATTCAATGTATATTTCAGTTAACAGTTCTTGAGCTACAAGTTGCATGTTAAAAAACCATTACCTCAAGTTTACAATACTGATTAATCTACAGTTCAACTGTTCTTACATTCAAATGTTACCACTTTTACTACAAAACTCAATAACAGTTACTCAATAAGAACATTTTATAAAAATTAACATGATTAATATAACAATTAGACTTACTTTGACATAACTATAACCTTACAAGTGTCAAATACGTATATTACTAACTAAACAAATTTACAAACATACATATCTCATTGCCGTCATTTTTTGACGGGCAAGTCGCTAATTAAACATAATAATAACCTGAGGTAGCTGCATCAACCTTTGATTAAGGAGCTCAACCCCCTTCTAGAGGCCCAGTGGAACCCCATGCCCATGAGACTTCTGTATGCCGGATACCTTACGGTAAATTGAGCTCCAACATAAGTTGATGCAGCACCTCGGCCACACGCAAGCCCACCGGGCTCAGCGCCCCCAAAAAGCTCTATGGCCTGAACAATATGCACCTTGAGGGTATAACTAAATAAACCTAACCCACCTCGTTGAGGTGAACCCCATCTTTAAGATAAAACTCATGAGCTTCCGGGGTCTCCAAATCCCTGTGTCTAATGGAGAAACCCCCCAACCTTCTTATGAAAGAAGCCATGATCTTGCTAAGCCTAAGTCTGACCTTATCCAGCCCCACGCCACAATAGTCTCTGGGTTATCTGAGGCCAGATTATAAGCAATGCCGGGAACAACTCCCTTAACCTGAACACATCCCGCTTCCTAGACCTAATCAATTCCTTAATTGGTAAGTAGCCCAAGTCATTCCCCCCCGGCGTTTATTAGCAATAACTCTGCAGGAGGGAAAAGTCTAGCGTAACCCACCACAGTTAAGAGAACCTGATCCCACCTCATACCCAAAACCCCAAACCATTTGCACACAACAGCCTCCTCTGGAAACCCCATCTGTCCATAGCCCTGCTCTGTTATTGATGCCGATCTCCTAGCTCAGTATATGAAGGAGTGACCCACAATACACAAATGTAATGGCGACACTGAAAGAAACATAACCACATGTCAAAACAGCAAATTGTTTCTTAATACACATAGAATTCCCCTTAGAACAGACTGATTCACCCCCAGGCAGTACCCAATACCCAGTAGCAAATTGTTTCACTAGAGATATCAGTTACCCAAATTCCATAAGTACTGTGGGAATGGTGTAGGGTCTTGATCCGAAGCTGGAGCTAACTCCCTGAACTTCACCAACTTAAACCTTGATAATGCATCAGCTATTACATTATTAAGCCCTAGGATATGAGCTGCCCTCAGCAAAATATTTAACTGCAGACATTTTAGTACCAATTGCCTCAGTAACTAATTAATTGCCTGAACTACACTCATGTTGTCACAATGAAACACTACGTGTCGGTTCCTCAAACTCTCCCCCCACAGCCAAATTGCTACCACAATGGGAAATAATTCCAAAAAGGTTAAACTTCTTGTCAGATTACCACACTGCCACTCTTCAGGCCAAGCCTGAGCGGCACCACCTTCCCTGAAAATAAGCGGCAAAACCTTTTCCGTGTAAAGTTCTAGAGCGTCATTGGCAACCGGCTCCTTTAAGATAATTGTGCTGCCATTGAAATGGTCTAAAAACTCCTACCAAATGCAAAAAAGCGCCTTGTGTTCTGCCGTTATTCTAATGCGATGGTGCGGTTGGCAAACCCCTGCTGTGGACAGTGACAACCTCCTACACAATATTCTGCCCATTGGAATTATCCGGCATACAAAGTTTAGATTGCCAAGCAAGGATTGCATGGATCTAAGAGAATCCTTCTTAGCTGACGTAATCGAAAGCACCGCCTTCTTGAGCTCCAGCAATTTACCTGCCGGCAACCTTTTTGACAAACCTACACTCAAAAGTGACAGAATCTATTTCAATACCCAAGAAACTCAACAAATGGCAAGGGGTCACCGTCTTTTCATCAGCTAACGGAATACCAAATTCTTCTGCCATTACCTTAAAACATGTTAACAGCTGAGAACACATGAAAGAATCTGCCGGACCCACAAATAAAAATTCTCCAAATAATGCACAACAGAAAATAGACCCGCTTTTTGACAAACCACCCACTGAAGAAACAAACTAAACTTTTCAAAATAAAAAACAGAACAATCTATCGGTAGGCACAAATCCACGAAGAATTGATCCAAAACAGAACAATCTAACAGATGATGGGAATCCGGGTGAACCGGAAGTAATCTGAAAGCGGACTTAATGTCAACTTTTGCCAACAATGCCGATCTGCCAGTCCGCCTTACCAGCTGCACTGCCTGCTTAAAAGAAGCATAATTAACTGAAGACAACTTCTTACTAATACCATCATTTACCAAGGAACCTTTTGGGAAAGATAAATGGTGGATCAATCTAAACTCCCCCACCTCCTTCTTCGGCACTAAGCCCAATGGGGAGATCCTTAAATTTACCAGAGGGGCAAAACTAAAAGGCCATGCATTACAAAATGTTTCCACCTCCCCTAACAGTTTGCTAAACACTACGTCAGGATTTTAAATTGGGAGGGCAACCCCCTACATACACAGCCACAGATGGAATAATGAAACCATATGAAAACCCTGCTAACAACAACCCAGAATCCTCTGACCTATACTCACTCCTAGCGTACAACTCTAGCCACCCACGCATCTTTTCTAGCACTACTGGAGTCTTCCCCTAGCTGCGGGGCGTAACAATCTTAAGCCAACTCCCCATATCCCTGTCGTCCCACTGCATGTCGGGCCTTACAGCCAGCTTCTGTCTAAACTTTTTATCATACACCCACCAAGCTAACCCCCTGTAAGTACGATGAATCCCATCAATCTCATCTAAAAAACAAAATAAAGATGAGCACTGCTCCGGGAATTTTTCCCTCACTCTGCTAGCGAAAATAACGTAAGCCTGGAGCCAGTTACTGAATGTCTTTGTGATTTTCTTATATCTCTTCTTCCGCTCATCCTCCTCTTTCTTAGCATCAGCTTTTTTATCCTCTGACTTTAACTCTATGAAGCTATCCAAAGGGAGCAGAGAGAACAATTCAATAAACTCACCTTTTTAAATCTTATCCCTTAATTGTTTGGAAACGTGCTCCCCAATATGACCTATTGAGCATAATGCTGAATTTTTCATCGCTGTTTCTGCAATCTTAATAACAGCTTCCCCATCACCTCCCAAAATGGCCGAGCTACCACCCACAGAGACCCCAGTCCCCGTTGTCCCACTCACCTCGCTGATTCTACAAACGTGATCAGGGCTAGCTGCCGAGACCTGCCTACCTAAATCCGTTTCCTGACTAACCCAAGCTGCCCCGGGACCCAAATCCTGTCTACCTTCCCACTCAGACAATAAACCTTTTAGACCTGCCACTAAACCCTGTAAAGTTTTACTACAATCAGGTTGTGTCATGTTCGTGTGCTTAGCGCTCTGCCCCCTCCCTAGCGTACTGGGGGAAGTTCACCAATCCTGCTGGCCGACAAGTCTCTTCTACTCCTCTTTTCGTGGTGCTGTACCCTCCGCTTGGAACGGCAATGCAGTTAACTCTGCCTCTCCTTCTCCTGCTCCCTGCCGCCCCTGTAACAAAATTGATCTCTTTTCTGCTAACCCCGCTGCCACTCTGAAGTCCCAATCACGAGAAGCCGACCTTCCCTTGGAATGAGACATCCTCCTTGGTGAAAGGGGTTGCTTTGCTCCGGCATGCTGAATATGAATTGCACTCTTGCCTCTGCCTCACCCCCAGGGGGGACCTTCTGCGCCTGTAATTAAAAGAGGAATCGTGTCTCTGGCTCTCACCATTCCCGCGAGGAACTTAAACTCTAAACGACTCCTCTCTTGACATCCTGCTAGAAGCTCTTGACCTCCTTGACAAAGTAGGGGACAGACGGTGCCGCTGTCACTCCTCAGATCTCCTGAAGCCTCCTTGCTCACCCGCCGGAGATCCTTGCGGGCCAATTACCGGCTGCAATCCCATCCTGGAAGATGATCCTTCATCTGGGTCACAGAAAAAAGGCAGGGCTGTCCACTATTGACATTACGCTACCTTTGTTACTGGCTTTCTGAGCTGCTGTTGAACCTCCACTACAGCCCTTCAATCTTCTTACACTGATGTCACTCTCCTGCTCCTCTAAGCTGCTGCTCACTTCCACTGTGACTCCTTCCTCTTCCCTCTGCTCATCTCTGCTGTGCTGCCCTAGGCTCAAATACCCCTCTTGCTCCCTGTCTCCATGCTCCTCTTCAGTCACTGCTCTCTTCCTCCTTTTCTTTCTGCCTACGCCCCCCCCTCTGGCCTGTGCCTGCGCCTTCCTCTGTAGACTCACCGTCTGGATGCATGAAATCCGCCGCCCTTCTTCCTCACCGCCACCAGGATCTTCCTCCTCACGCCTCTCTCTTTCAGGGGTATCCTCCCACCTCTTGCCACGGGCTGCTGACCTCTGGGCTGAGCCTCTCTGGTGGATGGGATCTCCTTGCTGGGTGGCCTGTTCTTGGTCCAGCTAACCAATCCCTACCCTGCCCTAAGCCCGGTCAACTGTCCCCTGCCCTATTCTGTCTCCAGGGGCATTCTTTCCCAATAAATGTACTGTAATAAGGCAGCCAAATGTAAATCACAAACACAGGAAAGTAGGGAATATGCAAAAGCAATAAACAATTGAGCACCAAATGAGTAACTTAATAGAGGTCAGATCACACAAAAATTGTTGGGTATGAAGAAAAGTATAGAACATGGAAAAAACATCTAAATTCCATGAGCATAGCATGTATATGTTAAAAAAAAATTCAACCACAAGTAGAAAAATGTGTGAAGAATAAAAACGTTAGCCAGAGTTTTAGAAGTATGGGAAACTCTGCTTAGAGAAGTTTGTAATATAAGCTAAACTACATTTACATGGGAGAAAGGCAATCATAAAATTAAAATAATAAATGAGGCGGCCAAAATCTTCACAACGTCAATTCTGCATATAAAAATTTGCCAAGCATTCCATAGAAACATCAATATGGCAGCTGACAAGAACCAAAACTGTTCATCTAGCAGGCTCATTGTGCCTATACATTTTGCTTAATGGGACATGGAAGGTTTCTGGATTTTACTAGATAGGTAACATACCTATGTATTTATTTACCAGTATGTACAGTGGTTTATTAGCAATGATTAAAATCTTGTTTTTACTGCATTAAATCATTCAAATAGTCTTTGCATGTGTCTACCCACTGCAGTGTATATAAACTCAGACTTTGGTGTTCTGTATGTGCAGTGCAGTGTCCTAGCCTAACAAGCACCTCCTCTCAGCAGCAAGTTTTCTGAGAAATGGTTCCTGGTAGGCTAGGACACTACAATACATATCAAGCCATACAGAGTCTGTGTCTGCACTGCATACATTACAATGGGCAGACCCATACAGGGACTAATTGCATGATTTTTGGTAGAGCTTTTATTTGCTTTTAAACAGAGCTTTTAATTGCCTCTTAATAAAACAAAGTGCATACAAGTAAATAAATACATAAGTATATTAATATCCAGAAACCTTACATAAGTATATTAATATCCAGAAACCTTACATAAGTATATTAATATCCAGAAACCTTTCATAGGGTTCAGGATAGCCATATCCTTATCCCAAGCATGCTTAAATTCCGTAACTGGGGTGGAAACAATATGTGATATTGTGAAAACATAAATACATAAATGCATGGCAAGTTGCAAAACAGTGCAGATATTGAATTTTATATTTTACATTTAGTGTACAAGTTAAAGGTAAAACAGAGAAAAATAATGCATACTGCTCAAAAATTCCCACACTGAATTGTATTAAACACAGCAAGAGATCCTAAGATAGTATGTTTTATGAGAAAGCAACTTACAATTTTCCATTCCGTCACCCAACTATGGGCCCTATGGAAATCCACACACGCAGATGTGGAAAACCGTCTTATTGCAACTGCTTTTTTCTCTCTCAATTTACGTATCTTTTCAAACCCCATGCTACCCTAACCTACCCTAGCTGACTCCGAACTCACAAATCAATTTCCTGTCCATAATGTACATGCGGCAGGATAAAGTGGTGTGTCGCAAAATTACCCAATCCATGCAATTTGCTAAAATTCTTGCTGCGCCAATAGAAAACATGAACATCATTAATTGACAGGAAAAGTTCATAAAAGAGCATGTTTACCGCCTAATCCCTGTGTTGTAGATTTTTCTAGTTAAAACTCAGGTCTTAGTTGTTTTTGTTCAGGTGTAGGAGAGTTAGTAAGTTGCTGAGAGTGAGAGTAGTCTGGAGGTTCTGTTATATTTTGCAATAAAACAATAAAACGAAAAACATTCATTTATATTTCTTTAATTTTCTCTCTCTCTCACTCTCTCTCTCTCTCTCTCTCTCTCTCTATAAATATATATATATATACTGACATATTTTATAGATTTTTCTTCTCTTTTTTTTTAGTTTGAGCATGGAGTGAGGAGCGAGCGGGGGAGATGAAGGGAGGAGGAGAAGAGGAGAGGATGAGACGAGAGAAGGTGTCATCGGGAGAGGAGTGGAAGGAGGGAGGGGAGGAAGAGGAGGGGAAAGGGAAAGCAGTGAGGAGAGAGTGAGTGGAGGAGGGGGCTAAGAGTGGCAGCAGTGGGAGTTCTAGCAGAGGGAGGTCTGGAGGTGAGGTTGAGGGAGGGAAGGATGCTCCCTCAGATGCAGGTACACAAAGAGCAGGGACAGATGAGGGAAGGGGTTGATCCCAGGGGGGTTGTAGTGTGGAGGGACAAGACACAGTGGGAGGACAGGATCCCCAGCATCAGTTAGGAGGACAAGAGGCTTTAACCAAGCACAGGACCCCTAACTTTTCAAACAAGCAGATAACCGTCCTTCTCCATGCAATCCATGCGCCCACCAATATACTACATAGAGCAGGGACATGAGGCCTGGCCAGAGGGTCCAGCCTTGGAGTGAGGTGGCAGCAGAGGTAACATCCTTAGGATATCCAGGCACGTGAGGTCTGTCAAACGCAAGTATTAAGAACAGCTGGTCCAAGGTAAAGAGGAAGATATCTGAGGAGGACAGAGCAATGAGTAGTGGCCCCCTAGTGACTGTGCAGTTCAATGAGTGTGAGAGGTTGCTGAGGGACTCGATCACTGCAACTACCATTGTAGGACTTTCAGTCTTGGTGGACATGCTGGATCCAGGCACCATGCCAGGTAAATACCATATACACCATCACCCCCTCACATACACACACGTACACCACTCATATAGATAACACACATCCAATGTAAATACTGCCCACAAATGTAAGGGAAATGTAAGCTTCATGGATTTGACTAGGGATAGATTATACCTGTGTGTCTCAATACTCAGAGATAACACTTTACAATGACTATCAACTAAAAAATATAATTAAAGTTAGTAAAATTCAATAGAGAGTCCATGTATGGGTGTGCCCACTGCAGAGTATGCAGATATAGACTCTTTAGTGTATGTCTTCATGAGCTGCAGAGGGCAAATAATAGTTTCTCCCAATGGCAATTAAATGAGCCATCCATGTTGAAAACATCATAATGCCAGATATATAGGAAAAAACAGTGATCAAATGATCATACAATGTTATTAACGCATATACTACCGTTCTCTCATTTGAGCATGCAGGAGGACCAGCTCATCAACGGAGTCTGAGGCAGGTGTAGTGGCTTAAGTTGAGCCTGAAGATGTAGAGGAGGAACTGGATTATGCCCTCGCTGAACAGCATCCCTGGCAAGAGGAGGAACAACATGGAAACTATGAGGGCCCTGGATATGAGGAGGAGGAGGATGAAAATGGCTATATGTGGTCAGTAGGAGCACCTGCTGGGATCTCCGCCACACCCATTTTCCTTGACCACACTGGCCTCCTCCTCCCCCAGATTGACTTACCTGGGCCATCATATTGGACAGACACATGGTCCATGCAGACAGCTCCACTACCAACTCCTCCCCCAGATTGACTTACCTGGGCCATCATATTGGACAGACACATGGTCCATGCAGACAGCTCCACTACCAACTCCACTGCCTCCTTCCACAGCCACCCAGGACCTGGTTTTTGATAACCCCAACCCCCTCACCAACCTTTGGAAGCTACACTGGAAGAGATGCTGGCCAATCATATGGTGAGCCTCTTGACGGACATCACCTCCAATAGACAGCATTAAGAGGCTCTACAGGGAGATGAGGCACCACAATCCAGAGAACGGCATGGCCAGGATGCTCCAGACTATACCAATGCAGAGTGCACTCATCCAACTGAACATGGACATCACCCAGTGCGCTCTGATTGCACTGTTATCGGCAGTGAACAATACACTGCGGCTTTCCGTGTATTGTGATCTTTCTAGAAGGTAGATTTTTAAAGCATTTGTATTAGGGCTTATCAAACTATGAAGATATGTGCATTGTCTGGTGTGAATGTGGTCTTTAAAGTTGTTTGGATTAAAGTTAAAGTGCCTCTTATCCCATATATCTGTGCATTAGCACATATTACCGTTTGTGAATAGATCTAAGGAATATCAGCCCTTAAGTAGATTTTTGTACCGTTATTGACCTATTTATATATACAGCAAAAAATTAGTACCAAGAGTGACCTCTAATTTTATATAAGTGGACATATAAGACTATATGAAGGCAATGGTGTAATTGAATTATCATTAAGAGTATTCAATACAGTTTCTAATGGATCATTTATTTCTATTTTTTCTCTCTGGTCTTGATCTATGAATTAAATAGAGTACGCAATTAGTGTGACCTTCCAAGTAGGATGTACCTATTAGGGTCACAGATAGGTTCTCAATCTATTTCCTTCTTATATCCAGGTACCAGAATTTCTATTGTGGATTTGTGGAATCACTCTTACTTTTTTTAAATTGGCACTATGTTTAAATTTGCCAAGTCATTTTAACCATTTCAATAAAAGTTATGTTTTATTTCTATTTTCCTCTGGGGAATCTATTAAGAAGTTGTTATGCACCTAGGAAATACAATATATTTGTAATAAACTATTTTATTATTATACCATAATCCATGTGTCTGTGTGTTTATAAGTGTTACTGTATTGAGACATAAACAAACATTTTATTTATTTAACAATTTTTGTACATAGATCATCTTTTAGTATACCCACCCTATTTTAAGGTATGGTGGATGTATATTCTTGAACAGCATAATCTATTTAAACATCAATAATGGTGATGGTAGTATATGTCTTTACACCTATGTCTTCATGTATTTGATTACTGTAATCCTATGTTTCCATGTCACTAATATCATGTTAATTAATAATTGATGTTGCTATGGCCAGTTGTTTACACTTCCCACTGTAAATGTGATGATGATATCATCATAATTAAACATCAATTCACATATTGGTACACACAGCAGCTAAAATATGTATTCATTGTGACATCATGATGAAATATTTAGACCTATGTTCCTCATAATAATTGTCATATGAACAGTACAGGCCATAACAGTGGCACATTTGTGTTTTTTCAAATGTCGCCTGTATTAATATACCCAAAATATATGTTCAAGTAGTATTTTACATTTTATTAGCACATATTTCTACATCATGTGTGAACTACAGTAATTAGTTTTTTTTTTTTTTAAGTATTACTACCCGATCAATACAACACTGTTTTGTATCACCATTATACTCCAAGTAGTTTTTCACATATTACATGTAATTTTATTATTAATATCATACAATAACACTAGCTATGAATTAAGATATTTCTTATATGCATAATTATTGTCATGTGCGCAACAGCAATGATGGGCAACTAAATGGCATATGAGAGTTAATACGAATAAATGTAAAGTTATGCATCTGAGAAGGAAAAATTGTCATGAAATTTTAAATCTTAAAGGAGGGGCTAAGTTATGAAGAAAGACTAACCAAATAAAACGTATTTTCTCTAGACAAAAGGCCTCAAACTGCCATTGATAACATTTCTCACAACAGCTGTATAACACCTAATGTTATTGTGTAGATGACAAATCTTCCCAGGAAGATGATTACTATCAGTATTCTTATGTGGTCAGGATTAGTAATGTCAAATTTTCGGTTTGCGAACAGCAGACGCGAACTTCCATCAAATGTCCGTGAACGGGCGAACCCGGCGACGCGCCAAAGACTTCAATGGGCAGGCGAATTTCAAAACCCACAGGGACTCTTTCTGGCCACAATAGTGATGGGAAAGTTGTTTCAAGGGGACTAACACCTGGACTGTGGCATGCCGGAGGGGGATCCATGGCAAAACTCCCACGGAAAATTACATAGTTGATGCAGAGTCTGGTTTTAAGCCATAAAGGGCATAAATCACCTAACATTCCTAAATAGTTTGGAATAATATGCTTTAAAACATCAGGTATGATGTTGTATCGATCAGGTAGTATAAGGGTTACACCCGCTTCACAGTAACAGACCAATCTCCCCGTTTAATGCACCGCAAACAACCACAAACAGTCTCTTTGCACAACTGTAAACTCCCCATTTGCACAAGGTTGGATACCAAGCTAGCCATGTCCCGTTCCTTGTCCTCACTGATGTCATTGAAGGTCTCTTCCTCCACCCAGCCACCAAGGGTCCCCGAATGGTGACAACAAGCCCCCTGGGACGCCTGCTGTGTTTGGTCTTCCACCTCCTCAAAGCCACCTTCCTCCTCTGACTCCTCTTCCTCAGACTCCTCTCTCTGCGTTGCCTCTGTCTGCGTTATTATAAGGTGTGTACTGTTAAGTAGTACTATTCCTATCGGTATAATCCCTGATACGTACACTATTGGGGGACGTGTATATGGCATTGATTTTTGGAACAGGGAGATGGAAAAAGATGCTTGGTCGGTCCTCCCACTTCAAATTTGGGGCACTGCGCGTGCAATCTAAGGTGCCACCAGATAGGAGTGGTGTGTTCAGTTGTACTATTTATTCCTATCAGTTTGATAACTGTTACTTCACCTATCAGGGGACGTGTACATGGCATGGATTTTTGGAAGCGGGAGATGGAAAAAGATGCTTGGTCGGTCCTCCCACTTCAAATTTGGGGCACTGCGCGTGCAATCTAAGGTGCCACCAGATAGGAGTGGTGTGTTCAGTTGTACTATTTATTCTATACTATCAGTCCAGAACCTCAAACCTGGTAAGTCACCAGGCCCAGAGGGGTACACCAATTTATATTATAAAAAATTTATAGACATATTAGGCCCGCACTTGGTCACTCTAACAGAGTTCTAGAAGGCAAGCAAACACCAGCAGAGCTGAACAGGGCAGATATCGCTCTATTCCCTCGGAGATGCCCTAGAACTAAAAAACTACAGGCCAATATCATTACTAAACTGTGATACAAAGATCCTGTCAAAAATAATAGCGGATATAATGTCATCCATCTTGCCTAAGTTAATACATAATGACCAAGTAGGCTTTGTCTCCCACAGGCAAGTGGGAGACAACATTAGAAAAGTCATGAACCTACTGTACCACACCAAAGCCTCTAAACTTCAAGCCTGTCTTATGGCCTTTGACATTGAAAAGGCGTTTGATTCCCTGGAGTGGACTTACCTATACGCCACGCTTGAAAAATTTGGTATTAAAGGCCATTTCATAAATCTCATACACTCATTATAAAAATCATCCAGGGCCAGGTTACACATTCCGGGAGATGAGAGATCCTTAATTAAAATAGAAAGAGGAACAAGACAGGGGTGCCCCCTTTCTCCCCTTCTATTCGCAATAGCAATAGAACCCCTGGCTCAGACAATTAGGGCCAACGCTGGGATCACAGGCATAAAAATAGGCCATCACCATTTCAAAACTTGTCTATTTGCAGACGACCTGCTGTGTATGCTCTCAAACCCTACCCAATCGGTCCCAGAGTTGATTCGAACTATGGAGGAGTTTGGTCAGTTTTCTGGCCTTAAACTGAACATAGAGAAGACAGAAGCACTAGCGATTGACTTAACAGCAGTAGAGAAGCCGGGTCTCCAAGAGAAGTTTAATATTAAGTGGGATAAAAACCACATAAACTACCTGGGAATCCGACTAACCCCTAAGCTAGAGGACTTGTACAAAACCAACCACTCCAAACTTTATAAAACAATAATTAATGACCTGAGTAAATGGACAAAGTATAGGTTATCATGGCTAGGGAGAATAAATACGATAAAAATAAATGTCCTTCCTAGGTTGCTCTACATATTTCGAACACTCCCGATCCCGATTAAATAAAAAGAACTAGAAAATATTCAAAGGAAAATATTTCAGTTTATCTGGAACCACTCGCCCTCACGCATCACAAAGAAAATTATGTACCTTCATAAGTCAGAGGGGAGACTATTGTGTCTTAACTTAAAATATTACCACAAGGCAGCTTAGTTATCTTTCCTCCCAATAGCACATTCTATAGGGCATCAACCGGCCTGGGTGTATTTAGAGAGCCACACTTTAAGGCCCTTAACCTGGGACAAGGTGGCTTGGCTATCAGAATTGCCTCAGACCCTTAAAAACTCACCAAACCCCCTAATCAGACACTCACTATCATACTGGAAATGGGCCAAGAAACACACAGGTTTGTTCCCTGGATCCACCCAAATGACCCCAATTCTTGACCACTCTCAGGCCTCGAAACACATGAGCACAACATCACAACACTGGTGGAGGTCAAGGAAACTAGATAGACTGGGAGACTGGTTAGTAAAGGGCCAGATGCTCACCTATGAGGAACTGAGGGACAAGCATGAGCTACCGCTGTCAGAACATTACAATTACTGTAGACTGAGGCATTTCACACACTCCCTGACCCAGAAACAGGGGACACCGGTCTTAAATTGGTTCTCCAAAATTTGTAAAGATAAACCTCTATCAAGGGGGATCATTGGGTCGCTTTACAAATATAAAACATTTGTTACTGGTTGAAGCGACACTGGGGGAGCCCTGGAGACCCTTCAGAAGCAACCAGTGGCAAAATCATCCCAGGAAAGGAGAGGTCGCTTACTGAAGCCTGCCCTAGGGTAACCCAAGGGTGATTGCCCAGGTTAGATATTGTAAATAATAAGCTAATACTGCTGGAGGGATGATAGCTAATAGGACTTTGGTGTTTCCTGCAGATATACTCTTTACTATTGTCTGTTTTACCATGTTTTAGGTATCTCTTAAATTGCAATCACAGTAAAAAATAAGAAAAATTATTAACCTAAAAAGTAAAAATAAGGACTAGCCAGCTAACTTTCACAAAATGTCTTTATTGAAAATATGTATTTTTGCACAACGGTTATGCAAGACTGTTCAAAAATGCTTTATTTTTCATTACATGCTGTACGCATTCTGACAATAAAAGAATTTAAATGCAAAAATTAGGTATTGTTGCAGCGACCAGAAAAATTGATATTAGTTTGCCAGGCAGAAAGTGCCCTAAAACATTGCGTCTTGAACCCTAGTTGGTGGCGGATAAGTCACGCAAGTCATCCGGCATTCAGGGATAAAATACAGCAGTGTGTGGACCATTATTAGCTCGAGGCAGCTCATCTATCAGGCCTTTTTTAATCGAATGTATCGCCCACTGTCAGTCCCTTCGGGATCCATCCCTCAGTCATCTTAATAAAGGTGAGGTAATCTAGACTTTTTTGACCTAGGTGACTTCTCTTCTCAGTGACAAAACCTCCTGCTGCACTGAAGGTCCATTCTGACAGGACACTTGAAGCGTGGCAGGACAGAAGTTCTACGGCAAATTTGGTATAGCTCAGGCCACAGGGCAAGCGTGCACACCCAGTAGTCAAGGGGTTCATCGCTCCTCATAGTGTCGATATCTGCAGTTAAGGCGAGGTAGTCTGTTATCTGACGGTCGACTCGTTCTGTGAGGGTGGACCCCGAAGTCAGCAGACACATTCAACAACACGTCTGTAAAGCGTCCTCTCCTTGCCGGCGTGGTCGTGGAAGGAGGAGGATTATGTTCACCTCTTCCGCTGTTAGATTGTCGTTGTGCTGTGACATCACCCTTAAACACTGTGTAAAGCACACTTTTTAATTTAACTTGGAAGTGCTGCATCCTTTCCGACTTGTGGTAATTCAGTAACATTTCAGGCACTTTCTGCTTATACCGGGGGTCTAGTAGCGTGGACACCCAGTACAGGTCGTTCTCCTTCATACTTTTTATACGAGGGTCCCTCAACAGGCACGACAGCATGAAAGACCCCATTTACACAAGGTTGGATGCCGAGCTAGTCATGTACCGTTCCTCGTCCTCAGTGATCTCACTGAAGGTATGTTCTTCCCCCCAGCCACGTCCAACACCATGGGTACCAGATAGGTGATAACAAGCACCCTGGGATGCCTGTTGTGGTTGGTCTTCCTCCTCAAAGCCACATTCCTCCTCTGATTCCTCTTCCTCACAATCCTCTTCCAGCGTTGCCGCAGGTCCAGCAAGCGATGCTGATAAGGCTGTTTCTGGTGGTGATGGTGACCACAACTCTTCCTCTTCACGCTCATCTACGGCCTGATCCAGCACTCTTCGCAGGGCATGCTCCAGGAAGAAAACAAATGGTATGATGTCGCTGATGGTGCCCTCGGTGCGACTGACCAGGTTTGTCACCTCCTCAAAAGGATGCATATGCTTACAGGCATTGCGCATGAGCGTCCAGTAACATGGCAAAAAAATCCCCAGCTCTGCAGAGGCTGTCCTAGCAACCCGGTCATACAAATACTCGTTAACAGCCTTTTCCTGTTGGAGCAGGCGGTCGAACATTAGGAGTGTTGAATTCCAACGTGTCGGGCTGTCTAAAATCAAGCGCCTCACTGGCATGTTGTTTCGCCGCTGGATATCTGTAAAGTGCGCCATGGCCGTGTAGGAATGCCTGAAATGGCCACACACCTTTCTGGCCTGCTTCAGGACGTCCTGTAAGCCTGGGTGCTTATGCACAAAGCGTTGTACAATCAGATTACACACATGTGCCATGCATGGCACATGTGTCAACTTGCCCAAATTCAATGCCGCCAACAAATTTCTTCCGTTGTCACAAACCACTTTGCCAATTTCCAGTTGGTGCGGAGTCAGCCACTGATACACCTTTGCGTTCAGGGCGGACAGGAGTGCTGGTCCGGTGTGACTCTCTGCTTTCAGGGAAGTCAACCCCAAGACGGCTTGACACTGTCGTATCCGGGATGTGGAATAGTACCTGTGGAGCTGGGGGGGGTGCCGTTGATGTGGAGCAAGACATAGCAGCAGCAGAAGAGGACTCAGCCGAGGAGGTTATGGAAGAGGATGGAGTAGGAGGAGTAGAGGAGGTGGCAGCAGGCCTGCCTGCAAGTCGTGGCGGTGTCACCAACTCCTCTGCAGAGCCACGTATTCCATGCTTGGCAGACGTCACCAGGTTTACCCAATGCGCAGTGTAGGTGATATACCTGCCCTGACCATGCTTTGCAGACCAGGTATCAGTGGTCAGATGGACCCTTGCCCCAACACTGTGTGCCAGAGATGCCATTACTTCCCTTTGCACAATCGAGTACAGGTTGGGGATTGCCTTTTGTGCAAAGAAATTTCGGCCGGGTGCCTTCCACTGCGGTGTCCCAATTGCTACACATTTTATGAACGACTCCACCAGCTTGTATGGTAAAAGCTGGCGGGCTAAGAGTTCAGACAAGCCAGCTGTCAGTTGCCGGGCAAGGGGGTGACTTTGTGACATTGTCTTCTTACGCTCAAACATGTCCTTGACAGACACCTGACTGTGGGCAGATGAGCAGGGACTGCTAAGGGCGAGACACGGAGTGGCGGATGGTTGAGAGGGGGCAAGCAGGGCAGCAGTGGTTGACGTGGCTGAAGATGCTGGACCAGGAGGAGGATGGCGGCTTTGACTTTGTGTGCTGCTTGTACTCATGTGTTGATCCCATAGGCGTTTGTGATGTGACATCCTGTGCATTCGCATAGAAGTTGTACCTAGGTGGGTGTTCGACTCAGTTTCTTTTGGCACAGATTGCAAATGGCATCGCTGTTGTCACAGGCAGACACACCAAAAAATTACCACACTGCTGAGCTCTGCAATGACGGCATTCTGGTGGTGGCAACAGCATGCGTTGACTGACGTGCTGTCTGGCTGACCCCGGGTGCCGATGCATGCTGTCTGATTGTGCCACTAGCTACTTGCGATGACCTCCCCCTGCTTCCAATCGTCTCCTACTCCTCTCTGTCTCCCCATCTGAACTTTCCTCCTGTTCTTCTTCTCTTATAGCGGGCACCCACGTGACATCCACGGACGCATCGTCATCATCAACCGCTTCACTTGTATCTGACAACTCAACAAAGGAAGCAGCACCGGGTACAACATCATCATCATCAGACCGTACGTCCATGTGTGTAATGCTGCCTGACTGGGGACTCCCAGTTATCTACATCCTTTGGCACTAATGTTTGTGCATCACTCATTTCTTCCAACGTATGTGTAAATAACTCTGCTGATGGATCAAGTGAAGCGGCTGTGGTGCTAGTGTTGGTGGTGGCGGCAGGCGGGCGAGTGGTAACTGGAGAGGTGCCCGAAGCTAAGATGGAGGAGGATGATGCGTCTAGGTTCTGAGCGGAAGCTGTAGAAGATTGGGTGTCCTGTGTTAGCCAGTCAACCATGTCCTCAGAACTTTTCAAGTTCAGGGTACGTTGCCTCTGAAAACTGGGCATTATTCTAGGGCCAAAGGGATTCACAGCACCACGACCACGACGGCCCCTGCGGGGTGGCCTGCCTCTGCCTGTCATTTTTTTTCCGATTAGTGGTACTATGCGTGCAAGCTACTGTGACACCAGATATGAGTGTCACTGTGCACTGGCAAAAGTTGACAGAGTAGGCGCTGTAGGCCATACACACACGCCTGTAGGCAGGCAACTGATATTCAATCGATTATAGTAAAAAAAAGGGTTCTTTTATTTCACTGTACACTAGGTTGCAGCAGATATGAGTGTCACTGTGCACTGGCAAAAGTTGGCAGAGTAGGCACAGTAGGCCTCACACACACGCCTGTAGGCAGGCAACTGATATTCAATCGATTACAGTAAAAAAAGTTTTTTTTTATTTCACTGTACACTAGGTTGCACCAGATATGAGTGTCACTGTGCACTGGCAAAAGTTGGCAGAGTAGGCACTGTAGGCCTCACACACACGCCTGTAGGCAGGCAACTGATATTCAATCGATTACAGTAAAAAAAGGGTTATTTTATTTCACTGTACACTAGGTTGCACCAGATATGAGTGTCACTGTGCACTGGCAAAAGTTGGCAGAGTAGGCGCTGTAGGCCTCACACACATGCCTGTAGGCAGGCAACGGATATTCAATCGATTACAGTAAAAAAAGGGTTCTTTTATTTCACTGTACACTAGGTTGCACCAGATATGAGTGTCAC
Organism: Discoglossus pictus; assembly: GCA_027410445.1. Lineage (NCBI taxonomy): Eukaryota > Metazoa > Chordata > Amphibia > Anura > Alytidae > Discoglossus > Discoglossus pictus. The sequence goes on along the minus strand of CM050163.1, from coordinate 458,833,358 downwards.
TGTGCACTGGCAAAAGTTGGCAGAGTAGGCGCTGTAGGCCTCACACACACGCCTGTAGGCAGTCAACTGATATTCAATCTACTACAGTCAAAAAAGTGTTGTTTTATGTCACTGTACACTACGGTTGCACCAGATATGATGTATCACTGTGCACTGGCAAAAGTTGTCAGAGTAGATGCAATAGGCTTCACACACACGCCTGTAGGCAGGCAATTGCTATTCAATCTATTACAGTCAAAAAAGTGTTTTATTTCACTGAGCACAATATAAGCTGTGAGCCTGACACAGGCAGGCAACTGAAATTAGATTACAGGAAAAAAGTGGTTGTTTTCAATGTATGGTACACCACCAGGTATGAGTAGTGAAAATAAGCACAATATAAGCTGTTAGGTGTTAGCCTGTCACACACACACGCTGGCAGGCATATGCAATTAGATTACACAGAAAAAATTATAAAATAAAATAAATGATGTTCTAGCCCTAAAAAGGGCTTTTTGGGTTGCTGTCCTTGCAGCAGATATCAGATGAGTCCTTCAGGTCTGTAATGGAAGCTAAATACACAGCCTGGCTATCTATTTCCCTATTAAATCTCCAGCAGCTACACTATCTGTCCGAATGCACCTTCAGAATGATTCTAAAATGTATGCTGTCCTTCAGATGGAAGGATCTGGAAGGGAGTGTATGCTGCTGATTGGCTGGAATGTGTCTGCTGACTGTGAGGTGCAGGGTCAAAGTTTCCTCAATGATAAAGTATAGGGGGCGAACCGAAAAGCGCATGTGTTCGCTGTCCGCTGCGAACTCGAACATGCCAAAATCGCTGTGAATAGTCCATGGGCGAACTGTCCGCGACATCTCTAGTCAGGATCAATACTGTTGATGAACATTGTTTGGGGTGTGGTTAGCCCTTTAATAGTCAATGGATTAGAGTTCCTGTTGTCGGCCATGTGGGTTTCCTGATTTGTATTAACCTCTTGTACACTGGGGTCTATGCTACCTCTGAAGTTGATATAAGCTACGGGGAGGTATATTGTTTCAATTAGCTGATGTTCCCAGATGTATACTGATTTAAACATTTTGATAAAATATTATATTGTATATTAAACATATGTACTTTTAAGAATGTTAGGTATTCATTTCTAATGCACTCATGCTTTTTCATATTTTTTTTGTCTTTTTAAATGAATTTGACAGATCTCAACAAAGCTTTTAAAAGCATTTATGGGGTGCTCTTCAGTGCACATAAATGTATCTTCTAAAAACTCCTTAAGTTATGAAGCATAAGTAATTTGCAAGATCACTGTAACTTAAGAATTGAAAAGCTTTGAGTGAAAATTAATTTAAAATCCTCCTGTAACTTAGTAAAAGTGGTCTTTCCAGTGTAGCTTGTGGGGCTCTCTCACAAACATGAATAAATGAGTGATTTGCATTAGTACATTACTATTTTACGTGGCCATAAAGTGTTATTTGGAGAAAATATGGTGTTGAACTGCAGACTATTTGAGCTGAGAAGTTGTGATGTCTATGAAGCATTCAGTTGAAGTGTCAGCTATGGCTTACTCCAGCTCTGATGAAGTCTCCCATCAGTGGAGACCAATTGCATTTGCCAAAATATAATCTTACATCACAGAGTTAATAGTAAGCACAATACCTCTGTAATATTTTGAAAATGAAGATTCTCTATTGGAAAAAAATATTTTGCAGAATTTGGTCCAAAAAGTCAGAAAAGCAAAACATATCATAGTATGAGGCACTATATTATGTGACTGGACATCTCTGTTATTAAAAATAGGTGGATGCTCAGAATCAGCCAGCACAAAGGCTTGTTGATGTACTTTATGTTGATTGGTACTGTAAGCACAAGTTAGTTATGCTACAAGAAAGTGTTGCAGTCATATAAAAGTTTATTTTTAATTATTTTAATTATTTTAAATGCTATGTAGCATATATGAGAAATATATACTACTACATTTATATGTACTTTTTTTCTGGTGTACCCCTTTAAATATTTTATATAAATCTTATCAAGTTTGTAATTTGTATTGATTTCACTTTGTGTAATGTAGTTGTCAAATAATGGATGTGAAATTAAAGAAAAACTATTTTCAGTAAAGTTCTATCAAGAGGGGTACATGGTCTGGTCATCTGATGGGTAGGCCAAGTATGAACCCTGCAGCTGGACCTATGGATTCTGGGCCTAGCATGACAGACATACTGAGTAGGCGGTAGTTCTAGATAAATGTGTGTCTGCATTTGCACCTGCGCAGGGTGAGACACTTGCGGGGATGTCCAGTGAAGTCAGGGGGATGCCCTAATGCTGAGTTTTATTTGGTCAGAATAATTGTAAAGTCCATCAACAGGCCTCACTTCCGGCGCGTGTGTTACAAATACCCCCTTTATCTGCAACTGAGCATGGGCTCAGCCATTAAGGTTGTCCTAGCCTAGGGCCTATATATTCTAGCGGAGTCCATTGCACAGTGTCTGTTTTAGGGCATGGTGCCTTTTGGTTTGGAAAGCAATCTCTTGTCTCTCTTTAAGGACATTTGTGGCTTTATTTGCTGGATGCATGTTTTTGCTGGATTGTCTCTTGTCTGGCTGTTAGTTCTAGCCTGATTGCAGACTTTTCTTGTGTTCTTGGTTTACACATATTTCTATGTCTTTCCAGTTTCTACCAGAGTTCAGTTTCTCCACCAATTTGGGTCTGAGTGCTAATCCCAATTCAAGCATTGTACCAAATGTACCTGTGCCATCTAGGCTGCATAATTTCAATATTTTATGTCTCCTGCTGCGTTATCCATGGAATTCTTCACCAAGGGTCCCAACTTGAGTCCTTGAGTCACCAATTGATAATAATTAACCAGAATCAATGAGTTCAAAAGAATCACCTACTGGAAATGGACCACAGACTTAAACAACTTCAAATACTCCTGAGCCATGTGTCACAAAACCTGGATCAAGTTTTCCAGCAAGCTGCTAAATGTGATAAGCTGCTGACACAATCAACACTGAACCTAGATTAAGTGTGTCAGTTTAAGTGGGCACAAAGTCCTGTTGCTTATGTTTGTAGATGGACTGAAACAAAAACGACCCAAGTAGTTGCTAAAGCCTCAGGCCCTCATTCAATTGTGATTTGGCCAATTGAATAGGGCTCTAAATAAGCACATAACATATATTTTTTAAATATGTTTTTAGTTAGTAAGCATCTTTCCAAAAGCAGGTTTTCACTAACTAAAAACTTATTAAAAAATATATGCTATGTACTTATTTAGAGCCCTATTCAATTTGCCAAATCGCAATTGAATGAGGGCCTCAGTCTGCAGTCACTGCATCTCTTGCATCCACAAGCAGCACAGTATGCTGCCCAACCCCTTCACACTGAACAAAGACACAAAAAAAAGTATGACAAATATTTACTGACTTATTTTAAAACATTACATGTCTTAAATTTACTAAATCTTAAGTATGCTGTAGAATATTTCATGAAAGCACTATGGTAGTCCTTTATCTGTTCCCCGGCCTATACAGATCCATATAATTAAGCAGGAAAAACATCATACATCTAGATTTTAATTAGAAACAAAAATAAAATGTGACACCGCTGCAGGACCCAAGAGAGATCCATGATACACTGGTACAAGTTGTGTGTAGAAGGGGAACATTTACATTTCAGGAGAGCTATTACTGGGGTGAATGATGTAAGGGGTCTGCTTTTGAGTTATTGAGAGGGAATGGGCATTGTGTCTATTTCCTTCTTATTTAATTATATTTACAATGCTCTCTGTTCCCTCATTACTCGCCCTTCTCTTCACTGACAATCAAAACAAAACTGCCTCATGATTCAACTCTGAAGAAGTGATGTAACAAACACAAAATGGATTCTTGTACTTATGAGCAAAAATAACCATTTATGCTCGTAGCTTACACAGCTGCTTATATTATTAGTTTGGTACATACTTGACAAACAAATGTCTTTTTTTCTTGAACTGCACCGGCCTTTTAAGTATGCTTTTTGGAAAGCTTTCAAAATGATGGACACTGTTATGCTTATAAGAAGTAAATCTATACACTTAACAATTAGGCTTTTTAGGCTAACGCTTAGAAAAGTCAAGAGGAAGGGGAATATCAAAACTTGTAATTAATGCTCTGTTCACTTTGTTTGAATTGCATTAATGCCCTTTTGCATAACATTAAGGTTATTAAAATGGTGTATGAAAATGGAAAATCGCACTTAAACAGTCTGCTCTTTGACCGCAAGACTTCAAAAGAAATTGTTCTGCAATTATATTAATATATATTAATAGGCTGAAAATGTAATATACAAAGTAATTAATTACTTTAATCAGATGGCTGTTTAATTATTTTTATCAGTTTCGGTTCAAGGAAATTCATCCACTTACCCTGAATAATAAGCCTTAATGAAAATCTTGTATGCATAGTCATGATCAATTTCATACTGTGTCTGTGCTTAATTAGTATGCATTTCCATTTTCATGTATTAACACCTACAAACAGATGTGTCAGTCTGCAGTCCTAGTTCTCACACCATATATTAAAGGGGCACTGCAACCGAAGTCCCTTCCAATCTGAAAGTGGAATAAAGATAGTAAAACAATAAAACCTGTTCAGAACTCATCTTGCCATCTGGAATTGATTAAGGACAAGAACCGAGGTAGCACTGTATATGTAAACAATCATACTAAAAGAACATTTAAAAGCAAGTGATAAATACATTTGGGAGAAGCATGGAAAACATGGAGGAATATGGATGACATGGTGCCATGTATTAGAAAAGACCAATCTCATAACAATGTATATAAGTAAACTAAGAAAACTGTATGCAGCTTATACTCTTACATAATTTTGAGCAATGGTTCTCAAAAGGTGTGGCACAGTTCATTAGTATGTCTTGCTTTTCGGAAGGTGTGCCTCAAAATTGTGGATATTATATAAAAGATAATGCAGACAAAATAATATTTTTGACTAATTTTAATATAAATGTTACATACCAAGGAAACATAGAATGGAGTAAGTAGTCCACCTCTTATTGAAGAGAAACTAAGCATGCATATGTCTCTTGACTCTCTTATTGTTTTGCCAAAGATTCAAAAGTTTGCATACCCCTGATTTAGAGCTTGGGTTATTAATGGAATGATATTTAATGGAGACAGGGAGATAAAAATGTGAAAAGTAATAGATCATCTACTCACATAAATATATGAGAAGTATTAAACCAAATGATACATGAACAAAATTCTCCTTTAGTACTCTGTAAATTATCTGTAAATATAGGTAGTGTTTTAAGATTGCATTTTCGCATTTGGCTAATGGTCATTCTGTCAAACACTCTTATAGTGAACAATAACATTGTTACTGTCTAGACATGGCACAGTCTCTATAAATACTGAAAAAAACAACGGCAAAAAAGTCATAATTGATAAAAAAAAAAGGCTAAACAGCCATGAGGTTATAATATACACTTGCAAAAACAGACAGAATAAGTCACAGGTAGTAATGAGATCACAAGTGAAATACCACAGGGAAGTCCATGACCTGCAGAGAATTCATAAACAGAGATAACTGACTCTTCACTCTTAAAAGAGTCTGTTGGATCTAAAAAGTAAAAATATCATGTACTTAAACATATCAAAGGGCCCAAAGCAGAAAACCATCCCCCTCATGACCTCTGCTGCAAATTCCAAGTCTTACTAAACAAGGAACATAATAGCAATCATAATGTAATGTAAAAGAAAAATAATTAATACCGCTTTAAATTTACTATTTTCACAGAGACTGCAGAGAAATGCAGAGAGAGGTTGATTCTATATGCTACTACAGAAAATATTATATGAAAATGCCAGTCTTTTTAGTAGCACTAATTAAAAGGTTAGGGTCTCCTGAAATAAGCTGCCCAGTAAAGGAACTGAAGTGCCAATTGTATGTAAAAGTGAAACTTTAAAGGCTAAACTTTTTTTATTTTCTAAAAACATCTTGCTCTTTTTTAGGTTTAGTTATTCGAAAGACCATATAGAAAAAAACAACTGCAGCTGACTGTCAAAGTTGTAAATCTAATGGAAAAAATTTTTATGACATGTTTGCTTTTTGGTTACTGTTGATCTGGGTGTCATGATGTGAAGTTGCAGGTTGGAAGCTTTAGAGGGAATGTAATAATTATGATAATTTTACAGAAAAAATTGTAGATAAGTGGGATGGCCTTCCAGCAAAATCAAAGGGGGAATAAATCAAATCAAGCATGCCTCGGATAAGTAAAAGGAAACCAGGGGATTACTTATGTAATATAGGTAATAGATAATTAGATAGATAGGACTGAACGACTAGATGGTTTTTGTATTTATTATTTGCCATCAGATATGTTTATCTGTATGTTAAGCAGATTTACAGCTTAATTCCACATTAGCATACAACATACTTATGTTCAATGGGAATGCTTATGATATTGGTACGGCAAACATTGGCAGGCACAATCTGACATTACCATTCTATGCTGCTATTATTATTATCTATTTATATTGCGCCAACATATTCCGTAAAACTGTACAGGGCTTGAGTACATGGCAAACACATTATAAAGAATGGGGGGCCCTGTTTATGAGCTTAGAATCAAAGGTACATAGAGCATGTTTCCAAGGCACACAAGATTGAAAGCTCCCAAACTTACAATCTAAGGGTGTCGGTGTGATACAAGAGGGTGACAAATGCAAGATGGCAACGAGAAAACAATTTGTTTAGTCAAGTGGAGGTGTCTGTGTGTTGTACTGTAGATTGTGGGTGTAAGTGTTTTTAAGCTGTGGTGTGTGAAGTTGTGTTTTTAGCAAATTTTTAAGGTTTTGAGGCAGAAAGATAGTCTAATGTAGCAGGTCAAGAAGTTCCAGATAGTTTGGGGCAGCACGAGAAAAGTCTTGAAGACGGGAATGAGAGGAGGTTGGGAGAGTATTTTGAAACAAGAGCAGAGATATAAGGGGGTGCACTGTTATTGAGGGCTTTATATATTCGGGTCATGATTTTAAATTTGATTCGGGAAGCTATGGGAAACCAGTGGAGTGATTGACAGAGAGGAGCTGCAGAAACTGATCGTTTAGTATGGAAGATGAGTCTACTGGGGGCGTTCAATATGGATTGGAGGAGTGACAGATGAGAGATGGGGAGGCCAGCAAGGAGTGAATTTCAGTAGTCAGCTCGAGATATGATGAGAGAGTGTCTTAGAATTTTAGCTGTGTCTTCTGTAAGATAGTGACAAATTTTGGAGATGTTTTTTTAGGTGAAACTGACAGGATTTCGTTATTGATTGTATGTGAGGAATAAAAGAGAGGTCTGGATCCAGTAGAACCCCAAGACAACAGGCCTGGGAGTAGGGTAGGCGTGATGAGGACATTGTCAACAGTGAGAGATTTTTGAGGAGTGAAAGCTGTTGTCAGTTATATTCAATAATTCTGAGGTCAGTCAGTCAGTCATAGGCTATGATGGGTTCATCCTTTGGTAGACTGATTTTAAGTCTAAGCTTGAAAATGCAACATCCCTCCCATTTTTGAAAATGCATTATGACTTTATTTATTTCTTTTTGATTAGCCAATTTATCCCTGGCTGTTGTAGAGGTCTAATATCTATTAACCATGTTGGAGGCTGACTCTAGATAGGTATCTTGTATCTTTAATTAGAAGGTGTTTATATTCATTTTACAGGGTTCTGTTACTATTACATCTAGAGTATTGAGGTTCAGGATAGAACTGTTACTTTGAAGGAGAAGATATTAGTTTGGAGGCAGGTACTGTGGGAGTCCTGAGGATGATAGCCATTACTTCTAATGGAAAGGGCTACATTTTGAGAATCTTGTTGTTTTTAAGGCATTTAGGTTTATTGAAAGCTCTACCAACTCATCACTCTCTAAGTATTGTGTGGCTAAGTTGTTTTTTTTATATATATACCTCCATCTTTTGTTGTTGTTTAGTCATTCAGTCTTGTCCGACTCTCTGTGACCTTATGGACGGCAGCAAGCCAGGCATATCTGTCAGCAACTTCTCCTCTGAGTTCAATCAAGCTCATGCTCATTGCTTTAATTACATCATCCATCAATGATGGCCTCTGCCACCCCCTTAATCATGTGCCTTCAATATTTCCCCGCATCTGACACCACAATTCAAAGGTGTCAATGCCATGGCACTCAGCCTACTTTATGGTCCAGCTCTCACATCCATATGTTATTACTAGGAATACCATAGATCTAAACATGCAAACCTTTGTTGATATTTTAATTTCTTTGCTTTTTAGTAGCTTTTCCAGACTTGCCTCCTGAAAAGCACATGTCTTTTAATTTAATTGCTGTATTCACGATCTGCAGAGATCTTGAAACCCAGATAAATAAAATATGTAACTTCCTCCACTTCTTTTGCCATTTGCCTTGTTCTTTGTCTTTATAACATTGAGCAGCAAGATGGTTTTTGCACTGTATTCCTTCACCCTCATCAATAGGCCCATTTGTTACTCTTCACTTTGAGTAGTATCATCCACGTATTAGATTGTTGATATTTTTTTCACAGCAGTATTGATTCCAGTCCGGCCTTATGAATGATTTATTCTGTGTAAAAGTTCAATAAATAAGGGGATAATATACAACCTTGTCACATTCCTTTCTTGATATTGAACCATTCTGTCGTTCCATGTTTGGTTCTGTTTATGGACCTGTGTCTACTTTTCTCGCAGTTTTTAGACCCAAAAAAACACCAATCGAATATCAAATGAGCTTTCAACCTCACTTACAGGCTCCCTGACACTGCCCCGGTGCTGTGTGTGAGGTTGTCAGTTCATTTTGTTATCAATTGGCATCTTTTGGGGGCCTCCGAATGGCTTCCGAGTTACTTTTTGCTAAATCTTGAGGGCCTTGTGATGAGCACTTATTGCGGGCCTCACAATGAGCACCTTTGGCACTCATTGCAAGGCTTTTTCCGAGTCTTGCAGGCCTTGCAATGAGTGCCAAAGGCCTTCCGCCTTCAGGACTCAGCACAAGGCCCACAATTAGCGTAGTGGTGCTCTTTGCAGCCCCCGTCAAACCCGTGACTTTCGACCCTCGTGATGAAGGCCTTTGGTGCTCATTGTGATGCCCGCAATGAGCGCCTTCGGCATATGTAAGCCCTTATCTTTTAATATTGCGTGACGACAACTCGCAATTACTACAACTAATATATGTGATGGGAACCAGATTAGTATTTCTGGGTATAATTGGGAAATAGTGTCTTAGAGCAAATTGAGCGCAGCAGTCAGATCAGAAATGTTGTGTTACATTCCATACCTAGGCTTTTGTTGTCAGATACAGGGCATACAGTTAGAAATGTTAGTTTGGAGGATCAATTGAGATCACAGGGTTTCTCTCTAACCCTTTTATTGACTATTTGGATATCAAATGACCATTGCTGCATTGGGCAATGCACTTTGATTGGGAGGTGACGCTCCCTATTTTGTATATATACGCAAGGATTAATGGTTATATCTAGACACATTTATTGTCTTCCTTTATTATGCATTATAACTATGCATTAACAGAATGTTGCATACAGATTGATCCTCCTTCTGTTATATATTTTCATACCTCCCTGTTGGTGTGGAGGAATGATACTAATGCCTATATACAGTGCCTTGCAAAAGTATTTACCCCCTTGACTTTTTACCTATTCACCCCCTTTGTTATGAAGCCCATAAAAAGCTTTGGTGCAACCAATTACCTTCAGAAGTCACATAATTAGTGAAAAGATGTCCACCTGTGTTCAATCTAAGTGTCACATGATCTGTCATTACATATACACACCTTTTTTGAAAGGCCCCAGAGGCTGCAACACCTAAGCAAGAGGCACCACTAACCAAACACTGCCATGAAGACCAAGAACTCTCCAAGCAAGTAAGGGACAATGTTGAGAAGTACAAGTCAGGGTTAGGTTATAAAAAAAATATCTAAATCTTTGATGATCCCCAGGAGCACCATCAAATCTATCATAACCATATGGAAAGAATATGGTACAACAGCAAACCTGCCAAGAGACAGCCACCCACCAAAACTCATAGACCGAGGGCATTAATCAGAGAGGCAGCACAGAGACCTAAGGTAACCCCGGAGGAGCGGCAGAGTTCCACAGCAGAGACTTGAGTATCTTTACATAGGACTACAATAAGCTGTACACTCCATAGAGTTGGACTTTATGGCAGAGTGGCCAGAAGAAAGCCATTACTTTCAGCAAAAAACAAAATGGCACATTTTGAGTTTGGGAAAAGGCATGTGGGAGACTCCCAAAATGTATGGGGGAAGGTGCTCTGGTCTGAGGAGACTAAAATTGAGCTTTTCAGCCATCAAAGAAAAAGCTATGTCTGGTGCCAACCAAACACATCACATTACCCAAAGAACCCCATTAGCAGCCGGGACTGGGAAACTGGTCAGAGTTGAGGAAAAGATAAAAGGTGCTAAATACAGGGATATTCTTGAGCAAACCTGTACCACTCTTTGTTTTTAATTTGAGGCTAGAACAGGGGTCTCACCTTCAAGCAGGGCAATGACCCCAAACACAAGGGGAAACATGTAAATGTGTTGGAATGGCCTAGTCAAATCCCAGACCTCAATCCAATAGAAAATCTTTGCTCAGACTTAAAGATTGCTGTTCCCAAGTGCAAGCCATCCAACTTGAAGGAGCTGGAGCAGTTTTACGAGGAGGGATGGGCAAAAATCACAGTGGTAAGATGTGGAAAGCTCATAGAGACTTATCCAAAGCGACTTGGAGCTGTGATTGCAGCAAAAGGTGGCTCTACAAAGTATTGACTTTAGAGGGTGAATAGTTATGCACATTGACTTTTTCTGTTATTTTGTCCTATTTGTTTGCTTCCTTCACAATAAAAAATAAAAAAAAACATCTTCAAAGTTGTGGGCATGTTCTGTAAATTAAATGATTCAAATCCTCAAACAATCCATGTTAATTCCAGGTTATGAGGCAACAGAACACAAAAAATGCCAAGAGGGTGAATACTTTTGCAAGGCACTGACATGGATACTGACATGGATACTGTGTGGTACAATCAATGACTACTACACTATTTTGATTACCTTTATTCCCTACAATTTCCGGCATATTATTTTATATTATTTTAGCTGCATCGTTTTTTTTGGGTGGATATCAAACACACTATTTAATATTTGGTTCTGACCGTGACTTCTTAGTCCACATACAGATTCCGAAGGACGCAGATGAGATGGCTTGGCATACCCATTTCTTTAAGAACTTGCCACATTTTGTTGTGATCTACATAGTCAAAGGCTTTAGAATAGTCTATGAAGCAGATATAAATGTTTTCCTGGAACTCTGTTGTTTTTCTCTATTTTCCAGTGAACACTGACAATTGGTCTAAACCAATTACTGAAGTGAAATCATTGTATTCTCTGGAGAATAAATTCAGAGATCTCTTTGTATATATTCTTTGTTTTAAACAATCGGATTTTAATTATACAAATTATTTTAAATCATTTTTATTAAAGATTGTTTTGTTTTTTAATCTAGTATGTGGCAAATCATAACATATTTAGCCACAGGACACAGATAACAAAAAGATCTATTCTCTTGTGGATCTGCCTTTGAGAAACCTGGCTTGCACAACTGGTAGTTCTTGGTAGTTCTCTATATATTGTTCAATTGTTTGATAATTGGTACACTTTTTGGCTATGTTTTTGGATGGGATTGGGATATTGACTAACCTTTTCTATTGTTTAGTTTTCCAAATGTGTTGACATAATGCAAGCAACACTTTGACACCATTATCTTGTAGGATACTGAACAGTTTATCTGGGATACCATCAACTCCTGCAGCCTTGTTATCAGTAAGGCTTCCTATGGCCCATCTCACTTCAGTCTCCAACATGTCTGGCTCCAGCTCACTGAATAAATGATCGAGGTTATCAATGCTGTTAAGATTCTTCCTGTATAAAATCTGTTATCTTCCTCTATTTACTTTGCTCATTATACCTCCAGCTACCTGCCCAATTACAGGAATTATGGAAGTTACATGGATTTTTTTAAACATTTTTGTACATCCAGATCTCTACATAATAAGAGTTTTGGAGGTAGTTAAGGACGCCTACCCACACCACAACTTTGTGTTGTACAGAAAATCATAGTGATTTTTTTAGCAGCTGGTAGCATTAGCGGCATGATACACATTACCACTTGCTGTCATTAATTTATGTTTAGATAAATGGGTTGCTTGACATCATGTTATATGAACATTGTGATATCACCTTACACCACACCCCAACCCCCAACAGTGATTAATAACCCAAAGCACACACATTTTTTTCCATCAGACATATACAGTTACACTTCTTTTTGTTTATCCTTAGATTACTTTTGGGATAATATGGAGGGAGGAGAGAGGAGTGGAGAGTTGGGCAGGAGGAGAAGAGGAGGAGTGAGTAGGAGAGAGAGGAGAGAGAGGTGGCCATGGGGAGTAGAGGAGGGGAGGAGGTGGAGGAGATGGAGGAGGGAGAAGAGGTGGAGGAGGTAGAGGAGGGACAGGGGGTGCAGAAGGGAAAGGAGGGATAGGAGGGAGAGGAGGAGTAGGATGGGAGTGCAGAGGAGGAGGTGGGTGGTGGCAGGGTGGCCCGAGCATCAGGCCCACATAGGTGAGGGGCAGAGGGGAAGGGGTCTGATTTTAGGGGGGTGGGAAGTTCGGGGAAGCCGCAGGCCCCGGGACAGGTCAGGGAAGCAAGGGTCCTCATCCACAGTTGAGAGGCTAAGAGCAATCACAGGGCCCACAATTATACGCTCCAGGGAAAATGTGGTCCTCCTCTGTGCTATTCGTGTTCGCCCCGTGATTCTTGCAGGGGGAGGGAAATTAAGATAGGGACTAGGTCTCATGCTTTAAAGGAGGTAGCGGCTGACGTTACTGCACTAGGCACAGCGCCAAGGGTTGTGAGGTCTGTCAAGCACATGTTCAACGAAATCAGGGCCACGGTGAGGATTAGGATGGATAAATAGGACAAGGACCAGAGAGTGTCCTATAATGACCTATGAGTGGGAGAGGGTAGCCAGGGACCTTCTGAGACAGTTGCCCGCCGCTGGAGCTTCAGGCCCGGTGGCCCAGAAGGACCCAACCTCCATGTCAAGTGAATATGACATACACCAACATGCCACCACATGTGTATCACACACACTACACATGTACAGGATGACCAACAAGGACACTGATGTGTCAGCTCCACGGAATTAACAAGGGATAGATGGATATGTCATTAAATGCATGAAGTTGACAAATCACTGTCATTCCTTGGCACAACAATAGTAATCAATCAATAGAGATTCCATTTATTGGTGTGGCCACTGCAGCCTATGTAGTTACAGACCTCAGCCGGAATCAAGATAGCGTTAGGAACCAAGAACGATCAAGACCATGAACCAAAGAATAGATTATATTTAGCATATTATAGCTAATCTGAGTTGCAATTAGGAGAATCATCCAGGTTCAAGCCTAGATGTCAGATAGTTAGAAATGAACACATAACAATGTGTTTTTCATCATACTAATGACACATACCTTTCTTTTCTATCTTTCAGCATCCAGGAGCAGGTATCTTGGTCCAGTGCTGAGCCAGAGGGGGGGGGGGGGCGTCACCCAGCAGGAACCAGAGCAGGGGGAGGAGGAAGGAAGAGGATCTGAGGGCCATGGCTCGGAGGAGGAGGAGCAGGAAATAATATGGGTGTTGGGTCACCACCCGGGCCCCCGGCAACCCTGCTGGGATTCAACCCCACTGCACAAATGGTGACAAGACCAGCCAGCCACCACCTACTTCCCCCCACAGCAGTCCGCTGGTCTTGCCATCACCACCACCACCGGGCCCACCCACACCACAGCAAGTTCCTGCCAGTCCCCAGACCATCCCCACTCCATAACTGCCACCTCCTCACCTGGCCAGGCCCCACAGGCCTTCATCCCCCATATAAGGTCAGGCTGCGCAGATGGAGATGCTGGCGCTCATGCAGCAGGAGGTGGACTTACTTTGGGGATACAAGCCAGCATCTCTGCCAATCATGCGGAGCTCGTATGCAGCCTGGCAAGGCGCAATAGGGAGGAGAGGAGGCATCATGTAATGACAGAGTCCTATCTGGCCAAGCTGCTCAGGACTGGACTGGTCCCCAGCCCCGCCTGCTAAGGACAACCGCAGCCCACAGCCCCTCCTCTCCTCCCACCATGCCTCCACCACCGCCAGTTGTTGTGCCGCTGCCTACCAAAGGGTTTCCTCCGCCCTACCACCCCACCCACCACCACCACAACCACCACCAGCAGGGAGACTGCGGCCAGCCGCAGACGATGTGGGCCCTGTGTCTAGGCGGAGGAGGACATAGGGGCTACGCATATATTTGTGCCATTTTAACAGCACTCCTCAGTGACAATCTATTGGTCACAATGTTAACCTAATCTAGCCTAGCTATAGACTCTTTGGTCTTGGCATATGTGATGGTGATATTTTGTATGCAGATGGCTACCTCCCATCACATGGTCCATGATTCTCTTCTCTGTGGACACATAGGGTTCTGTTTAACATGTCACCAATTGATGGTAACTGATGAATGCTGTTGAGAAGAGATGCTGCATTTTTCTCTTTTTTGTTTTAAGTACAATTCAGGTCAATGAAAGCATCTTCTGCATCTGCAAGCATTGCAAACGAAATGTATGACGTTTAAGGTTTTTCCAGTTTCCCTTTCAGATAGACATTCCTTTAACGACAGCCCCCCCAACATGAAGCTCCCTCAATCTTAAAGCTATAATATAGCCAGATATCTAAGACATTATTGTTTTTAACTTAAATGTAGACTAATACTGCTTTGGCAGTGGACTTGCAAAGTATGACAATGTCATGTTAATGACAGTTAGCATTAATATATGCACTAGTAAAGCGTGTGATCCTGACCTCAATATCGGTCTGAGAACAGATCCTTGGGTCTGATGTAAGGGACATTTAATCTGGCTGCTGACCTTTATGTCCTCTCCGTATTAATGAGTATTTCCCCATATTGCTGATTATCCAGATACCTAGCTAATAGTTAGTAATGCTTGCAGACGGGAATCAGGTGACTTGGTATATTGTTACAGTGACAGTATTTAGCACTGTACAGTACATGCACGTTGTTTTTTTGTATCCTCCTCCGCCTTTTTAGTTGACCACTTTTTTTCAGATTTTTGCTTTTTTCACAAAACTATATGTGTGAAACTGGATTGGATTACACAGTCCAGAGGTTGAATCATCTGTTTCATTAAGCAGATCTAGACAAGTTGTAAGTGCTCTGCACATTAATTGTTTCTTCAAAGTGAATAGTGATAGTCCTTTTTTTCATTAGATTCCAGTTGTAGTGGTGTAGTGACCACATGTGACCCTGATAGGTGCTATGCATCATGCTTATTCTAGACTATGACATTACCCCCTGTAGGTATCCCCTTCCCCCTCCCCCCAAGCCTCTTGCTCTCTTGGGATCCGCCCACGCCACGATATTAATGCACAGTCTCACTTCTATTCCTCTGCATTTCTGTTCCTGTATTTTTCATGCAGTGCATTTCTGTGTTTTCTCGTGCTTTTTTTACTATTAATTTTGAAAAATATTATTATGCTCTTTTTTCTCCATATTTACTATTTTCCTTATGTTTTTGTTTTCATATGAGTTGTTTTTTAGCATTACTGAAATTTACTTTTTAGCTTGAGATCTGCCTCTGACAATGAATAAGCCAAATCAATTTTGTTTCATTATCAATATAAAGAGATATTCTAGCAAAAATGATCTTAAAAAGTAGTGCCTTTTTAAAAACATTGACTAATATTACTATTTACAACCTATTAAAGTACTTTATTTAGACATAAATGATTCTTTATTATGTTATTTTTCAATACTTGCAAAAGCATTGACACTGAAAAGCTTTAAAATGTCTCCCTTCTTTTCTTTTGTTAGTTGCTACTATAGAAATTCCTAATAACAGTTTCTAACAAAAGTTTTTTTCTACTAGAAGAGAATAACAAGAAAACATTATATTACACAATATTCTATATACAATGTGATCCACATTGCTGTATTGACATTATAAAGAAAATGTTATGCATAACCTGACATGTTTCTCTCTCAATCATAAGTGACAACTTTGAATGCTCAATCGAAACTTTCTTCAAAGCAATATTTGTGCTCATTCAAATATTTATTCATACAAAAAGTGCTATGTTTCCAGGATGTTGAGTGGATGGAGAGGGATTATAAGAAGCATGAGAGGATTTAAGCGTGATCATTGAAGCTCCATATTTGTGCTTGTTTAAAGAATAACATTCGAGGATTGCCAAAATACCTTAATCATAGCATGAAAAAAATAAATTCTCTGACATCTTGCCCAACTAAGTATCTGCAAAAGTTATGAGATGCAATATTAAGCTTACTCCAGTAATAATAAAGAATTCTAGAAAAAATAGAATAAAA
Source organism: Discoglossus pictus (assembly GCA_027410445.1). Taxonomy (NCBI): domain Eukaryota; kingdom Metazoa; phylum Chordata; class Amphibia; order Anura; family Alytidae; genus Discoglossus; species Discoglossus pictus. The sequence goes on along the minus strand of CM050163.1, from coordinate 458,816,868 downwards.
AATAAAATAAGTTTGCGTGTAGAGGTCAAATGATCATCTCCTCGATGATACTGCAGAGATAATCATTAGCGCCCTGGTCCTTAATCTTCAGCCATTGATAAAGTAGGCACATCCATGTTGCCTGAAGAAATTGGTCCTCATTTGGCTTTATTGAAGACCCTCAATCCTCATCTTTGGCCAAGGGCAATGTTCTCTACCTAAAAAAACAGGCTACTCTAAAAAAAAAAAAAAAATTACATTAATAGCGGAGCTCCTCCTTCTGATTGACTCAACTATATATCAATCATATTTCAGCCAATCAGAATCGAGTATTTGGTTTACTCCCACCCCAGCTCTTGTCGACTAAAAGCCTAACTAGTCAGAATGCACATATTGACCCGAATGGTTTAGGGGTTAATATTAGGTGTCATGAGTGTTCATAGGATTTATGGTTATAATTAATTATTATACCATGGGGGTCTGTATGGACTCCATGTATAGGATTTAATGTTAGGTACCATGGGCTCTATTAGGACCCCCATGTAACAGGGGGCACTCAGAGAGACTCCAAGTAATTTCAGTAAGATTGGATATCATCACGGGAGGCCAAGTGATAGAGATTTTTAAAATATTTATAGGACAGGCACTTTTGCAGTGGTAGCTGATGCACAAAGATGTGCTTTATTGAGATCATTTTCAATCTTTCTATCCATAGGATCTTTACAGGAATCTCCCTCACTAAAGTAACTTTCCCAATTTGTATTTACAGTAGGAGTGTCTATATTCAGAACTCTGTCTCAAGATTTGCTTTCTATTTTTGGTAAATTATATAACTGTGAAGGCTAACCTTGGATTGTGAATCTCTCATTTGGATTTTACCACTCATTGTTAATGACATATTCAAAATTCTCCACTAAAGTAAATAAGAATATCTTCTTACTATTATTACTATGATTATATTGATATAACAGTCCATTACAGGGGTCAATGGGGTCAATTTTTTTCTATTTTTGTTTTGTTGAAATAAATATATACGGAAATAAATAAATAAATAAAATAGGCACAGCCGTTCTATTATTAACAATTATTCCTAATTTTTCTGCAGACATTCCTAATTATTACTGAAGATATCCATTTAATTTTCTGACCTAATGAATGTCAGTTGTAGATGCCACATTCCTATGTATTGAAAGTCTCCTCCCACCTCAGAAAAAAACACAAAACAAAATGGAAGATCCCACAGCAGTATACAGTATATGTATAACATGTAATGTATTGAATAGGAACAAGGCATTGCCAAACACTTTACATAATTGGTCTATTTTCCATTCCAAAAAATTGCATATGTATAGTTCTTTAAAATAGTATATTTATATATATATATATATATATATATATATATATATATATATATATATCACATATATAGTTGTGAGCGTACGAGTTGTTGCTAACGCTGCGGGCTCGCGTAGCGAGCCCGCGGCCCTCGCAGCGAGACGCGGGCCTCGCGAAGCGAGGGCACTGTGCCAGGTTCTCAGTTGCTGGCATGGAGCGCCGAAGGCGCTCCTTGCCAGCAACTGAGGACCCTCGCGAAGCGAGGGCCTCAGTTGCTGGCTTGGAGCGCCGCAGGCGCTCCATGCCAGCACCTGAGGACCTCGCAAAGCGAGGTCTTCAGTTGCAGCAACTGCGACCCTTGCAAAAAAAAGTTTACGTCGCAACACATTACGACACTCGCAAACAACATACGACACACGTTCACACACATTACGACACTCGCAAACAACATACGACACACGTTCACACACATTACGGCCTCGCAACACTCGGACGCAACTCGCGAACATTACAAAATTACAAACACAATACATACACACAGCACATACATAAAAACCTTACCTACACAAACAGGAAGCACCCAGGACCTCAAAAATGCAACTTACAACTTAATTGCACTCAAAATAAAAGAGTTTAGACACTAAATAGTTTGTTAAGCGACACAAAAAATGGCCGACGAATAAAACGAAAACGAGGCTACACACGCAAACACCATACGAGACACGTTACCACACATTACGACTTCGCAAACATCGGACGCAACACGCCGACATACAAACATTTAAAACTTAACAAAGACACACAACAAACACATAAAAAGATTACCTACAGCAAGAGGAACCAGCCAGCACCTCAAAAAAACAAGTTACACCTACATTTAAATCAAAATAAACACTTTAGACACTAATACCATCGCTAAGCGAGAGAAAAAATGGCCGACGAACAAAACGAAAACGAGGCTTCAGACGTAACTACACTACACTTACTCGCAATAATGAAACACATACTATGCGGAACGTATCACAATCATATTAAACACCATTTTGAACAGTAATACGCCTAAAATGGCGGATGGAACGCAAATTGTAAGCTGGAACGCAAATAGCGCATGCGTATTGCGTTCTAACGGTCTCACTTTCCAGAACTTTCTACAAGTTTATAAATACTGCCTATTTCCAACTAAAAAATACATTTCTCCTCAGGTGATCAACGGAGTGACTTCTGAGATAACTGCTGCTTTTACTTGAGAAGACAATTCTTTACTAATTTACTACTTTGCATTGTGCAAATTACAACTGAGAGGTAAGCTATAATATATTACATTTTATTATCAGGACAGGTCAAACAAATAAAAACAAAAAAATAGGATTTATGTAGTGACATATATGGCACATTTATGTGTATAGGCTCACAAAAAAAATACGCTTCATTTAACAAAACAACAAAAAAACATAATTTAATATTAAACAGAGCTTTATGTATAGTGACATCTGACACCCACATATATGTCTATAATGTATAGTCACATGTGACACGCACATATATTTCTATAATGTATAGTGACATCTGACACGCACATTTATGTGTATTGCCCCTTCATAGTGACATGTGACACGCACGTATATGTATAGAATGTATAGTGACATGTGACACGCACATATATGTCTATAATGTATAGTGACATCTGACACGCACATTTCTGTGTATTGCCCCTTCATAGTGACATCTGACACGGACATATATGTCTATAATGTATAGTGACATGTGACACGCACATTTATGTGTATTGCCAATGCAACAAAATTAGCTTACAACAAAATCAGTAAACAACTACATTTAAATGACATTATATCTCATGTATACTGATATGTCACACGCACATATATGTGTATCATCTATAGTTACATCTCACACACACACATTTATGTGTGTTGGAAAAAAAAAATATAAGGTTAATTTAACCATTTAAATTTGACTCATGTATACTGATATGTCACACGTACACAAAATAATTACATTAAACTATGTAATGTGCTTCATGTATGTGACATATGTGTGTAGCCCCCAACAAAAAATAAGGTTAATTGAATTAATTTACTGCAATTCAATAGATCATATAAAGCTGAATCTTTCTATTTCTTTTAATATTCAAACAGACTCTGCATCAACAGCGTCACTCAACAATTTGCACCGTGCACTGTGAAGCACAATCCCTTTTAAAGAACACCAACAAATTTGAAGAGGTAAGATACAATAAGACATTACATGCTCAAAAGGCCATGCTTTGCTAGATGACAAATTATAAATATACAAATAACTATTTCACTTTCTTTTTCAAACAGACACTACAAGAAGACCGGCGGATTAAGATTGGCAGGAGGGGACCGTCTGTCATTCAAAACTTCTATCAAGGTAAAGTATCACATATATAGTTGTGAGCGTACGAGTTGTTGCTAACGCTGCGGGCTCGCGTAGCGAGTCGCGGGCCTCGCGTAGCGAGGGCCGCGGCTCGCGCAGCGAGTCGCGGGCCTCGCGTAGCGAGGGCACTGTGCCAGGTTCTCAGTTGCTGGCATGGAGCGCCGCAGGCGCTCCTTGCCAGCAACTGAGGACCCTCGCGAAGCGAGGGCCTCAGTTGCTGGCTTGGAGCGCCGCAGGCGCTCCATGCCAGCACCTGAGGACCTCGCAAAGCGAGGTCTTCAGTTGCAGCAACTGCGACCCTTGAAAAAGAAAGTTTACGTCCAAACACATTACGACACTCGCAAACAACATACGACACACGTTCAAACACATTACGACACTCGCAAACAACATACGACACACGTTCACACACATTACGGCCTCGCAACACTCGGACGCAACTCGCGAACATTACAAAATTACAAACACAATACATACACACAGCACATACATAAAAACCTTACCTACACAAACAGGAAGCACCCAGGACCTCAAAAATGCAACTTACAACTTAATTGCACTCAAAATAAAAGAGTTTCGACACAAAATAGTTTGTTAAGCGACAAAAAATATGGCCGACGAATAAAACGAAAACGAGGCTACACACGCAAACACCATGCTACACACGCAAACACCATACGAGACACGTTACCACACATTACGACTTCGCAAACATCGGACGCAACACGCCGACATACAAACATTTAAAACTTAACAAAGACACACAACAAACACATAAAAAGCTTACCTACAGCAAGAGGAACCAGCCAGCACCTCAAAAAAACAAGTTACACCTACATTTAAATCAAAATAAACACTTTAGACACTAATACCATCGCTAAGCGAGAGAAAAAATGTCCGACGAACAAAACGAAAACGAGGCTTCAGACGTAACTACACTACACTTACTCGCAATAATGAAACACATACTATGCGGAACGTATCACAATCATATTAAACACCATTTTGAACAGTAATACGCCTAAAATGGCGGATGGAACGCAAATTGTAAGCTGGAACGCAAATAGCGCATGCGTATTGCGTTCTAACGGTCTCACTTTCCAGAACTTTCTACAAGTTTATAAATACTGGCTATTTCCAACTAAAAAATACATTTCTCCTCAGGTGATCAACGGAGTGACTTCTGAGATAACTGCTGCTTTTACTTGAGAAGACAATTCTTTACTAATTTACTACTTTACATTGTGCAAATTACAACTGACAGGTAAGCTATAATATATTACATTTTATTATCAGGTCAGGTCAAACAAATAAAAAAATAAACTAGGATTTATGTAGTCATCATGTATGGCACATTTATGTGTATAGGCTCCCAAACAAAATTAAACAGAGCTTTATGTATAGTTACATGTGACACGCACATATATGTCTATAATGTATAGTGACATTTGACACACACATTTCTGTGTATTGCCCCTTCATAGTGACATGTGATACGCACGTATATGTGTATAATGTATAGTGACATGTGACACGCACATATATGTCTATAATGTATAGTGACATGTGACACGCACATTTCTGTGTATTGCCCCTTCATAGTGACATATGACACCGACATATATGTCTATAATGTATACTGACATGTGACACGCACATTTATGTGTATTACCAATGCAACTAAATTAGCTTACAACAAAATCAGTAAACAACTACATTTTAATGACATTATATGTCATGTCTACTGATATGTCACACGCACATATATGTGTATCATCTATAGTTACATCTCACACACACACATTTATGTGTGTTGGAAAAGAAAAATATAAGGTTAATTTAACCATTTAAATTTGACTCATGTATACTGATATGTCACACGTACACAAAATAATTACATTAAACTATGTAATGTGCTTCATGTATGTGACATATGTGTGTAGCCCCCAACAAAAAATAAGGTTAATTGAATTAATTTACTGCAATTCAATACATCAGATAAAGCTGAATCTTTCTATTTCGTTTAATATTCAAACAGACTCTGCATCAACAGCGTCTCTCAACAATTTGCACCGTGCACTGTGAAGCACAATTCCTTTTAAAGAACACCAACAAATTTGAAGAGGTAAGATACAACAACACATTACATGCTCAAAAGGACATGCTTTGCTAGATGACAAATTATAAATATACAAATAACTATTTCACTTTCTTTTTCAAACAGACACTAAAAGAAGACCGGCGGATTAAGATTAGCAGGAGGGGACCGTCTGTCATTCAAAACTTCTATCAAGGTAAAGTATTAAGTATAAACAAGAAATAACCATGAGCCTTATTCAATTGCAACTTCCTCATTTGAATAGGGCTCTATATAAGCACATAACATTTTTTTTATACAGAACTTTTTAGTTACTGAATTTCTAACCACAATCAAGGTTTTCAATAACTAAAAACTTTGCTCAATAAATATGTTATGTGATTATATAGAGCCCTCTTCAATTGGCAAAATTGCAATTCAATGAGGACCTATATGTCTTTAATGGCCAAGGGCCTCACTGAAATGTGATTTGCCCATTTCAATAGGGCTCTATATAAGCACATAACATATTTTTGAAACAGAACTTTTTAGTTACTGAACTTCTAACCACAATCAAGGTTTCCAATAACTAAAAACTTTGCTCAATAAATATGTTATGTAATTATATAGAGCCCTCTTCAATTGGCAAAATTGCAATTCAATGAGGACCTATATGTCTTTAATGGCCAAGGGCCTCACTCAAATGTGATTTGCCCATTTCAATAGGGCTCTATATAAGCACAGAGCATATTTTTTAGGAAATTTTTCTTTTGTGAACACGTTCCTTTTGGATACAAGTTCACTAAATACAAAATTCCCTACAAACATATGCTCTGTGCTGATATTGAGCTCTATTCCATTGGCAAAAACACAATTGAATAAGGAGCTCACAATATAACAAATGCAGTAACCAAAGGCCCTTATTCAATTGCTATTTTGGAAAATTAAATATGGCTATAAATATGAACTTTTAGGCCCTTACTCTATTTTAACAAATATATGTGATGTGCTTATTTACAACCCTATTCAAATTTCTACATTGCAATTCAATTACGGCCTTACAGTACTATTACATTGTAAAAAATGCAATTGCATGAGGGCCAAACTATGCAACATATGGTACACACAAAGGCCCTCATTCAATTGCAATTTGCCCAATTGAATAGGGCTCTAAATAACAACATAACAATAGCTTAGAACTAAGGTTTTAGTTAATAAAAAAATATAAAAAATACAGTTTTTCAATCACTACAAAATTATTTTAACTAATATGCTAATATGCTATGTGCTCATTTACAGCACAATTCAATTAGCCAAATCGCAATTCAATGACACACAAACTGCTACACACAAAACAGAATTTCTTATTAAGGCCCTCATTCAATTGCAATTTTGACAATTGAATAGGGGTCTAAATAAGCACATCACATATATTTTTTAAAGAAGTTTTTAGTTATTAAGCATCTATCCAAAAGCACGGTTTTCACTACCTAAAAACTTCTTTAACAAATATATATTATGTGCTTATTTAGAGCCGTATTCAATTGGCAAAATCGCAATTGAATGAGGGACTAAATGTTTAACAACCTATAAGCCTTACAAATAACCAAAAATAAGAATAACAAAAGTGTTGTGCACCTAATAGCATTGTATAAAAAAGCACACAAACTCATAGCAAACTATATTAACATTCTTCTTTAATGTTTAACAACCTATAACCTGTACAATCAAGAAGAAATTAGTTTTGCACAAGTGATGTGCACCAAACAGGATTGTCAATAACTAACACAAACACATAGCAAACTACATTAATTATATTATTTCATGTTTCACTAACTATAACCATCCAAATAAAGGTTAAATAAGTATACCACAAGTGGTTCGCACACAACAGGATTGTACAAAAACTAACATAAACACATAGCAAAATAAATTCATATTCTTATGTAATATATCACAACCCACAAGCCTTACTAAGAACCTTAAATAAGAATAACAAAAGTCTTGGGATTGTACAGAAAGTAAAAAAAAAAATATTTGAAAAAAATAACCATAACTGATACAATACAGCAAAATTAATACGTTTTTTACTTCTTTAAAAGACATTTCACTCAAACAACATTTTCTATTTTACATTACAACAGATACTGCGTGAAGACAATCGGACGAGGACTTTTTCCACAGGACCGGACCATCGGACGAGGACTCGGACCAGACCAGCAGACGAGGAATTTCAACACAGGACCAGACCAGCAGACGAGGAATTTCAACACAGGACCAGACCTTCGGACGAGGACTTTCACCAACGGACCACAACATCGGACGAGGGATATCGCCACAGGACCACAATATCGGACAGGGGCTATCGCCACAGGACCACACCATCGGACGAGGACTTCCGACAGAGGACCACACCATTTGACAACGATTTGGAAACGAGGACCAACAAACATTCGGATTTAAATCACACTTCAACCAAGGTAAACTATAATAACTACTAAATAATAACAGTAAAGAAACTGCTTTCAGTTGCATCCGTCTCAACAGAAAAATAAATTAATTAATTTACTATCTCCCTTATTTTATTTAAATTGCTACTATGCAATACATAGCTCAATAACCACATCACTTTTTTTTTCAGCAAAGAAGTTTTGCAGTGGTAAATATCTATCCACAAACAAAGTTTTTAATAAATAAAACCATTATTTTAAAAAAATATGTTACATGCTTATTTCCAGCAGTATTCCATTGGAAAAATTCTGAGCCACTGAAGACAGGAATTATAAATTTAACTAAATATCAATGATACATTCATGATTTCCCTTTTATTTCAACAATTGTGCACAATAATCTTTAACAGGAATTACAAATTTAAATATACACAATTACATTTATTTGTTTCCGTTTACAGATTAATATGGCTGATAACGAGACCAAAGAAGAGAAGAAAAGACGTCAAACTAGAGAAAGACAAGAGAGATGGGCCGCCCAGCAGACACCGGAGGAAAGAGAAATTAGAAGAGAAAAAGAACGCAAAAGACTTGCAAATAAAAGAATATCCGCTGCAAAAATGAAAGATACAACCAAAATAAATAAAAAAATAATAAAGCATTTACAAACTGTTCCTAAAACATCAGATGACATTTTACAACATACCAGTCAAGACAGACCAAAAAAAAAAACTACCAAAAAAAAGCATTTACAAACTCTTACTAAAAACTTACAGGAAATTTCAACCGAACAAGTCCAACATATACCAAGAAAATGTACGAAAAAAACTAAACATTTAGAACCTGTTGTTGAAACATTTCATGACTTTTCATCTGATGAATATCAAAGTCAACATCCAATATGCATTGCAAATTGTCCTTTAATGAAGTCTTTAGCAGTAGAGGTTCATAGTTGTGGGGACATGACTACTCAATGTCAATTTTGTGAGGCTTATTATTTTAAACAGGAGAGACCCCGAGATGGACAATTTATTAGTTGTTGTCAAAAAGGAAAGTTCAAACTTCCACAAAGGAAACAATTTCCAACCTATTTACTAAATATTCTGACTGAACCTACTTTTCCAAATTACAAAAATTTTAAGACAAACATAAGATCCTACAATAGTGCCATATCATTTGCATCTATGGGGGCAACATTGGCTGCTAATGTACCAGGACATGGTCCTTACTGTTTTAAAGTCCAAGGACAAATTTATCATCGGACTTCACATTTACATCCAGAGGAAGGAGAGCAAAGAAAATTCGCTCAACTATATGTCCTAGATACAATGGAAGCTGTTGACCAACGTATGCAGATGGAAGAAAATAAAAAATGCTTACCCAGTGTTTTTATAGAGCTAAATAACATTATGGACAACAATCCCTACAGTAAAGCTTACAAAAAATTGGCAGAAGTAGAAAATGAACAACTACTTCATGCACAAAGACATCAATTACCCATGCCAAAGGTTAATATGGTGCTTAAAAGAGACAGACATACTGATAAACGTCGTTACAACTTGCCAACATCAAATGAGGTTGCAATGGTCTTTCACAATGATGAAGGAGAACCACCATTTCAAAGAGACATTAGAGTATATCCCAGAAATGAGGACCAACCATTTATTAATATTAATATCTTAAGTCCAAATTTAGATCCAATGACATATCCCATCTTTTTCCCACACGGAGAAGCAGGTTGGCAACCAAAATTAACCCTTCCCAGTTACCCAAATGCTAAAGCCAGAATCCGAAATAATGTTTCTATGCTTGAATTTAAAGTTGCTCAAATTGCCATTAGAGATGAATTTAATCCCATTTTATGTGGTGGAAAACTAACACAACAATGGATTATTGATTCATATTTGCAAGTTGAGGCAAATAATTTAAACTTTATAAAATATCAACAAGATAAACTACGTGTAGAACAATATTGTGGACTCATGGACTATGTTGCTGACGTGGCTACAAGCAGAGACATGACAGCTGGCAAAGCCATCATTTTACCATCTTCCTTTCAAGGATCTCCTCGAAATATGAGAGAAAGATACAATGATGCTATGGCTATTGTGACAAAATTTGGAAAACCAGATTTATTTGTGACATTTACATGTAATCCACAATGGCCAGAAATTATTCAAAATCTACTTCTTGGACAAAGTGCTTCAGATCGACCAGATTTAGTAGCCAGAGTTTTTAAGATAAAATTAAATGAATTAATACGTGACTTTACTATAAATCAGTTATTTGGCAAATGTCTTGCTTATGTATATACCATTGAATTTCAAAAAAGAGGCCTTCCACATGCACATCTTCTCATAATACTTCAAGAGAAAGATAAATTAGATACTTCGGACAAAGTGGATGCAGTCATAGTTGCTGAACTACCGGATCCAGAACTATATGGTAGACTATATGAGATTGTTACTCATCGCATGATTCATGGACCCTGTGGAGACCTTAATCCACAATCACCATGTATGGAAAATAATCAATGTTCAAAAGATTTTCCAAAAGATTATAGAGACAAAACATATGCCAATTGTGATGGATATCCACTTTATAAAAGAAGAGAAGGAGATAGTGCCATTATTCGTGGAAAAAAAGTGGACAATAGATATGTAGTACCCTACAATCCACATTTACTCATGAAGTACAACGCCCACATCAACGTAGAAGCCTGCACTTCCATCAAATCCATTAAATATGTCTACAAATATATTTACAAAGGTTACGATGCAGCTACTGTAGTCGTCAAAAGTGCAGACAACCCTGAAAGTAGTGAGTTAGTACATGATGAACTTGCATCTCATGTAGATGCTCGCTATGTCAGTGCGCCAGAAGCTATGTGGCGGCTTCTAAAATTTGAAATGCATGATAGATCACATGCAGTATATAGGTTAGCAGTACATTTGCCACAACGACATTTAGTCTATTTCCATTCTGGACATGAAATGAATGCATTGGCCCAAAGTGAAGATCGTCACACTACACTAACTGCATGGTTTGCATTAAATTCCACTGATGCTCAAGCAACACAATACTTATATATTGAAATTCCATATCACTATGTTTTTGTGAATGGATTATGGAGAGCAAGAAAAACCAGAGGCAATAAAATAATTCCACGAATTTACACAGTCAGTCCAAGAGATGTTGAACGATTTTGCTTACGGATATTACTTTTAAATGTTCCAGGAGCACAAAGTTTTGAACACTTAAGAACTGTTAATGACATTGTATATGAATCCTTCCATTTAGCTGCAAGAAATAGAAACTTACTCGCTGATGATACAGAGTGGGAAAGATGTTTAGAAGAAGCAGCACAATGTCAAATGCCACGACAGATGAGAGAACAATTTGCTTTTATTTGTATCTTCTCAAATGCTCCAAATGCATTAGCTTTATGGGAGACTTTTAAAAGTAATATGGCTGAAGACTTTATGCGACGATACAATGAACCCATTGCACACTTAAAAGCCTTAATGGAAATTCAAGAAGTCTTTTTAACTCATGGATTAAGTTGTGCAAGTTTTAATTTGCCTGATCCAGGTCTAATAGATGACATTAACTTTGAAGACTATGACATTCAACTACAAGCAGAAAGAACACAAGAAAGACTTGCAACTTTAAATACACTACAATTGCAAGCATTTCATGCCATTAAAAATGCTATAGATGATGACATGGTGACAGAGCGTTATTTCTATCTTGATGGACCTGGCGGATCAGGGAAAACATATTTGTACAATTTATTAATGAGTTCAGTACGAGCACAAGGACAAATAGCAATGGCGTTTGCCACTACTGGAATTGCTGCACTTTTATTAGAAGGTGGAAGAACTGTTCATAGTGGATTCAAACTGCCAGTGCCTATTTTGGAAAATTCAGTGTCAGATATTCGCATGACATCCTTACAAGCAAAGAAATTGAAGAAATGTAAATTAATTATAATAGATGAGGCCACAATGATGTCATGCTATGCCCTCCAATGTATTGACCGTTTGCTTCGTGAAGTCATGGATAATATTTTTCCATTTGGTGGAAAGGTAATTTTGTTGGGTGGCGATTTTAGACAAACATTACCTGTCGTTGTACATGGAAATCGAACAGACATTATTGAAACATGTATAAAGTCAAGTACAGTATGGAAACATTTTACCCATCTTCAACTGCAACAAAATATGAGATCAGAAGGCCAAACTGATTTCAATGATTGGCTTATTAAAATTGGAGAAGGAAGAACAGAAAAAATACTACATTTACCTGACGACACTGTAGAGATCCCACCTCATATGATTTGTCAACAAGATATTATATCGGCTATATTTGAAGGGAGCATAAATAACGAAGAATATTCTGAGCTTGCCAACCAAGTCATACTGACGTGTAAAAATAAAGATGCATTAATACTCAATAATGAAATCTTAAAAAAAATTAATGCACCACAAAGAAATTATCACAGTGCTGATTCTGTACTTGCTGATGACAATGAAAGTCAGGCAAACTTTTCAACTGAATTCATTAACTCTTTAACTCCTTCTGGAATGCCACCACATATTTTGCAGCTAAAGAAAGGTGCAATTATTATGTTACTGCGAAATATGAACCCCAAAAAAGGCCTATGCAATGGCACAAGATTAATTGTTCAACAATTAAAGGACCATTTTATAGATGCTGAAATTTTAACTGGGACCCATAAAGGAGAGAGAGTTTTCATACCAAGAATAGATTTAGCACCAAGTGAAAGTAGTCTCCCTTTTATACTTCAAAGAAGACAATTTCCCATTATTATGGCATTTGCCATGACCATTAATAAATCACAAGGTCAGACTTTCAAATCTGTGGGTATTTACTTGGAAGAACCAGTTTTTGCACATGGTCAATTGTACGTTGCGTTGTCACGGTGCAAAAATCCACAGGCTATTAAAGTTTACATTGAAAACAATGAAAGTCAAGGTGATTTATTAGAAGATGGACGTATTTTTACTAAAAACATTGTCTACTATGAAGTACTATAACTTTGCAGGATACAAATTCAAGATGCCAACATTTTTTAAAAGCATTGCAAAATACATAACAATTGGTTGTTTAATTCAGTCATAATTAATGAAAGTACTGTTTAGGAATGATTCGCCTCACAAAATACTTGCCTTGCATTGTTAGTAAAAATTCTGTTAAAATGTTAAGTCACTATGTTAATGTTTCTAATGTTACAAGTTTATAAAATATATTTGCAAGTTCTTTCATTCAACAGATTACAAAGTGGATGTTAAGAGGTCAAGCACCTTTTAAGTCACAATGTAAACATTGTCTGTTATCTTAAGATTACTAACTACATTAATGTTTATCGCCAGTTTATGTGCTCAGTAATGAATTACTTTAATTACGTACGTTTTAAGCAGAGTTTTACTGTATGCCTTCCTCTACATTCAATGTATATTCAAGTTAACAATTATTGTGATAGAAATTGCATGTTAATACTGATTAATTTAAAGGTCAATTGTTTTTACATTCAAATGTTAATACTTTTAATAAAAAATTAGGTTACAAAATGTATTCGCTATGTTCCTGTTTATAATGTTCAAAATTATACAAATGTTTTGTCAACTTCTAAACTTACATAAAAAATAAAGTTAAAGTTTCAAAATATATACTTTGAAGGTTATTGCTTACATATATTTTAAACTTCATGTTAAAATTCACAACGTTTCAAGAAGGCTTTTTACTTTTTGCTTTCCTATTCATTCAATGTATATTAAAGTTAACAATTCTTCAGATACAAATTACATTTTAAAAAACCATTACATCAACATTTTACAAAAATACAAATTCATATTAAAATACTTACAAGTGTCAAAAATATATGTTAGTAACTAAACAACTTGACAAACATATACATCACATTGCCGTCATTTTTTGACGGGCAAGTCGCTAGTTAAGTATAAACAAGAAATAACCATGAGCCTTATTCAATTGCAACTTCCTCAATTGAATAGGGCTCTATATAAGCACATAACATTTTTTTTATACAGAACTTTTTAGTTACTGAATTTCTAACCACAATCAAGATTTTCAATAACTAAAAACTTTGCTCAATAAATATGTTATGTGATTACCGTATTTTTCGCCCTATAAGACGCACCGGCAGATAAGACGCACCTAGTTTTTAGAGGAGGAAAACAAGAAAAAATCTGAATCAAACACAAATACACTCAAACACAAATACACTTTACACACAGATACACACCTACATTACACACAAATATATATATATATATATATATATATATATATATATATATATATAGATACACATACATACATATACATACACACATAAATATACATACACATACATACATATATACACACACATACATACACACACACATACATACACACACACATACATACACACACACACACATACACATACATATCCATATACTGCAGCATTTGGGAGCCATTGACCCTCCCTGACCCTCCTGATCCTCCCTGACCGTCCTGATCCTCCCTGACCCCCCTGATCCTCACCTTTATAGAGACACATACATACATATACATACACACATAAATATACATACACATACATACATATATACACACACATACACACACACACACACACATACATACATACATACACACATACATACACACACACATCCATATACTGCAGCATTTGGGAGCCCTTGACCCTCCCTGACCCTCCTGATCCTCCCTGACCCCCCTGATCCCCCTGATCCTCACCTTCCTTCTGATCTCTGCCATCTTGATCTCACCCCAGCGCTTCCTACCAGCTTCCTACTGCAGCGTTGCGTGTGTGACGTCACTAGGACGCACCGGCCGACGCGATGCTGGTAGGAAGCGCTGGGGTGAAATCAAGAGGACAGAGGCAGTCTGAAAAGTATATTCGCCGTATAAGACGCACCAACTTTCCTCCCCCAGTTTTGGGGAAGAAAAAGTGCGTCTTATACGGCGAAAAATACGGTATATAGAGCCCTCTTCAATTGGCAAAATTGCAATTCAATGAGGACCTATATGTCTTTAATGGACAAGGGCCTCACTCAAATGTGATTTGCCCATTTCAATAGCGCTGTATATAAGCACAGAGCATATTTTTTAAAGGAAATTTTTCTTTTGTGAACACGTTGCTTTTGGATACAAGTTCACTAAATACAAAATTCCGTAAAAAAATATGCTCTGTGCTGATATTGAGCTCTATTCCATTGGCCAAAACACAATTGAATGAGGAGCTCACAATATAACAAATGCAGTAACCAAAGGCCCTCATTCAATTGCTATTTTGGACAATTAAATATGGCTATAAATAAGAACTTTTAGGCCCTTACTCTATTTTAACAAATATATGTGATGTGCTTATTTACAACCCTATTCAAATTTCTACATTGCAATTCAATTACGGCCTAAGGGCCTCATTCAATTGCAACTTGACCAATTGAATAAGGCTCTAAATAAGCACATAGCATATTTTTTTTAAATAAGTTTTTAGTTAGTGAACATCTATCCAAAAGCAAGGTCTTCACTAACTAAAAAATTTTGTAAAAAAAATATGCTATGTGCTTATTTAGAGCCCTATTCAATTGGCCAAATCGCAATTGAATGAGGCCCTTAGAGTACTATTACATTGTAAAAAATGCAATTGAATGAGGGCCAAACTATGCAACATATGGTACACACAAAGGACCTCATTCAATTGCAATTTGCCCAATTGAATTGGGCTCCAAATAACAACATAACAATTTCTTAAAACTAAGGTTTTAGTTAATAAAAAAATATCAAAAATACAGTTTTTCAATGACTACAAACTTATTTGAAATAATATGCTATGTGCTTATTTAGGGCACGATTCAATTAGCCAAATCGCAATTCAATGACACACAAACTGCTACACACAAAACAGAATTTCTTATTAAATGTTTAACAACCTATAAGCCTTACAAAGAAGCAAAAATAAGAATAACAAAAGTGTTGTGCACCAAATAGCATTGTATAAAAAAGCACACAAACTCATAGCAAACTATATTAACATTCTTCTTTAATGTTTAACAACCTATAACCTGTACAATCAAGAAGAAATAAGTTTTGCACAAGTGATGCGCACCAAACAGGATTGTCAAAAACTAACACAAACACATAGCAAACTACCTTAATTATATTATTTCATGTTTCAATAACTATAACCATCCCGATAAAGGTTAAATAACTATACCACAAGTGGTGTGCACAAAACAGGATTGTACAAAAAATAACATAAACACATCTTATTTAATATATTACAACCCACAAGCCTTACTAAGAACCTTCAATAAGAATAACAAAAGTTGTCGGATTGTACAGAAAGTAAAAAAAAACAAAGATAGAAAAAAATAACCATAACTCATACAATACAGTCAAATTAATACATTTTTAATTTATTTAACAGACATTTCACTCAAACAACATTTTCTATTTTACATTACAACAGATACTGCGTGAAGACAATCGGACGAGGACTTTTTCCACAGGACCGGACCATCGGACTTGGACTCGGACCAGACCAGCAGACGAGGAATTTCAACACAGGACCAGACCAGCAGACAAGGAATTTCAACACAGGACCAGACCATCGGACGAGGACTTTCACCAACGGACCACAACATCGGACGAGGGATATCGCCACAGGACCACAATATCGGACGGGGGCTATCGCCACAGGACCACACCATCGGACGAGGACTTCCAACAGAGGACCACACCATTGTACAACGATTTTGAAACGAGCACCAACAAACATTCGGATTTAAATCACACTTCAACCAAGGTAAACTATAATAAGTACTAAAGTATAAAACTAAAGAAACTGCTTTCAGTTGCATCCGTTTCAACAGAAAAATAAAATAATTAATTTACTATCTCCCTTATTTTATTTAAATTGCTACTATGCAATACATAACTCAATAACCACATCACTTTTTTTTTCACCAAAGAAGTTTTGCAGTGGTAAATATCTATCCACAAACAAAGTTTTTAATAAATAAAACCATTATTTTAAATAAATATGTTACATGCTTATTTACAGCAGTATTCCATTGGCCAAATTCTGAGCCAGTGAAGACAGGAATGATAAATTTAACTAAATATCAATGATACATTCATGATTTGCCTTTTATTTCACCAATTGTGCACAATAATCTTTAACAGGAATTACAAATTTAAATATACACAATTACATTTATTTATTTCCGTTTACAGATTAATATGGCTGATAACGAGACCAAAGAAGAGAAGAAAAGACGTCAAACTAGAGAAAGACAAGAGAGATGGGCCGCCCAGCAGACACCGGAGGAGAAAGAAATTCGAATAGAAAAAGAACGCAAAAGACTTGCAAATAAAAGAATATCAGCTGCAAAAATGAAAGATACAACCAAAAAAAATAAAAAAATAATAAAGCATTTACAAACTGTTCCTAAAACATCAGATGACATTTTGCAACATACCAGTCAAGACAGACCAAAAAAAACAACTACAAAAAAAAAGCATTTACAAACTCTTACTAAAAACTTACAGGAAATTTCAACCGAACAAGTCCAACATATACCAAGAAAATCTACGAAAAAAACTAAACATTTAGAACCTGTTGTTGAAACATTTCATGACTTTTCATCTGATGAATATCAAAGTCAACATCCAATATGCGTTGCAAATTGTCCTTTACTCAAGTCTTTAGCAGTAGAGGTTCATAGTTGTGGGGACATGACTACTCAATGTCAATTTTGTGAGGCTTATTATTTTAAACAGGAGAGACCCCGAGATGGACAATTTATTAGTTGTTGTCAAAAAGGAAAGTTCAAACTTCCACAAAGGAAACAATTTCCAACCTATTTACTAAATATTATGACTGAACCTACTTTTCCAAATTACAACAATTTTAAGACAAACATAAGATCCTACAATAGTGCCATATCATTTGCATCTATGGGGGCAACATTGGCTGCTAATGTACAAGGACATGGTCCTTACTGTTTTAAAGTCCAAGGACAAATTTATCATCGGACTTCACATTTACATCCAGAGGAAGGAGAGCAAAGAAAATTCGCTCAACTATATGTCCTAGATACAATGGAAGCTGTTGACCAACGTATGCAGATGGAAGAAAATAAAAAATGCTTACCCAGTGTTTTTATAGAGCTAAATAACATTATGGACAACAATCCCTACAGTAAAGCTTACAAAAAATTGGCAGAAGTAGAAAATGAACAACTACTTCATGCACAAAGACATCAATTACCCATGCCAAAGGTTAATATGGTGCTTAAAAGAGACAGACATACTGATAAACGTCGTTATAACTTGCCAACATCAAATGAGGTTGCAATGGTCTTTCACAATGATGAAGGAGAACCACCATTTCAAAGAGGCATTAGAGTATATCCCAGAAATGAGGACCAACCATTTATTAATATTAATATCTTAAGTCCAAATTTAGATCCAATGACATATCCCATCTTTTTCCCACACGGAGAAGCAGGTTGGCAACCAAAATTAACCCTTCCCAGTTACCCAAATGCTAAAGCCAGAATCCGAAATAATGTTTCTATGCTTGAATTTAAAGTTGCTCAAATTGCCATTAGAGATGAATTTAATCCAATTTTATGTGGTGGCAAACTAACACAACAATGGATTATTGATTCATATTTGCAAGTTGAGGCAAATAATTTAAACTTTATAAAATATCAACAAGATAAACTACGTGTAGAACAATATTGTGGACTCATGGACTATGTTGCTGACGTGGCTACAAGCAGAGACATGACAGCTGGCAAAGCCATCATTTTACCATCTTCCTTTCAAGGATCTCCTCGAAATATGAGAGAAAGATACAATGATGCTATGGCTATTGTGACAAAATTTGGAAAACCAGATTTATTTGTGACATTTACATGTAATCCACAATGGCCAGAAATTAATCAAAATCTACTTCTTGGACAAAGTGCTTCAGATCGACCAGATTTAGTAGCCAGAGTTTTTAAGATAAAATTAAATGAATTAATACGTGACTTTACTATAAATCAGTTATTTGGCAAATGTCTTGCTTATGTATATACCATTGAATTTCAAAAAATAGGCCTTCCACATGCACATCTTCTCATAATACTTCAAGAGAAAGATAAATTAGATACTTCGGACAAAGTGGATGCAGTCATAGTTGCTGAACTACCGGATCCAGAACTATATGGTAGACTATATGAGATTGTTACTCATCGCATGATTCATGGACCCTGTGGAGACCTTAATCCACAATCACCATGTATGGAAAATAATCAATGTTCAAAAGATTTTCCAAAAGATTATAGAGACAAAACATATGCAAATTGTGATGGATATCCACTTTATAAAAGAAGAGAAGGAGATAGTGCCATTATTCGTGGAAAAAAAGTGGACAATAGATATGTAGTACCCTACAATCCACATTTACTCATGAAGTACAACGCCCACATCAACGTAGAAGCCTGCACTTCCATCAAATCCATTAAATATGTCTACAAATATATTTACAAAGGTTACGATGCAGCTACTGTAGTCGTCAAAAGTGCAGACAACCCTGAAAGTAGTGAGTTAGTACATGATGAACTTGCATCTCATGTAGATGCTCGCTATCTCAGTGCGCCAGAAGCTATGTGGCGGCTTTTAAAATTTGAAATGCATGATAGATCACATGCAGTATATAGGTTAGCAGTACATTTGCCACAACGACATTTAGTCTATTTCCATGCTGGAAATGAAATGAATGCATTGGCCCAAAGTGAAGATCGTCACACTACACTAACTGCATGGTTTGCATTAAATTCCACTGATGCTCAAGCAACACAATACTTATATATTGAAATTCCATATCACTATGTTTTTGTGAATGGATTATGGAGAGCAAGAAAAACCAGAGGCAATAAAATAATTCCACGAATTTACACAGTCAGTCCAAGAGATGTTGAACGATTTTGCTTACGGATATTACTTTTAAATGTTCCAGGAGCACAAAGTTTTGAACAATTAAGAACTGTTAATGACATTGTATATGAATCCTTCCATTTAGCTGCAAGAAATAGAAACTTACTCGCTGATGATACAGAGTGGGAAAGATGTTTAGAAGAAGCAGCACAATGTCAAATGCCACGACAGATGAGAGAACAATTTGCTTTTATTTGTATCTTCTCAAATGCTCCAAATGCATTAGCTTTGTGGGAGACTTTTAAAAGTAATATGGCTGAAGACTTTATGCGACGATACAATGAACCCATTGCACACTTAAAAGCCTTAATGGAAATTCAAGAAGTCTTTTTAACTCATGGATTAAGTTGTGCAAGTTTTAATTTGCCTGATCCAGGTCTAATAGATGACATTAACTTTGAAGACTATGACATTCAACTACAAGCAGAAAGAACACAAGAAAGACTTGCAACTTTAAATACACTACAATTGCAAGCATTTCATGCCATTAAAAATGCTATAGATGATGACATGGTGACAGAGCGTTATTTCTATCTTGATGGACCTGGCGGATCAGGGAAAACATATTTGTACAATTTATTAATGAGTTCAGTACGAGCACAAGGACAAATAGCAATGGCGTTTGCCACTACTGGAATTGCTGCACTTTTATTAGAAGGTGGAAGAACTGTTCATAGTGGATTCAAACTGCCAGTGCCTATTTTGGAAAATTCTGTGTCAGATATTCGCATGACATCCTTACAAGCAAAGAAATTGAAGAAATGTAAATTAATTATAATAGATGAGGCCACAATGATGTCATGCTATGCCCTCCAATGTATTGACCGTTTGCTTCGTGAAGTCATGGATAATATTTTTCCATTTGGTGGAAAGGTAATTTTGTTGGGTGGCGATTTTAGACAAACATTACCTGTCGTTGTACATGGAAATCGAACTGACATTATTGAAACATGTATAAAGTCAAGTACAGTATGGAAACATTTTACCCATCTTCAACTGCAACAAAATATGAGATCAGAAGGCCAAACTGATTTCAATGATTGGCTTATTAAAATTGGAGAAGGAAGAACAGAAAAAATACTACATTTACCTGACGACACTGTAGAGATCCCACCTCATATGATTTGTCAACAAGATATTATATCGGCTATATTTGAAGGGAGCATAAATAACGAAGAATATTCTGAGCTTGCCAACCAAGTCATACTGACGTGTAAAAATAAAGATGCATTAATACTCAATAATGAAATCTTAAAAAAAATTAATGCACCACAAAGAAATTATCACAGTGCTGATTCTGTACTTGCTGATGACAATGAAAGTCAGGCAAACTTTTCAACTGAATTCATTAACTCTTTAACTCCTTCTGGAATGCCACCACATATTTTGCAGCTAAAGAAAGGTGCAATTATCATGTTACTGCGAAATATGAACCCAAAAAAAGGCCTATGCAATGGCACAAGATTAATTGTTCAACAATTAAAGGACCATTTTATAGATGCTGAAATTTTAACTGGGACCCATAAAGGAGAGAGAGTTTTCATACCAAGAATAGATTTAGCACCAAGTGAAAGTAGTCTCCCTTTTATACTTCAAAGAAGACAATTTCCCATTATTATGGCATTTGCCATGACCATTAATAAATCACAAGGTCAAACTTTCAAATCTGTGGGTATTTACTTGGAAGAACCAGTTTTTGCACATGGTCAATTGTATGTTGCGTTGTCACGGTGCAAAAATCCACAGGCTATTAAAGTTTACATTGAAAACAATGAAAGTCAAGGTGATTTATTAGAAGATGGACGTATTTTTACTAAAAACATTGTCTACTATGAAGTACTATAACTTTGCAGGATACAAATTAAAGATGCCAACATTTTTTAAAAGCATTCCAAAATACATAACAATTGGTTGTTTAATTCAGTCATAATTAATGAAAGTACTGTTTATGAATGATTCGCCTCACAAAATACTTGCCTTGCATTTTTAGTAAAAATTATGTTAAAATGTTAAGTCACTATGTTAATGTTTCTAATGTTACAAGTTTAAAATATATATTTTAAAGTTATTTCATTCAACAGATTACAAAGTGGATGTTAAGAGGTCAATCACCTTTTAAGTCACAATGTAAATATTGTCTGTTATCTTAAGATTACTAACTACATTAATGTTTATCGCCAGGTTATGTGCTCAGTAATGAATTACTTTAATTACGTACGTTTTAAGCAGAGTTTTACTGTATGCCTTCCTATACATTCAATGTATATTCAAGTTAACAATTATTGTGATAGAAATTGCATGTTAATACTGAATAATTTAAAGGTCAATTGTTTTTACATTCAAATGTTAATACTTTTAATAAAAAATTAGGTTACAAAATGTATTCACTATGTTCCTCTTTATAATGTTCAAAATTATACAAATGTTTTGTCAACTTCTAAACTTACATACAAAATAAAGTTAAAGTTTCTAAATATATACTTTGAAGGTTATTGCTTACATATATTTTAAACTTCATGTTAAAATTTCGCAACGTTTCAAGAAGGCTTTTTACTTTTTGCTTTCCTATTCATTCAATGTATATTAAAGTTAACAATTCTTCAGATACAAATTACATTTTAAAAAACCATTACATCAACATTTTACAAAAATACACGTTCATATTAAAATACTTACAAGTGTCAAAAATATATGTTAATAACTAAACAACTTGACAAACATATACATCACATTGCCGTCATTTTTTGACGGGCAAGTCGCTAGTATATATATATATACACGACCACAGTGGTCCTTTAAGATTCCTATAATAACATATTTACATGGAGAATGTTAGACATAATCTTTGATAAAATATTCTTTTACAAATTATAAATAAATATTGTGTGTAAAAAGCACTTTTATAAAATATTTCTAACATAACGTCTTTGCTTCTACTGGTAATGATAGAAAGATGTCAGCATGTTTTTTTATTAATGACTGGCTGCAAAATTAATTTACTTTCTCATGTAGTATATAATTAATTTACATCTCAACATTATTATCGCAAATGCTTTTCCTAAGGCAAGGATGTAAAAAAGAGGTCTTAAAGTTCACAGCATTTAAAATTTAACATATTTTATATTAGTCTCAATTTTTAAAACGTGTTTATACTAATATGAAATTATTTCCATTAAATTTTTAATTTGCATATTTTTAACTTTAACAATTATTTATCCAAAGATGATTTGAACTCTTAAATTTTAAGATTCCTTGCACCATATTAATATTCATTAGCTAATTAATGTGTTTACTTCTAAAGTATTGGACGCTAATCATGTCATTATAAACCTTTTAGTGTTACTCAAGGGATATTCTTCTAATGAATCAGTTAATGGGGAAGGAAATAAAGAACAGCTAAAATTGCCTACTTTAGCACTATCCAACTGACTTTTTGAGTAATTATTTTCCATATATGAGCTATAAAATGATACATGGCCTCCTAATCATCCTGAAAAATTGGAAATCAGATTTCAAGACTGAAATGCAAGAAAAAAAAAATATTTGGTTATAGCATTAAAATCTTTAAAAAAATATTGAGATGTTGATTGTACAATATATTGTAGCTTTTTATGCTTCTTTTTATTAATAATCATGGGCATATATTTAACTTTTATGATGCAATGGTAATGCTGTCACATTGAGACTATGGAAATATATGATTTCTTTTGGCTACCAAACCAGCTCATAATTGCAAAATATTTGATATATATTAAAAAGCACCAGGGGCCCTATTTAGATCTTTTTTTGCTAAGTTACGGTGCTCATAGCACCACAGCTTAGCAATATACCAATCAATATCACTGTTTTTTTTACAGGGCTGCTTGATAGCTTTGCAAAATACTCTAAAACAACCTGTCTAACTAAGTTACGGTATGCTTTTCCATTCAGTTTCACTCAAAGGTGATCAACATCACATTATACAATGCTCATGCAACTTATTGAAGGTGTATAAAGCCTAACTTAAGCTGATTTTTCAAGAAAATGCACTCGCAAATGTTTTTTTAAAAGCCTTGCAGATACCTTTGAAAAGCAGCTAAAGAGACAGTACAGTACTAAAACAATCAAGAAAAGCCTGTAAGTTCATTAGAAATCCTTACTTTGCCATAGGCAAATATATGAAATTCAAAAATATAATTTTTCATCAATATGTTTGAGTAAGTATACATCTGAGAACATCAACTATTGGCAATAATACAGCTCCACATAACATATATCAACATCAATGGTAACATAGACCACAGTTTTCAAGAGGTTAATACAAATCAGGAAACCCATATTGCTGTAATGCATTCCCTAATAAAGGGCTAGCCACATGCCAAACAATTGTCATCAGCAGTATTGATCCTGAATACATCACAGTATAAGGCATGTCGTCCACACAATAACTTTGTGTGTTATACACTAGCGTGTGTCATCATGGGAAGCCTGAGGCCTTAAAGAGAGGAGTGGTTGACACTGATTGTGACTAAATCAGGTGAACACAATAGTTATATTACTATATTGCACTGAATTGTTGTAAGGGACAGGTTTTTACAGGCACGTACACATGGGAATGTAGAGCCAAATCATGACAAGAGGTATTTCAACAATGTGTATTAGCTGTCCAGAAAAGTCAGCAACAGAACAAGTAGGTTGTGGAGAGGCAGATATTTTGTCATGATGCCCCACAATGCAAATATTGTAAACACTTGGCCATAACAATATTAATTCTAATTAACATAAGAATAGTGTCATGGAAACATAGGTGTCAATACATACAGTATATTACTATTAACCATTATTCATATATACCGGTAAATAAATTAAAATGATGCTGTTATTCATATGTTATTTATCTCTTTAAAGATGACAAGGAAAATGTGCCCTAGTCAACAATTTGTAGCGCTCTCGAGTGATACTGGTTGGTAGGTTCAATTCTTAATTGTGCTCACTGAGATCAAAGTACCTTCTTAATAAATATAATGATCTTCTCTTGAATGTGACCATTATGATTCTACAGTCTCAAAGTCACAAGTCCTTTTCATGAAAACCAAGATGGGATATCTTGTAATGGCTTGCGTCACTATTTGTGTACAGCTTTCTTCATGAAACACCATTCACAGTTGTGTCTGCGGCGCAGTCTCTTAGGCCTGTATGACTGACGTATATCATAACTTATTTATAAAGAGATTCAACACTCACCTGTCATAACCTCATAAGATTAAGGTATAAAAATGTCCTAGCATCAGGTCCCGAGTTTTCTGTTGATACTCTCCAAATCTTCAGATCTGGACTGGTGGTAGCCTATAATCTATTTGGCAGTGTAGTGTGGTAGTTTGCACCTCTAATTAGGGTCGTATGTCAATATAAAAAAATATTCTGATAGGGTAGTAGCTATGTCAATGTGTATATGACAAGTAGTTTTAATCATTCATGTGTATGCATATCATTTGTGGTGTCATAACTTAGTAGATCAGGTCAAGTAAATTATCATTTTATGCAGGTAAAATCTAAAAATTGTTACAAATGCTAATATTAAATGAAGTGCTGATCGGCCACTGCTTGCGCAGCCTATCTTTGAGACTATATAGTTTGGATACACCATAAGTACAGAGCCACAAGTCTTTTATGGTGTTAGGCTATTAGGACTACATGATTAAATATAAATTGGAATAAAACTGCATCCAAGACAAGTGAGGGATGTAAAAAAAAAACTCAAACATCAGTAATGAGAAAAACTTCAAAATGGAGTAATCATTGTATAATATTGGGCAATACAACAGGGACAGAAAGTTAATTATATTTAAATCTATTGGAATAATTACAGACATTTCATATGGATATGGATATCAATAAAATACCTAGTGGGCTTGAGGAAAAAAAACTATTCAGGAACCAGGAGGGCACAAAGAGCCACTCATTTGGATCTGGGGTACCAAATCTCTGGGCTAAAGGTAGATTATAGAAATGATACTTCCAATAAAATTGACCTATAAATATAATTATGTATATGTATGTATATATGTATATATATATATATATATATATATATATATATATACTAGCGACTTGCCCGTCAAAAATGACGGCAATAAAAACTGAAGCCTGGCAATGCTGTTTGCCACACAATGTAAGCCTCTCCCCCTCTACTTTACTGGCCTTGTGATGAGCGCCTTTGGCGCTCATCACAGGCCTTGCAATGAGCCCCTTTGGAGCTCATTGCGAGTCTCTCCCTCTGTCTACTTCCTCCCTCGCGTCTTATTTCCCCCCTCCTCTCCCTCCCTTGTGTCTCCTTCCACCTCGTCTACCTCCTTTGTATCTCCCTCTCCCTCCCGTGTCTCTACACCCCTCCCCTGTGTCTCTTTCCCCCTTCTCCCTCCTATGCATCTCTCCCCCCCCCCCGTGTCTCCCCCAACCCTCCCCTGTGTCTCTTTCCCCCTCTTTCCCCCTGTGTCTGTTACGGAATTCCTCGTGTCTCCATTTCCCTCCCTTGTGTATCTTCCCCCCTGCACTCTCTCCCCTGTGTCTCTTCCCCCTCCTCTCACTCCCCTGTGTCTCTTCCCCCTCCTCTTTCTGTGCCTCTTCCTCCCTGTCTCTTCCCCCTCACCCTCTGTGTCTCTCCCCACTCTGTGTCTTCCACCCTCTCCCTCTGTGCCTCTTCCCCCGCCTCTCTCTGTGTGTGTCGCCACTGTGTCTCTTCACCCCTTCCTCTGTCCCCCCCCCCCCCTCTGTGCCACTTTCCCCCTCTCTCTGTACCTCTTCCCCCCTTCCCTCTGTGTCTCTTCCTCCCTCACCCTCTGTATCTCTCCCCCCTGTGTCTCTTCCCCCCTCTCCCTCTGTTCCTCTTCCCCCCTCTCCCTCTGTGCCTGTTCCCCCCGGCCTGTGTCTCTTTCTCCCTTCCCCCTGTGTCTGTTCCCCTCTCCCCCCCCCCCCCCATTTCCCTCCCATGTGTATCTTCCCCATGTTCTCCCTCCCGTGTGTCTTTTCCCCCTCCTCTACCTCCCCTGTGTCTCTTTCCCACCTATCCCTCTGTGTCTCTCCCCCCTCCCTCTGTGTCTCTTCCCCACTCTCCCTCTGTGCCTCTTCCCCACTCTCCCTCTGTGCCTCTTCCCCACTCTCCCTCTGTGCCGTGCCTCTCCCCCCCCTCTTCCCCACTCTCCCTCTTCCCCACTCTCCCTCTGTGACTCTCCCCCCCCCTCTTCCCCACTCTCCCTCTGTGCCTCTACCCCCCACTCTTCCCCACTCTTTTACCTGCTCTCGGGTCGCGCTGCGCGCAAGCGCGGCTTGCGCCGCGCTCTGCGCATGCGCGGCTCGTGCCGTGCTCTGCGCATGCGCGGCCCGCGCCGCGCTCTGCGCATGCACGGCTCGGGCGCAGAGCGCGGCTTGCGCCGCGCTCTGCGCAATGCGCAGCACTTTATAATTGTCTAACTGCGATTCGTCTGAAGCGTGACGACGAATCGCAGTTAGACAATTATAATATGTGATATATACATATAATTTTTTAATTATATTGGGAGGCACTGAGATGTTTCTAAAGGGGCGCTGCAGCAATAGGATCCAAGAAGCGCTTGACTGCTGCTGTAAACATATCTTGTGAAATTGAAATGTAAAAGGCTGTAACATCCAATGTAATCCAATGATTTCCAGGTTATGAGGTGTGTCTCTTGCATAAGATTGAGGGTTTATAAAAAATAAGTTTAAGGAAAAAATACATGTACAGAGACAATTTTTCTGTCAGGGAACCAATGCCTGATATAATAGGTATCCCTGGTGGGTTTGTGTACCTTTATGAATTCTTGGTAAGTGATATATAATTGCTATCCAGACGTTTTAATTCCTTTACCTCTATAGGTAACATAAATTAAGTTTTGAAATACCCTTATATATTTTGGTCCCCCAGTGACAGTTGATATATGAAAGGCAGAAGGAACGATATGGAGATTTACACATGGGTGTCACACACTGATATATATATATATTATAATTATATGTATATCTATATTCATGTAGATTATTTGATTGTTGAGAAAGTTGTGCAATCTATCTGATCAGCACTTCTTTTAATATTTGTATATTAGCATTTGTAAACATTTTTATTTTTTACATGAAAAGATTAAAATTGAA
The DNA here is from genome assembly GCA_027410445.1 of Discoglossus pictus. Taxonomy (NCBI): domain Eukaryota; kingdom Metazoa; phylum Chordata; class Amphibia; order Anura; family Alytidae; genus Discoglossus; species Discoglossus pictus. Next base: position 458,788,413 of record CM050163.1, on the reverse strand, counting down.
TTGGACTGATCTATTCAATCCTTAATGGTGTTATGACACCACAAATTGTGTACATACGCATGAATGACTACCACTAGTAGTCATATAGACTATGGCATAGCTACTACCCTAACAGAATATTTACATATTGATATATGGCCGTTTAAATTATACAAAACCAATTAGAGGTGCAAACTATTTTACCATGCTACACTGACAAGCAGACTACAAGCTACATCTAGTCCAAGTGGTATTTGGAGAGTACCAACAGAAAACCTGGAACCTCTCGGGAGGCTTTTTTTATACCTCATACTTATGAGGTTATGAGGTTATGACAGGTGAGGGTTGAATCTCTCTATAATTTTGATATACGTCAGTCATACAGACCTGCATTACCTATTTTTATCTCAGCTGCCCCTTTTTATCATTAACCAAATGTTATGTATGTTTATGTCCCAAATCAGTAACCACTAGAAACACAGGAACATGGATTAGGGTATAATAATAATATTAGTAAAAGTTTATGAGATACACTGAGCATAGTCATAAATGTAGCTGACCATGCATTAATATCATTGTTGCTGTGTGAACAATAACCAAGAGGACAAGAGACTTTTTGTAAAATGGGAAAAATCTGAAGGATTAAATGTAATACTGTATGATAATAATGATGCATAGCAACTAGTAGATTGTACATGTGGCTATTAGACCACTGTAACGATAACGAGATGAACATAAATCTCATTATTCATATAAAAGAAGTAACCAGTAATGAGCATAGCACTTCCATCATATCTTCCTTGCATTCACATCTCCTTAATTAAACAGATACATTAACTCCGGGATTATGTAATTTAATTAAAATAAACACATACAGTGTGATCAGAAAAACTTAAAAGAATATCAGTGTATGGTCATAATCCAAAAAAAAAGAGGTGGTGAAAATCTAGCAATAATTGTATATTGTTTTATACTGTTAATGTAACAGTAAACCAACTTCCCTGATATTCATCTACAAGTAGTGCAAACCATGTTCCATCTATCATAAAAAAGAGTTGCCATGACCAATTTCAGATATTTACCAATTATCCAATTATATGGGATCTCACAAGGAATGCATAGCTGTCACCACAATCAGTAGGCCAAGAGTCTCATTTCCATCTCTATATGATTTTGTTGAGCCACATTGATATTACATTTTATTGGTATTGATTAACGTATATTAGAAATATGCACTTCCACAGTTATTTGTGTTCTGGTAAAAACTAAAACTAACAGCAATCATGAGCTTAAGACATGATATGTATGTTTATTAATGGCATGAGAGATCATTCTTTTGGGGGATGTCATTCATAAAAAGGCTATATGAAAGTCATGTATAGATAGTTTACTTTCATTATTTGTTAGCACTGCTTGCAGACAACAAAATGCCTTAATTGATGTGATATTTGCCTACAATAAAACAAAAACACAGGCTACATAGTTACATAGTAATTGAGGTTGAAAAAAAAAGACTTTTAGTCCATCAAGTTCAGCCTGCAATATGCAGATTGCTAAATGATTGAGAAGAAGGCAAACAGGAAAAAAAACAGAAAAAAAAGTGAAACTTTGCCAATTGTCTCAGAAAAAAAATCCTCCCTGGATCAATACTCCCTCTTTGATTAATCAGGATAACCCTGAATGTCCTTTTTATTTAAAAATATATCCAATCCATTTTTAAAGTTATCTACAGTGGGGGGAAAAAGTATTTGATCCCCTGCTGATTTTGAACGTTTGTCCACTGACAAAGAAATGATCAGTCTATAATTTTAATGGTAGGTGTATTTAAACAGTAATAAAAAAGTAATAATTTGATTTGCAGGTCAGTGAGGGAAACTTAGTACTTGGTGGCAAAACCCTTGTTGGCAATCACAGAGGTCAGTCATTTCTTGTAGTTGGCCACAAGGTTTGCACACATCTCAGGAGGGATTTTGTCCCACTCCTCTTTGTAGATCCTCTCCAAGTCATTAAGGTTTCAAGGCTGATGTTTGGCAACTCGAACCTTCAGCTCCCTCCACAGATTTTCTATGGGATTAAGGTCTGGAAACTGGCTAGGCCACTCTAGGACATTAATGTGCTTCTTCTTGAGCTACTCCTTTGATGCATTGGCTGTGTGTTTTGGGTCATTGTCATGCTGGAATAACCATCCACAACCCATTTTCAATGCCCTGGCTGAGGGAAGGAGGTTTTCACCCAAGATTTGATGGTACATGGCCCCATCCATCGTCCCTTTAATGCAGCGCAGTTGTCCTGTCCCCTTAGCAGAAAAACACCCAAAGCATAATGTTTCCACCTCCATGTTTGACGGTGGCGATGGGGTCATAGGCAGCATTTCTCCTTCTCCAAACACGGCAAGTTGAGTTAATGCCAAAGAGCTTGATTTTGGTCTCATCTGACCACAACACCTTCACCCAGTTCTCCTCTGAATCATTCAGATGTTCATTGGCAAACTCCAGATAAGCATGTACATGTGCTTTCTTGAACAGGGGGACCTTGCGGGCGCTGCAGGATTTCAGTCCTTCACGGCTTAGTGTGTTACCAATTGTTTTCTTGGTGACTGTGGTCCCAGCTGCCTTGAGATCATTAACAAGATCCTCCCGTGTAGTTCTGGGCTGATTTGTCACCATTCTCATGATCATTGAAACTCCACGAGGTGAGATCTTGCATGGAGCATCAGGCCGAGGGAGACTGGCAGTTATTTTGTGTTTCTTCCATTTGCGAATAATCGCACCAACTGCTGTCACCTTCTCACCAAGCTGCCTGGCAATAGTCTTGAAGCCTATTCCAGCTTTGTGTAGTTCAGCCAAGGCATTAAAGAAATGTCCCTAACATCCTTGGACAGCCCTTTGGTCTTGGCCATGGTGGAGAGTTTGGAATCTGATTGATTGATTGCTTTTGTGGACAGGAGTCTTTTATGCAGATAACAAGCTGAGTTTAGGAGCACTCCCTTTAAGAGAGTGCTCCTAATCTCAGCTCGTTACCTGTATAAAAGACACCAGGGAGCAAGGAATCTTGCTGATTGATAGGGGATCAAATACTTATTTCCCTTACTGACCTTCAAAGCAGTTTATAACTTTTTTGACATGCATTTTTCTTCTTTTTTTTTTTGTTATTCTGTCTTTTACTGTTAAAATAAACCTACCATTAAAATTATAGACTGATCATTTCTTTGTCAGTGGACAAACATTCAAAATCAGCAGTGAGATCAAATACATTTTTCCCCCCTGTATTAAACCTGCTATCATCATCTCCTTTGGTGGATAATTCCATAGTTTAACCACCCTTACTATAAAGAACCCATTTATTTCTTTATGGTGGAATATTTTAACTTTTAACCTCAAAGGATGTCCTCTTGTCAGTTGAAAACCTCTTGGCTCAAAAAGTTCACTTGACAAAGCTTTATATTGATCCTGGATCTATTTATACAATGTAATCATATCCCCCCCTTAGATGCCTTTTTTCTAGAGAAAATAAGTTTAATTTGATTGGTCTTTTTTCATAACTAGCCCCTCCATTCCCCTTTTTAGTTTTGCTGCATTTTTCTGTACTTTATTCAGCTCTAAAAGGTCCTTTTAATGAAGTTGTGTCCAAAATTGTACAACATATTCCAAATCAGAACGTACTAGGGATTTATACAGTGGCAGAATTGTATTTGCTTCCCTTGCTTCTATACCCTTCTTAATACATGTTACAATGTTACTTGCCTTTGCAGATGCTGCTTTACATTGAGCACTGTTACCTAGGTGGTTGTCCACAAGATCTCCCAAATCCCTTCCAATATCTGATAGCCGTGGATTTACTCCATTAAGAATATAAATTGCATGGCTATTTTTCCCTTTCCAGATGTATAACTTTACATTTCTGCATATTAAATCTCATCTGGCATTTAGTTGCCCGTTGCCCTAATTTATGCAAATCAATTTGAAGGGAAAGTATATTATTTTGTTATTTAATTACCTTGCACAACATTGGGTCATTAGCAAAAATGCAGACAATACTTTCCAATCCCACTTCTAAGTCATGAATAAATATGTTAAAAAGGAGATGACCTAATACTGAACCCAGGAGGACCCCATTTACCAATATAGTCCAATCTGAGTATGTTCCATTTACAACAACCCTTTGCTTCCTCAGCTCTCAATCCATGAGCAGATATTTACTGCAATTCCTGTATCCCTTAGTTTGCACAATAGTCTTCCATGTGGCACTGTATCAAAAGCACCTGCAAAATCCAAAAAGACTACACCACTGAGATGCCTTGATCCATGTTCTTATTAACCTCCTCATAGAAATTAATTAGGTGGGTTTGACATGGCCTATCCCTCATAAATCCTTGTTGACTCCTACTTATAATCTTGTTTAAACAGACATAAACTTGTATAATATGCCTTGGCAACCCTTCTAAACGCTTTCCCACTACATAAGTGAGGTTCACAGGTTTATAATGTCTTGGTTTTGTTCTTGCTCCCTTCTTAAATGTAGGTATCACCTCTGCTTTTCTCCAGTTATCTAGTAAAGACCCTGTGATGGGTGAATTTTGAAAATTTAAATAAAATGTTTTGGTTATTAAAGAACGCAGTTCCCTCAGTACCCTTGGGTGTATTCCATCAGGACCTGGGGATTTAATAATATGAATTTTTTCCAACCTCTTTTGGATTAGCCACATATAATAATCAACATGAAAGGCAGAAAGAATGGTTTTGACCTGGGTGTCACGCACTGATAATGTATATGTATGTATTATATTTATTTGTATATCTATATTCATGTAGGTGATTTAATCATTGAGAAAAATAGGCAATGTGTCTGATCAGCACTTCATTTCATATTTGCATATTAGCATTTGTAAATATATTTATGTTTACATTAATAAAATAAAAAATACTGTCTACTCTAACTGGTCTACTCAGTTTTTGATGGTGTTATGACACCACAAACTATATACATACTCATGAATGACTAACACTACTAGTCATATACACACCATACTAACATACTAGCCACTAACATACCAGCATAGCCACTACCATACTCCGATTCGACTAATGTGGTAAGTGGGGTTCCTCAGGGTTTAGAATTAGGTCCTCTCCTTTTCAACATATTTATTAATTACTTAGAGGTGGGATTTGAGTGTGGTGTCTCCATTTTCGCTGATGACGTGAAGTTGTGCAAAGTAATTGAATCAGATAATGATGTGCTTTCCCTCCAAAGGGATTTACATAAAATTGAGGAATGGGCATCTAAATGGCAGATGAGATTTAATACGAATAAATGTAAAGTTATGCATCTGGGAAGGAAAAATAGCCATGCAATTTATAATCTTAAGGGAGCAAATCTAGGTATATCAGATATTGAAAGGGATTTGGGAGTGCTTGTGGACAATCACAGTGCTCAAAGCCAAGCAGCAGCTGCAAAGGCAAATAAAATATTAGTATGTACTAAGAAGGGTATAGAAGCAAGGGAAGCAAATATAATTCTGCCACTATACAAATCTCTAGTACGCCCTCATTTGGAATATGGAGTACAATTTTTGGCACCACTTAACATAAAAAGGACACTTTAGAGCTGGAAAGGGTACAGAGGAGGGCAATAAAACTAATTAGGGGAATGGAGGGGCTAAGTTATGAAGAAAGACTAACCAAATTAAGCTTATTTTCTCTAGAAGAGGAGATATGATTACATTATATAAATACATCCAGGGTCAGTATAAAGATTTGTCAAGGGAGCTTTTGGTGCCAAGAGGTTTTCAACTGACAAGAGGACATCCCTTCAGGTTAGAAATAAAAAGATTCCACCTTAAAGAAAGAAAAGGGTTCTTCCCACTAAGGGTGGTTAATCTGTGGAATTCTCAACCAGAGGAGGTGGTGATAGCGGATTCGATAGATAACTTTAAAAGAGGACTGGATTTATTTCTAATTAAAAAGGGAATTCAGTGTTATCATGGATAATTAGTGAGACAATATTGATCCAGGGAGAAATCCAGTCGCCAGTATCTGCTTGCCTTACTCTGGATTAATTAATAATAAAAAAAAAAATAAAAAAAAAATAATTAAATAATTGATTAATAATTAACAACTAATTAATTAAAATTGTATCCGCTTATCGCAAATCAGAGGAGATCTTAAAAGGTTGAACTTGATGGACTGCAAGTCTTTTTTCAACCTTTATTACTATGTAACTATGTAACTATGTATCAGAATATTTACATATTGATATATGGACCTTTAAATTATACAACACCAATTAGAGATGCAAACTACTTTGCCACACTACACTGACAAATAGACAAACAGAACTTCCACCAGTCTAGATGTAAAGATTTGGAGAGTACCAACAGAAAACCTGGGACCTATTGGGGTGCTATTTTTATACCTCATATTAATGAGGTGAAGGTTGAATCTCTCTGATATATGTCAGTCATGCAGACCTGCACTGCCCCTTTTTATCTCCCCAGCCCCTTTTTATCATTAACTAAATGCAAAGTATGTTTATATCCCAAATCAGTAAACATTAGAAACACACAGACAAATGGATTAGAGTATGATAATTATAAAAGTTGATTACATACACAGAGCATAGTCATAAATGTAGCTGCCCGTGCATTAATATCATTGTGCAGAAGAAGGTCCAACAGGTGCCCCACCTGGACACATATAATAATCATCCTCCTCCTGATCATATCCCAGGCACTTGTATGTTTGCTCTTGATATCCTTACTCCTCCTCCTCATACCAGTGATCCAGTTCTGCAGGGGCATAATCCAGTTTCTCCACATATTAATGGGCCTCAGCTGCTGCCCCTGGTTCGGCCTCTGTGAATTTATAGGACTTCCTTGGTGGTGAAATGAGGGAACAATAGTATACAAGTTAATAACATTGGATGATCATTTGATCTCTGTGTATTCCTATATATGTGACATCATGATGTTTTGGTTCAATTATTAGCCATTGTGAGGAGTTAGTATTTGCAATAAATGATCATTGATGTGTATTATAGACTTTGTTTGTATTGGCTCATATAAAACAATAACTCATGCTGAGGTCTGCCCTGTGCAGATCATGAAGACACATACTTGACTGAACTTGCTGTGCAGTGTGTCATACTAACCAATCTGTGACAAGCTGTCAACAATAGTAGCATGACGCTGAGATGTGGTGCATGATAGTATAGGACACTATACTGCACATCCAGCCCTACAGAGTTTGTATCTTCCCTAAGCTGCAGTGGGCACACCTATACATGGACTATATATTGGATGTTTAACCACTTTATTTATATATTGAATTAATACTCATTGAAAAGTGTTATCTCAAAGTTTTTAGACACACAGGTATAGTATATACCTAGTCAAATCCAGGGGCAGCATTTACATTGGATGTGTGTCATTTATGTGTGCGGGGTCTACATGTGTGGGTATGTGAGGTGATAGTAATGTATTTGATATACACATGGATGGTGCCTGGCTGGCCTTGTCTGCAAATTTGGAAGTCCAATTGACGATCGCTGGGACCATCCAGTCCCTCAGCATCCTCTCCCACTCAGCACAGTTTCTGTTTTCTGTGCCACAACCTATAAGCCTAACCCCAGAACCAAAACTCATCATGTCAACAGTGTCGTACACAAAACTACATCAAATATTGTTAACACATATAAAATAGAAGAATATATCCTGTTTTCATGCTTGAATTTAAAGTGGCTCAAACTGCCATTCGAGATGGATTTAATCCCATTTTATGTGGTGAAAAAATTGACACAACAATGGATCATTGATTTATATTTGCAAGTTGAGGCAAATAATTTAAATTTAATAAAATATCAACAAAATAAACAAGTCCCTTTGCTCAGCCTTGTTTTCATCCACTTTCAGAATTTTTTACGTTTTAGTCCGCCCTTTTTTTTCTTGCTTAGCCGATTTTCGTGTGACGAAACACATCAAATAAGGCTTAAAATCGCTTGCAACCTCACTCCCATGCTTCCTGGATCTCCCACTGTGCTTTATGTGAGTGTGTTTTTAATATTTTTAAATTATTGTTCTTGTTTTTCGTGCTTTTCGATTTCTGCGGGTTGGCCGTTGAATCCGGATTTTTCTGAGGTCGTATTTTGTTGGTGTAAGTGTTACTGTCTTTGCCGTCGTGAATTTATCTCTTTACTCCCTCCCTCATCATCCTCCCCTGTGTCTGTTTCTCCCCTCCCTCATCATCCTCCCCTGTGCCTCTTCCCCCCTCCCTCATCATCCTCCCCCCTCCCTTGATGATAAGGGGGGGAAGAGACACAGGGATAAGTGTGAGGGGTGTTAGGGTAAGGGGTGTTAGGGATAAGGGTGAGGGGGTTAAGTGTTATGGTGAGGGGTGTTAGGGCTAAGTGTGAGGAGTGTTAGGGTGAGGGGTGTTAGAGATAAGTGTAAGGGGTGTTAGGGTGAGGCATGAAGGGAGTGTATGCTGCTGATTGGCTGGAATGTGTCTGCTGACTGTGACATGCAGGGTCAAAGTTTGCTCAATGATAAAGTATAGGGGGCGGGTCGAATCTTGCATATGTTCGCAGTTCGCCGCGAACGCGAACATGCTATGTTCGCCGGGAACAGTTCGCCGGCGAACTATTCGGGACATCTCTATTCTCAGTCATTGGCTCTGGTTTCCTGACACTAAACCTATGCATTTGTACCTGTTCTTCCAGGAGGGTTGTTTTGAAGTTTGGTTTTGGTTATGCTCATAAACTATTTGGTTTTCTGAGCTAATTCAGGTACTGGCCATACCAGGCGTTAATCTTACCACAGGAATTTTGGTTGCCTTCCTGACAGGATTCTTGCTGTTATAATTTGGGTTAACATAATATCAATCATTAATTTTAATTTTTTTTTTTATTTGTAGCATTTTTTGTTTAAATTGTGTTTGTCCCTTTATCTGTTTATTTTGACCTTTAACCACATCAGCATAAGATTTCGTTTTTGTCTCAAAGTTTAAAAAAAGTATTAACAGATATTTCTGCTACTCTCTGAACGTGACCCTTTTCTTTGCATTTGTAACTCTTTCCATCATCAAGCTGAATTTCATATATTTTAGAACATTCTTTTACCAACCACCTTAGTGGTTTGGTATCATTAACGTCTCTTACCATGTTCCTTTGAATTTATAAGGGTTAAGCATTAAAGTAAATGTTTTTAAACTGCAGATTTTTTATCTGTCCTTTTGGCAGTTTGTCTATATGTCTGTTTTAGAGTGATTAAAAATCCTTTTGGACTCTCATCATTTTTACATCTCAGATAATGTAAAGCTTTTAGTGTATACAAAAAAACTATTTTCTACCTCAGATTTGTACATTTCACATTTATTTATGTCACTATAATAGCGTGAGGTGAAAAATGATGTCTAAGATTTATCAAATGACCAAGGAAGATAGGAAATGTTTGTATTAGCCCCTCTAAATACCAATGTAAGCATTACTCTCTCTACTGAGCCCAGGTGATCCTCTCTGGAAAATTTGGAACTTATAGTGTAGGGTTTAACTAATCTTTTTATTGCTTGAGTTATTTCATGAAAAGAAACTTTCTTATTAAGTTGTATTTCCTTACTGTTGTGCCTATCCTTTTTATAATCTCTTTTATATTTGTAATTGGGTGGAGTTTCTATGGGCAACTGTTTATGTCTCTCACTTGGGGTCATAGATCACGTCACCATCATATTTGCTGAAGTGTCTTATTACATTCATGCTTAAGGCATGATTCTGTGCCCTTGCTAAGTACATCTTTTATTCTTTATATTGCTTTTTTTTCTCATTAGTTTTAGTTAATTGTTTTTGTGTATTTCTACTTTTTAAACATATATCAGTCTTATTTATTTTTCTATGAATTATTTCTTGGGTTAAAATGATTATCTTTTGTTCCAATTTCTGCGGTTCTTTTCTTAAATGTTGGCATTCTTGTAAATATTGTTGTGATCATTTATCAGCATTGTCTGATTTCTCCATTAGATATTTACAGTTAGCAGACATGTCATTATATTTGTCTTCTCTCTTAATTCTCTCTTCTGATAATTATTTAAGGATACTTTCCAATTTGTTTATGTTTGTCTGTAAATAGTTACACTTTAGTAACAATTTATCATTTAAGTTCTGTGATGTTTTAAAACATTTTATTGCTTCATTTAAGTTCTTTTGGAGCTCCCCACACTGCTCTGTTAAAGCACAAATTTTGTTGTTAAAGCACACATGTTGTTAATCTGTTGATCTGATATCTGTTTCCTGTTCATGTAACTTTCTCAATTTTTTTACAACTTTCAGTGACTGCATCAATCTGCTCATTTAAATCTACTATAAAAATGTCTTGTTGTGAGCTTTGATTTTTCCAACTTTAAGCTAACTACATCCAAAATGATGCTACTCTTGCTAAACATTTTATTCACTCTGATTTTACTTGTACAGTATTAATTGCATTCATAATCAATTTCAGGGTCAATTTTATCGAGATACACTGACAATTTTGCCTTATATTAAAAAAAAAAGGTATACAATCGAGATCAACGTTTTAATCAATAATTTGACGCCCTTCTTTCCCCTTTTAACCAAATCCTCCAGGGAAAGTTCTGCATTCAGCCATAATTTCTTATAGACAATTTTACACTGAGTTATCAATCAATAAGCAATCAATTACTTGTCTATAGAAATAAGTATCCGTTGTCATGGCATTTGAATATGGCAACATTTCAAATGATACATTTTGGTTTCAGTATCAATTTATAGATAAAAATACACTTTATGAAAAATAATGTTTAGTTACAAAAGAAAAACCAAAGAAACAACTATATAACAGAACTAGTTAAACAATCCATATTCAAATAAACTACAATATAAAATCAATAAGAAACAAATAAAATCTTATCAAACTAAGATAACATCAAATACCTATTCCACAGAATATATTTGGTATTTACATTCAATAATATATAATTTACATAAATTAACAATTAGCTAACTTAGATAGAAAAACCCACATAGCAATTAGAATATACAATTTAAAAAAATGTATTTAAAACAACTAAGGTTATAGTGTTGAAAGAAAATAATATAATATGAAAAATAAATTTGTATATAGGTATTGGATTATCATAATAATGGATTTTGTAACATAGTTGAATAACTTGATTTATCAGATCAATCAATCTGTTCTCAGATGAAATGGGTACAAAAGCAATATCGATTGACAACTATATCCAGATTTATGATTGTTAACAACCATACATTTTTGTGTCCATTCCGTAACAGAAAGATTGTATATTATACTACCTCAACTCATTTACAAAATAGAATTAAATTCAACTATACTGTACCGATTACGAAATTAGAAAGCAGACCTGTAGAAATGGGCTCCCTTTTGTTATGTGAGAAGTAATTTATTTTAATCGTCTTTTTAGGAAATGTTTTAAAAAAAAAAAAATATATATATATATATATATATATATATATATATATATATATATATATATATATATATATATAAAGAATAGTCAAAGAAAAGAAAAATATAAAGTTCCCAAAAGTTTTCTTTCCTCCTATTCTCTTCATAAATATATAATTTCTTATATTTTGCCTCCATACCTTCTTTAGTCACATGTTAATATAATTAGAAAAATACTTTATTAGGATACTATTGATCCTGGAAAACGCCAATTTTTTTTAAAAAAAAGTGCTTACTAACTAATTACACAGTGCCAAGATTACCGTACTTTAAACAATATAGATATTGAAGTAATATATTCTATTTATAACAGTCCAGATCCATGTATTCCTAGACTTGTATAGTACTGTTATTGTAAATATAGGCAAATCATTGAGTGTGCAAAGTGCTACTTTCTCCATCAAATTTTAGATTTAGATGGTGTAAATGCTAATGGCAGTTGTGTGTTTTCTCAATCTTGTTTTATAAATACAAAATACTAAAACAAACATTTTCTGAGTGCATTTCACTCTGTGTTTTAATCATTTCTGTGTTGCAGCATTTTTATTTCCTATCTATTTGCTTTTGTGTGCACCACTATAAATTTTAAATGTCAAGCATAAGCATGTGATGTTGTTCCAAGAGACATTAACAGAAACAAACAAGATACAATGGGATCAAAGGAACATTGATCTTAGAAGAACTCTTATACATGAAAATCCCATTTATAAAAAGAACTTGTTAAGTTCAAAATTTGTTTACAAAAATAATAGTATAATAGGTTATTAAGAAACCAGAGTGCAAACTGTGCTCAAGAAAAGTCAATACCTTGAGTAATATTTTTTCTTATGCAATGGTTGATAACACACTGAACTTTTATTTTTCCATTAAGCATTAATTGTACAAAGCAAAAAAACTAGAGGAAATAATAAATTAAAACAGACCTACCATAGTATTTATACTTTCTAGTTGTTTGCCAAGCAGAGTTACTGTAGATGCAGCAGGTAGACTAGGGCCCAAAACTACTACTTCTTATAATCGTTAAAAGAAAAAACAAAGCTTGGCATATTTTCAGTTAATTTAAGAAAACATGTATGCTCATGCTTGAAAATGATAATCCTGCAAAATGGGCTATCTTTAAAAACTTTTTTTGCTTTTAGTAGAATTATACTAGCTACCTATTTTGTTTTTGTAAAATGTATTTTTTGCAGATATAGTTTAATTAACAGCTAACCATTATCTAAATGAAAACATCAACTACTGAAATATACATAACTAAATTGGGACAGACAGTTAATATAAACCACCTTACATTTGCCCATTGGTGCTAGCTATCAGCATGAGAATCTTTATACTATATATACCTCATTTTGGTCTTCCTTTAATTCAATATGCTGTCATTTGATCTTCAGGTAAATTTGCTCAATAATAGCAGTTGTATCACAAAAATCAAGTTGTTTTTGTTTTCTGGGTTATTCTTAAAATCTAGCTATATATCGTACTAACTATTTGTTTTTAAAGTAAATTAATTCTGACATAAGCAAACTTTTTGCTGCTATTCTTGTATGTTCCGAATACTAATGCTCTATATATGATTACAGTCTGTTTGTCTGTTTTTTTTTTGTTGTTGTTTTTTTTATTCTTTAGACTGCAATGGTTGTCTTACAGAACTGATGTCCAGTAGTAAATGTTGCAGATAACATTACAAGATTATGGCAGATATTTCAAATCTACGGGCCAGGCAGAATATAGTGGATGTAAAAGGAGTTCCATAACCCATATTATGGTGTAGGTTTTGCCATTGTCTCTGATAACTACAGGTTCCCTTAACTGAGGTTTATCTGCTTGTTTGCACCACAGTTACAACTACTTAAATTTGTATGACAATATTTGAAGCAAACAGTTTGAATGAACCTGTTTTATGTCACAATCTGACACATTTATAATTATGCACTAATTCATTAAACACTCTTAACGACAAAAGGTTCTCATGCATTTTATTTTGTATTGACATATTTTACAAAAACTATTATGTGATTCATCAAAAGAGGGCATAAGGGTAAAATGTTATTGATGAGCTGGCAGACAGACACAACTTACTTCCCACTGATGGCGCTTAAGACCAGTGAAGTTCAAGAAACAAGCTGTGTAAGCAATGTAAACGTTTTTGGGAAAATCTGAGTTTTAAACAATCTATGAGTATAGGCATCCATTTTTGTTTGTTATATCACTTCCTCAGAGCTGGATCATTAGGGTGTGTGTTTTGGATATCATTTGAGGGAGGGGTGGGAATGAAAAGATCAGAGATTAAGATAATAGACTTTGAAATTGACAGTACACCACTTCCCTCTCAATAGCCCAGAAGTAGAAAGTTACATCAATAGACACAACCACAGAAATGTAAACGCCTCTCTCACATACACAGCTTCCACGCATAGCTTGTGGGCTCGCCATAGGCGCTCATCCCTACGACCCCGTAAGACTTAGGCAGTGAGCGCCAAACAAGGGATAGATGGATCACTCATGGATCATTATATCCATGAAGCTGACAAATCACTATTTTCGGGGGTACAACACAAGTAATCAACCAATAGAGAGACCATGTATGGGTGTGCCCACTGCAGCATATGCAGTTACAGACTGCAGCTGGATTGAAGATAGAGAAGAGATGCTGCAGTCCCTATCTTTTTTTAAGGCCTTATTTTGCAGTTTATTGTTATCTTTTTTTGTTTTAGGCACAATTCAGGTCCATGAGGGCATCTTCTGCATCTGCAAGCATTGTCAAAGAAATTAAGTGATTGTAAGACATTCCAAGTGCCTCTCAGGTAGACATTCCTTCATTCACACCCTCTCCCCCCTTAACATTTAGCTCCCACAATATTAAAGCTATCATATATCCAGATATCAAAGACATGATTATTGTTAGCTTAAATGTAGATTAATACATCTATGGAGGAGGACTTGCAGAGTCTCACAATGGCATGTTAATGACAGCCAGCATTAATATATGCACTAGTGAAGCATGTGATCCTGACCTCTGATGTAAGTAACAGTGAATCTGGCTGCTGACCTTTGTGTCCTCTATATATTAATGGGTATTTTTCTGTGTTGCTAATATCATAAGTATCCTTTAACATGTGCTAACACCTGTATAGCTGATGGATGTGATATCAATGGTGATTAACAATATCAGCTGGAGAAGGTGATAGTACATCTGACGCTGGTCACAGCTAAGCATTTATTGTGAGATGACACATTATTATTAATGGTCATGGCAAGTGAGATATCCTGAGAACTAGCTAATTGTTAGTAATGATTGCAGATGGAAATCAGGTGAGTTGGTATATTGTTACAGTTACAGTACTTCACTGTACTGTACATGCATGTTTTTTCTTTTTTTTTAGCCACCTTTTTTTATTTGACCACATTTTTTTCAGATTTTTGTTTGAGGAACACACTGTATGTGTGAAACTGGTTTAGATAGATAGTCCAGATGTTTGTACTTGATATATGTCGTGTGGAGGTGTAATTCAGCCACTATTTATTTTCCCAATCTGAATCTGATGAGTGAGAAGTATATGTGAATATCTTTGTATTTTTAGGGTACACATTAGAGCCTTTGTGAGTGAGAAAGGGATAATGTGCCTGGCAGTTTCAAGTTTTTGTATTGCAAGTTAATCAAGTAGTGTGTCTTTGATTGCTTTATACATCTTGCAGCCACACTTTTCATATTGGCATATACATGACCGTTCCAACATATGAGAAAATAAAATATTTTTCAAAGGCATATTTGTTCCTTTGGGATTGTTGTGCAATTAATTCTAATTAATTAATTCTAATTGTATAATGCATAATATTTTTTGATACATTTACCATTTACTGGTTTGAAGGCAATTGCATCTCTGGGGAATTGTAGCAATTGAATAGCAATTTGCAATTTTAGCGATAGTAAGATTTGCAGGCTTGAAAGATCAAAGGCTTAGATGAGTCGATTTGGACAACCGCATACATTTTCAGCCTGTAAACCGCAAATCGTTTGCGGCTAGTTAGAAGAAACAAATTGAATAGCAAAAAAAGTTACAGGCTACATTACGGGCTCCAGTAATTACGATTTGCTTAATTGAATGGTGGCCCATGAATAATATATGTTTGTATAATGTATGTTTTTGTTTTTATACAAGTTATTTGTTTGTATAATGTTATGTTCTTCCAATAAAATATATTTAAAGACAACATATTTTCTTTTTCACTCAATTGTAGGGATGTATCTTAAGTTAATTGAGTATACTACTTTCTTATTACTTTTAATATTGCAAAACGTTGTCTCAACTATAATGTTAAATAAGATTACAGGACAATTTAGATGCAGTTCAAGTACTTAATATAAGGAACATCTCACTCAGCATATTTTAGGCTTGTAAGTTAATCAACTAAAGTAATGAATCAATTCACAATAAGATAGCACACTGTAGTGTTTAATCAGAACACACACAGATATAAGGTCCATTGGCTGGCAAACCTAAAGGTCATAAATAACGTACTTAACTAATATTTGACATACAGACCCAATTTGCATACCTTGAAACGTCAGTAACATTTTTTTTTCCAGAAAACATTTATTTTGTTTGCCAGCTTATTTCATAAAGTTCACTGGGGATATTCTGTGTTTGCAAGTTGCTTAGCAACCTTGTCAGAGCAAATTGCTGTTGAGTCATGGAAGTTGTGCGTCATTACAAAGAGATTATATGCTTTACTTCTAAAAACACATAATAAGAATTCGACTAGTCATTCACTGTACATAGCAATGCTATAAAACTGTTGATTTTTCAGGAGAATTTATTTTTAGTCTTGAATGTACGACAGGCATATCTACAATATATGTAATTATTGCCACAAATAGTTCACAGAGATCTTTCTAATGGCAACGCAGCTGTCAGTACTTCAGTTGAGATTTTATTTCTATCCAGATTTTTACTTGTACGTTCACTGTAATACAAAATGTTGAAGATATTTGAAGTAATTTATGAAAATACATATTTTTCAATATTATTATCACAGGCCCAGTTAATTGTAGAAGAGAATTACATAGATATAATAATCTACTAACATAGTGCACCATTCATTTGCAAGCTCGCAATTGCCTCTAAACTGAACTTTTGCCTGCGGGTCACATTTTTTCTAAAAATTTAGATATATTCAATTATCTAACACTTTCTCACAGCCTCCACACAGAAACCAATCACTCATAAGTAGGCGTTAAGCAAGTTCATAAATTACTTCTTAAACACAGCCAATAGTAAATGAGACCGTCATCGTGATATCATTAAAACATGGAGTTCACACCTAAACTTCACTCAGAGACTACAAATGAATTAGTGTTGAGAAGTACATTTAGCGATCGGACTCACAATCCAGCAATGTTGAAATCAATAAAAAATCATTAGCAACACATGTTCCATTATATGTCCATGCAGGTTCCATTATATGTATGCACCCCTTCCAGGAATACATTTCACTCAAAAGAAATACATAAAAAAAAATATTTTTTAATTGCATATTTGGATTTGAGATTATTGTGCAATTAATTCTGATGTATTTGTTATGCTTCCCCATGCTTTTAAAGTACATTAGTGTATTTTAAGTTGCTGCTTCAGCTGTGATTATTGTTTGAAAAAGCACTTGTGCGTCCTATTCAATTCTCGTTACATTTTAGACATATATTTGATACATTATATCAGACCTAATTTACCAGCTTGAGCTACGGGTCTAATAGAATATTGATTTTGCATTTTTAGCCCTGTTAACGTTTGCGAGCTTGAACAATTAGTGGTGCAGATACGGCTGAGTTACATCTTTGGCTTGCCAGCAGTGATTTTGGCCAGGTAACTCACAATTGGAATGCGAGTAGCTAAGTATAGACAATTGAATGTCCAGAACCTTTACGAGCTGCTTTTCAAGGTCAAGTCATTGCAATTTGTACAATTGAATGGGGCCCATAGTATTTATTTAGTATATATAATTATTTTCTGTATTCATGAGAGTGCAATTTAACTAGGGAAATAATGTTGTGTTATAAACTGACTTAAGCAATTTAGGAATTTGTATGTCACTATCACTGTATATTTGAGATTATGGCTAGTTGGATAAATATGGACTCAATGTGGCCATTATCAGCTGCAACCAGTTCACAAAGCACTAGACCAAACAACTAACTCAACTCAAATCTCCATAGACTTCTGTGATGCTATACTAATATGAATTTATAATAAGCTATAAAGGATCCACTTAGTTATCATGTCAAACATAATTATCAGCCAATGCAAAGGCATATACAATTATCTAAACTGAACAATTTAACAACAATTGCTATCTGAAGTTAAAACACTGTAGCAATATTCCCATATCAACCCATGGTATCCTACAAGCCACCTTCTAACATAATTATAAGAAACAGTGTGACAATTCTCTGGAGCACATTTAGCAAAGGAACAAAAGCCCTGTAACAAAAAAACAAATTAAGCTACATCATAGGACAATAATAGTAAAGCACAAGATACATTCCTAGGCAAATCCAGTGATGTGGTGTACCTTATTACATATAAGAAGTGCATCAATATGGAAACTAAGGGTCCTATTCAATTCCCTAAGATGTTATATTTAAACCACTAAAAAGTTGCCAGTAACATTACTTAGCTATTCAATTGATAGCAAGTGAGCTACTCGTAATGCACGAGAACAAGCCAGGCAAGCAAATTATGGCATGCTTTCCCATTGATTTTCTGACATCCATGATATTATGGGTTACTTTTTCAAAGAAGTATACTAAGCAGCTATTCAATTCGAACTTTGGTGAGCAAGCGAAAAATATGTATGACTTGTAACTTGTAATATAAGGGAAAATAATTACATGAACTGAAGAGCAGCCTCTGTAGCCTTTCTGAGACCTGCAACAGAAATAAAGAGACAGGAAAGTACTAAAATACCATATAAAGTATGTAAGTACATTAGAATTCAATGCTGAACAGTCCCAGAGGAACAAATGTTCAATTACAATACATGTGTAACATTTCTGATAAAAGCTCCCACAGTCAAAAAACATGTAATTTTGCAGTTTATGTGTCTCAAATTGAAGCCCTATGTTGGCAAAAAAGCATTTAAATCTAGGATAAATGATCAAGTTTTCTATAATAGACAATAAAGTTCTGGGAGATGGACAGCGGCTTGCTTTACTGGGCTAATTTAATAGCAGTAAGTCTTATGGGCTACATTACGAGCTACAGTTTTCAACGTTGGGGGAATTTAATAGGGCTGTTTAGATATCCTTTTTTGTAGGTACTCCAATGGTGAGCTGCTCATATAATTTCAGTTAAATCAATGCTTTCTGTTCACTATTAACTGATTTAAATGCAGTCATTCATCATTGGCACACTGCCAGTATAAATTTACTTCAACCACTATTAAAATTTGGTTATACAATTTCTTAATATGTCATTGGTTATACAATTTCTTAATATGGTAAGTGGTAAACATCAGAAATAATACAGGAAACCCCTGTCTTTTTTAACAGCCTACTGCTAAATTGTAATGAAATCAGAATATGATATTTACATTTGAAGTATGTGTAATTACATGGCAGATGAGATTTAACACAAATAAATGTAAAGTTATATATTTGGGAAGGAAAATTAGGCATGCAGCAGAGACAGTAAAGGATTCAGGAGTGCTTGTGGACAACTGCCTATATAACAGTGCTCAATGCCAGGCAAGAGCTGCAAAGCCAAGTGAAATATTAGCATACATGAAGAGGAGCATCTGGAGTATAAGTTTGGGCACCAATTAAAAAAAGGTGAAATATGAAAAATATATGTTTGGGAACCAAAATTAATAATGGGAATAGAGGGATTAAGCTGTGAAGAACGATTAACCAAAATAAACACATTTTCTTCTAAAAAAAAGGTACCAAAGAGGGGATATTATTATCTTATATAATTATATCCAGTGTCGATTTAGCTTTGGCAGGTGATGTTTTTTTCCAAAAGGTTTTCAGTTGATAAGACATTAGATAGAACCTTAAGTAATAAAAAGAGTTCTTCAAAGTAAGAACAGTCAGATTATGTACCAAATAAGGTTGAGAAGGCAGATTAAATAAATTAAAAAGGGGTTGGAAACACAGCTCCCTTTAAGTGGAAGTGGGATCAAAACATAGGAACCCCAAAAGACGATAAGGCCTGGGAGAAAACCTGCCTCAAACTTGTGAAGAGCCCCCTGAGCTATTCCCTTAGGGAAACGTCCATAAAATTCCTCCATAGAGCATATTATACACCTGCAAAACTACACACCATTAACACGCGAATCCCCCCACAATGTTTCAGGCACTGCCAGGATAGGGGGACATTCGAACATATATGGTGGGAATGCCCCATAGCCCTAAACCTCTGGAACAAAGTGCTAAAACTAGCCTCAGAGACACTGCATACACCAATCCCTTGGTCAATTGACACATGCCTCCTAGGAGGACCTATTACACATATTTCGAAAAGCCAGAATAAATGGTTTCAGTACCTGATGCTATCAACAAAGAGCCACATAGCTCAAAAATGGCGAACCCCAGACCTCAGGATACAAGAGGTAATACACAAATTAAATGGCATAATGTTGTTTGACAGATTCACACACACGACTAACAAGACATACCCAAAATTTCTAGAAATATGGGGGGCATGGACAACCTCCACACAGGCAATAGAAATATAACAAACATAAACACAGATAGCAGACAAACTAGGAGATAAATCAATTCAAGAAAAGTGAACTGCCCCCCCCCCCCCCCCCCCCCTTGCCGGACTCCACAGACCAGCGCCAAACGGCAAGACTCAGAGGTGAGTGACCTACTTCAAACTACTGTCTAGTATACATACAAAAACGGTCCCTCGACATGAAAGGACGGAAAGAAGAATCATTAGACACAAGCACACGAATGACACTGTAGTTAAAGTTGTTATATCCAGTTAATTTTATTTTGTATGTTAAAAAAAACTGTAACAAGAGGTAGCATATCATACTAAAACCATCAGAGATCTCAAAAACAGGCAAACTACCAGTTTATTGTTACTTAGAAAGGTTAAGAAAAAGGAAAATGTAATGGAACTGTCACTAAATGAAAATGTCACCATCATATAAGTTTATGGTTAAGCAATCTACAACATAAATTTGGCCTGCTAGCCATCGCTGAAACATTAATACTGTATAAGATTTACAACTCTGTGACAATAAAAACTATTGAAAAAAGGGGGTTGGAAATATATTTTTGAATAAAAAGATTATACAACCTTCGTAGTTTAAATATTAGTGGAGGATAAGAAGCTGTTTTAAAGTTAAAAGCAGGACTCTACTTACATGTCTGGCAACCCAACACCAATGTATCATGGATCACTCCCAGGTCCTGCAGAGGCATCACATTTTTTTCTAATTAAGAACTTACAGTCAATTTATGATTTGCTTTTGGTTAAAAAAAAAAAAAAAAAAAGAAAAAAAAAAAAAAAGAACTAACAGCTTCATTAAATTGGAGCTACGTGTTAACACGTAGCTCATAACTGTCATCTTAGGGTTATTTGCGTGCTAAGATGCCTCGTAACGTTGCTTGCAGCGGACTTTGCGTGTTAACATGCAGGACAGCCAAGAATAGGCTACGTGGAGAGCTATGTTGAACTTCACGTACGTAAATCATTTGATTTTTCATGCCCGTAACCGCTAATTGTTTAATTCAGCTATTAAAGTGCTACGTGGTCACTCGCGAGCAAGCACTTAAAACGCGAATGGAGCCCAGAGGCCAATGTAGGCTCGAGAGCACCCACAAAGGGGGTAAAGTACAATATGTAGCACTTGTAATGTAAATAAAATAACTCTACTGTACATGTAGTATAAGGGAAAGTGATGTTAGGTCTTAGAATTAATAGCACAACATTCCTAAGCCCGCAAATCGGCCCAGAAAAATACTTTATTTCTTTAATATTTTTTGTGTAATATCAATCCCTGCATTCAATGTATTACAACATATATTGTAACTTGCATGTAATAGAATATCATATTTCCGATTTATTAATATTGCATTATTTCTGGCCGGTTGGACCGATCGCAAACTGAATTTGAAGCACATAAGACTTAGAAAACCACCGTCCAGTTTTTTCAGAGACGTATCGCTTACAATCTCTCTTTGCATTTGCCTATCTGAACCCATAAATACGAGATTGCTTAATTGTTTGTGTGTGAGCACGCAAGTTCCACTTTACAAAATAGCGTCTCTCGCTCGTTACCCACAGCCCTTTCTAATTTAATAGCGACGTAACTCGACCAAATTTGAAGCACGCAGCCCTTACATGCTAAACGTTGGACTTACGAGGCTGGAATTATATATTTTTCCTGCTTTATTATATATTGAGTTAGACTTAAAGATTTCATTTTTTTTTCATTGTGCAGTGGTCCTTTAATATAGACAATTTCATAAAATACAATTAGTTATGGCAGCCCTTACATCTAATCTCAGGCAATTTTAAATACTTAGCAACCCTCCTTCATTATATTTTATAATTAGTGCAAAGTTTAAAGTAAAAATAAAGCTTTTATTACAATACTAGCGAATTGCCCGTCAAAAAATGACAGGCATGAAATTGTAAGCCAGGGAATGCTGTTTGAGACATAATGTAAACCGTTTTTTACGCTGAGGACCTTCAGCACTCATTGCGAGGCTGTTGGATGTTGTTTTTTTTGTTATTAGATGGGCTTTTGCTGTGATTGTAAGTCCAGAGCTGATCTGCTTTTTGCGCTTATTGCAAGGCCCTGCTGTATTTTGTGTGGTATGAGCAGCGCTGGCGTTGGTTGTGAGGCACGTGGTGACTGTCTTTTGTATTTATTGCGATACTTTTTTGCCAATTAAATAATCATTAAATTAATAAATGAATATACTTTACCTATTTGTAAGTAAAATATGCAGAAAGCATTGTGCTGAAGAGCTGACAATCTGTTTTGATGTTCCTGCAGCATACAATGTAGATTTGCACTGAGGTGTAAGTGTCAGGAATGTGTGCAGTGAATAACAGTAAATAGGCTGCGTGCGCGAGGGGAAGCCTTTAAAGTAGCTGTGTACTTCTGCATTGTGTAAGTTAGTGGCGGTGAATGTGTATGTGGTACGCGGCTGTGGATGATGTAGCGTCCTTTGTTAGAGTGTATCTTGTACCTCGTATGGCTTTTTTGAAAATCCGTATGTGCTTGGTGTTGTTTTGCATGTTTAGGGTTCTGTAGCCTCGTTTTAGTTTTTTTCGGCTGCAAATTTTTCTCTTGCTTAGGGGATTTTTGTGTGTCTAAACTTTGGAGTTAAAATGAGATGTAACTTCACTTTCAGAGGTCCTGGGTGCCCCCCCCCCCCCTTGCTGTGGGTAAGCTTTTTATGTATTTATTGTGTTTTGAATGTTTTCAGGTGTGCGCAGTTCGGCCGTTAAGGTCGTATTTTTGTGAGGTCGTAATGTTTGTTTTTTTTTGTCCCGCAGCTCGTTTTTTTTTAGGCTAATCCCATAAAGTTTGCGTTCTAAGTCCCGCGGTTCGTATTTTTGTGTGTAAGTCAGTATTTAGTGATTGCGTGTTAAATCTATTTTGTTAAAGTGCCTCTTGTGTGAGTTTTTGTAACCGCGTGTGAGGCGATAGAAATGTGCGATGGAAGTTAGTGGATTAACATCTTACTAAATTACACCAGTATAAAATGTCAGATTTTATTTCACTCACAACATAAAGCATCATTCATTTTACAGACTAAGGCAAGACTCAGTGTTTTTAATTAATCTGATGTGGGCAGAAGTGGTCAACAGCCTTATTAAATTGCGATTTGGTCATTGAATAGGCCTCTATATAAGCACATAGCATATTTTTTTCAGAAGTTTTTAGTTAGGGGAACTTCTATCCAAAAGCAAGGTCTTCACTAACTAAAAACTTCTGTAAAAGAAATATGTTTAGTGCTTATATAGAGTCCTATTCAATTGGCCGAACCACAATTTAATAAGGCTGCAAATATCTTATCCTTTCTCAGCATATTATGCTGGGAACTATTGTTTGAGTTGCAGAAAGAGCCACTGTGTGTGTCAGATTTCTTATATTAGTTATATCAGTTTTTTGTCCATTGCTAAATATATAAAGAAACTTCCCAGTGTTTGAAATGTTTGAAGCAACACAGTTTGTTTTAAATATAGTTTATAAATATTTAGTATAATTTGTTTAAATGTTACTAAATATATAATTTTTCATTTCAAAATTGTATTTGATATTAGTAAATTTAAATATGGTTGCTTATTTGCACGTCAAGTAAGTTGTTCCATAGAGACTCTTACCAACTGTTATATTTGCCTTAAAATAGATGGTTAAGGAGTTGTATTCTTTTCACTAGGGACAAAGTCTGTCAATTTTATCACCATGTTGATAATTTAATTAATACTTCACTTTCTTGTATATTCAAGGCACAAAGATGCAATGGATATGAGTCATGAAAAGTAACATAAATAATTAATAACAATAAAGAACATTCTGTAAATGTTGCAATCATACATGCACTGTGGGTGAATATTCATTCAAGCAAATCTAACATTATTATGGAAAATTAAGTACCATCTTTCAGTTTGTTCTTTTATTGGAGGACATTTAGTATCACACACTAACATTTATTTACAGACTTGCAGTCAGAAAATTAACTATAAGAACTATAAATGATTACTTAATGTGATGCAAAAATATATATAAATATACATATATAATGTATATGCAATACAAATATATTGCCTGTGCTTTTGTTTAAGAAAAATCTTAATTTTTTTATAAATTTTTTTAGGATATTTCACATAATAATAGTACAAACTTAAAATACATTTTAGAAAGAATATTAGCTGGAAAGAAGGAAATAAAAGACCATTCTGAGTACACTTTCTGCACAGATCTTCCCAGTAATCAGTATTTTCTGCTATAGTTAAGCATACTGAAAAGTGACATCCAAATGAGGCTCAAAACATACCACCAGAACTTCTCAAACGATAGGTCTGAGGCAAAAGGTGGTATTTTCCCAGCGTCATTTGCATGTCACTACACAGAATCATTAGCTACCGTTTATTGAGAAGTTCTGGTTCAGTGTATGCAAGTGTACACCGAATTATCTTTTATTTCCTTTCTGGACATATAGTGGAGGGTTTTTCAATCCCCTGTCTGCCCACTATGGCAAGGTGGTCTTCAGTGCCCACTTCTCCGGTCCAAAGATACTTTCTGTGAACACAAACAGACTTTAGGCCAATATGTTTTATTGAAATCAGTGTTACAAAAATGGAAAGAAACAAACTAAATTTACTTCTGGAACACTCTCTCTATACCTGTTCTTCTTGTCTGGTACAAGTAGGAAAAACCCTGCAGCCACAGCTTAGTCTCTGATGTCCTTTGCAGTTTTAGCTGTGCATGTAGAAATCTTAACCCTCAGGCCAGGAGCTATTGTAGTAATGTTCACATAAAAGTAGGTGGAGTACTGGTCCACCATTCTCTCCAAATGCTCCACCCAGGGACCCTTAAATATAATGTGATGTCCTGCTTGTAATTTTCAATTATTCTGGACAAAGGCCTCTGCTGAATATGTTTCTCTTTCTTTTAAGAAACACTTACAGTCGTGCTTAAAAGTTTCCATACCCTGGCAGAAATTGTGAAATGTTGGCATTTATTTTGAATATATGACTGATCATGCCCAAAAAAAAGTATTGTATTGAAGCATAGTGATCATATGAAGCCATTTATTATCACATAGTTGTTTGGCCCCTGTTTAAATCATAATAACAGAAATCACCCAAATGGTCCTGATGAAAAGTTTACATACCCTTGAATGTTTAGCCTTGATACTAGAGTGATGCGCAAGGCGTGCGTAGTTAGATGTTAAAATATGCTGGGCAGGTAAGATTCAGTCATCTGATGATGCCTCCTCTCCTCCCTTTTGCACCTTGCCAGGCTGCGCATGACTTCCGCATAATTGGCGGAGTTGCTGGCCTGGATCCCCTCAAGACACTCCCACTGCTGCCGCGTGATGGCCAGCATCTCCTCCTGCACAGCCTGGCTTAGTGGTGGGGATGGAGGTACCTGAGCCATTGCCCGGTGAGGAGGTGGGGTGGTGGTGGCCCAGTGGGGAGGGTCTGGGGCTCGGCTGGAGACTGGCTCACTAAGGAGCGGTGGTGTTGGTGGACCCAGTGGTGGTGGCCAGTGTAGCACACTGCTGAGGGGGGAGGAGGTGGGGTCAGGCCTGGCGAGGGCCCTGGAGAGAGGATGAGTCTTTGGAGGAGGGGGATAGTGGGGTCAAATCCCAGCGGTGTGGCCGATGGTCCTGCTGGTGACCTCACTAGCCAGATGAAATCCTCCTCCTCCAAACCAGGGCACTCTGCTCCTCTTCTTTCCTTCTCCCCCTGCGCCGGATCCTGCTGGACCGAGACCTCCTTGATGCTGAAAGAGAGAAAAGAAAGGTATATGTTATTAGTATGATGAATAATACATTGTTTTGTGTTCATTCCTAACTATCTGACATCTAGGCTTGAACCTGCATGATTCTCCTAATTGGAACTCAGATTAGCTATCATTTGCTAGATGTGATCTATTCTTTGGTTCTTGACCTTGATTGTTCTTGGCTCCTAAAGCTATCTTGATTCCGGCTGCTGTCTGTAACTGCATACGCTGCATTGGGCACACCAATACATTGACTCTTTATTGGTTGATTACTGTTGTTGTGCCCATGAATGACAGTGAACTCATAGAATCATGGATTTAATGATGCATCCATCTATCCCTTGTTAATTCCATAGAGTTGACATGTCGGGGGGGGGGGTTATTGAGTGACCTAGCTTTATGTGTATCTATATGTGTTCTTTAATTTATGTGTATTGCTATTATGTGTAATTTATAAATATGTGTAATCAAGGATTAAGTGTAAATAAATGAATGGAAATAAACAAAACCACAATATACTGGAGGACACTCATGGCACTTATAGTGTTAATGTCAGGGTTAATTATTGTCCCTTATGGGACTGATGTGGTTAATTAGAGGCTCATGGGGGTCTGTATAGAGCCCTCATAAGTGATGGGGTTAATTTTAGACAAGGGTTAATTACATTTGAAGCGCAGGATCTTTAAGGACCTGCAAGGTGGGAAGTCTTAATGCTGCGGGGGGCGCAATCGGGACCCCGGCTTCAAGGAATAATGTAGGCACCCTGTGGGGGTCCCGATGGGGACATCGCAGCATGGGATAGGTTAATGTTAGATGCAGGTGTTAACTATGTGTTTTCCGCAGGCCCTTTAAGGACACGTGGCGGGGGATTTACATTTTTAAATGATGCAGGGGTCCCGATTGGGGGGGGGGGGGTTAATTTAGGAGTGTGTGTGGTGGGGAGGGGGGGGCGGTTAGGAGCAGAGGGAACATTTAGGGGAGCATATGTAAGGGCTTTTAAAGCCCTTGTGAGTTCCCTCTAGCACCCGTCAGATTTTGGGCTACATTTGCCATTTACGGGTGTGAATACATTTGCGTGCTTGAGGAATTGTAGCAATTGAATAGCGATTTGTGATTTTAGCCTTGCAAAAGTGACAGATCAATGGCTTCTGGCAACTGTAAGGTACGAGTTTGATCCACCCCATTTTTTCAAGCCCGCAATTTGGAAGCCGTTCCGAGCTCGAAAAAAAAAAAAACGCCAGTTTTATAGCAAAGTAGCTTGCAACCTCACTTATGGGCCTCCGGATCTCAAATTCGCTCAATTGAATGTGGCTCTTATTTACTAATCTCACTTGACCAGTCTAATAATTAATATAATTAATAATAGAAATGTATTTATTAGGGTAAACTGTTTTTTAGCAGCTTCAAAGTATATAGAGTCATTTCCTTGGATAAGAAGAACAGCAAAGTAGAAATATGTTAACAGTAATGTTTCATAAAAATGTTTGCAGCTCTGCCTGATATATGCACTTGTATGATCTTCACAGAACAAAGCTCCAATTACCTTCAATAAGAACATAATTATACTAGTAATGAGCAGGTTTAATCACAGGCTATATCCTGTAAGGAGAGTAATAGACATAACCCAAGAAACAATTATATCACCATTTACGTATGCTCTTTTTTATAACATTTTAATAAAAAAATGCTTTATTTTAATTCAATAGATCACCTGATTTTACTTTGTTATTTGAAATGAACATATCTGATTTGTATCAATCAAACCAAATTAATGTCTATTGTAACAGATGTGTTATTTAGATTTTTACTGCTCTGTGAATTATAGAGTTTTGTTGTTTATGGCACTAAAAACCCAACATTCAATGTTCTCCCTTTTTCAAGGATGATAATTAGTGGCAGGAATTCTGTAATTAACAGTCTTACCATTTAACAAAATCAAACAGTTCTCGTGTTGTTTCAGACTTGATAGCTAATTATACTCTTTCAAAATTGGTATGTTAAAAATATATATTTTTTGAAGCACAATATATATATTGTATGACATTACATTACAATATAGTTATTGTATTTTTTAAATACTGTATTTTTAACAGAGAAGTTCAATGTTGGTAAATTGTGTATTGTATTCTGTGCCATTTTGTGTGCTTATATTCCAGTATATAAACGATTTATTTTTGCATGCATTGGTGTCTCTGTATACAGTGTTATTTACTTCACAAAGTGTGTAATTTGAGAGCAGGAATAAAATTAAAGGAAATAATTTGACAAAGTACAAAATGACTAAAATATAAACATGTAAAGTTAGAAAGTATAATATTTTATAGAAGAGAATTTGCACTTCTTCTACACTGGTTCTCCCATAGATCATATGTACACTGTGCATACCAGCATCTAAAGGAAATAACAAAGTACCAGGAATACAATTAGAGGATCAAAAGGCTGACAAGAAGCACAGCCCTAATTACTACAGGGAGGAGTTTTTGGTAATTCTCAACTCTGTCCATGACTGGGGCCATATTATCCTTGGCAGTAGAGCAGTTAGGGTTAGATATAGGGCAATGATGTGGAGAGAGGTGCCAGCAGAGGTAAGCATGGTTTATATTGCTTAAACTAATATTGAGGACATATCTTTAATACACACCAATAATGGACCATAACTCTGAGGCCAAACCATGGGTACATCACCAAGATGACAACTGAAATTATTTAAATACCCAGACCAATGACATCTGAATGTAATATTAATATTACCATGGTTGTTTACAGCTAAACCCCACAAAAAGATGGTACTCAGGCATGCCTTAAGTTTCTTTCAACACACACTCAGAAATATAACACTGATAACAGCAGAAATATAACACTGATAACATTGCCAAACTACTATAATATATCCTGACCCACAGCTACTTCACCTTCAACAAACATGTTTAACTGCAAATAATGGGGGTCGCAATGGGTACTAAAATGGCCCCAGAATATATTAATTTATTTATGGCAGACCTGGAACAGAGATCCTTGTCCACATAAGTCCACAAACCTTATAGATACTACTGGTATATAGATGAGCTGTTCATCATATGCAGAAGAAGAAAAAAACTGAGACTTCCACAATTCTTTCAACATATTCCACCCATCTATTAAACTTAAAATGGATTAGTCTGCTGAAGAGGTGAACCTTATGAACACTACAATATCTATCACAATTTGTCCACTCTACTCATCTGTGTACAGGAAACCTATAGAGAGATGCAATTACCTCCACATCTGTAGTTTCCACCCCCCGCCCCAATGCTAAATAGGCAATAATTCATAGTCAAGCCATCAGATATCACCCCATATGTTCAAACACTTGGGACCATGTTAAACATTTAAAAACACTATCTGAAACCTTCAGACAGAAGAGATACAATCCTCTTGTCATTACACAGAAAGTAACCTCTGCCATTAAAACACCCGAGGAACACCAGTTGCAATTCCAAAGTAAAAAAAGTACTTCACTTACACCTCTGGTAACCAAATACTATCTGGCTCTAGAAGAAATATGCAACATTTTACAACATTGGGGAATCCAGCCAAACACTGCACCACCTGAGATATATATATATATATATCACATATATAGTTGTGAGCGTACAAGTTGTTGCTAACGCTGCGGCCCTCGCGTAGCGAGGGCCGCGGCTCGCGCAGCGAGGGCACTGCCCGAGGGTCTCAGTTGCTGGCATGGAGCGCCGAAGGCGCTCCATGCCAGCAACTGCGACCCTCGCAAACTTCACGTCGCAACCCAAACAGCACGACACACACATTACGACACTCGCAAACAACATACGACACACGTTCACACACATTACGGCCTCGCAACACTCGGACGCAACTCGCGAACATTACAAAATGTAAAACACAATACATACACACAGCACATACATAAAAACCTTACCTACACCAAGAGGGAGCACCCAGGACCTCAAAAATGCAACTTAGACCTCGATTTTACTCGAAATAAAAGAGTTTAGAGACTAAAAAAAAATCTAAGCAAGAGAAAAAATGGCCGCCGAACAAAACGAAAACGAGGCTACAGCACTCTAAACTCGCAAAACACCACAAGAAACTCGCAAAACGCCACAAACGACATACGGATATTCATACCACACAGTGCACACATTCAGCATGCTTACACAGCAGCTCCACACCACTAATGCTGCAGCAACATCAACACACATTGCCAGCTCTTCATCACAATGCTTCAAAATAGGTACAGTATATTCATTTAGTAATGTATTACATATTTCATTATTATACACCAAACAGCATTAGCTACCTTACAATTTCATTGCCGTCATTTTTTGACGGGCAATTCGCTAGTATATATATATACTCTAACATAGACTGTTTGGTTTTTCAATGTTGTGAAGCATTATTGCAAGAATTCATTGATGTTCATATCTTATTATGGGATGGCCTATCTAATTCACAGGGACCATATAAGAAATTCTATTTTTTTAAGTATCAAAGCATCATTGTGACATCATACATCAGTAATAAACAATATGTACTGTATTATATTACTTTATAGCTTTATGGTAGCACTGTTTTGTGATCAATATTAGGTAGGAATGCTAAAACCTGCTAAAACCTTCTATTTTACACTTTTCAAAGTCATTCTAGTGTACTGAGCAGATGAAGAAAATATATAGTTGCTATGCACTATTTTAATTCCATTTTAGAACTTCATTAGTTAATCTCTTCTTGTATGTGGCATTTTTTTCAGGTGTACTGAATAGATATGATATATATGTAATTGCTATGCATTTTATTATAGTGTTAAAAGGTTAGCTAGATTTCTTGTTTTATTTTTATTCCACCTATTGGCCCCTTGTGATCTATTTGCACCACATAGATTTTATTGATGCATTATATTCGCTGGCCAGGCTTCTTGTAACTTGACATTTTTTCAGTAAACTTTTGAAATTGATTCACTGTGTCTGCCTTTTTATATTGGAATAAGTGATTGCTATGTGTACACACACTAGATCAGTGGTAGTGAAATCTTACTGTTAGTGCTGCCATTGGTCCAGGATTGCAGTATTTTCTGCTTGTGTATTCAGATTCTATTTGATTGAGCTTAGATAAGTTACTGTATAATATTCATTGCAGTCACGCACCTGGGCTCAGACTGAATAAAAAAGAAGAATGATAATGCAGTCTTGAACTGTTTCCAACACTATTTGTACTGACTCTACCATTAATGAAATCAGCATTATGTGACATGTTAAAGACACTAATTGACAACACGTTGATGTCGTTTATTGATGATTATTGTGAGTGAATATTGCAGGTCAGACAAGTCACAACCCACTTTTTGTGCCTAGGGTGGGACTCCCCTAAACCCCACAAGCAAGGGCCGTTTCTGGCCCAAAACTGTCACAGCCCCAAAACTCTGTTTTTGGGACCCTAGCCTATAAAATTAGCAACTTGAAAGGCTATTACAATAGCCTTGTGATTTGCTTTAAGGACTGTGACAGTTTGTTTTTCGTTTATGTGAGATATAATGTTGGGCCTAAGGCCCTGCTTATGTCCCCTCTAACACCCTTGTCTATGAGTATTTAAGTCTAGAGGGCTCAGAATTGTTTTGTAATGTTTAAAGTATTGAGGTTGTGGGTAGAATATGCTAGGATACAACACTATTATAACAGTATCTACTTAGCTGGCACAGGTGCATGACCATGCTGGATGTGATTGTATGGAAACCAATTACTCTTACAGGGCCAGTTAATTTTCACACTGTACCTTTATGGTAATATCTTACATATCTGCATAGTTTTTAATTATTGGACTTAGCTAAAACCTATCAATAGTGGCCACCTTATTCAATTACAATACTAACAGGGAATAGTTGATCAAGTTTATATTGTATCTATCGCATGTAAAAAAAAATACAAAATACAGGCATTAATAATACTTGACTTTAGACTTCTATAAAGTATATATTTTCAAGGCTCATATACAAAAGGCATTTAGGATAAAATGGAAATTGTAATACATAGTACTTAAATTAGAAAATGGTAAAAAAAAACATCAGTTTGAAATAGGCAAACATTAGAGATTACACTGAGCCAAAACATCAATTTGAATGCATTAGTATATATACAGAAATTATTTATAATGACATTTACTATTTAATTAATGTTTTTCATATTACACATTTTACATATATGTTGTCATTCTAAATACAGTATATGTTATTACATATTTAAAAAAAAAAATCTTATTCCTGAATATTACAATTTCATGTATTTAACTATTAATCTTATATACTCTCTACAAAGCAATCAAGTCCTGCGTTACTTTTTGTGAAGCAAGGTTGCATTGGCAGTATTTGTTTCTGTTACTGTTTGTTGATATCACTCTACGATAGATAGATGGATAGATAGATAGATAGATAGATAGATAGATAGATAGATAGATAGATAGATAATGTGAAAGTAAGCCACACATTCCCATGCAAACTCCATAGATTTTACCCTAGGTTATAGTAGGGTGTTTGTGTTTAGAGAGAGCATACTAATTAGTAGTACATTTTATGAACAGCGATTTGGCTAATGGAGGGTTCAGTTTTGTGACACCAGGCTAATTGGAAGGGAAAAGGCGTGTATATTGCATTTTGTTTTAGTTAGGAAAGGGATACGGTACTTAACCCATAGTCAGCTAAGAACTTACAGCCTTATTAAATTGCAATTCAGCCAATTGAATAGGGCTCTGTTTAAGCACATAGCATATTTTTTTTACAGAAGTTTTTAGTTAGGAAGACCTTGCTTTTGGATAGAAGCTCACTAACTAAAAACTTCTGTAAAAATATGCCCTGTGCTTAAATAGAGCCCTATTCAATTGGCTAAATTGCAATTTAATAAGTCTGTATGTACATAAAGCTCATTCATCAGATCATCTTTCCACTGCCCAGTTGTAGCACTCAAAAAAATTCAGTTACTGTCATCATCAACTTCCTTGAGTGTTAAAGAGCTCAAATAATATATAACAACATTCAAAAGTATTTAATGAGCATAAACATGTCAAACAGTACAATTAAAACTAAATGATACTAATTGCATATTATCAAAATCAAACACATGAATAAAATGATTGTCAGTAATTAACATTTTTTGAAAATAATCATTGTCTAGTAGTTTTGACACAAATCTCTCATATTCTATTAGTTTACATATTCTTAGATGAGACTGTGAGGTGTAATTATGACATATATACAAAACCAGACAGTTATGTTAAAGTAATCAGAAAATGGCAGATCATTAAAAAAATGTCAATACAACATAAAAATGACTGTTGTTGTTTAAGACTGTTTTATGGAAGAATAAATTAAACATGATATAGTTAAACGCAGTCCAGTATTTCATTATAGTTATTAGACTTTAAAATAACAAGAGTGTTGTTTTACTGGAATAATTGGAAAATGTGCAATACTATGATTCACTGAAATGTTTTTATACACATTTTTTTTGCTGAGGAAATGAAACAAATTAATACTTTCTGACCTATAATGGCCCAACTGTTCTATTTCACAGATATATGAGTCTATTATGTTTTTTTTCTGTAGAAAAAAAGGAGCCTTTTAGAAATTAAAATGTAGAGTATGTAACACCGAAATACTAATAGGCTTTTATATTCCTATATGAAATGGAAATCTACTATGAGTGGTATTACCACATGTTTAAAATGAGAAAATTTAAGTGATAGATACATAGTTATATAGTTACATAGTAATTGAGGTGGAAAAAAGACTTTCAGTCCATCAAGTTCAAAGTTTTAAGATCTCCTCTGATCTGCAATATGCAGATTAGTTATTAATTAATTGATCCAGATACAGAGTATTATGCAAGGAGTTACACTATAGGGGAAATGAGGGTAAAATCAAGTGTTGCATCTATCTATCTTTCTATCCATCTATATATCTATCTAATCTATCTAATCTAACCTATCTAATCTATTTGGTTACCGTTCTGTCTTCACAGCTCAAGCTGCTAGTTTGTGTCACAGTGTTAGTATGGCTCAAAATGCTTAAGTATTAGTGATCAGGTTTATATCTTCCTCTATCTCTAGAATGGTTATGGGTCTACTTAAATATTTGCCACCTAATATACCAGTTCTAGGTCTTTTTGTTCCTTCTTTTTATACTTATCTTGCTCCTCTTTATTCCCTCCTCTTTATTCCCTGTATTCAACCTTAATACCTTTTCTTGTACAAGTTATCTTACTCATCTTTAATGCTTTTGATTGAGAAAAGAAAATTTAAAGTACAGTAGGCAATCAGTTTGTATCAAGTTGATATGCCTACAACCCACAAAAATGTTCTTCCCTGGAACTGGAAATGTCTGCTCACCTTTTCTTTCCTCATCATTTTCATTGTTTTCTTTTTTTTATTTGCCCTTCCAGTTGACTTATTTTTCCTATTTTTTTCCCATGCATCATTTCTTATCAAGCCTTTAACTTCTGTTATCCCACTATGTTTCCCCCATTACTGTCTCTCCTCTTGGATCTCTTGTTCCACTTTTTCCTCTCCTGCCCAAATAGTTTCTTACTTTCTACATGTATTCTTTTCTCTTTTAATGCCGCATTGCTTGTTTCGATCTCCATCTACCCTATCTACTCTATTGCCCCTTTGCTCTTCTCATAAAGACCTTTCTAATCTCTCTTTTGTATATGAGCCATGAAAATCTCCCTTTGTATGGTTCTGAAACTGGTGTAGCCAAATTGGTTAAATATGTAATTTTTAATAAACTAAAATGTGATAAAGCATTTGTCACTCACATTGTGTTACATTAAATGTATATGCCCTGAAACAATAAGCAGAAGAGTGTTATGCATACAGGTCTTATTTATGTTATAGTACCAATTGTTTTAGAAATGGGATTTATGCTGTCATGATTACATTGTTTAAGGACTGATAGTGCCAGTAATTATGGATATGGCCAAGGGAGTATGACATTGTTACATTGGAATTATGTATTATTGTGTGTGATTATATGTTGCCTGTACATGGTTATGGTGTATTCTAAAAATGCTCTGCACAGAAGTTAGCTGCAGATCATTGCAACCTTACACATATAGGCCTTGAGTCAAGGCAGATAACTGCTCCTTAGCTGTCCTGAGAAAACACTTGAGCTTTTCATCAAGGTTTTCTGCCTTAGCTAACCATGGACACTTGGTTTATCGTTAAGAGATCTGATGAGTGTTATGCCAATTGTTATAGCAACCAAGGCTACAATGTAGATGTGTTTAATCACACACATAGACAAAGGTACACAAGGGTGTGGTATGAGTATAAATATGTTGTTTTTATCATTCAATAAAGGTTCAGTTCTCGTTTTCACATATCCAAGGTGTGAGACTGTTCTGTGTTTTGTATCCTGAATTTGAGAGTGGTCTTGCCATAGGCCACTGGTAACCTGTATCCAGTATTCTCTGCTTGTACTTTTGGGTCTTGCCCTCTTCAGAAGCCATCTGTTGTGCCACAGAGTACAAGAACTACCCAATCCTGCCAGCGTAGGCTTGAACTAGGTTTCCCAGGTGGTTGTCTACAAACACTCCCAAATCCCTTCCAATATCAGATACCCCTAGATTTGCTCCTTTAAGATTAGAAACATTGCATGGCTAGTTTTCCTTCCTGGATGTATAACTTTACATATATTCATATTAAATCTCATCTGCCATTTAGATGCCCATTCCTCTAATTAATGTAAATCCCTTTGAAGGGAAAGTACACCATTATCTGATTTAATTACCTTGCACAACTTCATGTCATCAGAAAAAATGGGGACACTACTTTCCAGTCCCACCTCTAAGTTATTAATAAATATGTTAGAAAGTAGAGGACCTAATACTGAACCCTGAGGAACCCCATTTACCACATAAGTCCAATCTGAGTATGCTCCATTTACCATAACTCTTTGCTTCCTGTTTTTTAGCCAGCTCTCAATCCATGAGCAGATATGCACTGCAATTTCTGTATCCCTTAGTTTGCACAATAGTCTTTCAGGTGGCACTGTATCAAAAGGCTTTGCAGAATCATAAAAGTCAACATTCACGGAATTGCCTTAATTCAAGTTCCTATAAACATCCTCATAGAAACTAATTAGATTTGTTTGACATTACCTAGTCCTCATGAATTCATGTTGACTTCTACTTATAATCCTTTTCAGATAGAAATATTCTTATATATTATCCCTTATTAACTTTTCTAAAAGTTTTCCCCATACAGAACACTTCAACTCCATTTTCCTTAATAATCATTTGTACTATTCTTTTTTGCATCAACCTTTGCATTGTCAATTTACCATTAATCATATAAACACGAATTAATGGATTACTGCAAAGTTGCAAAATTGACCTATAAGCAAATTTTAGGTCATTTTTTCCTTAGCATTATATACGTTTATATACAACCTAAATTTTCATCTTCCTATCATGTTATATGTTAACTATAGGACATTCTGCCATATTAAACCAATGCTAGAAATCATGGATCATGTGATACTAATCAATTCCACACACAGTGTGTGTTTTCATACATTACTGCTGATTCCCAAATAGATAACAGGAATCTGGAAAACATAAAGAGGAGGTGTTAGAACATTCATAAGCTGTTATTATAGTACATTGTTTTTGCTCTGGACAATACAATATACCAATTCACATGAACGTCATCTATGAGCATTAATAACCATATTGATTCTGTCCTGTTCAATCAGCCTTCCCGGAATATGTTGAGGATATGTAATACAATTTTTTTCACCAAAAAGTACTATCACTATCTACATGGAATAGGTGTGCCATGCTGATATGGCATCTCACTGGTATATGGGTGGTACCAAGGCCAGACAGATTACACTGTTCACATTACCCATAAACACGTGCACATTGATCCTTATGTCAAACCATGGAAATCATCCATTTTGTTTGGATGACATGAAATACATTAATCCACTTTCATACTGTTAATGGGATGAAAAGCAACAAAAACACATATATAACTACTGCTTTGGATTAGCGGATCCTAATGGGACCCTGCAACTCTAAAGCTGGAACACTTACACCTGTCTTGTTCATTAGTGAAGAGATATGTAGTCATATATTGCATTTCTGATCCGTCTGCAGTGGTTAATGACACTGATGGAATGCCTGTTGGGAACTGAGTTGAGTGTTCACTAACATGATGGTATTGAACATGGCTTCATGGTTGTGAGATTTGGCTATTGAGCCTCGTTTTCATCCTGTTTCAGATTTCTTACGTTTTTCGTCTGCCATTTTTTCTCTCACTTAGCCGATTTTCGAGTGGTGGCAAATATGTCTCAAAATCCCTTGCAACCTCACTTCCAGGCTTCCTGGCTCTCCTGCTGTGCTGTGTGTGAGTGTGTTGTCATTTTAATTATTGTGCTTGTTTTTCATGGTTTTGCAGATGCGCGCTACGTGCTTCAACTGCTCGCCTCACTTTAAGAGGCTCGCAGTGCAACGATCGTCTTTGGCGCTCATTGCAGCCTGAGTCCCGCGTGCTTCATCTACTCGCTTCGCAAGGCTCACAGTGCAATGAGCGGGCCCCAACTAAGTCCCGCGAACACTGCACCGGGATTTAGAAAATATACAACGGCAAAGACAGTAACACACACGAACAACACTAGGCACGCGGGACTTAGAAAATACACAGCGGCAAAGACAGTAACACACACGAACAACGCCAGGCACGCAAGACTTTGAAAATATAACAAGCGGCATTCAGTGCTTAACACGCAAACATTCAGCAGACACACAGAGGAGAAACACACAGGGAAGGGACAAAAGAGACACATGCCATTCACAAGCACACAACTTGCAGGTTAACGAACCCTACGATGAGCACCGGGAGAGGCTTGCAATGAGCACCCAAGGTGATTATTGCAAAGCAGGAAAGTTGTAGTACACAGGGGGAGAGGCTACATTCCCCTGATCCCCTTCTGGATTGCTAAGTGGTGGTGGTGAAGGGGCTTGTATACCTGAATAAAGCTGTGAGCTATACCATGTAGGGCCAGTGTAGGTGGGCAGGTGATAGCACAGAGGTCAGACAAATCATAGTCCACTAGAGGAGGAACTGGCAACCCACTTCAGTATCTTTGGCATGCAAACCTCGTGGAACAGCACAGGCAGAGACCTAGCTAAATGTGCTGCATTCCATAGGGCCACAGAGAGTTGGACACGACTGAAGGACTGAACAACAAATAATAAAATGTTCTTCTGGTACTTGATCTATGTGATGTGGCGGTGTAATTTGCCCCTATTTGTTTTCCCAATTTAGATGTGAGGAGTGAGATGTATATGCAATTATATATATATTCCAGGGTCCACACTAGAGCCTCTGTGAGTGAGGAATGGTTTATGTGGCATCAGTTTCATGTTTTTGTGTTGCTATTTAATCAGGTAGTGTGTTTTTAATTGCTTTCTGCATGTTGCAGTATGGCTTTTCATATTGGCATATGCATGACCATTCCAACATATGATAAAATTAAATATTTTTTAAATAACCTATTTTTATTAACTGGGATTATTGTGCAAGTAATTGTAATGCCTTTCCATGCTTTCCCTATATTTTAAAGTCCACTGGTGTGTTTATATAGTCTTTTACAGTGTTGAGAAATTGTCTGTAAACGCTTTTTGGGTCCTATTTGGAGGCCATAATGTTGTTGCCTCTATTTGCGGGTTAGGTGCTTGAACGCCAGGGTGTCTTTGGAAACTTGTTGCAATTTAATAGCGTGATTGGAACGTAACAGTTACGGGCTTGACAGAACAAGGGATTTGCGTCCGCTGAGTTAAACTTTCGCCCTTAACCCGCAAGTCGAGGGTTGTTTTACGGGGGCCAATTTAATTACTGTAAGTCTTAAAGGCTACTTTGCGGGCTACAGTTTTAGACGTTCGGGGGATTTAATAGGATGATAGACAAGTGGCAAATGCAAAAAAATCTCATTCTGTTAATTGGTCATTTGTAATTATAGCAGAAAAAATGTTCTTTTTCTGGATAATTAACTAATAGCTTTACTTTAGTTTTACTAATTTATTTTGTGTATTCACTGCAGATGAGGCACTTCAAATTATTCAGTGTATGTTAAAACATGGTGTAGCGTTTTATACGATACTTTGTTGTAAGGATGTTTTCCCTCTTCTTTCTGATTCTTCTTTTCCTATGTGGATATGTCAAAATGTTTTATAATCTCATTGGAATTTAAAGTGGAACAAAATTATTAAGACCTAAAAACCAAATTATTTCATAAAGAAAATCAGTTGAGGGCTAAAGCTGTGTGTAAACTTACAGCCTTATTAAATTGCGATTCAGTGAGTTTAAAAGGGCTCTATTTAAGCACACAGCATATTTTATTTACAGAAGTTTTTAGTTAGTGAATACCTTGCTTTTAAATAGAAGTTCACCAACTAAAAACTTCTGTAAATAAAATATGCTGTGTGCTTAAATAGAGCCCTTTTAAATTTACCGAATCGCAATTTAATAAGGCTGTTAGATATTATGGCTATAATTACAGTTAAAGGATAGGCATTTACTGTATATTTTGGCTACAGATGATGCTAAATTAAATACACATGGAAATCATAGTTACTAAAGTTATAGCATTGATTTTGATTTTTAAAAGTTTGCCAGCAAAATGGGCTATGAGTACTAGAATAGAAATCTGTAATTATAAATTAATTAATCATCAATACCTCTTTTGGAGGGCTAAAGTGCTATTTCTGCTTTAGCTAAAGCACTATTTGTACATGGTGAAACTAAAACTTATCATACCTATAGAGCCTCATTTAATTCCCCCCAAAATTGGGATTTAATTGAACAAGCTAGCAAGTACAGGGCCGAAGGCTTAAAAGCGTAAACACTTCCCGCGGCTGCAAGCTGTTAGTGGGCTGGACTAGATGCGGTCCTCAGTTACTATCCAATCCCATAATTACAGAGTGCGACACAGGCCTCAGAGGCAATAGAAATCAGGAGACAGCATCTCCGCCAATAACACAGAGGTCACAAGCAGCCTGGCTAGGCGAAATAGGGAGTAGAGGAGACACCACCTAATTGTGAGATGACACATCATTATTAATGGTCTTGGCCAGTGAGATATCTTGAGAACTAGCTAATGGTTAGTAATGCTTGCAGGCTAGTGGAAAATGATTGACAAAGAGAGATTATAAAGCTGCTTTCCACATGCCCATGCGTTGACTGTGTTGTAGATTCTCACGAAGTATCAGGCAGGTCCCTGAGTTGGTGGTTTGAGCATTAATAGAGAGAGAGTAGGCGATTTTTCAGAGCAAGGTTCTTACAGTTGTATTATTTTATAATATTCTAATAACTATTTTACACTTTAACTTTGATTACACATATTTATTGATTACGCATAATACAAATACACATAGAGCAAATAACACACATAGATACACATACAGCTAGATCACTATAAATACAACCCCCACCCTATACCCCCACAGTTAATAATAACACATAAAACATACATTTTCTTTACCTCACAAATATATACACAAATACTTTGTTTGATTTAACCTTATTTTATTTTTGGGATTATTATGGAATGAGGAGATAGGAGGGGTGAGGAGTGGAGTGGTGGGCAGGAGGAGAGGGGAGGAGGAGCAAGAAAGGTGGCCCTGAGGAGTGGTGGAGAGAAGTGAAGGAGAGGAGAACTAGCTAATGGTTAGTAATGCTTGCAGATGGAAATCAGGTGAGTTGGTGTATTGTTGCTAGTATTTAGCACTCTACTTTACATGCATGTTTTTTCTTTTTTTTATGCATTATGAATATTCTAGACTATGACATTACCCCCTTAGGTATCCCCTTTTTCTCCAAAAAGCATCTTGCCATTCTGGGATCCACCCACACCACACCCACAATATTAATGCACAGTGTTGTACATTTCTGAGTTTGATTTGTGTATGAAATAAAGCTTTGTTATACCATTATAACAGTGTCAGTGTGTTTTCAGTGATTTGGGTTTTGGGACATCCATATACATCACATTTGTGTCACATTCCTATATCAGTAAACTAATGATCCCTAGTTACTGTGCAATAGATTCATACATATAATAATAATATAGGGTTAATACACATAAGAGGTCTAATTTGTGATACTGTTGAATATCAACATTCCCCTGAAATGTTGATAACAATATGACAAGTGAATTTTTGAATTGATTGATAACAAAACACTTGATGTGATTTCACCAAATAATAATGGGTATACATCTCGGCACATGGCCACCAGCAATGGTGTGGGGCTTTCCAGGATGGGCATAGCAGAGATTGTACCTGATGGAGGTGAGTTGGCTGTTGCTCCACGTACCTCTGCACAGCCTCCATGTGCGTTTGCGGCCCATTTCGATCGGTTGAAGTAGGTTAGTGTGGTGTTTGTTCCCCTGGTACTTGATTTATGTCATGTGGTGCTATAATTTGTCCAGTAGTGTGTTTTTACTGTATTCCAGTGTTAAGAAATAGTCTGTAAACCATTTGAGTGTCCTATTTGGAACCTGTAATATATTGGGCAACATTTACCATTTGGGTGCTTGACTGCAATTTCATCCTTGGGGAATTGTAGTACGGTAATTAAATAGTGTTTTGCTATTTTAGCGATTAGAACATTTGCGGGCTTGAAAGATCGAAGCCGGAGATAGGACAGAGTGCCGGTTTTTACAACCTGTAAATGCAGCCTGTAGCTCGTAAATAGGTTGCGGATAGCTAGAGGAGTCCAATTAAATATTAGTAACTTTTACGGGCTTGAGTAATTGCAATTTTGACAATTTAATAGGGCCCATAGTCTTACAGTAGGGAGGCATGGACATGTTACATTCTTAGCCATACTTTTTAACACTATACTGCAATTATCTATCTATCTACTTCATTGTACAGTGGTTCTTTTATTATAGGGTTAAATGAAAATACATATCATAGTGCAACAACTCCTCCCCTCAAGTTCCAGGCCAACATGGAATCCAATAGGGAATCTTCTAGACACAAGTTGAGCTTAATTTAAGAGGTCACATATAAGTTGAGCTCCGTGGAGGCTTCTCAAGATCCATCATTTATCTAAAAATGGAGCAGGCAACCTAGAATAATTATTCTTTACAGCTAACAATTATCTTACTTTAAATACAGCAAAATCAATCTTTTTATTTTGAACCCTACATACCCTGGGAATACAGTCCTATTTACCTTTGTAGTAATTTAAGTCTCTCTTATGCCTTTATGCCTGTTGATGATTAATGCATGTCGCAGGACCTCACATTGCCGGTGATCTACTGAAACTCACACCTTTCGCCAACACCATTAGAGTATGTCAATTGTTGTAAGTAAGTAAGGTCACAACCCAACTTGTTGGACTACGGCTTACTGTAACACTAGAGATGTGATCCAGCACTTTGCCCACACAGTAAAGAGCAGGGTAAAGTTAGACACACATTTTAATCAACACAGGACAGTCTGACTGTGCACAGGACAATGCTCAAAAACAGCAATATAAAGTAATTCTCAACTTGCTACTGTCACTAAACAGAAAGAGAATGACACATAACAATGATTACCCTAGGAAAAGGAAGATTTTGATCCTATTACACTACTGCAGCCTACACAAATCACCCAAAAGTAGCACAAAACACTAACATCAAACAATTATTTTCATTGGCTGGTCCAAAAGAGAGCAACATGTCATCATTGCTGCCTTTCTTTCATCAGGGCGCAATGCTGGGTCCTGGGGGAAATGATGGGACTTTCAACTTTTTAAGAAAACAGTAGAGTAAATTACCCAAGCTACTGAGCTACTCCTGACTTTTGCTAGCAGGTATGACATTTCTGTATTGTTCTAACACTCCGGGTTTTTGTCTACAACTGGGCATGCAGTAAATGACTTTGCAATACCTTAAATACATATTAACATAAATACATTTATGTGTGTGTGATTATCTTTACACAGATATATACTGACACAGAGCCACATACAGGCTGACAAGCGAGACTCACTGCCAAACACAAGCTGACAGGTAGCGAGACCACAACACAGTCACACACTCTCTAACTTACACATTCTTAAAGGGCCACTGAAGTTACCAAAACTGCTCTTCAGCTACAGATAGAGCAGTGAAATGATGTACAAATGCACTTATAGTTTATTAAAATAATGACCTTTCCACCCACATATCTGTGTGTTTACATGGGTTTTTGATTCTCCTTATAGCCACCCTCCTGTTCACTC
The DNA here is from genome assembly GCA_027410445.1 of Discoglossus pictus. Lineage (NCBI taxonomy): Eukaryota > Metazoa > Chordata > Amphibia > Anura > Alytidae > Discoglossus > Discoglossus pictus. The sequence goes on along the minus strand of CM050163.1, from coordinate 458,745,182 downwards.
CATTAGTAATGATCAGGGGTGTGTAGCAGCTGTAGCCAATATGCTACAGATCTGAAATTTAGACCCTCTCAGCATGTTCAAAACAGTGGTGATGTCACTGCTGGAGGTTGTCCTAGGGCCATATTAAATTCCAAGCCCATAAGCTGCACCGGTACACCTGCAAAAGCATGCAGAGTTAAAATTCAGCGGAGTTACAGAGCGATAAAATTAGCCAAGGCCGCAATAGACATGACCAACAGCGATTTACAGGTTTGAACGCCAGTGGATTCTTAGCAATTTAATAGCGATTTGCGAACGTAACATTTATGGGCTTGACAGATCAAAGGCTTAGCGGCAATGGATTTCCCATTTTCGACAGCCCATAGGGTTTTTTCACCTGTAACCCGCAGATATAGCACTCCTTTTATAAATAACTGCATTGATTCATATAGACAGATGATGTGTCAAGAGGGATTTAGGGAGTTTTTGTCATAAGATTTTAATAATATGATACTTATGGTAGATACATTTCCTTACACACAAAAACCTTTTTAATTCCGGAATCTTTGCTGTTTATTCAAACAGAAAAATATGTTATCCACACTTTGTTAAACAAAACTAAAGTTTGGCAATTCTAAAGCACATTTCACCCAGATTTTTATCATTCTTACCTGTACTTTACTGTTGTAAAGTTTAAACATCACATTCAATCATGCGAACAGGTTCTCAGTTTATTAATTTCCTTCCAAAATTAAATAGATGAGAAATCACTCAGCTCTGGGCCAATAATAAAAGAACACCATAATACCACATTAATCAACTGCAATGTTTGGCAGAAATATAATCATGCTTTTGAAGCAAAAACTGATGGGGAATATTATTAGACTTATTATACTTGTACACATTTTCCATATTAATTAGGTTACTTAAATGAGTCTGATGGAAAAGGGAAATATGATATACCATTTAAAGCTAAAATATGAACAAAGTGCATAATCATATAAGTATTATTTATTCAATTTGACATCATGACTTAACAATTCCAAAATTAAAATGGCAGCTAAGCTCTTTCAAGACCTGTCCACAGACAGATATACAGCAGCATGGAGCTGATGAATGATCTGCAGCATAATACAAAAAATGGACTTCTAAACCATACAGGCCAGTAATGGGGACCTAAGTATTGGACTGTTTTGTATTGTTTTTGCTCCATCCAGATTTAACTGGATGAGAGCAGTTAGTTAGGGAACTGTCTCAGTAAAGACAGGGCTCTGGTTGGAGTCAGGCCTGTTGTTTTCATTCATTTGTTTTGGAGTAATATTTTGTAATACTGGCAAATATATATTAGTAGAAAATAAGCATTAAAGCCTCCTATAATTGTGTTCCTCCAGCAATGAGCAAGATACATAAGTACAAACTCTGTGGAGATACCTTGGGCCATAATAAATTCCAAGCCAGTACACCCAAAAAGCCTGCAGGCTTGAAATTTGGCGGAATTACAGAGCTGTTATATTCAACCATGACGCAACCAACGGGACGGTGCCGCAAGCCCTTAAACCTTTCCTATGCATGCAAGCTGTAAGGTGGCTGGAATAGATGCAGGCTGCATTTATGATCCAAACCCATAATCAGGGAGTGTGACGCAGGCTTAACACCCAATAGAAAGTGGAGAACCGCAATTAATGCCACAGAAAGGGGTTTTTAAGGGAGCGAAACCCGTAAATCATTGGCTGTGCTGTAGATGCAGGTCTAGGTGTTGGTGGGTTTGTGAGCATAGAGTGAGTCAGAGAGGGAGAGAGAGAAGGAGCTTTGTAAGTTTTTGATATTTTGAACTCTAATAAATATTAACCCTTACAGCCTTATTAAATTGCGATTCAGTAAATTTAAAAGGGCTCTATTTAAGCTCATAGCATATTTTTTTACAGAAGTTTTTAGTTAGTGAAGACCTTGCTTTTGGATAGAAGTTCACTATCTAAAGACTTCTGTTAAAAAAATATGCTGTGTGCTTAAATAAAGCCCTTTTAAATTTACTGAATCGCAATTTAATAAGGCTGTTAATTTACAACACACATAATTACTGATATCACATAATTACTGATATCCCATAATTCACACACATAGATTAATACATTCAAATAGCTATACATAGCGGTAGGCTACAGTACATCTACACCCCCCATATACCCACCCATCCCTCCATACAACTACTACACGTCACATAATATGCACATTCTTGTTTTACCACATACACGTATATATTATATTTATTTATCTTTATTTTTATTTCATAAATTATAGGAGGGTAGAGGAGGGGAGGAGGAAAGTGAGGAGAGAGAGGAGAGGAGGAGAGTGAGAATCATCCCGGAGGGGGAGAGTGAGGAGAGGAGGAGAGTGAGGAGAGGTGAAGAGTGAGGGGAGGTACAGGTGGAGGAGAGCAGTAGGGGGAGGGATGTGTTCCAAGATGTAGGCACACAAGAAGTAGAGGCAGAGGGTCAGGGGCCTGATCCCAGGTAGGGAGGTGGTGGGGATAAGGGACTGGCCCCAGGGAGCGAACAGGGAGGCCAGGAACCCCAGGCACAGCTGGAAGGGCAAGAGGCTGTGGCAAAGTACAGGGCGCCCAATTATAGCCCAGAGGAGATGGACGTTCTCCTCAGAGAAATCTGTGCCTGCTATAGAATCATACATGGTAGGAGAGATGTGAGGCCTGCAGTGAGATAGCTTCAGCTGTTGCCGCATTAGGGGTTGTAAACAGGGATGTAAAGTCTGTGAAACACAGATATGACGAAAGCAGGCTGAAGGTGAAGAGGAAGATGACAGAGGAGTCAAGAGCAGCACATGCAACCGGTGGTGTGCCACCAGCCAATATCACATACTGTAGATGGGAGCAGAGCATGAAGGAGTGGATTGAGCCAGCAGCAGTAGTGGACCTACCAGGACAGGTGGACATGGGTGTCCCAAGAACCATGCAAAGTGAGTGTCATATCACATCACACACATTGCTGTTTGAACTTGGGGGGGGGGGGACAAATAGCCGCAGATATCATGACGTTTGTATGTATGTATAATTAAGCTTTTTTTCTGGCTGGTGTATACAATGAGCTGTATCCCCCTAGAATTATTCTGGCTCCTACACCCCTGCCCACATACATAGATAACTGACATACAATAGCACTGTAAGCCCTATGGTTATGACTGAAGATATAAGGGGCATCAATAACCATGTAAATCCTGGTAACAAACATATCATTTTCAAAATTTGTATCAATGAAATGTCTGGCCAAGTGTTGTTGTTTACTCGTTCAGTCGTGTCCGACTCTCCGAGACTCAATGTATCACAGCACGCCAGGTACATCTGTCAGTCACCGCCTCTCTGAGCTCGATTAAGTTCATGTTCATTGCTTCAATTATCTCATCTTTCCACCTCCGCCTCAGTCACCCACTTCTTCGTGTGCCTTCAATCTTTTCCAGCATTAGAGTTCTCTAGGGAATTCTGTCTTCTCATGATATGGCTAAAATTTTTGAACTTCAGTTCCTGCAGTTAAAACTGATTCTGAGTACAATTTGCTAATAGATCAAGACTGATTTGACATTCAAAAGAGAGTACATGTCTGGGTGTGCGCACTGCGGCATATGTGGATACAGACTCTGTAGGATTGCATGTGCGTGTCATAAACTGTCCTAATTTTGACCATGTCTCAGCTGCATATTAACAACCATTGATGGGAACATGTCACAGATTGGTCAGTCTCACAAACTGCACAGCAGTTCCAGCAGAGCATGTGTGTGATGCACATGCAGATGGCACACCACACCTGCAGTACACATATTCATATGAGCCATGATCCACAATGCTCATTTTGCAGACAGTGGTTCATCTATGTAACACAAGCACCACAGTCAATCACAGGTGACCATGATGTCAAGGATAAGGAAACACATAGCTGTCAATTGTGAAGGGAAACCAACGCAAATATACTTTTTCTTCCATTTCAGTACCCAGGAGGATAAGGCCGACCACAGAGGAACAGGTGGACGCTTCACTGGAGGTGGGAGTGGCTGATGAAGAAGGCCAGGACATTCCAGAGGGCCCAGGACCATGCACAGAAGCTGGCCATTCACAATCACCCTCATCTCAGGAGTGGGATCCACTTCCATGATCTTCAAACGCATCATCCAGCCATGCACAGCTGTTCCAGTCCCTTCCACCGGGCATGTCATGGAGCCAACAAAGAACAACACCAAACCTGATGACATTGTCCTGGCCCCAGCCATCATCAACAACATTGTAGCCATGGCAGGCCACAACCACTCTCACATCATGGGGTCCCTCAACATGTCCTCCCACACAATGGGCTCCGCCAACTTGGCCTCCCACACAGTGGGCTCCCCCAACATGGCCTAACACTCCAGCCCTCCTGCCGACACCTCAGGGCCCGCTTTCGACACCTCAGGCATTCTTGCCGACACCTCAGGCCCTGCTGCCGTCACCTCGGGCCCTGCTGTAGTCACCTCAGGCCCTGCTGCCATCACCTCAGACACTCCTGCCGTCATCTCAGGCACTCTTGCCAACACCTCCGGCACTCCTGCCATCACCTGAGGCACTCCTGCTAACACCTCCGGCCCCAATGCTGTCACCTCCAGCCCCAATGCCGTCACCTCTGGCCCCAACACCATCAACATCAGCCGCAATGCCACACCACGACCCCTGACTTAGAGGGAAATCATGGCTTGTTTCCCCAGGGAGGACATGACATGGAAGAAACAACAGACTGTGAGGCTTTGATTGTTCAGAAGTCAGGTTCGGCTCACATACACCCTCCGGTCGAGCAACAGATCGCTCCATTCTGAGGTGAGGAGGCATAAGAGGAGGTCTTTAGACCATCCACCAAGTCCTCCTTTTGAGTGTGTACATGTCCGGTTATGATTAACATTGCAACAATTGATGTTCAATGTGGATTGACCTTGAGATGAGGTGTTGTAGTTAATCAGAATATTGTTATGATTGATATCTTGTTCTTGGCTCTGTAGGGGTTAATAGTCAAATCTCACAACCATGAAGGCATGTTCTTTATCCTCGAGCACTGCAATACCATCATGTGAGTAAACACTCAATCCAGTTCCCAACAGGCATTCTATCAGTGTCATTCACCACTGCAGCTGGATCTGAAATGCAATATATGACTACATATCTCTTCACTAATGAACATGACTGGTGTGAGTTTCAGTTATAATGAATAGTGTCTCGGCTTTAGAGTTGCACGGTCCCATTAGGATCTGCTAATTTCAAACCAGTAGTTATACATGCATTTTTGTTGCTTTTCATTCTGTTAACAGTATAAAAAGTCGATTAATGCATCTCATGTCATCCACAAACAAAATGGATAATTTCCTTGGTTTGACATCAGGATTAATGTGCATATGTTTAGGGGTAATGTGGATAGTGTAGTCTGTCTGGCCTTGGTACCACCCATATACCAGTGATAGTACTCTTTGCTAAAAGATTGTGGTCACAGTGAAGCATACCTTGTTTTATTACACTTTCTCAACATATTCCGTGAACGCTAATTGAACAGGATAGACTCAATATGGTTATCACTGCTCATAGATGATGTTCATGTTAATTGGTTTAGTGTCCAGAGCAAAAACAATGTACTTTAATAACAGCTTATGATTGTTATAACACTTCCTCTTTATGTTTTCCAGATTCCTATCATCTATTTGGGAATCATCATGCACACTTCACAAACTATTTGTACAGATGTCCGTACATGTCGCAGTGCGCACAGCGCTGTGCCTGCCACTCATGCGCAAAGCATGGGGAGGGAGAACGGGGGAAAGAGACACAGGGAAGGAAGATGGGGGAAGAGACAAAGAGAAGGGAAACGGGGGAAGAGACAGAGGGGAGGGAGAGGGGGAAGAGACATAGGAGAAGGAGAGGGGGAGAGACACAGGGAAGCGAGAGGGAGGAGAGACACAGGGGAGGGAGAGGGGGTGGGACACAAGGGAGGGAGCAGGAGGAAAGAGACACAGGGGAGGAAGAGGGGGAAGAGGCAGAGGGGAAGGAGATTGCGAGGAGACACAGGTAATGGAGAGGGGGAAGAAATTCTCAGGAGGGTGATGGAGAAGAGACAAAGAAGAGGGAGGGGGAAGAGACACTAGGGAGAGAGAGGGGGAAGAGACACAGGGAGGGAGAGGGGGGAAAGAGTTACAGGGGTGGGAGAGGGGGAAAGAGTCACAGGGGAGGGAGAGGGGGAAAGAGACACAGGGGATGGAGAGGGGGGAAGAGACACAGGGGAGAGAGAGGGTGGGAAAGAGACGCAAGGGAGGGGGGAAGAGACACATATAATATTATACCATCATTTATGCTGGGTAAACAACTAGTTATATATATATTTCAGGGTCCACATTAGAGCCTCTGTGAGTGAGAAAGGGTTAATGTGGCAATCAGTTTCATGTTTTTGATTTAAACAGGTAGTGTGTCTTTAATTGCTTTATGAATGTTCATATTGGCATTGAACATATGATGAAATAATTATTTTAAATGCATATTTTTTTATTTATGGATTGTTGTGCAAGTAATTGTAATGCCTTTCCATGCTTTCCCCATATTTTAAAGTTGACTGGTGTGTTTATATTGTCTGTTACCATGTTGACAACTTGTCTGTAAACCCTTTGCGAGTCCTATTTGGAGGCAGTAATATTTTTGGCTCCATTTGCCATTTACGGGTTTGAACACCAGTGCATCTTTGGGAATTTGTAGCAATTTAATAGCAATTTGCAACTGTAACATTTATGGGCTTGACAGATCAAAGGCTTTGAAGCAACGGAGTTCCAATTTCGTCAGCCCGTAGGGTTTTTGCGCCTGTAACCCGCAGATTATTTGCTGGTAGCTGTAAAAGGCCAATTTAATAGCCGTAAGTCCAGCGGGCTCCGTTACAGGCTACAGGTTTTCACGTTGGGGGAATTTAATAGGGCTGCTTGTCACAGTATATAATCATGAATACAATTGTTCATCAGTCCTTCTACGAGTTGTCCTACTATGGATGTGCAGCTTCCAGGCAAATGATTCATGTGTCATAGTTCCCTTCTTAAATAATGATACCAGTTTTGCTTTATGTCAATCCCCCTGTTGCTAAGCATGTAATGAGTCTTAAAGAACAGTTTGAATATGCAGAACTGTCTTATTGGCTTTGGAGAGCTTCTGAGAGTTGCTCTACAAAGAACCTCACATCTTCAGGATAGTTTCAAAAATGTTAATGTTTTGCAGGACTGTGGGGGGAAGATAGGGATGTGAAGATAGAATGCTCTGTAATATTTGCATTAGAAATTTGGTTGCATCACCAAAACCTCGCTACTGGAATATGTATCTTTTCTTCCTAAAAAAAAAAGAGATTTCATTAGATATTATTTTATTCTCTACTTTTAATAGGTCATTAATATGTAGAGCCATGTGATTTTGCTAGCTTTTAATAAAAAATGTCCCACAGTGCGTTTAAACCAGATTTTAGTTTTAAAGTAAACAAAGAAGAAATGTTTAAATATATTGACCTTTTCAAACTTGAATTTATTTATATTTCTTGGATACCCTTTAATTTGCCTAATTTCTCAATATTGAAAACATATTTTTCCTGTCTAAAATATATGTCCGTTTCAGGGCTCGTGAGCAGCAAAAATGGGAAGAGGGATCAAAGACCTAGGGCCTTATTAAATTCCAAGCCATCGTATAGCTCATGTCTGCTTGAAATTTGCTGGAGTTGCAGAGCGTAAACACTCCCTGCCCGCAACCTGACAGTGGGCTAGAAAAAATGTGGTCCACAGTTACAGTGCCTTGCAAAAGTATTCACGCCCTTGGCATTTTTCGAGTTTTGTTGCTTCACAACCTGAAATTAACATGGATTGTTTGAGGATCATCATTTCATTTCCAGAACATGCCCACAACTTTGAAGATGTTTTTTTTTATTTTTATTGTGAAGCATACAACAAATAGGACAAAATAACAGAAAAAAAGCCAATACTTTATAGAGCCACCTTGTATGGCAATCACAGCTCCAAGTCGCTTCGGATAAGTCTCTTTGAGCTTGCCACATCTTAGCACTGGGATTTTTGCCCATTCCTCCTTGCAAAACTGCTCCAGCTCCTCCTTGCAAAACTGCTCCAGCTCCTTCAAGTTGGATGGTTTGCGCTTATGAACAGCAATCTTTAAATCTGACCACAGATTTTCTATTGGATTGATGTCTGGGATTTGACTAGGCCATTCCAACACATTTAGATGTTTCCCCTTAAACAACTCAAGTGTTGCTTTAGCAGTGTGTTTGGGGTCATTGTCCTGCTGGAAGGTGAACCTCCGTCCTAGCCTCAAATCACGCACACCGTGCTACAGGTTTTGCTCAAGAATATCCCTGTATTTATCACCATTCATCTTTCCCTTAACTCTGACCAGTTTACCAGTCCCGGCTGCTGAAAAACTTCCCCAAAGCATGATGATGCCACCACCATGTTTCACCGTGGGGATGGTGTTCTTTGGGTCATGTGATGTGTTGGGTTCGCGCCAGACATAGCAATTTCTTATTAGACCAGAGCACCTTCCTCCATACATTTTGGGAGTCTCCCACATGCCTTTTTGCAAACTCAAAACGTGCCATTATGTTTTTTGCTGAAAGTAATGGCTTTCTTCTGGCCACTCCGCCATAAAGCCCAACTCTATGGAGCGTATGGCTTATTGTCATCCTATGTATAGATACTCCAGTCTCTGCTTGGAACTCTGCAGCTCCTCCAGGGTTACCTTAGGTCTCTGTGCTGCCTCTCTGATTAATGCCCTCCTTGCCCGGTCCGTGAGTTTTGGTAGGAGGCCGTCTCTTGGCAGGTTTGCTGTGCCATGTTCTTTCCATTTGGTTGTGATAGATTTGATGGTGCTCCTGAGGATCATCAAATATTTGGATATTTTTTATAATCTAACCCTGACTTACTTGTTTGGAGAGTTCATTGGTCTTCATGGCAGTGTTTGGTTAGTGGTGGCCCTTGCTTAGGTGTTGCAGCCTCTGGGGCCTTTCAAAAAAGGTGTGTATATGTAATGACAGATCATGTGACACTTGCACACAGGTGGACATCATTTCACTAATTATGTGACTTCTGAAGGTAATTGAAGCAAAAAAAAAAATAGTTTTATGTATATATTTTTCTCATTTTACTTCACCAACTTAGACTATTGTGTTCTGATCCATCACATACAATTCAGATTAACAAAACATTGAACTTAAGGCAGTAATGTAACAAAATAGGTAAAAAGTCAAGGGGGTGAATACTTTTGCAAGGCACTGTACAATCCAATCCTGTTATTACGTAATGTGACACAGAGCCTATGAAAAGCGGGATCTTGGAAAATGATTGACAGGGGGAGATAATAAATCTGCATTCTACACGCCCATGCGTTGACTGTGTTGTAGATTCTTCCGAAGTAGCACACAGGTCTCGGAGTTGGAGGTTGGATACACATAATACGAATAAACATAGAGTTAATAACACATATAGATCCAGGTCAACAAATACACCAGCCTTCTCCTATACTTTTTTTTTTTACATCACAAATAGATACAAAAAAACTTTTTTTATTTATCTTTATTTATTTTTGGAATTGAAATGGAGGGAGGAGAAAGGAGGGGAGAGCAGTGGAGAGAATAGGAGGAGAAGAGGGGGGGAGGCGAGGAGGAGAGAGAGAGAGGAGAGAGGTGGCCACAGGGAGTGTTGGAGAGAAGGCGGAGTAGGTGGAGGAGAGTGGAGGAGAGGAGGCAGTGGAGGAGGAGGTGGAGAAGGAGGCGGTTGAGGAGGAGGCAGTGGAGGATGTGGTTGAGGAGGAGGTGGTGGAGGAGAAGGTGGAGGAGGTTGAGGAGGAGGTTGAGGAGAGGCTGGAGGAGGGTGAGCGCATGGTAGAGGAGGAGATGGGACATAGTGCAGAGGGGTAGGTGGGTGGGCAGGTGCCCATAATGGTATGCACATCATCGTCAGGGTCAGAGGGGAGGGGCCTGATCCCAGGGGGCGTGGTAGCGGTATGAGAGACAGGCCCCAGGGATAGTTGAGGACGGACAGGATCACCACCAACAGTCAGCAGAGCAAGATGCAGGCACATGGCCCCAGATTACTCCCTACAGGAGATGGTGGTACTCCTGTGTGCAAACCGTGAGCGGCGCACTATCCTTTCAGGGGTTAGGGGAGTTAGGCACGGGGCTAAGGCCCAGGCATGGAAGGAGGAAATGGCCCATGCGTTGACTGTGTTGTAGATTCTTCCGAAGCAGCACACAGGTCCCGGAGTTGGAGGTTGGATACACATAATACGAATACACATAGAGTTAATAACACATATAGATCCAGGTCAACAAATACACCCGCCTTCATCCTATACCCCCACCCTATACCCCAACAGTTAGTAATTACACATAAAACATATTTTTTTTTACATCACAAATAGATACACAAATACTTTTTTTATTTATCTTTATTTATTTTTGGAATTGAAATGGAGGGAAGAGAAAGGAGGGGAGAGCAGTGGAGATAATGGGAGGAGAAGAGGGGAGAGGTGAGGAGGAGAGAGAGAATAGAGGTGGCAACGGGGAGTGCTGGAGAGGAGGCGGAGGAGAGTGTAGGAGAGGAGGCAGTGGAGGAGGAGGTGGAGAAGGAGGCGGTTGAGGAGGAGGCAGTGGAGGAGAGGCTGGAGGAGGGTGAGTGGATTGGGGCCCTGATGATAGTTGGAGGAGGATGTAGGTGTTGTGCACATTTCTGTGCCTTCTCAACAGCACTCCTCAGTGACAATCTATTTTTCCAAATGTTAACCTAATCAAGACTGGCTACAGAGTCTTGGATCTTGGCCTATGTGCTGTTGAGAAGAGATGCTGCAGTCCCTATCTTTTTTTAAGGCCTCATGTTTAATTTCCTTTTTTTGGGGGGCACAATTCAGGTCCATGTAGGCATCTTCTGCATCTGCAAGCATTATGAAGAAATGTATTAAGTGTAAGAGTTTCCCAGTGTCTCTCAGATGGACATTCCTTCAATGACAGCCCCTCGCCCCTTAACATGTAGCTCCCACAATATTAATGCTATCATAAATCCAACAATCATGATTGTTGTTAGCTTAAATGTAGACTAATACAGCTATGGTGGTGGACTTGCAAAGTCTCACAATGGCATGTTAATGACAGCCATCATTTATATATGTGATCCTGAATATCAGTCCGAAAACAGATCCTTGGGTCTGATGTAAGTAACATTGAATCTGGCTGCTGAACTTTGTGTCTTCTCCATATTAATAGGTATTTTCCCCATATTGCTGCTATCATGAGTATCCTTTAACAAGTGCTAACACCTGTATAGCTGATGGATGTGATATCAATGTTGATTAACAATGTCATATTGTGAAGGCACACCTTGACCACTGAGGCTGGCTAAGCATTCATTGTCAGATGACACATCATTATTATTGGTCATGGCCAGTGAGATATCCTGAGAACTAGCTAATGGTTAGTAATGCTTGCAGATAGAAATCAGGTGAGTTGGTATATTGTTACACTTACAGTATTTAGTACTGTAAAGTCAACTTTTTTTTTTACCACTTCTTTTCAGATTTTTTTTTACATGTACTTGTACATTTCTGATTGAGCTCTGTGTATGACATAAAGCTTTGTTATAATGTTCTCAATATGTCAGTGTGTTGTCAATGGTTGGGTTTTGGGACATCCACATACATCACATTTGTGTCACGTTCCTATATCTGTAAACTAATAAGCCCTAGTTACTATGCAATAGATTAATACATATAATAATAATAAACATATATATATAGTTCCCAGCAGCGCGGGCTTGCCAAAATCTGTTGGTAGCGCAACGTTAAAACTGCGGGCTCGCCGAAGGCACTTATCCCTACGACCCCGTACGGGACTACAGAACAACGGAAAACTCAAATACACAATTCACAGTGCGAGACCCAAAGCACTTTGAAAAAAAATGCCTGAAAAATTACGACCTGTAACCCTTTGAAAAGGAAACCGCTACGTAGAGAACAAAAAATACAACCCACAAAAAAATATGAACTTAACGGCCAAACTGAACACATCCAAAAACACGAAAAACATCACACACAGCACGGGGGGACAGCCAGGACGTCTGGGAGTGAGGTTGCTCATTGTGAGCAAAAATACACATGGGGAGAGGCTCGCAATGAGTGCCGAAGGTACTCAGAGGACTAAAAGCCTTACATTGTGTGGCAAACAGCATTACCTGCCTTACAATTTTATTGCAGTCATTTTTTGACGGACGAGTCGCTAGTACTAATATAATAAGATATATATATATATATAATATATATATATATATAGAACTCTGAGCTGGAAGCAGGTTTTTTAACTTGCTTTAGACATTCAAATGTGAACACAAATGTACTTTTTATTTACTGTACTACTGTACAGTGGAGGGCTTCTATCGCTCTTTTGCCCACCATATTATAAATGATTGTTGTGGTGAACTACCTACTCATAATTTCCACAACAAAGGGCTGAGATCCCGTTCCATGCTGATGATAGCCAGTAAGCTTGAAACAGCTGTACATAGATTGGATACTCAGCCTGTGTTTATTCCAACCTTGGCTTTGCATTAAATCTGTGTAATACAGCATGCATAAGCTTAAAGGAAGCCATGTTTGATAATGGCTACGAAATGAAGAGCGCAGCATTTGTGGCCACATTTGTGTGTCCCAGCTCAGCTTCCCAGAATGCAGTGTAATAACTGTTTTTCTTTGAACTCTGAGCTGGAAGCAGATTTTTTAACTTGCTTTAGACATTCAAATGTGAACACAGATGTACTTTTTATTTACTGTACTACTGTACGGTGGAGGGCTTCTATCGCTCTTTTGCCCACCATATTATAAATGATTGTTGTGGCGAACTACCTACTCATAATTTCCACAACACAGGCTGAGATCCCGCTCCATGCTGATGATAGCCAGTAAGCTTGAAACAGCTGTACATGGATTAGATACTCAGCCTGTGTTTATTCCAACCTTGGCTTTGCATTAAAGCTGTGTAATACAGCATGCATAAGCTTAAAGGAAGCCATGTATGACAATGGCTACGGAATGAAGAGCGCAGCATTTGTGGCCACGTTTGTGCAGTGTAATAACTGTTTTTCTTGGAACTCTGAGCTGGAAGCAGGTTTTTTAACCTTGCTTTAGACATTCAAATGTGAACACAGATGACCTTTTTTTTACTATATATATATATATATATATATATATATATATATATATATATATATATATATATATATATATATATACACATTTATATATACCGTATTGGTCCGAATATAAGCTGCACCTTTTTTCCGATTTTTTGTTTTCGATTTGTGAGCTTGCGAGTTATGAGTGCGGCTTCTATTTGCGAACATAAAATTACTGCCGATTTGCGCGATTGCGACTTAAGGGTGCCGATTTGCGTGCTTGAGACTGCGGTATTGTAGCAATTGAATAGCGATTTACGGTTTTAGTGATTCTAACATCCTGTAAGGCCTGCAACCTGCAAAAAAAGTTACATTACTAATTAGAAAGCCTATTTCTTGCTATGGCTGATCACTTGGAGAGATTTTTTTCTCCAATTTTAAGGGTCCGGCTTATATTTAAGTACTATCTTTTTTCTATTTTTCCCCCTTGAATTTTACAGGTGCGGCTTATATGCGAGTGCGGCTTATATGTGGGTGCGGCTTATATTTGGACCAATATATATATATTTAATAATAAAGGGTTAATACACATGACAGGTCCAATTGCAATACTGTGGAGTATCAACATTCCCCTGAAGGGATGATAACAATATGACAGGTGATAATGTAAATTGTTTGATTGCAAAACACTTGATGGGATTTCACCAAATGATAATTGTATATACATCTTGGCACATGGCCACCATCAATGGCGTGGGACTTTCCAGGATGGGCGTGGCAGGGATTATCCCTGATGGAGGTGAGCTGGCTGTTGCTCCACGTGCACCTCCATGTGTGTTTGCGTCCCTTCCTGATTGGTTAGAGTAGATTAGTGTGCTGTATGTTCCCCTGTTCTCCATCTGGATAGCTACCTTGGGGTGGGGAAAAGGATTGTGTACTTCAATGAAGCTGTGAGCTGTACCATATAGGGTCACTCTCGGTGCGCAGGTCATAGCAGAGAGGTCGGATAAATGGCAGTCCACTTGAGAAGGAGCTGTCAACCCACTCCAGTATCTTTAACATGCAAACCTTGTGGAAAAGAACAGACAGAGGCATAGCTGAATGTGCTGCAGTCCATTGGGTCACAGAGAGTTAGACACAACTGGAGGACTGAACAACCAAATCTAAAATGTTCCCCTGGTACTTGATATATGTGATGTGGCAGTGTAATTTAGCCACTATTTCTTTTCCAAATGTAGATGTGATGAGCGATATGTATATGCAATTACAATTATATTAGGGTTGATATGGCAGGCAGTTTCATGTCTTTGTGTTGCAATTTAATCATGTAGTGTGTCTTTTATGGCTTTATGCATGTTGCAGCAAGCCTTTTCATATTGGCATATGCAAGCCCATTCCAACATGTGATAAAAAAAAATAATTTTAAATGCAAATTTTTTATTTTTGGATTGTTGTGCAAAGAATTGTAATGCCTTTCATTGCTTTCCCCATATTTGAAAGTTAAGAACTTGTCTGTAAACCCTTTGCGTTTCCTATTTGGAGGCCGTAATATTTTTGGCTCTTTTTGAGGTTTACGGGTTTGAACTCCAGTGTGTGTTTGGGGAATTGTAGTAATTTAATAGCGATTTGCAATTGTAACATTTACAGGCTTGACAGATCAAAGCCTTAGCTGGGACGGAGTTCAGATTTTGACAGCCCGTAGGGATTTTCCGCCTGTAACCCGCAGATTGTTTGTGGGTAGCTAAAAGAGGCAAATTTAATAGCCATAACTTTTGCAAACTCCTTTACGAGCTTCAGGAACTCAAATTCGCAGAATTTAATAGGGCCCCTAGAGGAGAGCATCGGGAACACCAACAGATGAACACAGGGCATTTAATAACATTCATTTGACAAAATATTTTTACTACTTATAGTGTTAACTTATGCCTTATTTGAAATTTTGTTTGCTGCTTCCTTTAAACAAAATTCAAAGAGTAAAATTATTGTGAATAAAAAATCAATGTTTAACTTTAAATATTAAATTATATTTGCAATTGCAAGTGCTAGAAAATTAATAGCCTCATTAAATTGGGGCAACGTTGTAGAACATAGCCCATAACTCCAAATTTACTGGTTACGGGTATTAAATTAGCCCCGTTACATAGCTCGCAGTGAACTTGCGTGTTAAGACGCAGGACGTCCGAGAATAGGCTACATTTTGAGCTACGCTGAAAATCGCGGCCGTAAATCATTTGATCCGTCAAGCCGGTAACCGATACGTTTTAGATTCAGCTATTAAATTGCAATGTGGTCACTCGCGAGCAAGAACATAACACGCAAATGGAGCCCAAAGGCCAACATGTGCTCGAGAGCATCCTCAAGGGGGGTAAAGTTCAATAGGTAGCACTTGTAATGCAAATAAAAACACACTGCTGTACATTTATTAAGAGTGAAAGTGATGTTAGGTCTTAGAATTAATAGTACAACATTTTCAAGCCGGCAAATCGACCCTTAAAAATACTTTATTTCATTTTTCCTATTTTGTGTCATATCGATCCCTGCAATCAATGTGTTAAGACATATACTGTAACTCGCATGTGATAGAATATCATATTTGTGGCTTTATAAATATTGCATTATGACTGGAATGTGGTTTAGTTCATAGCTCTTAATTGAACCCCGTAGGACTTTGAAATCCCTCCTCCATTTTCTTGTGAGGCAATGCTGACG
The DNA here is from genome assembly GCA_027410445.1 of Discoglossus pictus. Classification (NCBI taxonomy): domain Eukaryota; kingdom Metazoa; phylum Chordata; class Amphibia; order Anura; family Alytidae; genus Discoglossus; species Discoglossus pictus. The sequence continues at coordinate 458,729,294 of CM050163.1, read as the reverse complement.
ATCTCTGTTTCCATTGGCTCCATCTGAACCTGTAGCTACGTGCTTGCTTAATTGTTTGCGTTCAAGCACGCAACTCCAACAGCTGAGAACTGGTTTACGAAATAGCGTCTCTCGCTCGTAGCTCGCAGCCCTTGCAATTTAATAAAACATAAAACGGCCAAATTTCAAGCATGCAGCCCTTAAGTGCTACATGTTGGACTTAGGAGGCTGGAATTTAATATGGCCATAAATTTGCAGTACTAATTACTGTCGCAGCTTGGGGAATCGTTGTTACAAAGATTGATTATACAATGAAAGCTAAGCTTAATTGTTAAAATGAGAATTAAACAGCAAATATTTTATTTTTATCACACAAACAATACTAACTTCCTCTAATTTTCTATTTAATACAATCAAGTTAGGAATTCTAACAATAATTTGTCTAAGATATTCAACAAAAAACATAATCTATTGTAATTGCCTCCCAACTGCTATCTCAATACATCTAAAATAAGATTTGGACAGTCTGGCAAATATATCTTAGTTTTGGAAGCATTAATGTGCAGTCAATATAATTTATGGGAACATTTGCATGGTGAAGGGTAAAGTATTTTGCTGTAATGTCTATGTGCATAACTTAGTTCATGCTGGAGTTAGCTTTAGAAGGCATTTGTAAACATCTGTCTGACAGAAGCAGATATATGACAGCATAAAATATCCCCAAGGTCTAACAATCATAACCATTATCCTGTATCTGAAATCACCTAGAGTTACGCTTTTTATGTGATCCTTGAGGAAAAAGCTTAATTACTCTGAAAGAGATGTTTCCCCGAATGTAATAGGGTTCTTATTGAAATATGGAGTGAATGCAAAAAAGCAAATGTTTGCTGACATATAAACTAAAATATGTGCCCTTTTTAAAGTTGGCATATGTTTCTAGCAATATTGATTTTAATTATTTCACAACAGATATAGGGCTAGATTCTATTAGGCATGTTAAAATACGCTCTAAGCCTTGAATGTTCACATTAAATTTCAACCGTCAAATATACGGCTTGTAAACCAGACAAACCCAAACTAAGGCCATACTTGATTAAAAAAGCATGCCACCAATCGAAGTCTTTCAAAACCCACTAGCTACACTGCACATGCTAAAAATAAACACAAACACACATCCCCTTACTAATATCACACAAACTTCTCACCAACATTAACATCATCCCTCCAAATGATTGGCTACTTATGATATTTTCACAAGAATTGATAAATTCACATGGGGAATTTTAGGACCCCTGAAACCTTAACGTTAAAAATGTTATTTCACACAGAATCCACCTGATTGTGGCAGAGGATTGGTTAATTCGTACAAGAAAAATACATTGGAGTCCCCAAGAATTCCTTTCAAACTGGAGGAGTCTTAGTAACATATCCCTTCCCCACCCCCTATGTGCTGAGTTGGAAGGGAATATTAAACATTTTAATTAAATAAACATTTTATTTCCTCTGCCAGATCTTTGCCCCAGTCTATATAATATAATAATGCCTTTAGACTATTAACATTTGCCTATTTAAATATAAGAGTTTTTAAAATTAACCTCTAAACAGAGTTTTCAGGATTACTCTTTCTCAAAGTTCCCCTACTTTAACATTTAATATTAAATCAGGATTATTATTGATCTCTAGATATAAGCTTCATATCTGTTAGGTTTTTATTTTCTATGATGTGTACTAAAAACAGTTAGCTGTTGCTGCACTGTTAGTCTCATTTAACCAGGTTATTTATGTGTAGTTAAATGCAAATATATATTACTTCAGTACATATTTCAGTTGGAACAGTGAATGTTTATATCTGAAAATAAACCTTAAATATGATAAAATTATAATAGATAAATAATAACATTAATAGAAAATGAGTTTAATTTACCTATTTATTTTATAATTCTCTCTTACTAATAACTTGTTCCATTCCCCCCTCTATCTGAAAATTTCACAAACTTTTAAACTTATATCTTTTGTTTTGACAATTTTATCATAATTATGCAGATAATTCCTATATTTTGTTATTCTATTCAAACCATATGTTACGTTTATCCCATATAATGCCACATGGCACATTTCAATAAAATTATTACATTTATTAGATTGTATGTATAACAAGTTGCATATTCAAACTGAATATGAATGACAGCATATGCCATGCAGTTGTTTAATTACTTGTGTAGTCCTACTGTATATTAAAAAAAAGAATAATCTTTTAAAGAACTACATCGTAATATGTTTTTAGATTTTCAAAAATATAATACAGCCTCAAATGTATTACCTTTCATATGCCATTGTACAGCAGTAGAATCCAACATATTGATTTCTGCAGATCAACTACCTGAGGTCAAGGTTGTTGTTGTTGTTGTTTTTTGGGGGGGCTTTCTAAAAGTATTTTACACATTTTGCAAGTTTAGTTATTTAAAAAAAAAAACTTTCTTTCAACCTGTAAATCCCAGAAGCAGTAGTGTTAAAAATTCAATGAAAGAAAATAACATAATTTACTGTCATCTTTAATGCTTTAAACTACCAGTGTATTGACTATAACCTAGATGGACCCCATGGTAAACTCAGTTATGACTAACCAATCAGTCTAACCAATTAGAATGCCCAGACTGCATGACAGGAGCTAAAATATATACTTCAAGTGTCCCAGTTTTTGTACGTTTGTCATTATTTCTTACAGTTCTCCACAAGTAAAACTCTGTCTTTCACTCTGTTTTCTTCTCCTTTGTTTGAATGAAACAGTAATATTTTCTAAATATCTATAGCTATAGTTAGTTCCTCTCAAGCATCATTCAGCATTCTACACTAACCATGCTCACGGAATGAAATGCACTCCTTTTTAGCAGTTGAGCTCTCAGTCTCCATTTTGCATATTCCTTGGCTGCTGGCTTGGCGGAAGGTGAACGCAGTAGCCAAGTGTTGTTCCTTTGAGGAGAGCTGTAGCATTAAAAACTACTAATCTGTACATGTTTTCAGTGTCAGTGGAGCTGCTGTGTCATTCATTATATACTAGCGACTTGCCCGTCAAAAATGACGGGGCAATAAAATTGTAAGGCAGGTAATGCTGTTTGCCCCAGACTCGTATTTTTTTGTGTAAGTCTGTATTTTGTCATTGCGTGTTAGACTGTTTTTTCAAAGTTCTGCTTCTGTTGCTGTTTGTAACCGCTTCCACCTGCGCAAATGCGGCCCATCCCTTCGTGAGGGTTGCATTTGCGGCCTGCAATGAGCCTTTGGCTCATTGCAGCCGACATGGAAGCCTCCACCTCTGCAAATGAGGCCCCTCGCATCGAGAGGGTCCACATTTGCGGCTTGCAATGAGCCTTTGGCTCATTGCAGCCGACGTTGGAGCCTCCACCTTCTGCAAATGTGGACCCTTGCTTCGGGAGGGTCCGCATTTGTGGCTCGATCTGTGTCCCTCACTTCGCGAGGGATGCAGTTCTTGCGAGCTCGCTTTGCAAGCTCGCAAAGGGTGACGACGTTTCGTAGTTTGACAACTATTATATGTGATTCTGTTAAAACAGCTCTGAAATTTCATGAAGTTTTGCAATGTGGTAGGCTGTCAGAATACCTTCATTAATACTGAGAGGACATACTAAATCTTGGACCACATATGATTTCAAATACCATAACAATATAAGACATAAGCACGATTCCTATACAGTTGATGCATTTGTACTATTCTCTACAAGCTATGATATATGGATGTACTCATGTAAATGTTTTGCTTAGGATTTTGCCTATACTATTGACTGAATATTACAAACAGAATTATTTCAAACTGTGTGCGAATGAACTTCCAATAGGAAATGAAGTTCCGCCTGTATTTGATGATGTCACAAAATTATTATAGATACCTGTGCTCCATCCTGCAGTCTGACACTGGCACATTATAATGAAGTGATTGCCATATACAGTTAGCAGCTTTAAATGAAAAGTTATAGGACTAAGTAAACAAGACTGTACACCAGAGTTTGTTCTGTCTCCTAAGGTTACATTGATAAAAATTACTAGTAAGATGAAATTATTAATCAAGTCAGAAAAGAGAAAAGGAAAGACACCTTTGAACTAGTGAGAGTATACAAACTACAATAGATAAAGTGCCCTTATTTAATAATACTGTTGTAGGCCAAAGTCATAAAACATATCTTTTATTTCTCACATATTAAACATAATTATAAAAATCAAAAAGCGACGAATACAATGTTAATAAACAATTCCCTATTGATGTGCTGATCGCAATTATTAGAAATAAAGTAGTCTATAAATAGTCCAACGATAATAATAATAGTCCAATGGTCTGGGGTAATGTAGCCTTGTTTTAATTTATTGGGCGGACAATTTTTTCTCGCTTAGGTGATTTTCGAGTTGCGTTGCTCACTCCCAGACATCCTGGCTGTTCCCCAGTGCTGTGTGTGATGTTTTTGTATAATTTTTTTGTGTATTTATTGTGTTCTGATTGTTTTGGTGTTTTTGCGGTTCGGCCGTTAACCTCTTTTTTTTTTTTTAAGTCCTGCGTTTGTCAACTGCTTGCAGGCTAAGGTGATCCCACGTTTAGTAAGTGTTTGGTGGCTAAGTCCAGCATTTTGTGCCTTCACTGCTCAGGCAATGAGCGCCTTTGGTGCTCATCGCCTTTCTGCTGCAAGTTTTAGTGCCTTAACAGCTCGCCTCGCTACGCATAGCTCGCAGGCAATGAGCAACTTCAGCGCTCATAGCCTAAGTGTTTTTCTCGTAGACGTATCTCCTCGCTTTGCGAAGCTAACAGCAATGAGCCACTTCGGCGTTCATTGCCTAAGTGCTTCCCGTTAATGGCTCACCTAGCTTTGCAAGGCTCACAATCGATGAGCGCCTTTGTCTCTTATCTCCTAACTCGTACGCACCACGCAAAGCGTGACAACGTCTCATAGTTTGACAACTTTTATATGTGATAATATGTATGATAAATAAATAATGTTAAAATAAATAAATAAATAATGTTACTGTTTATACATAGTAACTGAGGTTGAAAAAAAAGTCTAATCCATCAAGTTCAACCTTTTAAGATCTCCTCTGATCTGCAATATGCAGATTAGTTCTTAATTGATCCAGAGGAAGGCAAACAGAAACTTGTGAAAACTTAGCCAGTCGTCTCAATAGAGAAAAAAAAAAAATCTTCCCAAGATACTGACGATCAGATTCCATCCTGGATCAATGTTCTCTCTCTAATTAACCAGGATAACCCTGAATGTCCTTTTTAATGAAAAATATATCCATTGCCGTTTTAAAGTTATCTATCGAATCCGCTGTCACCACCTCCTTTGGGAGAGAATTCCACAGATTAAACACCCTTTTCTTTTTTTATGGGGGAATCTTTTTACTTATATCCTCAAAGGATGTCCTCTTGTCAGTTGAAAACCTCTTGGCACAAAAAATCACTTGACAAAGCCTTATATTGACCGTGGATGTATTAATGTAAGGTAATCATATCTCCTCTTAGATGCCGTTTAATTTGGTTAGTCTTTCTTCATAACTTAGCCCCTCCATTCCCCTTACTAGTTTTGTAGCCCTTCTCTGTGCCTTTTCCAGCTCTAAAACATTCTTTTTAGGAAGTGGTGCCCACAATTGTACTCTATATTCCAAATGAGGGTGTACTAGGGATTTGTATAGCAGCAAATGTATATTTGCTTCCCTTGCTTCTAAACCCTTCTTAATACATGCTAATATTTTATTTGCCTTTGCATCTGCTGCTTGGAATTGAGCTCTGTTATCCAGGTGGTTGTCCACAAGTACTCCCAAATCCCTTTCAATAACAGATACCCCTAGATTTGCTCCATTAAGATTGTAAATTGCATGACTTTTTTTCCTTCCCAGATGCATAACTTTAAATTTATTCATATTAAATCTCATCTGCCATTTAGATGCCCATTTCTCTAAATTATGCAAATCCCTTTGGAGGAAAAGTACATCATTATCTGATTTAATTAACTTGCACAACTTCTTGACATCAGCAAAAGTGGAGACACTACTTTCCAGTCCCCCTTCTAGGTCATTAATAAATATGTTAAAAAGGAGTGGACCTAATACTGAACCCTGAGGAGCCCCACTTACCACATCAGTACAATCGGAGTATGTTCCATTTATCACAACCCTTTGCTTCCTGTCTTTTCACCAACTCTCGATCCATGAGCTGATATTTACTGCAATTCCTGTATCCCTTGGTTTACACAATAGTCTTTAATGTGGCACTGTATCAAAAGCCTTTGCAAAATCCAAAAAGACTACATCCACTGAGTTGCCTTGATCCAGGTTCCTACTCACCTCCTCATAAAAACGAATTAGATTTGTTTGACATGACCTATCCCCATAAACACATGTTGACTCCTACTTATAATCCTGTTCAAATACACATATTCTTGTATATTATCCCTTATTAAATCTTCCAAAAGCTTTCCCACTACAGAAGTGAGGCTCACTGATCTATAATTCCCCGGATTTGCTCTTGCTCCCTTTTTAAATATAGGTATCACATCAGCTTTTCTCCAGTCATCTGGTAGAGACCCTGTGTTGAGTGAATCTTGTAAAATTAAATATAATGGTTTGGCTATTACAGAACTCAGTTCCCTCAGTACCCTTGGATGTATTCCATCAGGACCCGGGGCTTTATTAACATTTATTTTTTCCAACCTCTTTTGGATTACTTCCTGTGTTAACCAATTATTCAGCAAAGGTAGTGTAGCCCCATTATGTTGCAGTGCCCCAACCACAAAAGAAAATAACCTATTTAGCATACATAGAAGCGTGTCAAACATATTGCTGTGTAGTAGTGACTTTGATGGAAAGAAGTATTGTTTTTAACTTTCAAGTGATTTTTAGAAACATTAATTCAACACATTTCAAAAGTAGTGGAAACCCTCCCAAGAAATTTCTCAAAACACCATCAAACATAAGAGGGAGATGGAAAACATTTTTTCTATCATGTCTTAACTATGTTTTAAACATTATATGAATGTCTGTTTTCATGGGGGGAAAACATGTGGGGGGGCATGGCTAGCGGCTGCAGGAAGAAGACGCATTGTGCAGGAGCTCCATTGTAAAACACACTAAAAACCCCCAAAACAAGCCAGAGAGGGCGAATATTACCCTCAATCAAACACTTAGGGACCCCCAAAACAAACCCCATCATTAGCAGAAGTCTCCTGCAGGTCAGACTGAGGCAAGGACCAACGTTGCAGCACATTAGGCCTTCCTGAGATGCCTTACTGGTGCAGCTTGGATCTGGGCCAATGCAGCCTGGAGCAGCGGACCCCATCCTGCAATCAAGTGCTCACCTGATCACACATCTGATCCCTTGCAGACCCAGCACACAAGTGAGTGGTAGAAGAGATACAGCGGCACAAACCGAAACCCCCAACGGAGCTCCAGCGGAGGCTTATCAGAGGTGCATCTGACATCCAGCACCTTGGAAGACCCGGAAGCAGGGATCCAAGATTGAGAGGCGATGGAGCTGCAGGGCACAGAGATCCACAGGGGCACAGCAGATTGGGCAGCCTGGTGGAAGTGACGCCTGCGTCCCGAGGATGCCCCCAGGAGGGGAGAGTAGAGGTGAGGAGCATGGCATGAGGAGGCGAGGGCAGGGGCCCCAGGTGGGGTCACAGCCTCTGGCAACAGGCAAGCAGCCCTAGAGGAACAAGCTCTGATAAAAAACTAAAAGAGACACCTGGGGGACTGCCAAGGAGGTGTGTACTACTACCTAAAAAGTCAATAAAAGGTCTGACACCCAGACATAGGGGACCCCACCCAAGCCTACTTTAAAACCAAAATAAGGGGCTCACATCTTGAGTGCTGTTTGCTCATCCCCACTACATACCTGGGGCTTGGTTTGCACCTCAACCCATAACATCACAAAAGGGATCCAAAATACTTAACTGGGGATATTTCACAGGGACATTTTATACCCTGCAGCAGAGTTAAACAAACCCCCAAGAGTAAGAGCAACTGCCAGGGTGCAACTGGCAATTACTTCATTGAAGCCAGCAAAAAACCCTAGGTATATATAATGTATTCTGCATCATTGCTACACAAATTTATATGTGCCCTTCTGCCATTTTGAATTTATCAAGTGCTTAACAGACAGAAACATTGTGTTAACCACCCTTGACTGTAAGCCCTAACTGAAACAACAAATATTTTACTAATTATAAACTCAATTTTACCTGGAGTGAACCCAATTTACAACGTTCATTAATATAGCCTGATTGGCAAAGGTGCATAATATGGCCTTAAATTCCATTCATAAGTAACTACAACAATAAACAGCAACAGGAAATAACTGCCACACCCTAAAAGGAAAAATAAGTAAATGAATAGCAAGTCAGTGGTCAAAAATAAACCTTAAGGACTTTGCAAACAGAGATCTAATTTTTTCTTTCATGAGCACTAACAGCAATAAAACACTGCCGCCTTGTGGCCAAGGTGGTATATTCAAAAACATCTGTATAACGAGCTCCATCTTGTGGACAAAGTTGATAATTGAACATTCAGATTGTGGCAATAAGGCTATGCTGTACTGCCACCTTGTGGACTTTAAAAATAGTTACAGGGGTCAGGAAAATAAAGGCTAGCAGCACTGTTATCTGAAACGCAGGTGTCATACTTCTCAAGCAGCGTAACTTATAAGGTAACCAAAATCTGCTACGTCATTCAAAGCCCATATGGAACAAAAAGGAGTAAAGAAAACCCTGCTCTAAAACATCCCTACCAATGGAATTGAAAGCAGATTTACAAAAACAAATATATCTTCAAAATACCCCTGCTCTGACTACTATAACGTGCTATTCAAGGCGCAAAGCTGCGATCATCAGCTGTCATCATGACGATTGTACTCTGCAACTACTAACAATTCCTTATGGAATTGGCCTTTGTAGACAATTGGGTGGCATACCATTTGGCTCCCCTACTTACCTAAGAAGTTCTACAAACACCCAGAGAGTTTGTTAGTACAGAGACAAACACAACTGAAACCATAGAATCTGGCACAAACTCACCTCTATTCTTGTGTGATATGCCAGCGACCTCTATTGTGTAACAACCACAATCACCTCCATGTACAGGGGCACTGATCTAAACCAAGTGACAAGTTAATAAAGTAATACTGTAAACCGGTACTCAGGTTTTAGGAAGGAGATGGCAGGTGACTCAACAAGACGCAAAACTAAAAATATACAAGCTTATTGTATGCCGGGAAACTCTTCACTAGCCTCTGAACAAGCTTCTATACCAACAAAGACAGCACCTAAACCCATCATGGAGGCCTCCACACCGAGTACAAAGGCGGACATCCAAGACTGAAAGACCTGATATCCTTATTCAGAGCAGAGATTAAAACGGAAATCCAAAAAGTGGCTACAGGGTTGTCTTCGGAAATAAAGGCAGCAGATTCTAAAACAGCGGTGCTGGAAAACAACTACAATGACTTGCTTTGCTCACATAAGCGGCTAGAGGAAGAAGTGGCTCTATTGAATGAGGAACAATTCCACCAGCAGTCCGTCCAAGAAGACCTGGAAAATAGGTAGAGAAGACAAAATATCCGGATAAGGAATCTACCTGAAACAGTGCCTAATAGAGCTCTGCGAGCTTCTATTACCAGATATGAAAGAGGAGGACTTTAAAATGGACAGAATAAATAGAGCACTTGGTGGTCACTCCTCCACTTTGGAACGTCCAAGGGATGTCATTGTACGTTTTCACTACTTCTCTACTAAAGATAAGTTCATAAGAGAGGCTAGAGATGGGATCCCTGTGGTGGAGAGGCACCAACCGAGCATTTTTTCTGACTTATGTTCCACAACATTACTCAAACGGAAAGCACTGAAACCCATCTTAGAAGCCATACTATACCATGGCTGAAAACATACATGGCGATTTCCTTTCCGGCTGAATAATTCTAAAGAAGGGAAAGTGTATTGTGTCCAGTCTTTGGAGGAAGGAATCGCCTTACTTTCGCCTTGGAATATACAGCTACCGGATGATATGAACCCACCGCCAGAATCAGTGTGACTCAATTCAGGCATTAAATATGCCGAGTCTCCCACATGCCTTTTTTGCAATCTCAAAGGTGCCATTTAGTTCTTTGCTGAAAGTAATCGCTGCCATAAAGCCCAACTCTATGGAGCATACAGCTTATTGTCGTCCTATGTACAGATACTCCAGTCCCTGCTGTGGAACTCTGCAGCTCCTCCAGGGTTACCTCAGGTCTCTGTGCTGCCTTTCTGATTAATGGCCTCCTTGCCCGGTCCGTGAGTTTTGGTGGGCGTCCGTCTCTTGGCAGGTTTGCTGTTGTGCCATGTCCTTTCCATTTGGTTATTATAGATTTGATGGTGCTCCTGGGGATCATCAAAGATTTAGATATTTTTTTATAACCTAACCCTGACTTGTACTTCTCAACAACGTTGTTCCTAACTTATTTGGAGAGTTCCTTGGTCTTCATGACAGTGTTTGGTTAATGGTGCCTCTTGCTTAGGTGTTGCAGCCTCTGGGGCCTTTCAAAAAAAAGGTGTGAATATGCAATGACAGATCATGTTACACACAGGTGGACATCATTTCACTAATTATGTGACTTCCGAAGGTAATTGGTTGCACCAGAGATTTTTATGGACTTCATAACAAAGGGGGTCAATACATAGGCACATGCCAAGTTTCTGTTTTCTATTTCTAAAAAATAGTTTTATGTATATATTTTTCTCATTTAACTTCACCAACTTAGACTATAAAGACTATTATATAAAATTCAGATTAACAAAACATTGAATTTAAGGTTGCAATGCAACAAAATAGGTAAAAAGTCAAGGGGGTGAATACTTTTGCAAGGCATTGTAACTTCACACAACACACAGGGATTGAATAAGCCAGTTAAGAGAGGGATAGCCATTAAAGATTATCATCGATTAGGAGATGACATAGTTTTGTTACAAGAAACTCATTTTAAGAGAAACTCAGTTCCCAAATATTGTTGAAAAAATATTTGCAAACATACCATGCTACAGCATTGGGAAAAAAGAGAGGTGTCTCGATCTTAATTCACCATAGACTTAATTTCCAGCACACTTCCACTCAAAAAGATAAAGATGGTAGATATATAGCGGTACAGGGAACTATTGATGGTAGACCAGTATTACTGCTTAATGTATATGCACCAAATTCGGATCAATTCATTTTCTTTTGCAGAATCTCAAACCTTATTTCTCATTGGCAACAAGCCATTTAAATTATAGGGGCCTACATGAATGCAGTGTTAGATCCAACGAAGGATAAATCCAGCTCCTCTGCCCCATCTCTAGTCCCCACAGCTACGAAAACCCTTAAAACATTGTTGAAAAATAACTTCCTACACGACACATGGAGGGGGATGCATCCAAAAAGGAGGGACTATACCTTTTACTCAGCTACACATAAGTCTCATTCTCGCATTGACTATATTCTCATACAGCAATAAATGGTCTCTAACCTAACTGACACGTCAACTCACTCCATCTCATGGTCTGACCAGGATTTGGTTAGTATTTCATTATCTGACTTAGATCCCCCTCATGGTCATTAAACCCAGCACTCCTTAATGATCACGTAGCCAAAGGAAAAAATAATCAAGCTTTACTGGATTATTTCTCATTGAATAGCGGTGGCGAAGTGGATTGGATGGGGGTATGGGCAGCACATAAGGCAATAATAAGACAGGTCTGTATCCAGCTAGGATCAGCTGAAAAAAAATTGGATCAAGGTCAGATAGATAAACTGAATAAGGAAATTTCAAACCTTCATAAATTGTTCTCTACCCAGCACTCACCCCAAATACAAGAGGAGATTCTTAGGTGCAAACACAAATTAAATGTGATTCTGAGAAAGAAAATGGTGACCATCTTGTAGTGTACAAAATCTAAATTCTTTAGACACTCCAACAAGCCAGACACAATGCTGGCTAGGAGACTCCAACAACAGAGGGCAAATTCATTTATTTCTAAAGTGTTAACTAAAGAAAACAATACCGTACACCAGCCAGATCAAATTGCAAATACTTTTCAACAATTTTACACTGAATTATGTTTAACTCCCAACCATTCCGGGATGCAAAGCAATAAATCCTATATCAATGATTTTTTAGCGTCAATTAAATTCCCTCAATTTGAGCCAGATGACATAGAATCGCTAGTATCTACGATTTCAGTAAAAAAAAAAAAAATTGCAATCAAGGCTACTAAGTCCCACTAGGCACTTGGTCCAGATGGCTTCACTAATTATTATTACAAACAATACATAGAGACTCTTTTACCTCATCTCCAACTTTTATTTAATGAGTTTTTTTCAGGGAAAAACATGAAAAGGGAATTTCTGGAAGCGAAAATCATTGTGTTGCATAAAGAAAATAAATATCCTATGCAGTGTAACAGCTACAGGCCCATATCAACAATGATATTAAACTGTACTCTAAGATTCTAGCAAATAGATTGGGCTGTTTACTGCCGTCTGTGATACATCCGGACCGGGTGGGCTTTATACCAGGTAGGGAGGCTCATGACAAAATTTGGACCTAATGGACATAGCCTCCAATAAAACGTTACCTCTAATGTTATTATCTTTAGATGCCGAGAAGGCATTCAATAGAATCGATTGAACATATATGAAAGAGGTTTTACTGCGATTTGGCTTAAGCAAAAGTTTCATAAAAAGCATTATGACATTGTACTCGGCCCCAAGTGAATATGTCTTATACCAGGGATACAAATTGCAACTGTTTAATATAGCTAGAGGTACATTGCAGGGGTGTCCACTATCTCCGTTACTTTTTGCACTGTGTCTTGAACCTTTGGCAATAGCACTAAGGGAATCTCCAGATGTCAACGGAATAAAACTAGGAGGTACAGATTATAAACTCGCTGATGATACCTTACTCACCATTACAGATCCGTTAATTAGCCTTCCTAGTTTATTTCATATACTACATAAATGTGGTGAAATATCAGGTTTTAAAGTAAACACAAATAAAAGTGAGGCACTCAATATCGACCTACCCAAACAGCTGGAAAAACTGTTGTCAGATTTTTTTTCTTTTAAATGGTCCCCGAATCATATCAAATATCTGGGAATTAATATCCCCAAAGCCTCTAAATTAATCTATGATGCCAATTACCCCAACATTTTTAAAGAAATTTACAAAGAACTCTATACTTGGTCCTCACTTAAGATTTTGGGGTTTGGTAAAATCAATGCCGTCAAAATGAATACGCTCACTAAATTATTATATCTTTATCAGACTATTCTGACGATAATTAAATAAAAAGACTTACAAAACGCAATATCAAGTTTCATTTGGGGCAATAGGAAGCCTAGGATCAATAAAGCAACCATGTTGGCATCAAAAAGGGGAGGTGGGTTAGCCTTACTTGATTTACTGAAATATTATAAATCAGTAAGATTGGCCCAAATGACTATGTGGTATATTAAAGATCCCCACCAGTGTGGGTCGAAATAGAACAAGTGCTTCAGGAACAAAATGTAATATTGACCCAGTGGCGATGTCTCTGTTTACATCATGCGATTAGCATGATTTCATTACCATTATGTATAAATCACTCCATTACGTTGTGAAAGCAGATGAATAAAATATTTAGATTGCTAGAGTACTATTATGGTTACCCTAAAAAGATTCATCAATAAATAAAAATTCCCTATTACCATGGTGGGTTGTAGCAGATGTGTTTGTCGGTCTGCAAACATTGGTCCCCGCTAGAATTTAAGACAAGTTACCAACTGCCACACAAAGAATGGTTTAACTTGATGTTGATCAACACCAGAATAGGTCACATAACAAAAGACAATAATAAGTTAGCTAATAAAACTCCCTTCGAACAATGTTGCTTGCATACATCAAAAGGTAGGAAAAATAGGACAACGCTTTACAACTACTTAAATGATAAGGTCACTCCCAACAAATTGTCCTACAGATCATCTTGGGAAGTGGAGATTAATATGGCCCTAGATGAGACGCAATGGGGAAAAATTATCAAAAATGCAGCAAACTACTTAAATATTACACTGAAGGAAAACACGTATAAAACCATTATGAGGTGGTATCTTACACCAGCCAGACTTAAACTCGCAAATCACTTAGTCGATGGACACTGTTTCAGAGGGTGTAATACAATAGGATCTCTGAAGCACATGTTGTGGGACTGCCCCAAAATTAAGCACATTTGGTCTGCAACATATAACACATTAGAGACATTATGGGATATGAATATCCCTCAAAAACCAGAAGAGGCACTACTAGGCCTACCAATTTCAAGATTATCAAAATCTGCCCAGTTCTTATCTAATCAGATACTCCTGGCAGCCAAAAGCATAATTGCAAAAAATTGGAAAACTGTTCCAACATATGAGGATGTCTTACGCAAAATCGATTCACTCAATGAGTGGCTTATCTGCCGAAATTGATGCGAGATACAGAAGATGGGCTACATGTTGGGACATTTGGACCCTGAGAGTTGATAGGTGATGGCGACAAGAGCCTATTTCATTGGACTGGATACCCCCTCCCCCCTTATTTCCCCTTATTTTTCCTTCCTTCCTTTTTTTTTTTTTTCTTTTGTTTTGTTTTTCTTGTTGAGTTAATACTAGAGATCATATCGGAAACACTATGTGAGGTCATAGATAGTTTGAAATAAAACAAAAATTCACTGAGAAAGGTCTGAAAAAAATATATTAATGGCAGGTTATAATATTTCATTGTAGAAATGTTTTTTTGGTGTGTTGTTTTCTCAAAATTTACCCTGTTGTGAAATAACCTTCTTTACTCACAATAAAATAAAAAAATAAAAAAAACATATTTAAATATATTGGAATTAACAGGAAACACCACAGGAAATACCTCTGTGTTAACCCAGAGTAATACGAAACTCATTTGCAGACACTTATGACTCATACAGCTATATTGCTGCACTTTGAATGACTAGTGTAAAACCCCCAAAGCAGTATATTCTGCCCCAGGAACTACATTTTCAAAAATAAAATACACTGTTGAAAATTATCAAGTACTTTTTTTCAGATGCAACAAAGAAAAAAAATTCTTCAATGACCCTTTTAATCTTAGATTGTGTATTTCCAAACTTATTCTATAAATGATTGTTGCTGATTAATTTCTTATATGCCACATTTTCACATGAGTGTGGGCCATTTATTGTCAGTGACGTTTCATTCTAAGACGTGCTGTGTAGGTTTTACATTTTGATTTTATGATATAGAGAATATTTATGACATTGTGACAATTCTTATACTCCTTGAAGCTACTGCAAAGTGTAACTTGGCACAGTTTTCATTTACTTATAAAATCTATATATATCATCTATATAAAATGAAAGAGGTGTATAATTCAATAAGAAATCTCACGTGTTGCTCATCATGGCTTTTACAGTCATTATCCTTAACTTTAAAATGTCAAAAATCCTCTGAAGCCAAAGAGCAGAAGCACAATTTTATTCAGTTAGGCATACTGCATGAATTACGCAACATCTTTTAAAGACAGGATTCTTTCACATATGTTTTTGTTAAATTGCAAGAAAGTGAACTCAATGTGATGGAGATATTTACATTTGTAAACATTCTTAAGTAGTGTCTGGGCAAACATCTTGAGGAAGGACATGGTGTTCTACATTCATTGTTATGCTGGTTTAAGAGATATTCATAGACTTTATGCTAGCATTGAATATATGTCCTTCACCTTTATTTGAGTTCTTCTCCTTGTGTTCATTTTCATACCTTCCTTAGTTTCTTTATTGTGTGTTGATCTGCATGAATATGTCACTCTCTATACTTGTAGACTAGTAATTAAATGCAGAAATACATTACTATTGATCTACAACAGGTGTATTTCTGAAAACAGGTTGTGATGTCCGGATTTCTGTGCCGTGCACATTTGAGTCAATAACTTGCAGCCTTATTAAATTAGCTCGATGTGTAATACCGTAGCACATAATGTAGCCCGCAAGACTTGCAGCTATTAAATTGGCCCCGTAAAGCAGGCCGCTGCCAATCTGCAGTTTATGTGTGAAAAAAGCCTACGCTGCGTGGAACGTGGAACTTCGCACCCGCAAATCCTTTGTTCTGTGAAGCCTGTAACCACTACATTCCAATTTAGCTATTAAGTTGCAAGAAATTCACAGGCGTTCAACTCCGTAACACGCAAATGGAACCAAGAAGTCAATGGGTACTAGAGAGGACCAGCAAGGGAGGTAAAATCCAATCAGTAGCACTATAAATGCAAATATACACACACTACTGTACTGATATGAAAAGGTAAAGTGATGGTAGGTATTAAAATTAATAGCCCAACATTCTCAAGCACGCAAATTGGCAATATAAAATACTTTATTTCATGTTTAATTCCCATGTTATATCGATCCTGGCAATCAATGTGTTAATACATATAATGGAACTCGCATTTAATAGAATATCATATTTACGGCTTTATAAATATTGAATTTTTTCTGGAATGCAGGTCCATATTTGAAACCATAATTGAAATCCCACCTCCAATATTCAGTGACGTAATTATGACGATCTCATTTGCCATTGGCCCCATCTAGACCCGTAACTACGGGTTTGACTAATTGATCACGTTCACGGTCGACAAATTGTTTACGGGTTTGCGTCTCAAGTCCATAACTGGCACCCTGCTCACATTTAATTGCTCTGTAACTCAGCCAAATTTCAAGCCTGCAGCCTTTGTGTGTCTCATGTTGCAGTTACAGGCTTCTAATTTATTAGGGCTGTTGGACAGCAAAATATTTATACATGCCTTAACGGCATATCTAAGATTCCTGGATTATGAATGCATCTGATAGAGGAGAATCAGTAGTGTATGAAAACATTTTTGCATGAAGAAATAACAAAATAAACATTTAAACACCTACCTTGAAGTAAGCAAAATGTCTTGTAATATCTGACAGTTGAAAACTAGAGTAAACACCCCCTCCAAACCAAGGCTAAATTAGCATAAAATGTATCATTTGTTTGGCCAATCAGTAGGAAGAAAAGGCTGAAACATTTGTATCAAACTCTGGGGTTCCTGGCTGTGCTGGAAATCAGCCTGTGATATGTAGTGTGGCACCATGTTAGAAAGTGCTATTCATTTTCATATGAGTCTCTCTGTGCAGCATATTCACACTTCACAGGTAACCAATGGAGTCCTATTCTGCTCCTCCGTGATGACATCACGGAACTGTTGGATGTTAGAGACCTTGCACTTCCCCACCTTCTGTTTGAGGATGCCCCACAGATGCTCAATAGGGTTTAGGTCTGGTGCCATGCTTGGCCAGTCCATCACCTTTACCTTCAGCTTCTTTAGCTAGGCAGTGGTCGTCTTGGAGGTGTGTTTGGGGTCGTTATCATGTTGGAATATTGCCCTGCGGCCCAGTCTATGAATGGAGGGGATCATGCTCTGCTTCAGTATGTCACAGTACATGTTGGCATTCATGGTTCCCTCAATGAACTGTAGCTCCCCAGTGCCGGCAGCACTCATGCAGGCCCAGACCATGACACTCCCCCACCAAACGTATACAACTATACTGAGGAAAGGTAGTTGAAATAATACCTAAATAACAGATAAAGGGATAAGGCACAAAGAGAACAAAAACACTGATATGAGATGAAACCCTCAGTTTGAGCGTAAACATCGATGCATAGAAAGTTTAGGGGGAATCAACACAACATATTATAGAAAACATATATACATATATGTGTATACTTTATATGTTTGGTCTGGGCCTGCATGAGTGCTTATGATTGAAATGCTGCTTTTTTGCAAATTATATATTGTTAACAATCACAAATGTATGCATATAATTGTCTAATTTATATGAAATAGTGCCAACTTTCAGTAAATGTTCTGGCTTACCTATTAACAATGAGTAACTTAGAAAATTAATTAATGAAAGATTTGGACAGTTGGTCCTAATACCAAACATTTTGACGGAGCTGCATTGATACTTTAAAAATGTCAGCTTTGCCTCGCATTCTTTTCTATTTTCAATGCCTTTCTGTCGTGGTGCAAAAATCTGATTTAGAATTGCTGCAGAAGGGATTTAATAGAATAATTTGCAAAGGAGGCTTGTCAAAATCATGTAGAAACTGTGTATGCAAGTCAAAGTTAAGCATGCGCATTTTCTATGTATTCTCACATGCGCTCACATAGGGGTGGTGAGAGGGTGCAAGGGCACGCATGCAATAAGGAAGGAGAGAGAGAGCACTGACGCATGCAAGTACAGAGACAGAGAGGGCACCCTGAAAGACAGACGGCACAGAGAGAGACAGAGGGTACTGATAGAGGGCATAGAGAAAAAGAAAAAGGGTACAGAGAGAGAGAGGGTAAAAAGAGAAGGAGGGCATGGAGAGAGGGAACACAGAGAGAGAAAGGGGCACAGAGAGGGCACCCAGATATATAGAATGCACAGAGATGGCACAGAGAGAGAGCACAGAGAGAGTGACAGAGGGCACAGAGAGAGAGGACATAGAAAGAGAGAGAATGCAGAGATAGAGGGCACAGAGAGAGATGGCACAGAGAGAGACCGAGGGCACTGAGAGAGGGCATAGAAAGAAAAAGGGCACAGAGAGAGAGAGGGCACAGAGAGAGAAAGAGGGCACGGAGGGAGCGGGCAAAGAAAGAGAGAGGATGCAGAGAGAGAGGACACTAAGAGGGACAGAGGACGTACCAAGAGAGAGATAGAGCGCACAGACATACCATCATTTATGAAGGGCAAGTTACTAGTACTTTAATTATGGAAAAACTAATACCTTAAATGACAAAGTAGGACAATTTAAGAGAATTTGGTCACCATGGCATCATTCAGAATATGCAAAATATTTGATACCTTACCTGGATCATGACAGGGATGACAGGGATTTATATTTGATCCCTTACCTGGATTATCCTAGTGCTAAGTACAACAACATTGGAGCAGCCTTTGTATGCTGAATGCATGCTTTCACCAGTAGATATGTAGCCAAAAGCGGTAAGGCACCTTTTGTTATTGATGCATAGTCAAGCACAATATTAAAATAAGATGTCATGCATTTCAGCTTTGTATAGCCAAATGAAAAATCATTGTATTAAAGATAATTTTTCTGTATATTACTAGAAATATATTAAACGTATACTGTATATGTATTTACATTTATATACTTTATTATAAAAGAGGCACCCATAAGATCTATTTTTACTGCCTGAAATCAAACAAATAAGCTAATGAATAGGTCTGGCCACTGCAGCATATGCAGAGCGACCCTATAGTACTAAATGTGCAGTCAAGTGTAGTGCCCTAGGCTACCAAGGACCATGTCTCGGCAACATGTTGAAGAATATTGCTAGTGGTACAAGTTACAGGGCAAGTTACTAGTACTTTAATTATGAAAAAACTGTCTAATACCTTAAATGACAAAGTAGGACAATTTAAGAGAATTTGGTCACCATGGCATCATTCAGAATATGCAAAATATTTGATCCCTTACCTGGATCATGACAGGGATTTGATGGAAATATTATAATCTAATAATGGTGTTAAGGTTATTGGCATATGTATTTAATTAAGGCTGTAATACAATCAGAAAGACTATGGTTGATTATGAATCTAAAGCTGTAAATTGCACATATTTCTTGAGAAACAATACTGTTGGCTTAAGAAGTGAGTTTCAGTTAAGGTGGCTAGTGTCTGTATAGAAATGGAGTGGATAGAAAGAAAGCGGTAGTAATCATAAAATTAGATGGCTATTTTCCTGAGAGGTGTGAGGAACAGAGGGATGGAAGGGAAGAGAGGGGGAAGGATGGAGGGAAGAAAAATATGGCAAACTGAATTGATTGACTGAATTTACAATATTCTTTGATTTGTAAACTCATTTTATTTTGTAAACCTTGTCATAAAAATTCACTTTAATAAAAATTGAATGAGGGAAAAAAAAATATTATATAGATCACATTAACGGTTGTGCATTGCTTCCCTTTTCACATTCCATGCCATGTAAGCTATTATACGCACATGTTCATGAATAGTTTAAAAACACTGTAATTATAACTTGGAAAAGGTAAAAACATTATTGCTGGTCACCACCCAATAATTCCATGTCATTCAACTACAATCAATAAAAAAAGTTCAGAGCAGCATAATTGAAAAACAAGCACTTCTGGGCTAGCATTATCTAGATGACACAGATAACAACAACCACTGTTCTCCCAGTAAAAATCACCAGTTTCCTAAGTATAGGCTGTTATACAGTTAGAAGATAAAAAGTTATAATCATGCTCATTTCTTTACATCCATCCACAGTCAAGTATTGCAGTGGCACTACATTATTGTTATTGTTATTTCAGTTTAAATTGTCTTGTAATTAATGGGAGTGAATATTCAAGTTGCATTATTTATAAATATCTTTATTATTTTATTATTATATTTTTATACAATAAAATGTAATATAAAACAGATTTGATAAAATATAGCTGTTGTTATAAATAGTTGAAGGTGACAGGTAGTCTGTTGTTATAAAATAGGGCATCAAAAGGGGCAATTGTAATTACTCACTTAGTGACCATCACCAGCAGCACTATGCACAGTAAGACATAGAAACACTGGGCCGGGCTCTCAATCACTACACACTTATAGGGTCCATACACACAATCTAAGAGATATATATACTGTACACATACTGATCTGTTTCAACACCATCCAAGGGATAAAAAGATGTAATAGAAAACTGTACAGAGCACTTGTCTCAGGGCTTCTGCTTGGGGGTATTGAGCATGCAAATCTATGAAAAAACTATGGTAACCAAGAGTGGACGCTCAACCATAGATAGACTCCGAATAGTTCCAGGTATTATGTGTGCTCGCTTACTCTCAAACTCCCCGGCTCTCATCCGTGGTGTCTTAGGAAGAGGATCTGTTAGTATTCAGCAGCACTCCACCGGTTCACTAATATCCTGTCTTGTCCTATATTTGTGTATGAATTGCATCAACATTAACTTACTTTTGAGCCCTTCCCTTATGATAAGTAGTTTTACTGAAAACACTGAAAGCCAGCGGAGTGCTACAGGAAACTAAAGCAGCCACTTCTAGAGCCATCACGGGTTACAGTCGAGGGGTCGGAAGTAAGCAAACTTTGCCTGTAAATGTGGGGCAGTTGTAGATTCAATCATGTGTGCTCTAACTGTGCAGCCCAACACCCGGTCCTAAAAATATTGCTGCCCAAGAATCTGAACTGGCTGCTGCCAAATCCTTGAAAGGCAGTTTGCACAGTCAGACTTTTGCTGGGGCTAAATCAGAATGCCAATGTATATGCAAAAGCTAGGCTAAACAACTTACTGCAGCAGGATTTTGAGCAGTTTTTGCATCCATGCTGCTGGAGTCAGAGTTCCCCTTATAAAGTGTTTGTGTTATGAACAGAAGGTCCCACTGGACTGTTTGGGGTTCATCAGTAATTATATGTGTGGTTAGAACATACTAACAACTTGCTTAACAGGCATATCTGGGATATACAAAGGTTAAAGTTAAAGATTTTAAAGAATTTATTTGGCCCTGCGATCAGCCACGTTTAAAGGCTCTGGCTTTAGTCATGAAGGGGGAGCTAGTTTTATGGGAGAGAAGATGTGTAATGATAAGAAAGCCAGACCCCTCTATACATCTGAAAATCATGTGAGGCGGGATAGCAAGCTATTTACCTAGGAGGATGGGCCTTAACTGGGGGGAAGTCTTTGGTGTTTTGTGTTATCTGAAAATGTACTTTGAAAAATAAAGAGGTGCCAGTCTGATTTTGGACACACTAAATAAAGGTGGTGTCGGAGTCTGCTTGTACTAATCAAAGGTATATGGTGTGTGGGTCTTAGATCCTAAGAAAAGTGGTCTGATGGTGCCTGTCTCTTCAGAAATGATGCTGTCATCTGAAGTGTCTGCTGGTGTCGAGATCTGAACAAAAAGTTGCGACCCATAGAGAGAGAGAATTGGGATGAGCGTAGTCCCCCAAATCTGCCGGGTGTAACAGTTTGTATATCAGCTTCCACATGCGGTTGGAACAAAACTTCAAAAAAGGTGTCTCAAGAGCACATGGGTCCTCTTGGTTCACTGCCACTGCTAAGTAGTTTCTCCACTGGGCTTGATTCCAAAAAACGTTCCAAGTCACATTTGCATGATTCATCATCAGTCCTATCCATGCTATTGATAAGAAATTGATGCCGGTCTTGTATGAATTGTTCCATCAAGCTGTTGAGTTTAGTCAAGCAGTGAGGTAGGAGAGTGCTGGTGGCCAAGGAAGATAAGAATCAGATTTTTTCCTAAAGTGTGTTCATAAGAACATTCCCAACACCTCTTGGGCTGTTACTTCAATTGAAATTATTATATGGATACTTGCCTTTCTATGGGCGTTTCCATCTTCTATTCATATTTCATATATTTGAATAGATGGTTTTGCAGGTTTCAGAGAGTTTGGACATGGTCCACTAATTGTTTCATTGCTGGCCAAACAAGCACCCCTTCTTACTGCAAACTTTACCTCTCTCCTCCAGGTTGTATGTATTATAAGTTATCTGTTTGTACTCACTATACTAGTTTTACATGTTTGCAGGTATTTCAAAATATTTTATTTTGCCAAAACTATTTTACTAATTTAATATTGGATAACAAATGAAGTGATGTGCATTTAAAGTAAGGTGATGATTAACCCTTACAAAGACATCTGGTCCCCAGCCTCACACAAGCACCCTTTTGCCATCTATACATCCTCCCTTGGTACCCTATGAAAAACATTTGGATTTCAGTATCATCTATGTGCAGATGACACTCAAATATACCTGTCAGCACCAGATCTACCCCACTCTGTTCTAGCTCAAGTTGTCAACTGCCTCTCTAACATAGGAAGCTTATAATACTGTGCATTACACTTAACTATTATCCTAGTGCTAAGTACAAAAACATTGGAGCAGCCTTTGTATGCTCAATGCATGCTTTCACCAGTAGATATGTGGCCAAAAGCGGTAAGGCACCTTTTGTTATTGATGCATAGTCAAGCACAATATTAAAATAAGATGTCATGCATTTCAGCTTTGTATATCCAAATGAAAAATCATTGTATTAAAGAGAATTTTTCTGTACTTTACTAGAAATATATTAAACGTATACTGTATATGTATTTACATTTATATACTTTATTATAAAAGAGGCACCCATAAGATGTATTTTTACTGCCTGAAACCAAACAAATAAACCAATGAATAGGTCTGGCCACTGCAGCATATGCAGAGCGACCCTATAGTACTGAATGTGCAGTCAAGTGTAGTGCCCTAGGCTACCAGGGACCATGTCTCGGCAACATGTTGAAGAATATTGCTAGTGGTACTATTTTTCTTTATTTTAGACAAAAAAGACAGAGCTTTTAAGCACTTATTAATAAAACAAAGTACATAAAAGTAAATAAATACATAGGTATATTATATATTTAGTAAAATCCAGAAGCCTTCCATATGCCTTTAATACCAACATTGTTTTCCCAAATGTACAGCATTATTTTATCACTAATATTATTCCTTTGGAAAAAATATGTTACTGAAGAAAAACACAGCATGTCAAAAAGCCTAACAAGTGTTTTAACCTTGCCAAGCATGCTCCTCTATATAACATCTGGTGATACAATCCTCCTTTTTCCTTTTCAGCTTTATGAGATGTTGTTTTTTTATATATCAGCTATTTTCAAGAGTTTTTAAAATATATTTGAAAGTAGTATCATTAACGTTAGTATCTTTGTCATACTTTATATTGTTTTCTTTTTTTGTGTTACGTTTTTCTGTCTGGTTGTGTTGACTTATTAAACAATAAAAGTGTATCTTGGTATTCCCATTGCAGCTGGTTTGTATTGCCATTCTTTACGAGTTTCTTTGAATGTCCCAGCTGGTTGCTAGTGTAATTCTTTCATCTAGGAACAAAACAGAACAAGTAAAATATGGCTCTGGATACAGATGAGTAAAATATCCTGCACAGACAATGCTATACTGTATATATGTGACTTTTCTACACACTCTAAAATGTAATAGAGTTGTTTTGGAAAATGACTAAAAACACAGATGACAAAAAAAGACTATTAAAGGAACATTGTACTGCAAGGTCAATGCACTTCTTCATGAAGTATGTAACCATAACAAATTATATATAGAGCTAGTGGTTTGTTATTTCTCAGCATTCCTCATATATATATTGCGTGCTGCTGCTGCTAAGCAGCCAGAGCAAGCTACAGAGAGGAGCTTGCTGGCTGGACCTGTGTGGATCTACATTTTGAACTTTGAAAGCAAACCTGAAGGAGATCACCTTGTTTACTGGGACTGCGAGTTTTGGACAACAGAAAGGAGTGTGTGCTGTTTGCAGTCGCTGGACGAACAGAGCTGACAGAAAGATCGACAACAGACTCAGGAGGTGAAACTACAAAGGCACCAAGTAAGGGAAGTGAATATTGAGGCTCCCCAGGCACAGTTTCCTAAAATGTCTAGGCAAGTGTGGAGCTGTCAGAGGCACTGAATGAAGGTACCAGACTTATTATACCCCAGGGAAGAGGCTGAGTGCTTGACCTGTTAATTTTCAGTAAGTTAATATTGCAATATCAAAGGGTCCCTGGGGCGAAGCATATGCGGGCCCTATACTTCATCCGCTGTTACTTATTTAAAGACGTGGAAAACACTTCTGATAAAACAGACACTATTTGGTGCCCCGGCCACAAGGTGGCACTATACCACTTATAAGAGACTGTATCCTGGCCACAAGGTGGCACTATCCCACATATCGAAGACTGTTGTATCTGATCCACAAGAACTTCCCCTGGAAGTAGCATGAATGGATTCATTGTTTTTCACCGGAGCAGAGAAGCTGCCGGGTCTAGTCAGGGTGTTCCTGTATGTTTAGTCAGAACGTTTATGTAGATTTTTATTTTCATTTATTTCTTCTAGACCCTTGTTTATGAGCCCTAAAAATAAACAAGTCTCCTGCATCATAAATCTATGTGTTGCGGAACCTTTTGTTATAAAAATTCCTGTGGTAAATGGCCATCTTTGTCACTATATATATATATATATATATATATATATATATATATATATATATATATATATTGTAAGTTAAATATCTATGCATTATTAGTTACATATATGAAAATATTATCTAGAAAATAGTATCTGCTAAACCTTAGTATCTGTAACCCTAAGAAGGAGTTGATTTTGAAGGAAAATAATTTCTTTCACTACTTGTACTAAGACACAATAAGATGTACGTTCAAGGCTGTTTCAATGTTGATTCTTAAAACAAACAATAATACAATTAACAGAATGTGTATATTTGAGTAGAGATAAAACAGTGTGAGTATTGGGTCATAGGTGAAAATGTGTAGGCCTTGTGTTTGTATTACAGGAATGAGTTTATTGATCAGCCAATTTTGTTTGTAAAACCTTGTGAAAAAACCTTATAAAAAGGTTGTATGTGGAAATATTCATTAGATGAACTACAAACTTTCTTTTACTCTGTGCGTTCACCTCCAAGATTGTATTAAACCCAAAAAATATGTTTTCTTTCTTATTATTTTGCGGGTGAGGGTGAGTCGTGAAAGTATTTTTATACAACTATATATATAGAAGGAAACAGAGAACTGACAATACCTACTACAAAAAATTGAACCAGGACCCTACCGAGGAATTCACCATCCAACTAAGAAAACTCATTCAAACGTTCCCTAAGAATGTGCAACAAGATTTGGAGCAGCTCATACCAAACATCATACAACTGGGACTTTCTACATGCTGCCAAAGATCCACAAACCAGGCAACCCAGGGAGACCTGTTGTTACAGGTATAGGCACACTGACAGAACAGTTATCTGGCTTGGTTGAAAAAATCCTTAAGCCACTAGTTAAAAACACTGACAGCTATATACAGGACACCACTGACTTTAACAAACTCAGTCAGATTGAGGGCCTACCTGCCAACCCACTACTTGTAACCATAGATGTTGAATCCCTTTACAGCAACATCACACATAAAGATGGCACTGAGGCATGCATGAAGTTTCTTTCTACACACAATCAGAATCACAAATATAACCCTGATACCATTGTCAAACTACTAGAATACATCCTGACCCACAACTACTTCACCTTCAACCAGCATGTTTACCTACAAATAATGGGGACTGCAACGGGCACCAAAATGGCACCACAATATGCCAACCTATTTATGGCCGACCTGGACAAGAGATTCCTGTCCACAGATACTACCGTTACATAGATGACCTGTTCATCATATGGACAGAAGGGGAAGGAAAACGCAAAGACTTCCATAATTCGTTCAATACCTTTCACCCATCCATTCAATTTAAAATGGATTATTCCACAGAACAGGTTAACTTTCTGGATAACACCATTTCCATTACAAATGGCAAACTGAATTCATCTATCTACAGGAAACCTACAGACAGATGTAGATACCTCCACAACTCTAGCTTCCACCCCTCCCACACTAAACAAGGGATAATTCACAGTCAAGCCATCATATACCACCGCATATGTTCAAACACAGAGGACCGTGATAAACACTTAAAAACACTGTCTGCCTCCTTCAGACAGAAGGGTTACAAACCCTGTATTATCACTCAGAAAGTAACCTCTGCCATCAGAACACCCCGGGAACACCTGCTGCAATACAAAACCAAAGAAACAACTTCACGTACACTTCTGGTAACCACATACCATCCGGTTCTAGAAAGAATACACAAAATAATTAAGGATTTACAACCACAACTCACAGAGGACACAGAATTGAAACATATATTCCCTAAGCCCCCCATTCTTGCATTTAGGCAGCCACCAAATTTAAGACATACATTGGTGAACAGAAGATTGCCAAATGAACAGCATAACAGAGAAAATGGCACCAAACCCTGCAATAAAAGTCACTGCAAACTATGCCAACACATCTGCAAAGAGGACACAGCCACACATAACAACAAGACCCACAAAATCAGAAGCTCATATTCATGTCCATCATCAAATGTAGTGTACATGATATAATGTACTGTATATGAAAGGGGGTGCTACATTGGAAAACCAGCCAGAAACTACACATGCAAATGAACCTCCACAGAAGCTCCATCAAAAAACATTAGAAAGACAGCTATTGTACTCCAGTGGGACACCATTTCACCCAGGAGAATCACTCCATCCAGAACCTCAAAATAAAAGCACTCAGAGGGAATTTCAGAACTATCCAACAGCAGAAAGCTTTTTAATTAAAAATTATTTGATTTTTTAATACAAAGGATTTAGGTATTAACATCGACTTAGGCTTTCTGGCCCACTTTCTTAATGTCTTATAGCTAACACATTCCACTTACCCCCCCCCCCCCTTCCCTTCTATTGCTGTTTTTGTAAGCTACATGCTATGCTGAAATGTATTGCTCTTTATTTTACTTTGCTGTGTTCTTATCTATAACCTGACCTATAGACTTACTGACCTATCAGGACATTATTCACAGTGCCGGTCTGTTTCTTACTTAACTCTGGCCAATTAATTTAGTCTTTCTTGTTTTTCCAATTTTTTTTTTCATCTCTTTCTGTTTGCTGTTTTTAGTTCATACTTGTATCAGTATCGCTTTTTGACTTGAGAAAGAGAGGCATTATCTCTCGAAAGTTCGTCGCTTTATTATGAAT
Organism: Discoglossus pictus; assembly: GCA_027410445.1. Classification (NCBI taxonomy): domain Eukaryota; kingdom Metazoa; phylum Chordata; class Amphibia; order Anura; family Alytidae; genus Discoglossus; species Discoglossus pictus. Next base: position 458,701,533 of record CM050163.1, on the reverse strand, counting down.
ATGTTTGTCGCTTTATTATGAATATGTTTGTCCAAAAAGGTATCACTATTCACTGCAATACTCTGATTATTCAACTATATATATATATATATATATATATATATATATATATATATATATACCCCTTCTGGATAATTACCTTGCCGTGGTGAAGGGGCTTGTTCACATCAATGAAGAGGGGCAGGTGTCATAGCAGAAAGGTCAGGCAAATAATGGTCTACTGGAGAGGGAACTGGTAACCCACTTCAGTATCTTTGCCAAGAAATCCATATGGGTAAGCACAACCAGAAACATAGACAGATGTGCCTGGCATGCTGCGTCCATATGGTATAATTATATACATCGGTTACACACAGGTGGAGTACCAAAAGTATTGAGTACCAAACTGCCATACTATAAATTGGTTTTAGCAAATGTGATGAATACCAAGGTTTTTTGCTCAACCAAACAGGTTGAGTATCCAATATGTTGAGTTCCAATCAGGTTGAGAACCAAGGTATCACTGTAGATATATGTATTAGCCTACAATACACTGGATTATTATTATATCTAGTCTGTCTATATCTATAAAAAATGTGCACATAATTTTTAGTTCATTTGTGATTTTTGCTTTTTAGTTGATTCACTTTAATTGTTTTCAAATGTTATATTGCTCTAAATATTTTGCAGATTTTGATTTGGCACGTGGCATTCATTTAGTGAACTGTCTCTAATAAACAACACCAATAGTAGTTAATTAGGCTATAGGTTAGTCTATTGAGTAAAGGTTTATTAGTACACTAGTTTCTATTGTAAGTTTCTTACTTCAAATACTCTGTATCAATGCATTTTGTTATAGTCAATGCATAGAGAAAACCAATTAATAGAGAAATATTGTGATAACATTACAATTCATCAATATATTACAGATAGACAGATAGATAGATAGATAGATAGATAGATAGATAGATAGATAGATTATTATTTTCTGAGTTCAGCAGTGTAAGTAAATAAATGTTATCTATTTCTATGAAAGATATATGAAAACAACAAGGTAATGCTGATTGTGTCAAAAATATATTATCTACTTCAAGTGATCAAACTATTCCTGAAAGAAAGATGTTGTATAATTAATTTTAGTATTCATGGGAAACTCTGTAGTATGAATTACTGTGTACACCTCAGGCACATAATAGTAACAGCTGGAGCTGGATTTGTAATATTCAGACGTACAATTCCAGTGGGGAAAAAAAATGGTTTATGGAATAGAAAAATGCTTTGCATAATTAGTTACATAGTTACTGTAAATAGTAATTGAGGTTGAAAAAAGACTTTTAGTCCATCAAGTTCAAAATGTTAAGATCGCCTCTAATCTGCAATATGTGGATTAATTGTTAATTGATCCAGAGGAAGGCAAATAGACAAAAAACCACAGTGAAACTTAGCCAATCATCGCAAAAGGGGAAAAAATGAATTCCTTCCTGTCCTCAGATACTGGTGATTGGGATCCTTCCTGGATCAATACGCTCTCTTTCTCTAATTATCCAGGATAACCCTGAATGCCCTTTTTAATTGAAAATATATACAGTCCCTTTTTTAAAGTTATCTATTGAATCTGCTGTCACCACCTCCTTTGGTAGAGAATTCCACAGATTAACCACCCTTACTGTGAATAAATATTTTCTTTCTTTAAGGTGGAATCTTTTTGCTTCTAACCTCAAAGGATTTCCTCTTGCCAGTTGAAAACCTCTTGGCACAAAAAGTTCACTTGACAAAGCTTTAATCATATCCCTTCTTAGACACCTTTTTTCTAGGGAAAAAAAGTTTAATTTGGTTAGTCTTTCTTCATAACTTAGCCCTGCCATTCTGCTTACTAGTTATGTTTCGCTTCTCTGTACCTTTTCCAGCTCTAAAATGTCGTTTTTATGAAGTGGTGTCCAAAAATGTACTCCATATTGCAAATGATGGCGCACTAGGGATTTGTATAGTGGCATAATTATATTTGCTTCCCTTGCTTCTTCTTAATACATGCTAATATTGTATTTGCCTATGCAGCTGCTGCTTGGCATTGAGCACTGTTACCTAGGTGGTTGTCTACAAGTGCTCCCAATTCCCTTTCAATATCAGATACCCCTAGAATTGCTTCATTAAGATTGTAAATTGCATGGCAATTTTTCCTTCCCAGATTCATATCTTTACATTTATTTGTATTAAATCTCATCAGCCATTTAGATTGTCATTCATCTAATTTATGTAAATCCCTTTGGAGGAAAAGTACATCATTATCTGATTTAATTACCTTGCACAACTTTGTGTCATCAGCAAAAATGGAGACACAAATTTCCAGTCCCACTTCTAAGCCATTAATAAATATGTTAAAAAGGAGAGGACCTAATACTGAACCCAGTGGAACCCCACTTACCACAATAGCCCAGTCGGAATATATTCCATTTACCACAACCCTTGCTTCCTGTCTTTTAGCCAGCTCTCAATCCATGAGCAAATATTTACTGTAATTCCTGTATCCCTTATTTTGCACAACAGTCTCCCATGTGGTACTGTATCAAAAGCCTTTGCAAAATCAAATAAACACTATATCAAATGAGTTGCCTTGATCCAGGTTCCTACTAACCTCCTCATAGAAACTAATTAGATTTGTTTGACATGACCTATCCCTCATAAATCCATGTTGACTCCTACTTATAATCCTGATCAAATAGACATATTCTTGTATATTATGCCTTATTAACCATTCTAAAAGCTTTCCCACTATGGAAGTGAGGTTCAGTGGTTAATAATTCCCCGGATTTGCTCTTGCTCCCTTCTTAATTATAGGTATCCCCTCTGCTTTTCGTCAATCATCTAGTAGCGACCCTGTGTTGAGTGAATCTTGAAAATTAGATATAATGGTTTGGCTATTACTGAACCCAGTTCCCTCAGTACTCTTGGATGTATTCCATCAGAACCGGGGGCTTTATTAAAAAAAAATTTTATCCAACCTCTTTTGGATTTTTTTCTGCGTTAACCAATTATTTGGTGAAGGTAGTGTAGCCCCATTTTGTTGCTGTATCCCAACCACTGGTACCTCCCTCTTATATACTGAAGAAAATAACCTATTTAGCTCATCTGCCTTTTCCTGGTCAGTAAATATTAGACGGCCTGTATCACATTGTAATGCTCCCATAGCTTCCTTCCTGGCTTTCTTCCCATTAACACATTAAAAAAATATTTTTGGGTAAGTCTTACTCTCTTTTGCAACTAACTTTTCATTTTCTATTTGAGACAGTCTAATAGCTCTCTTTCAAGCCTTGTTCATTGCCTTGTACTTATGTAAGGCAGTCTCTGTCCCCTCTTGTTTGTATAATTTAAATGCCTGTTTTTTACTCTGTATCTTGATCTTTAAATCATTGTTAAGCCACATTGGATGCAATTTACTCCTTTTACTTTTATTCCCACATGATATATGGTGATAAGCATGTATATTTAGTAAGGATTTAAATGCTGCCCTTAGACTGTTGACATCTGCCCTTTTAAAATTAAGATTTTTTGTTGGCCCCTTACAGTTTTTTTTTATTCAGTCTCAAATGAGACTGTCTTGTGATCACTGTTTCCAAAAGGTTGCCCTATTTCAAAATTTGATACCATATCAATATTATTTGTGATAACTAAATCCAAGATAGCCTCATTTCTAGTAGGTTCTTCCATAACCTGGGTCCTGATCCCTGAGTGTACGCAAGAACCTGCTCCCCTTCACTGAACTGCTGGTCTCATTCATGAAGTTTATTTCACCTTAGTTAAAATCTCCTATTATTAGAACTTGCCCATGCTTAGCTGCATTTCCAATCTGTAACAATAATTGTATGTCCTCACTTTCAATTACCGTATTTATCGTCGTATAACACGCACTTTTTCTCCCTGAAAATAGGGGGAAAATGATAGGTGCGTGTTATACGCTGATATTCCCTCCCCCCTCCTCATCCTCAACCTCCCTCCTCACTCTAAACCCCCTCCGCATTCTAACCCCCCTGCTCAACCTAAACCCCCCTCCTCCTCAACCTAAACCCCCCTCCTCAATCTAAACCCCCCTAAATACCTCCCCCTCACTTACCTGCTTCAGCACCGGCCTCCGCTCCGCTCCTTGACCCGGTGATGTCACATGTGCGCCAGCGCGCCACGTCATTAGCATATACCGGGTGGTTGAGGAGGGAGGATGAGGAGGGAGGTTGAGGAGGGGGTTGAGGATGAGTAGGGAGGTTGAGGAGGGGGTTAAGGATGAGGAGGGAGGTTGAGGTTGAGGAGGGGGTTGAGGATAGGGGGGTAGAGGAGGGAGGTTGAGGATGGGGGGTTGAGGGGTGGGGTTGAGGGGGTTTAAGGATGGGGGGTTGAGGAGGGGGTTGAGGATCAGGAGGGGGGTTGAGGTTGAGGAGGGGGTTGAGGATAGGGGGGTTGAGGAGGGAGGATGAGGATGGGGGGTTGAGGGGGTTTGAGGAGGGAGGTTGAGGAGGGGGGTTGAGGATGAGGAGGGGGGTTGAGGATGAGGAGGGAGGTTGAGGAGGGGGGTTCAGGATGCAGAGGTAGGTTGAGGAGGGGGGTTGAGGTTGAGGAGGGGGGTTGAGGAAGGAGGATGAGTATGGGGGGGTGGAGGAGGGGGTTGAGGATGGGAGGGAGGTTGAGGATTTAGCTTCAAAGTTCTTTATTTGAAATTTTTTTTTTCCTGAAATTCCCTTCTTAAAATGAGGTGCGTGTTATACGCCGGTGCGTGTTGTATGCCGATAAATACGGTATATTTGGGGGTTTATAGAAAACTCCTACTAATATTCTTTTGGAATTTGCTGCTCCGCCATTTAACTTTACCCACAAACATTCAACATTATCGCTAGTTCTAGCATAAATATCTTCTCTGACTATAGGCTTATATTCAGGCTTAACATACAATCTTCAATCACCTTCTCAAATAATAGTTTGATAATCAGATTTGAGAACTATTAAACATGTAAATATTTTTTCTAACATTTTTTTGTAAAATATTGAGATGTCTAGCAAAGAAATAGTGAATTTTGTTCCAAAAGGTATATTTACACTTCACATTTTCCCAAATGTTTGTCTTTTTCAAGAAAATGATAGAGCTTCATTTCACCACTGTCCCAATTGTTATTATTAAATTATATTAAAATTATAATATTGGCATATTAGTAAATTAAAATATTGTAATAAAAAGAGCAATTCACAGATATGTTGCAGATACCATAACAATGTGTCTCTGTGATAATATAGAAATGGAAATATTTAATTTCCAGATATAGAGGCCCACGCGCTTGGTTACCAATTGATGTTACAATAAATACCCAGTTGGCAAAAACTGCTAATCCAGAAATCACAGACCTACCAATAACACTAGTACTTTGTAACTAGTAGAATATGGGGAGAGAAGTCTCAATTACCACATTCAACCAGTAGTATTTGGCCTGAATGTGAAGATGGAGTAAATATTATAATAGTAACTTTAAAGTCTCTCAATCTGGAATGAAGAGCTCTTGAAGACGTGGTTGAGATCTTCGGCGGGTGCAATAGATACAGGATCTGCTGGCGGTGATCTGCTGCTTCTCACAAATACAGTGATGCTTCGATGGTATGGCAGTTATAGAGCTGGAAAATCGAGGGGTGGGAGAGAAAGCCCAAGGATCTCCTGGTGCAGATGACTCCTATGTTTTCAAGTATAGGTGAAATTCAGCTCAATCTGTTGGTCTCTCACCCGGCGGGACCTTAGAAGTATGAGGTATTAACAAAACATATGTGTTAGTTTGAATGTGGATCCTCCAGTCACTGTCCTGTTTCTCACGGTTCCCTCTGCATCCTTCTGCTCATCAGTTCTCTGTTGTACTGTGAGCCAGATAACTCAGTATCTACTTGAGTTACGAATACTTATGCGAGGGCAAGGGGTGTCTAGGGTACGCCGTGAGGCGAACCAGTGCATAAAGCAAAAAAGGAGGACCAAACTATGTATACTATAAAAAAGGGATTTATTTTGTAAAATATAAAATATGATATATAATGTATAAAAATTAAAGACCAATGCGTTTCACTGTTTCTTATTACAGCTTCATTAGTGATTTGTTTCTGTGTAGAAAACACATGTAAAAAACATCTACCGTATATACTCGAGTATAAGCCGAGTTTTTCCCCCTAGTGTCTCTCTAACCCCCCCCCCCCCCCGTGTCTCTCTACCCCCAGTGTCTCTCTAACCCCTCCGTGTCTCTCTAACCCTACCGTGTCTCTTTCCCTCCCCTTTCCTCATCCTCAACCCCCCTCCTCCTCATCAACCCCCTCCTCAACCCCCTCCTCACTGTCTCCCCTCTAAATACCTCCCCCTCACTTACCTGCTTCTTCTCCGGCCTCTGCTCCGTCTTGACCCCGGCGCGCATGTGACGTCACATGCACGCCGCGTCATTAGCATATACTGGGTTTAGGAGTGAGATTGAGGGGGGGTTGAAGAGGGAGGATTAGGAGGGGGTTGAGGATGAGGAGGGGGTTGAGGATGAGGAGGGAGGTTGAGGATGAGGAGGGAGGTTGAGGAGGGAGTTGAGGATGAGGAGGGAGGTTGAGGTTATGGAGGGGGGTTGAGGTTGAGGAGGGGGTTGAGGATGGGGGGTTGAGGATGGGGGGTTGAGGATGAGGGGGTTGAGGATGAGGGGGGAGGTTGAGGATGAGGAGGGAGGTCTAGGATGAGGAGTGGGGTTGAGGAGGGAGGTTGAGAATGAGAGGGGGGTTGAGGAGGGTGATAAGAGAGGGGGGAAGAGACAGAAGGAAGGGAGAGGGGAGAAGAGACACGGGGGAGAGAGGGGGGACACAGGGGGCAGCACATTTCCCACCCTCGGCTTATACTCGAGTCACTCATTTTACCCAGTATTTTGTGGTAAAATAGGTGCCTCGGCTTATACTCGGGTCGGCTTATACTCGAGTATATGCGGTATATATGTGTTTCTGTGCTTAGTTTCTACTAGATGGCAAACTACTTTCTCTCTACCAATTTTGAATCAATTGTTTGTACATATTAAAAAAAAAATACTTTATATTAAATAGTTTACTAAAATATCATCCACGAAAAAGATGTATACAAGTTATACAGTCTTTATTTCAACTTTGGGTGCTGAACATATGCTAATGTAGCAAAGTACTACTTATAAAACAGTAATACATAACAGCCTTCTAGTGCATGTAGTAGAGTCAAACTAATTTATGGAATTTAAGGCTGCCTGGCACAAGGGCATACTCAGGGTAAATTAAGCCAAACTGTCCACACTAGATAACTATTATGCTTCTTAGCTGCAGTGAAATCTAATCTTTATATGTTAATTGAAAACAAAATTCACAAATTCATTAGGCAGCAGTCCTCACCAACCAAGAAAAGACCACTATTTTCTTTAAACTACACTTTTAACTCATATCACAATTGATTACTTGATAAATACATAGACGTATTTCCTTTTTCACAGTGTGAGAGAGTGTCTTTAATAACACTGCAGTTTGATGCAATTAATTTGTTACAACAGTTTAGCTTTTAAATATTACAAACACATATTAATTTGGAACACATTTTAACCTTGCAGCTTACTGCCTCCAGAAGCCTTTGATCTTTCACTTTAGCAAGGCTAAAATCGCCAATCGCTATTCAATTGCTCAATTTCCCCAAGCCCTCAAATTTTTTCACACACGTAAACTGCAAATGAAGGAGAAAATCCGAGTGCTAGAGAGGACCCACAAGGGGGTTAATCACCTATTTGTAGCACTGTAAATGCAAATAAAAAAATCACTACTGCACTATAAAAAAGGGGAAAGCGATGATGGAAATTAGAATTAATTGCACAAAAGTCTCAAGCTCGCAGGAAATAAAAATTATTATTATGTGCTATTTTGGGGTTTAATCGATCTTGGGTATCAATGAGTTAATACATATCAGGCCACTCATATGGACTAGAACATTATTGGCATTCATTGTCATAATTCTTTTATTATTATCGCATATCAGATCCCCCAAACATAATTGATTGATATGTAACCTCCATGTTTGTCTAATTTTCTATTGGCTGAATTGAAATGGTCAGTTTCAGGCTTGCTAATTTATCATGTTCCCGCCCTGAACTGCTCAGAACCAGTGAATGATTTATGGTTTTGGGTTCAGGGCACGCAACTTGTAGCCTTGAGCAATTGAATAGCATTGTAATCGGAGAGGAACGGGAGCCCGCAACTCACTCGCAGACATTCGGCTGTCTGTGATCAAGTTGCGGGCTTCTTATTGAATGAGGCCCACTATTAACCTATTTGTAAATAAAAAGTAATTTCGAAAAAGTTAGCTTTTAACATAAACAAACAGCCCAAATTGATAAAAAATCATACCAAAATAAACCTATTTTGCTCATGCTTATCCTAATAAGAAGCCCTTCTGTGATAGTTTTTACAATTGCCTCAGTGCAAACTGTAAACATGTCTGTTTGTAACTGGCAGACACTTTTTTAAACTAAATTCACATTTAATTTTGCTATTCTTGGTAGCCAGTCATAATTTTTGATTTTGTTAAAAAAAGCAAATACAGGGGTGTTATATGCATGAAGCTGTCTCTGTTTCTTTAAGGACCTTATAGGACCTTAAAAGGAATTGCAATATATGTGTAAGCAAATATGTTGATGTGTCAATTGTTTTATATTTTCTTTTGAATTCAAATAATAATATACTGATAAAACTAGTAGTGTCATTTGTATATTACAAATAAAGAGAATAAGTTAGTAAATTAAAAATATTTAATTATAATGAAATTGTAAAAATCTATGGAAATTTATAGGCAAAACACTGCAATAAAGTATAGTTAAGGTTACAGCGCAGTATGGGGCAACTAACAGCCAGAAAAACACAGGAAATTGGGAAGGTATGGGTTGCAAGCAAACATTTATGATATGGATAATTGCATCAGCTATCACTGATGGCATCACATAAAATATGAAAAATGGCATTATCTTTGTACACTTATTTGAACTGTTAACTTTTGAAGGTTTCCAAATTCCCAGATTTTTTAAAATGATATATGGCTAAACATATGCTTAATCATCATAGTTAATTGTTAAAATTAAAACTAGGTATAAAATGTGTGCTTCAAATGGTAAGTACATTTTCTCCATTCTCTGCAGTGCCCACCAGATATACTAAGATTTAGGTTTAATAGTGTGTCAAAATAAGTGAGACTATTAATATTCATCTGGCTGTGGAACCTGTAATTGTCACATAAAGAGTGAAACCTAACTCATGTTGTGTCTGGTGGTCCTTGAGAAGAGGGTGGTGAAGTTTAGAAGTCAGAAGTTTAACAGCCAAAATTTTTTGTTTCAAAATAACAAAATAAGAGGCCAAATTAGGTAAGTAGAACAATAAAAGCCCAGGAAATATTACAAATGCTTGACACTAATTCAAAAAGTGATATAAAATAAAACTAATAAGGAAACTTTATTATGAATTGTAAAATGACGATGCTCAAAATAAAAAAAGTCTAGCTGGTACATATAACTGGATCTATGGGGTAAAATTATGATCCCTCCTTTCTAGACAGCTTAAAGTCGCAACATCTGACTGAAAGCCCTGCATTCTATGGCCAGATATTGTGAACACAAAGGGGTATCAACAATGTATATATGCCAAGTAGCTATATGGAAAAAGTAATATATATATATATATTTCAGCTCAATGATTCAGGCTAACACAATGGCTTACTCATCAAAACACCCATTAAAGGCCATATAGTCAAATAATGTTTGCTAAGAGCAATCTAATAGTATACTGATCATAACCTCATGAATAGTGAAATGGCCCAACGAGTAAGTCAGAATAATATTTTCAACAAGCATACAAAAAGAGAAGATAAGTACTAGTGGCATACTTGTTCGAACTGTTTAGGATAAACCACAGATTTGTTCACTGTTGTATAGACACGTTTATAAATGCTATACTGTTGACTATTTCTGTATATTTTGTTATATAATGTAAATCAAAAAATAAAAAAGAAGTTTAAAAAAAAAAAAAAAGATAAGTACTAGTGGATACTCAAATTATTGTATGTTTGTTTTTCTTACCCCATAGATTCAGTTACACTATTTTATTTTGAGTGTAGTCATATTACAATCCTTAACAATATTCCCATATCATAGATACTCAAATATACGGCCACCCAAATATACCCTGAGGGTTACGAATTTGTTAGGTAAATTAGTAAAAAATGCAAGTCGAGACTATAACATGAAGGTTAAAATTGACGGAATTGTAGAAAAAATATGTGCTGAATCCTGTTCCAAAAGCACCCCAAACGGTGGATAAATGCTTTAATATTCAATATAACAAGTAAATACAACAGAATATTATGGTTAATGTCATATTCATATACATATATACTATATGCTTGAGACCTCCACTCCCATTCCCACCCACTCATGCAGGACTCATAACACAATGGCCGCAGACTGTGGTAAATGCAGCACTCGGTGCACTGGCTGCAGCAGCAGGATGCACTCTAATAAAGACATGACAGCGAGGAGTCATTTGTTCCTGCATCGGTGGGAAGACTATAAACTTAATTCAACAATAATAACTGCAGGGAACAAGTTTACCAGTATTTAGAACTGCTGTATCTCGATATATATTGCGATCCTCCAATTATTGGTTAAAATGGGATCATAAAAATCTAGCGATTTGTTTATACTCAAGTATCTATAGTATTAAGTGGATAATTACCTAAAAACTTCCTGTAAACACGTAGACTATCGTCCAATGAGGCTCTTAGCAGGTGGACATGCCCAACACAGCATGCTCTGAACCTCTGTTAGTATTATTGATCCCTTCAGCCAAAACTCACACTTTACCACTCTTAGCCAGTTAAAACTTCCACTTCCGAAACCTCCTTAAACCTGAGATAACCAAAAAACATTAAAAAACGTTTAAAAAGATTACATACATTAAATCTGTAATGTAGATTGATAGAACAAAATAAGAGAAATCAGAAGGACACATATAATCCTTGAATTATTACTATAATGTTTTTAAATTCAACTATGTTGTTATTTTATGTAAAAAAGCTAATCTTGGTAGACTATTAAAAGTAGATTTATAAGTGAACTTTGTTTAAGTTTAATCTCTAAGGCTAAAGTGAAAATATTAGCCAGTAGGCTAATTAAATGAAAACCATTTTATTAATATCTGTTTTTTGTTTTTTTTATCATACTTGGATAAGTGTCCTTGTGCAGCTAGTATATTTAGTATATTTAATGATGTATTTATATGTTGGTAATTTGTAACTTGACTTTTGGGGGCTACTTATTCAGAACAAGTATTTCTCTGCATCTGAAACGGTTAATGATCTGGTTAATGATCTAGTTAATCTCTTACTAATTATGATACACCTTTGAGGACCTCATTCTGCCTGCTGCAATATCCGTTCATCTTGGCAATCTTCCCTATTACACAACATAGATTTAAATATTTTAGTCTTTTATTGAATCTTGAGCAAACTGTATTACACTCTAGTATATGAAAATAACTAACTACTGAGGAATAATATTTCCTCCTTTTTTTGTTCCCTGTTTTTAATTTTTTTGCAATTATTTTTCACTTTTGCAGTTTATCTTTGGTTATAAGTTATATTTATAATTCATACTTATATTTCTATTCAATATCTTTTCATTTTGTTGTGAAATTGGCAATGGTTATATTGGAAATAATATTATTTGTATTAAAACTGATATAGCATTTTGACATTTTTATTCACATACTATATAGTACTAGCGAATTGCCAGTGAAAAAATTACGGCAATTAAATTGTAAGTGAGCTAATGCTGTTTGGTGTATAATATTTAAATAAATAATACATTAATAAATTAATATAATTTACCTATTTTCAAGTAATATATGCAGTAAGCATTGTGTTGAAAAGCTGGCAGTCTGATTTTAAGTGGTTGCTGCAGCATTAGTGCGTGGAGCTGCTGTGTAAGTGTGCTGAATGTGTGCAGTGTAATAGTGTTCGTGCGCGAGGCAAATCCGTTAGCGCAATGTATAAGTTATTGTTTTAAAATGGCGGCTAATGTGTGGTATGCGGCTGTGGCGGAATATCCGTAGCTGTTTTGTGGTGTTTTGAGTGTTTCTGGTGGTGTTTTGTGTGTTTAGAGTCCTGTAGCCTCATTTTCGTTTTGTTCGGCGGACATTTTTTCTCTTGCTTAGGGGATTTTCGGATGTTTAAACTCCGAAATTTGGACTTAAATCAGGGTGTTACTTTACTTGGAGTGGTCCTGGGTGCACCACCTTGCTGTGGGTAAGCTTTTTATATGTTGTGTGTATTTATTGTGTTTGTAATGTGTTCGGGGTCGCGTGGTTGTGTCCTTGTTTTCGAATCTCGTAGGTTTTTTTCGGCAATTCCGTAGGTGTTTGGTGGTGTTTTGCGTCTTTAGAGTGCTGTAGCCTCGTTTTCGTTTGTTTCGGCTGCCATTTTTTCTCTTGCTTAGAGAATTTTTTAGTGTCTAAACTCTTTTATTTTGAGTTAAATTGAGGTGGATGCTCCTTCTTGCTGTAGGTAAGCTTTTTATGTATGTGTTGTATGTATTTATTGTGTTTTTCATATTTTTCATTTCCGCGGGTTACGTCCGATTTTTTGCGAGGTCGTAATTGGTCGTAACGTGTCTCATACTTTTTTGCAAGGGCTGCTGTTGCTGGGAAGGAGCACCTTCGGCGCTCCTTGCCAGCAACTGTGGCCCTCGCGAAGCCCGCAAGCGTGAGCAACGGCTTGCCTGCTCACAACTATATATGTGATAATAGTGTATATAGTACAATAGTATAGGGTTGGTGTTCCTTTTCTGATTAAATATTTACTTTTAAAAGTGACAGTAATATTATGATGTTAAATCAGCATCTAAGCAGCAGCATAAAATGTCAACTGATAAATGGAAACAAAATAATATTCTTTTATCCCAGGAAAGTCAATTTAAAAGTGAAAACATTGACTTATGGGCACTAAACGGAGCCTGATTGTCATTCATATACTAGAGAGAGCAAACCAGTTAGATGAATATAGGATGTAATTTGATTCCCACATAGGAGTCCGTTTAGCAAAAACCAGGGATATTCCTTCTTCTGACATTTACATTTAGAAAATTAATAATTCACTGTGATGAATTGGTCCCTGGCACTGAAAATTCATCTCCATTGTTAAGCCACAGGGTGGTACTGATACATCACAGCGTAAAACTAGTGCATATCTCAGTGGCAGCCCAATGAAGCACTGCTAAATAATGTATAATCTACAGCTGTGACAGCACTTTGATGATGGTGAATCATACAATTATTCATCATGGGAGGGGGTGAATGAGGTGGAAAAGGATAAAGCCTCAAGTGGTTGCTAAAAATGTTAATAATGCATTTTTATTATATCATGCCCTCTAAATGTTTAAGTATTTAAAGTGACACAGCAGGTGTTCCTAATATGAGATATATGACAACTATCAGTAATAAAAAGTGCTTTCTTCATTTATGTTATTTTAAAAAAAAATCTTACAGTAATCTTACATTGAAGTTTGCAATATTTAACTCAATTCAACCTTCTGATGCACCCATCAAGGATTGACTACACTGTTGCATTACTACCAATATTTCTCAGTACTCCCTGGAGCTCTTCAGTGAAAGTCATGTTGAAAACATGAGGCTGCACTCAGACCCCAGGGAGTGATTTATCTAAACAATAGGATTTGAACTTTAGAGAATAATCAGTAATTATTAGCAATAATAGCCCCATTAGACAGACAGTGCATTCAGTCCATGGTGGGTGGATTAATACGGCTGATTGACAGCAAAAGTTACAAGATTCAAAGTAAGAATACTGTAAGAAAATGCATTAATAAATAACGTACTTACCTATTATTGCCTACAAATGTTTAACTATACCTTATTTGGAGCACTATGTCACTTTGAATTTAAGTCAGATCAATATTGTATTATGTGTATAATATTCCACAAAATTCAAAATGTAATTTTCTTTTAAAAATGTAGTGGTACAGTTGTCTAACAAATGGAGCTAGTTGTTATAACAGCAATATTCAATATTAAATTAACTTTCACAAATTCCTCCTCCAGTTTGTCTCCACAATGTTAAGGTTATCAATGGTGAGATGAAGTTAAGCTAAGAAAAGTGTCCAAAGGGCTTTAACAACAATCCGATTAGGTAAGAGGACAAACAATCATTTGTAGGCTGCCCCCACATAAAAGGCGCGTTGTCAAGGGAAACCAGTTTAATACAGAAAGTCTCCAGTCAATGGAGAGAATTGTGTTGATATAATGTTGTGCCTTAAAAAGTAGCACTGTCTGCTAGACAAAGCGTCCTTAAATAACCATATAGAAGCTGAGACTAGCAGCATCTGATCTTCGAAGAAAAGTTTTAAATAATTGAATATGCATTTTATTAATGATCAATGTAAATATCTAGCATCTGTGGGCATTCGCTTGGCCTTTAAATTGATTGCAAGTTTAATTTACTTTTATATGCTAGCATAGACAACATAACATTTCTGGGGGGGTGGGGGTTCGCGCTCTTGACTCTCTGGAAGTTGAGCAATGCAAACCAATGCTGGCAGGGTCACTGCTCTGTGATACATGCTCAATGGTGCTCAGCTCCTTGCAAAAATGTAATTCTTACCACATCTATCTGTGCAAGTATGGAAGACGGTACTCACCTAAACACGAAAGCTTTGTGTTAACTGGTCAGTGCAGTGTAAACTGAATCCAGGAGAAAGCTGTCCTATCAATCATAGCCTTCACCATATAGACTCACAGCACAGGCATGCTCTCGGCAGTCTGTTATTACTCATGCAGCATCTAGTGGGCAGGATGTACTGATATGAAAACATGGTTTTAAAAGTTAGATTTGTATCTGTTATTAGTGCAATTAAAAAATAGATAATTTTCACATACAATCTTGTGTCCTTTCACACCGTGAAGAGCACTTACAGTGAGGTAAATGGCCCTTTAAACAATCAGAAGTATATGTACTTTGTAAAGTATAATTAGTAGGACGAAGACTCCATGCAACCCACTTTTTACATGTTCAGGCACTGAAGTATTTGGCACCATAGGCACATGTAAATATGTGCACTGTCCCCAACACACACATACACTATTCCTGCAGCCTCATTAAATTCGAGCTATGTGTTAAAATGTAGCCCCTTTACGTTGAAAGTAGGACTTACTAACTTACTTAAATTAGCCCCGTAAATGTACCTGCAGACGACTTAAGCCACAGGACGGATAAAAAATGCCTATAGGACATGAAAGTGGAACTTCGCAGCCCGCAAATCCTTGAGGAGGGGGGTAATGATGAAGAGGGGGGTTGAGGAGGGGGGTTGAGGAGGGAGGATGAGGAGGATGATGATAAGGGAGGGGGAGGGAAAGAGAAACAAGGGAGGGGGAAAGAGACACAGGGGAGGGAGAGGGGGAAGAGACATGGGGGATGGAGAGACAAGGGGGGAAAGAGACACAAGGTGATTTGAGTAAAAGCCGAGGGGGGCTTTTTCAGCCCTAAAAAAAGGGCTGAAAAACTCGGCTTATACTCGAGTATATACGGTAATTATCTGTACATTGTGATTAGTTACTCTTTTACCCAATCAATAAAAAAAACTATTTTTCTGTATTCTGATTGGCTGAAGGGGGAAAAAGTGGAGGAGCCCAGTTATTTTTCTTTTATAGAAAAGCAATGTTATTTTTTTAAGTGGAGGCTCTTTCTGTTGGCTGGAATCAGACGGATTTCTTCTATCAACATGGATGTGTCCGCTTATCCAAGGACAAAGACTTAAAATTAGGGCACTTATAAGCATCGCTGGAAGGTCATCAAGGATGGTTATATATCAATAAAAGGATCATGAAAGTCCCCATATGTACTCTTAAAGGATGGAAAATCATGTGGAAAATGTAACAGCTCACGGCAGGGGTTTAGCTGGTGTTGCGAATGTTGAATTAACATGTAAGAATTTTTCTCATTGCTAGCACTCAGAGCCTTACGAGAACACATATGATGCTTGATAACTCTTATGGAGCCAAGTAATAGCATTTTTGGTAAAATCTCCTCTAGCAGCAGGGAATAGTTCTTATGTAGTGGTCACTATTAATGGTTTATTGTACATGTAAGGGTTTGCTGGGGTTGGAATGTAATAGCTACATAGAGCCCTACTTGAAAAGGTCACTTGCAAGATTCCTTCTGTGAGTCATGTATAAATGTTAGGTACTGGGGCTGATTGGTCCCAGTGGGTATGGTTAGCACTAAAGAATGGATGTTGTGGCCTGATGTAGTACTGGCTCACTTGAAGGTTCTCAACTCTTGCAAGAATAATTCTTCTATTAACTGTTCATAAGTTTGTTCTGTGCAGGGGCTGTGCTGCTTCCTCAATTAACACACTGTTCACGTAGGTGTCTAGAATATGTAAAAAACAAGAGGGAAGGGAGAGAGAGAGCGCACAAGCTCCTAGTGTAGATCAATAAAAAACTGCTGTGGTTTTTACTTTCAACTGTTTGTGGCTCTCACCTGGAGAGACCTCAAATGTTATGAGGTATAGAGATTGCATTCAATATAATCTCCACACGAAATGTCATTATTCTTCACCTCCGGCAAATAGATCCCAGTCTCCTTATTGCTAGTGTACATTAATTAAAGTGCATGCACTATACATAAAAAATGGAGTATAATGTAATGTGGTAAAGTATATCTATAAATTATTAATGGGATGGTAAAGATGAATAGCCTAGAGGATCTGACAATGTCATTGCTGTGTATATGGTGTATTACACAGTAACTCCACGTGAGGCTTAATATGGTCCCAAAAAATGTTTTGCAAATAATTTACTATGTACTGATATCAATTAATAATAATAAGATCTGTAAAACAAAGGATATTATAAATAATACAATGATGATATAAAAAGGATAAATGTACGAAAAAAGTACTAAAACACGTTTCGCTGCTCCTGATGCAGCTTCTTCAGTTAGAAATATCTTACAAATACATACAAAAAATATACATATGTATACATATAGAGTTATGCACACATATATTTAAAAATTGTATACATATTTGAAAACTCTCACTTAAAGTATCTGTAACAAATCTTCATTTACTATACATTATAAATCAAAATGATGGTTTCCTGTATTTTCCTATCAAAAAATAATTAAATAGTTTTTACATATTGGTCAGAAAAGCACTGGAAAGTAGTTTTACTGCCTTGGCAGTTATTATATATTTATTTCAGTATGCAAAGATTATATGATACATTTAAAACAAATAAGGCATATTAACAGGAATCAAGCTATTATTCTTAGGATGGAATGTTTCAGAGTTGTACATATTTTACTGCTATTTTTACTCTGACAGGTGCCATTCTAAAACTTTGTGCAAAAAAAATGTGGTAATGTAATTACTTACATATAAATAAAATATATTATTTCTGTGAAACGTGAAGATTTCTGGCAGGTGACTGTCATAGCTATCTTGGAGAAGCTCATTTTTTAGTTAATTATATATATCCTCAAAAAGTAATATGTAAATCCAGTATTTCAAATCAATTGTGGACCATGCTCTTTTTCATTTAATTGCAATGTCCTGGATCATTAGTAATAATGATATCATGAGCTTGGTTCCCTATACAGACAATGTGTAAAAATAGTTTGGTCCTCTATACAGACAATGTGTAAATATAGTTTAATAGTAGTTTAATAAAACTTTAAAGGACTGCGGTCATATTTTTAGAAATGTACTCTTTTTAAAATAGGTAATCTGCTTTTAGAATGTAAAATATAGACCATCTGAATATGACCTTTTATATAAAATGATGGTACTGAAGAATATACCATTTTGGTTTCAGCATCTTCACAGACGAGTTCCACAGGTTTTGAGAGTTCTGTAACCCAGCAACAAAGATTTTTCTTCATTTGGTCTTCTGAAAGGTATTACCTACTACATCCAATTTGCTTGTCCCTAGGATCAACATAGCAATCTGTAGTTTTCTATACTTTTACATATAAAGTTACAAAATGTAAGGCTGTGGCTACTTATTTATTTCTGATTTCTAAAACCATTATTTACCTTATCATTCCATTATTTTTCAGCTCCTTTATGCTATTGTGTGACTCAATATGCTAATCTGTGGCTTGGAGCGCTTAATAAGGGTGATGCAGGGGATATAACCACAAGGTAGCCTTGGGGGGGGGGGGGCTGTTTTGATACAGCCAAGACAGACAAACAGATTATAATCCTGATTAGCATTTTAGTTGTTGCTTAATCCTAATTAGCACATCAAAACAGCTAATTCACATTTGGAAGCTGCGTATTTCCATAAGAGTAGCTCAGAAAAAGTTGATTATCTTGGGAATTATGCATTTTAGTATTAAATTGATGGATCATGAGCTTCTAATTTCACAGCTCAGAATTAAACTGAGGAGAAGAGGGAAAATAATCAAATTAAGCAGATATCAAATATGCAGTGGATGTAAAGACTATATTTAAGGGACTAGACATGGAAGAAGAATGTTGGACAAAAGTTTGTGACATTGTCCAGAAAACAGCAATGAAGAAAATCATCAACAGAAAGAAAACTTAGAAGGCAAACTGGCTGTCTGACTAGGCTTTGAAAGTAGCCCAAGAAAGAAGGAAAGGGAAAGGTAGAGGAGATAGGAAAATATTTGCACAACTGAATGTTGAATACTAGAGGAAAGCAAGAAGAGAAAAGGAGACTTTCTATAATGAGTGATGTAAAGAGATATAAGAGGATGAACAGAATGAGAAAGTCATGAGATCTTTATAAGAAAATTGGGGATCTCAAGGAAACCTTTCATGCCAATGTGGGCATGATAAAGAAAAAATGGGATCAGGTAAAGAAGAGATGGAATGAATGCACAGAAGTTATATACAGGAAGCCAGACATCTTGGAGAGTGAAGTGAGATGGGCCCTAGGAAGCCTTGATGATAACAAGGCTGCAGAAGTTGATGGAATCCTTGCTTAACTGTTCAAAATCCTAAAAGATAATGGTGTGAAAGTGTTGCTTGCCTTATGACAACAAAGTTGGAAAACAATAGATTGGAAAAGGTCAGTGTATTTTGAAATCTCCCCCAAAGAAAACAGTCCCAAAGAGTGATCTAAATATAAAACAATGGCACTCATTTCACATGCCAGCCAGTTAATGCTTAAGATCCTGCAAGCTCGACTCCAACAATATATGGAACAGGAACTACCAGATGTGCAAGCCGGGTTCTGTAGAAGAAGAGGCACAAGAGATCCAATTGCCAATGTTCGAGAAAGCAAAATAGTTCCAGAAAAACATTTACCTCTGCTTCATAGAGTATTCTAAAGACTTTGACTGTGTGGAACACAACAGAATGGGTCAAGTTCTTAAAAACATGAGGGTACCAGCCATCTCATCATCCTCCTGAAGAATCTGATTGTGGACCAAAAAAACACGGTCAAAACTAGATATGGAACAATTGAATGGTTCAAGATCGGGAAAGGAATACTTTATTTATTCATATACTCGGAACACATCATGCATAAGGCCGGGCTATATAAATCCAAAGCCAGAATTAATATTGCTGGGAGTATTATCAACAACCTCAAATGATACTACTCTGATGGCTAAAAGTGAGGAGGAACTAAAGGACCTACTCATGAGGGTGAAAAAAGAGAGTGTGCAGAAGCTGGATTTGCTGCACAAACTTAAAAAGAAGAGGGTCATGGCAAACAGCAATCTCATTCCCTGTCAAATAAATGGGGAAGAAGTGGAGGCAGTAACAGATTTTATTTTCCTGGGCTCCGATATGTCTGCATATGGTGAATGCAGTCATGAAGTTTAAAGACATTTTGCTTCTGGCAGGAAAGCTATGGCAAGCTTGGGCAAACTATTAAATTACCTCAAAAGTCTGCATTAGTAGAATTATGGTATTCCCATTAGTAACATATGGATGTGACAGCTGGATAAGAAAGAAGGCAGAGTGCCTTTAAATTGTGGTGTTATAAAAAACTTGGACTGCAGGAAATTAAACCGAACTGTTCACTGGATCATGAGGCTAAAGCTAAAATATTTTGGCCATATCATGAGAGGAAGGATTGCCTAGAGAAGACTCAGATGCAGGGAAAGATTGAAAGCACACAAAGAAGGGAATGGCAGAGAAGGAAATAGGGCCAATGAGAGTTGGATACGACCGAATGACTAAACAAGCAACAATATATAACAATTTTTTCATCCTCTTTAAGAATGTTAAAAAAAAAAAACATTGATTTGGGTTGACAGGATCCTTTAAATAAAAGGAAAGCACACTTAGGGGAATTTACAAAGCACCTCAAATGTATCTCACATTATATCCTGATTTACTATGTATTATTTCCTATGGGGAAAAAATAGCCCTTCTCTCAGATGAGAAAGTGTTTAGTAACACCCCTCCCATTGTTTATATGTCATAGACAATGAGTATAGATTACTTTTCTGGCATAATCAATGCCACCCCAAAATGAAGTAGTTTTTTCGTTATTCTAAAAGAGCATGAAATATTAGCTTTACATATTATTATCTATTTGATTCTAAAATGAATAATTCCTGAGATAACCATTTTCTGATTTACTCATGTAAATTATCAACTTCTAAATACTAAGTTACAGTGATGTGCAAATTAGGAACACAATCTGCTTGTCCACCCTTATGACGCTCCCTGAGCTGCAAGTTAGCATATTGAATAAAACAATTGCATAAATGAGCTACACAATCAATGCTTCATATCTTCTCAAGACTCCTACTGATAATGACTAAAAGTAATAAAGCTAATATCAAACTGAGTTTGTAAACATAGATGTGCACTATTTTAATCAAAAAATTTATGAATATAAAGTTTCTCACTAATAAGAAAAATATAAATAAGATTCTATACAAACAAAGATCTTAGTAAAGCTAACTGCATTCCCATGGCACATAATTCACATTTGGCTTGATACAAAAGATAAATTATTGCTTATTTTTTATCTATTATCTAAAGAGTAATCATTGCTTTCTTTGTTTATTTTATTGTGAAAACTGCAAAGTGGTTCGCTACTGAATGAATAAGGATAAAGGTTTCTTTTACATTTTTCAAATTGATAAAAAATTGAATTACATATAGCGGCGCTCATTGCCTAAGTGCTACGATTTAACTGCGTAGCGAGGCGAGCCGCAGGCGCTCATTGCTGGCAAGTCTCGAGTAGCGATTAGAGCCGTTAAACACGTCACACGCACGACTTAAAAAAAAAAAACACCTCGGAACCAACCTTAACATAACAAACACCCACAAGCACTAAGAATACGACTATAACGGCCGACCCACGCGCAACTAAAAACAGTGAAAACACACCAAATACTCACACAAACTACATAAAAAGCTTACCCATAGCAAGGGGGGGGGGCACCCAGGACCTCTGAAAGTGAAGTTACACCTCCATTTAAGTCCAAATTGCCGAGTTCAGACACACAAAAATCCCCTAAGCGAGAGAAAAAATGGCAGCCGAAAAAAGCGAAAAAGAGGCTCACAGCCCAGCCACGTACAAATTACCCAAGAAGGGATCCGAGATAAGCTCGGAAACCTGCATTAACCCCAGGGGATCCGAGATAAGCTCAGAGCCCTGCATTAACCCCACATTAATCATCGCAGTGGAGGTCCCGATTGCACGCGATCGGGGACCCCCGCTGCAATCAAAATTCAAAATTCCTGCGTTACAGGTCCTTAAAGGACCGTAAAGGTCCTTAAAGGACCCATTGTAAAAGAAAAAAAATATACACTGTCACCCTGTCAATCATGGGGGTCAATACAGACCCCCATAAAACCCTCATTAACCCCCTCACTCATTGGGGTCAATATAGACCCCCATAAGCCCTTCATTAAGCCTGTCACTCATGGGGGTCAATACAGACCCCCATAAGCCCTTCATTAAGCCTGTCACTCATGGGGGTCAATACAGACCCCCATAAGCCTCTATTTAACCCCATCAGTCCCATAAGGGTATATTAATACCATTATGGGCCTGTTACAACACTACATTAACCACATAAGTGCCCTGATGGTCCTCAAGGACCATCATGACACTAAGTATAAACACTATACTGCACTATACCCCCCAATAAAACATTAAATATCAACTAAACACCCTCTACACTAACCTATTAACACCTACACTACCTATCCCCTATTAACCCCCGCCACTCTAATTACAGAAAATAAAAAAGCCTAAAGTCACACAAAAAAATCTACATTACATGAAATAAAAAACCCAACTCACAAAAAAAATAAACTACATTACAGAAAATAAAAAAACCTAAGTCACAAAAAATAAAAAAAGGAACATTACAAAAAATAAAAATAAACATTACAACCCGGGGGGGGGGGGGGGGGGGGTTGTAATGTTTTTTTTTATTTTTTGAGGGGGCCTCACTACAGAAAAAAAAAATACACACCTGAAAAGGAAATACATATAATGCATACAATACAAATACAATACAAATACAATACAATACAAATACATACAATTACAATACAATACAATTACATACAATACAATACACCCCTATCTAATATACATTACACAATCTATCTAAATACATACCATCATCTAATATACATGCTATCTATATAATAATACATCCCTAATCTATCTAAATAAATAACACAATCTAATATACAATACATGCTATGCTATCTATATAAAACACATACCCCTAGCTAACATACAATAAATGCTATCTATATATAAACTAATCTAATTCTAAGCTAAAATAAAATAATTAAGACCACTTACCTTTGCAGATGTCCATTGAGATCAGCCACCTACTAAAAAAAAAAAAAAATAGTGCAACACATTTACAGTTCTAAAATAAACATTCTATACATTCTAAATCTTCTACTCACCTTTCCGGCATGTCCCGTCCTTATTCTTTTAATCCTTCTCCAGCGCGGCACCTGTTAAAAAAAACACAACACTAATACACATACATCAAAATAAAATAAAAATATATATATACTTACATCCGCACTCCCGGACATCCCCGACGCTAATGAGGCTCCAGGAGAATGTCCGGAAAAAAATAAGCAATGGCGCCTTCTGATTGGTTGAAAACGCTGTCTATCAAATTCACCCAATCAGGAGGCGCCAATGTGTGAACCAATCACAAAGGGATACACCCTAAAATCCCACTCTGATTGGATGATGCACCTGTCAATCTTTATTTAAACCAATCACAAGGCGCAGATGCCTTCAGCCAATCACAATGGAATACACCCCCACAGGGTGATTGGTTGGAGCCTCTGCGCATTCTGATTGGTTGCACTGACAATAGCCATTCACAATGGAATACACCCTCACGTACTGATTGGTGAAGGATTTGCGCATTCTCATTGGCTCCTGTTAATATCAATGAATATTACAGCCAATGGGAAGGCGCAGATGTCTTCACCAATCAGTACGTGGGGGTATATTCCATTGTGATTTGCTATTGTCAGATGGCTGATGGCAATAAAGCCTTAGGATTGGTTCAAATAAAGATTGACAGGTGTGTTATCCAATCAGCGTTGTATTTTGGGGTATATACTTTTTTCATTGGTTTACAATTGGGGTCTTCTCATTGGCTGAATTTGATAGACAGCCTTTTCAGCCAATCAGAAGCCGCCATTGCCAATTTTATTCTGGAACACTCCATAGGAAGGTCATTAGAGTCGGAGACATTCGCCAGGGCAAATGTGTGTCGTTTTTTTTTATTTTATTTTTTTAATGCGCGGATGCTTCCCGAGAAGAACACCAGGAGGCCGGAGACATCGCGGAAAGGTAAGTATAATGTAGATTGTGTTTATTTCACTTTGGTTTATGTTTACTAATGTAATGTTTTTTATTACAGGAGCAGCGCCGGACAAGACTCAAACATGGAGGACGGAACATGGATGACGTGACATGCTGGGACGTGACATGCTGGAACGGGACATGCTGAAAAGGTGAGTATAATATTTAGAATATTTAGAATGTTTAGAATGTTTTGTTATTTCATGTAAACGTGTTGTATTATTTTTTTTTATCTTTTTTACTGTAGGTTGCTGATTTGAAGAAACATCTCAAAGGTAAGTGGTCTTAATTATTTTATTGTAGCGTAGAATTTGGGTAGCTATATATAGATAGCATGTACTGTATATTAGATAGATAGACAGATAGATAGATAGATAGATAGATAGATAGATAGATAGATAGATAGATAGATAGATAGATAGATAGATAGATAGGGGGATGTATTATTAGATAGTATTGTATATTAGATAGTGGGATGTATATTACATTATATAGTGGCATGTATATTAGATAGTGGCATGTATATTAGATAGTGGCATGTATATTAGATAGGGGTGTATTGTAATTAATTGTATTGTATTGTATTTAATTGTATTGTATTGTATTTTATTTAATTGTATTGGATTGTATGTATTATATGTATTTCATTTTCAGGTGTGTAATTTTTTTTTAAATTTTGTAGTGGGGGGGGGGTTGTAATGTATTTTTTTTATTTTCTGTAATGTTCCTTTTTTATTTTTTGTGACTTAGGTTTTTTTTTTTTGTAATGTACATTTTTGGTGATTTTAGTTTTTCTTATTTTATGTAATGTAGATTTCTGCTTTTGGATGAATTTAGTTACTTGAGGCACACAGTACACTCACATTGTGTGACAAACAGCATTTCAACACTTTCTTTTATTGACCGTCATATTTTGACGGGCAAGTCGCTAGTATATATATATATATATATATATATATATATATATATATATATATGAAGATTGAGGTAGCTGTGAGTGTCCAGCAATCCAGGTGAATGAT
Source organism: Discoglossus pictus (assembly GCA_027410445.1). NCBI lineage: Eukaryota > Metazoa > Chordata > Amphibia > Anura > Alytidae > Discoglossus > Discoglossus pictus. Next base: position 458,676,631 of record CM050163.1, on the reverse strand, counting down.
CAGAGTATTGCAGTAAATAGTGATACCTTTTTTATAGGTCAAACGTATTCATAATGTGGCGACTAGCTTTCGAGAAAAGATCCTCTCTTTATCAAGTCAAAAAGCAAAACACCTTAACTGGGTCAAATAAAAGGCTTGCGTTTTTTTAAATGTGACACAATTAAGGGGTTAACAACTCCCCCCAACACTCAAGTTTTGCTTTTTGACTTCATAAAGAGAGGATCTTCTCTCAAAAGCTTGTCGCTATATTATGAATAAGTTTGTCCAATGAAGAAGGTATCACTATTTACTGTAATACTCTGATTATTCAACTATATATATGCAATTTATGTTTACCAACTATGATTAATTAATAATTGTAAATAAAAGAATGTTTTCTGGAACACAATACAGTCTCTTCAATTACTGCATAAGATACTGTGTTATTGAATCAACTAATTATTTTTTAGTATTTACATTTTGGGCGACTGTCATGAAAACAAAGGACACAGCAGAGATTCCTGTTGGGATAGAATTTAAATCTATAGATAGTAACACATACTTAATCAATTTAAAGTTATTAAAAAACATTTTTTACAGTAAACTTACACTAAAGTTTTTTAATTTTTACTTGTCAATAACCTTACTGATTCACTCCGCAATTTTTTGTTTTATATATGTACTAAGCTAGTCATTGCTTCAGATAATTAGTCTATGGGTGTCTGCATGCATATTTTTAGAGCCTGAGAGTGATTGTTAGAAAGAATGTGAGCATGTGCATTGTCTAACCCAAAATAAGAGCTTATATATATATAATGTTTTATTGTTCACAGGTTCTATGTGGGTATCTATATTTTTTTCACCAAGTATTTTTACCAGCTGTTGAAATAGCACAAATTAAACTGCAGTCTTTGGAGTTGAATGTTACTGGTTCAGGTTCCCATAACTGTTGTTTAAAAAACAAGAAATATGTTATTTAGGTTATATAATAAATTAAACTAATTCCAGGAGGTTACATTTTAGGTGCCATGCAGTTCTATAGATGGGGGATAGCACATGGCGGAATCCCTCTTGTTTTCTGCTCACAGCAAGTAAAAGAGGGAATTCCCAGAGTTCCCCTTTTACTGAGCTGAGCGTGTGGTAAGAGGGTATCCCTGGGTTCTGTAGGTTTAGAGTTTCAGGGGATCCCCAAGGTAATTGGGTGTTGGGGGCTTATGAGGGGAGTTGTTAACCCCTTAATTGTGTCACATATAAAAAAGCAAGCCTTTTATTTGACCCAGTTAAGGTGTTAGATTGATTAAAGTGTCAGATCTGATGCTTGTTTGCTTCTCAGATGCGTTGTTATGCCTCTATGAGATGGACTCACGTAGGATTTTTGGACAATCTGAGGACTTACAAGCAATCAGAGGGTAAGGTGTATCACTCGAATAATAGCTTGTGATGGGCTGGTGACACATTTTAATGGGACAGCTAAACGTGGATTCCAATTTTGTTTTTTTTTACACCATTTAGAGTTTACGTCTGGTAGGGTTATTTTTTGGTAGTGATTTACGCATCTACTTGACTTGTAAATCAGCAAATCTGATTAATGGAATAAAGCCCTATATCTATAAATAACCCTGACACTATGCTTTGTGAGTGACAAATAATAGTTGTGCTACTTCAATGTAGTTATTTATAATACAATAGTCATACAGTTTAAATGACCACTGCCATAGATATAAATGTACTCTTGGGAAGAACTGCACTTGAAAACAGGAAAAATGTTCAGTAAAAAATTGTAAAAAAATAAAACGTCTAATTTATTACTTTTTAATTTTAATTACGCTGCTGTGGTATCAGCCTTTTTGTTTTAAGCAGATCAACATCCTGATGTGGGAGGAGACTTATAAATGCCAGTTCTCTAAACAGTAGCAAAGGTATGTTCGCTAGTTTATAAGGACACACCCTCCATAGAAAGTAACAGACAGCAGCAAACAAGAAAACAAAATGAAAAATCCAGTAAATTATTATTGCACAATAGTTGCAAAATGCAAAAGTTATCATTATTTTTAATTTTTCTTATTTCTAAAAGCATTTTTTGCATTATCATGTTTAACTAATAATACATATAGAAAAAATAGACCACAGTGTTTTTTTAAAGTTTAATCATCATTTTGGCAATTTGTTTCTATATGTTTTTTATTAACTAAACATGATAATAGGGAAAAAAATTGGTCGAAAGGAAAAAATAGACACACCTGTCTGGTACTTTCTCTGGAGGGTATGGCCTTGTAAACTAATGACCTTCCTTAAATTCCTGCTGAGAGTACTGGGACATGTAACAGCATCATGATTGTGTAGACAGTCACATCCTGTGTAATCCTTGATTTAATTACAGCAGCAGTATAATTGCATATAGCAAGATAATAAATTAGAGGCTGTATAATTTTTTACAGTCTGAAAAAATGTTGTACATTTTCAAGAGTATTTCTTCAAAACAGAATATTTTAAAGATTTGACCACAGTGACCCTTTAATCATATGTTACATGTGTATCCTCAAATGTAATACATCAATGTGCAATAGCGCAAAACTGATCTCTCTCTTTTTAAGGCTATATTTTTCATCTTTTTCTTTTCCATTTCCATTTAAAATCTATAGCAGTCATAGTGTGGATTGGAAAATATAAATAATATTTAGTTAATTTCCTAAAATCGTTATAAAAATCTAATTGCAAACGTAAGTAAGAGCATCAGAACAATCTGTCAATCTACTGTGTGCACTCGGTAATGATTTATCTTGTACTTTTAAATGAAAAAAATACATTTTGCTCAAAATAATAATATATGTAATATCAATCACTACAATAGGATGCACATTTATCATGTATTCAATATGTTTTTGAAATAGCAATGATTTTTATATACATATTATTTTGGGAACTAAGTCTAGAACTAAAGTGCATATATTCCTTTAAATCTTTTAGGTTTAAGGTCACAATAATATTTTCAAAAAAATAATATAAAACTATATGACATTAAGAAAATGTACAAGTGGTGGAAAGTGGAAAAAATGAGAAGTAACACAGTATGTTACATTTAACTGTAAAGGTCAGCAGTATTCAGATATATTTTCTTATGATGTTAAACTTAAATATTACATGAATTATAGAAATATAAGCAATCAAATAGAGGCTGTTTAAAAAATATTTTTTTGCTATGCATGATCTGTTACTGCCATCTGGTTCATCATATGCATCAAGAAAAGCTGCTGATCATACTTCATTTTTTAAGATATGTTAAGAAGGAGTACAAATCAGGCAATATATGGCATACCTCCTTCTCACCCCTAACATTATTATAGGTAATAATTTAAAAAAATAGAGACAAGACAGCATAGGAGCAATGGAAAGCAAATGCATTCATTTTTTTAAGACCATCCCAAAAACCAGGGCCTCCATTCAATTGAGCAAATGTTAGTTACTGGAGCCCATAATGTAGCCCGTCAAAATTGTAACTCCAACTAAGCTAAGCCTTTGATATGTCAAGCCCGTAAATGTTACAATTGCAAATCGCTATTCAATTGCTACAATTCCTCAAGCCCGCAATTGTTTTCACACGCGTTAATGGCAAATGTAGATAGGACTCGTAAGGGGGTTAAACACCTGTTCGAAGCACTGTAAATGCAAATTAAAAATCAATACCGCACTTTAAAAAACGGGGAAAGCGAGGAAAGACATTAGAATTAATTGCACAACAGTCTCAAGCTCGCAAATCTGCAATAAAAAATATTTATTTAACATTTTATTTCAGTGTTATATATATCTCGGTAATCAAGGAGTTAATACATATCAGACAACCCACATGGACTAGAACAGTAACGTCTTTCATTTTTAATATTTTGTACATTGCCGGATTGCAAGTCAGATTGCATATCAGACTTCTAAACACTAACTGATTGACATTTAGCCTCCATGTTTTACTGACGTCATTATGATGGTCTCATTTATTATTGGCTGTTTCTAAATTGGTAGTTACGCCCTTGAAATACTTACAGGTGCATGGTTTATGGTTTAGGCTTTTCGCCAGGTAGCTGCAGGCTTGATCAATTGAATCGCTCTGTACTGTTGCAAATTTCAAGCCCTCAGACTTATGGCCGGTATGCAGTCAACTGCGGGCTTGCAACTGAATGGAGGACAAAGTTTAATATCAGTACTCAATGTAAGTTCTGCATGGTACTATACACATAGTACTAGTATCCCTATGCCTCACATATTGAGAATCATTAACCTGTAATAACATATACAAATGTTTGCACAAATATTAAAGAACATTTGGCAAACATTTTTATATTTTCATTGTATTCATATTTTAAATTGACATGATTTTGAGAATTTTAATATATGAATTTTATATCTAGTTGAAACCGGGCAAATGATACGCACTGCAAGGTATGTTTTCTAGTATCTTGATTTTCTTTAGTCAAACCTTTGCTATGCCCCTCTAGACTAAATAAAGATTAGTGAAAGGTATGCAACAAACCCTGGTTAAAGACTAAGGTCAAGATTCCATAAGAGCCTATTATTGTTATTATTAATACAGATTTTTGTTAAGCGCCAAACTATTCCATAGCGCTGTACAGGGGTTAAATACAAAGACAAAATATCAGAAAGTAGCAGAAAGTAGCCATGTTTTTGTGTTTTAAATCTTACATACACAGTGGGATTTTCAAAGCACTTTAGAAGATTAAAAACTTGCAAACTTACAATCTAAAAGGATAAAAAAAAAGTGAAGCGCCATAAGTTTTAACATGTTAAAAACAAAAAATACCCCAGCACTCACATTCTAACCATTACAAAAACTTAACAAGTCTTTTCTTTCTGAGACTTACTAAGTCTCCCCCCCCCCCATTATGAGCAACTATGTATAATGAGATCATGAGACTATAAGGTAAGTGTGAAGACTTGCGACAAAGGACAAAATTGTTACCGTCTAAGACTGAGCAAAGGCCTTTTGAACAGTAGTAAAGTCCTCACTATTATTAATTTTGTACCCTTCCCTAAGGGAATAAAATAATAAATAGTGTATGTGAGGCAGTTTATGACCCACTCCACCCAACGCACTACCATGGCATTAGTTTAATAAAGTTCAGAGATTCTACAGGACCACATTGATAAAATACCCATGGGGATCTATAAGCTTCCCATTTTGCCTAACCCCCATTGAGGACCATAGGACGCTCATGGTTATTTATCTCTATGATAATTCTCAAGGACCCCCAAGTCCCCAGGCATGGGGGGCAGCAGCTAATTGGGAGCTATTGATTTACTCAGACAAGTAAAGTGTGTTTTTTTTTTCCTGTGTGCAGTGATTTGGTACAGGTGAGAGGGGGAAATTTTTGCCTGGGTTAAGTTTGAATTTAAATTTGGGCCTTGTGTCTGACTGTTTGCATCTGATTTACCCAGACAAGTAAATTGTGTTTTTTTCCCTGTGTGCAGTGATTTGGTACAGGTGAGAGGGGAGTGTTTTTGCCTGGGTTAAAATTGCATATAAGTTTGGGCCTTGTGTTTGGAGCTTAGGGAGGTTAATTTGTGGCTAAAAAAGGAGAGCTTGGGTTTTTTAGAGCACTGGACTGACTTCTCACTTGAGTACAATCTCTATAGCAGGGATGGATTGCACCTTAATGACGAGGGAGCTGCTGTGCTAGGGGAAAGGATGGTAGAACAGCTGAGGGAGTTTATAAACTAAGGGGTGGGGTGAATGGACTAGATAGATGTAATGGGGTAGTAAGTGTAGAGGTGGGTAAGGAATGAATTAACTAGTCATGTGGGAGGAGATGGCTGGAGGGTTAGTATAGTCAATAGGGAGGTACTGCAAAGTAACTCAAGTAGAGTGTCAGGCACTCCAGATATACAGACTCATAACATAAGGTGTATGCATACTAATGACAGAAGCTTGCCAGGAAAAATGGGAGGTAGAATTATTAGAAGTAAATGAGAAATGGGACTTAATAGGCATTATTGAAATATAACCTATTTAAAAAAGATAGGGGCAATGATAAAAGGGGAGGAGGGATTTGTCTGTATGTTAAGCCTGAATTTAAGCCTATAGTCAGAGAAGATATTGATGGTGGACCTAGTGATAAAGTTGAATGTTTGTGGGTAGAGTTAAATAGTGGAGCAGCAAATTCCAAAAGAATATTGGTAGGAGTATGCCATAAACCCCCAAATATAATTGAAAGTGAGGAAATGCAATTATTATTACAGATTGGAAATGCAGCTAAGCATGGGCAAGTTCTAATAATGGGAGATTTTAATTTATCCTGAAATAAACTGGATGAATGAAACCAGCAGTAGAGGTAAAAGGAGCAGGTTTGAGTACACTCAGAGATCATTATCTGTCCCAGGATGTACAAGAACCTACTAGAAATGAAGCTATCTTGGATTTAGTTATAACAAATGATATTGATATGGTTTCAAATGTTGAAATAGGGCAACCTTTGGGAAACAGTGATCACAACACAGTCTTATTTGAGATTGAATTAAAAAAACAGAACTGTAAGGGGCCAACAAAAACTCTGAATTTTAAAAGGGCAGATTTTAACAGTCTAAGGGCAGCAATAAAAAGTATTATATAAACATAAATGGACAACATTTAAATCCTTACAAAATATACATACACATTGGCATATACCATGTGGGGATAAAAGTAAAAGGAGCAAATCCCATCCAATGTGGCTTAGCAATGATTTAAAGATCAACATATTGAGTAAAAACAGGCATTTAAATTATACAAACAACAAGAGAGGACAGAGACTGCTTTACGGCGGTTCAACGAAATCAATAAGGCTTGCAAAAGCGCTATTAGACTGGCTACAATTAAAAATTAAAAATTAGTTGCAAAGGAGAGTAACACTAACCCTAAAAATAAATGTAAGTATATAAATTGGAAGAAGGCCAGGAAGGAAGCTATAGGAACATTACAATGTGAAACGGGTCATCTGACAATTAGTGATCAGGAAAAGGCAGATGAGCTAAATAGGTTCTTTTCTTCGGTATATACAAGGGAGGTACCGGTGGTTGGGTCACTGCACCATAATGGGGCTACACTACCATCACTAATTAATTGGTTAATGCAGGAAGACATACACGAGAGGTTGGAAAAAATAAATGTTAATAAAGCCCCAGGTGCTGAGGGAACTGGGGTCTGTAATAGCCAAACCATTATATCTAACTAGTGACTTGCCCGTCAAAAAATGACGGTCAATAAAAGAAAGTGTTGAAATGCTGTTTGCCACACAATGTGAGTGTACTGTGTGCCTCAACTATATAGACCCTCTAACACACTAATGAACGCATGTAATAACACTATAAGTGCCATGAGGGTCATTCAGGACCCTCATGACCCAAAGTGTAAGCACTACACCATTTTAACCCGGTCACTTATGGGGGTCTATCCAGACCCTCATAAGCCTCTATTTAACCGCATCAGTCCCATAAGGGTATATTATGACCATTATGGGCCTGTTACAACCCAACATTAATCACATAAGTGCCATGACGGTCCTCAAGGACCATCATGACACTAAGTATAAACACTACACTGCACTCTACCCCCCCAATTAAACATTTAATATCAACTAAACACCCTCTACACTAACCTATTAACACCTACACTACCTACCTACCCCCTAATAACCTCTCCCCACCACTGTAATTACAGAAATCAAAAAAACTAAAGTCATCAAAAATCTACATTACATAAAATAAAAAACCTAAAATCACAAAAAATAAAAAAAGGAACATTACAGAAAATAAAAAAATACATTACACCCCACCCCCCACTACAGAAAAAAAAAATACACACCTGAAAAGGAAATACATATAATGCAATTACATACAATGCAATACAATACAATACAATTACATACAATACAATACACCCCTATCTAATATACAACCCCCATATCTAATATACATCCCCCATATTTAATATACATCCCCCTACAACACTATGTAACTAATATACATCCCCCTATCTATCTAATACACAATAAATACTATCTATATACTATACATCCCGCTATCTATCTAATATACAGTACATGCTATCTCTATATAGCAACCCTAATTCTAAGCTACAATAAAATAATTAAGACCACTTACCTTTGAGATGTTTCTTCAGATCACCAACCTAGGGTAAAAAAAATAAAAAAAATTACTACAACACGTTTACATAAAATAACTAAACGTTCTAAATATTCTAATTATTCTACTCACCTTTCCAGCATGTCCCGTCCCAGCATGTCACGTCCTTTATGTTTGCTTCTGCGGTGCAGCCCCTGTTAAAAAAAAAACATTACGTTAGCACACATACATAAACATGGAACAAAGTAAAATAAACACATTATACTTACCTCCCCGCGATGTCTCCGGTCTCCTCGTGTTGTGCCACGGAAGCATTTGTGCTCTTAAAAAAAAAGAAAAAAAAAAAGACACACATTTGCCCTGGCGGATGTCTACGATGCTAATGAGCTTCTTACGGAGTGTTCCAGAATAAAATTGGCAATGGCGGCTTCTGATTGGCTGAAAACGCTGTCTATCAAATTCAGCCAATGAGAAGACGCCAATTGTGAACCAATGAGAAAGGGATACACTCCAAAAGCCCACGCTGATTGGATAACGCACCTGTCAATCTTTATTTTAACCAATCCGAAGGCTTTATTGCCATCAGCGAATCACAATAGAATACACCCCCACGTACTGATTGGTGAAGACATCTGCGCCTTCCCATTGGCTGTAATACTGATTGACATTGACAATAGAGAATGAGAAGGTGCAAATCCTTCACCAATCAGTACCTGGGGGTGTATTCCATTGTGATTTGCTATTGTCAGTGCAACCAATCAGAATGCGCAGATGCCTCCAGCCATTAACCCTGTGGGGGTGTATTCCATTGTGATTGGCTGTAGGCATCTGTGCCTTGCGATTGGTTTAAATAAAGATTGACAGGTGCATTATCCAATCAGAGTGGGATTTTAGGGTGCATCCCTTTCTGATTGGCTCACACATTGGCACCTCCTAAATGGGTGAATTTGATAGACAGCGATTTCAACCAATCAGAAGGCGCCATTGCCTATTTTCTTCCGGAAAAGTCTCCAGGAGCCTCATTAGCGTCAGCGATGGTCGTAAGTGCGGATGTCATTTTTTTGTTTGTTTTTTTTTTGTTTTTTTTTACAGGGCGTGGCAGAAGAGGAGGCTGGAGACATCGCGGGGAGGTAAGTACAATGTAGATTATGTTTATTTTATTTTTATGTATGTGTATTAATCTTCTTTTTTTTTTTAACAGATACCGCAACGGAGAAGAAGGACGGGACATGCCGGAAAGGAGAGTATAATATTTAGAATGTTTAGAATGTTTATTTATGTACTGTAAATGTGTTGCACTAATTTTTTTTTTCCCTAGGTGCCTGATCTGAATGGACATCTGCAAAGGTAAGTGGTCTTAATTATTTTATTTTAGCTTAGAATTAGATATTTTATATATAGATAGCATTTATTGTATGTTAGCTAGGGGTATGTGTATTATATAGATAGCATAGCATGTATTGTATATTAGATTGTGGTATTTATTTAGATAGATTGTGTTATGCATATTAGATAGATAGGATGTATATTAGAGTATGGAATTTATTTAGATAGATTGGTAGATGTATATTATATAGATAGGATGTATATTAGATTATGGTATTTATTTAGATAGATTGGGGGATGTATATTATATAGATAGAATGTATTGTATATTAGATAGGGGTGTATTGTATTGAATTTAATTGTATTGTATTGTATGTATTATATTGTATGAATAATATTTTATGTATTGTATTGTATGTATTATATGTATTTACTTTTCAGGTGTGTAATTATTTTCTTTTTCTGTAGTGGGGGGGGGGGGTTGTAATGTGTTTTTTTATTTTCTGTAATGTTCCTTTTTTATTTTTTGTGACTTAGGTTTTTTTATTTTCTGTAATGTAGATTTTTTTATTTTTTGTGACATAGGTTTTTTATTTTATGTAATGTAGATTTAATTTTTTTTGTGACTTTAGGCTTTTTTATTTTATGTAATTAGAGTGGTGGGGTTATTAGGGGGTAGGTAGGTAGTGTAGGTGTTAATAGGTTAGTGTAGAGGGTGTTTAGTTGATATTTAATGTTTTATTGGGGGGCTATAGTGCAGTGTAGTGTTTATACTTAGTGTCATGATGGTCCTTGAGGACCGTCATGGCACTTATGTGGTTAATGTTGGGTTGTAATAGGCCCATAATGGACTTAATATAACCCTTGAGGATTGATGGGGTTAAATAGAGGCTTATGAGTGACAGGGTTAATTCGCGGTTTATGGGTTCTGTATTAACCCTATGAGTGAGGGGGTTAATTAAGGGCTTATGGGGGGCTGTATTGACCCTCATGAGTGACGGGGTTAATTAAGAGTTTATGGGGGTCTGTATTGACCCCCATGACTGAGGGGGTTAATTAAGTGCTTATGGGGTCTCTATTGACCCCCATGAGTGACAGGGTTAATGAAGGGCTTATGGGGGTCTATGTTGACCCCCATGAGTGACAGGGTTAATGAAGGGCTTATGGGGGTCTATATTGACCCCTATGAGTGACAGGGTTAATGAAGATATTATGGGGGTCTGTATTGACCATCATGAGTGACAGGGTTAATGAAGGGCTTATGGGGTTCTGTATTGACCCCCATGAGTGAGGGGGTTAATTAAGGGCTTATGGGGGGCTGTATTGACCCCCATGAGTGAGGGGGTTATTTAAGGGCTTATGGGGGGCTGTATTGACCCTCATGAGTGACGGGGTTAATTAAGAGTTTATGGGGGTCTGTATTGACCGCAATGACTGAGGGGGTTAATTAAGTGCTTATGGGGGTCTCTATTGACCCCCATGAGTGACAGAGTTAATGAAGTGCTTATGGGGGTCTATATTGACCCCCATGAGTGACAGGGTTAATTAGGGGTTTATGGGGGTCTGTATTGACCTCCATGACTGAGGGGGGTAATTAAGTGCTTATGGAGTCTCTATTGACCCCCATGAGAGACAGTGTTAATGAAGGGCTTATGGGAGTCTACATTGACCCCCATGAGAGACAGTGTTAATGAAGGGCTTATGGGAGTCTACATTGACCCCCATGAGTGACAGGGTTAATGAAGGGCTTATGGGGGTCTATATTGACCCCTATGAGTGACAGGGTTAATGAAGATATTATAGGGGTCTGTATTGACCCACATGAGTGACAGGGTTAATGAAGGGCTTATGAGGGTCTATATTGACCCCCATGAATGACAGGGTTAATTAGGTGTTTATGAGGGTCCATATTGACCCCCATGAGTGACAGGGTTAATGAAGGGCTTATGGGGGTCTATGGGGGTCTGTATTGACCCCTATGAGTGAAAGGGTTAATGAAGGGCTTATGGGGGCCTGTATTGACCCACATGAGTGAGGGGGTTAATTAAGTGCTTATGGGGGTCTGTATTGACTTCCATGAGTGACAGGATTAATGAAGGGCTTTTGGGGGTCTATATTGACCCCCATGAGTGAGGGGGTTAATGAAGTGCTTATGGGGGTCTGTATTGACCCCCATGAGTGACAGGGTTAAGGAAGGCTTATGGGGTTCTATATTGACCTCCATGAGTGACAGGGTTAATTAGGGGTCTATGGGGGTCTGTATTGACCCCCATGTGTGAGGGGGTTAATTAAGTGCTTATGGGGGTCTGTATTGACTTGAGCTTATCTCGGATCCCGTGGGGTTAATGCGGGTTTACGTGCTTATCTCGGATCTCTTCTTGGGTAAGTTGCACGTGGCTGGTCTTTGAGCCTCGTTTTCGTTTTTTTCTATGGACATTTTTTCTCACGCTTAGGGGATTTTCGTGTGTCTTAACTAGGGAATTTGGACTTAAATGGAGGTGTAACTTTACTTTCAGAAGTCCTGGGTGCCCCCCCCCCCCTTGCTATGGGTAAGCTTTTTATGTATTTTTTGTGAGTATGTTGTGTGTTTTGACTGTTTTTAGGTGCGCGTTATGGTCGTTTTTTTCGTGCGTGTGGGTTTTGTTCCGTTAAGGTTGGTTTGAAAGGTCGCGTGTGTGTGTGTGTGCAGTCCTGGGCTTTGAGCCTTGTTTTGGGTTTTTGCGGCGCCCATTTTTTCTCTTGATTAGGGGATTTTCGTGTGTCTGAACTCAGGAATTTGGACTTAAATGGAGGTTTAACTTTACTTTCAGAGGTCCTGGGTGCCCCCCTTTGCTATGGGTAAGCTTTTTATGTATATTTTGTGAGTATTTGATGTGTTTTGACTGTTTTTAGATGTGGTTCCGCCATTTTTTGTGCGTGTGGGTGTTTGTTACGTTAAGGTTGGTTTCCAAGGTCGTTTTTTTTTTTCTAAGTCGTGCGTGTGTGTTTTTAACTGCGTGTGAGGCACCTTTGAGCCTCCACCTCCGCAAATGCGGCCCCTCGCTTCGCGAGGGACGCAGTTCTTGCGGGCTCGCTGGGTTAATAAGGGGTAATATACAATAATATGTCTATACAAACAGGATTATAAGTAGGACCAACATGGATTTATAAGCGATAGGTCATGTCAAACAAATCTAATTGGTTTCTGTGAAGAGGTTAGTAGGAACTTTGATCAAGGAAACTCAGTGCATGGAGCAATTTTAGATTTTGCAAAGGCTTTTAATACAGTGCCACGTGAGAGACTATTGTGCAAACTAAGGGATACAGGAATTGCAGTAAATTATTATTATTGTTTATTTGTAACACGCCAACATATTCCGTTGTGCTGTACAAGGGGAGAGAACAGGGAAAAATACAATATTAACAACTGAAAAAAGGAGGGCCCTGTTTTGAGCTTAGAGTCTTTGTAGAAAGTGCTTTTTCCTAAAGCACCCTACAAGACTAAAGAACTCGCTACTTACAATCTATAGGGAACGGAAGAGGCAGAAGTCTGGGGAAGAAAAGTAAGGAATAGCAGGGTCAGGAAGGAGGTGTGAAAGTTTGCTTAGGTAGGATCATGTAAGAACTTGGAAATGATAAGTTTGCCGAATGGTGGAGGGTACATTTTAGACATAGAGGAGCAAATTGAAACACATGGATTAAGGACAGAGTTAATAGCCTTGTTGCTGAGTAGAGTAGATGAGAGGTGGGACTGAGTGAGGGGTCAGGGTTAGGAGATAAAACTCCAGCAGCAAAATAAGCAGGGAGATGAGATGAGTGTAGGACTTACAGAAGCATTCCTGCTTATGGTCTTTAGAACACAAATTAAATAGTGATTGAAGAAAGGAGAGGAGCTTGTGGTAGCAGAGCAGAGGGGGGAAAGCAATGGAGGTGAGGTGTTAATGGTGTTGGAGAAATAATGTGGAGCAAATGAGGAGGATAGTCTGAGAATAATGCTAGAGCTTAAGGTGAAAAAGAAAGTGAAAGGGAACATAGTGGCTAGGAGAGTAATCTAAGAGGAGGAAGTAGGGATAGTAATCATGTGCAGTTGATAGATCAGGTGCAAGTAGTTTGAGTGATTCAATAAATTAAAGTAAACAAGGGTGGGAGGGGATTGCTGGTCTGTGTTCAGGGGTAGCAAAGGTGAGACAGACTCAGGGACAGCTGGACTAGACAGAGATGTGTAAATTAGGTGGGGAGGAGTAATTAGGCAAAGGAAGTCACATGATGTGCATCAGATTAAAAACTATACATCAGAGAAGGCTTAAATTCACAAAACAGGAAGAAAAAGACAATGTGCTTAAATATAATATCAGAAAAATTAATATAATAATCTATATGAAGAGAAGGTAGCAGCAGATACGCAGAGATAATTGCTTGTAGATATCTTGCTTGCAGAGTGCAGCTGTACTGGTGTTTGCTGGTCTGTGTTCAGGGGTAGCAGAGGTGAGACAGACTCAGGGTCAGCTTGCTTGCAGAGTGCAGCTCTACTGGTGTTTGCTGGTCTGTGTTCAGGGATAGCAAAGGTGAGACAGACTCAGGGACAGCTTGCTTGCAGAGTGCAGTTGTACTGGTGTTTTCTGCTTTGTGTTCAGGGAAAGCAGAGGTGAGACAGACTCATGGATAGCTTGCTTTTAGAGTGCAGCTGTACTGGTGTTTGTTGCTCTGTGTTCAGGGGTAGCAAAGATGAGACAGACTCAGGGACAGCTTGCTTGAAGAGTGCAGTTGTACCGGTGTTTGCTGCTCTGTGTTCACGGGTAACAAAGCTGAGATAGACTCACGCATAGCTTGCTTGCAGAGTGCAGCTGTACCGGTGTTTGCTGCTCTGTGTTCAGGGGTAGCAAATGTGAGACAGACTCAGGGACAACTTGCTTGCAGAGTGCAGCTGTACTGGTGTTTGCTGGTCTGTGTTCAGGAGTAGCAAATGTGAGACAGACTCAGGGACAGCCTGCTTGAAGAGTGCAGCTGTACTGGTGTTTGCTGCTCTGTGTTCAGGGGTAGCAAAGGTGAGAGACTCAGAACAGCTTGCTTTCAGAGTGCAGATGTACTGGTGTTTGTTGCTCTGTGTTCAGGGGTAGCAAAGGTGAGACAGACTCAGGGACAGCTTGCTTTAAGAGTGCAGATGTACTGGTGTTTGCTGCTCTGTGTTCAGGGGTAGCAAAGGTGAAACAGACTCAGGGATAGCTTGTTTGCAGAGTGCAGCTGTACTGGTGTTTGCTGCTCTGTGTTCAGGGTTAGCAAAGGTGAGACAGACTCAGGGACAGCTTGCTTGCAGAGTGCAGCTGTACTGGTGTTTGTTGCTCTGTGTTCAGGGGTAGCAAAGATGAGACAGACTCAGGGACAGCTTGCTTGAAGAGTGCAGCTGTACTGGTGTTTGCTGGTCTGTGTTCAGGGGTAGCAAAGGTGAGACAGACTCAGGGACAGCTGGACAAGACAGAGATGTGTAAATTAGGTGGGGAGGAGTAATTAGGCAAAGGAATTCACATGATGTGCATCAGATTAAAAACTATACATCAGAGAAGGCTTAAATTCACAAAACAGGAATAAAAAGACAATGTGCTTTAATATATCAGAATGATTTATATAATAATCTATATGAAGAGAAGGTAGCAGCAGATACAAAAAGATGATTGCTTGTAGATACCTTGCTTGAAGAGTGCAGCTGTACTGGTTTTTGCTGGTCTGTGTTCAGGGGTAGCAAAGGTGAGACAGACTCAGGGACAGCTTGCTTCAAGAGTGCAGCTGTACTGGTGTTTGCTGGTCTGTTTTCAGGGATAGCACATGGCTTGAGAGCTGGCTAAAAGGAACAAAAGGGTTGTTGTAAATGGAACATATTCTGATTGGACTAATGTGGTAAGTGGGGTTCCTCAGGGCTTCGTATTAGCTCCTCTCCTTTTTAACATATTTCTTAATGACTTAGGACTGGAAAGTATTGTCTCCATTTTTGCTGATGACATGAAGTTGTGCAAGGTAATTAAATCAGAAAATGATGTACTTTCCCTCCAAAGGGATTTGCATAAATTAGAGAAATGGGCAATTAAATGGCAGATGAGATTTAATACGAATAAATGTAAGGTTATGCATCTGGGAAGGAAAAATAACCATGCAATATATAAACGTAATGAAACAAATCTAGGGGTATACGATATTGAAAGTGATTTGGGAGTGCTTGTGGACAACCACGTACCTAACAGTTCTCAATGCCAAGCAGCAGCTGCAAAGGCAAATAACTATTAGCATGTATTAAGAAGGGTATAGAAGCAAGTTAAGCAAATATAATTCTAGCAATATACAAATCCCTAGTACGCCCTCATTTGGCATATGGAGTACAGTTTTGGGCACCACTTCATAAAAAGGAAATTTTAGAACTGGAAAAAGTATAAAGAAAGGCAACAATCCTTTTAAAGGGAATGGAGGGGCTAAGTTATGAAGAAAGACTAACCAAATTAAACGTATTTTCTCTAGAAAAAAGGCATCTAAGAGGGGATATGATTACCCTATATAAATACATCCAGAGTCAGTATAAAGATTTGTCAATGGAGGTTTTGTGCCAAGAGGTTTTCAATTGACACAAGGACATCCTATGAGGTTAGTAGTAAAAAGATTCCACCTTAAAGAAAGAAACAGATTCCTTTTGCGAGGCTCGCAAAGCCTGACCAAGGGCCCGTATATCCACAACTGTTATACAGGGAGTGCAGAATTATTAGGCAAGTTGTATTTTTGAGGATTAATTTTATTATTGAACAACAACCATGTTCTCAATGAACCCAAAAAACTCATTAATATCAAAGCTGAATATTTTTGGAAGTAGTTTTTAGTTTGTTTTTAGTTTTAGCTATTTTAGGGGGATATCTGTGTGTGCAGGTGACTATTACTGTGCATAATTATTCTGCACTCCCTGTAGATGATAGGCATCCCATTATAAGAAAACGAGCGAATTGCCCATCAAAAAATTACGCCAATGAAATTGTAAGTGAGCTAATGCTGTTTGGTGTATAATAAAATAAATAATAGATTAATAAAGTAATATACTTTACCTATTTTGAAGTAATATATGCAGGACGCATTCTGTTGAAGAGCTGGCAATCTGATTTGATGTTGCTGCAGCATTAGTGGTGTGGAGCTGCTGTGTAAGCGTGATGAATGTGTGGAGTGTAATAGTGTGCATGCGCGAGACAAATCCGTTAGCGTAGCTGTGTACTTCCGTATTATATAAGTTATTGTTCTAAAATGGCTGCTAATGTGTCGTATGCGGCTATGGCTGATTTAGCGTCCTTCGTTTTGGATGTCGTCCGACTTTTTCGGAATATCCATAGCTGTTTGGTGGTGTATTTATGGTGGTGTTTTGCGTGTTTAGGGTCCTTTAGCCTTGTTTTCCTTGTTCGGCGGCCATTTTTTATGTCGCTTAGGTGATTTTCGGGAGTTTAAACTCCGAAATTTGTACTTAAATCGAGGTGTAGCTTTACTTGCAGAGGTCCTGGGTTCACCACATTGCTGTGGGTAAGTTTTTATATGTTTGTTATGTGTTATTTATTGTGTTTCTAATGTTTTTGGGGTCGCGCGGGTTGCGTCCTTGTTTTCAAATCTCGTATGTCTTTTTCGGGAATTCCATAGGTGTTTGGTGGTGTTTTGCGTCTTTAGACTGCTGTAGCCTCGTTTTCGTTTTTTTCGCCGCCCATTTTTTCGCTCGCTTAGAGAATTTTTCAGTGTCTAAACTCTTTTATTTTGAGTTAAATTGAGGTGTAACTTCAGTTTTAGAGGTCCTGGATGCCCCCTCTTCCTGTAGGTAAGCTTTTCATGTATTTGTTGTGTGTATTTATTGTATTTTTCATGTTTTGATGTGCACGGGTTGCGGACGATTTTTGCGAGGTTGTAATGGGTCGTAAAGTGTCTCGTATTTTCCTTTCATAACTACGTAAATTTTGCGAGGTCCGCAGTTGCTGTCAAGGAGCGCCTTTGGCGCTCCTTGCCAGCAACTGCGGCCCTTACTTTGCGAGGGCAGCAGGCTCACTACGCAAGCCTGCAAGCGTTAGCAACAGCTCGCATGCTCACAACTATATATGTGACTAGAATATTGCCCTTCAAAAAATTACGGTAATGAAATTGTAAGTGAGCTAATGCTGTTTGGTGTATAATATAATAATAAAATAAATAATACATTAATAAAGTAATACACTTTACCTATTTTCAAGTAATATATGGAGGAAGCATTCTGTTGAAGAGCTGGCAATCTGTTTTGATGTTCCTGCAGCATTAGTGCTGTGGAGCTGCTGTGTAAGCCTGATGAATGTGTGCAGTGTAATAGTGTGCGTGCGTGAGGCAAATCCATTAGCGTAGCTGTGTATTGCCGCATTGTATAAGTTATTGTTCTAAAATGGCGGCTAATGTGTGCTATAAGGCGGTGGCGGAATATCCGTAGCTGTTTTGTGGTGTTTTGTGTGTTTATGGTGGTGTTTTGTGTGTTTAGGGACCTTTAGTCTTGTTTTCGTTTGGTTCGCCGGCCATTTTTTCTCTTGCTTAGGTGATTTTTGCGTCTTTAGAATCCGAAATGTGTGCTTAAATGGAGGTGCAACTTCACTTGCAGAGGTCCTGGGTGAACCCTGCTTGCAGGGAGTAACTTTTTTAATGTGTTTGTTGTTTGTATTTATTGTGTTTGTAATGTTTTTGGGGTTGCGCGGGTTGCGTCCTTGTTTTTTAATTTCATAGTTATTTTTCGGCAAGTACGTAGGTGTTTGTTGGTGTTTTGCGTCTTTAGACTGCTGTAGCCTCGTTTTCGTTTTTTTTTTGGGCGGCCATTTTTTCTCCTGCTTAGAGAATTTTAGTCTAAGTCTAAACTCTTAATTTGAGTTAAATTGAGGTGTAACTTTCGTTCTCGAGGTCCTGGATGCTCCCTCTTCCTGTAAGTAAGCTTTTTATGTATTTGTTGTGCTTATTTGTTGTATTTTTCATGTTTTCATGTGCGCGTGTTGCTGCCGATTTTTGCGAGGTCGTAATGGGTCGTAAAGTGTCTCATATTTTCCTTGCGTAACAACGTAAATTTTGCGAGGGTCGCAGTTGCTGGCAAGGAGCGCCTTCGACGCTCCATGCCAGCAACTGAGGCCATCGCTTCGTGAGGGCCGCGGGCTTGCTATGCTCACAACTATATATGTGACTAGCGACTTGACCGTCAAAAAATGACGGTCAATAAAAGAAAGTGTTGAAATGCTGTTTGCCACACAATGTGAGTGTACTGTGTGCCTCAACTAAATAGACCCCTCTAACACAGTAATGAACGCATGTAATAACACTATTAGTGCCATGAGGGTCATCCAGGACCGTTGAGACCCAAAGTGTAAGCACTACACCATTTTAACCCGGTCACTTATGGGGGTCTATCCAGACCCTCGTAAGCCTCTATTTAACCCCATCAGTCCCATAAGGGTATATTATGACCATTATTGGCCTGTTACAACCCAACATTAATCACATAAGTGCCATGACGGTCCTAAGTATAAACACTACACTGCACTATACCCCCCCAATAAAACATTAAATATCAACTAAACAACCTCTACACTAACCTATTAACATCTACACTACCTACCTACCCCCTAATAACCCCCTCCCCACCACTGTAATTACGGAAATCAAAAAAACTAAAGTCATCAAAAATCTACATTACATAAAATAAAATAAACTAAAATCACCAAAAATAAAAAATGTACATTACAGAAAAAAAACAACCTAAGTCACAAAAATTTAAAAAAGGAAAATTACAGAAAATAAAAAAATACATTACAACCCCCCCACTACAGAAAAAAAAATACACACCTGAAAAAGAAATACATATAATACATACAATGCAATACAATTAAATACAATACAATTAAATACAATACAATACAATACAATTAAATACAATACAATACAATACAATACAATTAAATACAATACACCCCTATCTAATATACATCCCCCATCTAATATACATAATATACATTCTCCTATATAATATACAATACTATCTATCTAATATACACCCCCCTATCTAATATACATCCCCCTATCTAATATACAATACTATCTGTCTAATATACATCCCCCTATCTAATATACAATAAATACTATCTATGTACTATACATCCCCCTATCTATCTAATATACAATACAGGCTATATCTATATAGCAACCCTAATTCTAAGCTACAATAAAATAATTAAGACCACTTACCTTGAGATGTTTCTTCAGATCACCAACCTAGGGTAAAAAAAGATTTAAAAAAATTAATACAACACGACAGGGTTAATGAAGGGCTTATGGGGATCTCCAGTGACCCCCATGAGTGACAGGTTTAATGAAGGGCTTATGGGGGTCTGTATTGACCCCCATTATTGACACAGTTAATGAAGTACTTATTGGGGTCTTATTGACCCCCATGAGTGACAGGATTAATGAAGGGCTTATGGGGGTCTGTATTTACCCCCATGAGTGACAGGGTTAATGAAGGACTTATGGGGGTCTGTTTTGACCCCCATGAGTGACAGTGTTAATGAAGGGCTTATGGGGTCTGTATTAACCCCCATGAGTGACAGGGTTAATGAAGGGCTTATGGGGGTCTGTGTTGACCCCCCTGAGTGAGGGGGTTAATTAAGTGCTTATGGGAGTCTGTATTGACCCCCATGAGTGACACAGTTAATGAAGTGCTTATGGGGGTCTGTATTGACCCCCATGAGTGACAGGAATAATGAAGGGCTTATGGGGGTCTGTATTGAACCCCATGAGTGACAGGGTTAATGAAGGGCTTATGGGGGTCTATATTGACCCCCATGAATGACAGGGTTAATTAGGGGTTTATGGGGGTCTGTATTGACCCCCATGAGTAACAGGGTTAATGACTGGCTTATGGGGGTCTATATTGACCCCCATGAGTGACAGGGTTAAAGGAGTCCTTATGGGGGCCTGTATTGACCCCCATGAGTGACAGGGTTAATGAAGGGCTTATGGGGGTCTATATTGACCCCCATGACTGAGGGGGTTAATGAAGTGCTTATGGGGTCTGTATTGACCCCCATGAGTGACACAGTTAACGAAGTGCTTATGGGGGTCTGTATTGACCCCCATGAGCGACAGGGTTAATAAAGGGCTTATGGGGGTCTGTATTTACCCCCATGAGTGACAGGGTTAATGAAGGGCTTATGGGGGTCTGTTTTGACCCCCATGAGTGATAGGGTTAATGAAGGGCTTATGGGGGTCTGTATTGACCCCCATGAGTGACAGGGTTAATGAAGGGCTTATGGGGGTCTGTATTGACCCCCCTGAGTGAGGGGGTTAATGAAGTGCTTATGGGGGTCTGTATTGACCCCCATGAGTGACACAGTTAATGAAGTACTTATGGGGATCTGTATTGAATCCCATGAGTGACAGGATTAATGAAGAGCTTATGGGGGTCTGTATTGAACCCCATGAGTGACAGGGTTAATGAATGACTTATGGGGGTCTATATTGGGGGTCTATATTATATTGACAAACACAGCCGTCGTTGGAGCCTCCACCTTCCGCAAATGCGGCCTCTCGCTTTGCGAGGGATGCAGTTCTTGCAGGCTCGCATGTGAGCAACGGCTCGTATGCTCACAACTATATATGAGATAGATTGATGTTTTCATTCATGCCTTATAGTGGTAACATATCGAGCACTAAATAGAGAGGGAGAGACCCTATTAGTGCCAAAGAACCTTAAAAATGTGATGAAACTGAGATACACACAAGTAATTGCATGTTATAGCAAAGGACGTATAAGCAAAAGAAAGGTCTGCATTTTAGGTCTGAAAACTAAAACAGTTGTTATAAGGTTTTCTTAACAAAGATTCAATGAGCTGTGTGCAAGAAGGCAGCCTGATCTTCATAAGGTGGAATTGAACTGAGTTCCAGACAACTCGGCATCTGTAGCTAGCATTTATGACTATGAAGAATAGGCTTATTATGACGTCAGCTCGGTCTGTTCACGTATTCATAAACTTATCATGGTATAGCATTGGTCAGGAATCTCCTGATCTTCCCTCATCCTGTAGTACATGAATACATAGGGCCTCATTCTATTACCGGCCGTAGGAGATGCGGGGCCGCAAGGACCTGCCGCAAGCTATTCTGCTATTCTATTCCCCTCCGGCCGGGGATACCGGCACGCTTGCGGCCGGCGCCTTGCTATCCCTTTGCGGCCGCATGCGCCGCAGGAAAGCCTTTCATCTAAAACGGCCGCAAGAGTTTGGGCCGCAAGAAAAGCCCAGTTGCTATTCTATTGCTCCGGGAACCATCTCTGCAAGGCTAAAAGCGAGCCGAAGCTTACTTGCAGGAAAAAGGTCCCGCTAGCACCAATTAAGCACATTATAAAGCCTAAATAAAGCCATCCTGCACTCTGAGGAGACTAAAAAGTAATTGTAGGTGTTAGCAAAAATAGCACAACATTCCCCTACACTCAAATCCGTAAAAAACATATTTTTTAATTTATGTCAAAAATCCATGTAAAAAGTCCAGAGTGCTTGGAGCACCTCAGACCCGCCCACGCTGCGGCCGGAAAATAAACAGTTAATGTAAACTCGGATTTGGGCTGATGTTCAAGCTTGAGAGTGGGTTACTATTAATCCTCATGTCCCCCAATATGATCCCTAGCATTTACAGAGCTTTACAGTGCTGTCTTGAATTTATTTTTGACTTTAAAGATTTCTGAGCTTACGGCCGGTTGCAAGATATACGGCCGGCCGTAAGAGGAGATCCTTGCCGTTGCCGTTTAATAGAATTGCGAGGTAACGGAACCCCCGCAAGGAATCACAGCCTTGCGGCCATTTTACGGCCGATAATAGAATGAGGGCCATATTGACTAAAGTAATTAACATTATTCGGAAATTATTTAAGTCTTAATATTTTAGGTGTGCACAATAATTCGACTTAAATGAACACACAAAATACATTCAGTTGACAGTTCTTCTGATGTTTTGCTTTCAAAATCTATTTAATTATACCATATGATGTAAATCAAGTGTTAAAATTGTAAATACATACATGGCTGACTGATTTCATTTTACTGCAACCTCATAATACATTATTAGTCCAATCAATCTCCATAATGTATGAAGTTGGGCCATACCCACGTAAAAGAACATGGAATTACACGTTAATTTATTGGGATTGTGAATAATATCATTGCTTAAAAAAAGAGATTATGTGTCTCTGCTTCAGTTTGTGAAAATCCAGCATGCCACTGAAATTGAAGCAAGTTCGTATTATCATTTGAAAAGGTCGTTTCTACTTTGTGGTATTTAAAAGACTGTATTTGAAAATGTTTTCTTTTTAAAGCTAACTTATCAAGCTTACTCCACGAGGTGTTGTAAATATATAATTCCATACAATGCTTGTCACTGTCAGCTCTATTAGTATTCATTGGCTAACATGAACAAACCCAGGACTATAATCCTGTATTTACAATATGATCTTTTGAAAAACTATAAGAATGGGGGCAAATCTAGGCTGAGGAAGCAAGCAGTGGATCTCAGAGTAGATACTGAACAAAAAAGCAAAATCTCTTATTACAAATATATGCATCTTTATCAAATTAGATTACATACACTCAGAAGATGAGAAAGATACCACTTATACATATTTTAATACCGGCTCCCTGCTACATGGTCAGGACTAGGTATCGCAGCATCTATACATGCATTACTATGTAACTATGTTAGAGATGCTGTCGTATTACCCTGCTGGCTAACGGGAGTGGTAAGCCTTGTAAAGATTTTCCACTATGCTGGAGTAGTGTACCTCAGAGCGTTCACATCTGGGACCATAGACTAATAATGCATAGACTCAGGGATAGCTTGCTTGCAGAGTGCAGCTGTACTGGTGTTTGCTGCTCTGTGTTCAGGGGTAGCAGAGGTGAGACAGACTCAGGGACAGCTGGACAAGACAGAGATGTGTAAATTAGGTGGGGAGGAGTAATTAGGCAAAGGAAGTCACATGATGTGCATTAGATTAAAAACTATACATCAGAGAAGGCTTAAATTCACAAAACAGGAAGAAAAAGACAATGTGCTTAAATTTAATATCAGAAAAAATAATATAATAATCTATATGAAGAGAAGGTAGCTTGCTTGCAGAGTGCAGCTATGCTGGTGTTTGCTGCTCTGTGTTCAGGGGTATCAAAAGTGAGACAGACTCAGCGATAGCTTGCTTGCAGAGTGCAGCTGTACTGGTGTTTGCTGGTCTGTGTTCAGGGGTAGCAAAGGTGGGACAAACTCAGGGAAAGCTTGCTTGAAGAGTGCAGCTGTACTGGTGTTTGCTGGTCTGTGTTCAGGGGTACCACATGGCTTGATAGCTGGCTAAAAGGAACAAAAGGGTTGTTGTAAATGGAACATACTCAGATTGGACTAATGTGGTAAGTGGGGTTCCTCAGGGCTCAGTTTTAGCTCCTCTCCTTTTTAACATATTTATTAATGACTTAGGACTGGAAAGTATTGTCTCCATTTTTGCTGATGACATGAAATTGTGAAAGGTAATTAAATTAGAAAATGATGTACTTTCCCTCCAAAGGGATTTGCATAAATTAGAGAAATGGGCAATTAAATGGCAGATGAGATTTAATATGAATAAATGTAAGGTTATGCATCTGGGAAGGAAAAATAACCATGCAATATATAAACTTAATGAAACAAATCTAGGGGTATCCAATATTGAAAGGGATTTGAGAGTGCTTGTGGACTATTAATAGGGGCCTCAAATACAGTGTCAAGCACTTCACAACGGCAGAGCCATAGCAACATAAAGTGTATGCTTGCTAACGCAAGAAGTTTGCCTGGGAAAATGGATGAGCTAGAAATATTAGCAGTACAAGAAAAATGGGACATTTAAACATTTGCATTACAATGATTAAAAACATATTTTCCTTAAAAAGTTAATAAAATGAATTTGTACATAAAATATCGCTAGGGCCGTACACTCTATTGTTGTCCATAAGACCATAACAGAGGGAGGAAAATATCAATAAAAGCAATATTATCTACACAGTCACAAATGGATAAGTCAAAATGTCGCTGGTAGGCTGGCACCAATTGCATTTTCATTTTCTCCTCCCTTTTATCGAAATTGTCTCCTAGTTTCTAGAATTTCTAGAATTAAAATTGCACTGGAGCTGCTCCTTAAATATCTACTCAAGTAACTCATTATTGTAAATTGTTTGAATACATTTTCTTCTCATTTAACCCGTTAGATGTTCAAAATGCTGGATATAATAGTGTCATCAAGACATACACAAGAAGGATTTCAGCTGTATGAATATCAGACATGATGACCATGGTAAACCATAACCATGCCATATAAATTGTTTTTGTTTATTATCATTCTTTTATAAAAAATGGAATATTATAACATACATAATTAATCTGTAATTAAACATTTATCCCATATATACATGTCCTTATGTCTAATTTACTATTGCAGTAATAAGGTAACAAAGAGAAAATTCAGTTTTATATTAGTTGTTGAAATGATCACATCACCATTGTGTCATGAGCTGTTAAAATAATATACAGGAATACCCCGTTTAGCGCTGTAGATAAGTTCGGGGCAATAAGCGTGTTAAGTGGAATCTGCTCTGGAAATCAGTGCAGAGTTTTCTGTCCTGTTGCAGTAATCAGTGATACAGGTGAGAGTGAGTGTGGCTTGGCCTGTGTAAGTTATATCTGTGTGCATTTTGTCATTTTCTGCTGATTCCATTGTGTGAGGCAGTGCAGTGTTTTCTGTCCTGTGCTCATTTATCATTGTTCAGGTGAGTAGGCGGGGTCTTTTTTAACAAGGGAAGAGCGAGCTTAGGAGATTTCAATCATTTCTGATGTAAGTGTAATCAGTGTGTAGGAGATTAAATAAAAGGAGGAAATCCAAAGAAAAGGTGTATTATAAGAAAAAACAGAAAACAAACTTATATATTTTTTTCTGTTTTGTTTGGGTTAAAGTGTAGAAAAGCAATCTTTATACAAATACATTGATTTGTTTTCTCACTGTATTTTTGTAACTGTTAATCATGAGTCAGTCCAGTGGCAACCTCACTCAGTGTACATCCTGCCAAATGTATGCACTACTGGAACAGATGATCCAGGGTCCATACCTCTGTGACAGGTGTGAGCATGTTGCCTCTCTGGAAGCTCAAATTGAAGATCTGGAGAGAAGAATTGCAGCACTTAGTGATACTGCTTCACTGGAAAGGGAGGTGGTGCTCACGGAGCACAGTTTAGCTGGGCCTAGTATGGAGGGAGGAGCTGGGGCTAGTGAGGATGTCCAGGGAGGTAGCTGGGTTACAGTTAGAAGGGGAATCAGGGGGAATAGGAGGAGGCAGCCAGTTCTGAGTTGGCAAACACAAACAGATTTGCCAGATTGAGTGAAACTGTTGGGGATGTCCATTCAGGAATGGCAATGCCAGATAAAGCTGTTTCCTCTAACAGCCGGGAGAACAGTTCTACTGGAGGAGAGGGAGGGCAGAATAGGCAGAGCAGCAGACATGTTCTGGTGGTAGGAGACTCTATTATTAGGAAGGTAGACAGGGTAATTTGTCACCCAGATCCCAGTAATCGAACAGTTTGCTGTCTCCCTGGTGCTTGGGTTCAGCATGTTGTGGATCGGGTGGATAAATTATTGGGAGGGGCTGGTAATGAACCGGCGGTCTTGGTACACATTGGTACCAATGACAAAGTTAGTGGAAGATGGAGCGTCCTAAAGAATGATTTTAGAGAACTAGGGAATAAGCTGAAGGCAAGGACCTCCAAGGTAGTATTTTCTGATATAATACCAGTGCCACGTGCTAGCCCAGGGAGGCAGAAGGAGCTTAGGGAGGTTAATGCATGGCTAAAAAGGTGGTGCAGTGCAGAGGGTTTGGGGTTTTTAGAGCACTGGGCTGACTTCTCACTTGGGTACAATCTCTATAGCAGGGATGTATTGCACCTTAGTGATGAGGGAACTTTTGTGCTAGGGGATAGGATGGTAGAACGGCTGGGGAAGTTTTTAAACTTGTAGGTGGGGGGAGGGACTATATAGAAGTATTGGGGTAAATAGGCTAGAGAGGGAAAGGGATGAATTAGTTACCCATGGGGGAGGAGAAGGGGGGAGGGTTACAATAGACAGTAGGGAGTTATTAATAGGGGCCTCAAATACAGTGGCAAGAACTTCACATCGGCAGAGCTATAGCAACATAAAGTGTATGCTTGCTAACGCAAGAAGTTTGCCTGGGAAAATGGACGAGCTAGAAATATTAGCAGTACAAGAAAAATGGGGCTTAATAGGCATTACTGAAACATGGTGGGATGAATCTCATGACTGGACCTTTAATCTGGATGGTTATCACCTATTTAGGAAAGATAGGGGAAATGGTAAAAGAGGAGGAGGGATCTGTCTTTATGTTAAGCCTGAATTTAAGCCTATAGTCAGAGAAGATATTTATGCGGGCACTAACGGCATCATTGAATCTTTGTGGGTTGAGCTAAATAGTGGAGGAGCTAATTCTAAACGCATATTGGTGGGAGTATGCAATAAACCCCCAAATACAGCTGAAAGTGAGGAAATACAATAATTGTTACAGATTGGAAATGCAGCTAAGCATGGGTAAGTTCTAATAATGGGAGACTTTAATTACCCTGAAATAAACTGGATAAATGAGACCAGCAGCTCATCTAAGGGGAGCAGGTTCTTGAGTACACTCGGGGATCATTATCTGGCCCAGGTAATACAAGAGCCTACTAGAAATGGGGCCATCTTGGATTTAGTCATCACAAGTAATATTGATATAATATCAAATGTTAAAATAGGGGAACCCTTGGGGAACAGTGATCACAACACAGTATCATTTAAGATTGAATACAAAAAACAGAGTTGTAAGAGGCCAACAAAAAATCTAAATTTTAATAGGCTACGGGAAGCAATACTACATATAGACTGGGACAAAGAACTTACAGGGAAAAATACTGAAAATAAATGGACAACATTCAAATCCTTACTAAATAAACATACTCATCGGCATGTACCATATGGAAATAAAATGAATGAGTAAATCATATCCCATGTGGCTTAACAATGACTTAAAGATCATGATGAGGAAAAAGAAACATGCATTTAAATTGTACAAGAAGGAGGGAACAGAGGCAGCTTTATTTGACTATAAGGAAATCAACAAGGCTTGCAAAAGGGCTATTAGACTGGCTAAAATAGAAAATGAGAAGTCAGTTGCAATGGAAAGTAAGACTAACCCTAAAATATTTTTTAAATATATTAATGGGAAGAAGGCCAGGAAGGAAGCTATAGGAACATTACAATGTGACACAGGCCATCTGATAATTAGTGACAAGGAAAAGGCAGATGAGCTAAATTGGTTCTTTTCGTCGGTATACACAAGGGAGGTACCAGTGGTTGGGACACCGCAACATAATGGGGCTACACAACCATCACTAAATTATTGGTTAACGAAGGAAGAAATCCACAAGAGATTGGAGAAAATAAATGTTAATAAAGCCCCAGGTCCTGATGGAATACATCCAAGGGTACTGAGGGAGCTGGGTTCTGTAATAGCCAAACCATTATATCTAATCTTTCAAGACTCACTCACTACAGGGTCACTACCGGATGACTGGAGAAAAGCAGAGGTGATACCTATATTTAAGAAGGGATCTAGAGCAAATCAGGGGAATTATAGACCAGTGAGCCTCACATCTGTAGTTGGGAAGCTTTTATAAGGGTTAATAAGGGACAGAATACAAGAATATGTCTATTTGAACAAGATCGTAGGTAGCAGTCAACACGGATTTATAAAGGATAGGTCATGTCAGACCAATCGAATTAGTTTTTATGAGGAGGTTAGTAGGAACTTGGATCAGCGCTACTCAGTGGATGTAGTCTTTTTAGATTTTTCAAAGGCATTTGATACAGTGCCACATGGAAGACTAGTGAGCAAACTAAGGGATACAGGCATTGCAGTAAATATCTGCTCATGGATCGAGAGCTGGCTAAAAGACAGGAAGCAAAGGGTTGTTGTGAATGGAACATACTCCGATTGGTCTAATGTGATAAGTGGGGTTCCTCAAGGTTCAGTATTAGGTCCTCTCCTTTTTAGCATATTTATTAATGATATAGAAGTAGGACTCGAAAGTAGTGTCTCCATTTTTGCTGATGACACTAAGTTGTGCAAGGTAATAAAATCAGATAATGATGTACTTTCCCGAAAAGGGAGTTGCATAAATTAGAGAAATGGGCGGCTATATGGCAGATGAGATTTAATACAAATAAATGTAAGGTTATGCATTTGGGAAGGAAAAATAGCTATGCAATCTATAATCTTAATGGAGCAAATCTTGGTTATCAGATATTGAAAGGGATTTGGGAGAGCTTGTAGACAACCACCTAGGTAACAGCGCTCAAAGCCAAGCAGCAGCTGCAAAGGCAAGTAAAATATTAGCATGTATTAGGAAGGGTATAGAAGCAAGGGAAGCAAATATAATTCTGCCACTATACAAATCCCTAGTACGCCCTCATTTGGAATATGGAGTACAATTTTGGGCACCACTTCATAAAAAAGACATTTTAGAGCTGGAAAAAGTACAGAGAAGGGCTACAAAACTAATAAGGGGAATGGAGGGGCTAAGTTATGAAGAAAGACTAACCAATCTAAACTTATTTACGCTAGAAAAAAGGCGTCTACAATGGGATATGATTACCTTATTTAAATACATCCAGGGTCAATATAAGGCTTTGTCAAGTGAACTTTTTGTAGCAAGAGATTTTCAACTGACAAGAGGACACCCTTTGAGGTTAGAGGAAAAAAGATTTCACCTTAAACAAAGAAAAGGGTTCTTCACAGTTAGGGTGGTTAAACTGTGGAATTCTCTATCAAAGGAGGTGGTAACAGCGAATTCGATAGACAACTTCAAAAAGGGGTTAGATATATTTTTGTATAAAGAGGGCATTCAAGGCTATCCTAGCTAACTAGCGAAGGAATATTAATGCAGGGAGTAATTTGATCGCCAGTTTCTGGGGTCAGGAAGGAATTTTGCTTTATTTCCCCTTATGAGACAATTGGCAAAGTTTCAATGGGGCTTTTTTTCTGTTTGCCTTCCTCTGGATCAATTAACAATTAATAATAAATAGTGCACATTAAAAAGATCAATAGAGATCTAAAAAGGTTGAACTTGAGGCACTAACTCTTTATTCATCCTCCAATACGATACTATTAATAATTATTTAATCAACAACTTAATAACTAATCCGCATATTGCAGATCAGAGGAGATCTTAACAGGTTGAACTTGATGGACTGAAAGTCTTTTTTCAACCTAATTACTATGGGCCTCATTCTATTAGCGGCCGCAGCCGTTGCGGGGCCGCAAGGACCAGCCACAAGCTATTCGGCTATTCTATTCCCTTACGGCCGGGGGCTCCGGCAGGCTTGCGGCCGGCGCCTTGCTATCTCTTGCGGCCGCTCGCGCCAGAGGAAAGCCTTTGATCTAAAACGTCCGTAAGAGTTTCGGCCGTAAGAAATTCCTATTTGAAATTCAATTGCTCCGGGAACCCTCTCTGCAAGGCTAAAAACGAGCCGCTGCTTACTTGCAGGAAAGAGGTCCCTCTAGCACCAATTAAGCACATAAAATAGCTCAAATAAAGCCACCCTGCACTTTGAGAAGACTATAAAGGGATTTTAGGTGTTAGAAAAAATAGCACATAATTATCCTATACTCAAATCCGTAAAATATTTTATTTTTAATATCCGTAAAATATCCATAAAAAGTCCAGAGTGCTTGGAGCACCTCAGACCCGCCCACGCCGCAGCCGGAAAATAAACAGTTAATTTGAACTCGGGTTTGGGCTGATGTGCAAGCTTGAGAGTGGGTTACTTTTAATCCTCATGTCCCCCAATATGATCCCTAGCATTTACAGAGCTGTACAGTGCAGGCTTGAATTTATTTTTGCGTTTTTAGATTTAAGATGAGATCCTTGCGGGGCCGTATAATAGAATCGCGAGTTAACAGAACCCCCGCAAGGAATCGCAGCCTTACGGCCGATTTACGGCCGCTAATAGAATGAGGCCCTATGTAACTATGTAAGTGAAATAGCTTTAAATGGGTTCTTTGTGACAAAGGAAAGATAGTGATAGGGATTAAGCTTGTTTTTACTTTCTTCATCCTCGTTTTACGTTTTTCGGTCGCCATTTTTTTTCTTTCTTAGGTTATTTTAGTTTGTGAAAAAAAAAGCTAAATATGCCTCCAATTAACTTGCTACCTTGCTCACAGGCTCCCTAGCTCTCCCCATGGGCTATGTGTGAGTGTGTAAGTTAATTTGAGGCATATTTGTTGTTTTTAGCAGGTCTTTCAAAGTTCTGTGGTTCGGCCGTAAAAGTCGTAATTTTCCGGGACCCACAGTCCATCTACGTGCTTCGGTTCTTAATTTTGTGCACCCCGTGATGTCCTACTGGCCTCGCAAAGAGCGCCTGCGGCACTCATTGATGTCTAAGTCCCGCAGGCCTCGCATTGACTCTTCGCGAGGCTCACAGTTGTGGGCCCCAACATGAGCAACAATCTTGGTGGAGGCGTCAACGGCACGCCTCGCTATGCGAGATTCGCAAAGCGTGACCAACGACCAGTATATCCACAACTATTATAGATGATAGGCATCCCATTATAAGAAAATAGATAAATTGATGTTTTCATTCATGCCTTATAGTGGTAACATATCGAGCACTAAATAAAGAGGGAGAGACCCTATTAGTGCTAAAGAACCTTAAAAACTTGATAAAACTGAGATACACAAGTAATTGCATGTTATAGCAAAGGACGTATAAGCAAAAGAAAGGTCTGCATTTTAGTTCTGAAAACTAAAACAGTTGTTATAAGGTTTTCTTAACAAAGATTCAATGAACTGTGTGAAAGAAGGCCGCCTGATCTTCTTAACGTGGAATTGAACTGAGTTCCAGACAACTCGGCATCTGTAGCTAGCATTTATGACTATGAAGAATAGGCTTATTATGATGCCAGTTTGGTCTGTTCACGTATTCATAAACTTATCATGGTATAGCATTGGTCAGGAATCTCCTGATTTTCCCTCATCCTGTAGCACATGAATACATATTGACTAAATTAATTAACATTATTCTGAAATTTCAGGTGTGCACAATAATTCGTCTTAAATGAACACACAAAATACATTCAGTTGACAGTTCTTCTGATGTTTTGCTTTCAAAATCTATTTAATTATACCATATGATGGAAATCAAGTGTTAAAATTGTAAATAAATACATGGCTGACTTCATTTTACTGCAACTTCATAATACATTATTAGTCCAATCAAACTCTATACTGTATGAAGTTGGGCCATACCGACGTGTAACATGGAATTACAAGTTCATTTATTGGGATTGTGAATAATATCATTGCTTAAAAAACGCCTTGTAAAGATTTTCCACTATGCTGGAGTAGTGTACCTCAGAGGGTTCACATCTGGGACCATAGACTAATAATGCATTGGTACTGTCCAAGCCAGGTACTTAGTGCGGCCACGACATCCTATGCAGGAACATAGAGAATTGAGACCCGGAGAAAGTGAGCACTCGGCTGAGTTGTTGAGGAGAGATACATTTGCAGGACAATCACAATCCCAGTCAGTATTGGTGATAAAGAGGAAGGTACTGAAAGAAAATAGAGCTTAGCACAACACTTAAAGCTAACACTATTTCACAAAACATATGGATCTATTCACCATAATACCTTCTGTCCCATATTGTAAAGCAATATTATTACTGCACAGCTTAAGAGATTCATAACAGACTTTCGGGCATATCAGGTATATCGAGAGCTAAGCAGAAAATAAAGCCTTTAACAATTTACAAAGTACTTACTTAGGGGCCAAAATGTGAACATGTGCCTCACTTTTATTTTATTTACTAAAGTGCCTTAGTGCCGGCAACAAACCACTCAACCACTAAGTTTTTGCTGTATCATTAAAGACTAGTAGCCATTCTAGAGAATGCACAAACTCTGTGGTTATTTTAATGTAATACAACATAATAATAATAATAATAATAATAATAATAATAATAATAATAACAATAACTACATTTACATAGCCCTTTTCTCACATAAAGGTCTCAAAGAGCTTAGATGAGGGAAAAAAGTATTGGAAGACATGGGTGAAAAGGAATGGTCCTTAGTCTTTTGTAGCAAATGTCCAGATTAGGGAGCTCTCTTATTGAGTGCAGTAGAGAATCCCAGAATCTTGCTGCTGCATACACATAAGGTCTGGACCCAGCTCCAAAAGATAGCTGGAACTTTCATCATGTAGAGCTCTGTATGTCAGCAGGCCAAGCTTAACATGTATGTAGTCTTCATAGGGAGCCTGTGTAGTGCACAGGGGACTGGTGTTTTGTCGTTAATAATCTAGCAGAAGTGTTATATACCAACTGTAAGACAGTTAGCTCCTTATTTGATGGTCTTAGATAAAGGCAGTTGCATTAGTCCAGATGGATGATATAAATATACTGTATGAACAAAAGTAGAGAGGTCCTAAGGGGGTATCAAGTGCTTTATCCTGGCTATGTTCTTTAGATGAAAAAATGATGATTTGATCACAGCTGACACTTGATATCAGACCATGATCTAGAACAACCCCAAGGTTGCGCACTTGTTCAGATTTTAACAGCTTAGACTCCCCAAGCTGATGACCCATTCCTGTTCAGCCCAAGGAAGTTGTTGTCATCCGGCTGGACCCACCAGTAGTTCCTCTGTACGTTTTCGTTCAGCCTTAGCAAGTTCCTACTCATTCAATCTTGGACCTCTTCTCGACATCTATTAGGAGCAATCGTTGAATGTTCTGCATCTGTGTCAAAAGACAGATAAAAGCTGTATGTCATGAGCATAACAGTAGTACTTGAGGCCATGTCTTCTGATGATCTCTTCCAGTGTTATTATATATACAGGAAACATTAATTAACTTCAGCACTATATGGAGAGGTATTTTGAATTGAATGTCTTGTGACTAAAACCTAATCTTAAGAGAGTCCACAGGATGAGGCCAACAGGAGACCACACTCCTTTATTTAGGTTATCTTGTAGGAACCAGCTATCATAGTTATCCAGCAACCAAAGGGACAGGAGGTGAGGGAGAACTGCTGGGGAGGGAGAGGAAAATATTGCTGTGTGCTGATGCACATTATGATCTCTTCCCTACTACTAGACCCCAAGAATAAGATACCTACCTCCCTACAATGTATAGCCCTTCAGAATATGTTGGTGTGTTACAAATAAAATATAAAGATAAATACTGTATATACACATTCTATCCCCTCAGTTTTTTTTTCAATTCATATGCCTTTGATTAGTGGCCCTTACCCTGCATCAGATGCCAAGTATCTGGGTGTCCGCACTGTAGATTTTAATGGTGAAGCAGCATACATGGTGTATGATTGATCATGTATTGCTATGAGGGTGGGTGGTTTATAATTTAAAAAAACGTCCATGTTTCTATGTTTTATTAATAATTTTAATTTCACTATTTTTAAATCTATAATTTTTTTCAAGAAAACGTTTAAACAATACTTGTTTTTAGGAGTAGAATAGCCATGAAAGTCCAATAATACAGATAAATAATCATAAATAATCAGATTATTATAGTATACTAGCGACTTGCCCGTCAAAAAATGACGGCAATGAGATGTGTATGTTTGGAAAGTTGTTTAGTTATTAATATACATATGGAATTGTAAGGTAGCTAATGTTGTTTTGTGTGTACTACTGAAATATATAATAATAATTAATAAATGAATATACTTGACCTATTTTGAAGCATTGTGTTGAAGATCTGTGAGCCTTGTTTGATGCCGCATTAGTGGTGTGGAGGTGCTGTGTGAGCGTGATGAACGTTTGCAGTGTAAGTGTGTGCGTGCGCGAGCCGAAACCGTTAGCGTAGTTGTGTACTTGAACATTAGCTTAAAAATGCGGGTAATGTGTGGTATGCGTGTTCTCGGATTATCCGTGTTTTCCGTGGTTATAGTGCTGTAGCCTCGTTTTCGTTTTGTTCGGCCGCCATTTTTTCTCTCGCTTAGAGAATTTTGTAGTTTCTAAACTCTTTTATTTTTAGTTAAGTGAAGCTGTAAGTAGTTTTTTTGAGGTGTTGGATGCTTCGTCTTGCTGTAGGTAAGCTTTTTATGCATGTGTTGTGTGTATTTATTGTGTTTTTGCTTTTTTCCTGTCCGCAGCTTGCGTCCGATTTTTGCGATGTCGTAATGTGTGGTATGCGTCTTAGCGGATTATCCTTCAGTGTTTTTTGTGGTTAGAGTGCTGTAGCCTCGTTTTCGTTTTGTTCATCCGCCATTTTTTCTCTCGCTTTGACAATTTCTTAGTGTGTAAACTCTTTTATTTTGAGGTAAATAAAGGTGTAACTAGTTTTTTTGAGGTCGTGGATGCTCTCTCGTGCTGTCGGTAACCTTTTTATGCATGTGGTGTGTGCATTTATTGTGGTTTTTTTTTTCCATTTTCGTCGTTGCGGCCGTATTTTTTGGCTACGGTTTAACGGCTCGCCTGCGGCGCTCATTGCTAAAGTGCTCCGTATTAACGTTAATTTTGCGAGGGCCTCAGTTGCTGTCATGGAGCGCCGCCAGCAACCGCAGCCTTGCGAGCTGCGTCCCGCGCTACGCGAGAGCCGTGGGCCCTTGCTACGCGTGAGCAAAGGCCCGTACGCTTACAACTATATATGTGATACTGATACCATTTTTATTGCAGAAACCTTGTTTTTAGAGTGATGAGCTTTCAACAGGTTTGACCACCCTTTATCATAGCTTTAGACTTGATAAGGAGATATTAAGGAGAAAAGGATATATATATATATACACATATATATATATATATATATATATATATATATATATATATATATATATTTCCCTGGTTCAGAGATCCGTGTCAGGCATTTTCATTCTAAAGTATCATCCTAAAATATATATATATATATATATATATATATATATATATATATATATAAAATTCAAGAGTGAAGCAGATGTGAATGTCCAGTAACTTTGTAATTATTAATAAATATATATATATATATATATATATATATATATATGCAGTATCTCACAAATGTGAGCACAACCCTCACATTTTTGTAAACATTTTATTATATCTTTTCATGTGACAACACTGAAGAAATTACACTCTGCAACAATGTAAAATAATAAGTGCACAACCTGTATAACAGTGTAAATTCGCTGTCCCCTCAAAATCACTCATCAGAGAGGCATTAATGTCTAAACCATTGATAACAAAAGTG
The DNA here is from genome assembly GCA_027410445.1 of Discoglossus pictus. Classification (NCBI taxonomy): domain Eukaryota; kingdom Metazoa; phylum Chordata; class Amphibia; order Anura; family Alytidae; genus Discoglossus; species Discoglossus pictus. The sequence goes on along the minus strand of CM050163.1, from coordinate 458,640,865 downwards.
AGTACAACCTTAAGTGGAAATGTCCAAATTGGGCCTAAAGTGCCAATATTTTGTGTGGCCACGATTATTTTCCAACACATATTTATATATATATATATATATATATATCACTGCATCTAAACATCTCTGCATCTCTGACCTGTAGGTCTGCTCATGCAAGATAATGTGGGAGTCAGACATACACTAAAATGAGTGCTTGTGGAAAGTCCCCCAAGTCACCTACAGAGATTTGCATGAACCCTCAGCGGAAACGAATGATGATAGACCAAAGTTTTGTGTGGTGATATTACCAAAATATAAAAAAGCAGAAACAAAAATTACACACAGCCATTATTTGTCTAAACCGTTGGCAACAAAGATGAGTACACCCCTAAGTGGAAATGTCCAAATTGGGCCCGAAGTGTCAATATTTTGTGTGGCCACCATTATTTTCCAGCACTGCCTTAACCCTCACCAGAGCTTCACAGGTTGCCACTGGAGTCCTCTTCCACGCCTCCATAATGACTTCACCGAGCTGGTGCATGTTAGAGACCTTGCACTCCCCCACCTTCCTTTTGAGGATGCCCCAAAGAGGCTGAATAGGGTTTAGGTCTGGAGATATGCTTGGCCAGTCCATCACCTTTACCTTCAGCTTCTTTAGCAAGGCAGTGGTCGTCTTGGATGTGTGTTTGTGGTCGTTATCATGTTGGAATACTGCCCAGTCTCAGAAGGGAGTGGATCATGCTCTGCTTCAGTATGTCACAGTACGTGTTGGCATTCATGGTTCCCTCAATGAACTGTCGCTCCCTAGTGCTGGCAGCACTCATGCAGGCCCAGATAACAATACTCCCACCACCAAAAGTATATATCTATACGGAGGAAAGGTAGTTTAAATAATCCCTAAATGACAGATAAACGGATAAGGCACAAAGAACACAAAAACACTGATATGAAAGGAAACCCTCAGTTTGAATGTAAACATTGATGCAGAGAGAGTGGAGGCAGCATCTTACATCTTTAGGTAAATGCATATAGGGGGAACCAACGCAACATATTATAGAAAACATATATACACATATAGACATATTGTAATGATATAGGAATCACAAGGTTGTGGAGACCAGTAGCCAAGGTCAGCAATAATCCAGTTCAGCAACTTGTAGGTGAAACAGGAACAAGCTTTATTGAAGGGATCAGGAACTAACAATAATCTGGCAAGGATACTGAGACAGGAAGTGCCTTATATAGGCCAAGAACCAGACAGCTGACCAGACACAGCTAAAGAGAGTTGTCACTGATTTCATTGCTTTTAGAGTCAAGGTATCAGATCTCAGGCAAATCTGCAAGAGGCAGGCTGGCGTCCCGGTAGGGAAGAGGTCCAGCAACATGCAAACCAGGGTTCGAATCCCAGCAGAGTCAATTCCTCACACATATGTGAATATATGTTTGGTCTGGGCCTGCATGAGTGCTGCTGGCACTGGGGAGCTACAATTCATTGAGGGAACCATGAATGCCAACATGTACTGTGACATACTGAAGCAGAGCATGATCCACTCCCTTCGGAGACTGGGCCGCAGGGCAGTATGCCAACATGACCAAACACACATCCAAGACGACCACTGCCTTGCTAAAGAAGCTAAAGGTAAAGGTGATGGACTGGCCAAGTGTGTCTCCAGACCTAAACCTTATTAAGCATATGTGGGGCATCCTCAAATGGAAGGTGGGGGAGTGCAGGGTCTCTAACATCCACCAGCTCACACACATGTGCTGAAGAGTTCTGTAGTAGGAGGTAGGAATGGGGTGGAATTGGACAGAGTGTTGTACAACCTTTTCTGTTATTATTTTAGGGGGAAGGAGAAGAAGAAAGGTGGGATGAAGAAAAGGTGCACAGCAGTGATGACCAGCACCTGAGTTTTTATTACGCTTTTCTTTTTAGAAAGCCTCTCAAAACCCCAAGAGGATTTCATGTTGATTGAAAATCAAAATGAGGACAGGGAAAAAAAATAACCTAAATTGAAAATAAAATCACAGATGTACTACCTTTTGAGTGGTGAGAAGAACAAGAGGCTCATATAATTACATGCATAAAGCCCATGCTCCAGAAGATATCAAAAGAGTTCATTTTAACAGGAGGATCTTCATTATAATGAGCTCATGTCTGACACTTAGATGGAAAGTCGGATTCTGAATTGTGAGCTATCAAGCTTCATAAATGATCTCATTGTTCTTGTTTCCATATTTTGTGCCAAATAAACAGAGGAGAGGCAGAAGTGAGGTCTACACAAAAGATGTTGTAACAAAAACATTACAATGTCTGTGTAAAAGGAATGTGTTTCAACATTACCAGCAAATATTACTGAAAACAACTTAATGAATTCAGCTACTAAAAGATTTTGAGTAAATCTTTCAGTGTGGATTTAATCTGCCTTTACCTCAGAGCTCGGTGAATCTTGGTTAGCATCTATGCAGAATATTTATTTGCCACTGAGCATATGTACAGGACAGATGTATGCACTTACACCACAACAAATTATTTCCCATCAATTTTTCGGTGTACAAGGAAGAAATTACTGTATTGGTCTGAATATAAGCAGCACCCGCATATAAGCCGCACCTGTAAAATTCAAGGGGGAAAAATAGAAAAAAGATAGTACTCGAATATAAGCCGCACCCTTAAAATTGGAGAAAAATACTCTCTCCAAGTGATCAGCCATTGCAAGAAACAGGCTTTCCAATTAGTACTGTAACTTCTTTTGCAGGTTACAAGCCTTACAGGATGTTAGAATCACTAAAACCAGAAATCGCTATTCAATTGCTACAATACCGCAGTCTCGAGCACACAGATCTGCACCCTTAACTCGCAATCGCTCAAAACGACAGTAAGTTTGCGAATCGAAGCCGCACACATAACTCGCAAGCTCGCAAGTCGGCAGTGATTTTTTTTTACGGTCACGAATATAAGCCACAATCGTAACTCGCAAACTCAAATATCCTAAAAAAGGTGCGGCTTATTTTCCGACCAATACTGTAATTTATTTGGTGCTAGGGATATATGGGGCATATGCCCAGAACAGATGCATGCACTTGCACCTAAACAAATCATTTCCCTCTAACTCTTCTCACTGTGTCCCTATCCTGCATATATTCCATTTGATATACGTCCATGTAAAAATGTATATCAGATTTGGGCCTTACTGACAAGCAAACTCTATTTTGAAACACATCATATAAAGCACGCTATCAAATAAGTCAAAGTAGAGCGATTTTGATCTAAAAAGCAATTTCTAGAACTCGCAGTTGTACATGGCAGGCAATGTTGCACACATGCACGCACACACACACAAACTCTGCTCCCCCTGGCTCAACAGGGGTTGGGGAGCAAAGGATCAGGTTAATACTGCTTAAAAACGGCTGATTGGTAGCTACAGGGTGCCTACTTTGTCACTATGGGAGTGGTGAAGAGTCAGAAATTTTGAAAACAGTACTGTTAAAAATAGTACTGAGAATTAATTAATACAATGTATTCAAAATATTAAATTCCTGCTACGGCTTAAATGAAAATGCTAACATCCAGAAAACATCCATTTAACTTTAAGTAGGCAGTTATTTTGATCAAAGTGATAAAAATATATCCATTATAAACAACATTTGACATACAGCATTACTGGAAATGTCTAGTGGTTTTATTAGAATACATGTCTAAATGGCCTCTAAACATCATGGAGACAAAGAAAAGGTAAGCCTTTATAAAATATATGACTCATATAAAGAATATGTTCCTAGAGTTTTCATTGCTTGCATGAATCTCATAGGAACACAGATGAGAGTTCCTTTATAAAACACCCTGCCACTCATGCAGACAATTAAATCATTGTGTCTATATAAATGTGAAAATTCTGATGGTTAATGCAACCTTTTATATTCTCCACACTGTTTATAAACTAAAATAAATTTACATTTGTGATGATCATCATTCAGGTATGTGGAACCAAAATGTTGTTGTTCTATATCTTTTCAAACTGTTTTAATTAAGAAGTTTTCTACATTTTTCAAAACATTTTTTCTTATACATACAAATCATAAACATAAACAAACAATAATATATAAGCATAAAAGATAACAATAATAGATAGTTTAATGTTGCTTTGTATTACAATAACATTCTATTAACTTATATAAAAGGGGAAGATTATTACCAAAAAGTTGTTAAATCTAAATTATTGTACTCTGTCCATGTTTTCCAAATACTGTAAAATTTGTCATCCTGCTCCAACATAGCATCAGAAATTTTCTCCATTCGGAAAATTTTCCAAATGTTTATTTCTAGTCGGTTAATGCTTGGTGTTTGTTTTTTCATACAGTAAGTCTTTATAACAGTTACAGCCTCAGTTAATATCTGTATAATAAGTTTTTGTACATTTTGTAGAATTATTTCTGGCTATAATTTTAATTTCTAAGCTAACATATTTATTATGATTTATTGTACTGTTCTATAAAATGTTTGATTATTAGGGCATTCACACCATATATAAATGAAGTACACAATTCTTTACCTCCTCGGAAACATGAGAGTGGTATGTGTGGCTTGTACCTATTTATTATTATTGGAATTCTTTATAGTTTGTTTCTTTAGTCAATATTTATTGACTAGCGACTTGCCCGTCAAAAATGACGGGGCAATAAAATTTGAAGCCATGGCAATGCTGTTTGCCACACAATGTAAAGCCTTTGCTCCTCTGACCACCTTGGGCGCTCATTGCGAGCCTCTCCCTAGTGTCCTTCAAACGGGTAAAATATGCTATTTAGTTGTTTATATATATATATATTTTTTTTTTTTTTTAAATAATAATTAGTTAATTACTTAAGAAATTAATATACTTTACCTATTTCTAATTAATATATCCATCAATCAATATCCTGAAGAGCTAACAATCTCTTTTTATTTTCCTGCAGCATGCAATGCAAATTTGGACTGTTGCTGCCCTGAAGAGAAAGTGTCATCAATGTGACAAGTGTGCAGTATAAATAGGCTGAGTGCGCAAAGCCAAACCGTTTGTTTAGTCGGATAAAGCGCCATTTTAGATTTGTAATGTTATTAGTTGCAAGTTAGTGTTGGAAAATGGCGACAATTGTCTATGTGTTAAGCGGCTCGCGGGCATTTTCTGTCCTTTCTAATAGTGTAATTTGTATCCTTGATTCTTGGGTAAAAGTGGTACACAGCTGGCGGTGTTTTGCGTGGTTCAGGATTGTGTAGCCTTGTTTTAATTTTTTCGGCCACCATTTTTTTTTCTTGCTTAGGCGATTTTCGAGTGCCGAAACTCAGCAAATTCAGCTTAAATTTGCGTGTAACCTCACTCCCAGACATCTTGCCTGTCCCCCGTGCTGTTTGTGAGGATTTTTTAGTTTTTTATAAGTCCTGCATGTTTTAATGCCTCAACTGCTCCCTTCGCAAGGCCCACAGGAAATGATCGCCTTTGGATCTCATCACCTAAGTGCTCCGAGTTTCAATGCCTCAACTATACGCCTCGCTATGCGAGGCACTCAGACGATGAGCGCCTTTGTGCAGACGATGAGCGCCTAAGTGCTCCGAGCTCGGAAGACTTCTGTGCTTCAACGTGATGCTCTGGTGTCCTGATTCCATATTTCATTATCTAGTTCTATATTTAGTTTAGGATTCTATATGTGTGTATATGTTAATGTACTATTTTTTTTTAGATTGTTAAACATGTTATACTAGCGACTTGCCCGCCAAAAAATGACGGCAATAAAATTGTAAGGCAGGTAATGCTGTTTGCCATAGGGAGTAAGTGTTTTGGTCGTCTGAGTTCCTTCTATGCTCATTGTGAGCCTCTGGGTTGGTGTATTTTTTGTTATCATAGGCGCTTTTGCGCTTAATGTAAGGTCCGCGCTGATCTCCTTTTGGCGCTTATTGCAAGGCTCTCCTCTAGTGTACTTTGTGTCCTATGAGCACCATTGGCGCTCCTTGTGGATCGCACAGTTAAGGTCTTTGTGGTTGTTTGCAATACTGTGGTGTTTTTTTTTTTTTTTTTTTTGTGTATATTTTTCTTTTTTTTATGCTAATTAATTAATTAATTAAATAATAAAGTCATAAAAAAAAATTTAAATTAAAATTAATTAACAACTAGTGATGTCACAAACATCAAATTTTCGGTTCGCGAACAGCGGACGCGAATTTCAGCAAATGTTCGCAAACGGGCGAACATCAGCGAACCGCCATAGACTTCAATGGGCAGGCGAATTTTAAAACCCACAGGGACTCTTTCTGGCCACAATAGTGAAGGGAAAGTTGTTTCAACGGGACTAACACCTGGACTGTGGCATGCCGGAGGGGGATCCATTGCAAAACTCCCACGGAATATTACATAGTTGATGCAGAGTCTGGTTTTAAGCCATAAAGGGCATAAATTACCTAACATTTCTAAATTGTTTGGAATAACGTGCTTTAAAACATCAGGTATGATGTTGTATCAATCAGTTAGTGTAAGGGTTACAGACCAAACTCCCCGTTTAACGCACCGCAAACAACCGCAAACAGTCCATTTGCACAACCGCAAACTCCCCATTTGCACAAGGTTCCTTGTCCTCACTGATGTCATTGAAGGTCTCTTCCTCCACCCCTGGGACGCCTGCTGTGTTTGGTCTTCTACCTCCTCAAAGCCACCTTCCTCCTCTGAGTCCTCTTCTTCAGACTCCTCTCACTGCGTTGCCTCTCTCTGCATTATTATAAGGTGTGTTAAGTAGTACTACTCTTATCAGTTTAATAACTTTTACAGCACATATCAGGGGGAGTGTATAATGCCTGGATTTTTAGAACCAGGAGATGGAAAAAGATGCTTTGTTGGTCGTATCACTTCAATTTTGGGGCAGGGCACGTGGAATTAAAGGTGCCACCAGATAGGAGTGGCGTGTTTGTAAGTACTACTCTTATCAGTTTAATACTTGTTACGTCACCTATCAGGGGGCGTGTATAAGGCCTGGATTTTTAGAACCGGGAGATGGAAAAAGATGCTTTGTTGGTCGTATCACTTCAATTTTGGGGCACTTTGTGACATTAGCTTCTTCCGCTCAAACATGTCCTTTACAGGCACCTGACTATGGGCAGATGAGCAGGAACTGCTCAAGGCAAGAGACGCAGTGGCGGATGGTTGAGAGGGGGCAAGGAGGACAGCAGTGGTTGATGTGGCTGATGATGCTGGACCAGGAGGAGGATGGCGGCTTTGAGTTTGTGTGCTGCTTGTACTCATTTGTTGGTCTGGAGTCACCCAAACATTAGGTCTCAACCTGTAGAGGATAAGGGAACCAGGCTACTCTAGACCTCATTTATCATTACAGGTTTTGACAGATTGGTACTATGCGTGCAAGCTACTGTGACAACAGATATGAGTGGGACTGTGCACTTGCAGAAGTTGGCAGAGTAGACGCTGTAGGTCTGACACACACGCTTGCAGACAACTAACTGCTATTTAATCTATTACAGTAGAAAAATGTTTTTTTGTTTTAAATGTACACTACTGTTACACCAGATATGAGTGGTGTCTTAAGTAGTACTACTCCTATCAGTTTAATCTCTGTTATGTGCCTTTTTTGGGGGTTTGGTTGTTGAAGCCACAGTGCAGCACCAGAGGCCAGAAAAATTAGGCATGTACACATGCCTGAAAAATTAGGTATTGTTGATCTTGCAGCGAGCAGAGAAGAAGGTAGGCCTGATTCAATGCCCCAGCCCCGCATACCCACACTCAGAGATTGAGGGGGGGACCTGAGAAGGCCACTGGCCGGAGATATAAAGGGGGGCCATCCCAAAAAAGCACACAAGCGGGGACAAAGGTAGTGAAGGGGACATAGAGGCCCATGGACTGACGGTCTCCATCTTGGCAGGAAAAGGACCCAGCAATTAATCCAAACTGACCCAGCACAGACAGCTACTTGAGTCAAACGCTGTACAATTACACTTTAATAAAGCTGAAACATGCAGCAGCAGGGATTCTAAATGGCCACACGGGGACAAGGAGGCTAACAGCCCCCACAGTCTCTGCACCACTGTTTTTAACAGATAACCCAAGGTGCTAACCAGGGACCTTGCCCACATAAAAAACAGAATTTTATTGGAGGAATTATTAGTGTCTTTACCCCCCAATAGAGGACATAATATACAGTATCTTTAGACTATGTAACAGGGCGCCCCCTTCTGGCGGGGTTTGCGTCCTGCACTTTCTTATCTCTTTTATACAGGGAGGAAGACACAGCAGGCTTGTCCAAAGTTGAGTTTTACTGCCATTTTATTTATTTGCATAAACAGAACAAAAACAGTGCTTGTATTCAGCAACAAAATAAAACCCTACATAAACGTGCTTACTATACTCAGGAACGCCCTGACTATATTCTGCGCAGCTTATCTGTGACAGGGAGTGCCACCTTGTGGCCAGGATGCAAACAGTCTCCTATTTGTGATATATCGCCACCTTGTGGCCAGGAAACAAACAGTCTCTTAACTTTGTTATATCGCCACCTTGTGGCCAGGAAACATACAGTCTCTTATTTGCCTTTTCCTCTACAGCTTCTATCAATTGTTTGTGAAGCATAGGGCCCTTGTCACCCTCTTGTAATGAGGAACTCTTACTCTCCCTCTCAATGCACTCTTCTTCTCCCTGGGACCTTTGTAATCCTTCTCTGGATACAATTAGAATAACATGCATTGGCACCAACCTTTTATTCCTTATTCCTTCCAGCTTCTTAGGGATGGTGTCTTCAGATAATCCTATCTCTGTGGAATATCTCCAATACCACAGAAGTCTTCTCTGTGCGCAAACTCTGGAACTCCGCAGCCTTCCTGACTGTCTCGCTCCAGCACAAATCCCAGCTCTTAGGATCCCCGCAGCTGAGCTGTCCAGGGCTTTCACACACAGCTCACGGCTCTTAGGCCCAAGCCTAAGTGAGAGAAACTCCACCCATCTCTCTGCTGCTTTTAAAAGCAGTTCACAGCTAGGCTGCTTCCATTTAGCCTCTGATAACTGTCTGGATTTAACTCTTTTCATTCTCAGGGGAGAAGTCTTACAGAGCTCTCTTGCGACCCCTAATGGCACTCCATCACATATCCTCCCCCTCAGCTCAACACCATGTAGTTGACCTACATGAGCCGAGAGGCCGAAAACGTTCACTCGTAACTTTATCTTCCCCTTGTCTTCTCGTTTAAGGGGCTCTTCTTCATAGGGAATAATTTACTTCTGGTGCAACTATGCAGTATGGGCTTGGGTCTTGCTCTATTCTCTTGAGCTCAACAGCACGCGTACTTCCATGCGTCAGGAGAACTTTCCCATCTTCAATTTCTTTTAATAGGACCTGCAGTTCAGATAATTCTGCAGAGAGCGATTTGGCTGTATCATTTCTCTCACAACCGGTTTCTTTTACATAATCTTTATAACGATCTGCCTTGAGTTCCTTACTCTTATGTTTCCCTTCTTCCAAATCTTTTTCTGCTTTCTGGGCAGTAGGTTTGTCCTCCTCATCAATGGGTTTCTTTTCAGGTTTACACTCTTCAACTTCAACGGCCTTGACAGAGGGACGTGAAATTCCCGGCGACCGGGATTAATGTCCGGCCTATGCTTTCCTCGGCTTCAGGCTCCTCAGCTTCTGCAACTGCGGAAACCACAAATAATGCGTCACCTCTCTTCCTCTTGTTGGAGACCCTGATTGTCAACTTGAGACCATCTTTCTGCCTCTCCGATGTCATTTCCTTCCCTTCTGTTCCACTGTTTTCATCTTCAGGAACTAACTTAGATCTATGCTTATTTCTTAAACCTGGAGCTTGCTTCTCTGATTTTGAAGACTTCTCTACTTCTGGAGTTGCAGCTCCATCCTCTGTCAATTGAGACTCAACTACTGAGTTTGCTCTGTCAGTCTGCTTGCTCTCGTTGGGAGGTAATTTATCTTTATGTTTATTTTTTGAAGTACTTGTTTTCTTCTCAGTTTCAGAAGATTTTTCAGTATTAAGTGATTTTGTCTCCCTTTTTGTTGATGTTTCAGGTTGCTGCTCTGTATCACACTAATCCGCTATGGTTGGTGAAACCTTTGTTTCCCTGCCTTCTTCTGGCTGATCTATCTCAGCTGACTCCGTATTTTGCTTTGCACCACTCTCAACTTTACTAGATGCTTCTTTGCCTACACTCGCTCTCTCTTTATTAGAGACAGAAATAATGTCTTTCTTTTTCTCTGTCTCTTCATCCTTGGCACTGGTTTTGTTTGAATCGGTCTTACGCAGCTCTTCTTTTGAAAGTACTTTTTGGTTTGATTTTTCAAGAGATGAAGTAATGTGATCATTTCCAAGATCTGGGGATTTTTCTAAATTCTCTGAGCTTGAAAGCTTACTGTTCTCTTTGAGGTTATGTAGACTTTGGTTTACGTCACTCTCTAAGAGATCTTTCAGATTTTTCACAGTCTCTTCCATAGCAAGCAATTGTTCTTTTAGGTGAAGGATTTCTTCTGTCATTACCTCCTTCCCAGAGATTCTCTGTTCATAAAGCCGTAACTGGTTGTCCTTCTCAATCAATTGCGTCTTTAGAGACTCCATTGTGGCTGCGTGCGTCTTACTTTGCGCCTCATTCTCAGTGTCCAGATTCTGGCATTTAGCAATTAGATCAAGGATGGTTGCATCCCGTTCTTGCACTTTAGCTGCCAATTCTGATTTTTCCATTTTTAGCTCCTCGGATGTGGCAAAACTTGATTGAAGACCTTTCTCCAGAGTCTCAACAGCTTGGTTTAAAGAGTTTAATTCTTGTTCATTTGTGGATTTGTACTCATTAAACACATTAAGAGTTGACTCTCTCTCACTAATCACCTTATTGTGCTCTTCCCTTAACTGAACCATCTGCTGGGCCTTGCTCTCCAGTTTTCTGGTGAAATTTGTTAGCTTGTCCTCAGTTTGCCTCAATATACTGCTTAGATTGTCCACTTGGTGGTTGAGTCCAGCTATGTTTTGTCTTGATGACTCTTCATTTATTTGCATGTCTTCAATCACCTGTTCCTTCTGCCTCTTCTCATCTTCTACCCGATATTGGAGTCCCTCAAGCTCCTTGTCCTTTTGCGTTAATACTGTTTTCAGCTTGGAGATTTCCAGTTTCAATGTGGTTATTTGACAAATCAGCTGCTCCTCTTGAGTTTGAGCCGCTTGGTCTTGTCTCTCCTTCTGTACAGTGTTCTCTGAAAGGGATGTCTGCAGATTGGTAATTATTCCCTGTAGCTGCAGTCTCTCAGAATCAAACCGGGCTCTCTGGGTTTCTAGTTCTGCATTGGTGGAGCTCTTCTCTTGTTCTAGCTTGGTGATCTGTACTTGGAGGGCTGTACACCTAGCAATGATTTCAGCTACTTCCTGGGTCAATCCTTCCATCTTCAGGATGTCCCCCATGCGCTCTCCTTGTTCTTGTATATGGTTCTCCCCCATTTTTTCCAGCTTAGACTTGGGAGGACTCTTCCTCTGCTCCCAAATAGGCATCAGTTTATCATTCCTGTAGGACACTCTGTAGTCCTCAAATGCAGGCATCCTCCGCCATTCAGGAATATAGTCTGGCATCATCTTTACCTCTCGCCGGTCTGGTTTGGTATGACACATCTCCAGGCTCTGCGTCATATGTCCTGTCTGGGACAGTGTGTATTTCTTGAGTTTTTCCGCATTGCGGTCAGCCCGTTTCTTTTCTCTGTTATAAGCAGCTTCCACTTCTCTGAACTGGTTTTTTATCATCTCTAAGTCGGATGCACTTTGCGAGTAGCTGGCCTTTTCCACTTGAAGTGAAGACTCAAGGTCCAGGATCCGCAACTGGATAACTTCAGAGTTAACCTTAGACTCCCGATGGGCTGCTCTTTCCGATTCAATATCTTCTTCCAGTCTTTTTACTGTGTGTGCTGCTGTCTCCAGTTCCAGAATCAGTCTCTCCTCTTTCTCACGACTGTATTCCAGCTCACTCTTCTGACGTGAGAAGTTATCCCTGGCGACATTTTTCTCTGTTTCCATTTCATGTTGCTGCTTGTGCAACTCTTGAACCTTCCTGTTTTGGGACTGGATAACAGATTCCATTTCTTTCTTCATCTCCTGCTCTCTCATCTGAAGCTCCTCAATCTTGACTTTAAATTGTCCTTGGAGCCTTAAAGAATGCTGTTTCTCTTCCTCTAAGGCCATTCTGTCTGCACTAGCAGGCTCTTTTGCTTTCTCAGCAATATCTGTTACTGTCTCTGCAGTTTCTTTTGTGCACTCTGCATTCTCATCAGCAGCTCCTGCCGTCTCGGTGGCGGCTCCTGCCGTCTCGGTGGCGGCTCCTGCCGTCTCGGTGGCGGCTCCTGCCGTCTCGGTGGCGGCTCCTGCCGTCTCGGTGGCGGCTACTCTGTCAGCCCGCCAGTTCCTTGCTTGTCTATCTTGGACAATATCACCAAATGACTTCTCAACGCCAAGCTCCAATGGGGTGTCCATAATATTTGGATGGAAATCTCTCCTTGTCATGCCAGTCGCACCTTTCTCGTGTGGTTGAAGTATAGGAGCACTTCTCCGGCTAGCTTGTTGCACCCCCAGCGCCTTTATGCTGGCTGTAAAGTACGCCTTCTGTTCATTCTGGGAGTCTATCCTCATCCTCTCATCAGGGAACCCGTACTCTGGCCTGTGGTAGAGATGGGCATGCTTTTCTTTGGTATTCCATCTTCTATCATCAGATTTTTCCCACAGACAGTTAGGGGCCTGTCCAAATTGTGAGACTTCCCCTCGGTACTGTAACTTCTCCTTATTACAACTCAGGTTCTCTTTGTTCTTATGTTTCTGGGTACTGATTCTCTGTGCTCTGACATCCCGGGTAACTCCAACTCTGGCAAGGATCTCAGCTTTGAGGTCATCATAATTTTCTTTCTTTTCTTCATTCAAGCTCAGATAAGCTTTCTGAGCTTCGCCCGTCAAATACGGGGCAATGAGGCTGGCCCAGTACCGTTTGTGCCACGCCTCCCTAATGGCTGTTCGCTCAAAAATGGTGAGGTATATGATCACATCATCATCCTCTGTCAGCTCCCAAAGAATTTCATTGGCTCTAGCTCTGGCCGAATCTTTTCTATATTTATCCAGTATAGCTTCATTCTGGGCTAGCTGGATGGCCCACTTTCTAGTGAACTCTTGATGAGCAGCTGTGGCCTCTCTCATGCGGATTGTTTCCTCCTCTGCTTGTCGCTGCTGTTCCTGCTGTTGCTGCAGTTGCTGCTGTTGCTGCTGGTGCTGCTGTTGCAGCAAGGCCTTCAGTATATCCTCCATCACTGTACTGTACTGTGGGCTGTCTTCTTGCACTCAGACACTTCACTATCCCACCACTGCCACCAGTGTAACAGGGCGCCCCCTTCTGGCGGGGTTTGCGTCCTGCACTTTCTTATCTCTTTTATACAGGGAGGAAGACACAGCAGGCTTGTCCAAAGTTGAGTTTTACTGCCATTTTATTTGTTTGCATAAACAGAACAAAAACAGTGCTTGTATTCAGCAACAAAATAAAACCCTACATAAACGTGCTTACTATACTCAGGAACGCCCTGACTATATCCTGCGCAGCTTATCTGTGACAGGGAGTGCCACCTTGTGGCCAGGATGCAAACAGTCTCCTATTTGTGATATATCGCCACCTTGTGGCCAGGAAACAAACAGTCTCTTAACTTTGTTATATCGCCACCTTGTGGCCAGGAAACATACAGTCTCTTATTTGCCTTTTCCTCTACAGCTTCTATCAATTGTTTGTGAAGCATAGGGCCCTTGTCACCCTCTTGTAATGAGGAACTCTCACTCTCCCTCTCAATGCACTCTTCTTCTCCCTGGGACCTTTGTAATCCTTCTCTGGATACAATTAGAATAACATGCATTGGCACCAACCTTTTATTCCTTATTCCTTCCAGCTTCTTAGGGATGGTGTCTTCAGATAATCCTATCTCTGTGGAATATCTCCAATACCACAGAAGTCTTCTCTGTGCGCAAACTCTGGAACTCCGCAGCCTTCCTGACTGTCTCGCTCCAGCACAAATCCCAGCTCTTAGGATCCCCGCAGCTGAGCTGTCCAGGGCTTTCACACACAGCTCACGGCTCTTAGGCCCAAGCCTAAGTGAGAGAAACTCCACCCATCTCTCTGCTGCTTTTAAAAGCAGTTCACAGCTAGGCTGCTTCCATTTAGCCTCTGATAACTGTCTGGATTTCACTCTTTTCATTCTCAGGGGAGAAGTCTTACAGAGCTCTCTTGCGACCCCTAATGGCACTCCATCACAACTACCTGATGGCCAAACCTCCTTTAGCCCCAATGCTATCCAAGAAACATTTCAAAACTTCTATCAGACCATATATTCATCCCAATCCTGCTGCAGCGGATCTGACATAGAGTCTTTCCTACTACAGCAAGAAGTCCACACATATCCCAAGAGGAAGTTAAATCTACAATCCAAGATCTTAAATTTGGCAAGTCCCCAGGTCCAGACGGTTTTACTCATCTGTACTATAAGAAATTTGAGCCCTTGCTTACCCCCGCACATAACATCTTTGTTTAACGCTATACTAAATGAAGAACCTATGCCCCCTTAATTGAATCAGGCCGACCTCATAGTCTTTCCAAAAGAGGGTAGGGACCCTTTAGAGGTTAAAAATTATCGCCCCATACCCCTGATAAATGTGGATGTCAAGATCCCAGCTAAAATTATGGCCAAACGAATATCTAACTTTTTACTGGACTAAATACACAAGGACCAAACGGGGTTCATTGCTTTCAGAGAGGCAGGAGATAATGTTAGGAGGGTTCTGAACGCCCAGTTCTTGGCTCAACACTATAACAACCCAGTTTGCCCTCTAGCCCTAGACATAGAGAAGGCTTTTGATACGGTGGAATGGCCATATATGTACAAAATGCTAGATAAGTTTGGATTTGAGGGACGCTTTCTCAACCTGCTCAGAAGGTACTACAACTCACCAGTAGCTAACTTAAAGATACCAGGGGACCATAAGGCCAAAATCCAAGTACAGAGAGGGACCAGGCAGTGATGCCCACTCTCCCCACTGCACTTTGCTCTTGCCATTGAACCCCTAGCGCAGGCAATCATAACCAACCATGCCATCCAGGGGGTTCAAGTAGGACACCATCAGTTTAAGTGTTCACTTTTCGGTGACAAAATGCTTTGCACCCTGACCAAGCCCCTTCTCTCTATACCAGCACTCATGTCCACTATAAAAGACTTCAGCGAAATCTCGGGCCTCCAATCCTTGCAAAAGGATATTTCTCTTTCAATGGAATCCTGCTTACTGGGGATACACATAAAAAAAACTTATCTCAATCCTAGAACAAGCTATTCCAATTAATGGCTTTAGCATTCAAAATACACATAGCTACCCGGGCCCGGATGGATTTACAAATCTCTATTACCAAACTTTTATAGACTTGTTATTACCCCACTTAGCCACACTTTTCAATCAAATTTTAGAAGGCTCTCCCATGCCACAAGAACTAAACCATGCAAATATGATATGTTTACCGAAAGAACGACGAGACCCATTAGAACTTAAAAATTACTGCCCCATATCACTCCTAAACGGGGATATAAAAATTTTGGCCAAAATAATGGCAAACAGGATTTCGCGATTTCTCCCCTCCATAATCCATAAAGACCAAACAGGGTTTATCCCCCTTAGACAAACGGGGGAAAAATATCAGACGGACACAAAATTTAATCTCATGGTCATCCCTACATCAAATACCCACATGCCTTTTGGCGTTAGATATAGAAAAGGCCTTTGATACGTTAGAATGGCCTTATTTAAAAGCAGTATTACAGAAATTTGGCTTTGCAGGCAAATTTATGAACTTGATAGATACATACTACAAATCCCCGTCAGCCAGATTAAAACTACCGGGAGATCGCTTACAACACATGAAGATTCAAAGGGGAAAAACACATTTTTAGATTTATTTGGAATCATAAAGCCCAGAGGATCTAAAAAATAATATGTATAGACCAAAAGGGAAAGGTGGCCTATCGTGCCCGAATCTCAAACTGTATTACAAGGCAGCGCAGCTGGCTTTCATTCCTCTGGCGCATTTTTCCACACATCAGCTGCTCTGGGTATTTATGGAAAATGTAAGCATGTCACCTTATACATGGGATACAGTAATATGGATTCCAGGCCTGTATACTATTTTGAGAAACTTGAAAAACCTGTTGATTAAGCACTCATTAAAAATATAGACGGAGATGAACTGGACACAAAAAATGGACACTCGGGTATCAGA
Organism: Discoglossus pictus; assembly: GCA_027410445.1. Lineage (NCBI taxonomy): Eukaryota > Metazoa > Chordata > Amphibia > Anura > Alytidae > Discoglossus > Discoglossus pictus. The sequence continues at coordinate 458,624,597 of CM050163.1, read as the reverse complement.
TCTTACCCCTATCGTACCCAATCCCCACTTTAAGATACATCTTCCGGAAAGCTCTCTCAGTTGGTGGAAGTCTCAGAACCTACTAAGGGTTGGTCCATGGTGGCATGACGACAAAATAATGAACTTTGAGCGGGTGAGATATAGATACAATTTACCCTCGCTGAACACTATAATTTTTGCAGGATACATCATTTTATATATACGATAAGTGGTAGGGGAACCCCCCAAAGAAACACCTGGCTACTCAAAAAATGTAGGGATTCCCCCTTTCAGCCTGGTATTATTAGCCTCATGTATGAACTATTTAATGAAAACTCATGGGCAAACAAACCAGACTATACCAAAGCCTGGGAGAGGGATTTGGGCACCGAGTTGGCAGACAGCACATGAGATAAAAGTTGGCGAGGCTTAAGTAGGGGATCTTTAAATTATTGTCTGCTTGAGACTTCAATAAAGGTCCTACACAGGACATATATTACTCCTTTTAAACTAAATAAATGGGATCCAAAATGGAGCAGCTCATGTTTTAGGAACAGTGGTAATGAGGCTACATTTATTCATGTCTGGTGGGAGTGTTCGGCAGTCATAAGACTATGGAAAGAAACATGCTTACTAGCTTCTAAAATGTTTAAGATTCAGATTTCTGATAATATAGAAAACTGCATGCTGGGTGTTCCGCATGTCTGTCTCTTGCCCGCTCAAAATAGGCTATTAAAGTTCATCATGTTGGCCACAAAGAACCATATAGCCAGACAATGGAAATCGGATACCCTACACTTTCAGGTGGTTAAAAATAAATTAAACTTTATCCTTATAAATGAACGCCTTACCCATTTAGTAGACAACTCCATGGATACATTTTGAGATATATGGTCTCCGTGGCTGCAATTAAGGGATAGCATATCATCTGGAGACAATTAAAGAAATTTAGGTCCGGAATAGGGGCTCCCCTAAATGGGAGAGGATATTCTCAAGAGAACGGGATGGATGGAGGTGTGTGTGGATCCTTAGAGGGGCGGAGGACGGAGGTAAGTGCTATATTTTACATCATATTTATGTAAAAAAGGAGGATGTTTGTGGACCTTTCCCTTTCCCAACTTGTTAAATGTTAAAACTAGTTATTTTTTTTCCCAATTATAGTATTCAAGACTTAAAGGGAATCAACTTAAAACAAACTGAATTAAATCTATATTAATAACTGAAAAGTAAAAAAATATATATATTTTTAGGCTACAGGTACAACCAAATCCAGATAACATACTAGCCCTGGATATGGTATAAGCTCCAAGATTATGGAATGGAAAGGGGTAAACTGAGTATTAATAGAGATAAGGTAACTCAGTGATGTATTAACATGTATGGATATATATGTAACATGAAAATGGTTGTTTGAATATGATATATTACCTGACCTAATAAAATATTTTTTGAAAGAAAAAATACACATAGCTAGTGGTTGGAAAACCCCAAATTAAAACTTTCAGGAATTAATTAAAAAAAATCAACTATTTACTGCTCAACGAGAGATTAAACCATGTAGTCTTGGATAGAATCACCCAGTTCCAGACAATTTGGGATCCCTGGATAACATCCCCATTTAGTGCCCCCCAAATATAATAAAACATTTGTTAATGGTTGAAGCGACTCGGGGGGAAGGACCGAAGTGGGGGAGCCCTGGAGGAGACCCTTCAGAATCAACCAGCGGCAAAATCATCCGAGGAAAGGAGAGGTCGCCTACTGAAGCCTGCCCTAGGGTAACCCAAGGGCGATTGAGAAGGTTAGATATTGTAAATAATAAGCTACTGCTGGAGTGATGATAGATAATAGGACTTTGGTGTTAACTGCTGATATACTCTTTACTATTGTCTGTTTTACCATGTCTTAGGTTTCTCTTAAAAATTGCAATCACAGTAAAAAAAAGAAAATTTATTAACCAAAAAAGTAAAAATAAGAAGTCCTAGCCAGCTAATTTTAACAAAATTTCTTCATTGTAAATATGTATTTTTGCACAACTGTTGTGTTATGCAAGACCGTTTAACATGCTTTCTTTTTCATTACATGCCGTATGCCTTCTGACATAAAAATTTAAATAAAAAAATGAGGTATTGTTGCAGCCGCTGCTGTAGCAGCGGACAGAAAAATTGACCTTTGTTCCCCAGGCAGAAAGTGCCATAAAACATTGCATCTTCTTGAACCCTAGTTGGTGGCGGATAAGTCACGCAAGTCATCCGGCATTCACAGATAACATACAGCAGCGTGTGGACCAGTTTTAGCCGAAGGCAGCTCATCTCATCAGGCCTTTTTCAGTTGAATTTATCGCACAGTGTCAGTCCCTTCGGGATCCATCCCTCATTCATCTTTATAAAGGTGAGGCAATCTAGACTTTTTTGCCCTAGGCGACTTATCTTCTCGGTGACAAAACCTCCTGCTGCACTGAAGGTCCTTTCTGACAGGACACTTGAAGTGGGGCAGGCCAGAAGTTCAATTGCAAATTGGGAAAGCTCAGGCCACAGGTCTAGCCTGCATACCCAGTAGTCAAGGGGTTCATCGCTCCTCAGAGTGTCGATATCTGCAGTTAAGGCGAGGTAGTCTGCTACCTGTCGGTCAAGTCGTTCTCTGAGGGTGGATCCCGAAGGGCTGATGCGATGCGTAGGAATGAAAAAGGTCCGCATGTCCTCCATCAACAACACGTCTTTTAAACGTCCTGTCCTTGCCGGCGTGGTCGTGGGCGGTGGATTACTTTCACCTCTTCCCCTGTTATATTGCCCTTGTGCTGTGACATTACCCTTATATGCTGTGTAAAGCATACTTGTTAATTTGCTTTGGACCTGCTGCATCCTTTCTGACTTGCGGTAATTTGGTAACAAATCAGGCACTTTCTGCTTATACCGGGGGTCTAGTAGCGTGCACACCCAGTACAGGTCGTTCCCCTTCAGCCTTTTTATACGAGGGTCCTGCGACAGGCACGACAGCATGAAAGACCCCATTTGCACAAGGTTGGATGCCGAGCTAGTCATGTCCCGTTCCTCGTCCTCAGTGATCTCGCTGAAGATATGTTCTTCCCCCCAGCCACGTACAACACCACGGGTACCAGATAGGTGACAATGAGCACCCTGGGATGCCTGTTGTGATTGGTCTTCCTCCTCCCCCTCAAAGCCACATTCCTTCTCTGACTCCTCTTCCTCATAATCCTCTTCCAGCGTTGCCGCAGGTCCAGCAAGCGATGCTGATAAGGCTGTTTCTGGTGGTGATGGTGAACACAACTCTTCCTCTTCCGCGTCACGCTCAACTACTGCCTGATCCAGCACTCTTCGCAGGGCACGCTCCAGGAATAAAACAAATGGTATGATGTCGCTGATGGTGCCTTAGGTGAAACTAACAAGGTTTGTCACCTCCTCAAAAGGATGCATGAGCCTACAGGCATTGCGCATGAGAGTCCAGTAACGTGGCAAAAAAATCCCCAGCTCCGCAGAGGCTGTCCTAGCACCCCGGTCATACAAATACTCGTTAATGGCTTTTTCTTGTTGGAGCAGGCGGTCGAACATTAGGAGTGTTGAATTCCAACGTGTGGGGCTGTCACAAATCAAGAGCCTCACTGGCATGTTGTTTCGCCGCTGGATATCTGAAAAGTGCGCCATGGCCGTGTAGGAACGCCTGAAATGGCTACACACCTTTCTGGCCTGCTTCAGTACGTCCTGTAAGCCTGGATACTTATGGACAAAGCGTTGTACGATCAGATTACACACATGTGCCATGCACGGCACATGCGTCAACTTGCCCAAATTCAATGCCGCCAACAAATTTCTTCCGTTGTCACAAACCACTTTGCCAATCTCTAGTTGGTGCGGAGTCAGCCATTGATCCACCTGTGCGTTCAGGGCGGACAGGAGTGCTGGCCCGGTGTGACTCTCTGCTTTGAGGCAAGTCAACCCCAAGATGGCATGACACTGCCGTATCCGGGATGTGGAATAGTATCTGGGGAGCTGGGGGGGTGCCGTTGATGTGGATCAAGACATAGCAGCAGAAGAAGAGGACTCAGCCAAGGAGGTTATGGAAGAGGATGGAGTAGGAGGAGTAGAGGAGGTGGCAGCAGGCCTGCCTGCAAGTCGTGGCGGTGTCACCAACTCCTCTGCAGAGCCATGCTTGGCAGGCGTCAGCAGGTTTGCCCAATGCGCAGTGTAGGTGATATACCTGCCCTGACCATGCTTTGCAGACCAGGTATCAGTGGTCGGATGGACCCTTGCCCCAACACTGTGTGCCAGAGATGCCATTACTTCCTTTTGCACAATTGAGTACAGGTTGGGGATTGCCTTTTGGGCAAAGAAATTTCGGCCGGGTACCTTCCACTGCGGTATCCCAATCGCTAAAAACTTTTTGAACGCCTCAGACTCCACCAGCTTGTATGGTAAAAGCTGGCGGGCCAAGAGTTCAGACAAGCCAGCTGTCAGACGCCGGGCAAGGGGGTGACTTTGTGGCATTGGCTTCTTACGCTCAAACATGCCCTTGACAGACACCTGACTGTGGGGAGATGAGCAGGAACAGCAAGAGGCGAGAGACGGAGTGGCGGATGGTTGAGAGGGGGCAAGGAGGACAGCAGTGGTTGACGTGAATGAAGATGCTGGACCAGGAGGAGGATGGCGGCTTTGAGTTTGTGTGCTGCTTGTACTCATGTGTTGATCCCATTGGCGTTTGTGATGTGACATCATGTGCCTTCGCAAAGCAGTTGTACCTAAGTGGGTGTTGGACTTCCCATGACTCAGTTTCTTTTGGCACAGGTTGCAAATGGCATCGCTGTTGTCAGAGGCAGACACACACAAAAAATGCCACACTGCTGAGCTCGGCGGTGACGGCATTCTGGTGGTGGCAACAGCATGCGTTGATTGTCGTGCTGACTGGCTGACCCCGGGTGCTGATGCATGCTGTCTGACTGTGCCACTAGCTCGTTGCGATGACCTGCCTCTGCTTCCAACTCGTCTCCTCCTCCTTTCTCTCTCCCCATCTGAACTTTCCCCCTGTTCTTCTCTTCTAGCGGGCACCCACGTGACATCCACGGACCCATCGTCATCATCATCACCCGCCTCACTTGTATCTGACAACTGTACAAAGGAAGCAGCAGCTGGTACATCATCATCATCACATCGTACGTACATGTGTGTACTGCTGCCTGACTGAGTCATATCCCTGTTATCTACATCCTCTGGCGATAATGGTTGCGCATCACTCATTTCTTCAAACTGATGTGTAAATAACTCTTCTGACTGATCAATTGAATCGGCTGTGGTACTAGTGTTGGTGGTGGCGGCAGGCGGGCGAGTGGTAACTTGAGACGTGCCCGAAGCTAAGCTGGAGGAGGATGGTGCGTCAATGTTCCAAGCGGAAGCTGTAGAAGATTGGGTGTTCTGTGTTAGCCAGTCAACTATGTCCTCTGAACTTTTCAAGTTCAGGGTAACTGGCCTCTGAACACTGGGCATTATTGTAGGGCCAACGGGAATCACAGCACCACGACGGCCCCTGCGGGGTGTCCTGCCTCTGCCTGTCATTTTTTTCCCGATTACAGGTACTATGCGTGCAAGCTACTGTGACTGGATTGGTTGAACTTGGCACAATACTTGTAAGCCTGACACACCCACTGGCTAGCGCTCAGGCAAATGAACTTAGATTGGCGGTCAGGCAAATGAACTTAGATTTAAGAAAATAAAATTATTGTTTTTTTAAATGTAGACTGCTGGTACCCCAACTAGATTGGAATGGTTAAACTTGGCACAATACTTGTAAGCCGGACACACACACTGGCTAGCGGTCAGGCAAATGAACTTAGATTGGCGGTCAGGCAAATGAACTTAGATTGGCGGTCAGGCAAATGAACTTAGATTTAAGAAAATAAAATTATTGTTTTTTTACATGTAAACTGTTGGTACCCCAACTAGATTGTATTGGTTGAACTTGGCACAGTGTATTTTAAAATTATGAGAAAACATGTTCTGTAAACTAAATAAAAATCATATTAGGAGGTTGAAAGAAAAAGAAACCGGATGGGGGGATACCGAGCAGAGAACACCATCTACAGCCCACTGGGAGACAAACTCATCCATTCCCCCAGTGGACAAAGCCAGGTGGTACTCTGCCCGGATACGGGAGCGCACCAGCACCCGGAACATGGCCTCAGGTGACAAGGGAACCCCCCCTATCAAACACTGCTTCCTGGACTTATATATAGCCAACTTGGCTAATGCCAGGAGCAGGTTCACAAGGAGGTCCCTGGCCTTATTGCCCCGGGACACTGGGCGCCCAAAAATAAAAATGTGAGGGGAGAAATGCAGCCAGAACTGCAGGAGGAGGCCCCTCAAGAGTGACAAGAGGGGCTGCAGTCTGGCGCAACTAAAATAAATATGATACACGGACTCTCCCTTGCCACAGAATGGACAAGTGGAGCGAGAGTCCGTGAATTTAGCTAAGTACTCTCCCGTGCTCAGTGCACCATGGAGCACTCTCCAACTCAAGTCCCCGGTGGGTCGTGGAACTAAATCAGAATAAAGTTCCCTCCACCGGGGCCTCTTGCCCTCGTCAGCTGGTAGGACCCGCCTCCAGATGGTATCGGGACGGGTCACGAGGGCAAGGAAGTGCACTGTATGGAGCACGAGAGAATATAACCTCTTCCTCGGCATGCTGCGAAAGCATGCCGAGGGTATGTCCCTTAACTTCGAGAGGTTGGGGACAGGAGGAGCCTGAGGGGAAACACGGGGCTTGTGTCCAATGCAAACAGCTGGAGCAGGGGTGTTGAAAGGTGCATGTGGCACTCCGGCCTGCAAAGCCCCGCGAAGGAAGGTGCGCGAGTCGGGGGAGATGTCATCCCTAATCTCCTGGAGCAAGCGCCCTGAGACTTTGGGCGTCACATATCCCAAACGGAGTGCAAGCTCCTGGGGTGACACCCAATCAGAACGCCCGTATTCCTGGAGATCCCCGACTCGGGTCATCCGTGCATGACTAAGGCGGCGGATGATACTGGGGGACTGTAACATTGGAGCCCCCACTGCTGGATTAAATAGCAGGGGCTCCGTGAATATTTCATCCCCCAAAGGCACGCCCTGCCTGGTCACGGAGACCATGCTCCAGGCCTTGAGGGTTTCCTGGTAGTATGCCGGCAACACCGAGAGGTCTCTCCCAAACCCCTCGGGCCTGATCAGAAATAATTGCCGGTCATACCCCAGGTTGCGCAACTGGCGATAAAAGCTGGATGCCAGTGCGCACCACTGCGGAGAGGGATCTGCATATAGGTATCTCTGCAGGTACTGAAGGCGGAAGGTGGACAACTGGGAGCACACACAAACTACTCCCTGTCCACCCTCCACCAAAGGCAGACTTGCCACCCCTGCAGAGACCCAATGCCTTCCCATCCAGAGGAAATCTAACAAATTCCTCTGGATATTGGTAACAAACTCGGGGGTCGGACTCAGACAAATCAGCCGGTGCCACATCTGAGAAGCCACCAGCTGATTCACCACTAGAGTCCGCCCCCTAAGGGAAAGCATTTTTGCTAGACCCCTCTATCGTCCCAGCCGAGAGAGGACACTGCCCTCTAACTCCCTCCAGTTGTCTGCGACGGAAGCGTCCGCAGCGGACAGGTAGACCCCCAGATATTTAATGACATCTGCCTCCCACGTGATGTCACGAAACGTGGGAGGCAAAGAGTCTACCTGTAAATGACCCTCTAAAAGGCCTGTTTCATTTGGACCAGTTGATCTGAGCGGAGGAGGCAGCTGAATATACCTCCTGGCACTGTTTTGCCAGCTCAAGATTAACTGGATCCTGGGCCACGAGGAGCACATCGTCAGCATAAGCTGAAAGTACAATCCGCATGTCTGGATCTTTTAGCACCAACCTTGTGAGCCTTTTCCTCAGTAGCCAGAGGAAAGGCTCGATGGCCAGTGCATATAACTGTCCAGACAAGGGACATCCTTGACGCACCTCTCGTCCAAATACCAAAGGTGCTGTTAGGGACCAATTGATTTTAAGTAAACACTCTGCAGAGGCGTACAGCGTTCTTATAAAGCCCACAAACTGTGGGCCAAAGCCGTACGCTTGCAGAGTGGCTATGAGGTAACCATGGTCCACCCTGTCAAACGCCTTCTCTTGATCTAAAGAGAGAAAGGCGAGTGACAGACCAGTCCTGCGAGAATAATGCAATAGATCCCGGACCAGAAAGATACTATCAAAGATAGTCCGGCCCGGGATCGCATAGGACTGGTCAGGGTGAACCAATTCTGCCAGCACAGACCCAAGTCTAAGCGAGATGGCTTTAGCTACAATCTTGTAGTCTGTGCTGAGCAGAGAGCCCGTTTGCCAGTTCTTAATAAGCCGGAGATCCCCCTTTTTGGGCAGCAGGGCAAGTACTGCCCTGCGACAAGACAGGGGCATCTCCCCGGTCTCCAGGGCTTCCCCAAGGACCAGATGGAAATCAGGTCCCAGAGTCTCCGAGAAAAATTGGAAAAACTCTACAGTCAGTCCGTCCAGTCCTGGAGACTTCTCACAGGACATGGCACGGAGGGCTTCAGAGAGCTCTTGAAAAGATAGTGGTATATCAAGTTGCTCTCTTACACCCTCACTGACTGTGGGGAGCCCCTCCCATAGCACCCTGCAGGCGTCTGCAGAACTGGGATCCGGAGAGTAAAGATCTTTATAAAAGTTCCGGGCTCTATCCCGGATACTCTCCGGATCTGTAAGGGGGGCACCGTCTTCATCTAGAAGACAGGTGATGTGCCTACTGTTACCCCCCTTTTTCTCCAGTGAGTAGAAGAGGCGCGAGCCGGGGTCTAGATCTTTGAGAAAACCTAAGCGGCTGCGCACGTATGCCCCCTTGGCCTGGTGTCGTTCCAGGTCACAGAGGACACCCTTCCTCTCTACATACTCGCTCTGCAGGGATTGGTCCCTACAAGTGAACAGCCTCTGCTCCAGATGGAGTACCTCCCCCCGGAGTGACTCCAACTCAGCTTCGCGCTGCCCACTCGCACCCTTGGTATATTCCTGACACAGAAGTCGCAAATGAACCTTGCCCACGTCCCACCACAGTTTTAACGTGGCAAAGTCCCCCTTGCAACCCCTCCAGTCCGTCCAAAACTCCTGGATCAATGTCACGAGCCCCTGGTCCTTCAACAAAGCATTGTTGAAGTGCCAATAGGCGGCTCGTGGCGCTGTTGGCGTTAGCGCCACCGTCACAGACACACAGTTGTGGTCTGTGAACGGAGCCAGCCTAATAGCACAAGAACCGACTCGTGACATATAGTGACTAGATATATATAGTCTGTCGATCCGGGAGTGGAACACCAGACCGGCTCTCACCCTGACGTAGGTGAAACCGTCTGATGCCCCTGGGTTCTGCTCTCGCCAGATGTCCTCCAGGGAGAAGCGGGCGATGATCTCCCGCAGGGCTGACGCAGAAGGCGGGTACGGCTCTGGACTATTCCGGTCCAGAGCGTCGAGGGTGCAGTTGAAATCACCCCCGAGTACCAAACACTCATCTGCGTCAACCGTCTCCAAAAACTGGGACAGTCTGGCGAGGAACCTCACTCTCTCGAGCCCTCCAGCAGGGGCATATATATTAACTAGGTTAATGATGCTACCCTGCTCTCGGACCCGGAGGTGGATTAGACGGCCTGGGATAACAGCTTTCACAAGCAGCAGCTCTGGCTGAAAAGACTCTGAGAACAGGGTCACCACTCCACATGACGCCGATGTGAAGTGGCTGAAGAAGACCCTGCCTCTCCACTCCAGTTGCCACGAGGCCTCAGCCTCTGGAGTGGTGTGAGTTTCCTGCAGGAAGCTCACAGAGTACCCTCCCTGATATAAATAGGAGAGTACCTGGAACCTGCGGAAACTGTCTTGACAGCCATTGGTATTTAGCGTGCTGATGTGCAAAGCCATTACTGCGTGTCAGGAATTGTGCGTTCCTCAGACCCTTGAGACTGCTGATAGGACACGCACATTTTATAGAATTTCCGGACGCGGAGATGCTCCGCAGTCCCAGAATTCTTGGCCCTAGTGCTGACCACTAGATATTGCTGGAGAGAGTGGAGAATAAACGACATATTCTTCCACCTCTCCAAGGCCAGCCGCACCTTCCTTTTCTGAAGGGTGCTCTCAAGGAATAGATCTATTTCCTTGACAGGGATAACCCACCCAGAATCTGATGTTCCTTCTAGTGGGTCACCCCTGGGCTCCTCTTGGCTGAGGGCTTTTACTCCATCCTCCCCGGCTGGAGTCAGTTTCCTCAGCTTTATTCTCAGGGACCCCCTCTTAGATGATACAGAAGGAGTCCCTTTAGCACCCTTCAAGGTAAATAATGGACCCTTGGATTGCTGCTGCACCCCTGTAGCTTCAGGAGTGCATTCAGGGGTAGCTGGCTGGACAGCAGTGGCTGGCATGGCTTCCTTAATGGAAGCCTTGGAGGCTTTATATGCCTCCTCTGCCAGTTCCACCGCTGCTTGCTCAGCTTGGATGGCACCGATGTTAGGGTCAGTGGACGGCTGAGGAGGGTAGACAGGCTCTCCCATGATGTTAACAGGAAAACCTGTTTTATCACCCTCCCCCATTTCCACTTCCCCCTGTGCCACATCCCCCCTGACAGACAAATCCATGGGGTCCTGAATGGGGGTCATGCCTATATTCCCCCCCTCCAATAGTGACTCGGCCTGGGGCTCTAACAAAGCCCTAGGTACGTCACTAGAGAGTGACACTGGAGGAGGAGACTGACTGGTGCCCTTGAAGCTCAGCACCTCAGGGACACTGACTACCCATTCAGCAGTGGCTTTATTGGGACCCCCCTCAAAGGCCAGAGGCAGAACCTGATCTTTCTTGTCTACCCCTGCCTCACTTGGGAGACCCTCTTGCCCCTGCTTTTCCTCCAGACCCTTTTCCACATTAACCCCTATAGGGTCTGGAGACAGAGATGTGTGGTCTGGCACCGGCTGGCTGAGCTTAATAACCGGGCCAGACAATGTCACCGGATGAGGAGGAGATGTTTTGTTCCTCTTCTTGCTTTTAGAGGGAGGTGCTCCACTATAGAGCACTTCCCATTTACCAGCAACCTCCCTGTTGGTTTTATGCTTCCTCTTCCTGGGGACGTCACTCCTGGAAGAGGAGCTGCCACTAGCTGCCTCCCCAGCAGACGGCTTATTATCACTCTGCTTACACTATGCCCCCACACTAACTGATGTAATTATGGTGGGGGCAGATTGGGACTTGGGAGATGCAGCTGTGACACTGGGAGGACCGGTAACATTCTTCCCCTTTTTCCCCGTGTCTGCAGTCTTGCTGGAGACCACAGACACAGATGGCTTTTTTGGGGAAGAAGGGGGTTTGGAGGCCGTGGTGGTGGCTTGAGGAACGGCCTGCTTGCCTGAGCTCTGTGGGGGGGCTATGACCCTTGAGGTCCCCGCTGTTATGGGCTCAGCGGGGATGGGTGCCGTACTGACGGAGGTGCCATTTGCTGGGGCTGGGGCATGATGCTTTACATTAGGACAATTCCTACGTGTATGCCCCAACCCTTTGCAATGATAGCACTGCACCTCCGTAGTGCTGTAAAAAATCCTGTACAGCACCCCCTCAAATGGAACCCCAAAAGACCCCTCTATGTTTTCTGCGCCCTGAGGCAGGCACATTTGTACCTGCCTCTTGAAAGAGAGCACATGACGAAGTGCTCTCTCTCTGCACCCCAGGGGAATTTTTATAAATGGTGTTTTTACTTCCCCTAGGGTTAGCAGGTGGGGGCGCAGGAGGGAGTCTGGTAGGAAGGGGGGCACATTAGAGAGTGTTACTTTTGTGCCCAACCCTTCCAGGGGTTCTATTGGGACATATAATCCCCCCACTGTGATGCCTCTCTGTATAAGAATGTGTGCAGCAGCCAGCGTACGGGTAAAGAAAACTGCTTTACCGTACATTTTGCTGGCTGCTACTATAACAGAGGGGCTGATGACATTAGCTGCAGCAAGCAGATAGATATCAATGCTGTAGACCCCAGACTGACATTTAACCCCATGCTTCCTGGTGATCTGCCCCTCAGCCCCAGCGGTGGTATTACTGGGGCCAGCAGAAACCACCTGTGACCAGGTATTAGCCACAGGGGTAGGTCTGCTGGCAGAACCACCAGGAGCTGGGGCTGCCTTATCTGCCTGGGGCCTATGCTGTGCAGTGCTGCAGCTAGGATTTTCAGGGGCCATTATTCCCCCTTTTGACCCCTGAGGCTTCTTAATGGTCTTCTCCCTCATGTTTAGACCTTTTTTTTTTAAGTTTATTTGTTTTATTTATTTTTATTTTTTGTTTTATGATTTTCTACTGTTTTCTTTTTTTTTTTTTATATAAAAGTGTGAAAAAGAAACAAAAAGACAAAACTAAGGGAGACAAAACTAAGGGAGAGAGAGAGATGATGCTTGGCATTGGAAGGGTTAATGGCCTGTTGCAAGGTGGCTAATTGCAACAACACAGAGAACGCAGAGGCTTTTTAACCCCTCTGTGTCAAATGTTTTAAAAAAAAGCCTTTTCTACAAAAATTCTAATTGTTCCCCCCCCCCCCCCACTGCCTACAAAGATGTTACTTGTCTTCTCTCCCCCAAAACATAAAACCCAACACCAAACAAACAAAACTTTAACAAAACCTGAAAAACTTTAAAAAAAAAGTCAAAGTAAAAAAAAGCTCCTGGAGTGAAGGTGAAGTGCTAAGGGAGGGGTGTGGCAAAGTATCCAGGAGACAGCTCACTCTCCTGGGATAGAGAGCTGAACCTGACTCCCAGAAAACTAAAACTTAAATTAAACTAAGAAAAATACCACAAAAACTCCCAAAAATGAACAACACCGTGCACAAAGTGCTTATAAACAGAAAGGTGTTAAAATAAAACTTGTATTTGAGGGACTAAGACCCTAAAAAGCCTTTTGTTTAGAGCTCAAGCATGCACACAACATGCTCTCTGAGAACTTGGCACAGTACTTGTAAGCAAGACACACACACTGGCTAGCGGTCAGGCAAATGAACTTAGATTGGCGGTCAGGCAAATGAACTTAGATTTAAGAAAATAAAATTATTGTTTTTTTACATGTAAACTGCTGGTACCCCAACTAGATTGGATTGGTTGAACTTGGCACAATACTTGTAAGCCTGACACACACACTGGCTAGAGGTCAGGAAAATGAACTTAGATTGGCGGTCAGGCAAATGAACTTAGATTTAAGAAAATAAAATTATTTGTTTTTTAAATGTAGACTGCTGGTACCCCAACTAGATTGGATTGGTTGAACTTGGCACAATACTTGTAAGCCTGACACACACACTGGCTAGAGGTCAGGCAAATGAACTTAGATTGGCGGTCAGGCAAATCAACTTAGATTTAAGAAAATAAAATTATTGTTTTTTTACATGTAAACTGCTGGTACCCCAACTAGATTGGATTGGTTGAACTTGGCACAATACTTGTAAGCCTGACACACACACTGGCTAGAGGTCAGGCAAATGAACTTAGATTTGCGGTCAGGCAAATCAACTTAGATTTAAGAAAATAAAATTATTGTTTTTTTACATGTAAACTGCTGGTACCCCAACTAGATTGGATTGGTTGAACTTGGCACAATACTTGTAAGCCTGACACACACACTGGCTAGCGGTCAGGCAAATGAACTTAGATTGGCGGTCAGGCAAATTAACTTAGATTTAAGAAAATAAAATTATTGTTTTTTTACATGTAAACTGTTGGTACCCCAACTAGATTGTATTGGTTGAACTTGGCACAATACTTGTAAGCCTGACACACACACTGGCTAGCGGTCAGGCAAATTAACTTAGATTGGCGGTCAGGCAAATGAACTAAGATTTAACAAAATAAAAGTTTTGGCTTTTTAAAAGTAGACAACTAGTAAACAAGATTGTATTGGTTGCACTGTGCACACACAGTATAAGCTGTGAGCCTGTCACACACACTTGCTAGCAGGGGCTAGCAGAGAGATAGGCAAATTAAAGTTAGATTAGACAGAAAAAAAAAAAAAGATGTTATAGCCCTAAAAAGGGCTTTTTGGGGTGCTGTGTTTACAGTAGAGATCTGATGAGTCCTTCAGCACTGCACTGGACACTGAATAAACTTGCCTAGCTATTGATTTCCCTATTCAATCAGCAGCACCTACACTCAGCCTCCTCTCAGTAAGACTGCAGGTTAGTTATGATTCCAAAATGGCTACTGTCCATTAGGTAGAAGGCTCTGGAAGGGAGTGTATGGTGCTGATTGGCTGGAATGTGTCTGCTGAATGTGAATTGCAGGGTCAAAGTTTGCTCAATGATAAAGTGTAGGGGGCGGGTTGAATATCGCATATGTTCGCTTTTCGCCACAAACGCGAACATGCTATGTTCGCCGGGAACAGTCCGCCGGCGAACTATTCGCGACATCTCTAGTCATAGCTATAATTGTTGCATATATTTTAATATTAAAATTTATAGTTTTCTGTATTATATGGATTTTCCCCCGGCTTAGGCAATAAGATATGTGTCTTTAGGAATTTTGAGTAGGAGCTATGCTCCACACTGCAAAGCTAGAAATAGTTTAGAGTTTTGTGATCAATTTTTTAGGTATATTTGATAATAGTTATTACTGTACCCATCCAGGCATCAAGCTTTACCATTTGTAAGGTATTTATAGCTTTAAAGCTTTTATAGTCTTCGCCCTGGTCCATTGTGAGTTTTGGTAATTTATGTGATTTCAAAAACTGAGAAATGTTTTGTAAAATAGCTTCTGGTGCTTTATTATTTTTATATATGTTTTGGTAAAAATTTTGAAATTCTGAGCTAATCTGTTGTGGCATGTGGAGCATGTTATCCTTGTTATCTTTAATTTATTGAATACATGTAATTGTTCTATATTCTTGTAAATGCCTGGGTCACATATTGTAGAATTAGGTTTATTTACCTGTATATAATAAAGTTGCTTTATGTGTCTTTTTGATATTATTACATCATCATTTAACAGAGCATTCCATTCTCCTGTAGTTTTAATGATTTTTGAGTACTGAGTTTGATATCTGTTTATGTTTTATGGCCAATTGATTCAGTTCAGCTGTCAGGTCTTCTATGTTCTCCCATTTTTATTACAGCTTTATGAGTTTCCTATATTGTAATTGGATTCTGGTCTGCCTCATTATTGTCAAAATTATTTTTGATTGCCTTATTAATTAATATTCTAATATTGGGAGCCTTTAATATATGTTAATTAATGCACCATTAATTGTGCTAACTTGGTGGGTGAATGTTAGTTAATGAGGCTTCAATAAATGCGTGATCTGACCATTCTGTATTATGACTGTAAGTATTCAAAACTTGTGGTCGTAATTGTTGGTCTATCATGATGTAATATTTTTTAGAATGGCTATTATGTACATAGGAATATAAAGTATAATCTCTCTTTGTAGGATTTTGGCATCTCAAGGAATCATGGGTATTCTTTATTTGAAGCCATTGTGACAAGAATGTTATATCTTCTGATCTATCACCATTGGGTGTTTATTTCATATGTCTATTCATTAGAACTACATTAAAATCACCTCCCATAAAGAGTATGCCCCATTTCATTTTAGGACCTTTTCATCAAGTCTATTAAAGAAGACTTTTCAGTTTGGGTTTGGTGCATAAATATTTACTATTGTTATTGTTTTGTTATATAGTGTTACCACTACGATTAGGTTTCCGTAATTTGTGTCTTGTTGTGGATTCTGTTCTCAAGGGAATATTTGTATGTATGCATACTACTACCCTGCATGTTTTAGTTCCCCCAGAAGCTAAGATATGTATGGAAAATTACATCTAAACATTTTGGAAAAGAAGATTTGGAAAAGTGTGATTTTTGCTCTTTAATTTTTGTAATCTTTAAATGCAATTTTTTAGTTTTTGAAATTTGAAGATAAATGAATTGTAAACTATTATTTTGAACCTGGTGCACAGGGTCTTATAAGAAAAAATAAACCTAACTGGCACTCTAGTGTAAAGTGTAGGTGCAATCTATATAATGTTTCATAGATTGAAACAGAAAAAAGAAAATAGATTTGTTGCTGCACTTGTAATTTAAACTGAATCCTCGAAAGATATACATTTGCATTTCTTTATTTTTTATGTCATCTTAAAAGAAAATGTGACAACAGAGACAGGGCAGAGAGAGAGAGAGAGGGCACATAAAGATAAAGAGGATACAGAGAGAGGGCAGAGAAATAGAGAGGTTACAGACAGAGAGAAGGCACAGAGACAGGGCACATAGAGAGAGAAAGAGGGCACAGAGAGGGAGAGTGCGCATGGAGAGAGGGAGCTCACAGAGAGTGTGCACAGAGAGTGCATAGAGAGAGAGAGAATGCACAAACAGAATAAGCATAGAGAGATAGGGCGCACAGAAAGAGAGAGAGAGAGGGAGCATAGAGAGAGAGGGGACGCACAGAGTGAAAACTCAAAGAGAGAGAGAGGGCACATGAGAGAGAGAGAGGATGCACATAGAGAGACAAAGGGCACAGAGTAAGATACGTAGAGCATAGGGATAGAGAAAGAGGGCGCACAGACAATTGAAGATAATATATGATGCTGTAATTTATGACAAGCAAGTTACTTGTAAATCATATAAAAAACATTTTACATTTTCTTATCAGGTATATGAAAAATATTTCCTGAATCTTCCTGGTAAATTTTTAGGGTAGATAGCACCCACTGTAATATAACTAAGTTGGAAATTCTTATGATATATGTAAACGGGCATATGTTGTTACAGCAATTAAAAACTTGTTACAAATTTTTCTTGAGATTAATGCAGTCAAACAGTACCCGACACTCAATCTGATATTGTAAATTATAACTTAGTAGCTGTAACATGTAGAAGTATTAACTTAAAGAAAATCTTTAGTAAGATGGAAGAGGTCTGTGTTATGGTTGATCGTTTTTCTTTAGTTTTTTTGACTATATATATCCTTTTATGATTTCTTTATCAAATTTAAACAGTCATATATTAGTAGTAAGATTAATGATATTGGTTCCTGAGATGGGTCAACCACCATAATTTTCTATGAAGAGTGAAGCAGCTGAATCAGGACCCTACAGAAAAATACACTCTTCAACTTAAGAAACTCATCAAAACATTCCCTAAAAATATACATCAAGAATTAGAACAACTCATCCCCGCCAAACCTACAACTGGGACTTTCTACATGCTACCAGTAGCTATATACAAGACACCACTGATTTTCTCAAAAAAACCCAGTCTGATTAAAGACCTACCTACTCACACACCACTTATGGAGTCTCTTTACAGCAACATCCCACACAAAGATGGCACTGAGGCATGCTTTAAGTTTCTTTCAACACACATACAAAACCATAAATATGGCCCTGATGTTGTTGTTAAACTAATATAGAATATATCCTTACCCACAACTATTTGACTTTTGACAAATATATCTACCTACAGATGGTGGGGACTGCTATGGGTACCAAAATGGCTCCACAATACACAAATCTATTTATGGCCAATCTAGAAGAGACGTTCTTATCTGTATCCATTTACAAACCATACAGATTCTACCGTTACATAGATGATCTGTTCATCGTATGGACAGAAGGAGAAAGCAAACTCAGAGACTTTCTCAGTTCATTAAACACCTTCCATTCATCTATAACAGGTAAACTTTTTAGACACTACTATATCCATCACCAATGGCACTCTCCACTCATCTGTACACAGGAAATCTACAGACAGATGTAGCTACCTACACAGTTTACATCCCTCCCACACCAAACAAGCCATCATCCAAAGTCAAGCTATTAGATACCATTGCATATGTTGAAACACTGGAGACTGTGATAACATTTTAAAAACACTGTCTGAATCTTTCAAACAAAAGTGTTACAAACCCTGTATTATTACCAAGAATATAACAACTGCCATCAAAATACCCAGTGAACACATGTTAAAATACAAAACAAAAGAAACTACTTCATGTATACCTCTAGTGACCACATACTATGCAATTGTAGAGAAAATACAGAAAACAACTGAATATAAAAAATGGAACTAAACCTTGTCACAAAAGTGCCTGTAAGTTATGTCAACATATTTGTAAAGATGACACAGCCACACATAACAACAAGACCTATAACATCAAAGGATCATATACATGCACATCATCCAATGTGGTTTATATATTACAATGTACTTTATGTGACACAGGCTGTTATTTTGGAAAAAACAGAAGAAAAATGAAGGATGAATTTACACAGACATTCACTAATAAAGCATAATAAAGACAGTTATTGTAACCCAGTGGTACACCATTTTTGCCAGAATGATCACTCCATCCAAAACTTAAAAGTCAAAATACTTTAAAACATCCAAAAGCATTTGGACTTAATATGGACTTGGGTTTTCGAATACATTATCACAGTTTCATGTAAATGTTTCTTATTTTACCATAACAGACTTAGCACTCTTAGTGAGATGTTTGTCCAAAATGAATAGATATCACTGTGGACTGAAGTGCTCTGTTTTTTCATGTATATATTGATGTATATGTGTATATAGTATGTGTGTATATGTTTATTCCCCCTATATGTATTTACCTGATGACATCAGATGCTGTTTCCAATCTCTTTGCATCTGCTGTTTTTATTCAAACTGTAGGTTACATCTTATGTCAGTATTTCTTCAGACTTGCCTGTCGAAAGCTTGTCAATATAAATAAGGTGTTTGTCCAATACAAAAGGTATCATATTATACTTCAATGTTTATTATTAATCTATATATATCTATAGATATACTGATATCAGCTGAGTGCTGTAATTTTGTGAGTGGAATGCTTTGAATAGACGTGTAATGTAGGGGAGGAAAAGCTCCTGCTGCCGATTTTTCTGTATATTGCAAATTACACTGCTGAGAAAAAAATGAGGGCTCTAGCATGTGGCAATGTTCACAACGTTTTATCATCTAAAGCACATTAACAATTGTCATTTTTTAATATGTTCTATCCAACAAGACAATATAGAAGCTACAACTTAACTTTTATAATTCACAGTTTCTATCAAAATAATATTTTTTTGAAGGATGATGGATATGAATAGAACTATATTACCATTTACTACTACTTATCATGCTGGGTAAAGGCTTCTCTGTAACATCTCTATTGCAAATAGATTTCAAAGTCCTCTGCCCACATTGAAATAAAGATATTTTTTTCTTAGCAAGTCTTTTGTATATAATGTATACCTTGTTATTTACTCTATATAGTGCTGATGAAGAGGTTTGCCCCGTAATATTTATAAACAATTATAATAAGACTGTTGATACTGATTATAAAATGCCATATTGATTTGCTTCTGGAGACCCTTTACAGTGTATGCAAGTTGTCATAATAGGAAAATGGCCACTGTAATGTCGCAGGAGGAGCTTATTGTTTTAATTATGCATTCATCATTGATAGCATTCCTATTTAATGATTTAGAATCAAGATTAAAACGCACTCAGATATTAAAGTATCATCCTCCTTTTGAGATGTTTTTCACATTCAATAGGGGAAAACCAACTATAGCTGAGTCTGATTTTTTTTAAATTAAGTTTAATATGATATTTTCACATGAATTTTAGTAATGATCAATGCCTTAATCAAACCATCTTGCTCCTATATGTGTTATGGCATTATAGTGCTCTTTGAGCATACCATGGTTGATTTATGTATGAGTTATCTAACCCACTCCGACAGAATATTTTTTTTTTCTTGTGGATCTTATCAGTATTCAAATGCCTGCTATATAATGCCATCTAGTAATAAGCCTACCTGAAACAGACAAATTAAGCTTATGGTGGGCAGCAGAGTGTCAGAAGCCCACTAATGTAAAAAGTCAGTGTGCAAAAAATACACTTTGTGCATGTCTGCATTTGTAAAACCGGTCATAGAACCGAATGCCAGCTCAGAAATGTGATCAAAGATGTTTGGTGGGGACGCCCGCCTTGTGTTCTCACTCTTTAATCTAAAATGTTTTAACATGGTCACTTTATAGCATATAGAGGCATATGGTGATATATGCAGTTTTTGTGTGCAATTTGGAGTTTCTCAGATAAAATTAGAGCCAATGTTTGTGCAATGTCCAATTGGTACTGAAGCTATCAGTTCTTGCTGTGTTTCCAGATGAGGTGGCATTGCAATGCGATGATGTTCAGATTGGCTTTACCAAAATGACACGGTATTAGCACTGTAACAATGTATCTACGTGGTGCACGCACTAAAAAAGGATTGTTAACAGAACAATTGCTTTAATTTCATCAGAGAAACTTTAAAACTGATCCTACGCATAACAACATCATTTAGAACACAATTATATATGTCTGAATATTAAGCCACTGGAAATGCTGCAGTTAACTTGTACCTCACTTATACCTAACTCAGTGTTGTCAGTCTAATTATATTTCCCTTCATAACCCATTCCTGCCATTAATGCCTCGTCTAAGCATACACTGTTTCAATCTTGTGGCTCTTCCCCGTGTAGAGCTTGTTACTAGCTAAAACTGTTATAAATATTTTAGCTGAAACTTTCCCTTTAAATGCTGTGTTATAGTGGTAGATAAATATAGGGGGATTTTAAAATGTTATTTTTAATAAAGGATCACTGAAATCTAGATTTGCTTTACATTGAATCAAAATGAATCTCTTCTCTATTACATATAAACATTTTAGTGAAATATATGTGTGGCTTTCTTGCTTTATTTTGCCACTTATATTGCTCAGTATAAGGACTGCCTTTTCGCCCCTCACAGTGTCCCTCACTGATATCCTTCTTCATCTTGTACAGCTCTTGCTTACAACTGTTAATGCCAATTGATGTCACTAGTGGTCAGAGACATGGGCAGGGCTGTTAGTGTGCATCATGCCCCTAAACATACTTCTCAATGATACTTGTTCAATAAATACATTATTTATGACTTAAAGGGATTGTGTCACACAAGTAGTTTTTAAGTGATTCTTTAAAAGCATGAAAAACTGGCTATTCATTTTAGGTGGATCATTTCTGAGATATTCAGGATTATTTGAGCTCCAATGATATATAAATGAGTGGACCAGAATGCTAATTTGCTGCTTTCATCCATGTGCTAATTAGTATCCCATTTGGTGGAAAATACAATGTTATTATAGAGTTAGATCCTGTCCCCCACCCTTATCAGGCTGTTTGTTTCGCGTAGTTGTATCAATGTCATGGACCACAACACACCATGCTGATCCATTTGGTATTCATGGCAGAGATACTGGAGTGGGTTGCCAGTTCCTTCTCCAGTGGGCCACAGCGTACAGCTCCTGGTATTCCTAGATGGTCTCCCATCCAAGTACTGACCAAGGCAAACCCTGCATGGCTTCAGGGTGGTGTGACCTATTGGTTCCTGACTGGAATCAAACCCAGGTCACAGTGGTGAAAGCACACTTCTTCCTGAACATATATTTTGAACAGAATTATATAGTTTTACAAATGTTATTACAATCTTATTGTATAATAATGAAGAAGTTTCATGTGTTTAAAGGACACAAGTCCATCACAGAAACATTGTGAAAGGACACATTCACAAGCTGCTATAAAGCTGTCAGTGTCTAAATGGCTGGAGAGCTAGTAGTAAAATGTCTGAATTAATAGCAGTGCTGACAGGATAATTAGAACATCATTTAGACTAATAAAGAACATGCTTTGGCTTTCCATTGAGGGAATTAATTCAATGCAGGATTTCTGAATGTTTTAAAACAGGCAAATAGATGGAAGAATGTTTAACGTGCAACTTATAAATCATTGGGACATTTGCCTCATCTGCCAGCTATGAGCATGCTAAATTGAAGAGGAATTTATTTAAACTGAGCTTTCAGTAAAGAGATGACAACACACGTCTCTTCTTCAAACTAAATATCACGTTGTGACCTTATCAGAAGGACACCAAAACAACTATAGAAACTAGCACAAATTAATGAAAAGTAATTCATTTTATATACTTACCAGCAACTTGCCCGTCAAAAAATTACGGTCAATAAAATTTGAAGCCATGGCAATGCTGTTTGGCACACAATGTTAATTTCTTATACTCTAAGGACCTTCGGCGCTCATTGCGAGCCTCTCCTCGCGTGTCCTTTGGCTCCTCTCTATATTTTTTTTAAATACTAATTAATGAATTAATTGAATAATAAAATAATATAGTTCACCTTTTTCTAATTAATATATGTAACAATCAATAGCCTGAAGAGGTAACAATCTATTTTATTGTCCTGAAGCATATAATGTCCAGTGGGACTGTTACTGGCCTGAGGAGATAGTGCCATAAACGTCCCAACTGTGCATTAGGAATAGGCTGCATGCGCGAGGGCAAACAGTTGGTTTATTTGTGTAAAGCGCTACTTTAGATGCGTAATGTTGTTAGTGGCAAGTTAGGATTGTAAAATAGCGTTGTTTGTCTATGTGCTACGCGGTTCGCGTAGGTGAATGTGGTACGCGTGTGGTGGTGTTTTACGCGGTCCAGGGTCTTGTAGACTCGTTTTCATTTGTTTTGGCCGCCATTTTTTTTCTCCCTTAGCCGATTTTCGAGTGATGAAACTCGGCAATATCGCCTTAAATTCACGTTCCACCTCACTCCCAGACGTCCTGGCTGTTCACCCGTGCTGTGTGTGATGTTTTTAGCTGTATTTATTTTTTTTGTGTGTTTCGGACGTTAACTTTGTATTCTTTGTATGTCATATTATTTTTTTCTAAGCCCCGCGTCTCGTTATTTCTTTTTTTCGAAGTCCCGCGTCTGGTATTTTTTTTTGCTGTTTGGAGGCTAAGTTGTGCCTGTTTCATCGCCCAAATGCTGCGAGTTTTAGCGCCTTAATGGCTCACCTCGCTACGTGAGGCTCGCAGGCGATGAGCACCTTCGTAGCGAAGCGAGCCGTTAGGGCACTAAAACTCGCAGCACTTGAGCGTCGTACGCACCATACAAAGCGTGACAATGTATCGTAGATTGACAATTATAATATGTGATTGTATTCTGAATGAAAATAAAAATGTCATCTAGAACTATTATATTTCTTCCGCCGTTTTCCATAAAAATATATACTATTATCAGTCATTTTTAACATAAATATAATCATTATAGCAAGCTGTTACCCACAAATATAAAGCACCCATTATTACTGTATATTGAAACATCCACCTCTATAGTACAGTGAATATACCCAGCAGAAGAGGGAGTGTTGGGGAGTATTTGGAGATGAGAGCAGAGATGTAAGCGGGTGCGCTGTTGTTGAGGGCTTTGTAAGTTAAGGTCATGATTTTAAATGTTATGCTGGAGGCTAAGGGTAGCCATGGAGTGATTGACAAAGAGGTGCTGCCGGCACTGAACGTTGTGTACGGAAGATGAGTCTGGTGGAGGCATTCATTATGTATAGAAGTGGGTGATGGACAGGCCAACAAGAAGTGAGTAAGCACCATACTATTAATCCCCATGGTGCATTAACCTAACACCATATGGTGTTACTTAAGACCCTACTTAAGACCCACATGGCACCTTAACCCCATGAGGAGCTCCGATACTAAATAACGGCTTTGGCCAGGACCCTGACTGTTATAAGGTTTATACAGGGATTAATCATATTTCAGCATTGAGTATTTGATTGTTAAACCTCTGGTTGGTTACTCAGTAAACAAGAGACACTTATCATTCCTTTTTTACACGTTTAACCTGGCAATTTTTTTTGTTAATTTCTGTATTTTCTTTATTTTCAGTATTTTTTTTATTTATTTTTTTAAATATAGCACTTTTTTTATTTGTTCATACTTATTTTAGGTTAGGTAGCTTGAGAGGTTTAGCAACTTTGAGGGTCCTTATAAACCCCAATGGGAGATATGCCCACATAGTAGAGGTTAGGGTGCCATTTTGGGTTCATACTGCCCCTTTGATGTTTGCTTAGGTTGTCATTAGGGTGGAAGAGGTTAATAGGGGCAACTGTGATGATACATGCACGTGATGGTGCATTATGTGGCCTGTGAGAAACACATTATATAAGGAGCATAGGATCTAAAGTAACCCTCATGGTATATAATCATAAGGCCCTTGGCAGTCCGTTGGGAACCCAATAATGGATAGGGCTATAGCGTTCAATCGGAACACCCATGGGTCTTTATTTAGGGTCAGTAGGTGGAAGGGGTCACAATCCTTGTCACATTAATTTTTATTATTACCCCATACCTGTGACAGAGTTTTATGGATAGATGGATAGATAGATAGATAGATAGATAGATAGATAGATAGATAGATAGATAGATAGATAGATGTTATAAGGGCCCAACAAAGGCTCTTAATTTAATATAGTATAATAGGTCTTGTAAACAGGCTGTTAGATTGTCTAAAATAGAAATGACAAACTAATTGCAAAGGAGAGTAAGACTAACATAAATAGTCAATTACTTGTATTAATTGACAGAGGCTAAAAAAGAACATTAAACTGTGAGACAGGCAGACTAGTTAATAGTGACCAGGAAAGAGCAGAGGGCCTAATAAATGTTCTTCTGCACACACAAGGAAGGTACCAATGGTAGGGATGCTGTAACAAAATGGGGCTGCACTTCTTTCATCCAATGATTGGTTAACACAGGCAGAAAACCAAGAGAGGCTTGAAAATTAACTGTTCAGGTTCTGATGGAATACATCCAAGGGTACTGAGTTTACTGGGCTCTGTAATGACCAAACCATTATTTCTAATCTTTCAAGACTCACTCTCCAAAGGCTTAGTATCAGACAATTGAAGAAATGCAGTTGAGATACCTGTATCTCAGAAGGGAACTAGATCAAACAGAGGACATTTTCTGCTGTGGGAAAGCACTTTAAAATAGTTGCTATGAGGGATAGGTCATGTCAAACAGTTAATGTAGTCTATTTATATTTTGCAAATGTTTTTCAAACAATTTCACATTATTATTATATAAAATAAAGGCTTCTAGATTGCAGTAAATATATGCCCATGAGTTGAAAACTGGCTAAAGGGGGGGGGGGGAGTTATAAATGGAACATACTTTAATTGGATTAATGGGATTTCTCAGGGTTTAGTACTAGATTTTCTTCTTTTTAACATATTTATTAATGATTTAGATGTGGTACTGGAGAGTAATTTCTCCATAATTGCTGATGACACTAAATTGTGCAAGGTACTTAAATCAGAATAAGATGCACTTTCACTGCAAGGGTTCTTGTATAAATTAGAAGAATGGTCAGCTAAATGCCAGGTGAGATTTAACACAAATAAATCTAAAGTTATGCATTTGGGAAAGAAAAAAATAACATACAGTTAATAATCTAAATGGAAAAAAAATCAGGGTTTTCAGAAATAGAAGCTTTTAGACTTGCTTGTGGACAACCACCTACATAACAGTGCCACGGTCAGCAAAAAGGCAAATAAAATATTAGCATGCATGAAGAGGGGTATATATTCAGGGGAAGCAAATATAATTCTGACACTAGATAAATCTCTAGTACACCCTCATTTCGAATATGGAGTACAATTTTGGGCACCTCTTCAAAAAAAAGGTTATTGTAGACCTGAAAAAGGTACAGAGAGGGCAAAAAAAAATGCCAAGGTGAACAGATGGATTATGCTATGACGAAAGATTAAACAAACTAAACTTATTGTCTCTAGTAAAAAGGCTCCTAATAGGAAATATGATTATTATATATAAACTAGTGACTTGCCTGTCAAAAATTACGGCAATAAAATTTGAAGCCATGGCAATGCTGTTTGCCACACAATAAGTGGCTATGGTCCCTCTGAGCACCTTCGGCGATCATGGCAAGCCCCGAGCTGAGTGCCTTTGGCACTCTTTGCATGTCTCGAAATGAGCGCCAAAGGCGCTCATTGCGAGCCTTTCCTCGTGTGTAGTTTAGGGGTCTTGCAATGAGTGTTATTGACTTTGTTTAAGTTATACTGCCTTCGGTTAATTGTTACTGCCTGGAGTTAAGTGTTACTGCCTTTGGTTAAATGTTACTGGCTTGGATTAAGTGTTACTGGCTTGCGTTAAGTGTAACTGGCTTCCGGCCCTTTTTTTCTGCCTTCGCAAGCTCCACAAAGCGTGACGAAAACTTGCAATATGACAACTATAAATATGATGCTTCCAGTGACAACATGTGTCTTTGTCAGGTGAACTTTGTACATTGCTTGAGGTTAGAATAAAAACAAATGGTCCTTCATGGTCCTTCAGTCAGACTGTGAAACTCTCTACCAAATGAGGTTGTGTCAGCATATTTCATAGACAGCATTACAAAAGGGTCGGATATATGTTTTGAATAAAAAGGGCATTTAAGGTTATATTGGATAATTAGAATATTAGGATTATTGATCCAAAGAGTAATCCAATCGCCAGTATTTAGTATTAGGAAGGATTTTTCCCATTGTGAGACAATTGGCAGTTTTATAACTTTCGTTGTTTTGTTTATTGCTTGCCTTCCTGTGGATAAATTAACAATTCACATAATAGATAGATAGATAGATAGATAGATAGATAGATAGATAGATAGATAGATCAGAGGCGTTCTAACACAGTGGAACTATATGGACTAAAAGTCTTTTTTCATGTTACTATACTATAAGTCAAGTTTGGACAAGCTATTAAAAAGTAAGATAATTGGATTTCACTTAACTTGACTTTTGTATAGACAGTGTCAAGAATACATCCAGGGCCTAGCAGAGGCCTCAGCATTTGTTTTTTCTAAACTTTAGCTTTCACACATGTTTCTGTCTAATTATGATAAATAATTATATATATTTTGCCATTATACAGTGTTTCTTTAAATGAAGAACTATTGGCATTTTAGTAAGCAAATGATGTCCTTAATTTGTAATGAGGTAGCAAGATATTCAGCTTCTAATTTTCATATTAGCTTCAAAGTCCCAAATAAAAGAAATGTTAAAATGTAATGACATTAACTTAACTTATTTGGCCAATTCAATTTGACTATTTGACCATTTCACAAGCTTGGATTCTAGAAGCAATTATCTAATATTTTATTTGCATGCATTTTAATTTCCATCTGTGGAAAAGTATTAGTAAATGTTATATATTATGTCTTTTTAGGCATGCTTACATATTCATTCACAGATCTCGACTAGAGAATGTGTATTTAACGCATTTACAGAGGTAATGTACAGTTCTTATATACAAACATTTACTGAGCAAAGACCACGATAATACTCTGCTGTCCACTACTAAATTATCATATTGCAGATCTATGTGCAATAATCAAAACCACACCTTCCCTACAGATTCACTTAGCATACAAATGAAGGAAATATTAAACAAAATAAAATAGGCTCCAACAGAAGTACCATTTGAATTACACAATATAATTGTATTTCTCCATAAAACAAATATATTATCTTTTCTGATTCCTTAGAGTCCAAACTCAATTTCAAATGAGAGCAGATAATGGTAAATTAATTTCAGAAGGTTAGAGAAAATGTGATGTTTTCAGCTCTTTGCTGAATGTGACAAGGTATCGCACAGAAGCAATATTAAAAGTGTTTGTTACGGCTTATCAGAGAGAAATGATAAACAAGCAGTGCAAGTAACAAAAAACTACAGGGAATAAACTCAACTTGATTCTTACTGAGAAATGTTAGGGAAAAGAATGATTCAATTTCATATTTAATTATTCACCAATGGTACAGAAAATGTCATGAAAAGTTAAAGACATATTTAAGTTTCATGGATTATAAATGCATGTGATAGAGGAGAAGCAGTAGTGTATGAAAACATTTTTTGCATGAAAATATAGCAAAATAAACATTATTAAACTTACCCTAAAGCTTGCTAAATCTCTTGCTAACAGTTTATTTTGAAAGTTAACACCCCTGAATATCTGCTACAATTAGCATAAAATTCATAATTCCTCTTGGCCAATCACAGGCAGCTATACTATTGTTGCAATTTCTGGGAAGTCAGTTTCTGCAAAGAATCCTGGAATATGTAGTCCCCTGATCAAGCACACAAGAAACCAAGGAGGAGTAAAACATTGCTGTGAGCATCTCTGCATTGTGCTGCAATTGGCTTGAAGGTTAGTATAGGGTTAAAAAAAACATACCCAAATGCAGGACACTGTGCCCATGTAAGCAGTTCTAGGGGTGTGGACAAAAACATTTTATTTTTAAATTAAGTAAATCTGTATGTGTTTAGAAGGAATCAATGTAATGTGTGTTTCTGATATAAGTAGTATGTTTTAGGTTAGAGAAAGGTAAAAACAGGGAAACTTAGATATACCTTTACATATAAATGCAATGTTTTACAGCAAAATCTAACTGTTTCTGTATAGTGAACACTATTCATATCTCACTATTCATGTCAATGAGATGAAAAAGATGTGCACAGTCAAAATAGAAGAAAAAGGCTATTAGGCTATGCAATATACAAAATAAAAGATTATACAATACTTTCAAAGAAAAAGAAAAACATCTACATTTTACATCTAATAATAGGGGCACAATATTACAGTTTTACTTGTATTCCCTAGTTCAAATATCCCCTTTTAAAACGTATATGGTCAAATCATCCACATCATCCAAATATATGCTGTAAGCATATGCTTAAAAGGAGCCATGTTTAAAATGGTTTGGATTGACAGAGTGATGGTGCATTATGTGGCCTCATTTGCATGTCCCACTCAGTTGTCCCAGACTGAAGTGCATATACTGTATTTCTGAGAAATTTGAGCAGGAAATAAGTTTTGATCAACTTATTTTTAGACATTCAAATAGAATTACTAATGTACTATTCCTTATTTGTACTACTGTGTGCTTCTATCACTCTTAGCCCACCATATGTGAAATAATTGCTGTATATATATATATATATATATATATATATATATATATATATATATATATATATATATATATACTACTAAAGCAACACTTGAGTGGTTTAAGGTGAAACATGTAAATGTGTTGGAATGGCCTAGTCAAAGCCCAGACCTCAATCCAATAGAAAATATGTGGTCAGACTTAAAGATTGATGTTCAGAATCGCAAACCATCCAGCTTGAAGGAGCTGGAGCAGTTTGCTAGCGGCAATGGGCAAAAATCAGAGTGGTAAGATGTGGCAAGCTCCTAGAGACTTATCCAAAGCGACTTGAAGCTGTGATTTCCGCAAACGGTGGCTCTACAAAATATTGACTTTAGGGGGGTGAATAGTTATGCACATTGACTTTTTCTGTTATTTTGTCCTATGTGTTGTTTGCTTCACAATAAAAAAAAATCTTCAAAGTTGTGGACGTGTTTTGTAAAATTAAATGATGCAAATCCTCAAACAGTCCATGTTAATTCCAGGTTGTGAGGCAACAAAACACAAAAAATGGGGGTGAATACGTATGCAAGGCACTGTATATATTTATTTATGTACAGGTGTAGACTTGGAGTTGTGGGAAGGACTTTCTCCCCTACTTAAACCACACTCACCTGGCAATTAGATGCACCCATGTTGAACCAATTGCTGTGCAGTCTTCAGCCTGTATGTTCCCTATGGGATTAACTTCTATTTGTTTCTTTTTCCTCAAGGTTTGTGCCTTTTTGTCTAGCTAACGAATCGCTATGTTCATTCATCCATATGTCTCTCACTTCCTAGTAAGGATGCACTATCCCTATTCATCCATAGGTCTCTCACTCTCCCCTCAAGCCCATTTGAACCTTCATTCAGCCCCTCAGCTATCAAACCCCTACCCCTGCCCACAGCCTTCTCACCTAAGCTGCCCCCCCCCACACACACACACACACACACCACACACACACTCAGGCTTTCCAACTAATATTAGCCTCTCTGTCACAGTGTTTTTGCACTGCAGTTTTAAACCCTTCCAAGTTTCCCCCTAACTGCTGTTTCCTCCTAACTGCACCTCCCTCTGTGTCTTCCTTCTGCCCTCCAAGTTGCTGGAATCTCCCTCCTTCGGTCCTCCATGCCTCCTCTCAGTGTTGTTCGTGTCACAGCCAACCGGACATCACATCCGGGAGCTCCCCCTAGTAGCGATTCACTTCCTATACTACTTACAGCATAATCGCTTCTGCACCCTCCTTACAATGCCGCTCTGCATCCTGCTGCCTTCCAATTCCTTCCCTGGCTAAGGTAGGTGTCAGTGTTTGGGATTTTGTTTTTTGCAAAAGAATCCTCTGCTGTCCAGAGGTAGTGTTTAGGTTGCTTCGCCTGCCAACAGGGTTGGTAATGGTGTCATGCCCAGGGCCTGGCTGGACTGTTTTATACTATGGCCTGGGCAGGGACTAACAAGAATTGACCCTGTTTATGATTATACTTATGTATAAATTACAATGATTATGCATATTTTGATACCTTTGTTTCTAAAATTACATATGAATTGTATGTATTTTGATTTTGTTACAGTGTGGTTGTCTGGTGATGACTCATCCAGCCCCCCCCACTATATATAATCACCAGGATGAGATTAAAGGGCTGAGCTCATCAGATGTACAGGGTTTCCCAGTAAGTAGGGTGCAGCCTATTATTTAGGGATGGGGCTTACTGTGATTGGCCAGCCCATGTGCCAGAACATTGTATAAAATATGACAATTAATAAAGGTATGGCAGTTGTGTCAGGATTTACATAAACAAGGTGTAAGTGTAATTCTATGCGTTAATCCTAATTCAAAAGGATTATATGGTGTTCCTGATATCCTGGTCTGTGGAAGCAATCTCCTGGGCGTGGTTCCTGCGTTTGGTCCATCTTCTGCTATCAAAGGGGTAAAAGGATCGCACAATTCTGCTGGATAGGTTTAAACCAGGTTCTTACCAAGTCTAATTGATGTAGCATATCGTGACAATTGGCTGGCAGTCGGGTGACCTCTGTGGTATACAGTAAGGTGGCAACATATGGAGAGATGACCATGACAGAACTAAGAGAGATCTTCAGTCTCAGAGAATTGAACAGGACAGCAGGGATGACTAAATCCATAATGGTCAAGGAGCTGCTCCTAAATGATGAACTATGCCTAGTAAAATGAGGTCTGGAGAAAGGGGTAAGCACATTACTGGTGACCCCAACTTCAGGACCTGTGCCCTGGCTGTCTACAACAGAGGAGGAGGAAGTGTCCAGATTGTGCCAAAGATGGATAGAGGTAATGCCTGCAGATTTAACCAAAGATCAGCAGAGGGACCTCCGGACACAGATCATACAGGAGATGAGGAGAGGGGTAAGCAATGGCCCTGTCCCAGCTCCTGTGGAGGGGAAATGCTTATCCCCAGTAGAGACAGAGAATTTTGTGGTGACTGGAAAGGACTGTCAAGGAATGGGCCTTCTAAACAAATGGGTGGCGTTCCTGGGTCTATGGCTAGGTAACGAGCTAATAGAATTGCTGGAAGAATTGGTATGTGAGGAGGTCGCCCTGGAAGAGCAATATGCTGCTTGGGGGGACCTGATGGAATACCTCATGGGGGCCCCTGTTTTTTACTGGGGCTAGAAGAGGCACTTTGGGACATTGTATATGACCTGAATTGTGGCTTGGGGACAGAGAAAACAAAGCTGGGTTTGTTTTCCAAGCGCTGTCAAATGCAGGGACTGGAGACATGCTCCCAGGCAGCTAGTTTACTTTGGCCTTTGATCCAGCAAGAGTTACAGCTGGAGATGGATTATGTAGACCTACTAGATGAAGTATCTCTAGAGGGGTTTTGGCCACCCAGTTGTTTGTACTTTTGGACAACCGTGGACTTGCCCTCAGAGGACCAAGTCAAGAGGTCCAGGGGTCAAGAAGTCCAGGGGTGGCATGGACTGTGGGGAGAATTCTGGGCTCATGGATCTTAACATTGGCAAAGCTGCCTTGATGCCATGGCTTGACCTGGAGGAGGAAGACCTAGTCCTTAGCTTTAGGGGGCTGAACCTCGCCCAGTTAGAGGCATGGAGAAAGAGATTACCAACAGTCTGGCTCAGAAGTCTGGGGCCCCATCACAACCAGCAAGGAGGTGCCAAGAGGTGCTGATCATAGCCAAGAGGTGCTCATTATAGGATGAGCCTAAAGCGCAGGTTGGATGGGAGAAGCCCTGCTCTCCAGCCTGCATAAGAGACAGTAGCAGCTGCTTCTCAAGGGCTGCCTGTATCAGATTGAGAGAGCCAGGAGATTCTGCCCAAGGGACCCAGGGACTAAAGATCCAGAAGGAGGTGAGAGCTGTGCCAAGACGGTGGTTTCAGAAGAAGGGGACTTGGAGACAGTGAGCACAAGGCAGCCCCAAGGAGTGAAGACTTCAGACCAGGAGCTTTGCAGACTGGCACATCCAGCAAGTACAGTCCTTATTGGAAATATTGTTTTATTGGGTCCCCAAGAAAACTGTTTCCCCTAAGGGAGAGGAAAAGGGTAGTGGGTGGTGATAAAATCTGTTGAGCAATCAGCTGAACTGGTTACCCCCAGATAACTGTTTGGATTGGGGAAACCAAAATGCTCAATGGATACCTTGGAACTCAAGCACTGGTTAGGGGAGGGAGAAGATCTGGGGAGGGGCAAAGTGTTGCCCACTTGTGATCCTGTAGGCCCAGGGACTATATTAGAAACATCAGGACAGCTTTGCACAGGACTACCCCAGATTGTTTGATGCCTGGATGGGCCACATTTCATGGACTGGCAAAAAGGTACCAAAGGGTGTGGTTACTTCCCTGTCCCCACTGCATTGACTCCCCTGCAGCTGCCAAAAGAAAGGATTTTCATTCTTCCAAAAATTAGAAGAGGGGAGAATTCACCCTGGACAGGAGGAGGCGGGGTGCCTAGAGAGCCACTCAGTTTATCACTTGGATGGATTTTCTCTAGGTAATTGGAGAGGTGGAGTAACATGGACAGGCCACATTACAACCCAAGGATTGAGCCACAAATAGGGGGGTCAGGACAATGGACACTTCCTGCACTATCTAGACTTACTACTACCAGCTGGTACCGGGTTCTTGGACCCTGGAGATTGTTGGGACTATGTCATAGCCTAAACTTTAGAGGAGGTCAAGTGTCGGCCGTGACAGGACTGTTTTGGACCATGACTTGGGCCTGAGCTGTCAAGAAGTTACCCTGTTTTATTGTTATAGTTATGTATTTTGTATTCCTTTTGGTTAAAATGACAAATAAATTGTATGTATTGTGATTATGTTACAGTATTGTTATCTGGTGACAACTCACTCAGTCCCACCTAAATAAACAAACACAGGGGTCTTCAGCAGATAAACAGTCTGAGTGTTTACAGCAAATGGTAATAGGTAATACAATCACCAGGATAAGCTTAAAGGCCTGATCTCATCAGATGTACAGGGTTTCCCAGTAGGAAGGGCAGACTATTATGATAATTGGTCCCACTTCTATGTACCTAAGGATGGTGCTTACTGTAATTGTCCAGCCTGTGTGCCAAAAAAAATGATAAAATGTGACAATTAATAAAAGTATGACAGTTGTGTCTGTACTTACATAAACAAGGTGTAAGTGTCAGTCTGTGAATTAACCCTAATTCTAAGGGATTATATGGTGTTCCTGATATCCTGGTCATATGAAGCTAGCTCCTGGGTGTTGTACTGGTGTTTGGTCCATCTTCTGCTATCAGAGGTGTAAAAGGACTGAACTATTCTGCTGGATAAGTTTGAACCAGGTTCTTACCAAGTCCAATTGAAGTAGCAGATTGTGACAATTACCTTGTATGTATTGACCATTTATGTGATCATTTTTATAAATACTGCTTGCAAACAGCTATTGTGCCACTTTTTCATAGCATTTGCTATTGTTTGTTACATCCATATTCCTCTATTTCACCACATTTCAGTATGTAATGTTCCATTATATGTGACTTCCAATGTACAATGTACTACAGATTAATAATTTTATCCCTCTCTGCATGCTATTCAAAATCTAAAATGGTCAACCAAGCAGCGTCAGATGCTGAGAACTTTCTTTTACAAGCCATATCCTCCCCATCACTTCCCCCATCCTTTTGCCAAATGTTAATCAACTACTAGGTCACCTGAATTACCCCACTTATAATCTCCCTCAAGGTACTGCATTTGTCAGAAATGTACTAACCAAACTCACTTGAAGGTCAAAGTCCAAACCATTGCCAATGTTACCTTGTAGGTCCCGTTTTCCCCCCGCTGTAATGGAAGATTATTCGTGTTACTAGACCTACCGCAGAATCTACCCTGTTCTATGTCTACATCTTCTAAGATTGTTTCAAATTATTTTTACGATCTTGATATTATCATCACTAGATGGTCATACTCACATAGGGAGTAAAGTACTTGGGAGGGAAGCTAGTACTCGTGGCTACCTATGGACTAGTCATGCAATACAGATCATAATCACCAATAATCCCACTCATACTGTTATATCCAAACTAAGACCCAAAACCAAATCCACAATGTCCCTCCTGATGGAATTAAGTTTCATCACACAATGTTTCCAATTCCAACTCTATCTGTACCTTCACACCCTTATGACCCTGAGTCTCTCCACAGCACTTTAGCTTAGTTCCTGTGGGATATTTCATCCTCCTATCTACCCAAAGCACCAGATTAGTTCCTCCATTTACAGCAGCTCGAAATATGATGTACTCTAGACTGGTCACGAGTACAAGCATTAAAGAGCATTGCAAATATTTAAGTTATTCCTCAAATCACACATTAACCCCCCTTACAATACTTCATCATTTTAACTTCACTGCACATTGTGACATACACCTCTTCAAAACAAATAGTTATGACATCATTCCTTCATTCACTATTATTGGCCTATGAGCAGGCTAAGGGGTCAAGTCGTTGTTGCCACACTATCAGCTAGTATCTTTAATACCATCAGCATTAATTTCTTAAGAGAAGGTGACCACCACAAATATATGTACATTGTGACAAAGTACCTCCCAGAGGCCGGTGCAAGATGCACAGCTGTGAAGAATTATCCCCATGAGAGGAATAGTTAATTCCTAGTGCAATAATTAAGAGAAAACACTTGTTCACCGCTTTTAAAAACACAAACACACACAGAGGGGCAGGGCCCAATAAGGCATGTTTTTGGAACCTGCAGCCTGACAGAGCTGAGAGCAAACACAGACTCATGATGTGTAAGCTGTTCACAAGGATGACACTGGAACGAAAGCCTGTTTGAGTGGTCTATAGCCTTTGAAGAAAGAAAGCACCTTTTAGCTGCGGTATGCAGAAAAGAAAGGATTTACAGAGGAGCTATCACGAGGAAAAAACAGAGCAGTGGATCCAAGAATCCATTGCAATAGGTAAAGCCTTAATTAACACTGTGTTTTGGGGCGTGTTATGCTACAGACTGCAGTGATCCTTGAAAAGTTTGGAGAGAAAAATGTCTACTGTAAATGTTTGCTCCACCAGCAGTTTGCAGAAAAGCCTGGAGTCTGTTGAAGGAATAAGGTACTTTTCCATGAGACTGTTCAGGTTAGGCAAAGAAGTCTGTACTGTAAGCAGATTTTTAGCCCTCACCAAAAGGAGGTTGTTAAGGGGCCTTGGGGTGGGGCAATTGGAGAGAATGGCTGGCCAGTACCCCACCCATCTTATTGAAAGTATATGGCGTCTTATTAAAGTGATCTGTAATAAGGAGAAATGGACTGCATAAAGAGAACAATGTTTTACCTGAAGGCCAAGAAGTGGCTTCAGGGCTAGCTAGAGTGTTCCTGCAGTTAGCTAGTATATTTATACAGATTTGTATTTTTATGGTGTGACTTTTTATTAAAATATAAAAAGAAACCATGGACTCCTGAGCTGATTTGTACATGTTTATTCATTGGAAAAATGGGGTTATATATATATATATATATATATATCACATATATAGTTGTGAGCGTCGCGAAGCGAGGGCCCGCATTTGCGGTTGTGGAGGCTCAACGTCGGCTGTGTTAACACACACATACACACACACGACTTTTTTAACAGAATAAACCCAACCGCCCAGCCAACAAAAACCAAACAACGTCCCCGCAAATGCGGATCCTCGCGAAGCGAGGGTCCGCATTTGCGGTGGTGGGAGCATCCCAACATCGGCTGTGTTAACACACACATACACACACACACAACTTCATAACAAAAAAAAACTCAAAGTCGCCTCACACCCGCTTACACCCAGACACACAGACGCAAGACTTAACAAAAAAACAGTAAAAAAGGCCCTTCACACGCTCTTAACACACATACGCACGACTTAGAAACAAATACACTGCGTCGTACACGTAAAAGCTAACTGCGTATATCGCAAAAAAATACGGCAACATCGCAACAAAATACGGCCGCATCGGAAAAAAATTCGGCCGCGAAAGACCCATTCCAACCGCCGCGCATCAAAACATCACAAACACAAGAAATAAACACAACAAACACATAAAAAGCTTACTTACAGCACGGGGGGGCATCCGGCACCTCCAAAAGTTCATTTACACGTC
The DNA here is from genome assembly GCA_027410445.1 of Discoglossus pictus. Taxonomy (NCBI): domain Eukaryota; kingdom Metazoa; phylum Chordata; class Amphibia; order Anura; family Alytidae; genus Discoglossus; species Discoglossus pictus. Next base: position 458,588,150 of record CM050163.1, on the reverse strand, counting down.
CATTTAAGTCAAAACAAAGAGTTTAAACGAACGAAAATCGGCTAAGCGAGAGAAAAAATGGCCGCCGAACAAAACGAAAACGAGGCTCCAGACGTAACTACACTACACTTACTCGCAATAATGAAACACATACTATGCGGAACGGATCACACTCATATTAAACACCATTTTAACCACTACTACGCACAAAATGGCGGATGGAACGCAAATTGTAAGCTGGAACGCAAATAGCGCATGCGTATTACGTTCTAACGGTCTAACTTTCCAGAATGTTCTACAAGTTTATAAATACTGTCTATTTGACAGAGAAAAATACATTTCTCCTCAGGTGATGAACAGAGTGACTTCGGAGATAACTGCTGCTAAAACTTGAGAAGATAATTCTTTCCTAATTTACTACTTTACATTGTGCAAATTACAACTGAGAGGTAAGCTATAATATATTACTTATTTTCAAGACAGGACATCAAAAAAAAAAATTAAAGAAGACAAAGAGGTTTATGTATACTGACAAGTGACACGCACATATATGCGTATAATGTATACTGACATGTGACACGCACATTTATGCGTATAATGTATACTGACAAGTGACACGCACATTTATGCGTATAATGTATACTGACAAGTGACACGCACATTTATGCGTATAATGTATACTGACAAGTGACACGCACATATATGCGTATAATGTATACTGACAAGTGACACGCACATTTATGCGTATAATGTATACTGACAAGTGACACGCACATTTATGTGTATAATGTATAGTGACATGTGACACGCACATATATGCGTATAATGTATAGTGACATGTGACACGCACATATATGCGTATAATGTATACTGACATGTGACACGCACATTTATGTGTATAATGTATAGTGACATGTCACACGCACATTTAGGCGTATAATGTATACTGACAAGTGACACGCACATTTATGTGTATAATGTATACTGACAAGTGACACGCACATTTATGTGTATAATGTATAGTGACATGTTACATGCACATTTATGTGTATTGCCCCTGCAACAAACTAATTAAACAACTACATTTAAATTACATTACAAAAAAATAAGTTGGGACTATTAAAATACTATTAAAATATGAGTCAAGTATACTGATATGTGACACGCACATATATGTGTATCATCTATAGTCACATGTCACACACACATTTATGTATGTTGGCCAAAAATAAAAATAAGGTTAATTTAACTATTAAAATATGATTCATGTATACTGATATGTCACACGCACACAAAAAAATTACTTTCAACTATGGAAATGTGCTTCATGTATGTGACATATATGTGTGTAGACCCCACCAAAAAATAATGTTAATTCAAATTAATTACAGAAGTATATTTCAATGAAATTAATTTACTGAAATTTAATAGATCACCTAAAACTCAATCTTTCTACTTTTTTTAATATTCAAACAGACTCTGCATCAACAGCGTCTCTCAACAATTTGCACTGTGCACTGTGAAGCACAATCCCTTTTAAAGAACACCAACAAAGAACAAGAGGTAAGATACAAAAATACTTTAAAAACTGAAAAGGCCATGGTTTGTTAAATACAAATAAAAAATTCTATAATTCACTATTTCACTTTATTTTTCAAACAGACACTACAAGAAGACCGGCGGATTAACATTGGCAGGAGGGGACCCTCTGTCATTCCACACTTCAATCAAGGTAAAGTATTAAGTATAAAAAAGAACCGAACCATGAGCCTTATTCAATTCTGAGTTGGCTAATTGAATAGGGCTTTATATAAGCACATAATAGGTCTTCACTAACTAAAAACTTCTGTCCAAAAAATTTTTAGGTGCTTATATAGAGCCCTATTCAATTGGTCAAAACGCAATTGATTCAGGACCTAAATATGTTTAATGGCCGAGGGCCTCATTCAAATGTGATTTGACCATTTCAATAGGGCTCTATATAAGCACATTTGGTTTAATTTAACTAAAAACTTCTGTTCAAAAATATGCTCTGTGCTTATATAGAGCCCTATTGAAAAACAAAATTCAATGAGGCCCTCACAATATAACAAATCCAGCAAACAAAGGCCCTCATTCAATTGATATTTTGGACAATTCAATAGGGCTCCAAATAAGCACATTTAGAACCCTATTGAATTGGCCAAACTGCAATTGAATGAGGGCCAAAGTATGCAACATATGGTACACACAAACTGGTACACACAAAACAGGATTGTAACAAATACATAGCAAACTAAATTTATATTCTTTTTGTTTAACAACCTATAACCATTAGAAAAAACACTACATAAGTATAACAAAAGTGGTGCCCATCAAACAGGATTGTACGAAAACTCACACAAACACATAGCAAACTACATTTAAATTCTTATTTTAATGTTTAACAACCTATAAGCCTTAGAAAGAAGCCTAAATAAGCATACCAACATTGGTGCCCACCAAACAGGATTGTATGAAAACTCACACAAACACATAACAAACTACATTTACATTCTTATTTTATGTTTAACAACCTATTAGCATTACAAAACTACATTAATAAGCATACCAACAGTGGTGCGCATCAAACAGGATTGTATGAAAACTCACACAAACACATAGCAAACTACATTTACATTCTTATTTAATGTTTAACAACCTATAAGCCTTAGAAAGAAGCCTAAATAAGCATACCAACATTGGTGCCCACCAAACAGGATTGTATGAAAACTCACACAAACACATAGCAAACTACATTTTGATTCTTATTTTATGTTTAACAACCTATTAGCATTACAAAACAACATTAATAAGCATACCATCAGCGGTGCGCATCAAACAGGATTGTATGAAAACTCACACAAACACATAGCAAACTACTTTTACATTCTTATTTTATGTTTAACAACCTATAAGCCTTAGAAAGAAGCCTAAATAAGCATACCAACAGTGGTGCGCACCAAACAGGATTGTATGAAAACTCACACAAACACATACCAAAGTACATTTAGATACTTATTTTATGTTTAACAATCTATAAGCCTTAGAAAAAGGCCTAAATAGGCATACCAAAAGTGGTGGACACCAAACGGGATTGTAGAAAAACAAAGAAATAATGTCATTTTTTACTTCATACAAATACATTAAAATAATATTACATTTTCATTTTTATTTTATATCAGATACTGCGTCAAGAACATCGGACCAGGAGTTTCAACTGAGGACCACACCAGCGGACGAGGACTTTCAACAGAGGACCAGACCATTGGACGAGGACTTTCAACACAGGACCAGACCATCAGACGAAGGCTTTCAACACAGGACCAACAAAGATTCTGCTTCAAATCAAACTTCAACCAAGGTACAGTATAACAAGTAAAAAAAGAGAAAAATTAATTAATATTCTTCTTTAATGTTTAACCACCTATAAGCCTTAGAAAATAGCCTACAGAAGCATACCAAAATTGTGGCGCACCAAAAAGGATTGTAGAAAAACACAGAAATAATGCCATTTTTTCATTCATACAAAGACATTCAAATAACATAACATTTTCATTTTTATTTTATAACAGATACTGCGTCAAGAACATCGGAACAGGAGTTGGAACTGAGGACCACACCAGAGGACGAGGACTTTCAACAGAGGACTACACCATCGGACGAGGACTTTCAACACAGGACCAGACCATCGGACGAAGGCTTTCAACACAGGACCAACAAAGAATTTTGCTTGAAATCAAACTTCAACCAAGGTACAGTATAAAAAGTAATATCTATCATCTATCTCTTATTTGTCTTTTAGGGCCAATAATCTTTAACACTAAATACAAACTTCAATGTAAACTTAAAAAATAAATTGCCATAGTCCAAAAAAGTCTAAAAACACAGAATCTATACAATTTGTCATTGTAACATTCCAGTCCTAAACCCTAATTTAATTGCCATTTGACAAATTGAATAGTGCTGTAAATAAGGACATAACATCTTTTTGAAAATACCTTTTTAGTTACTGAAACACTTGCTTTTGGATACATGTTTAATAAATAAAAATTTCTTTAAATAATTATGTGATGGCCTTATTTAGACTTTTATTCAATTGACCGCATTGAAATTGATTAAGTATAAAATGTTAACACACTATTGATAACTATTTGTCATGAAAAACAACTTAACATCTCAAAATAAACTAATGGTACATTATTTTATTTTTACAGATTAACATGGCTGATAACGAGAGTAAACAAGAAAAGAAAAGACGCCAAGCTAGAGAACGACGACAGAGAGCAGACAGCCAGCAGACACCGGAGAAGAAGGAAATTCGACGAGAAAAAGAACGCAAAAGAATTGCAAGCAAAAGACTGTCACTTGCAGAAATTAAAGATATGTCAAAAAAAACAACAAAGAAAATAAAGCATTTACAACCTGTTGCTCAAACATCAGATGACATTTTACCAGAAAAAATACAAGAGATACCAAAAAAAGCAACAAAGAAAACAAAGCATTTAGAACCGTTTCATGAAACATTACATGACATTTTACCTCAAACAATACAACATATACCAAGAAAAGCAACGAAAAAAACAAAACATTTAGAACCTGTTGTTGAAACATTATATGACATTTCACCTGATGAATATGAAAGTCAAAATCCTATATGCTTTGCAAATTGTCCTCTACTCAAGTCTTTAGCAGTAGAGGTTCATAGTTGTGGGGACATGACTACTCAATGTCAGTTTTGTGAGGCTTATTATTTTAAACAGGAGAGACCCAGAGATGGACAATTTATTAGTTGTTGTCAAAAAGGCAAGTTCAAACTTCCAGAAAGGAAAGAATTTCCAATTTATTTACAAAATATTATGACTGAACCTACTTTTCCAAACTACAAAAATTTTAAGACAAACATAAGATCCTACAATAGTGCCATATCCTTTGCATCCATGGAAGCAACATTAGCTGCTAATGTACCAGGACATGGTCCTTACTGTTTTAAAGTCCAAGGACAAATTTATCATCGCACTTCCCATTTACATCCAGAGGAAGGAAATAAAAGAAAATTCGCTCAACTATATGTCCTAGATACAATGGAAGCTGTTGACCAACGTATGCAGATGGAAGAAAATAAAAAATGCTTACCCACTGTTTTCATAGAGCTAAATAACATTATGGACAACAATCCCTACAGTAAAGCGTATAAAAAATTGGCAGAAGTAGAAAATGAACAACTACTTCATTCACAAACACATCAATTACCAATGCCGAAGGTTAATATGGTGCTTAAAAGAGACAGACATACTGATAAACGTCGTTATAACTTGCCAACAACAAATGAGGTTGCAATGGTGTTTCACAATGATGAAGGAGAACCACCATTTCAAAGAGACATTCGAATATATCCTAGAAATGAGGACCAACCGTTTATTAATATGAGTATCTTAAGTCCAAATTTAGATCCAATGACATATCCCATCTTTTTCCCACACGGAGAAGCAGGTTGGCAACCAAAATTAACTCTTCCCAGTTACCCAAATGCTAAAGCCAGAATCCGAAATAATGTTTCTATGCTTGAATTTAAAGTAGCTCAAATTGCCATTCGCAATGTATTTAATCCAATTTTATGTGGTGGGAAACTAACACAACAATGGATTATTGATTCATATTTGCAAGTTGAGGCAAATAATTTAAACTTTATCAAATATCAACAAGATAAACTCCGTGTAGAACAATATTCTGGACTCATGGACTATGTTGCTGACGTGGCTACAAGCAGAGACATGACAGCTGGCAAAGCCATCATTTTACCATCTTCCTTTCAAGGATCTCCTCGGAATATGAGAGAAAGATACAATGATGCTATGGCTATTGTGACAAAATTTGGCAAACCCGATCTATTTGTGACATTTACATGTAATCCACAATGGCCAGAAATTACACTAAATCTACTTCTTGGACAAACTGCTTCAGATCGACCAGATTTAGTAGCCAGAGTTTTTAAGATTAAATTAAATGAATTAATACGTGACTTCACTATAAATCAGTTATTTGGCAAATGTCTTGCTTATGTATATACCATTGAATTTAAAAAAAGAGGCCTTCCACATGCACATCTTCTAATAATACTTCAAGAAAAAGATAAATTAGATACTTCAGACAAAGTGGATGCAGTCATTGTTGCTGAACTACCAGATCCAGAACTATATGGTAGACTATATGAGATTGTTACTCATCGCATGATTCATGGACCCTGTGGTGACCTTAATCCACAATCACCATGTATGGAAAATAATAAATGTTCCAAAGAATTTCCAAAAGATTATAGAGACAAAACCTATGCCAATTGTGATGGATATCCACTTTATAAAAGAAGAGAAGGAGATAGTGCCATTATTCGTGGAAAAAAAGTGGACAATAGATATGTAGTACCCTACAATCCACATTTACTCATGAAGTACAACGCCCACATCAACGTAGAAGCCTGCACTTCCATCAAATCCATTAAATATGTCTACAAATATATTTACAAAGGTTACGATGCAGCTACTGTAGTCGTCAAAAGTGCAGACAACCCTGAAAGTAGTGAGTTAGTACATGATGAACTTGCATCTCATGTAGATGCTCGCTATGTCAGTGCGCCAGAAGCTATGTGGCGGCTTTTAAAATTTGAAATGCATGATAGATCACATGCAGTATATAGGTTAGCAGTACATTTGCCACAACGACATTTAGTCTATTTCCATGCTGGAAATGAAATGAATGCATTGGCCCAAAGTGAAGATTGTCACACTACACTAACTGCATGGTTTGCATTAAATTCCACTGATGCTGAAGCAACACAATACTTATATATTGAAATTCCATATCACTATGTTTTTGTGAATGGATTATGGAGACCAAGAAAAACCAGAGGCAATAAAATTATTCCAAGAATTTACACAGTCAGTCCAAGAGATGTGGAACGTTTTTGCTTACGGATATTACTTTTAAATGTTCCTGGAGCACAAAGTTTTGAACACTTAAGAACTGTTAATGACATTGTATATGAATCCTTCCATTTAGCTGCAAGACATAGAAACTTACTCGCTGATGATACAGAGTGGGAAAGATGTTTAGAAGAAGCAGCACAATGTCAAATGCCACGACAGATGAGAGAACAATTTGCTTTTATTTGTATCTTCTCAAATGCTCCAAATGCATTAGCTTTGTGGGAGACTTTTAAAAGTAATATGGCTGAAGACTTTATGCGACGATACAATGAACCCATTGCACACTTAAAAGCGTTAATGGAAATCCAAGAAGTCTTTTTAACTCATGGATTAAGTTGTGCAAGTTTTAATTTGCCTGATCCAGGTCTTATAGATGACATTAACTTTGAAGACTATGACATTCAACTACAAGCAGAAAGAACAGAAGAAAGACTTGCAACTTTAAATACACTACAATTGCAAGCATTTCATGCCATTAAAAATGCTATAGATGATGACATGGTGACAGAGCGTTATTTCTATCTTGATGGACCTGGCGGATCAGGAAAAACATATTTGTACAATTTATTAATGAGTTCAGTACGAGCCCAAGGAAAAATAGCAATGGCGTTTGCCACTACTGGAATTGCTGCACTTTTATTAGAAGGTGGAAGAACTGTTCATAGTGGATTTAAACTGCCAGTGCCTATTTTAGAAAATTCTGTGTCAGATATTCGCATGACATCCTTACAAGCAAAGAAATTGAAGAAATGTAAATTAATTATAATAGATGAGGCCACAATGATGTCATGCTATGCTCTCCAATGTATTGACCGTTTGCTTCGTGAAGTCATGGAGAATACTTTTCCATTTGGTGGAAAGGTAATGTTGTTGGGTGGCGATTTCAGACAAACATTACCTGTCGTTGTACATGGAAATCGAACTGACATTATCGAATCATGTATAAAGTCAAGTATAGTATGGAAACATTTTACCCATCTTCAACTGCAACAAAATATGAGATCAGAAGGCCAAACTGATTTCAATGATTGGCTTATTAAAATTGGAGAAGGGAGAACAGAAAAAATACTACATTTACCTGATGACACTGTAGAGATCCCACCTCATATGATTTGTCAACAAGATATTATATCGGCTATATTTGAAGGGAGCATAAATAACGAAGAATATTCCGAGCTTGCCAACCAAGTCATACTGACGTGTAAAAATAAAGATGCATTAATCCTCAATAATGAAATCTTAAAAAAAATTTATGCACCACAAAGAAATTATCACAGTGCTGATTCTGTACTTGCTGATGACAATGAAAGTCAGGCTAACTTTTCAACTGAATTCATAAACTCTTTAACTCCTTCTGGAATGCCACCACATATTTTGCAGCTAAAGAAAGGTGCAATTATCATGTTACTGCGAAATATGAACCCCAAAAAAGGCCTATGCAATGGCACAAGATTAATTGTTCAACAATTAAAGGACCATTTTATAGATGCTGAAATTTTAACTGGGACCCATAAAGGAGAGAGAGTTTTCATACCAAGAATAGATTTAGCACCAAGTGAAAGTAGTCTCCCTTTTATACTTCAAAGAAGACAATTTCCCATTATTATGGCATTTGCCATGACCATTATTAAATCACAAGGTCAAACTTTCAAATCTGTGGGTATTTTCTTGGAAGAACCAGTTTTTGCACATGGTCAATTGTACGTTGCGTTGTCACGGTGCAAAAATCCACAGGCTATTAAAGTTTACATTGAAAACAATGAAAGTCAAGGTGATTTATTAGAAGATGGACGTATTTTTACTAAAAACATTGTCTACTATGAAGTACTATAACTTTGAAGGATACAAATTAACGATGCCAAGATTTTTTTAAAGCATTGCAAAATACATAACAATTGGTTGTTTAATTCAGTCATAATTAATGGAAGTCATGTTTATGAATGATTTGCCTCACAAAATACTTGCCTTGCATTGTTAGTAAAAATTATGTTAAAATGTTAAGTCACTATGTTAATGTTTCTAATGTTACAAGTTTAAAAAATATATTTTCAAGTTATTTCATTCAACAGATTACAAAGTGGATGTTAACAGGTCAAGCACCTTTTAAGTCACAATGTAAATATTGTCTGTTATCTTAAGATTACTACCTACATTAATGTTTATCGCCAGTTTATGTGCTCAGTAATAAATTACTTTAATTACGTACGTTTTAAGAAGAGTTTTACTGTATGCCTTCCTCTACATTCAATGTATATTCAAGTTAACAATTATTGTGATAGAAATTGAATTTTAATACTGATTAATTTAAATGTCAATTGTTTTTACATTCAAATGTTAATACTTTTAATAAAAAATTAGGTTACAAAATGTATTCACTATGTTCCTGTTTATAATGTTCAAAATTATACCAATGTTTTGTCAACTTCTAAACTTACATAAAAAATAAAGTTCAAGTTTAAAAATATATACTTTGATGGTTATTGCTTACATATAGTTTAAACTTCATGTTAGAATTTGCGACGTTTAAAGAAGGGTTTTTACTTTTTGCTTTCCTATTCATTCAATGTATATTAAAGTTAACAATTCTTCAGATACTAATTACATTTTAAAAAACCATTACATCAACATTTTACAAAAATACACGTTCATATTAAAATACTTACAAGGGTCAAAAATATATGTTAATAACTAAACAACTTGACAAACATATACATCACATTGCCGTCATTTTTTGACGGGCAAGTCGCTAGTATATATATATATATATAACATTTTATTTATTTTTGTTACTTATTTTTAGACATTTAAATTGGAACACAAATGTACTCATTATTTTCTATACTACTGGACTATGTATGGTGGGTTTTGGCTTTTGCCGACCTTAAGGTAAATGATTGTTGTGGTAAATAGCCTCTCCACAAAATCTAACGCACAAGCTAAGAACCTCCCCCTGATGAGATCCATTTTAAGATTGAAACAGAATAGACTGTACTACTATTAATATATATAATATAAGTGTACAGCCTGTATAACAGTGTAAATTTGCTGTCCTCTCAAAATAACTCAAAACACAGCCATTAATGTCTAAACCGTTGGCAACAAAAGTGAGTACACCCCTAAGTGGAAATGTCCAAATTGGGCCTAAAGTGTCAATATTTTGTGTGGCCACCAATAGTTTCCAGCACTTCCTTAACCCTCATGGGTATACCAGAGCTTCACAGGTTGCCACTGGATTCCTCTTCCACTCCTCCATGATGATATCACAGAACTGGTGGATGTTAGAGACCTTGCATTCCCCCACCTTCTGATTGAGGATGCCCCACAGATGCTCAATAGGGTTTAGGTCTGGCAGAGAGTCATTTCTTCAGTGATGTCACATGAAAAGATATGATAAAATATTTATATATATAGTAAGTAAATAGAAATGTAAGCAAAGCCCAGGATGAATAAAGTACAAGCCAGGAAACCTACCCATGGACAGCACAGTTTTGAGGTTACTGCCTGTCATCAGTGTGGGGCCGGGTTCCTACCTTATGTAGTACATTTTGTGGGGAGGTAGTTAACCACAACAATCATTTAATTTATGGTGGGTAGGTTTCCTGGCTTGTACCTGACCCATCCTGGGCTTTGCTTAAGACTGTGTAATACAGCAGGCATGTGCTTAAAAGGAGCCATGTTTGGGCTGGTATTTGGATTAAAGAGGGAAGCGTTTGTGGGCACTTTTGCATGTCCCTGCCCAGGTTCCTAGAATGCAGTTTAATAACGGTATTTCTCATAATAAGGCAGCAAGATTTTTTAACTTGTTTTAGACATTCAAATGTAAACACAAATTTACTATTTCTTTAATGTATTACTGTACGATGGAGGGCTTCTATCGCTCTTTTGCCCACCATAAATTGAATTAAAAAAATAAATAACTAAAAAAAAAAAAATATATATATATATATATATATATATATATATATATATATGAGAGAGAGAGAGAGAGAATTCTATGAAATAAAAAAATGAAAATGAAAACCAGATTATGGTTCAAGGATTGCGTCATTTCAGGGTAGCTCTATAGAGATGTTACCTTGCATATCGCAAATGCTCCAAGTTGTAATGCCTGTAACCTGCTTCCAAAGGAATACAGTAAAAATAATTTCTAAATTCAGCATAAATTATGAATATTGTTTGCACTCTCTGTACTCTTTCAATTCCTTATCATTTGACTTGTCTCTTTAAGGATCTATGAACCTACTTACATCATCATCCAGTTCTGTGTGATGACTGTCTCATAACTACACAGGAGCGTGGACAGAAGATCATGAAGAAACTCTGGTGCAAATCTCAGCAGCCTAGTATGCTGTCTTAAGCCACAGCAAGCTTCTTTGTATTTTGGTTACTGCTATAATTTTTCCGTATCCATATTTTTGATCTCTGGCTTATCCTATATTCCGCTCTCTTGACCCTGTAGACAGACATAAACTTTTAGGTATAACCCTATACTTATAGTAACTTGATTCTAGATTCTGGTGCTGTGCTCCCCATACCCTTCTCCTCCTTGAAACTTTGCTGAAGTCATGGAGAATCCATGCATGTGGATAATATGCACTTCTCTATGAGAAAGTGTTGCCATGAAGCAAGATTGCCAAAGAAAAGTTTGCATCCTATTTGACTCTATTGTCCCAAAATGTAAAAAAAAGGCCATTGCTTAAAGGTGGAATCCCACCACCGAAATACAGCCTGTCTCTTCTGTACTATTGCAGCAGGGAAGATTCCTACACTTAATATGAAATGGTAATTACCATGAAAATATTCCTGGTGTTTGTTCTATGAGCTACAGTGATCCTGAGTTTGCCATTTCTGCAAACTTCTCTATCCAACTGTATTTGAACGGTCATATGTAAGGCAGTTTTGAACTTTAGGGTGACAAAAAGCTGTAACAGACTTATCTATGTAGAAAATGCTCAAAGGCTCAGTCCACATACATGCTGTTAGGCTTTTCTTTTCCTTTGGTTCAATTTCTTTTGGCATCCTACATCAAAGTATATCAAGCTTGATACATTCTTCAGATGATTTCCTGACACGCTGGTGTCATGGATGGGTTGTACCTGCATGTGGTGGTAGATAGGATCTCTGCTGCTAATAGAACCAGCAGATAGACTTCTACAGGCAGGAGTTATAAAGCAGACTTGACAGCAGCAAGTAGATTACAGGAACCATGAGCATAGCAAATGCGGAAGTGAATAGTCACGGAGGCACAATAGGCTGCAACAGATAGCATGATAGATACCGAAGGCTGGAAATGATAGCCTAATAAACACTGCAGGCTTGAGCAAGTAGCCTAACAGATACTGAATACTGGAGCAAGTAGCCTGGTAGACACTTTGGTGCAGGTAACCAAGCCGACTCAGAAGGCTTAAATACATCTGTGAAAAACGCACTTATGTAGGATAACTTTCTTCACTCACTGTACTCAACACCTGCAAAAATTAAATGGGTAGGACACCTGTTGGCAGAAGTCATTGATCAAACGAGTGTGCTTAATGTATAACTTAATGGTGGTTCAGCCAATGCTGTGGTTATTGTGCTTATTACAGCATCACACAGAGAAATATAGAATATGTATTGAGCATTAGTTTGAATGATATGATTAATTTCAGTAAAAATAAACAAAATGCTTGTATGTCAGTGGTCCCTTGATGACCATTCTCAGCACAAGTGCCGCTATGTTATTGGCTGTCTGATAGGACATGTGTAATGGGGAACATAATAAAAACTGCAGCCTAAGTCCTGTGGGCCGTAGGCGCTCATTGCAGCCTAAGTACTACGGGCCTCGCGATGAGCACCTGCTGCACTCATTGCAGCCTAAGTTGTGCAGGCCTCGCGATGAACACCTATAGCGCTCATCGCGAGGCGCGCGATGAGCGACTTCGTGCTCATTTTGCGTGTGCAAGCCCATATCTATTAACATGGCGTGACCAACATTCGTAAGATCCACAACTATATATGTAGTTAATAATATCACATTTGTCATGATAAATTAAATAACAATTAATGAAAAATGGGATATAATAGTGCATTACTGAAACGTGGTGGGATGAATCTCATGACTGGACTGTTAATCTGGATGGTTACTACCTATTTAGAAAAGATAGAGGCAACGGTAAAAGAGGAGGAGGGATTTGTCTGTATGTTAAGCCTGCATTTAAGCCTATAGTCAGAGAAGATATTTATGCTGGAACTAGCAGTAATATTGAATGTTTGTGGGTAGAGTTATATAGCGGAGCAGCAAATTCCAAAATAATATTAGTAGGAGTAGGCTATAAACCCCAAAATATAATTGAAAGTGAGGAAATACAATTATTGTTACAGATTGGAAATGCAGCTAAGCATGGGCAAGTTCTAATAATGGGAGATTTTAATTACCCTGAAATAAACTAGATAAATCAGACCAGCAGTTCAGCTAAGGGGAGCAGGTTCTTGAGTACACTCAGGGATACAGGTTATACATAAACCTACTAGAAATGAGGATAATTTGGATTTAGTTATCACAAATAATATTGATATAGTATCAAATGTTGAAATAGGGCAACCTTTGGGAAACAGTGATCACAACACAGTCTCATTTGAGATTGAATTAAAAAAAACTAAATTTTAAGGGCCAACAAAAACTTTTAAATTTAAAAGGCAGATTTTAATGGTCTAAGGGCAGTAATACAAAGTAGACTGGGACAGAGAACTGACAAGTAAAAACACTGAACATAAATGGACAACATTTACATCATTACTAAATAAACATACTTATTACCATATACAAAGTGGGAATAAAATTAAAAGGAGTAAATCACATCCAGTGTGGCTTAACAATTACTTAAAGATCAAGATACGGAGTAAAAAAACAGGCATTTAAATTATACAAACAAGAGGGGACAGAGACTGCTTTACGGGAGTACAAGGAAATCAACAAGGCTTGCAAAAGGGCTATTAGACTGGCTACAATAAAAAAAATGCAAAGGAGTAAAGAGTAAGACTAACCCTAAAATATTTTTTTAAGTATATTAATGGGAAGAGGGCGAGGAAGGAAGCTATATGAACATTGCAATGTGACACAGGACGTCGGAAAATTAGTGACCAAAAAAAGGCAGATGAGCCAAATAGGTTCTTTTCTTCGGTATACACAAGGGAGGTACCAGTGGTTTGGAAACTGCAACATTATGAGGCTACACTACCTTTGCCAAATAATTGGTTAACGTAGGAAGTAATCCAAAAGAGGTTGGAAAAAATAAATGTTAATAAGGCCCCCGCTCCTGATGGAATACATCCAAGGGTACTAAGAGAACTGGGTTCAGTCATAGCCAAACCATTATATTTAATTTTCAATATTCACTCAACACAGGGTCTCTACCAGATGACTGGAGAAAAGCAGATGTGATACCTATATTTAAAAAGGAAGCAAGAGCAAATCCAGGGAATTATAGACCAGTGAGCCTCACTTCTGTAGTGGGGAAGCTTTTAGAAGGGTTAATAAGGGATAATATACAAGAATATGTCTTTTTGAACAGGATTATAAGTAGGAGTCAACATGGATTTATGAGGGATGGGTCATGTCAAACAAATCTAATTAGTTTCTATGAGGAGGTTAGTAGGAACCTGGATCAAGGCAACTCAGTGGATGTAGTCTTTTTGGATTTAGCAAAGGCTTTTTATACAGTGCCATATGGGAGACTATTGTGCAATCTAAGAGATACAAGAATTGCAGTAAATATCTGCTCATGGATTGAGAGCTGGCTAAAAGACAGGAAGCAAAGGGTTGTGTAGTTGGAACATACTCCAATTTGACTAATGTAGTAAGTGGGGTTCCTCAGGGTTCAGTATTAGGTCCTCTCCTTAACATATTTATTAATGACTTAGAGGTGGGACTGGAAAGTAGTGTTTCCATTTTCGCTGATGACACAAAGTTGTGCAAGGTAATTAAATCATATAATGATCTGCTTTCCCTCCAAAGGGATTTACATAAAATTGAGGAATGGGCATCTAAATGGCAGATGAGATTTAATACGAATAAATGTAAAGTTATGCATCTGGGAAGGAAAAATAGCCATGCAATTTATTATCTTAATTAAGCAAATATAGGGGTATCAGATATTGAAAGGGATTTGGGAGTGCTTGTGGACAACCACCTAGGTAACAGTGCTCAAAGCCAAGCAGCAGCTGCAAAGGCAAATAAAATATTAGCATGTATTAAGAAGGGTATAGAAGAAAGGGAAGCAAATATAATTCTGCCACTATACAAATCCCTAGTAAGCCCTCATTTGGAATATGGAGTACAATTTTGGGCACTTCATAAAAAGGAAATTTTAGAGCTGGAAATGGTACAGAGGAGGGCAACAAAACTAATAAGGGGAATGGAGGGGCTAAGTTATGAAGAAAGACTAATCAAATTAACTCTTTTTCTCTAGAAAAAAGGCATCTAAGAGAGGATATGATTACCTTATATAAATACATCCAGTGTCAATATAAAGATTTGCCAAGGGAGCTTTTTGTGCCAAGAGGTTTTAAACTGACAAGAGGACATCCCTTGAGGCTAGAAATAAAAACATTCCACCTTAAATAGATAAAAGGGTTCTTCACAGGAAGGGTGGTTAATATGTGGAATTCTCTACCAGGGGAGGAGGTGACAGCGGATTCAAAACATAACTTTAAAAGGGGTCTGGATTTATTTTTAATTAAAAAGGGAATTCAGGGTTATCCTGGATAATTAGAGAGGGAATATTGATCCAGGGAGTAATTCGATCGCCAGTTTCTGGGGTCAGGAGAAGGTTTTTTTTTTTCCTATGAGACGATTGGCTACGTTTCACTTGTTGTTTTTTTTTCTGTTTGCCTTCCTCTGAATTAATTAATAATTTAAAAAAATAATGTAATTAAAAATAAATTAAATAATTGATTAATAATTAATTAACAACTAATTAATTAATAACTAATCTGCATATTGCAGATCAGAGGAGATCTTAAAAGGTTGAACTTTATGGACTGAAAGTCTTTTTTCAACCTTAATTACTATGGGCCTCATTCTATTATCGGTCGTAGGAGATGCGGGGCCGCAAGGACCGGCCGCAAGCTATTCGCCTATTCTATTCCCTTCCGGCCGGGGATTCCGGCAGGCTTGCGGCCGCAAGCGCCGGAGGAAAGCCTTTGATCTTAAACGGCCGCAAGAGTTTCGTCCGTAAGAAAATCCTGGTTGCTATTCAATTGCTCCGGGAAACCTTTCTGCAAGGCTAAAACCGAGCAGCAGCTTACTTGCAGCAAAAAGGTCCCGCAGGCACACAATTAAGCACATTTTAAAGCCATAATAAAGCCATCCTGCACTCTTATGAGACTATAAAGTGATTGTGGGTGTTAGCATTAATAGCACAACATTCCCCTATACTTAAATCCGTAAATATTTTTTTATTTATGTCACATATCCATGTAAAAAGTCCAGAGGGCTTGGAGCACCTCAGACCTGCCCACGCTGCGGCCGGAAAATAAACAGTTAATGTAATCTCGGATTTGGGCTGATGTGCAAGCTTGAGAGTGGGTTACTATTAATCCTCATGTCCCCCATTATGATCCCTAGCATTTACAGAGCTTTACAGTGCCGTCTTGAATTATTTTTGCATTTAAAGATTTCTGAGCTTACGGCCGATTGCAAGATATACGGCCGGCCATAAGGGGATAGCCTTGCGGCGCCGTATAATTGAATTGCAAGGTAACGGGAGCCCCACAAGGAATCGCAGCTTTGCGGACGATTTACGGACGATAATAAAATGAGGCCCTATGTAACTATGTAACTATGTAACAAATGAAAGCTTTATGTGTGAAGAGGACCAAGCAATGAGCAGAAATCAACACCAAACTTAATTACCAACATCTATAAAAGACATACTTTCTAAATGATGAGGACAAAAAGCTACTATTAATTAGCAAATCATCCAGTTGGGTGAGTCTAAAGTAACAACTGACAAACCAAACAACCTCTAAAATATATCTCTTTCAAAAAATTTTTTATAGAGACAGTTTGTTACTGTAGAAACTAAAATCCACTTATCACTTCATTGTCTATCACAGATCTGAATAAATGCATCAACACAAACTGTATCTGTTTGAATTTGATGGAGAAATCCTTAAAAAGGGTATATACAGTAACTTACCAATTTGATTTACATGACAGAATCATATGAAGGCTGGAGCTATAACAGCTGATTATGTGACACTGTATGGAGACTAGACTGACAGTTTGAAGACCATTTCACAAGCAGCTAAAATACTACAGCTAATTGAAAATGCTAAATGATAAACATACAAACAGATATTTGTTCCACTAGCTTACCTGGAATGTACACCAGCCTTTTATTTACTTTAATTACTCCCTAGACATTATACATTTTTACCAAAGAATAATATTATAAGTAAAGATACTAACTATACAGGAATGATATGACTGATTACAAACAAATAGGAAGGGAACTGTGCTCTCAACCTGATAGCATTTCACATAAAAGGGAATTAAAGATTTCACAATATTTAATTTTCTGCCAAAACTAAGTCCAACATATTAAAACACAAGCTTTCAAAAAAGGGAAGACAGAGATAAAAAGACAAATATATAAAAAACATAGACAAAAGTGAAACAATTATCTTCTTCTTAAAAGGGCACACAAATATATTTAATATCAAAAGGACATCAGTTTTGTATGAAACATTTAACAGTGAATAATAATAATTATGTTCAAGCAGCATGTCAATTTGGGTTACTGAAACGTAATTCTTATAACTATAGCAAATATTTAAATAAGTTATACAAATATGCCAGATACTTTCAACAATTATATATAACAGTATCTTTCCAATTAACTCCAACCAAAATACACCACAATTATTGAAGTGTGGATTCATAAAGGAGGACACTCAAGAAAAACTATGATTATTAAATTTTATCATAGGCTAATATGGGGGTCAATTGTACATAATTACATAGTTACATAGAGCCCTATGCTAATCAGAAATCTAATCTAATCTGACGATTTATCGTCTGCGGCAGCTTTTTCTTCTCAAGTTAGAACAGTATTCTAAACTTTAGCTCCCCCACATTAGGGCACAGATTTATGTGTAGGGAGTAGCCAAAATGGAAATGGGAACATCATAAATCTCATAATTAGTGGAAAGTCCCGTAACTTCAACTAAATGGAAACAGTAAATATATATATAGTAAATAAATAGTACATCTGTATTCACATTTGAATGTCTAAAACAAGTTTAAAAACCTTATTCCAAATCAAAATTCCGAGAAAAACAGTTATTACACTGCATTTTGGGAAGCTGTGCTGGCACATGCAAATGTGCCCACAAATGCCTCGCTCTTCATTCCATAGCCATTACCAAACATGGCTTCCTTTAAGCTTATGCATGCTGTATTACACAGCCTTAATGCAAAGCCAAGGTTGGATTAAACACAAGCTGAGTATCCAATCCATGTACAGCTGTTTCAAACTTACTGGCTATCATCAGCATGGAGCAGGATCTCAGCTTGTGTTGTGGACTTTATGAGTAGGTAGTTCACCACAACAATCATTTATAATATGGTGGGCAAAAGAGCGATAGAAGCCCTCCACCGTACAGTAAATAAATAGTACATCTGTGTTCACATTTGAATGTCTAAAACAAGTTTAAAAACCTGCTTCCAGATCAGCATTCCAAGAAAAACAGTTATTACTTATTATATACAATTATTTATTTTCAGCGCAAAACGCAATGAAGATTTATACCTTGACCCGTAGGGGTTCTCTCGCAATATTTAAAGATGGGTAATTAACATAGCTATGTAGGGTTTACTCTGCAGTCAGGGGACCGGTAAGTGCTTTTTGAGGGATTAGAATAGAGCCCATAGTAATCAAGGTTGGAAAAAAGACTTTTAGTCCATCAAGTTCAACCTTTTTAGATTTCCTCTGATCTCCTATGTGATATGCAAATTAGTTGTGAATTAATTGATCCAGTGGAAGGCAAACAGAAAAAAAAAACAATGGAAGCAAGGGTAATTATCACAAAAGGGAAAAAAAACTAAAATTCCTTCCAGACATCAGATACTGGTGATTGGATTCCTCTCTGTAATTATCCAGGATAACCCTGAATACCCCTTTTATTCAAAAATATATCCAATCCCTTTTTTATCTATCAAATCTGCTGTCACCACCTCTTTTGAATTCTACAGATTAACCACCCTTATTGTGAAGAACCATTTTCTTTCTTTAGGGTGAAATCTTTTTACTTCTAACCTCAAAGATGTCCTCTTGTCAGTTGAAACCTCTTGGTACAAAAAGTTAATCTGACAAAGCTTTATAATGACCCTGGATGTTTTTATATAAAGTAATTATATCCCCCCTTAGACACCTTTTTTCTAGATAAAATAAGTTTAATTTGGTTAGTCTTTCTTAATAACTTAGCCCCTCCATTCCCCTTATATGTTTTATAGCCCTTCTCTGTACTTTTTCCAGCTCTAAAATGTCCTTCTTACGAAGTGGTGCCCAAAATGTTACTCCATATTCCAAATGAGGAATTTGAATAATGGCAGAATTATATTTGCTTCCCTTGCTTCCATACCCTTCTTAATACATGCTAATATTTTAGTTGCCTATTCAGATGCTGCTTGGCATTGAGCACTGTTATCTGGGTAGTTGCCCACAAGTACTCCCAAATCCCTTTCAATATCTGATACCCCTAGATTTGCTCCATTAAGATTATAAATTGCATGGCTATTTTTTGTTCCAAGATGCATAACTTTACATTTATTCATATTAAATCTCATCTGCCATTTAGTTGATTTAATTACCTGTGCCATCAGTAAAAATGGAGACAATATTTTTCAGTACTACTTCTAAATCATTAATAAATATGCTAAATAGGAGAGGTCCGTATACTGAACCCTGGGGAACCCCATTTACCACATTAGTCCAATCTGAGTATATTCCATTTACAACAATCCTTTGATTCATGTAGTTTAGTCAGCTGCACAATGGTCTCCCATGTGGCACTGTATCAAAAGCCCTTGCAAAATCCAAAAAAACTACCTCCACTGAGTTGCCTTGATCCAAGTACATACTAACCTCCTCATAGAAACTAATTAGATTTGTCTGACATGACCTATCTCTTATAAATCCGTGTTGACTCCTACTTCTAATATTGTTCAAACAGAAAAATTATTGTGTACTATTCCTTATGTACCCTACAAAAAAAAAGCTTTATCACTACATAAGTGAGGCTTATAGGTCTTTATTTCCATTATGCTGCAGTGTCCCAACCACTGTTACCTCCCTTGTGTATACCGAAGAATATAACCTATTTAGCTCATGTGCCTTTCCTGGTCACTAATTATCAGATGTCCTGTTTCACATTGTAATGCTACTATAGCTTCCTTCCTGGAAGCTTCTTCCCCTTAATATGTTTAAAACATATTTTAGGATTCATCTTACTCTCCTTTGCAAGTAACTTTTATGTTTCTATTTTAGCCAGTCTAACAACCCTTTTGCAAGCCTTGTTGATTTCCTTGTACTCACGTAAGGCAGTCTCTGTTCCCTATTATTTGTATAATTTAGAAGCATGTTTTTTACTCTGTATCTGGATTTTTAAATCATTGTTAAACCACATCAGATGTGATTTACTGCTTTTACCTTTGTTTCAACATGGTATATGATGATAAGTATGAATATATATAGCCTTATTAAATTGTGATTTGGCCAATTGAAAAGGGCTCCATATAAGCACAGAGCTTATTTTTTTACAGAAGTTTTTAGTTAGTTAAGACCTTGCTTTTTGCATAGAAGTTCACTAACTAAAAACTTCTGTAAAACAAATATGCTCTGTGCTTATATAGAGCCCTTTTCAATTGGTCAAATCACAATTTAATAAGGCTGTTAGTAAGGATTTGAACGTTGTCCATTTATGTTCAGTATTTTTACCTATTACTTCTTTGTCCCAGTCTATACTTTGTATTGCTGCAATTAGACTGTTAAAAACTGCCTTTTAAAATTAAGAGTTTTTGTTGACCCATTACAGTTTTTTTTATTCAGTCGTTAATGAGACTGTGTTGTGATCACTGATTTCCAAAGGTTGCCCTATTTCAACATATGATATGATATCAGTATTATTTGTTATATCTAAATCCAAGATAGCCTCATTTCTAGTAGGTTCTTGTATATTCTGGGCCAGATAATGATCTCTGAGTGTATTTAAGAACATGCTCCCCTTAGATTTACTGCAGGTCTCATTCATCCAGTTTATTTCAGGGTAGTTAAAATCTCTCATAACTAAAACTCGACCATACTTAACCGCATTTCCAATCTGTAACAATAATTGCAATTAATCAATTATGTTTGGGGGTTTATAGTATTTTCCTACTATTCTTTTAGAATTTTCTCTTTGCTATTTAGCTCTACCCACAAACATTCAACAATATCGCTAGTTCCAGCATAAATATCTTCTCTGATTACTAAATTCAGGCTTAACATACAAAGAGACCTCTCCTCCTCTTTTACCATTGTTACTATCTTTCCTAAATAGGTTAAAGATGGGTCTAGATTAACAGTCCAGTCAAGGGAGTCATCCCACCATGTTTCAGTAATGCCTATTAAATCTAATTTCCCATTAACTGCTAACAATTCTAACTATCCCATTTTTCCTGGAAGCTCCTGGCGTTAGCAAGCATACACTTTATGTTATGGGTCTGTAGTACTGAAGTGTTTGTAGTAATAGTTATTCATTATAACTTGCAACATATGATGGATTTACTCTTACCATAAAGTGTTACATTAAGTTTATTAAGAATATTGGGTTTAGCTATGTGAACATGACAACTGGTGGCGGGAGCTCACTGTGCACCGTATGTTACCACAGCTGTATGGGTATCAACTGTCCCTCATACGTTATTGTCGCTGAAATTTTTTTTCAATTATTTGATGTCCTGATATTACTATTTAGCAACCTATGATAATTAGTAGCAGGTGGATTGTCTTCTCGGTGAGGTAACTCTCAATGTAAAATTAACTCTGATGAAGGTAGTGAATGATTTGATCATGAGCACTCTGAGTTCAAGAAGTGTCGTGATTCATATTGTCTGTAAAACTGTATATAAAAATAATAAGTAATAATAAACAACTGTATTTTTCACTCCATAAGACGCACTTGACCATAAGATGCAGCTATTTTAGAGGAGGAAAACAAGAAAAATATATTCTGAATCAAACGGTGTACTAAACTATTTAATAAACTATAACAGAATAATATTTCAACCATGTAAAGTGAACAGCAGTCAACAGTGGCATTAAGAACCATCATCACTGTCACTAACATATGAAGAGAGACTTTAAGGTTCGAGTACTCTTCGAGTTTTCTTTGTACCCCAAAAAATTATCTCTAGAGTCAGAATTTATGAAGCTCAGTTGCTCACAATCACTGACATACTTTCTTCGCTTCCATCTAAATCATTGCTAATGCCACATTTTTTGAATGCCTGTACAACGATTTCCTCCTTCACTGCCATGATGTTTTAACCCATTCACAAACTCCTTCACTGACATGATGTTTTAATCCATTCACAAAATTCATCCAGTAGGTGTCAGATCATGATTACCAGCATCCATCCATTTGTTCCACTCTTCTCGCATAAAGACCTTAAATGGTTTGTTGATGGGAACATCGAGAAGGTTGCAATTAACTGGTAAGACCTAAAGGAATTACAACTAGATGAATCTTCACTTCTTTAAAGCACTTTTTTGTAGTTTCGCTGATATGTACTCTAAACTGGAAAAGCACTAATAAGGCATGTTTTTTTCAGAAGGCCTCCAGGATGTTTGGACAACACTGTATGAACCCATACTCTCATTCCATTTTCGTCCATCCATCCTTTCTCATGAACATGTGCAACAACTCCTCTTGAAATCACTTCTTGTGGAAATGTTTTCCTTTTGAAAATTAACGTGGTTGGCAATTTGGTGCCGTCTGCCAAGCAAGACAACACAACAGTGTAATGGGTTTTCTCATGTGCGGAAGTTTTCACAGTGATAGTTTTGACGCCTTTCAGATCAACAGTGCTATTTGATGGCACATCAAAGGTTAGCGGGACTTCATCCATATTCCCAATCTGGCCAATTTCAACCCCATTTTTCTTCCTAGCATCAATGACAAATTTATGAAAAGACAGAATCTTAGATTCATAACCTTTTGGCATATTTTGCGCATCTTTTGATCCAGTAAAATCGTAAATGCCTTTCTCTACAGAAATGCATTTGGCTTCATATATTATCATTTTTGTAGAGACTGAGTAGCCATTATTCCGGTCATGTGTGATCCATTCTTTCATTAACATGTCTAAGTGTGGCCACTTTGCAGCATTCCCACGAAAAGTGTGCTTACTTTTATTCGCTTTTTGCAGCTGATCCTCCTGTTTTCTCCACTCTCTTAAAAAAAATTCAGTTGGAGGTGGCTCAAAATGTTTTTCCGCTGCTCTGTTTCCATGCTCCTTAGCATAGTTTACTACCTCTAGCTTAAAATAATTCTTATAAGCTAGTCTTTTCTGCTTTATCACTCTTGTATGTAGAATGGGGGAGGCTTTCTGCAAAAAATACAGTGATGAAAGAATTGTCAGTAATGTACCATATCTCCAATGTTTACCACTGACAAAGTGACTTGGAGCTGTGATTGCCACAAAAGGTGGCTCTACAAAGTATTGACTTTAGGGGGGTGAATAGTTATGCACTTTGACTTTTTCTGTTATTTTGTCCTATTTGTTGTTTGCTTCACAATAGAAAAAAAAAATTCAAAGTTGTGGGCATGTTCATATGTTTAATCATATACAGTATGATAGTCTTAGTGACTTTTAAATTAAACTAATAAAATGACTTTTTAATTGTTGATGGCAAATGGTTCATTACCCTAAAAAGTAAACTTTTTTGACTGTGTGCCTTTTCACATTCATGAGTTCAATTTAGAATATTTACTTAATGGTAAATTAACGGCGATAGCTGATGAGGAAAGAGATTTGGGAGTCATTATATTGCATGATTTAAAAGTAGCAAGAAATGCAACAAAGCTAGAGGAAAAGCAAGTAGCATACTTGGATTTATTAATATAGGATTTTCCACCCAAAAGAGATTTACTAAAATCACAGTATCATGTTCTCGAGAGTATCTTCAAACGTACATTCTAAAAGAAAAAAATGGGATATATAATAGAAACCCTTAAATATATCATAAGATTTAATAAAGTTCAAGTGCAATCCAGAAAAAAGAGGAATTCAAGAATAAGCTTCGGAAGGTGGAGGTTTAGGAATAATGTGAAAAAGTGCTACTTTACAGAAACAATACTACCTAAGTGGAACAACCTATCAGGGAAAGTGGTAGAGACAAACGCACTTAAGAAATGTAAGGATGTTTGGTATAAGCATAAGGCTGAGGCTAAATTAAGCCACATGTTAATGTACATATAATAGGAATCTATACTTCTATGTATGTTTCTATAAAAATCTAACACTAATATTACTAACTCAGCTGGGACATCTCTCTGCACTTCTCATTATTATATATGCACTACAAACATGGCGAGTCTAACACTAATTCTGCAGAATTAATTAAAATATTAAGCACCCAATATTAAAAGAGAAGACAGTAGTCACTTAAAGTTGCCCTCCCTTCCAATGTTGCCTCAAAAATTTAGAATATTTGACTTAACATATACATGTGACAGCATAAAGCATGTTTATTTTCATTTCACCTTTCATGCTGTTTATCATTCTATATTTACCTTGAACATAATGCACTAAAGAAGTTGACATATTTGAATAAAAATATAAAAATATGAATGCTTCTATTTATTCTCTGTTCAGGTAACACAATATTCATTTACTTTGTTGGAAATATATGGCTTAATGTTTCTTAAATAGCCTACTGTACTAGTTTTCCAACTTGTTTGGGGAAATAATGCAATACTGTGATTGAATAATTTGCAACCATACCGATACATGAATGTACATTTTTAAAACAAACAAATGTATGTTCTTTTTAGTCTTATGGATAAGTAATACTTTTCTAGTACTTGGCAGTGTAAAAACAGTGCATTATTGTAAGTAATGCATAATTTTGTTATCAGCATGATCAGATCTTAGTTCTTTCTTCCTATTTCAAAACCTTTTTGGCAAAAATAATTATCTTGTTTCCGTTGTTTTGCATACAAACTTTTAAAGTGATATATTGCAGGCTCTGCACCCACTGAGTTGAATCAGATAATTAAGGGCATGCTAACTGCATATTTAGCTTAATCTCCACAATGTGATACATATGGCAACTTTCCATAATTACCTGGCACATTTAACCACTTCTCTGGTTTAAGAACTAGAACAAGTTTACAAAACTCAAATAGCAAAAATAACTGTTTAGCATGAGTTATTTTGCTGTTTTCCCTCAGTGGATTTTTCTCTCAGTTCCCTCTGGTTAAAAGGATTTGTAAGAAGAAGATAAGCTAAGATGTATAAAGCTAGCATCTTGAAATGCTAGAACTTCTTATACAGTAAGATGGAAATATTAATATACCTTAGTGTGTGTGCAGCTTGCAGGAGGGAATAAGAAGAAGGAGGCTATGCTCTGGTGCTGGAGGATAGCACGTTCTGTGTGAATGTTATCATTTACTACTTTAATGAAACCATGGTAAATACATAGACATAGGGCAGCCCTGAACAAAAAGCAGCTTAAGTTCAGATAATATCTGATATTTGAAATCAGGTAAATATCAAACATATGATGTGGCCCATGGGATTTTTAAGTATATAATCTTTTTCTCATTCAGAAGGATTTTGCAGTATTTAAGAACACACTTTGAGACTGCAGAGTGAGAAAGGCAGCAAGAAATGAAAATATGAAAGAAATGAAACACTTTTATTGTATATTTTATTCTCACGTAATGCTCAATAATAATAAAAAAGTGAACTGCAAGGAAGAAACAAATAGGGTAGAACAATAGTTTTGTATGACGAAGGAGAAATGTATTAACAACATACCTTTAATTATTTTTGTTTGGTAATTGGGAAATTTAGGTAGATTGAAAAGCAGCTGTAAAAAAAGGGAGAGAAATCATCAGTTGCTAATAAATGGATAACTGTTGTTTTAAGTTGTTTATAAATCACCAAGTTGTTACTGAGTACAAAAGAAATTCATGACACATACTTCATATTTAAAGATTTAAACAGAGTTGTATCAGCATCTAGAGCAGAGGTCCTCAATCTTATCCTTCATTAAGCAGCAGAAACATTTTTATAACTGATGTTTGATTAATAGTATATGTATTGATTACCAAATAAACAAGTATGCTTTTGCAATTAAAATTAAATCCATAGGATGAACAAGGCAAGTTGTATAATCTGCAATTTGTAATCAATGTAGAAGGCAATGCTTATCAAGCTTATCAATGATTGTAGACCCTCCCAAGTGGCCCTCGCATGTAGCTCACAGCCTGCTCTCTTCTTCAACAATACACAGTCCATTATACTTATCTATCAAATTATATCCATTCTAAATACTTCTTATCATTCTATGTATTCCCTGTTCAGGGAACAAAATATTCATTTACTTTGTTGGAAATATATCGCTTAATGTTTCTTAAATATCATTCTGTACTAGAAAGTGAGTTATTCAACTTGTTTGGTGAATTAATGCAATACATTGATTGAATAATTTGCAATAATTTGCAGTTTATCCCTGGGAGCACCCCAAAGAACTGTTTATTGGCAAATACCCCAACGCTCTGAGCCACCAAGTAACTATTCTATTGGCCTTCCCATGTAGCCTACAGCCTGCTCCGTTCTTCACTAATACACAGTCCATTATACACATGTATCAAATAATATCAATTCTAAATACTTCTCATCAGTATCTATAGCTCTATTACCTATTAAATTCTTTCCTACATTGGTTTTCCCATTTTGTTTTGGGTAAAATAAAAATGTTTAATGAGCAGTGAGGCACTTTTAAAGATTCAGGGTCCACATATGAAACCATTCAAGTGAAATAGTACAATTGTCACTGTTATAGACTTATAGTTGGTGTTGGATTTCTCTAATACAGTCTGTATGGCAAGAGGTAATAATAGACTTGTTTTTGTCTTTTTATCTCAACGCTAGAGCCACATTCAGATGTATTAAGAACTGTTTCCTAGCTACAAAATTGGAACATAATCTCTATAAGAAAAATAGCATTTGTAACAAAAACAATTTGAAATATGTGCTGATTTTTCTCTCAGACTCTCAACTCTGCAAAGTTAGATAATAAGTTTATGTTCAGTGGGTGAAAAACAAAAAATAGAAATTCTTTGGACATACTTTACATTAAAAGTACAGCATTGCAGGCATTTAGAGATTGTAAGAAGCAGTTACCAGACAGGTAAACTATTGCTATTATTTCTAAGAAAAATCAGAAAGGCTACACCAGCACAATAATGATGTATACCTTATATTGTATATCATATATATTGTTTATAAAACTCACAGTTTTACCTCAAACTCACAAGAGTGCAGTCCAGTAACCTCTCCCCACCATGTATACACCTAATACTGTTAGGGTGATCATCCTTCTAGAAAACCTCCGCTACTGACATACATCTGTAGCCAAGAAGATTGACGGTTTTATTTTGATGGGAGAGTTAGTAGTTTTCCCTTTTTTTGGAATTAGATTACTCAGAGACCATACAACTATGTAACATCACCATAATTTAAGACAGCATTGGGGCCACTCTGAGTATACTGTACATATATGGCCATTGGATGATTAATGTATTCATTAAGTGGGATTGATAGTTTATAATAAAAACTGCTTCCCATTATATCATTTTTTTCTATTAGAAGGAGCTTAGTCTTAAAAGCAGCATATTTAATAGTTTGATATTTGTATTGTGTACTATATATATCGTGGACAATTCCTTGATGTGTATAAAGATGTATGTTTGCAGTGGAGTTAAAGAACATATAAGATATATGATACATTTCATGCTTATTGTGTTGGTATTATTCATCTCTTTAATATTATGGAGAAGTCATTGTGCATTTATAAATCAGTAAGCATCCCTTGTAAAGTAGAGGAGAAGCATTATCAGCATGCTGCATATGTTTGATTTCTCAGTGATAGTGTTGCTTTTAGTCTTCAAGTGTCCACTGTCTCTCTATACTTGTCATAACTCCTTAAATGATAAACCCAGTTTTGTAATGTTTCTGCTTTAACTTGCAAGGCTCATTTGCATACTAAAACAGACTTGTCTGCCACTCATATTTTTATGCTTTTATTATTCCATTTGTTTGTAGTATTTCTATTGTTGTACTTTCTTCTAGACCTACCTTTACATTGGATACACACAATTGTGTGTGTGTATGAAGATTGAGGTAGCCGTAGTAATCTAATCTAGATGAATAATTAGAGTATTGCAGTATATAGTGATACTATGTTGCTCAGTCATGTCCGACTTTCTGTGATCCTGTGGACTGCAGCATCCCATGGGCCCCATTCTATTGCCAATTCGTAAATTTATACACACTTAAAATCACTCTTAATATTGCTACATATTCTGCAAATATTACTTATTGTCACTAATGAATTCTTAAGTCAATGCATATAAACATTTATAAAAAAAACACTCAAAGCCAAGTTTATGAGTTCAAGGCATTTGTCAAGTAGCTAATTGAATAAGGCTACGTCTGGTTGTGCTTATCCAATAAGGTTATCTTGGAAAAGAGTGGATTGCCGCTGAACCGCAATTTGTCGGAACTCTCTGCTAGGACCTGCCAATCTTGGGTGACCCTACATGTACCACAGCATCACTGAGGTATTAGAGCCTGTTCCCCACGACAAGGTAGCGATACAGAAGGGGATACATATTTGGATAGATAGATAGATAGATAGATAGATAGATAGATTAGATAGATATCTAAACAGATGTATGTACAAAGTATTGAAAGTTTAGTATGTGTGAAGGATCCTCACCAATGTGCACATATGGGGCGGCTATTAAAGCTGTGGCTTGAATTAAAATTATAATCAGTTATTCTTTGTTCTATTTATCACTTGTACTTGACTTCAAAATGAAATAATCACAAACTACTAAGTAATTGATAACAAAGGTAACGGATCAGTGGATTTAAGAGTTTTATGAGCCGTGAGGGGGTTAAATTCCCCTTATAAGAGCGGTGTCTTATCTAAGTTTTTTCAGAAAGAGAATACGGATGTCATTTGTGTACAGGAAACACATTGGTCAGTGAGTACAGAGCCTAAATCATGAGTAATGTATATGAGTTATGTGCGTTATCTAAGTATAGAACAAAGTCTAGAGGAACGGCTATTTTTTTTTTTTTTTAAGTAATTTGATACAGGAGGAATACACACAAATAGACGAGGAAGGAAGATTTTCAATTTGGATAGGTACAATTAATAGGGTAATGTACACTATTGCAAATCTTTATGCTCCAAATCAAAACCAGAACTGTTTCTTAAACAGGATGATGAAAATTATTCATAGGATAAAAAAAGGGCAATGTTTTAGTCTGTGGAGACTTGAATATGATACTTGACACTGATCTGGATCGTAAATCTAAGGGGCCAATTGGATGCTTAAAGGAATTATCTTCAATCTCTCGTAGGTTTCAGGACATGATACTTAAATATAATCTGTATGACGCATGGCGTACTTTCCATCCTAGAGAGAAAGACTTTACATTTCTCTCTAAACACCATGGGTCATACACGAGAATAGACTACTGTTTAGTAGATCAATATTTGATTAGTAAAGTGGATACTGTAAAGATTGGTTTGATATCTCATTCAGACCATGCAAATGTCACTTTATGTATTCATAAGAACATAAGGTGTAAGAATTATAGAATGGATTTCTCTTTATTAAGATCAGTCGAAAACAAGGATCATATTGGCAAATTATTTGAAGAATTTATGAGTTAAATGAAAAATCTGTTACATCGAAAATAGTACTATGGAATTATTTAATAAGCATATCTAAGAGGTATTACGTTAGCCTTGAGTTCTTAGAAGAGAAAGGAAACAGGGAAGTCTCTCTGAGAGTTATACATCCAATTTAGTAAATGCTCTTTGGCAAATAAATTGGCTCCTGATAGGGATAAGATAGGAAAGATTGAAAGTATACAGAATCAAATAAAGAAAATACATTAATTGAGAATTGATAATAGTATATGGGAGACACAACAAAAGCAATATAATTTTAGCAATAAAGCCAATAAACTGTTTGCTAAGCAATTCAATAATAAATATCACCTACAAAGAATTTCAGAGATAGTGGATAAGGATAGGAAATCTTTTACAACGCCGATAAAAATTTGGAAAGCGTTTTATACATTTTATGAGGGGTTGAAAAATCTGGAACTAAAGAACGATGTAAGGAAACCCTCGATAGGTCAAATTTCTAATTATTTAAAAACTGTAAATTTAACTAAAATTTCAGATTCCCAAAAAGAAAAGTTAGTGGGGGAAATATCCCTTGTGGAACTTGATGAGGTAATTAGTTCTCTCAAAGTAAACAAGGCTCCAGGCCCAGATGGGTTTGTTGGTTGCTTCTATAAGACATATACCGTATATACTCGAGTATAAGCCGCCCCGAGTATAAGCCGAGGCACCCAATTTACCACAAAATACTGGGTAAAATGAGTATAAGCCAAGGGTGGGAAATGTGCTGCCCCCTGTGTAACTCTTGTGCCCTCTGTGTCCCCCCCCTCTCTCTCCCATGTCTCTTCTCCCCTCTCCCTTTCCTGTGTCTCTTCCCCCTCCCTTATCACCCTCCTCAACCCCCCTCCTCATTCTCAACCTCCCTCCTCAAACCCACTCCTCATCCTCAACCTCCCTCCTCATCCTCCCTCCTCATCCTCAACCTCCCTCCTCAACCTCCCTCCTCAACCTCCCTCCTCATCATCAAACCCCCTCCTCAACCTCCCTCCTCATCCTCAACCCCCTCCTTTACCTGCCTCCTCAACCCCCCTCCTCAAGCCCCCATCCTCATCCTCTCTCCTCAAGCCCCCCTCCTCTACCTCCCTCCTCAACCCCCCCATCCTCAATCCCTCTCCTCAACCCCCCATCCTCATCCTCTCTCCTCAACCCCCCATCCTCAACCCCCCTCCTCACTTTCCCTCCTCATCCTCAACCTCCCTCCTCAACCCCCCCACCCTCAACCTCCTCCTCAACCCCCCATCCACATCCTCAACCCCCTCCTCAACCCTCCTCAACCTCAACCCCCCCTCTTCAACACCCCCATCCTCAACCCCCCATTCTCATCCTCTCTCATCAACCCCTTATCCTCAACCCCCCTCCTCAACCCCTCCTCCTCATCCTCAACCTCCCTCCTCATCCTCAACCCCCTCCTCAACCCCCCCATCCTCATCCTTAACCTCCCTGCTCATCCTCAACCCCCTCCTCAACCTCCCTCCTCATCCTCAACCCCCCATCCTCAACCTTCCTTCTCAACCCCCCATCCTCATCCTCAACCCCCGTCCTCAACCTCAACGCCCCTCCTCAACCTCAACCCCCCTCAACCCCAACCCACCTCCTCAACCCCCCTCAACCTCCCCCCTCAACCTCCCTCAACCCCCCTCCTCAACCCCCCTCCTCCACCTAAACCCCCCTCCTCCACCTAAACCCCCCTAAATACCTCCCCCCCTCTCCCCTCACTTACTTGCTTGTGCTCCGGCCTCCGCTCCTTGACCCGGCGCCGGCGAGCATGTGACGTTGCATGCACGCAGCGTCATTAGCATATACCGGGTGCGCACCCGGTATATGCTAATGATGCGGTGCTAATGATGCAGCGCGAATGCTGAGAAGGGGGGAGGGAAATGGACACGGGGGAGGGAAAGAGACACGGGGGGTAGAGAGTCACACGGAGGGGTTAGAGACACAGAGACACACACACGGGGGGGTTAGAGACACACGGGGGGGTTAGAGACACACGGGGGGTTAGAGACACACGGGGGGGAGAGTGACTCGAGTATAAGCCAAGGGGGCCCTTTTTTGCCTTAAAAAAAGGGCCGAAAAACTCGGCTTATACTCGAGTATATACGGTATGTATTTATTAAATAAGCTTCTTAAGGATACAGTTAACCAAATTAAAGAGGAAGGCAATGCTCCCCAAAAGATGTTACAGGCCTCTAGGAGGATTCATAAAAAGGGGAAACTCACTGAGGATTGTGCTAATTATAGGCCTATATCACTACTAATTCTGGATATTAAAATTTATACCCGAATTTTGGCTAGTAGATTGAATTTGATTATAAAAGACCTACTTAATTACAATCAATCTGGTTTCATAAAGACCAGACAAGGTCTGGACAATACTCGCAAACTCATTGATGTCATAGATTATTGTAAAACTAAAAATATTCCCATGATAGCCAATTGGTGCTAAAAATGCTTTTGATCGCGTGAATCATGATTTCCTTGTTTTAACTATGCAAAAATGTGGATTTGGTGTTGGAGTAATTACGGCCATAATGGCCTTGTACTCTAATACGTCAGCATTTGTAGTAGGTCCTGGGTTTGAAAGAGTGAGTTTTATGATTAATAATGGAACCAGACAAGGTTGTCCGTTGCCCTGCCCTTATTATTGAGCCCTTTGCGGAAAGAATTAGAAACAAGATTAAAGTTAAAGGGGTTGTAATTGAGAAAATAAATACTAAGATTACTCTTTTCGCTGATGACATTATATTTACTATCACGGATCCTCTCACGTCTCTTAATAGTTTAATGGAAATAATTCAGCAATATGGAGAGGTTTCTTATTATAAGATCAACCATACTAAAACGCAAACAATTATGCTGAATTTAGAGAATTTAACAAAAAAGGAACTAAAATCTATGTATAATTTCAATAGGAAAAGCAATTCGATTACACATGTGGGCATAGATTTCGTAACTGATTTTCACTGATCAATTAAAGTAAACTACAAACATTTACTGGTCTAAATTAGACTATCTTTGGAAAACTGGGGAAAATTAAACTTGTCCTGGTTAGGCAGGGTTATTGCGATTAAAATGTTCATACTGCCGAAAATTCCTTATTTGTTTAGGTGTATATCACTTCAAATTTCCAAGTTGTCACTTGGGAGATTCCAAGTGTTGATTGATAAGTTTATTAACAAACGCAGAACGTTTAGGATTAGAAAGTCAGTTCTGATGAGGACGTATGATAGGGATGGTCTTGGCAGTCCATGCTTAGCAAACTATTTAGGCGCAGTAACTCTTTTTCATATTTTAAGACTTTTTCAGGGTAATAGGAATTTGAAATTTGTAGAAATAGAAAATACTCTGGTGACAGAACTTGATTTGGCTAAAGTTATATGGAACAAACCTGTGAATAAGAAATTAATTAAGGGCCAGACGGTGGTTGTTAAGCACTGTCTCAAAAATTGGTTTAATATAAACAAGAAATATAAGCTAGCTCCTTTTCTGTCACCTTTGATTCCACTTTCCCTTTTGGGGAATTATTGCACTCAAGGGTGTCCCATTAAGTGGAAACAATGTATTTGAGACCTTTATGCTGCTGATAAGCTGAAAACATTTAGTAATGTAGTCGGTTACAATGGTGTAGTGCCATATCTCTGGTTACATTTTATTGCTTTGAAAACAGAGGTGACTAAGGTGATGGGAAATCAGGTTTGCGTGAGTTAACAAATTTTGAGGAAAAACTGAGTAAAGGAAAGTGTGTTTTCAGCATCTCCAATTTGCAGTAAAATTTTGGACTCAGTATTTCTCCTCGGAAATCGCTGGCTATGCAGAAGTGGGAATCCGATTTTGGATTTCAAATGGAATGGAAGAATGGAAGGGTGTTTTGACTTTGATATATAAGAATGTACTTTGTGTTCCTCTTAGGTAAACTAATTTCAAGATACTACAGACGTGGTACTGGGTCCAGGTTATGTCACATGATTTAGATCCAGGGCTCAATTCGGATGAGTGCTGGCAAGCGTGTGGCCTTTCGGGAACTCAGGCCCACATGTGGTCGTCGTGCCCCTAAATTAAATTGTTATGGGGGGAGTGTATTTCCAATTTGTAAAGTATTTGTAATCTGAATATTGAACCGACCCCTGAGTTGGTTGTATTTCATATTTTTTGCCCGGACCTTGATCCTAGAAGTAAACCACTTGTCATTAATGTATTAATGGTTGCTAAGTGGTTAGTTTCCTTTGGAATGTGGGAAGAATTTCTACTTGGAAGACTATTGTAATGGTTCTTGAAAGGAATAGATTATTGGAGAAAGATTTTGCTCAGAGGTCCGGTAAGGAGTCTATTAAGGACAAAAATAAGTGGACAAAATGGGACCTCTATGTTCTTAAATAATATGGGGTACTGGGGTTTCCAGGAGTTGTACTGAAATATTTTGTTTTCTTTTGTGGCTTTCTTCCATTGTATGTATAATGTGAGTGTTGTATCAACCCCCCTTCTCATCCTCAACTCCCCTCCTCAACTCCCCCCTAACCCCCCACCCCCCCAACTCGCTCCTCTGCTTGTCTTCCGGCTGCGTCAGAACCCAGCATATGCTAATGATGTGACTGCACATGCGCATCACGTCATTAGCAATGGCCGTGTCCCGACATAGCCGGAAAATGTGCGGAGGAGCGAAGGAGCAGCTGCTGATGGAAGGTAAGTGAGGGGAAAGGGAGATGTAATTAGAGAGGGCTAAAGTGAGGAGGGAGGATGAGCAGGCGGGTTGAGGTTGAGGAGGGGGGTTGAGGAGGGAGGAGGAGGGGGGGGTTGAAGAGGGGGTTGAGGATGAGAAGGGGGTTGAGGAGGGAGGATGAGGAGGGGGGTTGTGGAGAGAGGTTGAGGAGGGGTGTTGCAGATGAGGAGGGGGTTTGAGGATGAGGAGGGGGGTTGAGGAGGGTGGCTGAGGATGAGGAGAGAGGTTGAGGAGGGGGGTTGAGAAGGGAGGATGAGGAGGGGGCTTAAGGAGAGAGGATGAGGAGGGAGGATGAGGAGGGGGGTTGAGGATGAGAAGGGAGGATGAGGAGGGCTGTTGAGGAGAGGGGTTGAGGAGGTAGGATGAGGAAGATAATAATGGAGGGGGAGGGAAAAAGACATGAGGGAGAGGGGGCAAGAGACACAGGGAAGGGAGAGGGGGAAGAGACACAGGTGAGGGAGAGGGGGGAAGAGAGAGGAGGAAAGAAGAAGGTCATTAGCAGAGTGAAGAGGGTGGGTAGGGGGAATATTTGGAGATGAGATCAGAGATATAAGGGGGCGCACTGTTGTAAAGGGCTTTGTTAGTTACAGTCATGATTTTGAATTCTGGAGGCTACGGGAAGCCAGTGGAGTGACAGAGACTTGATGTTTAGTACAGTAGATGAGTCTAGAGGAGTCATTCATTATGGATCGATAGCCTGGTAGGCCAGAAGTGAGTTGCAGTAGTCAAGACAAGATATGATGAGAGAATGTATTAGAATCTTAGTTGTGGAATAATAGGTGCATTGTCTCACTGCAGACTTTTGACTCCAAATCTGTCAAGTGGGGTCACAGTGATAAAGATATCCCTATTCTTTTTCATTGCAGTCTACCAACAGGTATCCTTTTATGAAAACCTTTATTTGAAAGGGACATGGCTCCCTTGCAAATTGGTTTATTTGTGTATCTCTCCTTTTTTGGGGCACTGTGAAATTATAGCTCACCCAAACATTTTTACAAATTTAGAGGCAGCTGCCATGTGTTTTTGGCACAGCAATCACATCATAGTTGCTGGTTTATAAGAGCCTAATATATAATTAAGTAACCCTTATCTAGGATTCTCTAAAATGTTCAATCCTCAAAATAATACTTTTACTAATAATGGAACTTTCACGATGAACTGACAGGTATAAGGAGAAACCAGTTGAATGAGGAGTTTCTCCTATTTAAAATGAAAGGGTCTATGATCCATTACAATATAATTAATTAACATGTGCACAATTTCTGTATTGTGTGCAGCCATAGCTTCCTCTGAGGTTACAAACTGATCTGATTTACCATCAGTAATGGACCTCATATACTTATTACATTTCCATTAGCCCTTTTGCCACATTTCATCTGAAACAGCTACCTGTTTACCTGCAATTAACTTTGCCTCCCACTTGTAGAACCAGACAAAAACCGATGGCTCCCATTTAGTAACAATAGTTATGTAACAATAATTAACAAACGAAAGGCTGTTTCTATTTGTTTACTTTCTAAAAACATTATGTTCATTATCAAGTCTAGTTCTTCAAAAGAACAAATTGTTAGTATAGGACTACAGTGGTACATTCAACCTTGGTATTTGAAAGAGGACTTTTTTTAACAAACCATCAATAAAATCTACCTTTAATAAATAAGATACAAGCAAAATGTTATTAATAAATGAATATTTTATTATGTGTGTATAATCGGTGGCATATAAAAAATCAAGTATATTTACTGCTTTATTTTATTTGTGTCTTTATGCATTTACCTTCATTTTCTTCTATCCACCCAAGTTGCTGCAGCTGTCGTCATGATAAAGTATAATTTTTCTCCACTGGTAATATGCAGCTCTGTACAATACTAATGATTTTGCTGCATTCCCTCACACTGTTGAAATTAAGTACTGCAGTATGCACAGGCCATATCATCAGAAATATGATTTACATTCTTTTATATTTTGTTTTAAGGTTTCAGATACAAAGTTCATTTATATAGACTCATAACCGCTGTTTAGTTATCTTTATCTATTATGCATGGTATTTATTTTTAAGGTTATTTCTTGAATGAACTATTGTAACTGGAGTGACATATCTTACATTTTTGTTACATGACAGGTTACCTGCTGAAAGCCCCATTAAGTTGGACTCTTGCGAGATTAAGTGTCCTATACACAACTGGACAGTCTTAAACACTTATGCCATGCCAAAGTCTTGACTTAGGAAAAGGGCAGATGGAACATGCAGAAGTCTACATCTACACAATAACAATACTCTTGGATATATGTATTTACATATAATTTTGTTTTATTACCTGAATATTAAAATCTGGCTGATCTGAATGATATACAATTGCTTGAAAGAGCAAACGCAGAAGCATTACACAAGTATTTTTTTCTGAGCTGAGAGCTCCATCTTATGTTCAGTTTGTAAATTACATTTTATATTTTAAAAAGCATTAAAAAGAGCATATTTTAAACATTACAAAATTGTATATTGCAAGGCAAAATATGAAGTAAAACCTGTTCTTGAAGACTTCCTTGAAATATGCAGAGCTTTATTTAGTTTGTAGATCTCATTGGATGCAGTGGGCAAGCCCCTAAGAGCACTTAAACTTCTGAATATTTTTGGAGCTCTTTGTCTTCGGGTTCTATTGGACCCTATCCACTCTTTCATTCCTTACATACAGTCACTGACAAAATTGCGTCTTTTCAATTAAAGAAATATTTCCCAAATATGTCACTAGCTTACACAAGACACAACTAAGATTCTTATACATTCTCTCATCATATCTTGTCTTGACTACTGCAACTCACTTCTGGCCTACCAGACTATCCATCCATAATGAATGCCTCCGCTAGACTCATCTACTGTACTAAACATCACATCTCTGTCACTCCACTGGCTTCCCATAGCCTCTAGAATTTAAAATCATGACCTCAACTTACAAAGCCCTTAACAAAAGTGCACCCCCTTACATCTCTGCTCTCATCTCCAAATATTCCCCCACCCACCCTCTTCACTCTGCTAATGACCTTCTACTTTCCTCCTCTCTCATCATCTCCTCTCACTCCCGTCTTCAGGACTTTTCTCGGGCTGCCTCTATTCCCTGGAACTCCTTGCCTCGCTCCATTAAACTATCCTCCTGTCTCAAATCCTTCAAAACCACCCTAAAAACTCATCTGTTTAAAGAAGCCTCTCTCCTTAACATCACCTCTCTCCTTAACATGCACAATGCATTTTTCTCCCTTCTGTACCACACCCAAATCCTTTAGATTGTAAGTCTGCGAGTTTTCAATCTTGCACAGTGCTTTGGGGAAAGCTCTATGGACACCGGATTCTAAGCTCAAAGTCAGGGTCCAGCTTTTTGTGTAATGTGTTTTGCCTTAATCACAATGCATGTATACTGCTACGGAATATGTTGACGCATTACAAACATACGATAATAATAATAATGACCCCTGAATACTGTACATAAAATTTGCATAGCGATTAGTCTAGCATTAACATTGTATTTACATATTTGCATATGTCTACAAACAAAATAGATAGAAATCTTTACCTTGTAGTTAATATGACTTGTTAACTTAATAAGCGCCTAGTTTTCTTTGTGCTGTTGGCAGTATCTAGTTTACCCAAACGTATGTGTTCCAGCTGAACATTTTATATTACTTCAGTATTTTTTTCAATAACGTTTACCTAAAAATTGGCTTTTAACCTTTTTCTGAAACTGTAAAGATGACACAGCCACACATTAACAAAAAGACCTATGACATCAGAGGGTGATATTCATGCATACCTTTCATGATGGTTTACATAATACAATACATTGAATGTTAAATTGGTTGTTTCACTGAGGAAACCAGCCAAAATGTGCATATAAAAAGGAATCTACACAGACTTTGTAAAAAAAAAGCACAATGAAAATAGTTATTGTACCCCAAAATGATCACTCAATCCAAAACCTGAAAATCAAAGTACTCCAAGGTAATTTCAAAAACATCTAGGAGAAAAACACAATAAGAAGATGATCACATACTTTAATACTAAAAATACAGAACTTAACATTAACTTGGGTTTTCTTGCACATTATAAAAAATTCTTGTGTCCAGTAAAAAAGGTATATATATATATATATATATAGATATATATATATATATATACTCACTTTAAATAAAAATATATCTATCTATCTATATATATTATATATATATATATATACTAGCGATGAATATGTTTGTCAAGTTGTTTAGTTATTTATATATATCTTTGACACTTGTAAGTATTGTGATATGAACGTGTATTTTTGTAAAATGTTGATTTTTTACCATGCTTTTTTACCATGAAATTTGTATCTGAAGAATTGTTAACTTTAATATACATTGAATGCAGAGGAAAGCAAAAAGTAAAAAGCCTTGTTGAAACGTCCCGAATTGTAACATTAAGTTTAAAATATATGTAAGCAATAACCTTCAAAGTATATATTTTGAAACTTGAACTTTATTTTTTATGTAACTTTAGAAGTTGACAAAACATTTGTATAATTTGGAACATTATAAACAGGAACATAGTGAATACATTTTGTAACTTAATTTTGTATTAAAAGTATTAACATTTGAATGTAAAAACTTTGAATTAATCAGTATTAACATGCAATTTGTATCAGAATAACTGTTAAGTTCAATATACATTGAATGTAGAGGAAGTCATACAGTAAAAACTCTCCTTAAAATGTACCTAATGAAAGTAATTCCTTACTGCCCACATAAACTGGCGATAAACATTAATGTAGGTAGTAATCTTAAGATAACAGACAATATTTACATTGTGACTTAACAGGTGCTTGAGCTGTTCACATGTACTTTGTAATATGTTGAATGAAATAACTTGAAAATATTGTTTTTAAACTTGTAACATTATAAACATTAACATAGTGACTTAACATTTTAACATAATTTTTCTTAAAAATGCAAGGCAAGTATTTTGTGAGGCGAATTATCCATAAACAGTACTTCCATTAATTATGACGGAATTAAACAACAAATTGTTATGTATTTTTGAATGCTTTGAAAAAATGTTTCCATGGCTTTAATTTGTATCGTGCAAAGTTATAGTACTTCATAGTAGACAATGTTTGTAGTAAAAATACGTCCATCTTCTAATAAATCACCTTGACTTTCATTATTTTCAATGTAAACTTTAATAGCCTGTGGATTTTTGCACCGTGATAACGCAACGTACAATTGACCATGTGCAAAAACTGGTTCTTCCAAGAAAATACCCACAGATTTGAAAGTTTGACCTTGTGATTTATTAATGGTCATGGCAAATGCCATAATAATGGGAAATTGTCTTCTTTGAAGTATAAAAGGGAGACTACTTTCACTTGGTGCTAAATCTATTCTTGGTATGAAAACTCTCTCTCCTTTATGGGTACCAGTTAAAATTTCAGCATCTATAAAATGGTCCTTTAATTGTTGAACTATTAATCTTGTGCCATTGCATAGGCCTTTTTTGGGGTTCATATTTCGCAGTAACATGATAATTGCACCTTTCTTTAGCTGCAAAATATGTGGTGGCATTCCAGAAGGAGTTAGAGAGTTTATGAATTCAGTCGAAAAGTTAGCCTGACTTTCATTGTCATCAGCAAGTACAGAATCAGCACTGTGATAATTTCTTTGT
This sequence comes from Discoglossus pictus, assembly GCA_027410445.1. Classification (NCBI taxonomy): domain Eukaryota; kingdom Metazoa; phylum Chordata; class Amphibia; order Anura; family Alytidae; genus Discoglossus; species Discoglossus pictus. Next base: position 458,547,746 of record CM050163.1, on the reverse strand, counting down.
GGTGCATTAATTTTTTTAAGATTTCATTATTGAGGATTAATGCATCTTTATTTTTACACGTCAGTATAACTTGGTTGGCAAGCTCGGAATATTCTTCGTTATTTATGCTCCCTTCAAATATAGCCGATATAATATCTTGTTGACAAATCATATGAGGTGGGATCTCTACAGTGTCGTCAGCTAAATGTAGTATTTTTTCTGTTCTGCCTTCTCCAATTTTAATAAGCCAATCATTGAAATCAGTTTGGCCTTCTGATCTCATATTTTGTTGCAGTTGAAGATGGGTAAAATGTTTCCATACTGTGCTTGACTTGATACAGGTTTCGATAATGTCAGTTCGATTTCCATGTACAACAACAGGTAATGTTTGTCTAAAATCGCCACCCAACAACATTACCTTTCCACCAAATGGAAAAATATTATCCATTACTTCACGAAGCAAACGGTCAATACATTGGAGGGCATAGCATGACATCATTGTGGCCTCATCTATTATAAATAATTTACATTTCTTCAATTTCTTTGCTTGTAAGGATGTCATGCGAATATCTGACACAGAATTTTCTAAAATAGGCACTGGCAGTTTAAATCCACTATGAACAGTTCATCCACCTTCTAATAAAAGTGCAGCAATTCCAGTAGTGGCAAACGCCATTGCTATTTGTCCTTGTGCTCGTACTGAACTCATTAATAAATTGTACAAATAGGTTTTTCCTGATCCGCCAGGTCCATCAAGATAGAAATAACGCTCTGTCACCATGTCATCATCTATTGCATTTTTAATGGCATAAAATGCTTGCAATTGTAGTGTATTTAAAGTTGCAAGTCTTTCTTGTGTTCTTTCTGCTTGTAGTTGAATGTCATAGTCTTCAAAGTTTATGTCATCTATAAGACCTGGATCAGACAAATTAAAACTTGCACAACTTAATCCATGAGTTAAAAATACTTCTTGGATTTCCATTAACGCTTTTAAGTGTGCAATGGGTTCATTATATCGTCGCATAAAGTCTTCAGCCATATTACTTTTAAAAGTCTCCCACAAAGTTAATGCATTTGGAGCATTTGAGAAGATACAAATAAAAGCAAATTGTTCTCTCATCTGTCGTGGCATTTGACATTGTGCTGCTTCTTCTAAACATCTTTCCCACTCTGTATCATCAGCGAGTAAGTTTCTATGTCTTGCAGCTAAATGGAAGGATTCATATACAATGTCATTAACAGTTCTTAATTGTTCAAAACTTTGTGCTCCTGGAACATTTAAAAGTAATATCCGTAAGCAAAAACGTTCAACATCTCTTGGACTGACTGTGTAAATTCGTGGAATTATTTTATTGCCTCTGGTTTTTCTTGGTCTCCATAATCCATTCACAAAAACATAGTGATGTGGAATTTCAATATATAAGTATTGTGTTGCTTGAGCATCATTTGAATTTAATGCAAACCATGCAGTTAGTGTAGTGTGATGATCTTCACTTTGGGCCAATGCATTAATTTCATTTCCAGCATGGAAATAGACTAAATGTTGTTGTGGCAAATGTACTGCTAATCTATATACTGCATGTGATCTATCATGCATTTCAAATTTTAAAAGCCGCCACATAGCTTCTGGTGCACTGACATAGCGAGCATCTACATGAGATGCAAGTTCATCATGTACTAACTCACTACTTTCAGGGTTGTCTGCACTTTTGACGACTACAGTAGCTGCATCATAGCCTTTGTAAATATATTTGTAGACATATTTAATGGATTTGATGGAAGTGCAGGCTTCTACGTTGATGTGGGTGTTGTACTTCATGAGTAAATGTGGATTGTAGGGTACTACATATCTATTGTCCAATTTTTTTCCACGAATAATGGCACTATCTCCTTCTCTTCTTTTATAAAGTGGATATCCATCACAATTTGCATATGTTTTGTCTCTATAATCTTTTGGAAAATCTTTTGAACATTTATTATTTTCCATACATGGTGATTGTGGATTAAGGTCTCCACAGGGTCCATGAATCATGCGATGAGTAACAATCTCATATAGTCTACCATATAGTTCTGGATCTAGTAGTTCAGCAACTATGACTGCATCCACTTTGTCCGAAGTATCTAATTTATCTTTCTCTTGAAGTATTATCAGAAGATGTTCATGTGGAAGGCCTCTTTTTTGAAATTCAATGGTATATACATAAGCAAGACATTTGCCAAATAACTGATTTATAGTGAAGTCACGTATTAATTCATTTAATTTGATCTTAAAAACTCTGGCTACTAAATCTGGTCGATCAGAAGCAGTTTTTCCAAGAAGTAGATTTTGTGTAATTTCTGGCCATTGTGGATTACATGTAAATGTCAGAAATAAATCTGGTTTTCCAAATTTGGTCACAATAGCCATAGCATCATTGTATCTTTCTCTCATATTTCGAGGAGATCCTTGAAAGGAAGATGGTAAAATTATGGCTTTACCAGCTGTCATGTCTCTGCTTGTAGCCACGTCAGCAACATAGTCCATGAGTCCACAATATTGTTCTACACGTAGTTTATCTTGTTGATATTTTATAAAGTTTAAATAATTTGCCTCAACTTGCAAATATGAATCAATAATCCATTGTTGTGTTAGTTTTCCACCACATAAAATCGGATTAAATTCATGTCTAATGGCAATTTGAGCTACTTTAAATTCAAGCATAGAAACATTATTTCGGATTCTGGCTTTAGCATTTGGGTAACTGGGAAGGGTTAATTTTGGTTGCCAACCTGCTTCTCCATGTGGGAAAAAGATGGGATATGTCATTGGATCTAAATTTGGACTTAAGATATCAATATTAATAAATGGTTGCTCCTCATTTTTGGGATATATTCTAATGTCTCTTTGAAATGGTGGTTCTCCTTTATCATGCTGAAAGACCATTGCAACCTCATTTGATGTTGGCAAGTTATAACGACGTTTATCAGTATGTCTGTCTCTTTTAAGCACCATATTAACCTTTGGCATGGGTAATTGATGTCTTTATGCATGAAGTAGTTGTTCATATTCTACTTCTGCCAATTTTTGTAAGCTTTACTGTAGGGATTGTTGTCCATAATGTTATTTAGCTCTATGAAAACACTGGGTAAGCATTTTTTATTTTCTTCCATCTGCATACGTTGGTCAACAGCTTCCATTGTATCTAGGACATATATTTGAGCAAATTTTCTTTGCTCTCCTTCCTCTGGATGTAAATGTGAAGTACGATGATAAATTTGGCCTTGGAATTTAAAACAGTAAGGACCATGTCCTGGTACATTAGCAGCTTATGTTGCCCACATAGATGCAAATGATATGGCACTATTGTAGGATCTTATGTTTGTCTTAAAATTTTTGTAGTTTGGAAAAGTAGGTTCAGTCATAATATTTTGTAAATAGATTAGAAATTCTTTCCTTTCTGGAAGTTTGAACTTTCCTTTTTGACAACAACTAATAAATTGGCCATCTCTGGGTCTCTCCTGTTTAAAATAATAAGCCTCACAAAATTGACATTGAGTACTCATGTCCCCACAACTATGAACCTCTACTGCTAAAGACTTGAGTAAAGGACAATTTGCAAAGCATATAGGATTTTGACTTTCATATTCATCAGGTGAAAAGTCATGAAATGATTGAACAACAGGTTCTAAATGTTTAGTTTTTTTTCGTGGCTTTTCTTGGTATATGTTGTCCTTGTTTTGTTGAAATGTCCTGTAAGGTTTCAGTAAGAGTTTGTAAATGCTTTGTTTTTGTAGTTTCTTTTTTTGGTCTGTCTTTAATTGTATCTTGTAAAATGTCATCTAATGTTTGAGGAACAGGTTGTAAATGCTTTATTTGTTTTTCATTTTTTTTTGTCGTATCTTTCATTTTTGCAGCTGATAGTCTTTTATTTGCAAGTCTTTTGCGTTCTTTTTCTCGTCTAATTTCTTTCTCCTCTGGTGTCTGCTGGGCGGCCCATCTCTCTTGTCTTTCTCTAGTTTGACGTCTTTTCTTCTCTTCTATGGTCTCGTTATCAGCCATATTAATCTGTAAAGGCAAAAAAAGAAATGTAATTGTGTATATTTAAATTTGTAATTCCTGTTAAAGATTATTGTGCACAATTGGGGAAAAAAAATTTAAATCATTAATGTATCAGTTATATTTAGTTAAAAGTTATAATTCCTGGCCTCATTGAATAACAATTTGGCCAATGGAATAGTGCTGTATATAAGCAGTTAACATATTTTTATTTTTTTTATTTTTTAGTTCTTGAAAACCTTGTTTGTGGATAGATGTTTACCACTGAAAAACTTCTTTGCTAAAAAAAACATTGATGTGGTTATTGAGCTATGTATGTGGCAATTTAAATAGAATAGGGGGGATAGTAATTTTTTTTTTTTCTGTTGACACGGATGCAAATGAAAGATGTTTCTTTAGTTTTCTCCTTTTGTACTTATTATACTGTACCTTGGTTGAAGTATGATTTAAATCCGAATGTTTGTTGGTCCTCGGTTGAAAATCGTTGTCCAATGGTGTGGTCCTCTGTTGGAAGTCCTCGTCCGATGGTGTGGTCCTCTGTGTAAAATCCTGGTCCTATGGTCTGGTCCTCTGTTGAAAGTCGTGGTCCAATGGTGTGGTTCTGTGGCGATAGTCCTCGTCCGATGTTGTGGTCCTCTGGCGATAGCCCTCGTCCGATGTTGTGGTCCTTTGGTGAAAGTCCTCGTCCGATGGTCTGGTCCTGTATTGAAAGTCCTCATCCGCTGGTCTGGTCCTGTGTTGAAAGTCCTCGTCCGATGGTCTGGTCCTATACTGAAAGTCCTCGTCCGATTGTCTTCACGCAGTATCTGTTGTAATATAAAATAGAAAATGTTGTTTGAGTGAAATGTCTTTTAAATAAGTAAAAAATGTATTAATTTTGGTGTATTGTATCTGTTATGTTTATTTTTTTCTATTTTTTTTTTTTTTACTTTATGTACAATACCACGACTTTTGTTATTCTTATTTAAGGTTCTTAGGCCCTCATTCAATTGCAATTTGGCCAATTGAATAGGGGTCTAAATAAGCACATAACATATTTTTTTTAAAGAAGTTTTTAGTTAGTAAGCATCTATCCAAAAGCAAGGTTTTCACCAACTAAAAACTTATTTTAAAAAAATATGCTATGTGCTTATTTAGAGTCCTATTCAATTGGACAAATCACAATTGAATGAGGGCCTTAGTAAGGCTTGTAGGTTGTGATATATTAAAGAAGAATATTAATTTATTTTGCTATGTGTTTGTGTGTTTTTTTTTGTACAATCCTGTTTTGTGCACACCACTTGTGGTATAGGTATTTAAGCTTCATTGTAATGGTTATAGGTTGTTAAACATTAAAGAAGAATCTTAATTTAGTTTCCTATGTGTTTGTGTGAGTTTTAGTACAATCCTGTTTTGTGCGTACCACTTCTGTTATACTTATTTATGCTTCTTTGTAAGGCTTCTAGGTTGTTAAACATTAAGTAAGAATATGAATTTATTTTGCTATGTGTTTGTGGTAGTTTTTGTACAATCCTTTTTTGTGCGCACCACTTGTGGTATACTTATTTAGCCTATATTAGGATGGTTATAGTTTGTTAAACATGAAATAATAATATTAATGTAGTTTGCTATGTGTTTGTGTTAGTTTGTTACAATCCTGTTTTGTGCGCACCACTTGTGCTAAAGTTATTTAGTCTTGATTGTACTGGTTATAGGTTGTTATACATTAAATAAGAATGTTAATGTAGTTTCCTATGTGTTTGTGTGATTTTTTGTACAATCCTCTTAGATGCGCACCACTTTTGTTATTCTTATTTAGGCTTCTTTGTATGGCTTATAGGTTGTTAAACATTGAATAAGAAAGTTAATTTAGTTTGCTATGTGTTTGTGTGAGTTTGTTCCAATCCTGTTTTGTGTGAACCACTTTGTGTGTACCATATGTTGCATAGTTTGGCCCTCATTCAATTGCATTTTTTCCAATGTAATAGTACTCTAAGGCCCTCATTCAATTGCAATTTTGACAATTGAATAGGGGTCTAAATAAGCACATCACATATATTTTTTAAAGAAGTTTTTAGTTATTAAGCATCTATCCAAAAACTTCTTTAAAAAATATATGTTATGTGATTATTTTGATCCCTATTGAATTTGCAAAATCGCAATTGAATAAGGGCCTAAATGTGCTTATTTAGAGCCATATTCAATTGGCTAAAATAGCAATTGAATGAGAGGCTTTGGTTGCTGCATTTGTTTTATTGTCGGGTCCTCATTCAATTGCGTTTTGGGCAATGTAATAGAGCTCAATATGACCACAGAGCATATTTTTTTACAGAAGTTTTTAGTTAGTGAACTTGTATCCAAAAGCAACGTGTTCACTAACTAAAAAGTTCCTTAAAAAAATATGCTCTGTGCTTATATAGAGCCCTATTGAAATGGGCAAATCACATTTAAATGAGGCCCTCGGCCATTAAAGATATATAGGTCCTCATTCAATTGCAATTTTGCCAATTGAAGAGGGCTCTATATAAGCACATAACATATTTTTTGACCGAAGTTTTTAGTTAGTGAAGACCTTGATTTTGTATCGAAGTTCATTAACTAAAAATTTCTGTATAAAAAATATGTTATGTGCTTATATAGCCCTATTCAATTGGCAAACTCACAATTGAATGAGGCTCATGGTTCGTTTCTTTTTTATACTTAATACTTTACCTTGATTGAAGTGTCGAATGACAGAGGGTCCCCTCCTGCCAATCTTAATCCGCCGGTCTTCTTGTAGTGTCTGTTTGAAAAAGAAAGTGAAATAGTTATTTGTATATTTCTTATTTTTCATGTAGCAAAGCATGGCCTTTTGAGCATGTAATGTCTTGTTCTATCTTACCTGTTCTTCTTTGTTGGTGTTCTTTAAAAGGGATTGTGCTTCACAATGCACAGTGCAAATTGTTGAGTGACGCTGTTGATGCAGAGTCTGTTTGAATATTAAAAGAAGTAGAAAGATTCAGCTTTATGTGATCTATTGAATTGCAGTAAATTAATGTCATTTAAATATACTTCTGTAATTATTTTCAATTGACCTTATTTTTTGGTGGGGGCTACACACATATGTCACATACATGAAGCACATTTCCATAGTTTAATGTAATTATTTTGTGTGCGTGTGACATATCACTATACATGAATCATATTTTAATTGTTAAATTAACCTTCTTATTTTTTTTTCCATAAATGTGTGTGTGTGAGATGTAACTATAGATGATACATATATTTTCTAATCTCATTTAAATGTAGTTGTTTAATTATTTTGTTTTAAGATCATTTTGTTGCAGGGGCAATACACATAAATGTGCGTGTCACATGTCACTATACAGGGGCAATACACATAAATGTGCGTGTCACATGTCACTATACAGGGGCAATACACATAAATGTGCGTGTCACATGTCACTATACATAAACCTCTTTTTGATATTGAATTATTTTTTTTATTTTTTTTGTTAAATGAACCTTATTTTTTTTGTGGGCCTACACACATAAATGTGTGTGTGATATGTGATTATACATGATAGACATAAATGTGCGTGTCAGATGTCACTACATAAATTACATTTTCCTAGTTCATATTATTTTTTTTTTGTCCTGTCTTGATAATAAAATGTAATATATTATAGCTTACCTCTCAGTTGTAAGAATTGTCTTCTCAAGTAAAAGCAGCAGTTATCTATGAAGTAACTCCCTTCATCACCTGAGGAGAAATGTATTTTTTTGTGTAAAATAGGCAGTATTTATAAACTTGTAGAAAATTCTGGAAAGTTAGACCGTTAGAACGCAATACGCATGCGCTATTTGCGTTCCAGCTTACAATTTGCGTTCCATCCGCCATTTTGTACGTAGTAGTGGTCAAAATGGTGTTTAATATGATTGTGATATGTTCTGCATAGTATGTGTTTCATTATTGCGAGTAAGTGTAGTATAGTTACGTCTTAAGCCTCGTTTTCGTTTTGTTCGTCGGCCATTTTTTCTCTCGCTTAGCGATTGTATTAGTGTCTAAAGTGTTTTATTTTTATTTAAATGAAGGTGTAACTTGTTTTTTTGAGGTGCTGGATGGTTGCTCTTGCTGTAGGTAATCTTTTTATGTGTGTGTTGTGTGTATTTATTGTGTTTTAAATGTTTGTATGTCGGCGTGTTGCGTCTGATGTTTGCGATGTCGTAATGGTGGTAACGTGTCTCGTATGGTGTTTGCGTGTGTAGCCTCCTTTTAGTTTTGTTCGTCGGCCATTTTTTGTGTCGCTTAGCAAAAAAAAATTCTATTAGCGGCCATAAATCGGCCGTAAGGCTGCGATTCCTTGCGGGGGTTCAGTTAACTCGCGATTCTATTATACGGCCCCGCAAGGATCTCCTTTTACGGCCGGCCGCATATCTTGGAACCGGCCGTAATCTCAGAAATATAAAAACTCAAAAATAAATTCAAGCCTGCACTGTACAGCTCTGTAAATGCTAGGGATCATATTGGGGGACATGAGGATTAAAAGGAACCCACTCTCAAGCTTGCACATCAGCCCAAACCCAAGTTCAAATTAACTGTTTATTTTCCGGCTGCGGCGTGGGCGTGTCTGAGGTGCTCCAAGCACTCTGGACTTTTTACATGGATATTTTACGGATATTAAAAATAAAATATTTTACGGATTTGAGTATAGGATAATTATGTGCTATTTTTTCTAACACCTAAAATCCCTTTATAGTCTTCTCAAAGTGCAGGATGGCTTTATTTGAGCTATTTTATGTGCTTAATTGGTGCTAGCGAGACCTCTTTCCTGCAAGTAAGCTGCGGCTCGCTTTTAGCTTTGCAGAGAGGTTTCCCGGAGCAATTGAATTGCAAAACTCTTGCGGCCGTTTTAGATCAAAGGCTTTCCTCTGGCGCGAGCGGCCGCAAGAGATAGCAAGGCACCGGCCGCAAGCCTGCCGGAGCCTCCGGCCGTAAGGGAATAGAATAGCCGAATAGCTTGCGGCCGGTCCTTGCGGCCCCGCAACGGCTGCGGCCGCTAATAGAATGAGGCCCATAGTGAGTATTTTCAGAATATCTTCTTACTTACAGTCACAGTTCTGAGTTGTTTTGCCTTTTTTTCTTTCAGGTTTTTGTTTTCATATGCTCTTTATAAATGTCTACAACCCATTGGAAAAATATTAGAGTGAGGTAGAAATAAATTCAAACATCTATGCACACATGCAATACGTTTTTTACGCTATGTGTGTAAAATGTGATGCATTTGTAATATAATAAGCAAGTAGTAGAAATAGTATAATTATTTTAATATTTGTTAACATACTAACATCAATAGGCAGCATAATTAAAAAAAATATGTTCAAGTTATTTATCGCACTGCAAGGACTAAAACTGATTGCAAGCTTATAGGGCTGTATAAATTAACCAAAGCCTGATAGGAATGCCAAATAGATATAACTAAATATCTGTTAGGATCCCACAGACCAAACTTACCTCCACCAACGCTACCAAGACACTTGTGACCTACTGCAGTGCTTCTGAGTGATGTGTGCATAACCTGTGATCATTTATAGCTTCCTATTAGTGTTCCTAAGAGTCCATGGGCCTCATTCTATTATGCGTTCCAGAGGTATGAGTGAACCCAGTCAAATGCCAAGAAAACATTTTCCAGACCATAAAGCTGCTGCCACCAGCCTGTGTTCTTTCAACAATGGTTGCAGAGTGTTTGTTCTTGGAGGTTTCACACCTGACACGCCAACTTCCATTCAGTCAATGGAGCAGAAAATGTGACACATCAGCGAAGGCAAATGAATTTGCCAATAACAAGTGATCCGTTTGCTTCGGAGCCCCATACACAATAAGGTTCGCTATGCTGTAATTTTAGACACACATCTGGTAGCCCCCTGGTTTGTTTGGATGGTTAGTTGCTCAACTGTAGCATGTCAGTTGGCCCTCACACACCTTTGCAGCCGACGTTCAATGGCATGTGGTGCTCCTCAGTTTCAACGTTGTTTATTCGCAATGGGGAGGTTTGTCCAAGGTCATGGTACAATTTAACCACAGCAGCACGTGAACATTTCACAGACTGTGCTGTTTCAGAAATACTGCCACCCTTGGTATGAAAACCAATGATCATCCCCTTTTCAAAGTCAGATACATCTCATGTTTACCCATGACAGAGATGGTTGATATGTTAGCAGAATGCCTACATGTCCCCTTATATACCCGCCAAGCCAGCTCACAACGCATCTCGTATTTCATTGGCTACGCACTGCTGATGTCAAAAGTAGGTGGTGGTCATATAATGTGGCTGAACCTTGTAACTTCATATGGGTGAAAGCAACATCTACCAAAGTACAAAATAAATAAATACAAAAGAAAAAATAAATAAAACAAGCAGTAGACTTCAGTTTGCAAGTGATTGGACTATACACATTTAAAATATATATATATTTCCTCCATCCTTGATTAAACAAACTTAAATACAAAATTGTGGATGACAGATTGTAATTGCAACAGCCATTTCTCCCCGACACCCATTGAACAGTCATGGAACCAATTGACATTGCTTTGGACTACGACCGGGGGGAAACTGTAACAGAGTTTACAATCTACCTACTTTGGTGCAACTGCATGATGATTTGATTAACTGTCCGGCAGAAAGGTTATGTAAAGCACTGTATGGAGACACTGTGAAAACAATTACATGACAAAATAAGTGTATTTAAATTAAAGAGCACCAATGTGTTACAATTTACTTATATGGGGGAATATGTCCATACAGACACATTATGTTAAATAGGTAATTGCATGTGGAAAGGAGTAGGATGCTAAGTATGTGCAGATGCATTTGCTAAGGAGCTGTTTAAAAGCATTTTTGATAAGGTGATTTTTCAGATGAATCGTGAAAAAATATTTATCTAGAAGATCACCTTTCACTTTTAGATTATGTAGTAGTAAGTAACAGATGAGTAATTATGAGAATTAAATGAATTACTCAACAGTGAGCCAAATAAATATTGAGATGACCAAATAAATCTAGTGATCCAAAATATAAAGCTGACAGTTCTTTTGGAACACCTGCTTTATTATATAGTATAAATATCTAATTCACTGTGTAGTAGTAATCCATTTAGTTCATCATTACATATGTTAGTTGTTACTACATTATATAAGACTAACACTGACAGGGGAGGTGTGTGTGGTAATGACCATCTACTATAGACTTACAGCTACACATTTTCCTTTCTTAAATTTCCTTTATTTTATTTGGATTTATTTGTTTTTTAATGTCACTGGGCCTTATACCATCCACTCAGCAGAATCTCTCTAACTGATATTTTCTCATTTTAATCTACCATCAGGACTGGGCAGTCACTGCTGCAGGGGCTTTGCCAATGTCCCTGGACCTCATACTATCCACTCAGCAGAATCTCTCTAACTGACATTTTATTGTCTCCTTTTACCTTTTCTTCTTTTGCCTCTAGTCCTAAACCTCACATGCCGCCACTCTTCTGTCTTTGAACTCATAAAACATGCCCTCCCACCTATCCACACCCACACACCCATGATCACTAATTAACTACTCTTTTTCAATTACTTGCTAAGCCCTTGATTCTTTCTATTAATTACTTCTCTTTTTGTTTCATCAACCCCTTTAGTAATTTTGCCAGTTTTCAATCTTATAAGGTGCTTTGAAACAAGCACCATATGTGTAAGATTTTAAACTTAAAGACAGGGCCCTCCATTGTTTGCAATGTGTTTAATATTGTATTTTTTTGTACTTAATCCCTGTATAGCAATGTAAGTTTGCGAGTTTTCAATCTTGTTAGGTGCTTTAGGGAAAGCACTAGGTATGTTTGATTGAAAGCTTAATAGCAAGGCACTCCATTCCTTTGCATCGTGTTCAAATTGTCTTTGACTTGTACTTAACCCCTGTATAGCTCTACGGAATATGTTAGCGTGTTACAAATAAAAGATAATAATAATAATAATATAGCGCTACAGAATATGTTGGAACGTTAAAAGCGGTAATAATACGTTTTTAAAAGTATTCTGCTGCAATCACTTTTCCATCAAGTGCACAGAATTCGGGAATCAATAACTCTTTTTTACTGAAGCGCTTGTACTTTTAATAAATATGTTTCTTTTTCAGTTTCTTTTTCCTGTTTTTGGCTATCATTGATTTGTTGTTATTTTATGTAAAAAAAATGTTAATCAAATATACTTACATAAAAACATAAAGGTAAAGTGATCATTTTTCTTTTTTCTGATACTGATCATGGACTCAGATGCTTATGCCAACAACTACGCAGCATGTCAGATAGCAACAAGCTACCTATAAAGAATTATTACTTTATGATTAATTTATTATATGTTATTTTTATTTACTATATCTTTATATCACATATAAAATATTACAATAATGACAGTATTTAGTAAATAGAAAAAACAAAATATATTCAATACTTACATTAATTGACAATTTATGAATGGCACATACTTTTCAATTGATTATTTTAGGTGTGAAGAATACATACATTGAATGCTAGGGTGGAGAGAAATTTGAAAAAGGTGCAGGGATGGGAAGACACAGTTGTAATAAAAGTGAGAACATAAAGGATACTGGGTTTGGGTATGAGGGGCATAAGTAGTAGCGTGGAAACTCTAGAAAGATAAAAGGCAAAACTGGAGAAGACTTCTGGAGATAAGAAGTCTACTGGAGGTGCAGAGAGACTTGTGTGTAGGAGGAAGAGATAGTGTCATATAAGAGAGATGGAGAGAAGGGAAACTGAGAGACACAGAGGGCTGAAGTCTAAGTTTTATTTATGGTTCCTGTGTGCTATGTGAAATGATGGAAAAGTAAGGCCCTGACAAATACATTAGTACATGATTTATGATAACAGACCTGTGGATACAGTAAACTAAAACATTGGATTACTACTATTTTATACACATCCACGGCTGTGACTTCTCACTGTCTCCAGTTGTACAACAATATGATAAAAAATACTTTGAATTACTCGTCTAAGATAATATATTCAGTTAAAAAATTGATATTTCTTGTTACATACCAGAATGGTTTCTTCAGCCTAGTCCTTAAGCATTCTTTTCCTGTTGACTTTCGGCCCAGATATGGTGGCAGATTCAGCCCATGGCTGCAACCTGATTCTTCTGCCTTCATGGTCCCTTCCTGCTAACTAAATGCAGGAAGAACTTTCTGAGTGGTATGATCACTGCTGGTGTCCCAGCACCATGGCTCTCTCTTACACTTCCCCTCCCTTCTCCATGTGCTCAGTCCCTACAGTGTAACACAAGTAGCCACTGCAGACATTTCAATAGTCAAGAGCACCCACTCCTGACCTGCATGTTTCAAGTGGGAGATTAAAGAACTGAAACAAACAAACAGCTGGCACTTCAACATAAGTACCAATAAAGCATGTTTAGTCGTAGTGGCACTCTTCTCTTGTTCTCTTTCCTCTATTTTGTTCTCAATTTTTTCTCTCTCCTCTGTTATTTGTTTGTATTTTCCTGTTTCTCTCTCACTATTTGCTCATCTTTCCTTCTGCCTTTTCTCTCCTGTTGTTTTCTCTTTCTTTCTTACAGGATTTCTGACTTGTCACAGAATTGTTCCTTCCAGCATACTGCTCTCCAAATTGGCAGTAATTAGTTATCATAACATATTACATATGTAAAACAATTGCCTTTACATTCACCTTTTCCAGATAAAGTATATCATACCACTATAATTATGTCAAAGGTGATTAGTGGCCAGTATATATAGAGAGAGACTTCACAAAACAAATATAGACACAACCATCATAAATATTTTGGAGCTAAAAAAAGAATCACAGGATAGCAAAATAAATGACAAAATATGAAGGTGTTCTCACAGATAAGGAACAATCATTTGATTGTCATGGTATACTGTGGTACCTCATATTAAAGTTGTCGAAGTCTCATCCCAATTTAATAAACACTCTGCACAGAAGAATATGGGAACTGGAGAAGTTTCACCTCACTAGTGAGGTGAATATATTCCTGTCTCGTATATTCACTAATATGAGAACTCTCTCCAAGAACACGTGTGGCTTAACAGCAGAGCAGTGCACAATCACTTCTTTAGAGCTCCTCCGATAATTTCAATGATACACTCTGTTTTTCAGATAATTTATGTTGCTTTAATTATTTTATCATTATAAAAGGCGTTTTCCTCACTTCAACTTTTTTATTGAAAGAATCTACTGGTCTGTGCTCCTGAGGTCTAAAAACACCCCTGTACCTAATTTCTCCAGGGGCTAATAAACACTCTGAGGCACTGTCTGGACCCATTATTCCCAGATTCCCTACTTCCTTACCTGGATCTCTGGACCTTTGCAGTGATAGCTCCACATCCAGAGGTCAGTATAAAGCTTCCAACCTGGCGAGCTTCCACAGGGCCTCACCTGCACATTGCTCCTCTACCTAGATGCTGTGCTGCTTGACGCATTGACACATGAACTACTCTGTTTTTGGAGCTCTTGCCATCTTTTCTGCTTCTTACCCTAAGAGAGTGGAATTTGTGGCCATTTTACCTTAATTAACTAAGTACTGCGGATCTTTCCAATTCTATGTAATTGCACTAAAAGTTTTTTGTAAATATAAATTCCTCACAAAAACTAAGACTAAAAAAAAAAAAGGTAAATCACTTGCAACACTGAAACATTTTTTATGAACCTTTTTTCTGCTGCAGGACTCTATATCCTACAATATCTATGACATTAAGTATATATGTTTTTTCCAACAAACCAATCTATTAGTTGTTGATCACTTCATTTATAGCAGAATTGCACTATTGTTTCATTTGGACACTCTTAGCCTCATTCAATTGTGCGAATTTGAGATACAGAGGCCCCTAAGTAAGCTCGCAGGCAAATTTGCTATTCAATCTTTTTGCGGGCTCGGAACGACTTGCAAATTACGGCCTTGAAAAAATGTTGTCCGTCAAACTCGTAACTTACACCATCCAGAATCTTTTGATCTGTCAGGACTGCAAGACTTCGGAATGAGAAGAACGCAAATCGCTCAACACCGCAGCCGCAATCAAGCTCGCAAACGCCAAATGCATGCCAATCTTATGGGTTCCAAATAGAACCCACAAAGGGTTTACAGACTAGTTAGGAATACTGTAAATGACAATATAAAGACACCAATACACTTTAAAACATGGGGAAAGCAATGAAAGGCATTACAATGATATGCACAAGTCCCATATATCAAATATTGCATATTAAATATTTTATATATATGCCAATCTGAAAAGGAATGCTGATACATACTGAAAGTTAATAATGACACACTACCCCATTAAATTGCAACACAAATAAATGAAAATGGCTGCCATATTAACCCCTTCACACTCACAGAGCCTATAATGTGGACCCTAACAATGATCATCTCATATACATTTCACTTCACTGCCACATGGCATATATTAAGTACCAGGGGAATAAAAAGTAATGCACATAAAAAACATTAGGGGTTGCAAATAGGACTTGCAAAAACTAGACAAAAGCAGGGTAGTTCATAAGATTAACATGATCCAGATTCCCATAGCCAGAACCTAAATCTGCTGTAATGACAAAAAATTCTCAAATACACAAGTTAGATATTCCTAACCTGACATCCACTATCAACAGATGGTGCAATCAGCAACCCAAAAAACCACAGCACAATCAATCCATCAGCTAGTCTGACCCATCATGGATGTCATTGTGTATCTGAGGAGGAGGTGTAGGAGGAGACGTGAGTTGTTGTGTCGATTCTTGACGTGTGGAGACCTTGATCTAAGGTGCGAGATTGAGGAATGGCAGAGGAGTGACAGAGACGGGTGGCTGGTAGTGAATGTGGCTGAGTGTGCTAACGTTCTCCATGGTGGTCCAGAACCAAGCCAGGCCTGGGAATTATCACAGGATATGTGGCACAATGATAGAGGGGCACCTGCAGACAGGGAGGATGACCTTGGTGTGTGTGAACAGCAGCAGGGGGGTCCAGAACCATAGATACAGGCAGATGATGTACTGGGAGAGGCTGCTCTCGTAGTGGATTATCACTGACAGATAACTGATCTATTGAGGTTATATCATTCACCTATACTTCTGATGTTGCATAGGAGTGTCTGTTGAACACACAAGCCTACATATTACTTTTCCCCATAGGAACATCTCCTTGTTCTGTATTATTGTTATCTTTGCTTATTGATTGTAATAGTTGTCTGGATATCTGTAATACAATGATGTAAATGTTATTGCCTCATTTGGGATCATACACTGTAAATCCCCCTCCATTGTTCATCCATATCAATGTCATTCCCCCTGCCTGCATTGTGTTCTTATATCCCTATTTCCCTGTGTTACTAGAACTCAGTATCCTACCCCCCTCCACCATGATGCTTTGCATACCTGTGATAATGTATCACTGTGTGGCTATTATGATGTGTATGTTATTATTTTGCTAACAGTATTAAATAAGTATTATTTATCTTCTGTTTTGTTTGTGTTTGCCTCGCTAATGTGGATACCAAAGCATTTTACTAACAGACATGAAAGGACCATGATAGTCAACATCTGTGCTGTGCAACATTAGTTAGGGGTGTAAATATAATATTCACAATGTGTGTGCATTATTTAAATTGAACGACGAGGGTAGATGAATCTAGGCAATCTAGTTCCACCTTGTGAGTCATTACACAAAACCCAGCATATAGAATAAGACAGGTGTCTATAAATGGTGCACATCACCATAGTGAATTTAAATGCAAGTGTTAGGGAGGTATGGTGGCACAGAAGGTAACATATGGGTATAATATATATCCTTATTGAAAAGTCATGGGTTTGAGCCCCCTGCCTGCCACGTTCATCTTATTAGCTGTGTACCCATATATCTAGTGGATGGAGAGATGTAGAACTGCAACAAGTGTGTGTAAATATATATATATAAATATACACATTACACAACTGTATCTCATTCTGACATATGCTCTAATACATGATTACATATCTCTATGTGTTAGGAAACCTGAAAATCAAACATATCTGTGGCTTGAATCAAACCCAAAAACATTACCTCCACCATCAGCTGCACTGGTAACACTGCTATGACCAACTCTACATTAACACAGGATGTGTATAGAGACGGAATATCTATGTACAAAGTAGCTATTGTTAGTTTAAATAATTAATCCTGTGGTTCACAATCATGGTACATTACAAACCCACAGTTACACTGATAGCAATATGAAAATATAATTGTTTATTAGATACACAGAGCACATGTTCATCAGCATACAACTGTGCATTAATATAATGGGTGTGTTGTGGGTGGATACCGGAAGGGCAACAGGTTGTGCTTCTGAACAAGGGGATACCTGAAGGGGTGATATCATAGTCCAGAATAAGCATGATGCATAGCATCTACCAGGACCACATGTGGTAACTACACCACTGCAACCATAATCTAATGAGAAAAGGGATCATCAAATATCACTCCATGTAATTGGAGAAAACATTAATGGGCATAGCACCTACTACAACTTTTCTAGATCGGCTCAATGAAACAGATGAACATAATCATGGATAATGTCATACATATCTATTCCACACACAGTGTGTTGTCAGATATGAAGGAATAATCTGAAATTGATTAGCAGAATATGTTGAGGATCATGCCTTCATGGTCGTGAGATTGGAATATTAAAACCTACAGAGACAAGAACAAGATATCAATCAGAACACTATTGTGATTGACCTCAACATCTCTTCTCAACGGCAATACACTTTGAACATCAATTGCAGAAATATTCAACATAACCATATGTGTACACACTCTGGGCCTCATTCTATTATCGGCCGCAGCCGTTGCGGGGCCGCAAGGACCGGCCGCAAGCTATTCTGCTATTCTATTCCCTTACTGCCGGAGGCTCCGGCAGGCTTGTGGCCGGTGCCTTGCTATCTCGCGCCAGAGGAAAGCCTTTGATCTAAAACGGCCGCAAGAGTTTCGGCCGTAAGAAATTCCTATTTGCAATTCAATTGCTCCGGGAAACCTCTCTGCAAGGCTAAAAGCGAGCCACAGCTTACTTGCAGGAAAGAGGTCTCGCTAGCACCAATTAAGCACATAAAATAGCTCAAATAAAGCCATCCTGCACTTTGAGAAGACTATAAAGGGATTTTAGGTGTTAGAAAAAATAGCACATAATTATCCTGTACTCAAATCCGTAAAATATTTTATTTTTAATATCCGTAAAATATCCATGTAAAAAGTCCAGAGTGCTTGGAGCACCTCAGACCCGCCCACGCCGCAGCCGGAAAATAAACAGTTAATTTGAACTCGGGTTTGGGCAGATGTGCAAGCTTGAGAGTGGGTTCCTTTTAATCCTCATGTCCCCCAATATGATCCCTAGCA
Source organism: Discoglossus pictus (assembly GCA_027410445.1). Lineage (NCBI taxonomy): Eukaryota > Metazoa > Chordata > Amphibia > Anura > Alytidae > Discoglossus > Discoglossus pictus. The sequence continues at coordinate 458,529,312 of CM050163.1, read as the reverse complement.
TTTACAGAGCTGTACAGTGCAGGCTTGAATTTATTTTTGAGTTTTTATATTTCACAGCTTACGGCCGGTTCCAAGATATGCGGCCGGCCGTAAAAGGAGATCCTTGCGGGGCCGTATAATAGAATCGCGAGTTAACTGAACCCCCGCAAGGAATCGCAGCCTTACGGCCGATTTACGGCCGATAATAGAATGAGGCCCTCTGTAAGCAGCCATAAGTATGTCAACATTAATACAAAATGATAGTAATTGTGGGTGATGAAGACTTAGGTCAGTGGCTCTCAATCCTCTCCTCAGGAGCCATCAGACAGGCCATGATTTATGGGCAACAAAAAATTAGGCAAATTGAATTCAACAGGTGGTGGAGCCTCAAATTGCTTCATATGTATATTCACACAGTATTTCCCCCAAATCATGGTCTGTGTGGTTGTTCCTGGGGAGAGGTTTGATGAACACTGAACACTACTTACTGAGCACTGGGCCCAGGCCTTCATAAACCACGCGACTCCTCAGTCTATTAAGTGCAGAGGTCTTGGATCGAGGGGTGCATCCAACTGTGGTGGCTGCTGTGTAGCAGCTGGCATTGGTGGTAACGTGTGAGTGGATGCTGTAACATCTGTCTGCGGTGGCTGTTGTGCAGCAGCTGGCAATGATGGCCTCTGTCTACGGTGGCTGCTGTGTAGCAGCTGGCATTGGTGGTAAAGTGGGAACGGATGTTGTAGCCTTTGTCTGTGGTGTCTGCTGTGTAGCAACTGTCGTTGGCGGTCCGGTGTGAGCAGATGCTGTAGCCTTTCGCTGTGGTGGCTGCTGGGTAGCAACTGTTATTGTCGGTAAGGTGTGAGATAAGGAGACTGTAGGCTCTGGCTGCTGTGGTGGAGCATGTGGAACTGAAGGCTGTAGTGTCGGCACGTGGGCTTCAGCCAACTGCACCATCTGCACCAGATGATGTGTCTGGGCTTGCATATACCTCTCCACTTCACGATTATGCTTCCTCACCTTCCCAAATATTGATTGTATGTTGCCGCCTGGCCCATGCCAATTTCGTTTTAACGGGCCAGCTGTGCCGTGAGCTGTTGGAGATCTCCAATGTCACGCTCATCATCCGAGCGGAGGCAGTCCCTCACCCTCCTCTTCTGCCTCCTGCCCTGTGTACTGGTGCAGCTGAGCCTCATCTTCATCCACTGGGACCTGGGCAGGGACAGACCACTTGTGGTGCTGCTGCACCTGCTGCAACTGGGACCTCTGATCAGGTGAACAATGTGGCATCAATATGGGGGCATCAGGATGGAGCATGAGCGTACCATAGTGGGCATGAAGGCATCAAGGTGGACATAGGGGTACCAGTGTGAGGCATCTGGATGGGGCATGAGGGCATCAAGGTGGACATCTGTGTCAGTGTGTGCCTCTGTGTATGTGTGTGCCTCTGTGTGTTTGTGTAAGCCTGTGAGTGTGTTTGTGATTGTGTGAGTGTGTGTCTGTGTGAGTGTGTATTTGAGCATGTGTGTCTGTTTGAGTGTGTGTCTGTGAGTGTCTGTGAGTAGGTGTGTGAATAAATGTGAGTAATTGTGTGTCTGTGTGAGTGTGAGGGAGTGTGTGTCTGTGTGAGTGTGTGTCTGCGATTGTGAGTGTGTGTCTGTGTGAGTGAGTGTATGTCTATGAGTGTGTCTGTGTGAGTGTGTCTGTGAGTGTGTGTCTGTGTATGTGATTGTGTGTCTGTGTGAGGTGTGTCTGTGTGTGAGTGAGTGTATGTCTATGAGTGTATCTGAGTGAGTGTGTTTGTGAGTGTTTGTGTGAGTGTGTGTCGGTGAGTGAGTGTGAGTAAGTGTGTGAATGAGTGTGAGTGTGTGTGTGCGTCTGTGTGAGAGTGTGAAAATCGGAGTGAGTGTGTGTCTGTGAGTGATTGTGTGTGTCTTTGAGTGAAAGTAAGTCTGTATGTGTCTAAGTATGCGTGTCTGTGATTGTGTGTGTGTGTGTGAGTGTGAGTGTGTGTCTGTGTGTGAGTGAGTGTGTGTCTGTGTGAGTGTGTCTGTGAGTGTGTGTGAGTATATGTCTGTGTGAGTGTGTGTCTGAGTGAGTGTCTGTGAGTAAGTGACGGGGGGGCAACAACACCTGGGGAAACAATGGCATCTGTGGGGGCAACAATGGCTGAGACATCTGTGGTGGCACCAATGGCTGACACATCTGCAGGGGCACCATTGGCTGCAACATCTGCTGGGCCAACTGCTGGGCCAACCACTACTGGGAAATCAAAGGCTGTTGTAGAAGGTTGGGGTTCGGCACATGCATAGCCTGGATATCAACAGGTGTCAGTAGTTGGCCTTTTGAGGATAGTCCCCAGGAGCTCGACATCCCTGCAGGTGGTAGTTGGCTTATTGAACCTGAGGGAATCGTGGGGCTGTGAACGTGAGACGTATGAGGGCCTAGGGGGTGAATCCCACGATGGCCCTGCTGCGGCTGATCCAGCCTTCTGGAATGGGCCCGAACCCTCTGCTTCCTCAACCACCACCTTCCAAAAGCCCTATTCCTCACCATAATCCTAAACCCTTATCTTAACCCCCACCCTAACCCACTAAATCTGCAGGACAATCTAATCTCCAGTAAAATGCAGCGACGTCTAGAGGAGGCTCATTGCGACTGCTGCTACCAGCAGTCAGGGTCAGATAACAGGAAAGGGGTAATGCTGGTGCAGTGTGCCATTTGCAGTTCCTTAGGACACATTCCCATCTGAATCTGCTGTGCAGTGTGTGACACTGACCAATCTGTGACCATTGATCAGCAATGGGTGTTAACATGCTTATGAGACATGGTCCAGATAGGCTAGTACATAACATGCACATGCAGTCCCTCACAGTCTGTATCCGCATATGCTGCAGTGTGCACACCAATACATGTAAATCATTGTAGATCTACAGCTGTACCTAGTTTAACACTGGGGATAGCTTCCAAGCAGTTGGAGCAGTTAAGTGACACAGCTTTAAACAGTGTAGTGTAACATGGAGAAAATAGGGATGGGGGAACTAATTACAATTGCAAATGATATTTAACAAACAGCAAACATAACACTAACACAAACTGCCCTAGCAATTGCTATTCAGATTGGGTTTTGAATGCAGGTATTGGACAGACATTTCATTGATAACAATTATGATAATTATGATAATCCTATGATGATTAATAAATATATAATCATAATTACATGGTTGTTACTGCCCCACATATCTGTAGTTATATCCAGAAAACTTACAGTGCTATTGTATGCCAGTTATCTATGTATGTGGGGATCATGTGTGTGCATATGAGGGGGTGATGGTGTATATGTTACTCACTTTGCAGGGTTTCCTGATAGCCAGTGTCCAACTGTAGTGGAAGGCCCACTGCTGCTGCTGGCTGCATGGAAACCGTGTTATATTTGGTGGTGGCCCATCACCAGTCCCATGTGCTGCTCTGACCTCCAATGACATCTTCTTCTTGACCTTCATCCTGATGTAATCGCATCAGTGTTTCCCTGACTTCTTATCTCTGTTTGCAACCCCCAATGAAGCCACAACTGCAGTCACCTCATTCCAGGCAGGTGTCTTAGCGTCAGCTGTTACATTCCTATCACCATGAATGATACTATGGCAGGCTTGGACTTTCCTCAGGAGGGTTTCTCTCTCCTTGTCTGTATAATTCTGGGCCTTCTGCTTTTGCACAACCTGTTGCCCTCCCTGGAGACTGCTCCTCATCCCTATTAACTCCCCCCCCCCCCCCCCCCCGATTAGGCCCCTGACCCTCTGCACCTACATCTTGTGTGCCTACATCTGGTGGCACATGCCTCCCCCCTCCTGCTCTCCTCCACCTATACCTCCCACACTGGCCTGCTGCCTCCTCTCCCTCTCTCCATACCTCTCCTCACTCTCCTCCTCTCCTCACTCTCCTCACTCTACCCCTCTGGTGTTCCCCTCTCTCTCCTCCTCTCTCTCTCCTCACTTTCCTCCTCCCCTACTCTACCCTCCTATGATATCAGAAATAAAAATAAGGATAAAAAAATATAATATGTATGTGGATGTGTATGAGGCAAAACAAGAATGTGAGTGTTATGTGCAGTATAGTAATTGTGTGTGTAAATAAAGGGTTAAATTATCTGATAAGTCAAAAGATCAAAACCTACAATATTCCTCTCTCGCTCACTCTCCCCTCTCTCCAAAGCTCAACAACCCACCAACGCCTAGACCTGTGTGTTCACTTGCTCAGTTACAGTCCAGTCACCGATTTGCAAATTTTGCAGGCTTTTAAACTGTTTCTTGCTGCATTGATTAGCGTCCTCGGCTTCCTATTGGTTAATAGATCTGCTTCGGGATTGCGAGTTACAGCCTTGTATGAAATTGCCGCAAGTTTCGGATCTGAAACCCGGAAGCGTTACTCGTGAAAACAGGCTTTAAGGGCTTGAAGCCGAAGCCTGCAACTCCGCAATTAAATAGCTTCGCAAATGGAAGTGAACCAAAGCCCACAACTCAATCTCAGGCATGTGGCCGTTGGCAAGCGAGTTCCGGGCTCGAAATTGAATGTGGACCTCTATATTTGGGAATGTTTTAGACCCGTACTATCATTGTCACCATCTACTGGACACTTAATAAATCTTGCTGCATAGTACTGTTAGTCATAGAAGTTCTTCTTTAATGAGTCTTATAAGGATCTTATTCTACTTCATACAATAAGTTTATGAAGATTTTCTAACAGCTTTTTCACTTAAACTTAGTCTCTCAACTCATTAATTTCATATAATTCTGCTCATTATCAGATTACAATTAATTCATAATTAGCTTTTTGAGCATTATCCTGGACTGAACACTGACTCTCATTCCTCCACAATTACATAATTGCAACCTTCTATATTACTGTCTATAATATATAAATGACAGGCATAAAATTGTAAGGCAGGCAATGCTGTTTGCCACACAATGTTTTAGACCTTTAGTGCTCATTACGAACCTTTTCTCCTGCCTACTGCTCATTGCATGGTTCATTAGCCTGCCACTTTTGTCCTTGGGAATGCCATGTGTCTCTTTCCAGCATCTCCCCCCTGTGCCTTCCCTGTGTGTTTCTCTTCTGTGTCTCTGCTGACTGTTTGTGTGGGGGGCGCTGAATGGCATTTGTTTTATTTTCAAAGTCCTGTGTGCCTGGCGTTGTTGGTGTAAGTGTTAGTGTCTTTGCCGTCGTGTATTTTCTAAGTCCCGCATCCCTGGCGTTGTTGGTGTAAGTCTTAGTGTCTTTGTCGTCGTGTATTTTCTAAGTCCTGTGTGTCTGGCTTTGCTCAGCCTCATTTTCATCCAGTTTCAGGATTTTTTATGTTTTTAGTCTGCCATTTTTTCTCTCGCTTAGCCGATTTTCGAGTGCCGAAACACGTCAAATAAAGCTCAAAATTGCTTGCAACCTTACTACCATGCTTCCTGGCTCTCCCCCTGTGCTGTGTGTGAGTGCGTTTTTATGTTTTTTTTATTATTTTTCTTGTTTTTCGTGGTTTACGATTTCCGCTGTTCGGCCGTTAAATTCGTAATTTTCTAGGTCGGATTTTGTTGTTGTAAGTGTTAATGTCTTTGCCGTCATGTATTTTCTAAGTCCTGCATGCCCGGCGTTGTTGGTGTAAGTGTTACTGTCTTTGCCGTTGTGTATTTTCTAAGTCCCGCGTTCCTGGCGTTGTTGGTGTAAGTGTTAGTGTCTTTGCCTATATTTTCTAAGTCCCGCATGCCTGGTTTTGATCAGCCTCATTTTCATCCAGTTTCAGGAATTTTTACATTTTTCATCCTCCATTTGTTTTCTTGCTTTTTGATTTTCGAGTGACGAAACCCCCTGTGCAGCGTGTTTTTTTTCGATTTTTGCAGGTCGGGCGTTATATTTGTATTTTTCCAAGCTCCTATTTTTTCTCCTGAGCTTGCATGCCTGACGGGGCCGCAATGAGCGACTTTGGCGCTCATTGCAGCCTAAGTGCTGCACTGCTGCTTAATTGCTAATTTCAGCCTAATTTCCGCGTGCTTCAATGCCTCAACTGCTCGTCTGGCTTCGCGAGGCTCCCAGGAGCGCCTTCGGCGCCCATTTCAACCTAAGCCCAGCTTGCTTCTATGCCTCAACTGCTTGCTTCGCTTCACGAAGCTCGCAGGGCAATGAGTGCCTTTGGCTCTCATTGCCTAAGTCCTGCAAGCTCAGAAATCTTCAATGCCTCAACGGCTCGCCACGCTTCGCGAGGCTCACAAGCGTGATGACAAATCGCAGTTTGACAACTAATTTATGTGATTGACATATTGACAATATTTAGATACCCGTTGCTTCATTTGCACTTTACATAAGGAAGATCTTACTATAGTTTCTAATTAACACTGTGGATTGTCATGCCTGCTAAACACATTCTCAGACCCATAGAATGTTTGAACATTTAGCTGCAGATGTTCTTTTGGTTCAGGAGACCAACTTCACAACCATACTTTTTTATTCTGTAATAAAATGTTTCCATATATTTATGTTATATAATTTGCTATAAATATGAGGACATTGCCGACTCCTGTAAGATTTAAACATCTCTGCAGGCACTGAGCCTCTCTCTCTCTGTCTAATGCTATTCTGCTAAACCGATCGATTTGATGGAATTCCCCAGCCGTGTGTGATTAACATCTGAAGCTAAGTATACTAAACATTGCTATGATTATTAATACTTTTGTATTATTTGATTTGTCAGAGTTGGATACATACCCCACAAGCCAAATGGACCTTAACAGCTGCAGATAGGCATGGCCTGTAAACTAGAGATGAGAAAATCTGTAAATTGTAAAAATTGAAAATACTGCTGTGAGGATCATTTCCAGGCCAGTCCTCTGAAAATAGAAACTTCTGGTTAGGCGGTAGAAAGTGTACAGGGCTCAACCTGCCAAGCACTTGTTAAAAACAAAAAATAAAATAATTTGCATAATACATATACCAGTAAAGATTATGCAAAGCTTTGTATCTGTGTTAAAGCCAAGTGCTACACAGCGTTCTATTAAACTGCAATCTGATTATTGTAAATGAATGGAAAGGAAATTTATTTGCCATATCACTGCGCTTGCCTCCATATTGTACCTTAATCCAAGGATCGGATTTTTGTAAAACATGTTTTCCTTTTCTGCTATGTATTTAATTAATTATTTCTTTGATTTTCAAGCTATTTTAGACTAGCCTGTATAACATGATCTTTACAACAATCGTGATTGTCATTTATTACCTTGTTATAAATAATGTAATATATAATTTAATACAAATATTTAATTAATTAAATAATGTTTTACTTGCTAGTGATAAAAGAAATGTAGTAAATAATCTCTTATAAGTATTAGAATCATTAAATATTTTATTAATATCCTCTGCTGCATAAAATAAAATTTATCACAATGACTTGATTATTTAATGTGCTACTTGGTGAAACAATAAATAAAATGTCAGGATTGATTACAAATAATCAAATATTTAATTTATTCATCCAGTGATGGTGGCAGTGTTATGAATTACATGAAAAAAATCTTAACTATGTTATTACTTAAAGGTAGTGTCATAAATTCATAGAGGGGTGCTATGTATACAATATACAATTTATAGTAATTAAATAATGAATTTGCATTATTTGGTGCTATTGTTAACTAAATTATATCATTGTATCTTTTAAATTTGGAAATATCCTTTTAAAGAGATATAGCACAAATGCATTTTATATCACACATTGTGATTAATTAGCCTATTTGGTGATGACCATGTGTCTTGGAGTGAAACCAAAAATCTTGATAGATATCCGTAGTTTGTAATTGACATGTCTTATTTATATGGTAGGTTTTATGAGCAAAAAATAAAAGTAGCTTCTACCCATGTCATAAGTAACTTCATATATATTATTACAGCACAACTAGGCTATTTGGAGCATTTCATTCTACGTTTCATTTGGTTTAACCTATCTATTTCAAATTTGGGATTTTAGCTATCACTGGGGAGATGAATTGTTGCTAGTTTTTCATGAAATTTCATTCCGTTCATTTTTAGTTACATTTTGTTGAACCTAGGGCTAAAATCATGACATTTTTCCATATGAACCGGTTTATATAAAAATTATAAGGTAGTGAGTGATTGTCATTGTTTTCAAGTTTTTGGTTGGATTTTTTGATTGATTCAGACATTTTTTAAGAAATTAAAGTGTAAAATTACAAGGCAGGGAGCATGCTCAGTAGAGACTTTGGCACTAACTAATACACTTCTGATTAGTTGGTTGCAATCAGGTGATCATTTATAGGTTGCAGTTTTTAAAAAAAGTATGTTGTGTATTGTTTTGTTTGTAGGTGTAGGCAAATAAATTGTATTTTTATGTTTTAGTGGAAATGTTTTTATGAAATTGTGATGTATTCTATGGCTCCAGTAAAAAAAGATCCAAGTGAAATTCACTTTTAAGCTCTCACATCATACTTGTAAGTAATGGTGGAGATAGTGAATAGAGGGCCCCGGTGGTTTGTATAGAATATATACAAATAAACAATAAATATATGTTATCTATAATACAAAATAGAATAAAATAATAATATAATAATATAATAATAATATATATATATATATGATATATATAATATAAATAATATAATATCACATAATTTGCAGCAATCACATCATACTCGTAAATCCAATCTAATCTTCGAGCAATGCTATGCGAGTCGTCATTACATCTGTAATATTAATAAGTTCCTAATGCCCAAAATTATAAAAAAGCCTTCAGTAATCTTCAACCTCCCGTAAAGAGCACTATGTTAATCAGGCGATGTAAATAGCTGTTAATCGGCTACAGGATTTTTTTTTTCCTATGTTACACGTCTATTTTAATCTTTAGCACCCCAACATTACGGCACTCAGCCCACAACCGTAATTCAAAGCATTATCCGCAAGAAATTTAAGTGCATTTGTTTTTTGGAGCTATATTGTCAGTTTAACTGCTGCTGCGGCACTCAGCAATGGTTTTAAAACCATTTGCTAGTGGTATTTGGTACACATAAAATCTACTTCAGCTTTTTGCAGTTCTGACACTGCCCTGGTTTGCGAGTGATCCGTAAATTCTTATTAACATAGGGTTTTGGAGTAAAAGTCTAACAGAATAAGTCATTATCATTTAGCAGTGCAAAAATCAATGGAGATGGAGATGCTTTTCGGCTTTGTCATGCCGCAGTCACTTGTAGCAGTTATTTCGCAATATTTTCAGGATGGGTGATTAACATAGCTAGCGGGAATTACTTTTTAGCATAGGACTCTTAGTTTGGTACACACTTGAAAAACAAGTGATTTTTTCTTGAGCTGTAGTTGTCCTTTGATGATTTTATTTATTTATCATTTGTATTTATTTAGTTAATTGTCTTTCATTACATTTTGAATAGGTAATCCTTCAGAATTACTATCGAGCTGTCAGTATTTATACAAATAACATACTAACATACAATTAACACACTAAACATCATGAATGTGTTTTCCAAAAGAACTGTCAAATTATTTTTTTTGTTTTTAAAATTTAAACTGTGAAAAATGAGGTTACTGTTCATGCTCTAATTGGAATCCATGTTGCACACTATAGTTTATAGTGTTTTTAGCATGGTGCTTGCTCACTGGCAAGACACTTCAAGTAGTGTTCTGTAAAGGTAAACAGGAACAGCAAATATGAAGGAACTGGAAGCCCAAATGGTGCATATGTTTGTGCCGATTGATTTAGTAAATATGCACCTTTAGAGCTACAGAAAAAATGTTTGTGTGCAATTCCTGTTTATGAAGATACAAACACAGCTAAAAGGAATGCTTGTACATATTTGTATAAAGGGCATGTGTTTATTTTTTGGGGGAATAGATATTAATAAAGCTCTCTTAATATAATTTGCTACTTAGAGTTTTCTATTGTCTAGCACCACAACGCTTCTACAGAGCTGACAAATCAAGAAGTGACAGAAGAACACCATTTATAGAGTGCTTTGTGTGATGATAGCAACTCTTATACCACTACAGGTGATAAATATCCAGTGGCATATAAGAATACCTTTAAAGGCACCTAGAACCATAATGCAAGACAAGTCTCCTCAGCACAGGAGTTATCAATCCCAATATGTTCATTTCACCGATAACTGGCATTTGTCAGTGAGCTGCTACTGATCTCCCTAGTTACCCCTAAGCTAACTAGTAATGAAAGATGTGTCAGCTTTGCTGCAGTTACTGCAGGGAGGAATACAGCTGGCTGAGTGGATAAGTATGGATTCATTTCAAAAGTGTTTTACATAAACATTGTACATTGCAAAAGTTAGTACCTCCACAGATATATTTTGCAATCCTATCAGGGCTCCCTTCTGATGAACTCAGAACAGGTTGTGTCATGGCGGTGCACCAAATGTCTAATGGAACTCTAGAGTAATCATTGATTCATTCTGGAATTAATGGCTGTAGCTGGTACTACCATATCAGAACTTGTGTTTAACCCTGTCATAGTTCTGAGGAAAAAAAACAAACTTTTCTGTCTAAATAATGTGTTCTACTACGCAGTTACAGACAGAGAAGTTGAACACACAGTTCAGCTGTGATTGGTTGAGCACTGTAGTGTACACACTGGGTGTGTAATGAGAAATATATATATAGAACATTGTAGTATATACGTATAAAGAGGCAGAGGCTAAACTTGCCAACATGTGCTGGATAATGGAGGGAATCATGGGAGATCCAGAAAAAAACATTTACTTCTACTTCGTTAAATGCTTTAAAACCACTGACAGCGTGGATGATAATGAACTTTGGCAATTTCTTAAAGAAAAGGGAATACCAGATCTAGTACATCAAGGCTGTATAATATCCCCCAATCTATTAAACTTATACACTGAATACACCATGTAACATGTTGGGCTAGATGAATCAAAATATATAATTAAAATCACCAGCAGAAATATCATCAACCTCACATATGTGGATGATAATCTGATGGCTGAAATTGAGTAAAAGTTGAAGAAGGTCAAAGAAAGAGTAACATGGAGGCAGTAAGATTTTATTTTCCTGGGTACAAAGATTACCGAGGATGGCCTGGAAATCAAACGTTGTTTGCTTCTAGGGTGAAAGCTGGAAAGTCTGGACAAGATATTGAAGAACAATATATTGCATTATCTACAAATGTCCTCATAGTCATAGCTATGGTCTTCCCTTTATTAACATGCAGCTGTGATAACTGGATCATAAAGAAGGATGAGCACCGGAGGATAGACACATTGTGGTGTTGTGGGCAACTGTTGAAAGTTCCCTGAACTGCAAGAAGATCAATCAGTCCATATGCAAACAAAAAAAAAAATCAGACTCCTCAGTGGAAGGAATGATAGTTAATCTATAACTTAAACACTTTGGTTACATAATTAGAATAGAGAATACAATAGAGAACAATGTCATGCTAGTAAAGATGGCAGAGGGAATGGCAGGGGATAAAGATAGATGGATAGTATTATAGAAGCAGTGATCCAGAACTTGCAAGAGCTCAGAGAAACAGTTGCTGAAAGACAGAAGTGGTGTGCTAAAGTCCACAAGGAAAACTGAATGACTGAACAAAAAACACACGAGACAGAGAGGACCTAGGAATATATATATGGATTAGACTTCTATAACTCCTCATATGTAGGCCTGTCTGGACAATATCTAACCTGTAACCAATTGGTTGCACGAAATTTTGCCTTACAACTATTACAAATAGAACCTATATATAAGTCCAAGCATGCTAGTTCTAAATATTATAACTACAGTATATATTATTATAATTTATATATATATATATATATATATATATATATATATATATATATATATATATACAGTGGATATACAAAGTCTATACACCCCTGTTAAAAGGCAGGTTTCTGTGCTGTAAAAAAATTAGACAAAGATAAATCATTTCAGAACTTTTTCCACCTTTAATGTGACCTATAAACTGTATAACTCAATTGAAAAACAAAGTGAAATCTTTTAGGTAGAGGGAAGAAAAAATATAAAAATAAAATAATATGGTTGCATAAGTATGCACACCCTTAAACTAATACTTTGTTGAAGCACCTTTTGATTTTATTACAGCACTCAGTCTTTTTGGGTATGAGTCTATCAGCATGGCACATTTTGACTTGGCAAGATTTGCCCACTCTTCTTTGCAAAAACACTCCAAATCTGTCAGATTGCGAGGGCATCTCCTGTGCACAGCCCTCTTCAGATCACCCCACAGATTTTAAATCGGATTCAGGTCTGGGCTCTGGCTGGGCCATTACAAAACTGTAATCTTCTTGTGGTGAAGCCATTTCTTTGTTGATTTGGATGTATGCTTTGGGTCGTTGTCATGCTGAAAGATGAAGTTCCTCATGTTCAGCTTTCTAGCAGAAACCTGAAGGTTTTGTGCCAATATTGACTGGTATTTGGAACTGTTCATAATTCCCTCTATCTTAAATAAGGCCCTAGTTCCAGCTGAAGAAAAACAGCCCCAAAGCATGATGCTGCCACCACCATGCTTCCCTGTGGGTGTGGTGTTCTTTTGGTGATGTGCAGTGTTGTTTTTGCGTCAAACATATCTTTTGGAATTATGGCCAAAAAGTTCAACCTTGGTTTCATCAGACCATAACAACTTTTCCAATATGCTTTTGGGAGACTTCAGATATGTTTTTGCAAAATGTAGCCTGGCTTGGATGTTTTTCTTTGTAAGAAAACGCTTTCGTCTTGCCACTCTACCCCATAGCCCAGACATATGAAGAATACGGGAGATTGTTGTCACATGTACCACACAGCCAGTACTTGCCAGATATTCCTGCAGCTCCTTTAATGTTGCTGTAGCCCTCTTGGTAGCCTCCCAGACCAGTTTTCTTCTCGTCTTTTCATGAATTTTGGAGGGAGCTCCGGTTCTTGGTTAATTCACTGTTGTGCCATATTTTCTCCGCTTGGTGATGACTTCACTGTGTTCCATGGTATATCTAATGCCTTGGAAATTCTTTTGTACCCTTCTCCTGACTGATACCTTTTAACAATGAGATCCCTCTAATGCTTTGGAAGCTCTCTGTGGACCATGGCTTTTGCTGTGGTATGCAACTAAGAAAATTTCAGGAAAGACCAACTGGAGCAGCTCAACTTTATTTGGGGTTAATCAGAGGCACTTTAAATGATGGCATGTGTATGCTGACTCCTATTTAACACAATTTGGAATGTGATTGCTTAATTCTGAACACAGCTACATCCCCAGTTATAAGAGGGTGTGCAGACTTATGCAACCACATTATTTTTATTGTTTATTTTTCTTTCCTCCACCTAAAAGATTTCAGTTTGTTTTTCAATTGAGTTGTACAGTTTATAGGTCACATTAAAGGTGGAAAAAGTTCTGAAATTATTTATATTTGTCTCATTTTTTTTACAGCACAGAAACCTGACATTTTAACAGGGTCGTGTAGACTTTTTATATCCACTGTATGTCTGTATATTTATATATATACTAGCGAATTGCCCGTAAAAATTTTACGGCAATCAAATCGTAAGTGAGCTAATGCTGTTTGGTGTATAATAATAAAATAACTAATAGATTAATAAAGTAATATACTTTACCTATTTTGAAGTAATATATGCAGGAAGCATTCTGTTGAAGAGCTGGCAATCTGTTTTGATGTTGCTGCAGCATTAGTGGTGTGGAGCTGCTGTGTAAGGGTCATGAATGTGTGTAGTGTAATAGTGTGCGTGCGCAAGACAAAACCGTTAGCGTAGCTGTGTACTTCCGCATTGTATAAGTTATTGTTCTAAAATGGCGGCAAATGTGTGTTATGCGGCTGTGGCTGATTTAGCGTCCTTCGTTTTAAATGTCGTCCGACTTTTTCGGAATATCCGTAGCTGTTTGGTGGTGTTTTGCGTGTTTATGCTGGTGTTTTGCGTGTTTAGAGTCCTGTAGCCTCGTTTTCGTTTTGTTCGGTGGCCATTTTTTCTTTCGCTTAGGTGATTTTCGGGTGTTTAAACTCCAAAATTTGTACTTAAATCGAGGTGTAACTTTACTTGCAAAGGTCCTGGGTGCACCACCTTGCTATGGGTAAGCTTTTTATATGTTTGTTGTGTGTATTTATTGTGTTTCTAATGTGTTTGGGGTCGCACGGGTTGCGTCTTTGTTTTCGAATCTCGTATGTCTTTTTCTGCAATTCCGTAGGTGTTTGGTGGTGTTTTGCGTCTTTAGACTGCTGTAGCCTCGTTTTTGTTTTTTTTGGCGGCCTTTTTTTCTCTCGCTTAGAGAATTTTTCAGTGTCTAAACGCTTTCATTTGGAGTTAAATTAAGGTGTAACTTCAGTTTTTGAGGTCCTGGATGCTCCCTCTTCCTGAAAGTAAGCTTTTTATGCATGGCACGTTTTGAGTTTGCAAAAAGGGATTTGGGAGACTCCCAAAATATATGAACTGTTGTGCCATATTTTCTCCGCTTGGTTATGACTTCACTGTGTTCCATGGTATATCTAATGCCTTGGAAATTCTTTTGTACCCTTCTCCTGACTGATACCTTTTAACAATGAGATCCCTCTGATGCTTTGGAAGCTCTCTGTGGACCATGGCTTTTGCTGTGGTATGCAACTAAGAAAATTTTAGGAAAGACCAACTGGAGCAGCTCAACTTTATTTGGGGTTAATCAGAGGCACTTTAAATGATGGCATGTGTATGCTGACTCCTATTTAACACAATTTGGAATGTGATTGCTTAATTCTGAACACAGCTACATCCCCAGTTATAAGAGGGTGTGCAGACTTATGCAACCACATTATTTTTATTTTTTATTTTTCTTTCCTCCACCTAAAAGATTTCAGTTTGTTTTTCAATTGAGTTGTACAGTTTATAGGTCACATTAAAGGTGGAAAAAGTTCTGAAATTATTTATATTTGTCTCATTTTTTTTACAGCACAGAAACCTAACATTTTAACAGGGTCGTGTAGACTTTTTATATCCACCGTATGTCTGTATATTTATATATATACTAGCGAATTGCCCGTAAAAATTTTACGGCAATCAAATCGTAAGTGAGCTAATGCTGTTTGGTGTATAATAATAAAATAACTAATAGATTAATAAAGTAATATACTTTACCTATTTTGAAGTAATATATGCAGGAAGCATTCTGTTGAAGAGCTGGCAATCTGTTTTGATGTTGCTGCAGCATTAGTGGTGTGGAGCTGCTGTGTAAGGGTCATGAATGTGTGTAGTGTAATAGTGTGCGTGCGCAAGACAAAACCGTTAGCGTAGCTGTGTACTTCCACATTGTATAAGTTATTGTTCTAAAATGGCGGCAAATGTGTGTTATGCGGCTGTGGCTGATTTAGCGTCCTTCGTTTTAAATGTCGTCCGACTTTTTCGGAATATCCGTAGCTGTTTGGTGGTGTTTTGCGTGTTTATGCTGGTGTTTTGCGTGTTTAGAGTCCTGTAGCCTCGTTTTCGTTTTGTTCGGTGGCCATTTTTTCTTTCGCTTAGGTGATTTTCGGGTGTTTAAACTCCAAAATTTGTACTTAAATCGAGGTGTAACTTTACTTGCAAAGGTCCTGGGTGCACCACCTTGCTGTGGGTAAGCTTTTTATATGTTTGTTGTGTGTATTTATTGTGTTTCTAATGTGTTTGGGGTCGCGCGGGTTGCGTCTTTGTTTTCGAATCTCGTATGTCTTTTTCTGCAATTCCGTAGGTGTTTGGTGGTGTTTTGCGAGTTTCTTGTGGTGTTTTGCGTCTTTAGACTGCTGTAGCCTCGTTTTTGTTTTTTTTGGCGGCCTTTTTTTCTCTCGCTTAGAGAATTTTTCAGTGTCTAAACGCTTTTATTTTGAGTTAAATTAAGGTGTAACTTCAGTTTTTGAGGTCCTGGATGCTCCCTCTTCCTGAAAGTAAGCTTTTTATGCATGGCACATTTTGAGTTTGCAAAAAGGGATTTGGGAGACTCCCAAAATATATGAACGAAGGTGCTCTGGTCTGATGACACTAAAATTGAACTTTTCGGCCATCAAAGAAAATGCTATGTCTGGCGCAAACCATCACATCACCCAAAGAACACTATCCACACAGTGAAACATGGTAGTGGCAGCATCATGCTGTGGGATGTTTTTCAGCAGCCGGGACTGGGAAACTGGTCAGAGTTGAGGGAAAGATGGATGGTGCTAAATACAGGGATGTTCTTGAGCAAAACCTGTACCACTCTGTGCATGATTTGAGGCTAGGACGGAGGTTCAACTTCCAGCAGGACAATGACGCCAAACACACTGCTAAAGCAACACTTGAGTGGTTTACAGGGAAACATGTAAATGTGTTGGAATGGCCTAGTCAAAGCCCAGACCTCAATCCAATAGAAAATCTGTGGTCAGACTTAAAGATTGCTGTTCACAAGAGCAAACCATCTAACTTGAAGGTGATGGAGCAGTTTTGCAAGGAGGAATGGGCAAAAATCCTAGTGGTAAGATGTGGCAAGCTCATAGAGACTTATCCAAAGTGACTTGGAGCTGTGATTGCCGCAAATGGTGGCTCTACAAAGTATTGACTTTAGGGGGGTGAATAGTTATGCACATTGACCTTTTCAATTGTGGGCATGTTCTGTAAATTAAATTATGCAAATCCTCAAACAATCCATGTTAATTCCAGGTTGTGAAGCAACCAACCAAACACGAAAAATGCCAAGAGGGTAAATATAATTTTGCAAGGCACTGTATATATTTTCTAGACCTTTGTAGATAGATTCCTCTTCTGGATCGGTACTTAGTCATGGTGAGGGGGCTTGTGTACTTCAGTGAAGTTTGTGAGCTATACCATGTAGGCTCACCCAAGATGAGCAGCTCTTGGCAGAGAGGTCAGACAAATTGCAGTCCACCGGAGAAGGAACTGGCAACCCATTCCAGTATATTTGCCATGAAAACCTTATGGACTAGCACAACCAGGCACAAGATGTGCCTGTGTGATGCGGTCCGTTTGGAGAGTCGGACATGACTGAACCACTACACAAAAACAACAATGATAGATAAATAGCTGAAATTTGTGGTTTCAGTGAAGTTTTCATGTATGTATTTGTGAATTAATGTCTTTTGAGGCTTCCATAGTTAGTACTGTGCAGTGTATTTTGCATTGCAGGGCCATTTTTTTTCCTTGCTTAGGCAAATTTTGATCGTGAAAAAACAATAAATATGGCTCAAATTAACTTGCAACCTCACAGGCTCCCTGGCTCTCCCCTGTGCTGTTTGTGAGTGTGTAAGTGAATCTGAGGCATATGTATTGTATTTTTTAGGTCTTCTCAGTTCCGTGGTTCGGCCATTAAAGTCAGATTTTTGCGAGATGCACAGTGTATTTTCTACGGGACGTAAGTCCCAGTTGCTTCAACTGCTCGCCTCGTTTTGCGAGGCTCACAGTACAGTCAGAGCCTTAGATAATTTGTGTTTATATATATATATACAAGCGACTTGCCCGTCAAAAATTATGGGGCAATAAAATTGTAAGGCAGGTAATGCTGTTTGCCACAGACATACATTTTTTTGGTGGTCTGAGATCCTTCGGCGCCCATTGCAAGCCTCTTGGTTGTTGTATTTTTTTATTATTTTGTTGTCATTGTAAGGTCGGCGCTGACCTGCTTTTTGCGCTTATTGCAAGGCTGTCCCCTGGTGTGGTTTGTGTGCTATGAGCAGCGCTAATTAAATAAGTAATAAATTAATAAATTAATATACTTTACCTATTTGTAAGTAATATATGCAGGAAGCATTGTGCTGAAGAGCTGACAATATGTTTTGATGTTTCTGCAGCATACAATGTAGGTTTGCACTGTTGTGCAGCTGAGGTGTAAGTGTCAGCAGTGTGTAGTGTAAGTAGGCTGCGTGCGCGAGGGGAAGCCGTTAGTGTAGCTGGGTACTTCCGCATTCTGTAAGTTAGTGTTGTAAAATGGCGGTGAATGTGTATGTGGTAGGCGGGTTTGTATGATGAAGCGTCCTTGCTAATGGTGTATGCTGTCGGTCATACGGGTTTTTGTTAAAGCCGTATTTGCTTTGTGGTATTTAGCGGCTTTAGGGGTCGTGTAGCCTCGTTTTCGGGTTTTTTCGTCGGCCATTTTTTTCTCTTGCTTAGAGTATTTTCAAGTGTCTAAACTTTGTAAATGTTACCAAATTCAAGGTTTAAGCAGTGTTGCAGAGGGTGTCCCCCTTGGTGTGGGTAAGGTTTTTATTTTTTTTGTGTGTGTATTTTTGTGTTTTTTAATGTTTGCTGCTGTGCGCGGGTTGTCCGTTTAGGTCGTATATTTTTGTGTAAGTCCGTAGTTAGTCATTGCATGTTTTTTTTTTTTTTAAACTTGTGTGGTCATTTGTAAGGGGTTGTGAGGCGCCGTAGAACCTCTACCTCCGCAAATGCGGCCCCTCGTAAGGGCTCATAGGGATGCGAGCCTGCAAGCGTTAGCAACAACCCGCATTGCTGACAACTATATATGTGATATATATATATATGTATATATATATATATATATATATATATATATATATATATATTTGTATATACATATATATATGTATATGTATATATATATATATATGTATATATATATATATATATATATATATATATATATATATATATATATATGTATATATATATATATATTTGTATATATATATATAATATATATATATATATATATATATATATATTATATATATATATATATATATATATATATATATCAGCTACACAGATTTTATACTGATAATTTGTGTTTATATATATAGTAATCATTTCATGGGCAGAAGAGTGATAGAACCCCTTCACCGTACAGAAGTAGTACATTAGTACAAACAAGGAATCGATGAATAGTACATTATTGATTCAATAATAATAATATAATAATAATATTTGATCAATTTATATTTATAATTAATATAGCTTTTTTATTTGTATAGCAGTTTCTACATGATCATTCATTTGTAGTCCTTCCAGGACCTGCAGAGGTTAGGGAGGGGAGAACAGTGTGCGTGGTGATTTTGTCCCTCGGCAGCTTCCGTAGTCACACATGTGCAGCGTGTTTTGCATTGCTGGGTAACAGGAAGACATGTGCAGATTGCAGTGAGTACGTCAGGATCATAGTGTTGCCCACGAGCTGAGCCATGGCGGCACCGGTGCTCAATTTAAATAATGAGGTGAGTTTAGCAATGAAGACACAAATGTAAACACAAGCAGAGCTGTCAGGGGCACACAAGTGGGTGATATCCGGGAACGGGTGTATAACGTTTTTATGCAGTTATATGGAAATGTACATGTAGGGAGATTTATAAAGTGGTAAGTTACATAACAGTATTGACACAAAATAAAAGATAACTTAAACAACTGTTCCAGCTGATTAAACTATTCTCATTCTTGGAGGAAATAAGAGTTTTATTCAGATAAAAAGCTCAGCTAATCAAATTTGTAACCAGTTATAGTCCACCAAAATCAGTCAGATGGGGTAATATATATAGTTATAATACATGTCCTGATATCATAAAAATCACTATAATATTTATGGATCTTGCTATGTTGGTCACGCTTTTTGAGGGACCCAACTACGAGCCTTGGGAAGCGAAGCCCACGTTACCAACACCAGATGGGGCTGCAATGATCGCCGAAGGCGCTCCTTGCAGGGTTTGCGATGAATGCCAGAGGCGCTCACAGCGAGACCCCCAGTAGTTCCTGGTTCCTGCCAGTAGGGGCTGCAATGAGCGCCGAAGGCCCCCAGGGTTCGCATCACCCTGTTCCTGCCAGTCACTCCTCCTTATCCTCCTCTCCATCCTCCCACATTCCCCTCTCTTACTGTGATCCGAGGAGCTCCTGGTGCTGTGTCCGACCGGCATATGCTAATGACGTGACGTGCATGTGACGTCACGTCATTAGCATATGCTGGTCGGACAAAGCCAAAACATGCGCTGCAGGGGAGAGAGCTGCAGGAGCTCATCGCATTACAGTAAAAGAGAGGAAAGGGGATAGGGAGGTAATTGGAAAGGAGGAGGAGGAGGATGGGGGGAAGGGGGGAAAGAGACACGGGAGGGAGGGAGAGAGGGGCAAAAGAGAGATATGGGAGGGAGAGGGATGAAAAGAAACACGGGAGGGAGAGAGTGGAAGGAGACACAAGGGAGGGAGAGGGGGGAAACGAGACACAGGGCCGGGAGGAGGGGGGAAACGAGACACAGGGCCGGGAGGAGGGGGGGAAATGAGACACAGGGCAGGGAGGAGGGGGGAAACGAGATACAGGGCAGGGAGGAGGGGGAAACGAGATACAGGGCAGGGAGGAGGGGGGAAGGAGACCCAAGGGAGGGAGAGGGGGACAAGGAGATACAGGGGAGAGAGGGGGGCTAAGAAGACACAGGGGAGGGAGGATTTTATTCCGTCATTTTTGACAGGCAATTTCCTAGTAAATAATAACACCTATCATGTGCACTGGCGCGTGTCACCTTATTTAGACATAATTTTCCTTTTAGTTGTTTTTTAGGTGATATCATTGGAATAAAAGTTAACTTTTATATTTAAGTCTAGCTTTAGGCGCAAGTGATTTTGGTGGGCTATAACTAGTTATCATTTGATTAGGTGAGCTTTTTTGTCTGAATAATACTCTTATTTTCTTCCAAGTATAGTTCAATCAGTTGGACTAGTTGTTTAAATTGTCTTTCCTTTTGTGTCAATAGTGTTTATAACACTTTACTGGTTTCTAATGATTACACACCAATATCCTAAATTATCTTGACCCATTGGATCAATTTACACAAGACATATAGATCAGAGCTGCTGCTGTGACTGGTGAGTCTGTATATTAGCTGTGTTGGTAGTATTATAGTGTACTAAAAACAGGGCCATTATTATTATTATACTTCATTTGTAACATATTCTGTAGAGCTATACATTGGTTGTGAACAAGACAAAAACAATTTTAACACAATGCAAACAAAAAGAGGAACCCCGTTTTTGAGCTTAGAATCTAGCGTAGAAAGTGCTTTTTCAAGCACCTTATAAAATTAAAAACTCACAAACTTAGTATCTAAAGGGGTTGGTTGTGATATAGGAGGATGATAGATGCTTAGAGCATGTTAAGGATGAAGGGGCATAAGTTTGATTAAACATGCATTTTTTGTGAGTTTGGAAGGGCTTGAGGCTTGGGGATAGATTACTGGAGCGAGGCAAGGAGTTACAAAGAATAGGGGCAGCACAAGAAAAGTACTGAAGGCGGGAGTGAGAGGAGATGATAAGAAAGGAGGAAAGAAGAAGGTCATTAGCACAACAGAGGGGGTGGTTGAGGGACTATTTTGAGATAAGGGCAGATATATAAGGGGGTACATTATTGTTGAGGGCTTTATACGTTATGGTCAATATTTAAAATGTTATTCTGGAGGTTATGGGAAGCCAGCTGAGTGACTGACAGAGAGGTGCTGCACATATTAAGTTTTTTTGAGTGCGGTAGTTTAGCGGTAGCATTCATTATGGATTGCGGGGCGACAAGCAGGTGATGGGGAGGCCAGCAAGAAGAAACTTGCAGTAGTCAAGGTGAGATATGATGAGATAATGTATTATAATTTTAGGTGTGTCTTATGTTAGATAGTGAAGTATCTTAGAGATATTTTTAAGTGAAAAAAAGACATGATTTTGTTAGTGAATTTATATGAGGAATTAAAGAGAGGAGTGATTATGGCATAGTCAACAGAGAGAGATATTTGAGGAGTGTACACAGTAGCAGAGGGTGGGAAGATTAGGAGCTTAGTCTTTAACATATTGAGTTTGAGATGTTGGGAGGACATCCTGGAGGAAATGCTTGAGAGGCAGTTCGAAACTCGTGCTAGAAGAGAGTTAGATAGATCTCGTCCTGAGAGGTAGATTTGAGTGTTGTCTTTATAAAAATGATACTGAAATCCGAAAGGTTTTATTAGGGTTTCATGTGAAAATGTAAAGATGGAGAAGAGGAGGGGGCCTAGGACTAATCCTTGGGGTACGCCAACAAACAGAGTGCGAGGTGAAGACTTGGTGCCAAAAAAGGAGACCCTCAATGTTTGGCATTTTAGGTATGATGAGAGAGAGCAGTGCTACGGGTGCCAAGAGAGTAGTGAATTTGAATTAGAAGAGGGTGGTCAACTGTGTCAAATCAGCTAATTTGTATGTGTGTTGCTCATTTGCATATAAATAAAGCAACATCATCATAACATTTTCCTGGACTCATTCCTTTTAGAAAAAAATGGATAACAAAAATGTATAGCAGTTTTTCATGCTTTTTAAGAATAACCCAAAAAAGCAATTTGTCATCTCACAGAGCTTTGGGTGCTTAAGTATATAGCGTATCATCAACATAAATGTAACACAATCTTATTTTAACTTTTTATCTTTAGTAATATATATGTACAAAAATGAGAGCCAGTAATATTATGATTAGTATAAGATTTTCACCATCATTGTTGCTTGTCTTTAGTCTATTAAGTAAGCAATGTTTAGTCAAAACTTCACGTTTGTCAAGTATGTAACAAAATAACAGCATCAGCAGGTATGCAAGGCAGAAGAAATTCTTATATTTAGATTTTCTTGTGAGAATCAATTTAGTCTACTAGTCTGTATTTTGAGAGATTATCCTTTGGGGCCTAACTCTACCATTGAGATCAATGGTTTGTCAAAAGGCTGTTTGAAGATTACATTTTAACATAGGTGAATACAGATCTCATCTGTGTCCACGATGCCTCCCACTCCTCCCAATTTTCTAGCTGTTATACAAGCAAAGACAAAACATCTGTCATCATTAACGCAACATTGAATAAAATTGTTAAAAATTAAAGGCTGTAATTATGTTAAACTTTGTAAAACTATTTGTCCATTATCATGTCAAAAAAACATACTATAAATAGTACACTTTAGCGGCTCTTTAACCAGATATAAAAATCCTTAGGTTAAGGCTTGACAAATGTATATGGAATTAAAAAACAAAAAAATTCAAACGATTTTAGGAACAGAAGGGCACATATGTAAGCCGACGTGTAATAACTAAAAAAGTTATGAGCCACCAGAGAAAATGTGAGGGCCAAGGACCCCTGACTACATTGATTTATGAAATACTGTTTAGGTTGATATTGGCCAGAGCACCTTGAAATGTTATAATTGTATTGCTAGAAAAGCAAGTCATCTTATCTTGAGGCACAGAAGGTAGGTATAGACCTTTTCCCATAAATCTTTAACCTATAATGCTGTTTTTTTCCTGCCAAATCCCTTTTAACGCTCTGATTTTCTATAGCACTGCCTCGGTATAACAGTGTTTTTGAGGTCTGGGCTTTGACTAGGCCATTCCAACACATTTACATGTTTCCGCTTTAAACCACTCAAGTGTTGCTTTAGCAGTGTGTTTGGGGTCATTGTCCTGCTGGAAGGTGAACCTCCGCCCTAGCCTCAAATTACGCACAGAGAGGTACAGGTTTTGCTCAAGAATATCCCTGTATTTAGCACCATTCCTCCTTCCCTCAACTCTGACAAGTTTCCCAGTTCGGCTGCTGAAAAACATCCCCACAGCATGATGCTGCTACCACCATGTTTCACTGTGGGGATAGAGTTCTTTGGGTGATGTGAAGTGTTGGGTTTGCGCCAGATATAGTGTTTTCTTTGATTCACGAAAGTAAAATTTTAGTCTCATCAGACCAGAGCACCTTACTTCATACATTTTGGGAGTCTCCCACATGCCTTTTCGCAAACTCAAACTGAATGTAATGGCTTTCTTCTGGCCACTCTGCCATAAAGCCCAACTCTATGGAGCGTACGGCTTATTGTCGTCCTATGTACAGATACACAAGTCTCTACTGTTGAACTCTGCAGCTCCTCCAGGGTTACCTTAGGTCTCTGTGCTGCCTCTCTGATTAATGCCCTCCTTGCCTGGTCTGTGAGTTTTGGTGGGCGGCCGTCTCTTGGCAGGTTTGCTGTTTTGCCACGTTCTTTCCATTTGGTTATGATAGATTTTATGGTTCTCCTGGGGATCATCAAAGATTTGGATATTTTTTATAACCTAACCCTGACTTGTACTTCTCAACAACATTGTCCCTTACTTGTTTGGAGAGTTCCTTGGTCGTCATGGCAGTGTTTGGTTAGTGGTGCCTCTTGCTTAGGTGCTGCAGCCTCTGGGGCCTTTCAGAAAAGGTGTGTATAGGTAATGACATCATTTCCCTGATTATGTGACTTCTGAAGGTGATTGGCTGCACCAGAGCTTTTCATGGGCTTAATAACAAAGGGGGTGAATACATACGCACATGCCAATTTCCTGTTTTCTATTTCTAAAAAATAGTTTTATGTATATATTTTTCTCATTTCACTTCACCAACTTAGACTATTGTGTTCTGATCCATCACATACAATTCAGATTAAGAAAACATTGAACTTAAGGCTGTAATGTAACACAATAGGTTAAAATGTCAAGGAGGGTGAATACTTTTGCAAGGCACTGCAATTAAAATAGGTAATGTACGGAACAAGTAGAGTAGTCTAGACAGAATATTAATTTTAACAGCATTAATTTGTCTGGTCTATGAAATATGGTGTTTAGACCACGTGCATAGATCAGCTGTTAGTGATTTAAATATTGTAAGGTAGTTGGCTCTATATAGGTTTGCTTGCCTTGATGTAATATTTATTCCAAGGTACTTAATGTATGACTTAGGCCAAGAAAAATTATAATTGTCATGGGGAAACTCCGTTTCAGAGGGTTAGAGTTGGAGAGCTAGGGCTTCATTTTTTTCCAAATTCCCTCTCAAGCCTGAGAATTGGCTGTATGTTCGTAGAATATGCATTAATGCTGGGGCAGAGGGAACTGGATCTTCTCGATGTCTAGTGCCAGGAGACAAGTAGGAGTATTAGATTGTTGTTCTATATACATGACATGTATGATTCTTCTGATGTCTCCTGTCTGCCAGGAACGGGACTAACCCTACTGAACTAACTTGGGATGGGATATCCTATCTGCCATTATCTTTGCTAGAAGGTTGATATCACCATTAAGTAATGAGATTGGCCTATACATTTAACCTCAAGGGCTCTCTGCCTTCTTTAGTGAAAAATTCAATTTTGGCCGAGTTGAATTCTGGGGGAACCAGATGACCTTCTAGTATCCAGATGAATAAGACTGCCAAGTGTGGGGCAAGGAGGTCAGCAAATATTTTATGATACAGGTTAGTGAAGCCATCCAGTCTGGGTGATTTACCAAGTTTTGCTTTAATAACTTCCTTAACGTTTCCTATTGTGATTTTAGAATTAAGAAATTCTAGTTCCTCTTCAGCTAAGGAGGGGAGGTCACAGGATTCCAGAAAACAGTTCATATTGGCCTTATTTCTTTGTCCATATGAAGAGGATTTAATTTGGACTAGCATAAATTAGGCCTGTTGTTGTTTTTATCTGATTTTTGATTGGGGGAATTTGGATCTTAATTTCTTAGCTAGAAGGGAGTCTGGCTTGTTGACTTTGGTAAAGAACTTGTGATTGGGTCTTCTTAAAGCCTTTTCAGTTCGGTCAGATAAAACACGATCTAGTTCCTGTCTAATTTTTTTAATTTTTGGGTGAGGTGTCTTTGGTTTATTTTCTCTAATTCACTAACTTCCTTGTTAAGTTTTTCTTCTTGTAGTTTTTGCCTTCTTTTGTAAGATGCGGTTAGTTTTATGCAAGTGCCCCTAATGTATGCTTTATGGGAGGCCCATACCAATCTCTGTTTCTTGATTTATATTAGTCTTGAAGAAAAAGTCGACATCTTGAGCAATTCGTGGAGAGGTGGGTTGATTAGGACCATCTCATTGATCCTTTATAAGGGGAGGTGGCGGGAATTCGGTACTAGTTTTAGAACTATTCTTACAGGTGGTCAGACCAAGAGCACGGATACATCTAGTGTGGGCAATTAAAGAAGAATCAATCAGAAAGGAGTCTATTTTTAATGAGACTGATTTTTAATGAAATTCAGAGCCCATAGTTGAATTATACCCATCCCTTAAGTTTATACCTATTTTCTGTTTTTTTATATATATTTTTAATGTAACTCCCCCCTTCCATACTCATACTCCATGTAAAAAGCTGATAGGGACAATTGTAAACCACAGCTCTGCATAGCATGTACCAGTATCCCTAACTCAAATGCATGCAACTTCTTTAGAACTGGATGTATTTATAACTTACTTACATGGTATATGTTTTTTGAGAGATCTTTTTGCATGTGTTGAACTTAATTAAAAAACATATATGTCCTCGATTTATGCGTTTACAGACAGGTGTACAGACAATTGAGAAATGACGGTGTTGCTGATCTACACTTTCTCTTGGGGAATATGTTTTTAGAAACATAGTAGAAAAATACAGCTATAACTTGTTTAACGCTGTAGATAGGTTCCAGGTAACAGGAGTGTTAAGCGAAACAGCTCTAAATGGGGCAGTTTACCATTTTATTGAGATTTAAACTTTTTTTGGTTTTATATGAACTTCAAAGAAACAGCACTAACACAAACTGAACATTAACAGAAATATAAACTTTAAATTGTTACTGTTAAAGCTTCTAGGTCATCCTGGATTCTGTTTTCTTTGGAGAGAAAAAACTGTGTTATAGCGAATCAGAGACTGAAAAGGGGTCCAGGTGGAAAAAACAGCATTATAGCGGGCAAGTGCTATAGAAAATCAGAGCGTAAAAAGGGATCTGGCAAGCAAAAACAGCATTATAGCAGGGTATAGCATTAAAAGGGGTCTGGCAGGAAAAACAGCTCTATAGTGAATCAGCTCTAAACAGGGTAGCTTTAAGCGCAGTATAGCTGTAATTCTCATGAGTTTTTTTGGATAGTTCCATTGCTTCTAGTGGGAAGAGGAGGGGGCATAAGGGCAAGAAAGAAGCAGAGTAGAGAGAAATAAAGACTGGACAAATATATACAATGTGACTATAACTGTATAGATTGAAGAAATGTGAAACATTAAAGGAATATGAAAGTTTCCTGGGTTTCAAATGTTTCCTAAAAACTGCCACTGATTAGTAGAAAAGTTTGTATTATATTGAAAAGTTGAATGTAATTACATGTTGGGTACTGCTATCTGGATTTGTACACCCCTAGGGGGTTACATAACAGTGGGTACAGGTTGCACAGCATCTGGGTACAGTTTGTGACTTCCAGGAGGAAGTGCTGCCAGTCACATGGTTGCTGGGGTCAAAACTTATTTATCTTTGCCTGTCTCCTTCTGGGAAATGTAAATACCAGCAGCAGTTATACAGAACATACAACTGAAGGTGTAATCTACTGTGAATGTGCTGCACAGATTGGCACATGTTAGAAATACTATATATTTTCATAGGAGTCTGACTACATATCCAGAACTGCTTTGCAGCACAGACAGCAACCCCAAATGTTTGAGCCTCTGCTTTCCCCTGATTGGCCAAAACAATTTTTCAAATGATTGCTAATTTAGCCTGGGTTTGGAGAGGATGGTCCTCTCTGATAGTGATAGTATGTACATCATGTAATTTGGCATACAATTTAGTCACAGCATATGATGCCTATATTTCAGGGACCATATAAGTGTCTTAAACACTGAATATCTAAAGTTATGTAGGGATAGAAGAACACTTATAGTCCCTATATATAAGGACCACTAATACAAAATTAAACTTTATTTAAATGGTACAACAATGGCGTGATATAATTGCCAAAACTTAAATTAAGAAGTGGTCTGAAAAAAGAACATAGACCACTATCATTCTCCTACAGGGGAATGTATTGATGCAAGGAATATTTTTTTTTTAAATATGCTGGTTATAATACTGGTCCCAGTGTATTTTAGACTATTCCACTAATAATGCCTTGTACACAATGGAATTATATACTGAACTTACATAAGTAGGGGTAAATTCCCTTGTACTTATATCTATGTCTTCATTATAGTGCTTGTTCATAAGCCTCTATTATACTGGGAAACAAAACACACCAGTCTTAAATATATCTAGGTTCAAGTTTTGCCTTACCTTATTCCTTCATTAACCTGCTATATATAACTAAATGAGACTGTGAGAGAATTTCCCCCACTTCTGGTCAGATCACGAGCAGTAAACCTAATCTATACACTGGTCTGTATGTTGCCCAGTAAGTATATGCCATAAACAAGGCATTAATATATCTGATCTATCCTCCTCTCACCCTGTCTCGTTGTTCCACTGAAGGTCCGGATGGTGTGTGACGTCACTAAGACACAACGCCCACTAAAATGACGGTCCTACGCAGCATTTGGCACTCCTGCTTCTACGGGAGCTGACACGGGGGTGCAGAGGGGAAGGTGTTTTATAGTGTGTGTTTATCAGTCTGTGCATCGGGTTAACTATTTGTTAGCCACATAGGTGTATGTTTATAGTCAAAACAGATTAATGTGTGTCACAGTTAAGTTAATCCCTTCTGCCTGTCCCTTCTTATCTTTGATATCTTTATTACATACTGAATTGTAGTGTCTAAAATTATGTATTCATACTTCTATTGCCTTAAATGACTAGTCCATGATTATTATATAAGAGTATAGTGTGTGTATATATATATATATATATATATATATATATATATATATATATATAAAACCGTATTTATCGGCGTATAACACGCACTTTTTCTCCCTGAAAATAGGGAGCAAATGATAGGTGCGTGTTAT
Source organism: Discoglossus pictus (assembly GCA_027410445.1). Lineage (NCBI taxonomy): Eukaryota > Metazoa > Chordata > Amphibia > Anura > Alytidae > Discoglossus > Discoglossus pictus. The sequence goes on along the minus strand of CM050163.1, from coordinate 458,500,656 downwards.
ACGCCGAGATTCCCTCCCCCCTCCTCATTCTAAACCACCCTCCGCATTCTAACCCCCCTCCTCATTCTAAACCCTCCCCCTCCTCAACCTAAACCCCCCTCCTCAATCTAAACCCCCCTAAATACCTCCCCCTCACTTACCGGTAAGTGAGGGGGAGGTATTTAGGGGGGTTTAGGTTGAGGAGGGGGGTTTAGGTTGAGGAGGGGGGTTTAGGTTGAGGAGGGGGGTTTAGGTTGAGGAGGGGGGTTTAGGTTGAGGAGGGGGGTTTAGGTTGAGGATAGGTGGGGTTGAGTTGAGGAAGGAGGATGAGGATGGGGCGGTTGAGGAATGAGGATGGGGCGGTTGAGGGGGTTTGAGGATGGGGGGGTTGAGGGGGTTTGAGGATGGGGGGGTTGAGGAGGGAGGTTGAGGATGGGGGTGTTGAGGAGGGGGGGGGTTGAGGGGGTTTGAGGATGGGGGGGTTGAGGAGGGGGGTTGAGGATGGGGGGGTTGAGGAAGGAGGATGAGGATGGGGGGGTTGAGGAAGAAGGATTTGAGGAGGGGGTTTGAGGATATGGAGGTTGAGGATGGGGGGGTTGAGGATGGGGGGGTTGACTATGAGGAGGGGGGTTGACTATGAGGAGGGGGGATGAGGATGAGGAGGGGGGATGAGGATGGGGGGTTTGAGGAGGGAGGTTGAGGATTTTGCTTCAAAGTTCTTTATTTGAAAAAACATTTTCCCTGAAATTTCCTTCTTAAAATGAGGTGCGTGTTATACACCGGTGCGTGTTATATGCCGATAAATACGGTAATCTTTCTCTGCATCACCCTACTTTGCTATATATGATATAGGGGGATATTTCATTATTTACACCTATATGAATAAATCTAGCATGTTATTATCCGCTCTGATTTATTGGTGTAAATAGAATTATACAACTTATTTTTAATTTGATGTTTCATAACCAAATTCTATATCTTAAATTGATATATGTCCTTTGACAACACAATCTTAGTCATTCTTTTGTATTATAATTATATCCCATATCATCAAAATGAATATCAAAATTGACCCATTCTTCCTCTTTGATTACAAAAATACAGTGACGTTAATTTTATCATTGAGCCCTTTAGGACTCATTGTGTCCAATAGTACAATCCATTTGGTCTCCCTTCTCAGAAGTTCTTCTTTTAAGTTACCTGTTCTGATCCCTAAGGATGTAACATTTTACTTTAGGTTTTGATTCATGATATGCCAGAATGTGCTGTGCCACAGATGTTAATTTTTAGTGAATTCTTAATGTTACTAACGTGTTCACCTAATCGCCTTCTGATTTCACGGGTAGTGATCCCAACGTACTTTTTTGGGCATTCACATTACAGACCGTATATTACTCCAGTTGTGGTACAGTTGTAAAAACCTCTTATCACGTGTGTATTGCCTGTCCTGAATCTTTGTAATTTTAGTCATATATGGGCAGAACTTACATTTACCACATGGATATGTTCCTATCGTTAGGCTATTTTTGGTCTTGGGTCTTAGAAAGTGGCTTTTCACAAGTTAGTCCTTGAGCGTAGAGCTCCTCCGCCAAGTGATAGTATGTGCATCATGGTGTATAAAATACATAAATCACTATATAGCAAATGCTGGGGGAGGAAACTGCAACATCTTACAATCATATAAATCCAAAAACATGGTTATCCTGTGAGCGCAGTTCCATTTTGGCAAAAAAGTAACCTAAAATATTGTATTTTTAATTTGTTATAATATGTTAGTTTCTGATTTCATTCCCTTGCTTGATTTATCTAAATTGGTAGATGTTTTTTAAAAATCACTTGCACATGTGGCCAGTCCCTCTGATCATAGCCTATGACTCCCTCTGATTTTAGGCTGTTAGTTTTACATGGTATGCCTTGTATACACTAGATGGCAGTAAAGGCCCAGTTTTTTTGCTAACTAATTATACATTCATTTGCCAATATTAATTGTGCTTTGTGAAGCCAAATGTTTTTCAACTCCTGACATTTTCCAAGTTTGAGTGAGTTATGGTTTGGACTGAAACGTGGTGCACAAAATGTCTGATTAGTGTCTGATTACAGCATGGCTTATTGGCAGTTTTTTACAGATTTTCCCCTCAGAAAAATATGGGGAGGGTCACCCATGTCTGCCAGCAAGTGCAGTAGCACCCAGTTTCTGCTTGAGGGGAGGAAATACATACAGAGTTCCCAAATACTTTGCGTTTTCAGTGAATACAAGTGTTTTGAATTGGTCTGCTTTATATTAACAGCAATATTACTCTGTCAATGTGGCAAACAATTACCACATCTCACAGTGAGTGCTTTGTAAGTAGTGTTTATATTGTTGTCAGTTTGCTTTAATATAAATCAGTGTTGAATTGAATATTATTAAAATGTGTCTTAGCACACTAACTTACATTGAAGTTTGCTATTCAGTCCTTGGGTGTTGTAATGCTGGACATTATTCTCAGCCTTTTTCAACTTGATACAATCAATATGATTATGTGCAACTCCATCAGGGAGTAATTATCGGTGATTATTCTCAAACACAAGGATTGGTAAAAAAGTTAGAAGCCAGATGAAAATTTATGAGCAAATAAAAAACCCTACTTTTCTGCAGCTCTCCTGGCAAGAAATATTACTTTTAGACTTTACAATTCAGACAAAAATGCCTGGGAAATCTGTATTCGTAGAAATAAATTAAATCTCTATAAAACCAATAGCATTTCACTAATACTATATATAGTTATGGTAGTTACGAATTGTCTGTCACGCCATGTTTAAAAATTATGGGCTTGCGCATACGCAATGAGCGCTGAAGGCACCTCTTTGAAATGACTGAGGCTGCAATGAGCGCCGAAGGCACTCATCGCAAGGCCTGCAAGACTTACAAAAAGGCTGGCAAAGGCGCTAATTTCCAGGCACACAATGAGCGCGAGGCACACAAAACTTTGAAAAAAAGACAACTTTAACGGCTGCCATTTTTTTCAAGCACGTAATTCGGAAGCCGTCGGAAGACCGCCAAAAGACGCCAATTAATTCAAATATTAACTTACAACCTCACACACAGCACAGGAGGAGAGGCAGGGAAGTACTGTGAGTGAGGTTGAAAGCTAATTTGGGTTTAATTGGTGTTTTTTGGAGATCGGAAATCGGGTAAGCAACAGAAAAAAAATGGCAGCCGCTAACCCGTAATAGTTTCGAAAAAGGCTGAAGGCAGTAAGACTCATTGCGAGGTCCGCAAGACTTTGAAAAAATTATCAATAGGTGCTCACCGCGAGGCATGCAAGACTTGAGAAGGGAGAGAGAGGAGAAAGACACAGGAGGGAGAGAGGGGAAAAGCGATACAGGAGGGAAAAAACACAGGGCCAAAGGCGCTCAGCGCGAGGCACAAAAGTTGCTGTTTGGACAGCGCATGAAATAAGGGGTGAAGCGGGGGAGAGGATCGCAATGAGCTCCAGGTATAGCTCACAGCTTCATTGAGGTACCAATCCAGAAGGGGCGCTAATAAAGGAACACAGACTTCTAAATGTATGCACCAGCTGACATCTCAGCCCATTTGTTCTAATTATGCCACATTTTGAAGCTGTATGATGAAACTGTGTATGGGTAATAGAAAAATCTGTGCACTGTAAATCATTCCATCTCTATTGATATAACCAAAGCATATATGTAACAATAATTTAATGACAATATTATGCGCCTCTCACCTCCTTCCTCTTCTGCCTGCTGTTCCTGTCATATCTATCCCTACTCACTGCAGTCTGTGGGAGACTCCATAAGACTTCTTAGCTTTTACTGAGCTTTTCTTCAGCCCCAAGCTGAGCAGATCATCTCTTCACTGCATACTAATCTCATCTCTTTCATATCTTCCCTCCCCTCAAATTCTCAGGCTGAAGGAGGCATATGGATGCAAACCGGTGATTGATACGTTTATTTTGTCTTAACCTTACTACCTTAAGTGCCAGCTACATGTCAACTTGGAGCCTGGCATTGTCAAGACCTGCTCTAAGATAAACATTAGAACAGTATCAGGTTCATTGTCAGTCAAAAATGTCAATTTTACTACAATAGAATGCGGTTTTAAGTAATATGACTGCTAAAGTTCCTATTGTCTGCTAGTTTTAAATTCTATATAACCTAACTGTAATTAAACTGCATGTATGTATCTTGAATAGATGCATTTTCTAGTAGCCAGGGAGTGAGAATTGTTGTTGCTTAGTCGTTCAGTCGTGCCGGACTCTCCATGACTCTCTGGACTGCAGCACGCCAGGTACATTTCTGTCACTACCCCTCTGATCTCCATTCAGGTCATGTTCATTGCTTCAGTGACCTGACCTATCCGTCCCCTTTTTCTTGTGCCTTCAATCTTTCACAGCATCAGAATCTTTTCTAGGGAATCAGAGTGAGAATAGCGATAGAAATTATATTTCTAGATGAAAAAAAATGAGCATCCAATAAAGGGTCCAAAATCCAGATCTATGAGGGCAGTAGTGGGTAACAGGTGACTCGGGGCCATGTCATCCTTTTCCTATTCTATGGATTAGGAAAGCATGATCTACCATATTAGCTCCTAGTCTATCTTCTCCCTGGATAACTAGCATACTAGTACTACAATATACTTCCTATTCTCATTAATCCAACTTTATCACTATCACTCAGTGGTGTTCACCTAGTCTCCCATGTTGTATGAGTTCTGCTAGTATCTACAATGGATAGAGTGCATGCCATTTCTCTCTATAGGTAATTAAAATCCATGCAAAAATATGAAAAAAGGTTAATGTTTTAATATATTTAACTTATTTTACTGCATAATACAAAACAGCTCTGTTTTTGTGAGCTCTTAACTTTGTTTTATTTTTTTAATTTTTTTAATTACCACTACTCTTTCTATAAAATATCTTGCATTTTTAAATTGCCACTTTGCTTCCGGTTTGGGATATTTTTACTCAACAAATGAGCAAATATGAAAAGATTCCTTAACTATAGCCCTTGGATTAAAGTACTACACTCCTGTGTGTATATAGGAGTCTTTCCAGCAGCTGTTTCTGAAGCTGCCACATCATCAGTTGTGCTGCAGACAAGAGCAGCATGAGAGAACTGAAAATATTCACTGCTGAAATCTGTATTGTCTGGTTACACAATAGTTGCAATTTTGGGGTATCCATATGCTAAAAAAAAAATGAAATAAAAAGTAATTAAATTATGGAGAACTGTCCGAAATGTTAAGTCTTAGTACATGTGCCCCATATTATAATATAGAAGTTCTCCAAAGCTTAACCTCTTAACACATCTGGAACATTTTTAATGTGTATTGCGGTATAACCAACTTCTTTCATGTTTGTGTATTCTGAATTTATTTTTTGTAAACAAAAAAAATTAAAATGTGCTTTTTATACATCTGTAATATAAATATTGATTAGATCCAACAGAATTTAAATAAACCCTCCACATTTCTAACCATTCTTTTCTTCTGTACTATGACTTTTATTTGAATAAGTAGCGTCAATGAGCCTTGTTTAACACATTTTTTATATATATATATATATATATATATACATATATATATATATATATATACACACTAAAAAGCCTTTAGTTCTATGGATAAAGACTGTAAATGTGGTAATACATTTTTATTTTTTTTAAAAAGCTTGTCTGAAATGTTAATAAGTGATTTTATAGTTGCCAGAAACCATATTGTCACTCAGGCCACAGTGGTTCTGTTTCTATTTAGTGGAATTGTGAGGCGGCTGCCTCGGTCTGTGAGTGACAGCTTGGATTGTGTCAAGTAAAATGAAGAAAGCAATGTTCTGGTCTTAAGACTCTAGCTGTTCTCTGTAGTGAGAAAACAGGTCCCTCTTCCACAGCTCTTAGTCCATGTTCTCCCCACATCTATCCGGTTATTCTATCTTTCCTCTGTCACCCCAACAGGAAATATTAAAAACTGTCTTAAGTTCTACATGCACTTTTTCTCTACAGTAAATCAATTCTAAAATATTTAGAATTGGTTTTGCTGCTCCTGTATGCTAATGTGCGGCTCACGGAGGGGTGTAACTGCCAGATAACATTGCAGGCCTTGGTATTTGAATATGCAACTCTCTACTCCTCGGTGGCTCCAGGATGTGAAAATTCCTAAATTGTATCTGTGGCAAGAAACAGACTAGGGTATCTGTAGAAATAGGGCTGGTGATAGGCAAGAAAATATCCAAAGGAAGACAGGGCCATGGCTGGTAATAGGCAGTAGAAAGCTAATAATCACAATCTGTATCCGAATCCAATGGAGAATATATCATGCCGATATTGCACCCACAGACTAGGGGACCTATTAAATTCGAAGCCCACCGAAGCCCTGCCGTGGTACAGCTGCAAAGTCTTCTGGCTTGAGTTACAGAGCGATTAAATTAGACAAGCCCGTAACATACGTTGCCGAAATCCAAATACGTAAACCATGCTTCTGCACGTCCCATTTGTGGCGTGAATTTTATTAATTAGTCACACTCGTGGTTATGGGTTTAGACGGAGCCAAGGGTAAAAGAGATAGTCATCATTACATCACTAAAACATGGAGGTTACATTTCGATCACCTGCGGTTTCCAGAAATAATGCAATATGAAATATTCAATAAATATAATCTTCTAGTCCATGAGAGTTCTATTATATGTATTAACACATTGATTGCTGGGATTAATATACCACGGAAATTAAGCATAAAATAAATAGTTTTTATTGCTTATTTTTTGGGCTTGAGAATAATGTGCTATTAATAATAATACATTACATCAATTTACCTTTAATTTAAAATAAAGTATTGTGTTTATTCTAGCTTTTACAGTGCTACGGACAGGACTTAAACTGCCTTACGGGTCCTCTCTCTAGTACCCAGAGGATTTTTGGCTCCATTTGCCGTTTACATGTTTGACAGATCAAAGGCTTAGATGCGTCAGAGTTCAGATTTTGACGGCCCGCAGGGTTTTTTCGCCTGTAACCCGCCGGTCGTTTTCAGGTAGCTGAAAGAGGCCAATTTAATAGCCGTAAATCTTGCTGGCACCTTTACGAGCTACTATTTCTAGAATTGTAGCAATTTAATAGGGGCATAGGTCCTTCCTTCAGGAAAGGCATATCTGGACTGACACCAATTTTTTGGTTATAATGCCTACCATTTTCTCAAACTGTGGCCTGCCATTTTTTTTTTTGTTAAGGTTGTTAAAGTAGAGATTTATGACATTACTTGTGGTTATTGGGAAGAAAGCTTACCATGTTTGTTTTTTTCTAATAGTCTTGCATGTTAATTTAAACCTTAGTTTTTTATAACTATAGTGTTAAAAAAAACCTTTGTGCTTTAACATCCTGAGACTTTGATACTTGCTACACTGGAGTAGCAAGACCATTAAACTGACCTGTCCGTTCGAAAGCAACCAATTATCGGAACAGGCATTTCTTTTAATAGCTTGGAGGATGCACGGCTGGCGGACCCCTTTAGAAACACTCACCCTTGCATCTGTTATTTCATAAAACATTTTCCTCTTGTTCCCTTTCTAACACACTGACTTTATTACTCTTTACAAACCCAAGTATTTCTTTGGTTGCATTTCTACCCGAATCATTTACTTCAACTTCCCCCTCCTTCAAAATTGGAACTCTGCAGATGGTAACCTTCATTCACCATGTCATTTTCCTTGTAATCCAGTAAAAAAACATTCCATTCATAACCTTCCTCTTATCTTTGATGTGCCCTCCACTCACATTATGTATGTTTCCTGTTGCTTCTCTGTTCTGCATTTTACTTATTCTAACTTTCACCATATATTTAAACCAGGACTTGACAAATCCTGGGAACCGGGAGACCATGGCTCCCAGAAATGTATTGCTGGCTCCTAACTTTTTAGTTGTTATACATATATGCCTATATAATATACATAACTTGGCTCCTAAAAAAATGTTTGTCTTGATTTAAACCTCATCCACTATCTATTTAAACCTACTGTTGATATGCCTCCCTATCCTCAAATATATATATAGCCATCCTAATGTTTGTCCAATGCCTTTTGCCTCCAGAGTCCTGAAATATTTTCTAGTTTTTCATTACATTATATTTTCAATGCTCTTGGTGGTCACTGTGACAAACAGCCCACTTGGCAGAGAAGCCTGTAATGAAGTGCTGTGGAACAAATAATTGTTTGCAGGGACATATCTAGGAGGCCCATTGTGAACTGACTCAATGTGTGTATTTAGCATCGAAGACCTCTTGTTGGATTTTTAGGTTTGCTGACCTCTCCAGCTTAATTACGTTACCTTTTGTTGCTCTGCACCCAGATTAATTGAATTACAGGGACCTTTTTGTGTTCCAATGTATATAATTTCCTGTTTGTTTCAATAAAGTTCATTACTTCTTTTGAAGATATACAAGAGTGTCAGCTGAGGGATGAGCTTTTTATATCACTTTGCTCCAGACCATCTACTCAGGAATCCTGCATTTAAATTCCAGGACTGCATCTCTGCTCTCCACAGATCCTGATACAAGCCTCCTTCCGGCTGCCCTCATAAAATACAAGTTCTACTACTCTGCACCTTCTAGAGCACGTCCGGTTTCTCATAGGAAAACATTGTTTTTGGCTATGAGTGTTCACTTGCTGCCATCTCTGCACCATTTGGGTGCCTTGTAAAAAGTAAGAGAAGCCTAAGTACCATTATGTTGTCATTGTGTTTCTGCTTCAGCCAAACGACGAGTCAGCCATGCACTCTTTGCAATCTCTTGGAACAGTTCTATTAAAATTTAGTCGGATTCATAATATATTAGAGGCACTGCTTTAATTCCTTCTCAGTTACTCCACAATGAACAATTGACCTATATCTGCACATCTGGCTTGAATAATCTTTATTTTTCTATTGCAGATGTGAGGAATGCTATTTGAATGGGTTGTGTCCAGTCTTCCTTGAATATGAAGGCATCATGGGCTTTGTCAGATTTAATCTGACCTTCAGTGAAGGCTGTATTAAATCAGGCACTGGATCTAGACATAGTTCTTAATGCTTTATGTTGTTTTGTTTTTTTTCCATTTTTGCTTGCTTGGTTTGTTTTGGCTTTCCCAACCTTTTTTTCTGCTTGGGTATGACCGATCATTTAATTCAACCATATCCACCATGAAAGAGAAATACTGTACTCTTTACATTATTCCCATGAGTTATCTTACCATAAGGCTTGACCAGGAAAATAATATATATATTCCCATGATATGATTTTGTTTTTTACCACTGTGAGGACAGACAGATGAGGTAATCCAGATAATTAAATTACGTATTGTAGATTTAGGTATATTGTATTGCAGGACAGCCAGGATGTCAGCTTAGCCATTTATTTTGCTACCTTTAACCTCCTGACTAAAACTTTAGAGGTTTGCTAAGCCATTTCTGTGAGAAGATGTATGATCTCAAATCATTCCTTTGTTCATGGATACAATAACATGTTTATTCTAATGCTAGATCCACAATCTCAAATATGATCCTAATTGGAATTCTCTTTCATTCAAACTTTAAAGATATAGGAGAAGTTTATGAAGTGAACATTTTGTCTATAATTAGCATATTTCAAATCTGCAATACAAATTGGATCAGCTTGCCAGATCATTTGTTTTTCTAGCTTCAGTGAGAGAAATCCTGTTTATTCAGTTGTGGGAATATGAGAATTAGCCAGAATGTTACTAACAATAGTTTATTCCAAGCTTTCTATGCTTCAAATTAATCACTGATTTTTATGGTAAACTATTTCCTGTGCCAGGTATTTGTTAGTGAAGGCTTGACACAAGAGTTATGCCTCCTAAATACAGCAACCAAACAAACAAAGCAAGTCTCAGGGTGTAGTATTCATAAGTGCCATTTATTAAGGATGACAATTTAATTAAAAAGCAGGCCCACCAACAGGACATTGCTCTTAGGATAGGAGTTGGTCATCCAATCTAATGGACATCTCCTTTTTTTTTTCTCCATATGACCTTTACCTAAACTAGTTGTACTGACTTGTGATAACGTATATATTAACAAATGAACATCTTCATACTACTCATCTAACAATAGAACTTCCTCAGGGTGACACTCAAATGTTAATTTGTTGATATTTATAGTATCCCATATTAATACAATGCTCCAAATTGGATTGAATAAAGGTGATCTTGAGACAGATGATAAGATGGCGATTACATTGGAAGACAACCTTTATATCACAGAAGCTATCTCCTGCTGAAAGGCAATTTGTACACACTGTCGCTTTTTTAATTTGTGCAATTATTTTGCATCAACTGTTATTTTTGGAACAGGCATTCAGATTTCCTCAATTAATGGTATCCCCATATACTGCTGGACTCTTAGTTACAAGGACTCAGGATTACGGAAAAAGGCTGTTCTCAGTAATACTACTGGTCATAAAACCACTGACACTAATGAGAATCCCTGGGGATTCCCTCCATTCAGACACGGTGGAGAGAATCTCCTGAGATCCCTTTACCCGCTCACTCCCTTTCTCGCTCAAACCCCATCCCCCTGCCCCAATCACCCCATCAACATAACAAGCGGTCCATTGAGACCCCCATGGCATATAAAATATTAACCCTGTGCAGTGGGGGACCCTAAAAAGAATCCCCCGTTGCACCTATAAGTTAACACTTTGTTTTAATTTTGTAGCATTTTACATAAACGGTATGAACATTTTATAATACATTTTTTTTAATTTTTTATTCCACAAGCATGTTTACATATGTAGTAGAAACGTTGTGATTGCAACATTAATTTTCCTTGAAAGCCTATTACTGGAAAAATAAGATTTTTTTTTTTTTAAATTGCGTTTCTTTAGTTAGGATTTGTCGATCAAACAGATTTTTGAGCCTTGTTGAAAAGAAAATATCTGTATTTAATTAAACAAAGTGTTATTTTAACTTGAAAGATGTTGAAATGCTTTCTAAGTAGGCGAATATTTGACTATCTATGTAATACTTTTGTATGTTTAACGTTTGCAGCTTTAGTTATCCAAGCAAAGAATGTAGACGAAACTTTAGATGTTTTCATGGCAGAAACGAACTTGTGTATAGTGGCTGCGTTAATCTGATTAAGAATTTCACAGGGACTTAATTTTAAAGCATATGTGATCTACATCTAGTGTGTCAAAAATATTGTGTTAATCCATTACATACCATTTATACCTAAACAATACAAATAATGTGTAGTTATTTGAAGTATTCTGCTCTTCCTGATTTCTACTACTCATTCCTATTGCCTGCTTTTTTTCCATGTTTGTCTTCTTATTTTTTAATTAAATGTCAACTAAAATATATTTCGTTTTCATATTTTTCAGTATTTCACACTATTTTTATCATTTAGAATTTTAAGGATTTGATCGACATTTGTGAGTTTATAGAATGTACTCATGTTTCCTCTAATGTGTAGGACATCTGTACTGGTCATCTGAAATTCATCACCTATATTGAGTCTACAGTTTTCCAAATCAATGTAAAAACTTTACAATACAACGATTTACAGTGTTCGGTATGAGTCTTGATTTTTGTTGTTTTTTGGTCATGACGTATTAAAAGCTAATGGTAAGGGAACAATATCCATTCATGATCAGCATGGGAAACAATATGGGAAACATTTTAGCAAATATGATTATGGAATTAAACATATTAAAAAAATACTATAAAACCGTCCCATAGACATGCACTGAGTAGTGTGTATTTAGCTCTTATTTCTGCCAGTTCAACTGTGCATTGAGTATCTCGTTAACATCTCTGCTAATTGTGAGGAAAAGACCCTGAATATGATCTATGATAGAATGAGACGTGAACATGGCGTTCTCACTTTAAGAGCAGGGATAAATAGCAGCATGTTTTCATTTATTTGCCATAAATGTGTCATTTTAAAGTTTTTAATTTATATGTTATCTAAAATTACTCTGTTTTACATTCCTTCACATATAGTAAATATCTGATAACTTTGCTTCAGTTCCTTATCTCTGATTGCATCACTTTTGCTTCTAATAGGTTGTGAAGATGAGGAAAGATGTGAAGAAGGTCAAAGTTCTCACAATTCGCAAGCTTACTCGTCACATTGCAAAACTGAAATCTAAAAAGTAAGTTCATTTTGTGATGTTTATATATACATAAGTGTATGCAATTCACTGTGAACTTGCTCTTAAAATAGGGCTTGACAAATACCGGGAGCCAGGAAGCCACGGCTCCTAAAGTTTTAATGCTGGCTCCTAACTTTTTAACTTGTTTTAGACGTTCAAATATGAACACAAATGTATTATATATTTACTGTATGGTGACGGCTTTTATCGCTGTTTTGCCCACCATAAATTGATAATAAATGATTGTTTCATCATCCAATCCACTAAACAAGCTAGGAATCCGACCCCACTCTGATGAGAGGCCTTTAACCTTGAAACGGCTATGTGTGGTTAGGTTTCCTAGCTTGTGTATAATCCAACCTTTGCTTTGCTCGTTGCTATGTGATGCAGTGGACATATGCTTAAAGGAAGTCATGTTTAAAATTGTTATGGATTGCAAGAGCAAAACCTTTGTGGGCACATTTGCATGTCCCTGCCAGGGTTCCCAGAATACAGTGTATTATATACACATTTATTTATATATATATATGTGTATTATATACACATTTATTTATATATATATATACACACACACACATTTATATATACTTTTCTGGCTCCTCAGATAAACCTGTCTACCACTGTCTTAAAGGCTCACACAAGTCAATTCTGTAGATCTCCATAACTTGGCTATTACAATTCCCTGATACACCATGATCCACCAGTTAATTAGGAGGTGTTTCTGACTTCTTTGCATAAGCAGTTTGTACAGTTAAGAGTTTCCACGGATGCAGCATGCAAAGGAGAACTATTATAATGTATACACATTGGTATTTGAAATGTATGATAGCAGATGTATGATTTTACTGTACCTTTAATACCAGGAATAACTAGAGGATAATTATACATTTCTGAAAATATTGGCCAAACTTTTCTGTTTAATTGTTTCTGTTGAATATTGAAATATGACCTCATAAAAGAATTGGCATCAAGTAACTACTGTATTAGTTTGATTACTTCTATTTTTATTAAATTATACTAAATTATTTTAATTTTTAAGTAAAGTAGTAGAGAAAAATCAATTATTCCATCTTATTCCAAATTATTATTCAATGCAGGGAGTCTATTTTCTTTTGGCAGCTGATTTGTCTTTTACCCAGCGAACTCATGAGCTAAAACCAAAAAGGTGGATATATAAAATAATTGTATAAAATAGCTGTATAAAACTTTTGGATATTTTCATGTGTAGTTTTTAGTATAGTATATTTTAAGTATATGACACACACGTCCTCTTTATTATGACACTTTGCAATTTAACCTTACCTTTCTTTTTAGGGGAACAGAGGAACTAGTACTTAAGAACCAAAGACGAGCACAAAGACTTTTGGAAGAAATTCATGCAATAAAGGTAACTTTTTATATATATATATATATCATTTCAGTTGATCCAAGTTCTATACTTAGTTTATAGTTCAGTATATATCAGTCTGTCTACAATTACAAATTTGGAGCATTTGAGTTATTTTAATCCAACATTTTTCCATGTTTTTATTATCTTTTTCAACGATCTGGGCATATTTGGCATGTGTGCTCGCCAAGCTAAATGTACATTTGTTCAGGAATTCAAGCACTTCTTTAGGTCTGGAGTATTTGCTGTAACTACTCAGGAAAAGGATGAAAGTTCCTGTTTTTATAGACTGGATGGCAGAGTTGTGTGCTGACATCATTCCTCGTCTGTAGCCAGTCCTTTATTCATTCTTAGGAGATGTGGTCACTATTCTGTTTTCTGCCCAGCACTAAGGAAAATTTGTAGAGTTTGGAATCAAATTGCATAAAGTGAAATTAACATTACATAGTTGTCTGCTGATAAGAACCACTTAGTCTGCCAATTTTTTCTGCATAATGTCAAATTTAAATACGTATAATTCCTGCCTTTATTTTTCCTGTTTTATTTATACATCTTTCTGTTTTATAGGATTCACCCAAAATGCCTTCTGTTTTTTATCTAGATATGTAATCTTTGTTCTTACACTACTTCACAAAACATTTCACATGGTAAATGAAATTCTTCTGACTATTAAGTTGTGGTTGACCAGTGAATTTTCAGATGTAAGAACTAAATGCCATATTTGCATAATAATTAAACAGCAGTTAAAAATATCCAATCTCAAAAAAAGCAATGGCAGAGATTTGATATTGAACAATGTTGTATGCACAAAAATTATTTTATTTTCTCGTTTCTACATGCCTCATTAATGCTTCAGATATGTTTGTGTATCTTCTTGAATCTTTGAATATTGAACCAAAATTACTTGGATCAATCTTGCTGATATTTATTGTATACTCAAAGGTTACTTTGTTTGTCAGATGCAAGACCTGGATTTAAATCTGTTTGGATAATGAAGATCGATCAAGGTCTTTTTTGTTTTCTGATATACAGAAATCTTACCACCCATACTGAAGTCTTTTGTCATTTGTTTCCTGGTTAAGAGGTCAGAATATTCAAAAAGATCCACCATGTACATCTTAATCTCACTTGTGTTTAAATAGTTTTTTTTCTGTAATATTTTGTAAATCGAACTATAACTATTTTTATGTTAATGAAATGTTGTTGGTGTTGAGTCTGACTGTCCATTGACCTTATGGACAGAAAGCAGCACACCAGGCACATCTGTCAGGGACTGCTGCTCTGAGCTCCTTCAATTTTAAGTTCATTGCTTTTAATCAACTCATTTATTCATCTCCACTTCTACGGTCTCCATCTTCACATTCCTTCAATCTTTCCCAGCACCAGGGTATATTAAATATATAGACAAATGATTGATTTTACCCTCATGATCAAATCTTCCAGTGAACAGTTGGACTTGATTTCCTTTAGTATTGATTGATTGCATCTTCTTGCAGTCCAAGGCACTCGAAATTCTTCAGCACCACAATTCAAAGGCGTGAATTATATGGTCACCTTCTTTATGGTCCAGCTCTCACATACATATGTTCATACTGAGAATACTATAGTTTTTTACATCTGCAGAGACCTCTAAACCCAAGAAAATATAATCTGTCACTGCCTCCACTTTCTCCCTATATCTTTGCTAGGAACAGAGAATGCGGTCTGCCATGATCTTCGTCTTTTTAATGCTGAGTAGCAGGCCAGCTTTTCACACTATCCTTTCCCCCTCATTAATAGGCCCTTTAGTTCCTCCTCACTTTTAGTACCAACCTCGTATATGAATTTGTTGATATTTCTCCCAGTGATATTAATTCCAGCTTTGGTTTTATGCAGCCCACCCAACATTATGCATGATATATTTGCTTATATATTCAGTAAATAAGGTGACAATACATAGCCTTATCACACTCCTTTCCAGATCTTGAACCACATGTTGCTATGATCCACACTGTCAAAGGCTTCAGAATAGCCTATAAAGCAGAGATAAATGTTTGTTTGTTTTTCTTGGACTCTCTAGCTTTTTCGGTTATCCAGTGGACACTTGTAATTTGATCTCTTGTGCCTCTGTGAATCTCTGTATACACATCTGGTATTTCTTGGTACATATATTGTTGGAGCTGAGCTTGCAGGATCTTAAGCATTACCTTGCTGACATGTGAAATTAGTGCACATTTTTGATAATTGCATTACTCCTTGGCACTTCCTTTTTTTTGTATTGAAATGTAGACTACCCTTTTCTAGTCCACTGACCACTGCTGGGTTATCCAAATGTCTTGGCATAATGTGAACAACAGCAGCATCCCAGCATCCTCTTGTAGGATTTTGAACAGTTCAGCTGGGATTACATCAATTCTGCAGCCTTGTTATCAGCAAGGTTTCCTAGGACCCATCTCCCTTCACTCTCCAAGATGTCGGTTTCCAGCTAATTGGACAAACTACTGAGGTTAACAATGCCATTAAGCTCCTTCCTATATAGATCTCCTGTGTATTCCAGCTATCTCTTTAACTAATCTGCTTCTGTTAAGTCCCTACCATTTTTGGCTTTTATCACACCCACTTCTACATGAGAGGTTCCCTTGAGATGCCCTATTTTCTTGAAGAGATCTCTTACCCATTCTGTTAACTTCTTCTATCTCTTTACATCGTTCATTATCGTTATCTATTTACACATCCACACTACAACCAAGTGAAAACTCAACTCTAAAACATTCTGAAAATGAATATTACAAAGGTAAAATGCTTTATTTGAATAAGTGAACACACCAAGCTATAACCAATTACCTTACAGATTGCACAACAAACTAATGGGCTTTCACATGTGGTGAATTGTGATGATATTGATTATAAAAAGTGACTGTTTCTAGAAGACTCCACTGTTTGGAAGTGCATTTCAAGGCAAAGAGTTACTATATAAGGAAAGGTACTTTGAAAAGATTTTTGTGCAAGTTGTGGAAAGTCACAAGTAAGGGGATGGGTATAAAAATAAATATACCATGGAACCCCATCAAGAGCATCACTTAGCAGTGGAATGTGTACGGCCCCATCCAGACCTTGCCTAGATAATTTCTTCACTCTTAATTGGATGACCTAACAAGAAAAGAACGGACCAGAGAGGCTACCAAAAGATGCTGTAATTATTTGAGAACAAAAGCAATTTTTTCGGCCAGAATGCAAAACTGTACATCTGTTGAAAATTCAGTACCATCCAAAAAGTGTGCAGTAAAGCACGGTTGTGGCAGCATCCGGTTTCAGGGTTGTTTTTCTTCAGCTTTGTCTGGGGCACTTTAAAGTATAGAAGGGAAGATGGATGGTGCAAAATACATGCATATTATAGATGGAAATCTGCAGCCCTCAGCCAGGAAGATGAAAATCGGGAGATGGTTCACCTTTCAACATGAGAATGACCCAAACCACCAAATTAATAGTACAGTGCCTGACGGACTGGAAGGTGGGTGTTCTTGAGTGTGTCTGTCACTGCTCTGCACTAAAACTTTGGATTGACTTGAAGAGAGAAGTCCATCAACAATATAAGAACGTGTGAAACAACCTCCCTAGGTGGGAGAGATGTATCAAAACAGACTCAAGCCTAGAATTCAAGCAAAAGATGGTTCCACCAAGAACTTACTCTGGGAGGGGGCAGTGAGAGGTTCTCTCTCAGTTTATTCTACTCTTTATTAATTTTCATTTTTTTCCAGAAATGTCTCTTTCACTGAAACTGTACATTTTGTAAGGTGGTGATTTTCTGCACCCACTGTACGTAATTGCATACATGATTCTTGATCTATATGAGATCATGCAGATATGTGTATGATTGCTTTTGCAATGATGCATGCATATGAGAGCATATTGAGAGTGAAAAAAAGATGTTTTCTGAAACAATAGAGGCTATGTACTAGTTTAGCAGCATGACTTCTGTTATTCTCAAGAGTCCACAAAGTGCAGAACAGAGTCAGGAAGCTGCCAGTGTTTGAAGCTTCATTTGTTGGTTTTCTTACTGTTGCAAGTAACATTTCTATTTGTTCTCATATAGCCATATACTTCTGGCTTTTACGTGTTTATCTCAAACACAAAAATATTACATACAGGCGTACCCTGTTTAGCGCGCTATATGCGTTCCTGCATGCAGGATCGCTATCCGATAACCACGCTAAACAGGGCGTTTTATCGGCATATCGATGTTTGCGGTCTTGCCCTGGAAACAGCACTATAGCAAATCAGCGCAGCACAGGGTTGCCTTGTGCGGCTTATTACTGTATATTGATCATATATGTGCTACAAAAGTAAAGCAAAAGGCAACAGAGAAAAGTACAAATACTGGAAAGGCATGCAAATGGGTGACCTTGCTGCCTAAACTTACTGGAGTTAAATCCTCAACAGATAAACAACTAAAACAAACTTCTCAAAAGGAAATGCACAATGTACTCAGAAAGCTCACAATTATATAAACATCCCCTAACTGTAATTGGTGCTTATAGCTATTTGGAACCTCAAACAATACACCACTTTTCCTTTAGTGCTCAACAAACTACAGATAGTAATCAGTAAAGTGACCGTACCAAATGCTGTAATGTGTACCTCACATTCTGTTCTTCAAGGCTCAAGTATCCAATGTACAATTCTCACTAGGACATGATCAAATCCATATTTTGCTAAAAACTATGATTTCATAGGTTTTGTGTTTAAGGAATTTATTTTTTTACTTTTCTATGCCTGAAGCGCAGTGCTATTGTAGATTTAAGGGGCTTTGTCACCCCACAATCAAATTTGTTTTTTAGGCTGAAAAACTGGCTATGCATTGTTGTAGCCATTTGTTTTTCTAATGTGTATCCCTCCTGAGAACTTCTGTTGTTTTATGTTGCATTTTTGTATGTATATTAGTGACTCTTAAATGCAAATTGGTTGCTTTGATATGCTAATTAGATCAGTCTGCTTGTCTGTCTCTGTGGTGTGCAAAACAATGACCCTCCATGTTGTCATTAAGCTAGAACCACTGCCCCACCCTTAACAAGTACTCTGAGCAGCAAAAAAGAAATGCTTACTAGCACCAAATATATAATATTGAAACCAACTTTTGTTGATGTGACAGTGTGTCTTTAAAGGTCAACAGCCTTCCTATATTTAAAATATACACCTTTGAATAACTACACTTAATAATTACTTCAATATTTAGGAAATTGACAAATGCAACCACTATTTTTCTTTTCTGACGAGCAGATATGTTGCAGTGGAAACCTGCATTTTGATTTCCACTAATCTACTTCTCTGTGAGGGTAGACCGGGTCTCCAAAATCCGCTTCCACTGCTAAAAGTATAAATAATATTTTTTATAGTTGGATCCAAAACGAACAATGTAAATGTTTTTGCATTTTTTTGATGTATTAAATATGCAACATCTAAAACTTCAGCACTGTCTCCTGCTCTGTTTTGTTACATTTGTGGGACACATATTGACCACTGGTTTCAAGCCAGAAGAACATTTTGTTTATGGAGAATTATCCATGGAGCATATTACACAATTGTGGTTTGGCAGACACTATGGCTGATGACTGTTATTTCAGTGTGTGATCCGCACAGTAGAGGGATAGCGGCTGAGGGTATTTATGTTTTGAGCAGATTTACTTAAAAAATGCACCTTTTTATCGGGATCTTGAGAGCCAGAGCTTCCAAGTACAAAAGTAATCGGTTGCAGAAGTCTTTCTAGTTGTGGAAAAGCAGATTTATATGTTTTGGATTTCTCAGACTTCTTAAAGCCAGATATTTTAGTCTTATTTTTTGCTTCCACATAAAGTTTAATAGAATACTGTGATTGTTTTTTGTTCATCAATATCAAAAGCAGAAACCTGTGAAAATAATTATATTGTTTTATACCGTTAAAGAACCACATTACTGCCCTAACACTAGGAGCAATATGAGATTTGTAATATGAATATAACAGGAGGGAGAGCGAGTCGGAGGAGAGAGGGGAGAGCGAGTCGGAGGAGAGAGGGGAGAGCGAGTCGGAGGAGAGAGGGGAGAGCGAGTCGGAGGAGAGAGGGGAGAGCGAGTCGGAGGAGAGAGGGGAGAGCGAGTCGGAGGAGAGAGGGGAGAGCGAGTCGGAGGAGAGAGGGGAGAGCGAGTCGGAGGAGAGAGGGGAGAGCGAGTCGGAGGAGAGAGGGGAGAGCGAGTCGGAGGAGAGAGGGGAGAGCGAGTCGGAGGAGAGAGGGGAGAGCGAGTCGGAGGAGAGAGGGGAGAGCGAGTCGGAGGAGAGAGGGGAGAGCGAGTCGGAGGGGAGAGGGGAGAGCGAGTCGGAGGAGAGAGGGGAGAGCGAGTCGGAGGAGAGAGGGGAGAGCGAGTCGGAGGAGAGAGGGGAGAGCGAGTCGGAGGAGAGAGGGGAGAGCGAGTCGGAGGAGAGAGGGGAGAGCGAGTCGGAGGAGAGAGGGGAGAGCGAGTCGGAGGAGAGAGGGGAGAGCGAGTCGGAGGAGAGAGGGGAGAGCGAGTCGGAGGAGAGAGGGGAGAGCGAGTCGGAGGAGAGAGGGGAGAGCGAGTCGGAGGAGAGAGGGGAGAGCGAGTCGGAGGAGAGAGGGGAGAGCGAGTCGGAGGAGAGAGGGGAGAGCGAGTCGGAGGAGAGAGGGGAGAGCGAGTCGGAGGAGAGAGGGGAGAGCGAGTCGGAGGAGAGAGGGGAGAGCGAGTCGGAGGAGAGAGGGGAGAGCGAGTCGGAGGAGAGAGGGGAGAGCGAGTCGGAGGAGAGAGGGGAGAGCGAGTCGGAGGAGAGAGGGGAGAGCGAGTCGGAGGAGAGAGGGGAGAGCGAGTCGGAGGAGAGAGGGGAGAGCGAGTCGGAGGAGAGAGGGGAGAGCGAGTCGGAGGAGAGAGGGGAGAGCGAGTCGGAGGAGAGAGGGGAGAGCGAGTCGGAGGAGAGAGGGGAGAGCGAGTCGGAGGGCAGAGGGGAGAGCGAGTCGGAGGAGAGAGGGGAGAGCGAGTCGGAGGAGAGAGGGGAGAGCGAGTCGGAGGAGAGAGGGGAGAGCGAGTCGGAGGAGAGAGGGGAGAGAGGGGAGAGCGAGTCGGAGGAGAGAGGGGAGAGCGAGTCGGAGGGCAGAGGGGAGAGCGAGTCGGAGGGCAGAGGGGAGAGCGAGTCGGAGGAGAGAGGGGAGAGCGAGTCGGAGGAGAGAGGGGAGAGCGAGTCGGAGGAGAGAGGGGAGAGCGAGTCGGAGGAGAGAGGGGAGAGCGAGTCGGAGGAGAGAGGGGAGAGCGAGTCGGAGGAGAGAGGGGAGAGCGAGTCGGTGGAGAGAGGGGAGAGCGAGTCGGAGGAGAGAGGGGAGAGCGAGTCGGAGGAGAGAGGGGAGAGCGAGTCGGAGGAGAGAGGGGAGAGCGAGTCGGAGGAGAGAGGGGAGAGCGAGTCGGAGGGCAGAGGGGAGAGCGAGTCGGAGGGCAGAGGGGAGAGCGAGTCGGAGGGCAGAGGGGAGAGCGAGTCGGAGGGGAGAGCGAGTCGGAGGGGAGAGCGAGTCGGAGGGCAGAGCGAGTCGGAGGGCAGAGCGAGTCGGAGGGCAGAGCGAGTCGGAGGGCAGAGGGAGTCGGAGGGCAGAGGGAGTCGGAGGGCAGAGGGAGTCGGAGGGAGTCAGCCAGAGGCGAGCGAGCCAAAACAGACAATTGACCATAAAATGTGATACCGTCATGTATGACGGGCAAGTTACTAGTATAATAATAAAGAGCAATGTGATTGTGAACTTTTCTACAAAAGCAGTCCATTGTTGAAAGGCCAATCCATTTTCCAAAGTCGCTTTTGTCTGGCACAATATATCAATTCCAGGCCTTTTGCTCCAATCCTCTTTAGTAGACTCAAGTAAAACAATAGGGAAGGGAGCCAAGCAAAACAAGACCTGCTGATATAGTAAAAAAAAAAATCATAAAAGGTAAAGAGCTACTTACAAAATAAATGTCACAAGGTCAGTTGTATAATAGGTTTAATGATAAACCACATAGAGAGGGTTTAAAATACAACATGTTTCGTCTGGATAGGACTTTTTCAGGGATCAAAAAGATATGTAACCATTTACAGATAAAGTGGGGGAAAGATGAGATAATTGATGCTGGACCAAAGTGTGTTGAAGTTCACTGATGGACATGTATGTGTGTGTTTTTATCAAACTTATAAAATTTGTCAAACCTAAGAATGAATGTTTATTATACCATAGGAGGAGTTCAAAAGGCCAAATTATTTTCAACAGTGAACTCCCAAATATAATAGTTGTCAAACTACAAAATGTTGTCACGCTTTGCAAGCTCGCAAGAACAGTTTGGGCCGGATTTGCGGAAGTTGGAGGCTCCAACGTCGGTTGCAATGAGCCAATGGCTCATTGCAGGCCGCAAATGCGGATGTGGAGGCTCTACGGCGCCTCACAAGCGATTACAAACACCCACAGAAGTGGGACTTTGACAAAAAAATCCAAACACGCAATGACTAAAATACGGACTTACACAAAAAAATACGAGCCGCGGGACTTAGAAAAAAAACATTAAGAACTCGCAAAAATACGACCTTAACGTCTGAACTGCGAACAGCGGAAAACATTAAAAAAACAAATACACACAAAAATGAAATGAAAAGCTTACCCCACAGCAAGGGGGATAGATACCCAGGACATCTGGAAGCGAGATTACACCTCAGTTTAAGTCCAATTTACCGAGTTTAGACACTCGAAAATCCCCAAAGCAAGAGAAAAAATGGCCACTGCAAAAAACGAAAACAAGGCTACACGACCCCTAAAGCGGCAAAACACCACCAAGCACGTACAACTTTTACAAAAAGCCGTACAAGATACACTATAAGCAAGGACACTAAATCGTCCACACCCGCGTACCACATACACATTCGCCGCCATTTTACAACACTAACTTACAGAATGTGGAAGTACACAGCTACACTAACGGCTTCCCCTTGCGCACGCAGCCTATTTACACTGCACACATTGCTGGCACTTACATCTCAGCTCAACAACAGTGCAAATCTACATTGTATGATGCAGGAACATCAAAACAGATTGTTAGCTCTTCAGCACATTGCTTGCTGCATATATTAATTACAAATAGGTAAAGTATATTAATTTATGATTTCATTAATTATCATGAAAAACTACATATACACAATAAAAACCCCAAAAAACACCACATTATCGCAATAAACCCCTTCACCGCGTGCCTCACAAGGAGCACCAACGGTGCTCATAGGACACAAACTACACCAAGGGACAGCCTTGCAATAAGCGCAAAAAGGAGATCAGCGCGCACCTTACAATGACAGCAAAAGCGCCTCTGATAACAAAAAATACACCAACCGAGAAGCTCGCAATGAGCGCCGAAGAATCTCAATCGACCAAAACACTTACTGTCTGTGGCAAACAGCTTGCCTTACAATTGTATTGCCCCATCATTTATAAAGAAACTATTATATGCCATTGAAGCACTTTGCCTACGATTGTTAACAAATTATTTTTATTAAATATTTAGCATGTTTAGGTGGAATGGGAGAAGTACATTTGGTTCTGTTGATTTGCACGGAATGATTCTAGATTATTATTTATCTATTACATATGTTCTCAGAGAAAATGTTCGGAAATCTGTAGTAAAATATGATCTTATTTCCTAACGTAATGGAAGTTTTAAGGGATATCTGGACACTTTTGTGTCTGACCTTTAATTTATAGAATGTCAAGAAGCCAGATGATGTCCTGTTTCACCCATGTACTTACACAGACACTGCAGAGATAATTAAAGACGGTCATTCTTTTTTTTACCATATGTTAGAATTTGTGGCTTGTAATAGCAGATGGGGAGAAATCTCCCATTTGCTTAGAGATGGAAATAAACCTCATAAAGGTAGTATTTATTTACTGTTGTTTATAATCTTACTGCAAATGGCTTGATGTCATTTTTTATTTTTAGTGGATACATTTCCCTCAAGGCTGAATTCCTAGAATTCATATGGTAGCCTAACATCTTGCATACTGCACATTGCAATACACAGGGATTTTTCTTTTCAAAACCCTGCTGAGCTGTAAAAGCTGCATTAGTCCAAGAAAATCCAGTAAAAGTGGCCCCATGTGTATTAATGTTTTGACAGATATTTGTAAAAATGTAAAACTCTGCTGTATTAGAGTGGAAAATAAACTGAACTGCCTTACACCTCCATTTCTATTACATAAACTTTATGATTGACACTTGCAAATTGTTTAAATATTTATTGATTCCAGGCAATATAGTGAAATATATATATTTTTTAAATTCTCACAGAATAAGTCTTGCGTTTGTCTGGATCTACTGCCTCGTACAGTGAATCTAAATGTATTAATGTTTAGCTTATTTTTTTTGTGGGGGGATAGTCTCCAAACTATTCATTGAGAATGTAAAGGTTTGCTCTGTGCCCTCTTTCTTATTTTTTTCATTACATGATATTTACAAAAGTCATTTAATAGCATAAAACCTATATGAGATAAAAAGTTTCCAGCAAATTCATTTTCTTTACAATTACAAATTTTTTGTTTGTTTATAAAATGCCAACATATTCTATTGAGCGAGCTACAGGAGGGAGAGGTGAGGTGAGGCAAGGCAAAGCGAGGAGAATGCTTAAGACAAGCAGAACAAAAGTTACATATTGATACAGGCGTTGAAGGGGCTATTCTCATAAGAGCTTGCAATCCAAATCTTTCACTGTGCTAATAGCCGTTAGTTATTGTATTGGAGGTGTAATCGCACAGGGTGTCTTTCTGATTATACTGGCTAGTTTCTAGCGTAGTGTGGCATAGATCTGTGCAGAAATCGGAAATATTACTGAGGAAGAGAGCATGTGTGACCTGTGAGTTACAGTACAGACAAGATGTGAAACTCTTTTCTGTGACCCTTTAAGGAAAAATTCTGATAAATATAATCAGTGTATTGTGATCTAGACCAGTGGCTGGCTAGCTAACATATATTATATATTATTTATTTATTTTGTCATTTTATATGCGCTTTTCTCAAACCATTCCTCATTTCCCTTAAAGATAAGGTCTCTGTTACTGACTGTTGAATTTTTTATGTGTATAACCTAAAAATATATATTGAAGTAATGTGTTTTATTAACAGGAGGTGAAACCTGATGATGTAACTAAAACTGCTCTTCAAAAAGACATTAATTTTGAGAAAGTATGCAAAAAGGTAGGTGGAATCTTTTTTAAACATTTCTGTATTAAATTTAAAGGAACCCGTTCACCTCAATTTTTGTATAGATTAAAATAGCCATCTTTGGTGAACCATTTACGCTATGCATCATGTCTGTAACCTTATTACACTTTTTTTCTGAGCACACATTAGAATGTTGTAGCTATACAAACGATATCCTGGGATTGACTTACTGTAGATGAGATAGTCTAGAACAATGTATAGTGTTTTTTGTTGTGTTCTTCAAGAAGAATACAGCCATGTTGTTGGAATAACATGGTTCTATAATTTCAGACAGGTACTCTGCAAAAGAACAGCAATGCTTACTGATTCCTTCATTATTTTTATAAAAGGCAAAAGAGTAGGAATGAGCTTATTAACTCATTTAAATTTATTTACCTTTGTATATTCCAGTACTTAAAAATCTACTTTTTTTTTGTTTGTTTTTTTACATCTTTATATATTTTTTATTATTTTTTTTTAAATTCCTTTTTGCTCTTATGATGTCCTTTTAGGTCTTGTATTCAGTATATCTGTCTAGCTGGGATATGATGGTCATGTTCTTTCTTTTTTTCTTTCTTTTTCTTTATCTTTTTCTTTTTCTTCTTTTCTTACAGTGTATTTAATTTGTTTTCACTTGGCAACATATCACCAGTGGCTGCCATAGTCAGATTTAATTAAAACTGTATCCTATGGAAAGAAAAAGCCAATGTTGCACTGACTCAGTCACTCATGCCTGTCTGCTTCCAGGTAGAGATGTACAGTGGATGAAATGTAGGTGCCTGTAAGCATTTTGTGGCAGGACAACCTGGCTCCTGGCATTTGTTGAGCCCTGTAAATTTAAATTTTATTTAAAATACAGTATTCAGGTTTTTTTGTGTCTGGTTGCTTGAGAGTTCTAGTTGCTTGGGTTCTAGTTAACTGAGAGTCTACTGTACCATAATATAACTCGGAGAATATTTTTGTTCACTCTAAAACTCTTTTTGAATTGAGCCATATATTATAATTAAACAAAATAATAGATTAAATATAGAGTACCCATAATACCTCTTATCTGTTGTTATTTCTGTATTGCAAAACATATTTTACACGCCTTGTTACATGGTAAGATTGTTCTATTCCTTTTCTGTTTTACGGTTTCCCCACTCAAGAACCTGCGGCTCCAAGTCCTTGCAATTTTATAAAACCTGAAATAGATTTAATTATTGGGTAGTAGGTTCCACTGACTATACATGTTGTGTATTTGGCAGCTGTGTTAAAGGAAAAACATCTATGTTTTCTAAATTGAACATTACAGTAACGTCTCTTACTTTACTGTCATAAGATATGTAAAATGAATAGTAAGTAAAGGTGTAACATATGCTGATGTAAAGCATAGTTTCTGCAAGATGCACTTTAATAGTTTTCGCCATACACTTGGCACAATCACAGGTTAGATAATAAAATACAGAATTATTAGTGGGATGAATGTTCACGTTTTTTTTTTTTCTGCCAACTAATTTTTTTAACTAAAGTATGTGAAAGATTCAGTTTATATTCTTGCGCCTATGGTCTAGACCAGGGGTGAGCAATTAATTTCCCAAAGGGGCCACATGAGAAACTCGGAATGTTTTGAAGGGCCGAACCATAGGCTGAACTTAATTCGGCTCAATATTAATTTTAAACCTTTATTTATTTGTTTTTGGTGCCAGGAGCCGCTGGATGTGGCCCGTGGGCCGTACAATGCCCAGGTCTGGTCTAGACCCTCCATACTCAACCTGTGGACCTCATGCAGCCCAGCAAGCTTATATGTATGGCCCATAACAACTTATCATGTTAAATTATTTGGCTGCCTTATCTGAGGTATTTAAGAGCAGATTTTAAGATTTAAGAAATATTAAGAATTGTCTGTTGCTTGTAGAAAATCCCTGGCACTTAGAAACAGTAACTATTACCCAATCGGCTGCATTTGGATATGATTATGCAAAGCTATTTCAACCAATTGAAAAATGATTCGAATATGCAAGTTATTTTTTATGAATAGATGGGGAATGAGTAGGCAGAGTTTTGTAAATTAGTGCCTGACAAATACAAGATGGTACAAAAATGTGCTCACCTGATCCTCACGTTGTTGGCATTAATGTATCCTATTCTAAAATGAAATATGCAAAGAACATAGATAGAAATCGGCTTACTGATTCTACCCTTGATGACATATTGAGAGTAGCATGTAGCAATTATAAACCTGATTTGTCTAAAATAGTCAAAAGTTTGTCTCAACATCAAATATCACACTAATTTTTAAATAAAAGCTTGGTTACAATAAGGTTTAAGTTTTATTTTTTAAAATATTATACTATGATGTATAGTGTACTATGTTGCCGTCCTCATAATGTTGCAAACACATGTATTTGGCACAAGGAAAAAAAAAGGCTGAGTATGGCTGGTCTAGACCATATCAGTATCATTATTATACGTGTATCTTCAGTGTAAGTTAAAATGTATGTTTATTGAATTTGGCAAGGTGTTTATTCACATAAATTCACAACGTTTAATGCCCGACCAGACTAGCATCAAAGTTGTAAGGATACTCGGCCCACTGCACAATAATGTGTAGGTAAAGTATAGTTGGAGGTGGGATGGTTATGTTTATTAATATTTCATTAAACTAAAAAAGGTAGGAATTTTATTCAGACATCAGAGAGAGTAAGTAAATTGATTAGTGCAATTAAAGGGATTATCCAAAAGCTTAACCTATAATATATAGAATATCATAAGAACCAGTATATATATAGAATATCATAATATAAACTAGTAAGTGTAGTGTATAAAACTATATAGAAGAAATCTATTGTGTGTATACTGCTCTAAGCAATACCTAGCTTATGAACAAGTGAGCTTTGTGCTACTTATAAAAGGTAGCTAGTGAGATGATAATATAGAGTGACAAGATAGTATACTGTTTATGAAAAATGGTTAAACATAGGGAACATTCTCTTTGCTTTCCTCATAGCGTGGGAAAGCATAATCATAGGAAAGCTTTATATTGTATATAGTAAAAACAAGACAAAGTGCTCATTAAAAACAATAAATACATAGGAGTATCAAAAAAGTATATGTAATAAATACTGACTGCCTCTACTGCCGCTCTTTTTATATATGGTCATTATTTTTATATTTTATATATAGTAGACATGGGTTACAATGCCTTCCCACAAAGACATAGACGTTAAGTATACAGTCAATGACGGAAAACACTTTTTAAAGTACCACACATCAGAAGAAGAAAAAGGTGCAATTGTATACTACAACCAGGACCATGCAGCGGAATCTAGGAGGCAGCAGTTTCAGGATAAATCCTGTTTTTCCCTGACCGGTTTCGCTGATGAATCAGCTTTATCAAGGGTTGTTTGGACTCCATGAAAATACTCTCCTTGGCGGGTTTCTATTTAAAGCGGAACTCCGCTCTCAATTGGTGGATAGGGATCATGTGTTGCAGCTCTTGTGATCAAAACGTCACCAATGTGAAAGTATTTCATGTCTGATAGAAGCCGTGGTCACAGACTTGCACAGCATCTCTCTTATTGGTAGAGAAAGGTCAGGTGATTGGTATCACATGACTATACTAATCCATGTTTACAGAAGTCTTCAAGATATTGTACATCTGACTGTCGAAATAGCGCATTTAGTTATAAACCATATATATACAATGTGACTGATTAAATTGCATAGTTTTACAGTGTCTCACAAAAGTGAGTACACCCCTCACATTTTCTGCTACAATGTAAAGTAGTAAGTGTACAGCCTGTATAACAGTGTAAATGTGCTTTCCCCTCAAAATAACTCAACACAATGTCTAAACCGTTGGCAACAGGAGTGAGTACAACCCTAAGTGGAAATGTCAATATTTTGTGTGGCCACAAATATTTTCCAGCACTGCCTTAACCCTCAAGGGCATGGAGTTTACCAGAGCTTCACAGATTGCCACTGGAGTCCTCTTCCACTCCTCCTTAATGACATCACTGAGCTAGTGGATGTTAGAGACATGACACTCCCCCACCTTTCATTTGAGGATGACAAGCTTGGCCATACTGAAGCAGAGCATGATCCCCTCCCTTCGGAGACTGGGCCACAGGGCATTATTCCAACCTGATAACGACCCCAAACACACCTCCAAGACCACCACTGTCTTGCTAAAGAAGCTGAAGGTGATGGACTGGCCAAGCATGTCTCCAGACCTAAACCCTATTGAGCATCTGTGGGGCATCCGCAAACGGAAGGTGAGGGAGTGCAAGTCTCTAATATCCACCAGCTCCATGATGTCATCATGTAGGAGTGGAAAAGGACTCGAGTGGCAACCTGTGAAGCTCTGGTGAACTCCATGCCCATGAGGGTTAAGGCAGTGCTGGAAACTATTGGTGGCCACACAAAATATTGACACTTTGGGCCCAATTTGGACATATCTACTTAGGGGTGCACTCACTTTTGTTGCCAACGGTTTAGACATTAATGGCTGTGTGTTGAGTTATTTTGAGGGGACAGCAAATTTGCGCTGTTATACAGGCTGTATATATGATTTTTAGATGTTACACCTACTGCAATCATGGCAACTTATTTTGTTAGCAAACCAAAAGACATGTAGCATGACTCATCTCTTTTCACTGAACCTATATCATGGCAACATATTTTGTTAGTGAACCAAAGGACATGTAGTATAAGCCAAAGAGCATATTGTGTGACTCGTCTCTTTATATTGAACCTATATACCATATTAACAACAAATAATATAATGACACTATTTATCCAATAACAAAGGTTATTTTGATCTAACCTACGACATTTTACTTGGTCTAGTTTTAAAAGATGTATTTGTAACGTATTATGACCAAATAAAAAATAAAGGACATACTTAACCCTAAACATTAAAAAAATGCCTAATGTTGTGTATATGTGTATATATATATATATATATATATATATATATATATATATATATATATATTCAAAAGTATATATACTGTCCGAGGCCACATACGGTAAGTAAAAAATGTTCAGAAAAAGGGGTGGGGGTGTCAAAAAGAGAGTTGTAGCCTTATTAATATTTCAAGCTAATTGCCTTTACTCAGCACCCTAAACATGCAGAATAAATTATATAAATAAGTTACTGCTGACACTTCAGAAACGTATTTAAACCGTGTTAATTGTAAAAGAAATGTATACTATGTATACTATACATCATGTCTAACTTGTTTTTAAGGGTTTTAAAATGTTAAATATGTATCAAAAATCATTGATTTTTAGTTTTAAAGTTTTCACCATCTATAAATAATGAAGGTGCAGTAATAATATTTTAAAGGATCTCCAGTCAGCTTTTACATTTTCTAACTTTTATACAGTTATTATTTAATGCAGGGATCCATTTTTTTAATGTCTGTTACTTTTTCATTAGGATGCGCATTTGTAAACTAATATACATTGCTACCGGAAACCCTTGCACCAAATAGAAATTTTTGATGCATTTAAATGCATAATTACATAGAAAAGTAAATAAACTAGAGCATGTATTTGTTTTTCTTTTACATTTTAAAAAATGTTGCCAGTTTAAAGAGTAGTTCTTCTAAGTAGTATATTTTACATATTTGACTATAGTGTTCCTTTAAGTGTTGAAGATAATTTCCTGAAACTCCTTTTGGTTATATATAAGGCAGTGTCGCTATACCAGTAGGGACATTACTTGCTAGCACATAGTGTCTGGTTTGATTGCCATCTTCACAGATGCTCTCATCATTAGGAAAAAGACAAACACATATTCCTTGTCAGTTTATCTTTTGGAACAAGTAGTTCTTGAAGAAATTCTTCTAGACTAGACATGGTCTGTTCTTGTGACTGGAAATATTGAAACTCTACATTCTTTCTTTTTTGCTCTTTGGTTTTACTTTTACACCTTTGTAATTGAAGCTCTTTTTACTCCTTGACAAAGAAATTCCGACATATTCATTTTCCAAAGTTTTCTTGAATGTGACCACTGCCGAATACTTTCATGTACTTGTTCCAACATACACTTAAATATAAACAGCCTTAAACTGGAAGTCAATTTTCCATTCATGTTACCATTGTGGACCTTAGTTCATATATCATGAAAGATTCCAAAATTCCAAAGAATTTTTTACATACTGTAATTATAGATCAGTACATTTTTGTTCTTGATTACATCTTTCCGCATACATAGTTACATAGGCCCTCATTCAATAGCATTTTGGCCAATTCAATAGGGGTCTAAATAAGCACATCACATATATTTTGTAAATAATTTTTTAGTTATTAAGCATCTATCCAAAAGCACGGTTTTGACTAACGAAAAACTTCTTTAAAAAATATATATTATGTGCTTATTTAGAGCCGTATTCAATTGGCAAAATCGCAATTGAATGAGGGCCATAGTAATTAAGGTGGAAAAAAGTTCAAACCTTTTAAGATCTCCTCTGATCTGCAATATGTGGATTAGTTATTAATTAATTAGTTGTTAATTAATTATTAATCAATTATTTAGTTTTTTATTTTTTTATTATTAATTAATTCAGCGGAAGGCAAACAGATAAAAAAACAAGTGAAACTTAGCCAATCATCTCAAAGGAAAAAAAAAAAAAATTCCTTCCTGACCCCAGATACTGGCGATCGATTTCTCCCTGGATCAATTCTCTCTCTCTCTCTCTCTCTCTCTCTCTCTCTCTCTCTCTCTCTCTCTCTCTCTCTCTCTCTCTCTCTCTCTCTCTCTCTCTCTCTCTCTCTCTCTCTCTCTCTCTCTCTCTCTCTCTCTCTCTCTCTCTCTCTCTCTCTCTCTCTCTCTCTCTCTCATTCTCTCTCTCTCTTTCTCTCTCTCTCTTTCTCTCTCTCTCATTCTCTCTCTCTCATTCTCTCTCTCTCTCTCATTCTCTCTCTCTCTCTCATTCTCTCTCTCTCTCTCATTCTCTCTCTCTCTCTCATTCTCTCTCTCTCTCTCATTCTCTCTCTCTCTCTCATTCTCTCTCTCATTCTCTCTCTCTCATTCTCCAGGATAACCCTGAATTCCCTTTTTAATTAGAAATAAATCCAGTCCCCTTTTAAAGTTATCTATCGAATCCACCTCCTCTGATGGAGAATTCCACAGATTAACCACCCTTACTGTGAAGAACCTTTTTCTTTAAGGTGGAATCTTTTTACTTCTAACCTCAAGGGATGTCCTCTTGTCAGTTGAAAACCTCTTGGCACAAAAAGCTCCCTTGACAAATATTTATACTGACCCTGGATGTATTTATATAAGGCAATAGGTAATATATGTGAAATTGTCTAAATGTTCGTTTTAGGTCTGAAATCGATAGACTAGATAGTGAACAAGCCATTGGGGTACTGAAAATAAGAAAGGCATCGCTAATATCTTGGTTGTTAAGTGTGTCAGTTGTTTTTGAGTACAGTAATTGAGAATGGAATTGAGTTGAGTAAATGATTAGGCGTTTTGGTATGTTTTTTTTGTTTTTGTCGGGTCTTGTAATTTTTGAGGACCTTAATTGGATTTTTTGTTGTCTTTCTGGTGTTGTGCAATTTGGAGTAGTATTGTGAGCAGAAGGCAGAGAATGGCAGCAAGATATATGTGCAGGAGACACTTATTTCCATAGTAGAGTAGTAGTTGGAGAAGTTGCCTGAGAATTATAGATACTATAAGTAAACGGCTGTGGTTATCCTCAAAGAAAGAGGACTATCTTGTTTACTACTGTACAGCTCAAATCTATATATTCATAGGACCAAGAGTGAAAACGCCATGCTCACAGCCAATTGGACAGCTCAAAGATTTAAAGTGCCACTGTGGTCAATATTTTTTTTTCTATGTGGTATTCTGAATAAAAAAAAAATTAGCACAATTTATATAAAATGTAAATAAAATAGCACATCCTCGTGGGTGCCGACGCGCCAGACCGCCTTGGATGTGTGTGATCCCGAGGGTGGCTCTGCGTTGCCACTTTAGGTATTGCAAATTAATGCTCGGTATTACCGCTAAGGCAGTTAATATGCTATTATTTTTTAACAGGCTTCCACTTACTTATCTAAGCCCACCATTCGCAGCTTTTGTCTCAACATGGTCTGTCTTTGTAAACTAATAACAATTCTAATAGACCTAATGAATACATTGGCGACTGTAGATGCCACATTCCCACTGTACAGATTGAATACATTGGAAGTTTTTAAGTCCCCCCTTTTGTAGATTACTGAAAACTAAAATGGTAGTTTGAACAGAACCATAATTACAAGGAAAAATAAGAATGATAGGCTATATTATTATTTATTTATTTTTCTTTCTTTCTAAAAACACTTTGCCTATTTTGATCTGTAATAAGGATATGGTAAAGGTATAACCGTGATATTTCATTTTAGAATCATTGAGAGATCTATACAGGGGTTTATATGTTACATTTCTTATTGGATCTTAATTGTTATAATTTTGTTGAGTGTTGTTTACACCATGGAGTGTGATATCGGTTATGGTATTGTGTCACATAAATCTACAAAGACAACAAAACTGTCCTTGTTGATAAGAAAATGTTATAAGACTTTGCCTATTGCTTATTTGTGATCTGAAGTTAAGAGACCAGTTTCTGAGTAATTTTCGCTTTTCTGAACATTTTGTATTATGTGTCTGTGAAATTTCCGGAATCTGCTTCTCATTTCTTTTAGAACTCGGAAAGAAAAATGGCATGAGTTGCAGTTTTCCATATTATGTATTTAATCTGACAGTATTTGGTAAAATACAATTTTCCTTTTCTCAGGCACATTGATTTTATGTGGTAGTTGTGTCATTTTTGTGATGAAGATATATGGAAACGTGTATTTGAAACTATTTTTGTTGAACATTTCAGTTTAAATTTGTAAAAAATCTGTTTTAATATACAGATTTTATATTCTAATTTAATATTATTTTATATTCTGAAAGTAATACTTATATGTTGGATTGATTGCAGTAGTCTTGTAATATTTTAAGTTTAAGATGTTGATGTATTTATTAAACAATACCCTACATTTAAAAAATGTTACACTTAAAATCATATTTATCTTTATATTATGGACAATATGGGATGAAGGATTAATGACACCACAGATTAAACCGATAGATCTAAGAGGATTGGGGGTACTTCGCCAAGCAACAGTCTAGTAGATACTAAATGAATCCAATGGGAATGACTGGTGAGGGGTTAATGTAATGGCCAGAGGCGGAATCCTGGTCATGGACATGCTTGGTCATTGTGCCATGTCATAGCAGCCAAGAGATAGATGGGATGTTATCCAGGATAGACATGGTGGTACAGTGGAAGGTTAAGTAACCTTTTAGTGGATTTGCTGACTGAACATGTGTCAGTAGTCAGTGTGTCTATGTAGAAAGTCTAATTTGATGCATAGGTGAGGGGGGAGTGAGGCAAGTGCTCTTAAGGGATAACAGACATCAAGGAGTGAGTGGGGGTCCTGATAGGGGAAGGGGGAAACTGGGAACATGAGCGAGAGAGAGATCGGGCAGATGAATACGAGTGGGAATAGCTAATATGGCAAAGAATGAGGTGAGCATAGCATTACATAGGAGGGTACAGGTTATTACAGTTAAGGAGAATATCTAACAGACTACGAGACTGGACGGTCTGCTCAGATATACTTGATAAAGTAATATAGTAATAATAAAATAACAACCATGAGGATTTCTTTGAGTTTTATGCCTGTGATGTTGTGCGTTGTAGCCTTCTGCTCCTCAGAACATAGGGGAGAGCAACACAACATAAATTATACCAAAGCTGTGCATCAATTAGACAATGTTTCATTTGATAGAGACGCTATTGGAAATATAATTGTGTTGCATTTGTACCGCAAGCTCATAGGAATCTTAAATGTGTAATCTGATTGTCTCAACAAAAAAAAAGCTGATAAAATGATAACTATAGTTCACACTCTCTAATTGTAGATTTGGATACTTAACCCCATTGACACACAATTATTTTCTCTTTGATGGAAAATACTATTACCCAATACGAGAAACCGCAACTTGAACACTTCATTTTTAATTAGATCTTGTCTGCTTAATACTTCCAGATATCTTTGAGTATGGGGCAAGTTTTATCTACTGAACAATGCACCAAGGATTGTGTTAGGAGTGGTGGATTATTGGACTATTTGGAATGTTATACCTTTTACACTCTCTGTCCCTGCATGTGCTCAGAAACAGAAAGCTCATATCAATAAATACAATATATACCCTGCAACAAAGGCTCACATATATATACTTTTTCATCATGCAGGGGTCCTTTAAGTAGATAGTACAAAAAAGAGAAACTTCACTCAAATAGTGGTCTGTATGATAGAAAAATATATATCTTAAAAATTCTATCAAATCACTTCTAATTGATGTATCTTATCTATTTTTATAACCTACTTTTTTTTTTTTTTTTTTTTTAAAGCATCCAGCAGTCCCATTTTTAATGAAATCGTCAATCTGTTACAAACCACAGTTATCCTTGTTTAAACTCAACATTTCGAATTGTGCAGTTTACCAAGGAATGCTCTCAGGAAACTGTGGTTTTCATACACCCTAAGACACTTTCATTTTGGGCAACCACATGAAAACGTAAACGATCATGTACCAGATAATTATACATTTTTCTGCTCCACTGTGTTAATAAATTGTATCCATACAATAGGACTTATACCATTCACACAGGAATTTCTAAGCACCGAGGAGCCACGTGATTTTAGGTAGCTTTCCCATAACCAGGAGACTGTACACATACACAAGTTGGTAGAAACCCCCTCCCCTCATAAAGATCAATATGGAAATCACCACACACAGGACTAAGATAAACTTTATATTTGGTGCAATGATAAAGTGAATGATTGAGATACTCACACTCACTCACACCTACACCCACACATTCACACACTTTTTATTTTTTCATATATATATATATATATATATATATATATTTATACTAGTGAATTGCCCGTCAATGAAATTGTAAGTGAGCTAATGCTGTTTGGTGTATAATAAAATAAATAATACATTAATAAAGTAATATACTTTACCTATTTTCAAGTAATATATGCAGGAAGCATTGTGTTGAAGAGCTGACAATCTGTTTTGATGTTCCTGCAGCAGTAGTGGTGTGGAGCTGCTGTGGTAATAGTGTGCGTGCGTGCGTGCGTGAGACAAAACCGTTAGCGTAGCTGTGTACTTCTGCATTGTAGAAGTTATTGTTCTAAAATGGCTGCTAATGTGTGGTATGCGGCTGTGGCGGAATATCCGTAGCTGTTTTGTGGTGTTTTGCGTGTTTCTGGTGGTGTTTTGCGTGTTTAGAGTCCTGTAGCCTCGTTTTCATTTTGTTCGGCGGCCATTCTTTCTCCCGCTTACAGATTTTTTTGTGTCTAAACTCTTTTATTTTGAGGTAAATTGAGATGTAACTTAATTTTTCGAGGTCCTGGATGCTACCTCTTGCTGTAGGTAAGCTTTTTATGTATGTGTTGTGTGTATTTATTGTGTTTTTCATTTTTTCATGTCTGTGGGTTGCAGCTGATTTTTGCGAGGTCGTAATTGGTCGTAACGTGTCTCGTATTTTTTTGCGAGTGCAGCAGTTGATGGCACGGAGTTCCTGCGGCTATGCGAGCCCGCAAGCGTTAGCAATGGCTCGCATGCTCACAACTATATATGTGATATATATAAGTAAAACATCATATGAATGGCAAGTAGTAATTTTGACTCCATGATCTCATATCAGTGTAACATTGAGGCTTTATTTTTCCTGCTATGACATCTTAAGGAGTGGTTTTCCAAACAAGAAAGCACAGAACCTTTTAATGACAACTTGTGTATTCAGTATGCGTCCACATTTCTGTTCATATAAAAGTTAAAACCGTGCTTATTTTTATAATTTATCAATGTACTACTTTATGGTACACAATACTGTTTTTTCATCGCCACCGGCATTCCTTCATGTTTATTTACAGAATAAAGAGGCAATAAAGTCAGACTGCAAAATAAAAGTGTAATTTGTGTTTTTGGATAGAACATAAGACAACTATTGTCTAAAGAAAAGCTGTATTTTCCCACTTACTGACTTAACTAAATAGAAAAGTACCTGGTCAAATATGAAAAATGTTGATGGCAGAGAGGGAATTTAATGACATAATAAACTTGGATATCAATGATTCAGTGTGTTGTCAAAGTTACTTGAACCTTCCTTTAGCGATTACAAATTCATTCTTGCTCCAGGTTTGTTTCACCTTTTCACATATTTATTTTTTGTCAGATGTCATAGAAGGTAGTTTGTAATTTAACAGTAACTCAAGAATTTCCAGTTTCATAAATTTCCTTCTAGGCTTGGCAGTTGACAAAACTCATAAAATTCACATCAAGTATTTAATTTTTAAATTTGTTGTAGCAATCCGGGCAAACTGAACTTTTTGGAAATGCAGCATAGCCTATATTTTTCTTGGTTCAATTAGTTATTGGAATATTGTTTTGGCTATTTGCCCTTCATTCTCTCATTTGATTATGTGCTTAAAACAGATTGCAGCAGAGGTATTAATATAATTAACCTTTATGTATAAATTGTTGGCATTTTATGCAACACTATATAAAGAGATGTGATAGTGAGAATGAACTAAAGGTTCTATTGAGGAGGGTAAAAGAAGATAGTGCGAAAGCTGGCCTGCTGCTCAATGTTAAAAAGACGAAGATCATAGCAAACAGCGATCTCAGTTCCTGGGAAATAGAGAAGAAGTGGAGGCAGTGACAGATACTATTTTCCTGACATTCAAGATCTCTGCAGATGGTGACTCTAGTCATGAAAGTAAAAGACATTTGCTTCTGGGGAGGAAAGCTATGGCAAGCTTGGACAAGCTAGTAAAAAGTAATATAGTAAACTATCAACAAAGGTCCGCATAGTTAGAACTATGGTATTCCCAGTAGTAACATACGGATGTGAGTGCTGGTCCCTTGGACTGCAAGAAGATCCAATAAATCAGTATTCAGGAAATCAAGACAAACTATTCACTAGAAGCTATGATCATGAGGCTGAAGCTCAAATATTTTGGACATATCATTAGAC
Organism: Discoglossus pictus; assembly: GCA_027410445.1. Lineage (NCBI taxonomy): Eukaryota > Metazoa > Chordata > Amphibia > Anura > Alytidae > Discoglossus > Discoglossus pictus. Next base: position 458,462,852 of record CM050163.1, on the reverse strand, counting down.
GACAGGATTCCCTAGAGAAGACTCTGATGCTGGGAAAGATTGAAGGCACAAGAAGGGGTTGACAGGTGGAGATGGATAGATGAGGTCACTGAAGCAATGAAGATAACTTGATGGAGCTCAGAGGAGCAGTGACTGAGAGATTTACCTGGCATGCTGTGGTCCATGGAGCCAAATTACTAAACAAATATAAAGAGATAAGGGTACAAGGCAATCTCATCTGCATCCTAAGAAATCTGGAACATAGAATAGTTGAAAATCAGGAAAGACGTGGGACTAGGCTTTATATTGTCATCTTATTTATTCAATTTTAAACGCGGAATACATTTTGCATAAGGCCATGCTGGACGAATGCAAAGCCAGAATTAATATTGCTGGGGAAAATATCAACAACCTCAGATACACTGATGATACTACTCCTGATGGCTGAAAGCGAGGAGGAACTAAAGAATTAGATGAGGGTGACAGAGAGTGCAAAAAGTTGGCCTGCTGCTCATTGATAAAGATGAAGATCATGGTATGATGCAATATCAGTTCCTGGCAAAATAGAGGAGGAAGAGGCAGTGAAATATTTTATTTTCTTGGGCTATAGGATCTCTGCAAATGGTCACTGCGGCCATAAAATAAGATTTTTGCTCTGGGGGGAAGCTATGACAATTCTGGACAAATTATTAGATAGAAAATATATTGCACTATAAACAAAGGTCTGCATTAATAAGGCTGAGAGCTCTAAAATTGATGCCTTTGAATTGGGGTGTTGGAGAAAACTGCTTAGAGTCCTTTGAACTGAAAAATTCAATCAGTCACAGCAAATCTACCAAATTGTTCACTGGAGGCTGAAGCTCATACATTTTGGCCATGTCGTGAGAAGGCAGGATTCCATAGAGAAGACTCTGATACTGGGAAAGATTGAAGGCCCAAGAAGAAGGGGGCGGCAGCGGTGGAGATGAATAGATTGAAGCAATGAACATGAGCTTATGGGAGCTCAATTACTTAGAGGGGCAGTGTCTGACAGATGTGCCTGGCAACACTTAGCTCATACATGCTTCATCAAGTGATACGTGCACAGATAAATCACCACACACGCAATATCTGTAATATATAATGCCTACACTTTAAAATAATTCCCAGAAATAGTTTTTTACAACATAAAATAATCCTACGGGGACAGAAAAGTATTCTGAATTAGATATCAGAGAAAAATAATCAACATTTGTGGAATATAACTGCAATGCGAATGAAAATAAAGAAATGTACATGTATAAAGCTTAAATAGGAAATCACTGCTTATTGCCAAACAAAACCTTCAACAGTTGATGAAAAATATATCCATATAAAAGTGAATTCGTATACCTGACAGTACCGTCATGCCTACAGTCTTCAAGGGGTCAAAGATCATTTCCCAACTTTTTGAGGGCAGTATGAGCTTGAGCATGTAACCACTTTGCAACCATTTTTAATACATATGTGTAACAGAACATCCTACATCTGCCATAGATTGCACATTCATGAAACCGTTCAAGAGTCCTCTAGCCATTTTTTTATGGGACCTCATACACCAGTATCCCTTTACCCCTCTGACAGCCCAGGTTTTCAACAATAAGCGAACATTTAGGTTTGGTTATTAAGGTGGAAAGAGAGAATGGAGGGAGCTGAGTTTTCAGTTGTTGAGCTTTAAATAGTGTGAGGACATACAGGTAGACATTTGTAGGAGGCAGACAGTGGAATAAGCTAGTAGAGGAGATAAGTGTAATGACGCAAAAAAATTATATTTTTATAAGGCAAACAATGTCTCGTGGACAGTGTGCCTGTTGATTGTGTTCTCTTATCTGATCTACATCCAATTATTGCAGTCTGGACATTCACAGACTGTTTTGTTTCCGATAATCTGCCAGGAAGTGGAGAAAATAATACTATTGTCAATTTAATGTAATTTATATATACTAAATCAGTTATTTTTTATACAAAAATAAATTTTAATGTTTGAAACCTTTTAAATACATCATAGAAATGTTTAAACTAAAGTGGCCTTTTTATTATCAGTTATGTTTTATTACATATTCCAATGATCTCAAAGTATAATAACTGTTCTTTCACCTTTACCACTGACTTTAGATAATAGTATATGTAACTCATGTCATGTGATAAGTCCACTTTCAGGTAGTAAAGCAGATGTCGATGTTGACTGTTTTACAAATGTCTATTTTAATTTACAAATAGTTTTAGCTTAACTAGTGTGGCGCTATACTTTGATGCTTTGGTGTTTTTATATGTGTGTTTCCAAGTAAAGTAGATCTGTATACGTTTGTTTTTATCTTTTTTGTTTAAAAACGGATATATGATTAGTGAGAAAAAGATATGGAAAAGGGCTGATTTCCCTTCATATTTAGGTAGAACCTTCTGCACATCTTGTGTCCGCTGCTTAGCTTTGGAGGCAAAGTATAATTGAGTTTCAGTGCGGTGTTGCGCTGTGCACTGATGGTACAGCTGAAAGAAGTGATAGTACATTCAGTGCTAAGAAATTCGTAATATATGGTGGGAGCTCCAGCCTATGACTGGGAAAACCAGATATTTTCAGTGTAATTTTTCTTCTTCTTAGCAACAAACAATTAAACACCGCTTTTATTGAATTATCAACTGATCTGTGTCTAGGCCAATGGTCTAGTCCTCACATCCCATAAATGGAAGTGCAACCTTTTCAAGGTCATTTTATTGAACAAGTTCATATTATGTGTTTCTTTTTATATACTAAAGCTGTGTTTTCTGTATATTATTCAGCTTAGAAATGCTTTGTTGTTGTTTTGTTTTTATTAGCCAAGCAGCACTCCTGAAAATAGAGCAATCGCAAGACTTGCTACACACCCACTTTTGAAAAAGAAAATTGAAGCAATAAAAGGTAAGCAGCAATAACACACCCATATATTTAAAATCTGTTCTATTTCTGATTATATAGATATTCATTGCTGCTTTATATCGACTATTTATTGTGTATCCAATATTTGTCATGTTGATAATATAGTAGAAGTATATAGTATATGCATGTGTATTTCATCAGATACTCATTCGCGGAATTACTTTGGATGTATTTATTCATTCACTTCCTCTCTATGATCTGCTAATTTTCCAGACACAGTCTTTTCACTTCTACTTATATTTCTTTATGTCTTTGTTTGGTATTTTATATATTTTCTTCTTTTTCTGATCATTCTTTATTACTTATTCTGTTTTTTATATTTTCATTATGTATTACTTTGCTTATTTTACTTACCATATATACTCGAGTTTAAGATGACCCAAGTGCCCTCTGTGTCACCCTCTTGTGCCCTCTGTGTCACCCTCTTGTGCCCTCTGTGTGCCCTCTGTGTCCCCCTCTTGTGCCCTCTGTGTGCCCTCTGTGTCCCCCTCTTGTGCCCTCTGTGTCCCCCTCTGTGTCCCCCTCTTGTGCCCTCTGTGTCCCCCTCTTGTGCCCTCTGTGTCCCCCTCTTGTGCCCTCTGTGTCCCCCTCTTGTGCCCTCTGTGTCCCCCTCTTGTGCCCTCTGTGTCCCCCTCTTGTGCCCTCTGTGTCCCCCTCTTGTGCCCTCTGTGTCCCCCTCTTGTGCCCTCTGTGTCCCCCTCTTGTGCCCTCTGTGTCCCCCTCTGTGCCCCCCTCTTTTGCCCTCAGTTCCCCTTTCTTGTGTCCCACCTCTCTTCCCTTGTCTCTCCCCCTCCTCTCCCTCCCCTGTGTCTCTTCCCCCCCCTTGTGTCTCTTTCCCTCCCCCTCCCTTATCACCCTACTCATCCCCCTTCCTCATCCCCCCTACTCACCCCCCTCCTCAATCTTTCTCTACTCAACCGCAACCCCCCCTCCTCAACCCCCCTTTCTCATCCTCAATCCTCCCTTCTCAACCCCCTCCTCACTTTACCCCTCTCTAATTACCTCCCCCTCTCCCTTTCCCCTCACTTACCTTCCATCAGCAGCTGCTCCTCCGTGCGTCTTCCGGGCTGCGTCGGGACCCGGCCAGTGCTAATAACGTGACGTGCATGTGACGTCACTTCATTAGCATATTCCGGGTCCCGACGCAGCCGGAAGACACGCGGTGGAGCAGCTGCTGATGGAAGGTAAGTGAAAGGAAAGGGAGGGGGGATGAGGGGGAGGAAAGAGACACGGGGGGAAAGAGACCACAGGGGGACTTGAGTAAAAGCTCAGGGGGCCATTTTCAGCCTTGAAAGAAGGGCTGAAAAACGTATAAAACTCTCACTACTGTGCTTATTTAATATCAACCCTAGAAGTAATCCAAGTATCTTTTGTTAGACAAGTTAGTCTTTTTTTCATTTCCGTATCTAAAAGATGGGGATCAATAATAGAATGTATCTCCCACCAATTTTATAGTAACCTTGACCGTACAAAATGTACTATAGGCATGGTAGATTAAGATAACTGTAAAGGCATCTAGTCAGTTTGATTTTATTTTATCTTCTTTTCTATTAAATGCTTGACAATGAAAACGTAATATATGAAAGAAACGCATCCATGCATTTGTTGCCCATGTTTATTTTAATGAATGTATCACATTAAATATTGGACATAAATTGTCCTACACTAGATAATTGGCAACCTTTTAAAAAACACATTACTTTAAAGGACACTGTTGTCCCAACAGGAAGATGGTCTCTCCTTTTAAAAAGCATGACAAACTTTCTTTCACATTTTACTAGCCTTATTTCTGTACAGTAAAGTATTCCTGAGAAATGCAGCATTCCTTTTACACCTATTTCTCAACTCGGAGTACTTGAAAAGGATGGCAAGGTTTTTTTTCTGAATGACAACATGAGGTGTCATTGCTTTGTCTATTCCTGTAGTGATGAAAGCAGGCTGTAATTCTAATTCGCATACCAAAGCAGCTAATTCATATTGAAAAGTTGCTGATTTGCATAAAAATATAACACAAATAATCATGAATTTCTCAATGAATGGAATGATAAACTTTAGAAATTAGTGGTGAATACAATGAATAGACAGTTTTCATTCTCTTTAAGAATAATCTTTAAAAAAAACAACTTGATTTTGGCATGATAGAGTACCTTTAATTTATTTGGTATAATGTTAATTGATGCTGCAGCCAGTTTTTGTTAATCTTCTTTGGCCCATGTTTGTGACGTAGGTTAAGAACTAACAAAACATTAATTTATTTTGGTCACATATTTAATATTATTAATAGAGAAAATCTTAAAGGGCTATCCCACTATGAGATGCCCCTCTATGTAATCCTGTCACAATACTGAAGTACCCTTAAAATGGATCATAAATGTTTTCCAAGCCCTCGCTGTAAGGTTTCTGTTAGGAAAGGAAAAGTGCTTACCACATTAAACCAGAATTGAGTATGTTAGGTAAAAATCAAAGCCTCTTGTTTCTGTTTTACTTTTAAAGACATTTTGTTAAGTTTTGAAGTGACACTTAAGTGATCTTTTTTTAAATTATGCATATAATAATCATTTTTATTCTGTTTCTATATTTTGCAGATGCTGTGAAAGCTTTTAAAGAAGCACGAAAAAACCTTCCGGAAGAGGAAGATGAAACAAAGCAAAGTTCCAGACCTCTTGAACTTGCACGAAGTGTAGATAAAGCTCCGCAAAGCAGTAACCAGTCTGAACCTGAACCCAATGTGGATAAAGCGAAACAAATTATTAAACCTCCTGAACCTGCACAAAATATGAACAAATCTAAACAAATCCGTAAACTGCCTGAGCCTGCACAAAATGTGGATAAAACTAACCAAACCAGTAAACTGCCTGAGCCTGCACAAAATGTGGATAAAACTAAGCAAACCAGTAAACTGCCTGAGCCTGCACAAAATGTGGATAAAACTAAGCAAACCAGTAAACTGCCTGAGCCTGCACAAAATGTGGATAAAACTAAGCAAACCAGTAAACTGTCCGAGCCTGCACAAAATGTGAAGCAAACCAGTAAACCGATTGAACCTGCACAGAATATGGGTAAATCGAAGCAAAGTGGTAAACAGCCGAAAGCTGCACAAAATGTGAGCAGCAAGGTGCAAAATAAATTGAAGTTGGCAAATGCAAAAGTTGTTGAGGACTGCAAAGTAGAAGAAAATTCCTTGGAAAAAGAGGGCTTAAAAGAACATAATCGTAATAAATTGCTGGAAGAATCCGCTCTCACTACTGAAAATCAATGTGACAAGACAGAGAGCCCATGTACTCCACAGAATTTACAAGTACAGGCTTCAGAATATAATACAGAAGTTAAGGTTGATGGAGTGGAAAGCATACCTGAAAATAAAGCTCCTTTGGTGCATGAACTTAATTCTAATTCTAGTGATATTGAAGACTCTGACAAAGAAGAAAAGGAATATTTTGATGATAGCACAGAAGAAAGGTTTTATAAGCAGTCTTCTGGTTTTGACGACAGTGATAGTGACAGTGAGGACGACTTCTTTATAGGCAAAGTAAAACGAACAAAGAAAAAAAAGTCGGATCATTCTTCTGGTGAAAAAGAAAAAAAAGTACAACCGTCTAAGGATGCACCAAAAAAAGCTGATGCAGAGATGCAAAAAGTGGGCTCTATTGATAAAGCTGTAAAACTAAAATCACTCTTTTGCAGTTCATTATCAGAACCCAAACCAAATCCTTTCAACAAGAAAAGGTGAGATTTTTGATTGTCTTGACGTCATAAACGTAATGATTCCTTTTCTGAATTAAGCAGATAACTGATAACAAGCTAACACTCTTTTTATGTCTTCCCTCATTATCACATGCTTTTAGGTATGAATAAAGTGCTGTGCTTAATAGGAGCATCGATTTTTAAAGTATATAAGAACTAATAGGCCCATCTAACCTCGCTATCACATTGCCTCTTCTTAAAAAAGCCTAAAGGGCATTTCAATGATCCAATATTCTAAAGAATACTATAGTCCATAGACACAGAAACAAGTGTGCAAAGTCATTTTCTTAATGACATCTTACTTTTAAAACTACAAATATTGCTACTTCCAGGCATACAGAAATGTTCCCAAATGTCAGAACTACAGCAGTCCTTCAATTTGTTTATGGATAGTATTATTCATATCACAGGAATATTGCATTTCAAGTCTGTATTGCTTTTGGTGGAGTACTCGTGCTGCTTCATTTCCAATGATCATGTAGACAGATTTTTAGATCCAGAACATTTAAAACAAGGTGATACTGCACGTGACTTACTGCAATTTATTTTATTTTTTATTCTGAAAAAAAGTGTATTTTACCAGAAGATAAGTTCCTCAATATTCTATCTAAAACTGTGGTATGTTTAAAAGGTTAGACTTGCCTCATACTTCTTTGTCCCAGAGGACTGACACATAAGGTCTCAGGGATCCGCTGTTAAAAACCACTGCCGTAGCACATTAAAGGTTGTTTCCGCAATTTTTCTTTAACAGACTAGTATCATTTTAATTTACAATACATGCTTTTAGTTTTTTTTTTTAGTAAAACCAATTCAGTTTATGAAGTTTGTTGTCTGCATAATTTAGCATATGCCTTGGTGGACAGGTCAATATTACATTGTAAATGGCTTTTATTTGCAGTTTTCGCTTCTCTGTGTACATCTGAATACTGTAAAACACCAATTTTGCAACTTGTTTTCTTTTTTTCCCCCAGAGATACCAAGTTTCCAACAGTTAAAAACACAAAGACAGGTATGTATCATCATTTTTGTATTTTAAGAAAGTCCCTATTTGATGCATTATGTTTACTTTATGACCTTTATTATACTTATTTTTGATATATGAACTAAGATGGCTTTGAAACCCATAGGGCACATTTTGGAAATAACTATAAAAATATTTGTATGTGGGAAAAAACCTTACGAGCTCTCATGAAGTTAGAGGCATTTATAAGTTACATACTTTGACATACACATTTTTATTCTATTGAAGTATTTAGCAGATATCAGTCTTTTTTTATATTGTCTTATGTGAGACTGATTTCTGATTTTTTTTTTTTTTGCATTTTGTTTTTTTATGATAAATTAACAGTGTTCGTGCAGTTTTTGATCTAGGATTTGTATTTTTGTTATAGAACATATTAGACTATTAACAATTTATAACATCTATGAATCAAGGTTATGTGAACCTATCTTTATTTTAAGCATTGGTTAACTCTGAAAACCATTGCTTTAAATATTTGAGAAAATACTGAAAGGATGATGGGCTACACCATGGACACTGCCAAACAACTCCAGCAAAACCTTCTCCAAGATGGTTTCAGAAGGGGTTTGGTAATGACAAATAGCCTGATTCCCTATTAGGATGTTCTTATAACATATTTTAGATTTATATATTGTGTTATTTTGTTATCTTTTATATTATGATATGTTTGTATTCTGTATCTATATATATATATATATATATATATATATATATATATATATATATATATATATATATATATATATATATAGTCTACGCCATTTTTATATAGAGAGTTGCATTAAATATAAAATCACACAGTTATTTTATATACTTATCCAATGTGGCATATTGTTAATGTTCCTTTACTTGTCTCCTTACATATATGTGTTTTTTAATTGTATAATTATTTGTTTGATCTGTATATCCATTCATTATTTAACTCTTTGTGTTTAGTTTTTATTTGTATATATTGTTACAAATTCAATTTTGTTTTATATGGTACAGGTGATGCTACATCCTTTCCAGTTGTAAGCAGTGCTATTTTTTAGTGTGTTTTTATAATTAATATTGTTGGGGTTTATTTTCAATGAAATAGTTGCAGTGTTGAAAATAATGAATAGTTTTGCCTTGTGCGAAGCATTTTGCTTCTCCAACACTACTTCCCTCATTTTGTCTTCTAAATTTTTTGGTGCCTGCTTAAAACAGACATTTTAAAAAGTAATGCATAATATTAACTCATATTTATTTAAAACTGCTTGATTATCTCTTTCCAACAAACACCATGAACTTTACTTTAAAATGCACTAAAGTGGCCCTTTAATAATGATGTGTTTATGCAGATATGAATGTCCCACCACCACTCACCTTATATTTTGCTGAATCTGTCTATGATAGGTACTACTCTGCCGATTTGGATCGTTTTTGTTAATGTATGGTCTCTTCATATTTACAATAACACTATAGAAGTTTGCTTATTCTATTCTATTTTGTTTTTGATTACTTTTATTTTACCCAATTATGTTTTTTGTAATTATTTTAACCATTTATTTTCTGATCTATTTTCAATGATACTTATATATATTCATAATTTTTTATTTTTTTTCTTAAAGCTGTTCCTAAGCCACGTGCATTTGATAGGAAACCACTACCCTATAAAGAAACAGTACAGAGGAAGCAGAATGACACACAAGATAAGCCTCTTCACCCATCTTGGGAAGCAAGCAGAAAACGCAAGGAACAACTGTCTCAAATTACAGCATACCAAGGGAAAAAAATTATATTCGAGGATTAGATTTAATTTTACAGAATTAGTTTAATGTGCAACTATATTGTTTTATATAATTTGTGAAAATAATAATATTCATGACCAACACCAGGTTATATAATAAATTCATTCTGCTTAAGGTTACTTATGTTTTTACTTGTTCTTAATTTGTTATTTTAGAAAGTGCATGGAGTTTCAGAGAGAACATGAAAATATCTTTTTGTTCAGCCCCCTTAAGAGTTGAGTAAAATGTTCACACTACTGTGGTCTTTATATTTAAACATACATTCAAGTGATTTTACTGTGAGATGTGGGAACATGTGTTGCTTTTTTTGTCTCCAGACCCTGCATTTTCAAAATATACCATTTGTTTGTTTTACTCTGTTGAAAACAAAAGCTTAAAATGGGGACAAATCATTTCATAATGAAATTTTAATAACATGATTTGAAAAATGTGATTCTATCCTACATTTCAAAATAAATTTTTATGTTCTATGTTTAGTATCAGTTCACTTTTGTGACACACCAGCATTTTTAATTCTATACATATTTTTTTTTTTTTTTTTTTTTAAATAAATAGTCAGAAGTTGAAATTACAGCATAATTTGACACTTTTTTTTTCTGTAGTGCTTGCTTTTTTTTCCCGTAGAGTGGCAGGATATTGAGGGAGCATGGTGATCTGTTATTGTGCTTTTCCAGTCAAACCCCAGTCCAGTCTCATCTGACATTAAATCAGCCATAAATCCTTAGAAGAAGCACAGAGCCACGCTCAGGACAGTTTTTCTGTAATTTTAAGCCATATTCTGATGAGATTGGTATAACAAAAATATATGGGCCTAGTCCCTAGCGCAAACCAAACCCAGCCTCACGTAGAGCAAACAACCGGATTACGGGCGCAGCCAAGCATGGAGCAACACTGACAGCCTTCTGACACTCAATGGATTAGTAGAAACCGCCTTCAGACAGTGTTCCTAGACCCAGCAAAAGTGGGGAAACACATGGAGGAAGGGGAGTAATAAGTCAGACTATTGCACTTTACAAAGCTCTTTGTTAGGACTATGCTGCATATAACAATGGCTTGGTTGCCAATAGAACCACGTATCACAAATTTAAAAAAAGAGCATACTACAGTCATTTTGGATCTCTTTGATCTTTGCTGTGAAATACAGAGCAGGGAAGGCCTTAATGCATCAAAAGGTAACCATGCATCTGGTGACAGACCGCAAGAGAAGGCATCTGCATGCTACCTGTACATGGGAATATGTCACAAACTAGCCCAGCACCTGAACCCTCAGAACATGATTAAAACCAGGAGTTACCCCATGACGAAGCTGAAACATGGCCTGAGCAGACCTTACAGAGCTATAACTTTGGGTCTGCCTCACAATACCATGAGCGCTTTTTGTTGTTTTATGGGCCTGAAATGACCTGCAGGTCATTGGTCTTGGGATTATAAAAGCATGTTCACAGTTGTTATTATTATACTTTTTTTTTTGGTTTACTTTTTAGTCTATTTACTGGTATCTAGCTTAACTTAAAGGGGCACTGTAATATTGGATTTTTTATATATATTATATTAACTCAAATTAACATATATATATATTAGTGTGTACATCACACTAGAATATACACATATCTGCTTATCTGTTGATTTAAAATAAAGCATTAGTAATTTATATTGTAGTTTTGCTAAAAAATATCCCTGTATTTAGCACCATCCATCATTCCCTCAACTCTGACAAGTTTCCCAGTTCGGCTGGTGTTCTTTGGGTGATGTGATGTGTTGGGTTTGCGCCAGACATAGTGTTTTCTCAAGTTTAGTCTCATCAGACCAGAGCACCTTCCTCCATACATTTTGGGAGTCTCTCACATGCCTTTTTGCAAACTCAAAATGTGCCATTTGTTTTTTTTGCTGAAAGTAATGGCTTTCTTCTGGCCACTCTGCCATAAAAGCCCGACTCTATGGAGCGTTATTGTCGTCCTATGTACAGATACTCCAGTCTCTGCTGTGGATCTCTGCAGCTCCTTCAGGGTTACCTTAGGTCTCTGTGCTGCCTCTCTGATTAATGCCCTACTTGCCCGGTCTGTGAGTTTTGGTGGGCGGCCGTCTCTTGGCAGGTTTGCTGTTGTGCCATGTTATTTACATTTGGTTATTATAGATTTGACAGTGCTCCTGGGGATCATAAAATATTTGGATATTTTTTATAACCTAACACTGACTTGTACTTCTCAACAGCATTGTCCCTTACTTGTTTGGAGTTCCTTGGTCTTCATGGCAGTGTTTGGTTAGTGGTGTCTCTTGCTGAGGTGTTGCAGCCTCTGGGGCCATTCAAAAATGGTGTGTATATGTAGTGACAGATCATGTGACACTTAGATTGCACACAGGTGGACATCATTGCACTAATTATGTGACTTCTGAAGGTAATTGGTTGCACCAGAGCTTTTTTATGGGCTTCATAACAAAGGGGGTGAATATATACACACATGCCAATTTTCTGTTTTCTATTTCTAAAAAATAGTTTTATGTATATATTTTTCTCATTTCACTTAACCAACTTAGACTATTGTGTTCTGATCCATCACATAAAATTCAGATTAACAAAGCATTGAACTTAAGGCTGTAATGTAACAAAATAGGTAAAAAGTCAACAGGTGAATACTTTTGTAAGGCCCTGTATTTGACTTAAGGCAAGGGGTTATCTCATACTTTTTATGTCCCCCTCCCTCCAACCCTTTCCCTACTGCCCCAAACTGAAAATGTTGTGTCTGGACCATTAGAGGTACTTGCAACATTTTTATAATGTAGGCATGCCACCCAAGCTCTTTGTGCATACCTCAAATGCCTTATCTCTGTCCCCTCTCTTCCTCAGTCTCTCTATTTCTCTCTTTCCCATCAAATTCCTTCAAATACTTTATAAATCTGTCCACATATGAATATGTCCAGCAAATCTACAGGAAATGTGGTGCCCTTTTGTGTAAGAAAAAAATCCAATGTATGAAAAGGTTGGATATCATATTTTGGTAAGGTGGCCCATGGAATATTTTCCCTCTTTAATGATATTATATTGGTCACACTGTAGTTCTATATTTATAGTATCCTTTTTTGAAGAGCAATCATAAAAAATGGCCAATATTTACTTAGAATCTACTGTAGCTGCATATAAAAGTTAAAAATTAAAGATTGTTTTTACTTTTTATTAACATTCTAAGTTATCCAGCACCCATGGGGATTGGTAGGTGCCGGATAAATGTAGTTTCTGGTTGCTTGAGAGTTACTATGAAAAGAGGCCTAGATTTGCTGCACATAGGATGCTCTGCTAAATATATTTGTCTGTGAGGGCTGTTCTAGCAGCAGCAGCTTTCACTCCTCACTTACATACAAGTACGTTCGGCTGGAGGGTGCGGTGCTGAACCCGGGAAATGTAATGCCAACACTGCCCTGGCTCAGTCACTCATGTCTGTCTGCTTCCAGGTAACATTGAATTGCAGAGATGTTCAGTGGATGAAATCTAGATGCCTGTATACATTTTGTGGCATGACAACCTGGCTCCTGGCATTTGTTGAGCCCTGTAAATTTGTATTTAAAGTACAGGATTCCATTTTTTTTTTGGTTGTTTTGGGTTCTGGATAACTGATGGTCTACTGTATGAGAGTAGTCTGACCTTACGTTACTGTTTTTTGCTTGTCTGGTTAAGGAGAATGAACCTTATATTTAAATAAAAAAATACTGACATGTATAGCAGAAACAATTACAAACTTATAGAGCACTGAAGTCCTCATATTCCCCCTGCACAATCAAATAGAGAGTAAAAATAATGCAGTTTTTTTTTTTTTTTTACCTGACTTCATCACTGACTTAGTTAATGTCATTTTAGTTACTGCTTGCATAGTCCATGAAACTCACTCACAAGAAACTACATAGATGATGAGGATCAGGCTGAAATACTAATATGCAGCTTTAATGAAACACAGGGCTGCAGCATCATAACCACTCACTTATTACTCACTTATCACTATACTTAACCTTGTAATGCACTAAACCTTGTAATGCTTTTATATATACATTTATATATGGCTAATACTGGAGACATTTCTTTCTATAGTCTGCAGCGCATTATGTATTCTGGCAGAGCAGGAGAGATCACACACATCATAAAATGATCACTCCTAACTGAGATAATTTAGCAGCAAATTTAAAAAGGAACACACTTTCTCTGCATGCTTTTCCATTTCCTACATGATGGGGCAAAGCACATATGTGACTACAGTATTACGTTATAATCTGCATTCAATACCGTGCTATTGAATGCTTGTTTTGAAGAGCTTGAACAGATTATATACACTATATATATATATATATATATATATATATATATGTATATATATATATATATATATATATATATATATATACACATACAGTGGATATAAAAAGGCTACACACCACTGTTAAAATGTCAGGTTTCTGTGCTGTAAAAAAATGAGACACAGATGAATCATTTCAGAACTTTTTGCACCTTTAATGTGACCTATAAACTGTACAACTCAATTGAAAAACAAACTGAAATCTTTTCGGTAGAGGGAAGAAAAAATATAAAAATAAAATAATATGGTTGCATAAGTATGCACACCCTTAAACTAATACTTTGTTGAAGCACCTTTTGATTTTATTACAGCACTCAGTCTTTTTGGGTATGAGTCTATCAGCATGGCACATTTTGACTTGGCAAGATTTGCCCACTCTTCTTTGCAAAAAAACACTTTAAATCTGTCAGATTGCGAGGGCATCTCCTGTGCACAGCCCTCTTCAGATCACCCCACAGATTTTCAATTGGTTTCAGGTCTGGGCTCTGGTTGGGCCATTCCAAAACTTTAATCTTCTTCTGGTGAAACCCTTCCTTTGTTGATTTGGATGTATGCTTTGGGTCGTTGTCATGCTGATAGATGAAGTTTGTCTTCATGTTCAGCTTTCTAGCAGAAGCCTGAAGGTTTTGTGCCAATATTGACTGGTATTTGGAACTGCTCATAATTCCCTCTTTCTTAACTAAGGCCCCAGTTCCAGCTGAAGAAAAACAGCCCCAAAGCATGATGCTGCCACCACCATACTGTGGGTATGGTGATCTTTTGGTGATGTGCAGTGTTGTTTTTGCGCCAAACATATCTTTTGGAATTATGGCCAAAAAGTTCAAACTTGGTTTCATCAGACCATAACACCTTTTCCCACATGCTTTTGGGAGACTTCAGATGTGTTTTTGCAAAATGTAGCCTGGCTTGGATGTTTTTCTTTGTAAGAAAAGGCTTTCGTCTTGCCACTCTACCTCATAGCCCAGACATATGAAGAATACGGGAGGCAGAAGAAGCTTAGGGAGGTTAATGCGTGGCTAAAAAAGTGGTGCAGTGCAGAGGGTTTTGGGTTTTTAGAGCACTGGGCTGACTTCTCACTTGGGTACAATCTCTATAGCAGGGATGGATTGCACCATAATGATGAGGGAGCTTTAGTGCTAGGGGATAGGATGAACAGCTGGGGGGATTTTTAAACTTGTAGGTGGGGGGGGAGGGACTATATATAAGTATTGGGGTAAATAGGGTAGAGAGGGAAATGGATGAATTAGTTACCCATGGGGGAGGAGAAGGCGGAGGGTTACAATAGACAGTAGGGAGGTATTAATAAGGGCCTCAAATACAGTGGCAAGCACTTCACAACGGCAGAGCCATAGCAACATAAAGTGTATGCTTGCTAACGCAAGAAGTTTGCCTGGGAAAATGGACGAGCTAGAAATATTAGCAGTACAAGAAATGAAACATGGTGGGATGAATCTCATGACTGGACTGTTAATCTGGATGGTTATAACCTATTAAGTAAAGATAGGGGAAATGGTAAAAGAGGAGGAGGGATCTGTCTGTATGTTAAGCCTGCACTAACGGCATCATTGAATCTTTGTGGGCTGAGCTAAATAGTGGAGGAGCTAATTCTAAACGCACATTGGTGGGAGTATGCTATAAACCCCCAAATATAGCTGAAAGTGAGGAAATACAACTATTGTTACAGATTGGAAATGCAGCTAAGCATGGGCAAGTTCTAATAATGGGAGTTTTGAATTACCCTGAAATAAACTTGATAAATGAGACCAGCAGCTCAGATAAGGGGAGCAGGTTCTTGAGTACACTCGGGGATCATTATCTGGCCCAGGTAATACAAGAACCTACTAGAAATGGGGCCATCTTGGATTTAGTCATCACAAATAATATTGATATAATATCAAATGTTAAAATAGGGGAACCTTTGGGGAACAGTGATCACAACACAGTATAATTTGAGATTGAATACAAAAAACAGAGTTGTAAGGGGCCAACAAAAACTCAAAATTTTAAAAGGGCTAACTTTAATGGCCAGCAATACTACATATAGACTGGGACAAAGAACTTACAGGGAAAAATACTGAAAATACATGGACAACATTCAAATCCTTACTAAATAAACATACTCATCGGCATGTACCATGTGGAAATAAAATGAATAGGAGTAAATCATATCCCATGTGGCTTAATAATGACTTAAAGATCCTGATGAGGAAAAAGAAACATGCATTTAAATTATACAAGAAGGAGGGAACAGAGACAGCTTTATGTGACTATAAGGAAATCAACAAGGCTTGCAAAAGGGCTATTAGACTGGCTAAAATAGAAAATGAGAAGTCAGTTGCAATGGAAAGTAAGACTAACACTAAAATATTTTTAAAATATACTGTATTAATGGGAAGAAGGCGAGGAAGGAAGCTATAGGAACATTACAATGTGACACAGGCCATCTGATAATTAGTGACCAGGAAAAGGCAGATGAGCTAAATAGGTTCTTTTCGTCGGTATACACAAGGGAGGTACCAGTGATTGGGACACCGCAACATAATGGGGCTACACTACCATCACTAAATAATTGGTTAACGCAGGAAGAAATCCAAAAGAGATTGGAGAAAATAAATGTTAATAAAGCCCCAGGTCCTGATTTAATACATCCAAGGGTACTGAGGGAGCTGGGTTCTGTAATAGCCAAACCGTTATATCTAATCTTTCAAGACTCACTCACTACAGGGTCTCTACTGGATGACTGGAGAAAAGCAGAGGTGATACCTATATTTAAGAAGGGATCTAGAGCAAATCCAAGGAATTATAGACCAGCGAGCCTCACATCTGTAGTTGGGAAGTTTTTAGAAGGGTTAATAAGGGACAGAATACAAGAATATGTCTATTTGAACAAGATCATAGGTAGCAGTCAACACGGATTTATGAAGGATAGGTTGTGTCAGACCAATCTAATTAGTTTTTATGAGGAGGTTAGTAGGAACTTGGATCAGGGAAACTCAGTGGATGTAGTCTTTTTAGATTTTTTAAAGGCATTTGATACAGTGCCACATGGAAGACTAGTGAGCAAACTAAGGGATACAGGAATTGCAGTAAATATCTGCTCATGGATCGAGAGCTGGCTAAAAGACAGGAAGCAAAGGGTTGTTGTAAATGGAACATACTCCGATTGGTCTAATGTGATAAGTGGTGTTCCTCAA
Source organism: Discoglossus pictus (assembly GCA_027410445.1). Taxonomy (NCBI): domain Eukaryota; kingdom Metazoa; phylum Chordata; class Amphibia; order Anura; family Alytidae; genus Discoglossus; species Discoglossus pictus. The sequence continues at coordinate 458,445,870 of CM050163.1, read as the reverse complement.
GGTTCAGTATTAGGTCCTCTCCTTTTTAACATATTTATTAATTACATAGAAGTAGGACTCGAAAGTAGTGTCTCCATTTTTACTGATGATACTAAGTTGTGCAAGGTTTCCCTACAAAGGGATTTGCACAAATTAGAGAAATGGGTGGCTAAATGGCAGAGGAGATTTAATACAAATAAATGCAAGGTTATGCATTTGGGAAGGGAAAATAGCCATGTAATCTATAATCTTAATGGAGCAAATCTTGGTGTATCAGATATTGAAAGGGATTTGGGAGTGCTTGTAGACAACCACCTAGGTAACAGCGCTCAAAGCCAAGCATCAGCTGCAAAGGCAAGTAAAATATTAGCATGTATTAGGAAGAGTATAGAACAAGGGAAGCAAATATAATTCTGCCTCTATACAAATCCCCAGTACGCCCTCATTTGGAATACGGAGTACATTTTTGGTCACCACTTCATAAATAGGACATTTTAGAGCTGGAAAAAGTACAGAGAAGGGCTACAAAACTAAAAAGGGGAATGGAGGGGCTAAGTTATGAAGAAAGACTAACCAAACTAAACTTATTTTCGCTAGAAAAAAGGCGTCTACGAAGGGATATGATTACCTTATTTAAATACATCCAGGGTCAATATAAGGCTTTGTCAAGTGACCTTTTTGTAGCAAGAGATTTTCAACTGACAAGAGGAAACCCTTTGAGGTTAGAGGAAAAAAGATTTCACCTTAAACAAAGAAAAGGGTTCTTCACAGTTAGGGTGGTTAAACTGTGGAATCCTCTACCAAAGGCGGTGGTAACAGCGAATTCGATAGACAACTTCAAAAAGGGGTTAGATATATTTTTGAATAAAGAGGACATTCAAGGCTATCCTAGATAAATAGCGAAGGAATATTGATCCAGTGAGAAATTTGATCGCCAGTTTCTGGGGTCAGGAAGGAATTTTGCTTTTTTTCCCCCTTATGAGACAATTGGCAAAGTTTCAATGTTTTTTTTTTTTTCTGTTTGCCTTCCTCTGGATCAATTAACAATTAATAATAAATAGTCCACTTATTAAAAAGATCAATAGAGATCTAAAAAGGTTGAACTTGATGGACTAACTCTTTATTCATTCTCCAATACTATACTATTAATAATTATTTAACAACAAATTAATGAATAACTAATCCGCATATTGCAGATCAGAGGAGATCTTAACAGGTTGAACTTGATGGACTGAAAGTATTTCTTCAACCTTAATTACTATGTAACTATGATTGTTGTCACATGTACCACACAGCCAGTACTTGCCAGATATTCATGCAGTTCCTTTCATGTTGCTGTACGCCTCTTGGTAGCCTCCCAGACCAGTTTTCTTCTCGTCTTTTCATCAATTTTGGAGGGAGCTCCAGTTCTTGGTAATGTCACTGTTGTGCCATATTTTCCCCACTTGATGTGTTCCATGGTATATCTAATGCCTTGGAAATTCTTTTGCACCCTTCTCCTGACTGATACCTTTTAACAATGAGCTTTGGAAGCTCTCTGTGGACCATGGCTTTTGCTGTGGGATGCGACTAAGAAAATTTCAGAAAAGACCAACTGGAGCAGCTGAACTTTATTTGGGGTTAATCAGAGGCACTTTAAATGATGGCAGGTGTGTGCTCACTCCTATTTAACACGATTTGGAATGTGATTGCTTAATTCTGAACACAGCTACATCCCCAGTTATAAGAGGGTGTGCATACTTATGCAACCACATTATTTTACTTTTTTTTTTTTCCTCCACCTAAAAGATTTGTTTGTTTTTCAATTGAGTTGTACAGTTTATAGGTCACATTAAAGGTCGGAAAAGTTGCGATGATTTATCTTTGTCTCATTTTTTTACAGCACAAAAACCTGACATTTTAACAGGGGTGTGTAGACTTTTTATATCCACTGTATATATATATATATATATATATATATATATATATATATATATATATATATAAATATAATATCCTTAGTTTACGTTTAATAAATAAGTACCGAACATATGTTGCATAATAGGAATGTATGAAATACGCATGACACACTTGAAACATTTTATTCAAGTCCTTTTCACATGAATTTGCAACCATACTACAGGCATTTAAACATGAATATGGAAGTGCAATAGGAAATAGCAAGTGTTATAAATAAGAGATTTTTTTTTTTGGGAACAGGAAAGTAAATTTGAAAAGCAAAGGTAAAACAAATGCAAAGTCAAGTGGCATTTCACAGAATCTATAGCAAATACACATAAAGCTCTATTTAAAAAGCATAGGCTTGTGTGAATTTATTTCAAGTTCCAATGTAGCACCGTTTGATCTGTGGCACATATAGTTTAATAATATGCACATATTCACTATAAAGTTATTATTATTTGGTTTAACAGACATGACAACTATATTGCAAAGATATTTTTACTTAAATCAGATTTAAAGACAAGTATATACTTTTTTTTAGTTGCATTAAGAGTGCATTATTGTGTGCTCATTATTCATTAATGAAATAAAAACTTTGTACTTTCAGTTGGCTTAAACCACAATGTATGCATCAAAACAGTGGAAGGTTTTCCCAGCTGTTACATCTCAAGAAAAACATCTTCTTTTACAAGGAGTGTTCTGTTGGCTATAAAATAAAGGTGTGTGCTGCACGCACCAAGAATCCTGTAGTGACCGAACAGGATTTTCTATTATATATATATCATTGAATTGGTGGAATTATTCCTACAAATTAGCACATTGTCACTGTGTGTAATGTATGCTTAGTCTACTTACTATCAAAGTAAAAATAAAGATAACTTATGAAGAACACTGTTTTGAAGTAATGGGGCTTTTGACTTCCAACTTTTTGTTTCTTTTTATGTAAAGAATACGCATTTATGAAAGGCAAGACAGTACACCATTAAAAAGCACATTCCAACTTGAAAATTATAATGTAAATATACAATTTAAATTTCTGTCTTATTTTAAGTATATTTACACGTATAAAAAAAAAAATAATAATGCTTGAATGCTTATTATCTTACCCAACACTGGAGAAGGAAAAACAGGATTGAAATATTTATGTTCACCAACTTGGTTCTATTTGCACATAAACAGTATTCTGGTGCCTGCATTTTGACTAATGATATATTTTTAATTGTTATATGTCTATCTCGTAAATAAACTCTTCAAACATTTTTTTATACAGATCAACCAAATGTGTAATTTTTTTTCAATGTTGAAAATAGCGCCTATTTTGTCACACATATTGAGAATCCAGTTTTTGGTATAGTCCGTATGCTTATTACACTATATAAGATTTGGTTTGTTTCTTTTCAAAAGTGTTTACATCCAATTGAACTTAATGACATCTTAATTCAGGACTAAATCGAACTTCTACTCCAAGTGTTGCGTGCAGCTTAATAACTGTAAAAAGAAAAGGAAATTGGGTTAGACAATTGCCTGGATAAAATACAAGTTTTCAATGAAGGAACATAATTCAAAAGAGCTGGCATTGTTTACCATATTCTTTTAAAGAGGTGGTAATGCTGTTTTTCAGATTATGGAAAGAATTTGGCAAAGTGCTGCTAAACTGATCAAATTGAATATATTAGATCCAAGTGGAAACTTGAAATATGCAACTTCTTGAGAGGAATTTTTGCTCTAGCCAAATGTTAAACACTGGCTTGGTTAATGGAAATAAGACTTCAAAAAGGGATAAATTGCAAACTGGGTTGCTTTATGTTAAAGGAATGAAGAACAGAAGTTGTTTAGTGCTATATTCTTTGTTTTGCATTGTTATCTGTACAGTTCACTTTTGTGTGTCTTCTTGTAGTGTTAATTATTTGCTAATTACTTTCCAAACGTGTTAATGGTCATCCATCCAAGATCATTCATTTTCATTATTATGTTTTGTGACTCAATGTACGGTATCAGCTAGTCTTTTCTTCCTGCAGAGCTGGAACTATGGTAGATCTCACAGTCACAGGCATCTACAAGACCTAGATGCCTTACAATTATTTAATTTCTTTCTATACCATTCTAGAAGAAAATGTAACCGTTGCCTATAGTGCAGTGGTAGGCAACCAAGTCCTATGAGGGCCCACCATCCGGGCTGGTTTTCAATATCTCTCTGTATTAGCACAGGTGGATCCATCAGAGTGAGACGGAGCATTTAAAATAGATAGGACCTGAACTTAGAGAGAAACAGAGATCCTGGACTGTTGGCAACTCTTGTAGTACTGAACTTTCAACCACTACGAACGTGGATCATGCAATAGGACAATGATCCAAAACATACCAGCAAATCTTTGAATGCATGCCTGAAAAAAAATCAGGATTTGGGAATGGCTAAGTCACAGTTGATGCATTGAAATGCCTTGGTGTTACATAAAGAGAGCCGGGCATAATCCTAAAACATAATCAAACTGTTTTTTGTTTTTCTTTTGCTTGCTCTTATTAAATTTCAAATTAAGAACTATAGGAGTAGACATATTAAATAAAAAAACTGTATAATTGATGTAAATGTTGTATTTAATATATACATTTATAGAAATCAGCTCAGTTTCTTTTATAATATGTTAACAACTATAGTAAACATTTTGTAAAACTTAGTTTAGATACCTTGTTAACTTATAAGTTACCAATGAATTAAAACAAAAAATTAAGTACACATCACTATATCCAGTGTTTCTGACCAAACAAACTATAATGATTTATTGCAGCCCTTATTGGCCAAGCAGGTTATTTTTATCCTTTATTCGTAGAACTATGGTAGGGAAATCCTTTAAATTGACACTGCAATGCTCCCCCATCCCACTGAATCAGTAAAATCATATAAACAAGATGAACCTGTGTAGTAAAGCAACAACAACATAAAAGATTAAACTCAGAAATAGCCGTTTCACAAGGAATACATGCCTAACTGCCTTCACTGACCGCCCTCAAGTTCCAAATGAGAATTTCATATTGATTTAGCCAATCATGGGGCATCATGGAGAAAAAAAAAAACATTCTGGGATATAACTTGTGACTTGCTGAGATGCCAACATGGGATATTCAATTTAAATTGAAGGAGAAAAAAATCTAGATTAAATCTACATATGATTTTTTGATTCCGTATAAAAAAAGTAATGATATCAAACAATTATTGAGAACTGGTTTATTTAATGAAATAAACAAATTTCCAGTGCTTTGATTTGATTCTTAGGGTATGCAATTCAAAACAAATGTTGTTAAGAATATGAGCTAAGTTTTGAAATGTCCCAAGTTACACTTGGTTTTCAAATCAAATGACCACACTCCTCCACAGCAGACAGCTTCCCTTTTGTATTCTGCTAATATCAGCTTTGTTCTGAATTTCCTAATCCCACCTACACAGTATTACGATTAGTGCTTCTAGCAGTTCATGAACTGATTAAAGTTTCTAGCAGAAGTAAGACGGAGTGAGTCAGAGAAGTATTGGAGCACCAGACAAAGAGCATATGATGGAAGTTGTCCAGAAAAAACATGGAAATATATCTTCAACCAGACATGTCGGAATGTATTGCTTCTGAGATTTTAAAAGCTCATTACCAGTAAAAGCTCAACAAGTTTATTCGTTTTATATAGCTAATCTTGCTTAAACTCTATTGTAATTGCCATTTTTTTTCCTGACACCTAGCCAATTTAATATATATTGCACATTTCACAAAATGCATAGTAATGAGCAAGTCATGTCAGCTCAGGTTCAAAGAATACTGTTAAACTACATAATGAAATAAACTGCAATTTTGATGTAAGTAATGAAACTATAGTTTTGTCAAAAAGCCACCCCCAGCTTGAGGCTCTTTTTTTTTGTAATCTGCCCTTAAAATACCTATAATGTTCACCCTGCATATTTGTTAGACTGAAAAAAACACTTTATCACAGGACAGTATAGTTTTCACTTCCTAGTCATTAATACTAAAATGAGATTATTTGTATAAATGAAATGTTGAGTAGTAACATGCCTAGACCTTAGTTCTCAACAACTAGTGGGATTTAAGATGATATTTTGGGAATAGAAAGGATGAAGGATGAACACTTTAAATGTACATATACCATTAGTCCCAGTCATAGAGAGATTATGGAGTTATTTATCTGCAGTTAAAATATACTCTTTTCAAATCAGTGCAAATCTAGATGAAAATCGAGTGTGCTGTATACATTATCACTCTGTTCCCCAGGACCATTAATCTGTCCCCAGATCAAAAAGATTGAGACACACTTGTCTAGACACTCTCCTGCAAACTCAATTTTTGCCACTAAACTTCTTAATTTTGTCAGTTTCCAACTTTCTTCCATATTGTTTTAGATTATCTGCTACTCTATCTACATTTTACATATTACAAATTCAGCCCAAACTAATGTAGCAAATAAACTATAGGGTGCAAGGTCCAACTACTTTTACTCTATTCCTAACCTGTTTGGACTTTGCAATGTTATTTAATATTGATGCATATTCTCTGATCATCTCCAAAGGAACTACCTACTGGTTATCTTTTTACCTGTCCAGCCATACATTATCTGTCTTGTGACAGCAATACTTCATCTCCCTTGTTGTTGAGTTTTTGTTCTTGCTTTACATGCTCTCATTGGGATACTTAATAAAAATGCATCTCATAAATTAGGTGAAAAGAGTTTGAATGAATGACTTGTTAATACTGGACATCAGCCTAACTGTTACAGGGCTCAAGGGGATTGTCCCATTAAATCCTAATAATATACAAATATTGTTAGTATGTATTAAACAAACAGGTGCTCCTACCAAAATCAAAATACATACAAGAACTGAGAGAGCAGACAGCGGAGCACATATGTGACTTTAACCCTTAATATCAACAAATATCAATTAAACGAATTCTCTTAATACAATGTGTATTTGTTATATATGAGATGTCTGAATACTTTTAAAGTGACCTTTAAAACAAAAACTTCCATCATATGCCATTGCAAGAGCACCTCCAATATATGAATACCACTTTGTCCTGATATATTATCCTCTCAAGTCAAAATCTACATATTAAATAGTCATATACACTGCAAACAAAGCATACATCTATATGCTTTTCACAATAATATTGCATGTTACAGTGTTTGTACTGAAGAGGAGATGTGAGGTGTAAAGGGTGGGGAGAAAGAAGAGAGGTAATAACTGAAACTGTAAGAAGTTTTCATGGAGCACCTGAAACTCTACACAGAGAAGAAATAAGAAAAGAGCAGTGCTGGTGTTCAACTGAGTAGGAGCAGACCAGGAAAGATCCAGTAAGTTGAAAAGGATTGGATATTTGAGGGAATAGTTGGGAAAGTTTAATATATACAGTGGGGAAAAAAAGTATTTGATCCTGCTGATTTTGAACGTTTGTCCACTGACAAAGAAATTATCAGTCTATAATTTTAATGGTAGGTGTATTTTAAGAGTGACAGACAGAATAACAAAAATAACACAAGAAAAAGGCTTGTCAAAAAAGTTATAAATTGAGTTGCAGGGAAATAAGTATTTGACCCATTCATCTTAGTAGTTGGTGGCAAAAACCCTGTTGGCAATCACAGAGGTCAGATGTTTCTTGTAGTTGGCCACCAGGTTTGCACACATCTCAGGATGGATTTTGTCCCACTCCTCTTTGTAGATCCTCTCCAAGTCATTAAGGTTTGGAGGCTGATGTTTGGCAACTCGAACCTTCAGCTCCCTCCACAAATTTTCTATGGGATTAAGGTCTGGAGACTGGCTAGGCCACTCCAGGACCTTAATGTGCTTCTTCTTGAGCAACTCCTTTGTTGCCTTGGCTGTGTGTTTTGGGTCATTGTCATGCTGGAATACTCATCCACGACCCATTTTCAATGCCCATGCTAAGGGAAGGAGGTTCTCAACCATGATTTGACGGTACATGGACCTGTCCATCTTCCCTTTGATGCGATGCAGTTGTCCTGCCCCATTAGCAGAAAAATACCCCCAAAGCATAATGTTTCTACCTCCATGTTTGACAGTGGAGATGGTGTTCTTGGGGTTATAGGCAGCATTCCTCCTCCTCCAAACATGGCGAGTTGAGTTGATGCCAAACAGCTTGATTTTGGTCTCATCTAACCACAACACTTACACCCAGTTCTCCTCAGAATCATTCAGATATTCACTGGCAAACTTCAGACGGGCTTGTACATGTGCTTTCTTGAGCAGGGGGGCCTTGCGGGCGATGCAGGATTTCAGTCCTTCACGGCATAGTGTGTTACCAATTGTTTTCTTGGTGACTATGGTCCCAGCTGCCTTGAGATCATTAACAGGATCCTCCCGTGTAGTTCTAGGCTGATTCCTCACCATTCTCATGATCATTGAAACTCCACAAGGTGAGATCTTGCATGGAGCATCAGACCGGGGGAGACTGGCAGTTATTTTGTGTTTCTTCCATTTGCGAATAATCGCACCAACTGTTGTCACCTTCTCACCAAGCTGCTTGGCGATGGTCTTGTAGCGCATTCCAGCCTTGTATAGGTCTACAATCTTGTCCCTGACATCCTTGGACAGCTCTTTGGTCTTGGTGGAAAGTTTGGAATCTAATTTATTGATTGCTCTTTTTAAGAGGGTGCTCCTAATCTCAGCTCGTTACCTATATAAAAGACACCTAGGAGCCAGAAATCTTGCTGATTGGTAGGGGATCAAATACTTATTTCCCTCACTGACCTGCAAATCAATTTATAACTTTTTTTTACATGTGTTTTTCTTGTTTTTTTTTTCTGTTATTCTGTCTCTTACTGTTAAAATACACCTACCATTAAAATTATAGACTGATCATTTCTTTGTCAGTGGACAAACGTTCAAAATCAGCAGGCGATCAAATGCGTTTTCCCCTCACTGTATGAGGAAATAAGACCTGAGAGAATTAGAGTGCTGTTTTATGAGTTGCTGCTGTGTCATTTATGGTTTACTGTAGGGACTGAAAGACGAGCAGCAGAAGCAGATGATGGAACATGAAGTATAATGAAGAAATCCACAACACTAGAATTCCTCCCTAGCTGTTTCACTATAAATCTTTTTACACTCCCTTTAGTTTGTAATGTTTCGCTAAACTATGAACCTCTGCTTCTATTGTCTTTTATACTATAGAAAAACAATCATACTTACGGAGAAATTGAACAGCTGGAGGTGTAAACGTGATTTCCAGTAAATCGTACATCACATCGAACAACATTGTTGGAGTAGTCAGATTCTGGAACCAAATAGCTTGGGTTCACACTAACCTGTTAAATAAACACATGTTTTACTGAACCAAGTCTTGTGTCATGTGTGCAATCTATGAAACTATGAATAGAGATAATAAATACCTTTAATATGTAGTTTCCTGGTTTCACATCAGTGATATCAATCCACTGGCAATCTATATCTGCATTGTAAGTGTCATAACAACCAGGGCTCAGTCCCTAGAGGTAAATTCAGAAAGTCAATGACATTTTTCAAAACTTTTCTAATCTCGCCTCCATCTTACTTTACAAAATATGCTTTGCTATCAACATATCCTTTCCTGATATAACAATAATTAATATGTATAGTTATTAACTTAAAGGTTACAACATTTACAAAGTACCTTGATAATAATAAATTAATAGTTATCTTATTTAAATATTTTCCATGCTTTTGGAGCTTACCTGAGTATGTGCAGTACATGCAAAACGTCTATAATAACCATAGTCACAAGAGGTGTCTTCTAGACAGAAACTTGCTTTGTGACCCTCGGCAACACTTCTGTGGGAACTTGCATCAAGTAATTCATAGTGGCTAAATTCATCCATGCTGTGATAATGTCTGGTAAGAATGAATAGAAATGCATTTGTCAAACAAATACATAAATATGAGAAAAAGTTAACTTTCTTCTCCCATTCTAACAATATTCTAACATGCATATGGTAATGTTAAGCATTTATAAGTAGCCTAAGCTAACCTGATATGGATTTTTTTTATAAACATTTAATATCTTGTTTTATCCTGTATATTCATACTATTTTTTTTTCATTTTGATCTTATTGTAAATATGTGTATTTAATTATATGCATATATATTTTTTCTCTCTTTCAGTATTTGATTTTCATATTCAACTTCTTACAAAAAACTAAATGAGGGCAGCTAAAGCAGGTAATATTAAAGATATGTATGTCTTATTTAATTGGCAAGCCATGATTGGTGTGCTTTAGTATAAACAATTGCATTGTTTCCACACTGCAGCTTTCAACAATTTAGGATGTTGCTTGCATCTATATCCAAATACTTTTATAGGTTAGCTGGCTCATCAACAAGGAGAGTGTTGTTACTAGAACAGAGAACACTGGCCCCTATTCAACTGCCAGCCCGAAGTTTACGTTATACCGGCCGTAAGTCTGCGGGCTTGAATTTGCAACTGATATAGAGCAATCCAATTGATCAAGCTCGCAGCTATCTGCCTGAAAGCCTAAACTTTAAACCATACACCCGTAAGTAGCATTTCAGAGCATGATCATGATCGATTACTGATTTTGAAACACTGAATAGTGAATGAGAACATCATCTGTAAAATATGGAGGTTAAACGTCAATCAATTAACGTTTAGAAGTCCGATATGCGATCGGACTCGCAATCAGGTAATGTACAAAATAATAAAAATGAGTGGCGATACTGTTCTAGTCCATGTGGGTGGCCTGATATGTATTAAGTACTTGATTCCCAAGATTGATATAACTCAGAAATAAAACGTAAAAAAATATTTTGTATTACAGATTTGCGATCTTGAGACTGTTCTAATTAATTCAGATGTCTTTCATCACTTTCCCTGGCTTTTAAAGTGCAGCATTGATTTTTTTATTTGCATTTACAGTGCTATGATCAGGTGTTTAAGTGCTTAACCCCCTTGCGAGTCCTATCTGATACCCGTAGGAAAACATTTGTGGGCTTGAGAAATTGTAGCAATTGAATAGCGATTTACGATTGTAACATTTACAGGCTTGAAAGATCAAAGGCTTAGCTGAGTCTGAGTTACGATTTTGACAACTGCAGGGATTTTCAGCCTGTAACCTGCAAATCGTTTGCGTGTAGCTAAAAGACGCCAATTGAATAGCAAATTTGTTTACAGGCTACATTACAGGCTCCAGTAACTTACAATTTCTCAATTGAATAGGGGCCACTGTCTTTAGCAAACATCGGTACCACTCAGTACATTCAGGTGTAAAATGAGTGAAACAAAAGGCTCAACTAGTCTGCAACATATTTCAAATGGTTTTAAATGATGTGAAAAAGTATACTATCATTGACTATTTAATGAGTGGTGTACTTTTGCCTATGCACACAAGGCCAGGCCTAGGGTAGAACAATTTCAGGTGGAAGTAGGAATAGTGTGCATATGCACAGAAATGGCTATTAGAAAATGACTACTATACGTTTACATTTCTGTCTGTATGTGTGCCTATTTTTTAATATACTGCATATATACATAAGAAAAATATACACTTATTATTTTATACATAGGTGTATGGTAAACACATGATTGGGGTATAGCAAGGGGAAAGGAGGAATAGTAATGGGGGTGTAAAGTGTTCAAATCGGAATGGGGCTAGGGCAGCATAAAACATAAATACTCCCTGCATTTAAATTTTTTATTCTTTTTATATGTTTCTAAAACAAGTATTACTATGTCTACTGATAATAAAATATAAAAAATATAATCCTTTTCAAATAATCACTTGTTCATTGATGCAGTACCCAAAATACCAGTAGAATGTATTAATGCATCCAGCAAATATGTTTTCTTTAACCAAATTATTGCCTGTACTGTTCAGCTTTTTACTATACACTTATTCCAAATTTGATATTTTTTCAAAATGGTTGTCTTGTCAGCCGAGAAGATACATTTGGAAAATTAAAACAATAGCTCCAAGATATGTGTACATTAAATGAGTTGTGAATTTAATAATTTAATATAAAAATGTAAATTAAAGTTTTGAGGTGAATCATCAATTTGAAACAAAAAGAGATTGCTGCTTTCAAAGGAAAAACAGAAAAAACAAATAGACTCTGCAGTATTCATATTTGCACAGAATAAAAAACAGATGTTCTAAAGATTAGCATTTTCATAATTTCCTGTATGAAAACTATTATTATAGCAGTATGAAATACAGAATTTTTCATAGTTGAGTGACAAAGCTTTGACAAAACCTCTCCCTAAAGGCACGGCAAAATTGGATGGAAATTCTTTTGTCGCCAATGGTAAATTCCAGACAAGTTTGTTTTAAGAACTTTGAATTACAGTATGTTTCAATCTCTAATATCAAATGTTCAATTATTACTCTGGCAGGCTAGTTTGTACTTGTCCTCTCAGAAAATAGATAGTAGCAAAAAAAATCACATTTGCCTTAGACCACAGACAGTTGATGATTATTATATTAGTTACAGTTACACCGAAGATAATTCAAGTAAGACTTTGGTTATGACTTGGCCTAGAAGGGCAATACAAGAGACCAACTACATAGGGACCCAAAATGTGAAGCTAGTCTTACACAAGCCAAAAATTTTGCAAGAAAGAAAGTAAGGAATCTTCTAAAAGAGGGTACCTAATATATGTTATTTCTGCAACTGTTTAAAAAAATATTTTCCACCATTACACATTAAGCTTGGCTCAGTGAAGAACTTCAAAGCAATGTATGGAAATGGTGCTGGATTTCTCTACCCCAAAAAACAATTTCCAAGAATAAGTGTGGCCAGAATCAAAGATGGAATATTTGTAGGTCCTGAAACAATGGATTGATTAATGGTGATCATTTCTAAAGCTGGTTGAGTGAACTGGGAGGAGCTATGTGGTAGTCATTTTAAGAGTAACCAAGAACTTTTTGGAAAACTACAAGGAACTGGTCGGTTCATGGAAAACCTTGGTGCTATCAGCGGCAAGAAAGGACAATGTTTTCCTCAGGATATCTTCAACACGAAAAAGAGCTACCAGGACAGAAGCTGACTATTGCTGGACACTTAGGGATGTTCCACAAGCAAAGTACAGCGGGAAAACATTTTTTGAATACCCCTAAGAATAGCTTGGACTTGCCATGTCATACTTTAATAGGTAGAGCTCATTAAGCTACATTTGTTGTATTAAATAATTGTCACTTCAATTTTAAAGCTTAAGTGTATTGTTATATCTCTCACTATAGTTAAATATGATTTTTATGTCATAACAAACTTACTGATGGCAACTGTGCCATTCCCAGGAATATCGTGGTCTGCTTGGCAAGAAGTCGGCAGTACCTTGGTTTTTCACTCTCTGTGGAAATCTAAGAAGCACCCTCTGATCATAGTCTCTGACGTCTGATCGATATGCTGAGCTGTATTATAAATAAAATACAAGATTATTAAACATTTTAAATCATTTAATTCTGCAACACAGAGAAATCAAATAATATATATAAATAACTATAAATATGAGAATAAAATTCTATTTAAAAAAAAGAGTATCAGAGGCTTATAATGTATGAATGATGTAGGTGTATTCAAGCCTCCAATAACACCAATTAGCCTACGCTATGTTTTGTTAACCAAATATGTAAAATCAATTAAACCAAGGCTACCAATGATTCTGTAATAGTAGCTGAAAGAGAATATTATCTTAATTGATATATAACCTTTTCTTTTTCTTTCAACCTTTTGCATTGTAACTGTTTAGCGTGATCTCCTTATACCAGTAAATAAACAATATGTGTAACAATATGTACCTATAACGTTGGCTGATCAATTCACATGATAATATGTTTTCAACAAAACATGCACTATATTTAAAAGCTTTGTTATGATAATCATCATGTTCTAGTCAAAATAAGATAAAAAAAATAACATTAGCACTTCCGTAATTATGAAATGTTCAACAATCTGTATATGTAAAATAACTTTATGACAAAAAGTGAAAAAATACTGATGGTTAACACACCTACCTTAACACCTTCTTTGGCATGTGGCATAAACAGTTAAAAAAAATCAACAGTAATATTAGTGCTACAAATCAAATTAGCTGAGAAAAAATACAGAAACAACGAGCATCTCTACAGAAAAGATCAGAAAACAGTCTTTCATACAGCGCCAGATGTTAAAACAATAGGGGTCACATATGTACTTTCAAGAGTTTATTACTCTGAACATAAATCCTATTACTAAATCATTTAACATCTACAATAATTAAATTATTTAATATGAACAAATAGTGCTCAACGTTAAAATTACTTGTATGTATTGTAGACTTATACATAGACTAACATTTAATGTAGACCACATTATTCACAGAGTATTGTGTTTACAAAAATCTGATTATTAGGTACAATTTATGATAAGATGACTGGCAATTAACACTGAAGAGCATGCATAGCAGGAAATGCATTGCAAATAAATAATAATGGTTCAAACGTATGGGTAAAGGAGAAACCAATAGTATTTAAATCTGCTGCAACACACCAATTCCTCTGTATCTGTAAAAGTCATACTTGAATGATATACAGATACATTTAAGAGCCAAAATAAGCAACCATACTATGCTCTGATGAAACTGGGTCTATAGGGATCCAATGAGATTAGATGTTTTTGGAGCTGTTCATGCACTTTTTCAGCAACTGCTGTGAAAGCAAGCTGTGTCTTCACCATCATTCCTCATATCAAGCAATAATGAGCAATTGTTCCTTTTATCTTTTTAACCATATGTAAAAATATATGGCTTTCTCCAATATCTAAATAAAAACTCTTAATGATGAATTGGTTATAGTTTTAATTTTAAACTCTAGGAAGTTAAAATAGTGAATAAGATTGATTCATTTCATTAAGTCTGGGGTTTCCAAACAGTGGCAAGCCGGCCACCTTTGTTTTTGGTGGGCTTCCTCCATTTTATTGGAATAAATGGAAACTAAATAAAATAATATAGTATTTCTCTGGTCCCTTAAAAACCCTCATTATATTTATAGTGATTTGTCAAGAGTTTCAGCAAACTTTAAGTGGTCTACTAAACCATTGCATAAAGGGACATAAGAAAGGTTCAATGTCTGATATCATTGATATCATCAAAATACATTTCAAAACATATTGTAAACAATGGTTACAGTTATTTATGTCCATAAAGTTATTCTGCAATGATTTTAGAATAATGGTATCAGAGTTCAGAATATAATATTGCTAGACATGGAGTTTAGGTTTCTGGCAGAGGAAGATTAAGGTACTATAAGACTTTGTTATGGTAATATAAGGTTTGTCTTTTGGCAGAGTTATGTTAGTGTAGTAGTTGGAACAGGTTAAGACTACAAACACAATATGACTAAGATTCATTTCTACATACCTACCTATATTTAAAAAACAACAATAGGTCATGATTTAAAGTTAAAGAGTAGAAGATTTAAGAGTAATGTGTCAAGGAAAGAGGAAAGAGGGTTACACATAAGTGAACAATGTCACAGACCCCTTTTCCTGTTCCTGGATCTTAGCCTATTGAGCCACCATAAAGGACAGACTGCTTAGCTCCAGCCATTGGACTATGTGCATAAACACCTCCATTGTATTGTAATATGTTTTATCCCATTGTTTGCCAGTTAAAGTTAATGTACTCTATTTGAGGTCTGAACCTCTAGACAAGGAGACAGTATTATGTGTATTTGGATTGTATTGTTCACAGGTGCCAGACAGGATGCCATACAATTAAACCCCATGTGGAGTCAATCTCCTGTGTTTGTCTGCCAATCCCTGTCATTGTTGTGTTGTATTCACCCCCTCTGTATCTAACCCCTATAAATATTGTTAACTTTTCAAAAAATAAATGAGACATATAAAAATTGTATGTTTTCTTATTTGCTCCTGGCGGCTGCGATACTGACCCTATCTCCACCCTGCAAGTAACTTGCCCTGGTCACTACCGCAGGAAGGTTACTGAGTGCTGATTCCTGATGGAAATACCCTGACCGATACAGAAGCCAGATATCAGGGTGCTGGTGCCGAGATTTCCAAGAACTCAGCGGTCCTTGTGGGTAGTTAACCTGTAGTCTATAGCAGGTGGTCCTGGGCAGTTATAGCCCCTGCCCCTGGAATGTAACAAACAACTTTCTGTGGAAGTGTTTAAGGACAAATATCGTAAAGATATGTAGACTTACAGTATTTAACAAACATTTTCAAATTATGTATACACGAGATGAAGACAAAATTGTAAACAAATGTTTACATCAATTTATATTTTATCTATAAAAACAGATTGTAAAAGTCTTCCACGGTTACATTCTACCACCCGTTCTCACACTGAATAATTTTTCAGTTAATGGGAACCAGTATTGCTTTTCATTAAACAATCCTAATCTTCTAAATCTATTGGTTTTACATTTAAAATCAAACTGACCTTGCCAAGCAGTTTTCCTCAGCTGCACACCTCAGGCTGTACATGGACACCTTTTGCACATAAATAGATGCTTGAATGTAATAAGGATCTGGAACCAAGTCAGGAAGACCTTAAATGAGAGAGCAACATTTGAATCAATATACATAGGTGGCTACAAATGAAAGTTTCAAAGTTGTTATAATCGATTAGTCTTGAGTACAATATTTTAATAACCATAAAAAAAATGAATCTGTTTTTTGCATTAAAATATACGTCACAGGCTGAATCTTTATATAATATATATTTATATATATATTCTATAGTTTACTGTAACTATCATTAAAAAATATAAATAGAACACCAATTAAATGATCATTTTACAATTGTCCATTTTATATCTGTTTTTATAGATTAGTATAACATGATATATTGATGTATTATTAATTTAAAATACAAAGCAGCCTATGTACCAAGCTGTGACGTGCTGGCTGTACTGAGATATATTGCTTCTCTAGCGATAAAACACGTTCCTGGCAAAAACATCAACGCACATATGGTATATGGCACCTACCAACTTAAATATACACAATCATCAACCCTTAAAGGGATATGGAAGGTTTCTCAATTTTACTAGGTATATAATATACCTGTGTATATATTTACTTTTATATACTTTATTTATTAAGTATTGCTTAAATGTTCTGTTTTAGTTCCTAAAATCAAACAAACATTACCTGGGTCTTCAGTCTGCAGCTCATGAAAACACAGGCTCTATAGTACTGATTGTGCAGTGTCTCCTACTAACCAATCAGTGACCATCTCGCAGCAATATTCTGCAACATGCTGCTGAGATGTGGTCCCTGATAGGCTAGGATACTACGTCCAGCCCTACAGATTCTGTGCCTGCACATAATGCAGTGGGCAGACCCATAAAGGGACTATTTGTTTCATTTTAGGCAGTAAAACAGAGTTTATAAGCACTTCGTAAAATTAAATACATAACAGTGACTTAAGAAGCAAACCCTAGTGTTTCATAAGGCGCACCACTGATTATTTATAAAGATCAAGAAGAAAAGAGTTCATACAGGTAGAAAAATATTATTACAAACATTGTATGTTCACACCTCATACGGCTGATGCAGCAATTGCAATATATTGCACATTTGCATTAGTTTTATGTGCATAAAGCTACAATTTCTGTTTTTAATTTGATGCACATATGATAGTCATACATTCAAGCTCATACATCCATAAGGAGATATACAGCAGATCCCCCTCTCTTGAGTTCTGTTGCCTCCCTCCTCTCTAAAATATAAACACAGTTACATCATTGACCCCTATCATATACTGTAGTATATATACTTAAACTATGCATCTTTGAACAAAGATTTTGAGCAGTCCATTGGCAGAGCAAACTGAAAAAATATGTTGATCAAATCTTTGATTAAAACATATTAGAATTAGTGCAGCATGAGAAAAAAGTATATATTATTATTGACAGCTCTTAAATACCAAAGTGTCATGATTAATTTAACACACTCATAAAGTCTTCTTGTCAAGAAGTGTTTGTGCACTGGAGAAGTGCTTGGGGTAATGTCTGAAGATAACATCAGGATCTTCATATCTGCACTTCCATCTCCAATTAATTAAATTGATGTGTATATACGTGTTACCCATTTGGCGTATGTATGTGTCTGACAGGTGTCTGCTTCTATTTGTAAACCACAAAAAAAACTGTCTATGAAATGCACTAAGGAGCAAATTGTGTGAAATTAAAATGGGAATTTTAACAGAAGATTTTTTCAACCTGAATTTAAAGTAGAATAATGATCGTAAAATAAAGCCATGTGTTCCCCCTAAATAACTTAATTTTATGTATTTTATTTATTTTTTCATTGTTCATTTGCTCGTCTCTTAGTTATCAATTTCCAATGTCTCATTCTCCTACTTCATAGTGTATCATAATTGCTTGCACTGTGAGAGTGTTTAGCGCTTTATTTCAGAACAGAACAAATAGCCAGTGGAGCCACACACACAAAATCCACAATTTGTTCTGTTCTGAAGTAAAGCAGTGCTTCCCACCTAAATAGTAATCAGTGCAACAAAGTATAGGAGGGAAGAGAACGAAACATACACAGACATTGAATATAGAGTATCCCTAGCAGCAAGAAAAGGATTAATAAAAAAGTGAGTAAACATATCTAACATATATTCAGAATGGAACATAAATAAAACAACATTATTTGAAATAACTGGTGTTGAACAAAAAAATGCATATGGCACATGGATTAGAGGGCATTGTGATCAAGTTTATTTTCTATATAGTTTTTTAAATAACTAAATTTGATAATTACCTTTACATTTTCTCTTTTTTCAATCATTCTTTTTTGCAGAGATCCATTTTCTTTTTTTAGATTACTCTGTCAGGAGGTTGCGTAATTCAAAAGCAACCAGCTTTTCATTCATTCAACCTAATTTATGTATTGGTAGTGTAGATGCCAAATTCCCATTTATGTTCATTTAAAGTCATCTCCCTCTTCAGAAAGTTGATAAGCAGAATGGTAGATCCAACAACAGCATAATTGAATGTAAAATCTAGTTCTTCTAGTATATTTTAAATATATGGTCATAGTGGTCCTTTAATATTATGTGTTATCAGAAATGCTGGACTTATAACTAGGGGAATAAGGAAAATGCCCAGGGGCGCCTCCCTGGGAGAAGTGCGCCATTTTCGTAACAATACATTTAAATTTTAATTTGTTTAGGTTTCACAAATAGACCCAACCTTTCTGTAGCCAAGTGTCATGAGCATGTTATTTATTTGGGGAAAGAGGTGAGTGTGAACTAGGATTCCACCTTCTTATATCTGGTTATAAGTAAAAAACAATGTCCTTGCAGGTGTAAGAGAAATCATGCTTTAGATTATTAAATGAATAAGCAAATCTGAGTTTTTTTAAAATATGTTATGAATTTTGTTTGTGCCTCTATCTACTTGAATATTACTATTCTCCCTTTTCCAACCCACTGTTTCCTTTTCTATAAGAGAGAAGGTACTTTTAGATAGTTCTTTACATATGTACTTGTGTCTATTACACTAGTTCTCTTCAAATCAGAGCTCTTAAAAAATTAAATAATATAATGCAAAAAACTAAATATGTTTGTACCAACAGCACACGATCGGTTATCCCACCATGAGGTAATTACATTGAAATGTTGTTTAATAAATATTATTATAATTTATTTGTAATGCGCCAACATATTCCATAGCGCTATACATAAGTTAAGTTACAGGCAATGACAAGTTCAAGATTCACACATTGCAATGAATGGGGGGCCCTGTCTTTGAGCTTGGAATCCGGTGTCCATAGCGCTTTTTCCTAAAGCACCTTGCAGGATTGAAACTCGCAGACTAACAATCTAAATACAATATAAATTAAATTATTATATTATGAACAGTTTCCTTTGTGTGGATAATGTTATTCAACATATATATTAGAATTAGTACAGCAGAATTGATTTGTTAGTCTGACAGCTGCTTGTGGAGCAAAGTGTTGGTAGAGATCCACATGTGCTTGTGCACCCAGGGGCATCTAAGGAGTTTGTGCTAGATATTAAAATCCAGACATTGTTATCAGTAGCAAACATGCATGCACAGACTTGATCAGAAGTATTTTTGTAAATGTTCCTACAACATTCCCTAAATGACACGAGTCTTAATATCATTTTACTTTAATTATATATATATTTAATTAATTGCATGCTGTTTTTGAGGTCAGTTACAGAGTACATTATGTTGGAGATGTAGCCCTTACATACATTTATACAAATACATACATAAATGCAATTTTATGATAAAAACATATTTAAGTACACAACATTGTAATGTTCCCCCTTTACCCAGAGAATTATCAAATGCATCGAAAATAATGACTTAGAAGCATGAAAAAGGATTATGAGAATCCACTGCCAGCTCTTTACATTGAGAGTCCAATGTTGGCTTCATAGCCAGTCACACAGGTATACTGGGATTATTTTGTCTCGTGTAACCGGCAGTATGAACATTGGGACTTATTTAATGCTTGCTTGATATATATGAAATGCAATGCCTGTCTGTAATTTTCATCCAATGTACAGTGCTTTTTCAGCAGAACCTAACTGTATTTCAAAGCAGTATTTGTCGATATAGAACAAAGTCTTGTACTTGACTGCTCACAATATAATTTATTATCATTATTATCCTTTATTTTTAAAATACCAAAATATTCTGTTGCACCACAGAGATAAATACAGTATTAAACACATGGCAAAAATTGAGGGTCCATTTAATAGGACTAATACAGCAACTGATGAGGTGGTCTAGAAAATAACTACTTTTAAATTTCAATTATTTAACAAGATTATTTGTTTGGTGTTGTAATCATTGAGTCTTTTTTTTTACTGCCTTACTGTAAAAGAAAAGATCATGCCCATGTTCCAACATTTTCCAAAATGATTTTCAGCATTTATTTTTCCTATATTTATGATGGCCTTGATGATTTGATGGAGAACGATAAAAGCATTGTGGTCCCGTTAACTAAGTAATATATTTGCTTAATAAAATAGTTGTAGAGTGCTCTACATGTATAGTAAAAAGGTATTAAAATAGAGCACATATATTAGGAAAGCAGTTTATTACGATATTGCTTGTGTCGTTATAGTCGCCTAAAATATTATTCATGAGTTATTTTCCCTATATATAAAATGTGCACACCAGTTTATCACATGTATTCTTATCTAGATATAAAACATAGTAACAAATGCAATGCTGTAGTGTATTCTTTGAGCTAATGTGCAGGATACCTCCTGGAAAGGTTAGACATTTGTTCTACCAGTTATTTCAATACATTAATTAACAAAGTCACCTTTTAGTTTTCCAATAATTTTTTATTGAAGAAAACTTGGTAATATTATTACAGCAATTTGTAACACATGATAAGCCATACATTACATATATTTGACGCCGCTTGTATAAATTTCCCTGACTACTTAAGGAAAGAGAAATAAAGATATTAATATAACAGGAACAAAATGTTTGTCTTTTAAAAAAAAAAAAATATTATTCATATTTAAATTTACAAAAATAATTATCAACTTGATCAACTTATTAACCTTCTAACTTTCATTTCCCAACTCTCAATTACATTCTTAAGTTACTGTCTGCCTATACCAAATTCGCCTGGTATAAGCAAGGGTATTGTTTAATCACGTGAAACCAGTTAGCAAAATGTAGGCTAGCATGAAATTCACTGCTTTTGAGTTTTTTTCAGTTTTGCATTGTGGTGTATTTTCACTGGACCACTTCACGATGAAAAATAAATATATGTTGTTGCTTTTTTACTATTTTATTTATACTTTTTGAAGCTGCAAAATATTTTTATTGTGACACAAACAATAATCAAAGAAAAACGAAAAATTCATCCCAAGGTCGAACCACTTCTGGCTGCAATTATAGAGCTTTTGGGGTAAGTCTGCCAGCTTTGCATATCTGAATTCTGCAATTTTTGTCTATTCTTCTTGGCATCATTGCTCAGTTTTGGAACACTAGAAAATGTGAAAATGTTATATATATATATATATATATATATATATATATATATATATATGCTCCAATAATCACAGATCCCTCTTCTGTTTTCTTCCTCTCTCACCTAACAGAAAAACCAGAGCCACTCGGGCTATAACAGGCTAAAAAATAATGTGAAACGCTTGTTTTTATTTGCATATCTATAACAGGTCATAAAACCTACTTCCAAATAACAATTAATAATCAAACTGAACACTACAGATCAGAGGAGATCTTAACAGGTTGAACTTGATGGACTAAAAGCTTTTTTCAACCTCAATTGCTATGTAACTATAAAGCAATCTGAATATATATTATATATTCACTGTCATCTAATACTTTGGGCAAATAAAGATGGAATAGTTAACCTTATTTTTTTTGGACAGAAGTTGTGAAACATTCAAATTAGTTTAAGGATGAAAGGACAGCTGTGACATTTTTATAGTTAGTGCAAGCCAGAAAATATGTATTACACAGCAGGTGTGAGGAGTGATTGGCTGTAACATTAAATACAATAGACGCAAAATAAGACATGTGTCTGTAATGGAATGGTATAAGTATAAACTGCCTTCTACTGAGCATGTACAGGGGAGGAGAAGATGCCAAATGCTAAAAGTGTATATGGATCAACCAATAAGTCAACAAATGCACCATATGATGCTTTTATCATATGATAGTGACTATTATTTGTGTTATATAATTGTTATCCCATAAGTGTGTAATTTATCTCATTGCTGAATGATTAATGGTGAAGTTTTATTCTAATTTATATCACTATACAATGTATTTGATGAATGACATTTTCATTACATGTGTTATTTTTATTACAACTGTATCTGGGCTTCCATTTAAAATTGCTCAGTTCATATTAAGTTAAGTAAAGGTCTGTATTAGACTTTGAGGGATTATAGATTATATATAGATTATAGATGTATATCAACTGTAGATCCGACAGAAATGAGTAATGGCAGTGTTACATTTCCACAAAAGTCTCTCATGGTCTAGTTCTTTTAGATTAAACCATTAGAGTAGAAAATATTCTATTTTTTCAGATCTTATGGTGAGGAATTAAGTTTTCCTGACAAAGAGTTGTCACTTTATGTATAAGGCACCAGCATTTTCCTTAGCACTATTTAAACATTTGAATAAGCTATAGTGGGCACAATTAGCAAATTACAAAGGTATAGACAAATTCTAATGCAAGCAGAAATAGAAGTTAGAAGTATAGATACAATACAATACAAATAGGTCGTCAGAGAGCTTGATGCAACATGGCTGAGGTTGTATTACTGAACATGTGGCAGAATTAATTTCACTTTTACACATCCTAACTCAATTTCAAGTAAAACAACAGCTGCTTTGTCTTTGGTCTTGCTATTTAAACTATGTGCAATCAAAGACATTTTTCACCTACTTCAAATTTGAAATACAAAAAAATGCAACCTGAGCAAATATCAGTGCATTGACTATCTGAGTTACTTCTCCTTGAAGAATAAGTTGTCATATTTATGTTCCACATTCTTTTGTGATAGGACTGAGAAAGATGATGTATGGATTCCACACTTTTTCACCTGTGCTCTGTACTTTCGTGTCAATGGTTGTACATAAGTATATATTATGATTCCTATTCACTTACTGTACCCCTTTATAGTACTTTGGAGTATGTCTGGTTCTCTATAGATTGATAATAGCAATAATTGCAGGCTACACTTAGAATTATACATTCTGGACAAAAAATACCTAATTTGTAAATGCTAAGTTGTCACAAAACATTCAAAGCATTAAGATCTAGAAAAACTTTTTTTTTTTGTATTTTAAGACTTGTAGTAAATATTGATCCCAGATTATAAATGCACATTGCAGGTGTATAGTTAAGGAAATTACATATACATGTATTTTATTACATCACATTGCTGTGTATATGGATACTGAAAAGGTTTTAAAAAAAATATATAGCCAGTTGTCTTCTTCAGTATATTGTTTTGTTTGAAATCACAGACTATGAGTGCAGACTGATTTTTATGCAACTACGTCACACACATGCTTGGTAACATTATAATACTTGATAATTTATATTACCACTAATCTTATTGGTCCTTTCCTGTTATGGGAGGACCGACGGTCCTCCAGCAAAGGCAGCAGCATTGATAGTGAGCATCTGCAAGATGTCGCTGCCAAAAGTTTGCTGCCGATATCATATCTTTAGGGTTAGAGTTAGGGAGTTAGGGTAACGGTAAAGGTTTATGCTTGGAAATTGTATATGATCTCAGCAGCGGTTGCAAACTGTGCACGCTTCTAGTCTATTTGGAAGCCGCATCCCGTCAGAACACTGGGGTGCGCGGCTGCGCCATAGCACTACCTGGTGGTGCAAACAATTTACTGCAGACAAAGAACTATTCCATCCTCCGACGTGGTGCTACTCGAATGGCGCTGAGTCGTTAAAGAGGCCATCGATATGTTCGCGCGGGCCATGGGTCCGATGAGCCAGATCGGAGGATGGAATAGTTCTTTGCCTGCAGTAAATTTTTTACACCACCAGGTGCTGTGGAGCAGCCGCGCACCCCAGTGTTCTGACGGGATGCGGCTTCGAAATAGACTAGGACCCTGTGCACAATTTTGGCAGCGCCATCTAGCAGCTCCTTGCTGCAACTGCTGCTTTTGCTGCCGGCACACTCTTAACTGGAATGATCCATCTTATCAATTGGTTAATTATATTTTTTATTGTATTGCTTTGGTATAGGTCACAAAGTAATCATCTTGTTTATACTAATTTTCATATTATTCAGTCACTTATATGTTTGCTAAATTTATAATATAACCTATATTTACAGCAAGGCTGACATTGTCATTCTGTTATTTTGCTAGAAATCACACAATTTGTGCTGATCTGTTTATACGGACTGATGATCATATGGAACTGTCACATACTGCCATCATATTCTACTCAGCTGATAAGATTTTTGAAAATTATTTATGTCAACAAATAATCTAGTCTTGAAATACATTTTTACTGTAAACAATATTGGTATTACTAATCATCTTGTAAGTAGATCACCATTCCCTAGTTAAATTGATAACAAGTATAATAATTTGGCAAATAGAGAAAGAATACAATTCACAATGGAGACAGATTCAAGTAATGAAGTTCAAACTCAGACCATGGCTGCTCTCCATGGGCCTCATTCAATTGCGATTCGACCAATTGAATAGGGCTCTATATATGCACATAGCATATTTTTTAACAGATTTTTTTAGTTCGTGAACTGCTATCCAAAAGCAAGGTTTTTACTAACTAAACACTTCTGTAAAAAAGATATGCTTTGTGCTTATATAGAGCCCTATTCGATTAGGCAAATCTCAATTGAATGAAGCCCCATCACTGACAACTCCAAGAACCTGGAGGGGAATGGGATTCTTTGATGTTTGATGAATCATTCAAACCATCATGTGTGGGTATAGTCCAGTTGTACTTATTTTAATTCATGATCAATATAGTTTAACCCTGATTAGCTCTAATCCATACTACACATCTATCATCAGTTCTAGTGCACAGTTAGGCAATTTCAAGCTCCATTCATAAACAGAATAGGTTTAATACATTTGATTTTAAAACACTAATTATGCCACAATTAGTCGTGGGCCTCCATTACAGACAGTTATGCTAAATGACAGGTTTGCTACTATATAATTACTATAATTAATAACACATGAAAATATTAATATATTTATTGATAAATTGTTGTATGCCAATCACCATCACACCATGTTTGCAATTGAGGTACTGACTTTGGGCCTCATTCAATTGCGATTTGGCCAATTGAATAGGGCTCTATATAAGCACCAAGCATATTTTTTTACAGAAGTTTTTAGTTAGTGAACTTCTATCCAAAAGCAATAACTTATGTAAAAAATATGCTCTGTTCTTTTATAGAGCCCTATTGAATTGTCCATATCGCAACTGAATGAGGCCCTTTGTCTTGCAACATATTTAAAAATGCATTTATACATTTTCAGGTCAAAAACTAAAATTTGTAATACTGAAATTCAAATTTGAAACGCTGCAGAAACATTTTGAGACTTGAAAAAAAATCTGTAGGTTAATTAAAAACTATTGCAAGAAGAGTGGTAAATATTGGTGCATTTGTTATAATACATTTCTTAAATTGTAAGCTCTTACATCCATGTTGTGGTGAAGGGGCTTGTGTACCTCAATGAAGTTGTGGGCTATGCCATTTAGGGTTACCCAAGATGGGCAGGTCATAGCAGAGAGGTCAAACAAATCACGGTCTACTGGAGAAGGAACTGGAAACCCACTCCAGTACCTTTGCCATGAAAACCTTATGGATTAGCACAACCAAACTCAAGATGTGCCTGGTGTGCTACAGTTCATAGGGTCACTGAGTGTTGGACACAACTAAACAATTAAGCACACAAGCTCTTAAAACAGGGGGACCCTCATTTACTAGTGTACAAAAGTGTGTACACAAAGTTACTGTCTTCAACTTCAACATATCTACAATTGTAAAGGAACAGTTAATTCATTACAACTTGAAGAACACCACTGTAAAGTTCTCGTAAAACCATGTTGATATACTTTAAACATTTTGGAAATATGTTCTGTTTTCACAGAGAAATTTATAAATGAAATGCCTGTTTACATGAGACCCTGACAAGCCCCCAGACAGACCCAAAGCAGCAGCTCCATGCAGGGAGCACAATCAGAAAGATAGTTAACCATTTACAAATTCATTTGTTGTTTGAATCAATTAAAAATCACAGTTAGGGGTTAACATCTCCTGCTGCATTCCTGAAGGGAAAACTATAAATATTTGTGCTCACAGAGCCTCTTCTATAACATATAGTTCATAATTATCATGTATATCATAAGGCCTAACACATAGTAGATTTGCTTGGGAGGAGGCTATACGGGGTATATTTAAGTTCTGAGAAATATCTTTAATATTACCACATACCCACTGTACTCTTTGATTATTACAGGGTCCAGATGACACATTCTTAAATGTCATTCTTCCGCAGACTTATGAGTTCAGGTTTTCTTCCTGGCGGATCGCAAGGTACCCCAGCATGTAAAGTTAGCATGTGAAGTTCCACTGACATTCATAGAAATAGGTACCATTAATGACATTCATTTGGACGGGATGGGCACATGTGTGTTTTCCAAGATGCATATTTTATTGGAACACCTGTATGTGTGTTGCAATTAGCTACTTAGCTATCAGAAAATACTTTTATGTAAATGTCTTCATCTACAGCTACACATTATAGCAACATGACACCTTGAGTAAATAAATAGAGTAATTTTATTACATGGGTAAAATGTGATTATCTACATACATTATTTAAGTCCTTTACTGTTGGCTGGCCATGCGCAGTGGCGGCCATCGGCCACTAAGTAGTGGAGCCACTTTTTCAATGACTTTCTTAGGGTTTAATGTTGAGGGTTGTTAGAGTGAGGGTTATTAGCGTTAGGTTTGTTAGGATCAGGTGTGTTAGTGTGAGGGGTGTTAGGGTTAGGTGTAAGGCTGAGGTGTTATGGTGTTAGGGTTAGGTGTGTAAGGGTTATGTGTTAGGGTGAGGGGTGTTAGGGTTAGGGGTGTTAGGCTTAGGTGTTCGGGTTAGGGTTCAGGTACTGGCAGATTATAAGCTTTACACTGACAAAACAATAAGGGACATCTTGGCCACGCCACCTAGTGGCTGATGGCCGCCACTGGCCAGCCAATAGGAAAGATCCCAGTAATAATTTTGGTTACTGTCTGTTTTGGCAAAAAGCTAAGATTTTGTAACCTTAAGATGGAAGCCAAAGCCATTTATTCTCTTACAGTATGGCTCGACGATTGCTTGATATGGATTTTCCTCAAAGTCACATAAATGTCTAAACGTTGAATATCAAGTGTGAATGCCTAATTCTTACATTTCAAAGGCTGCACTACAAATGTCTAGAACCCTGCAGAATGATATATAAAATTACTTTCTGGAGGTAGATGGAACCAAAGCCAAGAACCCTGTAGGGAACCCTCTGCAAACTATGAATATAGATAATGTATAATGGTTTGTTCATTTAGATGGATTCTTCATGTTTCATACAAAATAATGGATTTTTAAGTACGCTGATATAGGCCTCCATTCAATTGCGACAGTACAAATCGATTCAATTGTACAAGCCCGCAAGTACAAGGTGGAAAGCCTAAACTGTAAACCATGCACCGTAAGTAGCATTTCAGGCCATGAGCATGATCAATTAAGCAAGCCCGTAACTACTGATTTAGAAACAGCCAATAAATGAGTAAATGAGACCGTAATCATGTTGTCAGTAAAACATGGAGGTTAAATGTCAATCAATTAGTGTTTAGAAGTCTGATATGCGATCGGACTCGCAGTGCGGAAATGTACAAAATAATACAAATTAATGCCAATACCGTTCTAGTCCATGTGGGTGGCCTGATATGTATTAACTCCTTAATTACCGAGATTGATATAACAATAACTATATGTTAAAAAAAATAAAATTATTGCAGAGCTGCGAGCTTGAGACTGTTCTAATGTCTTTCATCGCTTTCCCCATCATTTAAAGTGCAGTATTGATTTTTTTATTTGCATTAACAGTGCTACGAACAGGTGTTTAACTCCATTGAGAGTCCTATCTGGTACTTGTAGGATATTCTTCTACATTTGCCATTCACGGGTTTAAGGGCAATTGCGGTCTTGAGGAATTGCAGCAATTGAATAACGATTTGAGATTGTAACATTTACGGGTTTGAAACATCAAAGGCTTAGATGGGTCCGACTTACGATTTTGACAACTGCAGGGATTTTGAGCCATTACGGGCTCTTGTAACTACAATTTGCTCAATTGAATGGAGGCCATAGTGCTTAATTGATGATGAACAGAATCCGCAGAGGTGTTTCTGATTGTTAACTTTGGTGTTCGTGTAGAGACACTTTTTTTTTATATCGGTAATGTACATTTGGAGAGGCCAACTAGGTAAAAATCCATTTGTTATGGATGAAGGGTCTGAATTTGTGTTCTGTTCAAATGGACATAAAACTCTCACTTTCTATAACACATTTAAAATAGCTTGATGCTAAAACAATATAAAACTTAATGTAGCTAAAATAGCTTCATGTAGACCATCGGTGCCCAACTTCACTCCTTGACTGACAGCATGATGACAGATTTTCAGGATATAATGTTTCTGTACAGATGGGTCAGTTTCTCAATCCTTTTGATTTGCTTAACTGTGCTCATACCAACATTTTTGGAAAGTTTGCCCTGGGGTTTTATAAGTTTGGTGTAGACAAAAGGGATTTTTTTTGTATAAAACGTCAGAGCAGCAAAGCTTAAATAATGATATTAATCCTTCCATCTCACAAACGAAGATCAGACATTGGGTGCCTAGAAAGAATAAGTGTTTCAAAAAACCCTTGCAAGTCCTATTTGATACTCATAATAGTTAGGCAGAAAAAGATTGGAAACTATAAAATGAAGCTGTGAGATGAACAAGGATGAATGTAGATGAGAGAGCATGTTAGATGGTTCTGTCTTCATCTATGAAAAACTAGTAGACTGAAAGGTAAGAAACTAACCAAGTGGTTACACCACCCTGAAACCGAGCAGGGTTATGCCTGGTTAGTACTGGAATACCTAGAAATACCAGGAGCTGTATACTGTGGCCCACTGCAGAAGGAACTGATAACCCACTCCAGTATCTCTGACATGAATACCAAGTGGATCAACATGACCATGGACATAAAGACGTTCTGGTGTGTTACGTTCCATGAGATCACAAAGAGTCAGAAACGACAGAACGCCGCAAAAAGAAAAAAAGAAACTACTAGAACTAATACAACAATCATTACTGCATTGTACACTCATAGTTATTAAAATTACATTGAATAAAATAGATATTTTAGAACCTATAAGGTAAATCAAGTAATAGCCCTTGCAAAGTTTTGTCTAGTATAATGAAAGTGCTACTAGCCCAGTTATATGGAGTTACGAATTAATATAAATGTATTAACTTCCCTCTGCTCCCTCTATTGGTTGCCTATTGGCCCACTCCATGCTCTTATCCCTCAGAGAGTGCAACTTTGTGAGGTGGGTGGACAGCAAGCTATCAAGCTCCACATGGCAGTTTATAGTGCAGGACCAATAGGAACCCCCTAGATGTGCTCTGTTCACTGGAAGATGCCATATGGAGATTCCCATCTCTGCTATCGTACCTTACATAGTGACATGCTATGACGAGATTGAACACAGGGAGTTCCATGTCAGACTTGTAGAGGCAAGCAGTGGGAGATTAAAATACAGTGGTACCTTGGAACTCATCCTTAATCCATTCGGGATTGCAGGTTGAGTTCCAAACAAGCATTTCCCATAGGGATCAATGTAAATTAAAATAATCTGTTCTGGACACTAGAATTTTCACATTTTATTTTGAACAGTTGGTGGTGTCTTTTGTTACAAAACCTTTAGACCTAAATAAAAAAACAATATTTACATAAAATAACATAGAATTTGACTTCACTTTAACTGTACTGAGAGGACTTGATGGCCCAGTGGGGTGGTGGTGATGTAGAGGAGGAGTGAGGTTATTGCTTGGAACTTTGAAACTTATAGGCACAGGCGGCACTTTGATTCTTGTATGCACAGACTGCTCTTGGGCTCTTGTATAGTCTGCTTCTGGGCACTTGTAGGCACTAACTACACTACGCCACAGTACAGAACTTTATTCTACTTCCTGAGTTCCAAGACAATTTTTGTCAGTGAGACGTGTTGAGTATCGAAAATGACGGGTTCCGAGGATGACGAGAACCAAGGTACCACTGTATTTGTAATAATTCTACTGTATATAGCTGCATTAATAGTGCTTTCATTAAACTAGATGTACAACATTTCCACTTCTAGAAATTACACATATATTTTTAACCTGCCTTGCAGTTTCCAGAAATATTAAGTTATCTAGCTGTAATCTGTGTGTTTTACAATACGGGTGTTGTGTAATCTGTAAAGATCGATACCTAATCTATGTCTAAATTACAGGCAGAACAAAATCCTGCTAGAACTATACATAATTCACATAAACATTTTCATTGTGCTGGAGAAAACACATCTGGATTAGATTGGATCCATCCCTAATTTGTACAAACACAACTTGGACAGTTTGTATGATAGTGCTAATAAATAAGACATCTACTCTGCCAAGATTCTAGTCAATGTATATGTTACAACATAACTAATTATAAAATCTGGGGGAAAATGATTAAACACATTGAACAAACTCTGGCAAAGCCTGTTTTTACTCACTTCCATGAAATAGCTCTTTTATTACGTGCTAATTCCTCAAGAGTAATGGACATATTTTCCAGTAAGACAAGTTGATTAATACAAGTAGTATGTCAGCAGATTGCACGTCAGTTTATACTATTTAACCACCAATGTAGGAGGGTTGATTTATGCTTTTGAAATTTTCAGATTTTGTAAAGAAACAATGACTGTAACCACGAAAAGATAGGACATATAACTGCCCACTGAGCTCTGTACTGCTCTATAAAATCCAAACTATATATGGCGTTTGCACTCTACACACTAATCACATACTAATTATGGCGGTGAGACTACGGATTCAGACAAGTTATACTTCTCACGACAGTTGAGGACATCATTTCTTTATCACTCTATACCCAAATCCTATTAATACTATAACAATCACCAGTAATCGTAAAAAAAAAAAAGACACAAAACTGTGAACAAAAGCAGATAACCCTTTTCCCAATCTTCTTATCTGTTTAGCTACATAAGTATTTGTAGTGGGAAGCCGGTGTTAAGCTTCATATTAATGTTATTATATTGATTGCCACACAAGTTTTCCAGTTATTGGCTGTCTGTTCACCCCTAAGCATCACATGTTTGGGGTAATTTCGTACAGATGTTTGACTTTGCATTACATATTCCTGGTTTTAAATAAAATGAGCAAGTGACCACGTAGATGAATAAAACAGTATGAATGTGCTGGATTTGGACCTGACTTGTTTCTCTGTTCAGATTATGTTACATGTCCTTGGCTTATTACATGGTACTTGTATAAACTCTGCAATGAAGCAGACATAAGCTTAAAGAATCAGCTTTCCAAGACTGTAACCCAACTGTTGCTTAACAAGTTTGTGGAATAATCATCCACAGGTCCGCACTTATTTGGTACTTAGGGAAATTACATTCTCAACACTATCTGGTAAAAAAAAAATCATATATTTAAAATATTTTTTTCCACAAAATGCACAACAATTTTTATCTCTCAGTGGTATTGCTTGCATTTTAATTCTTTAATTTAACTACTTATGAGATATGTAATTATATACGTTTGTCGAAATCAGTGTTTCCTATTTTGGTGGAATCCTATCATTCCAAAATGGCTCCTGTAAAACCCCACAACTCTTTCCCTGATTCTAAACTATGTCTGACAGTTTGGGAAGCACTGGTTTAACTTAGTCTCAGATATAGACCAGTTACAGAATTCAGGTAAAATCAATCATTTATAACCTAACGTAAGGCCCAAAATATAATATCCTACCCTATTTACCTGGGCCCTCATTCAATTGCAATTTGGCCAATTGAATAGGGCTCTAAATAAGCACACAGCATACTTTTTTTAAAGAAGTTTTTAGTTAGTAAAAACCTTGCTTTTGGATAGATGCTTACTAACTAAAAACTTCTTTAAAAAAAATATGTTATGTGCTTATTTAGACCCCTATTCAATTGGCCAAATTGCAATTGAATGAGGACCCTAGTCTTGCCAGGGACAATAC
This sequence comes from Discoglossus pictus, assembly GCA_027410445.1. Classification (NCBI taxonomy): domain Eukaryota; kingdom Metazoa; phylum Chordata; class Amphibia; order Anura; family Alytidae; genus Discoglossus; species Discoglossus pictus. The sequence goes on along the minus strand of CM050163.1, from coordinate 458,413,107 downwards.
CTGCAAGTAGTGTGTGTTCTCCTCAGTGTTCTCCATAATACTCACATCTGGCCATAAAAATATAGCTTTCAATGAAATGTTCTGCATCCTAGCTTTATTTATCTATTGAAATGTTTACATTAACACATTTTATTGTATGCTATGTGATCAGTAGCTTTATTAATGTGTCTTACCATGCTGGAAATAACGAGTTCCATAACCTGGTCTCCTCCTCTCAGGTGTCCTTGGCCTCTCATATGCGTCATAGTAGTTGTAGTAGGGATTGTCCTCAGAGTACTTGTAGGGATTGTATGGGTCGTCCCCTTGCATGACATCCAGCCTGGATCTGGGGTCTCCTGTGCTGTTCACTCTCTGCGGTTGCTGTGCACCGGATGGATGTGCTGCGCCCTGGTGCCTCTGTGCAGCATCCTCACCTCTGCTCCTCTGCCTCCCTGCAGCATCCTGTCCTTGGTTTCTCTGCCTCTCTGCCTGAAACCAGTGGCGTGTAGCAGTTCCTCTTGTTTGCTGTGTGCCAGTATGTTGCTGGGTCCCACCTTGTACTGTACTAGGTCTGGATGATTGGGGATTCACAGCAGCTCCAGATGAAATTCTGCTGTTGTTTGTGCTGCTGAGCAGGAGCACAGGGCTTTGTGGAGCACTGGCCACTGGCTGCCTTCTCCTGGCAGGTTGGTATGCTGAGCCCTGGCTCATCAGACTAAACACCCTCCCATTGTTCTGCCACTGTACTCTATGTCTCCACAAGGCATTCGGGCCAGTGGGATTTCTCTGGTGCTGGCAGCTCCCTTGCAACATACAATGAAAGTACACAGCAATCTGCAGTAAAAATATGCCATGCAATGTGCAAGCCATCTTTTTTATGTTTTTTGTTCTAAACAATAATAAACAAAAATAAAATCTAAATTCACATTGAAAAATTGCAATGTTAGTTAGCAGGGCTGTTAGGCAAGAGAGAGGAGCAAACAGCTTCTCATCTTCTTATGACTTTGCTGGTGCATGTACTGGAGAAAGGGGAGGAGGGATGGGAGTATTTAAAAGTTCTGGCACAATTTAAAAAAAGTTATACAAGGTTTTCTGGAAGGCAGCCCTTTCTGTCATTTGTTCACGTAATGAGATTGGGAATGGGAACGTGCAGCCTGACATATCTAAGATCTGCCTACCCTGAGCACAAGGCACACACATACCATGTCACCAGCACAATGTGCAGGGCATAGAGATCCCTTGGGATCGTGATGGTGAACAACACTTTAGAAGTAATGTGTTGCTGCCCCCTTTAGCTCTAAAGAGGTCAACCCAGGGACAGCCATGAAGGAATTGAACTGGGATCCAGACACACTTTGGCAGCCATGCAAAGTCAAACTATGCACTTTAAAATGCTATTAGCTTTCGAAATGTTGAGAACATAGGGAAAAAAACACAGGAAGAAGAGGCAGACCTTGTTCTAAACATCCATTCTAAGAAATTGATACCCAATCCTTTGTAAATCATCAGTTTTGCATGAAATGTGGCACATAATGATAACATTTGCTATATTAGGCTATCGTTGGTTGTTCACTGCAGCTTGCTCATTTTTCAGGCAGGAATCAATCTTAGCGGTTAACTACTTAACTACCAGGAGTAAGTTTTATTGTAAAGAACATTTCTACTTTACTATTCTGGTATGCTAATGTTAATCTAGACTAAAAATATATGGTGCTTTCCTGTTTTATGCTACCACACGTGCACGTGCGTCTGTTATGTGCACGCACGCATGCTGCACTGCTCTGCGCAGATGAAGCTGTCTCCTTGTGGTCAGTAAGTGGTTAGAAGTTTTCGGGTTAGGTTTACAGGGTTAGGGGGTAAGGGTCGGGAAGGCGTGTGGGGGGGTAGGGCCGGGAAGTGGTGTAGGGGGTTAGGGTTAGGGATTTAGGTTTAGGGGATTAGGTTTAGGGTTAGGCCCGGTAACTGATGTAGGGGGTTAGGGTTAGGGCCGGCAAGGGGTGTAGCGGGTTAGGGTTAGGGCCGGCAAGAGGTGTAGGGGATTAGGCTTAGGCCCGGTAACTGATGTAGGGGTTAGGGCCAGCAAGGGGTGTAGCGGGTTAAGATTAGGGCTGGCAAGAGGTGTAAGGAGTTAGGTTTAGGGTTAGGCCCGCTAACTGGTGTAGGGGGTTAGGGTTAGGGCCGGGGTGTAGGGGGTTAGGGGCTTAGGAAGTACATCAGGACGCAAGCGCACCAGGCAACAGGAGGCTTCCAGTGCCGTGCACTAGCATAAAACAGGAAAGGTCCAAATATAATTTCAAAAATAGCTTTTAATGGGAATCTGGTTATTTAACAAGACATTTTCTAGAAACAATAACAGGATAAACAACAACCCAAGATGTATATTCTGCCATTTTTAGCCCTCATCTGTGAGGTATAATACCTAAGCTACAGTCCACATTTGCAGCCTCTTATGACACTTAGAGAGACCAAATCCCATAGGCCATCTTCATATACACAATAACAAGGTCAGAGGTGCTCAATCTGAGAATCAACAGACCTAAATAGGTTTGTTCTATTGGCACTATGAAAAGGGTCAACCCCAACAACATAATTTAGAAAAAAAAAATCTAAATAAGTTTCTTCTTTATTAAATTTCTGTCTTATTTCCTACTGCATGTTTTTGTGTTGCATCTAAAGGTTGAACTTGATGGACTGAAGTATTTTTTTAAACCTTAATTACTATGTAACGATATTTAATAATCTATCACTTGTGTTTTCTTCTTCAAATGATGCTCTCATAGCAGAATAAGCAGAAATGTTTAACTGATCTGGGGGCTTTCCTCTCTCATCCACTAAGCAGTAAAATTGGATGAAGAACGCACATTGGCCTTTTCAGTAAGGTGAGGACATCCTCACCAGTAAGGTGAAACGTTTTCAATTTCTATGCTATTCTACAGAGCCTCATATTGAAATTGTAGGACCTCATCACATTTAGTGAATAATATCAAAATTGAGATTTCTTGCATCACTACTGACAAACCATTTAATAGTTATGGGAACAACATTCTATCCTATATTCACTTCAATGACAGCATCCTGTCACATTATTTTGTTATTCTGTGGAGCCTATCCACTACAGTGTGAAGAGATCTTGTAAGTGAGGCCCAGTACGATTGTATAAGAACAAGACAGGTTGGCCGGATTACCTCATGGCTGGATTACCCATTAGGCCAACTAGACAGCCGCCCAGGGGCGCTTCCCTGTGAGGGATGCCACTACTTAAGAAAAATGGTTACTGGCTTAAAAAAATGAAATGTTGCAGTTCATAGACTGGCTATGAATTTGTCGGGGGAGCTTTTTGTGCCAAGAGGTTTTCAACTGACAAGAGGACATCCCTTGAGGTTAGAAGTAAAAAATATTCCACCTCAAAGAAAGGAAAGGGTTCTTCACAGTAAGGGTGGTTAATCTGTGGAATTCTCTATGAGAGCAGGTGGTGACAGCGGATTCGATAGATAACTTTAAAAGGGGACTAGATTTATTTCTAATTAAAAAGGGAATTCAGGGTTATAAAGGATAATTAGAGAGACAGTAATGATCCAAATTTTTAACATTTCCCTTTTAGACAATTGGCTAAGTCTCGCTTGTGTTTTTTTTTTTTTTCTATTTGCCTTCCTCTGGACTAATTAATAATAATAAAAAAACAAACAAAAAAAAGAAAACATTAAATAATTGATTAATAATTAATTAACAACTAATGAATTAATAGTTAATCCGCATATTGCAGATTAAAGGAGATCTTAAAAGGTTGAACTTGATGGACTGAAAGTCTTTTTTCAACCTTAAATACTATGGGCCTCATTCTATTATTGGCCGCAGCCGCTGCGGGGCCGCAAGGACCGGCCGCAAGCTTTCCGGCTATTCTATTCCCCTCCGGCCGGGGACTCCGGCAGGCTTGCGGCCGGCGCCTTGCTATCTCTTGCGGCCGATCGCGCCGGAGGAAAGCCTTTGATCTAAAACGGCCGCAAGGAAATTGGCCGTAAGAAAAGCCTGGTTGCAATTCTATTGCTCCGGGAACCCTGTCTGCAAGGCTAAAAACGAGCCGCAGCTTACTTGCAGCAAACAGGTCCCGCTAGCACCAATTAAGCACATAAAATAGCTCAAATAAAGCCATCCTGCACTTTGCGGAGTCTATAAAGTGATATTCGGTGTTAGAAAAAATAGCACATAATTACCCTATACTCAAATCCGTAAAATAATATTTTTTTAATATACGTAAAATATCCATGTAAAAATTCCATAGGGCTTGGAGCACCTCAGACACGCCCTCGCCGCAGCCGGAAAATAAACAGTTAATTTGAACTCGGGTTTGGGCTGATGTGCAAGCTTGAGAGTGGGTTACTTTTAATCCTCATGTCCCCCAATATGATCCCTAGCATTTACAGAGCTGTACAGTGCAGGCTTGAATTTATTTTTGCGTTTTTATATATCTGAGCTTACGGCCGGTTCCAAGATATGCGGCCGGCCGTAAGGGGAGATCCTTGCAGGGCCGTATAATTGAATCGCGAGTTAACTGAACCCCCGCAAGGAATCGCAGCCTTACGGACGATTTACGGCCGGTAATAGAATGAGGCCCTATGTAACTATGTAACTATGTAATACTGCACTGTAAATTACAGGGAACGCAATGAAAGACATTAGAATTAATTGCACAACAGTCTCAAGCTTGTAAATCTGCAATAATTTTTTTTTTTTTTATGTATCATTTCGGTGTTATATCAATCTGAGGAATTAATGAGTTAATACATATCAGGCCATCCATTTTTATTATTTTGTACATTGCAGGACTAAAAGATTGATCGCATATGAAAACCCCTAAACGCTAATTGTAACCTCCATGTTTTACTGACGTAATGATGACGGTCTCATTTTCTATTGGCTATTTCTAAATAGGTAGTTACGGCCTTTCTTAATTGATCATGTTCAAACTGAAATGTTACATACGATTGCATGGTTTACGGTTTTGTCTTTCGGCCCATAAGTTGTGGGCTTGTTCAAATGAATCGCTTAAGTCGGGATTTATGCAGTCTAAAAGGTGTTAGGTACGTTCTGTGCGGATACTTTAGCTATGTCTCTGTAAAATATGCATTCCTACTATATATATATATATATATATATATATATATATATATATGTGTGTAGCTTTAACAAAATAAAATATATGAAATCTTGGGAACTAAAAATTGAGCCAGATAATTATATAGACATATTTAGACATGAGTATACAGTTGTATTATATGAAAATATCCCCTTTGTGCATTGGGGAATAAGGCATATTTTTTTAATTCTCTCAATGATTGGTGTAGTTAAGGGTGTTGCCTGGAACTTAGAAATTTTTTAATCTGTAGGTATCTAACATTTAATTGTTTGGCATGTTATGATTAAGCCTATAGTCAGAGAAGATATTTATGGTGGACCTAGTGATAAAGTTGAATGTTTGTGGGTAGAGTTAAATAGCGGAGCAGCAAATTCCAAAAGAATATTAGTAGGAGTATGCTATAAACCCCCCCAAATATAGCTGAAAGTGAGGAAATACAGTTATTGTTACAGATTGGAAATGCAGCTAAGCATGGGCAAGTTCTAATAATGGGAGATTTTTATTACCCTGAAATAAACTAAGTAAATGAGACCAGCAGTTCAGCTAAGGGGAGCAGGTTCTTGAGTACACTCAGGGATCATTATCTGGCCCAGGTTGTACAAGAGCCTACTAGAAATGAAGCTATCTTAGATTTAGTCATCACAAATAATATGGATATAGTATCAAATGTGGAAATAGGGCAACCTTTGGGAAACAGTGATCACAACACAGTCTCATTTGATATTGAATTAAAAAACATAACTGTAAGGGGCCAACAAAAACTCTTAATTTTAAAAGGGCAGATATTAACGGTCTAAGGCCAGCAATACAAAGTATAGACTGGGACAGAGAACCGATAGGTAAAAACACTGAACATAAATGGATAACATTCAAATCCTTACTAAATATACATGATTATCACAATATACCATGTGGGAATACAATTAAAAGGAGTAAATCACATCCAATGTGGCTTAACAATGATTTAAAGATCAAGATACGGAGTAAAAAACAGGCATTTAAATTATACAAGCAAGAGGGGACAGAGACTGCTTTACGGGAGTACAAGGAAATCAACAAGGCTTGCAAAAGGGCGATTAGACTGGCTAAAATAGAAAATGAAAAATTAGTTGCAAAAGAGAGTAAAACTAACCCTAAAATATTTTTTAAGATTATAAATGGGAAGAAGGCCAGGAACATTACAATGTGACACAGGCTGCCTAATAGTGATCAGTAAAAGGCAGATGAGCTAAATACCGTAAATACTCGAGTATAAGCCGAGATTTTCAGTCCTTTTTCTAAGGCAAAAAAAAGGGCCCCCTCGGCTTATACTCGAGTCACTCGCCCCCCCCCCCCCCACGTGTCTCTCTAACCCCCCCGTGTCTCTCTACCCCCCGTGTGTCTCTAACCCCCCGTGTGTCTCTAACCCCCCCTTGTGTCTCTAACCCCCCTGTGTGTCTCTAACCCCCCGTGTGTCTCTAACCCCCCGTGTGTCTCTCCCTCCCCCCTCCTCAACCTAAACCCCCCTCAACCCTCCTCCTCCACCCAAACCCCCCTAAATACCTCCCCCCTCTCCCCTCACTTACCTGCTTGTGCTCCGGCCTCCACTCCCTGACCCGGTATATGCTAATGACGCGGCGCGCATGTGACGTCACATGCGCGCCGGGTCAAGGAGCGGAGGCCGGAGTACAAGCAGGTAAGTGAGGGGAGAGGGGGGAGGTATTTAGGGGGGTTTAGGTGGAGGCGGGGGGTTGAGAGGCTTTAGGTTGAGGAGGGGGGTTTAGGAGGGGCTTTGGGGTTGAGGGGGATTGAGGGGGGAGGTTGAGGGGGGTTGAGGTTGAGGAGGTGGGTTGGGGTTGAGGGGGGTTGAGGTTGAGGAGGGGGGTTGAGGTTGAGGAGGGAGGTTGAGGATGGGGGGTTGAGGATGAGGATGGGGGGTTGAGGAGGGGGTTGAGGATGGGGGGGTTGAGGAGGAAGGTTGAGGATGGGGGGTTGAGGAGGGAGAATGAGGAGGGGGTTGACGATGAGGAGGGAGGTTGAGAAGGGGGTTGAGGATGAGGAGGGAGGTTGAGGATGAGGAGGGAGGTTGAGGATGAGGAGGGAGGTTGAGGGTGTTGAGGTTGAGGAGGTGGTTTGGGGTTGAGGGGGGTTGAGGTTGAGGAGAGGGGTTGAGGGGGATTGAGGTTGAGGAGGGAGGTTGAGGATGGGGGGTTAAGGATGAGGATGGGGGGTTGAGGATGGGGGGGTTGAGGAGGAAGGTTGAGGATGAGGAGGGAGGTTGAGGATGAGGAGGGAGGTTGAGGATGAGGAGAGAGGTTGAGGATGAGGAGAGAGGTTGAGGGGGGTTGAGGTTGATGAGGTGGGTTGGGGTTGAGGTTGAGGAGGGGGGTTGAGGTTGAGGAGGGGGTTGAGGGGGGTTGAGGTTGAGGAGGGAGGTTGAGGTTGGGGGGTTGAGGATAAGGATGGGGGTTTGAGGAGGAAGGTTGAGGATGGGGGGTTGAGGATGAGGGGGTTGAGGATGAGAAGGGAGGTTGAGGATGAGGAGGGAGGTTGAGGATGAGGAGGAGGGGTTGAGGAGGGGGTTGAGGAGAGAGGATGAGGATGGGGGGTTGAGGATGGGGGGGTTGAGGAGGAAGGTTGAGGAGGGGAGGTTTGGGTTGAGTGGGGGTTGAGGTTGAGTGGGGGTTGAGGTTGAGGAGGGTTGAGGTTGAGGAGGGGGTTGAGGATGAGGATGGGGGGCTGAGGAGGGAGGATGAGGATGGGGGCTTGAGGAGGGGGTTGAGGATTGGTGGGTTGAGGAGGGAGGTTGAGGATGGGGGGGTTGAGGAGGGGGGTTGAGGATGGGGGGTTGAGGAGGGAGGATGAGGAGGGGGTTGAGGATGAGGAGAGAGGTTGAGGAGGGAGGTTGAGGAGAGAGGTTGAGGATGAGGAGGGAGGCTGAGGATGAGGAGGGAGGTTGAGGAGAGAGGTTGAGGATGAGGAGGGAGGTTGAGGATGAGGAGGGAGGTTGAGGACTGGGGTTGAGGAGGGTGATAAGGGAGGGGGAAGAGGAGAGGTTGGAAGAGACACAGGGAAAAGAGAGAGGGGAGAAGAGACACAGCGAAGGGAGAGGGGAGAAGAGACACGGAGAGAGAGGGGGACTCAGAGGGCACAAGAGGGACACAGGGGGCAGCACATTTTCCACCCTCGGCTTATACTCGAGTCACTCATTTTACCCAGTATTTTGTGGTAAAATGGGTGCCTCGGCTTATACTCGGGTCGGCTTATACTCGAGTATATACGGTAGGTTATTTTCTTCGGTATACACAAGGGAGGTACCAGTGGTTGGGACACGGCAACATAATGGGGCTATACTACCATCACCAAATAATTGGTTAACACAGGAAGCATGCCAAAAGAGGTTAGAAAAAATAAATGTTAATAAAGCCCCGGGTCCTGATGGAATACATCCAATGGTACTGGGGGAACTGGGTTCTGTAATAGCCAAAACATTGTATCTAATTTTTCAAGATGAATGGAGAAAAGCAGAGGTGATGCCTATTTTTAAGAAGGGATAAAGAGCGAATTCAGGGAATTATAGACCTGTAAGCCTCACTTCTGTAGTGGGAAAGCTTTTAGAAGGGTTAATAATGGATAATATACAAGAATATGTCTATTCAAACAGGATTATAAGCAGGAGTCAACGTGGATTTATGAGGAATAGTTCATGTCAAAAAATGTTAATTAGTTTCTATGAGGAGGTTAGTAAGAAACTGGCATATATATAGTCTTTTTAGATTTTGCAAAGGCATTTGATACAGTGCCACATTGGAGACTATTGTGCAAACTAAGTGATACAGGAATTGCAGAACATATATGTACATGGATTTACATAAATTAGGGAAATGGGCAATAAAATGGCAGATGAGATTTAGTATGAATAAATGTAAAGTTATGCATGTGGGAAGAAAAAATAACCAAGCAATTTATAAACTTAATAAAACAAATCTAGGGGTATCAGATATTGAAAGGGATTTGGGAGTACTTGTAGACAACCACCTAGGTAACAGTGCTCAATGCCAAGCAGCATCTGCAAAGGCAAGTAAAATATTAGCATGTATTAAGAAGGGTATAGAAGCAAGGGGAGCAAATATAATCCTGCCACTACACAAATCTCTAGTATGCCCTCATTTGGAATATGGATTACAGTTTTGGGCACCACTTCATAAAAAGGACATTTTAGAGCTGGAAAAATACTACAGAGAAAGACAACTAAACTAATAAGGGGAATGAAGGGCTAAGTTATGAAGAAAGACTAACCAAATTAAGCTTATTTTCTCTTGAAAAAAGGCATATAAGAGGAGATATAATTACCATATATAAATACATCCAGGCTCAGTATAAGGCTTTGTCAGGGAAGGTTTTTGGGCCAAGTGGTTTTCAACTAACAAGAGGACTTGTTTTGAGGTTAGAAGTAAAAAGATTCAACCTTAAAGAAAGAAAAGGGTTCTTCACAGTAAGGGTGGTTAATGTGTGGAATTCTCTACCAGAGGACGTGGTGACAGCAGATTCGATAGATAACTTTAAAAGGGGACTGGATTTATTTATAATTAAAAAGGGAATTCAGGGTTATCCTGGATAATTAGAGAGAGAGAGAGAGAGAGAGAGAGAGTATTGATCCAGGGAGAAATCAATCGCCAGTATCTGGGGTCAGAAAGGAATTATTTTTTTTCCCCTTTTTAGACAATTGGCAAAGTTTCACTTATTTTTTTTTTTCTGTTTGCCTTCCTCTGGATCAATTAACAATTAAGCTGCATATTGCAGATGAGAGGAGACCTTAAAAGGTTAAACTTGATGGGCTAAATTGCTTTTTTCAACCTCAATTACTAGGTAACTATCTGTAGATCAGCTCTTTCTAATATTCTTCAAAAGGCCTTATTGAAAGCACCATTGGAACATTTCTTGATCTCGGCCTGGCTTAAAATATTTGTTATGAATCACTGGGGATAGTAGAGATTTTTTTCTAGTGAGGTTCCACTTTGACATATATTTATTAGGGCATTTTTAATATAGCAGCACAGTGGTCCACAGGAGATATTTAATAATTCTATCGATCAGTGGCTGAATCTTTTTTTATTTGTACTCATCTTAGCATATATGTTATTTCATGCCAGGCTGTAATTGGTGCCAACTGTGCCACTATGTAGTATTCAATCATATGTGGTGCTGCAAATCCTCCTATAGGTTTGTGGAGGTGCATTATCTGTTTACTGACTCTAAGGGCCTCATTCTATTATCGTCCGTAGGAGATGCGGGGCCGCAAGGAGGAAAGCCTTTGATCTAAAACGGCCGCAAGAGTTTCGGCCGCAAGAAAAGCCTGGTTGCTATTCTATTGCTCCGGGAACCCTCTCTGCAAGGCTAAAACCGAGCCGCAGCTTACTTGCAGGAAAAAGGTCCCGCTAGGACCAATTAAGCACATTATAAAGCAGAAATAAAGGCATCCTGCACTCTGAGGAGACTATAAAGTGATTGTAGGTGTTAGCAAAAGTAGCACAATATTCCCCTACACTCAAATCCGTAAAAAAAAAAAAAAATTTTTAATTTATGTCACATATCCATGTAAAAAGTCCAGAGTGCTTGGAGCACCTCAGACCCGGCCACGCTGCGGACGGAAAATAAACAGTTAATGTAAACTCGGATTTGGGCTGATGTGCAAGCTTGAGAGGAGGTTACTATTAATCCTCATGTCCCCCAATATGATCCCTAGCATTTACAGAGCTGTACAGTGCTGTCTTGAATTTATTTTTGACTTTAAAGAATTCTGAGCTTACGGCCGGTTGCAAGATATACGGCCGGCCGTAAGAGGAGATCCTTGTGGGGCCGTATAAAAGAATTGCGAGGTAACAGAACCCCCGCAAGGAATCGCAGCCTTGCGGCCGTTTTACGGCCGATTATAGAATGAGGCCCAACGTCTTTTATCTTTCCAAATAAATCTGTTATTTTTTTTCTGTAATGTGTCTGTTTGTGGATTATAATAGCCAAGCATCGGAAGAAATTATTTCTATTTTATTTCAAATGAAATACTTGTATCCCCCTCCCTTTCTCTCTCTCTGCAATAGGGAGCCACCTCCCTCTGTGATCCTCCAACCCACTTATGCCCCAGGATGAAGCTAATCAAATCATGTTGGCATGTGACTGCAGGTGCAATATGTACGGCAGCTATCCTGGCCAAGCATGCACTGAGCAGCCTCCAAGGATCAGGCAAGATTGTGCACAATATCACAGGACAGCGTGATATCAAAGATCGACGGTAACGGTAGGATGCACTAGAATAGCTTATCAGCGCTCCCATAGCAACTACAGCAACTAATTGTTTTTGCTTAATTAAAAAAAAACAGGATACTTACTGTATAAAAGCACCTAGCTGTGTCTGTGTCTTTTTTAACCTCTAGAACCCCATGGCACCAAAAATTAACGCATTAACACATTGGCCCCAAGGACCTCCATGGAAGTTTAATCATGAAGCCCCATGGGACCTAATATTAACCGCTATACCATGGTGGTCTCTACGCATCCCCATGGTATACTATCCTCTAACTGGGGATCCCTAAGTACCCTCATGGCACCCTATTTTTCCATGGGGGTCCACAAGGACTCCCACAGTTCCTAACACAGCCCCGATTAAATAAATTAAGAGTTTGAAACAAATAAGACCAGCTAATAGTGTCAAATGCCTTTTCTAGGTGCTAGGCCAGCATACAAGTTGGAGCTTTTGTTTGCTCCTGAAATGTCAACAAACTTAGCACTTGTTTAATGTTGTGTGATGCTTGCCTTTTGGGGATTATTACTAAAGGGAGATATCAGTTTAGATGTGCCACTAATATTTCTGTGAACATTTTTAAATCTGCAATACATTACCTATGATGTGCATTTATGCTGCTGTGGGATCTGCCATATTTATTTCTGCTGTTCTAATTCTTGAGATGGCAGTAAACTTCGAATACACAGAAAATGTCTCTTTAGTTTATAAGGACACAACATCACAGGGCGGAGCAGCTAATATGAGAAAATAGATTCCTACGCTAAATAATAATTGGATATAAAAAAAAATATTAAAGCACTGTTTTTTGCTTTCTAAAAATATTTTGCCCTATCAAGTTTAATTATTCAAAGTATCATCAAAACAATAAACTACAGTGGTAGATGTATGTTTGTCATTTACAAAATGTGGGTTCTCTCCTCCCAAAGTGTCACAACTGTGCTACAACATATTAATAATAACATTAATTTCATGGGAATCTAGCAATATATCATAGCTTCACATTCCAATGATTTATTGAAAAATAAAATATTATAAAATTAAAACTCACTATCTGATTTGAGAAGATACATATTCCTGTAATGGTGCTGCCAAGTATTTCACTGCATTATATAAAAATAACAGTCTTATTAAAGTACATCACTGGCAGTAGATAAAGGCATGTAGAGTGGTAATCCTCATGCCACTGCTTTCACCCACATATTCTTCTTCTTCACCCCACAATCTGACTGCAGCCAGATTATTTTCTTACCTTCTCTATGTGCATAACAGAAGTAAGAAGTTTTTTTGTGTGAAAGTCACTTTATCCACTGACACGTGACTTGCAACAATGTTACTCCTGTCTGGTGTCAGTTTCAGTGCAGGTAGAGTTCATACCAGCCATCAAGAATATAGAAAATAGCATGCAGTTTTAAACATCTCAGGGATCTATGGCAGTTCAGCTAGAACTATGGGTGCAAATGGCATCTCTCTAATAGTAGTTGTGAGTTACGCCTGCGAGATGCGATTTGGCAAGGCGTTATTTACAACTACTACCTTCAATCTGCCGAGCTAGCGACAGTGCGACAATGCGATGGTGTGACGCGGAGAGAAAGAGGGAGAGAGAGGAGGCAGAGAGGGGGAGTAAGAGAAAGGGGAAAGGAGGGAGAGAGGGATTAGGGAAAGAGAGAGGGGAGAGAGAGAAGAGGCAGAGAGACAGAGAGAGAGAGAAGAGGAAGATAGGGGAGAGGGAGGGGGAGAGAGAGGAGGCAGAGAGGGGGAGTAAGAGAAAGGGGAAAGGAGGGAGAGAGGGATTAGGGAAAGAGAGAGGGGAGAGAGAGAAGAGGCAGAGAGACAGAGAGAGAGAGAAGAGGAAGATAGGGGAGAGGGAGGGGGAGAGAGAGGAGGCAGAGAGGGGGAGTAAGAGAAAGGGGAAAGGAGGGAGAGAGGGATTAGGGAAAGAGAGAGGGGAGAGAGAGAAGAGGCAGAGAGACAGAGAGAGAGAGAAGAGGAAGATAGGGGAGAGGGAGGGGGAGAGAGAGGAGGCAGAGAGGGGGAGTAAGAGAAAGGGGAAAGGAGGGAGAGAGGGATTAGGGAAAGAGAGAGGGGAGAGAGAGAAGAGGCAGAGAGACAGAGAGAGAGAGAAGAGGAAGATAGGGGAGAGGGAGGGGGAGAGAGAGGAGGCAGAGAGGGGGAGTAAGAGAAAGGGGAAAGGAGGGAGAGAGGGATTAGGGAAAGAGAGAGGGAAGAGAGAGAAGAGGCAGAGAGACAGAGAGAGAGAGAAGAGGAAGATAGGGGAGAGGGAGGGGGGGAGAGAGGAGGCAGAGAGGGGGAGTAAGAGAAAGGGGAAAGGAGGGAGAGAGAGATGAGGAAAGAGAGAGGGGAGAGAGAGAAGAGGCAGAGAGAGAGAAGAGGAAGATAGGGGAGAGGGAGGGGGAGAGAGGAGGCAGAGAGGGGGAGTAAGAGAAAGGGGAAAGGAGGGAGAGAGAGATGAGGGAAAGAGAGAGGGGAGAGAGAGAAGAGGCAGAGCGAGACAGAGAGAGAGAAGAGGAATATAGGGGAGCGGGAGGGGAGAGAGAGGAGGCAGAGAAAGGGGAAAGGAGGGAGAGAGAGATGAGGGAAAGAGAGAGGTGAGAGAGATTAGAGGCAGAGAGAGAGAGAGAAGAGGAAGATAGGGGAGAGGGAGGGGGAGAGAGAGGGAGGGGAAGAGACAAAGAGATGGGAGAGTGAGGGAGGAAAAGAGAGAGAGGAGGAGGGGGACAGGGAAGGGAGGGGGAGAGTGAGAGAGAGAGAGCGGGAGGGAGAGAGAGAAAGTGAGGGTGAGAGAGGGAGGGGGAGAGATAGAGGGATGGGGGAGTGACAGAGAGAGAGTAGGATAGGGAGGGAAAGGGAGAGTGAAATAGACAGGGAGGGGGAGAGACAGAGAGCACACAGCGTGCAGATAGTCAGCAGAGAGAGAGAGAGGGTGCACAGATAGATAGAGACAGAACAGACAATTGGACATAACATATGATACTGTCATTTATGATGGACAAGTTACTAGTTCTATTATAATACCCAAGCTGGGGGGCAACTTCCCCTTCTTATCCTTCCATAGACACAAACAAATATATCTATCATTTTCTCTAGCCTTAGTTAATAATTTATCACTGATTTTACATTAGCATATCTACAGTATATATAAATTATAGCACACATTAAACATTGTTATAAAATACACTAGTAACTTACCCGTCAAAAATGACGGCATTGTATGTTATGTTTAATTGTCTGTGCTGTCTCTCTCTGTGTGCTCTCTCCTTTTCTCTCTCTGTGAGCCCTCTGTCTCTCTCTACGTTCGCTATCTCTCTGTGCACTGTCTCTCTGTGCGATGTCTCTCTCTCTGTGCACCCTCTCTCTTTGCGCACTCACTTTGTGTGTGCGCTCTCTCTCTGTGCTCTGTGTGCTCACTGTCTCTCTCTCTCTGAGACGTCTTTCTCTCTCCTACTCCCTCTTTGTTGTCCCTCCCTTTCTCTCTCCCTCTCTCCCTCCCTCTCTGCCTCCCTCCCTCTATCTCTCCCCGCCTCCCTCTCTCTCCCCTCTCTCTCCTTCCCTTTCTCTCTCTCTCTCTGCCTCCCTCTCCCCCTCCCTCTCTCTCTGACTTCCTCCCTCCCTCTGCCTCCCTCTATCTATCCCTGCATTCCTCCATCTCCCTCTCTCCTTTTTCTCTCCCCCTCTCTCTCTCCATCCCTCTCTCTCCCTCTGTCTCCTCCCTATCTCACCCTCCCTATCTCACTCACCCTCTCCCTCTGTTGCGCGACATGCCATGCATGAGCAAATACAGCGCAACAGTGCATATGCAATTCTGCTCATATGTTCGGAAATCAGCTTGCGAGTAACGCCTGTGCAGAACGCAACTCACCCAAGATCGGCAGGTCATAGCAGAGAGGTCAGACAAATCACTGTCCACTGTAGAAGCAACTGGTAACCCACTCCAGTTTCTTTGCCAAAATAACCTTATGGATAAGTACTACCAGATACATAATGACATGGCACCAGAAGATGACCCCCTTAGGTCAGAAGGTGCCAACCACATTACTAAGAAAGAGCAGAGGGCTAGTATGAGTTACACCAGTTCTAATGAAGTGAGTGGACCAAAATGTAGAGGATGCCCTGCTGTGGATGTGCCTAGAGGGGAAAGAAAATTCTGCATCTGCAAAGAATAATTCAGCATCGGAAGCTGGTGTGTTAGAACTATGAACAAACTGCATGTGGTCAAACGTGAGATGACAAGGTTAGACATTGATATCCTGGGAATTGGTGAACTTAATGGGATATTTCATATCAGACAACCACAGATCTTCTACTGTGTTCAAGAAAGCGCCAGAATAAATGTAGTAGTCCTCATAATCAATCAAAGGGTGGCCAAAGCAGGGCTTAATTACAACGCAATAAATGAAAGAATTATTTCAATATAAATTCAAGGCAAGCCATTAAACATCACAGTGATCCAAGTCTATTCTCCAAACATGGATGCTGAAGTTATCCAATTCTATGAGGGAATGCAACATCTCATAGATATAACATCAAGAAACCTTGTTACTCCCATCATAGGAGATTGAAATGCTAAAGTAGGGAACCAAAAGATACCTGGAGTACAAAATGAAGCAGGTTAAACATTAGTAGAATTCTGTAATGGAGCTCTAAGTTTGGAGCCTGACCAGTACTGAGAATGAGACCTATGCACTGACTGACCAGCCATGAACCCTAAAACTCCAAAGGGGTCTTGGGGGTGGAGCAATGGGTAAAAGTCCTGGGAATGTTTGCTATTATGGGAAGGGGTCTTTGAGAAGGGAGCATTTATCGAAAGGGGTCTAGGGGAAAAGCACTGGGTGATTTGGTTCCGGCAGGGCCCAACGCAAAGCATTTTTTACAACACCCCAGATGGGGGACCCAAAACTTTTACTTGCACCAGAGCCCTCCATTCTATAGCTCCATTACTGATCAGTAAGGATGGCAAAATCAAGCGTTAGACCAGGGAAAATTCTTGTAAATAAGTTAAAAAGGCAATCAACACTGAAATAGAATAATAAACTTGGCCTTCCCCTACCAAGCCAAAAAATATAGGAGAGATATTTTTTTAATGTTTTTCGACTTTGTATAATCTGAATGAAAGGAGTAATAAGGAAATCATTTTTTGGTATATTTTGAATCAAGAAATTAGTGTGTCAGAGATAGAACTAACTATTGCAGAATTAAAAGCTCAGAAAGATTCTGGTCTGGATGGCTGCGTAAATTTATACTATAAAACTTTTGTCCTAATATTAACTCATTATTTGAAAGACATGAATGAAATTAAAAATAAAGATTTGGTCCATGAGGAAATGTTAAATGCCACAATAGTCACAATTGTAAAATAAAATGAAGATCCAACAAATTGTTGGAACTATAGGCCTACATCCTTCTTGAATGTAGATATGAAACTTTACTTTAAAATTTTGTCTAGGAGATAAATTATTTTTTGTCAAAATTGATCAGTTTAGATCAGACAGGCTCCATGATAGGGACACAAGGATTCGATGGATTTACCTTATATCCTATGTAATGAATGCAATTAATCATATATATAGTTGTCAGTGTTGGTCATGTTTGCAATGTTGGTCACTCAATGTTAAATTAATAAGAATCGAGGCCTGCAGTTGCTGGGCTTCAAGGAGCGCCGAAAGCGCTCATTGTAGGCCTCGCGATGAGCACCGCTGTTTTAAAGTCCTGCGAGGCCTGCAGGATTTTAAAACAGCCTAGACATGAGCACAGAAGGCACTCATGTCGATGGCCACGATAGCCGCCGAAAAAGGAGCACTTTGCCGCTGATCACGAGGCAAGCAGTTTACTAATTTAATAGCCGAAATAGTTTCAAGCGCGTAACATAATAATAAACAATAATAACACACTCACACACACACACAGGGGAGAGCCAGGAAGCCTGTGAGTGAGGTTGCAAGCGAATTTGAGGCCATATTTTGTTTTTCAGGTGTGTGCCGTTCGACCGTTAAGGTTGTATTTGTGCAAGGTCGTAATGTTTTTTTTGGAAGTCCCGCATCTCGTATTTTTTTATACTAAGTTCGTAAATTTTCCGTTTTAAGTCCTGCGGTTCGTATTTATTTGTGTAACTCCGTATATAGTGATTGCGTGTTAGATGTATTTTGGTAAAGTGCCGCTTGTGTGGGTGTTTGTAAGCGCGTGTGAGGCGCCGTAGAGCCTCCACCTCCGCAAATGCGGCGCCTCGCTCCGCGAGGGTCCGCATTTGCGGCGTGCAATGAGCCTGCGGCTCATTACAGCAGACGTGGGAGCCTCCACCTCCGCAAATGCGGCCCCTCGCAGAGCGAGGGTCCACATTTGCAGTCCAAAAGTCTTTGGTGCTCCTTGCCAGCAACTGCAGCCCTCACTTCGTAGCCCATTATTGTAGCCCAGTAGGACACCATTTTAGCCCGAATGATCACTCCATCCAAAACTTAAAATAGAAAATGTAAAAGCATCCAAGAGAGAAAAGCATTTGAAATAAGGATGATCACATTCTTCAACACTAAAAACACAGGACTTAATATAGACTTGGGTTTTCTAACACATTATCAGAATTTCATGTGATTTTTTTTTCTTCTTATACTATAACAGACTTAGCACTCTTAGGGCCTCATTCTATTACCGGCCGTAAATCGGCCGTAAGGCTGCGATTCCTTGCGGGGGTTCAGTTAACTCGCGATTCAATTATACGGCCCCGCAAGGAGCTCCCCTTACGGCCGGCCGCATATCTTGAAACCGGCCGTAAGCTCTGAAATCTAAAAACTAAAAAATAAATTCAAGCCTGCACTGCACAGCTCTGTAAATGCTAGGGATCATATTGGGGGAAATGAGGATTAAAAGTAACCCCCTCTCAAGCTTGCACATCAGCCCAAACCCGAGTTCAAATTAACTGTTTATTTTCCGGCTGCGGCGTGGGCGTGTCTGAGGTGCTCCAAGCACTCTGGACTTTTTACATGTATATTTTACGTATATTAAAAAAATATTATTTTACGGATTTGAGTATAGGGTAATTATGTGCTATTTTCTATAACACAGAATATCACTTTATAGACTCCGCAAAGTGCAGGATGGCTTTATTTGAGCTATTTTATATGCTTAATTGGTGCTAGCGGGACCAGTTTGCTGCAAGTAAGCTGTGGCTCGTTTTTAGCCTTGCAGACAGGGTTCCCGGAGCAATAGAATCGCAACCAGGCTTTTCTTACGGCCGATTTCCTTGCAGCCGTTTTAGATCAAAGGCTTTCCTCCGGCGCGATCGGCCGCAAGAGATAGCAAGGCGCCGGCCGCAAGCCTGCCGGAGTCCCCGGCCGGAGGGGAATAGAATAGCCATAAAGCTTGCGGCCGGTCCCTGCTGCCCCGCAGCGCCTGCGGCCGATAATAGAATGAGGCCCTTAGTGAGGTGTTTGTCCAAAAGGAAAGATATCACTGAGGACTACAGTGCTCTGTTTTTTCATGTATATATTGAGGTATATGTGTATATAATATGTGTATATATGTTTCCTTTGCTATGTTGTGTTTATTCCCCATATATGTATTTACCTGATGATGTCAGATGCTGTTTCCACTCTATCTGCATCTGCTGTTATTGTTCAAACTGAGGGTTCCATCTCATGAAGAATTGCTTGAGACTTGATAAAGAGAGGTTAAGCCTCTCAAAAGCTCGTCATTATAAATAAGACGTTTGTCCAATACAAAAGGTATCAAATTATATTGCAATACTCATTATTAATCTATATATATATATATATGGATTAATAAATATTACATTACTAGATTACTGGACATTCACGGCTGCTTCACTCTTCAATATATATATATATACATATATATATATATACAGACATATATGAAAGGAACTATATATATAAATATATATATATATATATATATATATATAAAAAAAATATAAATATATATATATATATGTATAAAATCTAACTGTGTGTGTATATATATATATATATATATATATATATATATATAAATAGAAAATATAAATATATAGTGGATATAAAAAGTCTACACACCGCTGTTAAAATGTCAGGTTTCTGTGCTGTAAAAAAATTAGACAAAGATAAATATTTTCAGAACTTTTTCCACCTTTAATGTGACCTATAAACTGTACAACTCAATTGAAAAACAAGCTAAAATCTTTTAGGTGGAGGGAAGAAAAAAACAAAAATAAATAATGTGGTTACATAAGTCTACACACCCTCTTATAACTGGGGATGTGTTCAGAATTAAGCAATCACATTCCAAATCATATTAACTAGGAGTCAGCATACACCTGCCATCATTTAAAGTGCCTTTGATTAAAGTTCAGCTGCTCTAGTTGGTCTTTCCTGAAATTTTCTTAGTCGCATCCCACAGCAAAATCCATGGTCCACAGAGAGCTTCCAAAGCATCAGAGGGATCTCATTGCTAAAAGGTATCAGTCAGGAGAAGGGTACAAAAGAATTTCCAAGGCATTAGATATACCATGGAACACAGTGAAGACAGTCATCATCAAGTGGAGAAAATATGGCACAACAGTAACATTACCAAGAACTGGAGCTCCCTCCAAAATTGAAAGACGAGAAGAAAACTGGAAGGCTACCAAGAGGCCTACAGCAACATTAAAGGAGCTGCAGGAATATCTGTCAAGTACTGGCTGTGTGGTACATGTGACAACAATCTCCCATATTCTTCATATGTCTGGGCTATGGGGTAGAGTGGCAAGACAAAAGCCTTTTCTTACGAAGAAAAACATCCAAGCCAGGCTACATTTTGCAAAAACACATCTGGAGTCTCCCAAAAGTATGTGGGAAAGGTGTTATGGTCTGATGAAACCATGGTTGAACTTTTTGGCCATAATTTCAAAAGATATGTTTGGTGCAAAAACAACACTGCACATCACCAAAAGAACACCATACCCACAGTGAAGCATGGTGGTGGCAGCATCATGCTTTGGGGCTGTTTTTCTTCAGCTGGAACTGAGGCCTTAGTTAAGATAGAGGGAATTATGAACAGTCCCAAATACCAGTCAATATTGGCACAAAACCTTCAGGCTTCTGCTAGAAAGCTGAACAGGAAGAGGAACTTCATCTTTCAGCATGACAACGACCCATAGCATACATCCAAATCAACAAAGGAATGGCTTCACCAGAAGAAGATTAAAGTTTTGGAATGGCCCAGCCAGAGCCCAGACCTGAATCCGAATGAAAATCTGTGGGGTGATCTGAAGAGGGCTGTGCACAGGAGATGCCCTCGCAATCTGACAGATTTGGAGTGTTTTTGCAAAGAAGAGTGGCCAAATCTTGCCAAGTCAAAATGTGCCATGCTGATAGACTTATACCCAAAAAGACTGCTGTAATAAAGTCAAAAGGTGCTTCAACAAAGTATTAGTTTAAGGGTGTGCATACTTATGCAACCATATTATTTAATTTTTATATTTTTTCTTCCCTCTACCTAAAAGATTTCAGTTTGTTTTCCAATTGAGTTGTACAGTTTACAGGTCACATTAAAGGTGGAAAAAGTTCTGAAATTATTTATCTTTGTCTCATTTTTTTGCAGCACAGAAACCTGACATTTTAACAGGGGTGTGTCGACTTTTTATATCCAATATATATATATATATATATCACATATATAGTTGTGAGCGTACGAGTCGTTGCTCACGCTTGCGGGCTCGCGTAGCGAGCCCGCAAGAACTGCGTCCCTCGCGAAGCGAGGGACGCAGTTCCCCGCAAAATGCGGGTCCTCGCGAAGCGAGGGCCCGCATTTTGCGGTGGTGGAGGCTCAACGTTGGCTGTGTTAACACACACATACACACACACGCCTTTTTAACAGAATAAACCCAACCGCCCAGCCAACAAAAACCCAACAACGTCCCCGCAAATGCGGATCCTCGCGAAGCGAGGGTCCGCATTTGCGGTGGTGGGAGCATCCCAACATCGGCTGTGTTAACACACACATACACACACACACAACTTCATAACAACAAAAAACTCAAAGTCGCCTCACACCCACTTACACCCAGACACACAGACGCAAGACTTAACAAAAAAACAGTAAAAAAGGCCCTTCACACGCTCTTAACACACATACGCACGACTTAGAAACAAATACACTGCGTCGTACACGTAAAAGCTAACTGCGTATATCGCAAAAAAATACGGCAACATCGCAACAAAATACGGCCGCATCGGAAAAAAATACGGCCGCGAAAGACCCATTCCAACCACCGCGCATCAAAACATCACAAACACAAGAAATAAACACAACAAACACATAAAAAGTTTACTTACAGCACGGGGGGGCATCCGGCACCTCCAAAAGTTCATTTACACGTCCATTTAAGTCCAAAACAAAGAGTTTAAACGACCGAAAATCGGCTAAGCGAGAGAAAAAATGGCCGCCGAACAAAACGAAAACGAGGCTCCAGACGTAACTACACTACACTTACTCGCAATAATGAAACACATACTATGCGGAACGGATCACACTCATATTAAACACCATTTTAACCACTACTACGCACAAAATGGCGGATGGAACGCAACATCACAAACACAAGAAATAAACACAACAAACACATAAAAAGTTTACTTACAGCACAGGGGGGCATCCGGCACCTCCAAAAGTTCATTTACACGTCCATTTAAGTCCAAAACAAAGAGTTTAAACGACCGAAAATCGGCTAAGCGAGAGAAAAAATGGCCGCCGAACAAAACGAAAACGAGGCTCCAGACGTAACTACACTACACTTACTCGCAATAATGAAACACATACTATGCGGAACGGATCACACTCATATTAAACACCATTTTAACCACTACTACGCACAAAATGGCGGATGGAACGCAAATTGTAAGCTGGAACGCAAATAGCGCATGCGTATTGCGTTCTAACGGTCTAACTTTCCAGAATGTTCTACAAGTTTATAAATACTGCCTATTTGACAGAGAAAAATACATTTCTCCTCAGGTGATGAACAGAGTGACTTCAGACATAACTGCTGCTAAAACTTGAGAAGATAATTCTTTCCTAATTTACTACTTTACATTGTGCAAATTACAACTGAGAGGTAAGCTATAATATATTACTTATTTTCAAGACAGGACATCAAAAAAAAAAATTAAACAAGACAAAGAGGTTTATGTATACTGACAAGTGACACGCACATATATGCGTATAATGTATACTGACATGTGACACGCACATATATGCGTATAATGTATACTGACATGTGACACGCACATATATGCGTATAATGTATACTGACATGTGACACGCACATATATGCGTATAATGTATACTGACAAGTGACACGCACATTTATGCGTATAATGTATAGTGACATGTCACATGCACATTTATGTGTATTGCCCCTGCAACAAACTAATTAAACAACTACATTTAAATTACATTAAAAAAAAATAAGTTGGGACTATTAAAATACTATTAAAATATGAGTCATGTATACTGATATGTGACACGCACATATATGTGTATCATCTATAGTCACATGTCACACACACATTTATGTATGTTGGCCAAAAATAAAAATAAGGCTAATTTAACAATTAAAATATGATTCATGTATAGTGATATGTCACACGCACACAAAAAAATTACTTTCAACTATGGAAATGTGCTTCATGTATGTGACATATGTGTGTAGCACACACCAAAAAATAATGTTAATTCAAATTAATTACAGAAGTATATTTCAATGAAATTAATTTACTGCAATTCAATAGATCACCTAAAACTCAATCTTTCTACTTTTTTTAATATTCAAACAGACTCTGCATCAACAGCGTCTCTCAACAATTTGCACCGTGCATTGTGAAGCACAATCCCTTTTAAAGAACACCAACAAAGAACAAGAGGTAAGATACAAAAATACTTTAAATGCTGAAAAGGCCATGGTTTGTTAAATACAAATAAAAAATTCTATAATTCACTATTTCACTTTATTTTTCAAACAGACACTACAAGAAGACCGGCGGATTAAGATTGGCAGGAGGGGACCCTCTGTCATTCCACACTTCAATCAAGGTAAAGTATTTAAGTATAAAAAAGAACCGAACCATGAGCCTTATTCAATTGTGAGTTGGCTAATTGAATAGGGCTTTATATAAGCACATAATAGGTCTTCACTAACTAAAAACTTCTGTCAAAAAATATTTTATGTGCTTATATAGAGCCCTATTCAATTGGTCAAAACGCAATTGATTCAGGACCTAAATATGTTTAATGGCCGAGGGCCTCATTCAAATGTGATTGTTTAACAACGTATAACCATTAGAAAAAACACTACATAAGTATAACAAAAGTGGTGCCCATCAAACAGGATTGTACGAAAACTCACACAAACACATAACAAACTACATTTACATTCTTATTTTAATGTTTAACAACCTATAAGCCTTAGAAAGAAGCCTAAATAAGCATACCAACATTGGTGCCCACCAAACAGGATTGTATGAAAACTCACACAAACACATAGCAAACTACATTTAGATTCTTATTTAATGTTTAACAACCTATAAGCCTTAGAAAGAAGCCTAAATAAGCATACCAACATTGGTGCCCACCAAACAGGATTGTATGAAAACTCACACAAACACATAGCAAACTACATTTAGATTCTTATTTAATGTTTAACAACCTATAAGCCTTAGAAAGAAGCCTAAATAAGTATACCAACAGTGGTGCGCACCAAACAGGATTGTATGAAAACTCACACAAACACATAGCAAACTACATTTACATTCTTATTTTATATTTAGCAACCTATAAGCCTTAGAAAGAAGCCTAAATAAGCATACCAACAGTGGTGCGCACCAAACAGGATTGTATGAAAACTCACACAAACACATAGCAAACTACATTTAGATTCTTATTTAATGTTTAACAACCTATAAGCCTTAGAAAGAAGCCTAAATAAGCATACCAACATTGGTGCCCACCAAACAGGATTGTATGAAAACTCACACAAACACATAGCAAACTACATTTAGATTCTTATTTAATGTTTAACAACCTATAAGCCTTAGAAAGAAGCCTAAATAAGTATACCAACAGTGGTGCGCACCAAACAGGATTGTATGAAAACTCACACAAACACATAGCAAACTACATTTACATTCTTATTTTATATTTAACAACCTATAAGCCTTAGAAAGAAGCATAAATAAGCATACCAACAGTGGTGCGCACCAAAGAGGATTGTATGAAAACTCACACAAACACATAGCAAACTACATTTACATTCTTATTTTATGTTTAACAACCTATAAGCCTTAGAAAGAAGCCTAAATAAGCATACCAACAGTGGTGCACACCAAACAGGATTGTATGAAAACTCACACAAACACATAGCAAACTACATTTAGATTCTTATTTAATGTTTAACAACCTATAAGCCTTAGAAAGAAGCCTAAATAAGTATACCAACAGTGGTGCGCACCAAACAGGATTGTATGAAAACTCACACAAACACATAGCAAACTACATTTACATTCTTATTTTATATTTAACAACCTATAAGCCTTAGAAAGAAGCCTAAATAAGCATACCAACAGTGGTGCGCACCAAACAGGATTGTATGAAAACTCACACAAACACATAGCAAACTACATTTAGATTCTTATTTAATGTTTAACAACCTATAAGCCTTAGAAAGAAGCCTAAATAAGCATACCAACATTGGTGCCCACCAAACAGGATTGTATGAAAACTCACACAAACACATAGCAAACTACATTTAGATTCTTATTTAATGTTTAACAACCTTTTAGCCTTAGAAAGAAGCCTAAATAAGTATACCAACAGTGGTGCGCACCAAAAGGATTGTATGAAAACTCACACAAACACATAGCAAACTACATTTACATTCTTATTTTATATTTAACAACCTATAAGCCTTAGAAAGAAGCATAAATAAGCATACCAACAGTGGTGCGCACCTAACAGGATTGTATGAAAACTCACACAAACACATAGCAAACTACATTTACATTCTTATTTTATGTTTAACAACCTATAAGCCTTAGAAAGAAGCCTAAATAAGCATACCAACAGTGGTGCACACCAAACAGGATTGTATGAAAACTCACACAAACACATAGCAAACTACATTTAGATTCTTATTTAATGTTTAACAACCTATAAGCCTTAGAAAGAAGCCTAAATAAGCATACCAACATTGGTGCCCACCAAACAGGATTGTATGAAAACTCACACAAAAACATAGCAAACTACATTTACATTCTTATTTAATGTTTAACAACCTATAAGCCTTAGAAAGAAGCCTAAATAAGTATACCAACAGTGGTGCGCACCTAACAGGATTGTATGAAAACTCACACAAACACATAGCAAACTACATTTACATTCTTATTTTATGTTTAACAACCTATAAGCCTTAGAAAGAAGCCTAAATAAGCATACCAACAGTGGTGCGCACCAAAGAGGATTGTATGAAAACTCACACAAACACATAGCAAACTACATTTAGATTCTTAATTAATGTTTAACAACCTATAAGCCTTACAAAGAAGCCTAAATAAGCATACCAACACTGCTGCGCACCAAACAGGATAGTATGAAAACTCACACAAACACATACCAAAGTACATTTACATACTTATTTTATGTTTAACAATCTATAAGCCTTAGAAAAAGGCCTAAATAAGCATACCAAAAGTGGTGGACACCAAACGGGATTGTAGAAAAACAAAGAAATAATGTCATTTTTTCGTTCATACAAATACATTAAAATAATATTACATTTTCATTTTTATTTTATATCAGATACTGCGTCAAGAACATCGGAACAGGAGTTTCAACTGAGGACCACACCAGCGGACGAGGACTTTCAACAGAGGACCAGACCATTGGACGAGGACTTTCAACAGAGGACTACACCATCGGACGAGGACTTTCAACAGAGGACCAGACGATTGGACGAGGACTTTCAACACAGGACCAGACCATCAGACGAAGGCTTTCAACACAGGACGAACAAAGATTCTGCTTCAAATCAAACTTCAACCAAGGTACAGTATAACAAGTAAAAAAAGAGAAAAATTAATTAATATTCTTCTTTAATGTTTAACCACCTATAAGCCTTAGAAAATAGCCTACAGAAGCATACCAAAATTGTGGCGCACCAAAAAGGATTGTAGAAAAACACAGAAATAATGCAATTTTTTCATTAATACAAAGACATTCAAATAACATAACATTTTCATTTTTATTTTATAACAGATACTGCGTCAAGAACATCGGAACAGGAGTTGGAACTGAGGACCACACCAGAGGACGAGGACTTTCAACAGAGGACTACACCATCGGACGAGGACTTTCAACACAGGACCAGACCATCGGACGAAGGCTTTCAACACAGGACCAACAAAGAATTTTGCTTCAAATCAAACTTCAACCAAGGTACAGTATAAAAAGTAATATCTATCATCTATCTCTTATTTGTCTTTTAGGGCCAATAATCTTTAACAGTAAATACAAACTTCAATGTAAACTTAAAAAAAATAAATTGGCATAGTCCAAAAAAGTCTAAAAACACAGAATATATACAATTTGTCATTGTAACATTCCAGTGCTAAACCCTAATTTAATTGCCATTTGACAAATTGAATAGTGCTGTAAATAAGGACATAACATCTTATTGAAAATACCTTTTTAGTTACTGAAACACTTGCTTTTGGATACATGTTTAATAAATAAAAATTTCTTTAAATAATTATCTGATGGCCTTATTTAGACTTTGATTCAATTGACCGCATTGAAATTGATTAAGTATAAAATGTTAACACACTATTGATAACTATTTGTCATGAAAAACAACTTAACATCTCAAAATAAACTAATGGTACATTATTTTATTTTTACAGATTAACATGGCTGATAACGAGAGTAAACAAGAAAAGAAAAGACGCCAAGCCAGAGAACGACGACAGAGAGCAGACAGCCAGCAGACACCGGAGAAGAAGGAAATTCGACGAGAAAAAGAACGCAAAAGAATTGCAAGCAAAAGACTGTCACTTGCAGAAATTAAAGATATGTCAAAAAAAGCAACAAAGAAAATAAAGCATTTACAACCTGTTGCTCAAACATCAGATGACATTTTACCAGAAAAAATACAAGAGATACCAAAAAAAGCAACAAAGAAAACAAAGCATTTAGAACCGTTTCATGAAACATTACATGACATTTTACCTCAAACAATACAACATATACCAAGAAAAGCAACGAAAAAAACAAAACATTTAGAACCTGTTGTTGAAACATTATATGACATTTCACCTGATGAATATGAAAGTCAAAATCCTATATGCTTTGCAAATTGTCCTCTACTCAAGTCTTTAGCAGTAGAGGTTCATAGTTGTGGGGACATGACTACTCAATGTCAGTTTTGTGAGGCTTATTATTTTAAACAGGAGAGACCCAGAGATGGACAATTTATTAGTTGTTGTCAAAAAGGCAAGTTCAAACTTCCAGAAAGGAAAGAATTTCCAATTTATTTACAAAATATTATGACTGAACCTACTTTTCCAAACTACAAAAATTTTAAGACAAACATAAGATCCTACAATAGTGCCATATCCTTTGCATCCATGGGGGCAACATTAGCTGCTAATGTACCAGGACATGGTCCTTACTGTTTTAAAGTCCAAGGACAAATTTATCATCGCACTTCCCATTTACATCCAGAGGAAGGAAATAAAAGAAAATTCGCTCAACTATATGTCCTAGATACAATGGAAGCTGTTGACCAACGTATGCAGATGGAAGAAAATAAAAAATGCTTACCCACTGTTTTCATAGAGCTAAATAACATTATGGACAACAATCCCTACAGTAAAGCTTATAAAAAATTGGCAGAAGTAGAAAATGAACAACTACTTCATTCACAAACACATCAATTACCAATGCCGAAGGTTAATATGGTGCTTAAAAGAGACAGACATACTGATAAACGTCGTTATAACTTGCCAACAACAAATGAGGTTGCAATGGTGTTTCAGAATGATGAAGGAGAACCACCATTTCAAAGAGACATACGAATATATCCTAGAAATGAGGACCAACCGTTTATTAATATGAGTATCTTAAGTCCAAATTTAGATCCAATGACATATCCCATCTTTTTCCCACACGGAGAAGCAGGTTGGCAACCAAAATTAACTCTTCCCAGTTACCCAAATGCTAAAGCCAGAATCCGAAATAATGTTTCTATGCTTGAATTTAAAGTAGCTCAAATTGCCATTCGCAATGTATTTAATCCAATTTTATGTGGTGGGAAACTAACACAACAATGGATTATTGATTCATATTTGCAAGTTGAGGCAAATAATTTAAACTTTATCAAATATCAACAAGATAAACTCCGTGTAGAACAATATTCTGGACTCATGGACTATGTTGCTGACGTGGCTACAAGCAGAGACATGACAGCTGGCAAAGCCATCATTTTACCATCTTCCTTTCAAGGATCTCCTCGGAATATGAGAGAAAGATACAATGATGCTATGGCTATTGTGACAAAATTTGGCAAACCCGATTTATTTGTGACATTTACATGTAATCCACAATGGCCAGAAATTACACTAAATCTACTTCTTGGACAAACTGCTTCAGATCGACCAGATTTAGTAGCCAGAGTTTTTAAGATTAAATTAAATGAATTAATACGTGACTTCACTATAAATCAGTTATTTGGCAAATGTCTTGCTTATGTATATACCATTGAATTTCAAAAAAGAGGCCTTCCACATGCACATCTTCTAATAATACTTCAAGAAAAAGATAAATTAGATACTTCAGACAAAGTGGATGCAGTCATTGTTGCTGAACTACCAGATCCAGAACTATATGGTAGACTATATGAGATTGTTACTCATCGCATGATTCATGGACCCTGTGGTGACCTTAATCCACAATCACCATGTATGGAAAATAATAAATGTTCCAAAGAATTTCCAAAAGATTATAGAGACAAAACCTATGCCAATTGTGATGGATATCCACTTTATAAAAGAAGAGAAGGAGATAGTGCCATTATTCGTGGGAAAAAGGTGGACAATAGATATGTAGTACCCTACAATCCACATTTACTCATGAAGTACAACGCCCACATCAACGTAGAAGCCTGCACTTCCATCAAATCCATTAAATATGTCTACAAATATATTTACAAAGGTTACGATGCAGCTACTGTAGTCGTCAAAAGTGCAGACAACCCTGAAAGTAGTGAGTTAGTACATGATGAACTTGCATCTCATGTAGATGCTCGCTATGTCAGTGCGCCAGAAGCTATGTGGCGGCTTTTAAAATTTGAAATGCATGATAGATCACATGCAGTATATAGGTTAGCAGTACATTTGCCACAACGACATTTAGTCTATTTCCATGCTGGAAATGAAATGAATGCATTGGCCCAAAGTGAAGATCGTCACACTACACTAACTGCATGGTTTGCATTAAATTCCACTGATGCTGAAGCAACACAATACTTATACATTGAAATTCCATATCACTATGTTTTTGTGAATGAATTATGGAGACCAAGAAAAACCAGAGGCAATAAAATTATTCCAAGAATTTACACAGTCAGTCCAAGAGATGTTGAACGTTTTTGCTTACGGATATTACTTTTAAATGTTCCTGGAGCACAAAGTTTTGAACACTTAAGAACTGTTAATGACATTGTATATGAATCCTTCCATTTAGCTGCAAGACATAGAAACTTACTCGCTGATGATACAGAGTGGGAAAGATGCTTAGAAGAAGCAGCACAATGTCAAATGCCACGACAGATGAGAGAACAATTTGCTTTTATTTGTATCTTCTCAAATGCTCCAAATGCATTAGCTTTGTGGGAGACTTTTAAAAGTAATATGGCTGAAGACTTTATGCGACGATACAATGAACCCATTGCACACTTAAAAGCGTTAATGGAAATCCAAGAAGTCTTTTTAACTCATGGATTAAGTTGTGCAAGTTTTAATTTGCCTGATCCAGGTCTTATAGATGACATTAACTTTGAAGACTATGACATTCAACTACAAGCAGAAAGAACAGAAGAAAGACTTGCAACTTTAAATACACTACAATTGCAAGCATTTCATGCCATTAAAAATGCTATAGATGATGACATGGTGACAGAGCGTTATTTCTATCTTGATGGACCTGGCGGATCAGGAAAAACATATTTGTACAATTTATTAATGAGTTCAGTACGAGCACAAGGAAAAATAGCAATGGCGTTTGCCACTACTGGAATTGCTGCACTTTTATTAGAAGGTGGAAGAACTGTTCATAGTGGATTTAAACTGCCAGTGCCTATTTTAGAAAATTCTGTGTCAGATATTCGCATGACATCCTTACAAGCAAAGAAATTGAAGAAATGTAAATTAATTATAATAGATGAGGCCACAATGATGTCATGCTATGCCCTCCAATGTATTGACCGTTTGCTTCGTGAAGTCATGGATAATATTTTTCCATTTGGTGGAAAGGTAATGTTGTTGGGTGGCGATTTTAGACAAACATTACCTGTCGTTGTACATGGAAATCGAACTGACATTATCGAAACATGTATAAAGTCAAGTACAGTATGGAAACATTTTACCCATCTTCAACTGCAACAAAATATGAGATCAGAAGGCCAAACTGATTTCAATGATTGGCTTATTAAAATTGGAGAAGGCAGAACAGAAAAAATACTACATTTACCTGACGACACTGTAGAGATCCCACCTCATATGATTTGTCAACAAGATATTATATCGGCTATATTTGAAGGGAGCATAAATAACGAAGAATATTCCGAGCTTGCCAACCAAGTCATACTGACGTGTAAAAATAAAGATGCATTAATCCTCAATAATAAAATCTTAAAAAAAATTTATGCACCACAAAGAAATTATCACAGTGCTGATTCTGTACTTGCTGATGACAATGAAAGTCAGGCTAACTTTTCGACTGAATTCATAAACTCTTTAACTCCTTCTGGAATGCCACCACATATTTTGCAGCTAAAGAAAGGTGCAATTATCATGTTACTGCGAAATATGAATCCCAAAAAAGGCCTATGCAATGGCACAAGATTAATTGTTCAACAATTAAAGGACCATTTTATAGATGCTGAAATTTTAACTGGGACCCATAGAGGAGAGAGAGTTTTCATACCAAGAATAGATTTAGCACCAAGTGAAAGTAGTCTCCCTTTTATACTTCAAAGAAGACAATTTCCCATTATTATGGCATTTGCCATGACCATTAATAAATCACAAGGTCAAACTTTCAAATCTGTGGGAATTTTCTTGGAAGAACCAGTTTTTGCACATGGCCAATTGTACGTTGCGTTGTCAAGGTGCAAAAATCCACAGGCTATTAAAGTTTACATTGAAAACAATGAAAGTCAAGGTGATTTATTAGAAGATGGACGTATTTTTACTAAAAACATTGTCTACTATGAAGTACTATAACTTTGAAGGATACTAATTAAAGATGCCAAGATTTTTTAAAAGCATTGCAAAATACATAACAATTGGTTGTTTCATTCAGTCATAATTAATGGAAGTCATGTTTATGAATGATTCGCCTCACAAAATACTTGCCTTGCATTGTTAGTAAAAATTATGTTAAAATGTTAAGTCACTATGTTAATGTTTCTAATGTTACAAGTTTAAAAAATATATTTTCAAGTTATTTCATTCAACATATTACAAAGTGGATGTTAAGAGGTCAAGCACCTTTTAAGTCACAATGTAAATATTGTCTGTTATCTTAAGATTATTACCTACATTAATGTTTATCGACAATTTATGTGCTCAGTAATAAATTAGTTTAATTACTTACGTTTTAAGTAGAGTTTGACTGTATGCCTTCCTCTACATTCAATGTATATTCAAGTTAACAATTATTGTGATAGAAATTCAATTTTAATACTGATTAATTTAAATGTCAATTGATTTTACATTCAAATGTTAATACTTTTAATAAAAAATTACTTTACAAAATGTATTCACTATGTTCCTGTTTATAATGTTCAAAATTATACCAATGTTTTGTCAAATTCTAAACTTACATAAAAAATAAAGTTCAAGTTTAAAAATATATACTTTGATGGTTATTGTTTACATATATTTTAAACTTCATGTTAAAATTTGCAACGTTTAAAAAAGGCTTTTTACTTTTGGCTTTCCAATTCATTCAATGTATATTCAAGTTAACAATTCTTCAGATACTAATTACATTTTAAAAAACCATTACATCAACATTTTACAAAAATACACGTTCATATTAAAATACTTACAAGTGTCAAAAATATATGTTAATAACTAAACAACTTGACAAACATATACATAACATTGCCGTCATTTTTTGACGGGCAAGTCGCTAGTATATATATATATATATATATATATATATATATATATATATACAGTATATATACACTAGTGAATTGCCCGTCAAAAAATTACGGGCATAAAATTGTAAGGCAGGCAATGCTGTTTGCCACACAATTTGAGGCTTTTGCTTCTCTGAGCATCTTTATTGCTCATCCTGATCTCCGCTATGAGGGCCTTTGGCGCTCATCACATGGCTCGCAATGAGCGCCTTCAGCGTTTATTGTGAACCGTTCCTCCCGCCTACTGTGGGGGTTGCTCATTGCAGGGTTCATTAAAATGCAAGTTTTGTGCTTGGGAATGCCATGTGTCTCTTTCCAGCATCTCCGCCCTGTCTCTTCACTGTGTGTTTCTCCTTTTTGTGTCTGCTGAATGTTTTGTGGCATGTGCTGACTGTTGTTAGTTTTATTTTTAAAGTCCTGCGTGCCTGGAGTTTTTGGTGTAAGTGTTACTGTGGTTATCGTCGTGTATTTTCTAAGTGCCGGGTGTCTGGCTTTGCCCAGCCTCGTTTTCATCCAGTTTCAGGAATTTTTACGTTTTTCGTCCGCCATTTTTTCTCTCGCTTAGCCGATTTTCGATTGATGAAGTACGTCAAATAAGGCTCACAATCGATTGCAACCTCACCCCCATGCTTCCTGGCTTCCCCCCTGTACTGTGTGTGAGTGTGTTTTTATGTTTTTGTTATTATTTTTCAAATTTTTCATGGTTTTCGATTTCCGCAGTTCAACGTTAAATTCAAATTTTTACGAGTTCAGATTTTGTTGGTGTAAGTGTTACTGTCTTTGCCATAGATTATTTTCTAAGTCCTCCGTGTCTGGCTTTGCTCAGCCTTGTTTTCATCCAGTTTCAGAATTTTTTAAGTTTTTCATCCACCATATTTTTTCTCGCTTAGCCGATTTTCAAGTGACGAAACATGTGAAATAAGGCTCAAAATCACATGCAACCTTACTTCCAGGCTTCCTCGTTCTCCCCATGTGCTCTATGTGAGTGTATTTTTATTTTTATTTTTTATTCGTTTTTTTGTTTTTTGATTTGCGCTGGTCGGCCATTGAATTCATATTTTTCCAAGGTCGTATTTTTCCCCCTCTCTTTCTCCCCCCTCTCTATTTCTCGCTCTCCCTTTCCTTCTGTTTCTCTCATTCTCTCTTTGTCTCTCTCACACTCTACTTCTCTCTCTCTCTCCCCCTTCACTCTTTCTCCTTCACACTCTCCTTCAGACTCTCCTCTCTCTCTCTCTCTTTCACACTCTACTTCTCTCTCTCGTTCTCTCTCCTTCACACTTTTCTTCTCTCTCTCTCCCTCCTTCTCTTTCCTTTTCTCTCCTATCTCCTTCACTCTCTCTACTTATCTCTCTCGCTCCTTCTCTCTCTTTATTTCCCTCCTTCATCTCTCTCCTTCTCTCTCTGTGTTTCTCTCCTTCACACTCTCTCACTCCTTTACTCTCTCTCCCTCTCTCTATCCCCTCAGTATTTCTCTCTCTCTCTCTCTCTCTCTCTCTCTCTCTCTTTCCCTCTCTCTCACTCTCTCCTTTCTCTCTCTATTTCCCCCTCCATCTGTCTCTCTTCTATCCCCCCACTGTCTCTCCCTCTCTTTCTCTCCCCCTCTCTCTTTCCCTATTTCTCTCTCATCCTCCCCTCTTTCTCCCCTCTCTGCCAATTTCTTTCTCCCCCTCCTCCTATGTTTCTCTCAATCTCTCTCTCTCTGTCTATCTCTCCCTCCCCTCTCTCTCACGGTTCCCCTCTCTTTCTCTCCATCTCTCCCCCTCTCTCTTAATCTGTCTTCCTTTCTCCCCTCTCTATATTTCTCTATCTCTCTCTCCCTCTGTTTCTTTAAATCTCTCTCTTTGTCTCTCTCTCTCCTCCTTATCTTTCTTCTCCATCTCCCTCTTTCTCTCTCCCCTCTCTCTCCCTGTCTTTCTCTCCACTCCCCATTTCTCTCTCTCAATCTTTCTCCCCCCCCCCCCCATCTCTCTCCCTGTAGCTCTGCTCTCTCACTCTCTTCTCTCTCATTCTCCCCTTCCCAATCTCCTTACCTGCATGCT
This sequence comes from Discoglossus pictus, assembly GCA_027410445.1. Lineage (NCBI taxonomy): Eukaryota > Metazoa > Chordata > Amphibia > Anura > Alytidae > Discoglossus > Discoglossus pictus. The sequence goes on along the minus strand of CM050163.1, from coordinate 458,378,215 downwards.
CCTGTGTCCGGCTGGTCCTCCCCTCTTGTTATTATTATTAACTTTTATTTGTAACGCGCTACCATATTCTGTAGCGCTGTACAGGAGAAAGAACATAGAAACAAACCAACAAAGAAAAAAATCACAATGTAAACAATCGGCATAAAATGGTGGGCCCTGTTTTGAGCTCAAATTCTGTATAGAAAGAGATTTTTCCAAAGCTCGCTACTTACAATCTAAAGCAGGGGTGTCAAAACTCGGTCCTGGAGCTCTATTTAGTCTCAGTTTGACTTATTCATTATAACAGCAAGATCTTTATCTCTAATTTAAGGGAAATAAACATTAAAGTCATTTTAAACTACAAGATTCTTGCTAATATCCAATTATACAAGGGTGTTTTTCCTTTTTTTTTAATGTTTTTAATTGTGTGAGAGCCTCGTTGTTTCCAAAATATACGCAAACAAAATGTAAATAGTACGTACTTACCATTTCCCACTTTTTGTTCCCCTTTTCTATTAAAATAGTAGTGTTATGCACTTCCAGTGGGTGTTCTAAAAAAACTCCTATTAGATTACATTGAGATGTTCAGAATAGGTTAAGTTGGCACTAGAGCAATAAAGGCACTATATTGTAATAATTCAGGGGGAGCAGGCTTTAAGGCAGATAAGTACAGAGAATCGGCTCTGTAAGTCACTGCACAGTTTTCTGTCCTGTTGCAGTAATCAGTGTACAGGTGAGAGTGGGTGTGGCTTGGCCTGTGTAAGTTATATCTGGGTGCATTTGTGTGAGGTCTGGTTTGAATCCGCTCTAAGTCAGTGCAGAGTTTTCTGTCTGTTGCAGTAATCAGTGTACAGGTGAGAGTGGGTGTGGCTTGGCCTGTGTAAATTATATCTGGGTGCATTTGTGTGAGGTGTGGTTTGAATCCGCTCTGTAAATCAGTGCACAGTTTTCTGTCCTGTTGCAGTAATCTGTGTCCAGCTGAGAGTGGGTGTGGCTTGGCCTGTGTAAATTATATCTGGGTGCATTTGTGTGAGGTCTGGTTTGAATCCGCTCTGTAAGTCAGTGCACAGTTTTCTGTCTGTTGCAGTAATCAGTGTACAGGTGAGATTCGGTGTGGCTTGGCCTGTGTAAGTTATATCTGGGTGCATTTGTGTGAGGTCTGGTTTGAATCCGCTCTAAGTCAGTGCAGAGTTTTCTGTCTGTTGCAGTAATCAGTGTACAGGTGAGAGTGGGTTTGGCTTGGATTGTGTAAGTTATATCTGGGTGCATTTGTGTGAGGTCTGGTTTGAATCCGCTCTGTAAGTCACTGCACAGTTTTCTGTCCTGTTGCAGTAATCAGTGTACAGGTGAGAGTGGGTGTGGCTTGGCCTGTGTAAGTTATATCTGTGTGCATTTTGTTGTTTTCTGTTGAATCGGTTCTGTGGGGCAGGACAGTGTTTTCTATCCTGTGCTCATTTATCATTTTACAGGCGAGTAGGCAGGGTCTATTTTAACAAGGGAAGAGCGAGCTTGGGAGCTTGCAATCATTTCTAATGTAAGTGTAGTTAGTGTGTAGGAGATTAAGTAAAAGGAGGAAATCCAAAGAAAAGGGGTATTATAAGAAAAAACAGAAAACAAACGTATATATTGTTTCTGTTTTGTTTGGTTTAAGGTGTGGAAAATAAATCTTTATACAAATACATTGATTTGTTTTCTCACTGTATTTTTGTAACTGATAATCATGAGTCAGTCCAGTGGAAACCTCACTCAGTGTCCATCCTGCCAAATGTATGCACTACTGGAACAGATGATCCAGGGTCCATACCTCTGTGACAGGTGTGAGCATGTTGCCTCTCTGGAAGCTCAAATTGAAGATCTGGAGAGGAGAATTGCAGCACTTAGTGATACTGCTCCACTGGAAAGGGAGGTGGTGCTCACGGAGCACAGTTTAGCTGGACCTAGTATGGAGGAAGGAGCTGGGGCTAGTGAGGATGGCCAGGGAGGTAGCTGGGTTACAGTTAGAAGGGGAATCAGGGGGAACAGGAGGAGGCAGGCCAGTTCTGAGTTGGCAAACACCAACAGATTTGCCAGATTGAGTGAAACTGTTGGGGATGTCCATTCAGGAATGGCAATGCCAGATAGAGCTGTTCCCTCTAACAGCCGGGAGAACAGTTCTACTGGAGGAGAGGGAGGGCAGAATAGGCAGAGCAACAGACATGTTTTGGTGGTAGGGTACTCTATTATTAGGAAGGTAGACAGGGTAATTTGTCACCCAGATCCCAGCAATCGAACAGTTTGCTGTCTCACGGGTGCTCAAGTTCGGCATGTTGTGGATCGGGTGGATAAATTATTGGGAGGGGCTGGTAATGAACCGGCGGTCTTGGTACATATTGGTACCAATGACAAAGTTAGTGGAAGATGGAGCGTTCAAAAGAATGATTTTAGAGAATTAGGGAATAAGCTTAAAGCAAGGACCTCCAAGGTAGTATTTTCTGAGATACTACCAGTGCCACGTGCTAGCCCAGGGAGGCAGAAGGAGCTTAGGGAGGTTAATGCGTGGCTAAAAAAGTGGTGCAGTGCAGAGGGTTTGGGGTTTTTAGAGCACTGGGCTGACTTCTGACTTGGGTACAATCTCTATAGCAGGGATGGATTGCACCTTAATGATGAGGGCACTTTTGTGCTAGGGGATAGGATGGTAGAACGGCTGGTTTTTAAACTTGTAGGTGGGGGGGAGGGACTATATAGAAGTATTGGGGTAAATAGGGTAGAGAGGGAAAGGGATGAATTAGTTACCCATGGGGGAGGAGAAGGGGGAGGGTTACAATAGAAAGTAGGGAGGTATTAATAGGGGCCTCAAATACAGTGGCAGGCACTTCACAACATAGCAACATAAAGTGTATGATTACTAACGCAAGAAGTTTGCCTGGGAAAATGGATGAGCTAGAAATATTAGCAGTACAAGAAAAATGGGGCTTAATAGGCATTATGGAAACATGGTGGGATGAATCTCATGACTGGACTGTTAATCTGGATGGTTATAACCTATTTAGGAAAGATAGGGGAAATGGTAAAAGAGGAGGAGGGATCTGTCTTTATGTTAAGCCTGAATTTAAGCCTATAGTCAGAGAAGATATTTATGCTGGCACTAACGGCATCATTGAATCTTTGTGGGTTGAGCTAAATAGTGGAGGAGCTAATTCTAAACGCATATTGGTGGGAGTATGCTATAAACCCCCAAATATTGCTGAAAGTGAGGAAATACAAGTATTGTTACAGATTGGAAATGCAGCTAAGCATGGGCAAGTTCTAATAATGGGAGACTTTAATTACCCTGAAATAATCTGCATAAATGAGACCAGCAGCTCAGCTAAGGGGAGCAGGTTCTTGAGTACACTCGGGGATCATTATCTGGCCCAGGTAATAAAAGAACCTACTAGAAATGGGGCCATCTTGGATTTAGTCATCACAAGTAATATTGACATAATATCAAATGTAAAAATAGGGGAACCCTTGGGGAACAGTGATCACAACACAGTCTCATTTGAGATTGAATACAAAAAACAGAGTTGTAAGGGGCCAACAAAAACTCTACATTTTAAAAGGGCTAACTTTAATGGGCTACGGGCAGCAATACAACATATAGACTGGGACAAAGAACTTACAGGGAAGAATACTGAAAATAAATGGACAACATTCAAATCCTTACTAAATAAACATACTCACCAGCATGTACCATGTGGAAATAAATTGAATAGGAGTAAATCACATCCTATGTGGCTTAACAATGACTTAAAGATCATGATGAGGAAAAAGAAACATGCATTTAAATTATACAAGAAGGAGGGAACAGAGGCAGCTTTATGTGACTATAGGGAAATCAACAAGTCTTGCAAAAGGGCTATTAGACTGGCTAAAATAGAAAATGAGAAGTCAGTTGCAATGGAAAGTAAGACTAACCCTAAAATATTTTTTAAATATATTAATGGGAAGAAGGCCAGGAAGGAATCGATAGGACCATTACAATGTGACACAGGCCATCTGATAATTAGTGACCAGGAAAAGGCAGATGAGCTAAATAGGTTATTTTCTTCGGTATACACAAGGGAGGTACCAGTGGTTGGGACACCGCAACATAATGGGGCTACACTACCTTTACTAAATAATTGATTAACGCAGGAAGTAATACAAAAGAGGTTGGAGAAAATAAATGTTAATAAAGCCCCAGGTCCTGATGGAATACATCCAAGGGTACTGAGGGAGCTGGGTTCTGTAATAGCCAAACCATTATATCTAATCTTTCAAGACTCACTCACTACAGGGTCTCTACCAGATTACTGGAGAAAAGCAGAGGTGATATCTATATTTAAGAAGGGATCTAGAGCAAATCCGGGGAATTATAGACCAGTGAGCCTCACTTCTGTAGGTAGGAAGCTTTTAGAAGGGTTAATAAGGGACAGAATACAAGAATATGTCTATTTGAACAGGATCATAGGTAGCAGTCAACACGGATTTATGAAGGATAGGTCGTGTCAGACCAATCTAATTAGTTTTTATGAGGAGGTTAGTAGGAACTTGGATCAGGGCAACTCAGTGGATGTAGTCTTTTTAGATTTTTCAAAGGCATTTGATACAGTGCCACATGGAAGACTAGTGAGCAAACCAAGGGATACAGGAATTGCAGTAAATATCTGCTCATGGATCGAGAGCTGGCTAAAAGACAGGAAGCAAAGGGTTGTTGTGAATGTAACATACTCCGATTGGTCTAATGTAATAAGTGGGGTTCCTCAAGGTTCAGTATTAGGTCCTCTCTTTTTTAACATACTTATTAATGACATTGAAGTAGGACTCGAATGTAGTGTCTCCATTTTTGCTGATGACACTAAGTTGTGCAAGGTAATAAAATCAGATAATGATGTATTTTCCCTACTAAAGGATTTGCATAAATTAGAGAAATGGGCGGCTAAATGGCAGATGAGATTTAATACAAATAAATGTAAGGTTATGCATTAGGGAAGGAACAATAGCCAAGCAATCTATAATCTTAATGGAGCAAATCTAGGGGTATCAGATATTGAAAGGGATTTGGGAGTACTAGTGGACAACCACCTAGGTAACAGCGCTCAAAGCCAAGCAGCGGCTGCAAAGGCAAATAAAATATTAGCATGTATTAGGAAGGGTATAGAAGCCAGGGATGAAGATATAATTCTGCCACTATACAAATCTCTAGTACGTCCTCATTTGGAATATGGAGTACAATTTTGGGCACCACCTCATAAAAAAGACATTTTAGAGCTGGAAAAAGTACAGAGAAGGGCTACAAAACTAATAAGGGGAATGGAGGGGCTAAGTTATGAAGAAAGACTAACAAAATTAAACTTATTTTCGCTAGAAAAAAGGCGTCTAAGAGGAGATATGATTACGTTATATAAATACATCCAGGGTCAATATAAGGCTTTGTCAAGTGAACTTTTGTAACTATGTAAGTTTTATATTAAAATGGTATATGAAAAGGTTGCCCTCTCTTCACAGTACAGTTTACTCTCATTATTGAATCCTTTTCCACGCTGAACCACAGGCTTCAATACGTTGGTATTGAGGATTGTAAACCACTGCTACCAAAAGGAGCAGCACTGAATATTATCACTGATGAAGCTGTAAGAAAAACAGTGAAACTCGTTTGATCCTTTATTTTATATATTTTATATATTGCATACTTAACACATTAAACCTATATATTTTTACATCAACCACTGTTTTGGTTTTAATTTGGAATACTTTCCATTTTACAAACTATCACGTATGCATCGCACCTTGACATAGAAATCAATAGTCCATGCCAGTGAGCAGCACCAGGCCTTGTGCAATATATGCAGTACCAATCGACGAGAAGGACCTCCGGCGAATTGTGTCACACAGGGCCTCGCACGAGAATCTACGGATTGTGAAGTAGAACTTCAAAAGATTGTACCACATACGTTCCTTTAATACCTCATATTCCTGAGGTCACCTCAGGTGAGAGACTAACCATTTGAGCAGCGAATTTCATATACAGAATAACGTGAAATAATCTGCACCAGGAGTTCACCTTGCGATCTCCTCTTCTTCCTTAATTATTTTACATAAAGTTATAGATTTATACAGTAGATATGAGTATTACAAACTTAATATTGGAAGATCAAATGTTATGAAAGTGAGACTGAGTAGAGACCAATGGGATGCTTTAAAAAGGTTATAGGTAGTATACAATGCAAATTATGGTGGGGATATGTCTATCTATCTATCTATTTATATATCTATCTGTCTGTCTGTCTGTAAGCAAACTTTGCACTTTTGCATGTGAGAAATAAAAAAAGAAATTTTTTTTTTTACTTGGTGCATATTTTTTGCTCAAAAAACATAACATTTGTTTACAAACAAATAACATTTACATTTCAAAACTGGGGTTGTTCCAGAGAAAATATTGGTTACCTCTCTAAAGGAGGGACAATTGAGAAATATGCACACATTAAAAGGGACACAAATATTTTTGTCCAGCATTTAAAAGAAATATTTTAAATATTATAAACGTTTTTTCCATTTAAAAAAATATTAGGTGAATCTTGTTTAAACTTCATGAAAACAATTATAAATTTCTGAGAGCATTCTTTAGTCAATAGATCTCATTGGCTGGCAGAGGGCAAGCACTTAAGAGCAGTGACATTTCTGAATAAGGTTTTGTGCTCCAACATATTTATTTGAAAAAAGAAAACACACTGTGACACATAATCAAGTACCTTCTATCTAATGCAACAACAGAATATATTTCTATATCCCTTTAATACATACATTTTTGGTGACGCACAAATACAGAAACACAGATTTAGGGACATAAACAGTTATACAAGTGGGCTCAAATACAAAAACATTTACACACAGACATACATTGCACACACATTTATACACTTTTTCGACATACACCTAGATGTTGAGGAGTAGGCTGGTGTGGAGGTTATATGAGGAAGGGCTGGCAAGGAAACCATGATAACAAGTGACATTGACATTTGTTAGCTGTTTCAACAGGGAAGAACCTATTAAATGTATTAGATTTATATTATTCATATTGAAAGCACAGGTACTAAAGATTGCCATATTTCACCTGAAGCAGATGAATGCTTCTCTGTAGTCAACTTAACCTCCCACTCGTAAAAACAGATAAACAGAAACAAAAATGGCAGCTTCCATTGTATATAATCATTGCATGAAAGGCTGTATTTATTGTTTATAGTTTCTAAAACATTTTCTTTGTTATCAAGGGCATATCTTATATATAGTACTAGCGACTTGACCGTCAAAAAATGACGGCCAATGGAATTTTAAAGCTGGAAATGCTGTTTGTGACACAATGTGATTCTCTAACACTCTGAATCTTTTTCTAATCTACAAAGAAGTACAAAAATGTTTCTTTATTTTTTTTATTTGTTTAGCAATGTACTGTTAAACTATATCAGACTTTGTAATTATCATGTATGGAATAATAATATAACAATCCATCAAATTTCTCAGATTACGTATTGTGAACCATTACATGAAGGTTTCTAATATTCAACTTATATTGTAAAGAGTGGGTAACTTTTTTTTGTTTTTAACAATACTAACATGAAATCGTTGAACTTTTTGTAAATGTGTCTTTCCAACCATGATATAATGCTTTTTAACATACAAACTTGTATTTAAACTCCTGGTAAAGCAAATAGGTATTGAATCCAGAGGAAGGCAAACAATAAAAAAAAAAAAACATTGCAACTTAGCCAATTGTCTCAAAAGTGGAAAATCATTAATTCCTTCCTGACCCCATTAAATGGTGATCGGATTACTCCCTGGATGAATACTTTCTACTTTTTAATTGTACATTGAATTTTGTTAACAAATGTTTCTGCTGCAAATGACATAAATCTTTTTTAACATTCAATAAATTAATTTTGAAAATGTTGTAACATACAATGCTAACAATGTAAACATTAACATAAGATAATAACATTTAACCTTAATTTATTTTAAACTATATTGACCTTGAATATTGAATCCAGATGAAGGCACATTTTAATAAATGTAATTTTAACTTTGTAAATTTGTTAAAAGTGTTGTCAAAAAATTATTCCTTCCTGACTCCTTTAACTGGCAATTGGATTCATCCCTGGATCAATAATCTATATAATCATGCACCATTTTAATTTTTCAACAAATGATGATGCTGCTACTAACATTAAACCTTAATTACAAAGAATACATCAACTTATCAGTCCTTTTCAAACATATTTTTAAGCTTACAAACCTGAAAAAACATATTCAATTTTAAAAGTAAAATTACTAAAATGCAAACTAACTGTTTTGTGAAGCCAGTGTGTAAGGCCTTTTATTTTTATTTTTTTCCTTTCTTCCTTTTTTGTTTGTTATTACTGTATTTTTCTGAAATTGTTGACATATTTTTGTTACTGAAATAGTGTTCCACTAAGAAGAGGCCAATTGACCTTCAATTTCTTCCTTCAAAGGAAACCACTATTATCTGTGATTACAAAACCCTGTAGTACACAATATTTTTTGTACAAATACGGCCATCGTGTCTTCAACTGAAACTTTAATCTCATCTGGATTTGTGCACCTTGAAAAAGAAACATAGAGTTGTCCATGTGCAAAAACAGGTTCTTGTAAAAGAATACCCACAGACTTAAAAGTTTATCCTTGGGATTTATTGGTGGTCATGGCAAATGCCCTGATAACTGGAAATTGTCTCCTTTGAAGGACAAAAGGCAAACCACTCTCACTTTGAGCTAAATCAATTCTTGGTATAAAAATTTGTTCACCTTTATGGGTCCCAGTCATAATTTCTGCATGTATAAAATGATCTTTTAAATCGTGCACAATTAATCTGGTCCCATTACAAAGTCCTTTTTTTGGATTCATATTTCTCAATAGCATGACAATTGACCTTTTTTCAATTGCAAAACATGTGGTGGCATTCCAGATGGGGTTAAAGAATTAATAAATTTGATACTAAAATTCGATTCACTGTCTTTATCTTCAGCCAGAACTGAATCTTCACTGTAATATTTCTTTTGTGGTGTGTTAATGAATTTTAAACATTTTGTTATTTAGATTCAAGGCATCTATATTTTTTGATGTTAATATCACTTTGTTTGCAATGTCTGAGTAATCGTCGTTATTAAGAGTGTTTAGAAAGATCGCTGATATGAGTGATTCCTTGCAAACCATTGTTGATGGAATTTCAATGGTATCATTGGGTAAATCATGTATTTGTGGATGTTTTCCTTCTCCAATTTGATTGAGCCAATCATTGAATTAATTTTGGCTTTCGGATCTCATATTTAATTCTAATTTGAGATGTGTAAATATTTTCGACAGTTTACTTGTCTTGATACATGTTTCAATGATATCAGTTCTATTTCCATGTGGCACAACAGGTAATGTTTGCCTAAAATCTCCTCCTAACAGCATCACCTTTCCACCAAATGACAAATTATTATCCATCACTTCTTTTAAGAATCTATCAATACATTGCAAAGCATGACATGACATCATTGTTGCCTCGTCTATGGTAATTAATTTACTTTTATTTTTATTTTTTGGCTTGTAAAGAATACAGTGAAATATCTGACACTGATGTTTCCAAAATGGGAACTGGCAGTTTAAATCCACTATGCACAGTTCTACCACCGTCTAACAAAAGTGCTGCAATTCCAGTTGTTGCAAATGGCATTGCTATCTGACCCTGTGCTCGAATGTAACTTATCAAACAATTGTACAGATACGTTTTTCCTGATCCACCAAGGCTGTCTAGATATAAATAACAGTCTTTGACCATTTTATCATCTGTAGCATTTGTGATGGCATTAAATGCTTTTAATTGTAAAGTATTTAAAGTTGACAGTTTTTCTTCTGTTTTTTGTTTTTGTAGCTCAGTGTCATAATCATCAAAGTTGATGTCATTGATAAGTCCTGGATCACGCAAATTAAAACTTGCACAATTTAATCCATGAGCAAGCAATATTTCTTGAATTTCCATTAAAGTTTTTAACAGTGCTATTGGCTCATTGTTACATTTCAAGAAGTCTTCGGACATATTTAATTTAAATGTTTCCTACAAAGTAAATGCATCAGGTACATTGCAAAAGATGCAAATGAACACAAATTGTTCTCTAATTTGCTTTGGCATTTGACATAGTGCTGCTTCTTCCAGAAACCTCTCCCATTCTGTATCATCAGCTATGAAGTTTTGATGTCTTGCAGCTAATAGGAAAGTATCATCAACTATGTCATTCACTGCGCGTAAATGTTCAAAACTTTGTGCACCGGGAACATGTAAAAGAAGTAATCTTAAACTGAAACGTTCAATGTCTCTTGGACTGACGGTATAAATTTGTGGTATAATTTTATGTGTATCTCTTCTTCGTTGTCGCCATAGAACATTTACAAATACATAGTGATATGGAATCTCAATGTATAGAAATTGTCTCGCCTGGGTATCCTGACAGTTTAATTTAAACCATGCAGTAAGTGTTGTATCTCTGTGTTCACTTCAAGCTAAGGCAGTTCTTTCATTGCCTGCAGTAAAGCAAACAAACTGACTTTTTGGCAAATGTACAGCTAAACGATACACAGCATGTGACCGATCCTGCATCTAAAATTTCAGAAGCCGTCACATTGCTTCAGGAGCACTGACATAGCGAGCATCTAAATAATTTGAAAGTTCGTCATGTAAAATTGGATTTTCCTTTTCGTTTGCTGCACCTTGCACAACAACAGTTTCTGCATCATATCCTCTGTATATATATTTATGCACATATTTGATGGATTTAATAGATGTGCAAGTTCCACATTTATGTGTGCATTGTACTTCATGAGCAAATGTGGATTGTATGGAACGACATATCTATTATCAACCTTTTGGCCATGGATAATAGCTGTTTGTCCTTCTCTTTTTTTATACAAAGTGTATCCATCACAATTAGCATAAGTTTGCATTTGAAATTGTTTAGGAAATTCTTTTGTACATTTTTTATTTTCCATACATGGTGAATTAGGATTCATATCTCCACATGGCCCATGAATCATTCTGTGTGTAACAATGTCAAAAAGTTTTGAATATTTTTCTGGATCTGGCAATTCAGCAGTAAATTAACTGAATCCACTCTCTCTGCAGTATTCAACTTATCTTTTTCCTGCAGGATTAAAAGTATGTGAGCATGTGGCAGTTCTCTTTTTTGAAATTCAATGGTGTAAACAAAAGCCACACATTTTCCAAATAACTGTGCTTTAGTTATATCATGAATTAATGAATTGAGTTTGATTTTAAATACTCTTGCCACTAAATCTGGTCGGTCAGAAGTAGTGTGTCCCAGATTCAAATTTCCCTTGATCTCTGGCTATTGTGGATAACATGTGAATGTAATGAATAAATCTGGTTTGCCAAATTTTGTGACAATAGCCATGGCATCATTATATCTTTCTTGCATATTGCGAGGAGATCCTTGGAAAGTGGATGGCAAAAAAATTGCTCTTCCAGCTGGAATGTCTCTGTTGGTAGCCAATTCAGCGACATAATCCATCAATCCACAATACTGTTCTACTCAAAGTTTATTTTGTTGAAATTTTATGAAACTTAGATTATTTGCTTCGAGTTGTAGATAGGAATCAATAATCCATTGTTGAGTGAGTTTGCCACCACTTAAAATTGGATTAAAAGAATCCCGAATAGCATTTTGTGCCACTTTATATTCCAGCATAGAAATATTGCATCTAACATAAACTTTACTATTGGGATAACTTTGCAATTGTAATTTTGGTTCCCATCCAGGTTCACCATTTGGAAAGAAAATGGGATATGTCATTAGATCTAAATTACAACTTAATATATTTATGTTTATAAAATAAATCAAGAAGGAATGGAATTCAATGACTAAAATGTATTTTCATGTTATTTCATAGATTACTCATCTCTGTACCTGTTATTTCATAGATTACTCATCTCTGTACCTCTGTACCTGACTGAAGACAGAGAGTGAATTCGCAAGGATTTGTACACAAAGAACAGCAAGTTCACAGGTATATGATTTTAGCATGCCCTTATGGTTTGGGATTGATGACACTTAATGATTAATTCAGGAAAGTATATTTATATTTATATAATATATTGATTTAGGGACTCATATAACCACATAAAAAAAAGGTATAAAAAAGGTGCTTATATAGTGCCAGATTGCTTGGACCACCTTGAAAGTGAATGAGGTTTTTAGGATTTCATTTTGCAAAAAAAAAAAAAATGAAGATGAATGAGGTTTGGAGATTTTAATTGGACATTACAAGAAAAAAAAAAGATGAAGATATATATATATATATATGCTTAACTAATTACCTTTTAAAGAACCTAAATTAGACATCATTTCTACATTCATTGCATCTGTAAGAAAATGTAACATTCTTTTAGAAAACATCTATACTTTGATAATAGCTGTTTATGTTTGATATTCTTTATGACAATATAAGTAACTTTTTAGGTTTAACATTGATCTCAGTTTTGGATTAATTCACTAACGTATATTCATTTAGCAATGAATTTATAATTCAGTACTCCTAAAATAAATACAAAAATGCTCAATATATATATATATATATATATATATATATATATATATATATATATATATATGCGCAGTCCTTTGCTATTTAATGTATGTCAATAAAACACTCCAAAAATGGTTTCGTTTATTGCATCGAAAAAAAAAAAAAAAAATTGAAAATATTTGCATTCTTTAATTAATGCTATTTACTTTTAGATTGAGACCAGCTACAAACAATATGTACAGAAACCAAAAAAAAAAAAAATCTTACACCTGTATTTCCAATTACAGATTACAATGGCGGATAATAGAGAAGACAATTTGAGAAGACAATTTGATAATAATGTTATAAAAGGTTGTTCTTAATTGCGTGGATATATTTTAATATCCCGCTGAAAAGGTGGTTCACATCTTCATTTTTAAAAACCATGGCAACCTCATTTACTGTTGGTAAATTATACCGTCTTTGATCAGGGTTGCAATCTTATTTTAACACCATATTTACTCTTGGAATTGTCAATTGATGTCTTTGAGCATGTTCCTGTTGTTCTTTTTCAAGCTGTGCTAATTGTTTGTATGCTTGGGTTGTTGGCCATAATTTTATCCAACTGTTCAAAGACTATGCGCAAACACTGTTTATTTTCTGGAAGCGTCATTCTTTGTATAACAGCTGCCATGGTATCTAACTGTGCAAATTTCCTTTGCTCTCCTTCTTGTGGGTATAAATGTGAAGTTCGGTGGTAAATTTGTCCTTGATCTCTAAAACAGTAAGGACCATGTCCTGGGGCATTTTCAGCTAATGTGGCACCCATTGAAGCAAATTAAATTGCACTGTTATAAGATCTTATGTTTTATTTTTTAATTGGTATAATTTGAAAATGTTGGATCACTCATGATACTTTGTAAGTAATCTGGAAATGGGTGTCTTTGTGGAAGTCTTACCTTTCCTTTTTGACAGCAACTAATGAAATCTCCGTCAGTTGGTCTTTCCTTTAGAAAATGATAGGCCCCACAAAACTGACAAACAACAAACAAGTAATCCACAATAATGAGTCTCTACTTTTAGTGCTCTAATAAACACATTCTCATGCAGTTCCTCAACATAGATATCACTACAACTTTCTATATCTACATTGGTGTCGTGTGTCTGAACATTGGTGTCAATAGGCAATATAGTATTATTGGGCAATGGTTCACAGACATGTTTTAGTTTACTTTTGTGTTTCTTTGATGCCCCAGCACACTCACATTGTGCTTTCTTACTTATTTTTCTTTTAATTAAAAGTCTCTGCCGGTCGTCTTCTCTTAAGCGTTGAGAAGTTTCAGGTGACTGTGCATCTCTCCACCTTTGCTTCCTTTCCCTTGCCAATCTTCTTTTGCATTCAATGTTGTCTTCTCTATTATCCGCCATTGTAATCTGTAATTGGAAATACAGGTGTAAGATTTTTTTTTTTTTTTGGTTTCTGTACATATTGTTTGTAGCTGGTCTCAATCTAAAAGTAAATAGCATTAATTAAAGAATGCAAATATTTTCAATTTTTTTTTTCTTTTTTCGATGCAATAAACGAAACCATTTTTGAAGTGTTTTATTGACATACATTAAATAGCAAAGGACTGCGCATATATATATATATATATATATATATATATATATATATATATTGAGCATTTTTGTATTTATTTTAGGAGTACTGAATTATAAATTCATTGCTAAATGAATATACGTTAGTGAATTAATCCAAAACTGAGATCAATGTTAAACCTAAAAAGTTACTTATATTGTCATAAAGAATATCAAACATAAACAGCTATTATCAAAGTATAGATGTTTTCTAAAAGAATGTTACATTTTCTTACAGATGCAATGAATGTAGAAATGATGTCTAATTTAGGTTCTTTAAAAGGTAATTAGTTAAGCATATATATATAAATATATATCTTCATCTTTTTTTTTTCTTGTAATGTCCAATTAAAATCTCCAAACCTCATTCATCTTCATTTTTTTTTTTTTTGCAAAATGAAATCCTAAAAACCTCATTCACTTTCAAGGTGGTCCAAGCAATCTGGCACTATATAAGCACCTTTTTTATACCTTTTTTTTATGTGGTTATATGAGTCCCTAAATCAATATATTATATAAATATAAATATACTTTCCTGAATTAATCATTAAGTGTCATCAATCCCAAACCATAAGGGCATGCTAAAATCATATACCTGTGAACTTGCTGTTCTTTGTGTACAAATCCTTGCGAATTCACTCTCTGTCTTCAGTCAGGTACAGAGGTACAGAGATGAGTAATCTATGAAATAACAGGTACAGAGATGAGTAATCTATGAAATAACATGAAAATACATTTTAGTCATTGAATTCCATTCCTTCTTGATTGAATGAACTCCATGGGCCTCATTCTATTATCGGCCGCAGCCGCTGCGGGGCCGCAAGGACCGGCCGCAAGCTTTCCGGCTATTCTATTCCCCTCCGGCCGGGGACTCCGGCAGGCTTGTGGCCGGCGCCTTGCTATCTCTTGCGGCCGCTCGCGCCGGAGGAAAGCCTTTGATCTAAAACGGCCGCAAGGAAAGCGGCCGTAAGAAAAGCCTGGTTGCGATTCTATTGCACCGGGAACCCTGTCTGCAAGGCTAAAAATGAGCCGCAGCTTACTTGCAGCAAACAGGTCCCGCTAGCACCATTTAAGCACATAAAATAGCTTAAATAAAGCCATCCTGCACTTTGAGAAGACTATAAAGTGATTTTAGGTGTTAGAAAAAATAGCACATAATTACCCTATACTCAAATCCGTAAAATAATTTTTTTTTTATATACGTAAAATATACATGTAAGAAGTCCATAGGGCTTGGAGCACCTCAGACACGCCCACGCCGCAGCCGGAAAATAAACAGTTAATTTGAACTCGGGTTTGGGCTGATGTGCAAGCTTGAGAGTGGGTTACTTTTAATCCTCATGTCCCCCAATATGATCCCTAGCATTTACAGAGCTGTACAGTGCAGGCCTGAATTTATTTTTGCGTTTTTAGATTTCAGAGCTTACGGCCGGTTTCAAAATATGCGGCCAGCCGTAAGGGGAGATCCTTGCGGGGCCGTATAATAGAATCGCGAGTTAACAAAACCCCCCCAAGGAATCGCAGCCTTACGGCCGATTTACGGCCGGTAATAGAATGAGGCCCCATATATTTAAGTGCTTCGTAAAATGTACATTTTTTTTAAAGTCTTCTAACCTCATCTTGTTTTTGATCTTATTATTAATTAATATTTCCAAAAACAATGTACATAATTGAGCTATAAGACAGAGATATAAGTGCATGTTAAAAATTGTTCTTACTTTTATTGCATTCTCATTTTTTTTTTAAATGATGACTAATTATTAATTAAAATATTAATATACGTTAATTAATCAATAACTGTTATCCATGTTACCAACATTTAATGTAGCCTTTTTTGTTCCCTAACTCCATAATTAAATGATATACCTGTCAAGGTGGTCTTTATGGTGTTCAAAGGCTGCAAACGTCACTCTCTGTGTTGAGTCAGCTGCAGATACGATGAAACTGTAAAATAAGATTCAAATAATTTGTAATATTTTGCTTCATCCCTATCAGTCAATCACCAGCAACACAGATATATTCGCATAGATGCAAAACATAAAAGCATATTCCTCAATGTATTGTTAATTCAAACCTTTTTTTGTAATGATTACTAATTAATTAATATACGTTAATTAATCAATAAGTGTTATCAATTCCAAATAAAAAAGGTTAATTATTTTTTTTGCTCTAAGAACCTAATTTAAAGACATACCTGTCAAGATGATCCTTATGCTGTTGAATGGCTGCAAACGTCACTCTCTAGTTTCAGTCAGCTGCAGGTACGCTGAAACTGTCAAAAAAGATAAACAACATTTGTAATATGTTGCTTCATCCCTATCAGCCAATCAGCAGATATATTAGAATAGATGGAAAACATAAAAAGAATACTCATCAATGTATTGTAAAACCAAACATTTTTCTTGGTCCTGATTACTAATTATTAATTAATATATTAATATACGTTAATTAATAAATAACTGTCATCAATTCCAACTAAAAAGTCTTAAATCCTTTTTTTTTTGCAAAGAACATAATTTAATGATATACCTGTAAAAGGTGCTGTTTATGGTGTTGAAAGGCTGCAAACATCACTCTCTGTGTTGATTCAGTTGCAGCATCACTGAAACTGTCAAAAAAAATAGAAAGCATTTGTAATATTTGAATTAATCCCTATTAGGCAATCCGCATCATCACAGATAAGTCAGTGCATCTTAAAATATAAATTTTGTTTGTGGTCCTTTTTTTCCCCCTTTTTTTAATCTTACTAATTACAAATTAATAAATTAATGTACATTAATAATCAATTAATCACTGACTAAATGTATTCTAAAGATGTAAGCATTAATATATTCCTAAACTGAAGGCATTGTAAAATCTTTTTTGTTGTTGTTTATAATGATTTTTAATAATAAATTATTAAATAATGTACATTAAGAATTAATGAATCAATGTGTAAATGTCTTTGCATTTTTTTTGCACTAATCATGTATTAATAAACGTTAACCTTTTTTTCTTAATGATTACTAATTAATAATTAATAAACGCATGGTCATACTCACCACGCAAACAGCATGACGACATCTCGTACTTAGACAATTATAATATGTGATTAGAGTGGTCGTTTAAGGATGCACCCAGGAATAAATGTGTTATAGACATGTGATCAGCCTCAGAAGGGAAAAATTAAACAGACATGTATAATTGTCACATATATGGGTTAATCATATATGTATTATAATCAGTCAAACAAGGCAACAGCAAAACATGTTAAACAGACCAGCTGGGAAAATTATCAGAGAATTGTTAAACAGATCTTGTTGGGGAACAGCCAGACAGGGTTAAGCAAATATACATGGGGAAGGAACCATATAGATTAAGCAGACAATTTTGGAGAATGGTCACACCGGGTGTAATAAAAAACTCACTGGAAAGAACAGACAATGCTTAAACAAACATGGGAAATGGCCACACAGAGACTAAGTAGACATGCAGCAAAGCCAGGGATGATGGAAAAACTATTGAGAGGAGAGACAGGGAAATCTTAGAAATGGTAGATTTGAAAATTGAGGATACTAGAGATGGAAGCAAGAAATAGTAAGATTGATGCAACTTTCAAATGGCGAAGAAATATTAATAAAGAGGATCCACTAGAGGCTATCCACCATACAACCCAGCGCCACCCCTGCCTAGAGCTTACTGTATAATGCACAAATGCACTGTCACTGGTTCAGTATGAGACGTTCTAAGGTCACACCAACACTATTAAGAGGGTTAAGATGAAGTATCAACAGTGAGCGATATATTATACAGTGCACAGACTGTAAACCCAATATCAAAGAAAAAGGAGATATAAAACCTCCCTAATAGCACCTGAATATGATATCCCTGTTAGGTACTTCAATGTCCAAATAGTCATAATCTCAAAAGATACAGTAAGTCCCAAACGTTCCTTCAATGGATGCTAATGGATCCCGGCGTCCTCAAATATGGATAATATTCTTGTCGTAGGTCCCAACTCCTTTTATATGATTGAATTATTATAGTTCCTTTGCACTCTAGTACGGGGCAGATTCTCTGGGAGAACTCTGGTCACGTCAGAGTTCAAAACACTGGATATTGAAAAACAAAAAAGACAGAGCACACGCCACTTCCTAGTGCAAATTATTTATTGTAAATTCTAGAAATGAAGATAAAAGTAGCAAATGGACACTCATATATTGTACACCTCTACAGGCAGAGGTATTTGCACATATATTGTCAGCCCTCTTCCCCTATTCCCTCAGCAGGAGTGAAAATATTTAACGTATGTGCAGTTCATCCTCCAAGGATAGACTTATTGAACTTATTGTACAGACAGTGCGGGTAGTGGAATGGATATAGACAGGAATTGGAATGTTACAAAATTCTTAGAAGGCCTCACTACAATGGAATAACAACCCTCCAGGCTTGCCATAGCCAGTGCCTCCTCTCATGCACTATTAGTGGGGCTAGAGTTTTTATCCTCTAGTATTAGTAGGCCAAAATTGAATCTCCTACTCTTCTCCACACTCTACAATAAAACAAAGTGAAAATGATCATAAAATTTCAAAGCTAGCTTGAAAATATAAAAACAAGACAAAACTTGTGTCCAGTCAACCATAAGCAGTTCTCATGACTTGCCAGGCTTCCTCAGTGGTGTTGTCAAAAACAACCCCAGTCACAATTGTCAATAATTAGAAGTACAGATTGTTGTAGAAAGAGTGCTCAACTCTCCTCGGCTTTATAGGAGTTCAGATGCCGGACTCTCACTTCCTCTGATGAGGCACTTCCTGTTTCCTGTGACCGTTGCCCTAGCAACGCAGGCCATGTAATACACTCTCTGACAGGGTGAAGTGAAAATGACCGACGCCACTCTAATGCACATAATCTCTATACTTCACCAGTACATAAGGTACCTCAGGGAAGTCCACTAAAAATGAACATCAAAGTATCTACAGTGCCTTGCAAAAGTATTCACCCCGCTTGACATTTTTCCTGTTTTGCTGCTTCACAACCTGGAATTAACATGGATTGTTTGAGGATTTGCATAATTTAATTTACAGAACATGCCCAAAACTTTAAAGAATTTTTTTTAATTATTGTGAAGCAAACAAAATAACAGAAAAAGTCAATATGCATAACTATTCACTACCCTAAAGTCAATACTTTGTAGAGCCACCTTTTGCGGCAATCACATCTCCAAATCACTTTGGATAAGTCTCTATGAGCTTGCCACATCTTACCACTGGGATTGTTGCCCATTCCTCCTTGCAAAACTGCTCCAGCTCCTTCAAGTTGGATGGTTTGCGCTTGTGAACAGCAATCTTTAAGTCTGACCACAGATTTTCTATTGGATTGAGGTCTTGGCCTTAACTAGGTCATTCCAACACATTTACATGTTTCCCCTTAAACCATTCAAGTGTTGCTTTAGCAGTGTGTTTGGGGTCATTGTCCTGCTGGAAGGTGTACCTCCATCCTAGCCTCAAATCACGCAGAGAGTGTTACAAGTTTTGCTCAAGCATATCCCTATATTTAGCACCATCCATCTGTCCCTCACCTCTGACCAGTTTCCCAATCCTGGCTGCTGAAAAACATCCCCACAGTATGATGCTGCCGCCACCATGTTTCAATGTGGGGGTGGTGTTCTTTGGGTGATGTGATGTGTTGGGTTTGCGCCAGACATATCGTATCAGACCAGAGCACCTTCCTCCATACATTTTGGGAGTCTCCCACATGCCTTTTCGCAAACTTAAAACTTGCCATTTTGATTTTTGCTGAAAGTAATGGCTTTCTTCTGGCCACTCTGCCATAAAGCCCAACTCTATGGAGCGTCCGGCTTATTGTCGTCCTATGTACATATACTCCAGTCTCTGCTGTGGAACTCTGCAGCTCCTTCAGGGTTACCTTAGGTCTCTGTGCTGCCTCTCTGATTAATTTCCTCTTTGCCCGGTCCGTGAGTTTTCTTGGGCGGCCTTCTTTTGGCAGGTTTGCTGTTGTGCCATGTTCTTTCCATTTGGTTATGATAGATTTGATGGTGCTCCTGGGCATCATCAAAGATTTAAATATTTTTTTCTAACCGAACCCCGACTTGTACTTGTCAACAACATTGTCCCTTACTTGTTTGGAGAGTTGCTTGGTCTTCATGGCAGTGTTTAGCTAGTGGTGCCTCTTGCTTAGGTGTTGCAGCCTCTGGGGCCTTTCAAAAATGGTGTGTATATGTAATGACAGATCATGTGACAATGAGATTGCACACAGGTGGACATCCTTTCACTAATTATGCGACTTCTGAAGGTAATTGGTTGCACCAGAGCTTATTATGCCAATTTTATGTTTTCTATTTCTAAAAAATAGTTTTATGCATATATTTTTCTCATTTCACTTCACCAACTTGGACTATTGTGTTATCCATCACATAAAATTCAGATTAACAAAACATTGAATTTAAGGCTATAGTGTAAAAAAAAAGGTAAAAAGTCAAGGGGGTGAATACTTTTGCAAGGCACTGTATAATGTTCTCCTTCTCTATATCTATCCTAACGGTTTATTGAACAGTTGAATAAGCAAATATTAATATATATCTAATGATAGCCTGCACCCTTAGGTCTGACCCCCAGGGAGATCTCCCATGGTGCAAACCTAACTGTACAGAGACCAGGACCTATGTCTAAAAGGTTTCAAATGACACTATGCAACCCTATCTGAGCAAGCACCTAAGTACCATGGCTACCTTACCAGAGTTTACTAGATTATCTAACCTCCCACCAGTCCTAACTGTCAGCCTGTCTTGCGAATACCCCAGCCTTCTTCCTGCCTCTGACCTCAGATTATTGCTGACAAACCATCTGCTAATTAGATTTGCACTCTGGTTCAAAAGAGTGGTCTGTAATCTTTACCTCTATGTGGGAGGTACACCAACCACCAGTCTAACAATATTATATCTTTAGTACATATTATTTGGTTATGCTACATTAGAGCCTGTTATTTTTTCTTAAGGCCTTGAATGCATAGCAGCTCTCAGCTGATTGAATAAAATTTAAATTTTTAGTTCAGTAGATTCAGATAAAAATTATGAATTGTGTCAACGTAATAACTTTAATTTCTATTTTTGTGCCAGTTAAGATATTTTATGCCAGGAACCCCTACCCGCTAGTATACACACTTTGGTTAGTATTAAATATCGTATTAAATATAAAAATAGTACTATGATGTAAATGTGAAATGAAAAAGAAGCTGACTAAATAATGAAAGAATGAGAAAATAAGTTCAGATTAGAAACAGCCCAAATACATAAGTATCTTCCCTTTTTTATTTGCTAATGCATTATTTTTACAGAGAAGTTCATATAAACAAATTCATATCAGATTTTGTTTTTGCTTATTGTTCCCCAAGAGTCCCACAGAGTATTTTTTCCAGTGAATAAACTACTGGAACATTGTGAGAAAGGACTACAGTTATAAATGTGATTTTATTAAAAGATTCACAGTTGAGTTTATAATATCTGTAAGTACTGAGCTGCAACATTCTTGTGATGTAAAACCAGGACACACCATGCCAAAAATTACAATTCCTCTCTGTAAATCAATTTTGGGACACAAACACTTTAGTGGTGGTCCCTCAAATGTTAAAAGACATTTCCATAAACAACATTATGTGTATGCAGTCTGAATAACTTTCTCACACTAGTATTATAAACCATCAAGAAGATTTTTTTCAGGAGAATAGGCTAGCCTGCCATCTTGGGAGAACAGGCCTCCAACTTTCACAATATCCAGTCTGTAGAATTCCAGAACTCATTGTTTCACTACATCTGACTACTGTCTCCACCTTCAAGGCTTAAATCTGAAGTCATCCCTTTAAACATATTTTCCAGAAACTTTCTTAGCAAGTGCGCCTTCAAGTCCTTCTTTCCATTTGTATATACTCATTATCAAACATATGTATGTACATTAGAAGGTCATTGTGACCTGGATCGCTATACCCAGTTGCTATTTCCAAGTAAAATTAAGTTATTTTCACCCAACAGTACTATGTCCTGTATAATAGATCCAAGCTTCCAACAATATTTTAACATAATGTATGGTGCCAAAACATGGGGGGAACAGCAATGGGAAATGGTCTTCGGGAGGAGAGATGTTATAGGAAGGGGTCTTGGGGATGTGGCATCGGGAGAATTGGTAAAAGGGGGGGGGGGAGCCCAAAAAATCATTCACTCTTTCCCTCGGTGGGCCAAAAATGTTTTGCACCCAGCCACATCTCAGACATTCATGCATTCACAATACATACCCATAAGCTAACCTTCCATGTACCCTTAATTTCTTTGAAGCACAATCCTTAATGTTACAGTTTGCCACCCACTGACAAATGCACTTTCATAAAGAAGATGACCCTCATCAGTAGTTAAAATCCCTCTGTAACACCACACACTTTTAGGAGGACTAATCAGGTTTTCTACTATAACTGAGGTGCCACAATTCCCGTCTGCTCAGAAATCAACATTTGGAACAGATCAATCGCAACACCCTGCATCCTGTAAGAGCCCAAGTGCATCCTGGGCTTGCAAGAGCCCATATGCAACCTGTCTGTGCCTGTAAGCGCTAATGTGCAGCCTGTGCCTGTAAGAGCCTCGCGAATTGAGCCATTAACTCGCGGCACTTAAGCGATGAGCACCAAAGGCGCTCATAGCCTGCGAGCCTCGCATAGCCAGGTGAGCTGTTAAGGCACTAAAACTCGCAGCAGAAATGTGATGAGCGCTCATTTGCGAGGCGAGCATTGAAGGCAATGAAACACGCTGGACTTAGCCACCAAACACTTAGTAAATGCGGGATCACCAGCCTGCAAGCAGTTGACAAACGCGGAACTTAAAGAAAAAAATTACGAGACGCGGGACTTACGAGATAGGAAAAATACGAGGTTAACGGCCGAACCATGAAAACAAAAAAACAATAAAAACACACTAAGTACACAAAAAAATACAACAAAAACATCACACACAGCATGGGGAACAGCCAGGACGTCCAGGAGTGAGGTGGAATGCAAATTTAAGCTCATTTTGACGAGTTTAGGCACTTGAAAATCGCCTAAGCGAGAAAAAACATGGCCGGCAAAAAAAATTAAAATGAGGCTACACGATTCCAGACCGCGCAAAACACTGCCAACCATGAATGTACAAGGTACAAAATACACTATTACACAGTTAAAAAAAAATACGAGATACGAAAAATACGAAATTAACGGCCGAATTGCGAAAACCCAAAAAACACAACCCCCCCAAAAAAATAATAAAAATACAACAAAAACATCACACACAGCACGGGGAAACAGCCGGAAAGTCTGGGAGTGAGGTGGAACGCAAATTTAAGTCAATCTGGTTTTGCCACTCGAAAATCGTGAGGAAAAAAATGGCAGTCAATATTGAAAACGAGGCTACATGATGCAAAGCACTGCCAAACGCATAGCACTTTTACACAGGAACATACCAACTACAATATACACTATTACATATGACGGAAAATGCTTGTGAGCTGCGTAACACATTAATAACATTACAAATCTACAATGGCTCTTTACAGCCTATTTCTAATGCACAGTTGGGACATTCATTACACTTTATCATCAGGGCACCAACACTCAAACTGTACATTGCATGCTGCCGGAAAATACAAACAGATTGTTAGCTCTTCAGGCTATTGATTGCTGGATATATTGATTACAAATAGGTAAAGTATATTAATTTATTCAAGAACTAATTCATTCATTATTAGTTAACTAAATATAGATAAATATATATCTCTCTTTCTGATGAGTGACAAAGGTGCTCAGAGGAGAAAAAGTACACGAGAGAAGAGGCTCGCAATGAGCACCGAAGGTCCTCAGAGTACAAAAAACTTTACATTGTGTGTCAAACAGCATTTCCATGGCTTCACATTTTATTGCCCCGTCATTTTTGACAGGCAAATCGCTAGTACATATTATAATAATAAAAAATTATCCAAAAGATAAGATACTGCTGCTAACGTCGTTTTCCACAGGAATTATTTCCCTCTATGAATCTCTGAGATAATATCCAGCGTGGAATGCAGAGGAATAAATAGACGGTAATGTCCAGTAAGTCAATCCTTCCAAAGTAGTGAGTTGACCCGATGTCTCAATGGGGGGACTCGTCTCTGGGTGTTGTTTGTCCTAGGTGGGTATGTCCCTTCTTCAAAAAGAGTGCTGGTCACTGCAATACTCATGTATGTAATAGAAGAAGGGAAAAATGGGGGAGAGAAGTGCAAAGCCACTTCCTAGTGCAGAGAATCCCAGTTTATTTTAAAATAAAATATAAAATATATACATTTCACACACATTTCCCAACCTCATTCCAAAAGTACATGTATTTCAAATCAAAATATCCACGAGGACATCACTTAATAACTCTAACCTCGTAGAAGACTCCACTGGTGGATAATCTCTCTGAGAACAAAAAAGAAAATATAATCCTAAATAAAGACTGGAGTCTTATGTACATATCCAGTTGTCCCAGGGTGGTAAACCTGTTGTACTGTCTCCTTCAGATACATAGTTTAAAGTAATTTTATGGGAGACTATCCATCTTCATCAATCTTGTATACTCCAATCAATTCTAGTTAAAAGTATAGGCTACATCAACAACAATATAAGTATCAAAGAGTAACAGTCTCAATATAGAGGTAAAAAAATATCAAACATATTTCACCTTAAGTATAGGCTTTCTTAATTATATAAATATATATATACAGACAAAAGTTGTAATGCTACGTTTTGAAAATAAGTAGGCGCAAGAGGTAGTGGCAAGCTACTTAGCTATTCTAATGGAGGCCTCCAGCAGCTTGTGGCCATCTAGCTGCGATCCCTTTTTGCCCCTTTAACCACAGCTTAGCTCCTTCAAAGACTTTGATCATGCTTGGCCGCGAGAGTGTTGGCTGCAAGAAAGCACCAATCCCTATTCAAATGCTACGATCACGCTCCCGGCAAGCCCAGAAATGGCTCAAATCGAGCTGCAGCTTACTGACAGCTTGGAGCAGTTGCAAGGGTTTGTTAAGCCCCCATTGCTCCCAATCAAACCCCCTTGCTGTAGGGGACCCGATCGTGACCCTGCAGCCCTTGACATTTTTAAATTCCCTGCCGGGGGTCCTTAAAAGGTCCGCGGCACACAGATGGTTACCCCAAGCGGCGGGGGTACTGTAAGTACCCCCATGGCACCTAACATTACCCCCCCCCCCCCCCATTGCTGTAGGAGTTATTATTTGTAGGTATCAGGTGCCTACGTAAGCAGCTCTGGGGGCATGAAAACTATTTTTTTATACAAATAAAATAAAACTGTATGTGTATAGAATGAATCATTGTAATTTGTGTTTCTGTTAGATTAGAAAAAGTTATAAACAGGGAAACTTAGATATACCTTTAACCATGATGCTTATTTAAGGGCATGAAGGTTATGTATTCCTCTTGCATTAAAGGACCACTGCGGTGTAAAATGTTTAGTTTGGTCTTTTGACGAAGATGACTTGATAATGAACAAAATCTGTTTCCATGGTGTATAATAAATTATTACAGCATTCCATTTTTAAGGGCCACTTAATTCAGCACAATTTTGAGCACACAACTGTAGAGATCTCTTAAAAGCATGTTGAAATATTTTTTAATTTTTTTAAATACTGTACATGAATTTTTCACTGAGAAAATAATTCATTAAATCAATGTTTACATGTGTCACTGGCAAGCCCCCAGACAGACCCAAAGCAACAGCTCAATACAGTGAGCAAAAAAAAAAAAGAGACTTAACCCTTCACAAATTCATTTGAAATCCTGGAATCACCTAAATAGGTCAGTTTTCGGTTAACTGCTCGCAGCATTCCTGAGTTCAGGGAAAAACTACGATAAATCTTTGTCTTCGCTGTGCCTTCACCGCACAGTGTCAGCATATGTTATTAATCGTGGAACAGTCAGTAGACAGGCTATAATGTGTTAGTAAACAGTTCTAAAACTTTAGATTTTTCAACTGTTATTAGTGTAATAAAACAAATAGATAATCTTAACATACAATCTTGTGCTCTTTCACACTATGAAGAGCACCTACAGTGAGTGAGGTAAATGGCCTTTAGCGATCGTATTCAGTTTTGCTTTAGTTTGTAAAATATTTTGAAAACAGGGAGGGGTGGGGAGAACATTGGATGCAGATACGTTACTCACTTCTGTTATAAAAGGTTCACTTCAAACAGCTCCTTGACAATAGTGGTCAGTGTCAGAATAAGACACCATAGTATAAACCACACCCTGAAGTTACTGACACACTAACAGTCTAAAATGGTTTTACCTTTGTCACAATCAGAGTGATCTAAATATAAGATTTTCTATTAAATGCTTTTATGCTCATGTCTTGCATACCTTCTGATGCTGTTATTTTGTTACACACATCACAAGCATGTGAAGTTTTTATCAAAGAATAGTGGTACTTTAATTTAAAAGAGCAGAGTTTATTTAGGATCTCTGGAAATTGTAATAATTAAATTGAACATCTGACCCCCTGCAAACTGCTTTTGTAACAGCAATCTTCCTTCAGGTTGCCTCACCTGCCTCATCCCGGCTTGCCTGGAGACCTTTGAGGACGGGTTTGAGAATTATAATCTCTGCAAAAGTCCTCACTTGAAGCTCAAAAGAGCGAATTGCATCAGACTGAACAAACTTCACGTTGTTTAATATGGTACCATATTTTAATTATTTGGGTATTTGTTATTCTTATTTATTAATATTGTTAACAAAATATATTAAAACATTCTATATTGATGCAGCTAATAATCCCAAATCAGCATTTATTATTATTATTATTATTATTGTCTTTATTTATATCGCGCCAACATATTCCGTAGTGCTGTACAGGGGTTTAGTACATGGCAAAAAACAAACTTAACACCTTATAAAGAATGGAGGGCCCTGTTTGTGAGCATATAATCAAACTAGTGTATTGCCCGTCAAAAAATGACAGCAATCAGATGTGTATGTTTTAAAAGTTGTTTAGTTATTAATATACATATGGAATTGTAAGGTAGCTAATGTTGTTTTCTGTGTACTACTGAAAAATAGAAATCAAATTAATAAATGAATGTACATATTTTTATGCATTGTGTTGAAGAGCTGGCAATCTGTGTTGATGTTGCAGCAGCATTAGTGGTGTGGAGGTGCTGTGTAAGCGTGATGAATGTGTGCAGTGTAATAGTGTGCGTGCGCGAGCCGAAACCGTTAACGTAACTGTGTACTTCCGCATTATCCTAAAATGGCGGATAATGTGTGGTATGCGTCTTAGCGGATTATCGGTGCGTGTTTTCCATGGTTATAGTGCTGTCGCCTGGTTTTCGTTTTGTTCGTGCGGCATTTTTTCTGCGGCGCTCATTGCCAAAGTACTACGGTTTAACGGCCTGCGGCGCTCATCGCTCAGCCCTGCGGCGCTCATTGCCAAAGTACTACGGTTTAACGGCTCGCCTCGCTGTGCGAGGCTCGCCAGGCAATGATCGCCTGCAGCGCTCATCGCTCAGCCCGCTAAAGTACTACGGTTTAACAGTAAATATGGTCAAACGGTCAAATGACGGTCACTAAAAATTAAATGTAGTGAAATGTGTTTGCCACACAACATGACGCTACATTTGTCCCTTTTTTTTTTTCTTAAAATAAATACAATTTTTTTTTTTTTTTTGTAACTTCCAACTTATATTTCACATCAAATGCGTTGGTTTAGGCGGGAAAACCGATGTTGCGCGAGACAAAGTCGTTAAATCTGTGTTAATGCGTAAATCTGTAATTGTGTTTCGTAAAATGTACTCACTACTGTCTTTTTACTCATTGCGCGGTTAATCCGCATCCTTTATCTCGTTGTTTTTCAAAGACATACGTCTGTGACTGTGTTTTACGCAGTTCGTAGTAGTATAGCCTCGTTTTCATTTTTTCCGGCGGCCATTTTTTTCTCGCTTAGTCGATTTTTGATCTTTGTAACTCGGCTAAATCGATCTAAATTGCAGTTCCAACTCACTTCCAGACGTCCTGCCTGGTTCCCCATGCTGTAAGTGACCTTTGTTTTATTTTTTAGTGTGCATTTAGTGTTTTTTTTACTGTTTTTGTTCCGCCGCTTATCTCGCTTACCTGCGGCGCTCATTGCCAAAGTGCTACGATTTAGTGCCTGCGGCGCTCATCGCTAAGTCACGCAACGCAGCGTGACGACGAATCGTAGTTAGACAATTATAATATGTGATGCACATAGTGCTTGTTTCCAAGACACGGACACACAATTGAAAACTCGCAAATTTACAATCTAAAGGTTTAGGTGTGATGCAAGAGGGTGACAAATACAAAATGGCAACGTGAATGCAATTTGTTTAGTCGATTGGAGGGGTCTGTGAGCTGTACTGTAGATTGTGGGTGGGAGTGTTATTAAGCTGTGGAGTGTGCAGTTGTAATTATAAAGGCTGAAGGTGATATGATTTTTTAAATAGGTGTGTTTCTAGTAATTTTTTTAAACGTTTTGGGGCAGGAAGATAATCTAATGGAGCGAGGCAAGGAGTTCCAAATAGTAGGGGCAGCATGAGAAAAGTCTTGAAGACAGGAGTGAGAGGAGGTGATGAGAGAGGAGGAAAGAAGAAGGCCGTTAGTAGAACGAAGGGGGCGGTTGGGAGAGTATTTTGAAACAAGAGCAGAGATATAAGGGGGTGCATTGTTGTTGAGGGTTTTATGTGTTAGGGTCATGATTTTAAATGTTATTCAGGAAGCTATGGGAAGCCAGTGGAGTGATTGACAGAGAGGAGCTGCAGACACTGAGCGTTTGGTATTGAAGATGAGTCTAGCGGAGGCGTTCATTATGGATTGGAGGGGAGACAGACGAGAGATGGGTAGGCTAGCAAGGAGTGAATTGCAGTAGTCGAGTCGAGATATGATGAGAGAGTGTATTAGAATTTTAGCTGTGTCTTGTGTAAGATAATGACGAATTTTGGAGATGTTTTTTAGGTGAAACTGACAAGAGTTTGTTATCGATTGGATGTGAGGAATAAAAGAGAGGGCGGGATCCAGTAGAACCCCAAGACAACGGGCCTGGGAGGTGGGAGTGATGATGGTGTTGTCAACAGTGAGAGATATTTGATGAGCGGAAGCTGTAGTAGAGGGTGGAAAGATTAGTAGTTCAGTCTTAGACATGTTGAGTTTTAATTACAAGATGATAATCCTGACAAGGCTGCAAATCTGCATTTCCAAAATAATATAATGACTATTTTTGAGCTAGAAGCTAATTCTTTTCAACTTTTGCAGAATAAAATAGCATATTCAATACATTTTAGGATAATACAATAATTTACTCTTAAAATTAGTATCAGAAGGAGTTTCTGCTTACTCTTTTACTGGTTAGCTAAGGAAAAAACCACTGTGTCCCGAAACATATTGGGAAAGATATTGTGAGAAAAAAAATATTTGATATTGTGAGAAAAGTATCTGAATTTAGACCACACATGGTAGATGTTAATTTATGTATGATCAACTTTGTATACTTACAAGAGACTACTTCCTAGTAGACTATTCCATCACAAACAGAGGGTGAAGAGATCAAGGGTAGCTATCTCTGCCTATAACAACAAATTAAACCCAGTTGATGCAGTTTAATCAACTCCAGTCAAAAAAACAGTATAGTCACAGATTTCATTCAGATACAATGTGCTCTTTATATATTTATACATTTATATTTTGGTAATACATCTCAAGGTAAGACAACTAAAATGATACATGTTCCAAAACTACAAAACAACTTTATATATAGTTTGAAATGGTTATGGATTGCAAGAGTGCATTTGCATGTCCCCGCCCAGGTTCCCAGAATGCAGTGTATTAACTCGATTTCTCAGAATTCTGGGCATGAACCAAGTTTTTAACATGTTTTAGATGTTCAATTGTGAACAAAAAGGTACTTTTATTTACTTACTACTGTACAGAGGAGGCTTCTATCGCTCTTTTGCCCACCATAAATTAAATGATTGTTGTGG
This sequence comes from Discoglossus pictus, assembly GCA_027410445.1. NCBI lineage: Eukaryota > Metazoa > Chordata > Amphibia > Anura > Alytidae > Discoglossus > Discoglossus pictus. Next base: position 458,347,991 of record CM050163.1, on the reverse strand, counting down.
TAAACTATCTTGTCAAAATATTTACTACACAAGCTAAGGAACCGGACCCACACTGATGAGAGGCAGTAACATTGAAACAGCTGTACGTATGTGGGTGGGATTCCTAGCTTATGTATAATATAACCTTACCTTTGCTCAAAGCTGTTTGATACAGCGGGCATAAGATTAAGGGAAGCCATGTTTGAAATAGTTATGGATTGCAAGAGCAAAGCCTTTGTGGGCACATTTGCATGTCCCTGGATGCAGTGTAATAACTGTATGTCTCAAAATTCTGGGCATGAAACTAGTTTTTTAACTTGTTTTAGATCTTAAAATGTGAACACAAATGTACTGATTATTTACTATATATAGAAAGAGGGGAAATGTGTGATATGATTTCAAACACATTGAAAATCAAATGATTTAAAAAAGTTCAGGAGGAAAATATCCACAACAAGAACAATGCAAGAACAAGAAGTCTTGATTTGAAAGTGGAAGATTTAGGGGTAATTTGCAAAAGTACTATTTTACTGAAAAGGTAGTATTTAAGTGGAACAGCATTCCAGTGGAAGAAGTAGAACCATGCACAGTTAAAGAAAGATGGAAGGTTTCTAGATTTCACTAGGAATATAATATACCTATGTATTTATTTACTTTTATGTATTTTTTTGCGTCATTCAATCGTTTCTGATTTTCCGTGACCTCACTGACCGTAACACACCAGACACATCTTTATGTCCATGGTCCTGCTGATCCATTTGGTTTTCATGGCAGAGATACTGTAATAGGTTGCCAATTCCTTCTCCAGTGGGCCACAGCATACATCTCCTGGTATTCCTAGGTGGTCTCTCATCCAAGTACTGACAAGGCCAAACCATGCATGGATTTAGGGTGGTGTGACCTCTTGATCCCTGACTGGAATGGAACCGAGGTCACAGTTGAAAAGCTTTGTTGTTTTTTTTGTTCTAAAAAAACATACAAATATTACCCGATTGGGTCTGCCCTCTGTAGCTCATGAAGACACAAACAATGAAGTGTAGTGTCTCATACTAGTGACCATATTTAAGCAGCATGTTGCAGCATATTGCTGAGACTGTTCCCCTGTTTGGCTAGTAAACAGCAAGTACAGGAGAGACTATGTATTCATGTGCTCCAAGGGGCTGACACATAAAGGGACTATTTGTTTAAATTTTACACTGAAAAATTAGCTTTTAAGCACTTTTACATAATATAACATACATAAATGTAAATAGATAAATCAGTATATTCCTAGTGAAATCCAGAAACCTTCTATACCCCTTTAAGGCCATCCTGTCAATTAAAAGGACATGGCATGTCAATTTTTCTATCATGCATTTAAAAGAGTATGTTTTAAACATTCCAAAAGTGACTTTTTCATGAAAAAAATATTTAGTAAGTGTTTTTTTAAACTTATTGGAAAATAAAAGGAAATGCCACAGGAAATACCTCTGTGTGAGCAAAATGTATGATCAACCGCGAAAGAGAGTTATACATTCACATTTCTGCTCCAGGACCTTCATTTTCGAAATAAGAAAATCACTGCCGAACATTATCAGATACTCTCTCTGAGATGCAGCAATGGCAATATTTTAGGAAGGTAGGATGGTTAGACTAGATGGGCCTTTTGGTTCCTCTGCGCCATCAAATCTGTGTTTCTACAATGTGTGAGTTTATATTTATTATCTATTTATATAATTTTTGCCACCAGTGTGGATTAGCTAATCTGATCTTTTTTTCCATCTGTATGTGATTTACTATGTGCCTCATGATGCCCATCATCAAATATAAACCTTATTTTACAGTCAGTGTATTAATTGAGAGTTTACCATAATTAGTCTTTTATAGGGGAAATTTGGAGTTAACTCCCAGCCCCACCTGGTGGTAGGGAGAAAAAACACAATAAACCACAAAATGTAAACTGCAAAATAAATAAAATCATATTAGATGCTTGAGCAGAAATGAATCCATATTCTGGGATACCAAGCAGAGTACTCCATCTGCAGCCCACTTAGAGGTAAACTAACACATCCTCTCAGTGGAAAAAAACAGGTGGTACTCTGCCCTGATACAGGAGTGCACCGATACCCGGAACATGGCCTCACATGATGGTGGAACCTCCTCTGCCAGACAATGCTTCCTGGACAAATACATAGCCAGCCTGGCCATGGGTGTAAGACTTGGGGGGGGGGGGGGGGGTTACTCATTGTGTTTATGTATGCGTATAGAAGCAGATAAGTGTTCTATGTATCAAGTAAGCTGTACCCTGCCCCCCCCCCCCCCCAGAATTATTGTGGTTCCTATACCCCTGAGCTTGGCTAATGCCTGTTACCCAAGGAAACTGGGCAACCAAAAAGAAAATGGCGAGGAGAGCACTGCAGCCAGAATTGTAGGACGAGGCCCCTCAAAAGTGATAACTGGGGCTGCACTCTGGCACAACTAAAATAACAAAGGAATTTCCACAGAATGGACAAGTGGCTAAATAGCAGGGTCCTCTATTGTGCTCATGGCACCATAGAACACTTTGTAACTCAAGTCCCCAGTAGGTCATTGAACTAAAGATGAATAAAGTTCCCTCCATCTGCCTTGTTAGCTGGTAGCACTTACCTCCAGATGACATTGGGCATGGCATTGGGATGTTATGCCATGAAATCATGCTGAAGGTATGCACTTAGCCTGGATGGTTGGGTACAGGTGGAGCCTGAGGGGAAACATGGGGCTTGTGTCCAATGCAAATAGCCAGAGTGGTAATAGCTGAGTCACACTGTGGCATCCTGACTGGTCTGCAGTGACTATACAAGTACAATCCCACTTCCAATTGGTGTGTGAGCTATGGTCTGCTCCACCACCTACCAAGGACAGTTTATTTGTCTATTTAGTATAGGAATGTTGGCTTGACCACTACTGAGTTGGTTAGGTGGGCAAATGGGGGCACCAGGATGTATTATAGAATCTATACAACATCCTGGTATACACATCTTAACCAACTCAGCAGAGGTCAGACCAGAATCCTTAAGTGAAGTGATCCAACAGCTTAAGCCTCCAAAGTAATTCGGGATACAGGCACATGTCACGGTGCTCAGATTTTTTATTTTTGTTGTATTTTTGGCGTATTGTATGATATATCTGTTTTCCTTACAAAATGTGTCCAATTTGTATTTTTATTGAAAAAAAAAGCACAAACTATATAACTATAAAAATAAACTTGCAAGTTATTTCTACTGATATGAACAGTCTTACTTTTAAAAAAAATGTTGAAGTAGAAGAGGCTAAAATACTTCTTGAGACAAATACAACTACCCCAAGGTCAAGGGGTAATTGCAGGGCCTGTGCTTCCTTCAGGCTTTGAAGTAGGCTGACCACTAATCCATTTACAAAAGCCACAGTAATCAATATCACTGGAAAATAAGACAGGCATTCAAAGTATGGAAACTTCAGCAGCCACAGGTAAAAGTAAATCTCTCTTGGCAATATGATTTAAATGAAAGTGAGCCAAGCACATCAGATGAACATTCATTTCTTGACTGGTTATGAACAGCAGCATGCTTTGCTGATAACAGCACAAAGCAATATTCAGTGCTTAGCAGTATTACAGTTTCAGTGTTAAAATGAATGTATACTATCCATCTGTATTGATTTAAAGGGACAATACAGACACAATATACCCTCTGGAAAAACTAGGCTTGATAAAGTCCAAAATCAATACGTAAAAAGCCTATAATTTATTAACTATTATATGTATTTTTTACCAGAGCACAGTAAGTTACTATATCAGGCTGTTTGACTAAGCTTATTTCTCAGCTGATGTGAGTGTTATAGTCCAATTAGATTTTCTTTAGTACTATTTGAAGCTCTAGCAGTAAGGAATGGCACTTATAAATAAAGCAACAGATTACTTCATGTCACCCTTGTATAACAGTTAAATAGCAAACATAAGTGGGGGGTTTGCACTGCAGAATAATTGCATATAGTAGTTAATAAATTAATGGCGCCATCACATATATAGTTCTCAGCAGCGCAGGCTTGCCAAAAAACGTTGGTAACACAACGTTAAAACTGCAGGCTCACGGTTGCGGCCAGGCAAGGAGCACCGAAAGCGCTCCTTGCGTTGGTGAAGATGAGCGCTGTAGGCGCTCATCCTTATGACCACGTACCACTTAGGCAGGGAGCGCCGAAGGCGCTCTCTGCGCAGGTGGAGATGAGCATATAGGTGCTCATCCCTACAACCCCACACGACTTTGGCAGGGATCGCTGAAGGCACTCACTGCCCTGGTGGAGATGAGCGCCATAGGCGCCATCCCTACGACCCCTGGCGCATTAAGCATCATGCCTACAATCGGCGGGACTACAGAACAACAGAAAACTCAAATACACAATTCACAGTGTGAGACCCGTAGCACTTGGAAAAAAATCGCCTGAAAAAATTACGGCCCGTAACACTTTGAAAAGGAAAACGCCACTGATATATGACCTGCAAAAAATACAAACTGCGCACATCCAAAAACACAAAAAATACAGACAAAACATACCAAAAACATCATACACAGCACGGGGGGACAGTCAGGACGTCTGGGAATGAGGTTGCAAGCAAATTTAAATCGAATTTGCAGAGTTTCAACACTTGAAAATCGCCTAAGTGAGAGATAAAATGGCAGCAGAAAAAAACAAAAACGAGGCTACATGAACCCTAAACACGCAAAACACCGCCAGGCACATACGACTTTTAGCCAGGAACGTACGAGGTACAAAATACACTATTAGGAAGGACGCAAAATGCTCAAGACCTGCGTAACACATACACACCCACCGCCATTTTACAACACTACCTTAAAACTAATAACCTTACCAATACCGCATTACACAACTAAACAAACGGTTTGGCCTCGCGCACGCAGTCTATTTACACTGCACACTTGCCACATTGCTGACACTTACTCCTCAAATCATCAACAGTCCAAATGTGCATTGTATGCTGCAGAAAAACAACAGTGATTGTTAGCTCTTCAGCATATTGATTCCTGGATATATTCATTACAAATAGGTAAACTAGGAAGGAGGCTCGCAATGAGCGTCGAAGGTACTCAGAGGTAAAGATGTCGCGGACAGTTCGCCCGCAGACTATTCACGCCGATTTTGGCTCGTTCGCGCTCGCATTGGACGGCGAACACGAGCGCTTTTCGGTCCGCCCCCTATTCTTTATCACTGAGGAAACTTTGACCCTGCACCTCACAGTCAGCAGACACATTCCAGCCAATCAGCAGCATACACTCCCTTCCAGAGCCTTCCATCTGAAGGACAGCATACATTTTAGAATCATTCTGAAGCTGCATTTGTTGTGAGAGGACAGATAGTGTAGCTGCTGGAGATTTAATAGGGAAATAAATAGCCAGGCTGTGGCCCTCATTCTATTATCGGCCGTAAATCGGCCGCAAAGCTGCGATTCCTTGCAGGGCTCCCGTTACCTTGCAATTCAATTATACGGCGCCGCAAGGATATCCCCTTACGGCCGGCCGTATATCTTGCAATCAGCCGTAAGCTCAGAAATCTTTAAATGCAAAAATAAATTCAAGACGGCACTGTAAAGCTCTGAAGATGCTAGGGATCATTATGGGGGACATGAGGATTATTGGGACCCCCCTCTCAAGCTTGCACATCAGCCCAAATCCGAGATTACATTAACTGTTTATTTTCCGGCCGCAGTGTGGGTGGGTCTGAGGTGCTCCAAGTCCTCTGGACTTTTTACATGGATATGTGACATAAATAAAAAAAATAAATTATTTACGGATTTGAGTGTAGGGGAATGTTGTGCTATCAATGCTAACACCTACAATCACTTTATAGTCTCATAAGAGTGCAGGATGGCTTTATTATGGCTTTAAAATGTGCTTAATTGTGTGCCTGCGGGACCTTTTTTCTGCAAGTAAGCTGCGGCTCAGCAACCCAAAAAGCCCTTTTTAGGGCTAGAACATCATTTATTTTATAATTTTTTTCTGTGTAATCTAATTGCATATGCCTGCCTGCCTGCCAGCGTGTGTGTGTGACAGGCTAACACCTAACAGCTTATATTGTGCTTATTTTCACTACTCATACCTGGTGGTGTACCATACATTGAAAACAACCTTTTTTTCCTGTAATCTAATTTCAGTTGCCTGCCTGTGTCAGGCTCACAGCTTATATTGTGCTCAGTGAAAAAAAAAACACTTTTTTGACTGTAACAGATTGAATAGCAATTGCATCTATTGCATCTACTCTGCCAACTTTTGCCAGTGCACAGTGATACGTCATATCTGGTGCAACCGTAGTGTACAGTGACATAAAACAACACTTTTTTTTACTGCAATCGATTGAATATCAGTTGCCTGCCTACAGGCGTGTGTGTGTGAGGCCTACAGCGCCTACTCTGACAACGTTTGCCAGTGCACAGTTACACACATATCTGGTGCAACCTAGTGTACAGTGAAATAAAAGAACCCTTTTTTTCTGAAATCGATTGAATATCAGTTGCCTGCCTACAGGCGTGTGTGTGAGGCCTACAGCGCCTACTCTGCCAACTTTTGCCAGTGCACAGTGACACTCCTATCTGGTGGCACCTTAGATTGCACTCGCAGTGCCCCAAATTTGAAGTGGGAGGACCGACCAAGCATCTTTTTCCATCTCCCTGTTCCAAAAATCAATGCCATATACACGTCCCCTAATAGTGGACGTAACAGGGATTAAACAGATAGGAATAGTACTACTTAACAGTACACACCTTATAATAATGCAGACAGAGGCAACGCAGAGAGAGGAATCTGAAGAAGAGGAGTCAGAGGAGTAAGGTGGCTTTGAGGAGGTGGAAGACCAAACACAGCAGGCGTCCCAGGGGGCTTGTTGTCACCTTTCGGGGCCCTTGGTGGCTGGGTGGAGGAAGAGACCTTCAATGACATCAGTGAGGACAAGGAACGGGACATGGCTAGCTTGGTATCCAACCTTGTGCAAATGGGGAGTTTGCGGTGGTGCAAAGGGATTGTTTGCGGTTGTTTGCGGTGCATTAAACGGGGAGATTGGTCTGTTACTGTGAAGCGGGTGTAACCCTTACACTACCTGATCGATACAACATCATACCTGATGTTTTAAAGCATGTTATTCCAAACAATTTAGGAATGTTAGGTGATTTATGCCCTTTATGGCTTAAAACCAGACTCTGCATCAACTATGTAATTTTCCGTGGGAGTTTTGCCATGGATCCCCCTCCGGCATGCCACAGTCCAGGTGTTAGTCCCCTTGAAACAACTTTCCCATCACTATTGGGGCCAGAAAGAGTCCCTGTGGGCTTTGAAATTTGCCTGCCCATTGAAGTCTATGGCGGTTCGCGAACATTTGATGTAAATTCGCATCCGCGGTTCGCGAACCGAAAATGTTATGTTCGCGACATCACTACTCAGAGGACTAAAAGCCTTACATTGTGTGGCAAACAGCATTACCTGCCTTACAATTTTATTGCCGTCATTTTTTGATGGGCAAGTCGCTAGTTATTTTATAATACTTTATTAAAAACATTGTGCCAACTATGAGTCCCATTCTATTTGAGTAGTGTAATTTGCGTGCTGTTGTGGTTAAAGTGTACTGTGACTAGACAAACTGCACCATTGCAAATAAACTGTGTGGAAACTGCAGAGCACCGCGTGCCACTGATGTCTGAGGTGAAAGTTGGCTGTGAATGTGTGTGAGGACCAACCGACACGCTACAGGTAAGCAAATCACCATCCAAATGAACCAGCACCCATGCTGACGATCATTAAAAAATGGCTTAAATTTGCATGACAGTGCCAAAATTGGACCTCTTCTGATTGGCAAAGGGTTGCCTTCTCTGATGAGTCCCTTTTTCTGCTCCATTGACTATACAGACGTTGGAGTGTCAGGTGGGAAACCTCCAAGTACAAACACTCTGCAACCATTGCTGGAAGTACACAAGCTGGTGGCGGCAGCATTATGGTCTGGGGAATGTTTTCTTTGCATTGTCTGGGCCCAATCATACCTCTGGAAGGCACTCTCAACCGATTGGTTTATCTATCCATCCTTGCAGTTTAAGTACACCCATACATGTTGACTGTCTTCCCTGTAGCAGGGAGTGGTAGGAGGACCATGATGAGGACTTCCAAGTACTTCCCTGGCCTCCAAATTCCCCGAACTTAAACCCCATTGAGCACCTGTGGGACCACCTTGATCAGCATGTTCGCCGTATAGATCCTCCACAACGCATTCTTCAGCAGCTGTCGGATGCACTGCAGTCTGCATATGGCTCCAGGTACCCTTGCCAAACTTCCAGCATCTTATTGACTTGCAACCACATCCTGTAGCTGCTGCCCGTGTTGCACACAGCGGTTATACGAGATATAAGCTGGTGGTCATAAAAATGGAACTGGACTGTGTATATTAAATAGGGAAGGCTAACGTAAAAGACTTCTCTTTCCTAATTTTCTATGGTACTGAAGCTTAAAATATATTCACTTGAGGAACTAAACTTAAATATATGTTTTAGAGACATGACACGCAGGAGGTCTGCTGGAAAGGGCTCTGTAAAGCCCGAATTTTGGGCTAAATAATACCCCAATTGGCCCCAACATCACTGCTACCCCATCTGCTCTCAGCAGTTTCATACCCAACAAGTGGGGGTTTGGGCACGACCCTGGGAGCTGCGGGGTATCAGGCCTACAAGGGCCTAGGAGATCGCCGCAACGTTGGCCGCAGGGCCCTGAAGACCCCCGATCCAGTACACCCGTGCCTTGGAGGAGTGGGAAGGCACTGAAGGACTGGGTACTCTGGTCCCACTGAGTTTGCCGCATCGGGCAGACTGCGGGAGGAAGTGGAGTGTCGGGGCGAGGCGGCGGGAGCTGCCCCCCGCGGTCCGGGACAGCAAATTAGCCCCTGCACCCTTGAAGCGGCCTGGAGGCCCTGTGCCTGGCTGGGGAGTCCCTGGACAAGGTGCCTGGAGCGGCCTGGAGGCCCAGTGATCGGCTGGGGAGACCTGGTGGAAGGTAGGAGCAGGGGACAGAGGGGGAGGCAAGCACAGGAGCGGCAAAAAGCTGGCGGAGCCGCCATCTTGGGGCGCTGGCCCTTTTAACACCCGTGGCAGCCCTGTAACCTGTATAGGAAGGGCAATCTAGCCTCCCTCCCTCCCTACCATGCTACCCTGCTAACCTGTTACCCTGTTACCCTGTTACCCTACTACCCTGCTACCCTACTATCCTGATATCCTGCACACCTGCTATCCTACCACCCTGCCCCCTTGAGTGGACTGTGCAAGTGGATTGTGCAAGAGTTAATTGGTATATTGCTGAATTCTATCTTTACATATATCCAAGTGAATACACAGGATTGTTGAATTCATACGTGCTTGTGAGATTATTTTATAAGTGCATTCTGGCAATATAGCAGCTACAAGGACTGTGTTGAACTGTTTGCATTTCTATAACTGCACTGCCGCCTGGTGGCCACTTGGAATCCTACAGCAAGACTTTGGCTATCTGTGAACAACAGGCAGGTGAGTACGGCGCTCTCATTGGGAGCAGAGCTGGTATACAAGCCGGCGCAAGTTGCATGCAGGGTTTAACATTGTTTTGCCTTACTCCAATCAGCACTTGAGAAGCTACAATCATCAAGCTGGCTCCTATAAGCTATTGCAGTATCCCTGGAACTTCTTGGCGACTCTGACTCTCATCGCTATATAGAGATTGCTTGAGGAATTCCTGACAACTACTGACCCTAATTTAGGGGCACGCCCCTACCATGGGCTGAGAGCTAAATGGGGACATAGTTCAGCAATGCTTATAGCCGACATCTTAACTACATCTATGGAACTGGCATACCTTCCCTAGCGGAGGCAGTAGTTGGTCGGGCCCAGCATTCACCGCTTTGGCTCTTTGCATCCTCTCTATTGATTTAACAGTGGGAATCTTGCCGACACATTTAACCTCACGGCCAATATGCCGAAACCCAAACGGGCCACCCCGGCCAAGGGTATACAAGATTATTTTTTGCCAAGAGCGACTCAGCGCCCACCCCTGGCAGACTCTCTTTCTGAACGCTCCGAAGATTCGGATCAGGAAGGGCGGCCCAAGGGATCCCACCAGCAACTAGATCTATCAGCCAAGGCTGTGGCTACGATTGAAAGACTCTTGGCTAAGGCGATTGATCCCCTGAGACAGGATCTGAGGGAATTGGGTCAGCGTACCCAACTTTTGGAAGATATGACAGACCAATTGGCGGAGGCTCAGGAAAAGGACAGGACATCGATAGCTCAAAACACTTACCAGGTTTCTGAACTCGCAGATAAGATAGAGGACCTGGAAAACCGCTCTCGCCGCCACAACAAACGCATCCGCGGCATACCAAGAGCCATACAAGATCTAACCCAATACCTAAGAGACACTGTGGCTGCAATCCTTCCTGATCAGGATGAAAGCATGTGGGAAATTGAGCGAGCTCATAGAGCTTTAGGAGGCATGAGGAGTCCGGATGCCCCGAAAGATGTCATTGTCAGATTTCTGAGGCAGCAAGCTAGAGACACTCTACTCTCGGCTACAAGGAAGCTGCACGCTGTTAAAGGCCCAGACAACTCCCCTTTGCAGATCTATGCCGACCTGTCTCCTGACACCCTTAACAAAAGGAGGCTAATGAAACCGGCTCTTACAATTTTGCTTCACCACAAAATTCAGTACCGATGGAACTTTCCATTTGCCCTCTCCTTCAATTTTAAGGGCACGACTTACACTACGCGTACACTGGAGGACTGCCTGTCGGTGCTACACTGCTTAGAGCTTTACTCTGGGGAAATGCAGGAAACGCGGCAAGAGCAATCTCAACCGCCTATCCCTAAGAGACAGCTTTACTAGTTCATATTTATTTGACTCGATCTTAAAATCTGAAATTGTCCCCTGCCCCTGGTCGGATCACTCCCTGGTACTTATTGAGGTGGACTTGGGCCCTAATTTACGACTCCCCTATACTTGGAGAATGAATGAGTCCCTGTTATCCAACCCAAGTAGCAGGGAAACAATAGCCAAAGACTTAGGGGTCTTTTTTGAGACTAATGTCTCCCCTGAGACCGGAGCCGGCTGGCTTTGGGTTACCCATAAGGCCTATATCAGGGGAACCTGTATTAAGCTGGCCTCCTCCCAGAGAAAAGTTCTTAGGCAGAAGGAGGCAGACCTAACGGCGACATTAAAGAGACTGGAGAGATCAAACCAACAAAATCCCTCTCCCACGGGACGTAAGCTAATTGATAAAACCAGGTTAGAGCTAGATGGCATACTGTCACATCGTACTGAGCAGGCGATGAGAAGGACAAAGCATCTTTATTATTGGAAGGCAAATAAGCCAGACTCTCTTCTGGCTAGAAGGCTTAGCAATAAATTTTCACAACATAGAACCACTCAGATTCGGATGGCTGATGGCCACATCTCATATAGCCCTAGTGACATTCAAAAGGCATTTCAAAACTTTTATCAACAAATTTACTCCTCCCAGTCTCAATGCAGTGAGGCAGACATACACTCATTTCTTAGCACTCAGGACCTTCCCGTGTTATTAGATCACCATCTGGCTGACTTGAATGCGGAGGTTTCTCACGAGGAGGTTAGATCTACTATACAAGGTCTTAAATTAGGTAAATCCCCAGGGCCGGACGGCCTCACAAACCTATTCTACAAAAAATTTGAACACCTGCTTACCCCCTATTTAACGCTGCTCTTCAATGCCATATTGAATGGGGAATCTATGCCCCCTGAACTAAATCAAGCTGACATAGTCGTATTTCCTAAAGAGGGTAGGGATAATCTGGAGACTAAAAACTATCGTCCTATCTCGCTGATTAATGGAGATGTCAAGATCTTAGCCAAAATTATGGCTAACCGTATATCTAAATTTTTACCAGACTTAATTCATAAGGATCAGGCGGGGTTTTATCCCTTTCAGAGAAGCAGGGGACAATGTCAGGAGGGTCTTAAATTCTCAGTATATAGCACATAAATCTCATAACCCAATGTGTCTTCTAGCTCTGGACATTGAAAAGGCTTTTGATACGGTTGAATGGCCGTATTTATACAAAATACTTGACAAGTTTGGATTTAGGGGACGCTTCATTAACTTACTAAGGAGCTACTATAACTCCCCAACAGCCAACTTGAAGCTGCCAGGAGAGCGCAGGGCAAATATCCAAATTCATAGAGGGACTAGGCAGGGGAGCCCACTCTCACCATTGCTGTTCGCGCTTGCCATGGAACCTCTTGCACAGGCGATTAGATCTCATGCAGGCATATTTGGGATTTCAGTGGGCCACCAGCACTTTAAATGCTCTCTTTTTGCTGATGATATATTGTGCACCTTGACCAAGCCCCTTCAATCGATCCCAGCTCTTATGTCAACTATAACCGAATTTAGTAATATCTCAGGTCTTAAATTAAATATAGGGAAAACGGAGGCGATGGGGTTGGGTATGGTGCAATCGGAGATTGACTCTCTCAAATCTGACTATAATTTTGTCTGGCCCGCACGTCATGTAAAATATCTAGGAGTCAAACTTACTTCTAATATAGCTGACCTATATAAGGCTAATTTCCCACCTATATACAAGTCCTTGACCGAAGACATGCAGAGATGGACGAACTATAACATTTCTTGGACGGGTCGCATAGCGGCGGCTAAAATGAGCATTCTACCCAAAGTTCTGTATCTCTTTCGAACCATCCCCGTCTCAATTTCACCTACAGACCTTGATAGGTTCCAGAATAATATGTTCAGGTTCATATGGGGAAATAAGCGCCCTTGTATCTCTAGACAGGTGATGTTTAGGCAGAAAAATAGAGGTGGACTTGCTTGCCCAAATTTAAAGCTTTACCTTACAGCCGCTCAATTGGCCCACCTTCCCAGGGCACACTCTAGAACACACCAACCAGCCTGGGTTTTTATGGAAAATCAGCAAATGTTCCCACACAGTTGGGATAAGCTGATTTGGATCCCAAAAGAACTAGCCCCATTCACAACTCATCCAAATCCTATGATTTCACAAACCCTTCGTGCATGGGGGTGGGCCAATTCTAAATCCAGGCGGTTACTTCCAACAGGGCTATCCCCGATGATGTCAGTCATGTCTTTCCCACAAATTTTGGCAGACTCGAATGACATATCTAAATTTTGGTGGACTTCTAGAAACTTAGATCGAGTAGGGAACTGGTTTATGAACGATAGTTTGCTGACGTACGACCAATTCTGTACAACCCACGACCTACCTGTCACAGAATTCTATAATTACCTGAAAATTAGGAGCTGGGTCAGTAAGAGTTCAAGAGAACTTGGGTATCCTAGGGCCTCCTGGATGTCCATTATATGCAAAAGCCTACCCCTTACCAAGGGGATTCTGGGCTCACTATATGACACCTTTCTTAACTTCACTAGCCTCCAGAAACCCAGGTATTTTACACAGTGGGAGAGGGATCTTGGGGTAGAGTGGGACTGGGGTAGATGGTCAGAATCCTGTTCCAGTCTCTTTAGAGGCTCTCTTAATTCGGCTCTACTGGAGACGTCCATTAAGGTTTTGCATAGAGTTTATTGTACACCTGACAAATTACAGAAGTTTAAACCATCAGAAAGCAATAAATGCTTTAGGGGGTGCCAAAACATAGGGGATCACATACACATATGGTGGTCATGTCCATCCGCTCAGAAAATCTGGGGGCAATTAGCCCAATTAGCTTCCACACTTTTCAACAAGGCAGTTACGCCCTCGATGGAATCCTGCCTGCTGGGGATTCGAGTTGAGGATTTATCTAAAACACAGAATAAACTATATCAATTAATGGCGGTAGCTACTAAGACACACATGGCCAGGAGTTGGAAGAAAGAGACTCTTAACTTTACAGAGGTGATAAGTAAGATCAATCATTTACTTATAAATGAGCGATTAACTTATATCATACTAGACGACATTGCCCAATTTCAGGCAATTTGGGAACCCTGGTTGGCTTCTTCATTCAGTATTCCCTTAGTATGATAACATATCACATCATACAATCTTTACACTTTGGCAAAGGAGATCTGGTGGAGGAGCTGGAGGCGAGGGGGGGTCCGGAAATCTACTGACGGAGCGATGGAGGTGGGTGTCAGTTGTATTGGGATGTCTTAACGAGGTATGTGTTGAGGGCTCATAAGGGCGGATGCACTGGATTAGCTCTGTACTTTATGCGAAGATAGCAGTGTAATGGTTTAGTTATTAAACCTGATATTTGTAGCTTTCTCTCTTTAATTTGCGCTTACTGGATGTTTTACCTTGCGTTGTTGTTTTTTTTTTTTTTTTTTCTCTTTTTTCTCTCTCTTTTCTAATTTTTTATTTTTATTATTTCTATTCTTTACTTTATGTTATGTTATTTCAATTAAAATGTTAACTGTGACTCATGTTACCTTAATAACTAAAAAAGGAAAAATGGAAGGCCTAGTCAGTTAATGATGGGAAACTATTGTACTGCGAATGTTTTAAATGTTTTATTGTGCATTGCCTTCTAATAAAAGTCTATTTTAAAAAAAAAATATATATATGTTTTATAATGTAAAAACAAAATAATACAACCCCCATATCTTTTATAATACATTATGCTGCTCTTCATACTACCACTTTAATTTCTGCTCATCAACTTGAGGTGGGAGGAAACTCATTAGTTTATAAGGACACGTCTTCCTGACAGAATCAGCAGAAAAAAGAAAAAGGAACCTTAATAATTGTATTTAAATTAAAAATGAAAAGGGTGTTTATTTTTATTATTTATTAAGAAAAATACAGATTAGTTATTTAAAAAAATATAAAAAATAACCAGAGATGTAATTTAAAAGAGTTTGGGAAATCTTTACATATTTGTGTGTTATGTAACAGACTAAAAACACTGACACCTATGTCTGCCTGTAGCTTGAGGAAGAGGTTTATCCTATTGGGGATTGCTCTTCTATTTACTTCTATTGTCTATTCTATTTAAAGTGGCAGTTTTTAACACAACTATATCCACAGTTACTCCAATTCCTCACAGATGTCTAATCTTATTAGAAACAAAAAAAAAATGCCCTCCACCATAAAAGCAAAACTGAATATAATATTTAAATATTAAAGATTATATTTATTTTTATTCTAAACTCCGTAAAACATTTTGCACATTATCGAGTCAAGTCTTTAATAGAAACTGTAAAATTAAAATAACTTATTTTTTGATCAGCCAACATTCTTATTTTGTCAGTTCAAATGTGGTGCTTATTTGTAGAGATTTGTGATAATACCAGCCTAATTTTAAGGAACCTGCCATTGTCATATCATCATATTGTGGTTTTTAGTTCCACTTTTATTTGATTTCAACCTCATACTATTAAAAGGTTAGGTGATGCCCAAAACATGTCTTATTCATGAGGACTAGACACCTAAGTACACCGCTAAATATATTTATTTTCCCTGTAGTGGTTCATTCATGCACAAAAATGTCTACAAAATTATTTGGCTTAAATGTTAAAGCAATACCTACGAGCTAAAAACAGAAATCCTTTTTGCTGGCAGCCCAGAAAATAAACAGAAGCATTTCTGCTTTTTGGGTTGTATTAAATTACATTTAGAACATGGTAGTTGCACTTGAGTGTAATAAAATAAATATCTAAATTATTCCTTTTTTAATTCACAACTGTGACTTTTGTTCACAGAAAAAGTTTTTTCCAGGGTTCATGCTCATACCTTTTAGACCAGATCCTGTTTTTATAAGGGAGTTCCCGTATTCAGAAAAAATACAATTATACGGTTGTGGGTATAGCAAGTGGAGTTTATTGCTGTTTATGTCTATCCTGGTCCTAAACACACTAGCTGTTTAGCTCAACCATGTCTGTAGAAGAAAACTAGCAAGGAAGTTGTCTAGTAGAATGTTTTTTTCGCGAGTTCATCCAGAGGTGAAATCTCAGAAAGAAGCCAAATGGCTTTTACCACATCCATCCATCAGCTTTCATTTCCATGAAAAAATCAATCCTGTATAGCTTTTAAACCCTTTATACAGATATATTGTTTGCAATGTCTCTGTATTTCACTGCCTTGTGATTCTTGGTGGATATCCAGTAAACACAATCGTATTACAAGACCATAAACATCTAGAATCTAAAATCTAAACATTGAGAAAATTACTAATCCATAGAAAAAAAATCTTATTTGTGGAAAAAATGATCTTAAGTTATAAACTATAACCATATATCTAAGTGAATTATTAGTCCCTTACAGGCAAATAAAATGATGACAATAATATGTATTAATGGTTGAAGCCTTTTTTGTACATGTGTATGGCGCCATCTCCTGTGGCTTGCATTGACTTGCATTTTTCTACTAACCACTAAAAATATCTAGCAAATAAAATGGCTGGGGATAAGTACCATTACCAGTGTTTTGCACAAAACACGTTAAATGAGCAAAGTTCATATTTTCTTGATCTTCAAGAATAACTAATTCACTTTTTAACTAAGCAAAACTATTTTTGCTAACATGAACATAAATATAATTTTTCGAAAATATAATTTTGTAGTTTGCCACCTTAAAAGAATGCACCAGAAGCAGTGCACTTGAAGATCAGACAAACTGCAGAAGCAGAGAAAAGAGATGCTACTGTGCAGGAACCTAGCTGGGTGCCTAGTTTTGAATCTGATAATGATTGGAGTACAAAGGATCATGATGATGGTGGATCCGACCAAAGCTAATAATGAAGGTGATGATCAAGAAAGATCACAATAGCCTCAGTCAAACAAATAAAATATACATATTTACGTCTAACTATTTATATGTGTCATATATTTATATTTGTCATATATGATTGTATTTCCTTTGCTTTTAGGTTGACAGCTGTCTATTTTGTCTCCTCCAGGCTGAAAACCACTTCATTTGTTTTTCTGGAACTCTCTTGCTTTTTCTATTATCCAGTGAACATTGGCAATTTGATCTCTTGTGCCTCTAAGTCTCTGAAACACGGCTTGCACATCTGGTAGTTCTCCGTCCATATATTGTTGGTGCATAGCTTGGAGGATTTTAAGCATTACCTTGCTAACATGTGATATGAGTGCAATAGTTCAATAATTGAAGCACTCATTGGCACTGCCTTTTTGGGGATAAGTGATGTAAACTGGTCTTTTTCAGTCCACTGGCCACTGAGTTTTCCAAATTTGTTGGCATAATACTAGCAACAGTTTTACAGCATCTCCACTCTCCAAGATGTCTGGCTCCAGCTCATTGGATAAACTATTGAGGTCATCACTGCTCTTAGGTTCCTTTGTGCATAGATCCTCTGTGTATTCCGGCCACCTCTTCTGAACTCCTTCTGTTCAGTCTCTACAATTTTATCACACGCACTTTGGCATGAAAGGTTCCCTTTAGATCCGCAATTTTCTTGAAGAGATTTCTTATATTCTTGATATCACTCTTCTTGCTTTCCTCTCGAATCCTGCAATCCATTGGACAAATGTTTTCCTGTTTCTGCTACCTTTTATTTTCCTTCTTTCCTGGGCTACTTTCAAATCCTCAGACAACCCGTTTGCCTTCTCAGTTTTCTTTTTTTGGGGGATATTCTTTGTTGCTATTTTCTGGACAATGCCAGAGACTTATGTCCAATTTTATTCAGGCATTCTATCTACCATGTCCAGTCCCTTAAATGCTTTACCTCCACTTCATATTCACAAGGGATATTATTTATTTCATATCTGGTTGGCCTGATGATTTCCCGTCTTTCCTCAGTTAAATTCAGCTATAAGAAGATCAGGATCTGATCAGCTCCAGGTCTTGTTTTTGCTGACTGTAAAAAGCTCCTCCATCTTTTGCTACAAAGCATATATTACGTCTGTATTTCTATATTGTCCTTTTCATGATGTCCATGGGTAGAGTCCTCTCTGAGGCAGTTGGAAGAGGGTAAGAGTTAACCAGAGAATAATCTTGGCAGAACTCTACTAATCTCTGACCTACTTTATTTTGTACTCCAAAGCCAAACTTGCTCTTTATTCCAGGTATCTTTTGGTTCCAAACTCCTATGATGTGAATAACATCTTTTCTTGTTATTTTATCTAGGATCTGATGGTTGGCTGATATGAAATGATCCATTCCAGTCAACTTGAGTTCACTAATTCCCAGGATATTAATGTTTAATCTTTTCATCTTATGGTCCAGTTTGCCTTGGTTCACAGTTCTAACATTCCAGGTTCCTACACTGAATTGTTCTTTGCAGCAGCAGTATTTTCTTTCCCCAGACACATCCGTAGCAGGGCATCCTCTCATTCACTTCATTACATCTGGTGCTACTCGTACCCAACCTCTGCTCTTCCTCAGTAATGTGGTAGGCATCTAATGACCTAATGGACTCATCGTTATGTCTCCGGTTGTGCTTTCAAAATATTTTCGTGGCAAAGAAAGAGGAGTAGGTGGCCATTTCCATGATTTGTCTGCTGTTTCTTCTATGAACCTACATGATATAGCTCACTTTATAGCAAAAGTGTAGCTCACCGTTATCTAGATGTGAATCTATAACTCTCAATCTGTTTTTGCATTGATATACTTTTTATCACATAACGCTGACTCAGAGGGGTTCGTTGATCCATAGGTAAACCTTTTTCCTCCAATACATCATTTGTTACAATGACATTTAATAACACAAAAAGTAATTTTATATCAGCTACATGAGGTTAAATAACTTTATGCTGCCCTGGGCTCTTTCAGATTTGTGATGCTTCACATTTTGGTTATTACGCCTTCTTATCTTTCCTTCTGTCCCCATCCTATAATTACCACATACATCAGTGCCAAATAGACTGCAAATAAAATTATTTAATCTACATGTAGTTACCAACGGATAGTATTTAGTTTACTCTACATTTACAGCATAATTTGAAAGCAATGGAAAACATAAGCTCCAAAACAATTATAACTATAACCCTGAATATGAAACTCTAGCGAAAATATTTATCACATGAACAACTGTATATTAGAGCTAAAAAAATGTCTATATCAAACCTTTTGCAAGAAAACATACCCAGTGGAGGAGCGTCTACAAAGTTTTTACAGGTAACGGTATGGGAGCTAATGGGCTGTAACAGCCTCTTGATGATGGAGATGTGATGGAGAGACCACTCCAGTTGCTGTATACAGTGTTATTATATGGAGTCTTTATTTCAAGTCTTGGCGAGATCTTTGTATTTGAAAAAAATTCAGTAGGATAAAATGAGCAATAGGAGAGGTAACCAAAGTACTCCTCCCATCTCTGTGAATGTCGCTCAGATTAAAACAAGTATCATTTCTCAATATGAAGATATTATTTAAGTTGTTGTTTCATGTTACCATATGCAATTTGAATACATAAACATAATATTGAGCACAATATTTTAGAATAAAAAAAAAAAACAGAAAGTAAACACAGTCTTTATTTATATGCAATTATTATTTAAGACATAGTTCAAATTCCTTCTCTGCACTGTCTCTTCTGGTGTACTTGAAAAGCACTGGAAGGTATAACTGCCACATTTCCATTGTGTTTCTTCTTCAAAATAACCAGAAACCAAGATGGTGGATTCCACTGCATATACAAATAAATAAATTAAAAGATATATGATTATTATTTTTTTGCTAATTTCTTATCATTATGTGCAGTTTGTCAAAAAGAATATTTTAAATATCGGACTACATTAGCTCTTGAACACGGTATGACTCTACGTGCAAAGGATCTGCAGTGCATTCTAAGGAAGGTTACATGTGACAATATATTTCAGTTTTAGCATCAGTACAACATCAGAGTTTTATTATGTTTAAATATGCAGGGTAGTTGCTAAAATGTATATTCCAAGTCTGTGCCCAATTTTTTACAATTCATTCATATGACAAATTCAAGTGAAAAAAAATGAAAGCTGTAACAATAATGTAAAGAAACTGTTCTGTTACAGGGAAGAAATTGCCTTTGCAACATCAACTATGTTCTAGTTCCTGCGTCTGCAAAATCACCTTGGGCACAATATAAAAGATTTATAAGATATAAAAGGAACCAAGGTATGTTTATGTTTAAATATTTTATGGACTATAATTTTTATAGGTTTGGTTTTGACATTTTTTTGGAAGAAGAATACGTTTACTATTTTTATTTAATGCATATAACAGCTGTGATTCTCCAGCAAGTTATAGGTTTGTTAAACAGAAGCATTGTAGTGGCACAAAGCTAGTAGCACAATGGCTGCCATGTTCACCTCCTTTATATACAATCCTATGGTGTGTGTCCTGGAAAGTTCTACAATTGAGCTGCATCCTGCTCTATTTAAATCCAGTGTCCGGTGACCTTCAGGTATACTGTTTACACTCCGCTAAGGCCTGAGGTTTGCAATTCTTTATTGTGTTCATTTGGCTATTATTTAATGATGTAATAGAGCTGTAAAGTGCCGAGTAAGACAATGAGATAATATAAAATGCTATAATTAGTATAACACTATATTATTATAATTAGTACTTTTCTTGCAAATATAAATTTTCTTAATACCAAAAAATGTTTAAATCAAGTGACTTTCATGTATGGTGTAATTTAATAGTAGAACATTGACTCAAAACATGTTTTCTGGCAAGATTCTGAAAAGGAGGGAGAAAAAAGATCCTATTTAGGGCACACCTGTTAATCCTAATCTTAGAAAGAAGAGAATAAACTAAATAATAAAACTTAACATTTAATGGTATTTAAAATCCTTCTTAAAATATATGCACATAGGTAGCAGAGAGATAATAGTATTCAAATGGCAGTGTGGGTATCTATTGCACAAGAACAATCTGTCCTAGATGGACCGGCTATATACAAGCTATATACAATGTAAAGTGCTAATATTGGTCACAAATAAAGTGACTATCGTGCAAAAAAGTGCAAAGTATAAAGTGGCCAGTGCTAATAATGGAGGAAGTGCACAACAAATGATGTGCACCTATATAAGTGCTAGATAAATATAAATATAATGTATATAGCGAGTTATGCAGGCATAGAACAAAAAGATATAATACAGCTCAATTGCTGAAATTATTTAGGAGCCACTGTACCTAGTATTGAGGAATAAATGCCCCAACCTAGTGGAAAGTCCCAGAACTGGACAGCTAAATGAATATATAGCTGTTCTAGGGTAACAGTGTGGGCCAATCGAAGTGTGGCCCCAATACTGCCTTAATAATAAAAATTGATACTGCGTGGTTCACCAGGATCCAATTAGTAAAGTACTGCCTTTCAAAACGTAGATATGGACTGGATAGCTCAGTGCTGACCATCGGGGAAGGGACATTAAGCTATGGGCCTGAAGAGAAAAACCACGCTGGCTCTCTGCTAAGCACGCCGCGGTCTAGACGCACAGCAGTGACGTCATCGACCCGCGACTGCGTTCCTACAACCTTCAATAATATACCTGAGCCACCACAACCCCCCTTTTTTTAAGATTCTGAAAAGCCATCAAGTATTTCTCGGCAGTTAAATCACTGCATCAGAGAATCTCTTTGAACCTCTGAGGATATCAGTGATTCTGGCCCTATTAAAGGTAGAGTATATCTAAGTTTCCCTGTTTTTACCTTTCTCTAATCTATCACATGCTGCTTATATCAGACACACACACTCCATTGATTCATTCTGTACACATACAGATTTATTTTATTTATTTATTTATTCCCACACCAATAGAAACACAGCATTTGGGAATGGTTTTTAATCCTTTACTAACCTTCAAACCAGCAGCTCAATTCAGAGATGCCCGAACTGGCTTTACAGATTGATATAATGTATTAGCTGCTGGTGATTGGCTAAAATGAATTGTGAATTTTATGCTAATTTTAGCAGGGATTTCAAGGGGTGTTAACTCAACTGCTTGCAAACTCAAGAGATTTAGCAAATATCATGGTGAGTTTGTTAATGTTTATTTTGGAATTTTTCCAGCAAATAAATGTTTTCAATACACATTGCTGATTCTCCTCTATCAGATACATTCATAATCCAGGAAACTTAACTATGTATTTAAGAATACTTGCAATTAAGAGTCCTGTATCCACCTTTTTCTGATTGAAATTACTTTTGGACATTTTTGTTTTGCTACAGGTGCAGATAAAAGCAGGTGCCTAATAAACCCCCAGCAGCAGCACTCATTACCTTAAGTAACCTTAAAACATTGGCATAAAAAACTGCCAGTCTTTTCAGCTAGTTTCCCAGTACAACTATTGCCTTGGGATCTGCTATACATAAAAGAGATCTATTGCACTGATCAGATTTTAATAGTCTGATAAAACTCAATATATTGCGACCCCTTAAGGCAACATACTAATTAATTTATTATACATAATACACTAGGATAGTGATTCTCAAGCCTATCCACCATATCAAATTTAAAGGTAAATGTATCTAACCTGTACATTAATATAAAAATGGAGGATTACCCCAGACATCTAGTTTTGCTGAATGTATAAAAAGAATTGTGTGACATTTCACTGAATACAAATATGATGAGGGCCAAAAGTTACAAGACAGCTATGTTGATTTGTGGGTCATTAACTTACAAAAGTTTGCTTTTCACATAATAATAGAGAGTTAAAGCTGTATAAAATTACATTTGCGAGTGTAAACAATTTTAAAATATTACAAAGAAGTACAACAGATAATTGACTCATGTATAAATGGTGCAAGCGGCCAAATGCACAAGCCAGAAAGGCAGAGCACATAGACATCAACTATAATATCCTGCATTATGGGGAAGCATGTGATACCTTTTGGACTTAAATGGTGCTGATGTGTGCAGAAGGCGGTCCTAATAGCAGTCTTTCCCTGTGTCTTTTAATGTGGACAAAAAGGCAGGTCAGTAATATTCAAATATATATTTTTAAAAGCTACAATGATATTTTTTTCTTAAAATACTGATTGTAATGCTAATTAGGTAACTAACAGCAGCACTCATACTGATCTAATTACCTCTAATACAATTATGTATGACATGAATAATGAAATAGCATTGTTCTTGAGAAATAACAGCAAACATTTTCACTGTTTCAATGAAAAAATGAATCCTGTGGATTAATATAAATAATTGACTGCTCACTATAACATGCAACCAATGAGATAGATATAAGAGGTGCTTTTCTACTATAAAATAAAGCACCTATATGGTTATATATTAACATAGTGTAAATGTCTAAAAACTCTAAACTGACCAGTAATATGTCAAGTGTCATAAGTCAGATAAGTCAAGGCAGCCGATTACAGTGTAACATAATCCATTGACATTCCATTGTTGCAGGCAAAATCAATAGTCTTACATTATAAACAGAATCTGATTACTTTCAGTAGTACCAGGAGAATTCAAATCCATTGATTATCTGAACATAACATGATTAATCAATTTGTTAATTTACAAACAAATAAGATACACTTACATTTTTCATATTGAATGGGAATATTATTTTAAAAAAATGTACAGATTACTTTCTAAAAGTAATTTTATATAAAATATTACAGTTAGTGGTTAAATCTCTTTTGGCACTCTTAAATAGCGTTGATTGTATATTTTTCTTTAAAAAGCTTCAACTGGCAGGAGTGCCATTTTAAAATTGTCCATTAATTAATATATTATACTAGCGACATGCCCGTCAAAAATGACGGGGCAATACAATTTCAAGCCATGGGAATGCTGTTTGACACAGAATGTAAACCGTTTTGGACTGTGAGGACCTTCGGCGCTCATCGCATGACTCGCAATGAGCGCCTTCGGCACTCATTGCGAGCCTCTCCTGTCGTGTACTTTTGGTCCTCTGAGAGAGATATATATTTCTATGTATATGTAGTTAAGTAATAATTAATAATTTCTTCAATAAATTAATATACTTTAATTATTTATAGTTCATATATGCAGCGAGCAATAGGCTGAAGAGAGAACAATCTGTTTGTATTTTGCGTCTGCATAGAATATACATTGTGAGTGTTGGTGCCCTGCTTATAAAGTGTAATGAATGTTTGAACTGTGCATTCTAAATAGGCTGCGTGCGCGTGGTAAAGCCGTTGGTTTTTTATTAGAGATGTCCCGAATAGTTCTCCGGCGAACTGTTCCCGGCTAACATAGCATGTTCGCGTTCACGGCGAACTGCGAACATATGCGAGATTCGACCCGCCCCCTATACTTTATCATTGAGCAAACTTTGACCCTGCATGTCACAGTCAGCAGACACATTCCAGCCAATCAGCAGCATACACTCCCTTCCAGAGCCTTCTAACTCATGGACAGCAGCCATTTTGGAATCATAACTAACTTGCAGTCTTACTGAGAGGAGGCTGAGTGTAGGTGATACTGCATCAATAGGGAAAACCATAGCTAGGCTACTGTACACAGTGTGCAATACAGTCCTCCTGAAGGACTCTTTTGATCTCTGCTGCAAGGACACCCCTGTGTCTCTTCCCCCCTTATCATCATCCTCCCCTCACCTTAGCACCCAACCCTAACACCCCTCACACTTATCCATAACACCCACCAACCTAACACCTAACCCTAACACCTAACCCTAACACCCCTCACACTTATCCCTAACACCCCTCACCCTAACACCTATCCCTAACACCCCTCACCCTAACCCTAACACCCCTCACACCTATCCCTAACACCCCTCACCCTAACCCTAACACCCCTCACACTTATCCCTAACACCCCTCACCCTAACACCTAACCCCCTCACCCATATCCCTAACAACCCTTGCCCTAACACCCCTCACACTTATCCCTAACACCCCTCACACTTATCCCTAACACCCCTCACCCTAACCCTAACACCCCTCACACTTATCCCTAACACCCCTCACCCTAACACCTAACCCCCTCACCCTTATCCCTAACACCCCTTACCCTAACACCACTCACCCGAACCCTAACACCCCTCACACTTATCCCTAACACCCCTCACCCTAACCCTAACACCCCTCACACTTATCCCTAACACCCCTCAACCTAACCCTAACACCCCTCACACTTATCCCTAACACCCCTCACACTTATCCCTAACACCCCTCACCCTAACCCTAACACCCCTCACACTTATCCCTAACACCCCTCACCCTAACACCTAACCCCCTCACCCTTATCCCTAACACCCCTTACCCTAACACCCCTCACCCTAACCCTAACACCCCTCACACTTATCCCTAACACCCCTAACCCTAACACCCCTCACACTTATCCCTAACACCCCTCACCCTAACCCTAACACCCCTCACACTTATCCCTAACACCCCTCAACCTAACCCTAACACCCCTCACACTTATCCCTAACACCCCTCACCCTAACACCTAACCCCCTCACCCATATCCCTAACACCCCTCACCCTAACACCCCTTACACTTATCCCTAACACCCCTCATCCTAACACCCCTCACCCTAACACTTAACCCCCTCACCCTTATCCCTAACACCCCTTACCCTAACACCCCTCACACTTATCCCTGTGTCTCTTCCCCCCTTATCATCAAGGGAGGGGGATGATGATGAGGGAGGGGGGAAGAGACACAGGGGAATGTGATGAGGGAGGGGGGAAACAGACACAGGGGAGAATGATGAGGGAGGGGGTAAAGAGATACAGGGGAGGATGATGAGGGAGGTGGGAGGATGATGAGGGAGGGGGATGAGATACAGGGGAGGGTGATGAGGAAGGGGGCAAAGAGACACAGGGGAGGATGATGAGGGAGGGGGGGGAGAGACAAAGGGGAAGATGATGAGGGAGGGGGAAAAGAGACACAGGGGAGGATGATGAGGGAGGGGGGGGAGAGACAAAGGGGAAGATGATGAGGGAGGGGGAAAAGAGACACAGGGGAGGATGATTAGGGAGGTGGGAAAGAGACACAGGGGAGGATGATGATGGAGGGGGGAAGAGACACAGGGGAGGATGATGAGGGAGGGGGTAAAGAGATACAGGGGAGGATGATTCGGGAGGTGGGAGGGTGATGAGGAAGGGGGGAAAGAGACACAGGGGAGGATGATGAGGGGGGAAGAGACACAGGGGAGGATGATGAGGGAGGGGGTAAAGAGATACAGGGGAGGATGACGAGGGAGGTGGGAGGATGATGAGGGAGGGGGGATGAGACACAGGGGAGGGTGATGAGGAAGGGGCCAAAGAGACACAGGGAAGGATGATGAGGGAGGGGGGAAACAGACACAGGGGAGGATGATGAGGGTGGAGGTAAAGAGATACAGGGGAGGATGATGAGGGAGGTGGGAGGATGATGAGGGAGGGGAGATGAGACACAGGGGAGGGTAATGAGGAAGGGGGGAAAGAGACACAGGGAAGGATGATGAGGGAGGGGGGGAAGAGACACAGGGGAGGATGATGAGGGAGGGGGTAAAGAGATACAGGGGAGGATGATGAGTATAATATAACTTCTGCAAGTGCACAGTGCTACTCATATCTGTTGTCACAGTAGCTTGCACGCATAGTACCAATCTGTCAAAACCTGTAATGATGAATGAGGTCTAGAGTAGCCTGGTTCCCTTATCCTCTACAGGTTGAGACATAATGTTTGGGTGACTCCAGACCAACACATGAGTACAAGCAGCACACAAACTCAAAGCCGCCATCCTCCTCCTGGTCCAGCATCATCAGCCACATCAACCACTGCTGTCCTCCTTGCCCCCTCTCAACCATCCGCCACTCCGTCTCTCGCCTTGAGCAGTTCCTGCTCATCTGCCCATAGTCAGGTGCCTGTAAAGGACATGTTTGAGCGTAAGAAGCTAATGTCACAAAGTGCCCCAAATTTGAAGTAATACGACCAACCAAGCATCTTTTTCCATCTCCCGGTCCCAAAAATCCAGGCCTTATACACGTGCCCTGATAGGTGACGTAACAAGTATTAAACTGATAAGAGTAGTACTTACAAACACGCCACTCCTATGGTGGCACCTTTGATTGCTCGTGCCGTGCCCCAAAATTGAAGTGATACGACCAACAAAGCATCTTTTTCCATCTCCCGGTTCTAAAAATCCAGGCCTTATACACGCCCCCTGATAGGTGACGTAACAAGTATTAAACTGATAAGAGTAGTACTTACAAACACGACACTCCTATCTGGTGGCACCTTTGATTGCACGTGCCGTGCCCCAAAATTGAAGTGATACGACCAACAAAGCATCTTTTTCCATCTCCTGGTTCTAAAAATCCAGGCCTTATACACACCCCCTGATATGTGCTGTAACAGGTATTAAACTGATAAGAGTAGTACTACTTAAAACACCTTATAATAATGCAGAGAGAGGCAACGCAGTGAGAGGAGTCTGAAGAAGAGGAGTCAGAGGAGGAAGGTGGCTTTGAGGGGGTGGAAGACCAAACATAGCAGGCGTCCCAGGTGGCTTGTTGTCACCTTTCGGGGACCCTTGGTGGCTGGGTGGAGGAAGAGACCTTCAATGACATCAGTGAGGACAAGGAACGGGACATGGCTAGCTTTGTATCCAACCTTGTGCAAATGGGGAGTTTGCGGTTGTGCTAATGGACTGTTTGCGGTTGTTTGCGGTGCGTTAAACGGGGAGTTTGGTCTGTCACTGTGAAGCGGGCCTAACCCTTACACTACCTGATCGATACAACATCATACCTGATGTTTTAAAGCACGTTATTCCAAACAATTTAGGAATGTTAGGTAATTTATGCCCTTTATGGCTTAAAACTAGACTCTGCATCAACTATGTAATTTTCCGTGGGAGTTTTACATGGATCCCCCTTCGGCATGCCACAGTGCAGGTGTTAGTCCCGTTGAAACAACTTTCCCATCACTATTGTGGCCAGAAAGAGTCCCTGTGGGTTTTAAAATCCGCCTGCCCATTGAAGTCTATAGCGGTTCGCCGATGTTCGCCGGTTCGTGAACATTTGCGGCGGTTCGCGTTCGCGGTTCGCGAACCAAAAATTTTATGTTTGCGACATCACTATTTATTTTGTAAAGCAGCATTATATAGTCGTAATGTTATTAATGTGTTACGCGTCTTGTGAGTATTTTCCGGCTTTTGTAATAGTGTATTTTGTAGGTCGTAGTGTGATGTGTAAAGTGCTATGCGTTTGGCAGTGTTTTGCATGGTCCGGGGTCGTGTAGCTTGTTTTAATTATTTTCGGCTGCCATTTGTTTCCTCGCTTAGGCAATTTTCAAGTGGCGAAAATCGTCTAAATTGAGTTAAATTCACATTCCACCTCACTTCCAGGCGTCCTGGCTGTTGCCCCATGCTGTCTGTGATGTTTTTGTAAAATTTTGGGGTGCATTTAGTGTGTTTTTCTTGTATTTTGCTTTTCGACATTCGGTCGCTAATCTCGTAATTTTTTGTGTCTCGTATCTTTTTTTTCTGAGTCCCGTGCTTTGTAGGATCTTAACGGCTCGTCTCGCTATGCAAGGCTCGCAGGCGATGAGCGCCTTTGGCTGCGTGTTAACGTCTCTCAGCAGCTAAATGCTACGTATTAGCGGCTCGCTTTGCGAGGCTCACAGCGATTAGCGCCTTTGGCATCCATCAGCTAAGTCCTAGCCGTTAACGGCTCGCTTCGCTTCACGAGGCTCACAAGCGTATGCACCTCGCAAAGCGTGACGACATCTCGCAGTTTTACAACTATTATATGTGATGGTGACGTATCCTCTATGGCAGTGATGGGCATCCTGTTTCACTTAAATGGTCTCATATGTCCTTAAAATGGCCTCCTTGTGCTTTAAACCTTTTTATTTGACCAAAAGCAGAATGGTAAAAGATATGACAAAAAGCATTTAATTAGTGATACAGGTATAGATATTGAGAAGTGTAATGGACTGCATATTGTTGAAGTGGGCATGCTATCCCAATCACAGCAACGAGCTGAGGTTCAATGGGAAGTGCTTGAAGCCTGTTGCCCATCACTGCTCAAGGGTGATTTATATAAATAAATGACATACACTGTACATAAATATTATGTTTTTTCCATATAATTGGTCACTTAAAGGGAAAGGTATACACGTACTTACAAGATGCTAGCTTGAAAAAAATCTGACCATGTTCATTGTTGACTTACATTAGTGTTTAGGCAACTTGATACTCCATGATTTCAGTATTTCTCTAACAGAGCACAGGTGTACCAATGAATAAATATTTGAATACAGAAGCAGAGAGATTATTAACTGCTATCATACATTTGAGTTGCCATCACCTTGCCACTGACACGACACTGCAAGATTGCCCGCTAAGCATATATTTCCTTACCAAGTAGATTGAAGCCTTGGACACTGAAATCAACTTAGTGGAAAAAAAGTGAGCACATGTGAGACTTTAGTTTTAACATTAAATATATAACTGATTATTTATAAATAATATTTAATAACTATATATAAATGTTATATTAGCAGTTGTTCCTCTTACATATGCTTAGATTCAAATCTTATTTTATATAGAAACAATGTTATACATAATGCATTGTTATGTTCAGTGGTGGAGCAATGGAATGAATAGCCCAAATACAAAACAAAAAAATTGGCCCACCCCTTGGAGAGGACGTAAAAAAATTCTTGTGTTGACCCCAACAGGGTGTGCCCGGCCTTTCCCCCAATGCATTCATTCATATATGATTCATATATGCAGACCAACAAGTGAAAAACTAAGAAACCACCTAATACGTCAATTTATACAAAGGAACACCTTCTAAATCACCAAAGAGTAAGTCTCTTTAAAGAACTAAGGGAACACAACATAAATTAAGCTGAACATGAAGAAAAATAAATACAACATCTTTACAAGAAACAACAACAGGAATTTATGAAAAATAGAAAAACTCAACTGCCTCTTCCAAAAAAGCAAAGGACACCAGGTACAAGAAGAGATAAAAAAAAAGATCCAAATACAGCCCTGAATTCTAACAACACATCTAAAAACCTACCAAATCAAACACTTTTCCTACACAGAACAAACAGGAATTATACATCTCTCAAACTACCAACTACCAGGCTTCTACTCTCTCCAAAGGACTGTCTTTCTGTCCAGACATAAAACTAGATTAAATACAACTATACTCAGACATAGAAGAATTCTTCAGGAGATTGAGGCTGGCAGAATTTTTCCACAACAAGGTACTTACCACAACATGCTAACACGCTACTTGTCACTATGGATGGAGAGTCTCTTTATAGTAACATCCCACACAAAGATGGCACTGAGATATGTTTTCATTTTTTTTAACACTCAAAATCCTAAATATAACCTTGATGTCATTGTTAAATTAATAGAAAGCATCATTACCCACAACTATTTCACTTTTAACAAAGATACCTTCCTACAAATGATGGGGACTTCCATGGGTACCAAAATGGCTCCTCAAAACGCCAATCTATTTATGGCCAGCCATGGAAGAAACATTTGTATCTGTGTCCATTTATAAAACCATAGATGATCACATGAATAGAAGATCTGTTCATCATATGGCCCGAAGGAGAAAGCAAACTCAGAGACAGTTCATTGAACACTTTCCATCCATCTATAAAACTTGAAATAGATTTCTCTACAGTATGCGGGGAACTTTCTTGACACTACCATATCCATCACCAATGGCACACTCCACTCATCTGTATACAGGAAACCCACAGACAGATGCAGCTACCTCCATAGCTCCAGTTCCCCCCATCCCAAACTAAGCAAGCCATCAACCATAGTCAAGCTATAAGATACCATTGGAGACCATGACAAAAATGTAAAAACACTGTCTGAATCTTTCAGAAAGAAGGGTTACAAACCCTGTATTATTACCCAGAAAATAACCACTACCATCGCAATACCCTGTGAACACCAGTTAAAATATAAAACAAAAGAAACGTCTTCACATATACCTCTAGTGACCACATACTATCCAGTTTTACAGAAAATAAAGAAAATAATCAAAGATTTACAAACATTACTAACCAAAGATGCACAATTAAAAAATATATTCCCCAAAACTCCCATCCTTGTAATTAAACAACCACCAAACTTGAAACAAAAACTTGTTAGTAGAAGATTGGCTAATGAACAACTGAATAGAAAATAAATGAACTAAAGCTTATATGTGAAATGGGCTGTTACATTGGAGAAACCATCTAAAAACTTCACTTAAGTATGAATTTACACATACATTCAATAAAAAAGCACAATGAACACAATTATTGTACTCCAGTTGGACATAATTTTGGCCAGAATAATCACTCCATCCAAAACCTAAAATTCTAAATACTCAGATCATTTTAAAAACATCCACAAGAGAAAAGCATTTGAAATAAAAATGATCACATTCTTCAACACTAAAAATACAGAATGTAATATGGACTTAGGCTTTCTAACACATTATCAATTTTTTTTTTACAAGAAAAGGCTTGTCACTCTGCTTTTTCAGTGACAGTTTTATCATATGGGACCATTTCTGAACATCATGAATAATAAAATTTCACAGCCTGCATGAATCAAATGAAGGCAAACTCCATTTATTCAGGAGATAACCCTCTAATAGAAAGCTGTATCAATATTAAATATTAAAGATGTGCCTATATCAAGGGATAAATCAATGGATAATTATACACTTATATATGGCATAGATATCATAAGCGAGGAAAGGGTAATCCTCATATCAAGAACATAATCATGGGATTACCTGGATAAAGTAACTTTATATACAAAAGCAACTAGCCCCAGATAGAATAAAGCTAGCCCCAGGTAGAGTATAATCAGCTGCAGCATCTATAGCATTCTGTGCATAAAATACAAGCTGTTCCAACTCATCCAACTGTATTAGTGAATGGGTTGTCTGTAAAGGAACCTCATATTAGAGTAGAGATGTTCGCGTACGCAGCGGACAACGAACACATGCGCTTTTTGGTTCGCCGTCTATACTTTATCATTGACCCTGCACCTCATAGTCAGCAGACACATTCCAGCCAATCAGCAGCATACACTCCCTTCCAGAGCCTTCCATCTGAAGGACAAGCTAATATTCTGCTCTGTGTCATAGTTGGTGTACCATACATTGAAAAAAACAACCCCTTTTTCCTTTAATCAAATTTTAGTTGCCTGCCTGTGTCAGGCTCACAGCTTATATTGTGCTCAGTGAAATAAAACAACACTTTTTTGACTGTAATAGATTGAATAGCAATTGCCTGCCTACAGGCGTGTGTGTGAAGCCTATTGCATCTACTCTGCCAACTTTTGCCAGTGCACAGTGATACCTCATATCTGGTGCAACCGTAGTGTACAGTGACATAAAACAACACTTTTTTGACTGTAATAGATTGAATAGCAATTGCCTGCCTACAGGCGTGTGTGTGAAGCCTATTGCATCTACTCTGTCAACTTTTTCCAGTGCACAGTGACACTCATATCTGGTGGCACCTTAGATTGCACGCGCAGTGCCCCAAATTTGAAGTAGGAGGTACGACCAAGCATCTTTTTCCATCTCCCTGTTCCAAAAATCAATGCCATATACACGTCCCCTAATAGTGGATGTAACAGGGATTAAACCGATAGGAATAGTACTACTTAACAGTAAATACCTTATAATAACGCAGACAGAAGCAACGCAGAGAGAGGAGTCTGAAGAAGAGGAGTCAGAGGAGGAAGGTGGCTTTGAGGAGGTGGAAGACCAAACACAGCAGGCATCCCAGGGGGCTTGTTGTCACCTTTCGGGGACCCTTGGTGGCTGGGCGGAGGAAGAGACCTTCAATGATGTAAAGGATCCTTGCATTTTCCTCCGAACTCCAGCTGAAACAAAGTGATTATAGCTCCCAATCCCCCAAACATGAGTCAAAACTTCATGAAGGGGTAAACATGAACTCTTTACTGTGGGCTACACGCCCGGTATATATCAGGTCTTCCACCTGGTGGACAAAGGTGAAACAGTAGCCAATCACAGTGGCTATAGCATAAGCACTCCCCTTACACATAAATCACTCCCTCTTTTCTATCCTGGAGATAATTAACTTAAGGTAGCACAGAGAGCCTTAATTCTCAAGAAACATGGCTTCTTTGTTTTAATAAAACAGAAAAAAAATGTATAACTTTGTTTTGACACAATATAAACTTGAAGTTCCACATATCCCCAGATAGCTGAGATCTGAGTGCATATTCTAGGCGAATAGTGCTCAGATCCCACGAACGCAGTTCTCAGAATCGTCGACTGAAGTTTGTCTTATTAGTTATTTCCACGAAAGCCCATTGTAAATCCTCAAATAACCGAACAGGTGGGTTCGTGAAGTCTGTAAAATAGGGGATTTCGTTACACAGCTCCCCCTTAGTCCCATGGAACGGCATACCTGCTTAGATCCTAACGGGTCGGCTAAGGGATGTCCGGTAATCCAGAAACCAACCAAAATTACGCCTTTTCCAGTTCAGTTTGCCGGGAGAGGCCATCGGCATTGGCATTCTGTTTCCCAGGGCGGTACTGCATTGTGAAATTATAAGGTTGCAGTGCCAAGCTCCATCTGAGTAATCTGGGGTTATTGCCAGCCACTCTGTTGAGCCAAATTAAAGGGTTGTGGTCAGTCAGCACAGTGAAAGAGCGTCCATACAGGTAAGGCTGTAGCTTCTTAAGTGCCCAGACTAATGCCAGACACTCTTTCTCCACAGTGGCATAGCTGACTTCGCGGGGTAATAGTTTTCTGCTCAGGTACGCCACTGGGTGATCCATGCCATCGTCTCCCACCTGGCTCAATACTGCTCCCAGTTCAAACATTGAGGCATCTGTGTGGACGAGAAACCTTTTCGTATGGTCCGGTGCCGCTAACACAGGAGATGCACTTAACGCAGCCTTGAGTTTCTGGAAAGCCTCCTCACACTCAGTGGACCAGATTACTTGTCAGGGCAGGGACTTTTTAGTGAGGTCTGTCAAGGGCTTGGCCAGGGTACTGTAATCCGCTACAAATTTCCTGTAATAACCTGCGTTACCCAGGAATGCCATGACCTGAGTTTTTTTCCGTGGTTGGGGCCACTGGGTGATGGCCTCAATTTTAGCGGGCTCTGGTCTCTGTTTCCCTGACCCTACTCTGTGGCCTAAATACTGGACTTCCGCCATGCCCACGTGGCATTTCTCAGGCTTCAACGTGAGCCCTGCGTGCTGAATTCGGTTGAGCACTACTGAAATGTGTTCCAGGTGGGCTTCCCAAGTGTCACTGAAGATAGCTATATCGTCCAGGTAAGCACAAGCGAAGCCCTGAAATCCCTCTAGGAGCCGGTCCGCCATCCTTTGAAAAGTGGCTGGGGCATTCTTCATCCCAAATGGCATAACCTTAAACTGGTATAGGCCAAATGGGGTGACAAATGCCGACTTCGGAATGGCCCCAGGCTCCAAGGGGATTTGCCAATATCCCTTGCACAGATCAATAGTGGTCAAGTAATTCCCCCCAGCCATACGGTCTAGCAGCTCATCTACTCTGGGCATGGGGTAGGCATCGGTAATGGTACGATCATTTAGTTTACGGTAGTCCACGCAGAACGTGGTGGTACCGTCCTTTTTAGGAACCAGGACTACTGGGGATGCCCAGGGGCTTTGGGACGGTTCTATGACCCCCAGTTCTAACATATCCTGGAGTTCCGTTAACATACTTTCCCGTACTGCCTCTGGAATTTGGTAAGGCTGCTGCCGCAGGGGTAACTGGCTTGGGGTCTCCACTCGGTGGACTGCCAGGCCCCAACTGTACTTGGTCTACTCCTGTGGGGTTCTGGGAAAGCATATCTTGTAGAGGGATACCCACGCTATCCTCATATGCTGGAGCGCATACCGTGGAGACCTCCTCTGGCCTCTCGAGATATGGCTTAAGCATATTTACATGGAAGGACCTCCGGATCCTATTATCGGAACAGTCTGCCACAATGTACGTGGTATCACTGATCCGCTCTAGGACCGTGTAGGGGCCCTGCCAGGAGGCTTGCAACTTATCTGTTTTGATGGGTTTCAGAACTAGGACCTTTTGTCCCACTTCTAATATACAGTCCCTAGCTCCCTTGTCATACCAGTATTTTTGCCGCTTTTGGGCGGCTCGCAGGTTCTCCCGAACTGTTTCGGTCAGAGTCTGTAGCCGTTCTCTCAGCTCTAGTACAAATGAAACTATAGGGGTACCTGCTTGTTCCATATCACCTTCCCAATGTTCCCGCACGAGGTCCAGGGGTCCCCGGACCCGTCTCCCGTATAATAGCTCGAATGGAGAGAATCCGGTGGACTCCTGGGGAACCTCCCTATAGGCAAAAAGTAAATAAGGGAGGATTCTTTCCCAATTCCTGCAGGTCTCTGTGAACGTGATGAGCATTTGCTTAAGGGTGCCGTTAAATCGTTCACAGAGGACATTGGTTTGGGGGTGATAGGGGGAACTTAATATGGGTTTTACCCCACAGCTCTGCCAGAGCTATTGGGTAATCACCGCAATGA
Organism: Discoglossus pictus; assembly: GCA_027410445.1. Taxonomy (NCBI): domain Eukaryota; kingdom Metazoa; phylum Chordata; class Amphibia; order Anura; family Alytidae; genus Discoglossus; species Discoglossus pictus. Next base: position 458,312,580 of record CM050163.1, on the reverse strand, counting down.
ATTGGGTTCCCTGATCGGACACTATCTCCCTAGGGAATCCCACCCTAGTGAACACCTGAACTAGTGCTTCCGCTACCGTCTCTGCATGTATATTCGACAGAGCTATAGCCTCGGGGTAGCGGGTAGCGTAGTCTACCACAGTAAGAATGTATTTCTTACCGGATGGACTGGGTTTACTGAGTGGGCCAACTAAATCAACCGCCACTCGGAAAAATGGTTCCTCAATAATGGGTAGGGGGCGTAGCTTTGCCTTGGGGTGATCCCCTCTCTTCCCTACCTTTTGGCATACTTCGCAGGTCCTACAGTAATCTTGCAAATCTCCCATGACCCCTGGCCAGAAAAAGGACTGGGTGAGTCTGTCCCTCGTCTTTTTAATGCCTAAGTGACCTGCTAGGGGAATATCGTGGCTAATCCGCAACAGTTCTACCCGATACTTACGGGGCACTATCAACTGTCTTTTTTCTACCTGGCCCGCTCCTGTCCCTGTCCACCCAGTCACTCGGTACAGTAAACCCTTTTCCCAGCTAAACCTTGCCTGATCTCTGTCTCCCTGTGGTTCTTCTACCTTCCTCCTATACCCTTTTAAGGTGGGATCCTCCCGTTGTGTTTGCCCGAAGTCTTGAGGGGTACCCCAGTAAGAAGTCTGGTCAGGGGGGATCGTCAGAGGGTTATCGCTTACCTGGTCATGAGTCGAGGGAGAGGCTTCCATAGCTCTGGATTGCTGCCGAGTGGTAACAGGTAGGGCTCCTTCGGAACTGCAGGCTGCCAATTGTGACGTCAGGCATCCTAGATCATTTCCCAGCAGTACTTCCGCGGGCAAATCTTGCATGATGCCCACTTCCACCGCCTTGGCCCCGGTACCCCAATCGATGTGGACTCGGGCCGTTGGTAACTTGTGAATTGCCCCTCCGGCTACCCTTACAGCAATGGTACGTCCTGTGTGCTGGGTCGGGGCGACTCGGTGTGGCTGGATCAAAGTAATAGTAGCCCCGCTGTCTCTCAGTCCTCGAGCCTCTTGCCCATTGAGTTTTACTGACTGGCTGTGATGTGCCCTGTTATCCCCAGCCGCTTGTACAGGGTTTAGCTCATGTAAGGTGGCCCAATTTTCACTATTGCCACTGGGTGTCTCTTGAGGCAGATAATTGTAATCCTCTTGCACACAGTGTGCGGCGACTTTTGTCTGTGGTATCGGTGCCCGTCCCCAGCGGTCTGTAGTGCGTTGTGGGCAGTTAGGTTTGACGTGCCCCACTTGTTTGCACCCATGACACATCGGAGCAGTCCTTTGGTACCCTCTCTTTGTGGTATTGCCCCCTGGTGGTGGTACCCTCTGTGGCATAGTTGGTGGGCCAGAGGTTTCCATCCATCGGCCTGCTCTCATGAAATTCGTCTGCCAGCCAGGCTGCCTCCTCTACCGTTTTTGGCTTTCTGTCTCTGACCCAATCTCGCACCTCCGCTGGGGTATAATCAAAAAATTGTTCTAGCAACAACAACTGCACAGTAGTTGCTAAACAACTCTAAAGTAGTTGCCTGATTCCCCTGCATCCAATTGCTGGCAGCGCGCTGCATACGAAATGCCCACTCCGTATAGGAATCTTTACCTTGTCTTCTGAGAGCCCTAAATTTCCTTCTATGGGCTTCAGGGGTTACAGCGTACCGGGCTAACAAAATCTCTTTTATCTTGTCATAGTTTCGTATATCCCCATCCGGCACAGCTCTCAATGCTTCGGCTGCTCTACCTGATAGTTTACTACTTACTACGGCAGCCCAGTTAGCTCTTTCCAAATCTTCTAACACACATTGTCTTTCAAAATCTTGCAAGTAATTGTCAATATCCATCTCACCTTCCACAAAGCTTTTAAATGCAGCGTAGTTAATTTTCCGCTGACGCCCCCTTGTAGATCCCGATAGCCACAATATATCCACTGGAGGTGATCTGTCTCTGGCTTCTCGTGCTTCCCTGGCATTCTGGGTCTCAGTAGCTTGGGCCAAGATCTGTACCACGATCTCTGGTGCAGGGTTAGGTCCTACCAGGCTGAGTCTCCATCTCATGTCCCTCTGGAAGTCTGTTTCCTCTGTATTCGCCATTTGTGGTTCGCCGGTTTGATCGCTCTCCAGTAGTTCGGCTATTAGCGTGGCTTTCGTTTTGTTGCTTGCCACTATGCCTCGAGCTTCCAGCAGTTCCTTTAGTGTGGTTCGTTTCAAGCGTTCGTATCTATGCGCCATTCACCAGTTTCAGTTCGGTATATTCGTTCGGGAGGAAATCCCCACCACTTGCCACCAGTGTAAAGGATCCTTGCATTTTCCTCCGAACTCCAGCTGAAACGAAGTGATTATAGCTCCCAATCCCCCAAACATGAGTCAAAACTTCATGAAGGGGTAAACATGAACTCTTTACTGTGGGCTACATGCCCGGCATATATCAGGTCTTCCACCTGGTGGACAAAGGTAAAACAGTAGCCAATCACAGTGGCTATAGCATAAGCACTCCCCTTACACATAAATCACTTCCTCTTTTCTATCCTGGAGATAATTAACTTAAGGTAGCACAGAGAGCCTTAATTCTCTCCAGGAAGAAAGAAACATGGCTTCTTTGTTTTAATAAAACAGAATAAAAATGTTTAACTTTGTTTTGACACAATATAAACTTGAAGTTCCACATATCCCCAGATAGCTGAGATCTGAGTGCATATTCTAGGCGAATAGTGCTCAGATCCCACGAACGCAGTTCTCAGAATCGTCGACTGAAGTTTGTCTTATTAGGTATTTCCACGAAAGCCCATTGTAAATCCTCAAATAACCGAACAGGTGGGTTCGTGAAGTCTGTAAAATAGGGGATTTCGTTACAAATGACAACAGTGAGGACAAGGAACGGGACATGGCTAGCTTGGTATCCAACCTTGTTCAAATGGGGAGGTTGCGGTTGTGCAAAGGGACTGTTTGCGGTTGTTTGCGGTGCATTAAACGGGGAGATTGGTCTGTTACTGTGAAGCGGGTGTAACCCTTACACTACCTGATTGATACAACATCATACCTGATGTTTTAAAGCATGGTATTCCAAACAATTTAGGAATGTTAGGTGATTTATGCCCTTTATGGCTTAAAACCAGACTCTGCATCAACTATGTAATTTTCCGTGGGAGTTTTGCCATGGATCCCCCTCCGGCATGCCAATATCCAGGTGTTAGTCCCCTTGAAACAACTTTCCCATCACTATTGTGGCCAGAAAATCCCTGTGGGTTTTGAAATTCGCCTGCCCATTGAAGTCTATGGCGGTTCGCCTAGGTTTGCACGTTCGCGAACTGAAAATGTGATGTTCGCGACATCACTATATTAGAGCAAAAATTATGAGTCAAAAAGGATTTATTAATTATAAACAGATATGAACTCTGGGCTTTAATGCCTGATGGCATGGGTGTAGGAACTGGGGGTACCGAGGGGGACAAATCCCCCCCCCCCCAGATTTTTCAATGCGTTTGTTTATGTGTAAGAAATCAGTTGTGTGGTATATTTTTACTATATGCGGTATGCCCCCAGATTTTCTTTGCACACCCATGACTGGCTTCGGTACCACTGCCGCTTTCTCAAAAGCTCTCTTAAGAGAAGAAGCTCTGATGGAAGTAACAATGCTAATCTTCTAGCGGGAGTGACCATTCATCCCGACAAGTGCAAGTTAGCTAGGGGGGAGTTGCAGTATCAAGGGAAGAGAGTAGGGAGTGAGTGAAGAATGCTCCTTTCATGTTCCAGAGGTTTGTTGACCACCTACTACTTGTATGGAAGGAGTTCGGCCATGTACACATAAAATAGGTGTATTTTCAATATATTGACAGGACTTCTGTTAATTAACCACCCTTGCCAATATGCAAGCACAACAAAAATTACTATTAAAACTGTCCAACACAGCCAGTTAAACATATTTTCCAGTTCTGTGTAATAATATCAATACTTCCAGATTTATCAATGATTGAGTAGAGAGCACATTTTATTTATATGCTTCTCACTATAAATATGCATCACTACAGCATATATATTTGCTTCTCTCAGTATTTAACTACTGTTTGTGTCTACATATATATACATTATATATCACATATATAGTTGAGAGCATTGCAGGTTGTCGCTAGCGATGCAGGCTCGATGGCGCTCCTTGCACTGGTGGAGATGAGTGCCGTAGGCGCTCATCCCTACAACCCCTGCGAGACACGTAGCAGTTTGAAAAAATTGTGTGGAAAAAATACGTCCCGTAACACTTTAAAAAGAGGAAGCGGGACTTAGAAAAAAAAATACGAGATGCGCGATTTAGAAAAAAATAAAAATCTGCCGTCGAAAAAATATGAAGTTAAAGGCTGAACTACGCACATCCAAAAACAACAAAAACACAAACAAAATAAAAAAAAAACATAAAAAATCATCACACACAGCACAAGGGGACAGTCAGGACATCTGGGAGTGAGGTTGCACAACAATTTAAACATAATTTGCCGAGTTTCGGCAATAGAGAATTGCCTAAACAACAAAAAAAAGAGACTGAAAACGAGCCTGCATGAACCCTAACCACGCAAAACACCGCCAGGCACATAAGACTTTTACCAAGGAACGTACGAGGTACAAAATACACTATTAGGAAAGACGAAAAATGCTCCAGACCTGCGTAACAAATACACAATCGCAGCCATTTTACCACACTGACTTGCAACTAATAACATTACCATTCTAAAATTGCGCTTCACACAACTAAACAAACGGTTTGCCCTTGTGCACGCAGCCAATTTATACTGCACACTTGCCACATTGCTGACACTTACACCTCAGCAACAGTCCAAATGTACATTGTATCCTGCAGGAAAACCAAAACAGAGTGTTAGCTCTTCAGGATATTGATTGCTGGATATATTAATTACAAATAGGTAAATTATATTAATTTATTATTTAATTAATGAATGAATTAATATTAAAAAATATATTTATATATAAAAAAAAGAGCAGGGGAGAGGCCCGCGCTCATTGCGAGACACGCGAAGAGCGACGAAAGAGCTCAGCGAGGGGCTCACAAGGAGCGCCAAGGATGCTCAGAGGAACAAAAGTACACCAGGGGAGAGGCTTTCAATGAGCACCAAAGGCGCTCAACAGTGGGCTTGCAATAAGCGTTGAAGGTGCTCAGACGACCAAATGTACATGAGGGGAGAGGCTCAGACTTCAGCTTCATGAGGAAGAGGAACACAAGGAGCAGTTTGCTTCAGAGCCTGGGACACTAGGATTAGTATTACAAATGGTAAAATATCCTGAACATGCCCCAATTTACAAAATACACATTATACACAGTGTTGCAGCCCTTGACTTTTAAAGGGGCAGTAGCTAACAACATATTAATACATTTTCAAACAATGGGAAAAAATACAACTCCAGGTTGCCCAAGGACAATGTTTTAAAAAGAAACAACACATTATTATTCCAGTTGGTTTATATATAGTCTTTTTCAGTCCAGGCGCTCAGAACGAGGGAGGTGGAGTGTCACAACTGTCTGCTTTTCAGAGTCCATTATAAATAAGTCTACAAGGAGTTTTGCAGCCTTCAGTTCGGATATTAATGATTCATTTGCTGTTTCTTGTGACCTTAGGTGAGTTATTTTACCTTTGCCTAAGGCACCAAATATTAGACTGTGGAGAAGATATTATGCGTATACCACTGAGTAACCAATGTTGGACAACATGAAGCCCTCAAAAACTCCCCTTGTGGCCGCCATCTTTTTTGTCTGGATTGACAAATTATATTTCAACTACAGCACAGAATAGGGTCAAATTTCTTTCTGTAAAACTATTGCCCCCCCAATGTCTATCTCTCTATCCACAAGTCCCCTCCCTTTCATAGTGAATTTTACTATTTTATCTATGCATCCATTCAAAATGTTAAACTGACAGTGCAGCCATTTTGATGTCTTAGTGGCTTCATATCAAATTGTTTGCTCTAGTATAAATCAGCAACTGAACAAACCAATCAAGCTTTTCTTACAGCTACTATGTATACAATGACATTTCCTGTTATCTCCCCGCCAGAGAAGCGGTGTGCAGTGCACGGCATGTGGAGTCCGCGCACACACCTTGTTGAATTTGTTCTTAAAGTTAGGGTTATGGGTTAGGGTTTAGGTTAACCCTAAATCCAACCTTAAAACCAACCCTAAACCTTAACCCCTAACCATGCTGTGGCGTGCATCGGCCATCAGGTGGTGCACCGGTGCCAGGCAGATAACAGGAAAGATCCTGTATAAAATGTATTTTAAGACCTAAATGTAACCATGTAACAAAATGAGATCCTTAATAGGTTCTCCTAGTGTATTTGTTTTATACTAACAGCCGCTACTTAATGTAGATATCATGGCGGTCACAATACACAGCAGTAGTGTGAGGCCTATTTGTTTTGCATAAAATAATATTATTTCTACCATATTTATGTCACATAGACGTAAACCATATCATGTTTTGCAAGTATATTTAACTGTATAAAACCTACACATATTGCCCCAATTAAAATCTTATTAAAATGCTTACAAAACATGAAAGAGTTAAGTATAAAAAGGTATATCCCTAGGATACTATATTCAGTGCTGGGAAACCAGTTCTCAGGTCAGATCATTTCTTTTGTTGAAGTACTTGCAAGTCAGATAGGGGAGAGCTTGTTTCATCAGGTTTGTTGATATGTTGCTAGGATACAGTAAGATAGCAGATGCTTTACGGTTTCTATAGCAACGTGTCAACTCTAACATTCCACTGGTAGAGAGGAGGAATACGTTGCTTCAGGACTATACAGGGATACCTTGACTTACTGGCTGATCATACTGAAGGGTAAGGAAAGGACTTTTACCTATTTAACATGGAAATTGTTTAATTAAATATATTTTTTCAAAAACAGGACAGAAATAAAAATGTATATTTAAAAAACCTGGTAACATTGGTAGTTACCTGGTCAGTGCCGGACTTAATGCTGGTGGAGCCATCAAGAGAGTAGGGCCCTCCGCTACTTGCAATGGCCTGCAGTAAAGGGACACGTTGTATTTATATAAGGATGGGGCAGATAATTATTTTTATACAAAGGTGATTTGGTCACCCCATGTGTGATCTGACTATCTATTTATATTTGGGGAGTTTATTGACCCCAACAGTGATTTGGTCTCCCTATGTGTGATCTGACTATCTACTTATATTTTGGGAAGGTTTATTGACCCCAACAGTGATTTAATCACCATATGTGTGATCTGACTATCTACTTAAATTTTGGTGGGGGTGGGGGGGGGGGGGGTATCGACCCTAACAGTGATTTGGTCTCCCTATGTGTGATCTGATTATCTACTTATATTTTGGGGGTTTTCATTGACCCCAAAGGTGATTTGATCACCCTATGTGTGATCTGACTATCTACTTATATTTGGGGAGTTTATTGACCTCAAAGGTGATTTGGTCTCCCTATGTGTGATCTGACTATCTACTAATATTTTGGGGGTTTTCATTGACCCCAAAGGTGATTTGTTCACCCTATGTGTGATCTGACTATCTACTTAAATTTTGGGGGGTTTTATTAACCCCAACAGTGAGTTGGTTACCATATGTGTGATCTGACTATCTACTTATATTTTGGGGATTTTATTGACCCGAAAGGTGATTTGGTCACCCTATGTGTAATCTGACTATATACCTATATTTTGGGGGTTGTATTGACGCTAAAAGGTGATTTGGTCACCATATGTGTGATCTGACTATCTACCTATATTTTGGGGGTTGTATTGACCCTAAAGGTGATTTGGTCACCCTATGTGTGATCTGACTATCTACTTATATTTTGGGGTATTTTATTTACCCCCTAAGCAGTGTATATAGAGGGGCATTCAAATAATTTTGCACCATTGGACTAGCTCCACTTCTGAATAATGTACATTTTAAATGTAACTGTATAATTTTGACGGTCACACTGGCAACAAATACTATGCTTTAAAAGCCTTTAGAAATAGCATAATTAGCATATAATATGTAAGTAGTGACTTTAGTAATATATTTGCATTTATACTTAGAATTCTCGCCTCTTAGCCCTACAGGGTGACCTCATCTTTCAGGTTTGCAGAATAATGTTTGACACATGTAAAATAAAAATAATTTTAATTCACCATCTAACTAGAGGTGCCATTTGAATAACTTATCTCAAATTAGTTGAAGTCTAATATATAGTTACACATGTAAAGTTTTTTAATATACATAGTTGTTTTCTAGCAATATTTTTTTTTAAATAGTTTAAAAAGAAATAACCTATGGTTTATGCTAAAATGAATGTACACATTTCTCATAGCACAGTCAGACTATTCCACACTTTTATAAACTGGTTTCATTTTGTCCAGCTAGTCTGGAACTGTACAGCATTATTAAAGGGCCAGTGCTTTTCATGTGAAATTTAGTTTTGAATTCTCCATTAATTAACTTTAAAAATATATATGCAAACAGCAGCAAAGGAACACTTCAGCCAGAAACATTAATTAACATTAATAAGTCACGGTGGGTTAACTGGAACATGCTCTTTGAAGAGAGGTTAGGGAGTTATGTTAATTGTAACTATAGCCCCCATATCCTACAAAGCATGCTCCAGGTTACCCACCCTACCCTTTTATTGTTATCTCAGTTGACAATGTTTGTTTTCATCTCAGGACAGTGAAAGAGGTGGGGAGTGGTGCAGCAACAGCCATTAATGAGATACGCCTTTTATTAAATTATATTTTCTGGCAAAAGCTTTTGGTCGCTGCTGTTTGTGCATGCATCTTTAATATGAAGAGCACCTACACTGTCTTTTCTAAGTGCATTGTTAGCAGCCTTATTAAATTGTGATTTGGCCAATAGAATAGGGCTCTATATAAGCAAAGAGCATATTTTTTTTACAGAAGTTTTTAGTTAGTGAAGACCTTGTCTTTGGATAGAAGTTCACTAACTAAAGACTTCTGTAAAAACAATATGCTCTGTGCTTATATAGAGCCCTATTCAATTGGCCGAAACACAATTTAATAAGGCTGTATATCAGCAATTTACGTTTTAATGTGTTGGCTTCTAGGCTTTTAATTAGTCATTTAAAAAAACAACAACTTCTGAAGTGCTTAAAATATGTTCTTTTAAATACATGATCTATGGCCCAATTTACTAAGTTTTAAGTTTTGCTTAATGCTTCACTAAGACCGAGGTGGCTTTGTAGTCCCTACATAGTTTAGTAAATCTAGGGTCAAGACCTTTTTTTCAGGTGCTTTTAAGACTGTTCAAATGCTAATGCTGCAACCTTCTCAAATGGATCTTATTTTATTACTTAAATTATTTAATTATCACATGCAGTTTTATGTACAGGTTGTGTCCTTATATTGTAATATTGTGAGTACTTAATTAATCCCTGGGGTTTGCACTTGCTCAGCCTTTTTTTTTAAATTTCTGATGGCTTTAGATTGATAATATATATAACTAAATATAACTAAACTCCCAGGGGCAATAATCAATTATTGGCTATAATCAAAGTAACATTTCAGACTTTGGGCCTCATTCTATTAAGGGCCGTAAGAGCTGCAAGGCCGCAAGGGGAGGCCTCAAGGGGTGGCTGCAGGCTACGTCGCTATTCAATTTGCGGCCTCCGGGGGGCTTATGGCCGTTGAGCTGCGGCCGATTTCGATGAGCTTACTTCCGTCAAAGCCTTTGATCTTACGCGGCCACAAGAGTTGCGGGCGCTAGAAAGCCCAGGTCGCTATTCAAATGCTATGCAAACCTTTCCGTCAAGGCCGTAATTCGTTAAAACAGAGCCGCAGCTTACTCACACCAAAAAGGTCCCGCAAGGCTCTTGTACTTGTAGGTGTTAGAATTCATAGCACAACATTCCCCAACACTCAAATCTGCAAATACATTTTTTTGGTAATTCATGTTCAATTTCCGTGTCCAGAGTCCCACGGGTTTGGAGCACATCAGCTGCGGGATTAGCCTCTGTCAACTTCGTAAATGGGTAAAATAGACCCGCAGGTTACTTGGGCCACGGAGGTGTCGCAAAGGGCTTACTTACAAATCGAAGCACTAATTAAGCAAATAGAAAAGCCATCCTGTACTTTTATTAAAAGTGAAAGTGATGTTTCGTCTAAGAATTAATAGCTCAACGTTCCCCTACTCTCAATTCTGCAAATAAAAAAATGTAATTTCATGTTCAATCTTCATGTTCTATCTATCATGCACATCCCACAGGCTTGGAGGTCAATCACTCTCCAAGCACGTACGGGCTTGAATAACGAGCTACGGGCTTGGAGGTCATTGAACCCCGTGGGACTTTGGACAGAAATTAAACCTAAAATGAAAGATTATAATTTGGCAATGTGCAAGCTTGAGAACGTTTTGCTATTAATCCTCATGTCCCCTATTGTGTTCCCCATCATTTACAGTGCTTTACAGTGCTGGATTGAATATATATTTGCTTCTACAATGCTTTGAGTTTGCGGCCTTCAACCTCCGAACCCGCACAGGTTTTATCAACGATTTACTGGCTTTGAGGTCATTGAAGTCTGCGGGACCTGGGACGGAAAATAAACTTGAAATTAAATATTGGATTTGGGCAATGTGCAAGCTTGAGAGGGTGTTGCTATTAATCCTCATGTCCCCCATTATGTTGCCTAGCATTTACAGTGCTTTACAGTGCTGTCTTGAATTTATATTTGCATCTACATCTTTACGACTTTGCGTCCATGAAACACGATTTACGGGCGCGCGGGAAATGCTTGCAGCCGATTGCATAGTTTGCGGCCGGCTGTAAGGGGGACCTCCTTGCGGCGCCGTCCATTTGAATAGCAGCGTAGCCGAAGGGCTATGCACGGCCAGAAGCTGACAGTAAGGAATTGCAGCTTTGCGGCCATTTTATGTCCCTTAATAGAATGAGGCCCTATGCCTGTAGTATATATAGAAGCATAGATCAGTTCAGAAGGAAGTGCAGCAAAAAGACTACAATATGTTAAAAAAAATACATAATCATTTTGGAAGAAGGTGTATTTTGTAAGAGGTGAGTCATAACTCAAGTCATTTTGATTAACTCCATTGTTTTTAGAGTCAAGATGTTGTATGATTTTTATGCCATAGTCTTAATGCCCTGGTGTTATTTTAAATATTAGAATAAACAGCCCAAATATTAAACATCTCCGGATCTCTCAGATAATAAAATTGTACTATATGAAATAAAATTGTTGACCCACAAGTGCTTATGATTTATTTAGTGAATCTCTGGTGAGTCATCTTGATATTAAAGGCTTGTTCTAACACGTGTAACTATAGATATGAACAATGCAGTCATTTTACATGGCTCTATTCCCTAATAAAACAAACACAAATTACTTATTAATTATACTATGAACAATATAGAAATATATGGAAACATAGAATTGATAGCAGATAAGAACCAAAAAGGCCCATCTACTCTGCCCATTGTATATACTTAAAAGTTTGGATTAATTTAGCCTCAGGATAGTCTTATGCTTATCCCAGGCATGCTTAAGTTCCTTAACTGTGTTTTGCCATACCACATACACTGGAAGGCTTTTTCAGTTTTCTACTACTTTAAATCTTCTACCTTCCAACTTCAAAATATGTTCTTGCATTCCTCTTTTATCAAATACATGTCCTTCTTAAGTTTTATGAGATCATTTGATACATGTGAATGTTTCCAGCATATCACCCCTCTTCCTTCTGTTCTCTAAGCTATTCATATTCAAGGCATCCTTACACGTTTTGCCTTTTCCACCATGCACTATTTTCGTTGCCCTTCTTTTAATTGTTTTCTAAAACAATCCCATACATTTTAGTGGTAAGATAACTATGTTAGTTTAATATTCTCTAATATGCTAGCGCCACTGTAAAACTAATAGTGGTATTATCAATATTTTGAAGCAGATTCATTATGTTTTGAGGTGGAGGAGAAGGGGGTAGTGAATGTGGTATCCGTTACTAAGCTACACTATTGCTAACTATTTATATTGGGAGCATATTGTCTGCATTTTCTTCCAATTTTCAAGAGCCCATGGTAGCTGTAGCTTATAGGGGCTTGGCAGTAAATTTCAAGGATGTTTACATTCAAGTAAAAATACCTCAGCTATGAGGAAGCTCTATGACTCTATGTAATTCAGAGGAGGGTTTGCTTAGAGGCAATAGAGGCAATGGAGTTTCAATCACATAGTGCATTATTCAATATCTAATATCCAGTAAAGGAAAACTGATAAGGAAGCACACAGTGAGCTATTGATGGGTAATAGAAGTTTGGATACATATGGGAACATTTAACAATCACATATTATAATTGTCTAACTGCGATTCGTCGTCACGCTTCAGACGAATCGCAGTTAGACAATTATAAACTGCTGCGCATTGCGCAGAGCGCGGCGCGAGCCGCGCATGCGCAGAGCGCGGCGCGAGCCGCGCTTGCGCGCAGCGCGGCCCGAGAGCAGATGAAAGAGTGGGGAAGAGGGGGGGTAGAGGCACAGAGGGAGAGTGGGGAAGAGGGGAGGGAGAGTGGGGAAGAGGGGGGGGGGAGAGGCACAGAGGGAGAGTGGGGAAGAGGGAGAGTGGGGAAAAGGGGGGGGAGAGGCACGGCACAGAGGGAGAGTGGGGAAGAGGCACAGAGGGAGAGTGGGGAAGAGACACAGAGGGAGGGGGGAGAGACACAGAGGGATAGGTGGGAAAGAGACACAGGGGAGGTAGAGGAGGGGGAAAAGACACACGGGAGGGAGAACAGGGGGAAGATATACATGGGAGGGAAATGGGGGGGGAAGAGGGGAACAGACACAGGGGGAAGGGGGAAAGAGACACAGGCCAGGGGGGAACAGGCACAGAGGGAGAGGGGGGAAGAGACACAGGGGGGAGAGATACAGAGGGTGAGGGAGGAAGAGACACAGAGGGAAGGGGGGGAAGAGGTACAGAGAGAGGGGGAAAGATGCACAGAGGGGGGGGGAACAGAGGAAGGGGTGAAGAGACACAGTGGCGAGACACACAGAGAGAGGCGGGGGAAGAGGCACAGAGGGAGAGGGTGGAAGACACAGAGTGGGGAGAGACACAGAGGGTGAGGGGGAAGAGACAGGGAGGAAGAGGCACAGAAAGAGGAGGGGGAAGAGACACAGGGGAGTGAGAGGAGGGGGAAGAGACACAGGGGAGAGAGTGCAGGGGGGAAGATACACAAGGGAGGGAAATGGAGACACGAGGAAGGCCGTAACAGACACAGGGGGAGGGGGAAAGAGACACAGGCCAGGAGGGAACAGACACAGGGGAGGGTTGGGGGAGACACAGGGGGGGAAGAGATGCATGGGAGGGAGAAGGGGGAAAGAGACACAGGGGAGGGGTTTAGAGACACGGGAGGGAGAGGGAGGTAAAAACACAGGGGGGCAGGAGATACAAAGGAGGTAGACAAGGTGGAAGGAGACACAAGGGAGGGAGAGGAGGGGGGAAATAAGACCCAAGGGAGGAAGTAGACAGAGGGAGAGACTCGCAATGAGCTCCAAAGGGGCTCATTGCAAGGCCTGTGATGAGCGCCAAAGGCGCTCATCACAAGGCCAGTAAAGTAGAGGGGGAGAGGCTTACATTGTGTGGCAAACAGCATTGCCAGGCTTCAGTTTTTATTGCCGTCATTTTTGACGGGCAAGTCGCTAGTTAATATATAATAAGGAAGAATTGAAAAGGAAGCACATAGTGCACCATTTCTAGGTAATAGAGTCTAGAGCACATTGTGCATCATTTCTAGGTAGTATACGACTCTTATCTATAGAGGAAGAAAGAAAAGGACATATCTAGAGCACATTGTGCATCATTTCTAGGTAGTAGAGTCTAGAGCACATTGTGCACCATTTAACATCAGAGAGCAATGCATAATTGGAAACCGTTTTGAAGGGAACACTTGGGTAGAAAATGTTTTTTTGCTATCAACAGATACCTACTAGATACATATTACTATGGGAGAATAAATATACACATAAAGTATAAGTAGGTATATCTCTGTATCTTGAAGCACAGTCAAGCAATTACAACAAATTGTTAATAAAACATACACATATATGGGGATAAGATATAATAAGGTATGGTTCTTTGAGTGGAGTTTCCTATCTGAAAAAGAAAACCCAGTGGAATGCAAAGAAATGGGATCTATTGTATATGTTTTTAACATTTACCCCTTTTTTTAAAATGTTAATTTGCCGTTGTCTCCAATAAAAATTAATAAAGTATTCACATTAAAAATATTTGTTGTTCTCCTTCTCTGGATTTCTCTATTGTTACTAGAGGAAAGAAGGAAGCGAAGGGGAGTGTAATGAGATGTTTAGCTGTGAACTATAGGGAGGAGAATTTAGAAGATGATGGGTGGCACTACCTGCAGTTGGTGGTAATTACAGAGAAGAAAGGTCAGGAAGATCAGAGAGTAGGAGATTGCAATGCTCAAGGCAGGACAAGATGAGGGCCTGGATAAGACTCTTATCTATAGAGGATGAAAGAAAGGGACATATATTGGTTATGTTTCAGAAGAAAATGTGAGATGTTTTGAAAGTTGTAGCATGAGAAGGGAATGTTAGGGAGAATCACACCAAAGTAATATGAATGATGTACTGGCATAAATGATACTGGTTTCACTCAGGTTGGGGTTGAAGTGGTTCGTAGGAATGAGTTTGTGATGGAATTATTATTATGGTTTATTTATAACGCACCGACATATTACGTAGTGCGGTACATAATATAAGTTCCAGGCAAAGGTAAATACAAATTAACAAATAGCAAAGCAAGGAGGGCCCTGTCTTTGAGCTATGAATCCAATGTCCATGGCGCTTTCACCAAAGCACCTTGCAGGATTGAAACTTGCAGACTTACAACCTAAAGGTATTGTGTGTGGTAAAGGAGGTAGAGAGAGGTGATAAGCGTGTTAGTGTGGAAGGTGAAACGCTTCTTTATAGAGATGCCTTTTTAGTGAGGTTTTTAATGTTTTGTGGCAGGAGGACAATCTGGTGGAGCGAGGCAAGGAGTTCCAGAGAATAGGGGCAGCACTAGAAAAGTCCTGAAGGCGAGAATGAGAGGAGGTGACAAGAGTTGTGGAAAGAAAAAGGTCATTAGCAGAACGAAGAGGGCGGTTGGGGAAATAAGTGTATTCAACACTGCATAACTTCCCATAATTGATTTAGCAATATGGTACATCTACGGCTTTCTTAGAACTGAGATCATGTAATTTTAAATATCATGTTGTACAATAAATATACTAATTATGTCTGTCATGTATTTCAGATAAAAAAGTAAGGAACATACTTGCAGATATGCAAGTATTTCACTTCAAATGCTGAAAATGGAGTAATAAAGGATACAAAAAAAGAATGATGACTTCAAATAATAAAACAAATATGTGTGATCAGTAAATAGCTAATGAAAACAAAATAAATTCAGACACATAAAACCATTTACATATATTAACTGAAACTTGAAAATAGTATCACAAAAAAACTCCATTAGTACAGCCAAACACCCCAATGTATAGTGAGTCTGAGAGCATTTCAGTGAAATCTGATTCCACAGTAACAAGAAGAAATAAAGTCATTAGGCCAGAAACAGCTATAATATCGAAAAGATCAACTACGGAAAAAATGTCTCAGAACCAAATAAACAGACCTGTTATCCCTCCAAGAAGACCAGGCTTTAAAGTGTGCTATATTTGTGGTAGAGAATTTGGATCAAAATCTATTGCCATACATGAACCCAAATGCCTGGAAAAATGGCAAATAGAAAATGACAATCTACCAAAGCGTCTCAGACGGCCAGTCCCAGTAAAACCTCAAACATCTGCTGATGGTTCTTACTTGTCTGATAATGAGGCAGCCTGGCAGTGCTCCCAAGCTCAGCTTTTGCCATGTGAGAACTGTGGTCGTACATTTCTTCCTGACCGACTCGCTGTGCACCAGAGAGGTTGCAAACCAAGTGGCAAGAGCTCAGGATCTTTAAGTTCTACAGTTAACAAGACGTTAACAAATTCCAGCACTGTGAAAGCATCTAAAGCAGTGAATGAAGTTCCTGAAGCTAAGAGTAGTCCCAGTTCAACAGGGCCAAAAACATTAGTTTGCTACATATGCGGAAGGGAGTTTGGTACTAAATCTCTTCCTATCCATGAACCAAAATGTCTTGAAAAATGGAAAATAGAGAATGACAAGTTACCTAAAGCACAACGCAGACCAATTCCTCAAAAGACGCAGAGTGATCCTTCTAAAAAACTAAGCAGAGACGAGCAGAATGAAGCAGCTTGGCAAAGTTTTAAGGATCAGTTACTGCCATGTTCCAACTGTGACCGCTCTTTTGCAAGTGATCGCCTTGCAGTCCACCAGAAAAGCTGCAAACCCAAAGTTACGGGTACGAATGTCAAACAAACAGCAACAAGTTCCCAAAAATCAACATCTGAGGTAAAGATCTAAAACACTGAAGTGTATTCTCTACGCTAAACTCAGTAAATTGGCTCCTGCAATTAAATTAATTTAGACTGTTTTAGATCTCTCAGCTATATTCTCTATTTTTCATTGGGACTCCATGTTTCTCCGTGCTTCTCACCCCTTTGATGCATTTTTGTTTCCTTAATTACATCAGATGTCCTCTTTCCTCTTTATTCTCTAACTAAATGTTGTTGTGTGTTATGGCTCTGTTCTTCACAATTTACAATTTGTTTTAACAAAGTCATGTTTGTTAAGTTAATCTTTTTCTGTCATCCTCCAAATGGGGCATCCCTTATCTTTCCCAGCAGTATGCTTTCTATGTCATTAAAACTGTCCTTTGTCTTGTGCCTGGTCACTTGTTCCCTTCTCCTTCCTGGTATTTGCTTCCCCGTGCCGTGTTCCTTTTCATGCTTACCCATGTGATATTGCACGCGGCAACATGCAAAGTGGAAGCTTATGTAAAGATTTGAAATTCAGAAAATGAAAATCTAGTCTTAACTGTTTCCACAGAATTAACATTTTGTTTTGCAGTGCCTTTTTCAGTATGTTACAGAGTAATATATTTTATATACAAATACATTTACTTAAAAGAATATACATTTGAAAAGCATATAAGTGAAACAATATATTGTTATGGTAACTACTTTTCATCATACAACTTTTTTGTGGATAGTGTTTTCATCATTATTCATAACTGGCCTTTACTGTTTATGATGATGTATACTCCTGAGGTGCATAACTTGAGAAAATAAATCTGTAATAAAGTTAATAAACATATCAGTTTATTTTTCTATTGTTATTTTTTCTACCTGCACTATAATAATTCATACTATATTTTGAATTTTAGATTTTTTTTTTATTAAAGATACATTGAACAGAACAATTTTTTCCATGCATTTAAAAAGGGCATATTTTAAACATTAAATATTTAGTAAAATGTGTTTAAACCTAATTTAAACTACACTAACAGGAAATTTGAAAGTATATTTTAGTGTGTAGCTGTCATTAGCTGGCAGAGGACAGGTCCTCAAGAGCAGGTAGAAATCTGAACATGTTTTATCTGCTTTGAGACCATCATTTGAAAACTAAAAACATGAAATATTATTAAAGGGACAGTTAAATGAGCACTGTTTGGACCACACCAGTGTAAAGATCTCCTAAAAAAATTTGAAATACTTTTCAATTTTTTAAAAAACTTGCTTTTTTTCACAGAGATATAAAATCAAATGAAAAGTATGATTTTCTGTGTGTTGTTGTTTGTCAGCCCACCACCGCTCTGCCTCACAGCCCAGACAGTGTTGTTTCTCCTCCTAAGTGACTTCAATCAATCAGGTTGCAGTGGTGTGTTCCTATTAAACTCAATAGGAAAACTTTTGAGTGACAGGGAGTAGATACCCCCTATCCCCTATGATTCCATGTACCCCCAGGGTTACCTCGCCCTGTCCCTTGTAACCAGTAAACCCCATTAAACCAGTAGGGTCCCTATGTACCCCTATGGGTACTCTAACCACAACCATACAGGTTCCTAAAATTAACCTGTTATCATGGGGGACCCAATGGACCCCACTGTAAACTACAGTATAACCATGGTGATCCCTGTGGAACCCATGACACCTTACATTAACCCCTATACCTTATATTATATTTTTAATTGTGTGTCCCCAAATGAATATCAACCAGTTGAATCATAAAGGCATCCTCTAGATCAGAGGTTTCCCAGATTGTGGTCTGCTGACTGTCAGTTGTCCATAAGTTTCATTCAGGTGGTTCACAGTACAACTGTGCTTACATAAATACTGTCTTACTAAAAGAAGACCTTCAGCAGTATTAAAGTGGACCATGAAGACCTTCAACAACATTTAAGTTTGGGAACCACTGCTCTAGAAAATATATCCTTTCAGTGAGCCTGCAATTTTCTACTCTTACTATTTTGTTCTCTGCTGAAATGTACCATCTTCTTTCACTACTAGAGCATTTTCCTTGATGTCTTGGCAGCTACATATGGAAAATTAATCTGTGGTCAGTAACATTTTCTTTAAGAATATTTTTATTTAGCAATTTAAACTATTTTTACACTGGGTGTTTTTCATGTCAATACAAGTAATTCTATGTATTTATTCATTATTCTGAAGATTGATATAGCCGTGACTATCTGGTAATACAAATGAATAATAAGAGTATTGCAGCGCGTGTATTGCTTTTTCACTTGAAGAAAAGAGCTACATCTTTTGAAAGCTTGTCACTTCAAACAAAGAGTTTATTAAGCAAAAAGGGTATCACTGTATGCTGCAATACTCTTATTATTCAGTTATTCATTTTTGGACACCATAACTCATTGATACCAGATACAATCAGGCTTACGGTTACTTATAAACCAATAAAAAGAGAACCATTTGTTTTTTAGAGTTTTTGCCTGATGGTTTCACATCTTTTCTGTGTTTTAGATGTAGAATTTCCTATTGTAACCATGTGCTACATTTTACACAATTTTGGAATAAAGTGGACAGTACAGATTTTCTATTGTTCTTTCACAGGCTAAGAATGTGGGAGAATCAGTTATGGAAGCAGATGACACTATGAAAGGAGAAGACATTATGTCTTTTATTTTTGTGTGTTTTCACTTGTAATTGCCATTTAATTGTGTTTTACCAATTTGACATACTGTAATTTACTTTAACACAATATTTTGGTTCCAGAATCATGGCATTATTATGTAATGAGGTAATGCTTGTGCAAAAAAAAAAAAAGTACTATATCTTCTGCAGCAGGTACTTTAATTTAAATCACTTATACACATACTCCTTTAAAACAGGGTATGCACTTACAGTCACAAAATCTAAATAATCTGAATAATTGCCAAAAGTGTACAGCTATTACATTTGTAAAGAAGGTAAACCTTGTTAAATGTCCACTTATGACAATTGTTTTTCAACCTAGTCACATACATGTGGTTAAAAAAACAACTAAGCAAACCATGTTTGAATAAAACTTTTAATACATGTGTTAAAATGCATCTAAAGGCACAATGTTTCTACGTGGAGCTGGAAAGTCTGACCATATAGCAGCCCTGTAACTGAATTGACATTACATTTTAGGATGCCTGTTGAGCTCAGTTGGACAGGGGATATATGAGTAGTAGTCTCCTATTATTACTGGATCTTCATATGTCGCGAAATTATCATTTTCACCCCAATCAAAATTAAATAAAAAGGTTTTGTCATGCCAGGCTACATTAAAATTACTTTTAACAGAAACAAATACAAAGCAAGATGGCACCTCTACATATTTACTTGAATTTCCACTAATTTCCCAAGGGACAACTAGCATTCATATATATGACCCATCACTTAGCCCAGCCCAGGTGTAATAGCTATGACAGACCAAGGACTAGGAATCATGTGGACCCCTCATTATAACACAGTGTACCATTATTTAGCCTAACTGGGGAGCTGGTGTGAATATATAACATTTAAATTAAACATTTTAAGAATAGTCTAACGTAGAAATTGTAATATATGACAGAGAACGTTTTAAAACAATGTTTGCACAACCCAAAGTGTTAATTATAGAGATGGCGTAAAAAAGGGCAACTATTCAAGCTTCAAAAAATCACTGAAAACTACAGTATTTGTTTCCCACGGGAGATTTCCATAGTAAATGCTTGCCTCCTGTGATGCATAATGTACGTATTCCTGTGTGAAATCCAATTGAACCAATAAAGCAGCTTCTTCATTCTCTTCCAGCAAAAATATATGAATTACCGTACTTTATTTTGAGCTATTACAAGTGCCTCTCTCTAGTAAAAGAGATCAAACCGAATAGGCATTCTTGTGCCCTAAAAGAGCTTGCCTAACTCTTGAATAATCAGCCTATACCTTTCCTTTCTACGTTTTTTCCTTTATATCATTTTTTTTTATATATCCCTTTTACAACAGTGGTTCAGTAATCATCACCTCTGAAACAGTTTACTACTGTCTCTACAAATGATTAGGGTTATATTTTATGATTCAGCAACAAAAGCTCTTGGTGACTTTTTATTGTGGTGGCATAGCTCTGAATATCCCTGTCTACTGATGTAAATATCGGTTTCAAACATCAGAAGAAACAGAGGTAAAATAGATAAAGAAAGTAACAATCGGTTATAGAACATTCCAATTCATATGTAAAAAGAAATTTGCAGAATATATTTAAACTCTATTCATACATTATTCCGGAATATATTATTAGAAAAAGGATTAAAAAAGCGGCTCCAGCAGAAAGCATTCCTGAAATTTCATTTGGATACATTAATAAAATATAACTTTTAGTGCAGTAAGTCATAATTTAATTTAAAAAAAATAGTATTCATTTAAGGGGAAATGAAGACTTATGGATAATTTAGGTATGGTTAATTAGTACATCCCAATGCTGTCAAATAATGTGAAATCAAAACAATAAATCTTTATTTAATCAATTGGAGACAACGTCGATTAAAAACTTTTAAAAACAAGGGAATAGGAAATAATTCCTTAAAAACAATTGACTCCGTTTATGTTGCACCCTAGACCAGTTACTAAGAGATAAATTCAGTGTTATAATCTCTTCTATTTTGTCTTGAGGGGTGCTTTTTACTTATGTTAAGCTTGGCTTCCTTGGTATATATATATATATATATCTCTGAGAGATTTTACTTGGTATTTATATCCAAAGTAGTAAGTCCTACAGATTACCAGTCCATATATCAATATGGTGTCTTATCATGCCCTTCTAAATGTTGCTACAATATTTGTGTCTGATCTCATTCACAGATCTATATACAAAGTAGATATCACCTCTTAATATAGATGTGAGGTAAACTGGTCGTTATGCCAAGTGTACATATATATATCTCCTTGCAATAGCATTTGGATCTCTTTATATTAGTCACTAGGCTTAAATGTACCACTTATTGATATATACTAGTTTATCACCGTAATTAGGGTATAAATCCCAGTGAGTTGAAGATTCAAATGTAGCATACGTGTTCAAATATTGATAGCATTATACTAAGGAGATCAATGCTTATATATCTCACCAAGTATAGATCCTTAATATTAGTTCACCATTAGTTCACCCTTTATATATATGATGGCATTTATTTTTATATCCACATTGCTTACTGCATTGATCTAATTTGCAGCGTTCTGTGGTTTAAAACAGTATATACTGCTTGTTAGGGCTCAGTGCGGATCTGATTTGCAGCGTCCTGTGGTTTAAAACAGTCTATGCTGCCTGTTAGGGCTCAGCATCAGCTTCTCCCATGTGCTGTACTTAAAGCGCCAAATGTACAGCTAATAAGGACTTAGAGATCTAATTACAGCGTCCTGTGGTGTAAATCGATTTGTGCTGCTTGTTTGAACTTAGCACCGGAATCTTCCGTGTGCTAGGGCTATAATACCAATTGTATGACTGGTAAGGACTTAAAGATCATGGAGCTGCATCCAGCTACATGGGAAGCACTTGCTTGTTTACAAAATTAGCGTCTGACGTCAGACGCTACCCTGACGCACGTTTCGTCACGTGGGAGTGTCTGATAGCTATTTTCCGATTTCCCACTTTACCAGACTCTAAAAAATGCTATTTTTATAAATGTGAGGTTACATTAGCTAACAATTGCAAAAACTGTAAAATGCTTTCTCTAACTAAAATGCTTTCTTCAAAAATAATGGCCACAAGATCTATTATAACAAACGTCCTTATATGATAAAATCCATAAAAGTCATAATTTGTAGTGCTGTAAAAAAAAAAATTCTAATAATAAAAAAATAAAAAAACAATACAAAAAGGTCAATATTTGAACTTGCAGGTATCACTTTACAAAAAGTATGATAGAAAGGCAAATATACTATTCCGTGGAGGTAGAAATTAAAGGGGTTTAAGAATATCTGAGATATGCATAATGATATCGTGATGACTTAGGGCCTCATTCAATTGCAATTTGGCCAATTGAATAGGGCTCTATATAAGCACATAGCATTTTTTTACAGAAGTTTTTAGTTAGTAAACTTCTATACAAAAGCAAGGTCTTCGCTAACTAAAAACCTCTCTAAAAATAATATGCTATGTGCTTATATAGAGCCCTTTTCAATTGGATAAATCACAATTCAATGAGGTCCCTAGACACATATTTTAGGTAGATAGAATGTTACGTCTAGATGGGTCTGTTTGTTCTTATTCGCCTTAAACATAGACGTATATATACATATCTATAAACAGAAAGCAAGCTGGCAACTATATACATCTATGGTAGAACAATATGTCCAAAGCTTCTAGACCAGAATTCTAAGAGACTATTATTGAGATGCAGACATTAGGGAATTGGAGTGGGAGGAGCCATCATAATTCAAGTTAGCTACACCCAGAAGAAAAAGTTAAAATTTTTGGGCCCAGCTCCAGTACAATATGAACAAACAGGCCAGGCTATTACCACTCTTGGAAGATCCTTCTTCCAATCCCATTGAATTAGCACTCATTAGGGAGTGAAATTTAGTCTGTCTGTATATGAAAAGACATGAAGGTTTCAATATGTTCAGATTAAGATTCTTCTATATAGAGAACAGTACTTCAGTTGTTTGTTTTGCTAAAAATATTGTAAACAATTATCTCAGCACTGTTTGTAACATAATGTGTCATCTGCTAATTTATTGATTGAAGACCACTTAATTCAGTACAATTTGGACCATATCACTGTGAAGATCTCCTAAAAGCATGTTGAAATACTTTTTGAATTTGAATACATGCATTTTCACTGAGAAATCAAATGCAATAACATTTGTTTACATGTGTAACACAGTGCTCACAGCCTGCCCTATGTCTGCTTCATTACTGCAACCAATCAGGTTGCAGGGGCGTGTGTCCCATTCAAGTCAATGGTAAGGTTTTTGTTATATTTCCAGTTTGAAAGGAACAGACATTGTAATGGGTTTGTTCCTTCAGACCAGCAGAACATTCAGGTTAAGAGCACTTAAAGTCTCGCACCCTTTCAAACAATGAAGTGCACTTACAGTGAGTTCAGTGGTCCTTTAATATATTATTAACCAGATTTTAATTTGCAGCCTCCAGTTATCAAGAAACCACCATCAGTTGTGTGCTACATCTGTGGACGTGAATTTGGCACTAAATCTATCAGTATCCATGAGCCTCAATGTTTAAAAAAATGGCATCTGGAGAATGATCAGTTACCTAAGAATTTACAAAGACCTGAGCCTAAAAAGCCAGAAGTTCGAACAATTGGAGGTAAGGCTAATATAAAGAGAATTGCAATATCCTGTATAATAAAATAAAAATTCTATACTGTTTCTCAATAAGGGATTGAATTCAGGAGAGGGAGATGCAGTAGCATCAATCAGTGAGAATTCACCTTTAATTCTACTTGTGTAGTAGTATGGGGCACTGGAGCAAGTGGTAGGTTCTTGTGTATAGGTTTCTCAAAGCTTTCAAAAGAAGAAACTGAATTTTTATATATACCAATTCTATTCGGTGTCACGCTTCTGTGTGTGATTGTTGTTATTTGTTGTTCAGTCCATCAGTCGTGCCCAACACTCAGTACCGTTATGGATGCAGCATGCCAGGGACATCTGTCTGTTTTTCAGGTTGTGTTTATCCATATGGTTTTCTTGGCAAAGATACTGGAGTGGGTTGCCAGTTCTTTCTCCAGTGGATTGTGATGTGTCTGACCTCTCTGCCCATCTTGGGTGACCCTACATGGTATAAATCACAGTTTCATTGAAGCCACACAGTTTCATACACAAGCCCCTTCACCACGGCAAGGTAGCAATCCAGAAAGAGGCTGTATGTGATAGTTTTGTTAAATTTGTCCAGATTACTAAATTTTTCAAAAGTTGAGAACCAGAGTGATGAGTAACTTTTGCAGTCTCAGAGAATCCTATGTGATGTCTGATAATGTTAATAACGTATGTCCAGTAACATGTAACAATTTGCATCAAAACTTGCTTATTGATGGTACAGAAAAAATGGACTTTTAAACAACTAAACTAGACAATTTGTACAATATACAAATGCAGCAAGACACCAGTTATTCAGTGGCTTCCACCCACCAGTCCTTTTAATCCCCCATGCTAGGCTCTCATGTCCTCATAAACACAACTCTACTTACAAAATCTATAAACCTAAAGTTCAGAATAGCTGCATAGAGCAACTAGATAAGCAGCAAACTGAATCTAAGTCAGCAAGAATCAATTGTAAATATTCATCATCTAACATAGTCTAAAACAGATACATCTGGTCCTATCAGTGGGGCATACCTCCCTGGTACTATAATATTTTTGAATGGCCCCAATTAACTAAAAAACAGTGATAACATTATTAATTATGTTTATTATTATTTGAAATGTGCCAACATATCACATATCACTGTACAGGAGATAAGAAAAGAGAAAAATATACTGTTTTGTAGACAGTGCTTTTTCCATAGCACCCTACAAGATTGGGAACTCGCTACTTACAATCTAAAGCAGTGGTTCTCAGCCTGTGGGTCGCGAATGATGATTTGCCGGGGGTCAACTAGAGCCATGTGTTTTTCTGTCTATTCTGGTCTGTACTTTTGCTGTTGGGGGTCTCCACGGCTTTGGAGGTTTTGACGGGGAGTCGCGGCACTGGAAGTGTTGAGAGCCTCTGATCTAAAGGGAATGAGAGAAGCAGAAACTTGGACAAGAATAACAGATAAGAAATAGCAAGGGCCAGGAAGCAAATGAAAGTTTACTTAGGTATGCAAAGTAAGATTTTTTTTTCATTTAGTAGGAGAGGGAAGGGATCTGAGTGAAAGTAATTTGAGGTGAATGTCTCTAGTATGTAAAATGCTATATGCCTCTAGTGATCAGGTAATATAACCTGCAATAGAAATGTCAGGTGAGGAGCCTGGGTTAGAAAATATATCTTCAGAAGCCAGCAGAAGAAGGAGAGAGAAAGAGTAGAGATGGGAATGAGACTTGCAGAAGTGTTTCTGCTTATGAGCTGTAGATTAAGGAGGAGATAGTGACTGCAGTGACTCATGAGAGCATTAAAGGGAAGAGGAGAGCATGGAAGGTGAGATGGTCATGTTGAAGACATGGTGTTGAAAAGTTGAGAAGAAGAGCTTGAGGAAAAGACAGGAGGTAATGAGGATGGAGAAAGCAAGAGGAAACATTGTGTAAATGATTCATTAGTAAGCAGGTGTGTGTGTGACTCTATAAGTTAAGAGTAACCAGGGATGGGAGGGGATTGGCTTCAGTTGCAGACAGGAGCAGGGCCAGAGAATGGCTTTAGATATGGGGGAGAGTCGGATTGGCTTCAGTTGCAGACAGGAGCAGGGCCAGAGAATGGCTTTAGATATGGGGGAGAGTCAGATTGGCTTCAGTTGCAGACAGGAGCAGGGCCAAAGAATAGATTTAGATATGGGGGAGAGTCAGATTGGCTTCAGTTGCAGACAGGAGCAGGGCCAAAGAATAGATTTAGATATGGGGGAGAGTCAGATTGGCTTCAGTTGCAGACAGGAGCAGGGTCAGAGAATGGCTTTAGATATGGGGGAGAGTCAGATTGGCTTCAGTTGCAGACAGGAGCAGGGCCAGAGAATGCCTTTAGATATGGGGGAGAGTCAGATTGGCTTCAGTTGCAGACAGGAGCAGGGCCAGAGAATGCCTTTAGATATGGGGGAGAGTCAGATTGGCTTCAGTTGCAGACAGGAGCAGGGCCAGAGAATGCCTTTAGATATGTGGGAGAGTCAGATTGGCTTCAGTTGCAGACAGGAGCAGGGCCAGAGAATGGCCTTAGATATGGGGGAGAGTCAGATTGGCTTCAGTTGCAGACAGGAGCAGGGCCAGAGAATGGCTTTAGACATGGAGGAGAGTCAGATTGGCTTCAGTTACAGACATTGCACTGTATAACATGTTCAGTGACCATATATTAATTCATAATGAAAATATTACTTTTTATAATAATAACATTTAAAAGCATATGAAAGATGGCAATGCCTGTTTATGTGTGAGGTGCTGGTGGAACTGCCTCTGTTTTACTAGTAAGTCAGCACTTAATTATTCAACAGTGACAATGCAATACCAAATTGATTACAGTAAAGGCAACTTTTAAATGCCCTGATTTGTTTTGCCTCTTTAGTGTCCCTTGAATTGCACATGGATGGTGTGTTCAAGATAATGTAGTCCCACATCTTTGTCACACTTCAAGGATAAATACATTTGATGGGTTCTCTTTTGTACAATGTTACAGAGCATATAAATACTGCAATGAAGGCATCGCACTGCATAATTATGCAGCGTTTCTATGTACTGTGTAATGCTAGTGAAATTCTATAAACCCTGCGGCGCTCATTGCCAAAGTGCTAGGGTTTAACGGCTCGCCTGCAATGAGCGCGTGCGGCGCTCATTGCAAAAGTAATACGGTTTAACGGCTTGGCGCTCATCGCTAAGCCCGCTAAAGTACTACGGTTTAATGGTGAATATGATAAAACGGTAAAATGACGGTCAATAAAAGTTAAATGTTGTGAAATTTGTTTGCAACACAAAATGACTCAGCTACATTTGTCCCTTTTTTTTTCTTCACTTTTATTTTTTTTTACTTTCAACTTATATTTCATCAAATGCGTTGTTTTAGGCGGGAAATCCGATGCAGCGCGAGACAAAGGCGTTAAATCTGTGTTAATGCGTAAATCTGTAATTGTGTTTCGTAAAATGTACTCGCTACTGTCTTTTTTTACTCATTGTGCGGTTATTGCGCATCCTTTGTCTCGTTGTTTTTCGAACACATACGTCTGTGGCTGTGTTTTACGCAGTTCGTAGTAGTATAGCCTCGTTTTAATTTTTTTCGACGGCCATTTTTTATCGCTTAGCCGATTTTCTATCTTTATAACTCGTCTAAATCAATGTAAATTGCAGTTTCAACTCACTCCCAGACGTCCTGCCTGGTTCCCCATGCTGTAAGTGACCTTTTTTTTTATTTTTTAGTGTGTATTTAGTGTTTTTTTAATTGTTTTGGTTCCGCCGCTTATCTCGTAATTTTTTTCATCTGCGGCGCTCATTGCCAAAGTGCTACGTTTTAACGTAACGGCTCGCCTCGCTACGCGAGGCTCGCTTGCAATGAGCGCTTGCGGCGCTCATTGCCAAAGTGCTAGGGTTTGACAGCTCGCCTCGCTACGCGAGAATCACCTGCTGCGCTCATCGCTAAGTCGTACGCACCACGCAACACAGCATGACGACGAATCGTAGTTGGACAATTATAATATGTTATATAGTACTGAGTAAGGCACACTTTTCAAACTTTAGTCACTCTATCAGTATGATCAAAGCTCCAGTTTACTGCATACTGCAAGAATTCATAGGTTTTTGTGGAAATTGTCTTTTCCAAACCAGAATGACATTATATAGTTTCCATTCATGCCACACACACATAAATGACTTTATAAATACACAGGCTAAAACAGTCTTTCTGTGAGGCTCTCTGCGCCCTCTGCTGTCCAACTAGGATATTACTACTGTGTGAGTGACCAGAATTTTGAACAATATAGCGAGAGAAAATACTTCTGCTGGCTTATTGAAAAGATGATTTTGGTGAAGTAAATGAACATGTTAGTGTTCAGAGGGGAAACTGAGTGACCTGGATCACATTCTGACTGTATTATGATAATAATTTTCCTGTATTTAAGCACATTTAATATGTTATTAATACACATATTTGCTATTTTAATGTCTAGGCACGTCAATGTAACACATTAAAATGGCCAATATTGTAAACTATTACGTAATACTATTATGAGAATGCAAGAACTATAATACTACTAATATAACAGAAAATTAATTATTGATGATACCATGTCTTAGTTTCTACAACATCCTAATAGAGAGTGGAAAACAAACAAAAAGCAGTAATATTGGAGTGGGTAATACTTATGGCAAGTGGAGTTTTTATAAAATAGGTTTATTTTTTTTTATTTAGATATTGTTTAGCTAGAAAATCAGTATTTCAGAACATAAACTCAATGTAAGCTTTAAAACTGGACATTTTAGCTTAGGGCATCTCTCTACTCCATATTAAGTATCCAGAAAGTGTAAGAAGATCTGCCCAAAGGGTTGTCCTTATGTTTTTCTTACCAGTGTAGGCTTGTGTAAGTAAGATCTGCAGGGGAAGTATTTTATCAGGAAAACAGATGAAGACTCTTTCCAGGATAGCCACCTGGACAGATCCTATCTTCCCCTGGACACATGATAGGGGGTGGAGAGCAGCATTTCTGCTTAAGTCTAAGACACTAAACTTCAGGTGGATACAAAGCATGATTGTCAAGTGCCCGAGGTTACAACCATATATATTAGCCCTAAATATTAGAGATAGCTCTAAGGGACATATTAAAGGACAACTGAAGCTCCACATTTATAGTGCACTCTTTTGAAACTTGATTTGATACCACTTATAATAAACCTCCATGTCATTCATATTCCTTATTATCATCACCATATGGGGCTAGTCTTAACTCAATTTAGGGAGTATTCTTATGAAAAACTACAAAAAGGCAAACAGAAAAAATGTATCTCTGAATTCAAATGGTCACAACACCACATAAAATACTTGGACATCTATATATCCAAACAAACCAATCTAATCTATAGTGCACATTACCCAAATACCTTTAAACAATGATTTAAAGACCTAAATGACTGGTCGTCCCACAATATCCTGGTTAGGCAAACTACATGCGGTAAAGGTGAACAGACTCCCCAAACTGATGTATCTCTTCAGAACAATTCAAAAAGCAATCAAAGCAAATATATACTGAAACTACAAGGAGCAATCCTCCTCTTTATTGGGAACTACAAAAAAACAAGTGTAAATAGAGCATTTATTATCGCCTCAAAATTAGAGGCAGTCTAGTAACACCGGACCTGCTAACATACTACAAAGCAACTAGACTGGCACAACTGTCTACATGGTGCGCCAAAGAAACACCTCCTAGATGGGTAGAATTAATATGTAAATGATTTCTCAAAGTAGTTTACACTCCCTTATTTTGTGGAAACAAATCAATTAAAAGAATGTAGTTATTAGAGAGGGGATCTTGGCTCACTCCACTATGGCTACCCCATAAGGAACCCACGAGTGATAAAAACTCTCAGTTATCATGGTGGATCAGACAAAATATAACCATAGAAGCAGATATCCCCAAACTGGTCACCTACAGAGTTTATGGATAAATGCCACTTACCACCAAGAAAATGGCCTAACTTAGCCTCAATAAATATAAATATGGCTTATGTTCTAAGGGACAACAAACCAGCCAGGAAAACACATTTTGAGAAATGCTGCATCTACAGTCCAATGGAAAAAAAATATCTCCATTCAATACAATTACCTAAACGACTAGGTTACAACAGTGAAATTACCCTACCAAATATCCTGGGGGGGAAAAATGAATATAACCCTTACGTACAATTTTAAAAAATGCAGCAAGCATCTTAATATAGTTCTAAGAGACAATGCCTTTAAAACTTTTTTAAGACTAGCAACTTGCCCGTTAAAATTGAAGGCAATAAAATGTGAATTCTGGCAATGCTGTTTTCCACACAATGGGAGCCCCTCCCCCTCTACTTTACTGGCCGCGCGATGAGCGCCTTCAGCACTCATTGCAAGTCTTTCCCTCTGTCTACTTCCTCCCTTGTGTCTCATTTCCCCCCGCCCCTCTCCCTCCCTTGTGTCTCCTTCCAGCCCCTGTGTTTTTACCCCATCTCCCCCCTGTGTCTTTCCCCCCTTCCCCCCATGTTTCTTTCCCCACCTCACCCTCCCCTGTGTCTCTTGCCCCCCTTTTCCTCCCCTGTGTCTCTTTCCCCCCTTTCCCTCCCCTGTGTCTTTTTCCCCCCATATCTCTTTCCCCTATGTCTCCCCCCTCACTCCTTTGTGTCTCTCTCCCCCTTCTCTCACTCCCCTGTGTCTCTCCCCCCTCCTCTCACTCCCCTGTGTCTCTCCCCACCTCCTCTCACTCCTTTGTGTCTCTCCTCCCCCCTCCTCTCACTCCCCTGTGTCTCTCCCCCTCCTCTGTGTCTTTCCCCCTCTCATTCCCCTGTGTCTCTCCCACCCCTATGTGTCTCCCCCCTCCCCTGTGTCTCTTCCCCCTCCTCTCCCTGCCCTTTGTCTCTCCCACCTCCTCTCCCTGCCCTGTGCCTCTCCCCACTCCTCTCCCTGCCCTGTGTCTCTCCCCCTCTCCTCTGTGTTTTCCCCCCTCCCTTGTGTGTCTACCCCCATCCTCACCCACCCCTGTATGTCTCCCCCCTCCCCTGTGTCTCTCCCCCCCTCCTCTCCCTGCCCTGTGTCTCTCCCCCTTCTCCTCTGTGTCTTCCCCCTCCTTCCCTGTGTGTCTCCCCTCCTCCTCCTCCTGTTTCTCCGGTGCATATAATAGTTGTCAAACTGCGATTCATCGTCACGCATGCGACAATCCCGCAGTTTGACAAGTGCACATTGCGTAACGGGCCGCGCATGCGCATTGCGCAGGGTAAGCTGCACATGCTCATTGCACACTGGGACGCGCATAGCGCGGCATAAGCATTGTGCACCGGCCCGCGCATGAGCATAGCATGGCGCAAGCGGCGCATGCGCATTGTTCAACGGGCGGTCTGCCGCCGCCCAGTGCACCTGCGCGGATCGGCCGGTGAGTATGCGCAGCTTACGGTGCACAATGTGCATGTGCGGCCCATTGCGCAATGCACACTTGTCAAACTGCGATTTGTCGCATGCGTGACGATGAATAGCAGTTTGACAACTATTATATGTGACTAGCGACTTGCCCGTCAAAAATGACGGCAATAAAAACTGAAGCCTGGCAATGCTGTTTGCCACACAATGTAAGCCTCTCCCCCTCTACTTTACTGGCCTTGTGATGAGCGCCTTTGGCGCTCATCACAGGCCTTGCAATGAGCCCCTTTGGAGCTCATTGCGAGTCTCTCCCTCTGTCTACTTCCTCCCTCGTGTCTTATTTCCCCCCTCCTCTCCCTCCCTTGTGTCTCCTTCCACCTCGTCTACCTCCTTTGTATCTCCTGCCCCCCTGTGTTTTTACCTCCCTCTCCCTCCCGTGTCTCTAAACCCCTCCCCTGTGTCTCTTTCCCCCTTCACCCTCCTATGCATCTCTCCCCCCCCCCTGTGTCTCCCCCAACCCTCCCCTGTGTCTCCCCCAACCCTCCCTGTGTCTGTTCCCCCCTGGCCTGTGTCTCTTTCCCCCTCAGCCCTGTGTCTGTTACAGCCTTCCTCGTGTCTCCATTTCCCTCCCTTGTGTATCTTCCCCCCTGCACTCTCTCCCCTGTGTCTCTTCCCCCTCCTCTCACTCCCCTGTGTCTCTTCCCCCTCCTCTTTCTGTGCCTCTTCCTCCCTGTCTCTTCCCCCTCACCCTCTGTGTCTCTCCCCACTCTGTGTCTTCCACCCTCTCCCTCTGTGCCTCTTCCCCCGCCTCTCTCTGTGTGTCTCGCCACTGTGTCTCTTCACCCCTTCCTCTGTTCCCCCCCCCTCTGTGCCTCTTTCCCCCTCTCTCTGTACCTCTTCCCCCCCTTCCCTCTGTGTCTCTTCCTCCCTCACCCTCTGTATCTCTCCCCCCTGTGTCTCTTCCCCCCTCTCCCTCTTTGCCTCTTCCCCCCTCTCCCTCTGTGCCTGTTCCCCGCTGGCCTGTGTCTCTTTCCCCCTTCCCCCTGTGTCTGTTCCCCTCTCCCCCCCCCATTTCCCTCCCATGTGTATCTTCCCCATGTTCTCCCTCCCGTGTGTCTTTTCCCCCTCCTCTACCTCCCCTGTGTCTCTTTCCCACCTATCCCTCTGTGTCTCTCCCCCCTCCCTCTGTGTCTCTTCCCCACTCTCCCTCTGTGCCTCTTCCCCACTCTCCCTCTGTGCCGTGCCTCTCCCACCCCTCTTCCCCACTCTCCCTCTTCCCCACTCTCCCTCTGTGACTCTCCCCCCCCTCTTCCCCACTCTCCCTCTGTGACTCTCCCCCCCCTCTTTCCCACTCTCCCTCTGTGACTCTCCCCCCCCCCTCTTCCCCACTCTCCCTCCCCTCTTCCCCACTCTCCCTCTGTGCCTCTACCCCCCCCCCCCTCTTCCCCACTCTTTTACCTGCTCTCGGGCCGCGCAAGCTCTGCACTTTATAATTGTCTAACTGCGATTCGTCTGAAGCGTGACGACGAATCGCAGTTAGACAATTATAATATGTGATGGTAACTCACTCCAGCAAGACTACAAATCTCAAATCCATGCCTGGATCGTAAATGTATTTAGAGGCTACAATGAAACAGGTACACTGACACATGCCTTATGGGAATGCCCTACAACCGCTCATATATGGGAAGAAACAGGGCCCGATTCAGTTGCCCAATTCGTAAATTTATACACACTTAAAATCACTCTTAATATTGCTACATAATCTGCAAATATTACTTACTGGCACTAATTAATTCTTAAGTCAATAGAATGCATATAAACATTTCTTTAAAAAAAACACCCAAAGCCAAATCTATGAGTTCATGCATTTGCAAGAAGCTAATTGAATAAGGCTAAAAGTCTACCTTAGAAAACTGTGGGGATTTGATATTCCCCAAAAAACAGATGAAACAGTACTAGGATTTTCCATTCCAAAACTCCCAAAGAAATTACAATTCCTAACAAATCAGATTTTCTTCTTCTTGCCTCCAGAAGTGTCAAAGCAAAAAATTGGAAAACAAACATTCACACATTTGAAGTTACAATTAAAATACAATACATATACACGATGAGTGTTATTTCAGTGGAACTAGATGTCTAGGATATATAGATTCTAAAATTAGTCTGGAACTAAAAAAAGAGAAAGATAAAACTCAACGCCCAATCTGCATTATGGAGAGCATCCACAAAAGCTCAGACCCCGCCCTCCCTCTTTCTTACGCCCCCTTGTTTTCTCATATATTAATATTGTTTTGTTTTTTATGTAATATTAAGCATTTGTGGTTAATCAAAATCAATAGGAAAAAGAAGAAAAGGAAAGAAAAAAGGAAAGGAAATAAAAGTTTTAAGATACATGGAGAAGTTTACTACACCGATATACTGTAAAAAACGTGCAATGTATAATTAGATTTTGTGTACTTTGTATTTCAATAAAAATGATTTATATAAAAAAACATACCATATATCAGCCAGATCATATATCTTAATTCTAGAAGGGGTAAGCTCTGATGATCTTTGTGAGAATTTTAAAGGTTCAGAAGGATCGTACTGCAGTAGTATTCTCAGGCATGGGCAGATCTACCAGCTGGTGAAGTGCACCTAGGCTCTCCCAGTGCTGTGTATTTTTTTAAAATGTATTTTTTTTTCTGTAGTGTAGGGCCCCCACCCTGGCCCAAAGAGCCACGCCCCTCAGCCCGATGGGGCCCCCTGGGCCTCCTTGGCTGCCAACACTTCCCTGTCTGAAATTTGTGTGTGCCAGTTTAAATGAGAGCATTTCTACTGAAGCTCCAAGAGGTGGCAGTGTGGAGCAGTTCAGCACACTGGTGATATGTATCAGGGAAGAAAGTAAGAGAGCAAGGGCTGCAAAGTGGCAGGAAAGTACAGTGGGGGGAAGAAAGGAGATAGGGATGGGTGCTATTTGAGGCTGACAAGGACTGGGTGGGTATGGATGCTAAGAGGGGTAGACGCTGTGTAGGGGCGATATTTATATTTGTGAATATATTGAAAAAGGGTCTTGGGATGGAGCAGCAATGGTTACGGGTCTTGGGAAGGTTTGCTGTTATGGGAAGGGGTCTTTAGGAGGGGAGTGGTTATTTTTATAACCCCAAGAGGGGGTGCTTTTTTTGCACAGGGCCCTCATTCTCTAGCTTCACCACTGGCCTCAGGGGTGGTTGAACAGGAAAAATGTGAGCTAAGTGTCTAATCTCACACAGTTTGGATTAGGAAAAAAGGGACAGATTATGAGTCAAGAATATAAACAGGCTTACTAAGTAGTTAATATCTCTGCTAACATTAAAAACTTGGTTTAATAACTATTCAGGATGTTACTCTTAAAAATATTTAAAGGCATATTTAAGTTTCATGGATTATGAATAGATTTAAACAGTAGCGTATGAAAAAAAAATGTGCATAAAAAAATCCCAAAATAAACATTAATAAACTTACCCAAGAGTTAGCAACATTTTTTCTGTTTACTGGTAGTTAATTTTGAGAGGGAATGCCCCTGAAAATCCATGCAAAAATAGCATAAAATTCATAATTTGTTTTGGCCAATCAGAGACATTGTATGGGGATCATGTATCTGCAGCAAAGCATCGTGAGATTTGAAGTCCAGCACATATCCATGTAAGAAGGTGCTATATATATATAATAGTCTATCTGTCTCTCTCTGCAACACATTTCACCTCTCACAGTTGCCTGCAGCACATTCCATCTCATGCAACTGCAGCTCATTTCAGCTCTCTCATTCAATCTGCAGCATATTCTCATAATCTCTGCAGTTGATTACACCTGAGTCCCTGCTGCACATTCCACCCAGTCTCTGCAGCACATTCCAGTCTGTTAATAACCTATCTTGTTAGAATCTTGTCAGAGCAAGTCTAACAACATGGCACTGTTTACCTAGAGAGCGTTTTGCAGTCACCATTTAGGTCTACTCTGCTCTGGGATAACTATTAGAAAGTTTAACCCTCCCTCCCTGACCGTCACCCACCCCTATTCACCCTATTCAAATTCAATTTATAGAGGAATGGAAATCACTTGCACCAATTGGCATCATATCATAATATGTCACCACACCACCCACCATACCCTTCTTGATTACCGTGCAGCACTCTCTTTGGCATACATCATTCACGAATAAAGATGATAAACTGCATACCAACACCACTGTTTCAAAAGCCCTCCCTATCAGATTTCTGCTTTGTCTTACTAAATGGAGACATCTTCTCAATTGCTTACATCCTCCATCCAGGTAAACTCAATGCCTGTCATACAGCGGCAGAATTGTCATTTCTTTGATTATCTATCACTCTCAACTTCTCTCTATTCCTGGTCTTTCCAAATCTGCATCTGTTATTCTTGCAGTGGCTTATGCCATTCCCACCTCATTGAGACTGTAAATGTGTGAGTTTTCAATCTTATAAGGTGCTTTGGAAAAAAGCAGCATATACGTAAGATTTTAAACTAAAAGACAGGGCCTCTCACTTTTTGCCTTGTTTAATATTATATTTTTCATTGTACTTAACCCCTGTACAAATAAAACATAACAATAATTATAAATAAACTAGCGACTTGCCCGTCAAAAATGACGGCAATAAAAAGTGAAGCCTGTCAATGTGGTTTGCCACACAATGGGAGCCTCTCCCCCCTCTACTTTACTGGCCTCGCTATGAGCACCTTCGTCGCTCATCAGCGGGCCTCGCACATCACGGGCCTCGCAATGAGCGCCAAAGGTTACTTCCTCCCTTATGTCTCATTTCCCCCCTCCTCTCCCTCCCTTGTATCTCCTTTCCCCCTCCTCTCATTCCCTTGTGTCTCCTTCCCCCTGTGTTTTTACCCCCTCTCGTGTCTCTAACCCCCTCCTTTGTGTCTCTTTCCCTCCTGTGTCTCTTCCCCCCTCTCCCTCCCCTGTGTCTCTTTCCCCCTCCCGTGTCTCTTTCCCACCCCTCCCCCTGTCTCTTTCCCCCCTCTCCATCCTGTCTCTTCCCCTCCATTTCCCCCCGAGTCTTTCCCCCCTCCCTGTGTATCTTCCCCTCTCCACTCCCTCCCATGTGTCTCTTCCCCCTCCTCACACTCCGTCTCTTCCCCATCCTCTCACCCCCTGTGTCTCTTCCCTTCCGCCTCTGTGTCTCTTTCCCTCCTGTGTCTCTTCACCACCTCTCCCTCCCCTGTATCTCTTTCCCCCTCCCCTGTGTCTCTTTCCCCCTCCCCTGTGTCTCTTTCCACCTCCCCTGTGTCTCTTTCCCCCCTCCCCTGTGTCTCTTCCCCGTGTCTTTTACCCCCATTTCCCTCCCCTGTGTCTTTCCCCCCTCCCCATGTATCTTCCCCCTTCTCTCCCTCCCCTGGGTCTCTTCCCCCTCCTCACACTCCCCTGCCTCTCCCCCCTCCTCTCACTTCCCTGTGTCTCTTCTCTACTCCTCTGTGTCTCTTTCCCTCCTGTGTCTCTTCAAAACCTCTCCCTCCCCTGTATCTCTTTCCCCCTCCCCTGTGTCTCTTTCCACCTCCCCTGTGTCTCTTCCCCTCCCTTGTGTCTCTTGCCCCCCCTCTTCCTCCCCTGTGTCTCTTCCCCCGTGTCTTTTACCCCACCTCCCTCGTGTCTCTCCCCCCCCCATTTCCCTCCCCTGTGTCTCTCCCCCCTCCTCTCCCTCTCCTGTGTCTCTTCCTGCTCCTCTCACTCCCCTGGGTCTCCCCCCCCCCCTCCTCCCATATGTCTCTCCCCTCCTTACCTGTGTGTCTCTTCTCTCCCATGTGTGTCTCTTCCTCCCTTCTCTGTGGCTAACGGCGCACAGTGCGCATGCGCTCTGTTAGCCGTGCAATGTGCATGTGCGGCTAGCGTCAAGCAGTGCGCATGCGTGCCTAACAGAACGCAATGCGCATGTGCGGCTACCTCCGCACAGTGCGCATACGTGTATTACGGAACGCAATGCACCTTTGCGCATGCGTGGCTAATGGGGGGCAGTGCACATGTGCGTATTATGGAGCGCAATGCTCATGTGCGGCTAACGCAAAGCAATGCGCATGCACACGCCCCAACGCAGTGCGCATGCGCGGCTGACGCAGGGCTTTGTGATTGTCAAACTGCGATTTGTTGCAAATGACACCTAGTGTGTGTGAATTTGTTAGGGATTTTTATGCAGCATGCTCCTTCAGATTACATGTTTCTTCAATGTCACCATCATTCAGTATCTTCTTAAT
This sequence comes from Discoglossus pictus, assembly GCA_027410445.1. NCBI lineage: Eukaryota > Metazoa > Chordata > Amphibia > Anura > Alytidae > Discoglossus > Discoglossus pictus. The sequence goes on along the minus strand of CM050163.1, from coordinate 458,275,232 downwards.
CTGTGGACCAGCAAAAATACCTTCTTTAAGTTTAACATAATTTAGATTGGGACATTTTGTGCCCTTGGCCAGAAGATTCCATTCATGAAGTCTTGAATCTAAAAGCTCAGTTTGTTGTTTGGATGGGCCCAGAAGTAATACAATATCATTAAGTTAATTTTGTTGCATCATGTGAGGCTCACTTACATTTTCAGGACTGTTTGTAGAGTCGGGAAAATTTACTGCGCTGTGTGCGACTCAATATCAGTCTCTAATGAAGATGGTTCTATGTCTTCCCAGTTTTCTGGAGGCAAAGGTATATGTAGGCCCTTTCCATGGGGAACTGGCCTTATAGCCAAAAGTACATTTGAGTTCTCAAAACACTATTGTGCTTTTTCTTTTCTGAAAAGATTGCTATTGTTGCATCTAAATGATTGGTTGGCTCATGCCAAACCATGGAAACTGCAAATGATATGCAATTTATCTTACCTTTCAATAATTCAGTCAGGTTAACATAGCTTTTAACGCAGTCCACACGAGGAGCCTGCTTTTTTTCAGCCACAATAGAAGTAGTAGTTTTCCTTCACAGTCTTTCTTAGAGAACGACTCTGAGATATTATAAATACTGTACACACACTTAGCAAAACTTATCTGGTAAATAACTGTATTTTTCCATCTATAAGATGCCCCCATGCATAAGACAATCTCTATTTTTGCAAACCCAAAATTAAGTCCCTGTGTATTTAGTACAGTAACATGAAATAGAGCACTCAGTGGGAGAAGGTCCAAACTGTCTATCTGTCGATTTATTTCCATATTCTTTTTATTTCATATTGCATATTTGATGAGTTTTAACTTGTATTTGGAAGAATATGACCATTGTTTTTTATTTTCAGACATATTGAGTGTTAGTGCTCAAAATATTAATGTTAAGATTGACACAAGCCGATTCTATTCATCCAGCGCAATAACGCCACAACCCTACCCCCGCCTAGTAGTTAACAGGGTAGTGATTGGGGGAAGCTTGTTCGCAGAGACAAGGAATCAGAAGTTACGCTATATCAAGCACTACGGCAAGCATAGGGTCTCTCAACTGATTACCCCTGTGTAATAGACGACCCCTGTGTATGACGACCCCCAATTTTGGCGTTTACAATTTAGGGAGAAAGTATAGTCTTATTCAATGAAAAATACTATAATACATAAGTAATATACCGGCTAAGGCTGTCCTTTTTCCATTTTAGCACTAAAGTTAACTGTGAAACCAACAGCACATGTTTCCATAACAATACAAGCAACAAAATGAAGGTTAAGTGATGTGTTTCCGCCCACTTCCTGTCATTATGAAATAAGCTGTTTTGTCAACCACAACATTTAAAGTATCCCTACAGAAACAAACAATTTGTTATTATTATAATTAAAGACAGCTAATATGGTTCACGTTACAAAGAATGTGTTATCTAGTGTTATTTGTGCCATGACCTTTTCCTTATGATGACACTAAACTATACTTTTCATTCTAATATATGTAAATACTATTTTTTTAAAGGCTGTACAAGAAAAATGGATGCTAATAATTATTCAATTATTCTGCTCCAAATCCCTCTGTTCTAACAAAAAAAATTATGTGAAAAACGTCTTTTGGATACAATTTGTTCTGTTCACAGAACTTAAAAGAATCTTTCTAACAGACATTGTAATCAATGTAATGCTTGTTCGGGCAACAAAAGTCGTGGGATATGAATCACATTAAAACTGGGCTAAAGAGACACTTTAATGGTGCCAACAACAGAGACATAATATTTAAGAACTGCATGGATACATGTTGAAACGAGCCATGTCTGATTTTCTTAAATCAAAATGTGAAATCCATGCAAGCAGAGCAAGTAAACATTTAGGTTGCTGCTGTGCCAGTAACGAATAATTACAGATGCTGAAACATGGAAACTTACAAATACAACATAGTAGTAATAAAGGTGCACTCCAAGAAAGGGTAAAATTCAAATATGAGTTGTAAGAAACTTGGACACGCTTGAGTGCTATAAAGTAATGAATTGTTTTAATAAAGTAAAGATGTGATTATTTAATTCCCAGTTGGACTGTTATCAACACCAATATATGTTGAAATAAACCATAACACATCCTATCCTAGATATTGCCAAAAGAGGCACATTTTTGAACAGCTGTCTAGTTGCTATGATAACTGAGCAGATAGTTCACTACTTCCCAAACCCATACGTGTATAATAAAGAATGTCTACTTATATTCTTCCGTTCTTCTGGTAAGTAAAAGAAAAAAGAAAGTAAAAAATATTTACAGACTTTTTGTTCATATTATGGCTATATCCAATATGACAAACACTGTACACATACCATTATATCCAGATTAGTTTTAAATAAAATAAAAAACTGGAGAAAAAAGCACAAAGTATTCAAAATTGCTTACTAAAATATACAGCATAACATATGATTTACTATAACTTGTTTGTATTAAATCAAAATGTTATTAATTCAGAAATCTTGATATTATTTCAATGAGTATTAAGTATCATTGTTACAAAACAGGTGCAGACGGTCAGTTTATCAATCAGTTAATTAGAAACTCACCATAACATTAGTCAATATTATCTCAAAAATGAAATTAACATAAATATCAAATTGGAATGTTGTTTGAGGGGAAAGCACTATGGACACTGGATTCTAAGACAATGAAGTAGGGAGGCAAGGGGGAAGAGACACTGGGGAGGGAAGGGGGAAAGAGACACAGGAGGCGAGAGGAGGGAAAGAGACACAGAGGAGACGAGAGGAGGGAAAGAGACACAGAGGAAGGGAGAGAGAAAGAGACACAGGGGAGGGGGGAGACACAGGGGAGGGAGGGGGGAAGAGACACAGGTAAACATGAACAATTATACAGTCATTTTTGATGGGCAATTTACTAGTATATTATTTAATAATTTATTTAATAATAATAATTAAAGGAATATGGAACTCATATGTATTCTACTGTATATTTTAGATCGCACTTTACATAAAGTTGTTTTTGCCAGCACATGCATAGTAGCATCTTCTGTAGCATAGCTTTTGAAGTGTTTCATTCTCTCAGTTTGTTTAGAAAAAGTTTGACTGCTTTGGCAATGTATACTCAACACTTCAGTGTATATCCTAAATGGCTGTGTCAAACTGAGGGAAGATAGAGCTTAAGTTTTACTATGTTTTCCTGACAAATGTTGGTTTTGTAGCCCACAGACCATGTCTTGATATTTAAAAACATAAAATATTTGCTGTGAGAATGTCTTACAGAGGAAACCTGGCTGCCATTTTGTTTCTGAACCTCCATTTTGAGTGATTCATTTAAATGGGCATTTTTCCTCTATAACAGAACAAGAGAGCTAAAACATGAATGTGTACCATCCCATATCACATGTTGACAAGCAATGTTCATCCTCAGATGACCATTTTTTACACCTTTGGTTTCCCTGTTTTCATTAGGATTTCCCTATGGGTAAGGCATGTTTCAGGTGTAGATACTTCTGTGTCCAGAGTAAGAGTCTACTGCACCCCTCCCTCTCAAGTCCCAATAGATTAAAACATGGATGCAAAAAGTTCTGCCTTTTCTTTGCTCTACACCATGAGTTGTGAAAGGGGCAGATATTTGCATGGACATTTTCCTTTCATATTTGAAAAAAGCACTAAAATTGTGGGTACCATCTCAAGGGCAGGGGTGCAAAAACAAGAGGGCAGAAAGGGTAAAACTGTGAGCAATCCATCAACAAGTAATAATGCGGAGAACTAACAAAAAAGAAAAAAAGGGGATAGAAAACATTTTGAGGCACGGACACCAAGTATTTTACAAAATAAGGTATTAAACACAGGTATCATTGTAGATGAAAAGGGAGGCTCAGAGCAAATGCCCCATCCTGGTTATAGGGCATGCTATTAATCATTGTTTGTCCTTGGTTGATCATTTTTTTATAGCTAGGTTGATATTAAATGCACTTCATGTTTATGTGCTTCTCCTGCACATAAACAAAGACGTGATATCATAATTTACTGTAAATCTATTGCTGGGGCTGTTTGAGACAGGAAGTTGTTACCTACATATTGGCACCGCTGGCGCCACAGTTTGTGATACAGCATTTTTTGGGCTCAGACAGTATAGTGTTATACAGCTCGTTAGATTGGAATCTGAGCAGACTAAGCTAGATAACAGCATTTACAATTCTCGTTAATAGTTCCCCACTTAATGTAAGAGTTTTATTATGAGTTTTAGTAAAATTCAAGAGCCCCCCTCATTCTTATGATATCCTTATGGTATTCTTATGGTGCACTGCTCACAGTTTACTATAGTATCTGATTTACATGAGGTTTGTGGTATGGTGATCCAATCTGTTGGATTAATACTAACAAAAACTAGGAATCATATACCATCTGAGGTTGGAGAAGGGCAGAAAAGGTCAGTCAAGTGCTTCTGGTCGGATGCAAATTTTTCACATATAAACAGCAGCAATTTATACTAGTCTATAATGTTGGTGGGAGATTAAAATATCGCTTTCAAACTAGAAAAAACATCATGTTCTGTCTGGAAATAAACAACAACAAAAAAACAATATAGAGAAGTAATGTAATTTAATGTAATGTCTTTAAAATAATTATAAACATATTAGATCACATCTGATAATATTAACTTTTCGATAGAGAAGGTCATTGACTTCATGCCAGACCTTCATTTACTGACTAATTTATCTAGGGATTCCATTTGGTTTATAATTAGATTTATATTGTAATGTAATATATTTGTATCTGTTCTGCAATATCCTGTGATAGTTTAAACATACTGTATATATATATATATATATATATATTGTAACAATAACTATTGAACTTTTGCTATATCCTGAACAAAGTATAATGAACAAGATTGTATTTCTCCTTTTACCCTTGAGATAATAACCAGAACGTCTTGTTCAAGTGAAATTACCGGGTTAACACTAGTACTCATTGAGTAGGTATTTCCTGAAAATATTTTCCTATTTTGTTTGACCAGAATGAAAACTGATCTCTTTTCTTTTTCCTCTCTTTTTTCCAGCAAAAGGTACCTATGATCTTGATGCAGTAAATGAGGCTGCCTGGCACAGTGCCCAGAGCCAGTTGGTTCGGTGCAGTGTTTGTGGACGCACCTTCCTGCCAGACAGACTTCTGGTCCACCAGAGATCCTGTAAACCAAAGAAAACAGTGTAGCCAAAGTCACAGTTACTCTTAATGTAGTAAAAGATCCCCAAGGCCCTGTAAAATCCCTGCACAGTAAATGTGCCTTCAGGATAATTCATTAATGTTGCTATAGCACTCTGGAAATAATGCAAAGCTTTAGAGCAGTTATCAAGTCAGTTTTATATTGTATATTGTGTGTGTATTGCGATCACTATTGTTCTGATAATTCATTTAGTATTTGCTAGTTTATTTCCTTCAATTAAAAGTGTATAAAACTTGCATATTCATCTAGCATGCATTTAAAAAGCTGGTTTAAAATATTCCAAAAGTTGTTTTGCATAAAAAATGTGTGTGGTAAAGGTTAAATAATTGAACTTGCAAGATACTTCTGCAATCTACAACGACTTTAAGGCTTCTTTCAGACAGGCTTGTTAGGCTGTATCATGGTTATACACTACCCTAAGTATGAAGTTAAATGCTGCAAAGCTGGGTTTCTGGTATGAAATACACCATTGGAGCGCTTGTTTTCTTACATAAAATGTACCAGTTTCAACTATTTTAAATGGATAGTAGAAAAATATGCAAGTTGCATGTTCCTTAAACTGTAGTTTTGATAATAAAGCGAAACAGAATTCAAGAGAATGGGCTGTGAATGTCACATTTAGTTAACAGCTAGAGCTCAATTGACTATGCACATAGCACGTGACGGTATGATGGATGTATACTGGTGAAACACAGTCGATTTCTACAAATGCAAGGTTGTACTTTTTGAGCCAGTGGCTTAAATATTGTATTACTATTTATTTAACTCTTTGTCTACCATCTACCAAGAGTTTGCAGTTAATACATTAATGGACCATAAAGCTTTATAATATCTTAACAAGCATTGGAAACAGCATGCTTAAATGACTGTGTTTTGTAATGATAAACAAATGATTTAATCGACTTAAATGTAGCTTTTTGTAGATATCAAGGGCTCCCAATGAAGCTCTATGACTGTGACCACAACATATCCAATCCTGACTTTTGCCAGTGGTGGTCCTGAGAGTTGCAAAATTATATTTTAAACATTTTCTATGGTGTATAAAATAAAACTTTTGTTATATTTAAATCATGCTTTTTTGAAATGTGAGGTAGAAAACCTGGTTATTTTTAAAGGGACTATAGTAGTAAACAAGTCATAATACTTTAAAAGTGTAAACTGCATCTTGCATAATGAAAATCCTATTAATTTGATTATATAGAATTATGAAACATTACTATTTCCCCCTGCTAATTTGCCCCATTTGGAAGTCCGTCCCTCCCTCCTCCCATCTCTGAAGTGCAACTCTTTGATTCTGTCACTTTGAGGGGTGTGCAGATTTTAGTGCAGAAGACTGCAAAACTAGACCAGGTCCCCATATGACTGTGTGGACAAATAAGGACTTGCTGAGTGCAATTAGAAGTGCAATATGAAGATTCACAACTTGCTGACAAACCCCACGCACAGTGCGTTGACTGCTGTGTTACAGGCATAGAGGGACCAACATCATACCTCCACTTCAATCTTCATTGAGGGACACATGTTAGAGAAACTACCATTCTGTACATTATTCTGTACTACTAAAACAACTGACTTCTACGTGTCTCCTGGACTTTGATAGAAAGCAACTGGAGGGAACAAATAAAATGGGGCAGGTTTTGCTTTGAAAAATTAGACTTTGCTTTAATAGAGGGGCATTCTGGAGGCTACGGGGACAGGGGGGTTTCCTCTTAAAAGAGGTACTGTTGGGAGATATGCCACATGGCATTTCTCAGTTATTTTAGTTTTAACTGAGTAATATTTAATAGCACTATACTAAACTCATAGATGTTTCATTATGCTGCATGCAACTTATATTTTTAAAGGGTCTGAAACACAGAAAATTACTACTTATTTTTAGCTAATCAGGCAGTAGTTCCTCTACAGTTGTATGTGTAAATGTGTAAATTCTCACTCTTTAAAATATGGCTTTTTTCTCTAAAACATATGATGCTTTCTATTCTAGTATGAATAACAGTGTTGTACTATGAGCATAATCTATACTGTTTTATAGTTGTATATCAAAGTAAGTATGCAACAAACCAAAGGAAAATATCAAATACTCTGGGATTACAGACTAAACAGTTGCTAGGCCACTTGGCATCACAAACATTTATTTATACCTCCTAATAAAATAACTAATCCCATAACCACAGTTATGTATGTATACACTTGTGTGTAATTATACTTTGGTAGTTCAAGTTTGATTGCAAAAGCCTAAAATAATATTTGGTGAGAGAAAAAGATATCTGAGTGTCCATAAATAAACATGTTTAAATTGATTACCTGACAAATGTTTATTCTTCTTGAGAAAAAATATGTGGTTTGGAAAGACTAATAATACGAATTACATTTTTATCATTATTAAAAAATATATTTTATTAATAAAATAATGCGTTTTAAATTTTTGGACTGATATTTCTTAAATTGTACATTATTCTTTTATCATTACTTTTGCACTTTTCTGCTGCACATCAACAACTTTCAACCCCCCCTCTAGATTCACTAAGCATCACCTTTCCTACAATATCCTTCACTGCAGACTGTGATGTTTTTTTAATAATGGAAAAATTGCAGCTTTTTATGATCTTTTCCAACCTCAGCAATGGCTTGGTGAATCTAGGGTACTGACTGTGTGCACAATTATATTACCCGTATATACTCGAGTATAAGCCGACCCGAATATAAGCCGAGGCACCTATTTTACCACAAAATACTGGGAAAAATGAGTGACTCGAGTATAAGCCAAGGGTGGGATGCTGCCCCCTGTGTCCCTCTTGTGCCCTCTGTGTCCCCCTCTTGTGTGCCCTTTTCTTGTGTACCCCCTCTCTCTCCCCTGTGTCTCTTCACCCCTCTCCCTTCCCTGTGTCTCATCCCCCTCTCCCTTCCATGTGTCTCTTCCCCCTCTCCCTTCCCTGTGTCTCCCCCCTCCCTTATCACCCTCCTCAACCCCCCTCCTCATTCTCAACCTCCCTCCTCAACCCCCCTCCTCATTCTCAACCTCCCTCCTCAACCCCCCTCCTCATTCTCAACCTCCCTCCTCATCCTCCCTCCTCATCCTCAACCTCCCTCCTCATCCTCAACCTCCCTTCTCAACCCCCCTCCTCATCCTCAACCCCCCTCCTCATCCTCACCCCTCTCCTAAACCCCCCTCCTCCTCCTCAACCCCCCTCCTTATTCTAAACCCCTCCTTAACCTCCCTACTCAACCTTAACCCACCATCCTCAACCCCCCATCCTCTTCCTCTATCCCCCATCCTCAACCCCCTCCTCAACCCTTCTCCCCATCCTCAACCCCCCTCCTCATTCTAAACCCCCTCCTCAACCTCTCTCCTCAGCCCCCTCCAAAACCTCTCTCCTCATCCCCCTCCTCAACCTCAACCACCCTCCTCAACCCCCCCCTCCTCAACCACCCCATCCTCATCCTCACCCCTCCTTCCTCATCCTCAACCCCCCATCCTAAACCCCCCATCCTAAACCCCCATCCTCATCCTAAACCCCCCCGCCATCCTCATCCTCATCCTAAAACCCCCTCTTCACTTTACCCCTCCTCATCCTAAACCCCCCTCCTCACTTTACCCCTCTAAATACCTCCCCCTCTCCCTTTCCCCTAACTTAACTCCATCTGCAACTTCTCCTCCTGCCTTCTCGCTCCTTCCTGCGTCTTGACTCGGCCAATGCTAATGACGTGGCGCGCATGTGACGTCATGTCATTAGCATATACCAGGTGCCGACGCAGGAAGGAGCGGAGGCCGGAGGAGAAGCTGCAGATGGAGGTAAGTGAGGGGAAAGGGAGAGGGGGAGGTATTTAGAGGAGTAAAGTGAGGAGGGGAGTTTAGAATGAGGAGGGGGGTTTAGAATGAGGAGTGGGGGTTGAGGATGAGGAGGGGAGAGGGAAAGAGACACGGGGGGGTTAGAGAGACACAGGGGGGGTAGAGAGACACGGGGGGGGGGGGGAGTGACTCGAGTATACTTTTTAGCCTTAAAAAAAGGGCTGAAAAACTCGGCTTATACTCGAGTATATACGGTATATAACTATAGTGATAATAAGCTGAACCAATAAAGCATAAGTGTTCTTGTCAACAAAGCACATACAAATGGCATTACTTTCATTAAATTTGGTAACCAGCACCAATACAAAACTGACCAGGTTGCTGATGAAACATAGCAAAACTAAATTTGCAGCTCTTGCTTGTTCACTTGTTCACTTCACAAAATAAACATTTAAACACTTACCTTGAAGTTAGCAAAATATATTGTAATATCTGAAAGTTTAAAATTAAGGTTAACACCCCCTCCAATTTGTTTTGGCCAATCCATTTAGAGAAATATTTCAGATATAGCACTATGTTAGTTGCTATGGCAACACCACACTGCATAGCCAGGAAGCAAAAATGAGTCATATTCCAGCAGAGACACCTGGGGGTGTCAACATAATTATTAGAGGGATTTTTAGGCATATAGGCTGCTTTTTGCCTACAGAGTGCAGAAATGTATTAATCCAGCTCACTTAGATATCCCTTTAAGGGACATATACTCCCTTTTTGTGCAGCAGCACTACATAGCAGATATACAATCATCAGGAACTACTCTTGACAACGATTACTAATTAGAACGTTTGACTAGAGATGCGCCAATACTCATCTAATCTCTTCAATCCCCTTAGATGTACATTGCTTCGTGCACTGACTTTTTTCTTTAATTATGGTAGCACTTATTGCAACTCCCTTCAACTTGGGTTCACTTTCCCTGACATCATCTGAAAAACAACAGTAGACTAGTTATTTAGTTTACTATATCATTGTTTTCCTCTGCATAGCTATGGACTTATTTTTCAACTATCCCTTTTTTCTTTTCACTAGTATACCCAAATAAAGTTTTGTTACATTTTCACTGTTTATATAATTTTCTGCTTAGGCCCTTGCACTTCTGATAAACACTTTTGCCTGCCTTTCGATTCATATACTTCTTTATCTTCCTCTGACTTAAATTGTCACATGGTATGTATTATTTGATCTTAAATGTCTAAATCGAGAAATAAAATTGTTACAATTCCTTTACACATACATCACATTTTAAATGTTTTGTGTGGTTCTCTATTATTTACTTAGTTTAAAGGCATATCTAAGTTACCTGGATTATGCATCTGATAGAGGAGAATCAGTAGTGTATGAAAATATTTGTTTGCATGAAAGAATACCAGAATAAATATTTAAACACTTAACTTGAAGTTAGCAAAATGTCTTGTAATTTCTGACAGTTAAAAACTAGAGTTAACACCCCCTCAAACCCAGACTAAATTAGCATAAAATTCATATTTTTGGGGGGCCAATCAGCAAAAGGATACAGCAGCTGATACATTTGTATCAAGCTCTGGGGTTCCTTTTTGAGCTCTGATCAAAGACCCCACCCAACCATGTGATTCCATCCTGCAGAAGTACTTCCTTTGCTCTCTACCGGAAAGGTCAAACTCTGTATCTGGCTGCCTCTCCTCTGCGTTATTGGTTATGTAAGCTCCCTGTGGGTGTGCAAAGCTGGATTTTACTTGCCTGCATTTAACTTTGTAAGTACACTGAACCTTTCTATATAACACATATAATTTAATTTCTTTGACTGCTGTCTAACACTATTTGAAAAGATATGGCTCAATATTTACTTCCTTTCCTTTATCTATATAATGCTCATTGACAAACTAATACCATCTATGTGCTCCTGCAACTTAAATATATCACTAATCTCCTGTTCTGTCACTAACTGTTCTCTTCCTGGTTGAGATATGATGAGTCAAAGAAATTTAAGGTAGAGTCTGGTAGAGTAAGGTAGGATCGGTATGGGAAAATCCAGTAGGTAGGAGTGGGAGAAGGTAGTGAGAGGAAAGGAGATGGTTCTGAGAAAACACAGTTCGGGCAAGACTTTTAGATGCATTAATGGCTTTGTATGTAAGACTCAAGATTTTTAATCCTATTTGGAAGAGTATGGAAAGCCAATGGAGAGACTGCCAGACAAGTGCAGTGGACAGAGGTGTGGTGAGTAATGTGGATGAGTCTTGCAAAGACATTCATGATGGATTGAAGTAGGGGAAGATAGTTGTTGGGAAGGCCACCAAGGATTGAGTTACAATAGTCAAGAAGAGACTAGATAAGTGAGTGTATTATCATTTTTGTAGTGTCTTGTGGCAAACTTTATAGATTTTCTTTTAAATGAAATAAGCAGGATTGTGCTAAAGTCTGAATGTGAGGCTTGAAGGAATTGTTGATATATTTGGAGTGGGGGTTGTGGCAGATTGAAGGAACAGTAGGAGCTTTGAGATGCTGATCTTTAAAGGACTACTGTGGTCATATTTTTTAAATGTACAGTCTTTAAAAATTACACTTTTTATGTTGTAAATAAAATATTAAACATACTCTTGTTTATTACCTTTTATAAGCATGTATGCTGCAATAGAATCTATCATATTACTTTCTTGCAGCAGTAGGCAAGAAAAAAAAAGCATAAAAAAAGCTGCAACATTTAAAGGTTGTGTTTAATTTTTTGATTTCCAGTAACATTTAGCCCATTATTATGCTACATTTAGACCATATAGAAAAATGACCACAGTGGTCTATTAAGTAGTGTAATGAACTTCAGGAAGAGATTGCCAGTAACATGTTGTGACAGGCGGATAGTGCACAAGGTGATAAGTCACGCAAGGAGAGGTAAATTTGGGTCTCATTTTCATACAAGTGATATTGCAACCCAAAAGAAAGTTGATAAGGCTGCTGAAGGAGGATGTATAAAGAAAAAAATTCAGACATTCAGGAGTGAACCTTGTGGTACCACAACTGTCAAAGGTAGTGGACTGGAAGAAGTGACCAGGAAAAGGCAAATGAGCTAAATAGGTTATTTTCTTCAGTATACACAAGGAAGGTACCAGTGGTAGGGAGACTGCACCAAAATGGAGCTACACTTCTTTCACCAAATAATTGGTTAACGCAGGAAGAAATCCAGAAGAGGTTGGAACAAATAAACAAGATTATAAGTAGGAATCAACACAGATGAGGGATAGGTCATGTCAAACATACCTATTTTGTTTCTATGAAGAGGTTAGTAGGAACTTGGATCAAGGCAAGTCAGTGGATGAAGTCTTTTTAGGTTTTGCAAAGGCTTTTGCAAGGAATCCAGGAATTGCAGTAAATATCTGCTTATGGGTTGAGAGCTGGCTAAAAGAGAGGAAGCAAAGGGTTTTTGTAAATGAACATACTCAGATTGGACTAATGGGGTAAGTGGGGTTCCTCAGGGTTCAGCATTAGGTCCTCTCCTTTTTAACATATTTATTAATGACTTAGAAGTAGGATTGGAAAGTATTGCCTCCATTTTTGCTGATGACACTAAGTTGTGCAAAGTAATTAAATTTAGATAATGATGTACTTTATCTCAAAAGGGATTTGCATACATAAGAGAAATGGGCAACTACATGGCAGATGAGATTTAATACAAATAAATGAAAAGTTATGCATCTGGGAAGGAAAAATAGTCATGCAAGCAAATTTTATTCTGCCACTATACAAATCCCTAGAATGCCCTCATTTGGAATATGAAGTACAGGGAAGGGCAACAAAACTAATAAGGGGAATCGAGAAAGACTAACAAATTAAACATATTTTCTAAGAGGAGATATGATTACCTTATATACATATATCCAGGGTCAATACAAGGCTTTGTCAAGTTAACTTTTTGTGCCAAGGGGTTTTCAACTTTCAAGAGGACATCCTTTGAGATTAGAAGTAAAAAGTAAAAAGATTTCACCTTAAAGAAAGAAAAGGGTTTTTCACAGTAAGGTTGGTTAAACTGTGGAATTCTAAAGAGATGGTGACAGCGTATTCGATAGATAACTTTAAAAAGGGATCATACATATTTAATTAAAAAGGGCATTCAAGGATATCTTGGATAATTAGAGTGGGAGGATTGATCTAGGGAGGAGTCTGATCGCCAGTATCTGAGGTCAGGAAGGAACGTTATATATTTTCCCCTCTTTAGACAATTGGCAAAGTTTCACTGTTTTTTTTTCTGTTTGCCTTCCTCTGGATCAATTAACAATTAACAATTATTCTGCATATTACAGATCAGAGGAGATCTAAAAAGGTTTAACTTGATGGACTAAAAGTATTTTTTCAACCTCAATTACTATGTAACTATGTAACTATGTAAGTGCCAGAGAGGGAAACGCTGAAGATGCAGTCAAAGAGGTAAGATCTTGTGATATCACAACTGTCAAATGTAGAGGACTGTAAGAAGTGCCAGAGATGGAAATGCTGAAGATACAGTCAAAGAGGTAAGACAACTGTCAAAGATAGTGGACTGGAAGAAGTGCCAGAGAGGGAAACACAGAAGATGCAGTCAAAGAGGTAAGATATTGTGGTACCACAACTGTCAAAGGTAGAAGACTGGAAGAAGTGCCAGAGAGGGAAACGCTGAAGATGCAGTCAAATAGGTAAGACCTTGTGGTACCACAGCTGTCAAAGGTAGAAGACTGGAAGAAGTGCTAGAGAGCTAAACACCGAAGATGCAGTCAGTGAGGTAGTATGTGAACGATAAGAGTGCCATGTTACAGATACCTAAGGACTGGAGAGAAGGAGAAGAGGACAAGCAAGTAATGGAAGCAAATTAGTCATTTTTGGATATGGCAGAGGGTAGGTTGTTTGCTATTTGAGTGCTGTCTCTGTGGAGTGCTAAGCATGGAAGACAAATAGGTGGTTAGAAGTAAGTAAACTAGTTAAGAGATTGTAGACAAGCAATTCAAGAAGTTTTCTTTTATACATGTGGATTTCGGGGTGTGGAGACCCGTCTTGGAGATTTATTATGAACTATGATGATTGAGTTTGTTGGTTGGTTGCAGGAAAATATATTTTCTAATGCTCTCTGTTTTTGATTTAAAAAAAATGTGAGGTTTTGGGCTGTGAAACAATTAGTTATTGTGACTATTCAGTGGTAGGGGCTATTACTGGCCAGGGCCACCTGCTATAGACTACAGGTTAACTACCCACAAGGACCATTTGGTTCTTGGAAATCTCTGTACCAGCACCATGATATCTGTGATATCTGCCTTCTGTATCAGTCAGAGTTTCTCCATCAGGAATCAGCACCTGCAGGAGTCTCAGTAACCTTAGGTGAGTATCGCAGCCACCAGGAGCCAAATTAGAGACACACGATTTCTATATGTCTCCAGAAGTGAACTGTTTTATTTTCGAAAAGTAGCAATATATATATATATATATGGTTAGATACAGGGGTTGTGTACCACACAGCAATGACAGGGAGTGGCTGACAAACAAACAAGATTAACTCCACATGGGGTCTGATAGTCTGGCATCCTGTCTGTGAACAAAAAGGCAACCTCCAATACACATAACGCTATTTCTGGCTGCCTGGCAACAGAGATGTAATCAGCTTGTCTAGCAAACAATGGGACAAAACAGATCATAATACAATGGAGGTCTTTATGCAAATATCCCACTGCTGGAGCCAAGCAGTCTGTGCGTTAATGGTGACTCAATGGGCCAACAACCAGGCCAAGAAAAAGGGGCCTGTGACATTACTCCACCCTTCCAGACCACAGTTAACGGATGATTGTCTTGAACTGCAGCCCATAGCCCAAGTCCTCATCCAAAAAAAAGAATGTTGGCCCAAGTGGAAACTGCATAAGTCCCAGTGTATGACATCCTCCTAGTAGGTTGGCCCGGTCTGTGGTTGTTTGCCCATCTTTCAGGAAAATGTTCACAGTCTCTAACACAAATTTCTATAGGGTCTTGGGAACATAATCCAGTTGCACCGTCGTCCAGGGGTGTCTGGGTTAGTAGCCACTTCTTAGCCACCCTCCCCCCTTTTCCTTCACAACATCTGGGATCCCAGTCCTCAGGGTCCAAGGTAGCAAGACAGCCCAATCCCATCTACATTTCTTTCAATAACCCACCCCAAATTGCAGGCATCAATATTGGGGACACATCCAGGGTCTCAGAAACTAGGATCTCATCCAGGAGCATACTGCTACCCCCACAGGCAGGTAGTGGCTCTGTTGTATCCCATCTAGGGAGCAGCTCAGGTGGGGGTGAAAAGCACTGGCACAATCTCCCTAGGGTCAGTTGTCAAGGCATGGATGGGGAAAAACAGAGCATGTGTTAGGGTCTCTGGATGGAGATCCTTTCCTGGCTGAAGCTCACACGGCGTAGCAGACTTCGCTGGGGTCAGTAGCTCCTCCCAGTGAGTATCCACAAGGACTGGGAAGGTTGGGATCACTTCTGTAGCTAGGGTACGCTTTGTCAGACCACCATTAGCCCTGCTGACAACTCTGCAGGGTTTGGGAGTGGAGCCTGAACTTGCTCCTTCCTCAGGGTCTCAGGGCCAGTGTACTCACTTAAACTTCCACACTTATCTAGATCCACCTGATCAATGCTGGGCAAGAGCTTCAGGGTTTTCAAAGACGCCCCCTCTCCTGATAGCCTCATGCCCTGATCTGGCATCACACTCTCCAAGACTGTCAGCCTTGGCGCCTGGACAGGTAACAGTACATGGGCAGTTGAACAGACTCTCACGGCTTGCACCGTCCTCTGCCAACTGTTCTGTCTCCAGCTCCTCGCCCTTGGTTAGTGGCTGGAACTTTTCTGATTGTTGGCCATTTTGTTTGGAGAGGTGGTGAAAAGTGTATGAATGAAGAATGAACTTGTAATTAGGGAAACTCTGCAGAGGTTTATCATTTCCTGCAGAGTGTACCAGCAAAGGAGATATACTTTTATAGGTAATATGTTTTCTTGTTGTGCCCAGTTGAGACTGATTATAGAGATTATGGCAACAGCAGCTTGATCAATGGTGGTAGTTAATATACTGTTATAGTGTAAGGTGGTTGGGGCAGGATAGGGGATAGTGCATATGGGGAATAGAAGATTTTTATTTTGTGTGGAAAGGTTTAACGGATCTAGGGGTTGGAGATTTCTGTGGGTTCTTTTTATGGACTTGGTGAAGGGGTGTGTACTAAAGGTGTGGTGACGCTGGGTGGAATGGTTTTACGGATCTAGGGGTTGGAGATTTCTGTGGGTTCTTTTTATGGACTTGGTGAAGGGGTGTGTACTAAAGGTGTGGTGACGCTGGGTGGAATGGTTTTACGGATCTAGAAGTTGGAGATTTCTGTGGGTTCTTTTTATGGATTTGGTAATGGGGTGTGTACTAAAGATGTGGTGACGCTGCAGGTTAAAAAGTGATGGTTAGAGAATGAGTTGGGGATGGGAATTGACACATTTGGAGGCTCAACAGAGATGGCTAAAGAATAGGTCATGGGATCTGCCATCACAGTGAGTAAGACAATTAGTCCATTATGACAGACCAAATAAGGAACTAAGTGAGAAACATTTGGAAGCAGGTGCATCAGGCATGCCAAAGGGGATCCACATAAATAGAGAGAAATAATGGCAGCCAGGTTACGAAATTTCCTACTGTCTTCTGCCTAGGGCACTATAGAAGACTGACTGCAGCACACAAAGAGATATAGGAGAAGAGACACAATGCATGAACCTCAAAAGAGGAGAGCAATAGGGAAGGAACAGGAGGTACGAGGTGAAAGGTTCAGCGATGGCTTAGCTCTATGACTTAAATGTATACCACCACATGGGGCTGTGGCAGGGGAGGCCGTGTCTAATGATAAGAGCCAGGTTTCAGTGATAGCTAAGACGATAATTTAAAAAGAAATACAGAGATCATGATTTGATGTGCCTGAATTAGTGTAAACATGGAAAAATATGCCCAGAACTACCAGAAATAAAGCTACATAAATAATGCATAACTTTACATAATATATTAAGAAATTAGTATTACATTTGCAGAGTACTCTATGAAACGATCACCATAGCAAGAAAGCTCTATAACAGATCCATTAACTTGTTTGTTTCCCTGTGCCCAGGACAAACAAATGATTTTTTATTCATAATGTGTTTTTGTTTAGGCCAATAAGGTTCAGGTCTTGGGAATGGAAAAAATATTCCCTCAACAAGTAGTTTGTTCATATACATAATTTTTATAAGAATCGGGACATAGTCTGTGGAGTAACTTGGACATGGGGGGAACACAAATCTGGGCAGCATGAAAACTTAAATATGCTCTTGATCTTGATAATGTTTATTAAATCTGAAAATGATTGTCTCTCCTGCAAGTTACTACTAGTGTTTTTTTTTTGTATTTAACATATTAATACAGTTGGTGAAATATTCAAATCTCCCCAGCAGAGGGCAACATAGAATCATTATTTTAAAATGCAGTTTAACTTGCTAGCCATGCTTTTACAAATAATGCTGCATTATACATTGTGAAATAAATGTAAATAACGAACATTTTTATTTTATTTTTTATGAAAAATAGTGGTAATGAAAAAACTATACATATATACTCATGTTAAAACAAAGTAATAATTTATGTGTATTAAGAAATGTTTTATCACCAAGTCTGTTTCATGTTATAAAAAAACAATATAACTCAACAGGTAGATTCAACAGGTAAAAATCAACAGGAGAGTGAAATTAAATTTTAATGAGTTACAGGACAGATTTATTGTGCTCGGCAACCACATATTAAAATACAATAATCAGAGGACTGCTACTTTATAGTCGCTTGGTAATGAATGTTTTCTTTTTAATAAAATATATAGTCTGCAGACCAGGGCTGGCAAATCAGTTTAGAACTTAGAGACAAAAATAGATGTGAATAATGCAGAGCCGCCAATCACTGATCAACACAGAGGTCAACAGTTTGCTGACTGGTCAGTATGTGTATCCAGGGGTCAGACAATCCAATCCCTCTGTTTCAGAGACAGCAGCTGAGGGAACACTGCTATGTCTCGTTGTTGGGTATGTCTCATCCACTTGGTTTGTTATAATATTATAATAATAATAATTATTATTATTTTTATGCTTAATTTGTAAAGTGTCAACATGTTTACTCAGTTATTTATGCAAGTGACAAAAATCAAATGTGATAAAAATCAATGAGACATAATACTAGAGATGATGCACAAAGATGTGATGTCCTTGCTCCTTAGTTTCTAAACAACAATCTATAATCTTAATGGAGCAAATCTAGGGGTATCAGATATTGAAAGGGATTTGGGAGTACTAGTGGACAACCACCTAGGTAACAGCGCTCAAAGCCAAGCAGCGGCTGCAAAGGCAAATAAAATATTAGCATGTATTAGGAAGGGTATAGAAGCCAGGGAAGAAGATATAATTCTGCCACTATACAAATCTCTAGTACGCCCTCATTTGGAATATGGAGTACAATTTTGGACACCACCTCACAAAAAAGACATCTTAGAGCTGGAAAAAGTACAGAGAAGGGCTACAAAACTAATAAGGGGAATGGAGGGGCTAAGTTATGAAGAAAGACTAGCAAAATTAAACTTATTTTCTCCAGAAAAAAGGCGTCTAAGAGGAGATATGATTACGTTATTTAAATACATCCAGGGTCCATATAAGGCTTTGTCAAGTGAGCTTTTTGTAGCAAGAGATTTTCAACTGACAAGAGGACATCCGTTGAGGTTAGAGGAAAAAAGATTTCACCTTAAACAAAGAAAAGGGTTCTTCACAGTTAGGGTGGTTAAACTGTGGAATTCTCTACCAAAGGAGGTGGTGACAGCGAATTCGATAGACAACTTCAAAAAGGGGTTAGATATATTTCTGAATAAAGAGGGCATTCAAGGCTATCCTAGATAACTAGCGAAGGAATATTGATCCAGGGAGAAATTTGATCGCCAGTTTCTGGGGTCAGGAAGGAATTTTGCTTTTTTTCCCCCTTATGAGACAATTGGCAAAGTTTCAATGGGGTTTTTTTTATGTTTGCCTTCCTCTGGATCAATTAACAATAATTAACAATTAACAATAATAATAAATAGTCCAAATTAAAAAGATCAATAGAGATCTAAAAAGGTTGAACTTGATGGACTAACTCTTTATTCATTCTCCAATACTATACTATTAATAATTATTTAATCAATAATTTAATTAATAACTAATCCGCATATTGCAGATCAGAGGAGATCTTAACAGGTTGAACTTGATGGACTGAAAGTCTTTTTTCAACCTTAATTACTATGTAACTATGTAACTATGTAACTATGTAATATTATTGTGCAAGCGATACAAAAGGAGCAGGTCGATTTGGATAACATGATTTTATGCTATGGTGAATACTGAGCCACCACCATGTTTCAATCAAGTATTATGGCTATAAGTGCTATTAATCCTTATGTCCCCCATTGTGTTCCCCATCATTTACAGTGCTTTGCAGTGCTGGATTAAATATATATTAAATCCAGCACTGCACTTGCCCACCCTTGGAGTACGCCATGCTATTGAGTTTAGCCAGCACCTTACCATTAGGAGCATGCCACAAGCACAGGTTCTGGGGTTTATGGCAACAGAGTTGCACTGGCCTTGTTCATCACTGCTACTGACTAGTTAACTGATTGAAGGCTGAAGTTTCATAATTACTGAATATTGAATATTGAAATTCCTTTAGAAATTAAGGAAAATATTTTTTAATAATTCTACTCAGTTTTGCTCTAAAGGGGAGTCATTTCACTTTTTTCCCTAATAGGGTTATTCTGTTCTACTGAAAAACTGCCACAATATTGTGGAACTTAAAAATAGTATTAAAGTACCACGGTGGTCAAATTATTTTCTATATGTTTTTTTGTTTAACCAATAATGATGGTACAACAAGATGTTATTAGAAAGTAAAGTCTATCCCTCTTTACCTGCGCATTTCTTCTGCAGCACTGACTGCTGCACTGGAGCTGCAGTACCAGATGCCATCCGCCAGAGGGCGTTGTGAGTTTTTGGGCGCCGTCAAGTTCCAGGGAAGGCAAATAACTATTCTCCCTCCGACGTGGTGCAACCGACAGTGAGGCAATCGAAAAGGTCAGCGCGGGCATTCGGCCCCCCAGGGCCTTGGGCGCGCCTCTCATAGCTCAAGGCCTCTTCTGTCGGCGTGCTTTATATGCTAAAATCGGCAGCGCCATCTGTCGGCGGCGGCGGAATTGCAGCTGTCAGATTTTGCGATGGTGAAGATGGAAAGGACCAAAGTAAGGATCTAGTCTATTTCAGGGCCACATCCCATCAGAACAGTGGGGTTGTGTGCTGCACCACAGAACCACTTGGTGGTTCAAAAAAATGTTCTGCAGGCAAAGAACTATTTCCACCTCCGACGTGGCGCAACTCGAACGTCGCTGAATCGACAGGTCCTCGGACGCACCTCTCATAGCTCAAGGAAATAGTTATCTGCCTGCAGTACATTTTTTGGCGCAGCAGTCAACCCCACTGTTATGATGGGATGCGGCCGCGAAATAGAAAAGGACCGAAAGTAATATATATATATATATATATATATATATATGTGTGTGTATATATATATATATATATATATATATATTTATATGTATGTGTGTGTATATATAGGTTGAGGAGGGAGGTTGAGAAGGGGGTTGAGGAAGTGGAGGGAGGTTGAGGAGGAGGAGGGAGGTTGAGAAGGGGGTTGAGGATGAGGAGGGGGGTTGAGGAGGGAGGTTGAGTAGGTGGTTGAGGATGAGGAGGGGGGTTGAGGAGGGAGGTTGAGGAGGGGGTTGAGGATGAAGACGGGGGTTGAGGTTGAGGAGAGGGTTGAGGATGGGGTGTTGAGGATGGGGGGTTGAGGAGGAGGGAGTTGGGGAGGAGGGGGTTGAGGAGGGAGGTTGAGGATGAGGAGGGATGATGAGGAGGGAGGTTGAGGATGAGGAGGGAGGTTGAGGATGAGGAGGGATGATGAGGAGGGAGGTTGAGAATGAGGAGGGGGAGAGACGCAGGTAAGGGAGTGGGGGGGAAGAGACACAGGGAAGGGAGAGCGGAGAAGAAACACGGGAGAGAGAGGGGGACACAGAAGGCACAAAAGGGACACAGGGGGCAGCACATTTCCCACCCTCGGCTTATACTCGAGTCACTCATTTTATCCAGTATTTTGTGGTAAAATAGGTGCCTCGGCTTATTCTTGGGTCAGCTTATACTCAAGTATATACGGTATATATATATATATATATATAGTAAATAAAAAGTACATCTGTGTTCACATTTGAATGTCTAAAGCAAGTTAAAAAACCTGCTTCCAGCTCAGAGTTCCAAGAAAAACAGTTATTACACTGCATTCTGGGAAGTTGAGCTGGGACACACAAACATGGCCACAAATGCCTCACTCTTCATTCCTTAGCCATTATCAAACATGGCTTCCTTTAAGCTTATGCATGCTGTATTACACAGCTTTAATGCAAAGCCAAGGTTGGAATAAACACAGGCTGAGTATCCAATCCATGTACATGTTTCAAGCTTACTGGCTATCATCAGCATGGAGCGGGATCTCAGCCTGTGTTGTGGAAATTATGAGTAGGTAGTTCACCACAACAATCATTTATAATATGGTGGGCAAAAGAGTGATAGAAGCCCTCCACCGTACAGTAGTACAGTAAATAAAAAGTACATCTGTGTTCACATTTGAATGTCTAAAGCAAGTTAAAAAACCTGCTTCCAGCTCAGAGTTCCAAGAAAAACAGTTATTACACTGCATTCTGGGAAGTTGAGCTGGGACACACAAACATGGCCACAAATGCCTCACTCTTCATTCCTTAGCCATTATCAAACATGGCTTCCTTTAAGCTTATGCATGCTGTATTACACAGCTTTAATGCAAAGCCAAGGTTGGAATAAACACAGGCTGAGTATCCAATCCATGTACATGTTTTTTTTTTTTTAAAATGCTTCAGGGCGTGTTCTTTTTGTGAACGTGCCGCTTACGTGCAAAAACAAGGTGCTTCGTGGGTTTTTCCAGTGAAGCCGTTTTCGGGCCCCCCCGCCTTGAGGGCTTGAGGACCCCTTTGATCTTCTGGGCTCCGGTCCGGAATCCAGAAAGATCCATTTTCGTCTCCCTCACCCTAGGAATGAGGGGGACCTTTCCACCATCTTCAGACCGGAGCCCTCCGATGTGGTATCGATTCTTCGCCAGGGGGACTGCTCTCACCAGTCCACCCTGACTCAGACGTCTGGGGGAGAAGCTCTCACCTTTCTCCCCCAGGTCCTTCCAAGGGGTCCCCGGCCATAAGGCCCCGCCCTCAAGGGCTAGCAAGACCCCCCGGCTCCACTGGGTAGTGGAGATCGTAGTGCCCAAATCGTGTGACGTGCCGTAACCAACAAAAACTGTGCAAAAAGTCTGGTGCCAAAAAATCAAAACCGGTGATAGTGCCAGGGTCTGATGAGGCAGCTCTCACCCACCCCACCAGACTTAGTGCGAGGCCAGAGAGTCCTCTCACACAAAACTCTCTGGCCCAGGGTGCACGGTGCCGTGCTCCCCCAACCCGTAGGCTAGGGGCAAAAACAAAAATAATGGATCCCCCCACGAACCAAAAGGTCCTGGCTGGGGGGCCAGTGAAGTGCTCATAAGGAAAGTGCAAAGTGCTATTATGGGGGAACGGGCAGTTATTCCCCTAAGCCCTGAGCATTGGTTTCCTCTCGGCCCCTGGCCAGACCAAGGTTTCCCCCCTCTTCATAACTGGTGTGGCAGACCAGCTATTTCAGAGGAGGTACTACACTTGATCTTAGCCAAAAGGCCGAGAAGCGATATCTGTGTTCACATTTGAATGTCTAAAGCAAGTTAAAAAACCTGCTTCCAGCTCAGAGTTCCAAGAAAAACAGTTATTACACTGCATTCTGGGAAGTTGAGCTGGGACACACAAACATGGCCACAAATGCCTCACTCTTCATTCCTTAGCCATTATCAAACATGGCTTCCTTTAAGCTTATGCATGCTGTATTACACAGCTTTAATGCAAAGCCAAGGTTGGAATAAACACAGGCTGAGTATCCAATCCATGTACATGTTTCAAGCTTACTGGCTATCATCAGCATGGAGCGGGATCTCAGCCTGTGTTGTGGAAATTATGAGTAGGTAGTTCACCACAACAATCATTTATAATATGGTGGGCAAAAGAGTGATAGAAGCCCTCCACCGTACAGTAGTACAGTAAATAAAAAGTACATCTGTGTTCACATTTGAATGTCTAAAGCAAGTTAAAAAACCTGCTTCCAGCTCAGAGTTCCAAGAAAAACAGTTATTACACTGCATTCTGGGAAGTTGAGCTGGGACACACAAACATGGCCACAAATGCCTCACTCTTCATTCCTTAGCCATTATCAAACATGGCTTCCTTTAAGCTTATGCATGCTGTATTACACAGCTTTAATGCAAAGCCAAGGTTGGAATAAACACAGGCTGAGTATCCAATCCATGTACATGTTTCAAGCTTACTGGCTATCATCAGCATGGAGCGGGATCTCAGCCTGTGTTGTGGAAATTATGAGTAGGTAGTTTACCACAACAATCATTTATAATATGGTGGGCAAAAGAGTGATAGAAGCCCTCCACCGTACAGTAGTACAGTAAATAAAAAGTACATCTGTGTTCACATTTGAATGTCTAAAGCAAGTTAAAAAACCTGCTTCCAGCTCAGAGTTCCAAGAAAAACAGTTATTACACTGCATTCTGGGAAGTTGAGCTGGGACACACAAACATGGCCACAAATGCCTCACTCTTCATTCCTTAGCCATTATCAAACATGGCTTCCTTTAAGCTTATGCATGCTGTATTACACAGCTTTAATGCAAAGCCAAGGTTGGAATAAACACAGGCTGAGTATCCAATCCATGTACATGTTTCAAGCTTACTGGCTATCATCAGCATGGAGCGGGATCTCAGCCTGTGTTGTGGAAATTATGAGTAGGTAGTTCACCACAACAATCATTTATAATATGGTGGGCAAAAGAGTGATAGAAGCCCTCCACCGTACAGTAGTACAGTAAATAAAAAGTACATCTGTGTTCACATTTGAATGTCTAAAGCAAGTTAAAAAACCTGCTTCCAGCTCAGAGTTCCAAGAAAAACAGTTATTACACTGCATTCTGGGAAGTTGAGCTGGGACACACAAACATGGCCACAAATGCCTCACTCTTCATTCCTTAGCCATTATCAAACATGGCTTCCTTTAAGCTTATGCATGCTGTATTACACAGCTTTAATGCAAAGCCAAGGTTGGAATAAACACAGGCTGAGTATCCAATCCATGTACATGTTTCAAGCTTACTGGCTATCATCAGCATGGAGCGGGATCTCAGCCTGTGTTGTGGAAATTATGAGTAGGTAGTTCACCACAACAATCATTTATAATATGGTGGGCAAAAGAGTGATAGAAGCCCTCCACCGTACAGTAGTACAGTAAATAAAAAGTACATCTGTGTTCACACTTGAATGTCTAAAGCAAGTTAAAAAATCTGCTTCCAGCTCAGAGTTCCAAGAAAAACAGTTATTACACTGCATTCTGGGAAGTTGAGCTGGGACACACAAACATGGCCACAAATGCCTCACTCTTCATTCCTTAGCCATTATCAAACATGGCTTCCTTTAAGCTTATGCATGCTGTATTACACAGCTTTAATGCAAAGCCAAGGTTGGAATAAACACAGGCTGAGTATCCAATCCATGTACATGTTTCAAGCTTACTGGCTATCATCAGCATGGAGCGGGATCTCAGCCTGTGTTGTGGAAATTATGAGTAGGTAGTTCACCACAACAATCATTTATAATATGGTGGGCAAAAGAGTGATAGAAGCCCTCCACCGTACAGTAGTACAGTAAATAAAAAGTACATCTGTGTTCACATTTGAATGTCTAAAGCAAGTTAAAAAACCTGCTTCCAGCTCAGAGTTCCAAGAAAAACAGTTATTACACTGCATTCTGGGAAGTTGAGCTGGGACACACAAACATGGCCACAAAT
The DNA here is from genome assembly GCA_027410445.1 of Discoglossus pictus. Classification (NCBI taxonomy): domain Eukaryota; kingdom Metazoa; phylum Chordata; class Amphibia; order Anura; family Alytidae; genus Discoglossus; species Discoglossus pictus. Next base: position 458,250,125 of record CM050163.1, on the reverse strand, counting down.
GCCTCACTCTTCATTCCTTAGCCATTATCAAACATGGCTTCCTTTAAGCTTATGCATGCTGTATTACACAGCTTTAATGCAAAGCCAAGGTTGGAATAAACACAGGCTGAGTATCCAATCCATGTACATGTTTCACGCTTACTGGCTATCATCAGCATGGAGCGGGATCTCAGCCTGTGTTGTGGAAATTATGAGTAGGTAGTTCACCACAACAATCATTTATAATATGGTGGGCATATATGTGTGTGTGTATATATATATATATATATATATATATATGTGTATATATGTGTGTGTATATATATATATATATATATATATGTGTGTGTATATATATGCAAATGAGGCCACATAATGCACCATCACTCTGTCAATCCAAACCATTTTAAACATGGCTCCTTTTAAGCATATGCTTACTGTATTTCACAGTTTTAGGCATAGCAACGGATGGATTTTTCACAAACCAGGTCACTTAACCACATACTATATATATATATATATATATATATATATATATATATATATATATATATATAAACTAGCGAATTGCCCGTCAAAAAAGGACGGCAATGAAATTGTAAGTGAGGTAAGGGTGTTTTGTGTGTAGTACTGAAATATGTAATCCAATTAAATTTTTTTATATAGTTTACCGATTTTAAAGCATTGTGTTGAAGAGCTGGCAATGTGTTTTCATGTTGCTGCAGCATTAGTGCTGTTGAGCTGCTGTGTAAGCGTGATGAATGTGTGCAGTGTAAGAGTGTGCATGCGCGAGCCGAAACCGTTAGCGTAGTTGTGTACTTCCGCATTAGCGTAAAATGGCGGGTAATGTGTGGTATGCGTCTTTGCAGAATATCCGTATGTCTTTTGTGGTGTTTTGCGAGTTTCTTGTGGTGTTTTGCGTGTTTAGAGTGCTGTAGCCTCGTTTTTGTTTGTTCGACGGCCATTTTTTCTCTCGCTTAGCGATTTCTTTAGTGTCTAAACTCTTTTATTTTTAGTTAACTGAAGGTGTAAGTTGTTTTATGGAGGTCCTGGATGCTCCCTCTTGCTGTAGGTAAGCTTTTTATGTATGTGCTGTGTGTATTTATTGTGTTTTGAATTTTGTGATGTTCGAGAGTTGCAGGCGATTTTTGCGTTGCGAGGTAAAGTTTGCGAGGGTCGCGGTTGTTGTGTCGTGTTGTTTGCGTTTTAACGTAAATTTTGCGAGGGTCGCAGTTGCTGGCAAGGAGCGCCTTCGGCACTCCATGCCAGCAGCTGAGGCCCTCGCCCGCAGCCCTCGCTAAAATTATGATGAAGTTCTTCGATTCCTGTTGAGTACAATAATATACTTGTTTAACAATGTATAACAGTACCTACAGGCATACTGCCATAATAAAGCTATAGAATATAATATGTATGTTGCATTACATATTTTCCGCCTTATTAAATTGCGATTCGGCCAATTGAATAGGGCTCTATTTAAGCACAGAGCATATCTTTTTTTTTACAGAAGTTTTTAGTTAGTAAACTTCTATCCAAAAGCAAGGTCTTCACTAACTAAAAACTTCTGTAAAAAAATATGCTCTGTGCTTATATAGAGCCCTATTCAATTGGCCAAATCGCAATTTAATAAGGCTGAAAGTCAGCATACAAATGTAAACGAGTGGAGGAAAAGACACAACTGAACCAGAGAAAACAAAACTATCTGCTATAATCTACTATAATTCAATCAGAATTAACAAAGATCCCCCAAATAAAACCTTAGGCATATTGTCAATGTGAAACAAGAACAAGAGAGCACTGGCAGTAGTTACTGCAACTTTCTCAAGGTGCAGATACAACCCCCCTATTTATTCAAAGTCTCCTCTGGCAGATTGCACAGCAGTATAAATGCATATAAAAAAATATAAATTAGAGGGTGTATGATTTTTATTTTACATTCTAAAAACATGTTGCACATTTTCAAACGAAGCTCTTCAAAAAAAGTAAATGTAAAAATGTTTACCACAGTGCTGCTTTAAACTGACCTTAAACGAAAAATTGTACAAGTAACATGGCCTTTAACAGAGGTATATGATAAGGAATAAGGGAAGTCTTGTTGTTTATAGAAACACAGATATATGACAGTGAGAGAAAACAGACAACTAACATGACTGAAAGAGGTGAGGTAAAGGAATGAAAATACTTATGTCTATATACCCATGAAGAGGACTAAGAGTGTTAAAGTACTGCAGCTAGAGAGATAAATATGGAGCATGTTATTCAAAGCCTTTAATGCTTGCCCATCATTTTGCCCTCTGATATATTTGGCAGTGGAGCATCTCTGGAAAGAATCACACAGTTCATGGAGACATCCTCTACAATCACATACCTCGGCCTGGAAACTCTACAAACAAACCTTTTTCTAGGACATATCCAATCTGTCTTCCGACTGGAAATACCTTTCCTGTGCTCTCATCTCCCTCCACTGCATCCACACCTCTTTCCACCATAGGGTTCACTGTTTTAACCTTACTAACTGCTATAGTAGCAAACACACAGTGATAAGCTTTTAATATGAAGTCTCTCTACCATGATCAACATTAAGACAAGATATACTGGTCCTAAGACTACACTGGGACATAATATTCCAGACTTAAAGAGAAACTTATCAGGGGTGTACGGAATAGGGCTGGGGTCTCCTCGGATATCAAAATGCAACTGGAATGTGCATAGCTTAGTCACTTTTGTTTTGCTTTCTTTTCCTCTTTTGATAGGAAAACTGTTATATAGTTAATCTAAAGAGAAACTTGCAAAGGAACACTTGCAATAAATTGCTAAACTATTGCTTTTAAGTGGTCCCTGCACAATATCTTTGTGTCCTATATAATTAATGCTCCAGGGATAAGAATTTAAATACATTTGTATGTATATGCAGAAATTTATATTGTATTGTGTGTATTTATTTAGAGCTTTACAGGGGTCACTACTATTAACAGTAGGTTTAGATCCTTTGTGTTGAGGAGCTTGGTAAAGGACCAATACATTCTTCCCAATTCCCTCAACACCATCACAGAGGGTTGGACTAATAAATATTTACTTTAACTGTTCAACTCATTAACAAATTGCAATGTTTAGAATAATTCTGTATATTAGTAGAATGATTATGTGTCGGTTGAGTGATAGGTGACAGTGGGCTGCAGTTAATGGAGAAAAATTGAGAAAAAGCTAAGCAAAGTACATCAAAGGTCTGTGCTGGAGCAAGTTCTCTTTAATACTTTCTATTATGTTACAAGAGGTCTGGAAGGGAAATTATGACATTTTACTGATGACAAAAAAGTATGGAAGTGTAGTCACTCCAAGGGGGATTATCCAAATTATAAATGATTTAGGTAATTTAGAGGAATGGGGAAAATGTGGAAACTGCACAGACAGGTATTAGCACAGGAAATAAAGGGGAAGTCATGATATTTCACAGATAAATAAGAAGAGCTCAAACAGAGTACTTAGAACAGTACTAGAGACTATAAAAACATAATGCTAAAAATAAATTGAAGACAGTCCAAAGAAGTAAAACTAAATATGTATGTGCTAAATTAAGAACGTCTTGAAGTCTTTATAATGTATAGAAACAAAGAACCTAGTATTATTATTACTATCTCTCATTTACATTGCACCAACACATTCCATAGCGCTTGGGTAAAGTAAAACCTGGGAATGATAATACATAATTTGACAAACTGATGCTAAAAAAGATGATGACTGTACTCTTGACCTAATAATAATAATACATGACACTTTTATACAAAGTGCTTTGCATGACTGAGAGTTCATAAGCTTACAGACTAAAACAACATACAGGAATACAGTATATTTTAATATGCCATGTTTGTTTTATTTTTATTTATTTTTATTTTATTTTAACAAATATATTACATCAACAGAAAAAGAATAATAAACATACAGTACACAAAAACAAACATAGAGATAACAAACAAAACATTGTACCAACGATATACTCCAAAAGTAGAACGGTTTTCTAGATTATATAATACAATGAAAAGGTACAATGTACATCCATACTGGCATTCGCTCAGATTCGAGGAAGATAACATGTTTAAACACATGGGACAATGAGGAGAATTAGGTCCGAATGGAGTCACACCCGAGGAATAGTAAGGTAAGTACTATTTCCCCCTGCCCTCTGGCTAAAATGTACTATGTTTGATGTAGATGTCCCATTTATACCAATTTATCATATTTCTATTTTTGCATTAGCCAAACTGTAAGCGTTGAGAGATAGGTCTCTATTATAAAAAATAGTGTTGATTAACTCTCTAATTGTAGGGATATCTGGGGTTTTCCAGTATTTTACTAACAACCATTTGGCCCCCAAGAGGACATGCGAAACCAAGTTCCTTTCCACTGGGGAGAGAAACTCCAACCCTCTGTGGAGGATGGCCACTTGAGGGGTACAAGGAATATGTTCATCTAAAACTCTAGCTAGAAGTTGACACATTTCTAACCACATATCTGAGATCTTTTTACACTTCCACCAGACATGGGAGTCATCTCCTAGAAAACCGCACTGTTTCCAGCAAAGGGCGTCCCCTTTTGTATAAAATTTTGACATTCTAACCGGGGTTAGATGCCATCTGTGTAAGATTTTAAAAAAGAGTTCCAGATAAGCTGGATTTATGACGGATTTCTTAATCAACATTATAATATCCCTCCAATTGTCTTCATCAAGAGCCATATTAAGATCTAGTTCCCAGCCTATGATTCCCTTATTTTTAATAAACGGTGTAATCTCGCTTATAATCTTATTGCAGTTTGAAATAATATGATGATTCCTTCTCTTTATAATTAGTTCTTCTATTTTAGTAGGTGAATTTATTTCTAGAGTTTTAAATCCCCAAGACATTAAAGCTTGTTTTAAGCTTTCGTAATTTAGCCATGAGAGTTTTTCCAGGTTATATTTTTTCATTAACTCTGAATATGTCAGAAGATTGTTATTGTAATATAATTCTGATACCAAGGAAATGCCTCCTCTATACAAAAGATAACGGTTTACAGAGGGGTCTCTGGAGTAGACCAATTCAATAGTGGTGGCTAAAGATGGATAATGTGTTATTTGCATTCTCTCTTTATTCTTATACCAAAATTTTACTAGAAATTGTATATTTTTTGGTAGTTTACCCAGTGAATTCTTATTGTAGTACGGTAGCCATAATAGGTTCTTTATAGAAGAGTCACAAAGAATAGCCTCTTCAAGGGCAAGTCATCTGGGTTTCTCCTGGAGGGTGTTCCAATTTATAAGTTGCGCGATGATAATTTTATGATATATGTCTTTTATACTAGGGGCATTTAAGCCTCCTTTTTCATATTTCTTACTGACCACGCTTTTCATGATTCTACTTTTTTTCCCACCATATATATGTATTTATCCAAAATATCGTGGATTGTTTTCAGATAATTATTTGATATTCTATCATGTATAGATCTTAAGCAATAGGTTATTTTTGGGACAATACTCATGTTGGAATATGCCATGTTCCTAAAGGACCACTGTAGCTCTCATACAGTAGTCATGTACTTATAATTAACTGAGTAGCAGTAAAGTCAGTATTTGTTTGGAAGGTGAGGGAGGATCGCCTCCGCTAAATTCATCTACCATACTCAACGCTCATTGTCTACAGCACCTACAGTGCCTTGTATTCACCCCCCTTGGCATTTTTCCTGTTTTGTTGCCTCACAACCTGGAATTAACATGGATTGTTTAAGGATTTGCATCATTTAATTTACAGAACATGCCCACAATTTTGAAGATGTATTTTTTTATTGTGAAGCAAACAACAAATAGGACAAAATAACAAAAAAAGTAAATGTACATAACTCTTCACCCCCCTAAAGTCAATACTTTGTAGAGCCACCTTTTGCGGCAATCACAGCTCCAAGTCACTTTGGATAAGTCTCTATGAGCTTGCATCATCTTACCACTGGGATTTTTGCCCATTCCTCCTTGCAAAACTGCTCCAGCATTGCTAACCATATAACTTGAATGATAGTAATTGGGAGAAGTACTACATTAATGAATGAGTGGTGGATATCACATATAATAGTTGTCAAACTGTGATTCGTCATCACGCTTGCGACAAATCGCAGTTTGGCAACTACGACCGATCGCAGCCCCGAGCATGTGCACTGCGCGGCGTCAGCCGCTCATGTGCACTGCGCAGCATTAGCTGGGCTCGCACATGTACATTGCGTGGCATCAGCCACGCATGCACACTGCGCTGGTCGTGCGCATGCACGGCAAGGGAGCAGAGGCACACAGAGAAGGTGAGAGACACACATGGGAGGAGGGGAAAGGCACACAGGGGAGGAGGGGAGAGACAGATGGGGAAGAGGGGAGAGACAGACAGGGGAAGAGGGGAGAGACACACAGAAGAGAAGGGGGAGAGACACAGGGGAGTGAGAGGAGGGGAAGAGATACAGGGGAGGGAGAGGAAGAGGGAAAAGACACAGGGGAGCGGGAAAAGGCGCAGACACGAGGGGGGGTACATAGGGGAGGAGGGGAGAGACACACAGGGGAGAGGCACACAGGGGAGGTACTGTAAATGGGGAGGGGGAAGAGACACGAGGGAGGGGAGGAAGAGACACAAGGGGGGAGAAAGGGAGCCAGAGAAGGGAGGAAGAGACACACAGTGGAGGAGGGGAGAGGTACATAGGGGAAGAGGGGAGAGACACACAGGGGAGAGGCACCCAATGGAGGAGGGGAGAGAGAAACACAGAGGAGGAGGGGGAGAGACACACAGAGGAGGAGGGGGGGAGGCACACAGAGGAGGAGGGGGAGAGACACACAGAGGAGGAGGGGGAGAGACACACAGGGGAGGAGGGGGAGAGACACACAGGGGAGTGAGAGAAGGGGGAAGAGACACAGAGGAGTGAGAGAAGGGGGAAGAGACACAGGGGAGTGAGAGAAGGGGAAAGAGACACAGAGGAGTAAGAGGAGAGGAAGAGGGAAAAGACACAGGGAGGGGTAAAAGACACATGGGAGGGAAATGGGGGGGAAGAGACACGGGGGGCAGGGAGGAAAGAGACACAGGGGAGGGGGTAAGAGATACAGAGGAGGGAGAGGGAGTAAGAGACACAGAGGAGGGAGAGGGGGTAAGAGACACATGGGAGGGAGGGGGAAAGAGACACATGGGAGGGAGGGGGAGAGACACAGGGGAGGGAGGGGGGAAGAGACACAATGGAGGGGAATAGAGACACAGGTAGGGAGGGGGAGGGGGAAAGAGACAGAGGGAAGGGGGAAAGAGACACATGGGAGGGAGAGGGGGAAGAGACACAGGGAGGGGGGAACAGACACGGGAGGGGGAACAGACACAGGGGAGGGAGAGGTGGGGAAGAGACACAGGAGGGAAGGAGACACAGGGGAGGGAGAGGAGGGGGAAGAGACACAGGGGAGGGGAAGAGACACATGGTAGGGAGAGGAAGGAAGAGACACAGGGAAGGAGGGAGCACACACAGGGGAGGGAGAGGTGGGGAAGAGACACAGGAGGGAAAGAGACACAGGGGGGGGGAGGAGGGGGAAAGAGACACAGGGGAGGGTAAAGAGACACATGGGAGGGAGAGGGAGGAAGAGACACGGGGAGGGGGAAAGAGACACAGGGGAGGGAGAGGTGGGGAAGAGACACAGGGGAGGGAGGGGGGAAGAGACACAGGGGAGGGGAAAAGAGACACAGGGGAGGGAGAAGGGGAAGAGACACAGGGAGGAGGGAACAGACACAGGGGAGGGAGAGGTGGGGAAGAGACACAGGGGAGGGAGGGGGAAGAGACACAGGGGAGGGGGAAAGAGACACAGGGGAGGGAGAGGGGGAACAGACACAGGAGGAAAAGAGACACAGGGGGGAAGAGACATAGGGGAGTGGGAGGAGGGGGGACGAAACAGGATTGAGAGGAGGTGGAAGAGACAGGGGAGAGAGAGGAGGGGGAAGAGATACAGGGGAGGGAGAGGAGGGGGGAAGATACACAGGGGAGGGAATGGGGGGAAATAGGGGAGACACAAGGGAGGGGGGAGAGACAGAGGGGGGACGGGGTCAAAGAGACACAGGGGAGGGGGGATAAAACACAGGTTAGGGAGGATAAAGCACAGGGGAGGGAGAGGGGGGAAAGAGACACAGGGGAGGGGGAAAGAGACACATAGGAGGGAGGGGGTTAAAAACACAGGGGGGAAGGAGACACAAGGGAGGGAGAGGAGGGGGGAAATGAAACACAAGGGAGGAAGTAGACAGGGGGAGAGACTCGCAATAAGCACAAAAGGCACTCATTGCGAGGCTCGTGTTGAACGCCAAAGGCGCTCATCGCGAAACCAAAAATGTAAAGGGTGGGAGAGGTAGAGGGGGAGGCTCACAATGAGCACCAAAGGCACTCATTGCGAGGCCCGTGATGAACACCAAAGGCTCTCATTGTGAGGCCAGTAAAGTAGAGCGGAAGGCTCCCATTGTGTGGCAAACAGCATTGCCAGGCTTAACTTTTTATTGCCTTTATTTTTGACGGGCAAGTCGCTAGTATGAAATAATATACCAGCAGTACTGACAGCATAGTAGACTAACTGAGTTTGTATGTTTGCTCGGGGTAAACATATTGATGTCCTGAACATGAAATAAAATAATATTCGAAGGGTTAAATCAAAAAGAAAAATATATTTTTCTTGGGGGTCTTATCTGTTGGCACATTCTCTGTCCCTATGATTCTTGAAAACATGTGCATAACAAAGATAAAGAGCCTTAGTAATCTTTATGCAAAAAAGGTGTCATGCTATGTTTGATACATTGAAAGTATATTAGATAAATTGCTTTCAACTGTACATGTTTCTGGCAGCTGATAATGCATTTTTTTCATACTATAACTCAACTTTTCCTGTGCTAGGAAATGCCACAAACTATAGAGAATTGTTGAATGTTTTTTTTGTTTTTTTTTTCTATTTTATCACTTTAATGAGAGGTAGTAAATATAATTAAATATAATTAAATAAAATCAAACAATACATTTTTAGCACATACAAGTGTGCTAGGCATTTGAGTAGCCCTTTTTTTGGTATGCTAATGAGTGTATCTGTTCCAACGACGTGCTAATTAAATTCATGCCTTGTAAAGTAAATATGTTCCTATGTTCGTGATCATTCTCAACACTAGTGACTTGTTACTGGCTCTCTGATAGTACAATAAGAAACACAGTAAAAACTGTACTGTAAAAAGTGCCCATAATGCCTGATGAAGGAAAAATTTGTAAAAGAACAAAATGTAGAAGCACTTGCAATATAGCATAGATATTATTACTTGGATAAGCACATTATGCACTGTAATGTTTATTTAAATATGCTATTGAAATATAGACACTTATATGAAATGGTTTAAAGGCCTATATAAGTTTCCTGGATTATAAATGCATCTGATAGAGGAGAATGAATAGTGTATTCAAAAAATTGCATGAAAAAATACCAAAATAAACATTTTAACACTTACCTTGAAGTTAGCAAAATGTCTTGTAATTTCTGACTGTTAAAAATTTGGGTTAACACTCCCTCCAAACCCAGACTAAATTAGCATTAATTTCATAATTAACATTTGATTTAAACTCTGTTGTTCCTGTTTGTGCTGCAAAGCAGCCTTGGATATGTTATGTGGCACTGTTAGGTGCTATGACAGCAACACCGCACACAGCACAGACAGGAAGCAGCAAGGAGTCATATCCCAGCAGTGACTTGGGGGATGAAATCACTGCTCCCCTATTGGCTAAGGAAGAAACAGCAAAGTGAATAATGGGTTAAATTTGATGCCCCATTGCTGCATGCTGATTGGGTGAGGATTAGGGGCCCGTGTAGAAACTCCTGGGTGTCAACATAATAATTAGAGGGACTTTTTGAAATTAATAAAAATACATGTTTTATGAGATGTGCTGCATACATATGGGCTGCTTTTTGCCTATACAGTGCCGAAATGTATTAAATTATGAAACTTGGATATGCCTTTAACTACCTAGAAGATGGGATAAAATATTCTAAATAGTAAACTGCATTTTTTACATGTCCTATAATTATAAATATTTAGTGTTTTTGAAATGTTATAGTGTTTTGCTTTCTGTGTTGTAGTAGCAGAGTTTAATTTGATATCTACACAAAATAAATGTTGGACTTTGTCTGCAGATTGTTTTAATTGTTTGTAACCCAAGTGTATATATTTATTTTCACATTATTTCTATTTGGATGTTTCTCATTTATTACACTGAGCATTTTTTGCAAGAATGAACTTATGGTGCTTTTATGGTTCACACTGTACTGTATTCTGTGTGAAAAGAAAAATGCTGGTGCTAGTGGGTGTAGAGAGATAAAGAGAGAGAATGAATATGTTTGTCCAATAAAATGGTTATCACTATATATATCACATATACAGTTGTGAGCGTACGAGTTGTTGCTAACGTTGCGGGCTCGCTACGCGAGTCGCGGCCCTCGCAGCGAGCCAAGGCCCTCGCAAAGCGAGGGCAGTGGCCGAGGGTCTCAGTTGCTGGCATGGAGCGCCGTAGGCGCTCCATGCCAGCACCTGAGGACCTCGCAAAGCACGACACACACATTACGACACTCGCAAACAACATACGACACACGTTCACACACATTACGGCCTCGCAACACTCGGACGCAACTCGCGAACATTACAAAATGTAAAACACAATACATACACACAGCACATACATAAAAACCTTACCTACACCAAGAGGGAGCACCCAGGACCTCAAAAATACAACTTACACCTCGATTTTACTCGAAATAAAACAGTTTAGAGACTAAAAAAAAATCTAAGCGAGAGAAAAAATGGCCGCCGAACAAAACGAAAACGAGGCTACAGCACTCTAAACTCGCAAAACACCACAAGAAACTCGCAAAAGACCACAAGAAACTCGCAAAACGCAACAAACGACCTACGGATATTCATACCACACAGTGCACACATTCAGCATGCTTACACAGCAGCTCCACACCACTAATGCTGCAGCAACATCAACACAGATTGCCAGCTCTTCATCACAATGCTTCAAAATAGGTACAGTATATTCATTTAGTAATGTATTACATATTTCATTATTAGACACCAAACAGCATTAGCTACCTTACAATTTCATTGCCGTCATTTTTTGACGGGCAATTCGCTAGTATATATATATATATATATATATATATATATATATATATAAAGATTTTAGAAATTTCTGCTCCAGATGCAATGCAGATTAATCATTGAAAACCATCACTTTGACCACCGGACATGATAAATGTTTTATTTGCATGGTACAAACACACTAGAGTTGAAGTCTTAAGTTGGAAAATTTGATTCAGAGACCACATATTTAAACAACTAAGTAAAACAACTACATGTCTTTTGTGAAATCTAGTCTAAGGATTTGAAAGTATTTACTGTGTGATCTATCACATATATAGTTGTCAGGCTCGCTAGCGGCGCAGTACTTAGGCGAGCCTCGCAAAGCGAGGCCTGCTAGCAGCGCAGCAGTTGTTCAAGCGAGTAACTATAAAAAAAAACAAAAATAAGGAAATCATGTACAAAACATTATACCACACTCACACACATCACAGGGTGAGAGACAGAAACCATGGGAGTGAGGTTGCAAACGAATTAGACCCATAATTGGCTTTTTTCCTCACTCGAAAATCAGCTAAGCAAGGAGAAAAATGTCAGACAAAAAACGTAACATTTCTGACACAGCATGAAAAGGAGGTTCAGCAACGCCAGGCTCGCAGAACTTACAAAATACGCGACGCAGAAGACTGTAACATATAACGAACAACGCCACGCACTTAGAAAATACACCACACCGAACACACTAACACTTACACCAATGATGCCAGGCACGCAGGAATTTGAAAATAAAACCAACGGCAGTCAGCGCGCGCCACACAAACATTCAGCACACACACAGAGGAGAAAGACACAGGGAAGGCACAGGGGGGAGAGGATGGAAAGAGATACATGGCATTTCCAAGCACTAAACTTTCAGGTTAACAAACCCTGCAATGAGCTGCCCGTACAGTAGGCGAGAGGAAAGTCTCGCAATGAGTGTCAAAGGAAGAGCCACACGATGAGTGGGAGAGCCTTGCAATGAGCGCCAAAGGCATTCATTGCGAGACACACGATGAGCACCAAAGGTGCTCATTGTGGGGCTCGCAATGCACAACGAACGTGATCATTGCAAAACACGAAAATTGAAGAACACGGGGGGAGAGGCTCGCAATGCGCACCGAAGGTGAACCGAGGATCAAAACCATTGCCAGCGTTACAATTTTATCCCCGTCATTGTTGACGGGCAAGTTACTAGTTTTGGATATAAGACAGAATGCTCTTTGTGTTTTTATTCTCTTCACAGAACCTATTTAGAAAATAGTGATACAAGGCACAATGTCCCACACCTCTTCTTTTCCATGGGTAGCAAAAATATTTCATTTGCAAGTCTGCATTTGAGCACCTATAGGGCCATATAATACATTGAACATAGAGTAGTGGATTTAGGTGAAATAAATAACATAGGGATGGGAAGTGTTTTGTGAGAAAAGAGAAAGTTTAAGTACCACAATACTGAAGTACCGACCCTAGAGAGGGGTGAGATATTTTAATTATTACAATAAATAATGTGTAATAGCAATATTCAGAACTAAATTAAAGCTGAGTGTTTCCTCCTCCCTGATAAGGACATTAAGGGTGAGGGGTTCACTGATATACAGGTTTAAAGGCTTTTAACAGTAATCAAATCTGAGAATAAGCATTGATAGATAACAAAGCTTGTTGAAAGGAGAGCCCTCTAATACAATAGATCTCGAGCCAATGGAGATCATTGTGTTGGTGGGACTCATTGTGTCTGACAATATAACAGCTACCTGTTGGACAAAGTCACCTCTGCCTATTGACCTTATAGTGTTTGGATACCAGCCACAGGCTGAATCTGAACTTTGAGTGAGTTGAATATTTAATATTATTTAAAAAAATTATTGAATAAGTTTTATTAATGATAAATAATTTAAAAAAACAAAACATCTAGGTCATGTTGTTAGGAGACTACCTGCGGCCCATGGACATTTCTTTGAACTCCATTGTGTAAATATGGCAATGAATGCCCCAAAACATTCTTGGATTTGGTCTAATACTATATTCATTTTGTAACCTTCCAGAAACTAATAGGTAATTTTACAAAACAAATGAAATTAAAATAAATGTAATCACTTGACTAAATATAATGGTCTTAAACCACTATTTATAGCAGAAAAAAGGTAAACCTTACTCAACACAGTTGGCCATATATACCAGGATGTGTAGTTTAGAGAAGTTTAGGGATACCTACTTGGCATATTTACTAACATGTGAAAACGGACAAGATTTCTGCCACAATTTAGTACATCTGTTCCTAAGATTTTTTTCACAGTTATGTAACATTATATATACCAACCTACTCAGGTACATTTGCAAAGTTTAATGAGATTTACTTCCCTATTTCAATGTCCCAATTTGTTTACAACATATTCTAATACCACCAATATATCTCTTATTTCTGCAAACTAACATTTCCTTTCTATTTTGAATAGTATATAAACATTGCATGTTGGTACTTTAATAAAAAGAACTGAAGTTCTTTTAATACCCTAGAGTAGAATTTACCATGCTAGTTTCATCAAAGACAATCAGCAGACATAGGTGCTGCCTATAGTTTTTTTTTCCTTCTCTTTCCTTCCCTATTACTTTCAGTAATGTGTACATTTTAGCGCAGTGGAGGCACAATTCTATAATCTGGGAATCATTATGGCAAATATTGCATGTTAATGGCAGGTTTAGGCCAAACATTATTGACTGCAAACTGCTAGAAGAGCTCTACATACAAGAGGGAGGGGTGGGGAAGATGGAGAAGAGGAGTGTGGTTTGATGAATAATTGAATCTTACTGCATTTTAAACCTACCCCTTCCCCTGCACATGCTCATAAGTGGACAGCTTGCAATAATAACTACCAGCTTTTTCCTTAAGAAATGTAAACACCCCTATTACACGCACAACACTCAAAATGTATGCCTTTATTTTTTTCTAATTAAAAGTTCGCTTTTTGTCATACTTTCTAACCAATTACGGTATTCTCTTAAACCCAAACAGTTAAAACATATATGAATGTACATGTATATATTGTAAAGTGCCCCTTTAATAATACATTTTTATTTATATTTTGCTTACATTTAACCCTCTAAAGCACTGGCAGTCAGTATTTCAAAGCTGAATGGGTTGTAGCTATAACAAAAGACTTGACCTTCTTTGGCTCAGCAGGATCAACAATGTTCCTTGATTCCAGTATTCACTAGAGCAAACAATAATCATATACTGTTTTTAAATAATACAATCTGTTTCTCATAACAGCATGCATTAGTGTTTACTTGTTCCCTGTGACCTCTGTATTTATATTTCAGCGCCATGAGCAAGGAGTATTTATTTTCTACATGGCATTTTACAAATAAACTGATTTACACTGATTAAAATGCAGATGACTATAAATATGAGTCATTAGAAGAATGATTATATTTCATCTCCAAGAACCTTAATAATAAAATGTCACAAAATGGGGCCAAGAACCGACATAAATGTAGAAATTATACAAATAATTAGTGTTGTTTTTGGTCAATACATTTGTAATCTTGCACAAGTTAAATTGACAATTATTTGCTTGCACAGAACTTGCATTAAATGCAGTCACTAAGCATCCCATTATCTGTAACACAGTGCCTGTAAAGTGCTGCTAGTTAAAGGATCACTGAAGCCCCATATTTAGAGTATATTATTTTGTACATTAGACTTGAAAATGATGACACTATTTTTGTAAAGTATATATAAAGTCTTCTGGTGTTTTACTGTTCACTTATTGTATGATGAAGGTAGCCATTTCTGTTTGTGTTTACTTGGCTTACCACCAAGGTGGAGAACTTGGATGGAGATAAGTTTTTGTTGTTGTTGTTTTTTTTCAGTTTGTATTCTGGTAGTAACCAATTAACTTATCAATACCAGATTAACTCCTGGGGGAGGTTCCAGGAGGGTTGAGGATTGTAAGGATAATATTGACATTGTATCAAATGTTGAAATAAGGGAACCTTTGGGAAACAGTGATCACAACACAGTCTCATTTGAGATTGAATTAAAAAAACAAAACTGTAAGAGGCCAACAAAAACTCTGAATTTTAAAAGGGCAAATTTTAAAAGGGCAGCAATACAAAGTATAGACTGGGACAAAGCACTGACAGGTAAAAATACTGAACATAAATTGATAACGTTCAAGCCATGTGGCTTAATGATTTAAAGATCAAGATATGGAGTCAAAAATAGGCGTTTCAATTATAGAAACAAGAGGGGACAGAGGCAGCTTTACGTAAGTACAAGGAAATTGACAAGGCTTGCAAAAGGGCTATTAGACTGGCTAAAATAGAAAATGAAAAGTTAGTTGCAAAGGAGAGTAAAACTAATCATAAAATATTTTTTCAATATATAAAAGGAAAGAAGGCCAGGAAGGAAGCTATAGGAACATTACAAAGTGAAACAGGCCGTCTGACAATTAGTGACGAGGAAAACGCAGGTGAGCTAAATAGGTTATTTTCTTAGGTATACACAAGGGAGGTACCAGTGGTTTGGACACCGCAACATAATGGGGCTATACTACTATACCTTTCAATATCAGATATCCATAGATTTGCTCCATTAAGATTATAAATTGCATGGCTATTTTTCCTTCCCGAATGCATAACCTTACATTTATTTGTATTAAATCTCATCTGCCATTGAGCTGCCCATTTCTCTAATTTAATCAAATCCTTTTGTAGGGAAAGTACATCATTATCTGATTTAATTACCTTGCACAGCTTAGTGTCATCAGCAAAAAATGGAGACACTACTTTCAAGTCCTACTTCTACATCATTATTAAATATGTTAAAAAAGAGAGGACCTAATGCTGAACCTTGAGGAACCCCACTTACCACATTAGTCCAATCGGAGTATGTTCCATTTAGAACAACCCTTTGCTTCCTGTCTTTTAGCCAGCTCTCGACCCATGAGCATATATTTACTGCAATTCCTGTATGCCTTAGTTTGCTCAAAAGTATCCCATGTGGCGCTGTATCAAAAGCCTTTGCAAAATCCAAAATGACTACATCCACTGAGTTGCCCTGTTCCAAGTTCCTACTAGCCTCCTCATAGAAACTAATTTGATTGGTCTGACATGACCTATCCTTCATAAATCCGTGTTGACTGCTACTGATTTTGTTCAAATAGACATATTCTTGTATATTATCCCTTATTAACCCTTCTAAAAGCTTCCCAACCACAGATGTGAGGTTCACTGGTCTATAATTCCCAGATTTGCTCTTGCTCCCTTCTTAAATATAGGTATCTACTCTGCTTTTCTCCTGTCATCTGGTAGCGACCCTGTCGTGAGTGAGTCTTGAAAAATTAGATGTCACATTGTAATGTTCCTATAGCTTCCTTCCTCATCTTCTTCCCATTAATATATTTAAAAAATATTTTAGGGTTAGTCTTACTTTTCTTTGCAACTGACTTCTCATTTTCTATTTTAGCCAGTCTAATAGCCCTTTTGCACGACTTGTTAATTTCCTTGGGATGTGATTTACTCCTATTTATTTTATTTCCACATGGTACATGCCGATGTGTATGTATATTTAGTAAGGATTTAAAGGTAGTCCATTTATTTTCAGTATTTTTCCCTGTAAGTTCTTTATCTCAGTCTATGTGTTGTATTGCTGCACTCAGCCTTCTTTCTCTCGATGTGCCTTCTGTCTCCACTGTGCCCTCAGTGTCTCTTTGTGCCCTCTGTCTCTGTCCTCTCTCCCTCCCTGTGCCCTTGTCTCCCTATGTGCCCTCTCTCTATGCCCTCTGTATCTGTACCCTGTCTCTCTCTGTGCCCTCTGTCTCTGCCGTCTTTCTCAGTGTGCTCGCTCTCTGTGCCCTCTGTCTCTGCACTCTCTCACTTTCTGTGCCCTCTGTCTCTCTCTCTCTCTCTGCCCTCTGTCTCTTTCTGTGTCTTCTGTCTCTGTGCCATCTATCTCTCTATGTGCCCTCTGTCCCTGTTCTCTCTTTCTCTCTGTGCCCTCTGTCTCTCCCTGTGCCCTCTATCTCTCTCTCAGTGCCCTCTCTCTCTGCACTCTCTCTCTCTCTGTGACCCCTCTCTGCGCCCTCAGTCTCTCTCTCCGTGCCCTCTCTCTCTGTGCCATCTCTCTGTGCCCTCTCTTTCTCTTCCTATGCCCTCTGTCTCTGCACTCTCTCTCTCTGTTCTCTCTGTCTCCTCTGTGCCCTCTCTAAGTGCCCTCAGTCTATGTCCTCTTTTTCTCCCTGTACCCTATATCTCTATATGTGTCATCTCTGTTCCTTCTATCTCTCTCAGTGCCCTCTCTCTGCACTCTCTCTCTCACTGTCCTCTGTCTTCCCTGTGCCCTCTGTCTCTCTCTGTGCCCTCTCTCTGTGCCCTCTGTCTCTCTCCGTGCTCTCTGTCTCTCTCTCTGTGCCATCTCCATGCCATCTGTCTCTGCCCTCTCTCTCTCTCTGTGCCTTCTCTCTCTGTGCCCTCTCTCTGTGCCCTCTGTCTCTCTCCGTGCTCTCTGTCTCTCTCTGTTCCATCTCCATGCCATCTGTCTCTGCCCTCCCTCTCTCTCTCTCTCTGTGCCCTCTGCCTCTTCCTGTGCCCTCTGTCTCTGCACTCTCTCTCTGTGCTCTCTGTCTCCTCTGTGCCCTCTCTCAGTGCCCTTGGTCTATGTCCTCTTTTTCTCTCTGTGCCCCCTGTCTCACTCTGTACCATCTGACTCTCTCTGTGCCCCCTGTCTCTCTTTGAATACTCTGTCTGTCTCTGTGTCCTCTCTCTGTGCCCTGTCTCTCTCTTTGCCCTCTGTCTCTCTCTGTGCCCTGTCAACATGCCCTCTGTCTCTGCCCTCTCTATCTGTGCCCCCTGACTTTCTATGTGCACTCTGTCCCTGCACTCTCTCTCACTCTGTGCCCACTCTCTGTGCCCTCTTCTCTCTGTGTGTTCTCTCTATGTGCCCTCTGTCTCTGACCTGTCTCTCTATATTCTCTGTCTCTCTCTCTCTGTGTCCTCTCTCTCGCTGATCCCTCTGTCTCTCTCTGTGTCCTGCCTCCATGCCATCTGTCTCTGTGCCCTGTCTCTCTCTGTGCCCTCTGTCTCTGCCCACCCTCTCTCTGTGCCGTCCATGTTTCTGTGCATACGAGCTGTCTCTCCCCCTCCCTTCCTCTGTTCTCCACGCCTACCCCCCCTCCCCCGCCCTCTCTCTCTCAACTCCTTCCGTGGCATTTGCGCAGGCATTATACACATCTTGTTTATTATCATAATACTAGGAAATTGCCCGGGAGTAACATTTTAAGCCTGGCAATGCTGTTTGCCACCCAATGCGAGGATATGGGCCCTCTGAGACCCTTCGGAGCTCATCGAGAGCCCCGCCCTGAGCGCCTTTGGCGCTCATTGCGGGGCTCGCAATGAGCGCCTTCGCCGCTTATTGCGAGCCTCTCACCCTGTGTACTACATTAGGTAAGGAGTTAGTGCCTTGGGTTAAGTGTTACTGTCTTGGGTTAAGTCTTATTGGCTTGAATTCAATGTTACTGCCTTATATTAAGTGTTACTGGTTTGCGTTAAGTCTTAGAGCTTAGGGCTCATATTAACGTCCTTTGGTTTCCTTTTATGTGCTTCGGCCTCGTTTTCATGTTTTTTACGTTTTTTCAGCAGTCATTTTTTTATCTCGCTTAGGCAATTTTGTATTATGAAAAAAGGCAAAATATGCCTCAACTCAACTTGCAACCTCACTCACAGGCTCCCTGGCTCTCCCTCTGTGCTGTGTGTGAACGTTAATATGAGGCATATTTGTGTGTGTTTGCAGGTATTTTCATTTCAGTGGTTCGGGCGTTAAAGTCTTATTTTTGCGAACCACACAGTCCATCTACGTGCTTTGGGTCCTTAAGTCATACGGGCCGTAATTTCACGCCCGTCGCTAAGGCATTGCAGCTAAGTCCCGCGTGTTTCAACTGTTCATGCCCGAAGTCCTACTGGCCTTGCCATGAGTGCATTTGGTGCTCATTGCAGCCTAAGTCCCTCATGCCTCAACTGCTTGCCTTGCATCACAAGGCTTGCAGTGCAATGAGCGCCTTCAGCGCTCATTGCAGCCTAAGTCCCGCATGCTTGGTTAAGTGTTACTGCCTTGGGTTAAGTCTTACTGGCTTGAGTTAAATGTTACTGCCTTGTATTAAGTTACTGATTTGCGTTAAGTCTTAGGGCTTAGGGCTCGTATTTACGTCCTTCGGTCGCTTTCACTGGGGCTGGGGGAGGTAATGGTGCAATTCACTGGGGCTGGGAGAGGTGATGGGGCAACTCACTGGGGCTGGGAGAGATCACAGGGGCAATTCACTGGGGCTGGGGGAAATGATGGGGCTGGAGGGGGGTTCTAGGGGCAAAACACTGGGGCTGGGGTAAGTTACACCTGGGAAGTAGATAAAACAATCAGTGAAAGAAGGGACACAGACCTTGTTCTGATTATTACAGAAATATAAAGAAAAGCTGCAGCACAATTCACAGACCAAAAAGATACAATGTATTATGTTTGCTAATTTTCCCTGGGATTTTCTGGGGTGTCAACATTGATACAAAACTGTTTGCAAATGCAAGAAATTCAGCAAACTTTAGGGCAACTGTTTAAATGTTTATTTTGGTATTCTATCATGCAAACATTTTTTTTCATATACTACTAATTTTCATCTATCAGATGCATTCATAATCCAGCTCACTTTTATATACCTTTAATGGTAAAGATGCTTGGCAAGCTCACTGATTAGAGTCCCATAGGAACATGCTGTAATGCTTTAAGTCTCTAAGGCTGACAGATGCAGGACCGTTAGAGCATACTAAACAGCAGCAAAAGAAAATGCTTTTAGAAAGCAAAAAACACAATATTTTGCAGCTTTCATTTTGCAATTATCCTTTACTAAGTGGCTCCCATGTTCTTACTTTGCCAACTGCTACCTGTTACTCTCCGGTGAGTGTGTTCTTGTAAACTTATAAACGTCCATGTAGTCCTATTACATCCTCATTTTGCAGACACTTCCTGTATATTCAAAGTCTCCTCCAACCTAAGTTGATCTCCTGAAGCCAAAATGGTAGATTCCACAGCAGCAACAGTGTATATAAAAGAATAAATTAGAGGCTGTATTTTTTTCACATTCTGAAAAAAAAATAAAAAAAAAATATGACCACAGTGGTCCTTTAAGCTTATAATAATTGAATGCTATTTATTATTATCATATTGTAATGTATGTTTTGACTGATTATTTAGACTGTTTTGTTGTAAGATTGTTCTGTGAATCCCGTTGATTTTGTTTCTTCTAAGCTTTCTTCTTATTGTTATTACCCAACAATTTATGTTACCATTGTTCTATTGATAACCTGGGCTTCCCTATTGAATAAAGTTAAAATTGTAGACATATGTTGAAAACTAGGTGCCAGTTTATTGCTTTCCTCAAAACTTAACATATTTATCTATTTTACCCTATGGAAATAAATATTTTGCAAAGACCATACACTATAGTGTACCCCGAGCAAGAAAATGTATATTTACACTAATCTTTAATAAGTGATTATTATGACAGCTGGACCATAACAATAGCCCCTAAATTATAATTTCCACACTTTTCATCCTTCCTTTGTTAGATTGACCTGCTTTTTCCGACTCCAATGGAAATGTTGTAGATCCCAATTATTGTATTTATTGTCAGAGAGTTAAATATGCAAATGTTATGCATTATGGCAATACAATGCAAGGATCAAAGAAACCTCCCTGCAATAAACATTTTAATAAGCTATTTTAAATGTTTGTATAGTCATGAAAACCTAGCTTTTTGATGTTTCGCATACCAGCTCAGATTATCTCCATGACAAGTAAGCTCTCAGCACTGACGTGGTGCTTGCTGACAGACAAAGGTAACAAAATTCCTGCACTTGAGAACAAGATCAATAGCTGAGTGCTAAATTTAAAAAACACAAGAATGTGCCAGCTGAAGAACTGAAACAAAGGATATAGCAAACCCAAGTAAGTCATCATATGATCTGATGATCTTTGTATAGGATCTCAACAACTGCAAAACCAACCCATGGAAATAAAACAACCTCAGCTAGCTCTAATAAGTGGAAAGTTTAGATAAGATATAAATATTCGGACAATACTGCAGCAACCCAAGCATCTTGATATACAACATAATCATAAGCAGAACTTGGAGTCCAGATATTTTAAACTGTGGACTATCAGTTCCCATGAGCCAGATAAAGGTATGTCAGCTACACTTATGTAATTTGAAAGCTTACATCATAAATGAAATAGATATATTTTAAAAGAACATCCCCAGGAGAAAATGTTCCTGTGTTGACCAGTGATTCAGTTAAAGATTGTAAATAACTTTGAATGAGTATAAAGTTACAAATAATGTATTGCTAATGTAATCCAGGACCAATACCTAAAGTATACTGGGGAGGTTAAAATGTTTTTTAAATTTTTCTGTGCTAACAAGATTTGGAAAATGTATACTCCAACAGGTTAGTAGCTAAAAATGACGGGGCAATACAAAAGTGTTGAAATGCTGTTTGTCACACAATGTGAGTGTATTGTGTGCCTCAACTATATAGACCCCTATAACACACTAATGAAGGCATAGACCCTCATGACACAAAGTGTAAGCACTACACAATTTTAACCCAGTCTCTTATGGGGGCCTATACAGACCCTCATAAGCCTCTATTTAACCCCATTAGTCCCATAAGGGTATTTAAAGACCCTCATGGGACAGTAAGAAGCCTAACATTACCCCGTAAGTGCTATGAGGGTTCTCCAGTACCCTTATGACAAACACTATGCTGCACTAAACCCACCCCAATAAACCATTACATCTAAACTAACACCCCTGTACACTAACCTATTAACACCTACACTACCTACTTAAGTCCCAAAAAATAAAAAAATCTACATTACAGAAAATAAAAAACCTAAGTCCCAAAAAATAAAAAAAGGAACATTAAGGAAAATAAAAAAATACATTACAAACCCCCCCCCCGCCTACTACAGAAAAAACTAAATTACACACCTGAAAAGAAAATACATATAGAATACATAAAATACAGTACAATAGAAATAAAATAAAATACAATACACCCGTATCTAACATACAATCAATACTATCTAAAATACTTCCCCCATTCTATGTAATATACAATAAATAAACATTCCAAATATTCTAAATATTTTACTCACCTTTCCAGCATGTCCCCGTCCTTCTTCTATTCTTCTTCTCCGGCGCGGCCCATGTTAAAAAAAACATTACATTAGTACAACATACATAAACATAAAAAAAATAAAAATAAACATAAAATACATTGTACTTACCTCCATGCGATGTCCCCGGCCTCCTCCTCTTCTGCCCTGTCCTGGAACAATCCGCGCTCTAAACCCCCCCCCAAAAAAAACTAACGGAGAACCACACTTGCGGACCTCCCCGACGCTAATGAGCCTCCTACGGAGTTTTCCAGAAGAAAATTGTCAATGGCGGCTTCTGATTGGCTGAATTTGATAGACAGCGTTTTCAGCCAATCAGAAGGGGCCATTGCCTATTTTCTTCTGGAAAAGTCTCTAGGAGGCTCATTAGCGTCGAGGAGGTCCGCGAGTGCGGATCTCCATTAGTTAGTTTTTATTTTATTTTTTTTTAATTTTTTGGGGGAGCGCGGATTGTTCCAGGGACCAGCTGGGGCAGAAGAGGAGGAGGCCGGGGACATCGCGGGGAGATAAGTACAATGTATATTATGTCTATTTTTTATTTGTTTATGTATGTTGTACTAATGTAATGTTTTTTTTTTAACAGGGGAAGAAGAAAAGAAGGACGGGGACTTGCTGGAAAGGTGAGTAGAATATTTAGAATGTTTATTTATTTTCTGTAAATGTGTTGTACTAAACATTTTTTTCTTTTCCCGTAGGTTGCTGATCTGAAGGGACTTCTGCAAAGGTAAGTGGTCTTAATTATTTTATTTTAGCCTAGAATTAGGGTTTGTATATAGATATAGCATTTATTGTTTGTTAGATAGGGGTATGTATTTTAGATAGTTAGGATTTATTGTATATTATATAGTATTGTATGTTACATAGGGGTATGTATTTTAGATAGTTAGGATTTATTGTATATTAGATTGAGGGATGTATTTTAGATAGATAGGATGTATTGTATATTATATAGTATTGTATGTTAGATAGGGGTATGTATTTTAGATAGTTAGGATTTATTGTATATTAGAAAGATTTGGGGATCTATTTTAGATAGATAGTATTGATTGTATGTTAGATAAATAGGGACGTATTGTATGTTATTTGATTTGTATTGTATGTATTCTATGTATTTCCTTTTCAGGTGTGTATTAATTTTTTCTGTAGTGGGGGGGGGGGGCGTTGTAATGTATTTTTTTATTTTCTGTAATGTTCTTTTTTTTATTTTTTGTAACTTAGGTTTTTTTATTTTATGTAATGTAGATTTTTTATTTTTTGTGAGTTAGGTTTTTTTATTTTCTGTAAAGTAGATTTTTTATTTTCTGTAATTAGAGTGGTGGGGGGTTATTAGGGGGTAGGTAGGTAGGTAGTGTAGATGTTAATAGGTTTGTGTAGAGGGGGGTTAGTTTAGATGTAATGGTTTATTGGGGTGTATATTGCAGTGTAGTGTTTGAGGACCGTCATGGCACTTATGTGGTTAATGTTAGGGTTGTAACAGGCCCATAAGGGTCATAATATACCCTTATGGGACTGATGGGGTTAAATAGAGGCTTATGAGGGTCTACGTTAACCCCCATGAGTGACAGGGTGATTTACTGGCTTATAGGGGTCTGTATTGACCCCCATGAGTGACAGGGTAAATTATAGGTTTATGGGGGTCTGTATTGACCCTCATGAGTGACAGGGTTAATTAAGTGCTTAGGGGGGTCTGTATTGACCCCCATGAGTGGCAGGGTTAATTAAGGGTTTATGGGGGTCTATATTGACCCTCATGAGTGCAAGGGTTATTTATTGGCTTATGGGGGTCTGTATTGACCCCCATGAGTGACAGGGTTAATTATGGGTTTATGGGGGTCTGCATTGAACCCCATGAGTGACCGGGTAAATTAAGTGCTTGTGGGGGTGTGTATTGACCCCCATGAGTGACAGGGTTAATTCTGGGTTTATAGGGGTCTGTATTACCCTCATGAGTGACGGGGTTAATTAAGTGCTTATGTGGGTCTTTATTGACCCCCATGAGTGACAGGGTTAATTAAGGGTTTATGGGGGTCTGTATTGACCCCCATGAGTGCCAAGGTTATTTATTGGCTTATGGGGGTCTGTATTGAACCTCATGAGTGACGGGGTTAATGAAGGGTTTATGGGGGTCTGTATTGACCCCCATGAGTGACAGAGTTAATTAATGTATTATGGGGGTCTGTATTGACCCCCTTGAGTGACAGGGTTAATTAAGGGCTTATGGGGGTCTGTACTGACCTCCATGAGTGACAGGGTTAATTATAGTTTTTTTAGGGGTTGATGGGGCTCTGTATAGACTCCCATGAGTGATAGGGTTGATTTTTTTTTATTACGGGTCCTTTAAGGACCTTTACAGTCCTCTAAGGACCCGTAAGGTGGGAATTTTTATTTTTTATTGCATTGTGGGTCCCCGATCGCAAATATGCCATTTTGTTTTTTGCTGAAAGTAATGACTTTCTTCTGGACCATAAAGCCAAACTCTATGGAGCGTACGGCTTATTGTCGTCCTATGTACAGATACTCCAGTCTCTGCTGTGGAACTCTGCAGCTCCTCCAGGGTTACATTAGGTCTTTGTGCTGCCTCTCTGATTAATGCCCTCCTTACCCGGTCCGTGAATTTTGGTGGGCCGCGGTCACTTGGCAGGTTTGCTGTTGTGCCATGTTCTTTCCATTTGGTTATGATAGATTTGATGGTGCTCCTGGGGATCATCAAAGATTTGGATATTTTTTCATGACCTAACCCTGACTTGTACTTCTCAACAACATTGTCCCTTACTTGTTTGGAGAGTTCCTTGGTCTTCATGCCAGTGTTTGGTTAGTGGTGCCTCTTGCTTCGGTGTTGCAAAAAAGGTGTGTATATGTAATGACAGATCATGTGACACTTAGATTGTACACACGTGGACATCATTTCACTAATTATGTGACTTCTGATGGTAATTGGTTGCAGCAGAGCATTTTATGGGCTTCATAACAAAGGGGGTGAATACATACATGCCAATTTTCTGTTTTCTATTTCTAAAATAATAGTTTTATGTATATATTTTTCTCATTTTACTTCACCAACTTAGACTATTGTGTTCTGATCCATCACATTAAAATTCAGATTAACAAAACATTGAACTTAAGGCTGTAATGTAACAAAATAGGTTAAAAGTCAAGGGGGGTGAATACTTTTGTAAGGCACTGTAATACATGCACACAGTAACTGTGTAAGATTGTGCACCTGAGATGGCAAAATTGCACTATATAACACTGTTACTGTTATGTATTTTTTATTATTACATGATTTATTATTTATATTTTTATTGTGTGTTTAGCAGTTGTATCTGCTCTCACTTCATCCAGATTGTCCTAGTTCAGTTCCTTCACAAGGGTAATATGTTACAGTTTGAAGAGTGTTACTGCCATTTACCCACAAAAATTAGCTTAATACAAATTAATAGTTCTAATACTGTATATGAAAGTATGCTTATTTCAAGTTTTGAATTCACTTTTTGTACACTAATCACAGTAGAACAATACAAAAAAATGAATCTTGCATCATGCAAGAGTCTGAGACATTGGAGACAAACCTGAAATAATGTGTCAGTCTGTTATTCTGTACTATTACAATGTACTTTAACTTCCTGTGTGATAAAAATGTTTTTAATTTGTTTTATGAGGAACAAATCAATTTCCACAGGAGTATGGAAGTGCCTCTTTCAAGTGTGTGTGTCAAGCTACGTGTGGCATAACTCTTTATAGGTAAGCTTTGTGAGCATTGAAATATTTTGTTGGTATGTGCAGATACAACGCTAATTACTATGGACTCCATTCCATGACTCCCAAAAGAATTCTCAGAAGGTTGACTCAGACGGATGCCACTGGACTCCCCCGAAATACCAGCTACCTCTATGTGCCTGGGTTCCCCCCAACTAAAGTATAACCATATGGACCTGCATGGCACCAAATATTAACCCCTATTAACCCCTTTATCATATGGGTCAATAGGGAGCCATGGGTGTCAATAGAGTGCCATTGTATAGGGGTTAACTTTAGGGTTAACTTTAGGTGCCATGGAGGTCCTATAGTCATGGCTTAGAATACAATGGGGATCTGTTGAGACCCCTATGGTATAGTGGTTAATATTAGGTGCCACTAGGTCAATAAGAACCCCCATGATAAAGGGGTTAATTTGTGTGCATTGGGCGTCCATGAGGAACCCGTGGTAATACTAATATAGGGATTCATTTTGTGTGCCACTGGGGATCCTCTGGCTCATGGAGTGTTGTGGGGGCGTTTCTGGGGCTTCCTCGGATCCATAGGGGGTAGTTAGTACTAAAGTGGAATCCCAGGGATACCCAGGGATCTTACATAGGAGATAGTGGGATCATTCATAGAAGGTAGCACTCTTAACCCATTGTTTTAGTTTTGCATAATCAAGCCTCAAAGCTAACACAATTAATGTATTCTAAAGCTTCTTCATAGCAACAGATCTGAAGCATGCAGGGTTCTCTTTCACAATTCTGATAATTAGTTTCAATTGACCCTCATATTTTTTTCTTAATTTGAAGAGAAAATATGGAGCCAAATTGCATCTAAAAAGAACATATTTTAGAAAAACGACTATGAATACACGATACTAGCCGTGACATCCTCTCTTATTACCATCTATCTATATAAACCCATTCCCACAACAGGAAGAGTGTTAAATAATAATAAAATGTAATCCATGAAGTTGATGACCCCTCCATATTTGACTCACTACCCCCTATGACATGGGTATCCTCCAGGATTCTGCTTTGATTACTGTTACTCCCAATGAGCCTGGGTATACCCTGGGATTCACCATTCAAGACCCTGGAGTTCATTAGGCCCCTATTCCCCCACCCCTTGTGTGGTGGGATGGGGGGTCCATTAGCTCCATGGATCCCTATGAGACCTCTAACTATAACCATGGGTACCTTAGGCACCTAGCTTTAAATAATAATTATAAAAAGTAATGTAGGAGGAGGATGACCCCTTGTGTCTATTACCCGATAACCCCTAGGAGACCAGGGATCCCCCAAGATTCACCCTTTTACCAGCTATCTACTATGAGCCCAGGTGTCCCCGGGATTCCCTCTTCATGTCAGGGAGCCCCTATGAGCCAGGGGATCCTCCGTCTAAAGTATAAGTAGGGGGCTCCTATGGACCCTCATAGCACTTGATATTATCCTATTAACCCTACGACAATGGGGTTTCTCAGCAACTCCCAAATTAACCCCTATGCCATGGTAGTCTCCACGGACATCCATGGTATTTTTAACTATAACATGGCACCTATAATTTACCCCAATACAAATGGGGTGATCAACTTCAATAAGCTCAGTTCCTACTTGAGCAAAAGAATGGAGGTCCTAGTCTGTCAGTGATCACCCAGCATGCCTCTTCCTCCCTTAACTGCCTTCTGGTAATATTTAAAGGGCCAGCATACGATTGTTCTACAGTTTTGCCAGTTGCTCTGATTTTTCACTGGACTATTTAGGGAAGCTAGCCCAGTACCTCCTTGTCTGTTTGGATTTCTGTCATCCTTTGTGAGTTCCTGCATGCTGTATTGTCTAAATTCCAGGATCTGCTTATAGCTGATCCCTGGCTCACTGCTCAAGCCTTGCTCTGTACTCTTGCTATTTGTTCCAGCTTTCAGAGTTTGCTTGGCTAACTGCTCCAGCCTTTAGTTTCTATCAGGCTACCTGCTTCTTCCTTCTGTGTATACCATGCTATCTGCATCATCCACCAGGATCTACCAGGCTACATTGCTGCAGAATTTGTGTCTACAAAGGTACCTGCTCCAGTCTTGTGTGTCTACCAGGCTATTTGTTCCAGTCTTTTTGGTGTTTTCCTGATTCGTATATCCTACCTGTCACTCAAGCCTTTGTCATAGTATCTACCAGACTAGCTGCTCCAGTCTTTTGTATCTACCTGGCTATTCATTTCAGTCTTTGGTGTTTTCTTGGTTCCTATACGCTACTTGCCACTCTCTAGTCTTTTTTCTTACCTCTGCCTATTTTAGTCTATCTGCTGGCCGTATCCGCAATTGAAATAGTAATGAACACCACATACACTTATATCCTAACTGTAACATAATCAACCATCTTCAAGTCTACAAAAAAGTATTTTGCTGTTAGGATTGCTGGTAGGATTGCTCAACTTTGATAACTCATTCTGATGTGCAAAACATTTTTTTATATGTGACAGAAAATTTAGGCATAATGTCTATCCCTGGGTTGCTGCAAATGTCTGATTACATACCTACAAATAATAGGGCTTTATCTGCATTTATTACATCTTGTTAAACTCTGCTGATGTGTGGGTGTATGGTATGCGAGGCCACCAGTGTGGAATTGCCACACACATCAACCAGCCTTTTGAAAACTATCTGTTAAAACACAATTTATAGCAAATAAATCACACATTCCAATAAGCTATTGAAGTTGTAGTTGGCCAACAGACACAATCACACCCACAAGTTCTACCGCTAATGATTGTAGCCAGAAACATTGGTAAACCATTATATACTGCTGACCAAAACAATATCTCAAAACAGCTTAAACAAAGTTCACATATACAACACGCAAGCAGCAAAGTTACGCATGTGATACCATGTGTCAGGAATACATCACAACACAGTTGGGAGCCTCTGTAGAAGCAAAATGGAATATTAGTGGCAAGTCACTGTTCAGGGTGATTTTGATTATTTTCTACACAAATTTATATGTATAATTTTGGTAAATATATGTATGTAAATTTTTTTCATCAAAACCTTTCATTTTCATTTGTAAACTGAAAAGGTTAAATAAAAGAGAAAAAAATCAGGTTTCTGTAAATATAAGTAATGCTATATGATGTAAAACTAATAAAAGTGAAATTTAATTAAAACGTGTGATTATTCTTACACATAATAACTGTTATTTGGAAAATGGATTAATTTTATTTGAATATATTTTCAGTTACAATTAAAAAAAAAGCTCTACATGTTATATGTGTATATGTATATACTTAGTACATTTCTTGGAATGAAATATTATTATCAATTAGTAATATGCTACGATCATGTCTCCTTACAGTTTATTCAGTTAGAGATGAATGTCTTACTGAACTATGAATAACAGAAATGATAGTCATTGTGACAATGTCATATCAAAGTGTGATGTGACTCTGACTTGTGAGAGTTAAACATCAGAGTCACTGTTTCTATTCAGAGTATTTGTCAGGTTAAACACAGGATTTATTCTAAACATGTGATCCCCGAGAGTGCCCTGTGCATCAGTGTAATATCCTGGTTGCTTTTTGTTACTAGCAAATTGTAATAGTTTTCATTAAAGTTTATCCCTTAATTTTCAAATATTGTTCAAAATATCCAACTTATTCTTCAATTTGCAACTTATCACCAATATATTCTTATAATAAGCCATAAACCATTATTATTTGCTGGAGTAACAGAAATCGTGAGCCATTACCAAATTGTTATTTAGCTTTTGGGTATCAGCATCCCATTGGAGTTAATTATTATTTTTATCTTTAGAAGGTGCTCTCCAGCCACAAATACATATTTTTCCTCATTGCACCCAGTCCTTGTTACAACTATTAATTGTGCAAGGTATTTTCTATTTGAAGCATTTCAGATTTATAAGTTATAAACAAGGGGAATCATTTTCAGCTACTAATTTACAATACAGTTAAGTAGTATTTTTTTTTATTCTATAAACTCCCCTGAATGCAATAATGAAGCTCAGTTCTCCCTCATAACCGCCTTCCTAGAATATTTTATATGTTAAATTCCACATTTTTTTATACATGGTTATTGGAATTCTTGTCATATTAATTTTTGTATATATATATATATATATATATATATATATATATATATATATATATAGTGTATATAGTTTCAATGGAACCCGCCCCGTTCTTCTTACAACTACAACAATTATTGAGTCATTTCAGGTACAGCTCCTGTCACCAATTACAGTGTAGCATGTATTAGAAAAGTCACAACTGGGAGGAGCATCTTTAAATATTTGCCACCTTCAGCACAGTTACGATTCCTTGACAAATCTGCATAGCGCAGCGGGGAAACATGCGTCGGAAGACACAGGAGAGGGACTGAGCGTTTACTTTACTTTAGCAGCAGTGCTGATTGCAGGAGCAGGGATACAATGCTTCTCGGCCGATAGCACCTGTGCTGATAATACTACACACCATGTGCCTCATTCAAATGAGCTTTCGGGAGATCCGGGCTTTGCAAATGTAGCCGGCAATTTTGCTATTCAATTGGCGTCTTTTTGCGGGCTCCGATCGAGTCAGGGTCTCCGGCCTCCGATTTACTGCCCCTCCAAGCCTTTGATCTTTCACGGCCGCAAGAGTTGCTGCTTTTCAATTGCTCTGATTCCCCCTCTCTAATTAAGCTGTCCAGCCCGCAAATGGCAAGAGTCAAACCACATGTTACTGGTACCAAGGAAGACTTGCAAAAGGCTTAATGACATGTCCGGAGCACTTTAAATGCACATATACACACACTACTGTACTTTTATTAAAAGTGAAAGTGATGTTAGGTCTTAGAATTAATAGCACAACATTCTCAAGCTCACAAATCGTCCAAACTAAATACTTCATTTCATGTTCAATTTCCGTGTTCGATCCCGGCAATCAATGTGTTAATACATATACTGTAACTCGCATGTGATAGAATATCATATTTACGGTTTTATCAATATTGCAAAATATCTGTAATGTGGGTCCAATCGTAACCCGTAATTCAAGCCCGTAGGACTTTGAAATCCAACCTCCATTTTCCATTGAAGTAATTATAAGAGTAATCTGTTTCCTTTGGCTGTTTTGAATCGGGAGTTACGGGCTTGCTTGGTTGATCATGTTCAAGCTCGCAAATGCTATATTCGATAGCAGGGTGTACGATGTGCACTATCGGCCCCTAATTTGCGGGCCCAGCAAATTGAATAGCACCATAAGTTGCGGAGGCTGTGGGCCCGCAGCAGGCCTGCAGACGTACGGCCTACATCCCGCGACTTGCAGGCTTGTAATTGAATGATTCTCAATGTAGATGGTGTTGTGATCTCCATGTTATTTTCTGCAATGAATACACACTTGTCTAGTAAAACCATAAGGTATGGTTGCAGCACTTTGTTCTGTTATTCACCTTATGTATGATCAGACAATGTTACAGCAACTTGGCTTGATGCAGCAATAGCAGACTTGGTCCCCATAATTTATTTTATTTAATTTTGCAATTCCCCTACACGTTTATTAATGTTTGTGTACTTACTAATAAAGATTATTATGTGATTTTAAGTTGCTACACACTATAACAGAGTCATTCAAGGGCCATTGGTGTTGGTCTTAGGACCTTTACTTTCTTTTGTGGACCTCTGTTAATTATTTATATACTAGCGAATTGCCCGTCAAAAAATGATGGCAATAAAATTGTAAGCCAGGCAATGCTGTTTGCCACACAATGCGAGGCTATGGCCCTCTGAGCACCTTCGACACTCATTGCGAGACTCTCCCACCGTGTACTTAATAGGCCTGTGTAGTTCAGGGCCCTACTGCCTTGGGTTAAGTGTTAGTGACAGCAATGAAATTGTAAGGCTGACAATGCTGGTTGTCATACAATGTGAGGTTTTTGGTCCTCGTTGTATTTTCAGTCCTAAGTACCTGGCGTGGTTACTGTAAGTGTTAGTGTTTGCGCCGTTGTGTATTTTATAAGTTCTGCTTGTCTGGCATTGCAGAGCCTCGTTTTCATCTTGTTTCAGATTTCTTTTTGTCTTTTTTTTTTTCTCTCGCTTAGGGTAAAAATGGCAAATAAGGCTCAAAATTGCTTGCAACCTCACTCCCATGCTTCCTGACTCTTCCCCTGTGCTGTGTGTGAGTGTTTTTATATGTTTGTTATTATTTTTCTTGTTTGTCATGTTTTTCGAGTTACGCGCTACATGCTTCAACTGCTTGCCTCGCAGATGAGTGCCTTTGGTAAGTGTTACTGTTTGCACCGTTGTGTATTTTCAAAGTTCTGAGTGCCTGGCATTGCAGAGCCTCATTTTCATCCTGTTTTTTCTTTCTCATTTAGCCGTTTTTACGAGTGACAAACACAGTAAATATGGCTTAAAATCACTTGCAACCTCACTCCCAGGCTTCCTGCTTCTCCCCCTGTGCTGTGTGTGAGTGTGTTTTCATTTATTTTTTATTATTTTTCTTGTTTTTGGTATTTTTGGAGTTACGCTCTACGTGCTTCAACTGTTCGCCTCGCAAGGCTTGCATCTCCTATGTCTGACGGCGCCGCTGGCTGCAATGAGCATGGCTGCTTCGCCTCGCATTGCGAGGCTTGCATGTGTGATTGCGCCGCATGTGTGTAATATTCTTGTGAGGGTTCAATTCCCTAGAATAATACTACATTTTACAATGTACTCTGTATTATAAGGTACTCCAGACCTAATGGAAATATCACTGAGGATGAAAGTGGGTATAAGTGGAAATGAGTGGAATTAAACAGAGTTAGAACATAAAATAGCTCTTCCTAGGTTTGCTATTGGAGATATTTCTGAAATGGGCATTGATTGATAAATATCTCCAATAGGAAATTGTTCTCCACTTTTAAATCCCCACCCTTGTCCCTGCTTGATAAACATACCCCAATATCAGCAACCCTAGGAGTTACTGCTAAACTATTCTTTTCTCATCTTCTTGTTAGATTTTATTCTAAATATCCGTTTTCGCTGTGGGCTATGAAAAGAAAATAACACTACCACAATTGATGGTTATAATGCTGAGCTGTCACATGTATTTCTTCTCTCATACTGTGTCCTTTGAAAAGACTTTGATGTGGAGACGTATGGCTTGTTGGATGAAGACAGGGGATTTGGCTCATAAAATATGCAGCCTCAGTTGAATCAGTTGGTGGTCTTACTCTGGTTATTACTGGATATTGTATTTGTAATAATTTTGTCTCATAGAGAGAAGCACTGAGCTTTACACTCTGAATTTGAATTTCATATCATTGAGAGATAAGACGTTCACGGAGGAAAGAAGTACCAACCTACAAGCCAACAAGTGTTGGGAAGTCTATAATATACCACATAGACTGAGGTTAGAAAAGGTGAGAGCTTTACCTACTGATCTCTTTGAACAAGGGTTTGGGATTACAATATATTGGTTATTTTGCACTAGGAATTGGTGCGCTATCTCTCGCCACCCCTCTTCTCTTTGTTGCATACCATACAGACACACCAGTGAAGCAGCACACCTAGCTATAACCATCATATTGGATTTGAGAATACACCAACTTAATTCAGAGACAAATGAGAGCAATCTAAAGATTGGATTGATAACTTATCCCCTAAGAACTAGATCACCTAAGGAGCGCTACAGAGTATTACAGAGTCATACAACCGTGTACTTTTTTATCTTTAATAATATTATATGCTGCATTTAAATTATTAATTTGAAGCTATAACAAATGGGGATCATTCAAGTACTAATAAATATTAAAATTAATGAAAATGTAAAATACTAACGCAAACATCTTTACCTGCTTTCTTATCGAGTTTTCAAAATTACGTTTATAATGCTGGAAAAGCAATGCCAATAAATGATATACAAAAAATATTATGATTTATTTAATTGAAAAAGACAAATAGTTTCAGTTCAAGATTGAAATGTATCTGGTCAATCCCAGCAACCCTGCAGGACCACACATTGGCCAATATAGTGTCAGTGAACCACTTTGCAACCTTTGCTAAGTTTAGTGACTTTTAGCTATTTGGTCCTACTACTGGACGCATCAACTGGGTATGTGACCAAAGTTGTGGCAATTAACAGAATAATGTGAGGTGTGGTAGAGAGAGGAGATATCTGGTTTATGTGACATAATGGAGGAAGCCCATATATATTGTTGATGATACAAGATTGAGTTTGGATGCAAGGGAGTTTGCATTGTAGCTTGTTAAGGGCATATTAACTGTTTTATAGAAGACAAGAGCTGATGATTCACTGGTGACTGGTGTGTAGTATACAGAACATGCTCCATGTCCAATGACTTTTTCCACTCTGCTCTCTTCTTAGATGGCTAACATTTTAGCCCATAACTGTTACTTGACAATGTTTTATACTCTGGAATAGATGGTATTACATATATGTTTTAAAGTTGCAAATGAAGATGAATGCTAGATGCCCTAGACAATTATGGCTATATAATGTAGAATAGACAATTTAGCTTGAATCTGATAATAATTCTTTCTTCAGTCTGTGACACAAGCTTAAAGTTTAGGGAAGCCAACAAATATATACTTTCAAATTATGTTGAGTGTGTACTTTTTAGTTTTTTCACATGTTTTATAAATTAACTTTTTTAGGAATGTGTAGGAACACAAATACATGGAAATGGCTGACATAATAACCCCTTCTCACTCTCAGAGGCTCTAATGTGGACCCTAAAAATACAGAGATCATCTTAGATACATTGCACTTATCACATCTACATTGGGACAACAAATAGTGGACAAAATACACTGCCACATGGCATATATTAAGTACCAGGGGAATATTTTACATATGGTTGTTCAGTCCCTCAATTGTGTTCGACTCTGTGACCCTATGGACTGCAGCACACTTACTCATGTCTCTGTGTGTGTGTATCCACAAGGATTGCATGCTAAAAATACTGGAGTGGGTTGCCAGTTCCTTCTCTAGTGGACTGTGATTTGACTGACCTCTCTGCTATGACCTGCCCACCTACAGTGGTCCTACATGGTATAGCTCACAGCTTCATTCAGGTACACAAGCCCCCACACTACAACCACTTAACAATCCTGAAGGGAACCATGGGAAACTACACCACACTAATCTACTCAAAGCCATCAGGAAGGGCCGCAAAAACACATGGAGGCTGTGCTGAGGTATGGGATGCCACAGCTAACTCACCGCCATCAGGGATAATCTCCGCTAGGCCCATCCTGGAAAGTCCCAGGCCATTGCTGGTGGCCATGTGCCAAGATGTATGCTCATTATCATTTGGTGACGTTCCATTAAGTGTTTTGCTATCAATCAATTTAAAAAAAAAATTCAATTCTGACACAAAAATGTTTTTAGTTAAATGAAAATGTTATATAGGGTGTGTGTGTGTGAGTGTGGCAAGCATATAGGGACTAAACATGCAAATATTTACATGGGGAACATGCTCACATTTGACATAATAACTAATAATATCTTATACAAATGTTACATAGATGATATTTTAAATAATTGGGAGGATGATATGAAGTTTATGAACAGAAATCCCTACAGTGTACAGTTTACAAGTAACATTCAGAATTAAAAGATGAAATGTTTAGATATAAAGTTATTTCATAATAATACAAAATTCAGACTAGAAATTATAGAAGTAGTGTAGATTGTAATGAATACTTAGATGGTACAAGTGGACACAAGCATACTGACATGAGATAAGACTAAATAAAGCCTTACAATGTCAGATATGAAAGGAATGTTTAAGTGTTGAAAGTCACAATGTAGTAACAGCAAATTTATCTGTAGAGAAAAATTATATTTATATGGGAGTGATTGGGAGCAATGAAGTATCAAACAATTCCTAATTTGTAACACTTCATATATGATTTATCTTAGAGACTTTATTTTACCGATTTTCATTTATCTTGTGGAATGCTCATGTAATGTCAAATGCACAAAAAGATCCCTAAAGATGAGAGAACTGGAGCATAAATCCACTATTAGGAAATTACTATAGTGTACTCCAACATTTTTTGGTATGGTGACAATAAAGAAGGAATGAATTTTATATTTTTTTCCCCTTTTAAGACAATTGGCAAAGTTTCACTGGGTTTTTTTTTCTGTTTGCTTTCCTCTGGCTCATTTAACAATTAACAATGAATCCGCATATTGTAGATTAGAGGGGATCTAAAAAGGTGGAACTTGATGGACTAAAAGTATTTTTTTCAAACTCAATTACTATGTAACTACAACGATTACTATGTAAATGTTAACATAATCTAGCCTGGCTACATTATTTCTTCAATTAAACTGAGTGATTTGTGATAATCCTTGTTCATCAGATTCCGGTTGCAGTGGTGTAGTGACAACATGTGACCCTGGTAGGTACTATGCATCCAGCTTTTTCGAGACTATGACATTACCTTCTTTAGGTATCCCCTTTTGCCCAAAAAAGCATCCTCCAATCCCGGGATCCGCCCACACAACCCCCATGTTATTAATGCACAGACTTGTACATCCTTGATTGTGCTCTGTTTATGAAATAAAGCTTTGTTATACCGTTCTCACTGTGTCAGTGTGCTTTCAGTGGTTGGGGTTTTGGGACATCCACATACATCACATTTGTGTCACATTCTTATATCTGTAAACTAATGAGCCCTAGTTACTATAGGTGATAATTGATTGATAGCAAAACACTTAATGGAATGTCACCAAATGATAAAGTATACATCTTGCCACATGGCCACCAGCAATGGCGTGGGACTTTCCAGGATGGGAGATGCGGAGATTATCCTTGATGGAGGTGAGTTGGCTGTTGCTCCACGTGCCTCTGCACAGCCTCCATGTGTCACAGTCCACTGAAGAAGGAACTGGCAACCCACTTTAGTATGTTTTCCATGCAAACTCTGTGGATATGCACAGACAGAGACATAAGTAGGTGTGCTGCAGTCCATAGGGTCACAGAGAGTTGGACACAACAGAGGGACTAAATAACCATAATTAAAATTGTCCCCTGGTACTTGATATATACCATGTGGTGGTGTAATTTGGCCACTATTTGTTTTCCCAATGTAGATGGGAGTGAGATGTATATAAGATGATCTTAATATTTCAGCCATTTCCATGTATTTGTATTGCTATTTAATGAGTGAGTGTGTCATCTTGTTGCAGCATGGCTATTGATATTGGCATATGCATGACCATTTCAACCTATGAGGAAAATAAAATTAATTTGTTTGCAATATTTGATAGTTGGGAGTTGTTGTGCAAGTAATTGTAATGCCTTCTATTGCTTTCCCCTTATTTTAAAGTGCATTGGTGTCTTTTTATTGTAATTTGCAGTGTTCCTAACTAGTCTGTAAACCCTTTGCGGGTCCTATTTGGAAGCTGTAAGCTTTGAGCCACCATTTGCTGTTTGCAAGCTTGACTGCAGGTGCGGTCTGAAGGAATTGTAACAATTGAATAGCCATTGTCAATTTTAGTGACTGGAACTCTTGCGTGACAGATCAAAGGCTTAGATGGGGTGTAAGTTCTGGTTTTAACAACCGCAAGGATTTCAAGCCCGTAACACGTAACTCCTTTGTGACACACAAAAAAAGACAAATATCAAAATAACTTACGGCCTCCATTACGGCCTACTGTAACTTACAATTGCTCAATTGAATGAGGCCCATGGTATTAAATGAGCCATAGGTATTTCAATTATAATTTTGTTTTTGTACTTTTCAAAGATGGGTATATCAGTTAGTTACAGTGGATTTCACATCTATGATCTACACATTTGACTTACAAAGCACTTTTGGAACATCATTAGATCATAGGTTAGCTACCACAACCAAGGGGCCTATCCGATTCCCTAATTCCTAAAGTAACACAACTAAAAAATAATCAGTAACATTACTATTCAATTGACCCTGTTTTTCATGATTGTGAGTGAGCTACCTGTAATAGAAGAAACAAAGCTAGAAACGCAAGCTTCCCATTGATTTCTTGACATCCCTAAAATTATGAGTGACTTTTTGAAGTTTTACCCTAAATATCTGTACAATTGCTACTTTACTGATCACTCGCAAATTAAGTATGACTCATAAGTCGTAATATTAGCAAAAATAATTATGTGCACATAACAGCACCTGCAAATAATTTTAAAAATCTTTCTGAGACCTGCAGTCACAGTGAAAGAGACAGTAATGTACTTAAAACAATATAAAAGCATGGAAGTGCATTGGAATTCAATGTTCAACAGTCCAAGAGGAACAAATGTGACATTATAAAATATATTTTTTTCAATTGTCAGAATCATTAATCATATTGGGAAAAATAAAAGGATTGCTGAGACCTTCAAAATCAGTTAGAGACAGTACAATAATAACAAATCATAGAAAAGCATTTAACTGTATTAGGTATTAATACGCAACAGTCCCAAATGTGCAATTTAAAAATATAATGTTTTTATTATGTTTGTGTCGTAATACAATATGCAAGGTAACACAGAACCCAGTTCTTAATAGGATATACTTATCAGAAAATCCACACGGACTAAAACAGTTATATGGTCTTTTCTATTAAAGGGCTAGTCCTTACCTTATTTACTTGCAAAATGCTTACTCAAATTGTGGGTGATTATTTTGTCTCATTTTACTTTTCATGTTGTTTGAGTTTTCTATTGGTTCCTATGGCTGTGTCTCAGCCGGGCGATCAGTAATATGCATTTCCTGGTATAAGTTTGCGAGCGTCCCATAATTATACTCCTTGCATTTTATTGTCGAGACATGGATTTACGTATTTCAAGTGAGATACATATTATTACAAGTGAACAGCATTGAATGTGTGTGTGTAACTTTACTCCCGCAGTTGAAGAAACTTAACTTTATGAGTTCCGAGTATTGAATTATACGAGGTCCCAAGATAGTAACAGAAGGGGAAAATGCAGTAATGAATTAATCACACACACAGGTAACATGGAAGATGTATGCGAATAACATCAATGATGTTTGATCTGATTCAATGATTTTTAGTTAAGTTTAGTAAGACATATTTTTATATATATCCTTTGTATATTGCATAGTTTAATGTACCCGGCACAGTCTTTGCGGTGCAATCACTAAAATAAATAATAATTATGAGTATACTTCTTAGGTAAGAAAATAAATTACCATAGATTTTTAAGACTGATAGGTCTGCTTATGGTCTGTATATTCAAGCAATCACACGTGTTTTAAATTCAATAAGTTCCATGCTAATTACTGCAGTAATTAATTATGCAAAAACATGCAGCTTTGTGAACCTGCCATAACTCTATGCATGGGGAAGAGAGGCAAAGAGGAAAAGGGAGACACATGGAGGGAGAAAGGGAAGGGGAAGACATGGAGGGAGAGGGGGAGACATGGGGGTGAGGGAGGCATGGGGGAGAGAAGGAGACATGAGGGAGAGGCATGGGAGGAGAGAGCAAAGGGGAAAAGGGAGACAAATGGAGGGAGAAGGGTAAGGGGAGACATGGAGGGAGAGGGGGGCATGGGGGAAGAAGGGGAGACATGGGGGGAGAGAAGAAGACATGGAGGGAGGGAGAGGCATGGGGGAGAGAAGGAGACATGGAGGGAGGGAGTGGCATGGGGAGAGAATAAGACACGGAGGAAGGGAGAGGCATGGGGGAGAGATGGAGACTTGGAGGGAGAGGCATGGGGAAGAGATGGAAGAGGGAAGCATGGGGGAAGAGAGGGAGGCATGGGGGAGAGGGGGAGAGGGGGAGACATGGGGAAGAGGGAGACATGGATGCAAAGGGAGAGGCATGGGGGAGAGAGGCAAGGGATAAGAGGGAGACACATGGAGGGAGAGAGAGGTAAGGGGAGACATGGAGGGAGAGGGGAGACATTGGGGGAGTGGGGTAGATATGGGGGAGAGGGAGAATGGCAAGGGGAAAGGGGGAGACACATGGGGAGACATGAAGGGAGAGGTGGAAACATGGAGGAGAGGGAGACATGGGGGAGAGGGAGAGGCATGGGGGAAAGAGACACATGGAGGGAGTGAGAGGCAAGGGGAGACATGGAGGGAGAGTAGGGGGCATGGGTGAGAGGGATACATGGGGGAGAGAGGGAGAGGAATGGGATAGAGAGGCAAGGGGAAAGAGGGAGACACATGGATAAAGAGGCATGAGGGGAGTGGGGGATGCATAGGGCAAGGGGGAGAGTGTGATGAAGATAGGGAGAGAAAGAGGGGGAGCAAAAGAAAGAGAGAGGGATAGAAAGAGAGAGTCGGGTGGAGAGGAGAGGTGAGAAAGAAAGGGGAGAGGGAGTGAGGGGTGAGAGAGAGTGGGGTCTAGGAAGAGAAAGAGAGAAAGCAGAGAGAGAGAGAGAGGGGAGAGGGAGGGGAGGGAAAGAGAGATAGGGGGAGATAAAGTGAGGGGGGAGAAGAAAGAAAGAGCGACACGGGAAGAGACTTCAAATTCATAAGAAAATTTCTCTGTACAAGAAGAATGTGGCAGCTAAACATTACATTGCGTGCATTAATATAGGCTGTATAGTGTGGGGGAATATGTGTGTATATATATCTCAAGGAGTATGTTTTTTTTATATATATCCTGTGGTAAATTTTTATATATGTTTGCATGGTTGTGCATTAGTGGTATGCTGTACACCATATCAGCACACACATATCATAATACCCACTACAGTGTATGTATATACATTTCGTTGTACCAATACACATTTAATGGCTCTACATAGGTTGTATGTCGGACACCGCACCATCACACATAGACTGAAACATCAGCGTCTCCCCTGGGCTGAACTAGAGGTATAGATCACATATTGATTTGTAACATTCTTTCCCACAAATTCAACTTGGGTGATATATATATATATATATATATATATATATATATATATATATATATATATATATATATATATATATATATATATATTGCATAGATCATTACACTAATATCATACAGAAAACATATACACTTAAACAAAGGGATAATTCATAAATTGCTATCAAAACACTAATGGCCAGACAATCACTAAAGTGATGGATCCCAAAGGGCAGCAGACAATTACTTATTTTCTAATCCATTTACTCATTCTAACAGGGTACTACCAACACCACATTTATATCATTATCAATGAGGAAGCCGTCAGCAAAACTAAGAAACGCGTTTGCTGAAGTGTATTTACACAACACCTCAAAGAAAGTGGAGACATTATTGTATATGGCACACACCTAAGACCAATTACTGTGTACATTTTACCTGCGGCATTCTATGAATAAAACCTTTTTATCAAACCTGGTTCCTATCTCATTGATTTAGGGTACACTTGAAGGATCCATGGCTGTTTAGACATTATCATTACAGCGAAACCGCAACATCAACAGGTGGTCACATCCACAGTATCATTCTACCTCATTGCCACCAGAATTTTTTCATTGAGAGAACAGATCAACTGGCAACCAGCCAATTGATAGATACATAGGCCCTCATTCAATTGCGATTTGGCCAATTCAATAGTGCTCTAAATATATATTTTTTAAATACGTTTTTAGTTAGTGAAAACCTTTTTTTTGGATAGATGTTTACTAACTAAAAACTTCTTTAAAAAAATATGTTATGTGCTTATTTAGACCCTTATTCAATTGGCCAAATTGCAATTGAATGAGGGCCATAGCATCCATCTATCTGTCCGCCATCAAGACATTGTAAATATATAACATTTCTACATAAGAGAGACCAACATTGAGAGCTTCAGACCAAACATCAACCCATAACATTGGGACCACTGAAGGGATTGTGCACTTTTTCCACCCCACCTTGGCAGCTAAAACTACCAATGCTTTCAAGATGACTAATAAAAAAGCTTATTAGTTTATGTCAAAAAAAGAAACAGAACTACGCAGTAAAAAAATAGTTAATCTAAAAGTTAAAAATGCATTAAAATAATTAAAATAATTTCTCTAAAAATATTTCTATGTTTACGTAGTTGACAATGTTATTACTCGGTTACAAGTTTTTTCCCCCAAAATTACAGTGGTCCTTTAACTATAGCCTTTTGTGTATTATCTCTTTAATGTTTTGCTAGTAGCTTAGAAATTACAGCATGTTGTAGCTTTAAGATAAGAGTACACACTTATCTTTCCTTTTGGCTTTGTGCTAAAATCAACATTTTTTGTTATAATTATTTTAAATGGTATTTATTTTATATCATAGAATGACAGTAACCAGTGATCAAATATCTAACTGCTATGCAAACAGAAATAAAATCAAAGGAAAGCTATCATGCTGGGTATAAAGTCACACCATTATATTTCATATATCATGTTACCAAAGCTTAGCAATTGCTGTTTGCCAGCAGCATAACAAACCACCAAAAATGAAATATGACCACAGTTAAGCATTGTATTCATAGCCCTAATTCTATTTTTGGAAAATCTAATGAGATACATGAGATACATTCAATTTACTTAAACATAGAAGCACAGTTTTAAAAATGTGCCACTATTTAATTTTAATAAAAACAAGGAACAATTTTCTAATCAGAACATATGCTTAATATAGCGGATAAAAATGGAAGTCATTCCTCAACTCAGAAGTCTTGGAAAATGATAAAGCTAGTTACTATTCCAAGCAAACATATGGCGTAAGTGTTAGCCCAAGTCTTCTGTCGGTTAACAACTACTTTCATCTTTTTTTAGGTTCATTTTGGCACTGCAAATGTTCAGTGTGAGCCTAATTTAAAGTCTAACATTTTCATAGTATAATTTTATTTTTTTTACAGAGTTTGTTCAGCAAGACCTCACAACTGAACTTCTTTCCTCCTTTCTTTGAAGTGAAACTAAGCTTGTGAATCATAGAATCCCAAAAAGGGATTGCCACATTGCCCACAAATATATATAAAAATAACATTTATAAGCTTTTTGAAGAAAGAAAATCTATAGTTAAGTCTGTGGAAAAGCCAATCTCAAGACTTCCTACTCTAACTGTTTCAACAAACTGCTACAGCCATTAAAGCTTATAAAATAATACTAATAAAACACAAAAAAGGGCTTTCACAAATATATTCAAACTAAATAGAGGAACATGTTTCCCATCAAATCTATAACAAGTTAAAACTACATATAACATTTATTTTAAATATTACATTTCAGCTCCCAAATCATAACATCAAATTCTGCATCAGTATCATTTAGCTATTTACATTTTTATAGAGTTTATGTGATTATGGAACTCCAGAAAATAATGAAAATGATACATCAATTTCTTGTTCTCCACTTGGCAGTACAAATGTAGTTTGTCTGGGTGGTTTAACATATTTTAGAATGCAGTGTATATTGGAAAGAAGTGATAACATTTAAAGAAAATATTGACCATCAAAAATCTAAAAATAAGACTATAACATAGGTTTAGGAAAATATGCACGGCTCCAATATGTATGCCAACAAATTAAATACAGTTTAAAATGCTCATAAAATATAAATAGTTTAAAGGCAAGGTCGGTATCTGCTTTAAATTAATAAAAAGGCATTTAAATTTCATATTGACACATATTAATGTATCCAGGTTAGTATATTGTATTGGTACCAGCCTCTGACAACAATAAAAGAGCTTGGGATTATTTATCACAGATCACTAGAAAGACTGACACATTAAAACATTAGCTCATAGATGGCCTAGTGAAGTCATAGTACAGTTACAATAGGATCAAATAAACAAAACTTAACGTAATTCAAATGTATACAAAAAACAATATAGATTGCTTAAAAGGTATGTATGATTTAAAAAAGAGAAAGCTAACACTACTTTAGCAGAGAAACTTTCAGGAAATAATTGATGGTAAAGAGAATATGTAAAAATTAATAGTTATTTTTACAGTGAAGTGAGGAGGACTACGCGTTTCCCACTAAGATCCTTCTTGTACTACATTATGTATTCTGTGTATGTCTCTTTAACTTTCTGGGCAGTAGTGTGGCTCAAGATAATGGATCAATACTCTTTTTTTGGCTATATTAAATCTTATTCAGTATGAGATTTATTACTAATGAAATAAGGTCTTTCAGTTCCTGTAGTATTCAAAATGTATTTATGTCTGATCAAATGCTTCTTGAGATCACCACATTAAGAGTAAAGTGCATTTTCATAGTGTAATAAACACTAGGCAGCTGT
The DNA here is from genome assembly GCA_027410445.1 of Discoglossus pictus. Taxonomy (NCBI): domain Eukaryota; kingdom Metazoa; phylum Chordata; class Amphibia; order Anura; family Alytidae; genus Discoglossus; species Discoglossus pictus. Next base: position 458,205,847 of record CM050163.1, on the reverse strand, counting down.
CTGTTTTTTTTTTTTTTGTTTATCTTGATATCACAGTCCAAGGTGTTAGAGTTGGTGTGAAGTGTTAGTTTAAAGTAAAATTTCATGTTGTACAACTTTGTAAGAAAGTGGAATAAATTGCAAGATAAGCAGGTCTTCTTCAATCATATGATTGTGTAGTCTGTACATGCAGATATTCCATCCAGTTCAAGTAGATACTGATATAGGCGACAGAACATAACAATGGCCATATAACAGGGCTGACTAACATTAGCAGATACAACTGGATGTCCAGGAGGTTTTTGTGCGATGTCTGTATAGTAGTGATGTCCCGAACAGTTCGCCGGAGAACTATTCGCGGCGATTTTCGCATGTTCATGTTCGCAACGAACGGCGAACACATGCGCTTTTCGGTCCGCCCGCTATTCTTTATCATTGAGGAAACTTTGACCCTGCACCTTACAGTCAGCAGACACATTCCAGCCAATCAGCAGCATACACTCCCTTCCAGGGACTTCCATCTGAAGGACAGCCTCCATTTTAGAATCATTCTGAAGCTACATTCGTTGAGAGAGGACATATATTCTACCCGCTGCTGATTTAATAGGGAAAATCGATAGCCAGGCTGTGTATTTAGCTTTCACTATACACCTGAAGGACTCATTTGATATCTGCTGCAAGGACAGAAACCCAAAAAGCCCTTTTTAGGGCTAGAACATCATTTATTTTCTTTTATTATTTTTTTCTGCTGATTTAATAGGGAAATAGATAGCCAGGCTGTGTATTTAGCTTTCACTACACACCTGAAGGACTCATTTGATATCTGCTGCAAGGACAGCAACCACAAAAGCCCTTTTTAGGGCTAGAACATCATTTATTTTATTTTCTTATTTTTTTCTGTGTAATCTAATTGTATATGCCTGCCTGCTAGCGTGTGTGTGAGGCCTATTGCATCTACTCTGCCAACTTTTGCCAGTGCACAGTGACACTCATATCTAGTGCAACCGTAGTGTACAGTGACATAAAACAACCCTTAATTTACTGTAATCGATTGAATATCAGTTGCCTGCCTACAGGCATGTGTGTGAAGCCTATTGCATCTACTCTGCCAACTTTTGCCAGTGCACAGTGACACTCATATCTAGTGCAACGGTAGTGTACAGTGAAATAAAATAACCCTTTTTTGACTGTAATCTATTAAATATCAGTTGCCTGCCTACAGGCGTGTGTGTGAGGCCTATTGCATCTACTCTGCCAACTTTTGCCAGTGCACAGTGACACTCATATCTAGTGCAACCGTAGTGTGCAGTGACATAAAACAACCCTTTTTTGACTGTAATCAATTGAATATCAGTTACCTGCCTACAGGCGTGTGTGTGAGGCCTATTGCATCTACTCTGCCAACTTTTGCCAGTGCACAGTGACACTCATATTTAGTGCAACCGTAGTGTGCAGTGACATAAAACAACCCTTTTTTGACTGTAATCGATTGAATATCAGTTGCCTGCATACAGGCGTGTGTGAAGCCTATTGCATCTACTCTGCCAACTTTTGCCAGTGCACAGTGACACTCATATCTAGTGCAACCGTAGTGTACAGTGAAATAAAAGAACCCTTTTTTGACTGTAATCGATTGAATATCAGTTGCCTGCATACAGGCGTGTGTGTGAGGCCTATTGCATCTACTCTGCCAACTTTTGCCAGTGCACAGTGACACTCATATCTAGTGCAACGGTAGTGTACAGTGAAATAAAAGAACCCTTTTTTGACTGTAATCTATTGAATATCAGTTGCCTGCCTACAGGCGTGTGTGTGAGGCCTATTGCATCTACTCGGCCAACTTTTGCCAGTGCACAGTGACACTCATATCTAGTGCAACCGTAGTGTGCAGTGACATAAAACAACCCTTTTTTGACTGTTATCGATTGAATATCAGTTACCTGCATACAGGCGTGTGGGAAGCCTATTGCATCTACTCTGCCAACTTTTGCCAGTGCACAGTGACACTCATATCTAGTGCAACCGTAGTGTACAGTGAAATAAAAGAACCCTTTTTTGACTGTAATCGATTGAATATCAGTTGCCTGCCTACAGGCGTGTGTGTGAGGCCTATTGCTTCTACTCTGCCAACTTTTGCCATTGCACAGTGACACTCATATCTAGTGCAACCGTAGTGTGCAGTGACATAAAACAACCCTTTTTTGACTGTTATCGATTGAATATCAGTTGCCTGCATACAGGCGTGTGGGAAGCCTATTGCATCTACTCTGCCAACTTTTGCCAGTGCACAGTGACACTCATATCTAGTGCAACCGTAGTGTGCAGTGACATAAAACAACCCTATTTTGACTGTAATCGCTTGAATATCAGTTGCCTGCATACAGGAGTGTGTGAAGCCTATTGCATCTACTCTGCCAACTTTTGCCAGTGCACAGTGACACTCATATCTAGTGTAACCGTACTGTACAGTGAAGATAAAAGAACCCTTTTTTGACTGTAATCGATTGAATATCAGTTGCCTGCCTACAGGCGTGTGTGAGAGGCCTACAGCGCCTACTCTGCCAACTTTTGCCAGTGCACAGTGACACTCATATCTGGTGTCACAGTAGCTTGCACGCATAGTACCACTAATCGTAAAAAAAATGACAGGCAGAGGCAGGCCACCCCGCTGGGGCCGTCGTGGTCGTGATGCTGTGATTCCCTTTGGCCCTAAAAAAATGCCCAGTTTTCAGAGGCAACGTACCCTGAACTTGAACAGTTCTGAGGACATGGTTGACTGGCTAACACAGGACACCCAATCTTCTACAACCTAGACGCACCATCCTCCTCCAGCTTAGCTTCGGGCACCTCTCCAGTTACCACTGGCCCGCCTGCCGCCACCACTAACACTAGCACCACAGCCGCTTCACTTGATCCGTCAGCAGAGTTATTTACACATCCGTTGGAAGAAATGAGTGATGCACAAACATTAGTGCAAGAGGATGTAGATAATAGGGATATGTTCCAGTCAAGCAGCATTACACACATGGACGTACGGTCTGATGATGATGATGATGCTGCTTCCTTTGTTGAGTAGTCAGATACAAGTGAAGCGGTTGATGATGACGATGCATGCGTGGATGTCACGTGGGTGCCCGCTATAAGAGAAGAAGAACAGGAGGAAAGTTCAGATGGGGAGACAGAGAGGAGGAGGAGACAAGTTGGAAGCAGCGGGAGGTTGTCGAAAGTAGCTAGTGGCACAGTCAGACAGCATGCATCGGCACCCGGGGTCAGCCAGACAGCACGCCAGTCAACGCATGCTGTTGCCCCCACCAGAATGCCGTCATTGCAGAGGTCAGTAGTGTGGCAATTTTTTGGTGTGTCTGCCTGTGACAACAGTGATGCCATTTGCAACCTGTGCGAAAAGAAACTGAGTCGTGGGAAGTCCAACACCCACATAGGTACAACTTCTTTGCGAAGGCACATGATGTCACATCACAAACGCCTATGGGATCAACACATGAGTACAAGCAGCACACAAAGTCAAAGCCGCCATCCTCCTCCTGGTCCAGCATCTTCAGCCACGCCAACCACTGCTGCCCTGCTTGCCCCCTCTCAACCATCCGCCACTCCGTGTCTCACCCTGAGCAGTCCCTGCTCATCTGCCCACAGTCAGGTGTCTGTCAAGGACATGTTTGAGCGTAAGAAGCCAATGTCACTGAGTCACCCCCTTGCCCGGCAACTGACAGCTGGCTTGTCTGAACTCTTAGCCCGCCAGCTTTTACCATACAAGCTGGTGGAGTCTGAGGCATTCAAAAAATTTGTAGCTATTGGGACACCGCAGTGGAAGGTACCCGGACAAAATTTCTTTGCACAAAAGGCAATCCCCAACCTGTACTCGATTGTGCAAAAGGAAGTAATGGCATCTCTGGCACACAGTGTTGGGGCAAGGGTCCATCTGACCACTGATACCTGGTCTGCAAAGCATGGTCAGGGCAGGTATATCACCTACACTGCGCATTGGGTAAACCTGGTGACGGCTGCCAAGCATGGAATACGTGGCTCTGCAGAGGAGTGACACCGCCACGACTTGCAGGCAGGCCTGCTGCCACCTCCTCTACTCCTCCTACTCCATCCTCTTTAATAACCTCCTCAGCTGAGTCCTCTTCTGCTGCTGCTATGTCTTGCTCCACATCAACGGCACCCCCCTAGCTCCACAGGTACTATTCCACATCCCGGATACTGCAGTATCACACCGTCTTGGGGTTGACATCCCTGAAAGCAGAGAGTCACACCAGACCAGCACTCCTGTCCGCCCTGAACGCACAGGTGGATCAGTGGCTGACTCAGCACCAACTGGAGATCGGCAAAGTGGTTTGTGACAACGGAAGAAATTTGTTGGCGCCATTGAATTTGGGCAAGTTGACACATGTGCCTTGCATGGCACATGTGTGTAATCTGATTGTACAACGCTTTGTACATAAGCACCCAGGCTTACAGGACGTCCTGAAGCAGGCCAGGAAGGTGTGTGCCCATTTCAGGCGTTTCTACAGGCGCTTGATTTTAGACAGCCCGACACGTCGGAAATTAACACTCCTAATGTTTGACTGCCTGCTCCACCAAGAAAAGGCAGTTAACGAGTATTTGTATGACCGGGGTGCTAGGACAGCCTCTGTGGAGCTGGGGATTTTTTTTGCCATGTTACTGGACGCTCATGCGCAATGCCTGTAGACTTATGCGTCCTTTTGAGGAGGTGACAAACCTGGTCAGTCGCACCTGGTCAGTCGCACCCAGGGCACCATCAGCGACATCATACCATTTGTTTTCTTCCTGGAGCGTGCCCTGCGAAGAGTGCTGGATCAAGCCGTAGATGAGCGTGAAGAGGAAGAGGAAGAGTTGTGGTCACCATCACCGCCAGAAACAGCCTTATCAGCATCGCTTGCTGGACCTGCGTCAACTAAGGAAGAGGATTGTGAGGAAGAGGAGTCAGAGGAGGAATGTGGCTTTGAGGAGGAGGAGGAAGACAAACCACAACAGGCATCCCAGGGTGCTCGTTGTCACCTATCTGGTACCAGTGGTGTTATACGTGGCTGGGGGGAAGAACATACCTTCAGTGAGATCACTGAGAACGAGGAACGGGACATGACTAGCTCGGCATCCAACCTTGTGCAAATGGGGTCTTTCATGCTGTCATGCCTGTTGAGGGACCCTCATATAAAAAGGATGAAGGAGAACGATCTGTATTGGGTGTCCACGCTACCAGACCCCCGGTATAAGCAGAAAGTGCCTGAAATGTTACCGAATTACCACAAGTCAGAAAGGAGGCAGCACTACCAAAATATTAAAAAGTATGCTTTACACAGCTTTTAAGGGTGATGTCACAGCACAACGGCAATCTAACAGCGGAAGAGGTGAATATAATCCTCCTCCTCCCACGACCACGCCGGCAAGGAGAGGACGCATTACAGACGTGTTGTTGATAGAGGACATGCGGAAGCTTTTTAAGTCCTATGCATCGCCACTGCCCTCCGGGGTCCACCCTCAGAGAACGACTCGACCGTCAGGTAACAGACCTCGCCATAACTACAGATATCGACACTATGAGGAGCGATGAACCCCTTGACTACTGGGTGTGCACGCTTGCCCTGTGGCCTGAGCTATCCCAATTTGCCATAGAACTTCTGTCCTGTCCCGCTTCAAGTGTCCTTTCAGAAAGGACCTTCAGTGCAGCAGGAGGTTTTGTCACTGATAAGAGAAGTCGCCTAGGTCAAAAAAGTCTAGATTACCTCACCTTTATTAAGATGAATGAGGGATGGATCCCAAAGGGACTGACAGTGGGTGATACATTCGATTAAAAAAGGCCTGATAGATTATCTGCCTTGAGCTAATAATGGTCCACAAACTAACATCAATTTTTCTGGTAGCTGCAACAATACCTAATTTTTGCATTTAAATTCTTTTATTGTCAGAAGGCGTACAGCATGTAAGGAAAAATAAAGCATTTTTGAACAGTATTGCATAACAGTTGTGCAAAAATACATATTTACAATAAAGACATTTTGTGAAATTTAGCTGGTTATTCCTTCTTATTTTTACTTTTTAGGTTAATAATTTTTCTTATTTTTTACTGTGATTGCAATTTAAGAGATACCTAAAACATGGTAAAACAGACAATAGTAAAGAGTATATCTGCAGGGAACACCAAAGACCTATTAGCTATCATCCCTCCAGCAGTATTAGCTTATTATTTACAATATCTAACCTGGGCAATCACCCTTGGGTTACCCTAGGGCAGGCTTCAGTAAGCGACCTCTCCTTTCCTGGGATGATTTTGCCGCTGGTTGCTTCTGAAGGGTCTTCAGGGCTCCCCCACTCCGGTCATTCCCCCAGTGTCGCTTCAACCAGTAACAAATGTTTTATATTTGTAAAGCGACCCAATGATCCCCCTTGATAGAGGTTTATCTTTTAAAATTTTGGAGAACCAATTTAAGACCGGTGTCCCCTGTTTCTGGGTCAGGGAGTGTGTGAAATGCCTCAGCCTACAGTAATTGTAATGTTCTGACAGCGGTAGCTCATGCTTGTCCCTCAGTTCCTCATAGGTGAGCATCTGGCCCTTTACTAACCAGTCTCCCAGTCTATCTAGTTTCCTTGTCCTCCACCAGTGTTTTGATGTTGTGCTCATGTGTTTCGGGGCATGAGGGTGGTCAAGAATTGGTGTCATTTGGGTGGATCCAGGGAACAAACCCGTGTGTTTCTTGGCCCATTTCCAGTATGATAGTGAGTGTCTGATTAGGGGGTTTGGTGAGTTTTTAAGGCTCTGAGGCAATTCTGATAGCCAAGCCACCTTGTCCCAGGTTAAGGGCCTTAAAGTGTGGTTCTCTAAATACACCCAGGCCGGTTGATGACATATAGAATGTGCTATTGGGAGGAAAGATAGGTGATGTAACAGGTATTAAACTGATAGGAATAAATAGTACAACTTAATACACCACTCCTATCTGGTGGCACTTTAGATTGCACGCGCAGTGCCCCAAATTCGAAGTAGGAGGTCCGACCAAGCATCTTTTTCCATCTCCCTGTTCCAAAAATCCATGCCATATATACGTCCCCTGATAGGTGACGTAACAGGTATTAAACTGATAGGAATGAATAGTATAACTTAATACACCACTCCTATCTGGTGGCACCTTAGATTGCACGCGCAGTGCCCCAAATTCGAAGTGGGAGGACCGACCAGGCATCTTTTTCCATGTCCCTGTTCCAAAAATCCATACAATATACACGTCCCCTGATAGGTGACGTAACAGGTATTAAACTGAAAGGAATGAGTAGTACAACTTAATACACCACTCCTATCTGATGTCACCTTAGATTGCATGCGCAGTGCCCCAAGTAGGAGGCCCGACCAAGCATCTTTTTCCATCTCCCTGTTCCAAAAATCCATGCCATATACACGTCCCCTGATAGGTGACGTAACAGGTATTAAACTGATAGGAATGAATAGTATAACTTAATACACCACTCCTATCTGGTGGCACCTTAGATTGCACGCGCAGTGCCCCAAATTCGAAGGAGGAGGTCCGACCAAGCATCTTTTTCCATCTCCCTGTTCCAAAAATCCATGCCATATACACGTCCCCTGATAGGTGACGTAACAGGTATTAAACTGATAGGAATGAATAGTATAACTTAATACACCACTCCTATCTGGTGGCACCTTAGATTGCACGCGCAGAGACCCAAATTCGAAGTGGGAGGACCGACCAAGCATCTTTTTCCATCTCCCTGTTCCAAAAATCCATGCAATATACACGTCCCCTGATAGGTGACGTAACAGGTATTAAACTGATAGGAATAAATAGTACAACTTAATACACCACTCCTATCTGGTGGCACATTACATTGCACGTGCAGTGCCCCAAATTTGAAGTAGGAGGTCCTTCCAAGCATCTTTTTCCATCTCCCTGTTCCAAAAATCCATGCCATATCCAGCTTTATGTGCTGTTATCTCTGAACATGCTGACTATCTGTTCTGCCAGTGGCCCTGATCCCTCTGCTTGTCTTTTGTGCTCATTCTGTACTGTCTGCTTCTGACCACTTGCATTGTTTTTACCGCTCTCTTGCCTTGGCCTCATTTCTACCAATATCTATTGTTGTCTGAGAGGGCAACTGTGTTGATAAGTTTGTCAATTTTTTTTAAATTTGTTATTATACATTGTTTTATTCCTGCAGTTAAAAAAAGGGGTTGTAAGAAACTCTAGTAAAAACATCTGTTTTTCAAGATAATAATAATAATAATAATAATAATAATAGCAGTAACGGAAGGGAATTATTAAAGTCTACCCTTCTAAGTAGTCACACCACCCTGAAGCCAAGAAGGTTTGGGCCTGGTCAGTACGTGGATGGTAGCCCACTTTGGAATACCAGGAGCTGTATGATGTGGCCCACTGGAAAAGGAACTGGCAACCCAACTCCAGTATCGCTGCCATGAAAACCAAGTAGATCAGCATGACCATTGACTTAAAAGATGTGCCTGGTGTGTTATGGTCCATAAGGTCACGGAGAGTCATACACAACTAAACGACAAAAAACAACAACAACCCTTCTAAATGTATTGTTAATATTAGAAACATGGTTGGTTTGTTTTCGATATACAGCTTGAGCTCTAAGATATGTTACTATTTGGAATTAGATTAAATTAGAAAACACTAAAAAAGAGTTTAAGTGAGAAAACGTACATAGAAAATTGCTTATTATTCTAGATTCCTATCTTTTAGCACTAATCACATATATAGTTCTCAGCAGCGTGGGCTTGCCAAAAAATGTTGGTAACACAACGTTAAAATTGCGGGGCTCGCATAGGCGCTCATCCCTACAATCCCGTACGACTGAGGCAGTGAGCGCCGAAGGCTGGTGGAGATGAGTGCCGTAGGCGCTCATCCCTACGACCCTGTGCGACTTAGGCAGGGAGGGCCGAAGGCACTCACTGCGCTAGGGGAGATGAGCACCATAGGCGCTCATACCTATGACCTGCGGAACTACACATCAACAGAAATCTCAATTACACCATTCACAATGCGAGACCCGTAATAGTTTGAAAAAAAATAGCGGAAAAATTATGGCCCGTAACACTTGCAAAAAGGAGAGCGGCACTTACCAAAAAAACAATACCAGGTAAAAAAAATACGAAGTTAACTGCCGAACCGCGCACATATAAAAACAACAATAACATCGAAATTAACAAAAAATAAATTAAAATTAAAAAAACAAACAAAAAAAAAACACTTGCAATGAGCGCCAAAGGTGCTCAGACGACCAAAAACCTTACATTGTGTGCCAAACAGCATTCCCAGTTTTACAATTTTATTGCCATCATTTTTTGACGGCCAGTAATGAGTCTGCGAGTTTCAATCTTGCATGGTGCTTTAGGGAAAGCGCTATGGACACCGGAATCCAAGCTCAAAGACAGGGCCCTCCATTCATTGCAATGTGTGAATCTTGAACTTATCATTGCCTGTAACTTAACTTATATATAGCGCTATGGAATATGTTGGCGCGTTACAAATAAACGATAACAATAATAATGTTATAATAATAGTAATATATCCGAAACCGAAATAGCACAATCACACAACTGTTAATATTATATCCATTGAGCTTAGGCCAGAGATGCCGCCATGTTAACAAATGGGCATGGGAAAACATGGGAGGCTAAATGAGTCTTATCCATGTATATAAAATAGTAATTTAATTGTTAAATTAAGCCAAATAAATTACTGTTTAATAGCATTCAGCTGCAAAAAAAGTATTTATTTTAGATGTGGCTTTCAAAGTTACCAGACTAGGGACATTTTCTAGTCACCGTTCATCATTTTATCATGAGTGTTTTTTGTTTTTTAAATGGTAAATTGCAGTTCTGGTACGCTTTGTACAAAAATTTCAATTAAGTATAATACCTATTTTGCCCTTTGATCATCGTTCAAATGATCCCCGTTTTTCATTAAAAAAAACTTTTAAGAATCTCCTGCCTTTTTATCTGCCAGTTTGTAGATCTGTCAGTAATACATGAGTTGCAAAAAATGAATTCTAAGTAGAAATATGTCTCCAAAATGAGAAGAAATGTTTTTCAAGATATAAACCTGGAAGCTTTTATACACTTAAACCATAAAAACAGACATCAATTTTAAGAGCATATCATTTTCTTCTATAAATATGTGAATCCTTAAAAATAAAGAGACTGTAATTATAGGTTTTTTTTACATTTTGTACTTTATCACAAAATATTCAGCTATTTAGTCCATCAATGGAAGCTGTTGTACTGATGAAAATGAACAAATCTAGAAACTGTGGGTAATGTGTGTGTATGTGTATACTGTAATTCCAGATTACATTATTTTATGCAAATACTCAGGCCTGGATTTACACATTTGGTGCTCCTGGGCATTATAACCTAAAGCACCCTTGTGAAGGCACATTATGAATAGAGGAAATATTAAAGGAAATAATATACACACACAGACACCACACACATGCACGCTGCATACATACATACATACATACATGTATATATATATATATATATATATATATATATACTGTATATATATATACATATACACACCACACACAAAAACATATATATATATATATATATATATATATATATATATATATATATATATACACACACAAATCACACACACATATACACACCACACACCCACAACACATGCACACCACAGACACACACACACACACATTTATATATATATATGGAAAAAAGGCGGGGTTGTCCACCAGTGTTGTCAATTTGTGAAGATGAGGTAGAACAGAGAGAGAAAGGTAGTTGCTAGAAAATATGAAAATGACATAAAGAAGAAAGCGGCAACTAATAATATACATATGAGAAACACAGTAATTCCAAAATTAGAGAGAGGGCAATGAAGGAGTACCCACAGCTCATACGGTTTGACCACAAGATTGTAAAAGTATAACAATCAAGAGAAAAGGTCAAGGACATACCAAATCATCGCTGGACAGGTGTAATGTGAACACAAAAGGTAAAACTTAACCTTTCATTGTTGCATAAAAAAAAAGGGGGATATGTAAGAAAAATATAAAAAAGAAGTAATGTGTCCAGAAACAGGACCACAAAGCCTAAATAAGGTTGTGTTGTGAGTAAATGCTGCAAAAAAAAAGGGGAATGAATATCCTAAAAGGGCTATAAATGGGAGAGTGAGAGCCCCTGCGCTTTAAGGGGATATCCGGGACAAGCACAATGGTGAGTACTTGCAGACACAATCGTATCAAAAAATCACAAAGCAATATATGTGTCAGTCTATACAAGGATACACATAGTGCTTGCAATTTTAAAGGTCCCGAGTCTCCAAACTCAAAACAGACCTATTTGCAGATTGCGCAGTCTCACAAAGCCTAAGTGAGGTTATGCTGCGAATAAATACTGCAAAAAGAAGGAATAAGTATCCTAAAGAGGCTGTAAAAGGGAAAATAAGAGCCCCTGCGCCTTCAGGGGATACATGGGACAGGCACAATAGTGAGTACTAGCAGACACAATCGTGTCAAGAATCACAAGGCAACATGTGTGTCAGTGTGAACATAAAAATATATAAAATACTCACTATTGTGGAGGTTCCAGGTCTCCAAACCCAAAAATAAGCCAGTGTATGGATTTTACAGTCTTTCGTGCTCCGCGCCGCTTGCTGGCGTACTGCAGCGCTGCGTCACTCGTCAGTGACGTGTTCGCGTATGGATCGCGACCAGCGCCGACCAGACGTGCGCGTGCTTACGCTCAAGCGCGACCTGGCTGTATAGGCCGAAGAGTAATCGCGCATGCGCTTATCGAGTCGCCCAATGCGCGTTTCGCACTAGGTGGCTTCTACTGGGGCTGTATTACTGGTGGTTACACCTGCTTTATATACCTGGGCAGCGGTAATATTAACCCCTCACGGGTCATATCAATCCTTAAAGGGGTATACAAAAAAGTGTAAAATGAGTAAGAATAGACAATAATCAGCTATTAATAACGAACTAGATGTGTATAACTGGAAGAATATATAATGCTAATGACAAAATGTCAATTTGAGAATGAGTACACGAAATATGAAACGGGAGAGTAAAGCTTGATGAAAGGGTAAGGATATCAAGTGAATAAAAAATATACAAATAAGTATCTAGAAGAAACAACAGATAAAAGATGTGTGTACTGAAGAGAAAGGGAGACCACTGGTACTAGAGGCATACATAGGTAAATACTGGCCTAATGTGGTTGAGTAATACTAGATGAAAATGGAACTCTCTGAGAGGAGAGATATTATGAAACTGACCCAAATAGAGGGTGAGGGGGGAAAGTGGTTAGAGAAATACAGTGTAATTAACGGCCTTATTGAGACCTGACGGAGCCATGGAGTTGAAAAGGAAAATCCATTTGCTTTCTGCTTTTAAAAGGGCATTCTCCAAGTTACCTCCTCTTATGCCAAGAGAGATTTGTTGGACCATCCAACATTGCAATAATGTAGCCCTTTTAGGATATTCATTCCCCCTTTTTTTTTGCAGCATTTACTCACAACACAACCTTATTTAGGCTTTGTGGTCCTGTTTCTGGACACATTACTTCTTTTTTATATTTTTCTTACATATCCACCTTTTTTTATGCAACAATTAAAGGTTAAGTTTTACCTTTTGTGTTCATATTACACCTGTCCAGCGATGATTTGGTATGTCCTTGACCTTTTCTCTTGATTGTTATACTTTTACAATCTTGTGGTCAAACCGTATGAGCTGTGGGTACTCCTTCTTTGCCCTCTCTCTAATTTTGGAATTACTGTGTTTCTCATATGTATATTATTAGTTGCCGCTTTCTTCTTTATGTCATTTTCATATTTTCTAGCAACTACCTTTACATATGAGCACATTTACCCAGTCCTCCTTTCTCTCTCTGTTCTACCTCATCTTCACAAATTGACAACACTGGTGGACAACCCCGCCTTTTTTCCTTATATTTATGCAGCTATTTATGATAGCATTTCTCCCACCAGTGGTCACTTTTTCTGATCGATACCTTTCCTTTTTCTTGACATATATCCTTCCCTCATTTAGCTCTTTGTTGTATATCTAGTCCACTCTTTGCCATGGCCAAGTGTGATTTTTACAAAGAATTTAAGATTAAAAACGAAAAAATTATGGAAGACGTAGGAAAAGCGTTTGACAATCTAGATGTTGCCCCTCCAAGAGATGAATTAGATTGGCAAGGAGGTCTTAAACAACTGTCACATTTGTTACTCAAACATGTGCGCTCATTTTGGAACAAGAGCACATTTGATAAATACCTTGCCAAACATATTGTACCTAGAGGATTGAGAGTAAGGGTCTTTCCCTCATATGCTTTCCACTTGGATGTATATAAAGAAAGGTGGGAACATGCATTGATCTCTTGCTCTGAAACTCTACTAGCCATCCTCTCAGACTATGAAAAATAAATTCTGGTCAATCTTGACAAAGAAATCAAGGAGTTACATGATGAGCTCACGAAATTCGAGACTAAATTAGAATTCTCAGAGGGGTACAACATCATTAAACGAGACATAGACAAAAAGGAAAGGGAAATCATACAGAACAAATGCAACAAAATGAACAGAGACATAAAGGATTTTGAGAAGGGACAAGTTTTTAATTGGAACCACAAGGACAAACGCTATAACTACAGAACTAGACAACCAAGAAGAAACAATTCTCTTAGAATGTCATCATCAGATTATGAATCATCTGCACCTGAAGAATCAGATAGCTCTAACACCAATATGCTAAATAGGAGAGAATACACACAAGTGTCTTTTTTAGACAGGGGGCAAAGACGAGGCTATCCACCGGACCCAGCATGGAACAGGAGAGGCATGACCAAGGAACAGGACGAGGGAGAGTACGGTCGGCCCATGACCCAATACAGAACTCTTCGCAACAGAGAAACATGGGGGTATCGTCCGACTGTATCAACCAGTCGACGACGCAAGGAAACCAATTAGTATCAGCCAAATCGAATGTTGAAATTAATAATTTGTCAGTAACTCCATATGACCAGCACAATGATACCGTTACCTCAAATACTCATAACAATACATTGGATCAATCACACATTGTTAATCTTACAGGGAGAATACTAACTCCAGATCAACATAGAACTCTTCAAAGAGGATTGTCCTTCTCGCCAACTAATTCTTTTGAACTTTTTGATGTAGCTAAAGATGTCAATCTCTTTGCTAGAAAGATCTTACTCAAAAAATTTTATCATAGAGAAGAATCCAACCCCGACACTATTGAAAAACAGATCTTTGAAGATCTGTGTGATTTATTGGAAGAAAACGAAGCGACACAAGCCCAGAAATCCTGTCCATCGGATACGGGGACCCTAAATCTGAAGAAAAAATCCAAGTTTGTCCCTCCCATGCATATCTGTCCGCAAATAGACATATATACCAAACTTGTCATCAATGATTTAAACAAATTACCAACGATTTACGCGTCCAACATTAGTAGACGAGAACGAAAATGTATTGACGACATGAAATCATGGAAAGATGTCGTAATCAAACCATCAGATAAAGGTGGCAATGTGGTATTGTGGCCTAGTGAGCAATATGTTGGGGAAGCCATGAGACAGCTATCGGACTCAAAATGCTACAAAAGGCTCTTAGGAGACCCCACCAAAGAATTTTTAACATCTTACAATAAAATCATCTCCGAAGCCTTGGCAAATGGATTAATTTCCAAGCGTGAATTTGAGTTTTTAGAGGTTGACAAACCAAAAACAGCAACACTATACTTACTTCCTAAAATTCATAAAAGGCAAGTCAACCCACCGGGTAGGCCAATCGTATCCGGGAGAGGCAACCTGACAGAATCAGCTAGCAAATTTGTTGATGCTTGTATTAAGTCCTTTGTGATCAGTCTTCCATCCTATATACGTGATACAATGGATATCCTCAACAAACTGGATGATATTGTGCTCAATGAAACTACATAACTGGTAACTTGCGACGTCGAATCATTGTACACATCAATCAAACATCAAAGAGGAGAGGAGGCAATACGTTTTTTTCTGAGTATGCAATCCCAGTATTCCCAGGAGAGGAACGAATTTATTATCCAACTTCTACACTTTGTTCTGACTCACAATTATTTTACATTCAACGACAAATTCTTTTTGCAACTGAGAGGTACAGCAATGGGCACTTCATGTGCCCCAACTTATGCCAACCTCTACATGGGGTGGTGGGAGCATCAAATAGCCCTTGGGGACAGCATGAATCAATACACAGAGCATGTCCAGATCTGGTTAAGATACATAGACGATCTTTTCATATTGTGGGATGGTCCTAAAGAACTTCTGGACGAATATATGCAAAAACTGAATGACAATGACCTCAACCTTAGGTTAACGTATCAGATGGATATGAACAAAGTAGACTTCCTTGACATTACCATCTTACGAGGATCCAACGGTCAAGTTACAACAGATTTATTCCGCAAAGAGACTGCTACAAATAGTGTACTACACAATGACAGTTTTCATCTTCCTTCAACCAAACGAAGTATACCTTTTGGGGAATTCGTCCGCCTAAGGCGTAATTGTTCTCAAATTGAAATTTTCAACAAAAGGGCACAAGAACTACGCGATCTTCTTAAATTAAGAGGATATAGTAACAGACATATCAAGAAAGCTTATCACCGTGCCCTCTATTTAGATCTAGACACCCTTTTAACCCCCAAACCGAAGAAACTCGCGGACGACCAGATTAGATTTATTGGATCCTATCATGCACAATGGAAACAAATCCTCAGTATATTACACAAACATCTACATATCCTGAAAACTGATGAAGATCTTGGAACGTTCTCCCTCTTTAGGGGATATGCTAGTAACGAGTCATTTTATCAAAGAGCGGACCAACAAAAGGGACAAGATCAAGGGCAATTATCGCTGTGCACACTGCAGCATTTGTTCACATATTAAAAATGTGACAACGTTTAAAGATCACTTTGGACATCAACACTCTGTTCCACAACTTTTTAGTTGTAGTTCTAAACAAATCATATATGTGCTTGAATGCCCTTGTAAGCCCTCCAAGAAATATGTAGGCATGACCACACGCGAGATGCGTAAACGTTTGGGCGAACACATTCGCAATATCAAAAACAGTAGGAAAGACCTGGAAAATTTTAAGAAATTAACATCGGTCGCCAGACATTTCTTTCAATTCCACAAATCTGACCCTACATTATTGCAATGTTGGATGGTCCAACAAATCTCTCTTGGCATAAGAGGAGGTAACTTGGAGAATGCCCTTTTAAAAGCAGAAAGCAAATGGATTTTCCTTTTCAACTCCATGGCTCCGTCAGGTCTCAATGAGGTTATTAATTACACTGTATTTCTCTAACCACTTTCCCCCCTCACCCTCTATTTGGGTCAGTTTCATAATATCTCTCCTCTCAGAGAGTTCCATTTTCATCTAGTATTACTCAACCACATTAGGCCAGTATTTACCTATGTATGCCTCTAGTACCAGTGGTCTCCCTTTCTCTTCAGTACACACATCTTTTATCTGTTGTTTCTTCTAGATACTTATTTGTATATTTTTTATTCACTTGATATCCTTACCCTTTCATCAAGCTTTACTCTCCCGTTTCATATTTCGTGTACTCATTCTCAAATTGACATTTTGTCATTAGCATTATATATTCTTCCAGTTATACACATCTAGTTCGTTATTAATAGCTGATTATTGTCTATTCTTACTCATTTTACACTTTTTTGTATACCCCTTTAAGGATTGATATGACCCGTGAGGGGTTAATATTACCGCTGCCCAGGTATATAAAGCAGGTGTAACCACCAGTAATACAGCCCCAGTAGAAGCCACCTAGTGCGAAACGTGCGTTGGGCGACTCGATAAGCGCATGCGCGATTACTCTTCGGCCTATACAGCCAGGTCGCGCTTGAGCGTAAGCACGCGCACGTCTGGTCGGCGCTGGTCGTGATCCATACGCGAACACGTCACTGACGAGTGACGCAGCGCTGCAGTACGCCAGCAAGCGGCGCGGAGCACGAAAGACTGTAAAATCCATACACTGGCTTATTTTTGGGTTTGGAGACCTGGGACCTCCACAATAGTGAGTATTTTATATATTATTATGTGCACACTGACACACATGTTGCCTTGTGATTCTTGACACAATTGTGTCTGCTAGTACTCACTATAGTACTCACTAACCGTATGAGCTGTGGGTACTCCTTCTTTGCCCTCTCTCTAATTTTGGAATTACTGTGTTTCTCATATGTATATTATTAGTTGCCGCTTTCTTCTTTATGTCATTTTCACATATATATATATATATGTATATATATATATATATATATATATATATATATATATATATATGCATATACAAACGGATACACACCACACACATGCCAACAACACATAGACAACATAAACAACACACACATATACACACACATACATACACACTACACACACATTTCCTCCTCTCTGATGATTCTCTACCCTGTTTTTCTTCTCTCTCCTCCTGCTCTCCCTGTGCTGAATTTCTTTCTCCCCTGCTGTTTTTGTGCCCCCTTCTAATTCTATATATTTTGACCTATGTTATGCTTAAAATGTATATGTTTTAGGTTACTTAAGTGCATCTGTGACCGCACTATACTGGTTTGTCCCATGTTCTTGTCCTTATTGTGTAAGATATATAACTATCTTAACCGGCACCAATCAGTCTGGATGCCAGGACAGTTCATATTCCCTGGAGTTTCCCACTGCTCACTGATTGGATAGTAATACTAGCGCTTTTGCCAATCAGATCACGGAAAACATAGGCCACCTCCCCATAGGCTTGCCTCCTAGGGATGGCAATTTAAACTCTAAGTGTCCCACTACCTCCTGATTGGCTCCTCGTGAACCAATCAGCACATAGCCGCTTCTCCTATTGGTTGTTCCCCAGCCAGGCAGGAAATTTGAAGATGCCTAATCCTTGGATATGTATAATGTTTAACTGAAGTCAGTTTTATTTACCCTGTACATACCCTGTGAAATTTCCCAACAAAATACTCTCTCTCTCTCTGGGACACATAGTTATGGTGTGTTTTTGTGAGGGGAGGGGCTTCTTATTATTTTGTATCCTGACGCTGCTATCCTATGTGAAGAGATTTAAGAACTGTATTAGATTTGCTAGTAGGATTGGTCTCCTTGGCTTTGTCAAGCTCAATGAAGAGCAGATCTTGACCCCAAGGCCTGTTTTTCGTTGTTCTCTTGTGCACACAGCCTGCTCACAGAACACTCTGAGTCTGAAGCTTGGTAGTCTTCATAACAATGCTGCAGAGTGGTACTCACTACATTAACACACAACTATAGCCCAAACATCCTATGTTTTCCCAAGCTATCTTTATAAACCCCTTCCCATGGCAGGAAAGGTGTTTATGACTGCTCTGTGACCCGCTACTCTATAAGCTCTGAAATTTTTCTCAACCCCATTTAAAGGAATTCCCTCTTCAAACTTGGTGGCTGATAAAATGTGAAAGTCAAGCCTTTTTCTGGATTAAGAAAATTAAAATCCTTTTTTTTGTTTTCATTTTCTCCATAAAATACAATAGGAATGCAGGTTTTCTCCAAGATAACAAATTCTCCAACACTTTCTCTTTTAATTCATTTGATCACCTGTGTTCAGGATTGCACTGCATGTAGAAAAATATATTTTAAAAGGGGCTGTGGTCATATTTTAAAAATACTGTTTAGAACTAAACTTGAAAATAGGAAAAAAAATTATACTTGAAATAAAACAATACCGCTTCTAATTTATTACTTTTCTGTTCAATTGTACTGTTGTGGAATCTACCATTTTAGTTTCCAGTGATCTACTTTCTGAAGTGAGAGTATACTTCTAATTCAGAGAGGAAGTCTCTATCTGCAGTGGAGGATCTAGTGAATGGAAAGCCCCGGTGCAAAACAAAATAGCCTCCCTCCTCCTGTGTTAACTCATTATATATACAGTATCTCACAAAAGTTAGTACACACCTCACATTTTTGTAAATATTGTATAACATCTTTTCATGTGACAACACTGAAGAAATGACACTCTGCTACAATGTAAAGTAGTAAGTGTACAGCCTGTATAACAATGTCAATTTGCTGTCCCCTCAAAATAACTCAATACACAGCCATTAATGTCTAAACCGTTGGCAACAAAAGTGAGTACACCGCTAAGTGGAAATGTCCAAATTGGGCCCAAAGTGTCAATATTTTGTGTGGCCACCATTATTTTCCAGCACTGCCTTAACACGCATGGGCATGGAGTTCACCAGAGCTTCACAGGTTGCCACTGGAGTCCTCTTCCACTCCTCCATGATTAAATCATGGATCTGGTGGATGTTAGACACCTTGAATCCCCACCTTCCATTTGAGGATGCCCCACAGATGCTCAATAGGGTTTAGGTCTAGAGACATGCTTGGCCAGTCCATCACCTTTACCTTAAGCTTCTTTAGCAAGGCAGTGGTCGTCTTGGATGTGTGTTTGGTCATGTGGGCATACTGCCCTGCGGCCCAGTCTCCGAAGGGAGGGGATCATGGTCTGCTTCAGTATGTCACAGTACATGTTGGCATTCATGGTTCCCTTAATGTACTGTAGCTCCCCAGTGCCGACAGTGCCTCATGCATTATGAATGAATCTGAGGAGAATCAGTAGTGTATGAAAACATTTTTGCATGCATTACATACTAAAATAAACATTATTACACTTACCCTAAAGTTTGCTATATCGTTCAAGTTTGCAAAATGTTGATTTTCAGAGTTAACACCCCTGTAAATCCCTGCTAAAATTAGCATAACATTCATGGTTCATTTTAGCCAATAATAGGCAGCTAATACATTGTATCCACCTATGAGCCTCATTGTATTACCGGTCATAGAAGATGCGTGGCTGCAAGGACGGGCTGCAACCTACTTCCAGATTCTATTCCCTTGCGGCCAAGGGCTCCGGACGGCTTCTGGCCGGCACCCTGTTATCCCTTGCGGTCGCCCACTCCGCAGGGAAAGCCTTTGATCTTACACAGCCGCAAGAGTTTTGGCCGGAAGAAAGCAAAGGTCGCTATTTAAATGCTACCCTAACCCTCCGGTCAAGGCTGTAATTAGCTAAAACCGAGCCGCAGCTTACTTACACCAAAAAGGTCCTGCAAGGCTCTTACTTACAAATCGAAGCACCAATTAAGCACATAAAAAAGCCATCCTGTACTTTGATGAGACGTGAAAGTTATTGTAGGTGTTAGAATTCATAGCACAACATTCCCCTACACTCAAATCTGCAAATCATTTTTATTGTAATTCATTTCAATTTCCATGTCCAGAGACCTACAGGCTTGGAGCACATCAGACCCGCAACGGCTGCGGGATTAGCCTCCGTCAAGTCCGTAAATGGGTAAAATAGCCCCACAGGTCGCGAAGGGCTTACTTACAAGTCGTAGCATAGAAAAGCCATCCTGTACTTTTATTAAAAGTGAAAGTGATGTTTGGTCTTAGAATTAAAAGCTCAACATTCCCCTACTCTCAAATCTGCAAATAAAGAAATGTTATTTCATGTTCAATCTTCGTGTTCTATCTATCATGCAAGCCCGCACGGGCTTGAATAATGAGCTACGGGCTTGGTCATTGGATGGATTTTAAACCTAAAATCAAAGATTATAATTTGGAGATGTGCAAGCTTGAGAATGTTTTGCTATTAATCCTCATGCCCCTCATTCTGTTGCCCATCATTTACAGTGCTTTGCAGTGCTGGATTGAATATATATTGGCTTCTACAATGCTTTGAGTTTGCGGCCTTCAACCTCCGAACCCGTACGTGTTTTAACAACGACGAGCCTGCGGGACTTTGGACGGAAAATAAACCGTAAATGAAATATTGGATTTGGGCGATGTGCAAGCTTGAGAGGGTGTTGCTATTAATCCTCATGTCCCCCATTATGATGCCTAGCATTTACGGTAGTTTACAGTGCTATCTTGAATTTATATTTGCATTTACAGTTTTCAACTTTGCAGCCTTGAAACACAATTTATGGGCGCGCAGGAAACGGCCGATTGCATGATTTGTGGCTGGCCGTAAGGGGGACGTCCATTTGAATAGCAGGGTAGCAGTAGCACTACACAGGGCTTTAAGATGGCCGCAAGGAATGGCAGCATTGCGGCCATTTTACGTCCGTTAATAGAATGAGGCCCTATGATGGCAGTTTTTGTAGCAAGGAATTATGGGATGTGTAGTGCGCTGCACAAGGAAGCAGGTGAAGCCAGACACTGCTGTGTGAATCTTTGCATGGTGCTGCTGTTGGCATGATTAGTAAAGGGTTAATCTGTGTCGAAATGCAGTGTATCTATTGGGAGGTTAACTGTGCCTATGTAAGCAGCTCTGAGGGTGTGGAAAACGAGATTGATTTTTAAATAAAATGAATCTGTATGTATATAGAATGACTCAATGTAATGTGTGTGTCTGATATAAGCAGCATGTGATAGATTAGATAAAGGTAAATACAGGGAAACTTAGATGTGCCTTTAAAAACAGCACTAGAGTTGGTGCATAGTATCATTACTCCCTATACATTAAACCAACTAATCACTTGTTTCTAGGCCTGAGGAATTGCATTCTGATGAAAAATACCTCTATGTTACTACCAGAAAATGTTATTGATGATTTAATGATTGTAAAGTATGAGTTCAATTTATGGCTTTAACAGGCCTATTACAAAGGCTGCTCTCGATATCAGCCTTTGTAATAGGCCTAGTACCGTTAACAGGCTCACATTAAAAAGCTTGTTTGAATCTAAGATTAATATAAGGCACTTTAGGATGGGCCTAGAAAATAAAGTCATTTAGATTGAACTTTACATCAATTACAGTTAACTAGTACTTAAACACTTTAGCCCTAAACCATCCCCTCAGCTTTCTATTTTTCCCTTTCTTTAATTTATGTTTTCTTCCAATACTTTAATGCATTCCCTAATGTAATTTATGTCATATTCCCTTGTTCTCATCACTCCTCAAAGCTCTAAATATCAAGGTCTCTAAGTCCTTTCTGAAAGGCGTATGCCTTTGGACTGTCTCTTATTTATTTTATCTAGTCTCATTTATTTCTTATAAAAAGAAAGTTCTTGGCAAAAGAATTCTTAACATATAATCCTGTTAATTTTTTCTATGTGATACATCTGTAACAAAAATAAAGTTATATTAAAAATATAATGAATCCACCTTAAAACATGCCCTGACAATAGCTCTATAATCATATTTGTATTACTCACCAAAAAGTTTAGTATACATAACAATACGAGATTTCCTAATTCCATTTAACTATTAATTGAAGTTTACAAAAAAAACAAAATGAGCAAAGTAATTAATCTTCCATAACTTTCACAATTGTTTACATACTTATTGAATACATGTGGCATATAAACTTTTTTACAGTCCTCTAGGTCAATAACCTAATGAGTAACAGTCTCCAGTTCATTATAAATATGTATCATCTGGTAGAAACTTGGTACATTCCACCAGCTGCATGTCATAAATTGCCCAAAAGAGAAGTAGGTATCCACACTTTGTGCAGAGGACATACAGTATGGGGGTGGGGGGGGGGGGGGGGGAGGATTTGATTCTCTGCTGATTTTGAACATTTGTCCACTGACAAAGAAATGATCAGTCTATAATTGAATAAATAAATTGATTTGCAACTCAATGAGGGAAATAAGTATTTGACCCCTTCGACTTAGTACTTGGTGGCAAAACCCCTGTTGGCAATCACAGAGGTCAGACGTTTCTTGTAGTTGGCCACCAGGTTTACACACATCTCAGGAGGGATTTTGTCCCACTCCTCTTTGTAGATCCTCTCCAAAAATTTTAAGGTTTTGAGGCTGATGTTTGGCAACTCGAACCTTCAGCTCCCTCCACAGTTTTTCTATGGGATTAAGGTCTGGAGACTGGCTAGGCCACTCCAGGACCTTAATGTGCTTCTTCTTGAGCAACTCCGTTGTTGCCTTGGCTGATTGTTGTGGGTCATTGTCATGCTGGAATACCCATCCACAATCCATTTTCAATGCCCTGGCTGAGGGAAGGAGGTTCTCACCCAAAATTTGATGGTACATGGCCCCATCCATCATCCATTTCATGCGGTGCAGTTGTCCTGTCCCCTTAGCAGAAAAACACCTCCAAAGCATAATGTTTACACCACCATGTTTGATGGTGGGGATGGTGTCCTTGGGATTATAGGCAGCATTCCTGCTCCTCCAAACACGGCGGGTTGAGTTGATGCCAAAGAGTTTGATTTTGGTTTCATCTGACCACAACACTTACACCCAGTTCTCCTCTGAATAATTCAGATGTTCATTGGCAAACTTCAGACGGGCCTGTACATGTGCTTTCTTGAGCAGGGGGAACTTGCGGGCGCTGCAGGATTTCAGTCCGTCACTCGTGGAGTTTCAATGATCATGAGAACAGTGAGGAATCAGCCCAGAACTACATGGGAGGATCTTATTAACAAGATCCTCCCATGTAGTTCTGGGCTGATTCCTCACTGTTCTCATGATCATTGAAACTCCACGAGGTGAGATCTTGCATGGAGCATTAGACTGAGAGAGACTGGCCGTTTTTTCCATTTGCGAATAATCTCACCAACTGTTGTCACCTTCTCACCAAGCTGCTTGGCGATTGTGTAGTAGCCCATTCCAGCCTTGTGTAGGTCTACAATCTTGTCCATGACATCCTTGGACAGCTCTTTGGTCTTGACCATGGTGTAGAGTTTGGAATCTGATTGATTACTTTTGTGGACAGGTGTCTTTTATACAGGTAAAAAGCTGAGATTAGGAGCACTCCCTTTAACAGAGTGCTCCTAATCTCAGCACGTTACCTGTATAAAAGACACCTGGGAGCCAGAAATCTTGTTGATTGATAGGGGATCAAATACTAATTTCCCTCACTGACCTGCAAATCAATTTATAACTTTTTTAACATGCATTTTTTTTTGTTCTTTTTTTTGTTATTCTGTCGCCCACTGTTAAAATACACCTACCATTAAAATTATAGACTGGTCATTTCTTTGTCAGTAAACAAACGTTCAAAATCAGCAGGATATCAAATACTCCCCCCCCCCACCCCACTTTATATAAGAGGAACAGATTGAAATATTGGAAGCAATCGTTGAGTAAAGTTCTTAAGCCTGATTAAATTGAGCAATTGTAACTAGAATAGTATTGGCATTAATTGTTATTATTTTGTATTTTGTAGTTTTGCCAGTCTGATCGCATATCGGACCCACAAACCTATTTGATTGGCATGTAACCTCCACGTTTTACTGACCCAATGATGACCGCCTCATTTTATATTGGCTGTTTCTAAATGAGTAGTTACTGCCTTTCTTAATTGATCATGTTCCCGCCCTGAAATGCTACATATGAGTGCATGATTACGGCTTTCACCCCCTAACTTGTAGGCTTGTTCAAGTGAATAGCACCGGACTTGTAACAGAGTTCAAGCCTACAGCAAGCCTGCACACATACGGCCTGTATACCGCGAGATGTAGGCTTCGAATTGAATGAGGCTCATTGAATAGCGATTTGCGATTTTAGCACTCGTAACTCTTGCGGACATGAAAGATCAAAGGCTTAGATGGACTGTAAGTTCCAGTTATAACAACCGCAAGGATTTCAAGGCCCTAACCTGCAACCCATTTGAAGCCCGCAAAAAGACGCCAATTGAATAGCAAAATAACTTACGTCTCCATTACGGGCTACTTTTAGTTACAATTGCTCAATTGAATCGGGCTCCAAGTCTTCAATCCCAACAATCTTTCCCTTTTAAATAAAAAAATGACAGGAAGAGACACATTATGTAATTATTTTACCTATAGATAATATTCAATGCTTCACCTCATTGCTGTATCCTCACTATCCCTGATGCCCTTCTGATATAAATTAAGTAGAGGCAACCTGTAGCTGTTATGTTAATATGAATGAACTGGAGTATAAGACTTACTACCTGTGTGTCTTTGTGTCTGCAGAAAGTGCACTGTTGCATCAGTATAGAATACAAACAAGGATCATGAAATTCCTAATAATGCCAACTGGAAACAAAAATCAGATTTCTCTCAAATAGTAAAAATGCAAAAATATTTGTGTTGTGTCTGTTCTATTGTGAAAGTGGCTCTCTGCCAATGAAGCATTATTTTTTATGACCTGTTAAATAGGAAAAGCCCTAATTTGTGTCTCCAGTATTGATATGGCAGCCGAGCCAGACACATTTTTTAAACACTTTAAATACGTTGACCAGAATGGAAGGTAAAGTGCATGCATTATTTCTCATATCACCTGCAATAAAGAATATTGTCCCTGTTTACTTGTTTGTGTACTTCCACCCCATCAGCAAATTGTTTTCATTTTAAAGATGATTTGTGATGCCCAGGGACCACTGGGGTCTCGGGGGATTGATTCAACCAGCATGTGCCCTGGCAGAGCATGGGGTACATGGCACAAGGAGTCCCTTTCAGGGCAAATATTGTACCTCCAGTTGATATCCGGACTGTACAAATGGATATAAGGACTGCATCTGGACTGTTATTTCCCTGAGAGCAGGGTGGTCATAATTGTAGTACCCATTGGATGTGCGGGTTAGGGTTGTGCTGTTGGTATATGTTGGTTCATAATAATTGCGGAATTAGGGGCATGTAGTTATACCTGTGTGATATGGTTATTGCGATATTTAGGATTTATGATATCCAGGGGCCCTATAGACTTGTTGGCACTGAGCAAACTAATATGGCCCTGGATGGGCATGGGTTAAAGTGGCACAAATGATCCCTTTTCTGCAAAGAGATTTCCCCACCAACTGGGTACAAGGACTGGTTTTGACCTGCTTTCTCATAAGTTAGTTACATTGCCTATGGTTTAGTATGAGAATCCCCATATCATGTTTGGTTTTCACAAGGAATCTAATAAAGCATGTATCTTGAATCCTCGTCTGATAGGGCCAGAGTTATGGGGTAACGGGTTGAGGGGGTATGGGAAGACTTCAGAGATTCAGACAAGGGAATTTGGTTCAGGTGGGAAGGGGAGATCTAATTACCCAGTGTTGTTTCCTTGTGACAAATGGTTATGGTTGTTACTACATTGGGAGCTTGTCACAAAGATGTGCCATCTCTGACCACAATGGGGAGTCAGGATACATAGTCTCCCTCCTTAGTTAGCCAGCTAGCCCCCTTCCTCGCAGACAGCCTGTCTCCAGGCAGATTGAATAAAGGGGACTGTCACTAAGGGGTGTGAATTGGTGGCGAGGGGTAAAATGTATAAAACTGCTGGATGGATGACAAATAAAGGTGCTCAGTGTGATCATACATAATGATGTGTGTGCTCATTCTTGAGGGGAGTATTAATCCTGATCATAGGGGTTAATAATTCTACATCTGCCCAAAAGAGGAGTTATAGCTGGTAACTCTGCTGCTCTGCCTGATCATTCTTATGTTCCTGTGGTCGTTCCAATGGTCCAGTACTGGTCTGGTTCTATCTCTGTTAGCAGGGATAACAACAAGAACCATCACGTATCGCTGCGTAGGTCAGCCAATTGAAGAATTGGTAGTGACACCATTAAAACTGCTTATACATTGTACTAACAGATATTCTCTACATTAAAGCATTCATGATATATTTAGTATTGTTTGTGCAGCCTTTTATGCTGATTTGCAGCTCAGAATGCTTGAAATGTGTGGGGAATGGATGACACTGAGGCACGTTGTCTCTGCCACTACTGAAACAAACAAGAAGATTGCATTACCAATTAGCACATCAAATAAGCTAATTAGAATTTGGGATCCACTCATTAATGTATTAATGCCACATAAACAATGGCAAATTTCTCAGAAATATAGTACTCTAATTTGCAAAGGGCCAGTTCAATGCATGGCCAGTGTTTAATTTTCTTTAAGAAGTAATTAAAACTCAACTTGATTTTGTAGTGACAGAATATATTTTTGCTTGTAGTGCTATCGTGCCTGTTTATATTTAATAAAAGCCACAAGTGGTTAGTGCTGTTTTAGTGCTCTGCAAGGTGACAAAACTTTTTTTAGGAGTGTACTTTCTTTAGGCATGTTCCATTCCCTGCAGTTTAACACTGAGCTGGATTTAACCAGCATTCATTTTTAAACCATTTAATCACATGCAGCTGACCAGCATTCCTTTACAAACCATGTCTCACATACCAGCATTAGACCTTTAATCCCCATACATGTGTGAGTGTGAAATCTTAGTGTCAAAATGTACTACTAATTTTTTAGGCAAGCATTAAAAACAAAACAGACCTTAAAAAACGGTGTCTCTGGACCATAAACAAAAACATTACCAGGCCAAGCAATTGAATATACACATGTTTATGCTCAAGGTTCCTTCTTTTATCCAAAATACTATAGACTGACATTTTGAGTATTACAGCAAATCTCTGTTTGGAAATTTAATTAGTTGTACTATTATACTATTACCATAATGTTGAACTCCATCAAAAAGTCTTCCTATGCTAAATATATAACTGTCAGCAAAGATCCCAAGTGATTCATTTGCAATATGTTGCTGCTCTGACACACCCTTAATTTTTTGAATTACCACTGTGGTCATTGTTTTTTATATGATGTTTTGAAATGCTACATTTTTTTCAGAAAATAAAAAAACAAAATACGTTTAAATTTTTCAGTTATGTGTCTTTGTATTCTAATGAGATATGGCAGTGGTAGTTGCCACATTCCCATGTTGTAGATAGAACATTACTCTCTACATTCAAAGACTGGAAGTAGATCCTACAAGGCTCATATGTAGCTATGGTGAGCTATTACAAAGCAACTTTGCAGAGCTAATATTACATGGCTTCCTTAAAAAACTTCTGTAAGATTTACTAACTTGCACCCAGGGGCTTCTGCTCTTAGCTCTATACCACTATACTTACAATCTGCCTTATGTATACCCGTGGAAGACTCTGAGTCTGAAACTCAATAATATCCTTAGAAACGCTATAGAATGCTACCCACAACCTAATGTGTACACTCTACATTAGAGCTACACTCCTCTCATATCAATATAATTACATAGAAAATGTAGGTTGAAAAAACAACATTTTTAGATCTCCTTTGATCCTTGTAATATGCAGATTAACTGATAATTGATCCAGAGAATGGCAACCAGAAAAAAAACCCATTGAAACATTTCCAATTGTCTCCAAAGGGTAAATAAATAAAATTCCCTAAAGACCCTATATACTGTCAAATGAATTCCTCCCTAGATCAAGACTCCTTCTCTAATTATCCATGATAACCCTGAATGCCCTTTTTGTTCAAAAATATATACATACATTTATTTGTATTAAATGTTATCTGCTATTTAGATGCCCATTTCTCTAATTTTGCAAATCCCTTTGGATGAAAAGTACATCACTTACCAGTCCTATTTTTTTTTCATTTTAAACATGTTAAAATAGAGTGGGCCTAATACTGAACCCTGGGGAACCCCACTTACCACATTAGTCAAATCTGAGTATGTTCTATTTACAACAACCCTTTGCTTCCTATCTTTTAGCCAGCTCTCAATTCATGAGCAGATATTTACTGCAATTCCTGTATTCCTTAGTTTGCACAATAGTCTTCTACGTAGCACTGTATCAAAACCCTTTGCAAAATCCAAAAAGACTACATCCACTGAGTTACCTTGATCCACATTCCTACTAACCTCTTCATAGAAACTAATTAGATTTGTTTGACATGACCTATCCCTCATAAATCTGTGTTGATTCCTACTTATAATTTTGTTCAAATACAAATTACAAGTCTATAATTTCCTGGATTTGCTCTTGCTCCCTTCTTATATATAGGTATAATTTCTGCTTTTCTCCAGTCATCAGGTAGCGTCCCTGTGTTAAGTGAATCTTGAAAAAAGATTTTGGCTATTACAGAACCCAGTTCCCTCAGTACCCTTGGATGTCTTCCATCAGGACCTGGGGCTTTATTAACATTTATTTTTTCCGATCTCTTCTGGATTTCTTCCTGTGTTAACCAATTATTTTCTGAATGTAGTGTAGCCCCATTATGTCACAGTGTCCCAACCACTGGTACCTCCCTTGTGTATGCAGAAGAAAATAGCTTATTTAGCTAAACTGCCTTTTCCTGGTCATTATTTATCAGACAGCTTGTTTAACATTGTATTGTTCCTATTGCTTCCTTCTTAGCGCTCTTCCTATTAATATGTTTTAAAAAATGAGGGTTAGTCTTAATCTTTTTAATTAACTTTTGATTTTCTATTTTAGCCGGTCTAATAGCTCTTTTGCAAACCTTGTTGATTTCCTTGTACTTTCGTAAAGCAGTCTCTGTCCCCTCTTTTTTTTTTGTATAATTTAAATGCCTGTTTTTACTCTGTACCTTGATCTTTATATCATTGTTAAGCCTTACAGCTTTGTTTTTTAATTCAATCTCAGATGAGACTGTGTTGTTATCACTGTATCCCAAAGGTTCCCCTATTCAACATTTGATACTATATCCATATTATTTGTGATGACTAAATCCAAGATTCTAGTAGGTTCTTGTGTAATAATCTCTAAGTGTACTCAAGAACCTGCTCCTCTTAGCTGAACTACTGGTCTCATTCATCCAGTTTATTTCATGGTAGTTCAAATCTTGCATTATTAGAAATTGCCCATGCGTAGCTGCATTTCCAGCTAATAATTGCAATTCCTCACTTTCATTTATATTTTGGGGGTTATAGCATATTCCTACCAATATTCTGCTATTTAACTCAACTGAAAAAGCATTCAACATTATCGCTATTTTCAAAATAACTGTCTTAAATTCAGGCTTAACATACAGACAAATCCCTCCTCCTCTTTTACCATTGCCCCTCTCTTTCCTAAATAGGTTATAATTTCCAAATTACCATCCAGTCACGAGAGTCATCAGACCATGTTTCAGTAATGCCTATTAAGTCCCATTTCTCATTAACTGCTAATAATTCTAATTCTCCCATTTTCCCTAGCGAGCTTCTGGATTAGCAAGAATACACCTTATGGTGTTATGAGTCTGCAGTTTTGAAGTACTTACTAATGTATTTGAGTTATTCAGCAATACCTCCCTAATGGCTATACAAACCCTTGCCCCATTTTAATCCCCCATGACTGGTTAATTAATTCCTTACCCCTTATACACGTTCTAACCCATTACATCTACCTAGTCTCAAAACCCCCCCTAGCAGCTCTACCATCCTTTCCCCTAGCACACAAGCGTCTAAGGTGCAATCCATCACTGCTTTAGAGATTGTACCCAAGTGAGAAGTCACCCCAGTGCTTTAAAAAGTTAAACCCTCCTTAGTGCACCACTTTTGTAGCCATGCATTAACCTCCTTAATCTCCCTTTGTCTCCCTTGGCTAGCACATGGCCTTGGTAGTATCTCAGAAAATACTAACTTTGAGGTCCACGCCTTAAGCTTATTTCCTAGTTTTTTTTAATGGTTCTTTATGACTCACCATCTTCCACTTAATTTGAAATTGGTACTAATATTTATCAAGACCACCGGATGATTTCCAGCCCCTCACAATATTTTTTCTACCCAAGCCAAACTGGAGCACCCATGAGACAGCACACTGTTTGATTGCGGGGATCTGGGTGATAAATCACCCTGTCTACAAAAGAGTCCCCTACCACCAAAACCTGTCTGTTGCTCTACGTATTTTGCCCTCCCTCTCTTGCAGTAGAACCGGTCTCCTAGATGTTAGAGTGAACAGCGTTATCTGGCATTGCCATTCCTGCATGGACGTCCCCAACAGTTTCACTCAATCTTGCAAATCTGTTGGTGTTTGCAAACTCAGAACTGGTCTGCCTCCTCCTCCTGTTCCCTCTGCTTCCCTTTGTAAAGTGTAACCCAGCTACCACTCTGGACATCATCACTAGCCTCAACTCCACCTTCCATGCTAGGCCCAGGTAAACTTTGCTCAGTGAACACCAACTCCCTTTCCAGTGGAGCAATATCATGAATTGCTGAAAATCTCCTTTACAGTTTTCCAATTTGAGGTTCAAGAGAGGCAACATGCTCACACCTCTCACAGAGGTATGGATCCTGGATCATCTATTCCAGCCATGCATATGTGGCAGGATGTACACTGAGTGAGGCTGCCACTGGACTGACTCATGATTACCAATTACAAAATTACAGCGAGAAAACAAATAAATATTTAAGTTATTTCTGTACCTTATTAAAAACAAATATTTTGCCTTTTCCCTTTTGTTTTTTCCTTTATTCTCTTCTCCTTTACCTTTCCTTCTACTTCTTTCTTCCATTTTCTGCGCTACAATTTAACCTCTTTGTAACTTATTTTATTAGACTCTCAAACTTATACTATAACTGAACTTGCACTTGAACTGTTCGCTAGCCCCCAAGTTTGCGCCTTCCCCTCTTTAAATAAGATTCTGACTACTCACCTGTATCATAATCAGTGCACACAGCAAAGAAACTCCTCTTACTCTTCAGAAGTAAACCACAGTTGCAAACAGACCCACACAAATCACACAGGTTAACACAGGCAAAACCACTCCACCCTCACCTGGACAATATTAGAGCACACACATAAAAGAAACACCCTTTACTTTTCAGAAGCAACACAGTATATATATATATATATATATATATATATATATATATATATATATATACAGTATATATATATATATATATATATATATATATATATATATACAGCTGTGCTCAAAAGTTTGCATACCCTTGGCGAATTGGTAGTGTACCATTTTTAAAGAAAACATGATTGAGCGGGCAAAACACATTTCTTTTATTTCTTATGGGATTCATATTGAACTGTAGGTCATAACAGAATGTCACAATCATAAAACAAAACATGGCAACACAGAAAAAAATGAAATGACCCGGTTCAAAAGTTTGCATTCCCTTAGTTCTTAATACTGTGTATTGCCACTAGAGATGTCGCGGACAGTTCGCCCGCAGACTATTCGCAGCGATTTTGGCATGTTCGCGTTCGCAGCGGACTGCACTTTTCGGTTCGCCCCCTATACTTTATCATTGAGAAAACTTAGACCCTGCACCTCACAGTCAGCAGACACATTCCAGCCAATCAGCAGCATACACTCCCTTCCAGGGCCTTCCATCTGAAGGACAGCATACATTTTAGAATCATTCTGAAGCTGCATTCGTTGTGAGAGGACAGATAGTGTAGCTGCTGGATATTTAATAGGGAAATAGATAGCCAGGCTGTGTATTTAGCTTCCACTACAGACCTGAAGGACTCATCTGATATCTGCTGCACGGACAGCAACTCAAAAAGCCATTTTTAGGGCTAGAACATCATTTATTTTATTTTATAGTTTTTTTCTGTGTAATCTAATTGCATATGCCTGCCTGCCAGCGTGTGTGTGTGACAGGCTAACACCTAACAGTTTATATTGTGCTTATTTTCACTACTCATACCTGGTGGTGTACCATACATTGAAAACAACCATTTTTTTCCTGTAATCTAATTTCAGTTGCCTGCCTGTGTCAGGCTCACAGCTTATATTGTGCTCAGTGAAATAAAACAACACTTTTTTGACTGTAATAGATTGAATAGAAATTGCCTGCCTACAGGCGTGTGTGTGAAGCCTATTGCATCTACTCTGCCAACTTTTGCCAGTGCACAGTGATACGTCATATCTGGTGCAACCGTAGTGTACAGTGATATAAAACAACACTTTTTTGACTGTAATCGATTGAATATCAGTTGCCTGCCTACAGGCGTGTGAGGCCTACAGCGCTTACTCTGCCAACTTTTGCCAGTGCACAGTGACACTCATATCTGGTGGCACCTTAGATTGCACGCGCAGTGCCCCAAATTTGAAGTGGGAGGACCGACCAAGCATCTTTTTCCATCTCCCGCTTCCAAAAATCCATGCCATATACACGTCCCCTGATAGGTGACGTAACAGGTATCAAACTTTTAGGAATAAATAGTACAACTTAATACACCACTCCTATCTGGTGGCACATTACATTGCACGTGCAGTGCCCCAAGCATCTTTTTCCATCTCCCTGTTCCATAAATCAATGCCATATACACGTCCCCTAATAGTGGACGTAACAGGGATTAAACCGATAGGAATAGTACTACTTAACAGTACACACCTTATAATAATGCAGACAGAGGCAACGCAGAGAGAGGAGTCTGAAGAAGAGGAGTCAGAGGAGGAAGGTGGCTTTGAGGAGGTGGAAGACCAAACACAGCAGGCGTCCCAGGGGGCTTGCTGTCACCTTTCGTGGACCCTTGGTGGCTGGGTGGAGGAAGAGACCTTCAATGACATCAGTGAGGACAAGGAACGGGACATGGCTAGCTTGGTATCCAACCTTGTGCAAATGGGGAGTTTGCGGTTGTGCAAAGGGTCTGTTTGCGGTTGTTTGCGGTGCATTCAACGGGGAGATTGGTCTGTTTCTGTGAAGCGGGTGTAACCCTTACACTACCTGATCATTACAACATCATACCTGATGTTTTAAAGCATGTTATTCCAAACAATTTAGGAATGTTAGGTGATTTATGCCCTTTATGGCTTAAAACCAGACTCTGCATCAACTATGTAATTTTCCGTGGGAGTTTTGCCATGGATCCCCCTCCGGCATGCCACAGTCCAGGTGTTAGTCCCCTTGAAACAACTTTCCCATCACTATTGTGGCCAGAAAGAGTCCCTGTGGGTTTTGAAATTCACCTGCCCACTGAAGTCTATGGCGGTTCGCCCGGTTCGCCTGTTCGCAAACATTTAATGGAAGTTTGCGTCCGCTGTTCGCAAACCGAAAATTTGATGTTCGCAACATCACTAATTGCCACCATTAGCATAAGTGACAGCGTGCAGTTTTTTGTAATAGTTCTCTTGGCAAAATGCCTCCAGGCCATGCAAAGTCTTTGGTCATCTTGCATGAACTGCACATCTGAGATCTTCCCAGAGTGGCACGATGATATTAAGGTCAGGAGAATGTGATGGCCACTCCACAATCTTCACCTTTTTCTGCTATAACCACTAGAGGATCAACTTGGTGCTTAGGTTCATTGTCATGCTGGAAAGTCCAAGTGCGTTCCATGCGCAGCCTTCCTGCAGAAGAATGCAAATTGTCTGCCAGTATTTTCTGATAACATGCTGCATTCATCTTGCCATCAATTTTCACACTTCAGATTCCCTGTGTCTTTAGAGCTCACACACCTCCAAAACATCACTGAGCCACCACCATGCTTCCCAGTGGGGATGATATTCTTTTCACTATAGGCCTTGTTGAACCCTCTCCAAGCACAGTGCATAAAGCTCTATTTTGGTCTCGTCACTCCAAGTTACAGTGTGCCAGAAGCTGTGAGGCGTGTCATGGTGTTGTTGGCCATATTTTAATCAGGCTTTTTTGTGGCGTTGGCGCAGTAAAGGCTACTTTTTTGGCAACTCAAACATGCAGCTCATTTTTGTTCAAGTATCATCGTAATGTGCTCCTTGAAACAACCACACAGTCTTTTTCCAGAGCAGCATGTAATTCTACTGAGATTAGTTGTGGGGTTTTCTTTGTATTCCAAACAATTCTTCTGGCAGTTGTGTCTGAAATATTTATTGGTCTATCTGACCTTGGCTTGGTATCAAGAGATCCCCAAATTTGCCTCTTATTAATACGTGATTGAACAGTACTGTTTGGCATTTTCAAGGCTTTGGATATCTTTTCTTATCCTTTTCCATCTTTATGAAGTTCCATTACCTTGTTACGCAGGTATTTTGACAGTTCTTTTCTGTTCCCCATGGCTCAGTATCTAGCCTGCTCAGTGCCTCCTTGTAAAAAGCCACAGGTGGGGGAAATGAACCTTTAATTGCTATTTTATCCTGTGTGTGTCACCTTGTGTGTCTGTAACAAGGCCAAATATACAAGTGTATGTAAACTTTTGATCAGGGACATTTGGATGATTTATGTTATCATTATGATTTAAAAAGAGCCAAACAACTATGTGATAATAAATGGCTTCATATGATCACTATCCTTCAATAAAATAATTTTTTTGTTGCATGATCATTTATATTTTGAAAATAAATGTACTGTATATATATTGATATGGGAGGAGTGTAGAGCTAGTGTATATTAATCCCTTGCACCTATGCCCCTTAACCACCTCAATGCCAGGGGTTGCCATTGTCCCCCTTCCTCCCACTCATGTGTGCTTTGGGGGAGATTAACCCCTCTTTAGCCCCCTTACCTAGCCGATCCACACTAATTAAATATTACCTGTCCCATGGGGCTCCTAGTGATCCCCATAGTACCTATTCCCTACAGGTATTGCTATGGACCCACAAGGCCACTACTGATATATGCCATATCAGAGGTCCCTATGGACTCCCTTGGCACCTAAACTTAACCCCTTACAATTGGGCTCTTTATGGGTCACCATGGCACCCTAACTACAACCACAGACGCTCTTCTACTAGCCCTGAATTAGGGGGCATATCATGTTGATTGCTGAAATCTGCCCATGTCTTTTTTGCCTGAAGACACTCATTCATCTCCTCAGCCTGCAGAATTCTTCACTTATAAAAATAACACCTGACGCTCAAAACATTAAATGCAACTAATGCAGTTCCCCTGCAGATTAACCGCTTTGTGACTATTTCATTTTTTTTTTCTTTTTTCTGAGCTTCTGATAAAATTTGTGTCAGTAATATTTAAACCATTCATAATCAAGTAAGATAAAAGAAGGTTATCGGTTATCACCCCTTTTCTGAATGATTATATTTCAACTAGTCAGTGATTAAAATCTGAACATTCTGATTGGTTAGTCTTTTAAAAAATCAGGTGGCTCTATTTGTTTCTATGCTGGTTATTGAAATATCAGCTAATCAGAATGGGGTTTAATTATAGTGTTAAAGCCAATCAGACAAGATAATGCCCATCAGATAAGAGAGTGTAAGCTTACATTATCTTCTCTAATTGGATTTTCTATAACCAATGACATAAGGTTAACACTATAATCAAACCATATTAGTTACTAATATTAAATAGAAACCCTGTGGGGGTCTATGGGGATCAATATGATGTAGATAATATATAGGGAGTATGGGGGTCTATAGTGTCTCCATGATAGATAGCGAGAGGGTGACAGTAGGGACTGTGGGGATCCATTGGAACTCCCATTGAGACGTTAATATTTTTTTCTGTATGGGTGGGGGTAGATATGGGAGCTAATGAGGAGTTAATTGGCCCCCAAACCAAAGCACAAAGGAGTTGGGGGAATGAGGTCCATTGTCCCCAGGTAGAGAGGGGGTTCAAGGAGATACCTGAACTCATAGCAGGTAGCGGTACATAGGCAGAGGGGTTATTAAGCCCTCTCATTCAAGGAAGGGTATTGCTTTATTTGTAGTGAGAGCTGTTTACATGTACAGTAACAGCTTTTGGCAGGGGTTTAGCAGGTGCTGCAGTAGGTTGATTTTATATGTAGAGTTTAAGCTCACTGCAAATGCCCACTGGGTTTTATTGGAATTTATAGGATTAGGGTACATTTCTAATGGGAGCATTTACTTTAGGTAAAACTTTGTGTAAAGCAAGACACATGCCACACATACTGATCAATAGTAGTTTGGGCTTACTTGCAAGGGTTAGCTGCGGGAGGAATATAATAACTATGTTGATCCCTACACAGAATGTTTACTTGTTAGATTTCTTACAGAGACATGTAATTGAGCCGTAAATTGGAAGATTCCACAGCCGTACAATTGCATTTAAAAGTAATATTTTTTTTTACTTTCGAAAAACATTTTGCCTATTTTCAAGCATAACTCTTTGAAACATGATATTTTACGTTTATGACCACAGTGATCATTCCTTCCCTTTTACCGTATCTCATACAAATGCAAGAAGAGATCACAGTGAAAGCTTTGAAAAATGTTAGGAACCTTTCTCTATGCTTGTCCCTGCCTCTACAACCAAAGATATTTCGACATTCTGATCAGCGTGAGGGTGCAGATTAAAATTCTTGTACAAAACTACATAACAAGTAATCTTTGTATAGTAAGATATTTATGATAATCTAAATGTGCTCAGAACATGTCTGATTACAACAGCTGCCTGCATTTTGTGGATGAGATCACATAGAAACTTTAGAAAGACCTTGTCACAATTAGAAATTATACTGTATAACACATTTGCAAATATAGGGATAGTATTCAGATACATAATACGAGTTATTTTCATAGTTAAAAAACTTGTTGTGGCAGGAAAGCCATCAAAGGATAATGAATCACTGGATAATTTAGTATATATTTATGGATATAGCCAACGTAAAGCCTCTGATATATCCTGCACCCTCGTACATAGTTGCTCTTATCTCTAAACATTCACAAATGTGGCCCATCTTCTCATACAATAAACAGATCTTCCCATCTTGTCACTACACTCAAGCATACATTTCAGAGCTGTCCAATACCTTTGGAATTCAGTACAATGCAATCTCTCCTGCAACTTTATAATTGTCACATTTTCTATCTGAACTTCTTATAAGTCTCAGTCAATGAACATCGAATCCGATAATGTAGTGCTTCATAGAACTTTACCCATTTCCACCAGTGCTCCTACAGAAATCCATTTGTCTTTCACTACTGTGTTTTCTATGTTTGTTTTCTAACTAGGCCGGGGCCTATCGCAGCCGAAAATCTAAGGGGCAGAAGCAAAAGTGTTCCACTGTTTCATTTCTCTCCTCCCTTGCAAAAGCTTTCATATCCTCAAAGAATAACCATATTTTATCCTATAAGGCATATTTAGTACAATTTTGTGAATTGTATCAGAACTGGGTCACTGCATTCAGGGGCATTTCATGGTTTGGTGAGTAAGG
This sequence comes from Discoglossus pictus, assembly GCA_027410445.1. Lineage (NCBI taxonomy): Eukaryota > Metazoa > Chordata > Amphibia > Anura > Alytidae > Discoglossus > Discoglossus pictus. The sequence goes on along the minus strand of CM050163.1, from coordinate 458,167,928 downwards.
ACATGACTGGAGGCAGAACACCAGTAACAAATCCTGTGAACACGTAAACGGTTTGTGAAGAACTGGTACCCTTACAAAAGACTTTGTAACTTAACCCCAAGGAGAGGTCGGTTGTATATAAAAAAAATGCAGCACTCACTGAAAGGTATATTAAGGATCCCTGGGATGGGGCATTTGCAGGGATGGTAGGTGGCAGGAAGGGATGGATAAAGTAATAAAGTAAAAAAATGTGGACAGCTCTGAAGGCCCCCAGAGCAGGGCCCCGTTTTTTTTTATTGGGTGCACCAGAGGAAGTTCTGCCTCTGCACCAGGCACCACACCAGTTTGTGTGAGTCTCTGCCTCCCCTTCTGCAGATCTTATGGCCCCGACAGGAAACCCTCAATGACATCACATACATGTGATGTCATTTGGGACTCCCTTCACCAACCATAAGATGCTGGATGCTGGTGAGGCTGAGGGTGCACATTTTAGATAGTAACTAAAGGGGAAGCACTATGTAAGATAGATTCAAATCTTAAAGACATGGCCCTCCATTCTTTTGAAACATGGTAAAATGATTTGCCTTTGACTTAATCCCAGTATAGCCCTACAGAATATGTTGATGCGTTAGAAATAAAGGTTATTAATAATAATAATAATAATAGATTTGACCTCCAATAGTTTTTCAGCACTTCACGTTACATTTAAATTTGTATATTTTAATCATTTTCATGTATTGCTGAAAACTGATACAGTATATTATATAAAGACAGAACACATATGTAATGTATTTCAGCACAAATAATGAAGCAAAAGGCGACAGCTTTTATCAGCCTGTTGATTTAATGATTCCAAGTGCAGAAGTCTATCACCACCAGCTTACTTTGTCTCAGCAATGTCTCTGTAGGGACAACTTAGGGGTAAGATGTAAACACAATAATAGATCAGGGAATCCTAATCTTGCTGTTTTATTTTTTGCTGCAGTTCTTAGTGGACATTACACTTGGGACACAACTTTGCTTGCCAAGCAAATACCTTAATGCTACATTATTGAAGAACAGTAAAGCACAATGGTTGCTGTTTCATGGAACATACACACAATTTTCTTTACTGTACACGCAAGACAAGAGTCAAGAAGATAATAATAAGATATAATAAAAAATATATTTAATGGATGTATTGGTATATATTTTCCCCTTTGTACTTTTTGTCAATATTACTTAGTATTGGTAAGTCTATTTTTTATGTTGAGAGAACATATGATGAAACAACTCAATATATTTTGCTAAAAAGGATGTATTTAAAATCAAAATCAAAATAAATATGTGTTTGTCTATTTCCATCTGCTACAAAACTGATCTCCTTTAGAGATGCACAAAATATTTCTTCAAATGTTAAAGTGTTCATAATTTTTGAAAATTATTACAATAATAATTAAATAACAAGCATAAGCAGCTTCACATTTCATGTTGAAAGTTTACATTGCCTTTATGTTTAAGGTTACTTAAAATTTGTTTAAGAGAAAACATTTGAAAATTCAGATAAGATTACATTCAAGGTCATATATGAGCAAACCCAAGAAAGTCCATCAAATGCTGGCAGTGTAATTGTGTAATATGCTGAGGTATCCTGGGTCTAGGAACATATAACAAAGCCATCTTTCATTATTCTATTATTAAACTGATTTATGAATATGATCCTTGCCCATTATTTACATAACAATTATAATGAAGGTTATTAAATGAACATTATCATGTCTCACCAGGTGAAAATGTATTACTTTTTTTTATTATTAAGTTATGTTTTATTTTTTTCCATATTTTCCATAAAGAATGAGGAATAGTGCTACATTGGCAAGATATTTAGTAACAATTTTTCAGCCCGTATTATATCAGTATATGATCTTTTATTGTATTTTGAATGCAAAGGAGTGAAGAACATCTGAGCCCTAATGAAGGTGGATCTTGGAGAACAGCCTCCCAGTACCCTATTTTTGATGAGAGTAATGAAACTGGACAAAAATAACAATCAAATATTAGGCTGTGTATTACTTCATATTTTACCATTGAAAGTACAGATTTTCATGTGTAAAAAAAAATCTGAAAAATTATGTTAAACTCTTTGGCCCTCATTCTATTGTGATTTGGCCAATTGAATAGGGCCCTAAATAAGCACATAGCATATTTTTTTTAAAGAAGTTTTTAGTTAGTGAAAACCTTGCTTTTGGATAGATGCTTGCTAACTAAAAACTTCTTTAAAAAATATATGTTATGTGCTTATTTAGGGCTCTATTCAATTGGCCAAATCGCAATTGAATGAGGGCCCTAGGCATGCCACTGGACACTGCTGCTGTAATTATGCCACTATTTTCTGAATTAATTTGATTCCCCTTTGAATAATTAATTATTTTTTGTTTACAAATTACAATTTAAAAATTGCAGTTTTCAAAACCATTTGTTCTATGTAGTTGTTTCTGTAACAAATACCTTGCATAGTTGAAAAAAAATATTTTATAATCCCTTAATACCTACAGTACATAAACTACTTCACATAGCTAAAGGGCTCACAAGTCAGCAACCAAATATACAATTATTTTCCATGTTAGCAGGGGCACTAGGAGGGTCTATTTCACCCACCATGGTTTCCCATATTTTGAAAGGATAATAAAATAAAGCTTAAAGGGCCAGTGTATTCAATTTTTATGTTAAACCTAAGTTCATTACATAACATTAAAATACAGTTTTTCAAGTATATTTCCTGTCTAAAGTATTTCTTTGCTGCTGTTTATACATGTATTTTTAATTTAAATTAATAGTGATCTAAAAAATTGATTTAACTTGAACACATACATTTAACTGAATAGATTTAACTTGGCCATTTAGTGTGTTTGATTCACTTAGTTTATTAAAAAGCATAGTACATGTAATTAAAGAAAAATATATCATGGATTAAACATAATAAATAGAAAGCAATAAAATAAATATGCTTTACATATTGAACCTAACATACCCCCAGTTCTCTAAAATCTTTTGTGATCCTGAATAAATAAGACAAATCTCACTGACATACAACAATGTTGCAATAGAGGAGATTCTGTGTAAGAACTTTTCAGACTCATTTGTTTTATTTTTTGATTGAAATCTTAGTTTTCCACCTCTGGATCAGGAGAATATGGTCTCTATTTTATTATCCAAAGTACCATTGACCTACCACTGATGTCTTAGAACCCTTGCATTTAAAGATATGATAATAATCTCTAACTCTTGACTGTAACTCTTGCAATCTCATTGTGAGACAAGTCAAGAATGTCAAAAGAGGAATTCCGTTATTTTATTGAGTTGTAACTCAATATGGAGAGAAAAAGAAAAAACTTTTTGTAAAAAGTTACATTATTTTTATTTAAAATATTTGCCTGTACTGTCTTACATACATACATATACACTTCTTAATACAGTAGATAGAGGGGTCAGCAGACAAAGTGTTACTCATTTATTGTGTAAGGAATATTTTAGCAGTCATATTAACACAAGGTTGTGCAAAAAAGATATGCATTTTGTTAGTGGTATATATTTTGTCGCAATAACACATTCCATAGCATAGTGCTTACTTCAGAAATTTGTGCTTTATATGTATTTCTAACATATTTAAAGATCCTATATTTTCACAGATGCTGAATACAATAAAAAAATTCTGAAGCTAATGTACTGCTAGTTTTTACAGAACATGTACTTTATAGGCAACTGTAGCTGGCTTACAAGTTAGTTCACTCTACAAAACCAGAATTGGAATGAATTATTATCCATTAATATAGGCATCTGCAGAAAAGATTTTCAGAAAAAAAGATCAACCCATAACATTTCAGAACTATACTTACAATTTAATGTATCTCCAAGGAAATCTATATGAAGAATTGTATCATTGTAGCAGCCTCTGTTATAAATATACATCGAAACATCAAAATCATCAGTCCGTTCTGAAGTCTAGAATTATGTAAAACAGTAACTAGCATGGCGTTACCACTTTGTAAGCCCCTTTTTTGCATTTCTCTGTGGGATTCAATTTAAATGGTCTCTCTGGTTATTCTTTCTGTTTCTCAGTTCAGTACAGCTGTGAAATGGTAATAGACCAAGCATAAGATCCAAACTATACACTATTTAAACTGATTTTAATTGATTTGGACGGATCACAAAGGTGGAAACAAATATAAATACTTTCTTTGTCGTAATGCAGTAAAACATTACTTTATTTAGTGCTGATGAGGTGCACTTAAATTCTGATGCTCACAGACACAATTAAATCTGTTTACAAGAGACCTCCTTGATTTACATTGGGATCCTGCCATATATATATAAAGTATATATCTCATGAAAATATACTAAAATATATTATACAGAGTATAATTCAGTTAAATGTATTTCAGTTGTTTAGGCATAAGCCCTATTCAATACATTTTTTAAAAGTAGCACTGCACAGTATAGAAATCAACTTAGGATACAAATTATCAGCCTTATTAAATTGCGATTCGGCCAATTGAAAATTGCTCTATATAAGCACAGAGCATATATTTTTTACAGAAGTTCTTAGTGAGTGAACTTCTATCCAAAAGCAGGGTCTTCACTCACTAAAAACTTTTGTAAAAAAATATGCTCTGTGTTTATATAGAGGCCTTTTCAATTGTCCGAATCGCAATTTAATAAGGCTGTCTATGTGTAGCTATTGTGACTAGGTGTAAATATGGGCTTGGGTATGACTGGGTATTTGAGAGTAGAAGAACCGCAAAAAGGCTTCATTCCCCGCCTTTCTTCCACATCTATTTACTGTTATTCATTTTCCTCCTATTTCTTCCTTTTAATTCTCTTACTGCCATCTTATTACCATATATAATAATCATTTCATCTGCTCTGTTTTTACATATTCCACACTCTTCAACACCCAATCATTTCTCTCTCGTCCTTTCCCTTGAATCTCTCTTCCTTATTCAACTGTTTCCGCTCATTAGTCTATTACCTCTTCTATCTTCTTATTTCCTTTCATTTTCAGTTTAAGGTGATATCTCAGGATTAACCTAGACCAATAGGTTAGTTACTATAAATAAAAATCTCAGTACTATAATTGTGGTCTTGTGTGACTCAGGCACTATTAGTGAATTAGGGCTCCATTCCAGTCTGTAAATTAGCTGATTTCAAGTTGAGTTGTCTAATGCGACAATGCGAGAGTAGGGGCTATACAAGCCCAGAGCCACCTGCTATAGACTACAGGTTATCTACCCACAAGGACTGTTGTGTTCTTTAAAATCTCAGCACCAGCACCCGGATATCTGGCTTCTGTATCAGTCTCAGAGTCTCTCCATAAGTAATCAGCACTTCCAGAAGTCCCAGTAACCTTCCTGTCTTAGTGACCAGAACAGGTTACTTGTAGGGTGGAGATATGTTCAGTACCGCAGCCATGAAGCAGAAAATAAAGAGACCATACAATTTCTATATGTCTCAAGAGTGAACTGATTTATTTTTTAAATGACAACAGTATTTATAGGGAATAGATACAGAGGGGGTGTACACAGCACAACAATGAGAGCAATAGGATAACCTTCAATACACATCCTGCTGTCTCTGTGTCTGAGTGGTCCAGACCTTAGATGTACTTAATTTGCTAACAATGGGCCAGAGCAGATTATAAATACAATGGAGGTGTTTACGTACATAATCCAGTGGCTGGAGCCAAACTGTCTGTCCTTTAATTAGCTTAATGGATCAACACCCAGGCTGAGAAAAAGGGGTCCATGACTTTTAAATATTCCAATCCAGATTTAAGCCAGTCTTACCAGAAGTGCACGTGATATAGTTTAAGAAGTCCAAAAAACATAATCCACATGTAGCTGCTCCATTAAAATTTTCCCCAAACCCATTCCATTCAAACATCAGAGTGAAACACATTATCCTCTAAGTGCATGTAAGTCCTCAGATGGTACAAAAACCCAACATGTAATTCCTCTGAAAAGCAAACAAGCTTTAAATTGGATGCTGCTTTAAGAGGAGACCCATTTCAATGGGTCAGAAGATGAGGAACCATGGCTCCTCTCAAGAAAGAAAAGGACCAGAATCTTCAAGCAATCTCCAAAGCCTGTTTATCCAGGGCAGAAGATTGAGGACCAGTGGATCACTGCTGGAGGGCATCACAGGGTAGGTAAGTATATTTTTTGCCACTTACAGGTTTAATTTTATTTTGTGTAATTTCTGTTTTTATTTTAATAATTTTTTCTGTATTTTTTGTATTTTTTGTATTTGGTGTAAAAAAGTTTTTTTATTTTACACAGTGTCTTTTACACCCCCATGGCAGTAGTTTACATGGGGATAGAATATGGATCCCTGTGGTGATAAGTAGTGTGTCATGGGAGTCCCTGAGGATCCCCATGGCACATAGGGGTTAATGTTAGTTGCCACAGAGTTTTATATGGACCCCCATGGCATAGGGGGTTGTTGTTAGGTATTATTATTATTTTTATCGTTTATTTATAACGCGCCAACATATTCCGTAGCGCTGTACATAAGATACGTTCAAGACAAAGATACATTCAAATTAACAAATAGCAAGGCAAGGAGGGCCCTGTCTTTGAGCCTCAAATCCAATAGCGCTTTCCCTAAAGCACCTTGTGGGATTGAAACTCGCAGACTTACAACCTAAAGGTATTGTGTTAGGAAAAGGAGGGAGAGAGAGGTGAGAGTGTGTTAGGATGGAAGTTGATACGCTTCTTTAAAGAGATGTGTTTTTAGAGAGGTTTTGTATGTTTTGAGGCAGGAGGATAATCTGGTGGAGCGAGGCAAGGAGTTCCAGAGAATAAGGGCAGCACGAGAAAAGTCCTGAAGGCGAGAGTGAAAGGAGGTGACAAGAGTTGTGGAAAGAAGAAGGTCATTAGCAGAGCGAAGAGGGCGGGTGGGGGAGTATTTGGATATGAGACCAGAAATGTATGGGGGAGCGCTATTGTTGAGGGCTTTGAAAGTTAGGATCAGGATTTTCAATTTTATTCTGTAGGCTATAGGAAGCCAGTGGAGAGATTGACAGAGAGGAGCTGCTGACACTGAACGTTGTGTACGAGAGATGAGTCTAGCAGAGGCATTCATAATGGATTGAAGTGGAGCTAATCGGGTGGTGGGTAGGCCAGCAAGAAGCGAGTTGAAGTCCAGTCGAGAGATGATGAGAGAGTGTATAAGGATTTTAGTTGTGTCTTGTGTAAGAAAGTGGCGAATTCTGGAGATGTTTTTTAGATGGAGAAGACAAGATTTAGTTATTCATTTGAGGACCATCATGGTATGGGGTTAAGTCCTTATAGGACCTCCATAGTATAAGGGTTAATGTCCTTACAGGATCCTTATAGGATCTCCATAGCAAGGGTTCATATTAGATGCCTTGGGGTCCTTTAAGGACCTCCATGGCATAGGGATTAATTTTAAGTGGTCCTTTAGGGACCCTCATGATCGGAGATAGGGAGGTCCTTTAGGAACCCCAATGATGGGAGATAACTTTTAGCTTCCATGGGGTTCTATAAATTGATTTGTATTGGTATACAGAGACATGGTTACAGTTAGATGGTGGGATCTCTGGGGTTCCCCTCAGTGCATGGGAGAAGGGCATACCTGGGTTCCCCCAATTAGAGTAGGTATTGTAAGTAATTGTAGGACCTATCCCTAGGTCATAGAGGGTTTTAGTCATTTGCAACAAAAAGCAAAAATGTTCAATGATGCATATGTTAGTTGGATTAAGCAAGTAAAAGAGGTGGAGCACCTCTGATCCTTTTTTCTATTACTATGCAAATTATGCTTGGGATTTGGTTTACCTAAAGATAATATGGGGCACCAGACATGCAGCCCTATTACATTTGAAGCCCTTAGCGGCATCGGCACACCCGCAAAGGCTGCAGGCTTGAAATTCAGCTGCTTTACAGAGCTATTAAATTGAACCATGCCGCGAGTTACAGGCCGTAGACACAAACCTGTAAACCATTCTTGTGCACGTTGGATGTGCAGCCGTGAACATGATCAATTAGTCAAACTGGTTTTTACAGGTTTAGACTGAGCCAATGGCAAATGAGATTGTCATCATTACATCACTGAAAAATGGAGGTTAGATTCCTAAGCCTTAAGGGCTTCAATTACGAGTTTAATCGGACCTGCATTCCAGAAATAATGCAATATTAATAAATCAGTAAATATTATATTCTAGTCCATACATGTTCCATTATATGTATTAACACATTAATTGCCGGGATCAGTATAACACAGAAATTGAACAGAAATAAAAGTATTTTATATTGCAGATTTGCGAGCTTGAGAATGTTGTGCTATTCATTTTAATACCTAACATCACTTTCCCTTTAATTGAAAATATAGTAGTGTGTGTGTATATTTGCATTTACAGGTACAGATAGGACTTTAACCCCCTTGCATGTCCTCTCTAGTACCCATTAGCTTCTTGGATCCATTTGTGGGTTACGGGTTTGAATGACAGTTGATTCGTAGCAATTTAATAGCGATTTTCCAACGTGACAGTTACGGGCTTGACAGATCAAAGGATTTGCTTTACAGGGCCAATTTAATAGCCATAAGTCTTGCGGGCTACATTACGGGCTACGGTTTTACACGTTGAGGGAATTTGATAGGGCTGATGGACTCCTTGCTCACTGTTCCTAGAGAGATCAGATACACTTCACTGATGAGGCTCAACAGGCTGAAAAAAATAGGTCTGGGATTTGCTGTTTCTCCCATGCAGGGGAGAATAGCATGGCATTTGGAACTGGATAACTTCTAAATGAGGCCAGACTAATATGCCACAGGTTATTTCTCCCTGTGAAAGGGACAAGTGAACTAAATAAAGAAAATTGGGTTCTAATAGAAAACCAAGATGATTTTCTGCATAGCTTGGGCAGAACCAAATGTCTGTGAATAAAAGCACTCGTGACTTCAGTAGTGATGGAATCTACCCAGACTATGCAATGTGAAAAATAGCTTTCTCAATATCAAAATTCTGTTGAGAATAAAACTAAGGCATCTAGAAATTAATACATTTTTAAATACTGTATATAAAAATGTACCTCTTACCTCTTCCCTTGGCCTCTCACAATGGAAAGAACCCCCAACTCACCGTGATGGACATTCCCTTGATCTCACTTTTACTGATCTCTGTAAGCCAACCTTGTCTTCTCCACACTCTCTCTTGTGACCATCATCTCCTAAACTACAACTTTTCCAAATCTTCCTCTATATTCCCTTCTTTATCCCTGGCTACAAGAACCCACACAAACCTGCAAGAGCTTGACTCACAACATCTTCCCAATAAAATTGTAATTATCCGTAACAAACTCTCCTCTCAACGTGCAACTTACCATCCTCTTAACAAATCTACAACACCCAGGCTTCACCCCTCCCTAAACTCACATCCATTATGGACTCCTTTGACCTTGTAATTATGAAGTCCCCAGTCTTCTATCAACCTCCCATCTTGTCCAACTTGTCCAAATGACCCTATCCCATTACAGCTAATCCCTCCCTCTCTACCACATTAATTTCAACTCTAACACATATATTCAACTTTTTCATAAACACTGGCAAGTTTCCATAATTTTTAAAACATGCCATAATTACATCCATTGTGAAGTAACCCTCAGCTGACCTAGCTTCTGCATACAACGATCTCTCTACTCTATCTCCTCCAACTCCCTTCTCAGCCCCTTCCAATCTGGCTTCCGACCCCAACACGCCACAGAGACAGTTCTCACAAAAGTCACTCTTGACCTGCTCACTGTCAAGTCAAAGGGTCACTTCTCTATTCTAATTCTCCTGTATCCTTTGACATTGTTGACCATTCTCTTCTAACTCAAATTCTCTGCTCTCTTGGCATCCTTGATACAGCTCTCTCATGGTTCACATCATACCTAGAAGATCAAACATTTAGTGTCTCCTTCTCTGGCAGCTCCTCTTCACCTCACCCTGTGTCTGTTGGCATACCCCAGAGTTCAGTGCTTGGCACTCTTCTTTTCTCCATCTATAAATCCTCCATTTGTACCATAATAACATCCTAGAATATCTTTCTGCTTCAAAATTTTCAAAAGATCGCAACCCTCACACCCTCACACCCTAACCCATTAGATGGTAAGTTTGAGAGTTTTCAAACTTGTAAGGTGCTTTGGGGAACGCACTATGTATGTTAGATTGTATGCTTAAATATAGGGCCTTCCATTATTTTGTAATATGTTATAATTTGCTTTGTTTTGCAGTTTTTTGCCTTGTACTTTACCCCTGTATAAGCGCTATGGAATATTTTGACACATTACAAATAAAGTATATTAATAATAATTATTATATGTGCACAGCATCTGACACAAACCCAACAATACTTTTGACTGGCAATAACAGGTAACCTCAAGTATGTATGATCTTCACCTTTAGATTTTATATATTTCTCATGATATTGTAATGTGTGTGACATCAGTATTTGACTCACATAATCTCTAACAAATTTAAAATACAAAACTGCCACGAGGAAGGTGCTGGCAAGTGCCTGTACACTATATTAAATGCATTAACTATATATGTTTCAACTCGTTTAATACAAAGCAGCTGTTTTTGCTGTGGTCCAAGAGAGGTGAGGGAAAGACTGGGATTGCTATACACTCCCACCTAAAGACCAGCCAGTAATATAGATTCAGCTATGCTTAAACTTAACATACACATATTAATCTCTGGCTTGAGTACTTTATAAAAGTAGAAATCTTACATGCAATTTCGAGGCTGCCACATTCTGCCCTTCTAAAATCACAAAAGCTGTTTTGCATATTAGAAATCAGAGAGAGAAGTGAAACAAAATAAAGGGGGGTTGTTTTTTTAGGAAATAAAAACTACAACATGAAATAGTAATATTTTGTATTACCACAAATTAAATAATTAAACAGAACATTAAAAGAAAAGCAATATGAAAGGACCAGTAACAAGTGAAGATTCAACAGCTCATTTAATATTTTCCTTATTATGCCAGTTTATCTTGCCTTCAATCTCCAACTTATTTCTAATCAGTACACCGAAGAAGAATTTAATGATGTTTGAAGCAGTAGCTCAGTAACTGCAATATCAAGCCAAGAAGGTTCATAAAATATTGTCACACTTCACACCATTCCACAAACTGCCCAAATCCACTGTGAGTCCGTAGACTGGTGTGTAAAAGAAGAATCCCCCATAATATATTCTAAAAACAGAGAAGTATGAAAGGTCATGCTATGCACACAATAAAACTAAATACTATCCACGCTGACGTGTGTCTGTTAGCAATGTCTTTCACCCAAACAAAAAAAAATATTAAAATGAAGTGCCAAAAATCCCTGACCTTCAGAAGCAACAATACAGACAGATGTGCCAGATGTCTGAGCAACATCTCAGGCACATGGAGCAGATGCAGCTGTTTACTGAAAAGCAAAACAGCCTCTTCAAGCAGATGGTTTCAATCTTGATTCAACTGTCATACAATATGCTGACCAGTACGGCCCCATCAAGGACACAATGATGACTGTCAACCTTTCAAACAAGACAAAAAAACGAAAACTCATTATTGATGTTCCAATATATCAGAAGACATGGTGCATCTAAAACTAAAAACTGAACAATTATATAAATATCTTTACTTCTATCACCATGTATGCTAAAAATTACACCAAAGATGTTACTAGACATGCTCATCTGAATTGTTTAATGAATTGTGTTATAGGCAAGACCTAATTTGGGCAGATTCTGACCTCATTATAGAATTCTGTAAATACTTGAATACTTCCAATATTATTAAAAAATCTGATACATTTTATAATTCAGATAAAGGACCATGCCACTAATTCACACAAATGAAACATTGATTTCGGTTATAACCAAAATGTAACTTTTTTAATCTTAGCAGGTATAAAAAAAAAACGTTATTACTCTGAGATATGACAATCAGCCTGTATTATATTAGATGTATATTATTCAATCCCTAAAATAAAATGAAATAAAGCTAACTTTGAACTAATTAAAATAAAACCATTAAACTGTAATAAGCACAGATAGAATTATCTCAAATGACAAATGATATTATCTGGGAAATAGAGTTACAAATTTAAGCCAAATAAATAACCACCACATAAAATCTAATTGGGTTAAATTTACCATAAAAATATGGAAACAATATGTAAACTAAAAGAAAATCCAAAAATTAAACACTGCAAAATAGTAACCCTGGAAAATAAAAAAATAAATAAAAAAAAGCAAATTTTCGAAAAGCAATTATATTAAAAATACAAAAAATCAGTTAGAGTCCATATGGACGATTTCTTCAGATAAAAAAGTATATAAAACTACACTTAGTAGAAAGCTACCATGATGCTCAATCCTTATACAGCTTTGTATATTTAAAAGATAAATCTCTGAAGGAATCAAGAGAATTTATTTAAACAATTGTACTACAACTAGGAATAATAAAGTTACATGTGGTTATAATTTAAATAATTGTATCTGCTTCATTTATATGAAGTAGTTGCACAATCTTTCATCTGAGTTATAACATTATTTATGATTTAGACAGTTTTTACTGTTGGTAAAAAGAGTCATCTCTACCTTTCTTCCCTACTGAGTTTAAATTTTTTTAATAATACAGGGAGCATTCGATTATTTATATAGTGTTGAGAGGATTTGGGGGATCCAAGGATTGTGGAAGGTATTTACTTTAGAGTTTAACTCCACATTATAAGTGTATTTCTCATAGAAGAATTATTCAGATCATTTGCATCCAGTATTTATTATTTTTTGTGCTAAAATGATTATAGCACAGTTGAAATTAATTATTATGGAGTCATAACCATTTATAAAATTAGGCTGAATGCTCTTGCCCTAGCTGGATCCCTGTTTTTTTTTCATGTCACTTGCCGCCCCATTAAATTACTCCAACTGCAGAAATTGTAGCCCGTAATGGAGCCTGCAAGAGTTACGGCTATTAAATTGCCCTCTTTCAGCTACAAGCAATTGATCTGCGGGTTACAGGCAGAAAAATCCTACAGGCCATCAAAATCCGGCCTCCGTCTCAGCTAAGCCTTTGATCTGTCAAGTCCGTAAATGTTACGATGGCAAAACGCTATTAAATTACTACGAAACCCCAAAGACGGACTGGCGTCAACAGTAAATCGCAAATGGAGCCAAAAATATTACGGCCCCCAAATAGGACCCGCAAAGGGTTTACAGACAAATTCTCAACACTGTAACAGACAATATAATCACACCACTGGACTTTAAAATATGAGGAAAGAATTGAAAGGCATTACAATTACTTGCACAACAATCCCCAAATAAAAAATAGGCATTCAAAATAATTTTTATTTCATCATATGTTGGAATGGTCATGCTTATGCCAATATGAAAAGCCTTGCTGCAACATGCATAAAGCAATTAAAGACACACTACCTGATTAAATTGCAACACCAAAACATGAAACTGATTGTCATATTAACCTTTTCTCACTCACAGAGGCTCTAATGTGTACCCTGGAATATAAATATAATTGAATATATATCTCGCTCATCACATCTACATTAGGAATAGAAATAGTGGCCTAATTACACCGCCACATAACATATATCAAGAACCAGGGAACATTTTAATATTTGCTATTCAGTCCTTCAGTCATATCCCACTCTCTGTGACTTTTAGCTAGGTCACTGCCTGTGCTGTTTCACAAGGTTTGCATGCCAAAGATACTGGATTGGATTGGCAGTTCCTTCTCCAGTGGACTGTGATTTGTCTGACCTCTCTGCTATGACCCTACATGGTATAGTAAACTTAGTCTCGACTTTAAGGGAGATTCCTGGTGCTTAACACCTCAATATCAGAAGATAATTTATTACGTTGTTACGCCCCAGATACAGGAAGTGAAACAGAGGCTTAAATAGCCTCACAGTAACTACAGTTGTTAGCCCATGAGTAAGCTCAGTGGCCCAGTGAATGGGCGAAACGGGACCGTCGGGCATTACTGAGGAGTATCTAACCAAAGGATCAATGTGCAGAGGAATATTTTTTTATTAGCATCATGCTGCATCGCAAAGGGGCCAAGTGAACCGCAAGTATCTGCGATAATGAAATAATAAACTATAATTGAACAAGCAGAAAGTCCTATATTTCATATATTTTCTCTAAGGATTGTACACCTAATATTTGTATGCCTTTGATGCTTTTTGGGATTTTGATTCCATTCTTGGATTTAATCATAAATCTTTTTTTGTGCTACATACATTTATTATATTTCTTCTGTTGATCTAATATAATGTTTTTTTTCTGGTAGATACCTCAGTACTTTGTTGTTTTGCTTTTAACATTGTTGCTTTTTAACCAAATATAACTCAGTGTTTTTTTCACTAATAAAAACTTTACAAACCCAGATTTCTGCATTATATGAGGATTTGTTAAAACATTAAATAGACCCATTAGAATACCCAATCGGGTCAAAACTATGTAGTGCAATTTCAAAATGTACAAAAGGAAAAATTATTTGTTTATTATATGACTCAACACGCTTAAGTGTTGGATCTAAACACTGCTGTTGATAATTATTTTTAACTTCACTTTACGGCGTATTTTTTTATTTTTTTTATTTCTACAAATAAAGTTTTCCTAAACAGTATGAAATGGAATATTTAAGTTTTGATTCCAAGTTAAGATTATCAGTGGTTAAGAAATGGGCAAGATGGGACGAAGAACTGTGTGCCGGGCCTTTCTGTTAATAGATATTTTTTTTTTTGTTGTATTTGTTGCCTTTAGCGAAGTTACTTCAATTATATAATAGGTTTCGGGTATTGCCTCCTTCTGTAAATAATGAGAATATTGCCAAGGGGTGGGTGGGGGGTTTGTAGGTGGGTGATTGTGTATGATTTAGATGTAAGTATTGTTTTACTGTATGTATTTTATTTTGGTTGTCTGTTTCACAAAAAAATTAAATTATAAAAAAAAACAAATGAAGTTTTCCTAAAATAAAATAAAATATCTCCTACATGGTATAGCTCACAGCCTCATTGAAGTACACAAGCCCCTTCACCACCCCAAAGCAGCAAGCCAGAAGGGGAACCGGGGAACATACAGCACACTAACCTACTCAAACCCATATGGAAGGCCTGCAAACAGATATGGAGGCTGTGCAGAGGCACGTGGAGCAACAGACATCTCAGGCCCTCCTGCCTACACCTCAGGCTCTCCTGCCGACACCTCAGGCACTCCTGCCAACAACTCAGGCCCTGCTGCCGACACCTCAGGCCCACCTGTCGACACCTCAGGCCCCAATGCCATCACCTCCGGCCCTACTGCCGTCACCTCAGGCACTCCTGCCAACACCTCAGGCACTCCTGCTGTCACCTCAGGCACTCCTGCCGTCACCTTTGGCTTTAATGCCGTCACCTCTGGCCGCAATGCCGTCACCTCCAGGCCCAATGCCATCAACATCGGATCCAAAGGCGTCAACATTGGCCCCAAGGCCGTCAACATCGGCCCCAATGCCATCAACATCGGCCCTAATGCCGTCAACACCACCACCCCTGACTTTGAGGTAAAGGAAATCATGGCCCGTTTCACCAGGGAGGACATGACACGAAAGAAGCAAAGGACTCAGAGGCTCCAATTGCTCAGAAGGGAGTTTCGGATCACACATATCCTCTGTTCTGAGGTGAGGAGGCACAACTGAAGGATGAAGAGATATGAGGAATGGCAATTTGGGACAGGCAGCAACTTATCCAATTAGCTGAAAACCAGCTCATACCTCTCCAGCCTTTGGTTTCACAACTACAATCAGAGACAGCGGCTTCCTCATCTCAGACCTCACCACCAGCTCAACCTGATCCCAGCCACCCAACGTAGTGACACCCCACGCTCAAACGCCACCTAGACGCGGAAGAGGGAGACAGTTTACGGTCACGGAAGGGGGCCCAGTGCTGCATAAGAGGAGGCCATGTTGGGGGACCCCATTGTGTGGGAGTGGTTGTGCCCTGCCATGGCTGCAATAGTGTTGTAGCAGGCGGCAGCTGTGATGATGGCAGGGGCCCGGACAACGTCATCAGGTTTGGTGTTGTTGTTTGTTGGCTCCATGACATGCCCGGTGAAGGGGGCTGGAACAGATATGCATGGTCGAATGATGCATTTGAGGGCAATGGTTGTTAATATGCAGCTGAGACATGGTCCAGGTTAGCACAGTATATGACATGCACATTCAGTCCTACAGAGTCTGTTTTCAGATATGCCGCAGTGCGCACACCCATACATGTTCTCTCTTTTGAATGTCAAATCAATCTTGATCTAATAGCAAATTGTACTCAGAATCAGTTTTAACTCCAGGTATCTGGCCTGACATTTCATTGATAAAAATTATGAAAATGATATGTTTGCTACAGGATTGACATGGTTATCGATGCCCCATATATCAGTCATAAACATACGGCTTACAGTGCTATTGTATGTCAGTTATCTATGTGTAGGAGCCAGAATA
The DNA here is from genome assembly GCA_027410445.1 of Discoglossus pictus. Classification (NCBI taxonomy): domain Eukaryota; kingdom Metazoa; phylum Chordata; class Amphibia; order Anura; family Alytidae; genus Discoglossus; species Discoglossus pictus. The sequence goes on along the minus strand of CM050163.1, from coordinate 458,151,421 downwards.
ATTCTAGGGGGATACAGCTCATTGTATAAACCAGCCAGAGAAAAATCATAATATCTGCAGGGGTAATTGACCCCCCCCCCCCCCCCCCCTTCATGTGCGGGGTGTGATGGTGTATATGATACTCACATTGCATAGTTCTAGGCACACCAGTATCCACTTACCCTGGAAGGCCCACTTCAGCTGCTGTTTCTATCCACTCCTTTAGGGTCCGCTCCCATCCACAGTATGTGATGTTGGCTGGTGGCCCACCATCGGTTGCACGTGCAGCTCTTGCCTCCTCTGCCATCTTCCTCTTCACCTTCAGCCAGCTGGTTTACGGGCTTGTGGCCTGGCCCTTTGGTTGCAGCCTGGTTGAATGTAATAGCTCTGTAACTCCAGCAGATTTCGAACCCGCAGACATATGAGCTAGACGCCGGCCGCTGTGGGCTTGAAATGTAATGGGGCTGTTTGGTGTTGTAGGATTGAGATGTTCTCCCCACATGTTGTTTAGAACATTTAAAATAACTTATTTTTAATAAATGTACTTGCTTTTAAATGTATTTAACCATTTTTCCAAATTGTTTACATTATATAAAAATATTACATTAATTTCCTTTTCCCATTACCACACTTTAAAATCTCAAAAATATTACAGGACCATTGAACTTTCCAAATAAATTCTATTAAAATGAAAACACATTCATAAGCATACTTAATTTAAAAAGATTAAACTTTGTAATGCAACTAGTTACACTTTAAAGCTCTTACCTTTATTGGTTTCTGCCGTTGCATTGTGCTGCTTAGCTCTGCCTCTTCTGCATAATTAGGGGTGGGAAAGTTGTAGCAGACTTTCTGCTGAGTGCTCTGGTGTAGATCAGGCCTTGGATTTACTCCAGTAAGGCACCAGAGCACCTATAAAGGTAATAAAAAAAAGGTTTTCATGAGTAAAGGCTTGCTCAAGTCAATAAAACTGCTCTGTAACATCATGTAGAAGCTATACATTTGTAGGGGCATACAAAACACCATTATGTAGACCAGATAAAAACAAAGAGAAAATGAGCAAAAACATTTTCATTTGAAGCTCATTTCACGGTTTCTTAGTTGCTTAAAAATGCTGCCACTATAATTTTTAAGGCATAGTTGATTGAACGTGACCCGAAGCAGGATTCCCTGCATGCAAGATACATTGAGCTTATAGGCACATTCTTTTAGATCCTCAATGGACCAAAATTTACAATCTCCCTCTAAATACTCATATTTTACTGCAATAAAATATCCACTCTCTGAAATTAGAAAGTCTTTGGGATTCAAAAGTCCATGGAATACAAAGGATTATGCTTACATATTTTGGTCAAAAAACTTAGTCTTATTGCCAATTGCAGGGTGCTTGTGATTTTTCATCCCTGCTGAACTGGAACTTACACATTCTTGGAAGAGGCAGTGTGTGCCTTCGTATAGTACACAATAACAGGATTCTAATGTCTTCCTTATTAATTTTGTACAAGGAAATAGTAAAAGGTCTGGGTCTTATGATACTTTGTCATCTAATTCTTTTGTGACTTAATTTATCATAAAACTGCATACACTTTCACATATAATTTGATGAGCAATCTATTGGATTATATTTTAAATATGTAAACAAATAAAATGAAAATTAGTTGTACCTTATCATTTTCACAGCTTTTGTTTCTAAATAAATATTGTTTTTATATTCTGGTTCACAGCTATCCATTGATAGCCAACTATAACTACATGAAGAAGGTTACCAATTGGTAGTTGGAACTCCTAGGATGTGGACAAGTGATGTGGCTTCTAAAAATTAACCCCATTCCACAGAGGTCCCTAATGGACCACACCATTTCACCTATTATTAACTCCATACTATGGGGGTCCTCAATGGACCCCCATGGTAACATTAACCATGGGGATCCTCATGGACACACATATCACCTAAATTTGACCTCCATGTTGCCTAACATTAACCACTGTTAACCCCATGGCATCCTACCTACCACCACAAGGATCTATATGGGACCCATATGTAAATTAACCCCTCCCCCCATGTTGGGTCCAAATTCACCCTCATAGCCCCTACCAGTCTAAAGATGAAGCAAACTATTGAAAATGTAAAAAATGAACTAAACTTGTAAGGAGGGAAATCATATTTCAGCCAATCAGAATAAAGTACTTGAGGTCGTCCTACTTAGTCTGCAGAGTTTCATGGATATAGTTAGATATACCATGGGGATCTTTGGAGACCCCCATGGTTTGGAATTAATTAGGTGTAGGGGTTCATTTTTGGTGCATGGGGTTCCATATGGATCCCCATGATTATACTTCAGATTGGGGTCATAGGGGCTAGTGCATGGGAACGGCAAATCCCCAGGGAAACCTGGCTCATAGTGGGTATTTTGAAAGGGAACTTGCACATTCTTGGGAAAGGCAGTCAGTTGATGGAATATCTAGGTTATGCACAAACAGGTAAAATATGCATAGCTTTAAAACTTGATATCCGGTCATTTGTTTGATGATGTAGAGCAATATTGATGAATTCTATGTCCCATTAAGAGTTTATTCACAAACAATTCAACATTGTGGGAAGTACAGTGGGTTTTATTAAAAATGTGTATATACTCAATATCAGTATGTAAAATGTAATCAGTTCTGTTCACCTCTTGCATGGTCTACTTCAATATCCTACCACTTGTTACCCGAAAACTTAATTTTTAGTCACTAGCATGTCATGTGATGAAAAATAGTTATTTTCATTTAGTGGGTATTTTGAGAGGGAATCCCAAGTATCTCTGAGCTCATATTAATAGCAGGTATTGAAGGGTGGAGGGATACCGGGTATCCCCTGGCTCCCAGGGGAGGTGGTATTAACCCCTTAATTTTATCGGATATGAGAAAACAAGTCTCAAGTTAAAGTTGATAATATAAGATTTGATGCATGTATGCTTCTCAGAAGCATTTTGTGCCTCTATGTGAGGATGACAGTACACATAAGATTTTTAGAGGACTTATAGTTCAGCACTTATGTGTAACACTTGGAGTGCCAAGATTTCAGGATGTGATACCCTTTTAGAAAAACTCAATGTGACCTTCATAAGCATGGCATGAACACTTAAACAATATTGAGAGAAAGCCTTTTGATATTAATTACTTATGTTTGCTTCTCTAGTTCTGTATTCAAAAAGATGGCAATGAATTACAAATGTATAAAACATTTTCATGCACATAACAATAAGATCAGACACAAACAGATGCCCAGCTCTGGAATGGCAGTAAAATGTAACCTCCTTAAAATTGCAATCTGCTCTCCAAAAATATGTTTCTGCCTTTTAGTCTTATCAGTTAAGTGTGTGCTGATTTTCTAATCACAGGGAGCAAAGTGTCCCGGTTTGGAGCACCCTTTACCCTTAGATAAGTTTGAATAATCAAATATGATTAGTAGGTCGCTGGTGCCATGACCCAGTGATGATGGACCACATGCACCCCTAAGACTCTCCTGCTTTCTTTTACAGGGATTCCCCTAGGTTGTGAATTTGAGGTTCAATCTCTCAATGCCCAGCAATTCAATTCGGATCAGGACATAATTCATGTAGAAGCAGGAAAAAATCAGATGCCTTTAGTTAGAATACAAGAAATACTCATGAACCCTGGTTTAGTGCTTGATAAAGAAAAGAATAACAGCAACAGCAGTATTAATACAGGGGAATAGGAGTGATGTGTGACATTAATGGTTATAAAAGAGAATAAGATAAGGAGCTATCATTGAGACAATAAAATAAATACAGTCATGTTATGAAGCATCATACAGGCAGAAATTGATGATAAATAAGTAGTGATCAAAGGCAGGACTACAGCCTGTAAGATTAGGCATCTAGAGGCAAAAGTGAGCTAAAAGGATGAAATAAATGGTGTCAATGAGATGTGTAGGGGGAAAAGGCACAGAAAAATCAATACAAATGTGGAAGGAATCAGCAAGTATAAATTAAAGAATATGCAACAGAAATATTCTAGATATCAGAGGTTGACAGCATTCAAGGCAAGGCAGTAAAATTGTAATGTTGGACAACATTAAGAATATAAATGGGCTGGTCTAGAAGAAACTTCATTATCTTTTTGTTAAAGTTTAAAATGAAAAGTTAAACTTTTCCAGTGTTCTTATTTTGCAATCATTCACCAAATTAAGCATTTTAACATGTAGTACAGAGAAAAAAGATGAGTGAAAGTCAAACATTTTCAGAACTCTTGTTCCCATGGCAATTTGCCTTGTCCTATAAAGTAATATTGAAGTTCTGATTAACATTTCACATTTATAAGTGAACTCAGACGGACATAAAATAATTAAATTGAGCAAAGGAGTACGGAGTACGCAACGTTTTTGACACTGGAACATCACAGACTTCATATTCTGTACTCTTAGTTAAGGATGTACTCCCAAATTAGTCATGGGAAATATAAATTCATAATGTTTTACCTTGAGTAAGACCATCACAGATTCATCACAAAAAAGATTTAATCGTTTAGCAAAAGTATTGGATTTAGTGGATATATGTGGATTTTTGCTGATGATCAGTTAAATGAGTTTTTAAGCAAAATATTGTATTTCTTTAAAGCAGGGGTGCACAAGTTTGGTCCTGGAGGGCCACACACAAACCTGGATTGGAAGATATTCCTTCGTTGCATAGGAGAGTCAATTACTTCTTCAAGCATCCTGATTAATTCACCTGTGCACAGAAAGAATACCTCCTAAATGTTAGATATGTTTGTTCACTCTTAAATATAATAATTTAATAAGGTAAACATGTTTTCCTTATTAAAGTTATTGTTCATGCAATTGCTTGCTATTGGATATGGGGAAATGAGTGTGTGGCGGGTCCGTGAGGCTCTGAATATTACATTTGTACGTGGCCCCAAGAATTCTCATTGCAGCCCTGACTAGGTACATGAACGTAGGCATAACTTTTCAGACTCTTTTTTTTTTTTTCAAACAATTGATATGTTTCTTTTCTATTAGTCTTGGAGCCAGCCATTAATTTAAGTTGCTGTAATGTTTCACAAATGTTATAGTACCGTATTGGTCCGAATATAAGCCGCACCTTTTTTCCGATTTTTGAGCTTGCGAGTTAATGATGCGGCTTATATTCACAACCGTGAAAAAATGACATCCGATTTGCGAGATTTGAGTTACGCGTGTGCGGCTTATATTCGGGATTGCAAAATCAATGCCGATTTGCGCGTTAAGGGTGCCGATTTGCGCGCATGTGACTAAATTGTAGCAATTGAATACCAATTTCCGGTTTTAGTGATTCTAGCATCCTGTAAAGCCTGTAACCTCCAAAAGAAGTTACAGTACATGTTAGAAAGCCTATTTCTTGCAATGGCTGATCACTTGGAGAGAAAAGCATCAACAAGCCTAGGAGTGAGGGGTAGTTATGATGCAAGTTTCAAAATTGCAGTTGTTAAATATGCAAAGACAACAAGCAACAGAGAGGCTGGAGAAAAATATGGCTTGGATGAATCCAATGTGCGACGTTGGGTTGCTTCAGAGGAGAAATTGAAAAATTCAGTTTCCACAAGAAAATCTTTCAGGGGGCCAAAACAAGGCAAATATCCAGAACTTGAAGCTGGGGTTTATTCCTACATTCAAGATATGAGAAAAGATGGGATGCCAATTTCTCGTGAAGTAATCCAGCTGAAAGCCTTAGAACTTGCAAAGACCTTAAGAATAAATAAGAGGGAATTTCGTGCAAGCATTGGTTGGTGCCGTCATTTTATGCGGAGAAAGGGTCTCGCTCTTTGACGAAGCACTTCATTGGCACAGAAACTGCCGGCAGATTTTGAGGAGAAACTGACTAATTTCCAGAGGTATGTCATCCAATTGCGGCTGCGTCACTCATACCCATTAGACCAGATGGGCAATGCTGACGAGACCCCAGTATTTTTTGACATGCCAAGCAATACAACAGTAAACCAGAAAGGGACAAAAAGTGTCATTTTAGGAACAACTGGTAATGAAAAACTCAGAATAACGGTGATGTTAGCTGTCAACCCCCCTGTGTTATTCTGAAGCAAAAAACTTTGCTCAAAGAAAGCATTCCTGATGGCTTAGTGATTCGTTGCCAGGAAAAAGGCTGGATGACAACTGAACTGATGGTCAACTGGTTGTCTGTAGTTTGGAACTGCAGACCTGGAGCACTGCTCACTAAGAGAACCATGCTGGTCTTGGATGCTTTCAAGGGTCATCTCACTCCTGAAGTGAAGACTAAAGTTGCTGCACAGAAGACAGACCTTGTTGTTATACCTGGTGGCATGACTTCAAAGCTACAAGTGTTTGATGTCATTGTCAATAAGCCATTCAAAGACAACCTACGCAAGCAGGATTCAGATTGGCTTCGGGAAGGGGATCATGCTCTCACACCATCTGGCAAGATTAAGAAGCCGTCAGTGTCACTACTGTGCCAATGGATTATAAATTCATGGTCAAGTATTTCTTCTAACTCCATCATCAGGGGGTTCAAAAAATGCTGCGTGTCCAATGCATTGGATGGTAGTGAGGACAACTTGCTATGGGAGGAGAATGAAGATAACAGTGACAGTGATGAAGAGAATACTGGTGACAAAATCAGTAGTGACACCAGTGATGATTGTGAATAGTTTCCTTGTTACCTTATGTTTCATGTTTCCTGAACTTTCTGTTGATGTTACCATAATATTGGCAACCTGCCTAAAGAGTTACAGTTATAATGTTTTCCAAATACTGGATACCGTATATGGTACAGTATATGTTAAAATAAAATCACAATTTATTCCCTAAATCTACTTGACTTTTGTCATTTTCTCTCTAATTTTAAGGGTGCGGCTTATATGTGAGTACTATCTTTTTACAGTTTTTTCCCCTTGCATTTTACAGGTGCGGCTTATATGTGGGTGCGGCTTATATTCGGACCAATATGGTACTTCCATAAAGTACTAATACTGTTCCAGAAATACATTGTCACATTTCATTTCTGTCCTGATGGTGAGGACTGAGTTGATGGGTACTTATTTTATCAAAACAGATAAGTCAGAGGTGCTCATCAGAGAACAAACTAACCTTAATAGGTTAATCCTATGGACATGATAACCCACTCTGAGAGCAACCTCTTTTAAGGTTAGTTTTTTCTCTGATGAGCACCTCTGACTTCTTTGTTTTGTTTATGCAAATTACCCTTAGGGTTTAGTCTCCCTAAGAGGTATAGGGTACTCCAGACGTGGACCCCTTGCTCACTGTGCCTTAGGGAGTTTAGCTGCACCTCAATGACGAGGCCCAATGAAGGCCGAAACGCGTCTGGGGTTTGCTGTTTCTCCTGCTCAGGGTAGAATTGCTCGGGGTGGGTTGTCATGTCCATAGAACTAACCTATGAAGGTTAATTCGTTCTCTGATGAGCACCTCTGACTTCTTTGTTTACTTACCTTATCACACACTTAAATATAGCCATCCAAGTGCTCGTAAAGTCCATAATATCAGTAAGTCCCAAGTGGCTGTCCTATAGCTATTTAAAAAAAAATAATAAATCAGAGGAGCTCAATCTGAGAATGAACAACACCTAAGTAGGTTTGTTCTATAGGCCTCACCTATGTAAATAGCAGCCTCTTTTAGCTCACCTGTGCCCTTCACAGGGAGAAATATCCTGTAGTATATCAGTATGGTCCCTCTCAAAAGAGTGATCCAGTCCCGAAATATCAGATAATTCTAACCTGAACAGGAAAAAGCACATACATTCATTTTGACCTCTCTTGGGCCTCGTCAGTGAGGTGTATATGAACTCCGTAAGGCACAGTGAGCAAGAAGTCCATATCTGGAGTCCCCTATCACCCTTACTAAGGGTCATTTCCATAAGCAAAATCAAAATTAGAGGCGCTTAATCTGAGAATGAACAACACCTATGTGGGTTTGCTCTATAGGTCTAGTCACCTACTCAAAATCATTATTTTACAGCAAAACAAGAATTACAAAAAATAAAATGTATTATAAAAAATAAAGTAAATAAACTACATAAAATAATTTTTAAAAAAATGACTCCTATATGTAAATAAAATCCATAATTTCCTATACTTAATGCACTTTCAGCGATGATCATCAATACTCTGGTCCTCAAACTTCTGCCCTGGATCAATCAGGCTATTCATATTACAAAGTTACATGGTTACATAGTTACATAGGGCCTCATTCTATTAGCGGCCGCAGCCGTTGCGGGGCCGCAAGGACCGGCCGCAAGCTATTCGGCTATTCTATTCCCTTACGGCCGGAGGCTCCGGCAGGCTTGCGGCCGGTGCCTTGCTATCTCTTGCGGCCGCTAGCGCCAGAGGAAAGCCTTTGATCTAAAACGGCCGCAAGAGTTTTGCTATTCAATTGCTCCGGGAAACCTCTCTGCAAGGCTAAAAGCGAGCCGCAGCTTACTTGCAGTAAAGAGGTCTCGCTAGCACCAATTAAGCACATAAAATAGCTCAAATAAAGCCATCCTGCACTTTGAGAAGACTATAAAGGGATTTTAGGTGTTAGAAAAAATAGCACATAATTATCCTGTACTCAAATCCGTAAAATATTTTATTTTTACTATCCGTAAAATATCCATGTAAAAAGTCCAGAGTGCTTGGAGCACCTCAGACACACCCACGCCGCAGCCGGAAAATAAACAGTTAATTTGAACTCGGGTTTGGGCAGATGTGCAAGCTTGAGAGTGGGTTCCTTTTAATCCTCATGTCCCCCAATATGATCCCTAGCATTTACAGAGCTTTACAGTGCAGGCTTGAATTTATTTTTGAGTTTTTATATTTCACAGATTACGGCCGGTTCCAAGATATGCGGCCGGCCGTAAAAGGAGATCCTTGCGGGGCCGTATAATAGAATCGCGAGTTAACTGAACCCCCGCAAGGAATCGCAGCCTTACGGCCGATTTACGGCCGCTAATAGAATGAGGCCCATAGTAATTAAGGTTGAAAAAATACTTTCATTCCATCAAGTTCAACCTTTTAAGATCTCCTCTGATCTGCAATATGCAGATTAGTTATTAATTAATTAGTTGTTAATTAATCGTTAATTAACTATTAATCAACATTTTTTTAAATTAATAATTAATTGATTCAGAGGAAGGCAAACATTAAAAAAAAACAAGTGAAACTTAGCCAATCGTCTCAAAGGTAAAAAAATGAATTCCTTCCTGACCCCAGATAATGGCGATCAGACTCCTCCCTGGATCAATACTCCCTCTCTAATTATCCAGGATAACCCTGAATTCCCTTTTTAATCAGAAATAAATCCAGTCCCCTTTTAAAGTTATGTATCAAATCCACTGTCACCACTGTTAGAGAATTCAAAAGATTAACCACCCTTACTGTGAATAACCTTTTTCTTTCTCTAAGGTGAAATCTTTTTACTTTTAACCTCAAAGGATGTCCTCTTGTCAGTTGAAAACCTCTTGGCACAAAAAGCTCCCTTGGAAAATCTTTATACTGACCCTGGATGTATTTATATAATGTAATCATACATCCTCTTAGACGCCTTTTTTTTAGAGAAAATAAGCTTAATTTGGTTAGTCTTTCTTCGTAACTTAGCCCCTCCATTCCCCTTATTAGTTTTGTTACCCTCCTGTTTACCTTTTCCAGCTCTATAATGTCCTTTTTATGAAGTGGTGCCAAAAATTGTACTTTATGTTCCATATGAGTGCGTACTATAGAATTGTATAGTGGAAGAATTATATTTGCTTTCCTTGCTTCTATACCCTTCTTAATACATGCTAATATTTTATTGCCTTTGCAGCTGCTGCTTGGCTTTTAGCACTGTTACCTACGTGATTTTATTTTAACCAATTAGAATGCTCAGATGAACGGACCATATCAATTTATAGGGCAGTACCTCAATGGCATATATCTTAGATTTAGATGCCATGGAGGCCCTTTCACAGGTTAATTCAATGTGTTAGGGATCCCAATGGTATGGTTAAATAAACCCCCATGACTATAGTTTAGGGTAACGATCAGGGTGGAGCAGACAGGGAATCCCCATGGTTCCCTGAGCTCATGGGGGGATCGGCAGAGGGTCTTAAACCCCCTGACAGTCTATTATATTTTAACTCTTTCCTGCCAATGGAAAGGGGTTTATATAGATAGATTGGGTGGGGGGGGGGGGGTGTTTTGTAATATGCAGCACTTTTGAGTTGACAGCTCAGTGTTTCTTGCAGCAGGCTACGTAGGGCTTAGGGAATGCAGAAATACAGCCTTGTTGTGTGTTCCTTAATTTACTAATAGCTTTGTAAGGCTGTGATTGGAATGTATACATAGTTTGCTTAAAATAAGTTCCACCGTCATGTTTTGCACAGATACAACTGGATTGGGGTCCTAAATATTTAATAAAGGTCAATGTGGCCCTAAAAGTCATTTGCATAAGCATTACCAACAATAGAGGTGCAGGCAGAGAACAAACTATCCTTAATAGGTAAGTTTATGGATATGTCAGTAGGGTGTAGCTGATAACTCTCCAAGGCACAGGGCAAATTACCCTTAGGGCTTTGTCTCCCTAAGAGTGATAGGGGACTCCAGATATGGACCCCTTGCTCACTGTGCCTTAGGGAGTTACCACCTACACACTACTGACAAGGCCCAATTACGGCTGAAATGTATGTGTAAGGTTTGCTGTTTCTCCTGTTTAGGGTAGAATTGCCTGCCTTTTTTCAGGGCTGGATCACTCTTTTGAATGAGGCCAGACTGATATAATACTACAGGATATTTCTCCTTTTGAAGAGCAAAAGTGAGCAAAAAAAGGATGACCTCAGAGTGAATGACCATATCCATAGAACTACCTATTAAGGATAGTTCATTCTCTGCCTGAGAACCTGGTAAAACATTAATATAAGTTTACTTTTAAATAATGAATTTTTTGCTACCTAGAGATTTAAACAATGAAATAAGATATATGTTTGAAATGCTATGCCTGACTAAGGGCCTCATTCTATTATCGGCCGTAAAACGGCCGCAAGGCTGCGATTCCTTGCGGGGGTTCCGTTATCTTGCAATTCAATTATACAGCCCCGCAAGGATCTCCCCTTACGGCTGGCAGTATATCTTGCAGCCGGCCGTAAGCTCAGAAATCTTTAAACGCAAAAATAAATTCAAGACGGCACTGTAAAGCTCTGTAAATGCTAGGGATCATATTGGGGGACATGAGGATTAATAGCAACCCCCTCTCAAGCTTGCACATCAGCCCAAATCCGAGTTTACATTAACTGTTTATTTTCCTGCCGCAGCGTGGGCGGGTCTGAGGTGCTCCAAGCCCTCTGGACTTTTTATGGATATGTGACATAAATTAAAAAATAATTTATTTACGGATTTGAGTGTAGGGGAATGTTGTGCTATTTTTGCTAACACCTACAATCACTTTATAGTCTCCTCAGAGTGCAGGATGGCTTTATTTCGGCTTTATAATGTGCTTAATTGGTGCTAGCGGGACCTGTTTGCTGCAAGTAAGCTGCGGCTCGGTTTTAGCCTTGCAGAGAGGGTTCCCGGGAGCAATTGAATAGCAACCAGGATTTGCTTGCGGCCGAAACTCTTGCGGACGTTTTAGATCAAAGGCTTTCCTCCGGCGCGAGCGGCCGCAAGGGATAGCAAGGGATAGCAAGGCGCCGGCCGCAAGCCTGCCGGAATCCCCGGCCGGAGGGGAATAGAATAGCCGAATAGCTTGCGGCCGGTCCTTGCGGCCCCGCATCTCCTACGGCCGGTAATAGAATGAGGCCCTAAGAGAATAATCAGGAAAAGCCATACAGCTAATATTTAATTCGAAAAAAAAATAGATGCTGATGCCTCTACTTGACCCTGGATGAATCCATGATACATTTTTTGGAAGTTGTGGATTGACAGTTATGATTTCTGGAGAACTATTACTGCACTGAATGATAATACACGGTGTCTGCTTCTGGGCCTGTGAGGGGGAAGGGTATGGTATACATTTCAGTCTTATCCAGTTATCAAACTCTGAACTTCTGCTTGTTCCTTTCTCCCTCCACTAAAAACTACAAACACACACACCCATCGTCCAGCTCTCGGGATGTGACGTAATAAACAAAAATAAATTCCTCATAAGCAGAGTCTTCAAAAACGTAGATTTTTTTTTTTCCACAAAAAAAATCTGTTCATGGCTTACACAGTTGCAATATTGTTAGTTTGGTACATACTTGAAAAAAAGTGTCTTTTTTTTTCTTGAACTGCAGTAGTTCTTTAAATTAATCCATATTTGGAACCTTTGTTTTTCCCCTTTGAATAATGTGAAGTACTAGAGCAGCTCTTAAAGTTGAAAACTGACAAGACATTTTGTCCTCTGGCCCAGGAAGATGACCTTCATTAACAAACTGAGACTTATAAGGCTTCTAACAGAATTGTAGTCTTTAATTATTTGGAGCATGTCCCAGATAATCTCAATTTGAAAACTTCAGTTTTTTCAAATGATAAGTAGATTTTATTAGCTGCATCTTTGAGCTGTTGCTAGCTTAATTACCTTATTGGATATGACACCTGCACTGCTGGGTTTTAACAATGCTCTCGGTCTCTCACATACATGTTCATGAGTACAATTTGCATGACTTCTGTCCATACTCACCGGCACCAGGAGGCTTCCCATGCTGTGCGTGCACATATCAGGTTAGATCCGGGGGAAAAAAGTCACCATTTTTTTTAAAACCTGTAACTCGGAAGCCGTTGGCAGGCCAACAAAAGACGCCAATTGAATAGAAAATTAGCTACCAACCTCACTTATGGGCTCCCTGCCTCTTCCTCGTCCTTGAAAAAAAAATGGCAGAGTTAAAACCGTAAAAAAAAATTCAAGTCTGCAAGGCTTGGAGCAATAGCGATTTATGATTCAAGCCCTGCGGGCTTGAAAAAAAGTTACAGGTTTAACCACCGCCAAGGCTGCAAATGGTTTCAAAGCAGTGAGAGGGGACCAAAGAGAGACAGGGGAGGGGGAGGGTGGCAAAGAGACACAGGTAAGGGAGGGGAGTTGGAAGAGACACAGGGGAGGGAGATAAGGGGGAAAAAACACAGGGCAGGGAGAGGGGGGCAAAGAGACACAGGAGGGAGAGTGGGGAAAGAGACACTGGGGAGGAAGTGGGGTCAAGAGACACAGGGAAGTTATGGGCTTGCGCATGCGCATGCGCACACCGCTTGCCGCGGCCAGCAATGAGCGGCGAAGCCGATTATTGCGAGGTTCGCAATGAGTGCCGAAGGCTATAGGTTAGACTAATTGATCACTCGCCTCCAACGTTCAACAAATGGTTTACAGGTTTGAGTCTCAAACTTGTAACTCGAAGCCCGTTCAAATTTAATAGCACAGTAATCCGGACAAATTTCAAGTCTGCAGCCGTTGCGATATACGGTCGTCAAATTTAATAAGGCTGCAAGTCAGGAGACAATTGGCAATGTTTCAATGTTTTTTTTTCTGTTTGCCTCTGGATAAATTAACAATTAACAATTAATCTGCATATTACAGAGGAGATCTAAAAAGGTTGAACTTGATGGACTAAAAGTATTTTTTTAACCTCAATTACTATGTAACTATGTAAGTAGTTCCATAAATCAGAGAGACAATATCTAATGCCATCCACCATTTCAAGATCTAAGCCCAAAATTATATTGCTTACAATTATATTATATTTATTTCTGTGCATGCATATGCTAATTAATACACTGTATGTAATCATTATTCTATTTATGTTTTTTTTTAGCCCATACTAACACTTTTGGAACCAATTAACAAGGGATGTAAGGGACATATTTTGTATTTGCAATTATGTTTAGTAGTATTATGATTATAGCATATGGTCATCAATTTTAGTTAACCCGTACTTATTCTCTCATTGCAAATGGAATTCACTAACACCTGAAAAGTATGTGTTGCCATGTGTGATTTGTATGATGGCATTCAACACTGATATGGCTTCAAAGCCAGATTATCTGAGTTTCGTGGGAATCTCTACTCCACATCCAAGCTACATATTTTCTTACCATCATGCAGAGTGGCTGATCAGGTACTCATACTGACATATTTTAGTACTTTATCTGTATGTTGGTAAAGGGTCATTTTATTTTGTTTTTATAAGCAATTTATACTGTAACGGATCTACTGGCACCCCGACCGGGTACCTCCGTTGATGGATGAGTCCTAGCTTGCGTCGAGGCCTACAAGCACTGCACCGGACACCAAAACCACCACAGACTCCAAGGATAGTACGACAGGAACAAGCGTTCAGTAGTTACAGCTCAAGGGAGTATGCAAAAGCATAGCAATCCCCAGTATGATATAGCAATCCCCTCAAAGAACGAGGTGAGACTACGTTTTGAAGGGTCAAGTAGAACTCTCTTTTAATAACAGGGAATCTCCTTTTATGCAATGGTGCCCTCTGAAGGGCTACACCCACATAATTATCACAACAGCCAATTATCTACATGGTTCAACCCCCACGTCTCCTCCCCTCAGATAACAGGTAACACAATTAAAACAGACACAATTTTAACCACATTCTGGATGTACCCCAAATACAGGGGGTACACCTTTAAGTCCCGCACCATTCAATAGCTCTCACCCAGGGGAACAACATATAAAAAAATGGCATGAATCAGACCAGGGGTTCAAAAGTTAGTAAAAATATCTTTTACACATAACACACAGACATTGCACATATCCCCCATACAATACACATATAGGGACAATAGGTGAGTCACACCTCCCTGGCAACTTGGATACAATCAGACATTAATTAGATCATTCTTCTTTGTTCTTATCAAAGAATGAAAACACTTTGGAAAATGCAAGGATCCTTTACAACTTTCTTATCTCTTGAATCTCTGTAACAGGATTATCTATTAGCCTAGGTCTGCAAAAGTCTGGCTAATATTCTGAGCCAATATATTCTGTAGAACATCAACCAACATACATATAATAGGATCATATTTTAACCATAATAATCATAAAACAGTTTAAAACAGTGATGGGTTCCGCTACATATACATTTACCTTTTACATACACTAATAGAATCACTGGCAGAGGTGCCTGGTCATATGCCCATCTTCACCAGTCTTTGTATTTACGTAGTTAACAGATAGACAGAGATTTCTAAGTACTAGGCAAAGTATTACTGTGGCTGAAAAATAATAATGTGTATATCTACTATACTTTTGCATATCCACTCAATGTCAAAATAATGCAATTATTAAGACCACATATATAATTGTCAGCAGCTGGGCTTTCCAAAACCCGTTGGTAACGCAATGGGGAAACTGCGGGCTCGCAAAGTAAGCAGGCAGCAACTGCGGCCCTCGCAAATCGAGTTCTGGCCAGGCAAGGAGCACCAAAGGCGCTCCTTGCACTTGTGGAGATGAGCGCCATAGGCGCTCATCCCTACAACCCCGTAGCACTTAGGCAGGGAGCACCAATGGTGCTCATCCCTACGACCCCGCAACACTTTACCATCATATCTACGACCTGCGGGACTACACATGAACACAACACTCAAATACACAAATCACACTGCGAGACCCGTAGCACTTTGAAAAAATTTCAGGAAAAAAAATACGTCCCGTAACACTTACAAAAGGAAACCACGACTTGCATAAAACAAAATACAACCCGCAAAAACTACGAACTTAACGGCCGAACCGCGCACACCAAAAAACACGAAAACAAAAATAAAATAAAAACATCACACACAGCAAGGGGGGACACCCAGGATATCTGCAAGTCATCCTACACGTCGATTTTACTCAAATTTTCACAGTTTACACACTCGAAAATCTTCTAAGTGAGAGAAAAAATGGATGCCGAAAAAAAACTAAAACGAGGCTACACGACCACTAAAGCCGCAAAACACCACCAAGCACATATGACTTTTACAAAAAGCCGTACGGGGTACAACATACACTATTACCAAGGATGCTAAATAATCCACACCCGCGTACCACATACACATTTGCCGCCATTTTACAAAGCTAACTTACATAATGAAGAAGTACACAACTACACTAACGGCTTTCCCTCGCGCACGCAGCCTATTTACACTACACACTGCACACATTGGTCACACTTACACCTCAGCTCACCAACAGTGCAAATCTACATTGGATGCTGCAGGAACATCAAAACAGATTGTTAGCTCTTCAGCACATTGCCTGCTGCATATATTACTTACAAATATGTAAAGTATATTAATTTATGATGTCATTTATTTAGTAATTAATTATCGTTAAAACATACATATATACAAAACTTTCAAAAACACCACAACACACGATCGCAATAAACGGCAGAGGCGCTCATTGTCAGCTCACCACAAGGCTCGCAATCAGTGCAAAAAATACTCACACAACCAAAACACTTAATTTGTGTGCCAAACACCATTCCTTAACTTAAAATTCTATTGCCGTCATTTTAGTAAATATATAAACCTAAGCAGCAACCTATATCTATAATTCAAAAGCAGTCATATGCACACCATTTACCCAACAGATACATAGAGTTTAGACTGTGTTTACTTTTCAGATCATATTTTATGGACAAAGTGGCACAAGATCTTGAATGATCTTATAAGACACCTCTCAATATTAGTTGAAGAGTTCAACTGCAGAGTAATGAGGATGGCTCTATAGATACATCTCTAATATTTAAACCTTGCTTTGCAGGGTATGTTTATGAGTTTCCTATCCAGATCATAAAGAAATGATAAAAAAAGATGAATATGTGCAAAAGATCAATTAGTGGTCATACAGTTTTTCATTTTATTTCATTTGTATTTGCTCTGCATCTTGGACACAATGTTGAGAATTCTTCACTATGGCTTCACACATTAATTTTTATTAAAAACACAGGTACTGTATCTGTACATTTGAGAGTATTATCTTATGTAAAGGGTTTGTGGTCTAGTAGCTCAAGCTTGGCAGTAAATATCTGACGGCGGTAGGTTGGGATTTAGACCATTAACCCACCAGGTAGTAGCACTTAGAAAGGGATAAGCATTAATAAATGTTATTTTAATTGATTTATGTAATGGCTCCACCCAATAAGCTGAGATAGCTAGATGTATAGATATGCAGATTACATATATATATATGATACCCAGGTCTGTGTACCAGAAACAATGTTGATATCATAAAATACCTCAAGTTATACTTCCTGGTAGAGAAATAGCAGGCAGAAAATAAAATAGTGGTAAGAATGTTACTGAATTGCCATCTGCTATGTTCCTTCTTTATGTCTGTTATGGACCTCAGCTTAGCTTTCTGAGCAGTTTTCTTCTACTACATCTTTCTTAATTGATCAAGGTGCTGAATTCTGTTTAAGCCACCATACTCTATTCCAGGTGCATGGATATGTGTACCGCTCTGTCAAACATGTCAGAGCAGATATATGTAAAATAATATACTGTTCTCTCACTTTTTCCTAAAATCTACTGAAATTAAACTAGATACATAATTCAATGTAAAGCTTTGCATTCATTATTTATTTATGCCACTTACCATCACATATAATAGTTGTCAAACTATGGCGCTCATCGCCTGTGAGCCTTGCGTAGCGAGGTGAGCCATTAAGGCACTAAAACTGGCAGCACTTAGGCGCCCATTGCCTGCGAGCCTCGCAAAACGAGGCGAGCAGTCAAGGCAATGAAACACTCGGGACTTAGGCACACATTGAAACACGCGGGACTTAGCCACCAAACACTTAGGAAATGCGGGAATGCCTTAGGCTGCAAGCAGTTGACAAACGCAGAGTTAGAAAATAAAAATTACAAGACGCAGGACTTAGAAAAAAAAGAATACGAGATAGGAAAAATAGGAAGTCAACAGCCGAACCGCACAAAAAATACAAAAAAAATGCTTGCGAACCTCGTTGGACATACGCAAACAACGCAATTTTACCACCCTAACTTGCAACTAGTAACATTAGGAATCTAAAATGGCGCTTTACAAACTAAACTAACGGTTTGCCCTCGCACACGCAGCCTATTTCTAATGCACAGTTGGGACATTCATTAAACTTTCTCCTTAGTGCAGCAACACTCCAACTGGACATTGTATGCTGCAGGAAAATAAGAACAGATTGTTAGCTCTTCAGGTTATTGATTGCTGGATATATTAATTAGAAATAGGTAAAGTATATTAATGTATTAAGTAACTAATTAATTAATTATTATTTAAAAATATATAGATATATATATCTGTCTTAGTGATAAGCACTGAAGGTGCTCAGAGGAGCATAAGTAGATGAGAGGAGAGGCTCGCAATGAGCGCCGAAGTTCCTCAGAGTACAAAAAGCTTTACATTGTGTGGCAAACAGCATTGCCATGGCTTCACATTTTATTGCCCCGTCATTTTTGACGGGCAAGACGCTAGTATATAATAAAAGCAATGGATTGTATGAAAACCTAACTCACATTTCACCAGTCTGCCATATATGTTCACCTCTTCCTTAAGTGCTTAAATGTTAACACATGTCTACTTAAAATATACAAATAAAATGGATGTCCCCAGTGTTGAGTCATAAACTCATTAACATGAAACAGTTTGATGTGATGAAATATTGATGAACAGAGGATTGTTACACCCGAGCAAGACTGTTCTGTGTAATGGGAAAACAGATTTTTATCAGTGTAACACCTGCTCTTCCTTAGAGCACAATATCAATTTATAACTGTCCCTCAATGCCAAATTCACTAATTTAGCTAAAGATTAATTCCTTGAGTTCCACATTGTCAACAATGGTTAACGAGGTAAGAGGTGAACAGAGACAAATGTAATCATCATTTTAAAATTAAACAAAAATGTGTCTTGTTTCCTTCTACTGGTTCAGTGATATTCTGGGTATAAAAGGGGTCAGCTAAACCTTGAGGCATGACAAGAACTTTTGCTTTCCAGATTCTACCAACAATGTCATATCCTCTAGAGATGGGTAAATTAGTTGTGAAAGCCATAGCTGAAGAGGCAAAGTCTCTTGCCATTTTATCATTGTATACTAGTAAGCTGCTTGGATGTGGCCTATAAATAAAATCAATTAAATTAGTTACCCTTCTATAGATCTGTTGTGTGGGGACATGCCTTCTGTAGAATCATTTTGCTTCATTTGCATATGTAAAGCTATAAATGAGGCCGACCACTCTGCAAAATAAATCTTTTGTACGTTGTGAGTGTGTGTGTACATACAGATTAGAAATCTATATAACATTTTGACACTTCTATGTGGATATGGAGAAATCCTCACCAACAATTATTGAGAGATGATTTGTTAAAGTGCAATTAAAATATATTTTTCTTTGCTGCATCTGAAACAATGTATTTGTAAAAGTGTCACACTGTTTTCACATGAAGCTCTCAGAACACAATAAACTGATTCAAATGTGTACCTGCTCTGTAGAGCTTGCCCCTGTCAGCCAATGAGTAGTAATAGAGTTGTCTGCCAATGAGACCTGCATACTATAATATTCTCTGTACGCTCTTAATTGGAGCCCAGTACCTCCAACATGAGGTCCGTAGCAGCTAGGGGGTTCAAAATCTCCCGAATTACGATGCCATTCGATTGGAAGGGGCTGTGTGCTAGTGCCAGAGACGCAAAACCGCAAAGCAGACTGTTGCATGTTGGATGTGCGGCCGTGAACACAATAAATTAAGTGTAATGTAGGGTTGCCGTGTGCGGCCGTGAATAAGAGCAATTAGGTGTAATGTAGGGTTCTTCATTGTATGTGATTTAGGTTTTTTTATTGTATGTAATGTAGGGTTTTTATTGCATGTAGTGTAGTGTATTTTATTGTATGTAATTTAGTTTGTTATTTTATGTGATTTTTGTTTTATTTTCAGTAATGTAGCTTTTTTATCTTTTGTAATGTAGTTTGTTATTTTCAGTAATCCTTGTTTTATTTTCTGTAATGTAGTGTTTATTTTTGTGTGTAATTAGTGTGTAATTGTGTGTTATGATTGTGTGTAATTAGTGTGTTTATTATTTTTGGTACTTAGTGGGGTACTACTGATTTTATTAGGGGGCTAGGTAGGTAGTGTGGTGTATCACCAAATTAATATATATAAATATTACACAAGGTTCGTCTACATTAAAAGGTATTTATTAAAAGGCAACAACACAATACTATAAATGTATTATAAACACACAGCCAGACCCACGGAGCACCAACCCTTTTTAAATCTATCTACCTATATAATAATCCCCTTTCCCAAACGCTTTATCTTACCCACGGTTAGACCATTTCCATCATCACCACCATCAACCATCACCAACACCACCCAGCAAGCAAACAGGAAAAAGCACCAGTTTCCTGCCTGGATATATCCTTAGTTGAGATGATGTAATTTACATCACATCCTGTCCATGAGCAATTGTGGGAGGGAAGTAAAGATTCTCAGCCCTCCTACAAAGGCCTGTTTGAGGAAGTCCTGAATTACCATTCAAGGAAGACAAGTTACCACATTCCCTCACTTTTTCTTCTTCTATGTTGCTCAGTTTCCTAGTTATCCCTCTAGTACAGGAGAACCTAGTGGGAGCAAAAACCTGATATACTGGAGAAATTCAACCCACCGTCCCTCCGGAATAGTTCCCTCAGCGACATAAGTTCTCCTGTACTTTCCTATGGCTGTCAATCCACATATTACACAAAAAAACAGAATTTATAGAATTTAGGTGAGAGTGTGTGATAAATGTTTATGTATGTGCAATGTAAAACTTTATTGAAGAATGTATGAGAGAGAGAAAGAAGAGAAAAAAGACACATTATTATATATCCTCCTTGCAAGTTTCATTGCCACACAAAAGTATATTATTATAATTGTCGTTAATACTTGAATGAACATGAGTACCAGCGACAGTGTTCGTAGGACTGGATGTGTCTCTGACTCATGAAGTTCCAAGGTAAAAAGCTTCATTGTCAAATTTGTCCAATCTGCATTTGCAGTAAAATTGATCATTTCAGTGGTAAGGTTTCTTGATGGAAATACCATGATACAAGACCCTTCTTCCACCAAACATATTTCATCAACTGTCCTATATTCAGAGTGGCCGATAAAGCATGCAATGTCCCCTATGCGGATCACCTCTTGCACCAGGTTTTCTTTTATCAACTGCACCCAGCCATCCTCCTCAGCTCCTTTCTCCCAAACACAACTGCACAGCCAACGGTGTTGAGATTTCCTGCAACAGCTTTCATCCATCTCCAATCCTGTAATAGTGGCCAGTCTTTTTGATGGGAAGTGTTGCCTGTAGATTCCATCACTTAACGTGCCAATGCTATGTATGAAGTTCAGTTGCTCTGCCTGCCCCTTCCAGCGGGGAATTGCCAGGATTAGTCCTATTGTCCCAGATTGTAGTCCATGTGGCATCCATTGATCTGGGCCTTCAATATAGCTGTATTTAAGATTGTCCTCAGTGATGTCCACTCCTTTTCTTTTCAATGACGTGATAATCCTTGCCTGGATGTCTTTAATAGTTTCCTTTAAATCTGCCAACAGCTTTCCTCCAATCATAGAACAGAAAATGGCAGTTCCCACTATTTCATTCTTAATGCTGTTAGCAATGGAAGCAATATTTTCCTCAACTAGATGCAGGTTGTTGGCAATGGTGTGTATGTCATCAACATTGTCTGTCAGTCTACTCACTATAAGGGAGTCAGCTACTCCACCTGTTTTCATAGCATGTCCCATGCCATCAGTAAGGGAGTTTATCCGGCTGTTCACTCCAATGATGTCTGCTGAATTCCATACTCCCAATCCAGTTCCGACTCCTCCTAAAAGGGCTGCAAGTGTGTCCCGTTTTTCTCGACTCCCTGCTCCGGTCCACTCAATGATGGTCTCTTGTATACTTTGCTTAAACCACTGCCGCTGTGATTCCGGGCACTTTGGAGGAATAGAAAAATCATTAAAATTTAGAATTATTGGGTAGTAAGTCCACCCAACCCCTTGCACAACTGTTTCATGTGTTGGTACCACCACCAATCCGCCTATTGGCCATGGTACCTTCTTCTGATCTTTACAACGTTGCAGCTCCTTTACAGAGACAAATACTTTATCTATTGTTAGAACACACCCCTTTCCAGTATCAAAATTGCAGAATTCCTCTAGGTCAGGCTGGGCAGCTATAACTGCAGTGTCCCATTCTCCACCTTCTTCTAATGTTAAGTTACTCACTACTACTGTAATATTTGTAAACCTCCCTTGTATTGGAGCTCTAAGAGCTAATCCCCTGGTACTATTATGTGGCAAAATAATGTTTACTTGTAACCCTCCACCCTCTTTTACTTCCAATTCCCTGGGCCAAATAAATCTATCTGCTTGAACATAATGTAACTCCAATCTTTTCAAACTCTCTCCCTTATTTGCAGTATCTTCTGCCCTTATTGCCTGTCTCCCCATTCCTACTGTGATACAGCTTATACTTATCCATCCTGGAACAAGGATCCACCACAATCTTCTGTTGACACGCATCTTCATTCTTATACAGCCGTGCTCTGTGGGAACACTAGATTCCATCATTAGAAACATATACATAACAAAAACAACAGGGGCCATTCTTTTTGCAAGTTTGTTCACGGCCCTGTAATCAATGGTAAGTCTCCATGATGAGGCTGCTTTTTCATCTCTATTCCCTTTTAACACAGCTTTTCTCACAGACCAACATGGTGAGTTACATGCATACCCATTTCCAGATTTAATTATTCCACTTCTCTCCAGTATTTCTATCATCTTGGTGATTGATGCCACTGATTCTCTTGGGACTGGATATTGCTTTTGCCATTGTGGGTCTCCTCCTTCCAAAAAGACCATTCCTTTCATTCTTCCACAGTCTAATTTATCTGTATCCCAAACAGGTATGTCTTGGATTAGCTTCTGCAGCCATTCTGGTTGTCCGTCTAGTTTCAGTTTGTTTTTTTCCAGACTTTTTATCGGAGAGACAATATATGCCATTGGGAGCACAACCCCTTTCGTCAACTCTGTACTTACCTGATTCACCTTTTCTGTCTTCCACAAACAAAAATTGGCAAGATCTACGATGAAATTCTTTTTTTTTAAAACCTCTATTCCCAATATTTCCTCTGGCCAAACCACTATTGCTTCTACTTGTATTGTTTTTTCTCCAACTGCTACATCAATTGGACCTGCTCTAACCTCCTGTGGATTCCCAGTAACTCCCATACTACTTACTGAAGAATCCCCATTTTTGACCCTGTTGGTCATTGTAACTGCTGCTCCTGTATCTACCAACATATTTTTCCCTACCCCTGCGATGACTGTATAACTGGTAGGCCGACCTGCCTCATCCATGGTTAAATTAGCTGAGTGAATGAGATGCTGAGGCGCAGGGGTTGGGATTTGTCATTGTGACTCACTTCTACTCTGTCCCTCTTTTATCATCTTTGCCTCATTTTCCTTCAATTTCCTCTCTGACTCAGCTACCTTGTTTTTAAGTATGTGATTTTCCTCTTCTATCCTATCCTTCTGTCTCCTGAGTTCCCAATAGCCCATGTTACCGTTTCTCTCTCCCTCCTGATTAGCCCTCCAGTTGCTGCCATCCCTATTACTATAGTCCCTAGGTGGATCTCTCCATCTTTTGTCAAAGTTCTGTTTTGGTCTCCAGTTTTGATCATCCTTCTTGTTCTGGGGTACATCCCACGTCTGGTTTCTCCAATTACCATCTATATCTCTACCAGACTCGACCTTAAATGTTCTTACAGCTGAAACAGAGCAGGCCTGTTCTGTGAAAGGATGCTTGATCCACCACTTATCAGCTCTAGTTAGTACCATTTCCAAGTCTGTTGGTGTTGGATCAAAAAGCCTGATAAATTCTTGACACTCCCGGGGAAGGGCTTCCATTACTTTTGCTATATGTTCTGGTGAGCCCAGCACCAGAGGCTGTTGAGGTTGTCGTAGAGTATACCAAAAAAATATCCTTTGAGCTACCTCTCTAGGACCATCTATTGGCCTCATGGTAATATTTGCTATTTCTTTCTCTATGCTAAGTAGATAGAAATTAGTTGCAGCAATTCTTCCTGCCTGATCAGACACACTGTTATTAAATCCCAATAGTCTACTAGCCAAAGGACCCATAGCGTATTCTAACAGTTCTGTCCATTCCTCTAAGTTAAGACCTCCTTTTTTAGCTCTATCTGCTCCCCTCATAAACCAATGTGTAAACGTATTAAAGTTGTTAGTTGGCATACTTCCCCACCATTTCTGGAAATTGTCTTTATCTGCCATAGACATCGGTCGAGTCTGCATGGAAAATCCTGTAGGTGTTTGCCTTGCATTAAATAATTCTGAAACAATAACTGGTGCTTGTGGTATGGTATCTACTTGTGGAACAGAATAACATAAGAAATCTTTTCTATCTTGGTTCATTTTCGGCACTGGTTCTTTATTTTGTGCCACGAACATATCCAGATCTGGATATATTTTGGCAATGTCTCTGACTCCTTTTATTCCTTCTAACTTTGTTTTATTTTTATAGTCCATTATTATGTTTTGAAGTTCTGTTATTTTTACTCCATAAGCATCCCTCTGTTCCTCTATTTCCCCTATCTCCCTTTCTAGTTCCCCCACAATTGTAGTTGTTCTCAAAGCTGCAATTTTTAAACAATCCCTTTTGTCCATTGCTTCCTCCATTTTATTTGTTGTTTCCAAATTATGCTGCCGTAATTCTACAACTAAGTCTATTAGGCCTCCTATTGTGGCTACAACAGCTTGTGTGACCAAACTTTTTCTCTTCTTTGTTCTATACTTTTTGTTATTTACAATTTGTTTTAGAACATCCATTAATCTCTTCTCTTTTTCACTGTCTGGGTTTGCTGGCTCTGGAAGCTCATATGGACCATCATGTTTTTGAATATGTTTCCTAAAGTACTCACGCACTTCTGTGGGAAAGTATTTGGCCCCTTGAAAAGACATTCCTACTCTTTTACTCACCCAAGTAAGAATCCAAATCAATTTGTGACTAAAGTAGCATGCTTCTGAGTAGCCAACAATAGTTGATGACTATTCAGTAGGCCAGGTGTAATATGTAGAAAAATAGATTAGTACCCACAATGCAAATTATACTTACCTTAGTATGGTGAAGGTAATACTTGCTAATTAACTTAAAATATAATAGCAAGGCCTGCAGGGTAGGAGATATACCCGAACCAGGATATGCAAGACAACCAAAAAGTATAAGGTATGGAAGCCTATAGTGTATACCCACAAAAACAACCTGTATGATATCTTTGTGTTATGTAGCAAAATAAGCTAATACGATATAAAGGATTAAAAATAATAATTGAGGCCTATGCTGGTAGTCTATTACAATAAAATAAAAATGAAGGCCTGAAAAACTACTAGGCCTGCTAATATATTCAAAATTGAGGCCTGATGTCCAAGCTTGTATATTAAAATGGAGACCCAAACTAGGATACAAAGGAAATCAGCATTCAAATACAACAAAAAGCCGCATGGAGCCTACTATATTGTATTCAAATGCAGGGCTAGACCTGTACTCTGATATTCAACTCACTCAGATATTTGAAACCCACAAAAACAAGCTGTATGATATCTTTGTTTTATGTAGCAAAATAAGCTAATACGATATAAAGGATTAAAAATAATAATAATTGAGGCCTATGCTGGTAGTCTATTACAATAAAATAAAAATGAAGGCCTGAAAAACTACTAGGCCTGCTAATATATTCAAAATTGAGGCCTGATGCCCAAGCTTGTATATTAAAATGGAGACCCAAACTAGGATACAAAGGAAATCAGCATTCAAATACAACAAAAAGCCGCATGGAGCCTACTATATTGTATTCAAATGCAGGGCTAGACCTGTACTCTGATATTCAACTCAATCAGATATTTGAAACCCACAAAAACAAACTGTATGATATCTTTGTTTTATGTAGCAAAATAAGCTAATACGATATAAAGGATTAAAAATAATAATAATTGAGGCCTATGCTGGTAGTCTATTACAATAAAATAAAAATGAAGGCCTGAAAAACTACTAGGCCTGCTAATATATTCAAAATTGAGGCCTGATGCCCAAGCTTGTATATTAAAATGGAGACCCAAACTAGGATACAAAGGAAATCAGCATTCAAATACAACTAAAAGCAGCATGGAGCCTACCATATTGTATTCAAATGCAGGGCTAGGCCTGTACTCTAATATTCAACTCACTCAGATATTTGAAACCCACAAAAACAACCTGTATTATATATTTTTTTTTTTTTTTGCAGCAAAATAAGCTAATACGATATAAAGGATTAAAAATAATAATAATTGAGGCCTATGCTGGTAGTCTATTACAATAAAATAAAAACGAAGGCCTGAAAAACTACTAGGCCTGCTAATATATTCAAAATTGAGGCCTGATGCCCAAGCTTGTATATTAAAATGTAGGCCCAAACTAGACTCCACACACAATCAGCACTTGATTTCCCATGCAGAGGATAATTAGACAAAGTACTTTTTCTTCCCCAAAAAAAAAAAAAAAATCTGACTATCTATTAATGTGATATTACCTCATAAATAACCTTTGTAGAAGTCTAAAATTCGTGGTCGCCAAATTTGGTGTATCACCAAATTAATATATATAAATATTACACAAGGTTCGTCTACATTAAAAGGTATTTATTAAAAGGCAACAACACAATACTATAAATGTATTATAAACACACAGCCAGACCCACGGAGCACCAACCCTTTTTAAATCTATCTACCTATATAATAATCCCCTTTCCCAAACGCTTTATCTTACCCACGGTTAGACCATTTCCATCATCACCACCATCAACCATCACCAACACCACCCAGCAAGCAAACAGGAAAAAGCACCAGTTTCCTGCCTGGATATATCCTTAGTTGAGATGATGTAATTTACATCACATCCTGTCCATGAGCAATTGTGGGAGGGAAGTAAAGATTCTCAGCCCTCCTACAAAGGCCTGTTTGAGGAAGTCCTGAATTACCATTCAAGGAAGACAAGTTACCACAGGTAGTGTAGGGGATTAATAGGGTAGAGGGGGTCAATAGTGTAGAGGGGGTTAATAGGGTAGAGGGGGGTTAATAGTGTAGAGGGGTCAATAGTGTAGTGTGTAGACTTTGTGTCATGAGGATCCTAGAGGACCCTCATGGCACTTATAGTGTTAATTGACAGGGTTAAGTATTGTTCCATGAGTGATGGGGTTACTTTTAGGTGCCGGGGTGTACTTATATTACCTCCACGGCAGGGGTTAATTTTTTCGTTAGAACTCCCAGAATTCAGAGTAACCAGTGAGGCCTTCTGAAACCAGATGCAAATAAAATTTGGGGCTAAAAGAAAACAATAAAATATGGTATAAGGGACCAATAGAACAGAGAGAGGGAGAGAAAGGGAGAGAAATGGAGAGAGAGAGGGAGAGAGGGGGAGAGAGAGAGAGAGAGAGAGAGAGAGAGAGACAGAGCAGTTAGCAGTTAACAGAAAGGAAATGCCAAGACATGTGGAAAGGAGGAGATCTAGGCAAATTATACAGGCCATGAAAGGGGGAGTAAAGCCAGGCAAGATACAGTATACATATGTAAAAGTTTGAACTAAGTTAGAAATAATTCTATGTCATCAAATATAATAACAAGCATATAGTAGAAATATTAATAAAAGATATTGGCTCCTGGGAAGATGCAGCTTTCAAGGTCTTCTCCATACCTGATGGTGTGTATAGAACTCCCAGAATTCAGAGTAACCAGTGAGGCCTTCTGAAACCAGATGCAGGTAAAATTTGGGGCTGATGGTGTGTATAGAACTCCCAGAATTCAGAGTAACCAGTGAGGCCTTCTGAAACCAGATGCAGGTAAAATTTGGGGCTAAAAGAAAACAATAAAATATGGTATAAGGGACCAATAGAACAGAGAGAGGGAGAGAAAGGGAGAGAAATGGAGAGAGAGAAGGAGAGAGGGAGAGAGAGAGAGAGAGAGAGAGAGAGAGAGAGATAGACAGAGCAGTTAGCAGTTAACAGAAAGGAAATGCCAAGACATGTGGAAAGGAGGAGATCTAGGCAAATTATACAGGCCATAAAAGGGGGAAGGGGGAGTAAAGCCAGGCAATATACAGTATACATATGTAAAAGTTTGAACTAAGTTAGAAATAATTCTATGTCATCAAATATAATAACAAGCATATAGTAGACATATTAATAAAAGATATTGGCTCCTGGGAAGATGCAGCTTTCAAGGTCTTCTCCATACCTGATGGTGTGTATAGAACTCCCAGAATTCAGAGTAACCAGTGAGGCCTTCTGAAACCAGATGCAGGTAAAATTTGGGGCTGATGGTGTGTATAGAACTCCCAGAATTCAGAGTAACCAGTGAAACATTCTGAAACCAGATGCAGGTAAAATTTGGGGCTGATGGTGTGTATAGAACTCCCAGAATTCAGAGTAACCAGTGAGGCCTTCTGAAACCAGATGCAGGTAAAATGTGGGGCTGATGGTGTGTATAGAACTCCCAGAATTCAGAGTAACCAGTGAGGCCTTCTGAAACCAGATGCAGGTAAAATTTGGGGCTGATGGTGTGCATTCCCTATAAAAGATAAAAACATAGAAGTAGTATATTTTTTTACATTCTAATAACAATTAGCTTATTTATTAGTGTAATTATTCAAAAGAGTATATTTTAAATACAGCACTACAGAGGTCACATTATTTTATATGTTAGACTGAACTAATCTAGGGGTATCAGGTATTGAAAGGGATTTGGGAGTACTTATGGATAACCACCGAGGTAACAGCGCTCAAAGCCAAGCAGCAGCTGCAAAGGCAAATAATATATTAGCATGTATTAAGAAGGGTATAGAAGGAAGGGAAGCAAATATAATTCACCACTATACAAATCCTTAGTATGCCCTCATCTGGAATATGGAGTACAATTTTGGGCACCACTTCATAAAAAGGACATCTTAGAGCTGTAAAAACTACAGAGAAGGGCAACAAAACTAATAAGGAATTAATAGAGAGTCTAAGTTATAAAGAAAGACTAAACAAAATAAACTTGTTTTCTCTAGAAAAAAGGGGTCTAAGAACGGATATTATTACCTTCTATAAATACATACAAGGTCAATATAAAGCTTTGTCAAGTGAGCTTTTTGTGCCAAGAGGTTTTCAACTGTCAAGAGGGCATCTTTTGAGGTTAGAAGTAAGACGATTCCACCTTAAAGAAAGAAAAGGGTTCTTCGCAGTGAGGGTGGTTCAACTGTGGAATTCTCTACCAAAGGAGGTGGTGACAGTGGATTCCATAGATAACTTTAAATAGGAATTGAATATATTTTTAAATATTAAAGGCATTCATAGGTTATCTATGGAGGAATCTGATTGCCAGTATCTGGGGTCAGGAAGGGATCTTGTTTTTTTCAGAGGAGATCTAAAAAAATTGAACTGGATTGACCAAAGTCTTTTTTTCAATCTCAATTACTATGTAACTAAATATACTTTCAGCTGAACTTGTCTATCACTCTTTTTCCCTGCCACATTACCATTCTTCATTGATACATGCTCTTAAATCTAATTTAAGCACATCTGTTATAGACTGGATTCAAGGGTTGTCATTATCATAAGTATTTAAAAAGAACAAATTTACACATGTAATTAATTATATAACATATGGCTGCCTTGTATCAGAATTAACCAAATACTTTTATTTTGAGCCCTACAAAGGTTGCATAGGGCCCTATTAAATTGTCAAAATCGCAATTACTGAAGCCCGTAATGTAGCCCACAAAAGTTACTGATATTTAATTGGCCTCTTCTAGCTACCCGCAATATGCGGGTTAAAGGCTGAAAATTCCTGCTGTTATCAAAATCGTTACTCCAACCCATCTAAGCCTTTGATCTTTCAAGCCCGCAAACAGAGAGATGAGCTGTAAGAGGCACAGGAGCAGGGACATGGGGCTCAGACAGAGACACATGAGAGAACCCTGTGCCAGGAACTTGAGTCATAGATGCTAAGCACAACAGGCAGTGCCGTCCCTTGGTGAGCGTCTGTAATACCAGATACAGCTTGTAATAGGCTGATCAATACTATGAATTGGTATGTGTGGTCTATGTAGGGAGATACATAGGGCTAAGAATACACTTGCCTGTTGTGCTTGGCATCTATAACTCAAGACTGAGTTCCCGGCCCATGCTTCTCTCATGTGTCTCTGCTCCTGTCCCTCTTATAGCTCATCTCTCTGTCCCGGCTCCTGTGATCATGGAGGGAGACCTAGTGAGTAAACATGCATGAATGGTCCAAGAGGAGGGCCCAGCACCGTACTCACTACTCCAACACAATGACCAGTCTCCCAGGCTCCTGGAAGGCAGCCAAACACTGCACCAGCTGGGGATGATGGAGTTTGTTCATCAACTCCACCTCCGCTAGCGCACTCTGTCGATCCTTCTGTGTTCGAGTCTTGGAATACTTCCCGGCTTAAATCCTCCCGCTCGACCTTTCCTACAGCCTGTACACCTGACCGAACTTGTACACCTGACCCAACCAACTCTCTGGAAAAATGTCCTCACACCCACCCTCAGACCTGCCACAGCCCCATCCCGAGTGTACACTCACACTCCCAGCTTCTCCAGTTGAATATACAGGTCAGACACATGGATACATGAGTGTATGTCGTGGCCTCCTCAGGCTCCCCATCTATGGGAAAGAGACATGGACAGAGTGGTGAGAGAAGTTCGGAGTCACAGATTAGGGAGGCAGGAGAAGAAGAGGACGAGAAGAGAACGAGGTGAGAAAGAGGAGGAGAAGACATGGATAAGAGGTTGAGGGGTAGGAGCATTAATGCAGGGCCGTTAATGCACAGGGGTGAGCCCCATGTCCCTGCTTCTGTCCTTCTTACAGCTCATCTCTCTGTCCCGGCTCTTGTCCCTTGTACAGCCCACCGCGAGCACACAAGAGCATTTGTCGCGTGCTCGCTTCAGGCCTGCTTGCTTTTATCGGTCGGCGCTTCTGTCGGCGCGCTTTTGACTGCGCGCATTTCACCTGTGATATAGACGGGGTGCCGTGATGTACAGGTGGTGGCATGTTGGTGTATGTAATATTCACATGACATGGAGGCTGGGTCCTGCTGGGCCACCAGGCCTGAAGCTCCAGCGTCAGGCACCTGGCATAGTAAGTCCTTGAGCACCCATTCGTTGTATCTCACAGTCACTTGGGGGCCACCACTTGGTCCTGAGGCTGCGACCCTCTCCTTGGACATTATCCTCCTCACCCTTGCCTGGACATCATCAAAATGGTGCTTGATGGACCTCACATAATTTTCCTCTCTGACCACTGTGGCCGCTACCTCCTACCATGCCTGGGCCCTATGCTCGGGCCTAATTTTTCTCACCCCGCAAGGATAGCGGGGTGCTCAGGTATGGAACGGAGGAGGACCACCATCTCCTCATGCTTGTAGTTTCGGGCTCTTTGCCTGCCCCCAGCCTCTTGCCCTCCCGACTGTTGACGTGGATCCTGCTTTCCCTTGTCTGACCCTCAGGACTGTCCCTCCACCGCACTATGACCCCCCAGGGATCAGGCCCCTCCCCCCTGACCCTGAAGCTTGCAGGCGCTGGAAGGGTTTACGCATTTAAGCCTTCGGCCCTGTACTTGCGGGCTTGTTCAATTAAATCGATCTATAACTGTTGTAATTTGAAAAGGAATTTAATGAGACCCATAGTGACTTGTTTATACAAATGGTATTAAAATGATGGTTGAATGACTTGGATTCTAACTCTCTGCACACCTTGTGTCTAAATTGTTATTATTTTTATTATTACTGAGCAGTTATAGAGTGCAAAATTTTACACAGATCTATACAGGTGGAGGTAGGTACTATGAGATCCTTTCTCTTGCAAGCTCCCAATCTAGTGATCCCTTTTCTATAATTTTCTTACTCTATTATCTTGTCCATCCAGACAAACACAGAGACTCAGGCACACACTGAGACCCACACCCACAGTGGGTTATATTTCCGATGAGGCCAACAAAGCCAGAAAACTAAGGTAGCGGATATAAAGCGGTAGCTTCTATTCCTTTCATTAATGTCAATGTTCCATTATCCCTACATATTTCCCATCTTTGTCCCCTCTCTCAATTCACTGTTTTCTATATCTGTCCATGTCATCTTTTCCCTGTCTTCTTTTCTCTCACATAATTCCTTCTAATGTCTCTTTCCCTCAGTAGCAGACGTGGGGCCCGATTCAATTGCAAGCCCGCAAGTCGATCGTAGTAGGCCGTATGTTTGCAGGTGTGTTACAGGTTCCCGTTCATCTCCGATTCCGGAGCCATTCAATTGCTCAAGGCTGCGAGTTGATGTGCCAAAGCTGAAACCGTAAACCATGCACTACAGCCGTTCAGGGTGGGAACATGATCAATTAAGCAAGCCCATAACCTCCCATTTCAAATCAGCCAATATAAAATGAGACTGTCATTGTTACGTCAATTAGGTTCGGGGATCCGATATGCGATCAATCTCGCAAACCCACAAAATAAAGAATTATGAAAATGAATGCCAATACTGTTTTAGTCCATATGGTGGCCTGATATATATTAACTCATTGATACCCATGATCGATTTAGCCCCGAAAAAAAAGAAAATGTAATTTCCTACCGATTTGCGAGCTTGAGACTGTTGTGCAATTAAATCTAATGTCTGTCATTGCTTTCTCCGTTATTTACAGTGCAGTATTCATTTTTTATTTGCATTTAAAGTGCTACAAATAGGTGTTTAACCCCCTTGCGGGTCCTCTCTAGCACTCGTAGGATTTTCTCCGTCTTTTGCCATTTGCGTGCTTGGGGAAATTGAGCAATTGAATAGCGATTTGCGATTGTAGCCATCATAACTCTTGCGAAAGTGAAAGATCAAAGGCTTCGGGAGGCTGTAAGTTCTGGGTTTAACCATCACAATTTTTTCAAGGCCGTAACCAGTTTGGAGCCCGCAAAAAGATGCAAATTGAATAGCAAATTAACTTGCAACTTTTCTTACGGGCTATCAGATCTTGGGAGAGCTCAATTGAAACTGTTCCAGATGGCTAAATGATTAAATCATGTGCAGGCCTACAAAGGCAGCAACACATACACACACACTTTGACGAGCCCATGGAGAAGCCGCAAGTTTACACAAAGACTTTCACAAATGCACACAAAAGTATAAAAAGCCCATGCACACATCCACACACATGCTTATACACATTCAGACTCATGAGCTGCATGGCAAGTCTGGAAGCTTGACATATCATCATTAAAACCGCTAAAGCTAGGGCACACTTAATCAGTGGCTAAATTTTATGTAAGTTCACATAACTTGGATGGATCGGAAATTCCTTCATCAAATCTCACAGCACCAAATACTGAGAACAAAAGTTTCTTTATTTCATGAAAAGATGTTAAAATACTGAAATAAGAGCTCAATTTAACAAAATAATGTGGATCTTTGCCATTTGCGATTATAACAACCAATTTTGATAACCATTTGTGCTTAGCACAACCTGTACTTTTGGTGATTAGGTGTCCTTTGCATTCAAAACCCCATGCAGACACCCTTATTGCCTGGGGATGTATGAGTCACTGGGCATTGAGGCTAAATAGTGAAAACTACATGGAATCATGAGTATTAGATTGGATACAACCCTTTCTTGTCCTACGAAATGGCATTTCAACTCTTAAAAGGTCTATAGGCTAATTATATAGTATGATTAGATTGTTTAAGTAAAGTCCTTGGCCCTCATTCAATTGCAATTTTGCCAATTGAATAGGGGTCTAAATAAGCACATCACATATATTTTTTAAAGAAGTTTTTAGTTATTAAGCATCTATCCAAAAGCACGGTTTTCACTAACTAAAAACTTCTTTAAAAAATATAAATTATGTGCTTATTTAGAGCCGTATTCAATTGGCAAAATCGCAATTGAATGAGGGCCCTTGAAACCAGCATTCGTATGATGCTATGTTTTTGCACTGCATCAGCCGTATAAGGTAATGCATCAATATGCATGATGTCTTGCATTTATGAAGCTCAGACCCCAGTCAGGTCATACATTCCACTGTAACTTGACTAGTACTCTTTAGCAACATCTCTTTCTCTATTGCGCACTCAGTTACAGCACCATTGAAACCCAAAGAGACACCACAGTAACACCAGTTATAATGTTATGACAAGTAAAGCATAAAGAGGTAGGACCAGGTAATTGAATATGGTGTCTCTACCACAAACTGTATACCAGATGTCTTCAGAAGCTATTCATCATAATGTATGTTTGATTTTAAGCTCAAAGACAGAGCCCTCCATTATTTTGCAATGTGTTAAAATTGTTTTTGACTTGTACTTAACTTCTTTATACTGCTGTGGAATATGCTGACTCGTTACAAATCAAGGATAATAATAATAATAATTATTAATAATAATAATTAATGGCACAGTACCACAAATATGCTAGGTAGGACAATATGAGAATGCTGAGGTTATACAATGCATTTTAAACTGTTCAATTTTCTAGCACATCTGGCCCTATGTAGAGTTGGCTATCTGCTTTATCCATGTTGAAACACTCTGTAATCCCACAATTTATATCATGTATTAGAGAGCAGTATTCATTGTTTAATGCAGTATGATCTTCCTCTAGCCTGACTGGATAGTTAAAACTAACTGGTTCTATTGAACATTGTTGGAAATCAACCACACTGTCCAACATTAACAGGTGATGCACCCTGCTCTGAATACAGTCTAGACTTAACACTAGAGGCAGAATTAATGAACTAAGAGGCCTGATGCAACATTATTTGGGTTACTCTTCCCCAACTTTACACTCTTTCTACTTCTTGATTCTAATCCTCCCATACAAATCCAACATTCTTTCCCCCACCTGTTCTTACCCTGCATTATTTCCCTTATCCTTGATGCTTCCTTCTGTTTTCATTATTTTTGGTTCAGTCGTTCAGTCATGCCCGACTCACTGTGACACTATGCACAGCAGCACGCCAGGCATATCTGTCAGCCACTACCCTTCTAAGCTCCCTCAAGCTCATGTTCATTGATTCAATTACTTCATCTATCCATCTCAGCCACTATCACCGCTTAGTGTACCTCTATCGACGCTGTGTGATTTCCTAGCATCAGAGTTTTCTCTAGGGAATCCTGTCTTCTCATGATATGGCCAAAATATTTGAGCTTTAACTTCATAATCAAACGTTCCAGTGAACATTGTTTGATTGCATCTTCTTGCAGTCCAAGGGAGACTTTAAGCAGTTTTCTCCAACAACATAAATTCAAAGGTGTCAATTCTGTGGTGCTCAGCCTTCTTTATGGTCCAAATCTCATATTTTACTACTGGGAATATCATAGTTCTAAATATGCATACCTTTGTTGATAATATAATAACTTTATCTTTTAACAGCTTGTCCAGACTTACCGCATCTTTTTTCCCCAGAAGCAAACATCTTTTACTTACCTAAATGTCATGCCTGTGATGCTCCACTCCACTTCCTGGGTGAGCCAAAATGCCAAGTCCTGAGTAGGGGCACGCGAGGGGCAAGGAGGGCTTGGGGGGTCTGAGATGGGCCAAGGTGGCAGAGAAGGGCCACAGGGGCTGCAAGGTAACCAAGGAGGACCGTGGCAGGGTAAGCACTGGGACCATCGAAGACGTAGGACCTCAATGTATTACACCGGCAGTAGCTCCGCCATTGATGACCAGAGAATTAACTTGACAGAATTCAACTAATCTCCGACCTTCTCAAATTTCTACTCCAAGGCCAAACTTAGCAGTTACTCCAGGCATTTTTTGATTCCCTACTTTAGTATCCCACTCTCCTATGATGAGAGTAGCAAAAGACAGTTTTTTGCTGTTTGCGAGGACCGATTCCTCAATATGTCCCTCGCAGCCTCCTTTGTGAGATGAAACCCCAAAACGTCCGAGAATAGGCTCCAGGAGAGCTACGTAGTAACACGCAGCCATAAATCTATGGGGTGAATCTCGCACCTCAGAAGAATCCCTACGGGCAAAAAAAAGTGCCAGCAAGGGATCCTAAAGCCTAAACATGCTGCATCGGAGCAGCCCGACACCGGCGTCTGATGCTCCGACTGCTCCCTAAACACATCCCCATGCTGCAGGGGTCCCTATCTGCATTGTTCAGGTCCCCTCTGCATTTAAAGGTTTTACATTTCCTGCCAATCCCAGTTGCGGGGGTCCTTCAAGTACCCCCGTGGCACCTAACATTAACCCTCCCCTATGCTGGAGGTCCCCATCGGGGCCCACAAAGTCTCCCCATATTAACCCCTTGCTGCAGGGGTCCATAGGGACCCCAGCAATCCCCCCCCCCCCACATTAACCCCTTGCATCGGGGAGTACGCGATAGGCATCGGTCAGGCCCCCCCTGCATTAAAAAAATTCAAATTTCCGGCCAGAGCGTGTCCTTAAAGGACCGTAATGGTCCTGAAAGGACTTGCTTTAAAAAAATATTAACCTCTGCCGCGGGGGTACTAAAAAATATTAACCTCTGCCGCAGGCACCTAAAATTAACCCCATCCCTCATGGGGCTCTATAAAGAGCCCGATAAGCACTTAATGAACTAAACTGAATGATGGTGTATGAGGAGAAAACTTCTATGCAAAGAGAGCAAAACTCATTGAGAATCAAAGAGGTTGAGCAATGCGGGTGGTGGATGACAGGAAATCAGGAAGAAAGGTAGAGGATTTTAGTCATGTGATGGTGGTAACAATAGAAAATACAATGTGGAGAGAGTAGGGTTTCAATACCTGTCTCCATTGTTAAATGCAGAGTTTCTGTTTCTTACAAGATAAAGACACATGTAACAGGATGTAAGCATGGTCGGATTTGTCACTAGGTGTAATAGGCAGTTGCCTGGGGTGCTTCTTTGAGAGGAGCGCCTTATTTTTGAGAGTTGTTACAATCCAGGTTTTTGCCCTGCCCCCCTGATCAAGTGCACACACTAGTTGTTCCTCCTTCAATGTTGTGCATGACATGCGGCAACATACTGGATTTGACCTACATAGTCACTTGCAGCTCACGGGCCTAGGAGATGAGAGCGGCGGAAGAGGGGATGAAGAGCAGAAACTGAGTAACTGATGTGTCAAATGGGACTGTTCTCTCGTTAGAGCAGAAATTAATAGAAAAAGACAGAGCGTTTGTTACAGAGGGAAACAGACAAAAAATTATTAGAATGGTCCTAGAAGGGGAGTGAGAACAAACACTTTGAGAGAAATGCAGTACTGTCAGAGTAAGTACTTCAGCAGGGAAGATAGAAGGTGATTAGGGGGAGAAAATTTAAGCAACAGGAGATAGAGCTGTAAGAGAAATATGAGCAGTAAGAAACAGTAGGAGAGTGTGTTGAGGGGAGGAGCTCAGTCAAAGACAAACTGAGTAGTGGAAAAGGATAGAATAGGAGAGAAAATCAAACAGAGAGAAGAGGAGACATTAAAAGTAGGAGAGAGAAGTAAAAAGGAGAGAAGAGGAAGACAGAATGAAAACAGTAAAAAATGTATCAAGAGGATAACATTATGTGTGTTAATCTATCACAAGGTAGGATGATATGCTTAAATGGTAGAGTATATGAGAAAATTTTCAGAGTTAAAAGAAGGTTGTGGTCGTGACCTTCTCTTGGGTAGTAGCTGGTGTGTGGCAATTGCTACTAGACCCATTTGAGTCTGCTTAGAGGGCTTAGGGGTAGAGGAGAAGGCCTAAATTGGGGTGAGGTGGGAGGGAAAAGTGAATATTTTCAGGTGAGGATGTAGGTTAAGGGAGGGGTTTATATAGGGGAGGAGAGAAGTTCCCTCCCACAACTCCCAGGTTAACACCTGGGTATTTGTGGTCGTGACCTTCTCTTGGGTAGTAGCTGGTGTGTGGCAATTGCTACTAGACCCATTTTAGTCTGCTTAGAGGCCAAAAAGTGAGCAGAATTTTAGGGAGAAGGTTAATGAGTGATGGTTTGAAAAGCCTGTTTAGTTTCTGCAATGGGAAAAGGTATGTAGCGGGTGTAGCAATTTGACTTCCATCGACACATGGATTGAATAATGTGCGTGGGAATGTTGGCTTTGGAGGCTGAAGAGGCGGCTCCAATGCTAAAAGAGTGTCCTGAATAGCTGTAAGGGTCTAGGCCGAGTTTGAGTAGCAGCAGTCTAATGTAGTGTATGAAGGAGGTGGTGGACAAGGGTTGGCTTGATAAGCTCAGGAGAGGGTGAGTGGAAGATATTGAATTTAAATGTGATTTAATAGTGGAGACTGGACACCAGTCGTTGTGTGTTGGGTAGTATGTTATGAGTATGGGTTTGCGACTTGTTTTGGTGAGCTGGAGTGTGAGCGTGAAGTGATCTGGATGTAAAGTTATGTCCTGCTTGGTGAGATAGTGATGTTTGTTTTGCGAAGTGGTAAACTCACCTGGACGCAGGAACCCGTAGAAAGCAAGCATGATGGCCCCTTGGATCGTCCTGTATGTGTCGGGCCGAATGGGTTCGTGGAAAGCAGGGTGGTCAATCTTTTGAAAAGTGCGCCATCTATGGGATGACGTTGTAGTTTGGAGGGGGGTGCTCTGTGCTGTAGGCCTCTGAGAAATGATTTGATTTGAGGCGATGATATGATTGATTTGTTGGTTTGAAATAGGGCGGTGAGGTGAAACTGAACGCTAGATACGTTTTGATGGTGTGCGGGTGTAAGTGGAGACGACAATCGCAATGGGAGGCAAAGGCGGTTATGGTGGTGGAGGTATATGGAGGTTTTATTCTGTAATGGGCAGTGAATATAGTAAATAAGTGCCATGCTCTAGCATATGTCCTTTGTGTATTGGACGACAGTCCTTGACGCATGGTATCTTGGGCGGCTCGGATCAGTGTCGTCAAGCCAGGTTGCGTGGAACTTGAGGTGGTTGGATGCTCTTGTAGTGGTGTGTGTGAAAGGCTGCACGGGCAGGCTGTGTGTGTGTGTGTGTATGAAGGGCTGCATGGGCAGGCTGTGTGTGTGTGTATGAAGGGCTGCACGGGCAGGCTGTGTGTGTGTGTGTGTGTGTGTGAAAGGCTGCACGGGCAGGCTGTGTGTGTGTGTGAAAGGCTGCACGGGCAGGCTGTGTGTGTGTGTGTGTGTGAAAGGCTGCACGAGCAGACTGTGTGTGTGTGTGTGTGTGAAAGGCTGCACGGGCAGGCTGTGTGTGTGTGTATGAAGGGCTGCACGGGCAGGCTGTGTGTGTGTGTATGAAGGGCTGCACGGGCAGGCTGTGTGTGTGTGTATGAAGGGCTGCATGGGCAGGCTGTGTGTGTGTGTATGAAGGGCTGCACGGGCAGGCTGTGTGTGTGTGTATGAAGGGCTGCACGGGCAGGCTGTGTGTGTGTGTATGAAGGGCTGCACGGGCAGGCTGTGTGTGTGTGTATGAAGGGCTGCACGGGCAGGCTGTGTGTGTGTGTATGAAGGGCTGCACGGGCAGGCTGTGTGTGTGTGTGTGTATGAAGGGCTGCACGGGCAGGCTGTGTGTGTGTATGAAGGGCTGCACGGGCAGGCTGTGTGTGTGTGTATGAAGGGCTGCACGGGCAGGCTGTGTGTGTGTGTGTGTGAAAGGCTGCACGGGCAGGCTGTGTGTGTGTGTATGAAGGGCTGCACGGGCAGGCTGTGTGTGTGTGTGTATGAAGGGCTGCACGGGCAGGCTGTGTGTGTGTGTATGAAGGGCTGCACGGGCAGGCTGTGTGTGTGTGTATGAAGGGCTACATGGGCAGGCTGTGTGTGTGTGTATGAAGGGCTGCACGGGCAGGCTGTGTGTGTGTGTATGAAGGGCTGCACGGGCAGGCTGTGTGTGTGTGTGTGTATGAAGGGCCGCATGGGCAGGCTGTGTGTGTGTGTATGAAGGGCTGCACGGGCAGGCTGTGTGTGTGTGTGTGTGAAAGGCTGCACGGGCAGGCTGTGTGTGTGTGTGAAAGGCTGCACGGGCAGGCTGTGTGTGTGTGTGTGAAAGGCTGCACGGGCAGGCTGTGTGTGTGTGTATGAAGGGCTGCACGGGCAGGCTGTGTGTGTGTGTGTATGAAGGGCTGCACGGGCAGGCTGTGTGTGTGTGTGTGAAAGGCTGCACGGGCAGGCTGTGTGTGTGTGTGTGTGAAAGGCTGCACGAGCAGACTGTGTGTGTGTGTGTGTGTGTGTGTGTGAAAGGCTGCACGGGCAGGCTGTGTGTGTGTGTATGAAGGACTGCACGGGCAGGCTGTGTGTGTGTGTGTATGAAGGGCTGCACGGGCAGGCTGTGTGTGTGTGTATGAAGGGCTACATGGGCAGGCTGTGTGTGTGTGTATGAAGGGCTACATGGGCAGGCTGTGTGTGTGTGTATGAAGGGCTGCACGGGCAGGCTGTGTGTGTGTATGAAGGGCTGCACGGGCAGGCTGTGTGTGTGTGTGTGTATGAAGGGCTGCATGGGCAGGCTGTGTGTGTGTGTATGAAGGGCTGCACGGGCAGGCTGTGTGTGTGAAAGGCTGCACGGGCAGGCTGTGTGTGTGTGTGAAAGGCTGCACGGGCAGGCTGTGTGTGTGTTTGAAATGCTGCACGAGCAGACTGTGTGTGTGTGTGTGTGTGAAAGGCTGCACGGGCAGGCTGTGTGTGTGTGTATGAAGGGCTGCACGGGCAGGCTGTGTGTGTGTGTGTATGAAGGGCTGCACGGGCAGGCTGTGTGTGTGTGTATGAAGGGCTGCACGGGCAGGCTGTGTGTGTGTGTATGAAGGGCTGCACGGGCAGGCTGTGTGTGTGTGTGTGTATGAAGGGCTGCATGGGCAGGCTGTGTGTGTGTGTATGAAGGGCTGCACGGGCAGGCTGTGTGTGTGTGTGTGTGTGAAAGGCTGCACGGGCAGGCTGTGTGTGTGTGTGTGAAAGGCTGCACGAGCAGGCTGTGTGTGTGTGTGTGTGTGTGTGTGTGTGAAAGGCTGCACGAGCAGGCTGTGTGTGTGTGTGTGTGTGAAAGGCTGCACGGGCAGGCTGTGTGTGTGTGTGTGTGTGTGTGTGTGTGTGAAAGGCTGCACGAGCAGGCTGTGTGTGTGTGTGTGTGTGAAAGGCTGCACGGGCAGGCTGTGTGTGTGTGTATGAAGGGCTGCACGGGCAGGCTGTGTGTGTGTGTATGAAGGGCTGCACGGGCAGGCTGTGTGTGTGAAAGGCTGCACGGGCAGGCGGTACTGAGCCGAATGCGTGATGGCAATGATGCGTATGACGTAGGGAAGCGACTGTTCGAAGCGTAACTGTGGGTGCATGGTAAACGAAAAAGTTGTTCGTGAAGTATAATAGTTATGTATTTACTAGATTGTAATGCTATATGAAGGTGAGCCTGTGATTAGATTCAGCTAGAGACTTGGTCTCAGGTAAAAAGGGGGGTGAATTGGACTGACTGAGACGGTGCATGAAGGAGATGTGCTCTGGCAGGTCTGATTTGCACATGTAGATTTTAATTACTGAATGGTGTAAGGTGTACGTTTAGTGATACAATAGGTGTATGGCTGGTAACTAAAAGGATTGATTTGAGTCTGCCAGCACGAGAACATGGCAGTGTTTGAGAATAGAGTAGAGGCCAAAAAAAGGCAATGATAGGGGGAACAACTGGCCAAGAGAGGCGAAGCAGGGCGCGCTGGGCGAACAGGGGGCGCAAGAGAAGCGGAAGCGCAGAGCGAGGGAAGGTACAACAAAAAGGAGGTGGGGCTGGCGGAAGAGGGGCGTGGCGTGAGCGCCGCCGAGGGAGAGCGCAGGAGAAGGCAGAGCCGGCAAGAGAAGGGCCAACCGCGAGCGCCACCGGGGCGCCGGAGGCAAAAAGAGCCAAGCCAGGGAAGGAGGCAGGAGGAGACGGAGTGGACGAGAGGGGGGTGTGGCACGAGCGCCAGCAGGGCGCCCGATGCAAAGGAGCCAGGCCAGTGGAAGGCAGGAAGGGGAGAAACGAAAAAGGAGCCGCGGCATGGGACGGAGGAGGGACCGAACAAAAAGAAGGGCGGGGCAGCCGAAGGAGGGGCGCGGTGCAAGCGCCAGCAGCGAACCCGGACAAAGAGCGGCGGGGCCGCCGAAAGAAGGGCGTGCCGCAAGCTGCGGCGCAGATTTCTGGGGGAGGGGAGCCGGGCAGCAGCGGAGGAGGCATGGGAAGCGGCGGAGCAAGGAGGAGGAGCCGGGCCAGGAGAGGGGCGCGCCAGGACACCCGAAAACAGCGCGGCGGGACGCAGGATGAGACCAGAGACGGCGGAGCAACAGGAGGGGGCCATCGGGACGCAGAGGTAAGACGGGGCAGGGGCTAGGAGGAGGGGAGAAACGGGCAGCAGGGCAGGAGTGAGGAGGAACAGGAGATGCAGGAGAGTGCACGAACGGCTAGGGAAGCAGCATGGAAGGAGGCCGACCGGGGAGACGGGGGAGCCCAAAAAGGGAAGGGAGAAACGGCAGGCATGGGACGAACCTGCGAGAAGCAGAGGAACAGCAGGGGAGCCGGCGGTTGCAAACGGACGGCGTGCAACCTGAAAAGTGAATATTTTCAGGTGAGGATGTAGGTTAAGGGAGGGGTTTATATAGGGGAGGAGAGAAGTTCCCTCCCACAACTCCCAGGTTAACACCTGGTTATATATGATAGTTTAGAATATGTTTTGAATATTTAGATATACTGTATATTGTACAACGGAACATTGTGGACATTGGAAGGTTGGAAAATAGCAGAGTGAGATTAAAACTAGGTTTGTGCAAAATTGAAACAATCATTTTGTGAAAGGTGTTACTGTACTGTAGTTGTCATTAATGTTGGTGTAGATGGCAGAAATATGTC
Source organism: Discoglossus pictus (assembly GCA_027410445.1). Taxonomy (NCBI): domain Eukaryota; kingdom Metazoa; phylum Chordata; class Amphibia; order Anura; family Alytidae; genus Discoglossus; species Discoglossus pictus. Next base: position 458,108,646 of record CM050163.1, on the reverse strand, counting down.
CATGAAAGGTGGAGTTTGATTAAAATTGCCCACTTCGCTCTGCCCATGGCCATCTTCTTTTCTCTTCGTGTCACCTCCTCTCAGACTATCTTCCTGCCTTAAAACCTTCAAAAACTCAGTAAAATTCATCTGTTTAAACGTTGTTCACCTTCAGCCTTAACATGCACAAACTACATACTCAACATAATTACTCAAACACACAACCTATAGACTTGATCATTGCCATCATCCATTTGTCACCTTCTTGTCTCACACCCCAACCTTAACTTCTAGACTAAAAGCTCTCTGGAGTAGGGACCTCAACAAATTGTCTGTTGCCTTATTGTATTGTATTGGTATTTCTCCATACCTTAGAATTATTTTTTTATTTTATCATTTGTTTCTTGTACACAGTCTACTTTATTCTACTTTTATAAATAGCAATGCTGGCAATTTATACAGTAAATTAAGTAATTAAAAAATAATAACAATGTATGGGAGCTGTTGTGGATGAAAGGTGTGAATACATCACATTGTGAACTATACTTGTTGCGGGTTCTATACTAGATTAATCTATAGCACTGTCTGTGAAAGCATATAGGAAGCTTTACTTTATGAGTTAGAGGTTAGAGACAAGAGAAGCTGAAATATAGAATAAAAGTATTTTTTGTCAAAAGAAAGGATACAATTAAATTAGTTCTAGCAGGTATTAGTCACGTAAGAGTTTGTGAAACAATAAATAAAAAAAATCATGTATAAAGCACAGAGCTATTTAAATTTCAAAGTTAGGACATGTTTAGATATTAAATTAAAAAATATATTATATTTAAGCATTACGGTATGGCTGCAATAATATTTTAATATCACCTCAATTTTCAAACAAGTAATCCTAGTTTAGCCATAGCATTATGACTTCCTGAGAATATTTTCAGTGGACATCACTGTAGAAAACTTCTATTCCCCATAGTCCTATAATTCAATTTGTTTCTTCATTTCATTGTATACATTGCCTTTAGTACAGATGGTCCTCTGTGTAGTTCTCCAACAAGTATTATTGCCCTTTACATAGGGTGAATTATCTCCTAACGGACAGAACATCTGCAAGAGCAGGGTAGTAGCTTCACTGAAGTGGAACAGTAATCCATATATCATCAAGTACCATATACCTAAAGGTGCCATTTAACATCTTGAATAAACTCCAACTTACTCCCACAGAGAGGTGTAGTATTAATGTTACTTCATTTGTCAATCCCATTTCAACACCTCCACGGATCTGTAAGTAAACCTATGTTTACAGAAGTTGTTGTAGATGTGACACTTCCTGAATTCTCATCGCCTGGAAACTCAAACACCCTAGTGGAAATTACAACTTCTTAAATGTACTGTTGCAAATGTTTGCTTTGCGTGCATTGCCCAAACGAAACTTCACTGGTGGATTCTATTTTTGTTCTACATTTTACTTTATTCTCCACTTTTCCTTGTTAAAAAGGAAAATGGCAAATTCACTTTGTTTTCACAGATGTTTCTCGTTCTCTATAACTTGTTCCAGATATAGATTTTCCTTTAATGTTCACTTCTTTAAGCTTGCGCCTTTTTTAATTTCAAATATTCTTATGCCTATTTTTTTTAACAATCATGCTATTGCTTTTACTCTAAACTTTGTTTGCTGCTTTTTAAAAGTGCATACTTGGAAAACAGAGCGAAAAGTAATGTGCACATCTGAAAATCAACAAAATGTATATTTGTACCATTTAAAATACTGAATTAAATATTAAGATACATTACAAAGTTCTCACATTATGTGTTGTATGACAAGTTAGAATAAACAATTTGACATTTTGAAATGTGACAAATGTGACACCAATGCACGATTACTGGAATTTCAGCTTTTGGCCCTTGGGCATACTTTTTCAAATCTATACATTCTTGTTTGTTCTTTTGTTGTACAAAAACCACAGTAAAGTTAGAGTTGCCCATTACTGAAGTGTTGAACCAATTGCCATATAATGTTAGTCAAGCAAGGAAATGGACACTATTGTAATGTAACAGGTATTTAACTTCTGTGCCTGGTTCTCTGTAACACCTGGTACACCAATTTATGGTATCATATTCAAGAGGTAGAGAGCAACACGTTTGAGTGTGTGCTTATTAAATATCGTTTTTGGCAAAAATTCTTATGTAAAAATAATACAAAAAATGCTTTAAAAATTGCTACCATATGTAGTCGAGAAAACAAAAGGAAACAAAATTATTGTGAAAAAAAGACTTATAGTATGCAGATAAATAAAATTCAATGCCATTATTATTCTGGAAAAATGAAAACATTAGATATGAGACATAAACATTGCAAAATATGTATTTATACAGTTAGTTCACGGACATATCTCCCATTTACTTTTTGTTTGTCATTACAAATAGAAAGATTAAAACAAACACATATTACAAACTAATGACTATATACATAAACTACTATATTAATAAAAAACATAAACCAACAATATGAAATGTACAATATTTACCATATAAGAACAGATGTATAGTGAATATAATAGCCACATGAGTACTTAATTAAAAAAGCAAATACCACCACGTGAAAGCCGTAATTTAATATTAAACTGATCTTCTTATATTGTATCATCAATAAAGTGACTGTAATGGTCCTATTTTGCTAATGTTTAAGTAATTCACCAGTAGTGTATAACATAACATTTTGAGATATATAAAAGTATCAACAGTATTTGATAATGTACAATGTGTTTTCTTTTTTAAATGAGGCTCTCAAAGCAGATAAAATATGACTGTATGTATGCTCTGTGCACATCCCATAAATGGAATTAAGTTTCAATGAAGAGTCATTGAAGTTTCAACCGTTTTTTCTTAACACTCTTTCATGCACAACACAACTCTGGTAATGTTATAAATAAAGAATGCTCTTTTAAATGCATAAAAAAAAGAATTATGTTCATTATCCATTTAAGATATGTGAATATATGCAGCTGATATTACATTTTGCAAATGCACCTGGCACAGAACCCTTTTTCCCAGGGTGTTGGGCTATTGAGCCACCAGACTTCTTGGCTCCAGCAATGGATTATCTGTATAAACACCTCTATTGTATTTGTAAACCTGCCGCTTTGAAAATGCCTTCCCATGCTTGCTTTACATTTATAGAGCCTGATCAGTAAGCTGTGAGATGTGTATGAAGAAGAGGCTTGTATCATCATTCCTGGATTACCCATTAGGCCAACTAGGCAGCTACTCAGGGGCGCTTCCCTGTGAAGGGCACACTTTTTTTTTTTTTTAAATGGTTCTGCTTAAAAAAAAAATGAAATGCTGAAGTCCATTGACTGGCTACTATAGGATAGCCACCTAGAGCAAGAGAGTTATAGCAGGAAAAGCAACTTACACACACAGAAAAGGCAAAAATGGGCCCGCAAGCGTTAGCAACGGCTCGCATGCTCACAACTATATATGTGATGTGCTTTGTTGAAATATAAGTTATGCATTTCCAACCATATATAATCTAGCATCTAATATTTCTTTTTAAACATTTTATATAATGTTATATTTTTTGTAATGCTTACTGTACTTTGGACTGCTTGACCACGGAACACAGTTTGGTAATCTAGGCATTTCAGAGGTGGATATGGAGCCAGAATGCCAAAGCTCTAACAAAATGTAATAAAACTCATTTTTATTCCCTCTAACTTTTTAAAGAAAAAAAACATCTTACACCATACGTCAAAAGCTAATGGAAAGAGATACACATTATGCAGCACTTAGTCTTTAAAAAAACAAAAACATAAGGTATTTAACACTAAATTCAATTATTTTAGATGTAAAAAAAAAGAACAATACAAAGTATATTATATGCCTAAGGTTCAAGACTTGTTGGAGCCTAAATTGATTTCGAAGTATAGTAAAAAAAATTCTATATTGAAAGGCCACCATTACTTCTGTCTTTTTTCTTAGATAACTTACTTTAGGGTGGTGGTGACGGGATATAAATAAGAGTTTTGCCGTAGTCAATGTATTCAACTCAGTCTCTACTTTAGAACTAATGATATCCAGCTGATTGTGATGTAGTAAACACTTATCCCATTAACGTGATTACTTTATTCAGAGTTGAACAGCTAGGTAGGTCTGCATCATATATGATGGCTAATATATAGAAATAGCAGTATTCATAATATGTTGTATCAAAATAACCATGGCTATGATCTTTATTTCTAATTATATTTAGTTCTGTTCAGTGCTGTGAAATTACTAACAATAGACCATGATCCATATAACAACTTATAAAACTGATTTCTAAGGTGTAACCTAATTACTTGTTGGTAGATACAAGAAGGTGGAGCTGATCTTGTATAGAAATCAATATCGGGAAAAGCCAATTACACCACACTTTAGTGTCAAAATATCATTCCTTCGCTATTGGTGGAACACAAATGAAGTGCGAATATTGTTCTTATGCTTGCTTGAAATGTGTTTCTATTTTGCTCTTTGGACTTGCTTGACGAGGAACGTTTACTGAAATACATATGTAAACAAAAAGAGAAGAGGTGCTCATCTGAGAACAAAAAATATCTCAGTGGGTTCTTCTATAGGTCTGGTTACCTACTCAGAGAGCAACCTTTTTTAGCTTACTTGTGCCCTTCACGTGGAGAAATATCCTGTAGTATATCAGTCTGGTCTCACTCAGAAGAATGATCCAGTCCCGAAATAACAGGCAATTCTCCCTGAACAGGAGAAACGGCAATACCCAGACGCGTTTCAACCTCTATGGGCCTCCTCAGTGAGGTGCAGGTGTACTCCCTAAGGTACAGTGAGCAAGCAGACCACGTCTGGTTCCCCCTATCATCCATAAGGTGAGAAAATGTAAACAAATAGAGAAGAGGTGCTCATCTGAGAACTAAAAATACCTCAGTGTTTTTTTTCTATAGGTCTGGTTACCTACTCAGAGAGAAATAAATATCTGCACCATTGCTTCTTGACATCCTAAAGAGTACTGTCGAAATAGTTGTCACCACCACAAATTCCTCTCAATCCTAGTTTGTCACAGTCAAATTGCTTTACTTTATCTGCATTCTCTGCAAGAGGTATTTCTTCTTGCAGATAACAAAATACCTCGGAATCCTATGAAAACATTCCTAAAGATAGGGTTGGGTGTTTCTGATTCATGCTCCAGAATAAATTCGTAGACCCAAATTACATAATTCTGGATATATGTATCTGCATGTTTACATACAGTAAATGCTCCTATAATGTAATGGACCTTGGTTTTAAAAAAAGTACCAATAAATGTCCCTAGAATAATAGGATCATGTCCTTGATTTTAGAAAGGTTAGAGGAACTCAGAGATTGTTGCACCAAGTGTGCACCATGTATTCATTATTAAAGGAAGAGGTACAATTTGAACATGCACATCAGTGCTGTGTTTATTTGATAGCTGTGGTTCTCGTCCAACTACTGTCATGTTTGACACCTGTATCAACAGCAGTATTAGTAAAAGTAGTAGTTATTTTAATAAATGCCAGTTGGAATTCATTTTCATCTTTGTTTATTTGTGTAAGTTCTTCTTAATTTGAAAACTTTATGCTTTAAACTAGTGATCCCAAACACTTTCCCCAAGGACTCCTGGACAGGTCATGATTTAGGTTTAGTACTGTGCGAACATAGGTGAGGCAACTAGTAATCAACAGGCTGTGTGGAGCCCCTAATGGCCTCACCTGTATTTAAACAGTGTTAAGCCTAAATAAAAGGACCTGGAATGTTCCTATGAACAAAGACAAACTGGATGTGGTCAAACATAAGATGACAAGATAAAAGATTGATATCCTGGGAATTAGTGAGATGAAATAGACTGGAATGGGGCATTCCATATCTGACAACCATCAGATCTTATACTGTGGTCAAGAAGAAATGGTGTAGCCATCATAATGATTCATATGGTGGCCATAGCAGGTCTTGGCCGCAACCCCCAAAAATGAAAGAATAATTTCAATTAAAATTCAAGAGAAGCCATTTAACATCACTGTGATCCATGTCTATGCTAAAGAAGCTGAAGTTGTTCAATTCTATGAGGACATTCAACACCTCCTAGTTATAACACATAGAAAATATGTTGCTCTCATCATATACAATTGGAATGCTAAAGTAGGCCACCGCAAGACACCTGGAATAAAGGCAAGTTTGGCCTTGGAGTACAAAATTAATCAGGTCAGAGATTAGTAGAATTCTGGCAATGTGGATATGACCAGATGGACAATATAGAAACGAGACTGACTATATACTTTGAATACAAAGATGAAGTAGCTCTATACAGTCAACAAAAAACACCTAGAGCTGTCTGCAGATCAGATCATGAGCTTCGTATTGGACAGTTTGCAAATAGTCTGAGGAACAGAGGGAAAATGCTCAATCCAAGCAAATACAAAAAAATTAATATCACATGTGAATATGCAGTGGAGGTAAATAATAGATTTAAAGGACTAGACATGGTAGACAGAATGCTGGAGAACGTTGGATAGAAGTGTGTGACATTGTCTAGAAAACAGCAACAAAGAATATTCCCAAGGAGAACTAAGAAACTGGCTTATAACGCTTTGAAGGTAGCCCAGGAAAGAAGGAAAATGAAAGGTATTGGAGATAGAAAAAGGGTTGTCCAACTGAATGCAGAAATGCAGAGGACAGCAAGAATGCTTGAGATGCTACAAGCGCAGCTCCAACAATATATAGACCGAGAACTACCAGATATGCAAGCCGGGTTTCTCCGAGGCTGAGGTACAAGAGATCAAAGTGTCAATGTCCATTGTATGATAGATAAAGAAAGAGCGTTGCATAAAAACATGTACCTCTGCTTCATATAGTATTCTAAAGCCTTTAACTGTGTGAGAAATATGTGGCAAGTTTTTAAAGAGATGGGGGTACCAGACTATCTCATCTGCCTCCTGAGGAATCTATATGTGGAAGCCACAGTCAGAACCGAATATGGAGAAACCAAATGGTTCAAGATTAGGAAAGTATTGCAACAAGGCTGTTTGTATAAAATCATGTTATAATCTATGTATCCACACAATATATCATGTGTAAGGCCAGGCTGGATTAATTCAAATCCAAAATTAATATTGCTGGGAGAAACATCAACAGCCTCTGATGGCTGAAAGTAAGGAGGAACTAAAAAGCCAAATAAAAAGAAACAAAGAGCCACTAACCCCTAGTGAAGCCTGCTTCAGTGATCCCAAAGGGATTCCAAGCTGTCAAAAACATGTTGGGCACCTTGGTTGTAAACTAATAACCTTCTGATTTGTTTTTGTTTTTTAAAAAGTGTGTAGCAAGACATATGGCCATATGTGCTATAAAAAGGGTAAAGTCCAGAAGGCTCTAAGTTTTGTACATACTTGCAATGAGATTTTATGCATTAATGTTGAACACAAAAAGCATCTCTGTTTTGTAAATGCCATTTTTTAATCTTTTTAATGTCTTTTGAATAAGTAGTTTGAGTTCTTCCTATTTAATATATATATATATATACATATATATATATACTAGCGACTTGCCCGTCAAAAATTACGGCAATAAAAAGTGAAGCCTGGCAATGCTGTTTGCCACACAATGGGAGCCTCTCCCCCTCTACTTTACTGGCCTTGCGATGAGCGCCTTTGGCGCTCATCACAGGCCTTGCAATGAGCCCCTTTGGAGCTCATTGCGAGTCTCTCCCCCTGTCTACTTCCTCCGTTGTGTGTTATTTCCCGCTTCTCTCCCTCCCTTGTGTCTCCTTCCGCATCCTCTCCCTCCCTTGTATCTCCTGCCCCCCTGTGTTTTTACCTCCCTCTCCCTCCCGTGTCTCTAAACCCTTCCCCTGTGTCCCTCTCCCTCCTGTATCTCTTTCCCCCTTCTCCCTCCCATGCATCTCTTCCCCCCCGTGTCTCCCCCCTCCCCTGTGTCTGTTCCCCCCTGGCCTGTGTCTCTTTCCCCCTCCCCCTGTGTCTGTTCCCCCCTTCCTCGTGTCTCCATTTCCCTCCCTTGTGTATCTTCCCAGCTGCACTCTCTCCCGTCTCTTGCCCCTCCTCTCACTCCTCTGTGTCTCTTCCTCCTCCTCTCACTCACCTGTGTCTCTCCCCCCCTCCTCCTCTCCCAAACCTGTGTCTCTTCCTGGCCCCTCTTTCTGTGCCCTTCCTCCCTTTCTCTCTCTTCCCCCCTCACCCTCTGTGTCTCTCCCAACTCTGTGTCTTCCACCCCTCTCCCTCTGTGCCTCTTCCCCCGCCTCTCTCTGTGTCTCTCCCCCCTGTGTCTCTCCACCCTTTCCTCTGTGTCTCCCCCCTCTGTGCCTCTTTCCCCCTCTCTCTGTACCTCTTCATTCCTTTCCCTATGTGTCTCTTCCCCCTCACCCTCTGTATCTCTCCCCCCTCTGTGTCTCTTCCCCCTCTCCCTCTGTGCCTCTTCCCCCCTCTCCCTCTGTGCCTCTTCTCCCTGGCCTGTGTCTCTTTCCCCTCTTCCCCCTGTGTTTGTTCCCCCTTCCTCCCTCACATGCCTCTTTCCACCTCCCCTGTGTCTCTTTCCCCCACTCCCCTCCTGTGATTCTTCCTCCATCTCCCCCATTTCTCTTCCCCCTCCCTCCCTCTGTGTCTCTCCCCCCTCCCTCTGTGTCTCTCCCCCCTCCCTGTGTCTCTTCCCCCCTCCCTCTGTGCCTCTTCCCCTCTCTCTGTGTCTCTTCCCCCCACTCCCCTCCTGTGTCTCTTCCTCCATCTCCCCCATGTCTCTTCCCCCTCCCTCCCTCTGTGTCTCTCCCCCCCTGTGTCTCTCCCCCCTCCCTCTGTGTCTCTTCCCCCCTCCCTCTGTGCCTCTTCCCCCTCTCTCTTTGTCTCTTCCCCATCTCCCTCTGTGTCTCTTCCCCTCAGCCTCTGTCTCTCCCCCCCTGTGTTTCTTCCCCCCTCCCCCCCTGTGTCTCTTCCCCCCTCTCCCTCTTCCACCCTCTCCCTCTGTGCCTCTTCCCCCTCTCCCTCTGTGCCTCTTATCCACTCTCTCTGTGAATCTTCCCCACTCCCTCGGTGTCTCCACACCCACAGCTCACGCATCGCTCTCTGCATGCGCTGCTGCGCAATGCGCAGTTCACGATGCGCATTGCGCATGGGCTTGCGCGTGATCCGATCGCAAAGGCGATCGGATCAGTCAAACTGCGATTGTGCATGTGCTGCTGTGCAATGCGCAGTTGACGATGCACATTGCGCTTGCGCGCACGATCCGATCGCAAAGGCGATCGGATCATTGTCAAACTGCGATTCGGCGCAAGCGTGACGACGAATCGCAGTTTGACAGTTATAATATTTGATATACAGTTGTGCTCGAAAGTGTACATACCCATGGCAAATTGGTAATATATGTGCCATTTCTTAAGAAAACATGAGGGAGCAGGCAAAACACATTTCTTTTATTTCTTATGGGATTTTGGTCTCGTCACTCCAAATTACAGTGTGCCAGAAGCTGTGAGATGTGTCAAGGTGTTATCCGGTATATTGTAACAGAGCTTTTTAGTGGCATTGGTGCAGTAAAGGCTTCTTTCTGGCAACTTGACCATGCAGCTCATTTTTGTTCAAGTATCGTCATATTGTGCTCCTTGAAACAACCACACCGTCTTTTTCCAGAGCTGCCTGTATTCTTCTGAGGTCGTCATATTGTGGGGTTTTCTTTGTATTTCAAACAATTATTCTGGCAGTTGTGGCTGAAAAATTTTTTGGTCTTTCTGACCTTTGCTTCGTATCAATAGATCCCCGAATTTTCAGCTTCTTAATAAGTGATTGAACAGTACTGACTGGCATATATGGATATGTTTTTATATCCTTTTACATCTTTATGAAGTTCCATTACCTGGGTACGCAGATCTTTTGACAGTTCTTTTCTGCTTCCTAAGGCTCAGTATCTAGCCTGCTCAGTGCATACACATGAGAGCTAACAAACTCGTTGACTCATTGAAATTAGACTTTAATTGCCATTTTAACCTGTGTGTGTCACCTTGTGTGTATGTAGCAAGGCCAAACATTCAAGGGTATGTAAACTTTTGATCAGGGCCATTTGGGGGATTTCTGTTAATATTAATGAGTGCTGCCAGCACTGGGGAGCTACAGTTTATTGAGGGAACCATGTATGTCAAGATGTACTGTGACATACTGAAGCAGAGCATGATCCCGACCCTTCAGGAGACTGGGCTGCAGGGCAGTAATCCAACATGATAACGACCCCAAACACACCTCCAAGAAGACCACTGCAAAGGTGATGGACTGGCCAAGCATGTCACCAGACCTAAATCCTATTGAGCATCTGTGGGGCATCTCAAACGGGAGGTGGGAGAGCTCAAGGTCTCTAACATCCACCAGCTCCGTGATATCAACTTTCATTTTCTCCTTTGCTAATCTCTTTCTTCTCCACTGTCATTTTCTCTCTCCTCTACCTTCTCTCTTTCCTTTCTGTCTTTTCTTTCACTCTCTCTCTATTCTCCCTCATCTCTCTCTTTTCTATCTTTGCTCACCTTCTCTTTATCTCCTCTCCTCTCTCTTCTCTCTCTCATTTCTATCCGTGCTCTCCTCTCTCTCCGTTCTTATCTCCTCTCCCTGCTCTCTCTCTTTTTTACTTTGCTCTCCTTCTCTCTCTCCTCTCTTTCCTCCCTTCGGTCTTTTTCTATTTCTGTCTCTTTCTTCTCTCTCTCCATTCCCCCTCTCTTTTAAACTGTCCTTTCTTGCTCCCCCTCTCAGAGCGCCTGCTTTTACACGTCAGTGGTTCATTAAGTCTTTTTTATGAAATGATTCACTGTCACCTAAATAATTTGCAATTTTTTAAATAATAATAACTTTGCAAAATATATAATCATTATGACTTGATCGCTAGATTTCAATCACTCTGGATTTGTAATTTATTACCATGATTATAGCTTAAGCTTTCAATAAAAACTATTGGGTTTTATCATTATACGTCAAAAAATGACGGAATAAAACTGTAAATGAGCTAATGTTGTTTGATGTATGGTAATCAAATAAATAATACATTAATAAAGTAATATACTTTACCTATTTTCAAGTAATATATGCAGGAAGCATTGTGTTGAAGAGCTGGCAATCTGTTTTGATGTTGCTGCAGCATTAATGGTGTGGAGCTGCTGTGTAAGCGTGATGAATGTGTGTAGTGTAATAGTGAGCGTGCACGAGACAAAACCGTTAGCGTAGATGTGTACTTCCGCATTGTATAAGTTATTGTTCTAAAATGGCGGCTAATGTGCGGTATGCGGCTGTGGCTGATTTAGCGTCCTTCGTTTTGTATGCAGAATATTCGTAGCTGTTTGGTGGTGTTTTGCGTGTTAAGGGTACTTTAGCCTCGTTTTCGTTTTGTTCGGTGCCCATTTTTTCTCTTGCTTAGGTGATTTTTGGGTGTCTAAACTCCGAAATTTGTACTTAAATTGAGGTGTAACTTCACTTGCAGAGGTCCTGGGTGCATCAGCTTGCTGTGGGTAAGCTTTTTATGTGTTTGTTGTGTGTATTTATTGTGTTTGGAATGTTTTTGGGGTCGCGCGGGTTGCGTCCTTGTTTTCCAATCTCGTACGTCTTTTTCGGGAAATACGTATGTGTTTGGTGGTCTTTAGACTGCTGTAGCCTCGTTTTCGTTTTTTTCAGCAGCCATTTTTTCTCTTGCTTAGAGGATTTTTGAGTGTCTAAACTCTTTTATTTTAAGTTAAATTGAGGTGTAACTTCAGTTTTCAATGTCCTGGGTGCTCTCTCTTCCTGTAGGTAAGCTTTTTATGTATTTGTTGTGTGTATTTATTGTGTTTTTCATTTTTTCATGTGCGCAGGTTTCGGCCGATTTTTGCGAGGTCGTAATGGGTCGTAACGTGTCTCGTATTTTACTTTCGTAACTACGTAAATATTGCGAGGTCCGCAGTTGCTGGCATGGAGCGCCTTCGGCTGCGCGAGCCCGCAAGCATTAGCAACAACTTGCATGCTCACAACTATATATGTGATTGAACAAGTTTGCAAAGGAACACAGCGAAGAATGGTAATCCCAAATGTAGTCTAGAACTGCTATTTATTTTTGTATTTATTTCTTCTATTATCAAGCCCATTTTCAAGTTTGTCAAAAGAACATAACAGGAGTGTCAGACTCAGGAACAATGTGCTGCACATCTCATTTAACAAGATAGAGTCACAATACAACAATCACGAACACATACCACCCAAGTGTCCTTGTTTTTTTTAAAGGAACAGACAGTACATCTCTTAAGTGAAAAAAAATCCTGTCTTTCGCAGCCCCCCAAATCCCTAGCTGGAATGGAAAGATACACATTTAAAATACCTTTATTTCAGCCCAAATATGTCCCTCTCTCTTTGCCACTGCTAGTGAATATCCATGTTATTCTAGCAAATATTTTTCTTGTTTGAATATCGGTCTCTTTCTATTTCTGTCTTTTTCTTCTCTCTCTCCTTTCTCCCTCTCTTTTAAACTGTTCTTTCTTGCTCCCCCCCTCAGAGCGCCTGCGCATAGCAGTGTTCAGTGGTTCCTTAAGTCTTTTTTATGAAATGATTCACTCTCACCTAAATAATTTGCAATTTTTTAAATAATAATAACTTTGCAAAATATATAATCATTATCACTTGATCGCTAGATTTCAATCACTATGGATTTTTTATTTATTACCATGATTATAGCTTAAGCTTTTAATAAAAACTATTGGGTTTTATCATTATACTAGCGAATTGCCCGTCAAAAAATTACGGCAATAAAATTGTAAATGAGCTAAAGCTGTTTGATGTATGGTAATCAAATAAATAATACATTAATAAAGTAATATACTTTACCTATTTTCAAGTAATATATGCAGGAAGCATTGTGTTGAAGAGCTGGCAATCTGTTTTGATGTTGCTGCAGCAATAATGGTGTGGAGCTGCTGTGTAAGCGTGATGAATGTGTGTAGTGTAATAGTGAGCGTGCACGAGACAAAACCGTTAGCGTAGATGTGTACTTCCGCATTGTATAAGTTATTGTTCTAAAATGGCGGCTAATGTGCGGTATGCGGCTGTGGCTGATTTAGCGTCCTTCGTTTTGTATGCGGAATATTCGTAGCTGTTTGGTGGTGTTTTGCGTGTTAAGGGTACTTTAGCCTCGTTTTCGTTTTGTTCGGTGCCCATTTTTTCTCTTGCTTAGGTGATTTTTGGGTGTCTAAACTCCGAAATTTGTACTTAAATTGAGGTGTAACTTCACTTGCAGAGGTCCTGGGTGCATCAGCTTGCTGTGGGTAAGCTTTTTATGTGTTTGTTGTGTGTATTTATTGTGTTTGGAATGTTTTTGGGGTCGCGCGGGTTGCGTCCTTGTTTTCCAATCTCGTACGTCTTTTTCGGGAAATACGTATGTGTTTGGTGGTCTTTAGACTACTGTAGCCTCGTTTTCGTTTTTTTCAGCAGCCATTTTTTCTCTTGCTTAGAGGATTTTTGAGTGTCTAAACTCTTTTATTTTAAGTTAAATTGAGGTGTAACTTCAGTTTTCAATGTCCTGGGTGCTCTCTCTTCCTGTAGGTAAGCTTTTTATGTATTTGTTGTGTGTATTTATTGTGTTTTTCATTTTTTCATGTGCGCAGGTTTCGGCCGATTTTTGCGAGGTCGTAATGGGTCGTAACGTGTCTCGTATTTTACTTTCGGAACTACGTAAATATTGCGAGGTCCGCAGTTGCTGACATGGAGCGCCTTCGGCTGCGCGAGCCCGCAAGCATTAGCAACAACTTGCATGCTCACAACTATATATGTGATTGAACAAGTTTGCAAAGGAACACAGCGAAGAATGGTAATCCCAAATGTAGTCTAGAACTGCTATTTATTTTTGTATTTATTTCTTCTATTATCAAGCCCATTATTAAGTTTGTCAAAAGAACATAACAGGAGTGTCAGACTCAGGAACAATGTGCTGCACATCTCATTTAACAAGATAGAGTCACAATATAACAATCACGAACACATACCACCCTAGTGTCCTTGTTTTTTTTAAAGGAACAGACAGTACATCTCTTAAGTGAAAAAAAAAAACTGTCTTTCGCAGCCCCCCAAATCCCTAGCTGGAATGGAAAGATACATATTTAAAATACCTTTACTTCAGCCCAAATATGTCCCTCTCTCTTTGCCACTGCTAGTGAATATCCATGTTATTCTAGCAAATATTTTTCTTGTTTGAATATTGCGAAGTATGCTGTCACTATCTATATAGGTCAAGTGACAATTACCATTAAACCCAAAAATTAGTTTTGGGATCTGCTTCTGCAACCCCAAAAACAAATTTAGGTCTTAATACCTTATGTTGTCCAAACATTATTGATTAAAAACAAAATAAACCTTTTTATAGATACAGTATATAAAGACCAGTATCATAATAGCAAATAGCATATTAATGTGAGTAAAACAGGATCAACTACAGTAAATATATAGAATTGGTTTATAGGTTTTATTAACCAAGTTATATGAGGAATCTAAATCTTAATCCCCATTGCAGATATCCTCACTATAAAATGTACTGGCTCATCTTTATGCCCTGTGACAGATTTAAAATTACCTCTTTGCCATGTGAGAGGGGATATGTTGTGGTTTTCGTCACATGGAGTGAGACATTTTAATTGCCTTAGAGATAGATCTATGTTTTAGGGTTATGGTATGTGGCTGTAAACACAGACCATTTTTTGGGGTTAAGGTATGTGGCTGTAACCTCAGACCATTGGTCACGGTTTATAACAGCTGGAATGGATTGCTTTTAACAATTAACCAGATGCTCTGCAATCTCTATTAAGATATTGTATCTTGATAATGGGCCAGACTTATTTTAAAAACTAAATGTAGCCTTATCATTCCTATGTGATCGGACAGGCAATATGTGCAAAATATTTGAGAACTCCAAGGGTTCTCCACTTCACTCTTTAGTATGTATATCTCTATATATTAAGTCCAGACTCATCTTGCATTACAGAATTTAATCTGTGCTTGTAACAACCAGGAAGGAAAGAGAACATGCCCAAGTTTGTGACAATCACTTCACCTAGTGAAGATATATCATAAACAATCCTATTAGTGCCACAAAGTGAAAAAAAAACAAGCAAGATAGAACAGAAAGAATTAGAATTGAAATAAATTGTTCAATAAAAATGTATAAAACACATTATTTTGAGTACGTCTGAAGAACAAAATTATCTACAGCGGGAATCTGGGCAACAAATGCCTGAGTACCAAGTACCAAGCTAATATGTTCCTATGCACCATGTACGATAGAGTTGTTATTGTTTACAACCTCAAAACTATACTGTAGAATATATTCAAAATATAGAGCAATAAAGCATATATAAAAGAAAAATATGTTTTATTAAAAGATTATGCTATAAGGTGGACAATCTAAAACCTGAGAGCCAGATGTTGTGGTTTTCATGAACAACTTTATACCTAGGAAAAGCCACCCGTGCCTTTTATATTTAAAGGGGCAGCACTGCATTATACTCAATGGACAACAGCACTGCAAAAAAAGTTTAATACATGGCTCCCAATGATTTTCTGATGGTCAGATGCAAAAAAGGTCAACAACACATTTTGTTTTAGAACAGATTAGAGACAGAGGTGGTCGCGACCACTAAAAAATAAAGTAGTTTTTTTTAGTTATTCTTAGAGAGCATGAAAACTGGCTATGCAGTGCATTAGCCAATTTTCTAAAGTAAATAATTGCTGAGATAATCTGCATTATGTGTGCTACATTATTGTGATAAATTGTGGCTCAATATACTAACTGCTTTGAAGTGCTAACTAGTTATACACTGTTTAAATATGCAGTTAGATCCCATTTCTCTACCATCAACGACAATGTGTCACAAATTAGCATATTATACCACACATTAGCATAATAACAGCATAAACAATGCTGAGCATCTCAAGAATGGTTAATTTTAGAGAACAAACTTTAGTACAATCTGTAGACAGTTTCTAATATGCCTTTAATTTTTCAGATTGTTAAAGTTTTTATATACTGCCAAATTCTGTGTTTCCATATGTAATATTGCTTTTCCAGCATAGGTGCACATGGAAACGTCTTTTATATAGCATTAAAAAGGCCAGTATAAGTTTCTGCACTGACAGCAAGTGGGTTTATTAGAAAAAGAACAGATACACTTAATCCCTAGAGTTAAATAAGTATCTGTCTCTTCCCTACCCTCTGCTTGCTTGTGAGCCGCTCTTAGGTCAAAGGCTAAGTGGGGACATCTATCTGGCCATATTTTCTTAACTATTCAGCCTAAAATGATGACAGTTTATATTTCACCCTCTACATTTGTGTGGATTTAACAGACCCACTGTATATATTGTGAGAGACTAATGGTCAATCATCAATCATTGTTTACTCTTCTAACATTTTACACAGTGTACATCTTATGCCTGAAGATAAGATAAAGATGGAAACATTTCCAACTAAAGGAATACTAACTGCACATAGATAAAACAAGGTGCTGTTCATGTAGTTTTGTATGTTTAGTTGGCTTCAGAGCCCTGTGACAATTTGAAATCAATAATTACATTTTGATATTATTACCATGGCAACAAAATGGAAGCTGAAAGATGGGGAGATGTAATAGGGGAAAATGGCTGCAAAGATGCTTCAGCTTTCATGACAAACTATAAAGTAGTAAAAATGATTATACAAAACTTTAGAAGTTATTGTTATACAAAGTTCATCTCATGTGGAAAATTTACACTGAAATTGCTGATTGCTGAATTTTCTCCTCATCTTTGGGCCTGAACACTTCCCATTTCACCTCAACATCTCTCATCCAAATTATTGCAAAGCATGGAGCATAAGTGACTGTAATTGTTATGTACTGTACAAGGGAGTCTGGTGAAATGTACGGTCGGACTAAAGATTACGAAAAAGCCATCAGATTTCAGTTTATCAAAAGATCAACTTTTTTAAATCGAACTATTGAGAGGTTGTTTAGACAATCCTTCCTACTTAACAGCCAATTTAGCCAAAGTCTTTCTCAAAGATGATATACCATATTGGGCCTAAATAATGTTATGTGGAAACTTCCTGATAATAGACAAACATAGGTTAATCACGTATATCTTATTTTGGGAATTTTTAAATATAATTTTTTTTTTTTTTAAATCTATATTTTCAAAATCTTAATCATAATTATTACATTCAGAAAATACATTTTTTTAATATGTTTAAAAGTGTTTTGTCTCAATTATAATCATTACATTGAACAAAAAGGGGGGAAATATATTTTCAAAATATTTACAATTCCTTATTGCTACACCAAGGGCCTCATTCAATTGTGATTTGGCCAATTGCATAGGGCTCTATATAAGCACATAGCATATATATTTTTACAGAAGTTTTTAGTTAGTGAACTTCTATCCAAAAGCAGAGTCTTCACTAACTAAAAACTTCTGTAAAAAATATTTGCTATGTGCTTATATAGAGCCCTATTCAATTGGCCAAATTGCATTTGAATGAGGTCCCAAATAGGCACACACAATTAAAAAGAATATTAAAAACATTTAAAAAGAGAATTTTAACCCTTTGTAAATGTAATGAAGTGTAGGGAATTATGGTATTTCTTGTGTATGTGTGTATACCAGAAGTGGGTAGCTGTATATAAATATCTTTAAGTCTTTTCCTTTAACCACTTCTTATTCCATTCACTTTCAGTTATTTATTTATTCAGAGTCTTAATAAAAGTAACTTATGTTAAGCTTACTTAGTGGTCTATTTAATTCAATATTATAATATATTTAATGCCATTTCCACTTTGCTTAAATCACTTTTAAGACAATCTGTTGGTATAATACGAGGCTTATTATGACATTAATCTCAGGTAGGGTCCGTTTCAGTAGAGCACTTAAATTTTTTTTTTTTTAAATGGGGACAGCTTTTCATTAGTATGAAGATCATATAAGAGTTCAATATTATTTTTCCCAGGGATAAGTTATCATAAATTCTTAGGTTACTAGGGGAAGTATATTATGGATTTAGTTGGTTAGGTTACCCATGAACTTATAATTGATGATATCTAAAAGTCAAATTGTTCCTTTGTTATTGATCATATTCAGGTTTTATCTACTGGAAGATTGTAAAGTATCACCCAAACTATATAACTTCTCCTTAAACTACACCTCCCTAGTACATGATCTGTTATCGCTGTGTAATGAACTAAAGTTGTACTGTGAACTCCAAACTATTAAATCTTAAATAACAGTACTGTCTATCCTCTGTATGTCTATCCGCTAAAACAGCTTGTGTTGTATCAATACATTGCACAGTTGCAGTACTAATACTCTATTCAGTTTAGGATGGTTTTCCTGCCTGTTTGTCTGGATTCTGCCTCTACAGAACACCGGCGTGTGACGTCACACATTGCATCTACACCCTAGCGTACGTTTCTTCGCTATTGCATCTTTTTCAAAGGTCTGACATCAGACGCCGGAGTCCGATTGCAGCTTGTAGAGATATACAATATACAGCAAACTTTATGGCCCAACAAAACATACAGGTGGTTTAGCAACTTATAAGATATACCAGCATAGAACTTCTGAGCCTGATAGTGAACAGGACAATATCACTAACTTAACATACTAAGAAGGAGTGTTTAGCCCCTAACTGTAGGGTTATTTGGTGTAACAAGAAGCTGCTTAAGACATATTAACATCAAGCTCAGGGAAACTCTATGCAGGAAGCAGCCATATAAGAGACCCCGTTATTATCTATTGACAACAAACGTTATGGCTCAGAATGCAGAAACTGTCTATAGCCAGAAAGGTATATCAGTTTAGATAGCTTTAGCCTTACAACATAGGATAATATAGCCACTTGCACATATAAAAAAAGTGTTTAGCTTAAACCTTAGGGCAAGCTTGTGCAGTAAGAGGCTATTAAAATATCTTTATCAGGCCAAATAGAGTGGTATATATCACAAATATAGCTGTCATATAGTGTATGTAACATTTGCAATGTTGGTCACGCATTTGTGTCCCTCGAGAAGGTGCTCATTGAGAGCCATGCGATGAGCAGGAGAGCCTTGCAATGAGCGCCAAAGGCGATGCACGCCGAACCTGATCATTGCAAAACAGGAAAGTTGAAGTACACGGGGGGAGAGGCTCGCAATGAGCGCCGAACGTGCACAGAGGATCAAAACCATTGCCAGCCTTACAATTTAATTCCTGTCATTGTTGAGTTACTAGTATATATATATATATATATATATATATATATATATATATATATATATATATATATTATCAACCAAGAAATCCCAAAACTATTTATAATATATGCGATATACAGTAACTATATGGTCACATATATAAGTCTCAAGACTTTTAAGGACTTTTTTAGTCCACAAGGAGTTGAGTGATAAGAATAAAGAGCCATAAACAAGAAGTTACTGTGCATAAATACTATATATGTGCTAATAAGCAATATATTATAAACAAAGGGAGACTTTTGTTTGAATTGCTTTTGCTTTTTTAAATGTATTTAATCTTGCACCGTTGTTGAATTCAATTAAAGTTTTGTTTTTACTTCCCATTCCCCATCACATTTAATAAAATCACATCACATTATTATGCACTATTGTTGGGAAATGTTATTTCCTATAAGTATACACTATAATACATTCATAAATATCTAATATTCTAGTCCTAACAGTATCGGTAACATGATACGACATATAACACATACAAATGCTACAAAGTAATTATATATTAAACAACAATTATCCAACATCCAGTAGCCTTGTCAGTGTGTTAGTTACTTGTCTAATATACCTCAGCAGGAATAAGAGGAATCCGGTGAGAGGAATGGCCAAATACTTCTTAGAAACTTGTTTGGTGATGTTTGAGTCATTTGTTTATTCACAGCTTTCTTTTGGTTCCATCACATCATCTCAATGATGACTGAAAGTAAGCCCAAATTATCACCCCTCCATCACCACACTTGACAGCTTATATGAGATTCTTGTGCAGTTACTTTCGCCAGGCACAAAATCTCTAAGAGCACCATACTGTCTGGCCTTGAGATGGATTTTTTATGACTCCCAAATCCTGGGTAGATTGGAAAACACCTTGAACTTTCTTCATCTGTAAATCATTTTTCTAATGGTGAAGGTAAGGTATGTCTAAATATGTACAACCATAGAATCTTTGGGGTGTACACGGTTACTCATACCAGAGTATATTAAGCGCATGTATCTCTAAAAAAATGCAAACAAAATCTGAAGCCTAACGCAGTTTGTAATGGAATTACAAAACTCAAATTAACAAACATAGTTGAACTAATATAATCAGATTGTATGACGTAGCCAGGTAGCCATGAGTGTCTGGTAATCTAGATGAATAATCAGAGAATTGCAGTATGTAGTGATACCTTTTTTATTGGATGAGCATTTTATTTAGAGCTGCACCTCCCTTTATCAAGTCAGAAGCAATACTGATTAAGGTTTGTAGCACAAAGCAGAGATTCTGAGTTGGACATAATTTATGTACTGATGGGTCAAGTGTTAGTCTAAACACAAGGTTTGAGATAAGAGGGCGGACAGTGTTATTAGTTAGGGTCGTAAATATCTCCACATATTAAAGAGTTGAAAAACAGCAATAAAACATGAGAAGTAATGTGACAGGGTTACAAGAAATTTTGATAATGTTGTAGAAATTCAAAATTCATGTTAAGACCAGTATCGTTAGTATTAAAAAAATAATAAAATAATAAAACCCTTGCTGTGATCTGCACATAGATGAAAACCCTTTTCTCAGCTTTCTTTTCTTTACCCTTGTTTACTTGTACCAGCTTTGTACTCAGATGTGTTCAAAGTTTTTACTAAGCTTTGTTTTTCTAGTAAACACATAGCCCATAGCCAAAGAGTTAGACTCATAGCAATCCTAACATTTCATTGGTGTGTTGTAAGTAAAACACCTCCCCTCATGATTGCTACCTTGCCCTGGCGAATGGGCCTGTGTACGTCAATTATTATTATTTTATTATCCTTTATTTATAACGCGCCAACATATTCCGCAGCGCAATACAGGGGTTAGGTACAAGTATAAACAATACCCCACAATGAAAATAATGGAAGACCCTGTTATTGAGCTTTCAATCTGATATACACTGTGCTTTACGTCAATGAAGCTGTAAGCTATACCATCTAGGGTCACCCAAGATGGGCAGGTCATGGCAGAGAGGTCAGACAAATCGCTGGCAACCCACTCCAATAACACCTTATGGATTGTAACAATTAAACACAAGATATGCTTGGCGTGCTGCGGTCCATAGGGTCACAGAGAGTCAGAAACCATTCACCAATGTATTTATCAAATAATGTATCTTACACTGGACCTGAGCACCTTTTTCCATTATTATAACTAACTAGGAAATTGCCCGTCAAAAATGACAGGAGTAAAATAGTAAGCCTGGCAATGGTGTTTGCCACACAATGCGAGGCTAGGGGCCCGCTGAGCACTTTTTACTTCCTTGGGGCTAGTTTTGCGTCCTTGGGGCTAGTTTTACGTCCATCGGCCTCGTTTTCGTCATGTTTGCGTATTTTCAGCAGCGATTTCTTTTTCACGCTTAGGCGATTTTCGTTGGTGAAAAAACGCCAAATATGCAACCTCACTCACAGGCTCCCTGGCTCTCCCCCTGTGCTGTATGTGAGTGTGTAAGTTAATTTGAGGCAAATTTGTAGTGTTTTTCTGGTCTTTGCAGTTCTGTGGTTTGGGCGTTAAAGTTGGATTTTTGCGAGCCGTACAGTGCATGTACGGGTTTCGGTCCTAAGTCGTACGGCTCGTAAGGCACTCATGCCTCAACTACTCGCCTCGCTTTGCAAGGCTCATATTTGCAGCAAAGTCCAACAGAACCCACGATGGGCGCCTGCGTCGCTGAACGTGAGCCCTGCAATGAGCGTCTTTGGCGCTCATTGCAGCCTAAGTCCCACTGCACTTGCAGTGCAATCAGCGCCGAAATCCCGCGTGACGGCTCGCCTCACAATTGCGGCCCTACGCTCCATAAACAGCAAAGTCATGCATGCTTCAACTGCTCTCTTCGCAAGGCTCGCAGCGCAATGAACGCCGTCCAGCGTGACGGCTCGCCTTGCTTTGCAAGGCTCTCAGTTACAGCCCTACGGCCCACAAACAGCAAAGTCCTGCGTGCTAAACTGCTCACCTACAGGCCACAAACAGCAGCCTATGTCCCGCGTGATGGCTCGCCTCGCTTTGCAAGGCTCGCAAAGCGTGACCAACATTGTAAGCTTTTCCGGACAACCCCGCAGATCCACAACTATATATATGATTTTAAAATCTGTTATTTGACACAAGATCTGCAAAAAAAATGATGAATAGTATTATTAATGTACTATATTTGTTATACGTTGCATGATTCCTTTTTCACTAGAAGCTGGAAGTCTGACATATGTATAACCTGACTGCTTTTATTAAAATAGGAATAACACTGTACATAAATAGTTGTTTGAGGATCTCACAGCAAATATCTAAAATGATTCCTATATTAGGTCATGCCTACACATTACTACAGTTCTCTCCACAATACACAATTGTAAACACAACCAATGTAAAGAAAAGACATGGGCGGAGATTTAGGAAACACATCGCAGCCCTCATTCGAATACATTAAAGGTATATCTAAGTTTTCCTGTTTTTACCTTTATCTAATCTAACACATGCTGCTTATATCAGAAACACATATTACATTGAGTCATTCTATACACATTCAAATTTATTTTATTTAAAAAAAAGACTTGTTTTCCACACCCCCAGAGCTGTTTAGGCACAGTGAACCTCCCAATCGAAACACTGCATTTGGGTACGGATTTTAACCTTTACTAACATTCAAGCCAGCAGCAGCTCAATGCAGAGATCTACAGAGCACTGTCTGGCTCTTCCTACTTCCTTGTGCAGGGATTACACATCCCATAATTCCTTCTCCCACAATCTGCTACCACAGATTGATACAATGTATTAAGCTGCCTGTGATTGGCCAACATTAATTATGCTAATTTTATGCTAATTTTAGCAGGGATTTGTAGAGCTGTTAATCAACTGCTTGCAAATTTAAAAGATTTAGCAAACTTTGAGGTAAGTGTAATAATGTTTATTTTTGGTATTCTTTCCTGCAAAAAATATGTTTTCATTACTGATGATTCTCCTCGATTAGATGCATTAATAATCCATGAAATTTAAATATGCCTTTAATGTCAGTGAAAAACAAGAGGGCGGCCTGTGCGGTAACCTATGATATACTGTAATTTATCACCGGAATCTTCCCTATCGTGTGATTGTGAAACAGGCGTAAACTCTGACACATGAAAGTCAATAAAATGTTTAAAGCTTTATAATCTTTGTAAATTCCCTGACCAATCTGCATTGCTTTTGGCACATAAATGTATAGTAAAGGTAAATTTCTGTTTTTAATCTTGTTTATTTTCCCTGTGTTCATTTGGTCCGTCTGTATTTAATTATTTTGTTCTATTTAAAACTTTTTACTGCATTAAATACAATATTGGATGTCATAACGTTGTGTTCGCTGAACATATGTTTTAATGTAGAGATATTTTAAAGAATATTTGGGTTAAATATTTCCCAATTTGGGATTTGCTCTAACCTGTGATATGTGTGGGAAAACTTTATATAGCCAAACCTGAAATGAGTTCTTGGATTGTTGGCAATGTGAGCTGTACTTTTTGTTCTATGAAGTTATTACAAAGAGTGAGAAAAGGGGAAACTAGGTATATGTGTGTGTCAAACATCAGTAGACGTGCTTCTTACATACCTATCAGGTTTCTATGGATAGGAGATGATCTGCCCAGGAGGCTGCCTTAAGAGGCATCTTTATATGCTTCCTTCCCTGCAGAGACCATTGCAGGCAAAACCTAGACCCATCAGAAAGAAATTTAGGACGGCTTCCTGTGAACATCATCTTCCAGCATCTGGACAGCCAATACAGGGTAGAGATAAGGACTCCCCATAGGTCACCCTAAAAACTTTATCCTACATTTTTTTTTACATTAATCTTAAAGATCGTAAAAAAAAATTGTTATACGTTGTACTTGCCATTTGATTTTAATGTTAATTGTTCTTATTTGTCTAATTTTTCTGCTTTATTTCATATGCAAATGAGCAGTTCCAGAATACTAATATGCTGATTTAATTTACTAATTCAGATTTCAGTCTCTGTGGTAGCAAATCAATCCTTCCCCTAAGGATAACATGCACTTAGATCCCCTCCACCAACTTTATCACAAAAATGTAAGATGCAAATTAGCATACTAACTCACTTATTAGCATAAATAAGCCAAAAATTTAATGCTTAACATCTCAGGGATGATTTACTGAACAGATAAACAGCTAGTACAATATAAAGCCACTTACGAATTTCTAAATTGTTCTGGTGAAGGGGCTTGTGTATTTTAATGAAGCTGTGAGTTATACCATGTAGTGTCACCCAAGATGGACAGGTCATAGCAGAGAGGTCAAACAAATCGCGGTCCACTGAAGAAGAAACAGGCAACCCACTCCAGTATCTTTGTCAATAAATCCTTATGAATAAGCACAACCAGAGACATAACAATTGTGTCCGGTGTGCTGCTGTTTATAGGGTCACGGAGAGTCGGACACAACTGAACAACTAAACAACAAATAATATAAAGTCAGTTTACAATGAAACCAACTTCCTGTTTGGATGGCAGTGTCCCTTTAATATTAAACGTTATGTTTTAAAAGCCACATTGATATTAATACACAAATGCAACCCTATTGTATGACTGCTACATTGGACTCTTAACGTTGCATCTTTTTAAAGGAACAGTGCATCAGAAATCAGAGGGTCCAGTCTCAGATGCTCATATACTAAGATGCCATAAGTATGGTTTTCATTTCACTTTTGTAAGAAAACATCATTTAAGATATGATGCAACAATATTATAAAAAAAAGACATTGGTGCTACTTCTTTCTTAAAAAGTCAAAAATATAGATGAAGACTTCCAGGAGGCTCAGGCTGCTTCTTATTTCATCACCAATGCCATTATAATGGTTTCTCTGGTATATATTTCCACAGACAATGTCAGGACACACTGATCACATTTATCCCTCAGGAGAAAGCACACAGAACATAACAAAAGGATAAGATCCCTTGCAAGCCTCCCTGCACATCCAGCTCTGCAGTACCAAGAAAGCTTTATAAAGGGGCTGTGCTAAGTACCTAACAGGGAGAGGTCTGAGCTGGTTCCAGTTTCTTCTACACAGCTGAAACCAATCACTATCTGGGGGTGTGCCTAGCTGCCATCATTAACCCTATGTGCTGTGGGCAGGCTTGTCTGCATACAGCTGCTGCCTGGGAGGCCCTCTTCTGTGCTCATTTTACTGTAGCTGGGTGCTGTGGCTGGATGAGCATCCTGCTGCTGCACAGGGAGATCCCAAGGGCTGCACCCCAGAGGGGAAGGTAAGGCAGGCTCATGTTATATTGTATGTGGGAATGAGAGCCAGTGTATGGCGGGGAGGAGGAGGTTACCTTTGTTCTGTAGTGATGGCTGTGGAGGTGTCTGCATCCTGGAGGTTGGTACTCTCTGACAGCAGATGCTATTTGTATCTATAGTAACCTGCCTGAGTCTGGATGGATTACTGGAAAGGAACAAGGATTTTACTACAAACTGGACCTTTATTCACCTTCATAGACCCTTCTGAGATATAGGATATATAGTCCTGTCCCTGATATAGGATATACTGTTCTGTCCCTGATATAGGATGTATTGTGCTGCCCCTACTATAGGATATACGGTGCTGCGATATACTTTGCTGCCCCTGATATATTATGTACTGTACTGCTCCTGATATAGGATGTACTGTGCCGTCCCTACTATAGGATATACTGTACTGCCCCCGATATAGGCTATGCTGTGCTGTCCCTACTATAGGATATAATGTGCTCCCCCTGATATAGGATATACTGTGCTCCCCCTGATACAGGATATATTGTGCTGCCCCTGCTATAGGATATACTGTGCTGCCCCTGCTATAGGATATACTGTGCTGCCCCTGATATAGGATGTACTGTGCTGCCCCTGATATAGGATATATTGTGCTGCCCCTGATATACAGGATATATTGTGCTGCCCCTGATATATAGGCTATACTGTGCTGTCCCTGATATATAGGCTATACTGTGCTGTCCCTGATACATAGGCTATACTGTTCTGCCCCTGCTTTAGGATATACTGTGCTGCCCCTGCTATAGGATATATTGTGCTGCCCCTGATATAGGATATATTGTGCTGCCCCTGATATATAGGATATATTGTGCTGTCCCAGATTATAGGATATACTGTGCTGCCCCTGCTATAGGATATATTGTGTTGCCCCTGATACAGGATATATTGTGCTGCCCCTGATATAGGATGTATTGTGCTGCCCCTACTATAGGATATACAGTGCTGCGATATACTTTGCTGCCCCTGATATATAGGATATATTGTGTTGCCCCTGATACAGGATATATTGTGTTGCCCCTGATACAGGATATATTGTGTTGCCCCTGATACAGGATATATTGTGTTGCCCCTGATACAGGATATATTGTGCTGCCCCTGCTATAGGATGTACTGTGCTGCCCCTGCTATAGGATGTACTGTGCTGCCACCGATATAGGATGTACTGTGCTGCCCTTGCTATAGGATATATTGTGCTGCGCCTGCTACAGGATATATTGTGCTGCCCCTGCTATAGGATGTATTGTGCTGCCCCTGATATATAGGATATATTGTGCTGTCCCTGCTATAGGATATATTGTGCTGCGCCTGCTACAGGATATATTGTGCTGCCCCTGCTATAGGATGTATTGTGCTGCCCCTGATATATAGGATATATTGTGCTGCCCCTGATACAGGATATATTGTGCTGCCCCTGATACAGGATATACTGTGCTGCCCCTGATACAGGATGTATTGTGCTGCCCCTACTATAGGATATACAGTGCTGCGATATACTTTGCTGCCCCTGCTATAGGATATATTGTGTTGCCCCTGATACAGGATATATTGTGCTGCCCCTGCTATAGGATGTACTGTGCTGCCCCTGCTATAGGATGTACTGTGCTGCCACCGATATAGGATGTACTGTGCTGCCCTTGCTATAGGATATATTGTGCTGTCCCTGTTATAGGATATATTGTGCTGCGCCTGCTACAGGATATATTGTGCTGCCCCTGCTATAGGATGTATTGTGCTGCCCCTGATATATAGGATATATTGTGCTGTCCCTGCTATAGGATATATTGTGCTGCGCCTGATATATAGGATATATTGTGCTGTCCCTGCTATAGGATATATTGTGCTGCGCCTGCTACAGGATATATTGTGCTGCCCCTGCTATAGGATGTATTGTGCTGCCCCTGATATATAGGATATATTGTGCTGCCCCTGATACAGGATATATTGTGCTGCCCCTGCTATAGGATATATTGTGCTGCCCCTGATATATAGGATATAT
The DNA here is from genome assembly GCA_027410445.1 of Discoglossus pictus. Taxonomy (NCBI): domain Eukaryota; kingdom Metazoa; phylum Chordata; class Amphibia; order Anura; family Alytidae; genus Discoglossus; species Discoglossus pictus. Next base: position 458,081,127 of record CM050163.1, on the reverse strand, counting down.
TGTGCTGCCCCTGATACAGGATATATTGTGCTGCCCCTGATACAGGATATACTGTGCTGCCCCTGATACAGGATATATTGTGCTGCCCCTGATACAGGATATATTGTGCTGCCCCTGATACAGGATATATTGTGCTGCCCTTGTTCTCTCCAGTGATTCCCTGTATAGCAGCAGAGGCTCCTACTAAAGCTGTGCTCAGTGCTATTGTTACTGTTCATATGAGAGCTATATTCTGTATGTATTTCAGGCAGTTATATGACAAATATAACAGGGAAATGTGTGAATTAGAAAGCTATCTGATGATAATACATGCAGTGTCAGCAGGCTCTCTATCTATTGCTGTGTTGTATTATACAGAATGATATATTTATCAATACACTGCTAATCTTAATTACAATTATAGCCAGTAGTGGTTATTTTTGTGTGTTCCCGAATCAGAATTCTCCATGGGCTCAATGGGCTTTAATATCAGTATTCATTTAGCACAAGCAATACAATATGGCATGGGAAGCATTTATATTTTTAAGGTGGACCTGTAAACATGTTGAGCTTTAGGCATACTGTAAATAAGATTAGATGATCGTGATGAAAGACTTAAAATTAAAATAGGGTGCTGCACTCATAGTAATACAGCTATTGAGGTTGAAAAAATAATTTCAGTCTATCAAGACCAAGCTTTTTAGATCTCCTCTGATCCTTGTAACTTGTTAATTATTAAAGGATACAGAGAATGTCGAACCATAAACCCCATTGAAAGATTGTAAATTGTCCCAAAAAGGGCAAACAATCCTTCCTGGCCCCAAATTTATGGCAAATGGGATCATTCCCTATATAATGGAACCAGACTGCCCAAGCAATTTCTTAGATATCATGTGGTGTTATATTATCATTAATCAGCAACCCCAGTGGTTAGAAAAAAACAGGTCATGTACTCTTTAATCCATGTTTGGCTAGGAAGAAATGCTCTCCCAAAGCTGCACTTAAACAGCCCACTTCAGTCTTAAGATCTAGTAGTGCTTTCTCTGATTCTGTTATCAAGTTGCAGCTCTTTTTGTGAGATGAGTTACTCAAGCTGTGGCATCCTGCCACCCTGTAGGGTCGAAAGTATTACTAGACACGTTACTGGCAGGTATGCAATTTTCCACAGGAAATGTTGCATATATTTGTATTGTTGCTTGGTCATAGGAGATTTGATCCGGCTCTCGGATGCATTGTTCACAATTCCCAGGAATGCTGTGCTGCTTTGCTTCTTGCATGTTTTTTATCAAAGGCTTCTGGGGTTTGCAGCCTCCCCCTTAATGTACCCAAATGTAAGAAGTTCCATTTCATTCAGCAAATGTTTCATCTGCAGAAATCATTACGCAATGGGATGCTTAGGACATACAGGTATATAATCCAGCAGTGTTTGGGGTCACCTTACAGAAGGATAAAAGGGTAACTTTATCTACTTTTGGGAACTTTAAGCATCTTTTCTTGTTGCAGTGAAATCACGCACTGAATTCTGACTACCTAGAACTACAATATATAACATTACCATTACTTTTATATCTATGGAAGTTTAATTCAGTTTAAAACATGGAACCATCTGCAAAACTATTTATTTAAAAACAAGTGATTTAAGGGGCTATATATATTTATAATTGTTATTATGATGGACTAATTATTGGCATTACTGAGTAGAATCTTTAGAAAATAGCTTTATTGTTTTCATCTTGTTTGCGTTGTTCAGTCATGTCCAACTCGCCATGACCTCATGGACTGTAACACACAGGCATATATTTTTTATGTTCATAATCATGCTGATCCACTTGGTATTCATGGTACAGATACTGGAGTGGGTTGCCAGGTCCTTCTCCAGTGGGCCACAGCTCCTGGTATTCCTAGGTGGTCTCCCATCCAAGTACTGACCAGGCCCAACCATGCTTTGCTTCAGGATGGTGTGACTTCTTGGTTCCCTGACTGGTATTGAACCCAGGTTACATCATGTCTTGCAGTATCAATTTGCTTATCTTATATTTAATAGAAGACATTGGGGGAGATTCAATAAACATTGTAGGGGTTACAAAGGGATATAAAGAAATGTCTTCTTTAGATTGTAAGTTTGTGAATTTTCAATCTTTCAAGGTGCTTTACGGAAAGCACTATGGACACTGGATTCTTAGTTCAGAGACATGGCCCTCCATCTTTGTAATATGTTAATATTGCTTTTGCCTTGAACTTAACCCATTTATAGCTCTATGGAATATGTTGGCGGGTTAACTATGTTTTGCTATTAATATTATTATCATTATTTTTGATAATATTGCAATGATTACTGAATCAGATTCCTTAAGGCACCTACATGTAAATGACTAGTGTACCTAGACACCAGTTGATCACCCAGGATACCAATTTATGGGTGAGGCATATGAGGCTAAAGTACTGTAATATTCCATACAATTAAGAAATGGATTTTAAGTATTTAACTATGGAGCCTGTGGTTTTGTGTAAAACTTTGACTTCTGCTGAGACCTGATTAATTGGTGGTTGTTCTGGAACTTATTTGAATTGATATATTCTGAGTCAATATGTGTGGTATGGAAAATGAATTTGGAAAAATGTCCAAATATGGTCTTTGTTAATAGTTGCCAGCAACATGCTAAGCTATGTAAATCGCAGCTCCTTCAGTGTATGTCAGTTTAAAGCCACACTAAGAAGCTTTATGAGAGAGGTAATTTGCAGGTGAGGTGATGAGACAGAAATCTGGTATATAGAAATCCAGCTATTAAATAATTTATTTGTGATAATGTCCATTTAAAGTTTAAATGAGTAAATTGCTATATAAATCGCTGAAGAAGAGATGCTCATAAACATATGAACATATGAATTTGCTTTCTCAACAAAATTAAGTACTTAAGTATTTGTTATTCATTAATAATTGATGAATCAGCTTAAACCATCTATATTCACATTACGCGCAATCACTAGCCTGTATAAGCTCTGAAGAACTCTTGCTGCATCTCAAAATGCATCATACTGTAGTGAATTCAAATGATGAATGGAAAGCTAAAATATAACTTTTATTGCTAACTTAATAATTTAATAGGGCAAATTAAAAATGATTACCAGACCAAAAAAACACACATGTATGCCAGAAAAATAGCTAATTGGGTAAATTGAGGTGTAATTAGACTAAATGCAAATGTATCTATGCTAGGTTTCAAAGTAGTATTACTAGGCCCTACATGTTTTTTCTTGTTGAACTGCTATATCAGGGCCAGCAATAAGGATGCATGCTGTGGTTATCCTGTATAATGTTTCATAACTTTTTATTAGTATTTGTCATCTGGGAGAAGTTGCCACCTTCTTCTACAGCAAACTGTAACAGGTCACTTCATATCCTATTTTAAGGATGTAATTTACATCTCGTCTCTCGTCATGCTTATTGATAAGTTTTTCTTAGCAAAGATATTGGAGTGGGTGGCAGTTCCTTCTCCAGTGGACCATAATTTGTCTGACCTTTCTGCTATGACCTGCCCATCTTGGGTGACCCTATATGGTATAGCTCAAAGCTTCATTGAAGTACACAAGTCCCTTCCCCAGACAAGGTAGTGATAAAGACAGAGAGACTTTGCATTGCTATACTGCAAATAGGATCTAGCACTATATATATATTATGATTATATTCCCCAGAGGAATCAGTATTAATATTTGGTGTTTAAAGCTTGCTCAGTTTATTCATTTACGCATGGTTGTACACTGAAACAATGCATGTAGTGCCTCAAGATGTAATAATCAATTATTAGCAATCGTAACATTATTATAAACCAATATTAATCTTTGGTTGTTGGGTGGATCATGAAAGTGGATTGACGGATACAATTTGCATAATTCAATCTAAGCTTACGGGCAGAAAATAATTTTCAATAACATTTAATTATTAAATTATTTCTTATTTCCTATCCATTTAAGTTATACTGTATTCAAAACGACCACTGCGTTACTTCATTCTACATTTTAGTTATTTAAGAACACGAGCAGAGTAATTGGTCCATTTGTTCAGGATTGACACAGCTCAGGACATCAATATCCTATGTGATTATTTATCCTAAAAAACTGTATTTTGATCAAAATTCAATATAAATATTTATGTACAGTTTCCTGTTTTTTTATACAGCATTGCTTTTTAAAAAAATGACTTCTGTGGTGTAATAACATTCCTGCATGAGTACAGATCAGTAAAGTGTGGCTTCATCATTTTAGTTGCACACATTTAACTTCAATCTACTGGTTGTGCATATGCACCACAGAATAACTTGTACATTATAAATACATAGGGCCTCATTCTATTAAGGGCCGTAAGAGCTGCGAGGCCACAAGGGGAGGCCGCAGGCTACGTCGCTATTCAATTCGCAGCCTCCGGGCGGCTTATGGCTGTTGAGCTGCAGCCGCTTGCGATGAGGTTACTTATGTCAAAGCCTTTGATCTTACGCGGCCGCAAGAGTTGCGGCCGCAAGAAAGCCAAGGTCGCTATTCAAATGCTACGCAAACCCTTCCGTCAAGGCTGTAATTCACTTAAACAGAGCCGCAGCTTACTTACACCAAAAAGGTCCAGCAAGGCTCTTACTTACAAATCCGAGCACCAATTAAGCACATAAAAAAGCCATCCTGTGCTTTGATGAGACATGAAAGTGATTGGAGGTGTTAGAATTCATAGCACAACATTCCCCAACACTCAAATCTGAAAATAATTTCTTTGGTAATTCATGTTCAATTTCCGTGTCCAGAGTCCCACGGGCTTGTAGCACATCAGACCTACAAAGGCTGCGGGATTAGTCTCCGTCAAGTCCGTAAATGGGTAAAATAAACCCACAGGTTACTTGGGCCACGGAGGTGTCGCGAAGGGCTTACTTACAAATCGTAGCACTAATTAAGCAAATAGAAAAGCCATTCTGTACTTTTATTAAAAGTGAAAGTGATGTTTGGTCTTAGAATTAATAGCTCAATATTTCCCTACTCTCAAATCTACAAATAAAGAAATGTAATTTCATGTTCAATCTTCATGTCCTATCTATAATGCAAGTCCCATGGGCTTGGATGTCAATCACCCTCCAAGCTTGTACGGACTTGAATAACGAGCTACTGGCTTGGAGGTCAATGAAGCTTGTGGGACTTTGGGCGGAAATTAAACCTAAAATCAAAGATTATAATTTGGCGATGTGCAAGCTTGAGAATGTTTTGCTATTATTCCTCATGTCCCCATTGTGTTCCCCATCATTTACTGTACTTTACCGTGCTGGATTGAATATATATTTGCTTCTACAATGCTTTTGAGTTTGCGTCCTTCAACCTCCGAACCCGTACGGGTTTTAACAACGATTTACTGGCTTCGAGGTCACTGAAGCCTGCGGGATTTGGAAAGGAATATAAACCTGAAATGAAATATTGGATTTGGGTGATGTGCAAGCTTGAGAGGGTGTTGCTATTAATCCTCATGTCCCCCATTATGTTGCCTATCATTTACAGTGCTGTCTTGAATTTATATTTGCATTTACAGTTTTCCGACTTTGCGGCCTTGAAACATGGGCGCGAGAAATGCTTGCGGCAGATTGCATAGTTTGCTGTCAGCCATAAGGGGCACCTCCTTGCAGCGCCATCCATTTGAATAGCAGCGTCGCCATATCGCTACGCAGGGCCGTAAGCTGGCCGCAAGGAATCGCAGCTTTGCGGCCATTTTACGGCCCTTTATAGAATGAGGCCCGTAGTAATTAAAGTTGAAAAAAGACTTTAGTCCATCAAGTTCAGCCTTTTTAGACCTCCTCTGAATTGTAATATGCGGATTAGCTGTTAATTGATCCAGAGGAAGTCAAACAGGAAAAATACAATAATATAATGCTGGGTGTGTTGGGTACACTACATGAAAAATAAGACCACTTACCATACCAAAAATATTGTAGTTTCTTGAATATGAGGGTGGCATGGGACGTACACAGGACCTGAACGGTAGTGGCCATTTGCATCCAATTACGTTTTTCCTAAAAATAACAGCTAAGCACAAACTACACAAAACCACAGAAGAACACATTAAACTAATAAGGAAAACAAAAAAAGGCAACCCAGTAAGAAAACCTCAAAAATATAATTAAAAACTTAATTTTTTTTTCTTCAATTTAATATATATGCAATTTATGTTTACCAACTATGATTAATTAATAATTGTAATTAAATTAATGTTTTCTGGAGCAAAATACAGTCTCTTCAATTACTGCATAAGATACTGTAAGTGTTATTGAATCAACTAATTATTTTTTAGACTTTACATATTGGGCGATAGTCATGAATACAAAGGACACAGCAGAGATTCCTGTATAATTTAAATCTATAGATAGTAACACATACTTAATCAATTTAAACTTATTAAAAATATTTTTTTACAGTAAACTTACACTGAAGTTTTTTAATTTTTACTTGTCAACAACCTTACTGATTCACCCTGCAATATTTTTTTTTTATATATGTACTAAGCTAGTCATTGCTTCAGATAATTAGTCTATGGGTGTCTGCATGCATTTTTTTAGAACCTGCGAGAGATTGTTAGATAGAATGTGAGCATGTGCATTGTCTAACCCAAAATAAGATATATATATATATATATATATATATATATATATATATATATATATATATATAGAGAGAGAGAGAGAGAGAGAGAGAGAGAGGTTCTCGATAACGTATGTTGTAGAATAGAATATGAGTACTTACTTAGTCCCCCCAAGAGTATACACAACGATCTGGCATTGAACTAGAAACCTAACCACCAGCCTTCTCCTCTTGATAACCTAGTCACTGTAACTGAACACTGTTGATTTTTAGATGGCTGAATATACACAGAATTGTGCTACATGTACCCGTTCAGTTGTAATACTTATGCTTTTAGGACCCTAAAGCTGACAACATGGCTACATTATGAACACAAGTGTTTTGGTACCATTTCTTTAATTTGCTCAAAATGTGTAAAAATGTCTGCTATTGTTGAAACATCATTTTCTGGCAGTTTGGCCTCCCCAGATTGGGTAGCCTGGAATGGTTCCTGACACATGCAAAGCTTTCCCAGAGTATGTAATTGCTTAGCATAAAACTTCAGAATGAAGATAAATGTTTTGGATGTGTCCAAATTAATATAATTCAGTTGATGTTCTCTATTCTTATTTAACTACTAATAACAAGGCAAAAAGATAAAACGAAAATGTGTCAAGTCTAATTCATTTTAATTAAAGAGTGTGATATTTTCATAATTAGTTACTTTTTTTTAATTAGCTATAGCATTGTTATTTCATGTTTCACATACTACCAGATACATCCCTATGCATGTTTTACAATGGAATGGTTCAAAATGTTACTAAATATTTGTGTTTGTGTAACTTTTTTAAGCTGTATGCACAGCAATTTTACATTGTATCAATGCAGTTTTCTTGAAGCAAACACATTTTGTAATAAAATAGGACGGTCTAAATTTTGTCCTTAAACCGTCACAATATAGGTAATATCAATGCATATTTATATAGAAAAGTACAGCATTTGATAGTAATGTATAAAGAACATCTGCTGAACAATAATAAAGTCACTGTGTAAAATTAAAACTGTCAACGCACAGCCCCAAAAATAGACAGAACATGGATATCTGTGTAATGTTATAACTATTTCAAACATTTAAATTCCTCCATTATCATCTAACTAAATATATATATATATATATATATATATATATATATATATATATATATATATGTGAGTATCATGGAATGATGATGCATATTTGTGCTTGGTATATAATGGATAATAATAAAACCAAGTTTTTTTTTATACATTTGTGCATAACTAATTGAATATATGCAACATAACCTTATACTTGTGAGTAATTACAAAGCAGAATGGTAATATTAAAGGTCTTATAAAGGCTCTTAATGTTTTCAGTCATGTCTCCACCTCTAAATTAAGGATTGTGTCTGGAATGGAGCCACCCAGGGGGTAGTGCTATCTAGATTGATAGACCACAACTGCAGTATGATGGTGGGTGGTGACTAGAAAGTGTGTGTGTGTACATGGCTAGCAGCTCAGGTTACACTGTTCCCTGTTGTTAATGTGTGCTTCAGAGGATGGTTTTCAATATGGCACTTTCTCCTTTGCAGATCCACTCATACAACAAGACTTCATTCAGGGGGATCAGAGATCTGGAGCTCATACAGCCTGGTGGATCACTGAAAAATAGAAAGACATTGTTTAAATGCACATTAAAAGTTTCTTATCTAGTCTTACCTAATATTTAGAGACACTTTTTTATAGGACCACCGAAGTGCTTAAATATAGCTCATTGGACTATCTTTTATTTTTTTAAAGAACACAATATTTTAGGATACTCCAGACTTTAAAATATCAGGGCCCTCAATTAATTTGCCATCTGTTAAAATTGTTTCCGCTTTGTTCTTAACCCATGTACAGCACTACAGAATATGGTGGTGCGTTGCAAATAAAGGATAATAATAACAAAATAATAACTGAAGTGTAATATTTATATTTTTATTTTATGAAGGACTTGATAATGAACAAAAAGTTTTTTACACAATTAAAAAAAAAAAAAAAAAATCAACTATTGTATTCAATTTTGTTTTAAAGGACCATAGTATGAAAATGTGTTTCTTTTTTAAAGGTATACTGCTCCTTGAAGAGCAGAAAAAAATAAAAAAAATAAACTGACATTTCTTTTTATTATGTTTTTGTTTTTGTTCCTTATAACTCCATTTACAGCTCTGGCCAAGCGTTACTTATCCTTGTTTGCCACTTGAGGACTCTATGTAAATTATGGTGGTGATTGCATGGCTGTGTACAGAGCTGCTTCTGGGGTTACTCACAGAGCCTGGAAGAAGAGCAGTGTGTGCCTCAACAAAGGAGGAATGTAATGCTTGATCAGAGCTGCAAATGGAAAATGTTTAAAGAATAAGTCATTTATTTGTTTAAATTACCTGCTAAATTATCATCCTTTACCATAATGCCTATATTGGAACAAGAAAACTTTCATACAGTGTTCCTTTAATAACATGTTGCCTTTGTTTGTAAAATGATTAGGAACCAGGGAGGAACTGTGGAGAAATGTAAGTTCTCTATTCACTTATGTTAAACACATCTTTAAATATCCTCTTGACAATTGATCTCATTGGCAGAGTAAGTGCCCAGATGTTAATCCACCCCTCAATCTACAGACAGGGTAGTAGTCTAAAATGGAAACCCACAATCAGTGTCATCTAAATATTAGATTTTCTCTAAAATGCTTTTGTGTTCCTGTCTCGCAAACCTGCTAATGTTTTTATTTTGGCACAAAAAGATGTGAAGTTTTTACCAAACTACAGCAGCCCTTTTAAGTGCCAGTGGTAAAATAGGTACATGGTATTTAATAGTTGCTTTGCATTGGGGATTATCTCACTTTTTAACTTAACGGTTTCCAAAAGTCCATTTTCTATTCTGTATTTTATGTTTTGCTACTTTTTTGAAGAGTGAACTGGATAAATTTATATAGATTAAACACCTAATTATACAATTCTTTGGCTCAAAGTGCTGTAGCTCTGGAAAAATACTGACGAACAGAATAAAGAGTTATAAAAGAGAAAGAGTGACTGTATCAAAGAAGCAGTAATAATACTTACTAAGCAGTTTTAAGGCACATTGTGCATGCTTGAGACAGTGTATGTCTTGGGCAGCCATCTGCACAATATAATTCTGTCTGAAAGGCCTGTTCAATGTATTGCAAATTCTGATTAATTACCTGTCATCACTGACTCATCCTCTGATCTTCCTCATTTTCTTTGTGTGGTTTATTGAACAAAAGATTTCAGCAATGATCTTAAACGAAACTTGGTCAAGTTGGTCAGCTTGGTTTTCATTGCACAGAGTAGCGGTATATTGTTTGAGAGCAATATAAAGTGTTCCTCTGAAATGCTGGGAGGTATATATTTAGGAATATGGTTGTGGTAACATCAACACTAGGGCATTGTGCATACAAGATCAATAATGGTAGAATCAATGTATCAGTCGGTGCCTGTCAATTAAGATAGATGATTGTAACAGTATGCCATGTTGCAGTACATGTCCATTAAAATGACGATGTCAAGCTATATTATTTCCAATCCAATTAAAACATCTTTTGAGTTTAATGTTTTAAATTCTAGCAAGAAATGTCCTAATGGAGAAACAGATTAACTATTTGGAGAACCCGACTGAAGCAAGCTCAGATTGCTCTCAAAGGGGTCACAACATTAGCTGTGCATTAAACTGCATAATAGAAGACTGTACATAAAATATTGTGCACATTGTATTTTTTGCAAGCCATTGCTGACATTGGCTACACTTTTAAAAAAATGTTCCCAATAATTCGAATTGTTTTTGTTACACTCGCAGTTGCCAAACAGAAGGTACACCCAAGGGACAGAGGTAGAGAATATAGACTGGCCCCTGTACAGGAGAATGGTCAGTATCAGGCTGAAGGATGAGGATAGAAGCAGATAAGGCTTTCCAGGAAATTAGCAGAAGGTCAGAACTGGTGTAGGCAGAATAGTAGTAGTCATGTTTCAAGATCAAAACCAATAACTCAATACAGTGAGGCACACTGGTAGCACATCCACAACACAATTGCATAACTGTGTGGTTTCCACTATGATTAATGATGTTAAGTCCACCTTAAGTTGCCCTAGTGAACGGGTAAGGCAATAGATAGACATCTGAATCAGGACCTTAGCCACCTTTCTTCTGGACACCTATTCTATTGTTAAATTTTTCATATATCTCAAATTCCGTATACAAGTTGAATATTTTCTTAAATCTCCTTCAATATGTAAATGTCCATCCTGTCCCCTTCAATGTCATTATATTAAAATGTTTGTATGTGTGTCCATATAAAAATATGTATCCCTGACCTTTTCAGTTTTCGTGAAGATATTTGGACTTTGGTCACTCTGTAAAAAAATAATTGACTACCACGGCCCTAATATGTCACAATCAGACATGGTGCCACTCGCAAGTGAACACAGAGCATTGTACCCAGGGTTGATGTGGGTATGTGTACTGATCTTTACAGTTTTGAAGACTTGGAATTTTGTAAAAACACATGTTTGAACCTGGACGCAAGTAAAAAGGTAGACCAATGAGGAAATAAATGATTGTATTAAAGAAGTCTGGAGGTAATGTAACATACTTGACAATTCATAATATATATATTCAAAGTTTCCATTATGGACAAGTATTTTTATTTTCAAAAATGTTTCAAAAACAATATCATCTTATAAATGAACATTTTCAGGTTAATCTATTAAACAAACTATATGTGAATTTTCCCTCTAATTAAATATATTTACCTTGTTGCAACGAAAAATATATTACATTTAGAAAATAAACCAACAAGCATGTAAAACTAAGATAGCATATGAACAATAGCCCATTATTTTTATTATCCATTTATTTATAATGTGATCACATATTCTGAAGTGTAGGATTAATACATAGTTTAATGGAATTCATAATTATTTCCAGTGTAACAAACAGTGGTTGAATGAGAGTTTAAAAACAAGAATACTTTGGACAAATAACAGCACCCATATTATTTTTTACCATATAATCCCCTTTATTTTACCCCAACATATAATCAGGTTTCATTCCTCCATTATCTCCCTTAATCCTTAGTGTTACAATTTTGACCACTTTATAGCCAAACAATTGAAAGCAGTGTTCATTACTTATCTACAGGATAAATTAATTTAATGGCCAAAACCAACATTTTGATTCACAAAGAATCATTTATCTTGTGTTTGGAATGTCAGCCCTGTCATAAAATTTATCTTTGAACTAATTTGTTTTTGATGTGCGTTTATTACTTTTTGTTAGCCTAATCTCAACTCTAAACTCTCTAACTGCAAGATTGTTGATAAATGACCCAGCTGTTTGATGTATGAGCAGTGAGTCTATTTTTCAAAAATTATCTTACAGGTTAAAGCTGGAATGTTTCTTGTGATTCTGACTTTATCAGTGATGGGATAAAGCATGGAATGGTCTAGAATGATTGATTTAGTGCGTAGAATGCAGGGCACTTTATTAGATTTATTGGGTGTGTGTGAAAAGCATGAAGAAAGGTGACTAGATCTTGGAGTGTGATGAATTGCCAAGCACTGCCGTGAAAATACGAAGAACACGTTTGTCTTTAGTATCTTTCATCCAAAAACAAAAAGTAAAAATATATTTGTTTTCAAAGTATTTTGTAAATTCTGATGCTGTCTTAAGTTTAGAATGGGGGGATGTAATGATTTATACATTATGATAAACCCCATTTTCTTGACTGAAACCCTCTTTACTTGTATGCTTGCGCACATACATACACCGGAATCTAGATAAAGGCATATCTATCCATGGTATATCTTTGATTTGCCTTCTCCATCCTTTTATCCTCTGTCCCGTATCCTAATTGTACCATTCCACCATCAGTTGCTACATATATCCAGCTATCTTTACCAAAAAAATGCAGAACTCTAATTAGAACTTCGAACATGTTGATAAAGCAGCCTTATCAATTTAATCAAGGCCTCAACTATTTCTAAAAGGATGTTCATTTTTACTGATCCTTCTTTATACATGTTAAACAATAATTGTAATTCTAACACAATCTACGGATCTTGCTTCTTATCCTTGTGCAAATTGGCGTGTGAGCTCATGTATCACACGCGTGCCACCAGCGTGCCTCAATCCGGCCCTTCCTGCGGCTGCCCCACAAAACCCCCTCCCGCTTCCCCATTATGATCTCCTAACCCCACCACCCCCAATTCGGCTGTGCACAGGAGGGACCCCAGAAAGGTGAGTGATACACTAGGTGATAGCACAGCGCGCACACGGCTGGTACAAGTACTCCAGCGCAGTAGCAGGAAGGGCCTGGGATTGAGGCGCGCACATGGCTTGTGGCACGTGCGAGATACATGTGTGCACACGCCCATTTGCTCAAGGATAATAAGCAAGATCCCATTCTACTACTACTTAAGTAAGAGTACAGATTTCCTGGTGGAAAAACAAATACATTGTCTAATGATAATACAAATATATGTGGTGTATTGGTCTTTGTTCTTTGTTCTTCAAATAAAAGTTGATTCTTGGCATTTCCAGTTACGTTTCCACTGTCATTTGTTGGAAATTCAATTTAAATGAATTGTCTCCTCTACAGTAAATGCTCTATTACAGGAATCCTATTACGGTCAAAATCAAGTGGCTTTCCCCAGAGATACAATTTATGGAGTTGAGCTTAGAGCTGGCATGAACTGCTCTCGAGGCTGGGGATTGGTGCAATTCTTTTGATCCCATATTGTCACAGTGCATTTATTTTAGAAATAAAAAATCATCAGTCCGTTATAAAATGTTATAGTATTTGTTTGCATGCATTATATGTTTTTGTATTGGTAGAAAAATCATGATTACTTTTTTTAGTTTTGGTAAGTGCTTCATTTCGGAGCTCTAAGACTAAAATGTAATGCTTAGCTCATTCCTTGTGCTGGCCTAGCTCACTAACTCCACTCCGTGGTTTTTAGTTAATAGGTAGGACGCATTGCCTGTTGATAGAACTTTACGATGATAAGGAGACTGCAAGCGGGTGTTTCTGCCTGGGCTCAAGAAGCCTAGGCCTGAGGCAACACATTTGCATGGGGGCAGCAGTCTGCCTGAAGATGCATTGAAATATGTTGGTATATGCACAGAAATGTTGATGTACTTGACACTCTCTCCCATACCATACATATACATACACAAACATACTATCTATGATTTGAGATATAAAAGGGTAAATGAGGAGCTGCAAGTGGGGTGTCGGGGGGCTCAAATCAGAATGGCCTAGGGAGGATAAAACCTAAATATGCCCACAGTACTGAATATTTTTTTAATGGCTGTTCATTTAAATGTTGTTTAACATTATATGAAATACAATATTAGAATAATGATCTTGAAACTTTTACAAAGTGGTACAGTAATATATTAGCAAGGAATTCTTTTTCAAAATGAGGCATAAGAAAACATAATCAAGAATGAATTTCTCAATAATGTTTTAATAAAACAGATTAAATGGCCTTTTTATATAGGCTTAAAAGCTGCATGGCCTCAAATATGATACATCTATGTGACGCAAGTGTGTGAATAAATCTGTCCCAATCTTTGCCCCCCTGAAGGAGGTTACTGTTTATTTAGTAACTGGGTATCAAATGCACCTGGCATGCGGCTGCCATACTGGGATGTATTTTTGGTAGGACTGATAAGATTTCTCACGCTGGGGTATTGCAAGCACCTCCGGTGTTGGAAGCACCCACAGTGCTCCTGTATGAGGGAGTGATGATTGACCCCCTTAGAAAGCATGCCAGCTCAGGCAAAATTGGGCCTGCTGGGTATTTTTTGTACCTGGTTACTAAATAAACAGGATTTATTCACACATTTGCTTCACATAGAAGCTTTTTGTGCTTGTAAGGTGTCAGATTCCCTTTAAGCAGACCAGACGCTGAACCCCTGGGGTAAAGCAACTCTGTCTCTCAGCTTTACTCTGATGAATATTGATTAAATATTGTACAACTTCAAAGCCGAATAGTGCTTGCCTGGAAAAACAAGTCAAGGTCTAGCATGGTGTATTCACTAGTTTGTATTTCTCTGTTATTCAATCTATATGTGATTTGTATAACATAAATGAAAATAAAATCGATGTACATAGTATATGTTAAATAAGGATGTGGAATGGAAAACTGATACAGTGAACCAGTGTTGTGTGTGTCGTACAGTCGTGTCCGACTCTCCATGACCTCCACATGGCAGAGATACTGGAGTGGTTTGACATCTCCTTCTCCAGTGGGCCACAGAGTACAGCTCCTGGTATTCCTAGGTGGTCTCCAATCCAACTACTGACCAGGCCCAACCCTGCATGGCTTCAGGGTGGTGTGACCTCTTGGTTTCCTGACTGGTATAGAACCCAGGTCGCAGCAGTGAAAGCACTGCATCCTAACAAACTGGACCACAGGGAACCAATGTTACCCCATTCTAAAAGGATCACTCTAGTCATATATTTAAAAAAAAAAAAAATGCACTTGAAAATAAGGAAAACATTTTTTTGAATGTTAAAAAACTAGTATAGCTTCTAATTTATTATATTTCTCATGCTATAATGCTGCATTGGAATTTACCATTTTGGTTTCAGCTAATACACTTCCTGAGGTGTATTAGCTGAACGCAGAGGATTTATCAGCACAGTGGAAACGTGGCATCTAAATCTGCAGGTGCTTTCAACAGGACTAAGGGAAAGCTAATTTATTTCCAAGGACACACTCTTCTGAGAAAGTTGTTGGCAAAAATCAGCTGATAAAAGAAAACAGAGCCTCACATTAAATAATAATTGCATGTAAAAGTTAATTACCTAAAGGTTGTGCTTATTTCATTTCATTTTTTATTTTTTTGCTCTTTGTACTATTTTGCATTTATAGTTAAAGTCTAAGCCCTTTCATCCGGAAAGCAGTATATGCAGTTCTAAACTGTGATTGTCTCTCATCCCTATAATTTAACCTATTGACCTATAGGCCGTTTGCAGAGCTTCATCATCATGTTACTAGGATCAGAGAAATGCTTTAGTGAAATGGTGAGCATGCCTAATGTTTTACATACATCAAACCTTTAATATTCCCATAAAACACACAGATCATGTTGGATTGTGATAGCACGTGACAGATGTTCTTCTTTTTTTTTCTTTTTTTATTAGAAAAACATTACAGCTATTTTGATCGCTAATTCAATCAACCCCTTGTCTGTGAGCAGATTTTAATGAATATATATATATATATATATATATATATATATATTATTATTATTTTTTTTTTAATAAATAGTACATGTGTGTTCACATTTGAATGTCTAAAATAAGTAAAAAAAACATAATTGCTGCTCAGGATTCTGAGAAATATTGTCATTGCACTGCATTCTGGGAATCTGAGCAGGGACATGCAAATGTGCCCACAAAGGTTTTACTCTTTAATCCAAATACCTTTTAAGCATATGCCTGTTGTATCACACAGCTTTATGCAAAGCCCAGGATGGGTTATGCACAAGCCAGGAAACCTATATTTATTTATTTTTTCTTATTTGTATTAATTTTATCGTATTGTTAGTTTCTTCTATTTCCTCTTAAAAAAAAAAAAATGAAAGACCACAAAATGTACTCGCTCCTGATTGATAACATGTCTACATCTGCTTTATTTTTCTCTGTACTGCGTGGATGTGGATGCTGTGGCTTTTTAGAGGAAGTGTACATTCCTGATAATATTTCAAGCTTTTGTGTTATAGCCATAACAATGAACACATGATTGTTTTCTATTTGTTTGCAAATGCATATGACATAAACACAAGGCTAGAAATCCAGGTGTCTGTCAAGTATATCTTATCCAGAGCATGATCTGCTTCCGTTACTCAATGGTTGTTTCTGTCTTTGGAATGATTCAGACATCAGTTAGGATGATTCATTGATACATAGGGAGAAGTTATGAATTAGGAACAAAACACAGAAGTGGAAGTGGGGGACTGTGATTTCCTCTTTGTGACTGTTTATTAAAGAAAAGAAAAATTGAAATAGAACAGGTGTACCAGAAAAAAACAACTGGAGCAGAAATTATTTTAAGTTAAGTTTAAAAAATATAATTTTGAACTGAACTGCATGTTTTAAGTTGTTTGTATACTATTATATCATATATAAAATCATATAAGCTTAGTTGGACACTGAATTGTCTAATTCAATTGGTAATAGATAAAAATGTTTTATAAAAGTAATGCATAAAATCAATCTTCCATGTACTGCCTATTGCAGCGTATGTAGTTTTATGCAGGTTGTAATGGTGGCGGAGCTAATGAAAGGAAAGCCCTGGTGAAAAAAAAATATAAAAACACTCCCTATTGCTTGGAATCTATCTACAGCGTTAAACAAGGTATAGCTGTACTTGTCTTCCAACCCTCTACTACAGTGTCCACTCCTCAAATATCTCTCACGGTTGACAATGCAAATACCACCCTCCTTCCAAGGCCGTTGTCCTGGGGTTCCTCTCGATCCTCTCAAAATCTTGTCTTTTTCCCCTAAAAAAACTCTTAAATATGTCACTATCTAACACAAGATACAACTAAAATTTGAATACATTCTCTCATCATATCTCACTTCGACTACTGCAACTCACTCCTTGCTAGCCTCCCCATCACCCGCTTGTCACCACTCCAATCTATAATGGGTGCGCCTGCTAGACTCTACAATACTCAGAGCTCATTATCAGCAGCACCTCTCTGTCATGCACTCCACTGTCGTCCCTTAGCCTCCAGAATAACATTTAAAATCATGACCCTAACGTATAAAGCCCTCAACGATAATGCACCCTCCTCGATTTGCTAAAGATGTCATTGTTTCCTCGTCTCTTATCACCTCCTATCACTCCTATCACTCCCTTCTTCAGGATTTTTCTAGTGCTGTCCCTATTCTTTAGAACTCCTTGCCTCGCTCCACTAGGCTATCCTCCTGTCTCAAGACCTACACAACTTTACTAAAAACGCATCTGTTCATCACCTTCATCCTTAATATGCACAAAACTGTATTTTAACCCCCACACAACCAAACCATTTAGATTGTAAGTTTGCAAGTTTCTAATCTAGTAAAGTGTTTTTAGAAAGCACATTCTATGCTCGATTTTAAGCTTAAAACAGAGTCCCTCTATTCATTTGCAATGTGTTAAAACTTTTATTGCTGTGTACTTAACCCATGTAAAGCACTGCGGAATATGGTGCTGCAAATAGAGGATAATAACAGTAGTAGTAGTAATCACATATATAGTTGTGAGCGTACGAGTCGTTGCTCACGCTCGCGGGCTCGCGTAGCGAGCCCGCGGCCCTCGCGTAGCCAGCCGCGGCCCTCGCGAGGTCACTGGGCAAGGGCCTCAGTTGCTGGCAAGGTCACTGGGCACGGGCCTCAGTTGCTGGCATGGAGCGCCGAAGGCGCTCCATGTCAGCAACTGAGGCCCCTCGCGAAGCGAGGGCCTCAGTTGCTGGCGAGGTCACTGGGCAAGGGCCTCAGTTGCTGGCATGGAGCGCCGAAGGCGCTCCATGCCAGCAACTGAGGCCCCTCGCGAAGCGAGGGACTCAGTTGCTGGCGAGGTCACTGGGCAAGGGCCTCAAACCCTCGCAAACTTCACGTCGCTACTCAAAAAACACGACACACAAATTACGACACTCGCTAAATTTTACGAGGAACGCAAACAACCTACGAAACACGTTACCACACATTACGACCTCGCAAACATCGGACGCAACACGCCGACATACAAACATTTAAAACACAATACATACACACAGCACATACATAAAAACCTTACCTACACCAAGAGGGAGCACCCAGGACCTCAAAAATGCAACTTACACCTCGATTTTACTCGAAATAAAAGACTTTTGAGACTAAAAAAAAATCTAAGCGACAGAAAAAATGGCTGCCGAACAAAACGAAAACGAGGCTACACCACTCTAAACTCGCAAAACACCACAACAAACTCGCAAAACACCACAAGAAACTCGCAAAACGCCACAAACCACCTACGGATATTCATACCACACAGTGCACACATTCAGCACGCTTACACAGCAGCTCCACACCACTAATGCTGCAGCAACATCAACACAGATTGCCAGCTCTTCATCACAATGCTTCAAAATAGGTACACTATATTCATTTACTAATTTAGCTACCTTACAATTTCATTGCCGTCATTTTTTGACGGGCAATTCGCTAGTAATAATAATAATAATAATAATAATAATAATAAAATGTGTCTTGTAAAGCAGTAAGTTTGAATTTAAGAGGTGGTGTTAACGAATGGCTCATGACTACATTTTAGTAGTTATCACATTCAATCATGTTTTATTTATTTAACTTTCTAAATAATATATTTCCCCATGATAAATAAACATCACATGCTTCAATGAATTACAACCTTTCAGATGCTTTGTGAATCTCTCCCTATATTTTATGTATTTCTCCATCTAATTATATATCTATCCATCTAATTATCACTGTTGGTAAAACAACCTTTGATCACAATGGATGATTATGTTCTTCTTTTGTAAAGTGAATATCAATAAATCAAATAATCACACAAATTATGTCATAATACATTCTGAACAACTATAAAATAGAGCACAGATTTATTATTGCCATTTGTAAGATACTCTAATAATTGTTCCTTTGATAAATTGTTACATGGCAGGTTCAAGGCTGCCTCTGCTATTTATCCTTTGGTTAAGATATATAATTGGAATATTGCCACATTTCTGTTTTCAGCTGGCTCTTCATCTGCAGTCCGAGGGGATCTGCTGGGTTGTTTTATGTATAAACATATCTCTCTAACTTGGTTTGTACAAATGCTCAGATATCTCCCTCCAATGCAGATAATGGAAAGTACACAGCTTGTATTATGTCTAGATAGCTGTGCTAGACATATCATGTCACCACACTGAAGTTAATCTTCTCTTCATAGGAGTGTAATTTAGGAAGGAAACTCGAAAAGTTAAATGCAGTTATTTTAACAGTTAGCCTTAAAAAAAAATTGGATACAAGGAGTAGAGTTTGTTTTAGTCGCATATCAGAAAAAGCTGTTGCATTCTTTTTCTCTATTTGAGGATGGTTTACTCTCAGCTCTTCACACATTTTCTGATTAGTACCCTCATTAGAGTTTCTCAGTCCACTTTTTCAGCTGTGTCGGTTCCGATAACAAGCAATAGATTCCTATCTTACCCTTTCCAACTAATAGCTTGGCAAAATACAGATGCCAGGTAGTCTTTCTATTTGTGACACTACATTGTTTATGATGTGGGCACTAGCTGGCAGCATTCCAATGCGCACAGGGGCCATATTTGAAATCCAGAATATTTTAACATGGTCACACTACATGTTGCACTTTTTGTTTTAGTATTGCACTTTATTGAATAGAGTGTATTTTAAATACAGATATGCTCACCAATAATGACTAGTGATAGTAGTATGATTAAATTGGCTCTCCACATACCTTTTGTTCCTGAAGACAGATAAGGTCTCGTGGCTGGTGCCAGTTCTAGGAGCATCTGGTAACTACTTCCTTATGACGTTATTGTACAAGCACTTCTGAAGACATTACATTTTATCTTTTTTTTTTTGCCCTTGAACTCTTTCATTTATCTCATGCTACTAACTTTCTCTCCTATCCATTCACACTCCTACATGAAGTTCAACAAGTTTAAAATTAGACTTCTTATCTAATTCTCTTCACTATCACCAACTTTCGCCAATCTTTTCATTGACTCTGCATAACTGTCAACAAATCAAGCCTGATGTCCACATAGAAATATTGATTTCACTACAAGTAAAATGAACCAATCCATTCTCCCCATGCTATTTACAAAAAATATTGGTTTAGTAAACCCACAGGACCACTTTATCAAATTATCCCCAATCATAATTGATTTATTTTATTGTATTTATTCCTACCACTTCCTCTGGGCAGCACTTTTACAACAGGGAATTGCTTTTGTTAACCTAGCAGCCTAATAATAGAATAACTAAGTACGCTATACTGTACTTGATGCCAGTGATTGGTATGTTAGGTATATATGACTTATGCTTTAGATGTACTTACTCTTGGGCTTCTAAAGGTATGTAGATTAGGTCCTAAGCCTAGAAAGAATGAAAGCTACATTTAAAAACAAGTATTTTTTGCAACGGAATTTAGTATCCAAAAACTAAGATGGTGTAGAAAACTGAGATCCATTTGCAGAAATGTCAAAGTTCCGGTTTGAAATAAAAAACATCTAGTTAGGAGCTTCACATTGTTTTTAAAGCTTGTGTCTATGTGATACTGTGTTGAAAAGTTGTATGTCTTAACCTTAAGAAACATTCTCCTAGACTCACTAAACTTCACAGGTTCTCCAAAGCAGACCACCAAAGGCTTTAAAGTATTTTCCTTATGGGGAAAAGTGCCATTACAGATCTTTCACAGCCCCCTGCAATAGCTTACCCCATTATTTTTGCATGTCAGCCTCCTTACAAGAGATAAGGCTATGCTAAATCCATGTGTCCTACTTTTAAGTCATTTCTGTATTAACAAATTGTAGTCACAATATGTTTCGATACTGCTTCATAATCAAAGCAGTTTGATTGTTGTACATAATATTGAGTCAGGAGTCAAATCTATGTTTAATAGTTCAGCAACTGAATTCACCAACTTACTGGAGAACCATAGCACAAATGCATCTCAGATGTCCTGCAACACTCACCCGCACCTCTTAGATTAAGGAAATCCAAGGAGTCTGTGACACATTAGTACAAAGAATGTCCCGGTGCTCCAGATCCAAGTGTATATCTGTGGTGTACGGTATCAGCTAACACAAATAAACCCTTAGTGCATGACCCTTTTGTACTAATTGTGTTTTTGTAAGCTGCTTTTTTTTTATCATATTTTTGTGAGAACCTTTGTTATGAATTTCTTTTGGCAGTAAATATATAGTTCAATTTAGTTATGAGTTGGCAGGATATCTAACAGTATCTTTCAAAACAAGTGTATTTTGATTACAAATGTATATATTACCATTACAACAGAACACTATGCATATAGGGATATTCCAATCCTAGAACAAAGTAATTAGGATAGGACTGGAGAGAGAAATATGTCTGAGCATTTAACTTCCATGTGCCAAAATAGCCTGCAACTCATTACATATGAAGAAGTTCCATCTATAAAAAGTTTGTATATTAAGTTTCCATATTAAACATAGAGACATTTTAATATATATATATATATATATATATATATATATATATATATATATGTTACAATTATGGAACTTGCCAAGTTTACTTTCTAGTGCTTTGTCTTTAATGAAATCGAGCTGATTTGGCTGATCACCTGGCTTGTGTAATTTTTTTTTATTACTTTTTACACATTTTACAATTTAAGAGCTTCTTCGAGGGCAAAAGAGAATGGAGGGGCCTGGTGCAAAAAAAAGTTTCCCCCCCCCCCCCCAATGGGGTGGGAGGTTGTAAAAAAATGTTTTGCCCTGCCCCGCTTCTACCAAATATCATACCAGCACTTCTCCCCAAGACTCTTTCTCATAGTTGCTAACACAAAGACCCATTTCCGTTGATGCTCCTCTTCCCATAGCTACTCCCCTTCCCTTATCACCTGACTGCGCAAAGCTGCTGCATGCGCAAAGCTACACTACAGGAAAAAAATACACAGCACTGTAGAGGAGGGCCCTGGTGCACCACTTGCACCACTGGTAGCTCTACCCCTGTGTCACACGCTTCCCTAGGGAGTTTAAAAACTCATCTCTACAAAAGAATCTTATTTCCCAAAATGCTCACAACTACAACTTTTTACGACTTACTGATATCAACTATCCTGTTGGTTCAGTCTTCATCATGATACACAGTCATCTCCTCCAACCTCCTGCAGACTATACATCTTCCCCACTAACTCTGTGTCCGTTGTCTAAACATTTAGGGCCTCACTCTATTATCGGCCGCAGCCGCTGAGGGGCCGCAAGGACCGGCCGCAAGCTATTCGGCTATTCTATTCCCCTCCGCCCGGGGGTTCCGGCAGGTTTGCGGCCGGCGCCTTGTTATCTCTTGCGGCCGATCGCGCCGGAGGAAAGCCTTTGATCTATAACGGCCGCAAGGAAATCGGCCGTAAGAAAAGCCTGGTTGCGATTCTATTGCTCCGGGTCTGCAAGGCTAAAAACGAGCCGCAGCTTACTTGCAGCAAACAGGTCCCGCTAGCACCAATTAAGCACATAATATAGCTCAAATAAAGCCATCCTGCACTTTGAGAAGACTATAAAGTGATTCGGTGTTAGCAAAAATAGCACATAATTACCCTATACCGTAAAATAATTTATTTTTAATATACGTAAAATATACATGTAAAAAGTCCATAGGGCTTGGAGCACCTCAGACACGCCCACGCCGCAGCCGGAAAATAAACAGTTAATTTGAACTCGGGTTTGGGCTGATGTGAAAGCTTGAGAGTGGGTTACTTTTAATCCTCATGTCCCCCAATATGATCCCTAGTATTTACAGAGCTTTACAGTGCTGTCTTGAATTTATTTTTGACTTTGTAGATTTCTGAGCTTACGGCCGGTTTCAAGATATGCGGCCGGCCGTAAGGGGAGATCCTTGTGGGGCCGTATAATTGAATTGCGAGTTAACAGAACCCCCGCAAGGAATCGCAGCCTTACGGCCGATTTACGGCCAATAATAGAATGAGGCCCTTAGAATATAAGTTCTTCACAGACATTGATACCTTACCAGTGTCACAACTCTTTCTTTTTTTAAGGCCAGTGATTATAGGATTCTGAAAGACAATATGACATAAAGTACATAGAAGGACGGCTTCAGGACAAATCAGTCTCAAGCATAATATAAAAAATTATTGTATGCATGTAAAGCCTCCAGATAGTGGTATTTGATATACTAACATAATGCTTTTAAATAATGTATTATTTATTCTCCCTTGTTAATTTTGTCATCTTTTGATCTTCCTCTTAATATTTAAACTTTAATTAGGGCAGAACTTGCTAAAAGCTACTTGTTTCAAGTGAGGTGATCTATCAAACATATGAATGAGTCTGGCTACAAATGAAGCGATTTGTTAGTTGTTATAAGCTGATTGCACAGTTTGGAAATCTATATGATAATGGCTTAATTAAGTTACTGTTTAGCCATGGCAGGATTGATTAAACTCCTTCAGAAGGTACATGTGTCACATCCAGATGAACTGGTTGTGGCACATGTAGCATAAAGATAAACACACAATTGTGGGTCTGCTATGCAATGGGGACATTAAATGAATTTTGGTCCTGAAGCTTCAAACAGCAATGATGTTAACTAGCTGTAAAATAATTATACATTTACATGTGTTTTTTTATGATGAACACATTATCCATTTAACACTTGTGTCTAACAACAGTAGAAGATCAAACTTCATTACCTCATACCTCCGAATGTGTTTTAAGAAAAAAATCTCTCTGTACCTGAAAGGTTTCTAAATGTGACTCTCCTGAAAGATGTTTAAGAACGAATCTCTCTCTTTCAGTCCAGCCATGTTCACCCATTTCCCTCTTTCTTTCTCCAATTCCTGCAGTATATATGTGTGTTATTTACTGTATGTATATATGTATACATATGAATATATATATATATATATATATATATATGTATGTGTGTGTATGGATTCACTAAGGACAGTTTGCAACAATGACCTTCCCAATATTCACTAAGACTTTTTATAATGAGGCCTACGGACTCAAGATTCTAACTACTCCACCTAAGCTGGACAAAGAACATATTTAATTAACAAAATAATATAAGTCACTTGAAGATAATTATTACCTAACTATATTTGTGAATTGTTCTATGATTTGTATTATAATAGAAGCTAAAAGGTAAAATAATTTTCTCCTCTGCTTTTATTATAATACAAATCGAGGGGGAAATGTGAATATGATCAGATGACCTGTATTAGAATACGAGGTGGGTACACTTGTATAATATTAGTTGTCATTATGGGACTAGATACTTTATCTAATGATAGCAAAACTTTCTAAGAGGTTCTCTATGAAATCTGACAGAATACCGTAAATGAAAGTTGCCGTTTACATGAAAACAACCACGCCTTGAGTACCACAGTGTATTCAAAATAACTTACAAATGTTAGGGTGGCAATGTCTCATTAAACTGAATACCAATTTAAATGTAAGATTCATATTGTTCAATATAATGATATTCATCTCTAACAAAAGTTCTATGACCTTTAAATCTGGTTTAAGATATGTGTATGAACACAAATACTGGTCTTTTAAATTATATCTGCTCTTTAAAGATGACTGAAGTAAGCAGAGGATTTATCTTTGTGTTGAATGCTGAATGTGTCTGGAACATGCCGGCTAAGGGGCTGTTGGAGATTAACTAGCTAAATCTATTGAAGTATTAAGAGATTATTTATTACTAACATACATTTTTGTGTTGCCCATAATGTCTGGCTGCAAATTAAATTCTGACCTTTTTCATGTATAAAGTTTAAATATGAAAAGGACCACTGTAATATGTTTAAAAGTAAAGCTGATATGTTTGATTGTTGGGCAGAAACTATTAAAAATAGTATACAGGTTTAAAATAAATAAAAGTTTATATTTTTTCTTACTTGCCTGTTTTGTCCTCAAGCGGAACTATTATATCCTCCTCCCTGTGCTCTGTTCTGGGCTGTACCATCACAGGTCTTGGAAGCTGGCTGGGATATGATGTCACTGGTCATGTCCAATGGCATGATTAGCACCGCCCCCTCTGCCTACACAGAGGTAATATCTATATTATAACCTACTTGCAGCTGCCCCCGCCCAGTGACCGTGCATGAGTCATCATAGCTCTGCAGCCCTTTAGTAAGCTTTCTCAGTCTGAAGCAGAATCTGACTGGTCAGATTTTTTTTTTTTTTAAGTCCACCTTCCAGGCATATTTAGCCAGGCCCTCCTAATAGACAGTGTAAGGTGGAGAAAAGCGTCTCTGCTTAGAGAAAAACGAACACATTCAGAAGTAAGAAAAATATTAACTTTTTAGTGATTTTAAACTTGATGCTGTTTTGAATAGTTTATGCCCAACAAACAAACATATGAGCTTTACTTGTACATTCACTACCGTGGTCATTTAATAATATACCTGCAGCAATGAGCATTACACTCTTTTGTTGTTAGGAGACTTATTCTGTAATGATCTTTATGACTATTTCTGTAAAGTATAAGATCTCATCATAGTAAAAGCACTTCAGACATAGGCTGGGTGTAATTCAATCTGTATCATTGTATTTTACATAAACATAACCAAACAGCAATGGAAATCTGTTTAAAACTGGGCACTATTTTTTGCTACCAGCTCATTGGCACAAAAAGAAGTACAAATGAAAATCTAAACTTTAATTTTGATACTTAATGGAAAGATTATGGAATTTAGTTGGGGAATTTATCTAATCACTACTTTGCATTGTATTTTTTGACGCATTGTATGTTCTGTGCTCATTAAAAAGTAAAATAAAAGTTTGGAAGAGTCAACTAATCCATGTCATTACAAAGAAAAAAGAAAAATATATTTTGGGATTTAAGAGGGAGGAAGTGAAGGATATAAGACGGTCTATGCACTAGAGCTATAGTATACCTCATAGATAAGTGCCTGTCTAAAGCCAAGAGATTTCCCAGTCCATGCAATGAACCAAGATCCTTCCTGTAAGGTAATACTTGGATTACACCTGATTTAACCCAACTTTGACCTTCACTGCAATAAAATTCACATTCTGGATATATCTACCATTCTTTCTACCTCTATCTCTATGCTTTCCTACATGCTTTCACGCTCTATTACTAACTTGCTCATACTCTGTACTTAAAGGGACTATAAACACAACTGTAATTTTCATTTAAAAGAGCATGTTTTAAATATTACAAAAGTTATTTGCTTGTATGAAAAAAATATTAAGGAAAACCTATTAAAGTGTAATTGAATCTAACAGAAAGTTCAAACAGCATATTTTAATCTTTAGATCTCATTGGCTGGCAGAGGGCAAGCCCCCGAAAGCAACTCCTAATTTTTTTTTGTGCTATTAGAACTTTATTTGGAAAAAAACAAATACAATGTGACACATTATGAAATGTCCTCATTCTGATGCAACAAAGAACAAAACATTTATATGTAATTTTTAGCTGTTCTATCCATATATCTGTATTTATCTCATCTTGTACCCGACACATATACAACAATTCTTTATTTTTCCCTCTCTGCTTGTTAATTACACACTGTTTCCCTTGTTGTTTTTAGCACTCTTTCTCTGCTCGCCTTTCACTTTCACTCTATTTGTGAGTTATTATTAATACTGTTTATTTTATAAAGCACCAGCAATTTCCATGGCACTCTTTACAATGCACTATAAAATTATACTGGGTGAAAACATGCTTAGCCAAACTCTTTTTGTTACGTTCCAAAATCTTGTGTGAAGTCACTTTCTTTTATTTCATTATCAACCATGAAGAGGATATTGTATTTTTTTCAACTTTTTTTTTTCTTTTTTTGGGTCTTACAAATTTAGGGTATTAAAACCATTTTTAATAGTGTTTTCTGTTGTCAATGTGTGTTAATGGGCTCATTTGTTTGGTCATGATATGTTTGTATGAAGTAATTTATTTATGTGCTTGTTCATATATTATATTGTATAACTTTATTTTACATAGAACTACGATGTGTTCCATTATAGGGCAATAGTAGAATTTATGGAAGGAATAAAGCAGAAAAAAAGTTTGTTCCATAATACAGTGCTTAAAGATACAGAAGTTGCATCGAGCATGATGAAAGCCATATTAGTCAAATATTAAAAAAAATATGAATTGTTTCTGTTATTTTAACTGCTGTCTTCTAGGTGGTTGCCATTCTGGCTCTCCCCCTCATTTCCATGTATTTCACTGTTTGAGATAGAAGGGCATGTGAATTGCTATATTGAAGCAACTAGTGTACATAGCACAGACCACATCATCCCACTGGTACATGTGGTCATATGGTGGTGAATGCGTAGGCCTATAGTCCCTGGCCATGCTGTGTGCATGAGAAGCTGCAATATGGAAGTTGACAACTTTTTTTTTCTGCCTCACACAGTGACATACTTTTCAAATAAGATTAGGGAGAAATTCCAACATAGCAATCACATAATGGTAAGCACATGGAATTTAAAAATATAGTAGTAATTGATACATTTATATATTTGGAATAGAGCCTTCATTATGTTAGATGCAACTTATAATTTTAAAGGACCATGCGTTTTAACCACTACAACGTTTCTTAACAGATTGAGATAAAGGTGAATATTTACCAATGTATTACACTAGTTACATTTTTAAAATGAAAGAACAATTAGAATTATTACATCTAATAAAAATACTACATGTTAATAAATGATATTATAATGATTTCTCTAACTGATTTTTCTAAGCTTTCTAACATTTAAAGAAAGTTCTACATTATATACCTGTGCAGGCTTCTGTTTTAATGGATTGTTTCCTAAGTACTTGTAGCATGTGTTGCATTTAATCAATTCCTTTCTCCTTGGCGTGCTTTCTGAATATAAGATTATCTATCCATCATTTATTCCAAAGTGAATATTCCTTCCGATAGGGATGCCAGAACCTGACGTCATTGAGATCTGTTGCCTTGTGGAACTTTGCCTGTACAAGGAACATTTGCCAGTTACATGGTTTCTATGGGCTTAGCTCTTAATTGTGTGCATAGGGTTATTCACAAAGATCTTTTGTGGAGTCATTCTTTTTGTGCCCTTCTTCCAATGGGGTATTTATTTTTATAACCCAGGCAGGGGTGTAGGAACTTAAAAAAAATAAAAAATCTGGGGTTAATGGGCCCATAGCCTTGAATTGTGTGGCAAACAACATTGCCAGGCTTACAATTTTACTCGGGTAATTTCCTAGTATATATATATATATATATATATATATATATATATATATATATATGTATATATATATATATATAAAAAAAATATACATATATATTGGAAGGGTTTGCTTGTTACATATATATTCATTCAATATAAAACATTATAGAGGGATAGGGAGCTTATCCCTGGTGGTCCTATCACTCCCCAGTAGTCTCCCCCTCACCTCTTGTCCCTTTAGCGGCTGGATTCATCTTACTGCCGGGTGTCGCGAGATCTCGTAAGACCCAGTTTTCAGGGAATTCAGCAGCTAAAGGCAAACAAGGTGAGGTGGAGCCTACTGCGGCGTGAGAGGTTGAATAAAATATGGGGGGATATGCAGCATCAAACCTAGATACTAAGTTGTGCACTGTGCCACATTTGCCATTAGAGCCTGTAGTTAGCCATGCCTGTACTCAACAGTGAGGCACTGAAGAACTATTTTATTTATGTACTAAGATTACTTATCTAATACTCTCCAGTCCTTAGTATTCATTGCCCAGGTGCTTT
This sequence comes from Discoglossus pictus, assembly GCA_027410445.1. NCBI lineage: Eukaryota > Metazoa > Chordata > Amphibia > Anura > Alytidae > Discoglossus > Discoglossus pictus. The sequence continues at coordinate 458,052,027 of CM050163.1, read as the reverse complement.
AAATGCATATGCATATTGGTGAGTTCTTCCTTCTTTTGGGCGTCTGTGTTATGTCAATGAATATCAGAAGCCATTTGATATATGATTTTAAAAAATGCCATTAAACCATACTTTATGATGGATCAAAAAGAACATTTATCTTTGTATAGTAATAAAAGTGTGGCATAATCCTTGAACAATCCTCTAGTGATTTGATTCAAATGTATAATGTGTATTGTATTAGCACAAAACTCTGTTATTTCTTAACTTGCAGTATGTTTGTTGGAAGCCCCTTACATCAGATAAGTTAGTACCCGTAAGGTGATCTGGTGATAGTTATCTTGCAGTTTCCCTTTTATACTTAAAAGGAGGATAAAATTAATGAGAAATTCTCTGTAAATAAGGCCATGAAACTCTTTTCAATAAGGAGCCAAGCTAAGAATAGCCTGGGCATGTGACAGAATTAGTTTCTGTATCTGATGTCCAAGAATCTCTATTCACATATTGTAGTGTAGAATCACACTGGCCAGGAACACATAGATGAAAGTGATTTATCTGCTTGTGCCTGTTATATTTTATACATGATTTGATTTAGTAATAACCCTTTTAATCTATATTCAAATTAATTTCAGATGTATTAACCTGGAATTAAAGACGAAGCCCTACTTAAACATGAATAGATTTTAGATGTAGTACACAATAGCATAGATTCACTAAGCTTCTCAAGGGCTGAGGAGAGTTGAGTTGGCCCCAATGATTAATCTAATCTATTCACCACAACTAATTTAATAAAATAGATATTATATAGCGCCTTGAAGGGAACTGTTAAATATTGATATAAATAGTTATAATGTAATATACATTTGCAGTGTAGGCTATGTGCCTTACACCTTTAGTGGTCCTTGCAATTGTAATTAATTGTTTTATGCTTTTTTTGTTATCTTTTCTCTTAAAGGGGCATAACTCAACTGGTGCAGTGCTCTGACACAAGTTAAACAGAATAAATCTGAAGGAGGTCAAGAAGCAACTTATAGAGAGACTAAAAACATTTTTAACCCTTGCATCACTAATTTTTTATTCAAATTTTTTTAAATTGTTTGAAACAAACTCTTTTAAATGCATGATAGCAAATCTGCGACTTTAGTGTTCCTTTAAGTTGTTCTGTTCAGAGTCAGATTTTCCAACCTATTCTTAATAGGGCTTTTTCTGATCAATGAAAAAGTATTGCAAGCTGCTAATACATATATACATCTTATGACATTACGTTAAAATTATTTAGCTCTTTTAAAACACGATAGAATATCCTCCAGGTTCACAATACGCATCGTGGACCTGCAAGGCAGATCTATTTTAAAACTGATGTTGATATGCAAAAGGGAAATTGCCAATGCAGCCCATTACAGCTCTTGGCAGTTCCTGCAATGCTTAGTAAATCAACCCTAGCTCTCATCTTTTGTGCATACCATGATGGGGACAGATATTGAGTTGGAGAGCTACCAGTCACTTCCAATCTATCTTTTGGAGAATTAATTTCTGATTGATTTCCAAACTGCATCTCAAGATAGGTCAACATATTAAAAAATGTCACTTGATTATAATTAAAACTTAAATTTTTCAGTTTGTATGTAAAATTTACCTCTCTTTGACATTGTGGGTGAGTAGGGTACTATGTTTTGCATGCAACGTTTCCCAAATTGTACCACGTGAAACCCTGAGGTTCCTTTTTCTTTGATCACGCATACACAAGGAAATTACCCAGAAAAATGTCCTTTGTGGTGTCCAATAGAAGGTCCTAGAATGGGTTTTTACATCCCAGCTGGAGTTTTTGACTTCCATGGAAAAGTTTCTGGAGTATAAGAAAATATTTTGTGGTACTAAGGGGTTGGGTTGTAGGAGTTCAAGATACCCAACCTGGGGCCGTTAAGCACCAGAGATGGATTTGCTTCCCCTTACTGTAAAGCCATTCAAACAAACCAGAATTCAAGGAACGCTCTGCTTGCGTATAAGTGGTTGAGGCAGTGTTCCTTAAACCGTATAATCTCATGTATGAAGAAAAAAAGGTACCTGAATCTTTTGTTACAGTAATCATTGTGCACCATAATTGGACACCCACTGACTGGATATTTATCAGTAGTTACAGCTTCCACGGAGGACACCTTATATCAATTTAAATGTTGCTGAATAAGTCCCTCAAGAGAAGTATTCTTGCTACATCGGCATGGCAGTCTTTTACATATAAAGCAAGCAATAGCCCTTTTAAAGTGAATGTGATCCATATGTACTATTTCCATGCGAAATTCAATGCACTGTTTTTTGTCTTTGTTATAATTTTGCGTTGCATCATTTATTCTGTATATTTCTAATTGCCCTATTATATTATGAACTACACTCCTGAAAATGCCAGATTAAATGCCAGGTTTTCTTAAAGAACAGATGCATTTGCACTACTAACCTATGACACCGCTCCGACCGTGATCCTTATATGACTCCCCAAATGTTTGAAGCTTTGTTACAAATCCCACAGCTTTTTTTGTAATCAGTTTCCCCCTCAAAAGTATGGTTGGCTGAGTTTAGGTTTTTTAGATTGACCACAGTTAAATTATACTTTGTTTGATAGACTTGGTATAAGTTTTTTTTTCCACCAACTGAACTATGTCATGCAACTACAGCATGGAAACTTCTAGTAAACCCCAGCCACAAGTCAAATCTCTGTGTGTAATGAACTGTGCTGTCATTTCTAAAACAAAAAAAGGCTAAACTTTATTTTTACAATAGGCTCTTGAAATAAGAGATATAAAAATGTTTTTAATAAACATTTGCCTTTCCAAGAATAACCTTTTCCATACTTTTATTAAGAAAGGGAGCTCATATTTTGTTAAGAGAGAAAACAAGAACAAAGTAAAATGAATTGCAGTAGGACTGGCTTTGTAGGAATATTCCCCAGCATAGTGAAACTAGATCTGCTTCAAGACCTCTAGATAAAATGGGAACAGATACGAATATCCTTGGGACTGCATCCCATGAAGAGAAGAATTGATTCAATTTACTAAGCTGTTACCCCTTACCAGCATTTTCCTGAGCTACCTGAAATAAATGGTCCGGTCATGAGAGCAGCAGTGCATCATATTACATCAACTAAGTATTTTTTCATGCTCCTTGTGCAAATGTCCTTAATGCAAATTAATAATCCTTTTGTCTTCTAGTCTCTAAATCTGAACCATAACACAGGCAGTGAGATTGAACATCAGTCTTAAAGGGACTGTATCACCCCACAATCAAGCAGGTTATTCTTAAAGTGCATGGTATACTGGCTATATGTTGTGTTGTCCATTTTTTTCCAAAGTGAATCAATCGTGAGAAAGTCCATGTTGTTCCTGCCTTTATATGCAAATGAGCAGCACATGCATATTTATTAGCTGCTTTGATATGCCAATTAGGATTACAGAATGCTTGTTTGTCTCTGTAACTGACAAAATAAAGATCTGTAATGTTATCTGGCAGTTAAACCCCTCTATCTCTCATATTAGCAGACAGGAGCCACAAAATCAATTCTAGATATCTCAGAAATTATTTACGGTTGAGAAAAAAACTGCTAGTACAATGTATATATTTTTTTATCTCTAAATCTCCGTAACCTCATGGACACAAATGTACCAGGCACATCTTTGTCATTGGTCATGCTGATCCGCTTGGTTTTCATGGCAGATATATTGGACCTGGTTGCCAGTCCCTTCTCCAGTGGGCCACAGCTGACCAGACCCAATCCTGCTTGACTTCAGGGTGATGTGACCTTTTGGTTCCCTGACTGGAATCAAACCCAGGTTGCAGTGAATCCTTAACCACTGGACCACCAGGGAACCCCCAATACAATGTATAACCAATGTATAAAATTCCTCTTGGGATGACAGAGTCGCTTTAATGGGCTGCAGCAAGGTTCCAAATATGCTAGAATGATCTATTGCATGGTATTTTAAACGGTAAATGTACATTGAAGATTGTTATTTTTGTCTACCTATCTTATTCTTCCACTAAACGCCACTGTTTATCTTTCTGCTACAAACTAATCATTGCTAATTAGTAAATACTTGCTCATGGGTTGTGCATGCTCAGACTGATTGTGGCAGTTTCTAGAGCCCGAGAACAATGTTCAGCATTAAATCTGTGATTTCACACAAGCATGTGAAATAATTAGAAGTAATTAATAATGATAGACCAAGATAAGAAATCGAACTTGGAGGGGGCATCTGACAATTATAAATTATAAACTTCATTGAACATTTCTTGCAAGAACATTTTTTATAGCATGTAATTGAAAATAGCTTGTTATTAACTATAGCATTATATCCTTTTTAGAACTTTTGCTGTGTCTAATTATTTGGTCACAAACCACATGTTAAATATTTTTCTGCTCCTATACATTTTTAATGCTTTCCTTCCAAGGTTAATAGTTATCTTCCAACATGGATAAAGGAAACTGTTTAATTGTTTTATGTATTTATTATTGCTCATTTAGGAACAGTATAGGGTAAAGTAGAGGACAAATAACTGGGATATGATCAGGATATAAGTTATAACATAAAACAAAATAGTCCCAGTGTGCTTGCAATGTATGTGAGCAAAATCACGTGTATTGGAAGCTAATGTCAGGGAAGGTTAAAAGCATCTGGGTTCAGAGAAAACTTTATAGAGGACATAAAAATGTGAAGAGATGCTTCTTATAAGAGTTATATTTTTATTGCACTGTTTAAAAAGTGGAAAATGTGGAATTGATAATATAAGTAAAGAAGGATGAGCAAAACAAATTTGAGATATGAGACTACAAATGTATGATATGCTGATGAGATGCATTGGGATATCATATTTGTAAATGCACCAAGGTTTAAAGCCAGGGTAGTCAACTAATTCTAACAAAATCCACAGGGATCCAAATGTATTTGTAAAATTTCCCCCCGTGTTTCTCCACTCCCCTGTCTCTTCCCCCCCTCTCCCTCCCCTGTGTCTCTTTCATCCCCTCTCTCTCATGTCTCTTTCCCTCCCCCTCCCTTATCATCATTCTCATCATCCTCCTCATCCTCCCTCCTCATTCCACATCCTCAACCCCCCTCCTCAACCTCAACTCCCCTCCTCATCCTCCCTCCTCAACCCCCCTCCTCACTTTACACCTCTCTAATTACCTCCCCCTTTTCCCTCACTTACCTTCCATCAGCAGCTGCTCCTCTGCGCGTCTTCCGTCTGTGTCGGGACCCAGCATATGCTAATGATGTGACGTCACATGCGCGTCACGTCATTAGCATTGACCGGATCCCGACACAGCCGGAAGACGCACGGAGGAGCGCAGGAGCAGCTGATGGAAAGTAAGTGAGGGGGAGGTAATTAGAGAGGGGTAAAGTGAGGAGGGGGGTTGAGGTTGAGGATGGGGGTTGAGGATGGGGAGAAGGGGGGGTTGAGTATAAGAAGGGAGCATGAGGAGGGGGGTTGAGGAGGATGATAAGGGAGGGGAGGGAAAGAGACACGAGGGAGAGGGGGAGAAGAGACACAGGGGAGGGAGAGGGGGGAAGAGACACAGGGGAGGGAGAGGGGGGAGAGGCACAGGGGAGTGGGGGATAGACACAGGAGAGAGGGACACAGGGGGCAGCACATTTCCCACCCTCAGCTTATACTCGAGTCACTTAATTTTCCCAGTATTTTGTGGTAAAATAGGTGCCTCGGCTTATACTCGGGGCCGCTTCTACTCCAGTATATACAGTATTTTGAATCTTACTTAGAAGAAAATGATAGCCTAGCAAGATGTTGGCTTCAAGCTCTTACCACCATCTTCTGTTTCTGTGTAGAGTGCTTGCCCATAGTGAATGGGCACTGATTTGCAGGCACATTGAAAATTGGACGTTAGTGGACTAAACTTCAAACATACATCCAAGTAATATTTCAACAGGCATGGAAAAATAAAGTTTAAAAAATATTATTTCCTTAGAAAAACAAATCCAAAACTATCCCTTTAAGAGTCTGTCGAGAGCCATTAACACTGCAGATCTAAATCTAAAAAATTATTAGTTAACATTGAGGCGTCATTAAAGTCACATCGATTATAGGTGCAATATGTATGTTCAAAAATATTATATTCTATATTATTATGTATCATATAAATCTAGTCACACAGCATGATCAAGTTGAAATTGATAACTTTGAAGTTGCCTCGGCATGTGGTGCAATTCCAAATACACGTAACATATATAAAATATATTCAGTTCATCCCTACTCTTGATTCTAAGAAAGTGCCAGTCCAATATGTTTTTTTGTACCTTTCAGTACAGCTGGCCATGCCCTTCTAAACCCCATTGTTTAACTACAAAGGCACAAACCCAGACACCAGGATCCCATGAATGAATTGAAATGCCTGTCAGCAATGTCTACAGGAACCTTACTAAGAGCCACAAATAAACAGGAAAAAAACAAAAACAAAAGTCAAAACTTTAGAAACCACATAGACATCCTAAAAAGAAAAGACGAAAGAAAAAAAAAACAAGCTTAAAACATGATAAACGATTTTTCTATTGTCCAAGCCCAGACTATCTTGTGGCCATAAACTGCAAGTGCTAAAGCATTTACACATATGTTTGAATTTGTATAAGTGAACTTTTTCATAAAATAAAAACTTGAGTTTTTGTGAAACTTCCCCTTCAAACTACACATGGTAGAAAAAGTGATATTATCTTGTGTTTATATTTTTGATCCTCCTCAGTGTTTGAAGTCAATAAACTTTCTCAAAGCCACAGATTTCATTAAGAGATTATTTTAGTTTAAACACAGTGGGTGGTAGATTAGTAGATATGTTTTCTTGAGCATTTTTTTTCTTGCGTTTTATTGCTATTTCAGTTACCTAGAAAATCACGATGGGTATTTCTGGACTGCTCTTCCTTTTGTATGTAATTTCTCTTGGTAATAAACTTTTCAGTCCACTGTGGCGTGCCAGGTACATAGTTCACCATATTAAATTTACCCAACATCAGAGAGGACAGAATATAACGATCTATGTAGCCAGCTTTTTAGAGCCAGAAAGTGTTATGCTGAATTTAAAGGATTTTATATGTCTACACTTTAATCTTGGAAACTTCTAATAGCAAGTGTAATTGTTTAGGAGTAGTGATGTCGCGAACATCAAATTTTCGGTTCGCGAATAGCGGACCCGAACTTCCATCAAATGTTCGCGAACGGGCAAACCCGGCGAACCGCCATAGACTTCAATGGGCAGGCGAATTTCAAAACCCACAGGGACTCTTTCTGGCCACAATAGTGATGGGAAAGTTGTTTCAAGGGGATTAACACCTGGACTGTGGCATGCCGGAGGGGGATCCATGGCAAAACTCCCACAGAAAATTACATAGTTGATGCAGAGTCTGGTTTTAAGCCATAAAGGGCATAAATCACCTAACATAACTAAATTGTTTGGAATAACATGCTTTAAAACATCAGGTATGATGTTGTATTGATCAGGTAGTGTAAGGGTTACACCCGCTTCACAGTAACAGACCAATCTCTCCGTTTAATGCACTGCAAACAACCGCAAACAGTCCCTTTGCACAACCGCAAACTCCCCATTTGCACAAGGTTGGATACGAAGCTAGCCATGTCCCGTTCCTTGTCCTCACTGATGTCATTGAAGGCCTCTTCCTCCACCCAGCCACCAAGGGTCCCAAGCCCACCAAGGTGACAACAAGCCCCCTGGGATGCCTGCTGTGTTTGGTCTTCCACCTCCTCAAAGCCACCTTCCTCCTCTGACTCCTCTTCTTCAGACTCCCAGAGTCTGGAGGCTTCCACTGCCCAGCATGGAAGATTATACACAAGTCAGAATCTAGGGGCTTCCACTGCCCAGCATGGAAGATTATACACAGGTCAGAGTCTGGGGGCTTCCACTGCACAGCATGGAAGATTATACACAGGCCAGAGTCTGGGGGCTTCCACTGCACAGCATGGAAGATTATACACAGGTCAGAGTCTGGGGGCTTCCACTGCACAGCATGGAAGATTATACACAGGTCAGAGTCTGGGGGCTTCCACTGCACAGCATGGAAGATTATACACAGGTCAGAGTCTGGGGGCTTCCACTGCACAGCATGAAAGATTATACACAGGTCAGAGTCTGGGGGCTTCCACTGCACAGCATGGAAGATTATACGCGTTGCCTCTGTCTGCATTATTATAAGGTGTGTACTGTTAAGTAGTACTATTCCTATCGGTTTAATCCCTGTTACGTCCACTATCAGGGGACGTGTATATGGCATGGATTTTTGGAAGCGGGAGATGGAAAAAGATGCTTGGTCGGTCCTCCCACTTCAAATTTGGGGCACTGTGTGTGCAATCTAAGGTGCCACCAGATATGAGTGTCACTGTGCACTGGCAAAAGTAGATGCAATAGGCTTCACACACACGCCTGTAGGCAGGCCATTGCTACTCAATATATTACAGTCAAAAAAGTGTTGTTTTATGTCACTGAGCACAATATAAGCTGTGAGCCTGACACAGGGAGGCAACTGAAATTAGATTACAGGAAAAAAATGGTTGTTTTCAATGTATGTTACACCACCATGTATGAGTAGTGAAAATAAGCACAATATAAGCTGTTAGGTGTTAGCCTGTCACACACACACGCTGGCAGGCAGGCATAGATTACAAAAAACATTTTTATAAAATAAAATAAATGATGTTCAAAGTTTCCTCAATGATAAAGTATAGGGGGCGAACCGAAAAGCGCATGTGTTCATCATTCGCGGCGGACGCGAACATGCGAAAATTGCAGCGAATAGTTATCCGGCGAACTGTTCGGGACATCACTATTTAGGAGCCCTGGCTACCAGAATTGCTCCACTGCCCAGTTGTCAAGTATTGTTTCCTTGTTGCAAAAAGAGTATTTGATAATGTGTCAGTGTTAGGTTACACTGTAGGTCAGGGGTGGTTAACTAATTTTATACAAAATTAATTTTGAAGTCTAAAATACATATTTTCTACAGATACACATGCAAATATGCTGATAGCTTAATTACTCAAGGAGATGTAGAGAAAGGAGTAGATAGAAGCTTTTAGAGGGATATAAATGTGTCTCAATGTAATGATGTAGTGAATCTCAGAGTGAGAGGATCTTGAGGTACTGATTCAGACCCTCGGCGATATGTTAATTACCCCTGCTCTGTCACTATAAAAAATGGTAGGAAAAAGATTTCCACAGAGAGCTCTAGAAGCTTCTCATGTTCTCCCTCCCCATGTCTCGGTTGCTCTCCTCCATCAATTGCAGATTCCCTGGTGCATTTTATTTATACCATTTATTTGTATCACTGCAACTTTAGTAATCCATAAAAAATACAGCAGGAGGTATCTACGAGCATGAAATGCATCAGACTTATCATCGCCTAATGCCTCCATAAGTAGTAATCTATGGCAGTAGCTATTTCTACTGAGAAGGAATAGATTACAGACGGTGCCCGGGTTAAATACTGAGAAGGTCTTTAGGTTGGATTTGTATGTAACTCCGATCTATGATGAATATTAATAATAATAACATTACTCTAATGGCTTATGTGATAATTATCATAATATAGTGTAATACTGTAATAATAATAATATATATATATACCCCTGTACTATAATAATAAGCTATAGAAACTATTGTTCAAAAACATAAAAACAAACTCATACAACAAGCCTTGGTATGGGTTGTCTGTAAGTTGGGTTGGCTGTAACCCAGGGACCACCTGTATATAAATCATCAGTGTATTCTCTCGCTCTTGCTTTCACTCTCTCTCTCGCTCTTCCTCTATATATATATATATATATATATATATATATATATATATATATATATATAGTAAATAAATAGTATGTTTGTGTTCACATTTGAATGTCTAAAACAATTAAAAAAAGTTGTTTCATGCCCAGAATTCTGAGAAATACAGTTATTTCACTGCATTCTGGGAACCTTGGCAGGGACATGCAAATGTGCCCACAAAGGCTTCACTCTTGCAATCTATAACCATATCAAACATGACTTCCCTTAAGCATATGCCCACTGTATAAAACCGCTTTGAGCAAAGCTAGGGTTGGATTATACACAAGCTAGGAATCCCACTCACATACAGCCATTGTAAGGTTACTGCCTCTAATCAGTGTGGGGCCAGTATACATTTTATATGAGTATACATTTTATATGAGTATACATTTTATATGAGTGATTGAAAATTAGACTGCATTGGGCAACTACTTTTCTGCCTAGTCATATGGTTTGTTCTTTTCCTGTACAGATTTTATTCATAGCAGTAATAAGTACAAAATGGGTGCATTTTTGTGGCAAATGTTATATTTTAAGCAATCTTGGACTGACTGCTTTGCTGATTACTGGGATAATTTAAAGCACAGCAGCATGAATTATTTACAGTTGAGAGATCATATATGCTTTACATATGCTCAGGTCCTTCTAGCAGAGAAGAGGTTAATGAGTTACATACTTGCTGTCACAGAATAACTGATTTAGCTTTCATGGGAATGTCTGCCATACTAAATCATATGCATGGCGCCATATCTGTAAACCCAGTTCTGTAACTTTCTAAAATCAACACATTCACAGAGAAAATCTATGCATGTTTTACATTTCTCCAAGTGTATTATTAGAATTACTTGAACTAGGAGGTGCACTTCAACTTGATTGACTTGAAGATAAATATTTCTAGAGGCTTTTTTGGATAGGCTAATATAACTAACTTATTATAGACAGAAAAATATGGTAAACGGAGTTCTGCCCAATTTAAACAGAAGAATTCTGATTTTATTTCATGATAGTTTAGCGTTGCTCTCTCTGTTCCAACGGCATATAGTGTTTCACTTTGTTTTGTATTTAGTACTTTTTGTTCAGAACATGCAAAATAAACAGACAGACAAATTCTTCTTCAAAATATTGGTATTACTTAACCAAGAATAGGAATATAGCAAATGAAAAACAACAGCTGTAACATACAAACACGTATAATACTATTGTTACATTATTTTAACTACCATACATGGAAATGCAAAAGGAAAATATCAGGAAATCTTAATTTTGTATTTTTATAATTTCGTATAATTTTTCATGTATTAAAAATGTATTATTTTGTGAAAGTAGAACAGTATGTATGGTATTTTCGACTTAACCAAGCAGACCATCTTCATTGGATCTCTACACCCTTGTAAATGGCTTGGTAAACCCAACGTAGAGTATATTAATAAGATCAGTAAAAATGAACATTTGAGATTCAAATTAAATGTATAGAAATAACTTATTCAGTTTATGATCTTCTACTAATATTGCATGGCTGATAGACATTAGAATGTTTTTAATAATTCAGAATATGTGTGCTACCTAAGACAAAAATCTATGGGAGTGGGGGATACATGCAATGCTGATACTAATGGGCTGTGGTAGCAGAACAAGGTTCAAATAGGGACAAATGCCTCAGGAGGCCAGAACGTTAATCATTTCATAGTTTGGGGCTAATGAGAGTGACTTTGTAAATACTTGGTAATAATCATAAAATAACCGGTTCAATAAGGCGAAGTGCCATAAACTCCATATCCAAGGTTCTTTTAAAATAAAAACATAATGGGCTATTATTTCATAAAGGCTTTTCAACACTTTCTCTGGAATGTTTTGCACTGGCCAGATATGTTTTTGAGGAATTTCTTGATTCAAACTTTAAAAAAATCTAAACTTATATTTAAAAGGTGAAAACGCTTGCAGAAATGTAAAATAAGCTTACATAAACTATATCCCATTTTAGGTTCAAAAGTAGTAAGACTATGTGACGTGAAATCTAGATTTATATGTGTATTCTTGGGTATAAATATATGATCTATATGTTTTATATCATATAGAGATGTATATTTTCATAATTTGTAGTTAAATTAATCCATGCAATCCAAGGATTTAATTATTTTCCATATTGGGCATAAAACACATTGCACCTTTTAATGATGGAGGGTAGTATAAATGCAATAATGTGCGATACCTTTAACTCTGGTCATATTGTACTAATGCACATGGGACATTTGGTGGTGATATCCTTGCTCTCCAGTTGATTCCATTTGCAATGTACTGCAATTGAAGTAACCAACATTTTTAAAGTCTTAGTGGCAGACAAATGGTTGTGCTCACTTACTGTTAATATCATCACTATTTCTTCTTATACTTTATTCTCTCTCACTCAAAACTATCCCTTTTCTCAAACTGCTGAGAGAATTATTATGAACAAAATCAACATATTAACCATCCACTGCAACCACCATGGGCCTCATTCAATTGAGCAATTGTAAGTTACTGAAGCCCATAAGCTAATTTGCTATTCAATTGGCGTTTTTTTGCAAGCCGCAAACGGTCTACGTGTTATGGGCTTGAAATCCGTGCAGTTGTTTCAACCGTAACTTACACCCCATCTAAGCCTTTGATCTTTCACGTCCGCAAGAGTTACATTCGCTTAAATCGCACCCGTAAATGGCAAATGTAGAAGAAAATCCTACGGGTACCAGATGAGATCCGCAAAAAGGTTAAAGACATGTCCGTAGCACTGTAAATGCAAATAAAAAATCAATACTGCACTGTAAATTACGGGGAAAGTAATGAAAGACATTAGAATTAATTGCACAACAGTCTCAAGCTCGCAAATCGCAAATAAAAAATGTATTATTTTTATGTTTCATTTCATGGTTATATCGATCTCAGGAATCAATGAGTTAATCCACATCAAGCCACCAATATGGACTAAAACAGTATTGGCATTCATTTTTATTATTTTGTAGTTTGCAAGTCAGATCGGATATCGGACCTCTAAACGCTTATTGATTGACATGTAGCCTCCATCTCATACTGCCGTAATGATGAGGGTCTCATTTACTATTGGCTGTTTCTAAATGGGTAGCTACGGCCTTGCTTAATTGATCATGTTCACGCTCTGAAATGCTACATACGATAGCATGGTTTACGGTTCCGGCTTTCGGCCCATAACTTGCGGGCTTGTTCAATTGAATTGCTCTGTAATTGTGGCAGAGCCCAAGACATACAGCCTGTACATGGTGAGTTGCGGCCTTGCAATTGAATGAGGCTCCATGTCTACTAACTTAATGTTGCTCCTCTTTTAGCCTTCAGTATATCCCTAATTTCTGCCACATCCAATACTTGTACGTGTACATTATTTTCATAAATGCCTATTATAAACAAAGCTGCCGACAATCATGTTCAATATTCCTAGTCCATTTTACTGCATCTCTTTCCTCACTTTAACTTTACACAAGTGCTTTGTTTTATGTTGCCCTAGATCAATTCAGATTACAATAGTGGCAGTACACTATACATTTCAGCCCATCAAAAAATTAGCCAGTTCAGGTCACATACATTATTGCAAGGTTGGCTAGTAAGGTTATGTATGGATGTCATTCTTCCCCCCATCTAGGCTATAAATTTGTATAACATTGGAGAACATGTTTATCACTGATGGATGTACTCCATATTTCTCACAAGAGTTAGTATACATGAGCTATTCTTTGTGATCCATTAGTAATATCATTAATCTTTATATATAAACTAATGTTATAAATAAATGATGGTCAGTCCCTCTGTCTCTCCTCAGTCCCCCTGTCCCTCCTCAGTCCCCCTATCCAGAGCCCTGTCTCTGATCAACGTTTACTGTAATGGGGTAACTGGCTCTGACCGCTTGTTGCGCCGTGGGGCATGGCTGGGACACACTCTAAAGATCCACTGTGCAAGCGCCCCAGCACAGCGCTGGTTGCAGGCGCGTGATAGACACTGTCTTTTTTATATTATAAGATGGGTCTATGTTTGAGTTTCGTTTTCACACATGGTGTAACACATTTACATGTGATTACGGATAATGAGGGGTTGAACTATATTGTTATGCGAGTAACTGTCTACTTATAAAACTGGTGGAAGTGGAGGTACTTTTGATATTAATTCCTGTGACCGCAATCTGTTTTTATTTTTGATTGGTCGATAATAAAATCCAAATTCCATGCTAAAGCCAAACCTTTTCCTATAAAAACAATTTATTTCCTTATTAGAAGCAACAGCTGCCATGCATATTGGAAGAATGCAAGTAAGCTCAAGGTAATTAAATTTAGTGGGAAATTGATGCTTCAAAGAGAAAGGGATTGTACAACAAAAACACAATTTAAAACATCAGTGAGTAATATGGGGACTTGTGCTCTCTCCTGAAAATAGAATAAATCAAGAATAATTGCATAGAAAAGTTGCAAAATATAAAGTTTATGTTTATTTATTGCTTTCTTAAAAATGTTTTCCCACTATCGTGTTTAGTTATTCAAAAGAACATGTAGAAAAAGTTTGACCCAGTGGTTCTTTAAGGACCGATCTTCTCACTTACTGTGACTGTACCTCTTTTTTTCTCACATCATCTCTGGAATTTTTTACAAGAATTTTAGGAGAAAGAGAGAATCTAGGAGTGTGTATGTAATAAGAAGTGTGCACAAAAACTGTATCTCTGATACATTGCTGCTAGCGTTAGTGAATTATGATAACGTTAGTTATTAAATAGTTATTTAATAACGTGTGTCCCTCTTGGCCACTCATTATATATGTTTATTAGGAGCTGGTAAACTGATTAAATGAAAATAAATAGATTCATTAATACTTACATTTAAAATGTGTTGCCATCGTGGTAGCATAAAATTCTTGGTAAACCCATTCTGTCCAGAGTTTGAAAAATTGCATTGTGTATTGCTCCGATCTTGTACGGATACTGTCATAGGCTGGCCCCCATGCAAGCTTAAGCACTAAGGGCCTCATTCTATTATCGGCCGCAGCCGCTGCGGGGCCGCAAGGACCGGCCGCAAGCTATTCTGCTATTCTATTCCCTTACGGCCGTAGGCTCCGGCAGGCTTGCGGCCGGTGCCTTGCTATCTCTTGCGGCCGATCGCGCCGGAGGAAAGCCTTTGATCTAAAACGGCCGCAAGAGATTTGCAATTCAATTGCTCCGGGAAACCTCTCTGCAAGGCTAAAAACGAGCCGCAGTTACTTGCAGGAAAAAGGTCTCGCTAGCACCAATTAAGCACATAAAATAGCTCAAATAAAGCCATCCTGCACTTTGCGAAGACTATAAAGGGATTTTAGGTGTTAGAAAAAATAGCACATAATTATCCTGTACTCAAATCCGTAAAATATTTCATTTTTAATATCCGTAAAATATCCATGTAAAAAGTCCAGAGTGCTTGGAGCACCTCAGACCCGCCCACGCCGCAGCCGGAAAATAAACAGTTAATTTGAACTCGGGTTTGGGCAGATGTGCAAGCTTGAGAGGGGGTTACTATTAATCCTCATGTCCCCCAATATGATCCCTAGCATTTACAGAGCTGTACAGTGCAGGCTTGAATTTATTTTTGAGTTTTTATATTTCACAGATTACGGCCGGTTCCAAGATATGCGGCCGGCCGTAAAAGGAGATCCTTGCGGGGCCGTATAATAGAATCGCGAGTTAACTGAACCCTCGCAAGGAATCGCAGCCTTACGGCCGATTTACGGCCGATAATAGAATGAGGCCCTAAGAGATTAAAAAAATACAATTCATAAAATAACTGGATTTGTTGAAATTTTTTCTAGAAATTAAACTGTTTTTGTTCTAAACACAGACCTCCCAACTGTCCTTGTTTTAGAAGGTCAGTCCTTCTTTTCAATTGAAACCGCTTGTTCCTCCTAACTTCCCAAATGTCTCTCTTTTGTAAGAAAATCATACATTAAGGGTAAAAACCTGTTTTCTAGACATGACCAGGTCCTATTTTCTCTTGTTCCTCTTTTTCTCTCTCAGTCAATTAGAAAAGTAGAAGCCTAGAGTCCTAGTTTTACAGATTAGATATGTGTATTAAGTATGTATCCCCTTCTGGATTAATACCTTGTTGTGCTGAAAGACGTTGTGAGCTATACCATGTAGGGTCACCCAAGATGGGCAGGTCATAGATAAGAGGTCAGACAAATTGCAGTCCACTGGAAAAAGAGCTGGCAACCCACTCCAGTATCTTTGCCATTAAAACCTTATAGCTGAGCACAACCAGAAACAAGATGTGCCTGGTGTGATGCGGTCCATAGGGTCATAGAGAGTCAAACACGACTACAACAACATTGAGTATTTATAGATATTAAATGTGCATAACCCTAAAAATTAATTTATATGTGACGATAACACTCAACGTTTTTAAGAATTATAATGTCCATTTTTGGACATTTGAAATGTTGGGAGGTATATAAACAGGATGATGGAGGTCTATACCATTAACACAATTCTATAGTGTAGATTTTACTACAAATGTTTTTTGGTTTGTTTGTACACCTTATAAGTATAACTATCCAGATCTCATATTGATTGCAGCAAGTTAGAGCAGTCTAATGTATTAGGATGCCCCCTCATAATGCTGGGAGAGCAAATGGAACTATGTATAATCTGACAAATTGAATAACGATCATGGTTGCATATGTTTTCCAGCTATTTACTCTTTAAAGCTATTTCTTAGTGGAAAATTAATGCTTTCCCAACACACAGGCTTCACAGCTGCACCCTGTTGATTCTGTATTGTGCTAATCTGTCTTTGCTATAACACACAGTAATACCCAATGGGAAGGCTCCTTTCTAATTAAATATCTCTGCTGCAGTTTAATGGGAAGTAAAGGGCAGGGAGCGCAGCTGTATTTAATGTACTGACTGTTATTATTCTTTGCTCACTCGTTAATAATTAATAATAAGTGCACCCACTTTGTACAGTTACACCTTTTTTTGGTGGAGATGGTTAGGGAAGCTAAGATTGAGCAGACTTTGATTTAATTAATTTTACTTCATACAATTAATTCATCAACTAAATTATTTATTTTCCCATATTTCAGAGCTTTAACCACTGCCTGAACTTTTCTTTTCAGCAATCTATCATATACAGTACTCTCTCTCTTAAAGAACCCCTCTAAATCTCCTGAAATTAAAATGTATAGTACTAAAATAAGTTTAAACAGTAATTGCACAGAAATCATCTTTAGTGAAAATAATGTAAAAAAAACAAAACAGTGTATTTCTAATTTGATTATCCTACAGTAAGCTTTAGAGGTCCTAAATATGGTATGGTATGTAACACTACGTTGTAACAATCACCTTCTTAATTGCATGTTATTAAAGAAACATCATTTTTAAAGTAAACTTACAGTGAAGTTTGCAATTTTCAAACGTTCACATCCACCCATCACGCATGGTCTGTTATTTTATTCTTATGGGTGATGTTTACCAATACTTCATAGATTTTATCTGGGGGTCTGATGCATTGTATTCAGTCTAAAGAATGAGCATATGCAGACCACAGGCAGTGCGCAGACTAATAAATCTAGATACTCTCAGAGGTCAGCATGTGCTCATTCTCAGATAACAGACTATGCTTTACAGGATTCTCAGAAAGGCTGACTGGCAGGTAAAAACTGCAAACCTAAATTTATTCTTACTGTTAGAAAATACACATCCACCTGATAAAGTACCTCTTATGTATATCTCTAACTCAATGAGCTCTTTTAATGCATGGTCTACAACCTATGTACTCTAGCATAACTGGCTCATTTATCCCTCAGGCATTAGTACCCTTAGTGTAAATTATCCAATCAGAACGTTGGTTTTATTTAAAGAGGACCTTGTTTTTTATCTAACACTAAGCTTTCATGAATGGAGCCCTCATCTCTTCATAATGAATATGGGTAAAAGTGAACTACAATAAATATAAACTATTCATTGTTGCCCTTTGTACAGTATTATACACTGTGTATACATTTATAATGAATAATAATAATTTTCACATTTCCATTTTCCAGTTCGGCTTTGATGGTGAGCTTACAAACTTTTATAGTTGATCTCATATTTCGCTGTTGCTTCCAACCAAACTTATTATTGCATTAGATTAAGCACATTGTTTTGATTAGAAATTGTCCTGGTATTTGTTTATACCTATGTATATTTAAGTAATTATACACATTTTGCTTGTTTTTATTAATGATGTTGGTGCCAAAGAACTATGTTCCACAGCCATGTCATATCATCATCCTGAAGTTATGTGAAATTACAATAACCTAAGGGTTTCTAATGTGACATATCTTGCAAAGTTCATCAACTTTTGCTAAATCAGAGGTAAACGCTTCACTGCCAAAGGCCTTTGCTTCCAGATCCCATCCTTGGAGAATGACTGTGTTTTAGTTGATTACGTGACTACTTCTGTATGACCAGCACCACTTATTCTCAACTGCTGCATGACACTTTATACAGTAACTGTTACTGGGTTTGAGGAATTAGAGTATTAGTAAGCGTTATAATAGAGTGGACTGACCATTTGTAACCAGTGTGGCTGGGGTTCATCTTTATAATATGGTCACATGCTGTGTACAAATAGACAGAAACCTCTTCCTACTTGCCAGCTCTTGGGCCACACAGTGCCTTCTCATTGAGAAAACAGTCAACCAATCAACCCTGCCAGCAAGCAAAGTAACATGGCTGAAGGTCTGTTCAATGCTTATTTGTGCTCAACATCTAATTATGTGTGATCCCTCCATAGAAAAGAGAATCCAGCTTGTGTTCAAATATTCTGTTGCTTCACTATAAAGCCATGTTGAATGTTAGTTTTGTGTATTAGGTTTTTATTTTTTAGGGCTATTTAGTATATTTGCTTGTATTAAATAACCTTAAAAAAAACAAAAAAATTACCTTCAATTCTTTGATCTCATGAAACATATCAACCATTTAGAACTTAATGCTGAGATTGTTTTAACTTGGTCACCAGTACAGGAAACGAAGTTAAATGTATTGTGATACAAATATGTTGCTACACACACACAATGTGTGTGTGTGTGTGTATGTATATGTGTGTATAATATATATATATATATATATATATCTCATATAGCCGTATATAGTTTTTATTGAACAAACGTGACAAGCTTTGGAGAGCTGCACATCTCTTTATCAAGTCAAATGGAATACGGATTAAGCCTTAGCATTAGCATTGTAATATAGGGCTGTAAATATCTCCACATATTAAGTTGAAAAACAACATTAAAACGTAAAAAGCAATGTGGCAGGATCACAAGATCGAAAAATCAAGTCCCGGTTAAGTTCTGTATCTTTAGTGTTGAAGAATGTGATTATCTTCTTTTTCTCTCCTGGAACGAAAATGTCTGTCCAATAAAAAAAGGTAAGGTAGGATTACTAGACACTTATGGCTACTATATATATATATATATATATATATATATATATATATATATATATATATATATATATATATATATATATATATAAAAAATAAAATTAAAAGATATTACAAATTTAATTCCCTATCATACATTCTTAAATGAAAATCCCATAGTTTTCTCAAGTTCCATTATCGCCTTTAGTATTCAGAGGGATTGATAAGGCATATTTTATGAGTTCATCCTGATTATTATATTCCACCCTACTTGCTGATTAGGAGAGATTGGGTTTCCAAGCAGGTTCCATGTTGTAGGACTGCTCCTTTTTATATATAATTTTTAAACCGTGGCTGCTGTTCTAGAACTCTGCCCTAGATCTGTAGGTTTGGGACAGCAATATATTAGTCAGGCAAGCAAATGTAATTAATTTACTGTACCTTCCCTGTTTCATCTTTATGGAAAATAGACATAAATACTGTATAAGGCATATTCATTACTGTGTGAGATTAAGGTCAGCAATTTAAATAAAAGAAAACCATTACAATGTTGACAGCAGACCACATGGTCATATCATTTATAATCAACTTCCTTTAAAATGCACATAGGATCAAAGGCAGGTCTGTCTGCTTTATATTTGGTGGATCTGGGATCCTAAATGAAACTGTGGATATTATTATGCATAGTTTCATTTAGATGTACACGTGTTCATGAATTGATCGGTAAGTAAGAATTATTCTGTGTATTATGCATAAGAACAAAGTAAATCCAGCTAGCTATGCCGGAACCATTGCAAGAGAACTGCTACGAGTGACAGTGGCGAGCCAGAGCCAAAAATTATGGAAAACTTTTCCATTGAGTTTTTTACTGACAAAAGATTACAAGTTACTCCATAGACATTTACACCAGAACCCAATGCTAATAAGATTTTACAGATGGCTCACAAAATAGAGCAGTGCCATAACTACACAAAACTGAAGAAAATATTACAGGCACCAAAGACCACTCACAAATAGTTTTAAAACCATTGCCGCAGCAGCAGTCATTACTTGACACCTTACAGTCCAATATAAACATATGTTTAATTAAAACATATGATATTTTATTAATTATGTCTGTTTCATTATATAACATCAAGGGATTAATACATATCAGGAGACCATGAGCATTGTCTGTATACATATAAAATATATATATATATATATATATATATATATATATATATATATATATATACACAATATAAACACAATTATATATATCAAATCTATGAATGTAATTGCCACATATATTTAATTTAAATAAATAATAATAATAAAAAAATATATATATATATATATTTATATATATATATATATATATATATATATATATATACATATATACATATATAAATATAATGGTTTCTTGTTACAGTGCTTGTTCTCACTTATTATAATAATCATAACGTTCTAATTTTATATTGGTTTCTATAGCCCCTTCTCATCCGTAAAGCTTGGTTTGGGTATTCCTTACACTGAAATCTCTTGAGGACAAGGCAGAGTTTACAGATGTGGGCTGAGTGCTGTAATATTGCAAGTGAAAATAATAAAATAAACGTGTAACAAAAGGAAAAAAAAGAATCATCTCCCTCCGCCGATTTTTAGGGTATACCGCAAATTACACTGCTCAATTTAGAATGGGGGCCTTAGAAACTACTCTGCCCTTCTACCGCGACTCTGTAGTTCACTTTTTACAGACAAGACAGTACCACAACTATTCTATAGAAACTTACCCTTACAATGTGTGATAAAAGAGCCATTTTGATTTGGGATTTATGTTGGTTATTTTAGTTTAGATGTTTGCATGTATATCATTTTAATCTTACATCCTACACTAATATTAATGATAATTTGAAATCTGGATCATCATCCTCTCTGGAATTAACTGTCCATTCAAAGGCTGATTTATTACTTACAAGGTAGAATATATATAAATTTAGTGATACACTGAGAGATACATACACCATTCATTGGCTGACATAGTGAGATTGAGGAGTGAAAAGGAGATATGTTAGTGCATACCTGCTGTCATTTCAAAATGGACATGATGTATGTACATTTATTTGCTGGAATAAATCATATTATACATAGGTCAACATAAAGAAATAGCAGTAATGAGCACATTATTTATATATAAAGCGTTTTCCTTATGAAGTTTAATAGCATTTTTAACTGAGACTTTAGCACCTTTTAAACCATTGCAGGTTAAGTTATTCATGTAGGATATTCCCCAAAAATATATTTTATGGTTAATTAAGAATTTAACATGTGAGTAAAATATGCCTTTCTTAATATAAATAAATTAGGAAAGTTTTTTAATGACATATGAAAGACTCAAGCACGCCATAAATGACATTACAAGTTAAAAGCATAATGTGAAAAATATTTATTTTGTCTAGTATTTTAGACATTACCAAGCTAAATAAATATTCTTAACTTCATGACTTTATCTTGTAAAATTATTTATGGTGTGCCTAGACCTTTCATATACAATTACCCAGTACTGCTCTGGGGTCTCCGTTTGTTTGCTTTGCACCCAATGTTCCTTTGAAGATATGCCTTTTCATTTACTGTTTGTTTTCCCATTTTGAACTCATTAGGATGTGCAACAATTTCCAGTATGCTACCCATTTTATAAGCCAGTTCATGCAATTAGCACCGTTTTTCCGGGCTTGCAACAATTTTCAGGCTATTTGGTACAAAATGGTTAAAATAATAAAGAACACATATTATCCAATTATCAGTAAATATGGAGTACATTCACTTATTTTTCATCATTAGTATTTATTATTCTTTGAATTTAGAAGTATTTAATAATCTTTAGTATTTAATCAGTTTTTGAGCAATCAAGCCCCAAGTCCGACACAAATAAGATGTTAGCTCCTTCATAGTGTCAGATTTGAGGCATCTTTGGCTTTTTTGTTCCCTTACAGGGGCCGATGAAGGTACCCTTAGGATTTTTAAAAAATGTAACCTTTAGCGAGATCAGATATCGTTATGGGGTGATGTGATAGCGATTTAGAAAATAGTTATGGAACAGGAGGTCTTAGCTTAAGGCATTAGGATATTTCAAGTCCTCGAATGGCGTTTCTCAGGGGTTCAATTTACATGTGTGATATGATTGCTTGTTAGTGTTTTACGAATAGAGCCCTTTATCCTTTCTTTTTCTATTTTTTTGGTTTTCTACAACAGTGTGCACGTAAGGATATATATCTCAAATAATTGTCTAGTTTGCCATCATGTCACTTTCAAACGTCCAACTTGAAATCTTGAGAAGTATACATGTAATTTACATTTTGGTGTTACTTTTGCAGGTAGGGACAGTGTTTTTTAGAAGAATGTTGTTAAAAAAACTGAAGGAACCACTAAAGTGTCATTTTTTTTTTTTTTTAACTTTACTTAATAATAGTCTGAATGCTCTTACACAGTTTCAAATATGTAATTACAGCCTTTAAGGTTTAACTATTGTATTCAGTCTTGCTTTAATTATGACAGGCATTTTGTCTTTGTTTGTAAAAAGAATCAAAACTGGGAGGAACAGAAGCCATGCCAAGAAATTCCTCTTCAAATAGAAAGCAGTCCAAGATGGAATCCAAAATGTTACCATTAGAGTCTTCTAAATAGAAGATTTTTTTCTCAAATTATTTTATTTCCGTCTCTAGCATACTTGCTAATGTTGTTATTAGTTACATATACAGTGTAGAATTGTATTTGCCTACAAGTAAAAGAATATCATTTATAATGAGTCAGTCTATCGCTGTAGAGTAGTCACCATCCCTCCCTCCATTGTTTATGACATATTACTCATTATTTTAAAAACTAATGTGCTAATATATTCAGTGGCACAAATACGAGATATAGACATATAGTTCAACTGAGTGCAGTGACCTTTTTGGAAACCCAGTTAGTAATGTACAGTCTGGTCATCTTTGTGTCAGCTCCTTCTAAGACTTTTTGGTGTTTTAAGTTGCCTGAATTTGTGCATCGCAAATTACAACTTTTTTTCTTTCCTGTTGCCAATTTTCATGTGTTTTGTCAAAATACGTTCGAGATTTTCATTTTTATGGGGCAATAGTCACTCAATATTTTACTGCCTGTCTTTAGCAATCGTAGTCTGCAAGTGGTGTTGGCAGACGAAATAGCGATCTTCATGGTCTAACGAATCATGGTTACAATAACTCTCTTTCATTGCCTATATTTGATTACCTATGAAATACTTTTGTATTATGACAGTATTTTCAAGTGAAAAAGCAGATGTTCTTTGTGGTATAATATTAGTTAAAGAAAACTTGCATTCTGAATAAAAAGCTTAAAATGAACTGTTAGATCCTTATTTCTTTCTCACATTTTATGCCCATTTCTGTTGATGTGTTTTTTTAACAAATCCATCAAAAGGTTCCATTTTCATATGAGTAGGATATTTTGGTGTAATATTTTTTCATGGTAACTTCATATGTATATAAATTAGAATATGTGTTATACTAGTGTACAACTGCATCATTTATGATATTTGGAACCCTCAAGGTTTGCCAACTCAAAAAATCCGTCAATCCTCCAAAAATTTGGATTTTGATCTATAACATATGTATGAAGAATTTTTTTGAATATGTCTAAAAAGACTGAATATCAGAATTTGAAGTTTTCTTTTTTTGAAATTACCTCTAAGTGTGCTCAGACTATAATAAACCACAATTAGCCAGAATACTTCCATTTAGCAGAATCAAATGTTTAGGTTACTGCAAAATGTTTGCAGGATTTGCATCCTAAATAGTAGCAGTCGGACACAAGCTTATTGCAGCTTAATGGTGCAAAATACCATGTTATAAATGAAATGTCTTCTGGTGTTTGTATGGAGGAGCTTAAAAAGAATAGAGCCCTGCAGGTCAATGAGCCATAAGTTATGAAGCAGAACAAAGCAACAGATGGAAGGCATTCGAATAAAGCAGTCAGCCTAATAAAGCAAGTCGTTTAAAAAGTGACTGTCAGGAGGTATATGTGGTTTACCCCAAGCCTACTCATCTGTTCTGGTTTCCAATAAAATCTAAACTACTCTAATCTGCGTTGTTGCCCTTACCTCCTATCATAAACGTTTCTTATATTTGGTCTTTGTGTCAGGGATTCCCCTGAAGACCATAACTGGGAAGACTGTTGCATGAAAAAAGTTTATATTTGATTAGTGCTCCATTAATCTGTTGGCAACTATATTATATTGATTTATTATAGGGCCTAACTCCCTGGCCTTAAAGTCTTGATGTACCATCTGCAAAAGTATTCTTTACCAGACTAGTAGTTCTGCTAATGCTTTCCATGGAATTTATCAGAAGTTAAGTAATATGAAAAGTAAATTATACCAGTTAATACAGTAGGAAAATCTATATTACAGTCTCTTTAGTGCATATATATTTTGAATAGTATTGCACATTTACTTTGTATATTTGTATATTTTTGAGTGATGAATAATGGTACTGAATTAGCATTTACGTATGGATCCTTATCTATGACAAAGAATACTGCTTATTACAATGACTCCAGAATTAATTAATTGTGTAACCTTTTCAAGACTGCTTCATATCTCTCATATCTTCCACAACAACTGGTTTTGTTGTTTTAATATTTATTTGCCTCAAGTATTGGAAAAATATGAAGTCTTGATAAATACAAAAATCTGAATTATGTATAATCAGAACAATATAATCAGAAAAAAAAGTAAGGAAAGAAACCTTGGAGGGGGAGGGGGGTTACTTTGTAAAAAAACTATACTATATGTCTGCAAGAATTTAGATTGCACCCATGCACAATTCAAGGTGCCATATTGGATGGCAAGACACAATGGTTGGCAATAGGTCAATCAACCCGGTGAAGTGAATCAGCACCACGTTTTAATTCACTTTTTATAATATAGGTCTTGCAACATATTTTGCAAACTTATTAAATAGAATATTTTACAAACATTAATTTTACGCATCACATTTCACATGATAATTTTTATAAATAAATCATAAATTATACTTTGTAATAAGGTTTGCTGTTTCAATAAACCAGGTCACTGATCATTATTACTTTACACTAATTTGTTCGTTACATTTAGCAGTGTTGGGTATATTTGAATGGCTGTAATTGGTATACTTTTATGTAACTACAAAACCCACTACTATTGCTGGGTTATAGCGAATGATGCTGAATATCGCCATTTCAGACAGTTGAAATCACAATCTTAGTTTGACCCATAACATGCCTATAATCACCCGTATCCATAGCGACCCATGCAACCATCAAAGCTGCTTTTGTGAATTTCCCTATTCAGTTTCGAAATTTTGCTTGAAAACTCATTAGGAATTTGAGGGAGGCAAAAAATACCAGATTAGAAAAATAGAGAATTAATTTCTATTCACATTTTTAATTGTGAAACTTGAAAGTAACATTCTGAATACTTTTTTAAATGCTTTAGGTTTAGAATCTATACTGATTTATAGTTTTTTTCTTTCTTTTCTTTTCACTTGAAAAAGGCTATTGAATATAGCAATGTCATTACTTTGGAATGGGTTAGAGTGGTTTACATGGTTGGATTAGTATTATTTTATATTTTATTTGAGAAAAAAGTGAAATAAAAAGAATCCCCATCCATATATTATTGCCATTATTAGGTCAGTGACTGGATGTGGCAGGCTTGGAATATTAACGTCATTATGTTGGTTATGGTGGAGGGTAAACCATCAGTTGTTAAGGAATTTAGGGTTAGATAGCAGGAGAATATCTAAAAAGAGATATCTGGGAGACCGTTTTGATTGTGACATAGTCAAGTCCTGTAGTTGCCTACCGAGGACCAGTATACAATGACATATTTTACATATAAATTAAAAGCCTTGTATATATTTTCCCAGGTAAGAAATAATGATTACTGAGGCTTGCAATACCCCAATGAAAATAGTATTCTAGAGAAAGGTTCCAAAATGTGACAATAAATGAACAGTGAACATTGTTGGATATAAACCAGGTAAAAGTTCTATATTGCACTAACACCAAAGGAATGGAGAGTTTGTTGTCTGGTGAACAGATGCCAAAAGTAGGGTTTATATTTTTCTGTAAACTTTGTAATTTTGCAAAAATAATAGAAAGCACACGTGGTATTTGCAATTACTTGGGAATGTTATGATAACAGTACTTTGTCCAGATTCCAAGATAATAATAAATGAAATGTGGACTTTTGGACACAGCAAAAATGTGTTAGTAATAAAACAGGTTCAGTGTATTGTAGAGAACACTTATACATAGCAAATGTAAAGTTGAGCTTTTATATCTATTATGCATAAGCCAAACAAGGTAAAAACAAGAATTGTTTTTACCTTTTAGCCCCTCTAGTCTTTATTATATTTGTGTTGGAAGAGGTGGAAGGAGACGTCCAAAGGTGTGCAGCTGCTTTTTAAATAAGCCCTCGAGATTTTGTACAGTATTTAGTCATTCATATTGTATTTTAGGAAAACGACCATCATGGTATTTATCCTTAACATCTGTTTGAACTTTAGAAGGAAAGGACATCTGTGCTGTAAACTCCACTTCATTTTAGAGGTCAGAAAAACAAACACTCTAATATTATCATTACTATTTAAATGACTTGTCTTCCAAAATCCTTTAGAATAGAATATTATTATTATTTATTAAAGTAAAAGCACAGGCATAACATTGGTTTTACTGGGTGCTTGAATAGTTTTTAATATTGTATACCATTGCAAAGTGTTCTTGTTTGTGCTAATTGTATACATTGTTTGTTTGTGTGTGTTTGTTTGGAATGATATGTTTATGGCACTTCAAGCGAGTGAACAGACCTTCATTAGCACAGTGATTCTCACTCTATTTGCCAATATTTGATGTAGAGACTCATCTTCCCAACACAAAAGTTGTATTTTTGTATATGCAGCTAAAATTACATCTCATATGGAATAAAAAATATTCTAAGATCATTTTGCTTTCTATTCTAATGCGAAGCACATATGTTATTGTGTATAAGTTCATAAACATGCATTACATCTAGAACTTGCATTACTATTTAGTACTGTGTGAAACATGCAGCCTTATTAAATTGCAATTCCGTGAATTAAAAAGGGCTCTATTTAAGCACACAGCATATTTATTTACAGAAGTTTTAAGTTAGTGAACTTCTATCCAAAAGCAAGGTCTTCCCTAACTAAAAACTTCTGTAAATAAATATGCTGTGTGCTTAAATAGAGCCCTTTTTAATTCACTGAATTGCAATTTAATAAGGCTGATGGTCTCTTAATGCATAAGAGTGTCCCTTATAAGCTAAACTTTACTCTCTGGCTGTTGTCCAGTCTGATTGTGAATCCTCTTTGAAACCAAACCTAGGTTTTCAGTTGTTCCATGGAAAGACATCTAGACTGCCTTGTAAGTGATAAGGGAAAGTGGCACCAGTAACCTTTAAAATGCAAAATCTTCCACAGCTGTAGAATCCTTCAACTGAATCTCATTCAGTTTTGGTTGTCTTAGGGCATTTTTAATAAAAAAAGGGTGGCACACTCCGCTATGTTTTTTCTTTTCATGGATATTTGATCACTAGAAATTACATTTATTGTTTTTAATCCAAAGGTGAGCTTGCTTGCATTGATATTTTTTTCTTTTTGCTCAATAAGAGCAAAACGTTGCAGTCAAATATTATTACATAGTTTGCCTAAAGGGACTCAAAATGTATCAATGCTGCTTTACATACACCACATTTTATGATTGCTTTTTAAGAGCCTTCATATATAAGAGAGTTGGGTCTCGATTACATTACACAAAAATCTTGCGAGTGAAAAGTTCACATAGCTATTACAATCCATGAACTCTTACATATAATCGTTTGAGTTATCACTACGTATCATCTGTTCCCTACTTATACAGGAGATTTTACCTATTTGCTATTACATCACTCCTGTAAGAGCTCTCTTAAGGCTCTGCAAGTACTCGCAGTGAGACAGATCCTTACGTGTAAACTCAACCTCCCGCAAAAGCAGATACAACACTTTTGAGACGCTTAAGGAGCTACAAGTGTTTCAGTAGAAGGTTAAAGAAGCATTTTTCAGTACACTAATTAAATAAAATTGAAGCCTAGACCGCCTTAAGCCCAAACAAAGAGTTTCTAATGGTTAACCCCGCCCTATACAACAATACTAAAATTGTGTTCCATTAATGAGAAATAAATGATTGATATATGGTTAAAAACAGGAATCCATTATGTGCAATAGATTTCTCATGACTGATATTACATAGTAATTAAGATTAAAAAAAATAAACTGTAACTGTAATGTAACTTTTAGTGCATCAAGTTTAACCTTTTTAGATCTCCTCTGATCTAGTCTGCAATATGCAGATTATTTGTGAATTAATTGATCCAGAGGAAGGCAAACTGAAAAAAATCTAAGCATTGAAACTTTGGCAATTGACTCAAAAGGGGAAAAAAGTAAGTTAAATTCATTCCTGACCCCAGATACTGGTGATCATACCCCTCCCTAGATCAATACTCTTCCTTCTCTAGTTATCCAGGACAACCCTGAATGCCCTTTTTATTCAAAAATATGTCCAATCCTTTTTAAAGTTATCTACTGAATCCACTGTCACAACCTCCTTTGGTAGAGAATTCCACAGATTAACCATCCTTACTGTGAAGAACCCTTTTCTTTCTTTAAGGTGGAATCTTTTTACTTCTAATCTCAAAGGATGTCCTCTTGTCGGTTAAAAATCTCTTGGCACAAAAAGTTCACTTGGCAAATCCTTATATTGACCCTTATATTTCTCAACTATATACATTTAATCCTCATATTTTACTTTTGTGCAAACAAGATAATTTTATCATGCATTTCCTAAATACACACACTTCTGTTTTTTGTATTTTAAAGTGTCCTATTGTTTTTCATTCTTATTATTTATAGTATGTAACATTTTTATGTGTGGACAAAACTGATGCATGATGCCCTTTTTCCTCTCCCGCTTCTTATTCTGTAAAAAAGCGATTTTATATACAGACTTTGTGCAGAGCCACAGTGTGCACCGCCCCGTCCAGCTGTCACATGCTGACCGAGCAGGTGTTCAGAAAAAAGCTGATTATTAGACAAAAAGATGAAGCGTGAACTGTTCATGAAATATTAATACTATTGTAGTTTAAATCCAGAGTCACTGAGCCCCCTAGTCTGTTTAACCCCATAGAGCCTATTATAGATTTCATGCATTTATCCTTTAACAATTAGTATATATTAAATCGTCTAGGGCCTAGTGGAAACAGTGCCTAATATCTAATGTTTATTTAAAAAAAAAAAAAACAGTATAGTTTGGTCTAAAATGGGGCACAGCAGATAAATAATTGAGCATTTCTATTAACTTAATTTACTACAATTACAATCTATACAAAATGTATATTTATTTCATAATTTGTATAGATTATTATGCAAACTTGCTGAATGTAGCTCTTTTTATAGGTGAATTTGTGGCATATAACCTCAACACAGTATTTAGGTAGGAAATTTAGTACACTAGATATAATTAACACTAAATGTTCTTCTTCTTTATTTGTTATGCGCCAACATATTCTGTAGCGCTATACATGTGTAAGTTCAAAGCAAAAACAATAGGAGGGATAGCCCTGTGTTTGAGCTTAGCATCTGGTGTCCATAGTCCTTGTCCCTAAGCAAGACATAACAGTTAGCAAGCTTTCATTCACCTATATCAATCTGTGTTTTTTCAAAAATAACCTATTTTAAACAAAATGAAAGGGACATTGTTGCATCATAAAGAGGGTATTTATGAATGTTGCAGACTGTTTTCTTTTTTCAAATATAGGTCTCGGAGCATAAAAACTCAGAAATGTAACTGCCCATTGGGTCTTGACCTCTGCCAGCCAATGAGATCTACACAC
Organism: Discoglossus pictus; assembly: GCA_027410445.1. Lineage (NCBI taxonomy): Eukaryota > Metazoa > Chordata > Amphibia > Anura > Alytidae > Discoglossus > Discoglossus pictus. Next base: position 458,021,864 of record CM050163.1, on the reverse strand, counting down.
TAAAATATGCTCTCTGCATTCCTGTTAGATTTAATGAAGGTTTTACTTAATATTTGTAACTAACTTTTTGAATGCTTGACAAATCCCGGGAGCCAAGGAGCCAGTGCTCCGTACTTTTAGGCATTATACATTTATTACTATATATTTCTATACATAATCCTTAACCTGGCTCTTACAAATGTGTGATTGGCTTCGAACTAACCTGGATGGCTCCTAAGTTTCAGATACATCTATCAACACTTGCTCTAATTCATAAACTCACACACGGGTCTTGGTGTTTCTTTTATTACATTGCAGAGAGTCAAATTATTAAAACAGCTGTTTAAACTGCAACAATGTGTTTGCAACAGAGTAGTGATAATCTATACCCCATAGTGTACACTGTTTACATTTTCAGCCTTTTCCAACTCTGCTTATTTTCTTTTTCGTTTTTTTTTTTTTCTGATTTCCATACATATCTGTTTACTTGTGATGGGTCTCACCAGTGTCTTACAGGACTGAATATCGTATTGATGCCAGCTCCTGTGTGATCACTTTTGTCTAAACAGATTAATGAAGAGCAAATGGTCTTGTGGCAACCTTTTCCTATTCTCTAATTTGTTTACTTTGAAACAATACAACACCTGATGTGCTTGTATGTTAGTAGCCCTGTTGTGCTTGCTATGCAAACTGATTGAAACTCCCCATAGAAAAACATTGGATGGTTATAGGCCCTGCAACACAACTGCTTTGGCTTCAGAGCAACACAGATGGGAAGAGATGATGCCTTGGGTTTGCAATCCATTATACAGTAAAATTATTCCAATAGAATAGAAGATTCAGAAGACATACCTATCGATAACTCCAGGGTACGGGAGCTTTCTTCCACATTCCAAATCACTCAGCATAAAGCCAATACATTTGGCTGATTTAAATCTTGCTTTGGCAAGAAATGAAATTCCTACTAGTTGTGGAGCTCTTAGTTCATAAGAGAAAGGAGATACATACATGCATACATACATACATACATATTCTGACTCAGTCTTGATGCTCAACCACCTGCTATTCATATATATATCTCCACAATTATTTTGTATCACCTGCCCAACCATCTTCTTTAAAATGTAAGCTCTCTGGAGCCGTAACCTCTACTCTTTTTGTGTCAACATGTTTTAGATGTTTTGTTTAGGCCTTCATGCCTGACTCTTGGTGGCCATGTGGACCCCAGCACACCAGATGCATTAGTCTGTGTTTCTGGTTGTGCTTATCCATATGGTTTTCTTATCAAAGATACTGGAGTGGGTTGCCAGTTTTTTCTGCAGTAGACCGCAATTGGTCTAACCTCTCTGCTATGACCTGCCCATCTTGGGTGAGCCTACATGGTATAGCTCACAGCTTCATTGAGGTACACAAGCCCCTTCACCTCAACAAGGTAACAATCCAGGAGGGGGTTTTAACTTTTCTGTTATATGTCCCAAACTCTTTGTATTTTTCCACTTAAAATATTGCCAATTTTTAAATAAGGGTTAATAATAATAATAATAATAATAGTAATAAGCAATACTATGAGGGATATTTGACATTGTTCTAGTAGTGTAATACATCTTATTAGTTTGACTATTATAAAATTATATTCCATTACAATAAAATCTGAGCACCACTATAATAATTTACTAAAGTATTTGTATCCATTACATTCGTACAAAAATGTATTTAATGCACAGCAATTGCAAACAAGTTTCATGATTTATAAGATAACTTCTATCTGACTTCCTCCGTGTCATGATTACAGACTTTAATTTGGTCACTTTATAGGTATTATAAAAAAAAAATTGTAAATCATAAGTGTTCTGTTTTGTGATCTCTGATCCCTTTTCTTGAAGTTGTCCTGCTTATCTGCAGACAGGGAACATCCAGCTAAAAAAAGAACTGAGGAAAGAGATACATGTGCACATCCCACATTTATTTTTTATAGTTTTGCTGTCAAAAAAGATTTGCTGTAGTGCAGCGATTACCCGAGCATACTGATTAAAAGCACTACCAGCACTTAGACTGTCTTCTGAAGCCAAACACTTAAAAATTACTTTACTGAACTATTGAACTTTTTAAAAGAAGGGAAAAATCTGAATAAACCCTACAAGGGATAAGGTGATCCATTGCTTGGAACTTAGTCTTACAAAAACATAAATCACTTGTGGCATGTGGTGGAAATGTAGAGGGAAAGAAAAAACAGTGCTCGCTTTTTTGTTCTTTTCCTGACCCAAAAAACGTTTGTGAGTAATTATAATTATCATTTTCAGGAAATGTCACTTGACGTGAAACCCAGAAGCACATTTGTCTGCTTGCAAAAGCTAGCTTGTCTGGAGGAATTCTCACGCCTCCAGTATACACTTAGTATGAAACCATTCTGTTCATATGGCTTAATGCTATTACCCATTTCATGAGGGCATGCTTGACTGCATATTTTTGCAGTATATTAATCACAGCCAGTCAAAATGACATTTAGGAAATTTTGCATCTGGTTTGATGGATAAAGTTTCAATACATTTAAAGCTGTGATGACTCTTTGATAAATCATTACATTTGTGCTATAACAATATAAGGAGGAATAATAAATATTTCTAAGATTGTTTTCATTCCTCAAGTCTCCCAATCACTTTCTATTTTTAGATAATGTTAAAATAAGCCATAGCTGCGGCCATTGCTATATGTATGTCTCTAAGGTGGCATTACTGAAAGAACTAACCAGACCTGGAGAAAATGTGAATTTGAATTATAGAAGAAAACTGGTTAATATTATGGATTCTTTTAGCCTTCAGGAGAATATTGCCAGTTTATACGTCTATTTGTCAAGCGCCAACATACTCCGTAGCTCTACTGTATTCATGGATTGTGATCTAAGCCAAACAATATCAACACATTGCAAGACATAGAGGGCCCTGTCTATGAGTTAAGAATCCATTGTCCAAAGTGCATTCCCAAAGCACTGTATAAGATTGAAAACTTGCAGACTTACAATCTAAAGGGTTTGAGTGTGGTACAGGAGGGTGAAAGATGCATTGTGCATCCCTTTGTGCCTCTGCAAATTCTTGGTGAGCCTACCCTAAAATGTGGTACAAAACAGGTTTGAAATAATTTAGGGAATATATATTTTGTCAGCAAAATTCAGACTGCCTTTGATTTACCAGGTTGGCCAAATAATGTTCTTCTGTCATAGAATTTAACACACAACAATGGGGTCTGACTGGATAGTAGCTTTCTGAATAGATTCCAAAATAGTCCTTTTCCAGAATGACCAACCAAGTGTAAGTGATCTAAATAGTTTTGAATCAATGACGCACTATATCAGTATTCAAAAGCACAACGATCCCATTAAGCAACAGACTTGTATAATCTTACTTGTCCTAAAATGCATTTTTTTTTATTTTTAAACACACAAACAAGAAACCATATGGTTCAAGACGTTAAGCAGCATGAACTGCTTCTTGAACTATGGAGTCCTGTATCATTTGTTTCTCTATTTAAATGAAGCTATTGGTGTTGTGTATTGCAGTATATTTCCCTAGAGCATTGATGATATGTTGATGCACTGTTACCAGGTTTCTACACGATTTAATTAACAGGTATACACATATGTTTTTCTTTTCCGTGGTATTGTCCCATGACAATGCCACATTACTCTTGTTGCAGACGAGCTGAGTTTTGCTTCTCAGATGCTGTGTGTTCCATTAGTTACGTGTTAATGTTTCAACTATTCATTTCAACTCTTCTTTCTACGTGAAAATGTTTGACGTGCTCAGAAACAAAGATTTCTTTTCAAGCTACTTAACACCAGGAAAGTGACAACATTCTCCTGGAAGTTGAAGAGAAGAGCATGATGAAGCTCTCGGCAAGCATGGCTGAAATCATAGCCTGCTCTATTTTAATCTTTGTAAGCTTAGTTGGAAATGCCATATTGATATATTGCACCTGGAGATGCATTACTAGACGCCTGCCAACATCCTTTGCTCTCATTTTCAGCCTGGCAGTAGTACATCTAGTTAAGAACTTGGTAGTAAATTCTATGAATATTGTTTCCAGTGCTGGAGTTCCCTTTAATGCTGCTGGCTGTAAAGCTGGACATTTTACTGCATCAGTGACTACCACTTTGGAGATCTGGTTTACTTTGTATATAGCAGTGTTCTACTGCGCTAAACTTCACCGAATTGTCCACCCACTAAAAATACCTCCAAATGGTAAGTGGCGCACACGTCACTTAATAGCCATCTTTGTTCTGTGGATCACTGGAATTGCAGTTTGTTGTCCATATCTGATATTTGGTGAGAAAATGGAACATATGACACCACAAAATGACACTTCCTCCTTTCATTACAGCTTTCTTTATGAGGAATGTTTCATAACCTTTGGAAAAGCCAAGATGGAATTGCGTTATCTGCACATATTCATTGTTATCATCAACCTCCTGCCCCTTGTGATTTTAATAATTGTCAGTTTTCGCATAGTGTTTCTTCTGCGAGAATATAAGAAGGCCACTTGTGGCAATATATGGATGGTATATGACCCGGCCAAAATTGAGGTTTTGCGGGCATCTAAAATAATCACACTATTAATGTTCCTGGTCACAGCCTTGTGGGTCTCCCATTTTACTGTCATGTGTTTATTGACATACACAACACCCTGGTATTTAGCTTCAGCTGTTCTAGTTGTTTTATTTTCTGGATATTCCACTATCAGTCCATACTTACTTATGCTGATTAATTACAAAATCAGTCTGAAAGTGAGGTCTCTCAGGTCTTTTGGCTGCCCTCATACTAAAAATAACAATTTCCCTGATGTACAGAAATCTATACCTGAGAATCCAATTACTGAAGATTGAAGACTCCCTTATAGACTTGGGTTTTCATTAAATTCAACATTGTTGTTTTTCAAATGGCATGACAATATATATATATATATATATATATATATATATATATATATATATATATATATATATATATATATGGAAACATCAAACATTATCTTATAGTATTTTTCACCAGTAGATTTTGGTTTACAGAGGGTCAGATGAAATGAAGAACATTTTATTTTCATTTATTTTATGTGTTCTTTACATTTTGTTGGAATTATCTCTTTTGCATTAATGTTATTGGATATCAATAGGTCCTATTCCTCTAAGTCTTACCATTTGTATTCTGGTCTTCAAAGAACAGACAGAGAAGGATAATGAATGCATATCAGTAGTTCTCAGTAGTTAATAATGTAAATAGTAATCATATATGCCATAAATATAGTAGTAGATGCCATTTAAAATTTTCGTCATTGAAAACTTTGGGCCATATTCAATTTGAAGCCCGCAACTCGATCGCAGACAGCCGAATGACTGCGAGTGTGTTGCAGGCTCCCGTTCGTCTCTGAGATGCTATTCAATTGCTCAAGCCCACAAGTTACGGGCCCAAAGCCAAAACCGTAAACCATGCACTGGTTCGGAGCACTTCAGGGCAGGAACATGATCAATTCAGCAAGCCCGTAACCTCCCATTTTGAATCAGCCAATAGAAAATTAGACTGTCATTATTACGGAAGTAAAACATGGAGGTTACATGTCAATCAATTAGGTTCGGGGGTCCGAAATGCAATTAGACTTGCAAAACCTAAAAATAATTATGCAGATGAATGCCAATACTAGTCCATATGGGTGGCCTGATATGTATTAACTCATTGATACCTGAGATTGATTTAACCCCGAAATTAAACATAAAAATTAACTCTAATTTCTTGCTGATTTTGCAAGCTTGAGACTGTTGTGCAATTAATTCTAATGTCTATCATCGCTTTCCCCGTTATTTACAGTGCAGTAGTGATTTTTTTTTTTTGCATTTACATTTACATCTTCCCTTCATATACTGTAACAGGAAGATGCTAGCAGTAAAAATGTAATTATTACTGATGACTCTTATATAAAATGTTATATATTATATCCACAATATCTTTAAAGGAACACGATGGTCAAATATTTTTCTATATGGTCTTTTGAATATCTAATCTTGGTGAAAGGCAAATATTTTAGTAAGTAATTTTTCATATGAAATGATGCTATCACTGGACCCTTCCATTTTCTTTACTCAACCTAATTCTTGCTGCTCTAAACAGGGTGTTTTCTTATAAAGGAATTAGCATTCCATTACACCTAATAAATACACTGGCAGTTGTAGATGACACATGTGCAGATAGAAACTTCTTCTCTATTAAAAGACTCCTACCTTGATCCCTTGAAAATAAAATGGTAAACCCAAAAGAGGCGGTATTATATTTTTTTGCATTCTAAAAGCATTTTACCTTTTCTTCAAAAGAGGATACTTTACATTTTATGATAACGGTCCTCTAATTATGAGGTGCCTTGTACATACTTTGCTTGTATATTATGTATATGAATCATAATGGAAGTGCACGCCACATGCACAAACCCTATACTTTCCTGCTGTGTGTATATATATATATATATATATATATATATATATATATATATATATATATATATACACAATTAGTGGTACAGAAAATGAATAATACATGAATGTATAACAAATTGTATTATTAATTGTCTGTACTACTCTGTATGGTGGATGGCTTCTATCACTCTTCAGCACACCATAAGTGTAATTATTGATTGAGATTCTCTCTCTCTATATATAAAGGAGAGAGAGAAAAAAATATCTGGAGGGGAAAAAAACCCAGAGAAAACCTACAAAGTATGCTTTGAGTAAAAGTTGATGTTGCAGTAAAAATAATAACCGAGTAACAAAATACTTTCTTTAATACTGGAAGTTGAATCCAAGACAATAAGTCAGATTTCAGATATCAAGTGATGTAGTCTTAAATGTATTTTTCATGGAAAACTCATTATTTTCGGAGCTAGCTATTTTTGGAATCCAGTGGCAGTTTATAACCTGGAGTCAGTCTCTGAAGTCAGAGGGAATTTCACAGCCAAGTACATAAAATATCTGCTGGATTCTCCAATTCACTTGTAGTCAATCTGTATAGCGAGGCTGAAGGGCCAAGTACAGAATCTGGAGTCAAGGCCAGAGAAAAACCAAAACGGAAACAAAATGCAGAAATGTGAAAAGGATTATATTGCATAGTGTTTGCATCCATTTGGAGGAGTCTCACGCAAAGACTTGCCGCAATATGTAGTAGCAGCTTGTTTCTGGTACAATTACTCCACAAGTAACAAGACACCCCTACTGTGTTTAATTATATGACTAAAAAATACTTTTGACCTTTTACTTGGAGGACCTGAGGGATGTTTAAATTATGTGCTGAATTATACTGTCATATCTTATTGGATAATACCTTATCATGCGATATTTTAGAATTATGAATTAAACATATGAGCATTTTGATGTTGTGATGCAGAAATAGTTCTTGCTATAAATATTACTTTTAAATTAATTAATTATTACTACTTCTATTCAATGTTTTATCTGAGTTTTGTATTTTAATTAAATTCAGGCATTATAGGTTACCCATAAGGAAAGGTTATGAAATGTGATTGAAAATATGTTGTTATTCATCTTTTTATACCATTAAAATATATAAATATACTTTTAAAGTTCAAAAGTTCTGATTCTACTTAGTACAACTGAAAAACTTGCTTTCTAGTGACAGTTTAGTGAAAGGGGTTGCACATTTATATCATATTTTATGAACCAGAGTAATGAGGAGTCACTGAGACCAAGAAAGTTAGACCCCAGAAGTAGGAGTTTAGAAGTTAGTAGCTGCCAGACTCATCGTTTTGTAGAATCCTTTACATTGTAAGTTTGCACGCTTTCAGTCTTGCACGGCACTTTGGGGAAAACACAATGGATTCTGAGCTCAAAGACATTTTTTGCAATGTGTTTATATTGTTTTTGTCTCTGCCTGGAACTTAACCCATGTATATTGCTATGGAATATGTTGGTACGTTATAAATAAACGATAATAATAACATAATATTCCTGTAAATATGAGGTACAATACTAGCAGACCACATTGTAATTTCTTTTTCTGGTAACCTACTATGATGTTGAGCTATTAGAAACTACTGGGCCATATTTACCAGTTCTGCCCCCCTATCCTCGATTCAAAACCAACATATGAGATGTAACCGACAGATTAAAGGGGGAAAGGTAAATAACGACATATGGGCAGGTAGGTGAAATAAAATTATTTTGCATATAGACGGAGAAAAGAACGTGTTGCTGGGAAATGGAGAGGTAAAAAGAATAAGTGGGATATGGGCAATGTGGGGTGAGAGGGAAAAGCATATGACAGGAGAGAAATGCAGAGAGAAGGGTCAAAAGAGAGGTATTAAAAAAAGATAATGTAAGAGTGACAGAAAGTACAAATGAGGGGAAAGAATAACGAAATGGGGGCAGGTCAGAGAGAATGGAGTTATAAGTGTGTCGAGCCTCCTTATCTGCCTCCCTGGGCCAGAATGTTTGTAGTTTGCCAAATTTGCAGCCAGTATGTTGTTTTTTTTTACCAATGCAAATGTCAATCAGTACTATATTCACTATTTCACTTGTTATGAAGTGTGACTTCTCTAACATGTGGTGTTCTCTGGAGAAAAGAATAACAGAGGAACTTTAGAGGTGCCACTTTTCTAGTGAGAAACATCTGACCTTAACAAATACATCCTTATATATAGATAATAAATCATAAGGAAGACTAGTCAAAAAGAAACCAACCACCTCTTTATGTGTATGTGTATATATCCTCTTCTGGATTACCACCTTGTTATGGTGAAGGGGCTTGTGTACCCCAATGAAGCTATATAGTATAGAGGTCAGACTAATTGTGGTCCACTGGAGAAGGAACTGGCAACCCACTCCTGCATCTTTGCCAAGAAAACCTCTAGGGTCATGAACGACTAAGCAACTACAACAATGTATGTGTGTGTGTGTTTATATTTAATTTAAAGATTGCCGAAATCAGTTTATGTATCCCTATTTGCTCCCTGACACTCACCCTATGTTTTTAATCAGTAGTTTTCCATTGAAGTTGATGGAATGCTGCATTTAAAAACTTCAACATTCATGAAAAATAGTATGTCTCTAGGTTTCTCTGAGGAACTTCAATCTGGCCCTGGTTGTACATGCAATAAAATATTAAAACACATTCTTCTATTTTACAAACCTGCATGTGCTTTGGGCCTGAGGCACCGCTGACCTTTGCCCTCTTTATCATCTGTCTTTCTTTCCCAACGTGCCAGTATTGTGCTGCAGGGAATACACTGGACTTTGCGTGAGGGAAAGTAATGCTCTGAAATATTGTCCCCTTGCTCCACAGACAAATGTTTGTGATTTTCTCACAGTGATGTCATGCCTGTGCACCGGTTTAATGTTCTCATTCAGTAGTTATATTGCATTATATGGGTTCAATCAATGTAATCTATAACTGTTGCATCCCTGATTGCTTTAAGTGAGCAGACCATTCTGTAATGTTTTGTATCTCATCCAACATACACACAGAGAAATCCAACAGACAGACATTTTGATCTAAAGGTACAGTAGTAATGATCTATAGTTGGCATACATTATGTCATGAGATTGTTCAAACTATGCGTGGTACTTTTAGCTATAAATGACACGACTGAATTGAAAAGCAGGCGGTTTCAACTTCATTATTCTATTAAATGTCTAATACACATAGCTGGCTATATTTGATATGTTCCTTTCCCGCAATACTACTAGGATTTATAAATACGCTGTAACAGATTAATTTACCAGGCAACGCCCAATGTGCATGAGCACAATTTGCATTTTATTATCAAATTGCATATGTATATATAATGTTTTATGGCTTTCTACAGGCGTATTAATTGTTTTCTACACAATTCGCCAAAGCCCACATGTATTTGTGAAATCTGGAAGCCATATGTTTGTTTACAGATACACAGATATTTTTATATAATTCAATCAAGTACAGGAAGGAAGAAGACAACCAGGGAAAATTAAAGCTTGTTTAAAGGCATGGGTATTTAAAGGTATGGTGAACTTAATAATAAAGTGGGTCTATGGAAGAAGCGTATGAAATTCCTTTTTTGACCCAGGTCTGCCTATTTCCTATTCTGTTGGCTAAAATAAAATAAGGTAAAATTGCTTTGACAATACATTGTATTATTATTATTATTATCTTTATTTATATCGCACCAAAATATTCTGTAGCGCTGTACATGGCAAAAATAAAAATTAACACCTTATAAAGAATGGAGGGCTCTGTTTTTGTGCTTAGAATCAAATGTACATAGAGCTTGTTTCCAAGGCACTGACACAAGATTGAAAACTCTCAAACTTACAATCTAAGGGTATCATAATTTAAATAGACTGAGAATTGTGGTTTAAAATGGCCCTGTGTTGTAGCCAATGGATCTGATAAAACTGGCAGATTGACTGCACTTTAACTAACATGGAATATATTGGTCACATACTATGTATGACATGTCAGCAAGATTAAGCTGGAGACTTCTAAAGGATTGCCCAGCTATTACTGGAGATCTGACACCACTTTTAATAATGGGATAGCCTGTAATAAAAGTAAGGTGAATATAAATGATAAAATAATCATTTATCCTTTGTTCAATTTTAAAGAGGTTATATCAAAATATGCTTAGTTAAAGAAGATCATAGGTCAGAACGCACAACTGTTCATGTTTTCTTAACTCACTACTGTAATTTTACATTACACTGAGGAATTATCTCTGTCAACTAATGAGCTATGTGGGTTGTGCTTATCACCCAGTTAGCACAAATACAGCTGTATTATTTGTAATTGGCAGACATGCTGTCCATATCCATTGAGATTTCAAAGTATTGTTTTATATATTTTAATTATAGGTATGATGATTATCGTATATAATCTTAGTAATATATTAGTCTAAAATAGATACAGTGATATAAGTACAACGTAAAACATTTAGATCCATACCCTTTTTACGTTAAGAAAGCTATTGATCCTCACACATGGAAAAACGAGTTAATTGATTGAGTCACTTGATTAATAGATGAAGGATGCTGTTAAATAATTGAGAGGGTTTGACTTGTTGAATGGACCACAAATCCATTTATTGAACCTCGCTTGCTGCTGAAGGTCTTCCTTTTGTGTTGATCCGTGAAGTATGAAATCCTAATAAGAAAAATGCTTTATCCGTGTGAGTGTCCTTGCAGACTAAGGGCCTCATTCAGTTGCGATTTGGCCAATTGAATAAGGCTGTATATAAGCACATAGCATTTTTTTTTTTTACAGAAGTTTTTAGTTAGTGAACTTCTATCCAAAAGCAAGGTCTTCACTAACTAAAAACGTCTGTAAAAAAAAATATGCTCTGTGCTTATATAGAGCCTTATTCAATTGGCCAAATTGCAATTGAATGAGGCCTTAAAATCTTATGCTACCATTTTCTCTGCATCCTTATTCCTTTCTTTCCTCTGATACATGCACATTCAGATGATTCCAAGACCCTTGAAATTGTGAAATGTTTCTTGTGCAGGTTGATCCCTTGTGTAGTTCAAATTGACCATTGATCCTAATATCATCATTTTACATAGTTACATAGTAATTGAGGTTGAAAAAAGTCCACTTTCAGTCCATCAAGTTCAACCTTTTAAGATCTCCTCTGATCTGCAATATGTGGATTAGTTGTTAATTCATTTAGACTGTTTAACTATCAAAAAGGAAACCTCTAAATGTAAAAGAATAATAAAATAAATATGTAAATCACAGCGTAAACCAGACTAGGGTTACCACTTGTATTGGTTACCTAAAGTATCTGGTACACCAAAGACTCTATTTTTTTAAATGTAGCAACCAAATCTAATGAAAAAAAATTAAACAAGTATATATACATAAACTTTATTGTTTAAACAATGCCGCAAAATTAAACAACAAAAACAAAATATATATTTACACTATTTATAAGGAGGTCCAACCTGTATATAACAGGTAAACTGCCATTAGTAAACCCTCATACTTCTATTTTCTCACAGTAAGCACTGCCACCTTTCTGGGCGGATATTTATTTATGCTGATAGTGAAGAATTGATATATAATATAATTATGTCAAGGTAACACAAGTCCAATTTATAAGACTTATATTCCTATTATGTTGCTTTAATTTTTATGAACATTAGCAGCCTTATTAAATTGCGATTTGGCCAATTGAATAGGGCTCTATTTAAGCACATAGCATATTTTTTTTTACAGTTTTTAGTTAGTGAAAACCTTGCTTTTGGATAGATGTTCACAAACTAAAAACTTTGTAAAAATATATGCTATGTGCTTAAATAGAGCCCTATTTAATTTGCCGAATCGCAATTTAATGAGGCTGTAGGACTCTAAAGTTATTTTTTATTTTTTATTCTCCACCCGGTAGCGGCACTTGCCTAATTGATTTAATACAGGTATAAGAAAAGTTAGAGCCCTTTACTCGCTATTCCAGCACAGAAGCTCCCACTACAGTTTAGCGTGGCTTTCTGTCAATATATCAGCAAAATAAGGAGAGACAAGGTCCCTCATTTAATTGCAATTTGCCCAATTGAATAGGGGTCTAAATAAGCACATAGCATATTTTTTGAAAGAAGTTTTTAGTTAGTGAAAACCTTGCTTTTGGATAGATGTTTACTAACTAAAAACTTATTTGAAAAAAATATGTTATGTGCTTATTTAGACCCCTATTCAATTGGCCAAATTGCAATTGAATGAGGGCCTAGGAGTGGAAAGAAGGTAATGTAAACCTTATCTTACCTTGGCCCTCATTCAATTGCGATTTGGCCAATTGAATAGGGCTCTATATAAGCACATAGCATATTTTTTTTAAATAAGTTTTTAGTTAGTGAAAACCTTGCTTTTGAATAGATGCATACTAACTAAAAACTTCTTAAAAAATATGTTATGTGCTTATTTAGAGCCCTATTCAATTGGCCAAATTGCAATTGAATGAGGGCCCAAGTAATTAAGAGTGCTTACTTCCATAATGTTGTTTGAGGGAGCAGTTACTTTCAGACCTCCTTCACTATCAGAATAAATAAATATCCGCCCAGAAAGGTGGCAGTGCTTACTGTGAGAAAATAGAAGTTTGAGGGTTTACTAATGGCAGTTTACATGTTATATACGGTTGGACCTCCTTGTAAATAGTGTAAATATATATTTTCTTTTTTGGTGTTTAATTTTGCGGCGTTGTTTTAACAATAAAGTTTATGTATATATATACTTGTTTAATTTTTTTCATTAGATTTGGTTGCTACATTTATTAAAAAAAATAGAGTCTTTGGTGTACCAGATACTTTGGGGAACCAGTACAAGTGGTAACCCTAGTCTGGTTTACGCTGTGATTTACATATTGAATTTAGACTGTGCAGCCGTGCTCCCTCTCGGAAGATGATTTGCCAAGGAGACTTCAGCTAGAATACATGTACTGAAACATATAGCTGCTGAAGTCAGCACATGTTTTGGATATAATTAGGTAATCTAGTTGAGACAATTGATCAAAAAGAAACCCCAAGAGATTTTAGAGATGGTCCCTGGAAACGCGTAGTGGTAACTCTCTGTTGAGCACCAGCCTATATCATACACACATTTGCATGTGGGAGTAAGTACATATAGTGATTCTCCAGACAACTATTAGTAGGTCTAATAGAGTAAAAATATTTAGATGTCTCCAGCAGGGAAAACTATCAACTCTTCCAGGGTGTGAGAAACTGTTGGAAATAGCAATTGCAAGGCCTAATTATAAACCAGTATATCCACGGAATGGGCTGTGCTGGAATATTATTAGATTCTAAAGATAAATATTGCAATCATTAGCTATGTATAAAGTACCGTTAGTTCACTGAGGTAACGTGTATATAATGAGTTCCCATGAAAGTTACATTTAATACTATGTAATATCATACTTTATATACAAATTTTTGATATCAAGAAACAGATTTTGTTTTATTTTTTCTATGGTTGCCTAATATAGTTACTGAATGTAGAAGAATACGGTTTACCCAGACAATATAGTATACTAGCGACTTCCCCGTCAAAAAATCACAACAATAAATTGTGAAGCCTTGCAATGCTGTTTGCCACACAAAGCGAGGCTCTCCCCCTCTAACTTGCAGGCCTCACAATGATTGGCTCATTGCGAGCCTCCCAACCCCTCTACTTTTATGTGCCCCGTTATGAGATACTGCGACGCTCACTGCAAGCATCTCCCCACTCTCTCCCTCCTGTGTCTCTTTGCCCCCTCTCCCTCCCCTGTGTCTCTTTCCCCTCCCTTTCTCACCCCTGTGTCTCTTCCCCCGCGCTCCCTTCCTTGTGCTTCTGTTTGCATGTACCATTGTTCATTTTCCCCAAGTCCGAAATGTTTTTCCGATTTACTGGCTTGAAGAAAAGTTACATCTTTACGGCCGCCATCTTATTCCTTGCTTAGCCGTTTTCAGACCTCCCAAAAATGACAAATAAATATAAAGTTAGCCTGCAAACTCACTTACAGGCTCCCTACCTCTCCCCCTGTCCTGTGTGTGAGGTTGTAAGTAAAACATTTTAATTAATTTCCGTCTTATGGGGATCTTTCGACGGCTTCTGAATTACAGGCTTGAAAAAGATGGCGGCCGTTAAATTAGTAATTTTTTTGAACCCTGTAACTTGTCAGCCGTTTTGAGTCTCTCCCTCCAGTCACATACGAGCCTCGCGATGAGCACCTTTGGTGCTCATTGCAGGCCCGTCAACCAAGTCACATACATGCCTCGCGATGAGCACCTTTTATGCTCATTGAAGCCCCAGTGAAACCCGTAACTTTCAGTGCTCATCGCGAGGCCCACAATGAGCGCCTTTGGCACTCATTGCACATGTGCAAGCCCGTAACTTTTAACATTGTGTGACCAACATTCGTAAGTATGACAACTATATATGTGATATAACAATATAATATTGATCTCCACCTGCCACATAAAGACTCAGAATATTTGAATAATTATAGAAAATATAGGTAGAATAAGCAATCTTAGTATCTACAGACATATTAAAGGTCAGATGCATTGTTATGTAAACTATTTTCCATAAAATAATTGCATAAAATATTTGCTAATGAACCTAATACTCACTCGCCCTCCACAGCAAAGTAGAAAACTTTTTAAATCTGATTAATTTGACATGAAGAATCCTCCCCCCCCCCCCCCCCCCCCCATTACTGGACAATAATAATGTTTAGCTGCTTCTGTAGTGTCTAAAATGATTATAGTGAGGACCAGACAGTGCCCCAAGGGAGATTCAGGAGCAGGGGTGGAGCTACCAGTGGTGCAGGTGGTGCAGTGCACAAGGTTCCGCCTATTTTTTGCATGTATTCCTTTTTTTATGTGTAGTGTAGGGCTCCCCCAGCCCTACCCACCATGCCTCCCCTTGGGCAACTATGAAAATTATTATTTTTTTGTGGGGGGCAGCAATTGTAAGTGGTCTTGGGAAAGGGTGGCTTTATTGGGGGGCCCAGCACTAACACATTTTTACAACCTCCCGTTGGGGGTGAACATTTTTTTTTTTTGCACCAGGGCCCTCCATTCTCTAGCCCTGCCACTGCCAAATAGCACCTGACCATAATGACTGTCCTTGTTCTACTTCATTTCCAACTGTTACACTGCCTCATTACATGTGAAACTTTGATATTTTATGTAGTTATGCACCTGTAAACCAAGTGCCAAAATAAATATAAACACAGTAACTTTATCTGTACAAATATAATCTACTTGGATTGCTAAAATTAAGTGTTAAAGGGGCACTATCACCCAATAGGTAGTTAATTTCATTTTAAAGAGCATTACATACTGGCTATACGTTGTACCACCAGTGTTTTTATACAGTAAATCATTCCTGACATATTTAGAATTTATTTTGCGGCTCCTGTATGCTAATGTGCGGCTCAGTATGCTAAAGTGATCATTTTGAGGGTCTTTATTCTGACTAATACTAATTAGCACATTTAAAGTAGCTAATTAGTATGTGTGAGCAGCTCATTTGCTTATAAATTAGCAACAACATGATATTTCCTAAAACAAAAGCTAAAAAAAACTTGATTTTGGGGTGACCGTCCATTTAAGGGTTGCAACAACCTCTTCATTAGTTCACAAGCACAAACATTATATTAAATAATACATACATTTAAACATAAGTGAATCCCCCCAAAACATTGTCACCAAACTGTTACATAAAGAGATTAAGTTAATTATGTGTTAATCCTTCTAGTGTTACAAGAGAGGTTCCAAAACATTATCTTGTAACCAAGTAAAATAACTTAGAAATTCTTCAAAAATAGAAACAAACTTAACTTTCTGCATTTTTATCATAGTTACATAAAGGTTAGAAACAGATACACACAAAGGAGAGAAAAAGCAGAGTTTGCTGAACTGTTGGCTGGGTCTAATACAGACTGGATTAATATTGTGCCTGTCAGGAAGTATCAAATGGCTACCAAAGATCAGTAGTACGGAAGCATCGGGAGCTGTAATTCAGCCGTTGATGACATCAGGCAATTCTCATTGCGCTGCTCAAATAATAAAAAGATCTGGCAAATAAGTTTAAGTAACGGACACAGAAACAGACAAAAGTGTCATACATTGGGTTATGTGTGCATTTTCTCTCACAAAAATATATACATTTACGGTATGCTATAAAATATAATGGTATAATTTCCAACTCACATATACAACTGCTCCCACGTTATCATTGGTTTTGGCTATGTTGAAGCATATGTGTTGATAAGTAGTATTAATTTTATGATACCATTCTAAGTAATAGGCTACATTCATGCTTGATGGAGGTTTCTCACTAGTTAGGTAAGACCCCTCCAGTCTAGTTAGGCGAGAACCCTCCCCTCCCCTCCACCATGCTATTCTATGGATCCATTTTTATAGATGCAGATAATAATGGTCTCCTGGGACACTCTTTTTATTGTATTCTATGGATCCTTTTAATTAAGATAACATGTAAAGTAATGTCTCTAAATTGAAAGAGAGACTATGTAGCATGAAACACATGATAAGGTCTTCCCTCAGTGATCAGTTTATATGGTCCAAGTGGTTCCTGTATACATCATTTTATAGTGATAATAAAAGTATGTAAACCATGTTTACAAAAAATACACAATGTATAAAGTACTCCGTTCTGTTGAGCCTTCCATCTGATTGTTATTAGGTTTAAAAAAACTAAAATGGCTAAAGACTCGTTTGGGGCCCTTCACTGCAGGAAACTTTATTGCCTTTTACACACCAACAATATACCACCAATGTGAACAAGTGATGAGTAGCAATTTAATGGAGAATGTAGTGTAAAGAATACAAAGAGCTCTCTTTAAAAATACTTATCTGCCACTTCACCCATTAGCTAATCTAACCAAAATATGCCAGTGTATGAAACAGTTTCTAACGCATACAGGAGAAGGGAGTGCAATATACTGTAAAGGGAAATAACGGTGAACAATGTGATGTCATGTGATACACCAACGTATATTGTTTGCTCCAAAAAAATGCATAAATCATTTTAAAATTTGTTAGGCTTTAATCCCAGGCTGCTGACAACTGAATGCCAGTGCTTCTGGCTGTTCATTTTGACCTATTATATTCAATTTTTATAATTCTTCTTACTTACATTTGATTACTGTTACTGCTGTTTCCTGACCAATTTAAGTCTTAGAACTGACTTAATCTGCAATGGAATTAAAGATCCAAAATGCATTCCTCAGCCGGGGTTAGACGTCTCCATTTCAGCCACAAACAGTTTTTCTTCCTTCCTTCCAGAAACTCGACCTGTGTTTTTCTTTCTTTCCTTTGCAGCTGGGGTTAGCTACAAATCACCTGTATAAGAAAAGTGCTATTGCAAACATTGTTTTATATACAGCATGTTTAATAACCTCATCCTGTTATGTATGTATATACAGTATATGTGTGTGTAATATATATATATCTATATATATATATATCTCATTTCTTTGTTTAGTTATCCTGTTCAATACTTCTTCTTACTTAATGTTAAATGTATTAGTATGAGCAGTATGTCTTAAATTAATTAAAGCAAGCATATATCCTATACTGTGAAAGATTTCTGTATGTACAATACTTCACATAAATATTAGATCTTGAAGGATTGTACAGACGCAGCAGGTAGGTACAGTGCCTTGGAAAAGTATTCACCCCCCTTGACTTTTTACCTATTTTGTTACATTACAGCCTTAAGTTCAAAGTTTTGTTAATCTGAATTTTATGTGATGGATCAGAACACAATAGTCTAAGTTGGTGAAGTGAAATAAGAAAAATATATACATAAAACTATTTTTTAGAAATAGAAAACAGAAAATTAGCATGTGCGTATGTATTCACCCACTTTGTTATGAAGCCCATAAAAAGCTCTGGTGCAACCAATTACCTTCAGAAGTCACATAATTAGTGAAATGATGTTCACCTGTGTGCAATCTAAGATCATGTAACATGATCTGTCATTACTTATACACACCTTTTTTGAAAGGCCCAGAGGTACAGAGGCTGCAACAGTAACCAAACACTTTCATGAAGACCAAGGAACTCTCCAAACAAGTAAGGGACAATGTTGTTGAGAAGTACAAGTCAGGGTTAGGTTATACAAAAATATCCAAATCTTTGATGATCCCCAGGAGCACCATCAAATTTATCATAACCAAATGGAAAGAACATGGCACAGCAGCAAACCTGCCAAGAGTCGGAGGGCATTAATCAGAGATGCAGCACAGAGACCTAAGGTAACCCTGGAGTATCTGTACATAGGACGACAATAAGCCGTACGCTCCATAGAGTTGGGCTTTTTGGCAGAGTGGCCAGAAGAAAGCCATTAATTTCAGCAAAAAACAAAATGGCAAATTTTGAGTTTGCAAAAAGGCATGTGGGAGACTCCCAAAATGTATGGAGGAAGGTGCTCTGGTCTGATGAGACTAAAATTGAACTTTTCGTCCATCAAAGAAAACACTATGTCTGGCGCAAACCCAACAAATGACATCACCCAAAGAATACCATTCCCACAGTAAAACATGGTGGTGGCAGCATCATGCTATGGGGATGTTTTTCAGCAGCCGGGACTGGGAAACTGGTCAGAGTTGAGGGAAATATGGATGGTGCTAAATACAGGGATATTCTTGTACCACTCTGTGCATGATTTGAGGCTAAGTCGGAGGTTCACTTTCCAGCAGGACAATGACCCCAAACACACTGCTAAAGCAACACTTGAGTGGTTTAAGGGGAAACATGTAAATGTGTTAGAATGGCCTAGTCAAAGCCCAGACCTCAATACAATAGAAAATCTGTGGTCAGGCTTGAAGCGACTTGGAGCTGTGATTGCCCCAAAAGGTGCCTCTACAAAGTATTGACTTTAGGGGGGTGAATAGTTATGCACATTGACCTTTTCTGTTATTTTGTCCTATTTTGTTGTTTGCTTCACAATAAAAAAAAAAACATCTTCAAAGTTGTGGGCATGTTCTGTAAATTAAATGATGCAAATCCTCAAACAATCCATGTTAATTCCAGGTTGTGAGGCAACAAAACACGAAAAATGCCAAGGGAGGTGAATACTTTTGCAAGGCAATGTATGTGACAGTGTAAATGTGATGTTCTCCACCCAGTTATATCAATTGTATGTGTAGCTCAGAAAACAGGACTGACTTTACATCTTTGATGACCCCAGGCACTATTTCCATGGCCATGACCTTACTTTTCCATGACATCATCACTTTATGCACTTTGTCACGCCATAATTATTCTATATCAGAAGACGCTATGAAAGACGTTCCTTGGTGCAGTGTCTTTTTTGCTACTTTGAGTGATCATGTTAGTATTAAATAGAAAATTAGTTATAGTGGGCCGCAGTTGCATCATGTGACTAGTTTAGTCGGTGACTCTCTGAGTGAAGTGGCCCATGGAAGAAGCCTACTGTGGTATTATATATATCTAACCATATCCGTACAACCCAATACACCAATATTTCTTAGTGCTATAACTATTCTATACCATGCTATATATTATTGAATACATTAAATGTTGATGCATATTAAAGGGACATCAAACACAACTGTTTATATTTTCACGCTTTTAAAGGGGCAAGTATTAAGCATAACAAAAGTAGTATTTTGCCTGATAAAAATTAAGTAAAACCAATTTAAACTTATTATTTATTATTATTTACTTTTATTTGTAACGCACCAAAAATTCCGAAGTGCTGTACAGGGGAAGAGAACAGGGAAATATACAATATTAACAACTGAGTATTGAGCTTAGAATCTTCGTAGAAAGTGCTTTTTTCCCAAATCTCACCCTACAAGATTGGAATCTCGTTACTTACAATCTAAAGGGAATGGAAGAGGCAGAAAAGATACGCAATAGCAAGGGTCAGGAGGAAGGTGAAAGTTTGCTTAGGTGGGAAGGTATGAAAACTTTTTTTTGCAGAGTGGTGGAGGGAACAGTTTAGATATAGCAGTTGGGCAAAATTCAATCACATGGGGTATGGACAGAGTTCACAGCCCTAGGGCTGAGCATTACAACGAACAGGAAGGGCAGCTAGCCATAGTTTTTTTAAGTTTAGTCTTTAGATCTCATTGGCCGGTAGAATTAAAAACAAAAGGAAAAGAAAAACGTGTTATCTGATATTATGAGCTTTTTGGACAGAAGTTTATAAAGTGGTGATCTTACCCTCTGAATCACATATGTATGCATAAGGCAACCTTGTATAGATGTTTATTCACATATATAAATAGAATAATATCCTTTGTTATTTTATGGAGCTTATTTGTCAAATAGTGACATTTTGACAGTCTGATTAACAGGCATCATACTGTAACATGGGAAAATGTCTATTATGAGATAAAAATGATAAATGTGAACATCCAGGGGGCAATTTATAACAGTCTATCCTCATTTATAAGAGCCTCATTGTAATATATGTATATCTTTTTTCATTTTTGTAATAACATTTTGGGTGATCAAACATATTTAAATAAGAAAGCTTGTGTATATATATTTTTTCTTTTAGTTTGTTGCTACATTTGTATCATTATGTAGAGTGCTTTTCACTGGCTAGTATCTTTAAGTCCATACTTTTGGTCTCAAAGCTCTGTTCAGTTTTTGTCATTATTAAATGTGAACATGTGCTAAATATATATGGTTTCTGGGACTACTGCATTTAACCATTGTGTGTTTATACTATTATATATCCTATTATAGTGAAGTAAGTTAATGGCCAAAGTTTAAAACTTTTTAATAAATCATATAAAGTTTCAATCAAAGCCAGTTAGATCACTTTGTGTAAGTCTGTTTATCTATTATTTGTACATGACTGTTGCAGAAAAAATATGAAAGTAACTAAGTGCTTTAGAACATTTGCATGAAATGTTTAAGATGTGACCAGCCTAGAAACCAGTATGTACGGCATGTGTTGTGTTGCACCATACTCTACTATGGGGCAGGGACAAGTAGGTACATACCTAAAGGATAACTCACACTATGTGAAGGACCACACCATTTCGGATAGCCTAAACTGCATAGGTTATTGCAAATACACTATAACCATAATGGAAATCATACAAATACTCTATTAAACTCCGTTCTTTGGTAACAAATTTTGCTAAATAAATGCTATGCCAGAAATCACTTGCACAAACTTTAACCTGAATTCCCTAAGAGAAGCATTGTTTTCAGCAGACCCATGTTCTGAGGGTAAAAATACAAAATGTAGTATTCCTTGTTAAACTTTTCAATAAAGGGGGAGTTCCTAACCCATTATCAAACACCTCCTCCAAATAGCAAGGTGTTACCTCTGTAGGTATGTAGGTCTGAATGTTCTACCAAATTACTACACAAATAATTTTGATTCTGGCAAATGAGTGCTTTAGCATGTTGAAGGAAGCAGAAATGTGGATTTCTTATTTATTTGAATGTTCTCAAGTATCTTAAGCCTATAAAGTCTAAAGAAAAAGCTTTGGCAATCTGTCTGGTGTTGCAACCTGTTTTTGTGGCAACACTACTAAAAACATTTATACCCTTCTATACTACTAGGTCATGAAAGTGCAAGAGAACTACCAAAAGTTTCAATTTGTCTGTGTGAAGCAATTAAAGCACATAACTGTACCTACAAAATGAATGGAATCAGGATGACTCCAGAGAAAAAAAGCATAGACTTTGTAGTCATTAAACTTTTATTTGTGAGCCAAAATGAATAGAAAAAATGTAATTCAAGAAAAACAGCATGCTTGTGAAGTATATAACAAACTAAGAGCAGCTATGTTAGTCATGAGCATAAAACCATTTTATAGATGAGGGTCAGGTTAGGAGATTTGCTAGATAATTGGGTCGAGATTGAAATTGATACCTTACATTCTCAGAAGCAGGAAGCTTGCATCAATAAATACAAGGCCTGTTCTCTAGAAATATAGATGCCATCCTTACACAAACACAGCTTCCAACAAATGTTCATGGATGTCTCCATAGACCATGAAAGGTTGCAACATTTATTTTTCGAAATAAAAAACTAGCTTTATGACTTTTCCTCTGTTACATTTGGCTTCCATTCCATGGCTCCCATAAAAGGAAGGCTGACCAGCAACTACTGGAGTTTTGATAAAATAAGTACCTGAGATATTCTATGGCTCCTGGAAAATAGAAGTCTGTAAAACTTACTGCCTCGCACCCAGGGAGGTTTGCCTGGAGCTAAATTTTTACAAGAGCCATGGAATGGTTTTTGTCTTTAGTCAAACGCAAACATATATATTTTCATTGTACAGTTGTCCTTTAATACTTTTTATATATGAAGGCATTATATTCATAAGGGAAGGTGGACCAATACCTTTTTAAAAATGATCAGTGTTTTTAACAGTACAATATCCAATTATCTCTAACTGAGAAGCAAGAATTGCTTTGCGTATCACCATCTAAAGAACAACCTCTGGTTATATCAAATAACTTCACTTTACCGTTTCTGTAAACTGTGTGTAAGTAATCAGTCACATTGCATTTGCTTGATTGTCATTATTTAACAGTAAAACACTTAATTCATCTAGTATTCCCTTACACACTCATCCAGTCTCATACGCTGCCAAAAGTTCATATTGGGTTCTCCGCATGTGTGATGTCAGCGAGCTCTCCAAAAACCACGTTAACATTATACAATGAAGATGACAAGCAGCTGACTATTAATATTACATGTATTTTTATACAGCTTCATATTCAGTGTAGAGTATACAGTATTTATTTCTGTTCTATTCTTAGTATGTGATTTCCATTAGCCGAGTCCACTGAGAATTCTTGATAGCTACAACTGAGCTGAGAAAGCAAAGTGATCTTTTGGCGAGTCAGTAAAATGGCAGAAATCTGCAAATTAACTGTTTTAAAAGATTGGCTGTGACATATCGGTGGATTTTGTTTTTGCCATTGCTTCCTACATGTGGTGTTTTGAGAAAAAATGGATTTAAAAGAACTGCTACTTTAAATACCTTTAAATGCAAGGCCTAGTGTATTAATCAGAAAGTCTCTATATCCATAATTAACCTCAAAGTCAGTTTAAATGCATCTGAATAAAACAGCTGATGATGTGTATTCCATAATATATATATATATATATATAAAAAAAAAAGCAATTCAGCCATACAATAATGGCATTTCAATATTAATAAGGGGATTTTCATCGGGATAGGTTACCTGGCAAAAGTGCTTTGTGATGTAGATATAATTGTACTTATTTTGATATACCATGTATTTATTATATTTAAATGCTCATTATTAGCCATCAATATATTTATTCCAAAACCTAAAGTATACTCTTGATTATGGTTCCTGTAATAAACGATTTAATGAATTACCCATAGGTTATGTTGCAGAAAATAATCTATGTTGGAGAATTTACAAATATACAATAAATCCGATTTTTATGTTGGGTGGTCAAGACAGGCAAATAATGTTTAAATACAATCAAACTACCTATGTTTGGGAACAAAATACATCTTTTTTGCCTGAAGGGCAAGAAGAAACGGCAGGCTTATTATTTATCTTTTATGAATGACACCAAGCTAATTAATGACAAGAAATGACCTTGATTAGGGCACTGGAGTAATATATGTATATTGGGTAT